>CM062818.1:447406121-450200143 GCA_031772625.1 Pinus tabuliformis | reverse complement strand
CAATTATTCAAAAAGATCTCTGGGTGGGAGTTTAGATGCCTGTCTTTAGGGGGCGAGTTATCCTCACCCAAGTTGTTCTGTCGCAAATGGGGGTCTATTGGGCTCATCTCTTCCATATCCCTGCATCCATCATTAACAATCTAAACCGCCTCATGGAAAACTTCATCTGGGGGGAAGTCGAAATGGGAAAAAATACCACTTGACCAAATTATCCAACATCACTTTTCCTAAGGGTATGGGTGGATGGGGAATCATGGACTTTCATCGTTTCGGTGGAGCACTACTGATAAAATCCCTTTGGAGGGGCTTATTTGGAGTTGGCACATGGAGCAAGATCATTCAACATAAGTATCTTAAGGATAAAGATTTCAGTTTTTGGTATAGGAATGGCACCATTGGCATCAAACAGGGATCAACTATCTGGCTAAGCTTCCTGAAAGTTGAAAAGATATTTATCCACCATCTTGCATGGAAGTTTCAATCGGGTAACCGTATTCTCATCGGCATTGACCCAATCTTGGGTGTTGGAATGGATTTCACCATCTCTAAGAGGATTATCCAACATCTTAATGGGCGACGCATATTCTTCTGGGGTCAAGTCATAAATGGTTGGCAAGGACCACTCCCTATATGGAAAAAAGCCCAGGAATTGGGGTTTTCTGGCCAAAAGGAATGAGAGTGGAATTATATCTACAATGAAGCATATCGGAATTTGTCGCACAAGATCATAGGACAGAATCATATGGTCCTAGAAAGATGGCAATTGATAACATCATAGTTGCTGACACTTACTCTACTCTATCTAACATGGTCGCCAGACAGGGGGAGCACCAAATTTTATATGCCTTTTGGAAAACTAAAGCTCCTATTAAAGTTATACTCTTCACATGGCTTGTCTATCATAATAGAAATCTTGTATGGGACAATTTGCAAAAAAGGAATTGGCATGGTCCTGGATATGCACTATTTGCAAAAATGATGCTGAGGATAATGACCACATCTTTCTACACTGCCAATATACTATTCAGGTATGGAAAAAGATAGCTTCCCTCATTGGCTTCCCGTACATTCACCATAACTGCATTAGGGACTCATTAAAATGGTGGAGTGCACAAAAATCTGCCTGGAGAGCCATTCCCCTTTTCCTCTTCTGGGCCATCTAGAATTGGAGAAACAGAAGTATATTCTAGAACTCTATGGAAGATTTCTTTTTGGTTATTGAAAGAATCACCACTAATCTTTCAATATATTCTGCTCAATCCCCATGCACTAATATCAGTCCACAAAAGCATATAAATACACAATTCATGTACCCAATGGGGTTTTTTGATGGGGCAGCTCAAAGGAACTCCTGTGCATGTGGCTTTTGGATAGCTATGACTGTTGATTTGTCATACAGGGTCTACTGGAATGGTGGTTGTGGTACCAATACCAAAGCAAAAGCATTAGCTCTCTGGGGCTCCTATGGTTCAACAGTTTCCTTGGAAACCCCATTTTTCATATTTATGGAGATTCGAAGATTATTATTGATCAGGTCATGGGGAGGGCCTCCATCAATAACCCCATGCTACAAGGATGGCTGGAAAGGATCGAAATTCTATGGCAACTCCATGGCTGCTCCACAATCCAGCATATTGGAAGGAATCTGAACAAAGAAGCAGACAGATTATCCAAGAAAGGCTTACTGGGGTCGATTGGCAAATGGTACTTGGAGATCACTTGGGAACAATACATTTTTGATATGGGTGACTTCCCATTTCTGGGTCAAATCACTGGTTTCCTGTTCACACTGTTTTTGTATTTTTGTTATATATGTCTATAATCTATTTTCTGCTGCACATTGAGGGAATGTGGCATATAGACAGGACTATATATGTTTTGATAATACAGCTTCTTTTAGATGTATAAGATATGTTGAAAATGTCTCTTAACTGTATTGATCATCTATCCTGTGCTTTTGGTGGTGATCAAATCACACCTTATCCTCTTTACATTATATCTGCTGTCATATAATTTATCTACTAATATATCATCATGCTTTTTTCTTACTGAAAAAACGTTACGCCTGAGTGGAGTGAATAAAAAAACGGAATAATTGATCCGTGGTTAAGAAGAGAAAGGATGAAGCGCAAAGTACAAGCACAAACCAGCGAAGACTATAATCTAAATAGCATAAAATAATGGCATGAATTTCTTTTCCTTTAATGGAGCATCTAACTGACATCAATTTCATGGTTTTTAATTGCGGACATGATTGCAAATTTCAGGATTGGATTTCGTGCATCCCCATAATTAGTTATGCTCAGAGACTGACATTAGATAATGTCATCAAGAGGTGTCGGGTTTTTACGGGGTATCACATTATATAAACATTTTTTTTATGTGACCCTCCGGTGGGTAAGGAAGCTCACCTTATCTCATATTTAATGCGTATGAATATAAATGATTTTTATATCTCGCATGCCCTTCTTTGGAAAGGGAAGCTCACGTTATCTGACATTTAATGTTGTAATGGTGTTTTATAAAAAAACTGTTTTTATATATGTAAAATGCCTTTCGATGGGTAAGGGAGCTCACCTTATATCATGTTTAATGTTATAATGGTGCTGTATTGTTACTCTTTACCTATGAAACAAATTATTTGGAGAAAAATAATAATTATTGTTATTATATTTGATGTAAACAGTTTTGTGGTATGGTTATTTTTTACTCTTGAAAACAAATTATGGAAAATAATAATAATTATTATTATTATTATTATAGATATAAATAAATTATAATAATAATTATTATTATTATTATTATTATATTTATAGATATAAATACTTGTGTGATATTATTACTTTTTACCTATGAAAATAAGTTATTGGGAGAAAGATAATTATTATTATAGATGTAAACATTTTCGTGATAAAACTTCTTATTATGAATGTCTGAACTTCATCCAGATATGTTTGGATTGCGTAATGAACACGTGTCTCCATTTTAAATCACTTAGAAGAATGGTTTGACAACAGTTGGATGTGTTTGGATTGCATACACCCTTGTAGGAATGGTTTTACAAGGAATTTATTCTATTCAAGTACATCATCGTAACCAATGTAAAGGAGATATATATATTTTTTGAAGACAATTTCCTTTTCTCATTTAGACTCTATCAATGTACATCTATTTGAATTCCTTTTTTATCATGTATCCAAAAACATCATGAAAAAATATTTGCCACCTGAAGTTATTCGGATAAATTTGAAATTACAATGAATCTATTTTAATTCTTTGTATATTAAAAACTGAATTGACTACATTGAAAGGGTGTTGTGATTATAGAATACCTATTTTACGATCTCAAAAACTATGATTGAGGGGGAAGAATGGAGCTAGGGTTTAGAGCAGGGAGCAATAGGAGGAGTGAGCTAGTAACAATGGAGGGGCTAGGAGGAGGGAGTTTCACTCCCTCCTACAGCAACGTTGTATCAAATAGAAGAAGGGAAATGAGTTTGAACGGATTCAGGAAACCCTTGGAGGCCGGAAAAAGAAGACAGACTCAAAAGAACCGGAAAGTAGCAAAGTTAATGAACAGGAAGAAACTCACGGGCTGGTCAGAAGGGAGGAGAGACCAGAGGACAACAATCAGAAAAATGTGTACAAATCTGCAGCAGGACCCTGTAAGCCCAAGTCTGCCATCAAACCCCGGGTGGTTCTGAATGATCCTGCACTGCAGGAGCACAGAGATCACATGGTGACTTATGCTATTATATGCAAGTTTATGGGTATATGGCCCACAGAGAAGAATATGTACATATGGATAAGAAACAACTGGAAACCAAAGGGAGATGTAACTCTACATCTAGGGTCCAAGGGTTTCTTCATAGTGGTTTTCACTAGCCTAGAGGACAAAGACTGAGTGTTTGAAGGAGGACCCCATTTCTATACTGCTACAGGACTATATATGCGACCCTGGGTAATGAACTTTATCCCGGAGCGAGAGACGTTCACATCGGTCATGGTATGGATAAGGCTTTACTCCATACCTCTAGATTATTAGCTACCTGAATCCTTAAAAGCTATAGGAAATAAATTAGGACATTTTCTAAAAGTATCAGAGGCAACTCTGTGAGGAAAATATACCTCCTTTGCATGAACATGTGTGGAAATGGATCAATTGGGAGCACTCCCGAATGAAGTTGTCATAGAAGTTTATGATGAGGAATGGGTACATGTGGTGGACTATGAACATGTCCCTTTTAGATGTCGGAAATCTCACGAAAATGGTCACCTTTTTAGAGACTGCCTACAAAACAAAAGGGAGGATAATCCGAGAACCAACACAGGCAAAGATCCTGAAGGATTCACCAAGCTGCGATGCAGAGGGAAAGGAGGAGGAAGAAAGTACTAGAAAAAACATAGTGAAAACAAACTAGCAAGTCGCAACAGTTTTGAAATTTTAGAAGAAGGGGGGAACATTGGAAAGGTCATTACACCAGACAACCATCCCACAGAGAAGGAAAAGGAGGATAGCATGGAAATAATACAGGAAAACAATGAACAATAGGAAACCATACCAAACAACATGGAACAAAGCAGGGACCGGGAGATGACCCCAAGTGAAGTTGGGACAGAGGACCAAGAACTACATGAGATTATTGAGAGGCAGAATCTTGATCTAGAAAAATTATTAAACCAAGGAACCAACAAAGGGATATATTCCCTACCACAAGAGGAGTTTGACAGAGTACAACAGCTCTTCCTCTGGAGATCTCAGACAAAAGCCTTAGGAATCAAAAGAAGCCATGAAAGCCAGGAGCATAGAGGGGTCAAATCAATGGAGGAAATATCAGGACACTCGCCCAAAAACCTAGGCAGGAAAAGAGCAAGAAAAAGACAAAATGAGCTGCTAACAGAGTGTGGAAAGCTCATGATCAACTCAGGTAAGATGAAAGATCTCACCAGTTACTCATTCAAAAACCCCTCATTATGAATCTCACGACTTGGAATATCAGGGGTCTAGGAAGTAAAAGGAAACAGAGGAATCTCAACAACAGATTAAAAGAAGAAAACCCAGATATGGTGTTCATATAGGAAACAAAATGTTCAGTAGATAAATTCTGGGAGATACATAACAAATGGCTCAGTAAATATGAGCACCTAGAAGTCAAAGCCAATAACACAGCGGGTGGGATTCTTACTCTTTGGAATCCTCAGAAATTTGGCATTCTGGATGCAGAAGCATCCAGGAACTACCTTTCAATGGTTATCCAACCTTTGGGTGATAAGGAAATCTATATGGTTACAAATGTCTATTGTCCTCAAAAATCTGAAGACAAAATCAAGCTTCTCACCTCGCTTGAGGAGCTAAGCGAGAGACACCCAGTAATGCCCTGGATTTGGGTGGAGATTTCAAGATGATCAAATCTATTATGGAAAAAAAAGGAGGAACTAGAGTAATAGGAAGAGACTCTATTACCTTCCAAAACTTCCTAATCAACTTGAGGCTAGTGGACTTAGAAACAACAAATGGAACCTTCACATGGAACAATAAGAGGGGAGGAGCTTCCCAAGTTGCCTCAAAACTAGAAAGATTCCTCATCTCAAAGAACTTCTTCCTCTCTAGACCTAACTTGAATGCTTTTATCCTTTCTTTTGGAGGGTCGGACCACTGACCGATTCAGCTAGAAGCTTCTTTTATTGACACTCCAAGGAACAGACCTTTCAGGTTCGAAAATATTTGGGTCACTCACCCTAACTTTATCTCCAATATTGATAAGTGGTGGAAGGAATATTTACCTATTCAAGTCATGTAAATGTTCATTCTGCAACAGAGACTCAAACACATTAGGGTCAAACTCAAAGATTGGAACAAAAGTGAGTTTGGAAATATTTTTAAAGCCAAAAGAGAAGTGGAACAAAAGCTATAGAAAATTAACCAAATTCTTATCAAGGAAGGCTTCACTGAGGATAGGAAATTGCAAGCTGACTCTCTCCAACAGGAATGGGATACCAGATGTCAGCAGGGAGAAATCTTCTGGAAGCAGAAATCAAGAGTGCAATGGCTTAAAGAAGGAGAAAGAAATACAAGGTTTTTTCACAAATCAACCATGGAACATCGGGCTCATAATCGAATCACAAAGCTCATAGATCCTCAAGGGAAAGAGTTAAGCACACACAAATATATGGAATCCATTCTGATACAACATTTTCAAAATATAATAAAGGAGCCTATCTTAGACAGATCGCTAGCTATTAAAAGATTTACGCAACATATTCCAAAACTGGTGACCAGGGAAGATAATTATAATCTCAACAGACCAGTGACAGAAGGCAAGGTAAAAGAATTAACAAATGAGATGCAAAATGGGAAAGCTCCTAGACCAGATGGTTTCAACGTTGAATTATTCAAGGCAAGCTGGGAAGTTGTCAAACAGGACATTTTGGAGGTGGTGGAGGACTCAAGAATTCCAAAAACAATTCTAAAAGCGCTAAATACCTCCTTCATAACCCTAATTCCTAAACAGGATAAAACAATGACTCCAGATCAATTCAGACCCATAGCCCTCTGTAATGTAATATACAAAATCATCTCCAAAGTTATTGCAAACAAACTCAAGCCCCTTCTTCTAACTCTCGTGTCGGAGGAGAAAACTGGATATGTGGAAAGAAGGCAAATTCTCAATAACATCATTCAAGCTCATGAAATAGTGCACTCTCTCAAGAATAATAAGTAAGCAGGGATGATCATTCAACTAGACCTAGCGAAAGCTTATGACAAACTAAGCTGGTTATGCATCAAAGAAGTTCTAATAGCTTATGGCTTTGACTAGAATTGGATAAGATGGGTTATGGCTTTGGTAACATCTGCTAACTTCTCTATCCTTTTCAATGGTTCTCCATCTAGATCATTTCGACCCTTGACAGGTCTTAGGCAAGGAGATCTGCTCTCTCCCTTTCTCTTTATCCTTATGATGGAAGGATTAGGTAAAGCAATCACTTCTGCCAAAAGGGAAGGCACAATCCACGGTCTCAAGCTCACCCAGGACAGAGACTCTCTGACTCATTAGCAATTTGTAGATGACACCATGTTACAGGGCATACCAACGATTAAAGAAGACAAAGCTTACAAACAAATTCTACAAGATTTTGCTCTGGTAGCTAGTACAGAGGTAAGTCTCTCAAAATCTAAAGTGTTTTTTTCCAATACAAATGTTGCCATTCAGAGAAACCTCTCCAGAATTCTTGGCTTTCAAAGAGACCATATCCCCTCCAAATATCTTGGAATACCGCTCACTGACAAACCTCTGAACAAGGAAGTTTGAGAGCCATTGACTAATAAACTGAAGGAAAAAATCAGCAAATGGATAAGTAGATATTTAAATCTAGCTAGCAGGCTCATTCTCACAAAGGCGGTCCTGCAATCGATTCCAATATATATGTTTTCGGCTCTTCCTGTTCCTAGAGGAGTAGCCCAACAAATCAGGAACATGCAAAGAGATTTTCTTTGGGGAAAAGGGGATGAAAAAAAGAAATGGGCTCTGGTAGCTTGGGACAAACTTTGCAAACCCAAACCTCATGGGGTCTAGGTCTCCATGACCCGAAAACTCTCAAAAAAGTTTTTGGGGCCAAGCTTTGTTGGAGATGGCTGAAGGAATCAAGAAACCCATAGGCCAAGCTTTGGAAATAGAAATATGCAAAGGACTGGCAAGAATGGGACCTGATCAGAATGACAGGACATATCCGAGGCTCCCATATTTGGAACAATTCTTGGGAGAAGACAGAGCTTTAGCTCAGAAACAGAGCTTCTGGGAGATTGGAAATGGGAACCTTGCCTGGTTTTGGTAGGATAACTGGCAGCATGAACCTAACTTAGGTAAAGAAGGACTGGATATTCTCAAAGAGGAAACTATCAACAAAGGACTAAAAAAGGTCAGTGAATTTTGGGATAAGACAAGGAACAATGACAAATGGAGAACAATTAAAGTACCAGTTTATAGTGAAGAGACTCCTTTGAAGACCCAGGCTGAAGCTCTTGCTACAATCCTGGAAAAGAGGACAATTTTGATCTCTACTTTCACTCATCAACTTAGATGGGGAAGAAGCAGTGAGGGCAACTTCAACCTCAAAGAAGCAAAAGATATTGCCATTGGTTACAATTTTTCAAACCCGGATAAAATTTGGAAGGACCTATGGAAGCACCATCACTAGATGAAAATCAAGCTATTTATGTGGATGGTTCATCAAAAAAAGATTATGACTTGGGAAAATCTTAGAAAGAAAGGTTTTGTGGGATCATCCAGATGCCAGTTATGTGGTATCTAGGAAGAAACCAGGGATGACCCTCTCAGCTTCTGTACCTTAACCTCAACCTTATGGAACTGGGTCACCTTTATCTTCAGACAAACTAACAGGGATGAAAACGACATCTCCAAAACCTTAAATAAGTAGAGGCAAAAACTTTTAGAGAATGAGACTGTCAACATACCGTGGACATTGATACCAGGCTTTCTAATCTATAATGTTTGGAAAGAACGCAATAACATAATTTTCAATGATAAATCTAGCCCACCCCAAAACATAATAGCTCAGCTCCTAAGGCAACTCAAAGAAACTATAAATACCATTCAGAAGCAACCTCCTGAGAATCCTCCATCATAGCAGGAGGCTCACATTCTTCTACTTTTAGGCCTTCAGAAGTTGGTCCCCTAGGGCACAATCCGGATTGCAACACATGCTACAATGAGGCAGGATTACTGGCAACCCCCCTGGCTACTTGAAATTCAATATAGACAGAGCCTCGAAAGGAAACCCTGGGGTTGCGGGGTATGGCGGAGCTATAAGAGATGACAAGGGGAATATAATAGTCATCTTCCACAGTCATTTAGGGAATGCTACCAACAACATGGTTAAACTAATGGCCATAGAGCAGTGCTTAGAGATTCTGAGAGATCTCAATATGACGAACTCCATAATAGAAGCTGATTCTGAATTAACAATCAATTCTATAAAAAAATAGCAAATGGCTCTGCTCCAGAGAAAGTCTCGAACCACTAGAGACTTTTGCAGGTCTATCGTCGTATTCAATCACATATAAGAATCCTAAGAACCCTATGTTTTGAACATGTGTGCAGAAATGCCAACAGATTAGCGGACTGGCTAGAAAATGAAGGGGTGCTCTGTAAAAATGATCACAGTATTTACAAGTGGGAGCTAACACATGCAGGGAATTTGCGAGAGGAATGCCACAGTCTGGCATGTGCAGACAATGAGAATTATCACAATATGAGGGAGACGCAGCAATTGGGAAATTAAGTGAATGGTGGACAAGGGTTCATCAAGTAGAAGATCTCAGCATCGGCACGACGGAAGCTTTTCTAATGGATGAAAGGATGCGAAGAAAGAGTGGTTTCCTTTCTCAAAGAAATCAGAGGTCAAGTGGTTTAGTGGTTTATCGGGCACTTCCAAGACCCCAAGTGGTTTTTCATGGTTTGCCTCCGATGCCATTAATCAATCACCATGTGGATGTGGGCGGAGAGAGAAAACTGCCTATATCAGGTGGGTTATCCTTGAGCTTCTTCTCTGCCCGATATTCTCCTCAACCATCGGATTTGGTGGGTGAAGATCTATGGCCTCAATTCATCGAGCTAGTTGGATGCGTTATCCTCCGAGCTTATTGTGATCATCGTGGTGGCTCCTGGGTTTCAGATGTCAAAGTTGCATGGGTTTTACCCCCCTACACAGACCCGATAGAATCGTTGAATTGGGTTTAATTTCCTTTCATGTCTGTGGGTTTTGTCAATTTGTACACATTTTGAGTTGCTGTTTTCACCCCCGAACTGTGTGTTCACAGAGTTTTGAAGAATTGAGCCCTGATTTTTAAGGTTTGGCGGTCAGCGGCTGGTCCCGTTGACTTGGTCAGGACTTGTAACATAGTTTTATAATTTTTTAGCCATTGAATGAGAAGGAAACACTCTTGCTTTAGCAGAAAAAAGAAAGGGTGTTGTGATTATTGGATTATTACATAATATCCCATTAGATGCAAAATTTTGATTTTTGTATGTGACATGCGTAAAGATGGGTAGGGAAGCTCACGTTATCTCATATTATGTTGTAATGGTGTTGTATAACTACTTTTTATAGCAGAAAACAAATTATCACAACACAATTTTTATTATTATATGTAATTTTTTTGTTATAAACATTATTATCCAATGTAAACATCATTTGCATTGTTAACAAGCATGTAATTTTCATCGTTAACAAGTGTGTCAATTTTAGATTACTTGTAAAAATGGCTTTACAAGGACTTTATACATCAATGTAAAGGAGACATTTCTTTCTTTTCTTGTCATAGTTATATATATATATATATATATATATATATATATATATATAAATATATTATATACTCATTTTTTATACTTTATCAATGTACATTTATTTTAAAACAAGTATATATGTATATATATAAATATTCTCATTTTTTATACATTATCAATGTACATTTATTTTAATTCTTGTTTTATTAAAGGTTGAGAAAAAAAATTGTGGGTTGCAAGTATTTTTTGAAGTTTAAAATTTAAAGAAATATTTACTATCATAATAAAAAAATGAAAAAAATGTTTTTTATTTAAGGATATACTTTATCAATGTACATTTATTTTAATCCTTGTTTTATTAAAGGTTGAGAAAAAAAATTGTGCGCCACAAGTATTTTTTTAATTTTAAAATTTAAAGAAATATTTACTATCATAATAAAAAATGAAAAAAATGTTTGTTATTTAAGGATATACTTTATCAATTTACATTTATTTTAATCCTTGTTTTATTAGAGGTTGAGAAAAAAAATTGTGAGCTTAAGTATTTTTTTTAAGTTTAAAATTTAAAGAAATATTTACTATCATAATAAAAAAATGAAAAAAAATGATTGTTATTTAAGGATATTTGATTTTTTATTTTGTTTTTAATAAATTTGAAATTATAATGAAATTTATAAATTTCATAAAAAGAATTATACATCTAATTCATTCCAATTCATATAATAATAAAATATTTTAAACATATTTTTTATTTCAATTGCTCCATATTTAATATTCAAATATTTTAATTAATAATCACATTAAAATATTTTTGTTCATAATCACATTAAAATATTTTTGTTCCATATTAGTTCTCTAGTTTTATATAAAGTTGATAAAAAAATATTATGTTACATAAATGTTGAAATATTTTATTAATGGTTAAGAGTGAAATGAATTTTTGATTATGTATATAAACTTGATGTTAGGTGGATAAAGATTTTCCCATTTTCATAATGACTTATAATATTAATAATTTTTTTAATCAAAATTATATTTCTTTTTGTCTTTTATTAGTTAATATTAATTTTAAATTGAATATGAAATACATTACATATTTCTTCCCCATAAAATTTTAGATTTACCAAAACAAAAAACTAAAAAAAAAATTATTAGTTAAATTTTATGAGTTGTTACATTTGTGTTAAATATAGATTTTTTTAATAAGGAAAAACTAAACTTCAGTTTGACTAATAGTAAAGGATGTAGCCCAATAAAGTTTTGAAATAAGTTTCTAAAGCTCAACCTTTATAACTAGAATGAATTCAGGAATCTTGTAAAGATGTTATGAAATTAGGTTTGAACATTAATGTTTCGAAAATCTGAGTTAATTATTTTATCTTGAAGATGTTTGTTATAATATCAATTCGTTTAAAAAAATGTGTTTTGATGTGTCATATTATATAACCATAGGAAGATATGTTAAATAAAAGTTGGCTCAAGGGTTTATTTGTAATCACTTATCATATATTTTGATACAACATATTATGGACATATAAAGGTATCAATGTTAAATAAAATTTAGTTATTTTTTTAATATATAGTTTAAAAATATATGAAGAATAATAATTTAGAGAATTTTTTTTATTTTTTATATAATTTTAAGGAAGTAACCTAATAATTTGTGATTTGTGATTGTGTATGAGACAATAGAGTTTTCCTTTATGTTTATGGGAATATATGGAAAAATGCATCATTTCTAATAAAAGTAAGAGTTATTAAAGGATATTCAATGAATGAATTTTTTTTAGTTAGGTATTAGTAATGGATATTTGAAGAAAGAGCCTTTGCATGAAGTTAGGGATGAAATGTGGCATTGGGAATCCTAGCAATGAGTTCAAGTATGGATAAACATGCATTTTTAAGAGTATGTATAAGATTTTTTTTCAATTTTCTTTGGGCCTTTTCAAACTGCCACATAGTCTTACCAACTAAAATATTAAATAAAATATTAAGGGAAGCCATGTATGTTAATAAATGATCATGTGTTAAAAACGCATTTGTATTCCTTTGTGTATTGATAAAAATGGTTTGTTGTTTGATATGAACCAAAAGGTGGCATATATGGGCTTAAATGTATATGATATCACACCAAAGAATATCATACATGGGGTTAAATGTGGATGTAATGTGTAAATGTTTATGTAATGGGGTCAAGCTAATGATGAAGGGGTCACATGTGCAATGCTTGAATATGTTTATATAGAGATCATGTAGTCATTATTTGAAGACAAGGGATTTGGATGTTTGCACGAATTTGATTATTTATAGGAGGTTTTCCTACTCTTTAAGGAGATATTATGTAACTTATTTCTCTTGTCAATGTTGGAGTTATGCTCCACAGTTAAATTCTTGTATATTTTGTGTACTTATCATTTTTTAAGCATTAGATTCATAAAATTTGGTGTTAGAGTTATGTTCCTAGCATTTTGAACCTTCAATTGAGGTATCATGGCGATTTTGCTATAACTTTCTCTGTGAATATTTGCAACATGAAACTTTTACGAGACCAAGGAGAGATATTGACATAAAGGTTGTTGAATTTATATTTTTAATCTCTATAATTTTGAATATATACCCTTTGGAAGTTAATGTTTGTAATAGAAATTAACTTCAAATGAGTCATTGGTATACATTCACTATAACATTTTTCAAGAGAAGTTCAAAAATGCAGAATTTTTAGGATTTTTAGGAGACATATAGAAACGTTGACATATACAAATGTTTAGGTAAAAAATTTTGAATCAATTTTGTAAAATTGGACATGTAGCATGTTACAAAATTTCACTCTTGGGAAGGGTTCAAGAATTAACATGTTTTGAGAAAGTTACAATGACTTTCACTTGGCACATCAATGTTTTATTATATATATGCAGTTGTCGACACAAAATATCAATGCATTACATGGTGAAATTATAGGCTCATAAGAGTAAAAAAATGTAGAGTTGTACTAGAAGAAAGGTTGGATATAAGGACATACTCCATAATAGGTTTTAAAATGCATGTTAATTTCAAAATATCATAAATTTTTAAGTCCATGTCTTTGATGTAATTGAAAATCCATTGAAATAAAAATCACATGAGAATATACATGGAAATGTATCATAGATATTAGATGCAATTATTGATAATATATTGAGCACAAGAAAATTACACGAAATGGTTGATGATGGCACATTAACATAATCTAAATCTTGTATGGGAGAAAAATTATTTGTATGATGAATCTAGTGTGTGTTGGATGACTATTAATAATGACACTAGAATAAAGATGGTATTAGAAGTATTTGAAGAATTGTTATAAAAAATAATAAAATATCTTAGGAATAAGATCATAGAAAAATAGAATAAAACTAATTCATAAATAAAATATGGAATGACAAAATACTAAATACACAATAATATATATGGTTCATGTGAATTGGGCTACATATATCAAGAAATATATAGACTTTCCTTTTATTCTATTAAGGAAATTGAATTAATACAACATGCATCACATTCAGTGAGAACTCTTCTTCACATTCCTAGACTCTCTTCTCTCTTAATCATAATGCTCCCTCAATAATAACAACCAAAACATAATGCACTGAAAAGAAGAGGGTTTCCTCATAGGGAACAAAACCATAATATAGCTTCTAATATTATATTTGTGTCCTAGTGATTGATTATCCATATAAACTATAAAAATCCAATAGTTTATGAGGAAAAATTTCCAAAAACTTATCTTCGAGGAAAGTACCCAAAAGCCCCTTCTAGGGGAGGCTCCAGAGAATCATTCCCACCTTCTTTGACCCATTGTTGATGATTAGGGAGGGGGTGCGCAAAGGGTGGGGAGGTTCCCACCTTCTTTGACCCATTGTTGATGATTAGGGAGGGGGTGCACAAAGGGTGGGGAGGTGATGGGGGAAATCCCACCAAGTACTCCCTAATCAGGAACTAGGATCCAAACACAGTTACAAACATGACCTTTAAATTACAAAGTTTATCGAGATCCATAACAAAAAAAGGAATAAAAAAAGGAATTGATGCATAAAATTCAACATGAATTATCAAAAACTAAAAAATATCTAAAGAAGAATGATGGTGGGATATCTAAGTTATAAACCTTAATAGAGCAGTTATTAAGGAGATTTAACAATTAAAATAGGAATAAAGGAACAAGGGGAATTGGGAAATGGGTGATTCAAGGGAAGAATTGAAAAATAAGGATGAAGAAATAGATAGATTACAAAACCATAGTTTCAATACGCTAAATGAAATTAAAATATTTAAACACGAAAAGAAGCATTGTAAAAGTGAGAAAGAAACCAGGATCTCAGAACAAAAGACTACCAAAATACTTGAAGAGGAATTTTTCAAGAAGAATAATGAAACTGTATACACTAATGAGGTAAAATTATAAATGGATTCTCTAATTGGACAAGGTTGTTGGTATCTATGAGGTAGGGCCACATAATATCTTTGAAAGGAGGGATAATGCAAGATTCAATAAGTTCACTATAAGATACTTGATGAATTTAAATTCTATCTTATGGATGTCGATGTGAATTATGATAGTATCATATTAAGGCTATAGTAATCAGATACCTCAAAAAGAGGATGAAGGAAAGCAATGTATCCAAAAATAATATAGAGGAAATGGGTATGTAAACTGGAGAGCTATCAAATGTGAAACCATATTGATGTCCTCATTACTAAAAAATATGATGAATATCATCCCTTTTTCCAATTTATTTTTTGAGAGTTGAAACTCAAAATTAATTCCTTCGCCACTTATATTATTTGGATAAAAACAAGTGTGTACATTACTCAAAATATCAATCAGTGTCCATGCCAACATTTTCCAAAATAGAGGAATCCCAAATTCTATATGTATCAATACCTGGATGATCAATTTCTTCCCAATCTGAATATCCCATTTGTAGCTCCAATGTACAATTTATATCTGGGCGTACCAACCTTGGCACGATCCATATTTCAGTTGGAATGAAATATTGGTTATAATCAGGGTATATCATTCATTCTAACGAGGACATAAATATACTATCCAATCTGGATGTATCTGGGGATAAAATTAATAAATATTAAAGGATTTCCTTATGTAATATTTTTTAGTGTTAGATATTAGTAATGAATATTTGAACAAAGATCCCTCATATGAAGCTAGGGATGAAAAATTCGTAATGAGATTCCTACGGATGTTTTTAAGTCAGAATGAACATGCATTCTTAAGAACATGTACAAGATTATTTTGAATTTTCCTTGGATTCTTCTAAACTACCACATAGTCCCACCATCTAGACTAGAAAATAAAATTTTAAGGGAATGTATGTATATTAATGAATGATCACGTGTTAAAGATGCATTTTCATTCCTTTGTCTATTGATAAAAGAATCTTATTACTTGATATGACCTCAATTGTATGATAAGACTTCAAGGGGTGAATATATAGGGTTTAACATATATGGTATGTCCCCAACAGGGTGCGTATATGGGGTTAAATGTACTTGTAATGTGTAAATGTTTATGGAATAGTCTTGAGCTAATGATGAAGGGGTCACATGCACAATGTGTGAATATGCATATATAGAGATCATGTAGTCATTACTGAGGACAAGGAATTTGGGTGTATGAATGAATTTGGGTATTTGAAGGAGGTTTCCCTATTCTTTATGGAGCTATTATGTAGATTATTTCTCTTATATATGTTGGAGTTGTGCTCCGAACTCATATTATTGTAAAAACTGTGTAATTCTAGATTTTTATGCATTTAGTTCATAACATTTGGTATTCAACCTTTGATATAATGGTTATGACATTTCAAATGAGACATCAACAAAATTTCACTATAACTTTTTTCTATGAATCTTCACATCATGAAATTTTTAGGAGACCGAGGAGATGTATCAAGGTAAAGTTAGCAAAAGTTTTTTATTCTTATTCTATATACATTAAGATATAAACCATCTGGAAGCTAAGGTTTGTAAATAATCTAGAAATTAATTTCAGATCAATAATCTTGGTATGTTCATTGTAACATTTTTCTAGAGAAGTTCCAATTTGTGAAAATCTTAGGACTTGGAGGAGACATATAAAAATATTTCATGTAAAAATTCCATAATTAAATTTTTAACTTAGGCGTATGGCATGTTTTAGAATTTCACTATGTGAAGGGGCCAAATATTGAGAAGTTTTGAGAATGTTATAATATCTTTCACTTGGAACATCAAATTTTAATCATATCTATGCAACTGTGGAGAAGACATATCATAACACTAAAGGGAGAAATTATAGACTTAGAAGGGCAAAACATATATAGATATACTAGAAGAAAGGTCAAAAGAAGAACATACTCTAAAATAGGGTTTTAAAAGTTATGTTAACTTCAAATTATCATAAATTTTGAACATTGTACAAAGCCTTTATGGGGAAAAACTTATTTGTATGATGCGTATTGGGTGTGGTGGATTACATTTAATAAAGACACTAGAAGAAAAATGTGATGGGAATTATTTAAAGATTTGTCCTCAAAGAAACGATCAAATATTTTAGGAACAAGACCATAGAGAAATAATTAATGCTTAAATAAAATATAAAATGACACAATACCAATAAAACACAAATATATGTGGTTCACATGATTTTAGCTATGTCCATAGAGAAAAAGATCAACATTCCTTTTATTCAAACAAACAAAATGAATAAATACATCACACATATCATTCACTAGCCTACTCTTTTGATTCATACAACCTCTTCTTTCTTAATTAAAATAACCTCTATAATACACAACCACAATATGACACACTTATATCCATTTATCCACTCTCATAACGTTACCAAATTCCAAAATTTTATAGCATAATTTCATTTAAACATTTAATTAGTATTTAAAAATATATATAAAGATCAAATTATGCTTTCACTTAATAAATAATTATGATACTTTAAAATATTCAACATAAATTTCTTATAAAAACTTTACTAATCTCCGTAAAATATTATAAAATAATTTTTAAACTTAAGTTAATCTTTTACTTTTATAGGTTGATATACTTTCTTCAACCATTTTTTCCTTTTCATATGTTTTTCACAATACTCAATTAATTACATGTATATTTTTAATTAAATATTAATTATGTAACTTGATTTTACTTGCCAAGAGGTGTCCTACAACCTACTTTGAGAGCCCTACAACCTATTATGAGCAAGATATTAATGTTATATTTTAAAATAATAAAATAACACTTACATTGAAAAATTACTATTAATTACATATATTTTTTTCATTAATTATGTAACTTGATTTTATTGTGTTGAGAGGTGCCCTACAACTTAGTATGAGAGAGATGTTGAAGCAATATTTTGAAATAATAAAATAATAAATACATTAACAAATTCAAAAAACACTAATAAAAATCAATGAAAATACCTCAATTTCCACTTTAATTTTACATCAAACATTATATAGAAAGATACGTGGTTGAAAGTGTGTGTGTGTGTGTATGCAAGATATAAATTAATTTGTGTAGTTGCTTTACTATTTAGTATGAAGCTGGCAATGACATATTGATATTATTTGATGAGTAATTGCACAATTCATTGTATGTTGAATTGAAATGTAAGTAAAGATATGATAAAGATTTCTAATTCATTGGATGGTTGACATGCAATGTTTTAAGAGGTATTAATAGTAAAAATAATCCAACGTGTGTAGAGAGATGTAATGTTTTAAAAAATATATTAGTATATTATTTAAAATAAACATAGATTCATTTTAATCCCAAATCTACCATCAAATCTCTTGAGGTGTAAATCTTTCCTGAAGTTTTGCATTATAAATTTTCATTTTCAGAGATTTGATCCCTCTAAGCCCTTTCTAAATCCAAAATTAAAATATATTTATGATAATATTTGCAAATACTATTTTATTTATGCTTTATAATGATTGTCATAATATTTCTTAATTATATATAAACTTTAGGTTAAATAATTTTTTTGTTTTATGTAATTTCAATATACTTATAATTATTATGGTGAATTCATAATATCTTAAATTAATTTAGGTGAGATATACAACTATATATTTTAATTATTATCATACCAAAAATTCGGTAAATATCTAAATTTCAAAATAAATGCACTTAGTGTTAAATTCTTATCACAAAAATAAATGTATCCTTTAGAATTGAACTTAAACTAACAATTGCACTAGATGTTGCAAAGGAAACAGACATAACTAACTATAACTAACTATTATATTTCCCAAAAAAAACATAATTATTATCTTTATCATTTTTTTACTGTAACATATTGCTATTTTATCTTGTCTATGTGTAGTGTAGGGTAGTTTAGTTTGTCCATATATTCCTTCCTCCTTCCATTCATTTACAAGAAATTCAATCATTTCATGTGACAGAGCACACTATGTCACACGTCTATACTCCTTCAAACTCCTTTGAATTGCATGCTTCAAAAAGAAAATAAAATGATAATTTGAGTAGACTTACATGAAGAACAAATAATATCTTCTCTAGGATCTTATTCTAGTATGGGGTTTAATCACCCTATATGAATAAACCTCCAACCTAGAAAACTCCTTTGAATTGCATGCTTCGAAAAGAAAATAAAATGATAATTTGAGTAGACTTACATGAAGAACGAATAATATCTTCTCTAGGATCTTATTCTAGTATGGGGTTTAATTACCCTATATGAATAAACCTCCAACCTAGAAATATAAGCAAATAATTATAACCATACATTGACTGAGTTCGAGCTTTATGTGGTTTAATTACCCTATATGAATAAACCTCCAATCTAGAAATATAAGCAAATAATTATAACCAATATCTTCTCTAGAATCTTATTCCAGTATGGGGTTTAATTATCCTATATGAATAAATCTCCAACCTAGAAACATAAGCAAATAATTATAACCATACATTGACTGAGTTTGAGCTTTATGTGGTTTAATTAGCCTATATGAATACAATTCCAATCTATAAATATAACTAAATAACTATAACCATACATTGAATGAGTTCGAGCTCATAGAATAGAGAGTCAAATAGACATCAAGAAACTAGTTACAGAGAATTTCACAATAGAATGAATATTTATAAAATGAAGTAATCTGAAAATTGGTCAACTTGGTAGTCAAAAGTAGGTAGGGTGGTTTTCTTTACTTGTAGGAATTTAGGTAGGGTGGTTTGGTTTATTTGCAACTAAGTCTTGCGTGTTGGTAATTTATCTCCATCAAAACTACATGGCATCTTACACTACTTCAAAGCTGTCTGACGTATTTCACCAAGAGTTTTTGCTATCGACTGCAATTTCAAAACTATTTGACGTCTTTCACCGAGAGTTTTTGCTATCGACTACAATTTTGATTTCAGTAAATCAAAAGAGTTGCAGTCCAATTACTCTGATAGAGAGCTCATAGTGTTTACTAGCCTTCAATTGATGATGCGAAGATGAAACCAGAAGTGAGGAGGGATCAAATTTGTGCTGGTAAGGTGATTAGGGAGTTCCAACTACCTTAGCATAATCAAACGAACATGGTTCAATCGTCTAACATGTCATCTAATGGTGCACAATAATGACACATGGGCCAAAGAGCAAAGTTTCTTTCTTTCAAAGGGAACACCTTATGGCTTAATTACAAAAAAAGAACTTGTATTTTGAAAAGATATTCCTAAAAAATTTCAAATAGTTTTACTATTTTATATTTCAGTACCTTTTTAGGTATATTTTTTGTCAATTTTGATTAAAACTTTGTTGAAATTGCAAATTTAAGTTGTGAAGACTTTTCAAGTATATTTGTTTTTGTCAATTTTCACTAAAAGAATTGTTGAAACTACATATTTAAATTGTGTAGTCTATACAATAAGTGTCCAACTAAAAATTTATTTGTTTTTGTCAATTTTCACTAAAAAAATTGTCGGAACTGCATATTTAAATTGTGTAGGCTATACAATAAGTGTCCAACTAAAATTTTATTGGAATTATAGATTTAAGTTGTGTAGATTTACTTTGTGTCGATTTAAATTGTGTAAAGTACAAAATCCAAGTACTCCAAAAAATTGTTTAGAGTACACAATCCAAGTACCCTTACCCCAAATAGTTCTTTAGTACACAATCCAAATGCCCAATTTTCAATCATTAATCCAAATTATTGTTTTCAATCATTAACCCAAATAGTTTTTTAGAATACACAATCCAAGTAGCCCAAATAGTTATTTAAAATATACAATCTAAGTGCCCAATTTTCAATCATGAAATCTATTTATAGATTCATACAATTTAAGTTTAGAATACACAATCCAAGTAGCCCAAATAGTTATTTAAAATATACAATCTAAGTACCCAATTTTCAATCATGAAATCTATTTATATATTCAAAAATACAATTTAAGTAATTAAAAAAATTAACATAATATATATAAATATATATATATAGATATAGATATTTGTATATATATATATTTATATTTATATTTATTTATCTATATTTATATAATTTCCACCTAAAAAATGCACAAATAATAAAAAAATAATTTGCCATGGATATATATATAATTTGTAGCTACAAAAATTCCATCCTTCTCACCGCAATTAAGATATATACATTGCCACCATAACAATTTAAAACAATTTAAATTTCCATCCTTCTCACTGTGGTTAAGCTATATATATATATAGGTACCATAACAATTCAAAACAATTTAATAGTATTCCTTGTTGCTTCGTTTTATTGAAAATGTTAGTTCTTTGCTTTCTTTTTTGAATGCTCGTATTGAAATCAATAATATTCATGAAAGAAAAAGTGAACCTGCCCTATTCAATATATATCTGGAACTTGCTCCCTCTGGATCATTGACCAGATCAATGAGATCATAATCAAATGAGTTGCCTTGTAAAATATTCAAAGATTTGGAACTCTCAATAGTGAGAGATTCAATATTTAGAGATTTGGAACTCCTCCCTTATTCAATATTTAGAGATTTGGAACTCCTCTCTGAATCAACACAATTAATTCAAGAAAATGTGATCATAATCAAATGAGTTTCCTTGTAAAATATTCAAATATTTGGAACTCCTCTCTTATTCAATATTCAATAGTCAGAGATTCAATATTTAGAGATTTGGAACTCCTCTCTGAATCAACACGATTAATTCAAGAAAATGTGATATTGATCTATAAAACGATTACCTCATGTCTCGGAGAAAAATAGGTTCTACTCATAACTCAAAAAAACAGAAACTACCCTTTTTCAATATTCAAAAATCTGGAATTCCTTCATTCTGAATCAACCCAGTGAATGCAACACCCTTTTTCAATATTCAAAAATCTGGAATTCCTTCCTTCTGAATCAACCCAGTGAATGCAACACTCTTTTTCAATATTCAAAAATCTGGAATTCCTTCTTCTGAATCAACCCATTGACACTGACCCAATAACAATAACAATTTAAGGTGATGGCCAGGTGAAAAATAGGTTCTACCTCTTATCCTCTAATTCCTGTGTGTTTTACTGAATATTGAAAAAGTCATAAATCATCATGCCACACCATTGTAAACACAAAACCAAGGACTTATATAGGATACCACTATTTGACGAAAATTTTCATCACAGTTTCAATTAACAATCTTCTCATGACATAAAATCTTTGTAAGCAAAAATTCATCACAATTCAATTAACCCTATTCTCATCAAATAAATATTTGTAAGAAAAAATCCATATGGAGATAGACAAACTATTTGTTTTCTGCATGTTACATTCGAAGTCTAAACAACCTTGTCTCAATGCCTGAAAGCAGGGAACCTCGCTCTGCTCTTTTCGCACCTGACTCGACTGATATATGAAGTAAGCCATAACTATTCGAGAAATACTCACTAATAGTCAAGAACACAACTTTGAGATCAACGTCTCAGATACAGCTCCTTCACTGAAAATCAGGACTTTAGTTCTGAGAACAGTTTTGCTGCTGCTATTATGATGTGGATCCCAAATAACATTCTTGTTTCCTTCCTGCAATGAAGAATAATTCACTCTGGACGATGCAAGGTCAGGTGGAACTTGGTCGATGTGAAATGGAACTTTGAAGTTTTGGTTATGGACTCCATCTCATCCGAGAAGTGATCCGATGCAGAGTCCAAAAACTGCTTGCCAGTCACAAAAATGAGACTGCCCACGCACATCAAATCCCTCATAACGAAATCAAGTGAGAACAACTGTGAGAAGAATCAAACAGATCTCCTCAATATTTCTTTGAGGCATACAAAACTCGGCAGACATCATACTTGAGCTTCTTGGCTTCTAAACTCTTCCAAAATGCTTCTGCAGAGCAGCCATTTGGCTTACTCACAGACGCTGCATCTACACTTTCCCACTTCCCCAGTCCAATTATACGCTTACCGTCCATGGAATCATAGAATGTATAGGAATGCAAACCGTTGCTCTTTGTGAAGTAAGACTTCAATAAAGCAAGACAACAGTAAGATAATTTGTCATGATTTTTACCTCCCGAGTAGATCCTTCGCACACCAACAACATCTCCTACACGCTTTTGCCTGAACGCTGGCAACCCCAATTTGGTCTCTTCGCAGTTCATTTCAAACCACCCTGAGTCCACCATTCGAACAGCCGAGGAAAATCCCTTTGTGAATGCCGCAGCCTGCAACACACAAATTATCAATCCCTGAAATAAATAGATTTGAATAGAAAGAACACAGAAGATGGAAATGAACTGCAATATTGTTCTGTTTGAGGAATGTCCAGGTTACCTCTGGAAGATTTAACCAAGGATTTCCATTTCCCTTGTTGAAATGATAATTTCAACTGCGACACTATTTTTCCTTTGCGATGCGATCTTATTGCATACACACTCTGTTACCGTTCGCTACATCCTGTGATTTTTGACGATTGCGACGTTGCGATGCGATCTGATCGCAAATCGCACCCATATGATAGTGCTCCATTTTTTTTCTCTTCCGCAGATTGCGATTCTGCGATGCGATCCAATCACAAATCGAAAATCTCATTTTTTTAAAACCGATATCGACTGACAGTCGTCCGATTGAAGTCAACGGTTGTGTACAGGCCTACACCATATGGACTTGACGTGAATTAAAAGTTTCATTTACCGCCAGTTTTGTCAGTAAAACAGTAAATGTAATTTACTGTGGGTTGGTAAACATTGGTAAGATTTTAATTTTATTGTTTTTTTTATTTCACGGGAGTATGGCAAGTAAAAAGGATATATGTCATGTTATTGTTTTTTGATAGATATGAAAAAGGGAAAAAGCTCACCGCAGCGAATGTAAGAAGAATTTTATTTTTCACCAGGTTGAATGTAATAAGTAAAAAAGGGGTTTTTACACAATAGTGTAAATCTTTTTCAAGAAGAGAATGAATGTAAGAAATTTTTCTTTACACAGCATTGAAAATTTCTCTTGAGAGACAGAGTGAGGTTTTGAACTATGTCTGAAGCAGTCTGGCTGTGATCCCTCTGTTGGAGGAAGAATGCTTTGTAACAGGTTGTTTTATTAATGAATACAAGTAGTTTAATGGGTGTGAATCTCTGCTCTCTGGAAACAAATTCTTTGCTTCCCTGTGTTAAGATCCTGTGATAAAACAAAGCATTATTCTCTCTTCTGTTCTTTTGTTTGGAATTACCAGAAATTCCCAACATGGTATCAGAGCTTGTCCAGGCTCTTTGAAGGTGTCAAAGAAGCTAAGGAAGGATTTCTTGCTGCAGCAGCTTCTCCAGCAGAGTGAAGACTCAGTCAAAAAAATCCGAGGTATTTCTCAAGTCAGTTTTTTGTGTCACTGTTGAGGACAGTCAGCTATTTTAAATACACAGTCAAGTATTTTGAAGCATAGTTAAGAGTGCAAGAATGGCTGGAGCCAGCACTAGCATGGGTATCTTTAATACTCAGCTCCCACAGTTTAATGGGAAAAACTATGACTATTGGGCAATAACCATGAAAGCTTTGCTTGCTTCCCAAGACTTATGGGAATTTGTTGAGGATGGATTTGAAGAACCAGCAGATGAAAATGAGTTTAATAGGTTAACTCAGGCAGAGAAAGATCTATTGAAGAGCTATAAGAAGAAGGACTCAAAAGCCCTCTATTTTTTGTATCAAGCAGTGCATGAGAGTGTGTTTCCAAGGATAGCAGTAGCAAAGACATCAAAAGAAGCATGGAAAACTCTCAAGACAGCCTATCAAGGCATGGAGAAAGTAAAGACAACAAAACTACAGTTGCTGAGGAGAGATTTTGAGAATCTTTACATGAAGGAGTCAGATAATATTGACTCATTCTTCACTCATGTGATTGGTCTGGTCACACAGATAAGGTCTCATGGAGAGATTCTTGAAGAAAGGAGGATTGTGGAGAAACTATTGAGGATCCTACCCTCAAGGTTCGATGTGATTGTCACCACCATAGAAGAGACAAAGGATCTCACAAACTTCTCAATTGATGAACTACATGCATCACTGATAACACATGAACAGAGATTGAGTAGAAATGAAAACTCATCTCTAGAACATGCCTTTAAGACCCAGATGTTCTTTGGAAGAGGAAGAGGTCAAGGCAGACGAAACAAGAGAGGAAGAGGAAAAAGCCAAAACAGAGGTGGAAGAAACAATCCAGCAAATGTTCAAGGAAGAGGCAACAATCCAAATCAGAACCAAGGCCAAGGCAGCAGCCAACAAAGTGGACAACATCATGCTCAAAGACAAAGGTATGATAAATCCAATGTCCAATGTCATTATTGTAAAAAATATGGGCATTATGCAAATGAATGTAGGAAGAAGTAGCATGATATGAACAATAAAACTAGTGCAAATTTCAGTAGAGAAAATATCAGCCAAAATAATTTGTTTATAGCTTGTAATATGGCTGAAGAAAACAGTGAAGATGTATGGTTTCTAGACTTTGGTTTTAGCAACCATATGATAGGAAACACAACCCTGCTTTCTATGTTAGATCAGAATGTTAAGTCACAAGTCACACTAGGGACTGATAATAAAATTTCTGTTATGGGAAAATGAGAAGTAAATGTCTTAACAAAGAAAGGTGAAGAGAAAACCATAGCAGATGTTTATTATGTTCCTGAAATGAAGTGTAACCTCTTAAGTATTGGACAACTTGTTCAAAAGGGTTACAATGTTTTCTTTGTGGATGATGTATGCACCATCATGGATAGAGAACCCATCAAACGATGTATTGCTGAAGTAAAGATGACAAGGAACAGGATGTTCCCTCTTAGAATGAAGGTAGATTTAAAAATTAAGAAGAAATAGCAGCAGTGACTCAAGAGGCTTTCCAAAGCGAACCAAAGGATGAAAATTGGTTGTGGCACTTGAGATTTGGACATCTCAACTTTGGAGGTCTTAACTTGTTGAATAGAAAAGGAATGGTAAGAGGATTACCATTGATAGAGAAACCAGACAGCCTTTGTGAAGGTTGCATCTTGGGGAAACAACACAAAGAAATTTTTCCATCAGGGAAAAGCATAAGGACAAAAGCACCCTTAGAGATTATCCACTCAGATTTATGTGGACCAATCAAACTCCATCACTTGCAGGTAGCCACTATATTCTAACATTCATTGATGATTTTACAAGAAAAAATTGGGTTTATTTCCTGAAAAACAAAAGTGAAGTGTTTGAAAGATTTTGCTATTTCAAAGCACTTGTAAAAAACCAAAGCAGGCTACATATCAAAGTTCTATGAACTGATAGAGGAGGTGAGTATATCTCCAAAGAATTTCTACATTTTTGTAGAGAAAATGGAATTCATAAGCAGTTTACCACTAGGTACACTCCGCAACAAAATGGAATTGCAAAAAGGAAGAATAGGAAAATCATGGATATGGCGAGGAGTATGCTAAAGGCAAAGAATTTGCCAAATGATTATTGGGCTGAAGCTGTATACTGTGTAGCATACATTTTGAATAGATGCCCTACAAAATCAGTTATGAACAGAGTGTTGGAAGAAGCATGGAGTGGGAGAAAGCAAGGAGTCACCCACATGAAAGTTTTTGGATGTGTGGCTTATGCACACATTCCAGATCAGCTAAAGAAGAAGTTGGACAGCAAAGGGGAGAAATGTATTTTCGTTGGATACAGTGAGGAATCGAAAGATTATAGGTTGTATAACCCATCCACCAGGAAGATGATTGTGAGTAGAGATGTTCAGTTTATTGAGGAGTAAGCTTGGGATGGAAGCATAGAGAAGACAGTGCATGTTAAAACGTCTATGTCTCATGATGAAAATGATGAGGAGATGGCTGAAATACATCCGCAAACAGCAACACCAACACAAGGACAGGGACACCCTTGAGGAAAAATGAAAGTGCTTCTTCAAGCACACCACAAGGAGGAAATTCAAGTGCTTTTTCAAGCACTTGTACACCAAATGAAAGAGGTAAGAAGTTCAAAAATTTAAGTGACATTTATGAACAAGAGGCAGCAAATGAAGGTATGAACTCTTTGTTTGCTTTATATTGTCATGTTGATGACCCTGTTCATTTCGAAGAAGCAATTAAAGATAGGAAATGAATAGAAGCTATGGATGAGGAGATCAGTGCCATAGAAAGAAACAAGACATGGGAATTAGTTGAACTACCAAAAGGAAAATAAGACATTGGAGTTAAATGGGTCTACAAGACCAAGAGTAATACTGAAGGAAAAATAGAAAGACACAAGGCAAGCCTGGTTGTCAAAGGATACAAGCAGCAGTATGGGAGAGACTATGAAGAAACTTTTGCACTGGTTGCTAGAATGGAAACAGTGAGAGCAGTGTTGTCCATAGCAGCACAAAACAGGTGGAAAGTTTACCAAATGGACGTGAAGTCAGCATTCCTAAATGGAGTGTTAATGGAAGAGGTTTACATTGAACAACCTCTAGGCTATGAAAAGAAAGGCCAAGAGCACAAAGTGTGCAGATTGAAGAAAGATCTTTAAGCAAGCACCAAGAGCATGGTATAGTAGGATAGATTCCTATCTATTGGAAAATGGATTTGAAAAGTGTGAGGGAGAACCCACCCTCTACATCAAAGAAAAGGATGGTAAAATTCTAATTGTTGTGTTATATGTTGATGATGTTATTTCCACAGGTAATGATGATTATCTTATTGAAAATTTCAAAACAGTCATGAAAGAAGAATTTGAAATGACTGACATGGGTTTGCTGAGATACTTCTTAGGAATAGAAGTAGAACAAAATGAAAATGGGATTTTTATCTCACAAGCAAAATATGTTAATGAAGTGTTGGAAAGATTTAATATGTAGGACAACAAAGCAACAATCACTCCCACAGTAATGGGATTAAAACTCAGCAAAGAGGATAGCAGCAAGGATTTTGATCCTAGTTTGTACAAGAGCATAGTTGGCAGCCTCATGTATTTGACTGCAACTAGGTCGGATATAATGTATGTTGTTAGTTTAATTTCCATATTCATGGAGAGGCCAAAAGAAGCACATTGGCAGGCAGCAAAAAGGATTCTAAAGTATGTTAAAGGTACTAAAAGGTTTGGCATCTTATATACTGTCTCAGAATGTTCAGATTTAATTGGATACACTGATAGTGATTGGGCTGGAAGTGTAGATGATCGGAAAAGCACATCTGGTTATGTTTTTCACATGGGTTCAGGAGCCATTTGACGGGCTTCTAAAAGATAGCCTATTGTATCGTTGTCTACAGCAGAGGCAGAATATGTGGCAACTACAGGAGTAGCATGTCAAGCAGTTTGGATGAGAAGGATGCTAAGAAGTTTATGCGAAGAGCAAGTAAAAGACACTGTGATCTTTTGTGACAATAGCTCAGCTATTGCATTATCCAAGAATGCTGTGTTTCACAAGATAATGAAACACATTGACACAAAGTTTCATTACATCAGGGAATTGGTAAACAATGGAGAAATTGTTTTAAAACATTGCAGAACTTAGGAGAAGGTTGCGGATATTCTGACTAAACAATTGGGGCAAAAAAATTTTGATTTTTTGAGGAAATGTCTGGGTATGACTAATAACCCAGCAATCGAAATTAAAGGGGAGTGTTGAAATGATAATTTCAACTGCAGCACTATTTTTTCTTTGCGATGCGATCTTATCGCATATTGCAAATCGCATACACACTCTGTTACCCTTCGCTACGTCCTGTGATTTCTGCCGATTGCGACGTTGCGATGCGATCCGATTGCAAATCACACCCATATGATAGTGCTCGATTTTTTTTCTCTTCCGCAGATTGCGATTCTGCGATGCGATCCGATCGCAAATCGCACATCTCATTTTTTAAAAACCGATATCGACTAACAGTCGTCCGATTGAAGTCAACGGTTGTGTATAGGCCTGCACCATATGGACTTGACGTGAATTAAAAGTTTCATTTACCGCCAGTTTTGTCAGTAAAACAATAAATGTAATTTACTGTGGGTTGGTAAACGTTGGTAAGATTTTAATTTTATTGTTTTTTTTCTTTTCACGGGAGTATGGCAAGTAAAAAGGATATATGTCTTGTTATTGTTTTTTGATAGATATGAAAAAGGGAAAAAGCTCCCAGTAGCGAATGTAAGAAGAATTTTATTTTTAACCAGGTTGAATGTAGTAAGTAAAAAGGGGTTTTTACATAGCAGCGTAAATCTTTTTCAAGAAGAGAACGAATTTAAGAATTTTTCTTTACACAACATTGAAAATTTCTCTTGAGAGATAGGGTGAGGTTTTGAAAAATTTCTCTTGAGAGAGGGGGAGGTTTTGAACTGCCTTTGAAGCAGTCTGGCTATGATCCCTTTGTTGGACGAAGAATGCTTTGTAACAGGTTGTCTTTAATGAATACAAGTGGTTTAATGGGCGTGAATCTCTGCTCTCTTGAAACAAATTCTTTGCTTTCCTGTGTTAAGATCCTGGGATAAAACAAAGCATTATTCTCTCTTCTGTTCTTTTGTTTGAAATTACGAGAAATTCCCAACACCCCTCTTCTTAGCAACAGCTGCAGCCTGCGATTAAGAAATTTAGTAAAATGCCATCAAATATTGTTGTGTGACTAGAGAAAGCAAATGTAATTGAGATAAAAAAAAAATGTTGGTCATTTTATTTCCATCAAAACTGCATGGCTTCTTTCACTACTTCAAAACTGTTCGGCGTCATTCACTGAGAGTTTTTGCTATTGACTGCCATTTGGATTTCAACGAATCAAAAGAATTGCGGTCCAATTACTGTGATAGAGAGCTCATAGTGTTTTACAGCCTTTAATTGACGACGCGAAGTCGAAACAGCTGAAACTATTTTTGGAGTGATAAAATTTGTGGTGGTAAGGGAGTAGGGAGTTCCAACTAACTCAACTACCTCAGCATAATCTAACGACTCAACCTGATTCATTAGTCTAACATATCATCTAATGGCCCACAGTAATGACACTTGGGCCAGAGTGCAAAGTTTCTTTTAGAGGAAACGCCTTACTCCGTAACAAATAGGAAAATAAGCATTTTAATATTTAAAATTAAATTATATAATAATATTCAATATTGATTTATATAATAAAATTAACATATAATATCTTCGAATTAAAAAAATTATATCATTCTGATCGTTAAAATTTTGACTATGTTCGATAGTTCGAACAAGAATAATATGTAGTTGGAGGATGCTTCTTGCTTTCTTGAATATTTGATTACGAGTCAATTATTGTTTGTTTATGATGAGACTGCAAGTCCAATAGTGTTGGTTTTGATGAAATGCGCATAGAAGTGAAAACACACAGCCTTTGGCCCATCCACATCCTCCGCACGTGGCTTGTCTATTTGTCTCTATTAAATAATCTTTACTCTCTCTTCTATCAACAATGGGCCGAGTACGACATTGGCAGTGGCATTGGCATGTGGCTTAATCATATGTAAGCAAGCTTAATGTTTTGTGAACAATTGTTCCTATTCGTAATATATCAGGATCGATTCCCAGATCAAAACAATCAGACAATCCTGAAGTGTCAGTAAGACGTGAAAGGGATAGACGATCACACGCAACACGGAAAGAGGCACATGGATTATATTCCCGCTCAAGACAAGTATTGCCCATCCTGCCCGGGAAATGAATCTGAGTCATCAGTACAGTGCAGTCTGCATTGAGCTCAGATTTTACCTTCAAATTTTTGGCATGACAGAAGTTGGGGACATGGCATGGCCCTAGCAATGTACATATCTATATATTTATGTGTAGATGAATTGAGTTCGTGGTGTATATGAGTTTTGTTTGCTCGTCGTTGTTGAATACTACGAGGACTGCTACAAAACATAGAGTATCGAGATGGTATCGAGGAAGGACGAGAAGGTGCAGAATCCTAAATCAAAGCGGCCAGTGGAAAACATGAGGAAGTGCAACAAGTTGACATCATTCAAGAGCACTGTGAGGGGAGAAGATTCAGCGATAGCCACATGCATTATCCTGCTGGCTTGCATTGCACTGTCAGTTTAATCAATGCAGGTTCGATGATCAGTAGATCGTCGTAAAAAAACAACACAAACAAGTTACTCTTTCTCATACTCATAAGTTACTTTTTTCATATAATGTAGCAGTTTAACTATTGTGCCAAGCAGGTTTGGATTCTTCGGCCGAGTCAATCATGTGAATTTCAGTCGTGAAAAAGATAATAATTTATCGGTGGTGAAGAAGATAAAAGTAAATGAACAAACACCAATCAGTGAAGACTATAATCCGGGTTTCATAAAAGCGTAACATAACGGCATTTATTTTCCTTTTTTCAATTGGAGACATGAGTGGCATCAGTTTCATGGTCTTTATTTTTAGGAAACCTTTCCATGCTTGTCTTTATTTACGGATATGACTCCAAATTTCAGGTTTGGATTTCGCACATCCCGGCACTTATTAGGATCAGAGTGTCACATTGGAGAAAAAAATGATTTGTATATGTGACATGCCTTTCGATGGGTAATTAAGCTCACCTTATCTCATATTTAATGCTGGAATGGAGATGTATAATTACTCCTGGAATGGTGTTGTATAATTACGGGATGTAAAGGGTTCTGTGATAAATGTTATGCAGTGCGTGAACATCATTTGGATTTTTTATCACAGGACAGCATCGTAACCCGTTTAAAGGATATATATATATATATCTATATCTATATATATATAAAATAAAATGGTATATAATGTAGAATTTATTAATATACATTGTTAGCATTTTTTATTTGATTTATTAACAATAATATATATTTTTTTTTTTTTGAAGTACAGACATTTTTTTAAGTTGCTTATGGAATGGTGTTTTATAGTTACTCTTTACCGAAGAAAGAAAATTATCAAGAGAAAGATAATACTTTTATTATTATGGGATGTAAAGAGTTTTGTGATAAATGTTATTATCCAGTGCGTGAACATCATTTGGATTTGTTTGGATTGTGTCTGTGTCAAGTTTAAATCACTTGTAAGTATGGTTTTACAAAGAATTTGTGTCAATTTTAAATTACTTATAAGTATGGTTTTAAAAAGAATTTATTCGGTTTAAGAACAGTATTGTAATTCATTTAAAAGAGATATTTTTTCATTTAGAGTTTATTCATGTATATTATTATAGTTTATTTATTTTATTTATTACGGAGAAATTAATTTTTTTTGAAGTACAAATATTTTTTAAAGTTTAAAATATGAATATTACACAATTGAAAATATTTGTTTTTTCATAATTAATAAATTTAGGATTCTTATCTCTATAATTTCTTAATTTTTGGGTGTTTGTGTGTCTTTCCACTATAACTTTTTAACTTTTAGGTGCTTATGTAGGCTTTTTCCCTAAGCTACTAATATAACTTCTTAACTACTAGATGCCTATGTATGCCCCTTTCCAAGGCACAACTGAAACCATGAAATTTGAACCTTCTCGCACATAAGAGTTAGTTTTCACTGTCATGGTCAATTTAGCGCTCTCTATATAAATTTCATATAAAATTATTTTATTGAAATTTTTTTTTACAGTGAATAATAACTTTTTAAGAAACTTGATATTCAAATATGTTATTTAAGATAGATATCTAATTTAAAGAAATATTAAAACATTTTTAAAAATAATAAATAAGAAAAGTGAAAAGATAAAATTTAGTTTTATTATTTTGCATAAAATTTATATAAAATTATATTATATTGAACTATCTTACACATTCCTTTCATAATCGATCGTTCCTAATATTAATGATGGTTTTAATTAAACTTGTTTTTATTTTTGCTGCTTTTACTATATATATATGTCAGTTTTAAATTAAATATAAAGTAATTACACATTTCCATCCTACTAAATTGTATAAAATCTACATGAACACATATCTATCCTAATAAATTATAAATATTATATGCAATCCCAAAAAAATATAAATATAACTTCTATATTGATTTCAGCAATATCTTAATAATATAATATATTTTTTCGATAAAAAAACCAAACTTCAGTTGCAGCAGCAATGATAAACCTCGACATAATAGAGAAATATTTTCTAATGATGTTTTTACCTAAGTTTCTCATCCTCAACTTTTATAGTTAGGATGAATTTAGACGTGTTTCAAAGACGTTAATGTTTTGAACATCATTTGTGATTACTGCTGCATGTTTTGATATATCGTGTTATGAATATATAAGGATATTAAAAGTAAATAAAATTTAGTTCAAGGTCTCCTTCCTGAATACGGAGATCATAATTTAGAGAAAATCTTGATTCTAGGGTTGAGAAAGCTTTTTTTTTTAATGAATCTAATTTAGAGGAAGTAAACTAAAATCTATGATTGATTGTGTAAGAAAACCAAGATTCCCTTTTATCGCTATAGGCATATATTGAAAAGTATATCATTTTTTAATTTGACAATTAAGAAAGATTAAAGATGTAATTTTTTTTTGTTAAAATGAACAAAATTTGTCTATGGTATTTAGGTGGCATTTTTCTATGGTATTAGCCTATGGTATTTTCTTTCAGTTTTTAAGGGAAAATAATAAAATAGGGTTTTTAGATAATCCGTCAAGCCTATAAAAAGGGATAGAAGCTAAGAATTTAGATCATTGGAATTTATCTATCTTGTTGTGTTTTTATTGAGAACTTGGCGTCGCCGGCCTAATTTGATCCCAAGAATGAAAACCCCATGGGTGTTATCTTTTTCTAGTGGATCCATCGAGGGTCCACGATTGCACTTCAATGCATTTACCTTCTTTTTGATAAGGAGTTCCACATGCCATTGCAGGCGCTTGAAATTTATTGTATGGGCATGTATCATTTTCTTCAGTTATTAATATAAATAAAGGATGCATTTCCAGATCATGTTGTGTTCAGTGTTTTGATTGCAATATAAATAAATAATGCATTTCTAGATCATGCTGTGTTTAGTGTTTTGATTGCAATTAATTTTAACCAGAACACCTAGAGTGTGCCAGAATAGTGGATTATTTTGTTGTTTAGGATATTTCAAAAATATTTCTTTATGGAAGATTGTCTATTCAGTAAAGATAAATGGATGTCCTTATGTAATATTTTGTATTGAGTTAATGATGAACCATTCATATTTAGAAAAAGGGCCTTACATGAATTTAGGGATAAGAAAATGGAAATGGGATCTTAGGGATGTGTTTAAGTACGAGAATGAACTTTTAAGAGCATATATGATATTTTTTTGAAATGTTATTGGTCCCTTCTAAACTATCACATGGTCATGCCAACTAGATTACAAAACTTTTTTTTTTTTTTTTTTTAAGGAAATGCATGTGTTGTGATAAATGATCACGGGTTAAAAAAGCATGTGTTTTCTTTTGTCTACTAATAAAAGAGTGTTGTTTCTTGATATGACCCCAATGGAAACGTATATGGTGTTAAATGTGTATGATATGACCCCAGTGAGAACCATACATGGGTTAAATATGCATGTAATGTGTAAATGTTTATGTAATAGGATCAATCTAGCAATGAAGGGGTCACATGTGCAATATGTGAATATGTATATGTAGGTATATGTAGTCATTATTGACGACAAGGGATTTGGATGCATCAATGAATTTGGGTATTTGGAGAGGTTTCCCTATTCTTTAATAAGATATTGTGTCTCTTGTTTCTCTTAGCTATGTTGGAGTTGTGCAGCACACCCACATTGTTGTACATGGTGTTTAATTTTTGTTTTATGTGCATTTAGCTAATAACATTTTGTATCAGAGTTATGATCCTAGGTTTTTGATGTTTCAAATGAGCCATCATCGAATTTTGGATAAAAAAAAGTTTATTTAGGATCTTCACAACATGAAATTTTTAGGAGACTGAGGACAAATATTGAGTTAAGGTTATTCAAAATTATGTATCATTATTTTCTATAATTTCATATACATATATACCCTTTGGAAGTTATCGTTTGTAAACATAAAAAAAAAAAAAAAAATTAAGAGAATCTTTGAATTGTGAAAATTTCAATAATTTGAGGACACATATGAAAATAGTCTAGGTAAATAATTTAGAATAAATTTTGAAAAATTGGATATGTGGAATAATGTAGAAGTTCACTGTGAGGAAGGGGTAAAAAATTAACAAGCTCCAAGAAAGTTAGAATAAATTTTACTTGGAACACCAAATTTTGATCATATATATGCAATTGTAGAGAAGGCATATTATAGCATTATAGGTAGAAATTATAAACTCATAAGGGTTAAAAATGTAGAGATATACTAGAAGAAATGTTAGTTAGAAGGACATAGCCTAGATAGGGTTTTAAATTGTATGTTAACTCCAAATTATCATAAATTTTAATTGTCATGTCCAATTGATCTAATTCATAATTCATTTGAAAGAGAAAAAAAGTGAGAATATACTTGGAAAATTGTCATAAATATTAGATTTGATTATAAACTCTACTATAATTTGAGGTTTTTGGTTTGACCTCATGAAATAATCAATGGCAGTAGCTATATTTCGAGGAGATGATGATAAAAATGACACCAGTTGTAGAGAATGGTTGATGATGGCACAAGAACACTTATGGGAGAAAACTTATTTCCATGGTGAATCTTGGTTGTGATGGATATCTTTTAATAAGAACACAATAATAATGATGTCATGAGAATTATTGGAAGTGTTGTTCTGAAAATAATAATGAAATATGTTAGGAACAAGATCATATAACAATAAATAAAATTGAGGCATAAATAAAATATACAATGACACAATACAAACAAGGAAAAAATATATGTGGTTCACCCAATTTGGGATATTTCCATAGAAAATAAATGGACATTACTTTTATTTTATCAAATGAAAATGACTAGATAAAATATGCATCATATTCACTGCAACCTCCTCTTCACATTCTTAGAGTATCTTCTCTCTCAATCACAATGCACCCTCAATAATAGAAAACTATAACATAATGCACTCATGAAAGGAAATTTATCTCATAGAGAAAACTACATAATAAATAAGATAATCAAGCTCCCTAATAAACAAAAGAATCATAGATAAAATTGTTGCATAAAACTCAAGATGAATTAAAACAAGATAAAAAAGTAAAATGGTGAGCTATCTAAGATATAAACCTCAATAAAATACTCACTCAAAAATTACACAATTAGAACATTAAAAAATGTAACCATAACATTTCTTACAAAGATTATTCAAAGAAACTATTGAAAATGAAAAATGATTCCATTTCCATTTTTTAAATAGTTTTAAATTAAAATTAAAATTATTCGTGGTTATTTATGAAAAATAAAAAAAAAACAAAAGACACATGCAATAATAATTGTTGATTGTCCAAGAGAATAGACAACCTTTTTTTCAATAATTGTTGATTGTGTAAGAGAATAGACAAACCTAGGAATCAAGCTACATTTTAAATATTGCAACATTTTTATATATGGTTGTTTTTATTTACATTTTAATTGTTATATATATATATTTTGAATATAATTTGAAAATTATTATTATTTTATTTTATAATATATTATTATTTTAAATTTTATAATTAAAAACATTAAATATAACTTTTTTATTAAAAGAGTTACAATTATTATTTTTAATTCTATTATCCCTAACTAATTTTTTTAATAATTTTATTCAATTTTGTATTCCACTTAGTACAGTTTAATTTGTATTCATGTGTTAATTTCGTATCTCCAATGTATTTAAACTAAGGTGCAAGTGATTTAAGGAAATTGATTCGTTGCAGGTATGCTTGTGCTGCAAAAAAATCCATTGGTGAGGTCGGACAGTTGTCATAATAAGGATTGTGAGTATGTATGTCGAGTGATTTTCTTTTATAGATTTTTTATTTTCTTTTATAGATTATTTATTAATAATATCAAAGCGAAAAAAATTAAGTATATATTTAGAGAATTGAATTGAATTTCAATAATGATACAGTAATTTAGAACGTGTAGATATGTGTTCTTAGTAAACCTAGATCGTGTAAATATATAGTGATTAAGAAAAATAAAGCTTGTAGATATATGTGTTTATAAAACTTAGATATTGCAGTTATATATGCTAAGCGAAATTTTGATTTTATAGTATTAAATTTAAGGATGTATATTTTTATAGATTAAGCTTTATTATAGTAAAAAGTATTTTTTTGGGATAAATTATTTTATTGATGTAAAAATAAATTATAATTTTTGTGGTGAATTATTTTTTTTTTATTTTTTATTTTTGGGTAAATTAAGCTTTATTGCAGCATCTATTATGATATACAAAATTTTTCCTTAACAAATTGAATATATATGTTGTGAAAATTAGTTTTTTTTGGGAAAATTTTCATTATTAAAGAATTTAAAAATTGTTTCTTCATATATAATGGAAAAATAAAATTTTGTTTTAAGGGATGTGTAATTTAATTCATTGTTAGCATAAAATTGAAAAGTGTGACATATTTTCCCACAGGGCTTTGAATTGACAGTGAATGGGTGCACTATTAAGAAACTCCTTGCAATAGATCACTGGTTCAAATCCTTGTGGGTGCTTACCCACCAAAAAAAGAAAAGCGTGACATATTTCTCAAACTACATTGTCAATTAAATCTCTTCACACAATAAATTCATATTAATATGCACAAAACATACTACACATATTAATGTTAATTAATGATCCTCTTAAATTTATTTAATAAATATACACCATTTTTTTGTTAGTTGATTTACAAAGGGTTGGAACTTGGAATCATATGGAGTATATCACCTCATTATGAAGGGACTTGCCAATTAAACTACCCCAGTATACTAATAAATATATAAAAATATCAGTATACTAATAAATATATAAAAATATCATTTTAAATTGAGTTAATAAATATACAATATTTTATATATAGTTGAAATAAAATAAAATTTAATAGAGTTTATAGTCTCTCTTACTTAAATGATATTTACTGAAAACTTTTAATTGGTAAACAAGATGGTATTTCTCTCATAGAATTTAAATCCTTAAATTTTCCTCCATGCCTTTGTGACACCACAGGTATTGTAAATTTTCAATAATTACTTTTTACTGTTGAGGACTTAGAAATTTACCCAGTAGAGTGAAATGTTGGAATTTGGAGCAATCTTAAGTGATTAATTTGTTTAAAGAAATGAGTCCTAGAATTTAAGAAAGGGACTCTACTAATTCTTTGTTACCAGACAGTTAATAAAGGGAAATTGTCTCTTCTTTCATATTTCTGAAAATGACAGGGAAACATCAAAAGGAGGAAAATGGAAAGAAACATAAAAGAAAGACATTTCTTGGAGGGGTGTTCTGGAGCTCGATTAGAGCTAGTCGAAACTCCAGAACTTTAGACAGGGTCCGTGGAAATTCTAGGCTTGACTAAGGAGGCATGATGCCAGTCAATCGAATTGAGGATACTTCTACGTAAGTAATTGTTGTGGAACAAAGGAGATTGGCAAAAAAAACTAGACATAATAACCAATTTCTCATGGTAGGGTGGTGTAGCCCCAGCTGTAAGTTTTTGGACTAGCGATAAGTATTTATCTATGCAGTTGTGTTTTTGTAAGTAGAATGTTAATGTTCTTCTAAAGGTAGTAAATATAGAGTAAAAATCTATGTTTCTTTGAGAATGTAAACCCTTTTCTTTTCTATCATTGTGACAATATGTGGTTAGGAGGCTAAGTCATAAATAATGTGACAACAAGAGAACTGTTTTTATTTATAATTAGGTTGTGGTAAAACATGCGTGTTATTTTTGTTGGCAGTATTGAAGTCAGCCAATAGAAAATAAAATAAAATTTTCTTTCTGTCACAAAGGTATTCAACATTTTTAAAGGAAGGCATTTGCTCCTAAATAAAGTCTAGAAAATCAAGACACAACTCTTTGATAACTGCTATAATGAGGAACTATTTTATAAACTAGAAATAATTATATTGAAATATTCCAAATAACTGAGATGTGTTTATTTCCCATAGGAAACTACTCACAAAAAACTACCGTAGGGTTGTAGTGGTGTAAACAAACAATATAGTTATTATGCATAGACAACTTCGAGATATTCATATGACAAATAAAACTTTGATCTTTGAAGGCGTTGGGGTAAGCACTTCTACCTAGATTTATTTCTTGTGGTCAGTCAACTGTGGACATCTTGAGAGAATGGTTCTGTGTAAGAATTAACCCTAACAGTAAAATAAGATCTAGAGGAGTTACAACAGTTAAATGGAGAAGAGACAGAAACACAAATTAATGAATCTATTTCTTAAACCCTTTCTTTGGAGAATGAAATGCTACCAAAATATTCAGATCAATTCAGTTTCCGAATATAAGTTAAAACCCGAATTAAGAATTACAAAAATCGATCAATAAACAATAATTACCAGTCACAATAACCATGATATACTCTATATTACCCACCATAGAACCAATGAACATCCAATATGTATACAATTTTCCAATAAGCATTGAAATATCTAAGTACCAATTTACAACAAGATATAAAGCCTTTAAGTAAATCTGAAGGTTTGTAGCAAGCGTTAGGGTTGTTAAACCAAAATACCCATTGACGGTTACAAACATAGAATTTAACTATTAAACAAATTAGTTGTGGAGAGTTTTTCTAGATATTGCTTCACACCTTAAATGGAAAAATAAAGTAAGGGCTAAACCAGAGTTGTGCTCCATTTCCAGTGAAACCCATATATGAGAAAGAAAACACTAACATCAACCTATCAATGGAAATTAACTCGTTATGGTTGTAGACTTCTCATATTCACCTCCTTTTGCACTGACGTACAAATGATCTTCTCATCCATGTCCAAGTTGCTTTCAACTTGGTTTCTTGAATGAGTGGCCGTGAGATTCTTCTTCTTGTTCTTTGGGTTCAACTTTCGATGTAATTTCCAACACGTCTTCTCTGTATGGCAATCAATGTTGCAGTGGTTTTTAGGATCTTTGCACTGGTGTGATGTGGCTATCATATTTTTATATTTTCCCCTTATTTCCTTCTTCTTCCTATCCTTAGAAAAATCCTCTTGCTCCTTCTTCTTTGATCCAATTGGTTGCGCTCTCTTCAGGCCTATGTTCTCCAGGTATTGTGCCTATACACAAGCCTCATCCACTAATTTGTGCTTGAACAAGATCACTTTCTCACGTAGATGGTGGTGAAAACACCCCACATACTTGAGGAGTACATATTTGTTCTCTGGAGAGATACCCAACATTATAACCATCTTTCTGAATTCTGTGGTGTACTCTTGCATGCTTTGGTTCGACCTTTTGCTTGAAGTAATGCCAGTGAATCCAGTAGTCCTCCACATACCCAATGGGATAAAATTTTGACTTAATGAGTGTTTTTAAATCTTCCCACTTAGTCATTGGAGGTTCTCGCTCCAACCTCATGGTTTATATGTGGCTCTCTCACCAAGTCAATGCCTGGCCCTCCAATTTCAGCCATGCAAATGAAATATTTTTCCCTTCCTCAATCTAAAGGACGTTGAAATAAACTTCCGAGTGATGAAACCAGTGGTTCAACTTCAGAGCATCAGTTTTGTCGTGGTATGACTTTATATTTACTTTTCCTTCCATTTTAAATAGGGACTATTATTGGTTCATGAAATTCAAACTCGTTTGATCTTTTTTCGTGTTCTCTCTTTGACTGTTTTTCCATTTCTCCCCAATCCTCTCATCCCCTTTTTTATTTTTCCTCTACATTCGAATCCCCTTCCTCTCCAAATATCCTCAACTTTCTATTTAGGGATGCCATGAGGAGTTTTAATTTGCAGTTGATATTTTCCACTTTTTTTCCAACCATGTAAAATTCTCCTCTATAGGATTAGAAGGGTTGTTTACATATTCATCGACCATGATTAGGGCTTTATGATTTTTGGCCTCATTGATCTAGATCCCTACAATATCCACAAAATACCCAAATAAACCTATTGTGGTACTAATATTATCCATAAACCATCATGGATATTGCACTGGATAGTTCGTCACAACAAATATGACAATATTATATTAAAAATTTGAAATTCTACACTAATATAGTTTACTTAAAACTCTAGATCTGTAAATTTAACTATTATTAGTGATACATGCGAATGGAATTTATGCAAAAAAGTAGATAATGACAAAATAACCTCAGACACACACACACATAATACACAAAATATGCTCTGCGAAACCCTTTCGAAAGAAAAACCAGCTGGAAGGTGAGGTCACTCCGCTCTCTTTCTGTCTGGAAAATATGGCTATAGATACAGACAAGTAATGCTTCTGGCCCATGGGCTACTACAATGTACAGATCCTCTCTATTTGCTCTACCTTCTATATCTCTTGGTTGTATTTTATTAGCTATGGAACAAAATGCTCTCAACAAAATGGAATGCTTCTTCCTCCTAGTGGCCCATTTATAACACAACTCGATAGCCTACTAGTGGTTTATTTAGAATACATCAACTCTTAATTTGATTTACAATATAAACGCTTGTACACTCTTTTACATAAAAAAAAAATGTGGCTAACCCCTTTTCCATGATTAATGGGGGCTAATGTGGCATCCTCCAAAATTATAGATGTGAAAACAAGAAGGTCAACTTTTGAGTGGCATAACTTTTGCATACAGACTTTGATTTAAGTGCTCATTAGAGGAAATTTTAACCTCAAAGTGCCCATGAAAATTTCACGTACCTAATATATAAACCAATGAAGATCCTTTAAATATGAAAAGAGGTACATGTAAATATGTTGGAGGGAAAATTTAAAAAAATACTTTTTAAATTAAATTTTTGGCTTATCTCCTTACTATTTTACTCAAAATTCAAATGTGCACACTCATTGGATGTGGAATTAAATTATATGTCCAATAAGTACCCATTATGCATACTTTTGAAAAGGCCCATGTCGATAAAAATTGAACATACATTTAAAAATCATGTTGAACACACTTTTTAAATGTATCTTCAATTTTTATCAATGTGATTCTTCTCAAAAGTATACTTAATGAGTACTCGTTAGATGCATCATTTAATTATGCATCCAACAAGTGTATACACTTGAAATTTGAGTAAACCTATAAGGAGATGGGCCAAACATATAATAAAAAATAGAAGTTTTCCTCTTTTCTTTCCAAAATTCATAACTATTATTTTTTTAATTTTCTCTTATTTTATTATTTTTCCTTACGAGACCACTTTTAGGCCAAAATCTCCTCTAATGTCTTGTGTCACTGGAAATATCTCTTTGTGTAAAACAACATCAAAAGGTGTCATGATAAAGAGGTAACGTTTTACCCCAAAAATGTCATTTGATGCTTCAAAACACTCTCGAAAGGTTTCAGACTCAGTATTGCAAAACTTGGTCCAACAGTAAGAAGGGTCTTGTGAGTTGATTCCTCCACTTTTTCTACTCTGAATACATTTAGATGGATAACAAACAATATAATGATCCAATTTGTATCAATACAATTAAATTATTTAAATGCAACTATCTAAAAGATATTGAAGCTTGATTTATATTAGCACATCTTCTTGGATTATAAATATTTTAAAAGGTGTTAAACTTTGATATAATCGTGAGAAATATAATTAAAATTTAAATTATCTTAAAAGTTGTTAAGCTTGATGCGGATTAGTGAAGCTTCTATTATTATAAATATTTTAAGGAGCGTTATAACTTGATTTAGATGTGAGTAATATAATGATAATTATTTCTAAAATATTCAAACTTGACCTAATTCTGAGGAATTTTAAAGATAACATTTTACTGAAAGAAAATATAACCATTCTCCATGCAAGCCATATCCAAAGTTTAATTTTATTGTGAAGAAAACTTTGACAAAAACTAATACAAACTAGAGTATTGGTTTTTGAGTTTCCCCGATCATTTCCATGTGGATATTCGTTGTCTTTCAGCATACGTGGAATGAAATAGAACTTAACTTTACAAGCCTCCTTTATGGATGTTCATATATCATCTGCCAAACGAAAGAAAACACGACAAAAACTAATACAAAAGTTATTGTAAATAAAATTTTAATATATTTTGAATTAAATTTTTTTATGTCTAAATTAGACTTTAAAAAATTTAAATTAATATTTCCTTAATTTATATTATAATTTTAACTTAAATTTATATAAAATTAGAAAGGAGTATTGTGCACGAAATAATGTCAACACCCTCATTCATTTATATATAGTCATGATAACATTTCTAAAATCTACATGATAATTACAAGTAACAATCAAATTATATTTGATTTTAAATGCTTCTTAAAAAATATTTATTTTTGATCATTAATTTTATTTAGGAAAAATATGAATAAAATTTTATTAAATAATAATTATGATATAAAACAAGTTTTATTAAACAATAATAATAGTTATAATGAGATTGATATTGATTGATTATATTTTAAGATGGTAACTAGCTATAAAATATATTTATTTATTTTTTGTATTATAAATTTTTAAAAGATTGTTTACATATGAAAGATTTCACCATGGTCAACCATAGTCCAATGCCACATTGCGACATATATTGTCTCAATATGAAAATCAACTATGATCAACCATGGTTCAACGTCGCATTGTGAGAAAGGTTGTGTCAATATGAAAATCAATTATGGTCAACAATAGTCAATCATGCTCAGCCATGGTCAACCATGGTCAATAACCATTGCAACATTCTGACAAAGATTATTTCATCGTCCAATTTCTCATTGTGACAACCATGGTCCAATGTCACATTGTGACAAAAAATTTCTCAATATGAAAATCAACCATGGTCAATAGTGGTCCAACATCACATTGTGGCAAAGATTGTGTGGATGCAAAAATCAATCATGGTCAACCATGGTCCAATGTAGCATAATGAAAAATATTGTGTCAATGTGAAAATCAACCATGGTCAACCAAGGTCAACTATGTCCCAACCATTGTCAACCATGGTCAACTATGTCTCAACCATGGTCAACTATGGACAACCATGGTCAACCATGTCTCTATCATGGTCAACCATGTACCAACCATGGTTAACTGTGTCTTAACATTGCATTGTGACAAAGATCGTCTCATTATGAAAATCAACCATGGTTAACTATGGTTAATAACCATGGTCACATTTCGACAATGATTGTCTCTTAGTCCAATGTCACATTGTGACAACCATGGTCGTCCATGGTTAACCATTCTTCAATGTGGCATTGTGACAAATATTATCTCAATATGGAAATCAACCATGGTCAATCATGATCAATAACCATGGTCACATTGGGACGAAGATTGTCTCTTGGTCCAATGTCACATTGTCACAACCATGGTCATCCATGGCCCAATATCGCATTGTGACAAAACTTGTCTCAATATGAAAATCAATAATGGTCAACCATGGTTAACCATTTTTGAAAGTCACATTGTGAGAAAGGTTGTATCAATATGAAAAGCATCCATGGTTTAACCATAGTCCAATGTCACATTGTGCCAAAGATTTTATCAATATGAAAATCAATCGTAGTCAACCATGTTTATTTTAGGGTTTATAATATTTATCTTAGGGTTTATATACCTTGGGTTTATAATATTTATTCCCTTGGGTTTAATATTATTCCCTTGCGTTTATAATCCCTTGGGTTTTTATTATTAATCCCTTGGGCTTCTAGTATTAATCCCTTGGGCTTCTTATTCCATTAGGTTCATAAAATTTATCTTAGGGTTTATATACCTTAGATTTATAATATTGATCATTTGGGTTTAATATTATTCACTTGGATTTATAAGGCCATCGGATTTTAGAATTAATACCTTGGGTTTATAATATAAATCCCTTGGGTTTATCAATCGAAGGGTTCATATTCATAGGGTATAATATTATTCACTAGGTTTACAATATTAATCTGACGGTTTAATATGAAAATCAACCATGGTGAGCCATGTTCAAATGTCACATTGTGTCATAGATTGTCTCAATATGTAAATCAACCATGGTCAATCATGGTCAATAACCATGGTCACATTTGTCCTTTTGGTACAATGTCATATTGTGACAACCATGGTCATCCATGGTCCAACGTCGCATTGTGACAAAGATTGACTCAATATGAAAATAAACCATGGTCAACCATGTCCAATTATTGTCCAACTTCATATTGTGCCAATTGTTGTTTCAATATGAAAATCAATCATGGTGAACCACAATCCAACATCAAATTGTGACAAAATTTGTCTCAATATGAAAATCAGTCATGGTGAACCATAGTCTAATGTGGAATTGTGACAAAGATTGTGTCAATATGAAAATCAACCATAGTCAACCATTGTCAACTGTGTTTATTTTAGGGCTTATAATATTTACCTTATGGTTTATATGCCTTGGGTTTATAATATTTATCCCTTAGGTTTAATATTATTCCCTTAAGTTTATAATCCCTTGGGTTTTTAGTATTAACCCCTTGTGTTTATTATTCCCATAGGTTTATAATATTTATCTTAAGGTTTATATACCTTGGGTTTATAATATTAATCACTTAGGTTTAATATTATTCGATTTGGTTTATAATGCCTTGAAGTTTTATAATTAATCCCTTGGGTTTATAATCATGGTCAACCATGCACAACCAAGGTCCACTGTCACATTGTGACAAAGATTGACTCAATATGAAAATCAACCATGGTTACCCATGGTCATATGTCGAATTGTGACAAAGATTGTCTCAATATGAAAATCAACCATGGTCAACCATGTTTATTTTAGGATTTATAATACTTATCTTAGGGTTTATATACCTTGCGTTTAAAATATTTATCCCTTGGGTTTAATATTATTGCCTTGTGTTTTTAGTATTAATTCCATGGGTTTATAATATCAATCCCGTAGATTTATCAATCTATGGGTTCATATTCCTAGGGTATAATATTATTCATAGGGTTTATAATATTAATCTTTGGTTTTAATATAAATCCATTAGGTTTATAATCATGGTCAACCATGGTCCAACGTCATATTGTGACAAAGATTTCATCAATATAAAAATCAACCATGCTCTAACGTCACATTGTTATAAAGATTATCTCCATATTAAAATCAATCATGGTCAACCATGGTCCAGCGTCGCATTGTGACAACAATTGTCTCAATATGAAAATCAACCATGACCATTTTAGGGTTTGTAATATTTATCTTAGGGTTTATGTACCTCGAGCTTATCATATTGATCCATTGGGTTTAATATTAATCTTTCTATTAAATATAAATCGATGAGTTTAATTAATTAATAATAATTAATATAAATTATTAAAAAAAATACTTATATTAATAAATGAATAAAAACCATATTTATATTGATAAAATAATATTAATCTATAATAATAATAATAATTGTTGTTATTATTTATTACTTAATTAATTATTATTAATAAATAAATTTATTATTTAATAAATTAATCAATAATGAATCAAATAAAAATGGTTTATTTAATTAATTAAAAATATTTATATTAATAAAATAACATTAATAATTAGATAATTATTATTATTATTTATTAATTAATAATGATTAAAATAAAAATTATTTTGTTAGTTATTATTAATATTTATTAATTAGCAATAAAAATAATAATATTAACTAACAATGATAATAATATTAATTAATAATAATAATATGTAATCCTAGGATGCTTATTGCTCTCTTCTGTGTTTGAGTACAAGTACGATATTGTTTGTTTACAATGAAATGCACATATGAATATTTGACTGCAACTCCAATATTGTTTGTTTATGATGAAATAGGCATAGAAGTGAAAACATACCGCCTTTGGCCCATCCTCATCCTCCGCACATGGCTTGTCTATTTGTCTCTATCAAATAATCCTTACTCTCTTCTATGAACAACGGGCATTGGCATTGGCATGTGACTGGTCACGATAAAGATAAAAGAGTAATACGCGCTTAATCATATGTAAGCAATCTTAATGTTTTGTGAACAATTGTTTCTGTTCGTAACATATCAGGATCAATGGTTCCTTTGGATTCATTGAACCGGGATTAGTTTTATCAGCTCTGACCAAGATCAAAAAATTCACTCTATGGACTCTATGGTGGGAAATCCTGAAGTGTCAGTAGGACGTGAAAGGGACAGACGATCACACGCTACACGGAACAAGGCACATGGATTATCTTCCCGCTTGCGACAAGTATGGCCCATCCTCCCCGAGAAATGAATCTGAGTCATCAGTACAGTGCAGTCTGCACTGAGCTCAGATTTTACCTTCAAATTTTTGGCATGGCAGAAGTTCGGGACATAATCCATTGCCAAACCCTAATTGGAAGACATGGCATGGCCCTAGCAATGTGCGTATCTATATATTTATGTGTAGATGAATTGAGATCATGGTGCGTATGATTTTTGTTTGCTCTTCGTTGTTGAATACTACGAGGACTGCTACAAAACATAGAGTGTCGAGATGGTATCAAGGAAGGACGAGAAGATGCAGAACCCTAAACCAAAGCGGCTGGTGGAAAACATGATGAAGTGCAACAAGATGACATCATTCAAGAGCACAGTGAGGGGAGAAGATTCAGCGATAGCCACATGCATCCTCCTGCTCGCTTGCATTGCACTGTCAGTTTAATCAATGCAGGTTCGAGGATCAGTAGATCGTCGTGAAAAAACAACACAACCTGAAAGTCTTTTTGTACTGATAAGTTACTCTTTCTCATATAATATAGGAGTTCAACTATTGTGGCGAGGAAGTTTGGATTCTTCGGCTGAGTTGATCATGTAGACTTGTTGCATGCATGCAGAAAATACTACTGCAGCAGCTAGTGCTTTCTGAGAGCGAATTAATATATAATTCTATTTCTGCCTATTTTGTTGTTCCTTCCCTTTCCAGCGTTTATTCTGAGTCTGAATTTAGCTCTGGTTACCCTAATCTGTGATATGATTTTTTAATTCTTCACGTCCTAATATTCTTTGTTTGCGATAGCAAATTTTCAACGCAGTATCTTGTTTATATGTATAGTTGCCGAAATGTTTTCGCGGCGTCTTCACATGTAAATCCATTGCTGTCTGTACCTGCTTCGTGTAATTCCCTCCAACTACGGCAAACATTCATGGCCAGATAGGAATGGCAAGTGAAACTTTAATGTTTTGTATGGCATCTATTAAATAAAAGAATATTTATGGAGAAAACTCTGGTGGCCACTGGTATATCTCCCCAGAGAGAACTACAGAAGTTTGTCATCGACAGCTCTAGGCATGTTATATAAACTAATGTGACCCCATTTTATGTATGCATCTTATATATAAGATTTCTCTCCATCATATCATATCAATTAACTATGGCGGTGTTCTCCTATATTATCGAAATAATGACCGGCATCTTGGGGATGACAAATGTATATAAGTTCAGGTTGGGTTTCAAATTTGAGGGCCTGGAATAAAGAAAAATACGTATTACAACAAAGTTTCTTCCGATTACACTCCATTTTACACAATTATATCTTTGAAAACCAGTTATTTGCATCATAAACGGTACATCTGACTACAGTGAATTAAAAAATGTAATGATTTATCAGTGATGAAGAAGATAATAATTTATCGGTGGTGAAGAAGATAAAGGATAAAAGGAAATGAACAAACACCAATCAGTGAAGACTATAATCCGGGTTTCATAAAAGCATAACATAATGGCATTTATTTCATTTCTTTCAATTGGAGACATGACTGGCATCAGTTTCATGGTCTTTAGTTTTAGGAAATCTTTCCATATCTTGTCTTTATTTACGGCTATGACTGCAAATTTCAGGGTTGGATTTCGCACATCCCGGCACTTATTATGATCACAGTGTCCCATTAGATGATGTCATCAAAGAGGTGTTTTGATTATCAGGAAAAAAAAATAAATTGACTTTTATGTGTGACATGCCTTTCGAAGGGTAATGAAGCTCACCTTATCTCATATCTAATGCTGGAATGGTTATGTGTAGTTACTCATTGATTGGTGTTGTATAGTTACTCTTTACGGAAGAAAACAAATTATAACAAGAAAGATCATATTTTTATTATTATGGGATGTATCGACTTTTATGATAAATGTTATTATGCAGTGCGTGAACATCATTTGGATTTTTTTGGATGGTGTCTGTGTCAAGTTTAAATCACCGGACAGCATCGTAATCCGTGTAAAGAGATTATTTTTTATTTATTTATTTGGAATTTATCAATATTTTTTTTTTTCCATGGGAAAAAGTCGTAATTTTCATTAAGATTAAGAAAATTACATTTTGCAGATGCCGAAACATATTCATCAATATACATTATTATAAATTTTTATTTTATTTGATTTATCAAGAAGAAATTAATTATAATTTTTTATTTTATTTGATTTATTAAGAAGAAATTAATTAGTTTTTTTTGAAGTACAGACATTTATTCAAGTTACTCCTGGAATGGTATTTTATAGTTACTCTCTACCGAAGAAAGAAAATTATCACGAGAAAGATAACTTTTATTATTATTATGGGATGTAAAGACTTTTGTGATAAATATTATTATGTAGTGCATCAACATCATTTCAAGTTTAAATCACTTGTAAGCATGGTTTTACAAGGAATTTATTCTGTTTATGGACCGTATCGTAACCAGTGATCAAATTTGAAGGCCTTCTCTTAATTTCATTTGGAAGGGCATATATTCATCTAACCCTTCAACGATGAAAGGTCATAAAAGAAAAGTCACTTCTACTGAAAAGTATATATTAAATGAACCCCTCAAAAAAATTCCTTAATGAAATAATGTTATTCTAAATCTTTAAAATCTTTAAAATTTAAAGAGTAGCTTCAATAAAACACTATAAAACCTCAATATAACTAGTAAATAAACAAAAAAATTCTCAAATTCCATTAAAAAAAGGTAAACATATGTTTCTTCTATTCATTTGATGATCTTCAAAAGTATTTGGACTTACATAATTGAAAATATAAATATATTTTCCCAATGGAAATGGATTTCTAGTTTTCATTTATTTCCATACATCATAAGTAGCATTCCAATCTACCTCATTTAGAGCATGATGTGTAGTTAGAGATAGAAACATTAACTTATCTAGTGTCTCCAATGAATGTCTTTATCTATCATCATTTTTTATCCTCTTTAATTTTCAAAAGGCTCTTTCACACACTGATGTGGTTGTTGGGATAACAAGAATAGTTTGCCATAATTGCATCAAATATGGAAAGTATTCAAACCATTCATGTTCATGTCCACATAGTTCTCATGCCATACATATTCTTTTGATAGTATGATTTACAAATAGCACAAATAAATTCATTCATTTCACCCAAACATCTAGCAGTATCCACAATAGATGATTCCCCAACGCTAAATTTTTTCATGTAAACATTTCAACTATTTTTTTATTGGACAGTCTATATCATTCACTTTTTCATAATAATGTTGAGAATTGAGAAACTTATCCACATTAAATACATGTAAATCTATGAATCTCCTATCTAAAGATTTAATCACCTTTACAATAAAACATTTTCCCAAAAAAATACAATCATATAGTAGCCCTGAATATTTTCATCTTTACAAAACTTTCGAACCTCAATGGATGTAAATGTACCATACTTGTGCTATCTACAAATTCAAGGGTTCCTCTTTATGCTTTAACTAAAAAAGAAGACATATGCACTGCATCTACACCAAAAATGCTTTCCAAAAATCGTTTACAAAGCATGCTAATAGAAACATCTAAAGTAGTGTCAATATATGTAATATCAACATGATCCTCTTCGAACTTTTCATTCAACTTATTTAATTCAGCAATCATGTATGCAAGTATATGGATGCAAATTCACACTTAAAATATTGTTGCCAACTCATACATTTTTTTCTCCCCTAACTCCCAATCCTAACAAATAATGCATAAGTTTAACAAGTCTTTCCATGACTTTTCCTCTTGAGAGCCGCCTAATTTGATGAATTTGTAAGACCGCTAGCTTAGTGATTTGAAATGTATACATTAGCTCTCTCAATTTTCCATGTCCTTTAGTTGATTTTCCAAGCCATGAATAAACTTTGTTTCAAATTTGTTAATATATTGCAACTTCAGAAAATGAGATGAAGCCTCATTGATTGTCAATGCTTCCCTCTAAGCTATGCAATGGATAATTAATAAATCAGGAGCATACAAAGCTTAGGAGATAAACCTTCATAAGTACCACTCATGGAAGATGCACCATCTGAACCAAAACCAACAAACTTAATCAAATATAAATCCATTTATGCTAAAAGAGTTCTCACTAGATTATACATACATTGAGTTATTCCATCCTTTATTTGAAGTAAACATATAAACTTTGTTAAACATTTACCTCTTCCTCCATTCGTCAAATATGTAATATAAACAATCAATTGGTGTTCCATAATTTGATGAGTGCTTTTATGAACTGAAATTGAGTAAAATGAATTATGTAAAATCTTCTCTTTTAGATTGTTCCAATAAACCTCTTTTGAAAATTGAAGAAAATATTTTCTTGGTGTGGTATTTGTGTATGCAAAAAATTCATCTGTTAAAAGCACGCGTGGAGTGCATTTATACCAATTCAAGTCACATATTGACTTACACATTTGTAAAGATAAATCATTTATAGCAACAAAATACATGTTTTCAATCATTGATATAATTTTCTCCTTACCAACATTTACCATTAGTTCTACATGTTTAGTGATTGGAATATTGCTTCAATCACTTTTTCCCTCCAAAAGTTGTAAAACAAAAACTGAGCTTTTGATTTTGCATGGCCACTTATACCACTAACTTGAAGAGTGGCGGTTCCCTCTTTTGAAAATGGAGTCTCACTTTTAAATTTAACACGTCAAGAACATTTTATCCTTTCATTACCATTAGATGTTTTAAAACATAAGCCCATGGAAACCTTGTATTCCATTTAGATTTGAATATTTTTTTGTTTTTATTTGATGGGTTTTCTATTTCAATAAGCTCTAGACTATTTGATTCATCATATTCATGTAGATGAGCATCAACTTCATTTTGAATATTACATGGTTGATTAGAATGTTGCGTAAGACCAAATGATTCAACAATTGACAATTGTATTTTATCCTTCTTAGGACGACCAATAGGAGACATTTTTCAAGATTTACACTATTAAATAAAATAAAAAATAGAATAAGTAAATACATAAATTAAAAATCCCTTAGCAAGATAGAGATAGAAAAAATTCGACCTTAGCAAGATGCCATAGGATTTGACTATATATTTCTTGATACATTATTCATTGATTTGTGGAATTATGTTTTGTAACATTCAAGGAAACTTGTAGCTTTATGATAGAGAATAAACATTTCATGAAAAATGCTACTTGGACAAGAAATCTGTATGGATTTAAGCAACGAAGCAAAATAAGCAAGATTTGAATGAGATCGTTATAGTTGTGGAATCCAATACCCTCAATATACGATATATATTCCTTTCATAGTTGGTAGATTCATATAATTATGAAAATAAAAATTTGCACCATTAACAATGTAGAAAACAACTTGACCACACATGCATGAAATGGAAGGATGGCAAGCAGTTGCATTCAGGTTATCTAGCCACATTGTTGATTTCCTGGGGTGTGGATTCTATGATGCCCAGGATACATTGTGTGACCACGAAGGCTACCATTACTTCAAGGAGTGTTGCATTAAAGAATCCACAAAATGAAAAACCAAATGTTAACAAAGATATGAGGAGGATAATGAAAAATACCTTATAGTCTAGTGTCGAACCATAACTTTCCTTCTGTGGATGATGGGTTCCAATTCAAATGAAAATGGAAAAAATGGAGGCAGGGAAAGCGCACTCAAGGATAATCACAGAGGAGCGAGAGCACGTGCATAATTGTTGAATTGTTATTCAATGTGCTTTGCCACCTCGTGCTAGGCGTAATAGTACCATGAATGTTGCATGTCTTATTTTTGCAAGTTGCATCATGTTGGCCTAAGTTAGGGGCCTCAAGGAAACGTCCCCAAATCATGACATAACTACTAAATTGTATGAGGTCATTTGGACTTTGACTGGTCTCTTCTACAAAATTATCACTAGTCAGAGTGATTTATGCACTAGTACACACTCGAAATTATCGTAAATATAAAAAAGTATTGACAGGTTATTAGAAATATTTCCCTTCTTTTGAAATTTTAAAATTTAATCTAACCTTTGTAATTGACGAGTGATTTTGATATTTTAAATTTTTTTCGAAGTGTAATTTTTTTTTAGCCTTTCTAGGAAGGGCCAGGAGCCTAAAAAAAGGCTAGGAAGGGTTCAATTTTGAACGTTGATCGTAACCTGTCAAGAAATTAAAAAAAAAATCATTTTTTCAATGTATATTATTATAATATTTTATTTTATTTATTAAGGGAAAAATATTTTTTTCAACCACAAACATTTTTTAAAATCTAAAATATAAATATTTGAAATTGAAAATATGTGATTTTTTTATAATTAATAAATTTGAGATTTTTATTATTATAATTTCTTAATTTCTATGTCTGTGTGTATTTTATTTTCACTCTAATTTCTTAATGTTTAAGCGTTTATGTATTCTTTTTCTCTATGCTACCACTAGAACTTCTTAACTTCTAGATGTTAATGTATGCCTATTTCCCGTCCATAATTAAATTAGTGAAATTTGAACCTAGAACCTTTTAGCACATAAGTGTTCTTTTTCACTTTCATGATCAATTTAGCTCTCTCTATATATAAAATTCATATAAATTACTTTATTGAGATAATTTATTTATGGCCAATATTAATTTTTTTAAATAAATTCGCATTAAGATATGTTATTTAAGATAGATATTTAATTTTTTTATTTAAGGTCATATTTAAACATTAAAAAAAAGAAGTGAAAAGATAAAATTTTACTTTATAATTTTAAATAAAATTGATATAAACTTATATTATATTGAAATATTTTATTTATAGTTGGAAAAAATATTTTTCGATATATATAAATTTTATGTAGTATATTCATTTTCTAATATTAATAATAATTTTAACTAAAAATATTTTTTACTTTTAATTTTTTACTAAAAACGTGTATTAGTTTTAAATTAAATATAAAAATAATTACACATCTTCATCTTACTAAATTATATAATATAAACATAAACAAATTATACATCTTTATTATAATGAATTATTATAAAATGGTACACGCAATCAAACTTCAAACCTCATTTGTAATAACAATGATAAACCTCAGACATAATAGAGAGATTTATTCTAATGAACTAAGTTTCCCATACTCAACCTTTATAGTTAGGATGAATTGCAAATATGTTATGAAATGAGCTTTGAACGTTAATGTTTTGAACATCATATCATACCAAAAAGAATGGGAAGGTATAAGGTATCAAGGTATCGATGTTAAATAAAATTTGGTTCAAGGTCTTATTTGTGATTACTGCGACATGTTTTGATATATCAGGTTATGAATTTATTTGTGATTACTGCTACATGTTTTGATATATCATGTTATGAATATCTTTATGAATATAAAGATATTAATGTTAAATAAAATTGTGTAATTATTGCTACATGTTGTGATATATCATATAATGAATATATAAAGATATTAATGTTATGATTTTATTTGTGATTACTGCTACATGTTTTGAGATATCATGTTATAAATATATAAAGATATTAATGTTAAATAAAATTTTGTAATTACTGCTATATGTTTTGATATATCACGTAATGAATATATAAAGATATTAATGTTAAATAAACTTCAGTTCAAGGTTTTTTTTAATACGTAGATTATAATTTAGAGAAAATCTGGATATATCATGTAATGAATATATAAAGATATTAATGTTAAATAAACTTCAGTTCAAGGTTTTTTTTAATACGTAGATTATAATTTAGAGAAAATCTTGATTCTGAGGTTGAGAAAGCTTCTTCTTATAAACCTAATTTATAGGAATTAATCTAAACACCATGATTGATTTTGTGTAAGAAAATCAACAATACCCCTTTGATTATAAGAATATAGGGAAAAATGCATCGTTTCTAATAAAATAAGAAATATCAAAGGATTTTTTTCTGTAATATTTCTATTAAGTAAAGATCAATGGATTTCTTTATGTAAGATTTTGTATTCAGTTAATGACCCATAATTGAAATTTAAAAAATAGTCTTACATGAATTTAGGGATAAGAGAGTGGTAATGGTTTTTAGGGATGTATTTAAGTAAGAATGAGAATGTATTTTTAATAGTATATATGATATTTTTTTGAGATATTTTTGGGTTTTTTAAATTATCACATAGTTCTATTAATTAGATTTCTAAATATTTTTTTAAAGAAATATATGTGTTGATAAATGATGATGTGTTAAAAAATGTATGTACGTTTTTTTTATTAATAACAAAGTGTTGTTCTTGATATGACTCCAATGGAAGCATATATGGGGTTAAATGTGTATAATGTGACCCCAATGAGAACCATACATAAGTTAAATATGCATGTAATGCCTAAATCTTTAAGTAATAGGGTCAACCTAGCAATGAAGGGTCATATATGCAATATGTGAATAAGTATATGTAGATATCATGTATTCATTGTTGATGACAAGGGATTTGGATTTATAAATGAATTTGGGTATTTGGAGGAGGTTTCCTAATTCTTTAATGAGATATTGTGTATCTTGTTTCTCTTACCTCTGTTAGAGTTGTGCACCACAACCACATTGTTGTACATGGTGTTTACTTTTGGTTTTTCTATGCATTTAGTTGATAACATTTGGTATCAGAGTTATGATGCTTTAAATGTGTCATCATCTAATTTTTGATAAAAAAATTATTTTGGATCTTCACAACATGAAATTTTTAAGAGGCTCGAGACATATATAGAGTTAAATTTAGTCAAAATTTTATATTATTATTCTCTATAATTTATGGTTTGTAACTAATTTAGAAATTAATTTTAAATGCGTCATGTTGGTATATGTTGGTATGTTTACTATAAAAAACATTTAAAAGAAGTTTTGAATTGTGAAAATTTTAATAATTTGAGGAGACATATGGTAAATAATTCAAAAGAAATTTTGAAAAATTGGACATGTGGCATATTGTAGAAGTTCACTCTTGGGAATGGGATAAAAATTGACAAGCTCCAATAAAGTTACAATAACTTTTACTTTGCACACTAAATTTTGGGTAAATAATTCAAAATAAATTTTGAAAAATTGGACATCTGGCATAATGTAGAACTTCACTCTTGGGAAGGGGCCAAAAATTGACAAGCTCCAAGAAAGTTACAATAACTTTTAATTTGCACACCAAATTTTGATCATATATGCAATTGTATAGAAGACGAAGAAAATATAAACTCATAAGGGTTAAAAATGTAGAGATATACTAGATTAAATGTTAGTTAGAAGGACATGATCAAAATGTTTTAAAGTGTATGTTAACTATAAATTATCATTAAAGAAAAAACCTGTCCAATTGATCTAATTCATAATTCATTTGAAAGAGAAAACATGTGTGAATATACTTGGAAGAGTGTCATAAATATTAGATTTATTTATTGATAATACACTGAAATATAATTTGAGGGTTTGGGTTTGACCTCATGAAATAATCAATTTCAATGACTATATCTCAGGGAGATGATGATAAAAATGACAACAGTTGTAGGGAATGGTTGGTGATGAGAACACTGTCTAAGTCTTTTAGGGGAGAAAACTTATTTCCATGATGAATCTTGGGTGTGATGGATACATTTTAATAATAACACTATAAGAATGATGTCATGAAAATTATTTGAAGAGTTGTTCTCAAAATAATAATGAAATATGTTAGAAAAAGATCATATAACAATAAATAAAATTAAAACATAAATAAAATATACAATGAGTCAATACCAACAAGGAAAAAATACATGTGGTTCACACAATTTGGGATATTTCCATAGAAAAACAAATAGATGTTACTTTTATTTTAAGGAAAATGACTAGACACAATATGCATCATATACATAGCAACCTCCTCTTCACATTCCCAGACTCTCTTCTCTCTCAATCACAATTCCCCCTCAATAATAAAAAAATTGTAGCACAATGCACTCTTAAGAGGTGGGTTACCTCATAAGGAAAGTACATAATAAAACTTCTACGATTATATTTGTGTCCCAATGATGAATGATGTAGATTAACTACAAAATTCCAATATTTTACGAGGAAATTTTTCAAAAAAAATTATCTTTTAGGGCACCTTACAGGGAAGGTTCCAAAAAAATGTTACCCTCACCCTTCCCTTCTGACCCCTTGGTGATAATAGTGGGGGCAGGGGGGCAAATGAGTGGGTGGTGTGGAATTGGTGAGAAACCCCACCAACCCCCTTGTGGAACCAATAGCTATGATCCAAACATAGTTATAAACATGAACTTCAGGTCATGGAGATAATCAAGCTCCATAATAAACAAGGGAATCATACATGAAATTGTTGCATAGAAGTCAAGTTGAATTAACACAAATTAGAAAAAAAAAAAAAAAAAACGTAGAATAGTGGATTATCTAAAATATAAACTTTAATAGAGAAATCACTAAAGAAATTACAAAATTAAGATATTAAAACATCTAATAAGAAAAATTCCTACAAAAATTATTAAAAAAACTATTGAATTTCTTTTTTATTCAATTTCCATTTCTTAAATAATTTTAAATTAAACTTAAAATATTTAGTTTTATTTATAAGAAATAAAACAAAACCCAAATACACATGCCATAATTGTTGAAGGTAAAAAATCCTAAAAGAACACATGCCATAATTGTTGAAGGTAAAAAATCCTAAAAGAATAGACAACCTATTTAGACAACTTTTTTCTATAGCAATCAAACTAGATTTTGAACATTGCAACTCTTTTTATATATGGTTACTTTTATTTACCTTCCCCACACACATATATTTAAATTATATATATGTTTAGTTTGAATATAATTTTTAAATTATTATTATTATATTTTATAATATATTTTTCTTTTAGATTTTATAATAACAAATTAAACATAATATTTTTATTAAAAAATTGCATTTATTATTTTTAATTCTATTAACCCTAACTAATCTTTTTAATAATTTTATTCACTTTTGTATTCCACTTAGTACATTTTAATTTGTATTCATGTGTTAATTTCATATCTACGAAGTATTTAAACTAAGGTGCAAGTGATTTAAGGAAATTAATTCATTGCAGGTATGATTTTAATAATGATTTCTTTTTAATTGAATTTTAAATATGTAAAATTTGTGAGTATATGGTTTTTTTTTAATTATTATTTATTAATAATATAAAAGTTATTTTTTTTAAATATATATTTGAGAACTGAATTGAATTTCAATAATAATAAAATAATTTAGAACTCGTACATATGTGTGCTCAGAAAACTTAGATCGTGTAAACCTATAGTGATTAAAAAATAAATAAAACTTGTAGATATATGTGTTTATAAAATTTAGATATTGTAATTATATATGTTAAGTGAAATTTTCATTTTATAGCATTAGAGTACTAGTTCTATGGACATATATTTTTGCTCAATTATTTTTTAGATTACGCTTTATTATAGTAAAAAATATTTTTTTGGGATAAATTATTTTATTAATATCAGAAGAAAACTGTAACTTTTGTGGTGGATTTTTTATGCAAATTTATTTTTATTTATTGTCAAAATTAACATTTGTCATCATATATGTAGTTTGATTTTTTTTTTTTTAAATTGAATATATTACTAAATATATAATAATGAATCTACACTATTCTCTAGATATTTAAAATAAAATTAAATTTAATGGAGTTTATAATCTCCCTTAAATGATATATTGAAAACTTCTAATTGGTAAACGACATGCTATTTCTCTCTTATAATTTAAATCCTTAAATTTTCCTCTATGTCTTTCATTGAATTTAAATCCTTTGATTTGATGTCGAGAGAGTAACCATGTGTTTTAGCGTCCATTATAAGGAAAGGAAATGTTGCGTTGCAGTGTAATAATAAAAAGTAATAAATAAATTAAATAAAAAATTGTTAGAGAATTTAATTCTAACACTTATTAAGTATCAAAAGGGTCCTTCCTAGTGTTCTAATCCAGTTTTACTTAACCACACTATTACTCTCAACAATAATTATATCGAATGAGCGTGTCCATCCTGTCCTTTACGAGGATGGAGTTGCAGGTGGTTAATTAATTAATTGTTAACCTCATGGCATGCTCGATTCTTGATGATTGCGTTGGATCCATCGAAGAATATTCACGTTTAGAGGTCCCGAACAAATGTGCTTCATTTTCTATAATAGGTTTCCAAAGAACGTGTCAGTAAGACGAGCATGGGGCACCAGTTCGGGCGCTACGCACATGGTTTGTGTTTCCCCTCAACGCAAATACTGCCATTACAGTACGTCCTAGCCAGCCATGCAAAGCATTTAAATTCTGCTTCCAAATTTCGTAAACGTCATAAGTTCAAGGCATCATCGCGTGACAAGGGCTAAATGTAAAACCGGGTGTAACCCTTGTAACGTGTGTATGTATTCATCGTACTGTATATATGTGTACATGAATTCAGATGATTGTGCATTTTCAAGTGAATCGAGCCTTTTCTTGCTACTTGTGCCTTGTTGCAATTTTGATTACGAAACACTGACTGCAGACATGGTTCTAAGGAGATTTAACATGTTGAACTTATTTTGATGGTAGATTCGTCGGCTTATTTTCAAGTTTTTTGCCGTCGCATCTTGGACTTTACCATTAAACAGAGTGGCTGTTGTTTCTGACACAGTATTCCTTTTTGTAATTGCAAGGAACCTAAAGTCTTCCCTGATTGCTGGTATAATTTGGAAACGCTCTGGTTAGATGTTGTGTTTCACTTCCCGCTGGTTATGAAATATTTTGCTGAACAATGCTATGGATGTAACATTATTTTATTCAATCAATTAAAGAAGGTTGCTTTTTCCTTTCGGAAAAAATCTAAATATTCTTCTCCTTAGTTAATATAACTAACCCACCCTAACTGTTTAGAATCTATTTGGCTTTTTCTTTTGCTTAGTTAATATAACTAACCCACCCTCAATGTTTAGAATCCATCTGTCATTTTATCAGAATCATCCTAGACTCTATATTTTTAAGAGCCTAATCTTAATGGACATAAGGAAAATTCAACCAAACTCACGCCTGATGACAAATGGCAAATGGCGAGTGACTTAACGGTGGCTTCAGCCCACTGGACTACCCATCCATCAGGGCTCCAAAAACCTTTTCGATTGACAATAAACTTTTTGAATTCGAGAAGAAACATATAGGTGGACATGAAATTAATCCACACCACACTGACCCTCAATGTCTCTGATCTGCAATTGATCGGAGGTGAGACTTAGATAGCCTTACGTCTCAACAACATCTTCCAAAAACTCACTCAGAAACAAATGAATTAATCACAATCATGCAATATAAGATAAAAAAAAATAATACTAATATTCACTTGTATTATCATGAGTGTTGATGGCAATACATATTTTAGAACTTGTCTCTTTTGTTGTGAGTTGTCAAATAGGAAAAATCTAAATATATTGTTTAGATATTTATTTTCTTGATATTACCTAGTATAGGTTTAGATGTTTCCTTTCTCATTAAATGTTACTATTATGAGTCACGCAACCTCGCTACCCATTTCCTCATGGTCTAAACAAAAAACATCCCCATCATTTTTGCTTCTTGTTTTAAGTGTGAAGCCATGAATGAAACGATTTCTTGATGTTGGAGTTAATGTGATGTGATGTTGACTGGTTGATGAAGTAGCACGTCTCTATATAGCTTGGGTGGGAGGACATGTCTCCCAATGAACTCGAGCCCAATGCTGTGTTGACTGTTGATGAAGTAGTAGGTGCCTACACAGCTTCGGGTGGGAGGGAACAACTCCAAAGGAACCGAAGTCAGATGCTGCTATGTTGAACGTGAAGCAGGTCCCTACTAAAGCAGGGTGGGAAGGCACATCTTCAAACAGAACCCGCTCCGAATATTGCTTGTCATAGAAAAACTCATGGATTTTGAGCGGACTATAGAACTAGACCACACCAAAGATATACCTGGAGTAAAAATGTGTTCTAGACTTAAAAAAATGTGTCCATGGGTGTTCTAGATGGTGTGATGAAGCAAAGGAACTCAGACAAAAAAATGTGCAGTGCAAGGAAGAAGAAGACATGGGAAAAGGTCAATATGGGTGAGGGCAACAAACTTTGAACAAAAACAATTTAATTGAAAATGCAGTATGGAAGATGTGCCAGCTGCATGAAAAGAGAATGCATTAAATAAATGAGCATTTAAAAAAAAAATCAGATCAAGCCTCAAGGAGCAACTTTTTGTGATACCAATTGATCTGTAAGTTATCGGAGGTGAGGCTTAGAGAGCCTAACCTCTCAGCTGCATCTTCCAAAAACTCACTCAGAAACAAATGAATTAAACACAATCACAGTAGATGAAATAAAAAACTCTAATATTAACTTGTCTTATTATGGTTTTGATAGTCTTGAGGCTTAATGATCTTTTAAAAAGATTACAACTAGCATTTGCACCTAATGTTGCAAAAGAAATGCCGTAAGGCATAGAGTGTGGAGGAATATTGAAATGTATTGTCTCCTATGTTGTTTAGGGTTGGTGGTGAATGTATTAAATATTCATTGATGGAATTTCCTTTTTCAAGTGCAAAGTGATTTTCGTATAGGAAAATAGGTGGAAAATAGAATGGCCCTTCCTTGAATTCTTCAAGTAGTGTATGGAAGATTTTTTTTTTAGAAAATGTTAGATCTCCTCCATGTGTGGTGTCATGAGAAACATGGATGATGGAAACCATCTTCTCGAGGCTGGTTTGGAAGGTTTTTATGGAGAATACAAAAGAGAGATCAATACAAATTTCATCACCAATAACCAAATCAGAGGACTTTATTTGACTTTATTTTGCAATAGTTCATTCCTATCTTGTCATATGGTAAGTCTCTATCCTTTCTTCCCATGTTTATATTGTACAGGTTTGATTAAAAGCTTGAGATTGATAGGTTCTTACAAACTTAGATCTATTCTCTAGACTTCAATCTATATTCGAGATGTTGGGTTTTTACAGAAATTGATTGAGTCACAACAGTTGTTGCATTCATTCATGTAATCTTATAGGCATGCAGTTCATTATTATAGTAACAAGTGTTCATTGCTTGGTCATAATGTTTGAGTTTTCACTAATATATTGAGTCACAATAGCTGTTGCATTCATTCATGTAATCTCATAGGCATGCAGTTCATTATTATAGTAACAAGTGTTCATTGCTCGGTCATAATGTTTGAGTTTTCACTAATATATTGAACTTTGATTTTAACTTTTAAAGGCTTGATGTGGTAGATGAGGAGACCCAACTTTCATTTTTATAGAGTTGGATAAAGAGCCACCTTGAAGATGGAAGCAGGATATTTAAAAAACCAGTTCTGTTAGTATAGGAAATCTTACAAAGACCCATGATTTCTCAGGGTAGTGGCAAGACCCAGATCCCCAATCTTCAGAACAACACTATGTAAAAGTACGATAAGAGTTTGTTCAATTGGTTTAACCATAAGCCAAAAAGCATCTTGTAGATAGGAATACCAGAAGGGATGGTTTAAATTTGATAGAGTCGAGAAAAAAAACTGATAATCATTAATTTCACATTCATATTCAACCAATAACATCATATATATATATTAATATTCGACACATGCAGGCACAATGTAAGGATCAACTGACTGCTAATTTTGAAGGGGAGCCTGGTTGGGAAGGCAATAATGCAACAACTTTCGAGATGACCATCGTAAGGACGTTGCAGGGGGAGTTTCAAATCTCAAACAGTTATGGACCCAAGAAAGCTACACAAGTCTTGAACGTAATGGGCAATTCCTACTAAACATCTTACTCTTACATTGTTGAGAAATAGTAGCCAACGAGGCTTGTCATGATTTTACTTTTTGGTCTCTCAGGAACACTGAAGCACTTTCATTACAGAGAATGACTTCGTTTTACTGGCCAAGCATGGGATAAATGCTGTCAGAATTGCTATTGGATGGTGGATTGCAAGTGATCCAAAACCTCCTGCTCCTTTTGTTGCAGGATCTCTAGCTTGTCTCAACAGCCTTCTCGTGGGCACAGTAAGTGAAAACTGGCCTTCATTCTCACAATTTTCAATCCTGAAAATAGAAAACAATCAGAAGTAAAGATAATGGACTATAGGTTAATTAACTTTTTGGAAACAATGCTGCAGGAAACACGACATTAAGGTGATTATCGATCTCCATGTTGCTCTAGGCTCACAAAATGGTGATGAGCACAGTGGCACCAGAGATGGATTTATTGAATGGCCTGAGTCGTAAGAGAACATTGACAAGAGTCTTTCTATCATTGATTTTCTTACTGCGAGGTACAACAAATTCCTGTACTATTAATTCATTTCGATAAATTTTGACAGGACTTAAGAATTGCTCCATAGAGTAACTATATTTCTGGATATAGTAGAAAAAAGCCCCTTCTTTTCCAATCAATCAGGTCCATAGAAAATTTTTAAAAATTGCTTCTGTGATTGACAGATATGCTGCACACCCTGCCCTTTTGGGCACTGAACTATTGAATGAGCCACGTTCGCCTGCAGTTAGCTTGAAAAATGTGACTGATTACTACTCACGGGGTTACGACATAGTTCGAAAGTATTCGTCATCGGCGTATGTGATAATGTGCAACAGAATCGGCCCTGCTGATCCAAAAGAGTTGTTTCAAATTAACAACGGCTTATCCCGCACAGTTGTGGATGTGCATTACTACAATCTCTTCGATGACGCCACTTTCAAAAATATGACGGTTCAGCAAAACATCGACTATATCAAAACCACAAGAGCTCAAACTCTGCAGAGCCTCATCTCGGCCAATGGTCGCACTTTTCAATAAACTGTCTCATTTCTTGATTCATAACATTTTCCAATGTTGCAGCGCTTATATCAGAACTCACCATCTTATAAATTTGAGCAACGCTAGGGTACTCACTGTAAGGAATTTCCAAAGTAACCATCTCCAGCAAGCACATGCCGAAAGAATAAATATCTACAAGCTCATTATAATCCTCCTCATATAATTCTGGAGCCATGAATTCCAGAGTACCGAGGGCAGAGTGCACATCATGAACATTTCTCAAGGTAGTGGCAAGACCCAGATCCCTAATCTTCATAACGGCACCGTGTAAAAGTACGATAAGAGTTTGTTCAATTGGTTTAACCGTAAGCCAAAAGTGATCTTGTCGATAGGAATACCAGAAGGGATGATTTAAATTTGATAGAGTCGAGAAAAAAAACTGATAAGCATTAATTTCACATTCATATTCAACCATTAACATCATATATATATTTTTGTTAATATTCGACAGATGCAGGCACAATGTAAGGATCAGCTGACTGTTGATTTTGAAGGGGAGCCTGGTTGGGAAGGCGATAATGCAGCAACTTTCGAGATGACCATCGTAACGACGTTGCAAGGGGAGTTTCAAATCTCAAACGGTTATGGACCCGAGAAAGCTACACTAGTCTTGAACCTAATGGGCAATACCTACTAAACGTCTTACTCTAACATTGTTGAGAAATAGTAACCAGCGGGGCCTCTCATGATTTTACTTTTTGGTCTCTCAGGAACACTGAAGCACTTTCATTATAGAGAATGATTTCATTTTCCTGGCCAAGCACGGGATAAATGCTATCATAGTTGCTGTTGGATGGTGGATTGCAAGTGATCCAAAACCTCCTGCTCCTTTTGTTGCAGGATCTCTAGCTTGTCTCGACAAAGCCTTCTCATGGGCATAGTAAGTGAAAACTGGCCTTCATTCTGACAATTTTCAATCATGAAAATAGAAAACAATCAGAAGTCAAGAAAATGGACTATAGGTTAATTAACTTTTTGGAAACAATGCTGCAGGAAACATGAAATTAAGGTGATTATTGATCTCCATGCTACTCCAGGCTCACAAAACAGTGATGAGCACAGTGGCACCAAAGATGGATTTATTGAATGGCTTGAGTCGCAAGAGAACATCGACAAGAGTCTTTTTGTGATTGATTTTCTTGCTGCGAGGTAAAACAAATTCCTACAGTGGTAATTAATTTCGATAGATCTTGACATGGCTTAAGAAATTGCTCCATAGAGTAACTACATTTCTGGATATAGTAGAAAAAATCCCCTTCTTTTCCAATCAATCAGGTCCATAGCAAATTTTTAAAAATTTCTTCTGTGATTGACAGATATGTTGCACAGCCTACCCTTTTGGGCACTGAACTATTGAATGAGCCACATTCACCTACAGTTAGCTTGAAAAATGTTATTGATTACTACTCATGGGGCTACGACATAGTTCGAAAGTATTCGTCGTCAGTGTATGTGATAATGTGCAACAGAATCGGCCCTGCTGATCCAAAAGAGTTGTTTCAAATTAACAACGGCCTGTCACGCACGGTTGTGGATGTGCATTACTACAATCACTTTGCTGATGCCACTTTCAAAAATATGACGGTTCAGCAAAACATCAACTATATAAAAATCACAAGAGCTCAAACTGTGCATAGCCTCATCTCGTCCAATGGTCGCACTTTTCAATAAACTGTCTCATTTCTTGATTCATAACATTTTCCAATGCTGCAGGGCTTATATCAGAACTCACCATCTTATAAATTTGAGCAATGCTACAATACTCACTGTAAGGAATTTCCAAAGTAACCATCTCCAACAAGCACATGCCAAAAGAATAAATATCTACAAGCTCATTATAATCCTCCTCATATAATTCTGGAGCCATGAATTCTGGAGTACCGAGGGCAGAGTGCGCAGCATGAACATTTCCCAGGGTAGTGGCAAGACCCAGATCCCCAATCTTCAGAACGCCACCATTGCCATTCACAAAAATATTGCTGCAATTCAAATGTCTATGAATTACACAAGGCTCATGATTATGAAGATAATGCAACCCTCCAGTATCTGAAGTGACCAATTCTTCAAAGCCTTCATTGAGACATGACGGTGCTTCTGGCGGTACTCTCTCAGAGTCCCCGAGGTACAGACCTCAGTAATGAAATTCACATGACTTGTCTTTCTATCCAGCCATGCATTGTAGAGCATAATTATGTTTTCATTCCCGAGAGATTTCAACAGACAGACTTCTGCATAGATCCTCTGTGTGGAAGCATCATCTAGGTTTTGCAGAGGCACCTTGTTCCAAGCAACCTCAATACCCTCTTCTTGATCAAAAGCTCGGTATACCTTCTTCATAGCACCACGGCCCAACACATCTTCATAGCGACCATACCTACCAGTGGGATCCAGTTCCACAAAGGGCTCCCTGTCTTTATCACAGGTGTCATATTCTACACTAGGCATTTCTCCACCTCCTATAGGAAAGGAAAGCCTTACCCCAGAATTCCAAATTAGGTTCCTCTTCTAATTTGAATTTAATGAACAGAAACCCTTGCAGGGCTATAGGATGACAGAGAAATAGAGATTTTCCCTAAATTCGGAAGACGAACAGACAACAAAGACAGAAGACTTTGCTTCCTGTGGGATTCAGAAATCCACCCAATAAATTTAAGTGTAAAAAATAAATTTCCACGCAATCTTAAATCAAACCAGGAAATCCAAAACCCTAACTCTACACAGAAACAAATTATGTTGGCAGAAAAGAAATTCTATGCAAATTGTTTTCAATAAACTGTCTCATTTCTTGATTCATAACATTTTCCAATGCTGCAGGGCTTATATCAGAACTCACCATCTTATAAATTTGAGCAACGCTACGGTACTCACTATAAGGAATTTCCAAAGTAACCATCTCCAGCAAGCACATGCCGAAAGAATAAATATCTACAAGCTCATTATAATCCTCCTCATATAATTCTGGAGCCATGAATTCCGGAGTACCGAGGGCAGAGTGCGCAGCATGAACATTTCTCAGGGTAGTGGCAAGACCCAGATCCCCAATCTTCAGAATGGCACCATGTAAAAGTACGATAAGAGTTTGTTCAATTGGTTTAACCGTAAGCCAAAAAGCATCTTGTAGATAGGAATACCAGAAGGGATGGTTTAAATTTGATAGAGTCGAGCAAAAAAACTGATAAGCATTAATTTCACATTCATATTCAACCATTAACATCATATATATATATATATATATATATATATATATATATATATATATATATATATATTTTTGTTAATATTCGACACATGCAGGCACAATGTAAGGATCAGCTGACTGCTGATTTTGAAGGGGAGCCTGGTTGGGAAGGCGATAATGCAGCAACTTTCGAGATGACCATCGTAAGGACGTTGTAGGGGGAGTTTCAAATCTCAAATGGTTATGGACGTGAGGCAATTCCTAGTAAACATCTTACTCTTACATTGTTGAGAAATAGTAGCCAACGGGGCCTCTCATGATTTTACTTTTTGGTCTCTTGGGAACACCGAAGCACTTTCATTATAGAGAATGATTTCGTTTTTCTGGCCAAGCACAGGATAAATGCTGTCAGAGTTACTGTTGGATGGTGGATTGCAAGTGATCCAAAACCTCCTGCTCCTTTTGTTGTAGGATCTCTAGCTTGTCTCGACAAAGCCTTCTTGTGGGCACAGTAAGTGAAAACTGGCCTTTATTTTGACAATTTTCAATCCTGAAAATAGAAAACAATCAACAGTCAAGATAATGGACTATAGGTTAATTAACTTTTTGGAAACAATGACTAGATTGAACAACAACTTTAATAATTAACAAACATGAAAGAGCTGCAAATATACACTTCAATCCAAGTATTACTTTCTATGTATGCAAGTGGACGAACCACTAGTACACTTTTTTATTATTCCATCCCTTTTCAGCCATTAATTTTGGATCTCTTATGTCCATTTCCACAGATAATTGTGTTGAATTGATCCTTCTAAGAGTTATAAGTTGCACTAACTCAAGGAGTATTATTCATTCAGAAAAACCTCAGCAGTTTTTGGCTTTCATCTATGGCACCCAAAGCATTCAAGTTCCATGGGGGGTCTATATTCTATCCACCGAGCTAAAGTTGGAAATGAATTTTGTATAGGCAGGTGCCAGAGAGAAGACAATTGAGATAAAAAGAAAACATAAGGACACACTGAAGCAACAATAAGATTTTTATTTTATTTTATAGGGAGCAAGCTGACAGCTCTGGAACAGAACGTAATTCTTACCTCCAATGAGGTAAAACAAAAAAGAACAAGCAACTACCTTCTTTATAATCCTACAATTCAATGCCAACTTATTGTTATAATATAACAATTTTCAAAAACAAGTTACCACTCTTGATGATTCATGTGGGCCCGTGGATTGCCATAATCCTAAAGTTTTCAAAATTTTACCATTCCCTACACTTATTCACTCACAATAATACTCCATTCGCATCAGCTTGTTGAGAACATCTTGATTTTTCTAATTGGCCAAGGTTTTTGTCTCAATGTATTTCGACCTAAGTCACCTAACATGGAACACTGGGATTTGAGTGTCTCTCATATATTTCTTTGAGTATTTTCTCAAAAAAAATCCATCAGTAAAAACAGAATATTTTCTCATTCTAGAGTCCTGAGAATTGATACTTTCAAGTGTCAGCTTGTACAAAAATATGAATTCATATGACTGCTCAAAAACCACAAAGGACCATATATATATATGGTTTCAGGAAATAGATATTCTGCTAAAAACAGATGTACCTGTTTGTGTCAAGTTACCATTTTTTTATTCTTCTGGCAAACCAAATCCAGCTTCAACCCATTCTGCTTGTTTTGGTAGTGTGCATCTACTAGCATGTTATGGTAATGAAAACCATTTGTGAAAGAGATAAACCTGAATGCAGCCTTCTTTATTTGCCTCGCCAAATCATCCAATTAACAATGAATATGTATCTCATAATTCATCCATTTTATGACCAAAGAAGAATCCCTGAATATTTGCAACCTCATGATATCCATTATAGCTTTAATAATATGTGAAGAGCCTTCAATTCTGCAAAATTGTTTGTTCGAGTGCCCAGGCAAGCCTTGTACTTGATGAAGTGATCCTTGGAGATACTACTCGGAATTCCATCTTCACCGTTCATATCATGTGGGTCTTGGCTTTTGGACTGTCAATGATGTTTGACTTTCGTAGACACTTTGCATCCTAGATAAAGTCCACAGAGCTTATTGTATATCTGGAAAGTAGGAATTTGGGTTCTTTAAAAAATTTGAGCATTTCTTGACAATGATATACCCTATAAGGTTAAACATGGAATTGCTCTATATTCTCTTAGATCCTTCTCTGGATACAAGTCTTGAAGACATTCTTCCATTGTGAATCCCCTCCAGATATTTATTGTAGTCAATTTCTTGATATGTTTCCACAAATGTGGACCATATGAGTAGTAGATGAATAAATGAGGAATAGATTTTGTTTCCCTTGTACACGACATACAATTACTGAGGCCTTGTCTCCCTCTTTTCTCTGAACTGTCCCAAGTTAGGACCTTTTAAGTAAGTGCTAGATAGAGAAAAAATATTGTTTTCTATGGGTCCTCTATTTTCCAGCTTTATTTTCCAGATTTATAGACCACGACCACATATCATTTAGACCAGTTGGATCAATTAAAGCTTCATATCCCATTTTTGATGTATATATTCTTGTAGCCTTATTATTTGCACACATCAGAGAGTCCTCTTCATCTCAAATTCTAACATAAATTCTTTTCATCTCATTCAGAGACATTCGCCAATTTTTAGACCGGGCCGCATCTATGCCCAAATATGGGGTTGATTTCAATTCCTGTTGCCATACATTTGTTGTCAATGGGTCTACAATCTGATGAAGTGTATAAATCCCTTTTCATGAACATGGTTTTTCAGATTTGATTTAAGAAATTTTGATCTCCACACCCCATAATAGGATCCAGATCCTATCCTTCCATTTTCCTTGTTACCAACTTACTCGGTTAGAAAATATCCATTCGCAGCAAAACCTAGCACCCAAGCTTTCCACTGACTTCAAACATTCTTGATAGATTTCCATGGGGACCTTATACAATCCAATATCGATGCATGATAAATGTATTTCTGGAGAATTATAGCTCTCCATAGACTTTTGAAAATGCTAATCAAAGTAAACTTTGCAACCCAACAATATTATCACTCCCAACAATTCACATCGTTTCTTCATTGGTGTAAAATATTTATAGAGGGTAATAATCTTTGAGGATCCACTGCCTAAGTGTTTTCTATAGTTTTTCACACAGAAATATTTTCTCTTTTGTTATTCAAATTTGTTGTAGCTGCCTTTCGGTTTCTTATGCTGGAAGAACAGTAGATCCATCTATTTACAGGGGGAGTTTCAAATCTCAAACGGTTATGGACCCGAGAAAGCTACACAAGTCTTGAACGTAATGGGCAATTCCTACTAAACATCTTACTCTTACATTGTTGAGAAATAGTAGCCAACAGGGCCTCTCATGATTTTACTTTTTGGTCTCTCAGGAACACCAAAGCACTTTCATTACAGAGAATGATTTCGTTTTCCTGGCCAAGCACGGGATAAATGCTGTCAGAGTTGCTGTTGGATGGTGGATTGCAAGTGATCCAAAACCTCCTGCTCCTTTTGTTGCAGGATCTCTAGCTTGTCTCGACAAAGCCTTCTCGTGGGCACAGTAAGTGAAAACTGGCCTTCATTCTGACAATTTTCAATCCTGAAAATAGAAAACAATCAGAAGTCAAGATAATGGACTATAGGTTAATTAACTTTTTGGAAACAATGTTGCAGGAAACACGACATTAAGGTGATTATCGATCTCCATGCTGCTCCAGGCTCACAAAACGGTGATGAGCACAGTGGCACCAGAGATGGATTTATTGAATGGCCTGAGTCGCAAGAGAACATCGACAAGAGTCTTTCTGTCATTGATTTTCTTGCTGCGAGGTACAACAAATTCCTATAGCAGTAATTCATTTCGATAGATTTTGACATGGCTTAAGAAATTGCTCCATAGAGTAACTATATTTCTGGATATAGTAGAAAAAATCCCCTTCTTTTCCAATCAATCAGGTCCATAGAAAATTTTTAAAAATTGCTTCTGTGATTGACAGATATGCTGCACACCCTGCCCTTTTGGGCACTGAACTATTGAATGAGCCACGTTCGCCTGCAGTTAGCTTGAAAAATGTGACTGATTACTACTCACGGGGTTACGACATAATTCGAAAGTATTCGTCGTCGGCGTATGTGATAATGTGCAACAGAGTCGACCCTGCTGATCCAAAAGAGTTGTTTCAAATTAACAACTGCCTGTCCCGCACAGTTGTGGATGTGCATTACTACAATCTCTTCGATGACGCCACTTTCAAAAATATGACGGTTCAACAAAACATTGACTATATCAAAACCACAAGAGCTCAAACTTTGCAGAGCCTCATCTCGGCCAATGGTCACACTTTTCAATAAACTGTCTCATTTCTTGATTCATAACATCTTCCAATGCTGCAGGGCTTATATTAGAACTCACCATCTTATAAATTTTAGCAACACTACGGTACTCACTGTAAGGAATTTCCAGAGTAACCATCTCCAGCAAGCACATGTGGAAAGAATAAATATCTACAAGTGCATTATAATCCTCCTCATATAATTTTGGAGACATGAATTCCGAAGTACCGAGGGCAGAGTGCGCAGCATGAACATTTCCCAGGGTAGTGGCAAGACCCAAATCCCCAATCTTTAGAACGCCACCATTTCCATTCACAAAAATATTGCTGCAATTCAAATGTCTATGAATTACACAAGGCACATGATTATGAAGATAATGCAACCCTCAAGTATCTGAAGTGACCAATTTTACAAAGCCTTCATTGAGACATGATCGTGCTTCTGGTGGTACTCTCTCAGAGTCCCCAAGGTACAGACCTGCATAGATCCTCTGTGTGGAAGCATCATCTAGGTTTTGCAGAGGCACCTTGTTCCAAGCAACCTCAATACCCTCTTCTTGATCAAAAGCTCGGTATACCTTCTTCATAGCACCACGGCCCAACACATCTTCATAGCGACCATACCTACCAGTGGGATCCAGTTCCACAAATTCAAAATTAGTTTCCTCTTTCAATTTGAGTTTAATGAACAAAAACCATTGTAGGCTATAGGATGACAGAGAAATAGAGATTTTCCCTAAATTCAGAAGACGAACAGACAGCAAAGACAGAAGACTTTGCTTCTTGTGGGATTCAGAAATCCACCCAATAAATTTAAGTGTAAAAAATAAAATTGCCACGCAATCTTAAATCAAACCAGGAAATCCAAAACCCTAACTCTACACAGAAACAAATTATGTTGGCAGAAAAGAAATCTCATAAAACTATTTTCATAAACAGAATCCTCAAAAAATAAATCTGTGAACAGAACCATTGCATGCACAGGGTTCCATACACAGTGATCAAGGAAAGCTAGCTTACAAAAACAAATAGGAGCATGCGTGCAGTTTTGGTGGATTTCCCATTGAATGCAACTCCTTACTGAATTAGGCGGTGCTTATGCTTCAATAGTCTAGTCTGCTCATCAAATCTCTCACATTTCTGCAATACAAACGCACGACATAATATGTTATAGAGCAGAGTATATACTATATAGTGCTTATGAATATGTGATTTTTTTGAGATTATACCTTAAAGAGATCAATGAGTACATTATCAAGAGACTCCTGTGCTTGCTTAGAACAGAGGTGTCTGAAGGACTTTATGGTCTCAATGGCCTCCAATGATTGGTTCCGCTGGTTCATCATGACGACCATATCCTTCAATGTGCTGTTAGTACGTCTCCGGCATTAATAGCTTTTCTGAACAATGCAATGGTGCCAACAGGATCCTTTTCCACGAGTTGTATCCTCAAAATTTTGATTAATTAGAGCATGCATGCAGTTTTGGCGGATTTCCCATTGAATGCAACTCAGCAGGGAATGCGCTGTCCTGCTCATAGCACCGGGTAACGCGAGGGTTTCTAGAAGAAAACAGAGAAGACTTGGCTTCAATGGTCATTTCCTTTGAGTTTACAGTCGAGACGGATTCAACAACGAATTTGTAACCATTAGACCAGTGCGCAAACCATTTCAGCAACTAATTTTTTGTAACCATTCTTATCTAACGGCTGAAACCTTTGCAATCGTCTAACATATAAGCCTATGGCGTATAAAGATGACAGGTAGGCAGAGAGGGGAGTTGATTTCAGAGGGAACGCCTTACGACGTAAATACATAGTTTAAAACTTTCCTGTTGTTGTGAGTTATCAAATAACAAAAAACTAAATATATTATTTAGATATTATCTTTCTTCATATTACTTGAAAAAAAACTAAATATATTATTTAGATATTATCTTTCTTCATATTACTTGACATGGGACTAGATATTTCCTTCTTCATCATATGTTACTATTATGAACCGGTAACCTAGCTGCCCAGTCTCTCCTCTCCAACTCCCCCGAAAAATGAAATTCAAATCGTTATTCTAATCTCCTTCCCTGTTCTCAGCTCCCTTCTACTCGACTCCCCTGTCTAGCCGGTTGTTGATAGTCTCCTTAACGGTGATGATTGTTTCTATTCGGGCTAGGTTTCACTGTAGAAACAATCATCCCGAGGGGTGTTCCCCTCCGGTGCTTGAGCAACAACTGCGTCGCAAATAAATCCCGTTTCTCGCTACGGTAAAGCCTTTCAAGTATTAATATTTTTATGGGTTCTTACAGAGCTTCGATGAAAGGGGTCATGGGCAGGGATCAAAATTGAACACGTCAGAGCCCTTCAAAGGGTCTCTGGCAAGTCAGAGAAGTAAGAAGAAAATTTTACCAGTCAAAAAAAATTTAAAAATTGATTTTTGTCATTTAAAAAAAAATTGGAATAATATCTTAAAATTTTTTAAGAAGTGCTGTCAAATTGTCATTTTTTTTTTTAAATTTCATTTTTCTTGAAATTAGAATTTTAGGAATGAAAAAAATAGAATTTTAGGAATGTTGAATTTGTAAATTCCTTTTCATGTTAAAACTTAAGTTCCATTTTAGAAACTCCCATTTGAAAAACAACAGTTTCCTTTTGAGTTGTTTTTTCTAATTGTGCATATGATGCAAGTTCTTATTACGCCGTAAGGCGTTTCCCTCTGAAATCAACTCCCCTCTCTGCTTACCTGTCATAGTGTAAGCCACACGATTATATGTTAGACGATTGCAACAATTTCAGCCGTTGATCGTTGATTCAAAAGGGTTGCCCAAACGGTTTGGGCGTTTCATTTGACAGATCGAATAGTTTCATCAGGGCAGCTGAACCGGGCTCTCTAGTGCTACATGCATCCCACTAACCCTGTTGGCGGGCTTTTCTTGTACTGTCTGTGGGTGGAGTTGATTGATCCCAAGGCTGTACTGAGCAGGCAACACATTCTCACAAATCCCATATTCTCACAAATCCCGGTGTTCTCAAATCCATCGTTGAGAAAGCGGACATGAGAGAAAGCGATATCGTCCTGGAAATCGGCCCGGGTACTGGAAATCTAACCCTAGAGTTGCTGCAGGCCACCCATAGATTCATCGCAGTCGAGATCGATCCCCGGATGATCGAAGTAGTTCACAAACGCATAAAGGGGACCGAAATGGCTCAGAGATTGGAGGTGAGTTCCAATTTCCTTTGCATCTTGTTTTTACATTCATTCACCTTATTCACCTCATTAACAATATGTCAATTCCACATGGATTGTGACTCTTCATGCCCACCCCAAGTTTCAAATCCTCAGAGATATGTTTTCCCTTCATGAGCTGTTGCTTCTATGCATCTGTGTAAGCAGCGGCTCAGGCTCCGGCTCCATGTGGATGGGGCAAGGTGTAGGTCTTCTGCCACAATCACTGAGACATATGTTTTCGAATATCTGTTGTCGGCCTGCTATAGTTCGTTGTGATATTCACATAATGGAAATGGGCATGCTTTCTGCATGACCTGACTTCATTTCATCGTGATAATCCCATAATGGAGAAGGGTGCGCTTGCTGCATTTGTAAACTGGAAACATCAACCAAAAAAAAAATCCTACATTGACAACAATACTGAAGAAGGTTTATTTGTGAAATACCACATACATTAAAACTTTTTCAAATCTTTGCCAATCTGAAAACTGGGTTTAGGGTGAATTTCTCATGCCTATGCGATGAAAACTGGCTATGGGGTGAAGTCCTCATGCTTATGTGATAGCAGCCTTCTTTTCTTCAGTTACTACCTTTCTCTAATCTAATGATGCTTAGAAGTACCTGTGTGCTTTGGGAAGCCATAATCTTGTAACGTACTACACTTTCTGTCTGGCAATGAAAAATGCCAATTTTGGCAATAAAACACTTCTTCTTTTTGCAAATTTGATGTTGCAGATGGATTCCCTACCCCCTTATGTCCAATTGGGCACCTCAGTATTAAATTTATGCAATTCAAACCTGTAATGCCAAGATTCTGGCAAAATTTCTGCCAGATTTACAAGGAAAATGCACTGGAAAGAGATTCTGTTTACTGCAAGGTTAGCCTAAGCTATGTGCTTTGCAGGTTCCCTTGTGATGTCTTCGTAATTGTGTGAGCAAGAGGCATTTTACACCATGTCGTAAAGTGGATTCCTCTGTTGTGAGAATCGAACCAAGGGCATGGCCTCCTCCAGTTGACTTGAGTGAATGGAATAGATTCACTCTGATGTGTTTCACCAGAAATAATAAGACTCTCGGTGCAATCTTCCTGTTCACCAATTTTAATCTTGAAGGCATATATCCCTGCTATTGTTTATTTTCTCCCCAAGATTATCTTCTTTAAAGGCATTTAGAGCATGGATGGCAGCAATTTCTCAACAAACAGTATAGGTACATTTGCATTGTATGAGAAAATGGAGGAATTTTTCCTTTTTAGTTAAAAGGACGAATCATCTTCGGTTTTTCTTTGCAAGCAATACTTTAAGCAGACAGGCGTTTCAATATGAATTAGTTATGTTTTTTCGATCTCTTCATATTTATTTTCTTCAACGTGTTTGAAACCTTTTCTTCTGGGAACTATTGTTTTTGCAAATATTTTACCTTGAATCAATTCGTCTCAGCATGCATTCAAGTTAGTTAGAATGGAATCACATAGGTTTCAGCAGTTTAGCCTAGTCGGTTGTCTCATTAGTCAGGACTTATGAGATGTATGTTAAAAGACTGAAACCTGCTTATGTTAAGGTGAATTTGTGCTGAAAACAGTTTTCAATACTCACGGATCAGACCTTGATCCGGAGAAACTTGTGGGTTAATGGAAACTCATGATCACAGATATAACTGAAAAAGGGAAAAAGAAACCCTCCTATTGAACGATTTCCTCTGCGAAGTTTTTCTCAAGCTCTTGTCAAATACAAGGCAAACTCTTACATTCCAGCTTAACAGAGTTCTTCGCAGAACTGAGGTTTTAAACATTTTGTTCGTAACTGACAGGAAAAATATCTTGAAGATGGATCACTTTCAGCTGCATAATTTTTTTAGTGTCTTGTACTCTAAAGTTGGAGTACGAGGGAAAATATTCCTTGCTCATTAAATAAAGCCTCATCTGTGACTCCGTCGGTAACAACCACTCTTTAGAAGGTAGGCCCCGATATAAATACCAACATTTTGAAAGAGAGTCTAAAATCCTGAAAGGCTCTAAAGGATCATAGTGTACAATGGTGACTTCCCCACAAAGATTAGTCTTGCACATTACACAAGACTTGATCGAAGGATTTTCTGCATAATGAAAAAGGCAATATGGGAGATTCCAATCACGTTCCAAGGCATTTTTTAAAATGTGGATGTGACAAAAGGTTGTTGTGGAACGTGCTGTTTGTATATTTTAACACACTAACACTTTACACCAATGAACTAACAATATTCATGATGAAAATAGCAATAGGGAAGATTTATCTGCATAATGAAAAAGACAATATGGGAGATTCCAATCATGTTCCAAGGCATTTTTTAAAATGTGGACGTGACAAAAGGTTGTTGTGGAAGGTGTTGTTTGTATATGGGAAATTTCTTGATCATTGTGTATAATCCTAATGTTGATAGATATGTCTACTAAGTGGTTCCAGTTAATGGGGCATTGATTTGAGTGGTCAATATATTTTTATTATTTATCAAAGTAATCTTGTGTTGTATTTGTGTTCTTCAATCTATGCCTTACGGCGTTTCCTTTGCAACATCTGATGCAAATACTAGTTAATTATTATGTCACAATTACCTTTTGATACCATTACATTTGGCAGTTGTTCCCATTTCAAAAACAACAGTTTCTTTTCGAGTTGTTTTTTTTAATTGTGCATATGATAGAAGTTCTTATTAATTATTATGTCACAACTACCCCTTGATACCATTACATTTGGTAGTTTCAATTGAGAGCGACTAGATGTCAATATGGGCCATGTATTAGGTCTGTAATTTCATTGGGTTGTGCTTGAAGGTTGCCTAAAGCAAGGTTTGATGAGGATTTAAGTTGGAGAGGAGCATAGATTCATCATTCAACAAACGAATTTCAAGCAAGGTTTAAGCACGATTTACGCTTGGAGAGGAGCGCATTCAACAAGCTTCCTAACATACTGGATTTGATTTGTTTGCGGATTCCCAATTCCTGGTATGTTTTCATATTAAAAAAGGAGATACCAAAAACATATACACATTTGTACATTCGTTTGTTGAATCCTAAACCTGTTTAGGATTTTACTAAATTTTTTCGTTCATGCAATAAACTTAAATTTGATTGAGCTACTTGTATATTAGCTTGAACGTTTTGGTCACAAAAATTTCCTACAAAATTAATCCTTATCTAAACTGGAGCAGGAATATAGGTCTCCTTTTTATCCATTAATGGTAAATGCATTCGATATATTAGTTGTGGCTCATATCAGACCTGCCTTATATACAACATCCATGGGGTTGTTGTTCCACCATTTTCCCGTGGCTCATATCAGACCTGCCTTATATACAACATCCATGGGGTTGTTGTTCCACCATTTTCCTGTGAAAAAATAAAAAGAAATTTGAAAATAATTTACTGTTGTCAATTGAATTTCTCTTTTTTTTTATGCTTTTCATTATAGAAGTGCGACCTGAATATGTGCCCTTCTAAATGAAATTAAGACCTGCCCTTCAAATTTGGTCACTGGTCGTGGGTAATGTCATCTTGTTATTTGTGTTCTATTTTCTAGTCTTTTAGACTTCAATAATCTTTGTGGCGTAAGTAACAGAAATACAGGGAAACCGTCCTAATCTTATAGGGTGTCGTCTAATAAGTTCAATTGGCTATTCAGAAGTTACCAATCCTTTTGCATCGATTCACTAAATTGCATCCATATAACAAATTTCCATACTTATGTAAAAAATGTGTCACGTTCCTATCAAGAAAACGTTCCATTGTGAACAATACCCTGTAAAACTCCAGCTTGATGCATTCACATTGGCAGTAGCTCTCGTGTAAATCTATGTTGGATGAAGATACACTGTCCAACTTTAAACATCTCTCCTCTTTACCAGAATTCAATTAACTCATTGTGAGCTCACAGAAATGTTTCATTTCAAGAACAGATAGATAAATAAACAATAATTAAATATCAATGAAATTTAGTGGAATCATTCAAGTACTTGGTGATCATTTTCCTTTTTATTTTCGCATAATCCTCTGCTTTATCTAGGCCATCCGCATAGTCATTCGGGTTCTGTGATAGATCGGAAGGATTTCCTTGGGTTGACAAATATAAATGAACGGCAGCTCCGTAACCCCAGGTTATAAAATTTGAAGGGTAGGAAAGAAAGGTGGGTATCTAAGCCACAATACCGAAAATGAGGGTGCAGAGGTCAGGCAATATAAAAAATTGGACGATGGATGTGGTGTCATTTATAAGTTTATTGTGAAGTTGAGAAACAACTTGGAAGGAGTTTCATGGGATTAGATTCCAATTGAAGAGTTGAAGATTCGTTTTTCTGTTTACAAAATGTGAAATCAACTGTTTTCTCATGAATAGTTGCAGCTGCTCTATGATGAGTATACTGAGTATTTTTGTAGAATATACTAGCACAACCATATTTACCAATGTTGTTGATATATTTATGTTTATATATACAACCACATTTTCCAATGTAATTAATCTAGGTCCATAGTCTTATATCAACCACATTAATAATTATTATCTATAATTTTTTAAAGACCAACTATTTATGATTATCAATAACTATGTAAATAATAAAAAACTATTTATGATTATTAATAACTATGTAAATAATAAAAACCATATTCATATATATGATTATTATATTGATATTATATTATATATTAAAAAAATATTAAATTACTCTATAATATTTTATTTAATATTATTTAGTTTTAAATTATTTAATACAATTTAAATATTTAATAATAATATTAACTCATAACAATATCATTAGTATTAATTAACAACAATAATATTAATAACACTAATTATTTAATAAAAACAATAACTATTTTAGTAAATGTGGTTGATATAGGCGTAAAGTTTCATTTCTATTTATGACACAAACTATTCATAAATATATAATAAAAATAATAATAATAACAATTATTTCTACCTAAAGATTTTTCTTAATTCATTATGGATAAGAGAAGAGTGAATATAGAAATTTATTATTCATTTTCTTATAAAATGTAAATAAATAAATATTTATTTTATTAAAAGATAAATAAATTTTAATATTGTTTTTAGAAAATATATAATTTTTTATTTTGTTGTATTTTATAAATAATAATAATAATAATAATAATAATAATAATAAATAATAGTTAAACAGTTAATTATTCTTAGATAATAATAATATTTTTTTAATTAAATATTATTAAATAATATTAATATTAATATTAATTAAATAATAATAATAATAATAATAATAATAATAATTAATTCAATTTTACATAATAATAATTAATAATGATAATAATTAATAATAATTCTTTGTCACAATGTGATGTTGGACAAAGGTTGACCATGGTTGATTTTCATATTGAGACAATCTTTGTCACAAAGTGAGATTTGAACATGGTTGAGCATGGTTGAGTATGATAAACCATGTTGGACCGAAAGGAATAACAAACCATTGGGTTTAATACTAAAAAGCTAGCATTGACCATGGTTGACCATGACTGTCCATGATTTTTATATGGAGACAATTTTTGTCACAATGCGACATCCCACCATGGTTAACAATGGTTGACCATGGTTGATATTATAAACCCAAGGGATTGATATTATGAACCAAAGGGATTAATACTAAAACTCCATGATTTACCATGGTTGATAATGATTGACCATGATTGATATTATAAACCTAAGGGAATAATAAACCCAAGGGATTTATATTATAAACCCAAAGTAATAATAAACACAAGGGATTAATACTAAAACCCCAAGGGAATAATATTAAACCCAAGGGACTAATATTATAAACCCTAGGTATACAAGCCTTAAGATAAGTATTAAAACTACGAAAATAAACATGGTTGAGCACAGTTTATTTTGGTATTGAGACAATCCTTGTCACAATGCTAGATTAGACCATGGTTGAGCATGGTTGAACATGGTTGATTTTGGCTAACCATTGCTCAATAATATTAAACCCTAAGAACATGAACCCTTAGATCAATAAACCTAAGGGATTGATATTATAAACCCAAGGGAATAAAAAACCTAAGAGATAACAATTACAAACCCAAGGAATAAAAACCCTAACATCCATATTATAAACCCTAAAATAACCATGGTTGACCATGGTTGATTTCCATATAGAGAATCCTTGTCACAATGCAACGTTGGATGATGGTTAAACATGGTTTAGCACGATTTATTGTCATATCAAGACAATGTTTGTCTGAATGCAACGTTAGACTATGGTTGAACATGGTTGATTTCCATATTGAGCCTCATTTGACCATAGTTGAACATGGTTCGTTATAATTGACCATGGCTAACAATGATTAATGTTATAAACGAAATGGATTGATATTATAAACCCAAGGGAGTAATAAACCCAAGGAATACCAAAATCCCAAGGGATTATGAACCCAATTGAATAATATTAAACCCAAGGGACTAATATTATAAACCCAATGTATATAAACCCTATGATAAATATTATAAGCACTAAAATAATTATGATTTACCATTGTTGATTTTCATATTGAGACAATCCTTATCACAATTCCATGTTGGACCATGGTTGATAGGGGAATAATAAACCTAAAGGATGGATATTATAAACCCAAAGGAACAATAAAACCAAAGGATTACTACTAAAACCCAAAGGGATTATGAACCCAAGTGAATATTATTACACTAAAGGGACTAATATTATAAACCCAAGGTATAAAAATCTGAAGGTAAATATTAAAAATACTTAAATAAGCATGTTTGAGCACGATTGATATTCATATTGAGGAAATCCTTGTCACAATGCGACATTGGACCATGGTTGACCATGGTTGATTATGGTTGACCATTGTTGAATAATATTAAACCTTAGGAATATGAACCCTTACATCAATAAACCCAAGGGATTGATATTATAAACCCAATGGAATAATAAACCTAAGGGATAAAAATTATAAAACCAAGGTATATAAACCCTAACATGAATACTATAAAACCTAAAATAAACATGGTTGACCATGGTTGATTTCAATATAGAGACAATCGTTGTCACAATGAAATGTTAGTAATGGTAAACCATGGTTGATCGTGATTGATTTTCATATCGAGACAATCTTTATCAAAACACAATGTTGGACCATGGTTGACCATGGTTGATTTCCATATCCATATGGTTTTACCATTGTTGAACATGGTTGGCTATGATTGACCATGGTTTACCATGATTAATGTTATAAACCTAATGGATTGATATTATAAACCCAACCGAATAAAAAACCTAAGGGATGAATACTAAAACCCCAAGGGATTATCAACCGAAGAGAATAAGATTAAACCCAAGGGACTAATATTATAAAATCAACATATATAAACCCTAAAGTAAATATTTTAAACACTAAAATAAACATGATTTACCATGGTTCATTTTCATATTGAGACAATCCTTCTCACAATGCCATGTTGGACCATGGTTGACCATGGTTATTTTCATATCGAGACAATCTTTGTCGCAATGCAACATTGGACCATGGTTCATCATTGGATTAATACTAAAAACTCAAGATTGACCATGGTCAGCCATGTTTGATTCTACAAAACATGGTTGACCATTATCAACCATGGCTACCATGGTTGACCATGATTGTCCATGATGTTTATATGTAGGCAATTTTTGTCACAATGGAACATCCCAGCATGGTCAACCATGGTTGACTGTGGTTGACATTATAAACCAAAGTTAATAACAAACCCAAGGAATTGATATTATGAACCCATGGGATTAATACTAAAACCCCATGATTGACCATGGTTGATAATGGTTGACCATGATCGATATTATAAACCTAAGTGAATAATAAACACAACAGATTTATATTATAAACCCAAATGAATAATAAACCCAATTTATTAATACTAAAACCCCAAGGGACTATGAACACAAGGACATAATATTATAAACCCAAGGTATACAAGCCTTAAGATAAATATTAAAACTCTGAAAATAAACATGGTTGAGCATGGTTGATTTTGGTATTGAGACAATCCTTGTCAAAATTCTAGATTAGACCATGGTTGAGCATGGTTGAACATGGTCGATTATGGTTAACCATTGCTTAATAATATTAAACCCTAGGAATATGAACCCTTATATCAATAAACCCAAGGGATTGATATTATAAAACCAAGGGAATAAGAAACCTAAGAGATAACAATTATAAACCCAAGGAATAAAACCCTAACATCTATATTATAAACCCTAAAATAAACATAGTTGACCATAGTTGATTTCCATATAGAGACAATCCCTGTCATAATATAACGCTAGACCATGGTTAACCATGGTTAAGCATGATTGATTGTCATATTGAGACAATCTTTATTAGAATGCAATGTTATACCATGGTTAACCATGGTTGATTTCCATATCGAGTCTCCTTTGACCATGGCTGAACATGGTTGGTTATGATTTACCATGGTTGATAACGATTAATATTATAAACCTAATGGGTTGATACTATAAACACAAGGGAATAATAAACCCAAGGAATTAATATTGAAAGCCCAAGGGATTATGAACCCAAGGGAATAATATTAAATCCACGAGACTAATATTATAAACCCAATGCATATAAACCCTATGATACATATTATAAACACTAAAATAAATATGATTGACCATTGTTGATTTTAATATTGAGGCAATCCTTATCACAATTCCATGTTAGACCATGGTTGACCATGGTTGACTGGAGATTAATAAACCCAAGGGATTGATATTACCCAAAGGAATAATAAAACCAAGTGTTTAATAATAAAACCCCAAGGGAACAATATTACACACAAGGGACTAATATTATAAACTCAAGGTATAAAAACCCTAAGATAAATAGTAAAAATACTTAAATAAGCATTGTTGAGCATTGTTTATTTTCATATTAAGACAATCCTTATCACAATGAGACACTAGACCATGGTTGACCATGGTTGAACATGGTTGATTATGGTTGACCATTGTGGAAAAATATTAAACCCTAAGAATATGAACCCTTATATCAATAAACCCAAGGGATTGATATTATAAACCCAAGGGAATAATAAACCTAAGGGATAAAAATTATAAACCCAAGGTACATAAAGCCTAATGTGAATATTATAAAACCTAAAGCGTGAATATTGTAAAACCTAAAATAAACATGGTTGACCATGGTTGATTTCCATATAGAGACAATACTTGTCACAATGAAACATTCAACCATGGTTAACCATGCTTGACCATGATTTATTTTCATATCGAGACAATCTCTGTCACAATACAATGTTGGACCATGGTTTACATGGTTGATTTCCATATCCATATGGTTTGACCATGGTTGACCATGGTTGGCTATGTTTGACCATGGTTTACCATGATTAATTTTATAAACCCAATGGATTTATATTATAAACCCAAGTGTTGAGATTTTCTGTTTCGAGTAAAATAGGCAAAAATCTCTGTAGGTGACAACAATAGAAATTCAGTTCCTAGATTAGCTCCAGGTTGTTGGGAGATGATTAATGCCTCCTATATTTGATGTGAGTGAGTTAATGAGGTTGTTAGATTCTCTTTGCTATATAACAGGCAACCATTCGGATTGTTTGCTATGAGGGTGAGAGTTTTGTGAGGATTTCATTATGTAATCTCCTGTTTGATTAATAAGATTGCCGATGCCTATGTTGTGTGGATGTAGCCCAGATTGGTTGGGTGAACCACGTTAAATTCTTGTGTCTTTATGTGCATGATTGATCTGTTGTGTATTTTGTTTAATTTTGCTGAGCATCTGATCTCCAACAAGTGGTATCAGAGCATGTTGGAGGCAAGATTGGACTTGCATACTGGAGGTGGAGCTGAGGTCGTTTATTTGCTGCCTGGAGGTGCTGCCTGGAGGCGCTGCGTGCGTGTAAGTGATCTGATACGTGGAGCGCTGAGGGAGCTGTGTATGACGTGCTACCTGGTGCGCTGTGGAGTGTGTCCAACAAGCGTGGAGCTGGTTTGAGTACGTGGAGTTTTTTTTTGAATTGCCTGGTGTTTGAATTGCCTGCTGTATTGCTGCCGGTGCGCTGAATGAAGGAGACACCGTGGTGTCAAACACATATTGCCGTGGACCTGCTGGATTAGCGCTGGTGTATTGGCGTATTACCTGATTGCTGTTACCATTCATTGGTTGGTGCGTATTGGCTGTGCGTTTACATCCCTGCGCGCTGGTGAAACACTCGTTTGCTGTGCGTTTGATTGGAGGTATGTTATATGCACTGCGTGCGTCGCTGATATAATTTTTTGTTGCCGGAGCGCTGTTACAATAGAAATATAAAACAGGAGGTAAGGACAGTTTCTATAACTACTATGCTCTCATTAGTTCTCACACCTTCGATCGCTCCAATTAAAATCTTCTCTATGAGTAAAAAACCTTCACTCCCATCAAACAGGTATTAAAATGCGATGAAAGAACATGAAAAAATAGAGTTAGTGCATACTTGATTGGTACCATGAACAATGGATTACACAAGGTCCGAAGACAGAGGACATTCCTGGAAATATAAAACAGAAATCCGTTTTTTGTTTTGTTGCATACCAAAAGCATTAAAGGATAGAACACCAAATTTGTTGTTTTAAATGGGCATTGTTGAATTAAATAATAAGAGTAGAAGCGTTGAGATAAAGCAGAATTTTTTTTTTTTTGTGAAGTACAAAGGGCAGATCTTTCTTTTTAAAAGGCAAAGGCAGAAAGGGATAGGCAGTTTTTTTTTTTTTTCTATTGCTGGTATTTAAAGTTGGATATTGGAGATTATTGTGTTTTTTGTTTATACAAATGGCGAAAACTCAGAGTGCCCAGTTCGAAATCGAGAAGTTTAATGGCAAAAATAATTTCGAGATCTGGAAGGTAAAAATGCATGATCTGCTGGTACAACAGGGCGTGGCAAAGGCATTGTTAGGTAGGTCCAAACTGTCTTCCCCCATGACAGATGATGAGTGGAATGAATTGGATGGAAGAGCCTTGAGCGGAATTCAGTTGTGTTTGGCTGATGATTTTTTATTTAACATCGTGTCAGAGAAGACTGTAGCTAGTTTGTGGATGAAGTTGGAGAAGCTGTATATGATGAAATCCTTGACAAATCGGATTCTCCTGAAACGGCAGCTTTATGGTTTGCGGATGAAAGAAGGTACCTCAATTACTGATCACCTGAATGTTTTTAATACCTTACTGGTGCAATTAGTCAGTCTAGATGTGAAATTTGATTCAGAGGAGAAGGCAATAACCCTATTGTGTTCATTGCCCGAATCCTGGGATCACTTTGTTACTTCCATAAGCTTTAGTACAGCAGACATTCTTGAGTTTGACGATGTTGTTGGAGCCTTGTTGTCTGAGGAGACGAGGAAGAGGTCGAATGCAGACACCTCTACGTTAGAGGTAATGATGGCCAGAGGTCGCTCAAGAGAGAGACACTCCGGGGGAAAGCATAGCGACTCTCGTTCAAAGTCCAAAGGAAAGAAGGCAAAGGTGAAGTGCCGGAATTGTGGCAAGGTTGGACATCTGAAAAAGGATTGCTGAAAGCGAAAGCAGGCTGCTAAAGAAGGCTCTTCGACAGAGAAGAAGGAAGCCAACACCACAGATACAGGTTCAGTATCTGGTTCAGGTATGAGTGATGAGGTATTGTCTGTTAATGTTTCAAAACATGATCAACATTGGCTGTTAGATTCCGGGGCATCTAACCACATGTGTATTCATAAAGATTGGTTTAAGACATATAGATCAGTTGATGATGGAGTCGTGTACATGGGTAATGATGTCACTTGCAGTATCGTTGGAATAGGAAGTATACAACTGCAAATGTTAGATGGCACAACCAAATTGTTAACTGATGTGAGAAATGTACCAGATCTAAGAAAAAATCTAATTTCATTAGGAGCACTGGATACGAATGGATATAAAACTGTAATTCAAGGTGGAGTTATGAAAATCTATAAAGGTATTTTACTAGTGATGAAGGCTAAGAAGGTAGGAAATCTTTTTCAATTAGAAGGTAGAACTGGGTCAGATCATGTGTCGGTGTCTGAATAGGAAAGTAGTTCCATTCGCCTATGGCATCAAAGGTTGGGCCATATGAGCTAACGAGGGTTGAAAATTTTGGCTGATCGCAAGTTACTTCCTAATCTAAGATCTGGAAAGTTAGATTTCTGTAAACATTGCTTGTTTGGAAAACAAAGTAAACAAAAATTTAAAACAGGCAAACATACTAGTAAAGGAATACTTGATTATATCCTTTCAGATGTTTGGGGTCCAGCCCCTACAGCGTCATATGGTGGCTCTTCATATTTTGTATCGTTTATTGAAGAATTTTCTAGAAAAGTGTGGGTCTACATGTTGAAAAGGAAGTCTGATGTTTTTACAGTTTTCAAGCAGTTTAGAGCATTGGTAGAAAACAACACTGGTAGAACTATAAAATGTTTAAGAACTGACAATGGTGGTGAGTTTACTTCCAGGGAGTTTGACAGCTATTGCAAGGATGCAGGGATCGAGAGACATAAAACCACGGTTTATACTCCTCAGTAGAATGGAGTTGTTGAACGCATGAATAGGACTCTTCTAGAGAGAGCAAGGTGTATGGTGAGTAACGCCGGGTTGCAAAAGGAGTTGTGGACGGAAGCAGTGGCAACAACTTGTTATGTGATAAATCAATCTCCATCAATGGCAATAGGCTGCAAGGTTCCACAAGAGGTATGGAAAGGACACCCTTGTGACTATTCTAAACTCAGAGTGTTTGGTTGTGAAGCATATGCTCTAGTGCCTAAACATCAGCGAACTAAATTAGATCCAAAGTCTAAAAGGTATATATTTGCTGGGTATGGTGATGGAACAAAGGGATATAGATTGTGGGATCCTACTACCCGCAAAATCATCATCAACAGAGATGTAAAGTTTAATGAATCCTCTCTTGTACAGTTAGATGTAGATAGTAGATTGAAACAGGATGATGTATTTGATTTCCAGCACATTCAGTTTGACAACATTTCTAATGATAGTCATAACGACCATAGTTCAAATTCTAGTCATGAACAGGTTTCAGAATCAGATTATGAACAGGGTTCAGATGGAGGTCATGAACAGGTCTCAGATGGCGATCATGAAGAAGTTCCTACAGATGATAGACAGCCAATTGTGGAAGCACCAGAAACGTTCTTAAGGAGGTCTACAAGGATCAAACACCCTCCAAGAAGGTATGATGATCATGTTACTTCAGTTGCTTTGACCGCTAATGATGATGAACCTTTGTGTTATCAGGAAGCTGTAGAAGGTTCAAATAGTGACAAATGGAAAGCAGCCATGAAGGACGAAATGATGGCCTTAAGTAAGAATGGTACATGGGATCTGGTTGAGCTTCCGAAAGGCAGGAAAATTGTGGGGTGTAAATGGGTTTTCAAGCTGAAACGGGGTGTGAATGATATAGAAGACAGGTACAAAGCACGGCTGGTTGCAAAAGGGTTTTATCAGAAAGCCGGTATTGACTTTCATGAGATTTTTTCACCAGTGGTTAAAATTGTTTCAATTAGAATTGTGTTAGCATTAGTGGCTTTGCTTGATTTAGAGTTGCAGCAGTTAGATGTTAAGACTGCATTTCTACACGGTGACTTAGATGAGGAAATATATATGGAACAACTCGAAGGGTTTGTTCACCATCGCAATGAGAAATATGTCTGCAAGCTCAAGAAGTCATTATATGGCCTGAAGCAGTCACCTCGGCAGTGGGATAAGAAGTTTGATTCTTTCATGTTGAGTCAGAAATATGTTAGAAGTGATTATGATCATTGTGTTTATTTTAAACAGTTGAATAATGGCATATTCATTATCTTGGTATTGTATGTTGATGATATGCTTTTAGCAAGAAAAAGCATAGAAGAAATCAACAGGTTGAAGGCTCAGATGGCAAGCACATTTGATATGAAAGATCTAGGAGCAGCAAGACAGATTTTGGGCATGGAGATTTTCAGAGACAGGAGCAATGGTAAGCTATGGCTATCACAACAAAAGTATATTGAGAAAATACTTTTGAGGTTTGGTATGAATAATGTGAAGCCTGTTTCAGTCCCTTTAGCTTCCCATTTTAAGCTTTCTTCGAGTTTATGTCCTAATACAGATGAAGAAAAGGATTATATGTCTCGAATTCCATATGCCAATGTAGTAGGGTGTTTAATGTATGCGATGGTTTGTACTCGACCAGATATTTCACATGCAGTTGGGGTTGTTAGCAGGTACATGGCAAATCCGGGTAAAGAACACTGGTCAGCAGTGAAATGGGTGCTTCGGTATCTGAGAGGCACAAGTAGTTATTGTATCACTTACAATAAGAGTAGTGAATTTGTTTGCGGATATGTTGATTCCAATTTTGCAGGTGATTTTGATAAGAGAAGGTCAACTTCAGGGTATGTCTTTACTCTTGTAGGTGGAGCTATAAGTTGGATGTCAAAGCTACAAAACATTGTTGCTTTGTCCACTACTGAAGCAGAATACATTGATGCTTCTCATGCTTGCAAAGAAGCGATTTGGTTGAAAGGTTTGTTTGGTGAATTTGGTAGGTTACAGGACAACATCAAGTTATTTTGTGACAGTCAAAGTGCAATACATTTGGCTAAGAATCTGGCCTATCATAGTAAATCAAAGCATATACCGATCAAGTACCATTTTGTAAGACATGTTATCACTGAAAGGGGAGTCTCTCTTGAAAAAGTGCATACAAAGGAGAATTGTGCAGACATGTTCACGAAACCAGTTTTGTTAGAGAAGCTACACTGGTGTTTGGCTTCTCTTGGCTTGCAGAAAAGTTAAAATAATAATAACAGGGCATCAGGCTAATTGTTGTCAAGGTGGAGATTGTTGAGATTTTCTGTTTGGAGTAAAATAGGCAAAACTCTCTGTAGGTGACAACAATAGAAATTCAGTTCCTAGATTGGCTCCAGGTTGTTGGGAGATGATTAATGCCTCCTATATTTGATGTGAGTGAGTTAATGAGGTTGTTAGATTCTCTTTGCTATATAACAGGCAACCATTCAGATTGTTTGCTATGAGGGTGAGAGTTTTGTGAGGATTTCATTATGTAATCTCCTGTTTGATTAATAAGATTGCCGATGCCTATGTTGTGTGGACGTAGCCCAGATTGGTTGGGTGAACCACGTTAAATTCTTGTGTCTTTATGTGCATGATTGATCTGCTGTGTATTTTGTTTAATTTAGCTGAGCATCTGATCTCCAACACCAAGGGACTAAAAAACCCAAGGGAATAAGATTAAACCCAAGGGATTAATATTATAAACCCAATGTATATAAACTCTAAAATAAATACTATAAGCACTAAAATAAACATGATTGACTATGGTTTGTTTCCATATTGAGACAATCCCTATCACAATGCCATGTTGGACCATGGTTAACCATGGTTAATTTTCATATCGAGACAATCTTTGTCACAATGCGACATTGGACCATGGTTCATCATGGTTGATTTTTATATCAAGACAATTCTTGGCACAAAGTTACGTTCAAACATGTTTGATCATGATTGACCATGGCTTACCATGTTTGATTCTATAAAACATCATTGAGCATCATATACCTTGGTTGATCATGGTTGACCATGATTGTCCATGACTGTCCATGACTTTTCTATGGAGAAATTTTTTGTCATAATGCGAGATCCGACCATGGTTGGTTATGGTTGACCATGGTTGGTTATGGTTGACCATGGTTGGCCATGAGTGGTATTATAAACCCAAGTTAATAATAAAACCAAGGGATTGATATTATGAATCCAAGGGAAACATAAACCCCAAGGGATTATGAACCCAAGGGAATAATATTAAACCTAAGGGACTAATATTATAAACCTAACATTGCTAAACCCTAATATAAATATTACAAACATTACAATAAACATGGTTTATTTTCATGGTTAGACAATCCTTGTGACAATGACACATTCAACCATGGATGACCATCGTTGGCTATGATTGAAAATGGTTGACCATGATTGATATTATAAACCTAAGGTAATAATGAAACCAAGGGATTGATATTATAAAAACAAAGGAATAATAAACCCAAGCGATTAATACTAAAATCCCAAATGATTATGAACCCAAAGGAATAATATTAAACCCAAGGGACTAAAATTATAAACCCAAGGTATAAAAACCTTTAGATAAATATTAAAAATACTAAAATAAATTGTTTACAATGATTAATATTATAAACCCAATATATTGGTAATATAAACCCAAGGGAATAATAAGCCCAAGGGATTAATACTAAAACCCCAAGCGATTATGAACCCAAGGGAATAATATTAAACCCAAGAGATCAATATTTTAAGGCCAACGTATATAAACCCTAAGATAAATACTATAAACACTAAAATAAACATGATTGACCATCGTTGATTTTCATATTGAGACAATCCTTATCAAAATTCCATGTTGGACAATGGTTGACCATGGTTGACATGATAATAAACCATGGTTGATCGGGGAATAATAAACCCAAGGGATTGATATTATAAACCCAAAGGAATAATAAACCCAAGGGCCTAATATTATAAACCCAAGGTAAAAAACCTTATGATAAATATTAAAAATACTAAAATAAACATGGATTAGCACATTTGATTTTCATATTCACACAATCTTTGTCACAATGCAACATTGAATCATGGTTGAACATGGTTGATTATGGTTGACCATTGTTGAATAATATTAAACCATAGGAATATGAACCCTTACATCAATAAACCCAAGGGATAAAAATGATAAACCCAATGTATATAAAACCTAATATGAATATTATAAAACCTAAAATAAGCATGGTTCGCCATTTTTGACCATGGTTGAATTCCATATAGAGACAATCCTTGTCACAATGTAATGTTGGACAACGGTTAACCATGGTTGACCATGATTTATTTTCATATCAAGAAAATCTTTGTGAGAACACAACATTGGACCGTGTTTTGATTTCCATATTTATATGGTTTGACCATGGTTGAACATGCTTGGCTATGGTTGACCATGGTTTACCATGATTAATATTATAAACCCAATGGATCCGTATTATAAATCCAGGGGAATAACAAACCCAAGGGATTAATACTAAATCCCCAAGGGATTATGAACTCGAGGGAATAAGATTAAACCCAAGGGACTAATACTATAAACCCAACATATATAAACCCTATGATAAATATTATAAGCACTAAAATAAACATGACTAGCCATGGTTGATTTTCATATTGAGACAATTCTTATCACAATGCCATGTTTGACCATGGTTGACCATGGTTAATTTTCATATCAAGACAACCTTTGTCACAATGCAACGCTGGACTATGTTTGATCATGGTCTATTTTCATATCGAGACAATTTTTGTCACAACACGACGTTCAAACATGTTTTACCATGTTTGATTCTATAAAACATGGTTGGCCATCATCAACCACAGCTGACCATGGTTGACCATGATTGTCCATGATTTTTATATGGAGACAATTTTTGTCATAATGTGAGATCCAACCATGATTGACCATGGTTGGTTATGGTTGACCATGATTGATATTATAAACCCAAGTTAATAGTAAAACCGAAGGATTGATATTATGAACCCAAGGGATTAATACTAAAACCCCAAGGGAATAATATTAAAACCAAGGGATTAATATTATAAACTCAACATTGGTAAACCCTAATATAAATACTACGAACACTAAAATAAACATGGTTTATTTTCATGGTGAGACAATCCTTGTAACAATGTGTTATTCAACCATGATTGACCATGGTTGGCTATGATTGACAATGTTTTACCATGATTGATATTATAAACCTAAGGGAATAATAAACCTAAGGGATTGATATTATAAACGCAAAGGAATAATAAACCCAAGGGATTATGAGCCCAAGGGAATAATATTAAGCCAAGGGGACTAAAATTATAAACCAAAGGTATAAAAACCCTTAGATAAATATTAAAATTACTAAAATAAAGATGGTTGAGCACGGTTGATTTTCATATTGAGACAATCCTTGTGTGATGTGAAGTTGGACCATGGTTGAATAAGATTAAACCATAGGAATATGAACCCTTACATCAATAAACCCAAGGGATTGATATTCTAAACCTTAGGGAATAACAAACCTAAGGGATAAAAATTATAAATCCAAGGTATATAAAAACTAACATGAAAATTATAAAACCTAAAATAAGCATGGTTCACCATTGTTGACCACCGTTGATTTCCATAGAGAGACAATCCTTGTAACAATGTAATGTTGGACAATGGTTAACCATGGCTGGCCATGATTTATTTTCATATCAAGACAATCTTTGTCAGAACACAACATTGGACCGTGTTTGACCAAGTTTGATTTCCATATCCATATGGTTTGAGTATAGTTGAACATGGTTGGCTATGATTGACCATGGTTTACCATGATGAATATTATAAACCTAATGGATCTACATTATAAATCGAAGGGAATAACAAACCCAGGGGATTAATACTAAAACCCCAAGGGATTATGAACCCAAGGGAATAAGATTAAACCTAAGGGACTAATACTATAAACCCAACAGATATAATCCCTAATATAAATATTATAAGCACTAAAATAAACATGATTGACCATTGTTGATTTTTATAATGAGACAATCCTTATCACAATGTCATGTTGGACCATGGTTGACCATGGTTAATTTTCATATCGAGACAATCTTTGTCACAATGCGACATTGGACCATGGTTGATCATGGTTTATTTTCATATCGAGACAATTTTTGTCACAACACGAGGTTCAAACATGTTTGAACATGTTTGATTCTATAAAACATGGTTGACCATGATTGTCCATGCTTTTTATATGGAGACATTTTTTTTCATAATGCGAGATCTAACCATGATTGACCATGGTTGATTATGGTTGACCATGATTTACCATGATTGATATTATAAACCCAAGCTAATAGTAAAACCAAGGGATTGATATTATGATCCCAAGGGATTGATAGTAAAACCCCAGGGGAATAATATTAAAATCAAGGGACTAATATTATAAACCCAACATTGTTAAACTCTAATATAAATATTACAAACACTAAAATAAACATGGTTTATTTTCATGGTGAGACAATCCTTGTAACAATGTGATATTAAACCATGGTTGACCATGGTTGGATATGATTGAAAATGGTTTACTATGATTGATATTATAAATCTAAAGGAATAATAAACCCAAGGGATTATTATCTCAAGGGAATAATATTAAACCGAAGGGTCCAAAATTATAAACCAAAGGTATAAAAACCCTTAGATAAATATTAAAATTACTAAAATAAATATGGTTGAGCACAGTTGATTTTCATATTGAGACAATCCTCGTGCGATGTGATGTTGGACCATGGTTGAACATGGTTGTTTATTGTTGACCATTGTGGAATAATATTAAACCCTAGGAATATGAACCCTTAGATCAATAAACCCAAGGGATTGATACTATAAAGCCGAGAGAATAATAAACCTAAGGGACACAAATTATAAACCCAACGCATATAAACCCTAACATGCCTATTATAAACCCTAAAATAACTATCGATGACCATGGTTGACGATGGTTGATTTACATATTAGAATAATCTATAGTGATATTGACATAATCATAAATACTTGGACTATGGAACCCTTAATATTGGGGTTTAATAAACCGAAGAGATCATTACTATTATAAATCAAACCCTTAAGCCCTTAAAGCATTGAATCCAAGGGATTATTAATATTATAAATACAAGGGATGAATAAACCCAAATCATTATTAATATTGTAAACCCAAGTCATTAATATTATATAAACAAATGATTAATAAGCCCAAGAAATAAAAAAACCCAAGGAATAAATAAACCCAACAAACTAATATTAAAAACCTAAACGATTAATAAACTCTAGCAATTAATATTTTAAAGTGAAGGGATTAATAAAACCAAGGGATAAATTGATAAACCAAAGGAATTATTGATATTATAAACTCAAAGAACAAATAAACCCAAGAGAAAAATATTATAAACCTAAGAGATCAAAAAATGCAAGGGATCAATATTAAAAATGAAAAGGATTGATATTTTAACCCAAATGGATTAATATTATAAACACAAGTTGTTTAAACCCCAAGAAAAATATTATAAATCGAAAAATAAACATCAATGACCATGATTAACCATCATTGATTTTCCTATTGAGACAATCTTTGTTACAATGTGACATTGGAGCAAGGTTATAAACCAAAGGAATTAATAAACCCAAGGCTCTAATAATATTATCAACCCAAAATATTAAAAACCCTAGGATTAATATTATAAATCTTAAGATTAATATTATAATCCTTAAGTTTAATATAATAAACCCTACATATTTTAATGGATTGCTACTTAATCTATACTTAATAGTGAGTTTTTATTACTATAATTGACCAAGTCAACAATAGTTAATCATAGTCAACATGTGTTAGCCTATAAATTTATTTAAAGTTAAAACATTATGAATGTGTAGATTAATGATTAATGTGTTAATTTATAGATTAATGTATTAATATAAAGTTATTAACATATTATTATGAATTCTTTAAGAATTACATAATGTTATTAAGATATTAATATTATGAATCAAATTATTAAAGTTTATTATTAAATTTTAATATTTACCCTAATAAATATTTGATAATATTGTTATTATTATTGAGCTTAAGGAGTTTAATATTATTAACCCTTACCATCCACTATAGGCTTTTATGGTCGACCATGGCCAATCATTGTGGCTCAATATAATTAATTATGGTTCACTATAGATCACCTTTAGTAATTATGACTCACCACAAAAGTAATGTTTACTATTGTTCCCTATGAAGACCATGTTATCTATAATTAATGATGACAACAATACTCAAGCATACGTAAATGAGTTAATATATAAATTGATTTATAGTTAAGACATTATAAATGTGTATATTAATATATTATGAATGTATCATTAATGTTATATTAAACTCTAATTAATGTTATTTAAATATTATAGTAATGTTATTCATATAATAATAATATTATATATATCTCTTAATATTATTTTAATGTAATAATTAAATATAAATGGTATATTAAAAATGCAATAATTTATATTAATTAATTAACTCATATTAATAATGAATTAATATTAGCTTTCATTTTTAATTAATACTTAGTTTATCAATACAATACTTCTTTAATGGTTAATTAATATATATTTATTTTATATTTAGCACAAAATAATTATATATTAATTAACCATTAAAGAAATATGGTATTAGCAAATTAGTTATTAAAAAATACCAATGCTAATATTAATTATAAAACATTTTAATATTAATATTAATTATTAATAGATATTGATATTAATAAATCTAATTATTAATAAACATAATATTAGTTAATTATTAACATAAATAATAAAATTTTTAATCAACTAAGGGTACTAAATTAATAAACAAATTATTAACACAATCTAATATTCATTATTATATAAATTATAATTTGTATTAATATTAATATTAAGTATGTTATTAACCAATTCATTATTAAAAACTATTAAATCTATATTATTTAATTATCTATAAATATTAATGTTAATAAACTTAATTACCAATAAGCACAATTATTAATTATCAATATTGATAATAAAATTATTTAACCACTTAACATTACTTTATTAATAAACAAATTATTAATATAATCTAAAATGAATTAATTATTGATATGAATTATAACTTCTATTAATATTAAGCATAAGATCTATTAATTAAACTTATTATTAATTATCAAAGATAATATTAATTAATTATTAATATTAATAAAAAAACCTTTTAATATGCATATTATTTATTAATAAATATTGATAATTATTAATAAACATAATACTAATTAATTATTAATATAAATAACATACCTTTTTAATTATCTATGGCACTCTATTAATAAACAAATTATTAATATTAATATTAAGGATAAAATATATTAAAGTAATATTAATTAATTATGAAATCTTTTAATATTAATAGTAATTATTAATAAATATTGATATTAATAAATCTAATTATTAATAAACAAAATACTGCTCCATTATTAATATAAATAATAACAATTTTGATTACCTAAGGGGCTATATTAAGAAACAAATTATTAATACAATATAATATTCATTATTGATATAAATTATAATGTTTATTAATATTAGTATTAAGTATAATATTTATTGATTACTAAATTTATTATTATTATTAATTATTAATTATTAAGTGTACTAAATAAAATAATTAATAAAATTAATATCAATTAATTATTACTATGACTTATTAATAGCTTAATAAAAATTATTGGTGGCACTACTAAAATTTATTTTGATACCCATTTTCACTCTACACTCAAATCCCTACCTATAATATTTGGTAAATGTTAGGTTGCTAAAATTAATCCCATTTACTTTGATACCCATTTGCACTCTACACTCAAATCCCTACCTAAACCCAAATCCCTACCTATAATATTTGGTAGATGTTAAGTTGGTAAAATTGATCCCATCATTATTCCCCAATCTCCCCCAATCTCCTGAACAAATGCAGTTCATGCTAATTACCAATTAAATAAATGACACCAAAAAAAAATGTAATAGCAATCGATAGAAAAAACTCAGACTGGTTGCTGAATACCATGGGAGGGATGATAACTACCATTAGAAATTCAATTAAAAAACCACATCAAATGATTTTGTTTATGTTGGAATATGTGGGCAATTTGATAAAAGATTTTCATAGCCGGACAAGGTTTAAACAGAAAAGAAAATCAATATCAACCAATGTTTCTTTTGCACCAGTAAAAAAATAAAAGGTATTAAAATATTTCTGTCTTGGCTAAACCTACAGGGTAAAATACTTTAAACTTGAAAAGCTAATCCACATTTTTTTACTTTTCTTCTAAAATTTACAAAATCTGAAATAGTTTTTCCATATTTAGAATTCTATGTCGGATTGCAACAAATTCCAATCGTTTAACATTCCATTTAGTCTTGTTTATACAATTTTCCACCCTATAAAACTTGGCATGACGTTACCGCTAGACCTCTCAGTTCTGGGTAGAAAACATCAAGTAACAAGTCATTGTTTAGAGAATAGATACAAGCCAATGTTTAATAAATTTATATAAGACAAATATGAAAAAAGGGTGGTCTTAGGAAACCTAGTAATACATAAGCAAGTATTTGATAATTTTATAGTTTGAATTCCTCCGAATCGAGTTGCTTAGGCATAATCTCGTACAATATTCTTCACGAGTTGATAACATACAGAAATAACAAGTGTACGTTTAACTTAAGAGCAATATTCCTCACGAGTTGATAACATACAGAAATAACAAGTGTAGGTTTAACTTGAGAGCAAGACATAAAAAATGAGTGTGCTAAACCTCGTCTAGTTGGCCGTAAACAACTATTGTCATTGCGTCAGACTCCAAACTTATGAAAGACGTGTGAAAGGAAGACCATGTAAAGTTAGCACACATTTCAATTTTTGAATTCAGGGAGTAGATTTAACTTTGAAACCATATATTCTATGTTTCAGATTTGGAGTTTTGAATTCAGCGAGTCGATTTGGAGTATTTTGTTTGAAGAGGGGAGGATAACGCCAACAGTAATGCATTTCATCATTGAATACCTATAAGTGTATGGATTTTAAGTGTTTGTCCTTTAGTTATTGGATGAAGCCATGTTTCACAAGCCATAAAAAGCTTTGTATTGGAAAATTTTACATTATAAACTTATTACGATAATGCAATGGACACGTGGCTATGTTTCATAATTTAATGGATAATTTTAACAGAGATTGTTTTTAACAAACATGACAGGTTTCAAAATAAGTTAGGAATGAATCTAATTTTTATTAATGGTTATACGTTGCCAATTAATAATGGCACAGTAAATTTTTAATAATAGTTTGGTAAAAATTAATTTAAACAAGGTTTAAACACCTGAATTAAATATGCAAAGAAGTTATTAATTTCAATTTTATTCATTGACGGAGTGGCCACAACAAGAATATATTGGCATCTTTCAATTTAAACAAAATAAAAAAGATTAATTAGGAAAATCATTAAAGTGCCCCATTCCTATAAAAGGGGCCTATCAGCATAATTACACAGAAGGTTTTATCATCTTGAACGAAAGAGCAGGACGAATTCATGTTGAAAGAAATGTTGGGAACTCACAAGGCCATGATCAGATATCTCTCAAATATGTTCGATACTTTGGACAATAGTGTCATTCATCATCTAGTATAGTTTGGATATCTGTCAAATATGTTCGATAGTTTGGACAAAATGAACTTCCTTCATCAAAAGAAGTTGGATTTATTAGTTTCAATGAGTAGGTCTATTATTGTATGCGTAGTAATCTGTCGAATAGTGTCAACTAGCTTACTAATCAAGAGCACGAGGGAGAGCAAATTGATCGGGATTTGTTCAAAAACATTTTGGACATTTTTCTGTAAATAGGATGGATTCATACAAGAATGATTTTGAAGCTCAGATGCTAGAGGATACTGAAATTTGTTATTCTAGGAAAGCTGCTTTATGCATTTTGTAGGATTCTTATCATGAATATCTACTAATTGTTGTTCTAGGAAAGATTCTTTATGTGTTTTGTAGGATTCTTATCCTGACTATCTACTAAATTTTGACGAATGTTTCAAACATGAGAATAACAAAAGTTGTTCATTAGTTGCAATCTAGGACTGAGAAAATGTTTTTAGAAAAACTACAAAATGATCTTGCCATGCACTAATTAAGGCTGGGAAGAAAGAAGATCTAGAAGATCTTTTAAAAATGTGCAGGAAGTTTTGTACAATACCTAAGGGCTTGGAACCATACCAAATAGTTTTTCACAACGCAAGCAGCCTTGGTACAAGATTTGTTGAAAAGACTAGTAGATGTTATAAAAGATAAGGTGGAAATTAGGGATATAGGGGACACGGAAGAACATTCGTTTGTGTAAGAGGTTATTAAATTGCTTGACACGTTTATGGATTTTCTGAAATTTTAAGGGGAAAACTTGCTGATACATTGTTGTTCAATAAAAATGCAAACACGAATCAAGAACGGAGCTTGCTGTCAACTGAAGCTTCAGTGTGACGTGCACGTTACGTCAAAGATGGAAGGTATGGTTAATGATTTTTCACTACTACGGGAAACTCAAGCTACCATTCTCGATATTTCAAAAGAGAATCTTATATTACATTTCTCCACTACTGTACTGAAGAGTATAATGTCGCCATCCTATCAACGCTTGGCACTTCATCTACCTCCGGAGTTGGTTACTCGTGTTGAGGTTTTCAAACACTTTTAGAGTGGGCAACATACAAATCGTAAGCTTACAGGGAGAATGAAGAATATGCTGTGCATTTCCAACAACTCATTGCAAATTGTGAAATAAAAGCTACTTTACCTTTCCTATTCAAAGTTTCCATTTGCTCGTCTGTCAAAGTTTCCATTGACAACTGCGATTGCTTGTAATTAGTGGTCTCCTATTTTCTTGTTTCCAAAACTTGGCTTAAAGAAACAATAATACATTGAAGCCATGCTGATCATTATAGGGCGTCGTTTAATAAGTGCAGTTGGCCGCTAAGGAGTCAGCAATCCTTTTGCATCCATGAACCATGTAAAATTTTAAAGTTGAAAGAATGTTTTAACTAAGTGTAAAGGTTGAAAGAATGTTTAACCTAATAAGCAGTGGAGTTTGCATGTTTATGATTTTGAGTTATGAACGGTGCATAAAGTTTGTAGAAAGGATTTTGGATGTTTTCTTTTCTTAAAAATGGTTAGTGAAATGATATAATGATTAAATCGCCCTTCATTTCAATCAAATCGATATGGTTGGAAACCACTTGATTCAAGAATTAATGGATATATATGTTTGGCTTTTAATGCAATGCATTCGTTATGCGTATACACAATTAACATATTTGGATTATTGGTAGCACTGAATAAAAAAAATATTCCCCTTTATCTTGTCCTCGGTGTTCCTCAAGTCCTAGAGATCAATATTTTTTGAATTTGGGTTGCACATGTTGAAAGAAAATTTTCCTGGTCATTTGAAGCATGTCACTTGTAAATTAGTAAAGTTAGTTATGGGTTATGAAGGAACACAAAATTGCACATCATTAAGTTAGGTTTAATAGAGAAAAAAATGCCAAGTTGTTTCTCATTCCACGCAATGAAAATGGGATTAAATGATATCTAAAAAATATTGTTTCAAAAATATATTATTGACATAATTAACTATGATAACCAAAAATTTTAGAACTTAAAATTATTTCACGAAGATATAAAAGAAATTAAAGATTGAGTTTAATGTGAATTGAAGGAGAGGACAATAATATCATGGTAATGCTAATGCTAGTTTAGAATAAGTAAGGATATCAAATGTTAGTTCAAAAGCTCAGGCCCATGTCTAATGTTCTTTTACAATACTCTATGTCGAATACTAAATGTGAATTATCCATACATTCAAATAATCAATAGATTATAAGATCACTAAATTCACCATATAGTCAAAAGTTGATTTTTTAGTAGTTTAAAACAAAAATGCTAATAAAAATATGCTAATGATAAAATGATTTTATTGTAAACATATTTTTGGTGTTCACATCGAGTGTCTTTTAAGTATAAAAAGTATTGATTTTTGAATGTTACATAAAATCTTTTTCTCTTCTGTGGGACTAGTGTGTGATTGGATCTAACAATTTATTTTTTTGGTAGTAAATCAAATAGATATATTGAGTTTTTACTAGGGAGAGAAAAACACATGGTATCCAACAACATTTAAAAAAAGGTTTAATAAGAAATCAAAAGATGAATACTAAAATTTTGAAAATCAAAAGTGTAGAACTCACACCTGTTGGAATATATAATGAAAGCATTTTGCTACTATTTCTTTTTTCCTATATTAATTTTGTTTTAAATTAAACTTTTTGCATATCAATATATTTCTGTTTCGTGCATGTTTTGGTGTTTATATGGGCCAAACTATTATCAAGAGATTGATGAATTTCTTTATAATATATCGAAAGTTCCTAAAACGGTTACATGGAGTCATCTAGGTCATAAAAATCTAAGATGTTGTTGCACATGTCCTTTTAGTACACATATCCAATTCACCAAAACATGCCCTAATCAGTTATGTTGAGATGAGCCATATAGATATTATAGGTTAACCTTTACATGGATAAGAAGTTAATGACTTTTAGGCACAAGGCCATACCATGCACCTGATGTTAGAAATGAGCTACTTCAATGGCTAGAAAGTTATTTGTTATTGGGATTGTCATTTGACTGTACATATTGTAAACATCGTGAATTAGTGCATGAAAAGGTAAGCCCATATAGAGCTCACTTGGATCAAAATCAAGGAAAATTTTAAGAACCACCCTAAATTTATATGTATAATAAATGGGCTAATCCCCATGATACATATGAAAAATGGGAGGCGATTTTATCAATAATATAATATATATATATATATAATCTTTTTGGGTAATTTCTCACTAGATTATATCATCTTGTACAGTGATGGAGAATCTTTCACTGAATTATAAAATCTTGTAAAATCTTGGAAAATATTTTACTGAATAATAAAACATTGTGAAGTCTTCGCGAATGTTTTGTTAAAGTATGAAACCATATATGATAATAAGAAAACATATCTAACATACATGTTTGGAAAAAAGAAACATAATTTTCTCTTCCTACAAACAATGTTCCAAGTTTCAGTGGTCGTGTTTGTCAAGGTTCTTACAATACACTCTTTCATATCCTTCTATTAGTTTTGAAAATATTCCACAACAAAGATCTTGTAGGTGTTGATATTGAAAACGAGTATTGTCAAGGTAGGAGAGATTAATCTTTTCTCTACAACTTTTGTCAAGCTACCACTTTTTTCAAGTTATCAAATTTCTGTTTTATTCCATAGACTCCAACTGCGAGATAAAAAAAAACACATCAAGTTTTTTTACCCCAACACGTCAACAAATAGCAAGCCCTAACTATATTATATAAGAAAGTATTAGGTATCCCAAAGGCTTGAAAGGGATCTAATTGAAAGAAGTGACCATTATGAGAATCCTTCCAATCAATATTTGAATATATAAATGTAGATTTATTATTATTTTAATTGGAAATCTTCAATTAAATAATAAAATCTAATTACGTCTCTCCCAATCTAAATTTCTTATTAGCATAATTCACAACCCTCATAGGTCTCACATTTTTTAATAGCGTTGTAACATGTAGATTAATTTCCTTTTTGGTGAACAATCTCCACCTTTTAGGAAAATATGGTGCAGTGGCTCTAACCCCTACAGATCATTAGGACAAACTAAGAATAACACAGAAGATGAAAGGTTGTACAAACCAGCTTATTTTTCAAACAACTAATCCAACATCAGTACGTAAAATTTTTCATGAAGATATCATATTGAGAATGTTTGAAAAATGGTAAGGAATATTCTACAAGGGTGATGCGGAAAGAGTGAGAAGGTTTCATTGTTTTGAATTTCTTTTGTTAAATCAGAAAAAGTTAAAAACCAATATTAATGGAGATATTTGTATTTTTTACTAAATTTTGTGAAGTGACTAAATGTAGCTTTAACCATTCACCTTAAGATGTTTTTACAATATAATTTCCTAAATCTATTTAATATCTTCATTATCATAAAAACCAACCTATATCCATCTTAACTCCACATCTACCATTCTCAGGGGGATGAAATCTATTTATCCCTTTGAGCACTTTGTAGACCCAGAATTAAGATGGATCTAAGATGATAGAATTTCCCCTTTAAATAGTATATGCTCACATGAATACCATGGTATTACCATGGGTCAATACCATGGGTTATCATAAACCTTGAGCTTAAAAATTACTATTAGTAATTTATAGAAAATAATAAAATTAATAATTGACTTTTATTTTATTTTTTATTTTAACCAAGTCAAAATGTTTAACATACATTAAATTACAACATCCATTTTTACTCTTGATCCACCAAGCCCCGAGAGGGATCAAATATTTTTTCACTCTATGCTAGTTTGCATATCACGATATTTGATCCCTCTCGGGGCTTAATAGATCCAAAGTAAATATGGATCTATGCTGGTTTAATTCCCCCATTTAAATAGGCTACATTCCATGTGAATACCATGGGTCAATACCATGTGCCATTTTTGTTTTTATTAATACTAATATTAGGGTTAATAATGTTTTTTGCATGGTACTAATTCCCCCATTTAAATAGGCTACATTCCATGTGAATACCATGGGTCAATACCATGTGCCATTTTTGTTTTTATTAATACTAATATTAGGGTTAATAATGTTTTTCACATGGTACTAATAATAATCTAGCCCATGGTATTTGGCCCATAGCATTTTGCCCATAGGTTTCACCTAAATATAATGCACTTTTTGAGTGTTCGTAAATATAAGGTGACTTATGGAGTAAATATAAAAAAATGTTTTATTTGTTTACCATACCTCTCATTTATTTATATTTTCATTAATTTACCATACCTCTTTTACAAATATGGTATTTGGCCCATAGGATTCACTTAAATAAACCCTCTTTTTTGAGCCTTCATAAATAGAAAGAGGGTTATGGACTAAATATAAAAGGAGGTTTTATTTATTTACCATACGTCTAGTTTATTTATATTTTTATTTATTTACCATACCTTTTGAGTAAATATAAAAAAAGGTTTTATTTATTTACCATACCTCCACTTTATTTATATTTTTATTTGTTTACACCCTTGAATGTATATAAGGTGACTTATGGAGTAAATATAAAAAATGTTTTATTTATTTACCATACCTTTCATTTATTTATATTTTTATTAATTTACCATACCTCTTTATAAATATGGTATTTGGCCCATAGGATTCACTTAAATAGAACCTATTCTTGAAAATTAGGGCGAATGGAAGGTTGTAACTCCTAATTTCAAGGGCTAAATTTACCTTTTTTACCCACTCCTTTAAAATAATGTGGGCTATTTGAGGTGATTTGTAAAATGTACTATGATACAAAATATTTACCCACTAAAAATTTAAAACCCCTTAATTCCCCCTAAGGGGGAACATTTGCCCCTAAAATTTTCCATGATCAAAATGACATTCTTAATAATGATGACATTGGTAATAAAGTGAGATGATATGCCCAATATATTTTTGACAAGAATGATGCTCAAAGTGTGCATATATAGCAACTGACAAATCTTGACGAGGGACACACTCCATTGACTGTAGGCACTCAACAACCATTGTACCTACAATGTATGAAAAAATATGACCATGATAGTATATTAGCAAAGGATTCTACATTTGGGATAGATAACGTTAAGGTAATTTTATATTGTTATGTATTTTCCCATTATCATTTGTTTTTATAAGATAATTGAATAATATAACTAATTTACTTTTCATTTTTATGCACTTCCAAGTTTATAAGTCATTGGAATTTGATTCCCAAGATAATGGTGTTCCATTGGCATGGGTTTTCATGTCAAGATCCATGAATTTTGATATTTCCAAGTGGATGGAAATGCCTATTAATAAGAATTGCATGGGTATGATGGAATGGAAGTTGAATGCATTCATGGTAGACACTGAAACTATTAAGATCAGTGTCATTAGATATAAAAAGTTATGAGTGTGTTTTTTCTTTTGATCCATAAATGATTATGGATATTCCACTAGATAAGTCGTCACAATAGATTTGCTAAATTTATATTTAAATATTCGAAATATATACTATTAAGGTTTTATTTCTCTTTAGATTTATGGATCTATATATTATTGTTATTTGCATATGAATGCGAATTAAAATTATGTAAAAGATAGAGAGAAATGAAATAAAAACTAAAAACCACAATTTGACACAAGATATGACGTAGGAAATCCTTTCAAGAGAAAACCCAGCTGGAAGGTTAGGCTACTATGCTATGTTATAGAAAGTGGTTATGAGTAAAAAGAATTATGGCCTGTGGCCCATGGGCTACTACAGTGCACAAGTCCTCTATTTGTGCTCTATCTCCTATCCCTCTTAGCTATTTTTCTCTCATCTACAGAATAACTGCACTCGGAAAGAATGGAACCCATTTTCCTCCTAGTGGTTGAGTTATAACACAACATGATAGCCTACTATTGGTTAGGTTTTAATACCTCAACTCTTAACCAAAGTTACAATATGGACTCTTCTAAATTTGTTTTCATCACAGTCATGTGGCTAGCCCATCTTCCTTGAATAATGTAGTATAATGTGCCATTCTCTCAAACAGGAAGATCAGCTTCTAGGTGGCATAAATTTTGCTTATAGACTATGTCTTACACAATTCTTATATTTTGGAAATTTCCATCAGTGTATTCTAAGAAAAAGAGGTTCTATTCTAAAGTGGAAAATTTTCACCCCAAAAAAAATGTTTTTTGATGCTTCAAAATGCTCTTGGAAAGTTTCAAACCCCAACTTGCCAAACCAGGTCCCATTATTAAAAGTGGTCTTGTGAGTTGATTCCTCCACTTTTTCCACTCGAAAAGCATCCAAATGGATGAATTTAAATATAATTATTCATTTTGGTTCACACTTCCCCATTATGGGAAGCTTTTTCTCCCCAAAAGATTCTACTAAATGTGGTGAGGAAATTTTTTCTCCACCTTTTCTCAAGTCTACCATTTAGCTCTTCTTGGAAGTTATACTTTCACACGAATGTGCCAAAGGTCATGCTACCCCTATCTTGTAGTTGTGGACCTCTTCTAAACTATTGTATCCTCTATAAAATTTGACTGAGCACCTGTTTCAAAATCCTCCACAAAAGTTATGACCTATTCTTATTCATGATCTAACATGGACGACTCATAGAACTTTAGATTCTCCACATTCACAACTAATTAAATGCACATTAATGGGGGTAGACTAAGTCTATAGGCATTATCTCCTACCTTTTCTAGTATATCAAAGAAACCATATCACGAAGACTTGATTTTCTTACTAGGACCGTATACAATCTCCTTCTTCAACTATAACCATACTTTGTATTCCACCTTGAACGAATTCTCTATTTTGTGTTGATCATGCTTGGCCTTGTATTTTTCCTGTGAGTTCTGCAGTGTCTCCTATACCTATATATGGATCTTCATAATATTCTGAACAAGATAACTAGCCCTCATGTCATCCCTTGTAAGATCCTCCCTTACTCCTTGTTGCCCATGTGAAATATCCCAAGGTGAAGGTGGAAACTATCCAAAACAAGTTTTAAATGGGGACTACTAGTATTGTTGGAAATTGTAACCAGGTTTTTTCTTCATAATGGCCTACTTATAATCATGACATTGTATCCTTTGTATAAAGAAAGAAAAAGAAAGAAAAAAAAAAAATATTTTATGTAAAGCATGGGTTCCATTCTCACTTCTAGGTCAAAAGTATGTTCTTCATGGCAATTCAGGTCTTTCTAGGACTTTGTAGGAAAAAGACGAATTTACGTAGTGTATTATAGTACCCTTTGGACTAATTTTGATAATGGAAAATATTTATTTTTCAAGAAAAAGTCTTTTATTCTTCCAAGACCAAGCTAGTCCGAATTAAGGACAAGTTGGCCTAAGGGAGGTCTATATAAATACAAGGAGATTGACCTCATTTGAGACACACATCTCACACAAGTTTGGTGTGCAATAATGAAGGAGGAAACTAGCTAGAAAGGATAAACAAAAGAAGTCAGAGTGTCTTGGGATTCTCTCTCTCTCCACATATGCAAATTTAGGGTTTTGTTCCTGCCATTCGTAGGAGGCCAAAATTGTGGGGCCAAAATCTTCAGGTGAATTTATATGTCCAAAAATCTGGGATGAAGTTGCAGTAGGTTTAAGTTTGGAAGTTGGATTCAAGAACACTATGCTAGGGGCATGACTTGGTGCTTAGGATGATCTTCGGCTTTGGTCTTTGGGTCTTGGAAGTCTCATTGTCAGAATATTCTATAAGAATAAAAGAATTCTTTCTAGGTTCCCCGTTGGAGCGGTTTTTTTCTGGTTTAGAGCCTATATCTTGGGAACTTTTCCTTCTCATGATCTTCGTTGTTTTTGTAATTGCTTTGTGAACAACAAATAATAAGTAATAAAAGGCCACAATATATCACAATAATTATCAAGTTAAATTAAATCATCTATAATACCTATCTTCTAATTTTCCAACATCGTTTTAGAGATAAGGTGCAAGAAGGAGATTGAAGATAACATACTAGTTGGCAATATGGCAAGAAATGTAAAGAAGGATTTCAATTTTCTTGGGAATCTTGCTACATCTATCAGGGATTTCATATTGAATATCATCTTCAAGCTCACAATGTAAGTAATAAATGGAAGTTTGTTCTCCTCTTTATCTCACACTTTTAAGGATGTCAATCTATCATTTATTGGCAATTGCGCTTCCAAAGATATGACGAGAGATTGCAGTGAACTTTATACTTTGTCAAAAGGAACCTCCTCCCATTCAATGGAACTTGGAGACAAGAAGAGCTATCGAGCAAAAGGGATTGGATCTACTTCATAGGAGTTCAAGTCTGGTGGAAGTATTGAGCTCAACAATATTCTATATGTTCCAGGTTTAAAGAAAAAATTACTTTCAATATCTTGTCTAGAGGATAAGGGTTATAGAATAACTTTTGTTGATGGAAATGTTTTGGTTTTGGTTAATGGCTTTAGTATTGACAATGCTATGATGATTGTGATTCAGGAAGGGAAATATTTTTTAAACCTCTATCTCAAGCCCTAGTCCACTTGGATGTCATCCCTTCTGAACTATGGCATTGAAGGTATGGACACCTTCACTATAATATTTTTCCATCTCTAGGTCAAATGGTCAATGGAATCCCTTAATTTAAGGAATATCATGAAGGGACGTGTAATGGATGTTCTCTAGAGAGGAACATGAGGAAGCCATTTGCAAGATGTGGTACGAGATGTAAGGAAGTTTTAGATCCCATATGTTCAGATGTATGTGGACCTATGGTAGTAAAATATCTTGATGGGCATAAATATTATGTGACCTTCACTCATGATTTCGCAAGAAAAACTAGGTTATATCTCCTTAATAACAAAAATGAGGTATTCGAGAAGTTTCAAGAATTCAAGAATGAAGTCAAAAATCTAACTGAGAGGAAGATCAAGACTCTAAGGTCTGACAATGGTAGAGAATACACCTCCAAAATATTAATAGCATTCTACAAGGAAGTAATGATTAAAAGGGAACTAATTGTTCCATATTATTCTGAATGTAATGGATAGGATGAAAGGAAGAATAGAACAATTGAAGAATGTATCAGGGCCATGCTACATGATCAAGATCTCCCTCAATTTCTATGGGGAGAAGCATGTCTGACAATTGTTTACTTGTAGAATTGAAGTCCTTACATGATTCTCAACAACATGACTCTAGATGAATCATTTACATGGAAGAAGCCAAGTGTGGATCATCTTCAAATATTTGGGTATCCAATGTATATACATGTAGTGAAGGACAAGAGAAATAAATTGGATCCTACTAGTCTAAATGGAATCTTTGTTGGGTATAGTGCTTCATCAAAGGCATACAAGTCAAACTTCATTAAAAATCCTTCCTAGAATGAGATTGTGTTTAGGTCAATAAGTTACCTGATGCTTTCTTAATTTAAATTACTTTCTTTTCTTGAGTGTCTATTTCACGGCCTTTTAATTGGTTGATTTATTGCCAAATTTCGTGCTCAGTTGATTTTTGGGGTCGAGTCTCACATTTGGGTTCTCCTAATGTCAGTGTAGAGTTGTTGTTGTGTCAAACTCATGTGATATTGTTTTCACATCGTAGTTATGGTTATGTAGAAGGGCACAATTGAATATGTTCACCCATTATGTAATGGGTTCTGTTAATGATTGATATTTTTAGCTCATTGACATTTGAAGATGGCACACGTGGAGCCTTCTGCATTGTGGAACAAGGTTATAACTATGTCATTGTGCATTCTGTGCCCACTGTTATGCAAGAAAAAAATCTCTCATCAACCTTTATTTTAATATATACATGGGCAATACAACTCCAAACTCATTGTTGAAACTACTCTCTTTTTAGAAAATTTCCTCTTCATCATCAAAATCCTCATCACATGTTAAGTCTTCTGCAAGCTGGATGTTAGGCCCCTATAATACTACTGATTCCCCCATTACTATTGTCATTGTATCCCTTATTGTTATTATTGTGTCCCATAGAATCCCACTATTGTTATTTTTGTGCCTTTATATTATTATTGCTAGGTCGGCTTGGTTATATTGTGACTCATTAGACTCCTATATATAGAAAGAAGGTTTTGTCATTTGAATCACCTAAGAATTGTTCATTTTTGTAATCTAAAGGAGGTTGCCCCCTTGAAGAGGCTAAATTATAAGGCATTCATCTATCTTTTCTATCTTTTTGTGAGCTGGTTTCATAACATTTGGTATCGGAGCTTTGGATTCTAGGGTTTCACTGCTCCAAATAGGTCATCGTGGAATTTTCGCTATAACCTGTTTTCTACAACGTTTCAGAAGAGAAATAAAACCCATTTGAGAAGAAATCTTTCGGAACCTCGGGTCCGAATTTTAGATATTTTCTCGCTATATTTTCGGAGGTATCATCTAAGGAAGTTATGGTTTTTGCAAGCTCAGAATGTCATCTAAAACAGGTCATAGTGGAATTCTCACTATAACGCTTTCTCTACGAAGTTTCAAAAGCTAAAAAAAAAACCAATTTGGGAAGAAATCACTCAGAACCTCGGCTCCAAATTTCAGATCCTGTCTCTCTATATTGTCTGAGATATAATCTGAGGAAGTTAGGGTTTTTACAAACCCATGAGTTACATTCCAAACACGTCACCTTGGTAAAATCATCATAACTTTCTTTCTGAGCATCAGATTGAATTTGGAAAGAGGATAGACTGTAGTTTTTTGGGTACCATTTTCAGAGCCTAAGGTTGAAACAGTGACCCATGATACATCATACAAGTTTTCTATATTGAACGAGTCTATACTCAGGTCATCATGGGAGATTTGGTATAACTCTTCATTGGAGAATCCAATCTTGATCAGACTTGCGGTGTTAGAAATATTACTCAGAGGGCTATCGCAAGAAGAAACTTTAGACCTGGGAGATCCAAAATTACAAAGATACATTAGATTCAATATTGAGCTCCTACAAAGTGAAAAAAGGTGTGTATTTTTTTTTAAATTTTTGCATAAGCTTGGTTTGAAAAATTAGTTGGAAGGAATTCAAAGGGCATAGTGAAGAATTATTATTGGTATTTGATGCACCGAAGAAAGAAAATGGAAACACCTAGTAAGAAACTTGAAAGCTCTAGCATGACTCATGAAGAAGAGGAAGAAATGCAACATGATATATCAAAATTACGAGACCAAGTGCAACAAATGTCACTCACACAAAAGGTAACAGAAAATAAGATGGATGGTTTAAAGAAAGGCGTAGAAGCTAAGATGGATGGTTTGAAGAAAGGCATGGAAGCTAAGATGGATGGTTTAAAGAAAGGGGTAGAAGCTAAGATGAATGACGTGGAGGCTAAGATGGATAGCATGGAAGTGAAGATGGATGATTTGAAGACAGATTTGACAAAGTTTCTACAAGAAATGATTACTAATGGTGAAAGGGTAGTAAAGGAAACTCATGATGAGAAAAAAATAAATGTTAATCATGATTTCATAGAACCTCATGTTAGATTGAAGAACCACCATGTTCTAAAGATCGATATGGGTTAGTTTGACGACAAGGATCCCGAAACATGGATACTACAGATGGAGCAATTTTTCGATCTCCATAATGTGCAAAACACACAAAAGGTACACATTGAAACTTTATATTTGGAACCAGATTAGTTTTTATGTTATCGATGGCTTTACTATCGTAAAAAAATTGTCACTTGGTTTATTTTTATGGATGAAATGATAGAACATTATGAGGCTACAAAAAGAAACACTTTTTTTAGCCAACTGATAAATCTCAAACAAAATGGTTCAATGATGGAGCACATTGAGGACTTCGAAAAATTGAATATAAGGGTAAAATATATTTCAGAGGAGCATAGGATTGATGTGTTCATAGGGAATTTAAAAGGTAACATCCAACATGAGGTTTGACTTTGGGAACTAGATTCATTAGAGAAGGCATTCAGGTTGGCAAGAAAAATGGAAAGAAACATTATGGCAACAACGAAGCCTACCACTCACAATCATAAAGATGTAAGTGTTACTTCCCCTAGCCATCCACAACCTACAAGGATGACACCACAACTATTGGAAGAAAAAAGAGAAAAAGGGCTTTGTTATAGTTGTGATAGCAAATACAATAAAGTTCATAAGTGTGCCGAGAAGAAATTATTTTACATATATTGTGAAGAGGAGGAAGAAAATGAACAAGAAACATTAAAAGAAGAGGATATACACTAGGAACAAACCCTATAAAAAGAAGAAATGAATCTGACCTTATCTTGTAATGCATTGGCTGGATTTACCACTCCATAAACTATCCAGATAGAAGGGCGTATCAAGAAGAAAAAGGTAATATTGTTGATTGATTTAGGAAGTACCCATAATTTTGTTCATTGTAAGATAGCCAAGGAATTGAATTGCTTCGTATATCCAACGCCAGAGTTTCAAGTGATGGTTGCAAGTGGAGGAGCCATAAATTGCTCAAGAAAGTGCCATAATATCAAGCTATCCATGGGAGAATATGTATTAAATAGTCCAATTCTTTCCATTCCAATGGGTGGTGCTGATATTGTACTAGCAGTCCAATGGCTACAAACCTTAGGTACAATAGCTTTTAATTTTCAAGAACCTTTCATCAAATTCTCTACAGAAGGAAAGGAAGTTGAATTAAAGCATATCGCAAGGAAACCAAGAAAGATAATCAACTCTAATGGAATGAAAAATCTTCTAAAGAAAGAACAATGAGGCATAATTACACAATTATGTTCACTAGAGGTTCCCACGTCGAAATCATCCATTTCTCCAGATCTCCAAAAAGTCTTGGACAATAATTCTAAGGCATTTGAGACTCCCAAAGGCCTCCCACCTATTCGTGATCATGATCATGCTACCAAGTTTTTGATTCTAGGAAATGTTCCTCCAAACATCAGGCCTTACAGATATCCCTATGTCCAAAAGAGTGAAATTCAACTTATGGTTGTAGAAATGCTAGAGGTTGGTATAATTCAACCTAGTCAAAGTTCTTTCTCTACTCTAGTAGTATTGGTTCACAAGAAGGACGGATCATGGTGCATGTGTCTAGATTATAGGGAGCTCAACAAGCTCACTATTAAAGATAAATTTCCCATTCCTATCATTGATGAAATATTGGATGAATTGCATGGATCAATTTACTTCACCATGTTGGATCTTCGTTCAGGATATCATCTAATCAGAATGAAGACTGAAGACATTCCAAAAGCAACATTTAGAACTCATTAGGGTCATTATGAATTTTTGGTCATGCCTTTTGGCCTTACTAATGCACCTTCTACATTTCAAGGTTTTGATGAATTCCATTTTGAAACCCTTCCTTAAAAAAATTGTGTTAGTATTTTTTGATGATATATTAGTCTACAACAAGTCTTGGAAGGATCATGTCCAACATGTTGACATGGTGCTCAAGCTATTGGAGGAGAAACAATTATATGCAAAAATCTCCAAATGTTTCTTTGGAGTACAAGAGGTGGAGTATCTGGGTCATATTGTATCTCATGAATGTTTTAAGGTAGACCCTAGCAGAATTAAAACCATTAAGGAATGGAAAATCCCCACATCCATAAATCATCTACGAGGATTTCTCGCGTTGACAGGATATTATCGCAAGTTTGTTAAGAATTATGGGAGAATACTAGCACCTCTAACAACATTATTGAAGAAAGATGCATTCACATGGACTCCAGAAGCAACAAAGGTCTTTGAACATCTTAAAGAGGTAATGTGCCAAGAACTAGTCTTAGCTACATCGGACTTCACAAAAACCTTTATTGTGGAATGTGATGCCTCAGGAAATGGAATTGGTGTTGTTTTAGTGCAAGAATAAAGATCCATTGCTTTCGAAAGTCATCCAATCAAAGGAAAGTATTTACACAAAGCTATTTATGAGAAGGAAATGCTGGAAATACTACATGCACTTAAGAAATGGCAACGCTACCTAATGGGAAGACACTTCAAGGTAAAAATAGATCATGATAGTCTTAAATAATTTTTAGAACAAAGGTTATCTTCAGAAGAGAAACAAAAATGGGTCACAAGGATGTTGGGATATGACTTTGAAATCATCTACAAAAAAGGGAAGCAAAATGTTGTGGCAGATGCACTCTCAAGAAAGGATGAGGATATGGAAGCATTTCTTTGCGCCATTTCTTTTATCCAACCAGATTGGATAAACGAAGCAAGGGATGAATGGAAGAATGATGAGGAAGTGTGGGTACTCGTTCAAAAGCTACAACAAGATCCTAGTACATCTGATACATTTAGTTGGAAAAATGATTCATTATGGTAGAAGGATCAATTATACCTATGTAAGAATTCCCAAATCAAGCAAAATATTCTTAGGGAATTTCACACCTCTCCCTTAGGAGGACACCCAAGATTTCTAAAAGCCTACCATAGGGTTAAGAAGGTTTTTTTTTGGGATGGCCTTAAATCGAATATTTAAAATTTTGTGGTAGAATGTTTGGTTTCCCAACAAAATAAAGTTGAAACAATTAAGACCCAGGACTATTACAACCTTTATCGATTCCAAGCCAATGTTGGGAGGAGGTTTCAATGGATTTTATCATAGGTTTACCCAAGTCTGAAGGAAAGAGAGTTATCATGGTGGTAGTTGACAGACTTACCAAGTATGCACACTTTTGTGCATTATCTCATCCATTTAACGTGTGTATAGTTTCTATTGCATTTATGGAAACAATTCAAAAGCTACATGGAAACCCAAAGATTATTGTAAGTGATAGAGATCCCATTTTCACTGGAAATTTTTGGACAGAATTATTTTCTTGTCTTGGTACTCAGTTAGCTCATAGCTCATCCTATCATCCTCAATTTGATGGGAAAACTGAGATAGTAAACAAATGTTTGGAATGATATCTTCGTTGCTTTGTATTTGATAAACAGGCACAATAGGTCAAATGGTTGCATCTGGCTGAATGGTGGTATAACACTTCCTTCCATACTGCAACAAAAATGACCCCTTTTATGGCACTTTATGGATATGATCCACCATCTATTACATCATATTTAAGAGAAAAATATCAGGTTCAAGTAGTGGAAGATCAAATTGAGCATCAGCAACAAGTTCTCCAACTCTTAAAGGATAACCTCACCTCGTCACATAATAGAATGAAACAACATGCAGATGAACATCGCAGTGAAAGAAGTTTTGATGTAGGTGGTTGGGTATTCCTATAGCTACAACCATATAAACAAATGTCCCTCAAGCAAGCTAAGAAGGATAATAAATTATCACCAAAGTATTATGGTATGTACAAGATGTTGCCAAAGATAGGTACTATGGCATACAAATTGGAGCTTCTTGCAGCTTCCCGAGTGCGCCCAGTTTTCCATGTTTCATGCTTAAAGAAGGTTATAGGTGAAAAGATTCCAATTCAAACAATATTTCCAAAACTTGATGAGGAAGGAAAAATCATATTGGAACTTGAAGCAGTCAAAGAAACAAGAACTCGAAAGCTATGAAATCGATCAATTTCATAGTATCTCATCAAGTGGAAGAACTTACCCATTGAAGATTTCCCATGGGAGGATGAGAATTTTATACAGAAGCATCCATAACTACTCAAGCGTTGAGGACAACACTTTTTTGAAGGAGAGGGGCATGTTAGGTCCCTATAATACTAGTGATTCCCCCATTACTATTGTCATTGTATCCCTTATTGTTATTATTGTGCCCCATAGAATCCCACTATTGTTATTTTCATGCCTTTATATTATTATTGTTAGGTCGGCTTGGTTATATTGTGACTCCTTAGACTCCTACATATAGAAAGGAGGTTTTGTCATTTGAATCATCCAGGAGTTGTTCATTTGTGTAATGTAAAGGAGGTTGCCCCCTCGAAGAGGCTGAATTATAAGGCATTGATCTATCTTTTCTATGTTTTTGTGAGTTGGTTTCATAATACTGGAAGTCTCTTGTGTTTGTAGAAATGTCCTCACAAATATTATCATCTTGATCAATTTCATCTTTCCAATAGTGATGAGATTTTTTTTGAACTTTTGGTAAAGCGAATTATACTCAACTCAGTTGCATGGGATTCCCTTATTATAATGGAATGGTCTTTGAAGATCTTGATACCTACCCAAAAAACTTTCAAACTTGAAAAAGCTTAGAAAAATTTTGAAGAAACCTAAATTTTATTCATGTCAATAGTGATTCATGGCATAAATCAAATTATCCTCTAGATATTCAATGACTAATACCATTTCTTCTCATGCTCCACCATTGTCTTTGAATATAGGCCATGCACTTTGAGGTGACCAGGCCAGAATATGTGACTTAGTGTCTCACCCTTGAGATAATAGGGGCAATTTTCATCGGTAAACCTACTTTTAGAAAGCATGGACATGGTAGGATGACATTGATAAATAAAATATTATGAGCTTATAATAAATCTTGTAGGGTCAAATCATTCTCATTTGGTGGATACATATATGTATCACCCTCCCCCACATCTACGTATGTAACCAACAAGCCAAGGTAAACATGTGATGACAGAGGTCACTATAAGGGATTCAATCTCATTGGTAACCTTAAGGAAATGTAATCGACAGAACACATCAAACAAATGCATCAAATCAAAACCAACACTCTCAAGAGACATGTCAGCCACTCAAACAACCTACCTCGATGTCCCACTATTGTTTTGGATCTCTTAATACATAGTCACTCTCATGCTATGGGAAAGGGAACGATCGAAGATCCAAAGTCACTCTCACAAGATTTCCTAGCAACAACTAGAGATCAAAGTTTCTAGTTATGTGCCAGTGACCCCGAGATTGAAGCCACGTTTTCGGGCCCAGATCCCAGGACACTACCCAGAATGGAGTGATAGATTAAAATCAGTAAAAATAGAGGGAAATAATGATGCAAGATAAATAATTCGAACAAGACCTTAATCAGACCCCTACTAGCCATGCTAGGCATTTCGTCAAACATATCATCAACATGTAACCTACAAGTGTAAAAAATAGAATTAAGTGAATGGATATCATACTTATCTGAGAATTTCTATGAACCAATTTTCCCTCATGTAATTTACTAAATTATCATCTATTAGGCCATAGATACATTATCCATTCATGTAAAAGTAAAAAATTGTGGATAGCCATACATAGATGTTGTCATAAAATATACATATAACCACCATAATAGGAACAAAATTATGATAAACATATCAACCACCAAAATCCAGATATACGTCAACAAATTTACACATGAAAATCAAGAGAATGAATTTTCTCATTAATGAATGTAATGAACCAATCGGAGATGGGACTACCATGTTCCACCTAATATAGAATGACTGAGCCAAATCTCTCATCAGTCATTCACCCCCATTCCATATCCCAAGCATGAATGTGGGACTGAAATCAAAATAACCAACCAGGGCATACCAAGGCTAAACCACCTCACCCTCATCAATAGAAACCAGGATTTACTATAATCCATCCTAGATCACTAGGCCAACACACTGAAAACATCATAAAAAGCTTTATCGTGATATCCACCTGATCAGTAGGCCAAAAAAGCATGGATGCCACTGGATTTATCCACCTACACCGTGAGGAATTTTCCTGTCTCCTGTTCTCTTAGGCTTTACCCCAATCCAAACCTGATTACAAAACCCTAAACCAAGACCCCAATCTTTAAGGGGTTACCGTAATCCACACTGGATCACTAGGCCCTAAACCGAGACCCACTCTCCAAATTTTAGTGCATATCCCAACTCGAGATTACTAGGCCCAAAGAAGAGAAGCCCACCTCTAGGATTTACCGTATATCCCGCCATTCACCAAAAACGATTCCTAGGCCATCCGAGGCAACACAAAATATAGATTCACCACAACTCACAATCTAGCTCAAGGGTTACTAGGCCATGTGTTCTATGATTTCGGAGATACACCCCACTAAACTTCGAATCCATCTGGCAATCTATCTCAACCAAAACATGAGAACCCTATCACACCATGGCTATTTGGAAATGGCAAGGCTAGGCTAAAAACATTGTTACACTTGGAAAAATCCATGCCATAAGAGAAAAGGAACCACATGCAATACCATGCATGCCAAATCTACCAAGGAAAGAAAACATGCAAATCGATACCCGCAGAGAATACTATTGTAGATGCTTGATCCTTCTTTTCGTTTCTTGCTCCTTCATTCCTCTTTCCTTCTTTCCCTATCTCGATCCCATGCATTACATATCAAAATATTGAGCCAAGAGCTTACACTGACTAAGAGCTTTCCAACTGATCCTCAGAAGTCTTTTTATTAATGAGGCCTCTATTTTCCTTCAATTTCCTCCACACATGCAACATGTGACCTTTCACATCATTTTTCTAGTAATTTCCATTATTTTCATAAGTAAATGTGCCAAATATTCCATCTTTCCATTCTAAAGCCTTAGCCATTGCCTTTTCCAATTTCCTTATCCATAAACAACCAAATGAACACCCACACTAGGATGAATTTCCCACAATTCAGCTTGGAATAAGTGTCTCATCAACCATGGTATTCTATATTTTTACAGGGAATTTTCACCAGGTTTGTTACATAACTCTTCCCCTTGGGGAACATTGTCCTCATTGTTCAACAACAACTATAACCATAAGAATGCTGAAAACAAAACATATTGCCCATGGAGCTTGATAACATAACTCATTGTAGTATTTACAATGAATGACCTGGTCAAAATTAAAATATCATGACAACATGACAACATACTACATACTGGAGCTTTATAACATAGCTCATTAGGGTATTTACAATAACCAGATATGCACATTTGCTAACACAGCAAATAAAAGGGATATGATTCTATATGCAACAAGGGGATCTAGAGGCTCAGACCTCCACCCTTAAAGTAATACCAAGATTCACCTTCTTCCCAGGAAGTCCAAAATCCACTGAAAGGCCAAATATGCATCCAATGTCTAGTGCTATAATATTGCACCACTTATCTTTTCAACGAACAGTTATTCTAGGGAACACTCCCAATGTGCATATGATTCCATATAGCAATTCTCATGACAAAAACAAATATATCCCTGACATTCCCTTCTCTACTACACAGTCCCTTGGGAAATCTGGTCACCCCTTCTGTGTAGTCACTCACTGACCAAGTTCCACTAGAATCCCTTATCTCAGGTGATCCATCCCTTGGCAAGGCTTCCTCTCATAGGAATATACAAAAAAAATGTATATCCCTACCTCAATACCATCATACCGGTCATAGCATGCTCATGGAAATTAATGGACACTATTGGGTACCAGTGTCCCACAATGGCCCTGCTCCTGAAGTGCTTTACCAACATACTTTGCATGTTCCAATTTATTTCACTGCTACTGCTAATTCTTGCAGTTCATTTCGACCACTCAACTAGGCATGATCATGCATTCCTGTTCCAAGCACATAATTTCGATTAGTTTCAAAATAAATTAAAATAACTTCAAATCATACCTCATTGGTGGCTCATCAATAAGGTACACTCGCGATCATGTTTACTTCTTGTCAGAACAAATCAAACTAGCATCTTTGACAAAATCATCATGTATAAATATATCACATCAGGTAGGCTCAAAACATAACCATCATAGATCAAAATCATAAACCATCATAAACTAGAATCATAGATCACATGTAATCATCATATACCATAGTCATAAATCACATGCATAATAAACTGAAATAAGATGTTGATACTTATCCTTTCATCAATCCTTGGCTTCTACCTTTGTCTTTATTCTGTACGCACTTCGAATTGGTTTCCACACCCGACAAACACCAAATTCCTTCTCCTCAAGGATGTGTAGATACTTATAGTGTGTGTCACACACATACAACTACACACATCATACAAAACCATGCAATACATGCATCCACACCAGTACCATATGTTACCACATTTACACAGTACCACCTGTACAGTGCAACCACCTACGCAACATCACATGTAAACAACACCACCTGCACAACATGTACACAATGCCACATGTAGATTGCACCACTATACAACATGTACAAAATACCACATGTACACAGTATCACAAACACGATAGGTACACGACACCACATGTATGTCATGCCACATGAACGACATGTACATAGAACCACTTGCACACACCTCCACTTGTACAACATGTACACAACACCACATGCACACAACACCATATGTACATAGTGCCACATGTACAACATGCACCCAACACGACATGTACATAGAACTGCATATCCAACATGTACATAGCATCATCTGTACACAACACTGCATAACCAACATGCATAGAGCACCATATGCACACAACATTACATATACATCATGTGGACATTAAAATATGTAGATAGCACAACATATCCAACATCTACATGCACATAACATCATATGCACAAAAATAGTAGAACACATATAAAACCACATTGTCTCTTCCAAGCAGCCTTGCATCTAGTGTCTTATCCATTCTTGTCCCAGCATGTTGCAGACTAGACTGCTTTTATTTCATTGTTGTATCCCTTAGTATAACATGTCCATAACATAAGCATTGGAATAATACAAGAATACAATATAAAATCATATTCACATGATATTGACCTCATATGTTTTTCACGGCTACTCTTCCCACTTGATTCCACATGAACCAGGAATCTCTTCATGTCATTCGCCTGCGTAAGAAATCATTCCTCGACAAGGACAATTCCTAACAACCTGCTAGACAGTAACATAGATACATAGATACATGCATATATAACCATTAGCATAAAAAAATCATAATCCTATCAGACAATGACATACATGCATACATATATACATATATAAACATCAACATAATCATGATCATACTACAATTACCAATATCATAAGGTCTAGGTTAAGAGAACTTCCTTATTTGTACCCATCATGCACAACATTGAGAACCACAATTCCTAACTTAGCCAAGGCACGTGACTCCTCAGATCCATTTACACTACCTCTTCTAGTTTCCTTTCTCATGTCTTTACTATCACTAACCATCTACCACAATGGACCGAGCTAGTCCAATCAACTGTCATAGTCATACACCATTTCTTGGGTACCAAACAACTCTCCTAGAGATCCATTAACTTTCATCTTTCCCAACCAGTTCCCAAGACTCAAAACATAAAAGGAAATACCAAGAAACAAACAAGAAGTAAGACCATGAAAACCAATAACAACAAGACACTACATAAAAGTGGTATGACCATGCATTAGACATAAAAAAACTGCAAATCAAGTTCAAGAAAATCACAAAATACCAAAAGCACAAGACTAACAATAGAGACCATGACTCAATCCCCATGGTTCCCAGTGATTCTAAAGGAAATATCAGCCTGAGCCTTCTTAAAGATTTCATGGCAGTCTCTTTTCCATGCAATCCCCTGCATCATACCACCATAAACACATAATTGTCAAGGCATAAATAAACATAAAAATACACTAGATACCTTAGCTTGTTGTGCCGAACACGTTGCCCTGTAGCTGAACAAGTCCATGCCATCTCCCAAGGGACTCTAATGCTCTTGACAAATTCACCTATAACTAAAGACTAGCTAATATATCGGTCAAGTACAGGTTCATGAATATAGCATGTATCCACATAATGTCAGACAAGATTAAGGTTAAGAAGAATTCCTATAGGCAAAGCATTCATTCGTTTAGAATTAGGGTTTCCAAATATAGCCAAAGGAATTCTTGCACAATTCCTTTATTTGACTTTTCCTTGCTGTAATTGAGTGTTACTATGAACTGTCACATCACCCGACTATTAGTGATATAAACACATCAACTATTACCTTGTCAGGCTAATAGCATGATGCTTCCTCCAACTTCTCACACATGTCAACCACATGTTCGAAATATCAAGACAATCATATCTATCAATTTGAAATCAACATTTAGCAATGTTAACAATCATGTCATAATTCATAGTCAACTCATAGTATTAGACATAATTCTACAATTATCACCTACTTACACGCAAGTACATATCAACTGTCTTGAGATATATGTATTAGTACAATCATCTTAAACAATATCATTTCTTCATGCAACACTATAGACACATACTCAAATAATGCAATTAATAAAACATTCAAGAAAGCTATGAATGCACCATGTCAGATAAATCAACTAGATGACCTAATCAAACATTCAAGCACCACATATATGGCATAAGAACACTCACACCTTAATGTATCTCAAGGGAGGCCATCTTTTCTGCACAATCGATCTAGGTTAGCATGATACAAATTCACAACATATCAAATCAATTCAAATTCACACCATAACCTCATAAACATTGGTCGTTCCTACATATCAATTACATATATAAAGTCAATTTAGATTAGTACAACACCATATCACAAATATGTCGGCTCATACCTGAATATCATAACCATAACCATATGCATAGGTCAAACTAGGTTAACACAATACATATAACATCAAGATCTTTAAGGCAATGAACATAACCATCACGCATATGACCAATCCAAATTACAACATCAAGATCTCAATGAAATAACCCTAATCATCAAGTTAATAGGATATAACAACAATAAGCTATATATCATGCTCATCAACAACATATAACATAATAATCAAGGTATCTAACATAAAAAAACAGTAGAAATGCATACAACCGTAGGTTGTCATCATTCTTGACTATCTAAACCATTTGCATATGACTATGCTAATAAACTATTATCTATCATGAACGTAACCATAACATCAAAAACATGTACATAAACCTATTGTATATAACCCTAATTCATATAACAATCCATAACATACATACCTTCATGTCAATATACAATACCTATATGACGATCTTCTCTTACCCAAAACCCTAATGTTGCAACCTCACTTTGATGATGTGCATCTCCTTCTTTACCTCATTCAACACATTAGCATCATAACATACCAACAGCACCCTGGTGACCTAAATTGCATACCATGACTTCAAAAGTCTGACCTACTATTCTTGCATAACTATAACCAAGACCATACATACATATGACTACATATAGACATATAACACATGAGTATCAAACCATATACCCATCATTCTAGCTAGATTCCAGTCATCAAGGCATGACCATATCAACCACAAAAACCATGACCTCATGCATGACAACAACCATTACTCCATTATAGACATTTCCATATGCAACCATCAACATGCATAAGCAATGCATAATCAACTAAACATAGCATGAATGCATGTAGTTGAGCATAAGCGATCAATTCTTGTAACCAACCTACAAGAATAATACATGCAATCAGATATACAAGAATGTAACCTAGCATACAAGGATGTAATCAAGCTACATATAATCATATAACTAGTCATATACTCTTGATGATACATTCCACAAAAGCAACATCAATTTCCTCATGACAACCTTTCTACAATTATCATCAATCATTATGCAATGCATAAAGCACATTAAATGCAAGTGTAAGAGACACACATGTAACTGGAATGCATGAATGATCCAAACATCCACCCAAGGGGAGTGTTGGCATTATGATTCAGGTTTGGCGCTATGGCACAGGTGTTGTACTTGATGGCAACTCACTCAAGTCACAAAACCCTGTTCTGGCTCTGAAAATGATGAAAAATAAGGGGTTCATAGGTACACCATTCAAAAGGTGCAGACCTACAGGCTCGCCATTCATCAAGTGCGGTCATGTCCGCGGGTTATCTGAGCAGAAGGTGCGGACACCAGTCCACTCACTCTAATGCAGAGAAAGCATGCACACATGCGAATTCTTATGTCTGGCCCATGGTATTTAGCCCGACGTTCATGATCCTATGGTTTTGGCCCGTGGTATAAGCTCTAAATTATTGAACCTCGGTTTGGATCCCTTGTATTTGTTTTTTATGGTTTTGTCCCATGGTGTGAATAAGGGCTTGCCTATAAAAAGGAAAGGAGATCACTTGGCTAGTCACTTGTGAAATTTGAATATCTTAAGATCTGAAATTTTGGGTAATCGGTTTAAAAAGCTAGATCCAAATCAAGGTGAAATCTGTAAAGTGTAAGGCGGATCTGTTGATATGTCATGATCTCTTGGGCGCGTGGTCAGATCTGTGGATCTGACAATCTATGGTACATTGGAGGACTGTTAATTTGGCTTTATTTGGAGGTCCGCAGGCGATCCACAACTCAGGTGCAGAGGTACACAGTGCAGCAGAAGGTGCAGGTGTGGAGGTACGCAGCATAACAGTAGGCATAGGTGCGGAGGTACGCAGCACGATAGAAGGTGCAAGTGTGGGGGTACGTAGAGAAACAGAAGGATCAGGTGCGGAGGTGTGTTGTCGGGCAGATAGTGCAGGTACAGATCTGGGCAGAGGTACGCAGTTCAACAAAAGGGCTAGGTGCAGAGGTATGCAGAGCACAAGAAGGATCAGGTGCGGATCTGCGCAGTCTAGGCACAAAAGAACTGTGGATATCCGCAGGCTGCTATCGGTGAAGTTGTGTACCCCTTTTGAAATAATTATTGGCTGCCTTTTATCTATTGCTGCAAAGTTCTGGGTTTAGATTATGTTGAAGCCCCGAAAATCGGGTCGACAACAAGGGGGATACCCGCCCGATTTGGACCTTGGTTGGCAGCTCCTTATCCGTTTGGTATAGCGGGTCCAACTGGGGATAATGGGACCAGTTTCCCAATCTATGGGTGTGTGTGTGTGTAGAATTGGATGTTGCTGATCTAACAATAACTATCTGCACTATTCTAATTCAAACTTTAATCTAATTCTATGCTATGGTAATCTAATAAAAACAACACATCTAATCTATGCTAACCCGGGATGTAGCTCTTCTATTATGTGATCTAAAGAGATTTCATATAACAATTGGTAATAAAGATCATTCAGCGATTATAAGAAAGGAAATCAATTAAGATGAACTATTTCACATAAAAAGTTAGGAAAACAGTTGTGAACAGAATATCGCATAATAAGCTATTCATAAATTAAACATAAATAAATAGCTACCACTGTACAAAAGTTTCAAATGGTAACTCAAGCATTCATGCAATAACATATAAACAACTAAAAACTGTATATCACTTTAACATATAAGCAGAAATGGTCAAGAGATAAAAGTACCATTTATGACTGGTCCTACTCATAAGCTTCAAGCAACAATGATTTATTTCTCCTTGCTCTAACATCTACTAAGAGTACATAAGTGCAACATCAGTAGCAGATATCAAATGCAAACACCAACAAATCTTGATCCATTCATTCACCAAAACCTCCTCTGAGGGTGCAAAAGTGCATGTTCTGAGGACATGTTTTTGATAAATTTCTGGACCCTTCTCTAAATGCATGAGAAGGGTTTAAATACTACTAACTAAATAACTTAATTACACATATTCAAGATACGGTTTAAATGACTGCCCTTTTTCTAAGCAAAATTATTTCTAAAAATTAAATCTAATATCTAACTATTTCTGCATTTGCTCTTTAATGTTGCGAGCATTCAATATTTGCCTGGGTAGAGTCGGCTGACTGTCTTTTGCTTTTGGTTGAGCTAAGAAAACATAAATGGCAAGCGCTGGCACCATTTTTTCCAGCAAAATAACGGATATACTTGAGGATCATCTCTGGCTATGTGGATTTACTGTGTATGCTTAGTAATAACCCAAATTCCACTTGGTTAACCCTCAAATTGCCTCTGCCTTTGCTTTCTTTTGCACGATTAGCGCTAGGCGCTAATCACGCATCAAAAACTACCTCCGTTCTTTGATCTGCGCCTTTCTGGTGCGTTTTTTGCCTTTAGCGCCTTTCCTTCACCGGGTATAAGCTTTAAAATATTGCAAACATACTGCTTTTCGTGAGCTTCTAACCTTGAGCGTTAAATTGCCTGTTAATATCAGCATTGTTCAACTTTTCATTGAACCATGGCTCTAACTGATAGATCTGTAATGGATAGTTCAACAGCGCTCTGGAATTTTCGGCTCTGTTGCATGTGGTATCCGTTCATGAGGGAATTTCTTCTCTACTTCTGAGCATTGGAGCTTTATCCTTTTTCCTTAATCGCTCCCTACACATTGCTTTATGTTGTTTCTGTTTTTCATTCCTGCAGTTCACACATAAGGAGAGAGTAATGATAATAAAAATTGACAATAAAGCTCTGAGCTCTAGGGATGTACCAAAACATGCCACCTGATGTGAACTAACTCTTCAAAAAAACACAAAACTGTCTTTCATTAACACTTGGCATACATTCATTAATTCTCATTAACGCGCGTATTCAATTTTTCTTGAATGTTGAGCCGGAGAAAATCTGTGATGGACAATCTCTGCGATTCGCATCGCATCATCGCGTTATCTCGTTGTCGCATTTTTATCAAGATGTTTTATCGCAGGGTTAATCGATCACGTTTAACGCAGAATCGCAGATTGTTGTTTCGTATGATTACAAGATCGCCGATCGCAACATCACGTTATCGCAAGGTCGTAGATTTTACAATTCGTTAAATAGTTGTGTACTGTTTTTGCGATGTTGCGATATGCGATGTCGCATATCGGCCATTGGCGATTTCTTAAAGTTTTCGTTTGTGAGCGTTTCTTAATGCATGCGATGTGATGGATTTCGCATCGCACTCTCACGGTTTGTCATTCTAGTCACAAGGAAATGTCTTATCTTCTTTGCGCGATGCGATATTTTCTTAAGGAGTATAATACATGAGTTTTAATTGAATTTTTTGAATTTTTTACTAAGGGTCACCACTTACCTAGTGTTATTGCTAATACTAAGTAAGGAGGGGGGTTGTTGGTGGCCACAACAGATTACTGGTATTACTTTTCTGTTTACAACATTCTAAGAAGTTGGGTGATTCACGGGTTGATTGTATAAGGAGATTGGTTGATTCACATGTACTTGATGATTATTTGATCTTCTTGGATCCAGTCTGAAAATTAATGAAACATGGTCCTTAAAGAAGTAGAAGAGTTAAGGGGGTTGTAGCTCCCTTCCAGCAGAGACTAGAAAACGAGAGAGGGTTGTAGCTCTCTGCAGGTTGTAGCCTGTGTACTGGTAAAGGACTGCACCTGTACAAAATCATTGTAAAAGAAGTTTCTAAGAAGATAGAGACATATTGCAGCAGGTGGTTTTCACCCACATTGGGTTTCCACCTTATATCTGGTGTTCTTTGGTGTGATTATTTGTTTTTCTTGTTCTTTCTCATTATTATATGGTACTGACATACAAACTAATGATCAACATCTGAAGAATAAATTAAAATATAAATCTGGAATATATATTGAAAAGAATTTAATAATACTGATTCACCCCCCCTCTCAGTATTACTTCCAACAATTGGTATCAGAGCAGGTCCTTCTGAAGAAGCTTGATCGCTTGGAGGAAGATCCATCATCATGAGCAACTACGAGAGAGAAGCATTTATCAGGCCACCAATTTTTGATGGGACAAACTTCATATATTGGAAGGTAAGAGTTACTGCCTATCTTCAATCACTTGGTACAAAAGTCTGGGATATCATAGACACAGGGTACACTTTTCCTTCAACAATTCCTACAGATCCGGCTGAGAATAACAAATATGAAACAAATGCAAAAGCAGTCAATACCCTATTAGGATGCCTATCTCAATCAGAATTTGTCAAGGTAATGCAATATAAATCTGCAAAAGAAATATGGGACAAGATTGTTCTGAGCTATGAAGGAGATGAACAGGTAAAACGCGCAAAACTTCAAACCCTCAGGATTCAGTATGAAAATCTCAAAATGTACAATGATGAAAGTGTGGCTAACTATTTCCTTCGTGTAGATGAGATTGTTAATTTTATGAAAAACTTGGGTGAAGAAAGAAAAGAGGCTGTTGTGGTTGAAAAAGTTCTAAGATCTTTGTCCCCTAAGTTCGAATCTAATGTTTATGCAATAGAAGAAAAGAAGAATCTTCGAAACCTTACCATGTCACAACTACACAAGATTCTAACTGCTTATGAAATGAGGAAAGGAGGACCATCAGAAAGGAGAGAAGCAGCTTTCAAGGCTTCAGGCGAAGGAGACTACTATGATTTAGGACATGCATCAGAAGAGGAAGAAGAATAAAATTTTGTCAAAAACCTTCAACGGGGTACTAGAAGATTCAGAGGTAAGTTACCTTTCAAATGTTTTGCTTGTGGGAGAGTCGGTCACTATGTTGCCAAATGTCCTCATAAGGATAAAACTGACAAAGGGAAGGAACCTGTTAGATGGAACAAGAAACAGAATGTAACTAAGAAAAGTTACTACACTCATGAAGATAGTGATGGTCTTTCAAATAGTGATGAAGATGAACGAGGTAATAACTATAAACTTTTAATGTCTTTTGAAGATGATGATTACATGGATGCTATAGATGTGGATGGATTTTATGAAGAGATTTCTAGACTCAAAACATGTTTAGAATAAAAGAATGTGATCATTGATACTCTGCAATCCAACTTGATGAAAAAGAAAAATGTCTTGAGAAGTTAGAATGTGAAATTGCTGGCCTTAGAAAAGTAATTGAGAAAACAAAGGCTCTTAATCTTAAATTTATTAAAGGATCTGAAACTCTGGATGAGATTATCAATGTACAGCGTTCTCCACTAATCAAGACAGGTCTGGGGTATAATGGAGAAGCATATCAAGCATCCACCTCAAAGAGTTATCTCAATGCAGCAAGGAGGAATGAGCAAAAGACCAATTGAGATCACCAAGTAAAATAGGGACGAATTACATCAAGAATAAACAAAGACTACCAGGCAAATCAGGGGCAATCCACCTTAAGGATGAACAAAAGCTACAACCAGCCACAGGTAAAATCTTCTCAATTTACCTCAAGAATGGATGACAATAGAAACTACAATCATTTGGTAGGTAGATTTGATAATCACAGAAGTTTCTTCAATGGCCAATGTTTCTCTTGCCATAACTTTGGCCACAAAGCAGCTCAATGTGTTGCCTATAAAACAAACATGACTAGAGAAGCTCAAAAACAAAGAAGTATGATTGGGATCATGAAAAGGACCTATAACAACTTTTTGGCCCTTGAAAATGAAATTGAATGTTCTATTTGTAATAACTTTGGTCATGAAGATTATGAATGCAGGAGCAGGTTTTGGCAAACAAAGGAACAAGCCTCAAGTACCAGAACTTGGAGAATAAAGGAACCACAACCAGAAATATGTGGGATAGATTTTTATGCAGAAGGATAGGAAAATCAATGGTACATCGACAGCGGATGTTCGAAGCATATGACAGGTGATAAAGAAAAACTTGAATCATATAGTGCTTTAGAAAAGGGAAAGAAAGTTTCTTTTGGAAATGATACCCCTGTAGCCATAAAAGGAAGAGGCAATGCTCAGTTGAAAGAAAAGGTCAAAGCTGGAAATGTTTTGTATGTTGATGGCTTGAAGCATAATCTATTGAGTGTCATTCAGATGTGCGATCAAGGAACCGAGGTAATATTTTGATCAAATGGATGTAGTGTTCATGATCTTGATACAGGAAAAATAGTGATCAAAGGCAGAAGAACTCCAAATAATTTATACATATTTGAAGAAGGACAACAAAAATGCTATTTGAGCAAGGATGATGAACATTGGTTATGGCACCGGAGGTTGGGGCATCTAAGCTTTTCACAAATAAGGAAAGCATGCAAATACCAGGCAGTTTGTGGTCTTCCAAATATCAAAATTCTAGACAACACCATATGCAAATCATGTCAGTTTGGTAAGCAAACTAGAACTAACTTCCCTGAGAAGGAAGGATCAGCCAGCAGGCCTCTTGAGCTAGTCCATACAGATGTATGTGGTCCATTTAGGACAAGGTCACCTCGAGGAGAAGAATACTTTATATTATTCATTGACGACTTCTCCAGGATGGTTTTGGTTAGGACTTATGAAACACAAGGACGAAGCATTCGAAAAATTCAAATCTTTCAAATCCTTGGCTGAAAACGAATCAAATCACAAAATTAAGTGCCTCAGGTCTGACAGAGGTGGGGAGTTTACCACAAATGAATTTTTCGATTTCTGTGAAGAACATGGAATAAGAAGGGAATTCTCTACAGCTAGGACTCCTCAGCAAAATGGAGTGGTGGAAAGGATGAACAGAACGGTTCAACAAATGGCTCGTGCTATGCTTGATGAGTCTGGAACTCCCGCAACCTTCTGGGGTGAAGTTGCATTTGCTGCGGTTGTTATTCTCAACAAAACAAATGTCAGAGTGAATAGAACTCAAACTCCTCATGAGCTCTGGTATGGTGAGACTCCTTCCGTAAAGCATTTCAAAATTTTTGGAAGCAAATTCTATATTAAAAGTAATGATGAACAGCTTGGCAAACTTGAACCTAGAGCAGATGAAGGCATTCTCCTTGGTTATTCTCCCCACAGCAAAGCATATAAGTGTTACAATAAAAGAATTGGAAGAATTGTTGACATCATTGATGTGGTGGTTGATGAAAAAGGAAACATTCCTAGGCAAGTAAATTATGAGAAGATCGAAGAGGATGAAGACTACCCTCCAAATCAGACTGAAGATGAAGAAGAACCTCAAGAGGCACCAGAGGAATAGACATGGATAGAAGAAAAGACTTCATCCAGGTATGTTCAAAAGAATCATCCAGAATCTCAAATCTTGGGGCAAAAGGAGGTAGGCGTACAAACAAGAAGAACAATTGCAGAAGCTTCAAGCTATTTGTCATTACTCTCCTCCACTGAACCACAAAATGTAAGAGAGGCATGCAAAGATGAATTTTGGTTCAAGGCAATGGATGAAGAACTTGAGCAGATCGAAAAGAAAAACACTTGGGAGTTGGTTCCTAGACCAAAGGATAAGAATATCATAGAAACTTTTGCTCCCGTTGCAAGACTTGAGGCCATCTGAATGTTCCTTGCTCTCTCAAGCTTTCAGAAGTTCAAAGTATTTCAAATGGACGTGAAATCAGCCTTTCTAAATGGAGACTTAGAAGAAGAAGTATACATTGAGCAGCCAGATTGTTTCATTCTTGGGAATGATCCAAATCTTGTATGCAGACTGAAAAAGGCTCTCTATGGTCTTAAACAGGCTCCAAGGGCTTGGTACTACCGTTTGGACAAATATCTTCATCAACAAGGTTTTTCAAAAGGATCAGCAGATAGTAATCTTTATATAAAAATTGAAAAGGAAAAATTGCTAATACTTGTTGTGTATGTAGATGATATTATCTTTGGCAGCAATGAAGAAGCTATGAGTCAAAGCTTTGCCTTGGTGATGCAAAAAGAATTCGAAATGTCTTTGCTTGGAGAACTGACATATTTTCTTGGATTGCAAATCCAACAAAATGAAGACGGTATCTTTTTGTCTCAAACCAAGTGTCTCAAGTAGATCTTGAAAAAATATGGCATGGAAGATGCAAAACCAGTATGTACCCCCATGGTTACAGGATGTAGCCTCAGTGAAAATGATGAATCAGCAGCAGTGCATTAGCCAACCTATAGATCTATGATTGGAAGTCTACTTTATTTGACAGGTACTCGACCAGACATCATGCATGCAGTGGGAATAATTGGAAGATTTCAGGCAAATCCAAAGGAAACTCATCTTCAGGCAGTGAAGAGAATTTTCAAGTATCTTCAAGGAACTCAAAACTATGGCTTATGGTATCCTAGAGATGCAGATCTCACACTTCATGCTTATATAGATGCAGATTGGGCCGGAAGCGTGGATGACAGAAAAAGCACTAGTGGAGGAGCATTCTTCATGGGTTCCAGATTAGTATCTTTGTTCAGCAAGAAGCAGAGTTCGATTGCTTTATCTACAGCTGAAGCGGAATATGTGGCTGCTGCATCTTGCTACACTCAACTCCTTTGGATGATGCAAACCTTGCAGGATTTTCATATCACTTGTACACCACCTATCTCCATCCTATGTGATAATACAAGTGCTATCAGCATTTCAAAGAACCCAGTCATGCTTTCAAAGACCAAGCATATACCTATCAAATATCATTTTCTTCGGGAACAAGTGATTGAACAAAAGGTCAAGTTGGAGTATGTTCCTTCTAAGGAACAAGTTGCTGATATACTCACCAAACCATTGCCCAGGGAGACCTTTGAATACCTCAGGAAAATGATGGGGGTAGTTGATGCATCATCTTGTTGTTGAATCTCATCTGTTTCAGAGATTGTTGGTTGTACGCGAGTTTCATATGGGGTATACACGTACATTTGATGGGTTATGGATTTGTCAAAGATCGAGTGGCACAGGTTTAGGGGGAGCATATATTCTTCTAATAATGCATTGTTGGCATTATGGTAGAAGATCTTGGAGGAGAAAGTACACAAGGAGAACATGGATGCTGATCTGAATATTGCTGCTAATATGTCTCTATCTCTTTTGTCAAGGTCATGTATGGTGTATAGTAGATTATGGTTCTTCTTGAAGAATTTTTCTTTTGCAGATCTGGTCTATAGTCAGGGGGAGCTCATTCAGAAATTTCAGCAGGCACTCAGGGGGAGTATGGACAACAAAGGAAGAGAATATCTTGGTCCGCCCTTTGCCCTTGATGTCAAAGGGGGAGAATGACTTTGAGGATCTTGGGGTTGCCATCAAGTTAAAAGGGGGAGATTGTTGGCATTATGATTCAGGTTTGGCACTATGGCACAGGTGTTGTACTTAATGGCAACTCACTCAAGTGCCAAAACCCTGTTCTGGCTCTCAAAATGATGAAAAATAGGGGGTTCGCAGGTACACCGTTCAAAAGGTGCGGACCCACAGGCTCGCCATTCACCAAGTGCGGTCATGTCCACAGGTTATCCGAGTAGAAGGTGTGGACCCCAGTCCACTCACTCCAATGCAGAGAAAGCGCGCACACGTGGGAATTCTTATGTCTGGGCCATGGTTTTTAGCCCGATGTTCATGATCCTATGGTTTTGGCCCGTGGTATAAGATCTAAATTATTGAACCCTGGTTTGGATCCCTTGTATTGGTTTTCAATGGTTTTGTCCCATGGTGTGAATAATGGCTTGCCTATAAAAAGGAAAGGAGATCACTTGCCTAGTCACTTATGAAATTTGAATATCTTAAGACCTGAAATTTTGGGTCATCGGTTTAAAAATCTAGATCTAAATCAAGGTTAAATCTCTAAAGCGTAAGGCAGATCTGTTGATATGTCGTGATCTCTTGGGCGCGTGATCAGATCTGTGGATCTGACAATCTGTGGTAGATTGGAGTACTGTTAATTTGGCTTTATTTGGAGGTCCGCAGGCGATCCACAGCTTAGGTGCAGAGGTACGCAGCGCAGCAGAAGGTGCAGGTGCAGAGGTATGCAGCACAGTAGTAGGCACAGGTACGGAGGTACGGAGCACGACAGAAGGTGCAGGTGTGGGGGTACGCAGAGAAACAGAAGGATCAGGTGTGAAGGTGTGCTGTTGGGCAGACAGTGCAAGTGTGGATCTGGGCAGAGGTATGCAGTTCAGCAGAAGGGCTAAGTGCAGAGGTATGCAGAGCACAAGAAGGATCAGGTGCGGATCTGCGTAGTCTAGGCACAGAAGAACTACGGATATCTGCAGGCTGCTATTGGTGAAGTTGCGTACCCATTTTGAAATAATTATTGGCTGCCTTTCATCTATTGTTGTAGAGTTCTGGATTTAGATTACTGGTATTACTTTTCTGTTTACAGCATTCTGAGAAGTTGGGTGATTCATTAGTTGATTGTATAAGGAGATTGGTTGATTCACATGTACTTGATGATTATTTGATCTTCTTGGATCTAGTCTGAAAATTAGTGAAACGTGGTCCTTAAAGAAGTAGAAGAGCTAAGGGGGTTGTAGCTCCCTTCCAGGAGAGACTGGAAAACGAGAGAGGGTTGTAGCTCTATGCAGGTTGCAGCCTGCGTACTAGTAAAGGACGCACCAGTACAAAATCATTGTAAAAGATGTTTCTAAGAAGATAGAGACATATTGCAGCAGGTGGTTTTCACCCACATTGGATTTCCACCTTATATCTGGTGTTCTTTGGTGTGATTATTTGTTTTTCTTGTTCCTGCTCATTATTATATGGTACTTACATACAAACTAATGATCAACGTCTAAAGAATAAATTAAAGTATAAATCTGGAAGATATATTGAAAAGAATTTAATAATACTGATTCACCCCCCCTTAGTATTATTTCCAACAGAGAGCACAACCACTCTTTGATACCACTCTATAACACCCTCCCCCACATCTACCCAAGTAACCAACTAGCTGAGGTAAACATGTGATGAGAGAATTCACTATAAGGGATTCAATCTCCTTGGTAACCTTAAGGAAATGGAACCAATGGAACACATTAAAAAAACTCATCACATTAGAAACAACACCCTCAGGAGACATGTCCGCGACTCAAATTACCTGCCCCTGGGTCAAACTGCTATTCTGGACCTCTTACGCCACATCCGCTCTTAAGGGAGAGATAAGAGACCCAAAGTCACTCTCACAGGCTTGCCTGCAAGCGACTAGAGACCAAAGTTGCTAGTTCTATTCTAGTGACCTCGGGATTTAAGCCTCTTTTTCAAGCCCAGAGCCCAGGCCACTGCCATGAATGGAGTGATAGCTTAGAATCAGTAAACATACAGGGAAACAATGATGAAAAATCAATCATTTGAACAAGACCTTAATCAGAGCCCTACTAGCCATCCCATGTATTTTGTCAAACATATCATCAACATGTAATCTACTGGTGTAAACAACATAATTAAGTTTATAGATCTCATAATTATCTGAGAATCACTATGAACCATTGTTCCCTCATGTCATTTGATGCATTATGATCTATTAGGCCATAGATACATTATCCATTCTTGTACAGGTAAAAACATGATGAGAGCCATATATAGCTATTGTCATAAAAACACATATAACTAGTATAATAGGAACAAACTTACCATAAACATATCAGCCACCTAAATCCAAATATACATCAATACATTTAATCATGAAAATCAAGGGAACGAATTCTCTCATTAATGAATGCAATGAGCCAATTGGAGATGGGACTACCACGTTCCACCCGACCATAGAATGGTTGAGCCAAATCTCTATTTAGCCATTCACCCATGTGCCATATTCCAAGCATGAATGTGGGACTCAAACCAAAAGGAACAACCAGGGCATACCGAGGCTAAACCACATCACCCTCATCAATAGAAACTAGGATTTACCCTAATCCATCCCAAATGACTAGGCCAACATAATGAATACATCAAAATGAGATTTACCATGATCTCCACACAATCACTAGGAAAAACAAGCATGGATGCCACTGGATTTCTCCACCTACACTATGAGGAATTTTCTTGCCTCCTAGTCTCTCGGGCTTTACTGCAATCCAAACCTCAATCAATATGCAATAAATAGAGACCTGCGTCTCTCAGGATTTACCGCAATCCACATTGGATCACTATGCCCTAAACCAAGACCCACTCTCCAAGCTTTACCACATATCCCAACCTGGGATTACTAGGCCCCATGGAGAGAAAACCACCTCTTGGATTTACCATATATCCTACCATTCCCTGGTAAGGATTTTTTATAAATTTATATATTATAGAGCAATGGAACACATAAAATATATTGCATAAATATAAACACATAAAATGCATAAAACAAGAGAGACATAGATATACGTGGTTCACCCAATTTGGGCTACGTCCATGGAGAAAGAACCAATCCTTCCGTTTATATTATCAAGCAAACTGATGAGATACAACCTATAGCAGATCCATTATAATTCCCTCTTCACTCTCACACATATTCCTCTCTCTTTCTCACTCACAATATTGATCTACATAGATGCAATACAATTCCCTCATATATAGTGAGGGGTTGCCTTCTAGGGAAAAAAACCTTAACTTAAACATAACTTCTACCATCAGATATCCACCTAATGAACGATCCAAATTGACTACAAAATTACAACATTTTACAAGGCAATTTTACATCTATTTTTAGCTTCGGGGGCACTGCCCTCGATCCCTCGCTAGGTGGGGGCTCCCAAAGATCGTAGCCACCCCCCCAGACCCCCCTTGTAGTGTACATTTTATGCATGATGTTTCCGTCACATTATGAACTGGGGTCCAATGTGGCGATACCTCTAAATAAAAAAGATAATCAGGCTCCACACCCAACAATCTCCCACTTGGAGTTTGATTGTAGAAACTCCATTGTTGCTTCATTTTCTGGACAATGACTTCACTTTGGACCTGGTTGTTTCTCATCTTCTTCATCATAATTAAAGACCAATTTTCTCAGTTTCTCCTTGGTTACAAATTTTGTTAACATATCTGCATGACTAGCTAGTGTGTATATTTTCTAGCTTCAACTATCCATCTTCCAATGCTGGCTGTATGAAATGGTACTTGATCTATATATGTTTAGTCTTGGAATGAAATGTAGAGTTCTTTGCAATATATATTGCACTCTGGCTATCACTGTTTAACCTGTCCAACTCCTGTTTCTTACCCAATTCATCTAGAAACCTTTGTAACCAAATCATTTCATTACTAGCCTTTGTAGCAGCAACATACTTTGCTTCCGTTGTTGAGAGTGCAAAAAGACTTTGCAGTTTTGAGTCTCAACTGACAACTATTCCACCTACAGTAAACACATACCCTGTGGTGCTCCTCCTGTTATCTCTATCACCCGCCATATCTGCATCAACATATCCCTTTGAGCAATGTTTGAACCACCAAATCATAATTCTTGATTTGTGGTACCTCTCAAATACCTAAGAATCCACTTCACAGCCATCCAATGTTCTCCTGTTGGATTTTTCATGGACCTGCTTACAACTCCCACTGCATGTGCAATATCACGCCTTGTGCAGACCATTGCATACATTAAGCTTCCAACTGCTGATGCATATGGAACTTTAGACATATAACCATTTCTTCCCGAGTCTTGCGATGCACCTCCTTAGTTTGAAATGGCTAGCCAAAGGTATACTAACAAGTTTTTCATTTTGCATATTAAATATTTTCAACACCTTTTCCATGTACTCACTTTGAGACAATGTTAATTTTCGATTCTTCCTATCTCTGGTTATTCTTATCCCAAGAATTTTTTTTGTAACACCCAAATCCTTCATTGCAAATGAGTTTGCCAATTTGCTTTTGAAACATGTATTTCCTGAATGTTAGCACCTGCAACAAGCATGTCATCTACATACAATAAAAATATAATATAGCTGCCATCATTTCTCCTTTTGAGATAAACACAATGATCAGAGTGACATCTAGTATAACCTTGTTTAGACATAAACCTGTCAAATTTTAGATACCATTGCCTTGGAGCTTGTCTTAAGCCATACAAGATCTTCTTCAAACTGCACACTAGTTTCTCCTTCTCTTTTACCTCATATCCTTGTGGTTGCTGCATATATATATCTTCCTCCAAATTCCCATGGGAAAGGTTGTCCTTAAATCTAACTGCTCAAGATTAAAATCTACAACTGCTACTACACTTAAAAAAGTTTTGATTGAAGTCATTTTAACAACAGGAGAAAATATCTCATCAAAGTCTATACCCTTTTTCTATACAAACCCCTCCACCGCAAGTCTAGCTATATACCTTTTTCTACCTCCATATTCTTCCTTCAACTTGTAAACCCATTTATTCTGCAATGTTTTTTTACCTGCAGGCAACCTGACTAAGTCCCAAGTCTGATTATGTTCTAAAGAGTCTATCTCTGCTTTCATTGCTTGCTCCCACTTCTTCCTAGTTTCTACATGCACTTCTTCTTCATAATGTTTTGGTTCACCAGAATCAGTCAACAATACATAATATAATGAAGGAGAGTATCGTTCAGGGGGTCTGTTGGTCAGGTAAATCCCCCCTACGGACAGAGGCGATCCCACTAGCCTATAACAGAACTAGCCATAATCAAACCACGCTGCTACGCAAGTTCCTAGTTATGCATCAAAGGTGAATCAAGAAGACCAACCTAGAGTCCAATGCTATGATTGAAGCAGAGTTGATATCCCCGCTCCCTCGCTCCAATAGATCATAAACGAACGCCTGCACATGCAAAGGAAGAGACAGATACCAACATAAAGGCTACCAAGGCACAACTATATTTCAGTCAGAAAGGAAATAAATCAACACATCACCATAATAGACAATGAGATTGGAACTATAATAGCAGTCGCTCATCAATTAATAATAAACAGGAAAAGTTACAACCATTGTTCTGATGTTGACCCTTCTCCTCGCTGGGCGAGTAACTATATGTGTCTTGCAATGCATCTACTCTCCGGCAGCATAACCTCTCTAGCACTCACTAGCATTCCTCCAAGAACTCAAAAAATCAACCTCTAACACTCCATGACTAACGATTATCACTACTATCCCTCCTATCACTAGCTTGTCCAATGCATAATGACAAGCTTATATAGATGAAGAAAGGAGGAGGATACGATGAACCGGGACACCTTTTGTGGATTAACATTATCCCCCAAAAGCCATTAAAGATGGAGATAGGATAGAGCTCGACATAAGGCTGATTTTTTATCTTCAAAAAGCTCCATGTAATGAAGGAAACAACAGTCGGACGTGTGTTAAGGCAAAAAGCATGACTAAACTTGGTTGGCGCGACTGTTGCTCTAAGACAGAGCGCCAATGGTCGCGCCCTCTTTTGAGGATCTCCATGATTGGCGCGGGTAAGATATTGTGGACCTGCGCCAATGGGAAAAGAGCACTTTTCAGGGATAATCTACAGGAGGTGTCTTCAGGGAACATGAAGTACATACTCAGGGGAACATAATGCAAGTGTTTTTAGACTTTGTCACTTCTTATAACTCCCGGGATGAGTCCTCCAAGGTACGACAAGAGGAGTAATAGGGATGGTGACAAATTACTGTGTAACAGATGCCCCCTAAAGCATGAAGTCCGAGAGGTGGAGAGGGGTGAAATGCTTTACAAGAACACACAAGAACACATAAGAGAACATAAGAGCACATATAGTTACTGCTGCCGAGGATCTGTATTAAGAGACATGACTGATAGTTCAATTACATGATGTACGTGGTATGGTCGCAGCCATCCATAAGAGAGTACATAAATAATCTAGATCCATAGTATGGACGCATCCATCTGGTTAGGATCAATGAATTGACTCAGGTATGGTCGCAACCATCCAAGAATCACGCCTGGATTACAACAGACACAATCCAGGGTCTTGCGCTCCATCTCGACCCGAACAAGAGTACAAGTTCAAGCATGTGAATATATGAGCTGAAGTCGAATATGCATGAACATCGTCTGATTACCAATCAATAGTGGAAACTGTTAACAGACGCGAGAGGTACCACCAATAATGACAATGGCCCTCAAGGTACTATAGGTACAATCTACGGCGTGTGAATCAATGATATGAAGTTGAACACCCGTAGAATCATTCGATCGGAGGCCAATGATGAAAACCTCACGTCGAACACGAAGAACCTGCCATTGAGGCATGCAGGCTCCAAGGCACCGGAAAGGAGTCTCTAGATCAACTTCCTGGATAATGAGTTGAAGTCGACAGGAAGTGACCTTGATCGAAGGTGGGCCATAATGTTTCCCACATCATCGACACGAGACAGAGAGATAATGTTGTGAATCGAGATTGTGCGAACTATCAGAGGGAGGTTGTTTCTTTGCAGAGGTCAACTTCTCTTGAACATATCGGCGGCACATTAACGAAATTGGCAGTATTTGACATCAATGTATCAAAGGTCATGATGATGAGGCAATGAGTGGATGAGAGGTCAAAATAGGGTACCCAAGTCCATGGAAGCAAGTGAAAGATATGAGATGAAATATCCCCACCCTGGACACGAAAGCAAAAGGTGCCATGTTCAAGAGCGACATACTACCGTCACGGTAATAATTATGGTTCAAAAATTTTCTTTTCCCCCCGCCATTTCTGGCGAGTACCCCAGTTATTTTTAACAAGCTTGATGGGGATAGCATGTGCTTGTGTTGTGACAAAATCCGATGTCATTAAGTTTTAACAAGTCTGACAAATGAAGAACTCGGCGTCTTTTCATGTTTAGAGAGTTTGAAAAGACAGCAGAAAAGGAAACTCCAGGGATGTCCTTTTTCGTAAAGTTGTGTCTCTCAGGCCCGAAAAAGTATAAAATAATACCTGAAAGAACCACCCGATCATTACGATCGAGGAGTACTTTTCATAATCAGTGATTTTGACCCGAAAAAGTAAAAAAGCGGTCAAAACCACACCGTTTCGTAACCATTAACGAGTTTGAAACGACAAAAACCCGGTAATCTTTTTATGTTTTAACAGTCGTCAAAAAGAACTTAAAAAGACCGCCCCTTATTACCATTTAACGAGTCAAGAGGAGTGACTCGACAATCTTTTCCTCTTTAAATGGTCAGAAAAGAGCTGAAAGCGGACCTCCATTTTATTTTCTTTAACGAGTCAAAAAGGAAAAATACTCGGCAATCTTTTCATATTTTACGAGTCAGAAAAGAGCGTAAAGGCGACTCGTCCTGAAGGAACGAGTGGTATAAAGGATAGCAACTGGTTCCGGTAATGGTGGAACTTACTCGAAACATGTAAAGGTTAAGAGGTTGGCTAATAAAACCACTCATCGCTGCGGTTCCTCAGGAAAGGAGAAACAACCAAGTGAAAGCATATGATCGGCCAAAAAGATGGTGGCGATGGAATGAAACAACCAAGGCTCATCTAGCAGAATTTAGCGGATAAAAGGAAATCACGGGATGTAAATGGGTTCATTTTTACACAAGCTTGAACCATGGAGAACTTTGCTTGTTAAAAAATTTTTTTTGTTGCATGCCCCCAGCATGAAGATGCAAAATCGAGGTACATGCCCCCCAAGCTTCATGGCATTCACGGAGTGGATGGAATGAAGGTTTACTTGGAAAGACTCGATTTTGAAGGAGGATGCATGCCCCCCGGGCTTCAGTCACGCACCCGGGTCAGCTACCGTCATCAGAATGACGGGGTGGATGCCGGGGCATTTCCTGTGGAAATAAGACCATTTAGGAATGGTAGATGACTATATCTGAAGTGTGAACTGGGGAACGAAAGTTGGTCTACGACTTTGACTGTCCTTCCTTCATGCAGAAAACACATCACTCTCAAGAGTGAGGACAGAATAGCACGTATGCGATAAATATAGTCTCGTCGAAGGAGTAAATTGTAATCTAACGGACCTTGGACTACCATGACACCCATTTGAATAGTCTTCCCTTCTAACATAATAGGTACATTGGGAAGAATTCCTAAAGGTCGAGTGGTTTCTCGATGGAAACCTGTAAGGTTTCTCATCTCGGGCAGAAGCAGTGGGGAACCAAGTGCTTCCCAAGCTGTTGAAGAAAGGATACTCACAGAAGATCCCTCATCAATAATTGTACTGGCCATAACCATGCGGTAGACTTGGACAATAATTCGAAATGGTATGGAGGCTGGTAACCGAGGATTGACTAGTTGATCCCAATTGAAGGAAACAACTAGGTTGCTTGGAGGTGGGACTGGATAGACAGCCGGATATGATTCTGATGGACTTTCTTCCTGGTGCGAAGGAATGAGAGGAATGCTCACTTGATCATCTATGTTGATAAATAAGATTTGGGCAGTGGGATCTGCATTCTTTGCAGTGATAACATCATCTAAGGAGGTAACTTCTGAAGGCAAAACCGGGTCACTTGTAATCTGGACCGTTTGACTTTTGTCTGGTTTGGATTCATGTGTGAGATCATCTAAGACTGGAATTTCTAAAAGCAAAACCGGGTCACTTGTAATCTGGACCTCTTGAATTTGGTCTGGTTTGGATTCAGGTGTAAGATCATCTAAAGGTGGAACCTCTGTAGGCAAAACCGGGTCACTTGTAATCTGGACCTTTTGAAAGACCGGGTCAACTGTAATCTGGAATTGTGGACTTTCGTTTGGTTTGGACTCAGATGGTTCATCTTTGACGATAGAGTGGTGTGTAGATGATGGATGTAAATCAATACTTGTTCCAACTAGGGACTGATCTGGAACAGGCGGAGCGCAGGTAGGTTTAGGAAGAGAGGTATGGACCAAAGAGGAAGCATGTTTGATCACTTGGTTAGTGGAGAGATGATCTGCAGCTGTAAAAAGACGCTGATATCCAGCGGGTAGTTTGGGTAAGGGAGCTGACATACTTGCCAAAAGACGGGAGGCTTCATCCATAAGTGGACAAAGGCGAAGGAGATGATTACCTTCACAAAGTCGACAAGGGAAACGAACCTTCCCTTTTCTCTTACCAACTGACAAGGTATCATCGATTGGCGACGACAAGGAGCGAGTCGGGTCACGGGACCATATATCGAGGATCCTGGGAATACCAGGACAATCAGAAAGAAAGTGGTCCCCCTTGCATAATCGACAAGGAGACTTAGCCTTCCGCGGAGGAGCAGAAGGGGATTCCACTTCAGATATTTTCGTGGTAGATGCGACCTTTCCCTTAGGAGACTTCTTCTTGTTGGTCTTCTTCTTCTTTTTCTTAGCCACCTGGTTAGTGAAATCCACGGTTTCACCAGGCGAAATAGAAGATGAGGACGCAGCAATGGGCGAAGAAGGGAAGGGGTCCACCTTAGAATCAACATGGTGTTGTTCGGGTGGAGGAGGTGGTGGCGGAACAGGAGTCACCACACTTGAGACCATCGAGTTTGAAAACAACCATACGGGTAAACCAATGGTCAACCCAGGCAAACACAATGTTGTGATATACTGAACACCGACATTTCAAACAGAAGGAAATGGACGAGGGTTCCCATCAGGAGGAACACCTTGGCCGGTGGTCGCCGGGAAGGCTGCCATTGAACGAGAAATAATCCTACTCAAGCTAACGCAAACAAAATCTAATTGGGTAGATGTTATCGTGGCCAATAAATTTTAAGACACTGAACTTAACCTTTTCATTTTTTAAGAGTCGAGAAAAGGATAAAAGATGACTCTAGTCTCCTTCGAATATTTAATGAGCACGAAGTGACAAGACGCTCATAGGCACCTTTTCGTTTAGGGAGTCCGAAAAGGATCAAAAGTGACTGCTCTGGAATTCTAGGTAGAGGGTGTGCCAAACTTTTCGCAAAACCACAGAATACTTTTTAGTGTACAGGTGGTCAATCTTCGTGAATGCTGTGTTCACTGCATTGCAAATCGTAGGGCGGCTGACATGGCTTCCTATGGATAAAGGCTTTATTCCTATAGGGGTCTCCCAATATATACGCGACGGTACGTGGGAGCACAGTCCGTATTGGCACCTATCGTTTCACCGTGGAGGAATCACCCAACCACTCGACAATAAACTACCAGGTTTAAAGACACCGGAACACGTCTCTAACCTAGACCTCTAGAGTATTTGCGTTATGTTCCAATGCGTTGTTATGTTCATTGAGTTCATTTTAAAGTTTATCTTCGATTATGTTTCAGTTTTTGGTCCTACCATATGTGATATCTCACAAACTTCTTAAATGCAAACTACATGCCAAAATTAAATCATTTGATTCGATGAATTCTATCTACAGGGGGGTTGAGATTTTTTTCACAAACGAAATGATCACTCAACAAACAACAAAGATCCTAATGCAGCTAATAACAAGAAACGAAATTTTTTCTTTTTCTTTTTAATAGCAACAAATAACAATAAATGCTAATTAATATGATGCAAAAGATTTTTTTTGTTTTTCTTTCCTTTAAGATGGCATGATGCATGTAAACAAATTTTAAGAGATATGCACAATCCAAGTTCACTCAATGAAATAGAACCAATTCTGAAACACCAAAATGAACCATGCAAGCAAGGAAAAACACAAAAGACTTTCACTGAACCATGTAATCTAAGTTCGAATGAAGTCAAGTGAAATCCAAAGAGGCTAGAAGTGAATCACTCAGAGTATAGAAGATCAAGCTTTAACAAATCACCGGATAGGTGCAGAACACAACCAACAAGCTGACTGGATAATCAAGAGATCGAAACTTCCCGCAGAAGGCTAGACATGCAAAGTCACTAGATGTTCTAGGGCTGAGACGAAAATCAATGGAAATAAGCAAACAGTGGAGGGATAAAGGCTAAGACCAGTCAAGCAGAGGTTCAAGACAGTTCCAGAGGCTGTAAGAGATATAAAAAGAGACTTAAGGAGCTTTCGACCCACACGCAGGCAAAATTTACAGAGCTGGCGCGACTGTCAGCCTGCAACTTGCGCTACCACAGGATTGGCGCGAGTTGCTTTTGAGAAACATGTGCCAACTGGCGCGACTGTCAGAGAAATAACCACACCAATTAAGCTTGCCGGCTAGAAAAATAAATGATACGACCTTAGGTCGGGTTGACAGTGCTCAGATGGGTCAAACAGTAAAGAATAAACTCAAAACTGACTCAGGAAGCTCATTCACTCAAGCAAGCAGAAGAAAATTAACATGCAAGACAAATTCTAAATGGCTTCTCCCCAGCGGAGTCGCCAAATTGTTGGTCAGGTAAATCCCCTCTGCGGATAGAGGCGATCCCACTAGCCTATAACAGAACTAGCCACAATCAAACCAGGCTGCTACGCAAGTTCCTAGTTATGCATCAAAGGTGAATCAAGAAGACCAACCTGGATTCCAACGCTATGATTGAAGCAGAGTTGATATCCCCGCTCCCTCGCTCCAACAGATCATAAACGAACGCCTGCACATGCAAAGGAAGAGACAGATACCAACATAAAGGCTACCAAGGCACAACTATATTTCAGTCAGAAAGGAAATAAATCAACACATCACCATAATAGACAATGAGATTGGAACTATAATAGCAGTCGCTCATCAATTAATAATAAACAGGAAAAGTTACAACCATTGTTCTGACGTTGACCCTTCTCCTAGCTGGGCGAGTAACTATATGTGTCTTGCAATGCATCTCCTCTCCGGCAGCATAACCTCTCTAACACTCACTAGCATTCCTCCAAGAACTCAAAAACTCAACCTCTAACACTCCATGACTAACGATTATCACTACTATCCCTCCTATCACTAGCTTGTCCAATGCATAATGACAAGCTTATATAGATGAAGAAAGGAGGAGGATACGATGAATCGGGACACCTTTTGTGGATTAACATTATCCCCCAAAAGCCATTAAAGATGGAGATAGGATAGAGCTCGACATAAGGCTGATTTTTTATCTTCAAAAAGCTCCATGTAATGAAGGAAACAACATTTGGATGTGCGTTAAGGCAAAAAGCATGACTAAACTTGGTTGGCACGACTGTTGCTCTAAGACAGAGCGCCAATGGTCGCGCCCTCTTTTGAGGATCTCCATGATTGGCGCGGGTAAGATACTGTGGACTTGCGCCAATGGGAAAAGAGCACTTTTCAGGGATAATCTGCAGGAGGTGTCTTCAGGGAACATGAAGTACATACTCAGGGGAACATAATGCAAGTGTTTTTTGACTTTGTCACTTCTTATAACTCCCGGGATGAGTCCTCCAAGGTATGAAAAGAGGAGTAACAGGGATGGTGACAAATTACTGTGTAATAGGGTCTACTTATCCTAGTAGATCTTCTAACACAACATTCAGGTGTTTGAGGTGCTTGTTGTTATTGTGGTTGTTGTTGTTGTTCTGGTTGTTAATCATTATGTTTTTTAGGCACCATCACTTTTTCTGTGATGTCATCAAGAATTGTGTACTCTCTGATTTCTTTTTCCTATTTCTTTTCCTGCATCTGACCCTTATACAAAGCCTTTTCATTGAATATGGCATCTCTGCTCCTAATGATTTTGTGCTTTTCATAATCATAAAAACAATAACAAAAATCATTAACACCATATCCAATAAAGGTACATTTATTTGATATTGCCTCAAGCTTTGCTCTATTTTCTTTATTAATGTGGACAAAGGCTTCACAACCAAAAGTCTTGAAAAATGAGTAGTTTACCTTTTTACTTGTCCATGCCTCCTTTAGGATACCACCATCCAAGGAACTTGAAGGCCCTCTATTTATTAGATAAATAATAGTATCTACAACATCTGCCCAAAATTGTAAAGGCATTCCTGCATGCAATCTCATGCACCTTTCATGCTCCATGATTGTCCTGTTCATCCTTTCTTGACACACCATTTTCTTGTGGTGTTCATGGAACTGTCTTCTCTATGCAAATTCCATTCTCTGAACAATACCTATCAAACTCTTTGCTGCAATATTCACCTCCATTGTCTGATCTGAGACACTTCAACCTTTTTCCTGTCTCATTTTCAACCAAAGCATTCCATTTCTTGAAAGTATCAAATACATCATATTTATTTCAAATACAATAAATCCATGGTTTTCTAGTTGCATCATCCATAAAAGTAACATAATAACGAGAGCCATAGAGAGATTATACCTGAGCAGGTCCCCATACATCTGTATGCACAAGCTCTAATTTTTTGCTCTTCTTTTCTTTCCCAACTCTAAGGAATATAACTCTCTTTTGTTTTCCATAAACACAATTCTCACAGAATTTTAAATCAACATGCTTCAAGCCTAGAAACAAATTTCTTGAGTGAAGAATCTGCATCCCCTTTTCACTCATATGCCCAAGCCTATGATGCTACAATGTTGTATCTTCTCCTATGGATGTTAAAGCATTAATAGAATTAGAAATGGCATTGCATAAATACAATGTACCAACCTTTTCTCCCTTTGCTATTACCAGGGCTCCTTTAGTGACCTTCAAGGTTTTATTTGTAAAAGTAGTCACAAAGCCTTCACCTTCCAACTGTCCTATTAAAATCAGATTTTTCTTCAAATATGGAACATGCCTTACCTCCTTCAATACCCATTGATTTCCATTCTGTTATTTTATGAAAACTACACCCATTCCAATGATTTTATAGGGTTTATCATCACCCAATCGAACTTGTCCAAAATCTCCTTGAACATATTCATGGAAATGTTTCCTATCAGGTGTTGCAAGAAATGAGGCCACTGAATCGACCACCTAGGCATAAATAGTATTCTCTAATGAAAGAATAAAAAACTATTGCAACACATCACCTGTCAGATTTGCTTCATGATTATTTTCTTGCCGTGCGTCTCCTTCTTTTCCCTTCCGAGACTTGTAATCTTTCTTCAGGTGTCCTTTCCACATTTCCAGCACATTATCCCCAATCTAGACTTGGATCTACCTTTTGTTGACTTACTATGATATCCTAAGCTCTTTCCTCTTTCCATTTTTCTTCCCCTAGTCTCTGTAGTCAAAGAATTACCTGATGTCTCACTAGAGCTTTTCTGTCACATTTCCTCACTCAGGATTGCACCGACAACATCATCAAACTTTAAAGTACTATATCCAGAGACAGAGTTACTAATGGCCATAACTAAACCATTCCAACTTTCTGGAAATGAGCACAGAAATAACAGAGCCCTAACTTCATCATGAAAAGTTACCCCTACAGAACTTAACTAACTAGTAACTGTATTAAATTCATTTAAATGATCAGCAACAGATCCACCTTCTGACATCTTCATATTAAATAAATGCTTCATAAGAAATACCTTATTTGAGGCCGAGGGTTTTTCATATAGTTTGGCCAATGCTGACATTAAACCCTCTGTTGTTGTTTCCTTTGAAATATTAAAGGCTACTAATGCCGCTAGACACAGCCGTATTGTTCCAAGTGCCTTTATGTCGAGAATATCCCATTCTATGTTTGTCATACTTTTCAGCTTCTTTGTCTTTCCACTCAATGGTAGGTACTAATCTTTCTGATACATATAATATTCCATCTGCATCTTCCATAGCTCGTATTTTTGGTCGTTAACTTTTTTGATTCTAAACCTACCATATTTTGCCATTGCTCCCACTCGAACCAGAAATCCTCCTCTCCTGCGAGTGTATCAACCAAATAGACCTTCAACTCTGATACTAGTTGTTAGAATTTTATATATTATAGAGAAATGGAACACATAAAATATATTGCAGAAATATAAAGACAGAAAATGCATAAAACAAGAGAGACAAAGATATACGTGGTTCACCTAATTTGGGCTACGTCCATAGAGAAATAGCCAGTCCTTCCTTTTATATTATCCAACAAATTGAAGAGATACAACCTACAACAAATCCGTTGTAGTTCCCTCTTCTCTCTCACACAATCTCCTCTCTCTTTCTCACTTAGAGTACATATATACATAGACGCAATGCAATTCCCTCATATATAGCGAGGGGTTGCCTTCTAGGGAAAAAAACCCTAAATTAAACATAACTTCTACCGTTATATCTCCATCTAATGAATGGCCCATATTGACTACAAAATTACAACAATTTACAAGGCAATTTTACATCTATTTTTAGCTTCGGGGGCGCTACCCCCGATGCCCTAGCAGGGGGGCTCCCAAATATCATAGCGCTGCTCCTAGACCCCCCATGCAGCGTACATTTTACAGGCAGCATTGCTACAAAATTACGAACCAGGGTCCAATGTGGCGATACCTCTAAATAAACAAGATAATCAAGCTCCACACCCAACAGGATTCCTAAGCCATTCGAGGCAACACAAAATCCGACTTTACCGTAACCCACAGTCTAGCTCAGGGGTTACTAGGCCATGTGTTCTATGAATTCGGACATCCACCCTACTCAACCTCAAATCCATCCAGCAATATCCAGCTCAACCAAAACATGACAACCCCATCACACCATGGCTCTCTAGAAATGGAAAGGCTGGGCTGAAAACATTGTTACACCTGCAAAAACCCATGCCATAACACCAAAATAACCACATGCAATACCATGCATGGAAAATCTAGCAAGGAAAACATACATACAAATTGATACTTGTAGAGAATATTGTTATAGCTTCTTCATTCTTCTCTTCCTTGCTTGCTCCTTCCTTCCTCTTGCCTTCTTCTCCTTTCTTGATCTCATGCATAACCATAACAAAATCTTGAGCCAAGATATTACACTAACTAAGATCTTGACAACTGATCCTCAGAAGCCTTTTTATTAATGAAGCCTCTATTTTCTTCATTTTCCATTATTTTCCTTCAATTCCCTCCTCACATGCACCCTGTGACCTTTCACCTCCTTTTCGTCCCAATTTCCATTATTTTCATAAATAAATGTGTAAAAAATTCAATTTTGTCTTTTCAAAGCCTTAGCCATTGCCTTTTCCAATTTCCTTAGCCATAAACAACCAAATGAACACCCACACTAGGATATCATTCCCACCATTCAGCTTAGCATATGTGTCCCATCAACCATGGTCTTAAATATTTTTACATGGAATTTTCAGGAGATTTATTACAATATAACTTAGCATTCAATTAAGACCATATTGCATTCAAGACTGGGGCGAATGGAATCATTTTATGCATAAAAGGGACTTATGTTATTATTGTTGAAAATGATTATTATAAACCCACCTCCAATCTCTCCAAATAGAGCCCTCCACATCGACATTAATTTTGGGTAGATCATTGTCTTTTATAAGATATTCCAATCCCAGGTAGATGTTCTACCAAATGAAAACAATGCCTTGAAATGAGTAAAAAATTGGCAATCTATCTAGGAGCTATGATCAACATCCCATAGATCTCGTCATAGAAAGATTCTCTTTTTACAGAGCCTCTTTGCTTGAATTCTAGGAATCTCTATAATACTTTTCCCATGAATCATCCAGTCTCAAATAGGGAAAATAGATAGGTACTAATTGCTTTTGTTGCCTGAAACATTCCAAGAACAATAATTGAACAATAGATTTCCAGGATTAAGTAGGTCTACTGATTGAAATCCTTGTTGTATGCTTTCTCTATTTCTTAAATGTCTTCTATCAAATATTGTCAAGGAACCCTCAAAATGTTCAATCTAAATTTCAACAAGGTTATACCATCTAGTTGCAGATGTCAATGCTTCTAAAGATCTTTAATATTTCAACTTTCAAGCCTCAGAAACAATCATTTTTTCTATAGAATGTCCATAATATGCTTGCCACTCTTTAAGAGGTGCACTCCTTATTTATGGGTAGATTTACATAGCATGTTTTAATAAGATTGAATGGATCTGCGTATGAAGAGATGTACATTTTGCTATATTGTTTTTCATCCATTTCTTTATTTGTTTTTATAAGAACTGTGGTTATGCTATGATGTCTATCTATAAAACTAACCATATGGTGCTTGTTCATTTTTCATTAGGTGGATATATTCGTCAAGTATCTTTGCTTCTTTCTTGAGGATGATGCAGAATTGGAAAACATTAAACAAGTGAGTCATCATTTTCTATTTCAGACAATTTAATTTTTTAATTGTTTAATTGTTCAAAAATTTGTGTTTTTGTTGTTTCATGCAAGAAGCCTCCATTTTTTCTTCATTAGTAGTAGACAAATCTAATTCCTACATTCCTATGTGTATAGATCTAGGGTAATTCTTCCCTAAAATTTCCTTGTAACAAACATTCCTTTTCTAACACAGTGACTTAATTAAATACAAATTGATGAATAGTCAAATTTATATCATTATTCAATCCTTCTGTAAACAAAGAAATACAATATTGGCAAGACAATATATTATTCAATAATATGTTATACCCAATTAACTCAATTTCATTCCACACGTAGTTCAATTTAAAATAATCCCACACGAAATAATTCAAACTCCCAGTCAATAGGACCAAAAACCATAACCATATATCACAATGAAAGGATTCACATTTAAATTTCTATTCATACCAACTAATATCTATGACTAATTACTATGTTAGATTTGAGAGGCTACAGGCCTCTACCCTTTTCTATCTATTAGACCTCAACTCTCACAACACTTTTAATACAGAACGAAAATTTTCAATGACTTATTTAATTCATAGCAAGAACCTTCATTCCTTGGAGTACCTTCAAATCCTATTTTGGTCCCACAAAAAGGAATAAAGGATTTTTGTTGGAAATAATACTGAGAGGGGGGGGTGAATCAGTATTATCAGATCAGATAAAACTTTTCAATTTCATACTCAGAAACATATACGCGACTTCAGTTAAGTGAACCCGCGTGTACACGCGACTGTGTCTAAAGTAACTAGCGTATATGCAGAGATCTCATGATTCAGTTAATCTTATCTTCAGTAAATGCATCAGGATATTATTAAGCATATTAATAGTAAACGGATGCAGTATAACAGAATAGATCATCACACAAAAGCCACACACATGAACACCATGATATAAGGTGGAAACCCAATGTGGGTGAAAACCACCTGCTGCAATTTGTCTCTTTCTTCTTTAATGAGAAACTTCTTTTACAATGTACTGGTGCAGTCCTTTACCAGCACGCAGGCTACAACCTGCAGAGGGCTACAACCCTCTCTCGTTTTCCAACTACTTTTGGAAGGGAGCTACAACCCCCTCAGCTCTTGTACTAGCTGATCCATTTACTAGTACGTAGGTGCTGACCCTACAACCTTCAGGGACCACGTTTCATACATTTTCATACTGGATCCAAGAGTACAAAGCAAACATTACCGCAATACAATCATCAACTTATACTTGCATCATAATTCATTAAACAACCCAATACCGAATCACTGAAACCCTGTCATCAAGAACACAGAACCCAAACCAGAATCTAGAACTCTGCAACAACCACCAGAATCAGCAGCAACCTGAAATATTAACACTTATCATGCATACGCTACTTCACTGTACCAAAACCGCGTGTATACGCGCTTTCTCCAAAGGCAACCCGCGTGCAGATCTAGAAATGATTACTTCTGCCTTTGCTGTCAGATTCGACCCTTGCCAAGCGTCCCGAACAGATAACCAGCAATACCAGATCTTCTCACTGCGTCAGACACCCACAATCCATTCTCCTTTGCCTAGTGATCTTCTCCTTATATAGCCTTAGGCCTTGTTCAATACCAAGAGCCAAAACCATAGAAACACAATACCATCAACTTCAAAACTAGGGATCGACACGCCCGTCGAGACACAATGGTCCGAAACCATAGGCACAACTTCCAAGGACTAACCGCCATGGGCCAAAGGTACTTTTCCACATACACGCGCTTTTTCTGAAGCCAACCTGCGTGTACACGCGACTTGGTCTTAACAAACCTGCGTGTATGAACTTCCTTGGCAAGCTGTACTAGGATCTGTCTTCTGATTAAGTTGCCATCTCCTGTACCAACTTCTGAGCATCTGTACCAACCTTTGAGTGAGTTGCCATCAAGGACAACACTTGAATCATAATGCCAACAATCTCCCCCTTTGGACTTGATGGCAACCACCACACCAAGTCACTCTCCCCCTTTGACATCAAGGGCAAAGGGTGGACCAAGATATTCTCTTCTTTGGTATACCCTCTGCTGTCCATACTGCTGTCCATACTCCCCCTGAGTACATGATGAAATCTCCAAATGTGCTCCCCCTTTGTGTATGCCAAAGTGTACCAATCTATCCATCCTGCTCTTGCTGAATTGTGCTGTTCATGCTCCCCTTGACTGTAGCCAACCATGACTGAACCTGGGTCTGTTCTGTTGCCCTTTCTCCATATACGCGACTTTGCAGCCTGTAACTCGCGTATATACGCGACTTGTCTTCATTATATAAGCGTATGCAGGATGGAATACTGAATTTCATCACTTTCAGATTCCCCTGTGTCTGTTATGTCAGCTGACTGAGTTATCCCACACCTTTCTGTCTCTGTCTTCTTCAATTCCTGCAACTGTGATGATGTATGGTCCTCTTGTCTTGAATTTTGAAATCTGCTCCTGCATTCCCTTGCTTTATGCCCATAGTTGTTGCATGTATAGCACCTTATATTTTTCATGTTCCTTCTATCACAATCAATTGCTTTGTGTCCATATGCATTGCAGGCAAAGCAATATCCTCTGAAGTACCTGGGATGCGATGATTTTTCTTGAACCATTCTACTTCTGCATCTGGCTGCAACATGTCCAAGATTATGACATACATAACATTCAACATTATTCAGCGGAGGAAATAATCGTCTATCACGTCCATAGTTAGGAGTAAAGGATCTTCCTTGAGGAATTTCTTTCCTTCGTTGTTCCTTGAGCATTTCAGATTTCTCATTAGAGTTTCTTGTCTCACCTTGTGAACTAGATTCACCTTCAACATATTCATGAAAACCAAGACCAGTCTTGATAGCAGGAGATCTTTGACTATTAAGAATATCATCCAAGACTTTAGAACTATCTTGAAATCGTAAAAGCTTATCCTTTTCTTCTAGTTTACCTTTCAAGATATTTACCTCAACTTGATGTTGTTCTTCCTTTTTCAGATACTGCTTCCTTAGGTCTTCTTCAACTTTTCTCCCTTCTTCCACTTGTCGCTTTAGTTTGATCACTTCATGTTCTTGATCTTCAAGATCTTCTTTTAGAGAGAGGATCTTTGATTCAAGTCTCTGAATAGTTGTGCTCTGATCTTTTGCTATATCCTGCAATTTCTCCCTTACCCTGGTTTCTGTCTCCAATAGTTCTTTTAGTTTGGCAACTTCTTCAGTTTCTGCATTCTTCTCTTCATGTGCCATGAGACTTTTAATATCCTCGTATTATTGGATGAAGCATTCTTCTTCTTATGTGCCATGAGACTTCTAATATCCTCACTATCATTTAATGAACTTTTAATATGGGTATAATAGCTTCTACCATCTTCTTCATATATCTTTTCTTTGTTATGAGGACATCTAGCAGCATAGTGACCAACTCTACCACATAGAAAACATTTGAAAGGTAGCTTATCTTTGAACCGTCCAGATCCCCGTTCAATATTCTTGACAAAATTTACCTCATCTTCTTCCTCTGACACTTCGAATGCGGCCTCTGGTGGTACCTCTTGTCGCATTTCAAAAGCAGTTAAGATCCCGTGAAGCTGTGACATGGTAATTTTCCGCACATTCTCCTTTTCTTCTATGGCAGATACTTTAGAATCAAATTTAGTAGACAGAGATCTCAAAACCTTTTGAACTAAGACAACTTCCTCAAATTCTTCACCCAGATCCCTCATACAATTCACAATCTCATCCATACGCAGGAAATAAGTAGCTACGCTTTCATTACTTCGCATCTTAAGAGTTTCATACCGGATTCTGAGAGTTTGAAGCTTTGCTATTTTTACCTGATCATCTCCTTCGTAGCTTGTAACGATTTTGTCCCATATTTCCTTAGCTGATTTGAGATGCATGATCTTCATAAATTCTGATTGAGTCAAAGTACTCAATAGGACAGTAACTACTTTGGCATTGAGCTCATATTGCTTTTTCTCTGCTGGATCTGTAGGAGTTGTTGATGGGAATTTGTATCCTCCTTCTACGATTCCCCAAACTTCTGCTCCAAGCGACTGTAGATATGCAGTGGTTCTTATCTTCCAGTGAGTAAAATTGTTCCCGTCAAAGACTGGTGGCCTGATGTGTGCCTCTCTTTCTGGATTAGCCATTTGATGGATCTTTTCCTTCAAGCGATCAAGCTTTCTCTGAAGGACCGGCTCTGATACCAATTGTTGGAAATAATACTGAGAGGGGGGGTGAATCAGTATTATCAGATCAGATAAAACTTTTCAATTTCATACTCAGAAACATATACGCGACTTCAGTTAAGTGAACCCGCGTGTACACACGACTGTGTCTAAAGCAACTAGCGTATATGCAGAGATCTTATGATTCAGTTAATCTTATCTTCAGTAAATGCATCAGGATATTATTAAGCATATTAACAGTAAACAGATGCAGTATAACAGAATAGATCATCACACAAAAGCCACACACATGAACACCATGATATAAGGTGGAAACCCAATGTGGGTGAAAACCACCTGCTGCAATTTGTCTCTTTCTTCTTTAATGAGAAACTTCTTTTACAATGTACTGGTGCAGTCCTTTACCAGCACGCAGGCTACAACCTGCAGAGGGCTACAACCCTCTCTCGTTTTCCAACTACTTTTGGAAGGGAGCTACAACCCCCTCAGCTCTTGTACTAGCTGATCCATTTACTAGTACGTAGGTGCTGACCCTACAACCTTCAGGGACCACGTTTCATACATTTTCATACTGGATCCAAGAGTACAAAGCAAACATTACCGCAATACAATCATCAACTTATACTTGCATCATAATTCATTAAACAACCCAATACCGAATCACTGAAACCCTGTCATCAAGAACACAGAACCCAAACCAGAATCTAGAACTCTGCAACAACCACCGGAATCAGCAGCAACCTGAAATATTAACACTTATCATGCATACGCTACTTCACTGTACCAAAACCGCGTGTATACGCGCTTTCTCCAAAGGCAACCCGCGTGCAGATCTAGAAATGATTACTTCTGCCTTTGCTGTCAGATCCGACCCTTGCCAAGCGTCCCGAACAGATAACCAGCAATACCAGATCTTCTCACTGCGTCAGACACCCACAATCCATTCTCCTTTGCCTAGTGATCTTCTCCTTATATAGCCTTAGGCCTTGTTCAATACCAAGAGCCAAAACCATAGAAACACAATACCATCAACTTCAAAACTAGGGATCGACACGCCCGTCGAGACACAATGGTCCGAAACCATAGGCACAACTTCCAAGGACTAACCGCCATGGACCAAAGGTACTTTTCCACATACACGCGCTTTTTCTGAAGCCAACCTGCGTGTACACGCGACTTGGTCTTAACAAACCTGCGTGTATGAACTTCCTTGGCAAGCTGTACTAGGATCTGTCTTCTGATTAAGTTGCCATCTCCTGTACCAACTTCTGAGCATCTGTACCAACCTCTGAGTGAGTTGCCATCAAGGACAACACTTGAATCATAATGCCAACAATTTTGTCCTACTTTATTCATCCTCATCCTCCGTAGACTCCCTAGGACAGAGACCTCCAAAATCCTCATGATGAGCGACAGGACAATCCCTTGCTATAGAATTTCTCACATGTGGATATATAGTAGTTTAATCTTCACAAAAAATGTATACCTCAGCTACATGAAACCTTGGAAAGGTGTCTCTCTTTTCATAACTTTTTCCACTTTAAAAAAAATCAGCTATTGAGATCTTGATCCAACATAAAGTGAGCTATCGTAGAGCCTTTAAATTTATGTTTCCTTCATTCAATGGTTACAATAGCCAGAAAAAGGGACAAATAAGAGAAATCACTTCACTATCCTTGTATATGATATTCTCATGCCCAAAACAAGGGATCAACCCAACGTAGAGCTTCACTCCCCCTTACAGAACAATATCCCAACAAGAATTTTCACTTCCTTTCAAATGTATGCTTTGTGCCAAAACGAGAAATGAAATAGATATTCGCTTCCCTATCAAATTGGTATTCAAACAAAGACCAAGAACTAGCACTATTTCGATCCCCTTCCAAATCAAATTCCTAAGCCGATAATAAAGAGAAATAATGAAATGGTGTCAACTAGGGTGGAATCTTTCACCACTAAAATCGAGAGGAGAAATAGGGGTCTTAAAAACCTCAAAGCCTTAGGCTATTAAAAAAAGAGATAAAATGATCCAAAATTGATGCTCTCAAAATGCATTAAATCCTCCCATATTTACAGATTTCTAAGAGGGACCTCTTCTTCCTAATTTATTGAGTAAAATTTACCCCAAGCCCCAACTTTTGGTTTCTTCACCCACCTACCCCAAAACTCATTGTATAGTGGGAATTTTGGGAATTGTTTTCCTTTATGAAGGACTATAACCTACAAATATTGGATGACTACTTCGTCCCTTGAGAAATCAATTTTTTGGGAACATTACAATCCCCCCTTCTTGAAATTAGTTGTCCTTAGGAAATGAAAACTTCTGCTACTACCAACTCTATTGTCTCCCTTCTTTAATATATTTCAAAGCAATATCATCATCCGTAAATAAATAGTATTTATCTTTTAATGGAGATTCATAGAGGGTTGGTTGAATACTTTTAAAATTCTGAGGGGTATCATCACCTCCATGGATTTTTTGAGCAAAACTATTTTTATTGGTGATATCATCCATTTTACTTGTACCATACCAGAAATGCAACATGAATCCCATCACAACATTCACAAATATTGTCTTAGCTGAGGTCATTTCTTGTTTAAAATCGTCTCTGTCAATTGAGATAGGATCGAAACCAAAAATATAGTTGTAATTTTGTTCTAGCACAGTGTCCTTGCCATCAATCACGATAAATTTCCATTCAAATATACCATCAAGAGTATCAATTTCAACTGGAACCTACACCTTGTCCTATTCTACCAACTCTTGATGCAGAAGAGGCAGTTGGACTGTGTCAAGAGTTGATTTCTTCTCATCTTCAAGTTTACCGACATCTTCGCATTTTAAATTCAGCACTTTTGATGTCCTCCAAGCTAATGGGGTTTTCTTATTCATTCAGTTTAATGATTTTTCCATGTCTTCCTTACCCAATGAATGTATATTTTTGTTTGAATCTTCTTTTTTTATCCACAGTATTAGTCCTTACATCAAGGCTTTGGGTTTTTTTGTTTAGTTCATATTTTTTTATCTTTTTCCATGACTCTCGAAACCAGGTATGCTACGTCATGAACAATTATGGCTCGAGTGTACCTAGGAATCAATCCTTAAATTTACCTAGCAATATCCTTCAATACAAGGTTTATATTATCATTGTTAGAACCAATTGTCACACTATGAATAGAATGGCAGAGCAATCTGCCCCGTTGGGTTTCTATAGGATATCCCTATACTTATCTCATGTATGACGAAGTGCCTAACAAAGGACATGTTATCCTCATTATTGTATGCTTGTACAACTAGGATCACTAAACATTATTTTAGTCCCCATATTTTAGATGTGATTTGCATCAAAGTAAAAGGGGTTTCATTCATTTTAACTGTGTTGACATCACCTCCTTTCTTATTCAATTAGGATGGAATAAACTGGTGAAGAACATAATTCATTTGAGATACATACTTTGAAAAATTCTTTATTAAGCTAATTTCAAGAACATTGTCAAGGGATTTTAACTGAGAATGATGCATATTTCTATCAGCCCATCCAGTTAAATTCCTTCCCTCTGATAATATTATTTTTTGGTTTCTATACTTGAAATTTGTATGGACTTTACCATCTAAGGTTTGTCCTCCAATTATTGGATAACAAGAATTTGACATGGAAGAATAGTAGCCAGAAAATTTGCGATATATAAAGGTATGTTTAATGCGCAACTTTTTTCATAATTTCCAACATCTGAATGAGATGAACTAGGTTTTGTATTGTGAGGAATTCTAGAATTTCCTTCCAATGCTTCCTTGAATAATGGAAGTGGCTTGGTTACCTCCTTGGATAAGGAAAGTCGCAAAAAATCCAAGGCTTAGGTTTGATCATAAGAAACATAACATTTTAGGATAAGTTGCCATATTCTTTAGCCATTGATTATAGTCAACACGCTAACCTGATGATGAATACTTGCATCTTGAGGTCAAACTAAGATATACCAGAAAAAACCTTTTCTCATGAGAAGTTCTAGGCTAGCCAATTAAAAAAAAATCAAGTTTCACATCCACACGAGAAAGAGATTTTAAATGTCATTTTTGAAGTATTGACATTGCCTCCATACTAATCTATACAATCATTTATGTATACAATCCTTGATGAGAAGAATCCCAGGGTTTGGGCCCCAACATAACCTTTACAAAAATATAGGAATATCCTTGACTCCTATTGTCTCTCTCATTATTGTGTCCACTTTTAGTTCAATACTCCTATTGATAAAGGTAAGGTTCATCCTCAAACTAAGGTTTGTTTCCTTTCTTTCTAAGCAGCAACAAAACATTATACGTGTTATTCGATTTCTCCAAGCCGCGAGGAAGTTTTTCTTGCAAAATATTATCTAGAAGTGACACATACTCATCTTTATTAGGTGTAGAAAATGCTTTGAATGTTCTATACAAATCCCTCCCAGAGGTTGCATCTATGTTTTGATAGGTAATAGCTTAAACTTCATCCAAAAATATTCAACTATCATACCTATAAAAATTTGAACTAGCATACCTTTGCTCATATCCATCTAGTACAATTTGGCACATCATTTCTTGTTATAATGTAGGTGATATGTCAAGTTGCTTCCAATCAATCAAGAAGTTCAACTAAGGACAAATATTTTCATTAGGAACACTCTAGACTCTAGTGGTACCCACTTTTGATAGCTTCCTGGGCATTGATATATACATGGGTATTCATAGCAGTGGTTGATGTAGTTGTTGAAGGAAATATGTTGGAATATGATTGATACCCCAACTCTGATTCATGCATTTGTTAATCCAAGTACATTGCATCCCCTTCTAGATCTTCTTCTCCATTCTCTTGGAAGAGTAAGCTTCTTGAATAGGTATAGCCTCTCCAACTTTAACAGGAGTTAGATCATCATCCTAATCTTGTTTAACTATTTCACTAGTAGGAGAATTTAAGTTTCCTAGTAGGGATTTCATGGAATGAACATTGGAACCAATAAAATTTCCATTTGCAGTTCCATTTTTAGTTTCTGTAGGATTTGAACCTATGTGGGGAGGATAAAAATGTTAGACATTGTAAAATTAATAACCCCTTGTGTTAATTATGTTATTGAAACATAGTATGTTAAAACTCTTCAGAAAGAAGGAAATGTTAGGGAATCTTTTGTATATCCTAACAAATGTTTCATTGACTTCTAAATTGAACAATAAGCATCATGTGATGTAATTCCAATGACCCCTCACTAAACCCTGGATGATGGTCACTATGAGAAGGCTTGAAACGTTCCATTGTGAATGGTTGAATTACAGTTTAGTGAGTTTACAAAGACAATGTAAAAGATAATTCCTTCTACTAAAGATCATAGTAAAATAGAGTTTGTTAAAAATTGTCTGAAGGAAATGCTAGGGAATTGTGATATGTTCTAGTAGTGTTCATAGTGACTGGTAAACTAAATAAGAAGTATTAAGTGATACTTCAATAAACCTTGGATGATGGTCATCTATGCAATGAGCAAAAAAGAATAAGTATTAAGTGACACTTCACCAAACCATGGATGATGGTAACCTATGTAATGAACCAAGACTTGTGCAAAACTCCCATGTTATTTAACCAATTCAATGCTCATTCTTTCAACCTTCTTTATTTTTATATTCTTGCATGTTGGAATAAATATGAAAGAATTGATTATGTGGGAGTTGATTTAGTTGGAAAACTGAAAGATAGGTCTCTGGCATGTTTATGTTCTGTCACAACTACAAGAATAGAGACCAATTAAGAACATAAAATGGAAATGAAGTCCTTGAAAAAGTTCTTTGTCACCATGCTAAAATGGAACCTAAAGTTGGGAGTGGCTTTAATCATATCTTGGTACATAACAGATTTTTTTCTTCTGATTTATATTAAACTGATTGGAACTTGTTTGAGAAAGGATTATTAGGACTGCATTATATTATAGAGAACGAAAAAACTACTATAGCCTATATTTTTCGAAGGAAAATAGAAAATCTCAGGTAGTCAACTATTATATTATCATCTTATCTATACAAAGTACCTTCTACATGAGGAAATGTCTCAACAATTAACGCTGGTCTAATTGGATTATATATATGTTGAACAAATCATAACATTTGAAAATTCTCGAAGTCAAAGGATGAGGTAAGGTGTGAGTCTATCATTAGAATTATTATGACATTATCCAACATAATTTTAGAGTGATTTTCCCTAGATATATTTGATTTGCCTATATGCATCGGCATTATTTTCTGTTGTAATACTTGGCTCATCATTTCAACACGAATTGCAATTCTTATTATTTGATTCTCATCTTTTCAGGATCTATCATTTGTTGGGTATTTCTCCCCAACTATTATCCCAATCTGATTCCTTAACAATTTTCTTCTACTAGCATTCCAACCATTGACATCTAACTAAGGGAGACTAGCATTACTTCCCACAATACTAATTGGCTCATTATTGCAACTGTTCCAACACTCATTATTTGATGCTCCTTTTATTTGTAATTCCTAGTTGGTTGAATTTCCATCCTAGCTATTACCCCAATTTAATCCTTTATATGTTAGAACTATTGTTCCAACCATTGGCACCTGATTAGCTAAGGTTGGAATTATTTTTCATGGTACTAGTTGGCTTAATATTCCGACCACCCTTCCAACCCTCATTATCTGATGCTCTTGTATTCAGTAATTGCTGGTAGCTGGAAATTCCACCGCACTATTTAATTTTTCTCCATCCTCACATTTTTAGCATTGTAATCACCACCCCAACCTGATTTTATGTTTGATGTTGGAGGTTCTAGGTTTCAACCCTCATTACACAGATATTTCGCTAGAAGATGCTCCTCACTTTGTTTTTTTCACTCCAACCATTATCTCAATATGATCCATTTTCCATTGCCTTCAAAGTATGGTTCCAACAATTGGCTTGTGACTATTGGTTAATGTTTAATACATCCATGTTGATAGAGAGATTGTCAACTTGACCACTCTTATCCCTTTCTTCTGAATTTAAATTCAAACATACACAACCATCTGAATGGATTGGAGATCTATCCTAGGATTTCCAAGTTGATGTCATAACTTTGTTTGAACCATCCTTATGAACTAGTGAATTTGCAACGAGATTCTCAAAATCAGGCTACTCCCTGAAACCAAATATATCATCTGAAGGCCTACTGAAATATGAAAATTTCCCCTCTTCATATTTTAGGTCATCAACATCTAGGCCAAGACATAAGATTTATGGCAACATTTCCTTTTTATTTGGTGCCCTGCCTAAGATTTGAATAGTTCACAGACATCTAGTTGTCTATGCTAGTAAAGAAAAGGTTCCTTTTCCTCCTGCATACAAATAAAATGAAGTTGTCACTACCCCTTCTCTCCATGCCTCATCCTTAGAGATAATCCTATGTCAAGACTCATAATTACAGATGTTTTACTAACTCTAGTTAAAGTGTCCAAACAAAACCTTTTCCTATGCAGAGTTGCACATATTTAAATGTAATGATCAATAAATCCAGAAATTACATTTAAATAAAAGACACAAAATATATCTGAATAGAAAATATAAACCTTCAAAGATTTTAATAGGAGATATAATTTCTTGGACTCCTTTTCTACCAATAGAAACAAACTTGAATGAAAGGCTTTCTTCAACATCATTTTAGCACTTTTCAAATCACTACTGATGAATGTACAAACGAGTAGAAAATATTTAAAACATTACCCATAAAATTTCAAAATATGAACTTGTTCCCATAGGAGCATGTATACCCCAAGAAGGTGATGTGATTGCATGAGAAAGGGAATCCTTCAAACCTTTTACAACGTTTCTCTAAAAGCATTTAATGGGTGTCTAGATATTCATATTTAAGTTACTGTGTGGCTTTTGATGATATTGCTAAGCATAGAGAGTGTGATCGGATGGAGGCCTTGTACAAGGAAGTGATGTCCATCATAACCTTGATCGTAGAGTATATTTTTTTCACTAAATTTACCAAATTCACTTTATGTGTAGCTACTTAGACTTGCAAGGACTAGATTTGGTTACTATTAGCTTGCCTTTAGGCACTTGTTGAATGTTGGATGAGCATTGTACGATATGATAGTGAGTGATGTATACAAGCAACTGAGGATACATATTACATCAGATGGAGATGGTTTTTCTACCATTCAAGAAACTATTATTGATCCTTATTTTTTGGCATAAGATAAGTATGTTTTTTTGTTTACCAAGCCAATTTATAGCATGATTGCCTTCGCAAATTTAGATCAACCAATCATTGGATTGGTTTATGAAGAAACGTAAACCATGCTAGGCTAGCTTAAGGACATTATTGAGCTGAGAGATGTAAAATTGTGGGACTATATTCTACATAGAGATGGATGAATGATGGGTGAATACAAATTTCCACTTGATGCCTTATCATATGTCCTTACACCAAAATAATTTTCTACATCATCATTGGAGACAGTGTGGGGTGAAGAGAAATCCAACATGGATCTAAAGGGTGAAAGTGATTACATATAAGCAGTAGACAAGCTTGTCCCTAATGATGTGTCTGATATCATACAACAACAATTGAGCAGAGTCATCAATTTTCATAGACTATAGTTGTGCACATTAAAGTAGGGATTTGAAGAAGATGACTTCTCTTAGTCGTGGAACATCTATGGTGGTGTTTCCCTACAATTGTAGTCTGTAGTGAAATGGGGGCTTTCATGGGTTGTGAACACTTGAAACAGTTTACCAGGTACATAATCCCATTGCAATAGAACAGGTTGAGGTGAAGAATTAAGCTAAGAACACGTAGCATTTGTATAATGGACAACTCCTAAATCTCTCTGGGTTTTATGTTTTGCAAATTTAAGTTTATATTCAGAAAAACAAGTGGTAAGATCATATCCAAGCATATTGAGGCTATGAAAAGATTTTAGGGAGCTAATCATTATGCTGATTCTTAGAGATGTACATATAGGATGGTAAATTGCATTAGAAAGGGATTGAATCATAAGAATACTCACATTGAGGTCGGCTTGGTACCTAGTTGATGTGGTGCAACAATATATGCATAGATTTTTCATGCTAACAACTTGTAAGGGATGTGTAGCATATTGTGTTTTTTCTGTTGCTAATGTCGATCCTATTATAGACAAGTTTAAATTGTTTAGCTTCCCCCATCTTATGGATGATACATGAAACACAATCATATTCTCATGAAAGTAGTGATGGGAGTGGGACAATTGATGAAATATTTAGGAGTACATTACTGTCATTTTCCTCTACTAACTCTGATGATACCTCTGAGAGTCCACATATTCCCCCCTGGTTTGGAGACATGTATCAAGTCTATGTGCCACCATTTCAGATGAAAATGTGGCATGATCAACTAGAAATAAATAGAAGTAAGGATTCTAAGGATGACAAGGCTAAATAATTTTAACTATTGTTTTTGGAAGTGTTGTTTGCACCAGTAATGTAGATTGTTTGTTTCACACCTTTTGTAAATGGAATATCCTTAGATAATGAGTTCCATTTCAATGAGTGTTCACAAATTAAAACTATAAATAAGTATTGTGGATTATTTCCTTTGGATTTTTCTGAGGTTGAAAATGATCGATGTACCCATGAGATTATTAATAGTGTCCAACTCAGAGAGGACAATGCAGTTTGTTCTATTACAAATTTGAAGAAAAAATTCTTAAGACCAGAAGATACTGCTATAGAGTCTACTGTTACAACTGAGAACATGCGTGATACATATTATTGCAATGGACATCAAATGAAAAGGGGAAAGGTTGGCTAGAGGATGGTCAACAAGATGAAAGTTAGGTTTTTGGACTCAAACAAGCACTCTATTGACTCCAATTACCAGGTTTAGCAACAAGGAATGCATAATACAGGGAAGATGCAAGTTCAAGAAGTTACATGATAGTGCCTATTAGGAAAAGTGCATCATGGAGTAAAAGTGAGGAAGATTTATTCATACTTGGGTTTTATATCTATAGGAAAAATATTAAAGATGTGAAATGATTTGTGGAAACCAAAAAAATGGGAGATGTATTATCATACTATTAGGGAGGTTCTTCAAGAAAGATCCATATTGTAGTAAGTAGAAAGTGTATCCAGGGGCAATGTATTTTCTCAAGATGGTGGAAAAATGAATTGTTGACATGGTTAATTCCTCACACACTTGAGCATTTGAAACATGAGAACCCAGAGGTAACAAAGGAATTTAATGATGGAAGAGTTTCTATGGAAGAGTTTGTTGCAAAGATGAAAAAATTAGCTGGACGAAATGTACTTGTTCAAGCTGTGGGAATTGGAAAAGGCAAGGAATATCTTACTGCAGTTATCATAGAGCCAAAATGTAAAAATAAAGTTAGCTCTTATCATCATGAAATTCGTATGGGCAGGGCATGTTCTACCCTTTTTACTGAAGAAAATATTAAGTTCCTAACTAGATATTTGAGGCTTAGCAAAGCTCGAGCGGATGAATTATCTTGGGAGGCATGGTGGCCTCGTCTCTTAGTGAGTGGATGAAATTCCAAGAAACCTGAAAAGGTTGTCTTTGGATTGAGGGAGCCTTTAGTTTTTCTTATCCTTAGTGTACATAAGTTTTCAAGAAGAGATCTAACGAAAGAAATTGATTTTTTTTTTTTTTGTTAGTGAGGTTTTAAGCAGGGTAGCCTCAGATCCAAGATGGTTGAACTAGACACACATGGAATAATTGGGATTGAAGTGAAGCCAAAATTTCTCTAGCCTTCTAAAAATGCAGATGAAGAAAATCGGCATGCGGATCATCCACATTTCTATGTTCAACCTAGACTTAACACATAGGTTTAATCCTTGGCATTTACAATAGTCGATACCAGTCTAACATCACAAGGAGTAGGACCATATAGGATATCAGAGAGAGTTAATTTTCCTCTTGATGATGGCTCAAATAGGTTTGAAAGTGTGTCATGGGAAAATGAAGATATAGACAACTTAGAATTATCGCCATCTCAAGGGGATTCATTTAACTATGATTCTGAAGAGTCAACCTGATTTGTAGTTGATCATGATAATTCAGGTGAGAAGAATAATTATGTTTGATTGTGCAAGGCGGATGATCAGGATTCATTGAATTGTAATTTTGAAGAATCAACCCTAGTGGTAGTTGATCACGAAAGCTCAGGTGAAAGGAATGATATTTTTGGATTGTGAAAGGTATCGACCCTCGATCAATGGGATTGCCTAAATCTAGGATATAAGAGCTACTAGTTTGGTAGAATCTAGTGAGCTAAAAGATCAAACAAAAAATTTTAAGCTTTAGGGTTGAGGGTTGATGGAAGTTTCACATACAAGAAGTAAGGCCTATATTATATTCCATTACTAGACATGTGAGATTGAGGAAGAACTGTGAATATGGTACATAAAAAACACTCAAGAGAATGATCAAGTGTGTCAAGGGAGCCTGATATTTAGATAATTACCCTATATGTGGCCTCCTTGGTACCTAATCTAGCATAGATTTAGTTTTACCCATCTACTTCCATACGTCCAACAAAATAACTAATTTGTACTTCATGACATGAGTGATTCAAAAGCTCAATATTAGTAGATGTAGAAAATCAATAGAGAATTTATAGGTGCATTATTTCTTCTTAATTATTAACCAGTATTCTTAATGTCAAGGTATTCTTCATCTCCGAGGTAAGTTAGGTATTCATGCTCGTGAAGATAAATTCTATGTGCTTATCCTTCAAATTCACTCCTATGTATTAGCATATAATAGGCTTAGTAATACTTAATAGTAAATACTATGTTTAAAGCTACAAGCCTTTGAAGAAATTCAAAACAAAACATGCAACAAGTTTTCAACATCATGGTAACATGTCATCCTCATACAATGATCACAATCATGCAAGGATATTTCACACATGTTAATATTTCCTAATCCGTCTGAATATATATATAAGAAAATTTAATGAATCAATTACAATAGGGTGGAAAATACTAGCACAACATGAATTTGGCTAATGTAAGGACTGCAATGCAATCCTTTAGCACAGACTCAAATTATTTCATGAATCAAAATAAATGAACAACCCAAGCCCCAAAAATGACTTAGGAAAGCTAGTGCACAAATAAACACGAAAATCCTCTCTTTGCAATGTTAGTCCTCCATCAAACCTAAAACAAGCAAGCATATTCATTGAGCTGTCCTCCTATATAGAGGTACCAAACGTCAAAAATTATAGAAGAAGTTCCTGTGAAAAAGTTTGGGGCCAGACTCGTCATATTCTGAATTTGAAATCCACATCTGCAATAGACATAACAAGTGCATATTTTTAAGTGAATGCAAAACTTTTCCCCTAATAAAATTAAAAAGAAATATTTATCAAGTTGTTATCAAATTGGCCTTGATGTCATTCTTATTATGTTTTGCCAACTATTGGCAATCCTATGGTTGTCGAATTTAATTTTTGATAAAATATCCCACCCCATTTTCCTCCAATAATATCATGAACCTCCCTTTCCCAAAGATGATGTTAGAGGCTCCCTCTAAATAGTGACTTACTCTCAATACTTGGTAAGCCATTCTGCTTCCCACAAATAAGCTTATAGTCCTTATCAATATGCTTAATTTTATACATATTAATTTAAATCTAAGGATTCCATCAGTAGGTGAGTAAGAGAGAAGAGAAAGAAAAGAGACCAGGATAACTGATATAGGTCCATAGACAATTAGATCAATCACTCTGAGCTCAAATATAATACCTTATGTATTGATAGATATAGCGGTAAACCCAACTATGCTTATGTACCTCATCAAGCAAGCACAAGATGCACAAAATCATGATCAATGTTAGCAGACAAATCCTTGCTAAGGTCCTAGTAAAGAATTTGTTACTGCATCTGAGAAAGAAACAATGTCTGACCAAAACACACTTGAGAATTCAAATGTACAACATAAAAAGACATTGCAAGCACTAGTAACTGCATCCAAACCTTGCACTCAAGGAAATTCCATGGTAAAACATGTTTTTGATTCAACATTGTTAATTAAGTTTCCTCTTGTGAGTAATGACTATTTGAGAGATGTAACAGTTGCAAATACATTTTTCTTTTACTTCTTTTTCATTTCATTTCCTCTATGCGGGTTTAAGTAAGTTACCTAAGGCATGTGTCTTTCATCATTTTCCTTGGATTAATTGGTGGTCTTTGAAAATATGACTTGTATCATTGTTTCTCTATGTTGGAAGAGACACTCGTGACTTCAATTGAAATCCATTTCAAATGTATCATGTTCCATCATTTAACTATTTCTTCTATTTTGTTTCCAATGTTCAATTGGATGAGTTATTTATCATTCATGTCATTTGTTTGTTGGGCAGGTTGGAGACTTTGTGAAGCATCAGATGAAGCCTCATCATCCTTCTCATATTCTTCACATGAATTTAGGTAATGATAATGTGAGCTTGAGTGGGACATATAAACATTTCATGCTAGTGATCATGCATATACTATGGATTTAGGACCAAGAAGTACAAATTTGGGTCCAAAATTGTAAGAGGCTGCTTATTTCCCTAATATTGAACATAATTTCATGGAAAATATTTCAAGAATTGATGAAATTATAAAATATTATAATATGAAAGCATTATTTCTTCTCTCATCACATATGTCTATTGGGAAATACATTATAGAATCTTACCCCATTTACTTGGATTAGGAATTCAGTGAATCTTGTAAATCTCCAGAAGAAGATACTAAACAAGACATAACACTTCCAAAGAATTCTAGCATGGTTATACCCCTCTCATAGAGTTTTTCAAATGATTGTTGAACAGTTGGCATTGTTTGGATGGCCAGTGGCCTAGTGAAGGCATCTGCAAGTGTGTTGGAATTGATGTCAGTAGTCATGCGGGGGAGATATGTTGAGAAGTTGGAATTGCCTAACTATTGGTAGGAGCTGTGCCTAATTGTTGGCAAGAGCATTTCGTAACTGTTGACATGAGTGTTGGCATTGATGTAAACCAGACTAGCTTGGATGCTTGTCACAACAGATGTTGGCAGTGATGGCCCAGGAGGAATCTCATGACAGCTTCAGGCTTCATGAAGAAAATAATCACAGTAGAAGGCTTATTGGAGAAGCCATCAAATGATAATTATAGTGATGGACCAGATGGAAGTCCATGGTAGCTGTAGGCTTCATGTAGGGGTTCACCTTGGTGGTTGTGAGTTCAGTTGTCTCGAGAGTTAAGGATAAGAATAATGGAAGAGAGTTTGGAGCCATCTTAGAGGTAGGAGATGGGATCAAAAACTACATCAGACACTCCCCATTGGAAATTTCTCTAGAAGATATTTCCAATAATAAGAAAAAGTCCAAAAATGGACTCTTGGATCAAAATTTATGGCTAGCCGATGATTAGGGACTTGAAGTCCTAAGAAGGCTGGAATATTAGAGGTTAGCATATCGGTTCATCGGCGATCAGAGGTCATTGTATCGATGCATCAGGAGATCAAAACCCCAGAGATTTGTGTATCGACGATATCATAATATTGAAGGTGTGATACATTGCATTAGGCTGTATCGGAGGTTGGAGGATATCAAAATCCCAGAGATTGGTGTATCAGAACATCGACATAACAGAGATCGCAATATCAAAAATTTTTCAGGTCAGGAACCTTTAAAATTTTCTGATATCACTAAGTGTCGATAAGCCTTTTAAAGCACTAAGGAATGCCAAAAGATAATTAAAAAGGGTTTCGGTGCAAAACCAAGGTTGACGGGTCCTCCTCTCTCTCTCTCCCCTATAGCGGGAAACATGGCTAGAGGTGACTAGATATAATAAGGACACATGGCAACATATGGTTGGATCTGATGAGGACACATGGCAACATCTGATTGAGTCTGATAAGTTATAGTGGTGAATGAAATCAACATGACGTGGTATTACGACAGGACAAGTGGTAGGCATATTCAACCTTATTAGGTAGGCTAATGGGCTAGAACTGGGTGACACATGTCACCACTAAGTAGTCTCCATGTGGAGTGATGACATCATATCGAAAGTTGACAATCAAAGGTTGAAGACATTGGAACATTAGAATGGTTGGAGTTTGGGAAAGTTAAGATATAGAAGGGCTTTCAATAATGGGTTGGTGCATGGGCTGGTGCATGGTCTCGAACCAAGGGCATAGAGTTGTTAATAAAGGGAGAATGGCCATCGATAGGAGTTTGAATGATTACTACCTTAATGCTAAGCGGTAGGTCATAGGCAACGATCATATGGTGAGAAGTGCACTCTGAGGGCTAAGTAGAAGGATCTCGACAATCGGAGGATTATGATATCGAAAATTGAGAAAAGTTGGTTATTGATCAAGTTCTGAGAGAGAGAGATTCTAATATTGGGTAGGTTCTTGGTCATGTAAATCTATAGATCCAAGTGCGTAGAGTAGTAGCAAAGTAAGATTGGCAACGGCGGGAACATTGTACCACTATGATGTAATAATGTGGAATTCCTTCAATAGCGCAATACGAAGAGGTAAAGGCATATGCGTCGGTAGTTGTGATATTGAATGCAGCAATAGAGGAGTTGGTGTTAGAAGTAATGGTTTTTTTCAAAAATCACTGGGTCAAGATAGTAAGAAACACAATCTTCGGGAAAGAGTGTTGGGTCTACCTTGAGGTGAGACAAGCGATCTTTGCGCTCTGATGCACGTATTCAGTGAGTTGAATGAAAGTATGGAATTCATGAAGTAGTGTGCAGGTCATTTAAGAATTAATTTCCCTGCATGGAACTCCATGCAGTCAGGCAATGAAGGACTACAAGGTCGATCACTGTTTCTGCACTATGACAAGAAATAGATAGTAGACACTATAGCAGTAAGGAAGGCCATGCCTAAATATAGGGGGGAAGCCATAGGACAGGTAGGAAATTCTACATTGTGCAAACAACCTCAGTGACAACATAGTTTCACATAGAGAGGACCGCACCTAGTGGAGTGTGCAGGAGGACTGAGAATTCATTCTTAGTATGGAGAAACTGTCAATTTCCCATTCTCATTATTAATGTAGTGATAGATACCAAAGAAGATAAAACATGTTAAGTCCCTATAATACTAGTGATTTCCCCATTACTATTGTCATTGTAGCCCTTATTGTCATTGTTTTTCCCCTATTGTCCCCATATTGTTATTATTGTGCCCCATAGAATCCCATTATTGTTATTTTGGTGCCCTTATATTTTTATTATTATGTCTACTTTGGTTACATTCTAACCCCTTAGACTCCGATATAAAGAAAGGAGGTTTTCTCATTTGTATCATCCAAGAATTTTTCATTTGTGTAATGTAAAGGAGGTTTCCCCCTCGAAGAGGCTAATTTCTAAGTCATTGATCTATCTTTTCTATCTGTTTTGTGAGTTGGTTTCATAACAGTTGGTATCAGAGCTTTGGATTTTAGGGTTTCGGTGCACCAAACAGGTCATCATGGAATGTTTGCTATAAATTTTCTTTTACGACATTTCAGAAGCTAAAAAAAAATCCATTTGAGCATAAATCACTTTGAACCTCGAGCTTGAATTTCAAATCATTTCTTGCTATAGTTTCAGACATATGATCCAAGGAAGTTAGGGTTTTTGTAGGATCCTGAATTATATCTCAAACAGGTGACCTCATGAAAATCGTCATAAAATTTTTTTTGAGCATCAGATTTAAATTTCGTAAGAATTTATAGAAAGATGATGACCTTTAGTTTTGTTTGTGACAGTTTCAGGTCCTAAGGTCGAAACAATGACACTTGGCACTTCGTACAAGTTCGCTCTACTGAACCAGTCTATAATCAGGTCATCGTGGGGGAGTTGGCATAACTCTTCCTTAGAGAATATAATCTTGATCAAACATTCGGGGTTAGAAAGAGGACTCTGAGGGCTACTGCAAGAAGAAATTTCAGACCTTGCAGACCCGAAATTACAGAGATACAACAGACTCAATGTCGATCTCCTACAAAGTGAAAAAATGTGTGTAGTTTTTTTAAAATTTTGCATAAGTTTGGTTTGAAAAATTAGTTTGAAGGAATTCAAAGGGAATAGTGAATCATTATTATCATTAATTGATTCCTTGAAGAAAGAAAGTGGAAACACCTAGTAAGCATCCTGAAAGCTATAGCATGACTCATGAAGAAGAGAAAGAATTGCAACATGATATATCAAAATTACGGGACCAAGTGCAAAAAAATTCACTCTCACTAAAAGTAACAGAAGCTAAGATGGATGGTTTAAAGAAAGATGTAGAAGCTAATATGTATGGCGTGGAAGCTAATATGGACATTTAAAAAAAGGGCATGGAAGATAAGATTGATGGTTTAGAGAAAGGCGTAAAAGCTAAGATGAATGACGTGGAAGCTAAGATGGATGGTGTGGAAGCTAAGATGAATGGTTTAAAGAAATGCATGGAAGCTAAGATAGAAGATTTGAAAACATATTTGACAAAGTTTCTATAATAAATTCTTACTAATGGCAAAAGGGTAGTAATGGAAACTCATGATGAGAACAAAATAAATGTTAATCATGATTTCATAGACTCTAATGTTAGATAGAAGACCCACCATGTTCCAAAGATTGATATGAGGAAGTTTGATGACAAGGATCCCATAGCATGGATATTACATATTGAGCAATATTTTGATCTCCATAATGTGCAAAACACACAAAAGGTATGGATTGCAAACTTTATATTTGGAACCAAAATAGTTTGTATGGTATTGATGGCTTTGCTCTCGTAAACAAATTGTCACTTGGGAAATTTTTATGGATGAAATTATAGCACATTATGAGGATACAAAAGCAACAATTTTTTTAGCCAATTGATAAATCTCAAACAAAAGGGTTCAATGATGAAGAACATTGAGGACTTCCAAAAATTGAATATAACGGTAAAAGATATTTCAGAGGAGCATAGGATTGATGTGTTCATAGGGACTTTAAAGGATAACATCCAACATGAGGTTCATCTTTGGGATCATAATTCGTTGGAGAAGGCAGTTAGCCTGGAAAGAAAAATGGAAAGAAAAATTATGGCAAGGAGGAGTCCTACCACTCACAATTATAAATATGGAAGTGTTGTTGCCCCTAGCCTTCCACAACCTACAATGTTTACACCACAACAATTAGAAGAAAAAAGAGCAAAAGGTCTTTCTTAGAGTTGTGATAGCAAATACAATAAAGGTCATAAGTGTGCTGAGAAGAAATTATTTTACATAAATTGTGAAGAGGAAGAATATGAACAAGAAACATCAAAAGAAGAGGATATACACCAGGAACAAACCCTAGAGAAAGAATAAATGAATCCAACCATATATTGTAATGCATCAAGGCTAGAATTACCACCCCTCAAACTATCAAGATAAAAGGGCATATATAGAAGAAAAAGGTAATAGTGTTTATTGATTTGGGTAGTACCCATAATTTTATTCATTGTAAGATAGCCAAGGAATTGAATTTCTTCCTATATCCAACACCAGAGTGTCATGTTATGGTTGCAATTGGAGGAACCATAAATTTATTTGGAAAGTGCCATAATATCAAGCTATCCATGGGAGAATATGTATTAAATATCCCAACACTTTACATTCCAATGGGTGGTGCTGATGTTGTACTAGGATTCCAATGGTTGCAATCCTTGGGTACAATAGCTTTTAATTTTCAAGAACTTTTCATGAAATTTTATTCAGAAGGAAAGGAAGTTGAATTAAGGGGTATCACAGGGAAATTGAGAAAGATAATAAGCTCTAATGGAATGAAAAATATTATAAAGAAAGAAAAACAAGGCATAATTGCACAATTATGTTCACTAGAGGTTCCCACATCAAAATCATCTATTTTTCCAGATCTCCAAAAAGTGTTGGAGAATCATTCCAAGGTATTTGATACTACCAAATGCCTCCCACCTATTCGTGATCATGATCATTCTATTCATTTGATTCCAAGAAGTGTTCCTCCAAACATCAGGCGTTACAGATATCCCTATGCCCAAAAGAGTGAAATTGAACGTATGGTTGCAGAAATGCTATAGGATGGTATAATTCAACCTAGTCAATGTTATTTCTCTTCTCCAGTAGTATTGGTTCACAAGAAGGATGGATCATGGCACATGTGTCCAGACTATAGGGAGCTCAACAAGCTCACTATTAAAGATAAATTTCATGTTCCTATCATTAATGAACTATTGGATGAATTGCATGGATCAATTTACATCACCAAGTTGGATCTTCATTCAGGATATCATCAAATTAGAATGAAGACTGAAGACATTCCCAAAACAACATTTAGAACTCATGGGGGTCACTATACATTTTTGGTAATGTCTTTGGCCTTGTCAATGCACCTTCTACATTTCCAGGTTTGAGGAATTCCATTTTCAAACCCTTCCTTATAAAATTTGTGTTACTATTTTTTGATGATATACTAATCTATAGCAAGTCTTGGAAGGATCATGTTCAACATGTTGAAGGGGTGCTCAAACTATTGGAGGAGAAACAATTAAATGGAAAAATATCCAAATGTTTCTTTGGAGTACAAGAGGTGGAATATCTGGGTCATATTGTATCTCATGAAGGTGTTAAGGTACACCCTAGCAAAATTAAAACCATTAAGGAATGGAAAATCCACACATCCATAAAGCATCTATGAGGATTTATCAGGCTGACAGGGTATTATCACAAGTTTGTTAAGAATTATGGCAGAATAATAGTACCTCTAACAATATTATTGAAGAAATATGCATTTTTATGGACTCTAGAAGCAACGAATGCCTTTGAACATCTTAAATAGGCAATGTTCCAAGCACCGGTGTTAGCTACACCAGACTTCACAAAAAACTTTATTGCAGAATGTCATGCCTCAGTAAATGGAATTGGTGCTCTTTTAATGCAAGAAGAAAGACCCATTTCTTTTGAAAGTCATCCAATCAAAGGAAAGTATTTACACAAAGTTATTTATGAGAAGGAAATGTTGGCAATACTACATGCACTTAAGAAATGGTGACCCTACCTAATGGGAAGACACTTCAAGGTAGAAACAGATCATGATAGCCTTAAATACTTTTTGGAACAAAGAGTATCTTCAGAAGAGTAGAAAAAATGGGTCACAAAGATGTTGTGTTATGACTTTGAAATCATCTACAAAAAAGGGAACCAATATGTTGTGGAAAATGCACTCTCAAGAAACGATGAGGGAGAAGCATTTCTTTATGCCATTTCTATTATCCAACCGGATTGGATAAAAAAAGAAATGGATGAATGGAAGAATGATGAAGATGTGTGGGCACTCATTGAAAAGTTATAACAAGATCCCAGTACTACTGATGCATTTAGTTGGAAAATTGATTTGTTATGGTACAAATATCGGTTATGCCTATGTAAGAATTACCAACTCAAACAGAAGATTCTTATGGAATTGGACACCTCTCCCTTAGGAGGGCACTTAGGATTTCTAAAAACTTACTAGAGGGTTAAGAAGGATTTTTTTTGGGATGGCCTTAAATCAGATATTCAAAATCTTGTGGTGGAATGTTTTGTTTGCCAACAAAATAAATTTGAAACAATTAAGACCCCAGGTCTAGTACAACTTTTATCCATTCCAAGCCAGCATTGGGAGGAGGTTTCAATGGATTTTTTCATAGGTTTACCCAAGTCTGAAGGAAAGAGTGTTATTATGGTGGTAGTTGACAGAATTACCAAGTATGCACACTTTTGTGCATTATCTCATCCATTTAAAGCGATCACATTTTATACTGCATTTATGAAAACAATTCAAGAGCTACATGGAAATCCAAAGATTATTGTAAGCGACAGAGATCCCATCTTCACTGGAAATTTTTGGACATAATTTCTTTCTTGTCCTGGTACTCTGTTAGCTCGTAGCTCATCTTATAATCCTCAATCTAATGGGCAAACTGAGATAGTAAAGAAATGTTTGGAAGGATATCTTCGTTGCTTTGTATTAGATAAATAGACACAATGGGTCAAATGGTTGCCTTTGGTTGAATGGTGATATAACACTTCCTTTCATACTGCATCAAAAATGACCCCATTTATGGAACTTTATGGATATCATCCACCGTCCATCACATCATATTTAAGAGAAAATTCTAAGGTTCAAGTAATGGAATATCACATCGAGCATCAACAACAAGTTCTCCAACTCTTAAAGGATAACCTCACTTTGGTGTAGAATAGAATGAAACAATAGGCAGATCAACATCGCAGTGAAATATGTTTTGATGTAGGTGATTGGGAATTCCTACCACTACAACCATATAAACAAATTTCCCTCAAGCAAGCTAAGAAGAATAACAAATTATCAGCAAAGTATTATGGTCTGTACAAGGTGTTGCAAAAGCTAGGTACTATGGCATACAAATTGGAGCTTCCTATAGCATCCAGAGTGCAACTAGTTTTCCATGTTTCATGCTTAAATAAGGTTATAGGTGACAATCTCCTAGTTCAAACAACATTTCCATAACTTGATGAGGAAGGAAAAATCATATTGGAACCTGAAGTAGTGACATAAATAAGAACTTGACAGCTATGAAATCGATCAATTTCAGAGTATCTCATCAAGTGGAAGAACTTACCTGCTGAAGATTCCACATGGGAGGATGAGAATTTTATATAGAAGAATCCAAAACTACTCAACCATTGAAGACAATAATTTTTTGAAGGAGAGGGCCATGTTAGGTCCCTATAATACTAGTGATTCCCCCATTACTATTGTCATTGCATCCATTATTTTCATTGTTGTGCCGCTACTGTCCCCATATCTTTATTATTGTGCCCCATAAAATCCCATTATTGTTATTTTTTTGCCCTTATATTATTATTGCTATGTCATATTTGGTTATATTGTGACCCCTTAGACTCCTATATATAGAAAGGAGGTTTTTTCATTTGTATCATCCAAGAATTGTTCATTTATGTAATGTAAAGGAGGTTTCCTCCTCAAAGAGGTTGATTTCTAAATCGTTGGTATATCTTTTATATATGTTTATGAGTTGTTTTCATAACGAAACAATAGAATGGAAGAACCATGCCAAGGTACCCTCATGCATTGTCAATGCAAGACAGAGTAGCATCATCGATCGAGGGGGGGGGGGGGGAGAAGAGGAATAAAACCCAGGAGCTCAAATGAACAATGGGGGAAAGAAGCATAGTTTCCAGAGGGATAAGTGGAAAATATTTAAGTGTGTGCACTGCTATGTAAGGATGAGTGAGAGAAATTTCTGTAGAGAAAGGCTAAGAGTGCCAATGTAGAGGTAAGAAACCCCGAGAGCTATGTTATTGTCTGTAGTGTCAAAAGTGGCTTGTGCAGTGCTGTGAGCAAGGCCATAGTTTCCTGTGTTATGTGAGCAAGGTCGTAGGTTCTTGTGATGTGTGAGAAATTTCGTAGTTGCTTGTGTTGTGTGAGCAAGGCCGAAGTTGCCTGTGCTGTGTGACAAAGGACGAAAGTGCCTTTTCTATGAGAAAGGTCGAAGGTGCCTGTGCAGAGAAAGAAGGTCGAGAGGTGTGTGTGTGTGTGTGTTGTGGAGAGAAAAAGGCTGAGATATGAGTGGATGATGACAAAGAGAATAGAACAAAGTTGTGTGGACTATGATGAGTGATTGTTGTTGAGAAGATCAGTGGGTTGCTGCAGAGTGATAAGTGTGAGCTGAGAGAAAAAATATGTTATTAGGAAGAGTGGCTGCCAAACTACAGAGAAAATTCAGTTCCTATTTGACTGTGGGTTGGTTCCTGCATACAGGAATTTTGTGCTTCCCTCTCTAGTGTGTGTTTGAGAAGGCTTATGGGTTGGTTCGTCCTACAAGTGTGCTTGCAAAAATCTAAGGAGATGGAATTTGGTGATTGAATAAAATTTGTGAAGTCGGTGCCTCACGTGGTGCTTCTAGTAAGTTTGAAAAGTGTATACAAAAAAAGGGATTTGGTGCTTCCTGCTAGTCGGTGCTAGAAAACAATCAAAGGGAGTTGGTGCTTCCTATGGGTGGGTGCTCACAAGACAGATTGACTTAATAGTTTAAGTGCTCTTATTTACATCAATAAAAACAACAAGCTTTGGTGGTTTTTTTCTAAAAGGTTTCCACATAAAAACCTTATGTTTCATGTGTATGATACTCATGGTGTGTATGCTTGTATGTTGATTTCATGTTTCTTCCATATTACAAATTGTTTATGATTATATGGATGGGTACCAAGCTTGAATAAGAAAAGTAAATCAACATAAAAGTTTAAAATTAGCCTTAATACTGATTCAGCCCCCCTCTCAGTATTATCATTGTTTCCAACAATGAGAATACCACAATCACATAAAATCATTTGAATCCTTGGGTTGATGTGGATCATATCTTGGAATGAATAAGTGAAGCATAATGAGTTGCAAACCAGCAGGAATGAGCACTGAAAATTGATGAGAAAATTAGATGTTTAACACTAAGAAACGTTGCCCTGTTTTGGACCACGATCACACACTTCTAAATCCAACTAAGTTGTTATAAAAATATAAACTGTATTGTTATACATGTGGTGATTATTAGGAAAAGAGTGATGTGAAGTAAATGAACTTATTCATGCTAATTTCAGTATATAAATGTTGCTAATTAATGACTATTTTTGCCCAACAATTTATTGAAATAGATCATGTGCATGAGGAAATGCTAAGGAGGAGAAAGACCAAGAGAAACCTCAACATCATTTTTTTTACCTTCCTTATATTATGAGAATGTGGACTAAATTGTGGCCTAGCATATGAAATTTTTTGGACAAGGTTAGTATAATTTGGGCTGACCTATTAATGTCTTTGAAAACTTTAGTTCTTATAGGCAACATTTAATTTACAATGTGGGATTGAAAATTTATGTGTATGCCAATAGATGAATCTATTATTTCTTTCATCTAATTCATTCTTTGATGTTTTATGTTGTAGGAAAGCAAGTTGTATGAACTACATGTTTATACAATAGGCAACAAAGTTTATGCCATAGAGATGGCCAAAGTACTTGATCCCACAAGAACTTTATTTGCAGGACGTGTTATTTCGAAGGGTGAAGAGGCTGATCTAGATGGATGATAAACTACCTAAAAGTAAAGATCTAGATGGTATTTTTGAAATGGAATATGTAGTAGTAATTATCAATGATTCTGGAATCATTTAACCTTATCATATATATAATTTAATTGTGATAAAAAAGGTAAGTTCATTTCAATTATTTTTTAGTGTCCAATCAAGACCTTGCAACTATTATTTTTTTTCTTTCAAATATGGTGGTTAACTATATATGTTATTGTTCCTAAAACAGAGAGACTTCCATGTATAAATACATGTATTTTCCATGTAGTGGGTGCTAATTTGGATTTCTAGGGTTGTAATTGTTAGAAGTAGATGTTCATGAGAAGCTATAGGATGGCACAGTGGCATCCTCTTTAGCGGTGAGATGCTAGTAAAAAATAATCTATAACACAAAATGTGTTTGTGACACCTCATAATTTAGAGATATTTCCTGAGTTGTCACTGTATGGTTGCTTTTCTAACACATATACCCTTCAATTCAAAAATAGGTGATTGAGAAAATTGACCATAATTGTTTCTCAAACAAATAGTTGCATGAAGTGAATGTCTAGGAATCTCTTGCAGTTGGACAACAAAATGGTTCCAAAAACTGTAAAGTGGATTTCAATAAGGTTTTTCTAGTTGGAGAAGTGCAGCCACATCTTCACCGTTTGTGGTATATGGCTGAACAATTCAATGCAGTATTCACAACACAAATTGATGGTAAAGTGACTCATGTTATAGGCCTTGCCCCTAGGATTGACAAGGTATGCAATTTACCTTTTTCCAGTATGCAAGTATTGGAATACATTAGTTTTATGTCCAGTAGCATAATGTTTTTTGGGAAAAGGGGATTTTTATTCTCAAGATACATTACATCTAAATGACAGGCTTGTCAATTGGGTCCTCTCGAGTATCCACCTAGGTTATGTTCCTATAAGTGACATGACAAGACTTTGAGCTTCTACAAAATAAAACTTATTCTGCTGACCATTCTTCGAATGAGGATAAGTTCCTAGTGAGTTTCCTTGGGAAATTCATCACGTGGAAAAAATAAAAACATATAAAGGCCTGGAAGGGTGACAGGATGAAAAGTTGTACTAAGCATTGTACTAACCCAATATGTAAGATGAATTGATGAAAAATTCACAGGGCTATTGCGATTCCCATATTTCCATTTCACTTCTTTAGAGAAAACTATATATTCAAATAAAAGCTTAACTCAAATAAAACTAAAATAGAGAAGCATAATTATGAATATGTTTTTATCTCCACTACCTTGCAATGTTATTTTCCTTAATTATACTTGAATTTCACTGATAATAACCTAGATTTATATATTTCTTCTAGCACCAAATTTACATCACAATAAAAATATAAATATCCCATTAAGTATGACCTAAATATGATTCAAACAATCTCAGCTTTAGCCTAATCTTGTGGCAGAGTAATTTCTGAGGTGTGAAGTTTTATTTGAGGCACTCTTTGTTTTCTTGGTTTTGTTAGAAAAGGGTTTTCTCTTGGTTTTATGTGAATTTCATTTTATCATTTGTAACATGTTGATAAATGGGAAAGAATAATGTGTGACATTTATCTTGTCAAAATTTATGTGCAATGAAAGGATATAGAGTCTAACCAAGGTGCAGTCCCCTTTGGTAAAGGCGGAGGAACATCCTAAAAGATTGCCTAAGAATATGCCATATATAGTGTTTGAACACAAGTAATACATGGATTTTTCTTTTGCAAATATGTTTTTTTTTCTACCCAAGATATCATAGGAAAAAAAATATTGATATTGTAGGAATTGTTTGAGGAACTCATTGAGGTCTATTTTTCTCATGTCCTACTTGATTGATACCTTATCATGATAGGAAAGATTTAAATATGAAATAATATGTTCCTGAATCAAATCAGATTCAAAGTTTATAGATATAAAAGAAAAAACAAATGTCAATGCCTTTGTTTGATTGTTACTTGACTCTGGTGTGGGAAAGTTACATGAAATCGGATTGGAAAAAGGATGGGAAGACAATGTAGATCATGTATTGATATGATTCATTTTTTGTTGGAAATCCTTCACGTGCTTGATCTATCAACTTTGGAAATGTTTCTAGAAATGTTGTGATTATTTCACTTCATGCTTATGTTAGGAAAAAACATATTTTAGGAATGCCAAACATCGATGGACAGGTAAACAAATTTTTTATAATTTCAATGCCCATTCCATGATATCCCCTCTTTATCTTTTGATTGTAATTTGAATGTTTCCTTTGATTTTGTTTTTCATTTTAACTATGAAATCGAAAATACTTGGTATCATGTCCATTTAAAGAACATCCAAACCTTGAATTTGAAATTAGTATTACAAGATATTGATTGAAATCCCTTTAACTGTTTTTTGTTAGAATATTTTCATGACTATTATAAAAGTTAACTCTCATGTTGTTATCTGAGCACAGGTTGTTTATATACGTGATCAAGTTCATACATTAGAGAATGAAATGTTGATGAGAATAAATTTACAAGGATTAGACATCACATCTCAGATTATTTGTTTCCAATAGTTATCGACGGGCTAAGCTTTTTAGCATGTAAATTAGATGGCATGATTATTTCTAAGATTTCCTTGAAGGTTGAATACTTAGCTACTAAGGTCTTGTTTTCTATGGTGACATTTTATTTTCTTTGTTTATATAGGTCGTATAGCCACATAGTGGCCACTATTGCCCAATTGAAGAAAACTTGTTCGAGTTTCTTGATTTTTTGGAGAAAAAAGGTATTGACATTGTTGATTTTGAGGTATCACTAGTACAAAATGGCAAATTAGTTACTAAAAAATGACTAAAATTTGCATATAAATGACGAATTTTCATTCGGTGACTAATAGTGGCTAATTTACAGTGTCTTATAACATGACCAAAGTTTAGTCATATTTAGCTTAGTTATTAATTTATTGCCTCAATTTTATCATCTAGTAGTATATTTATTGATAAATTTGGTCATTAATTTAGTCATTGATTTAATCATTAATTTTCACAATTAATGACTATATACACCACAAAATATACTACTACATGAACACCTAAGAAAACCATTTAATGACCAAAGAAATATGACCAAAATGTTGGTAGCATTATAAGATACTATAAATTAGCAACTAATAGTCATATATATGAAAATTTTAGTCATTTCTTGAAACCAATTGATGAACAAAGAAATATGACTAAATTTCCATCGCGTTATAAGATACTGTCAATTAGCCACTAATAGTCATATATATGCAAAATTTAGTCGTCATTTGTAATCACAAATTTATAATTTGCAATAGTGATGTATCTTTTTTTTGTAGTTTCACATTCATTATATAAATTACTGATTTAGTAATTTATATTTGTTTCATTCACTTTCATTAATAATCATGATAAACAACTAATTTAGTCATTGTACATACATTTTATTTGTGTTTATCATTAATCAATATAAACTACTAATCTACTAGTTTTAGATTGATTTTATGTGTCAACTATCAATTAACATAAATTAATTAGTATGATTTTTCAATTAAATTTAAAATGCCTCATACAATGTGCACGTTCATCTAATATGAAAATACAAGGTTACATATGTTAATTAAAATACTATATAATATAAAGTCAAACGATAAATAATTTCAACCAGATAAATTATATTATATGAAATTTCAAGTATTACAATATCAATTTCCAACTTAATATTGACTCGACTACAATTTACACTTGAAATATTGTTTCATCACTTCAAAACATTATGATTGTGCTTCCAAGGCATTATAGGTGAATTCACCAACTCTAAAGACTTGACCATTAGTTTTTTTGTGTGTGTTTCATTTAGGATATTGGCTTTAAGGGTATCACTAGACCGGTTCTCTTCTCTCTCTTTCTGCATTTGTCGCTGCAGTGTTATTATTTTTCTCTTTCACCAATTCTTGCTTCCTACTATCAATACTAAGTTTCTCTTCTAAAAATGAAAGAAGATATGATGAAAAGTATAAGACATGAAATATGATGAACACTAAAATATAAACTAAAGTAAAATATAAAATATTTATACAACATATACCTCAACATCAACAACGTCAATGCCATTTTTCCCCAGAAAAGCAAGAAGCTCGAAGTTTTCTTTAGTTGGGAAATTGGTCATTTTGTGGCCAACTGACCTGTATAAACAAAAAAAATAAAACGTCATCATAAGAAAGAACACCTTAAGAACTTAATATTCAACCTTAGAGAAAATATTACGCACAATCATGTCAACTAAGTTACTTGCTAAAAATATCAATCGATCGATGACTTGTGAAAACAAATGGAAAGAAAAAAATAACATATAATAAACTAGAGTCACATGCTGAAAATGTATCTACTTTTTCATTTTTACACATTGATACCACGTAGCTCTTGTTATAATAAGTTTAATAAAAAAGTTTAAAAAATGAATATAATATTTTAGAAGAATAAAATATGAAGTAATCAATTTAATTAATTAAATTAAAAGATAAGTAAATTGAAAAGAAATTGGTTCTACATAAATAGTTTTAATAAAAATATTATTTTAAAAATTGTATAACAATTTATTATTATTAATATATTGAAAAAAATATATAAATACAAATAGAGTTTAAAGTGGAACCAGTTGCAATGATCAAAGTGTCATATTTGAAAGTTGTCTATTTTGGTGGCAATTTCAACTTTCACCACCCCAATGTTAAGAATAACCTCTATACCTATAATATCAAAATTCATAGGTAAACTATGTCGCCCATAATCAACATGGTGGAATTGAACCTAATTGTTATGACATATGGATCACTGGATTGTAAACTAAGAGTTTTAATTATTCCAAAGCTTCTTTCCTTCTTCTTTCATTAGTGTGACGAGCTTCCTGTAAAACTGTGGGTATAATATCACCAACATATTTTCTCAAGTAAAGTTTTATCAATATTAGTAGGAGATAGACAACCTCCAATGCAAGTTCTAGGTTGTGCTTCAACATCTTAATTGAAGTTGGCACCACAATTTTTTCAAATTCTTCCTGCACGATGTGCTTTAAAAGAGGTTGAAAAGCTTCACTAATTACTTTTGGAGGTTTCCCCCTTTCTGGAAGCCATAAGCTCTACGGGGAATTGGCTCCTATAACATATGAGGCATGGAATGTGATTGTAATTAAAAAGAACAAAAATAATATTGATGACATCGTGGCTCATAAATAAACTGAAAACATCATTCCTTTTATATCCAATTATTTAAAAATATCTTTCTTACCAATTTTATCCATCGAAAAGGCTTCAAAAACCTTGTCACATTTAGTTTTCAACTGTGCTTCAATCTCAAGTACCAATGACATCTGATAGCTAGTACTATCTTGAAAATGAACAATTGATATTCACGCAAGTAATGACCATATGAGATACAAGTGCTTCAATAATTTTGCAGGATATTTTATTCAAATAAATTATAGAGGAACTTCCCTCTAGCTACTAATTACCTTTCAGGATACCCTAGGATAGAGAAAACTAGACCTCAAAATACTCAATGGATAATAATAACATAGTTGCAGGGTTGAAGGTATTTGCTCAATATTGTGGTCATTCCAGCTCTGGTTTCTCTCTCAAATCATCCCCTTTTTTCTCACATTGTCAACAACAAGTTTCTAAAACTTCTATGGGTTCTTACCAACCAGAAGTACATGGGAAACTCTTGCCATTTGCAGTCATAATAGTCAGGGAAAACATCCCCATAACATGGGAGACAAAAAATAATTGGGGTGCATGCCTCCTGTCCCTTCCCCATGAATAGGTAAATAAGCATAATGAAAGGAAAATACAATGAGAGGCCTTTTCTTGAAAGAGATCTAACTCTCTTCCCAAGGATATGACAACTTGTACTTAGTACACACATGTAAACCAAAAAATGATAATGATGGGAAATGTTGTAAGGAATCATGAGCAATAAAGGGTATTACTTCTAAATGACAATAACAAGGTCAAATCACTCAAAAACCATCATTCCTCTTCCCCTCTTGTGGTATCATAGTCCCTCTTTGCTTCTTCAGGTAACCTTTTCGGTGAATATTATATTATTGTGTATTTTCATTTTTATACATGCTTTTACATATACATAAGCATATCATGGAAAATATAACAACCATACCATAATCCTAGCCCAACACTGGGACCCATACACATTCACTAATCGGGCCTTGGCCTTGAGCTCCACAATAGGAGCATGTACAATGCAACATAGAGCTCCACAATAGGAGTATGTACAATGCAATATACAGTCATTACAACTTAGCCCCCATGGCTTGATTTCTGTCACATAAACCACATTAGACAATTAAAACATGATTTCTTACATTATAATTCAAAAGTTAAAACCAAGGTATTGCAATTTCCTTTTGATCCATCCTCTTTTCTATAACACATTAAGATCTGCAATTTGATGTGGTGACCACCGAATCAGTCATAAGTTCCAACTTAGTGGTGTCCTTGATCACCTCAATATGAAAATTCTAATAATATGAGAAGCTTGGAAATTGGAATATGAAGGGAAATGTGACAAATATTCCAACAAGAGGTGATGAGTAGCTATTGTGAGGTACAAAAAATGAAAAATGACATGTGCTCTGAACTAGAAATTCAACTAGGTCATCTTGTTGTTTTTCGAAACCATAACATTGAAAATGTAGCTACAAATGACGACCATGAATATGTGTTAGAAATATTGTAACAAGCTCTACAACATCAAGGGGCTCAAAACTTTAGTCATGGAACATTTTACCACAAAAAACACTATGAAAGGGCCAAAAAGTGCTAAATTCAATTTTAATCAAACCTTGCTAGAGACACAACCCAAATGGTTATCTAAATGGCCCAAATGGTTCTCTGGAATGTGGGTTAATATCCATTATCTTCTTGATCACATTAAATATGATATCAAATGTTAAGTTCATCTAAATCATTGCAAAGTTTTGTGGCACTCTAACACAAGTTAATGTTTTCAATGAGCCATTTGATCAAATCATTACTTGAGATTTCCCAATTGGATAACATGGTAATATAATTTTTGTGAGTCAAAAATTAAACCACATTTCTTTTGGATAGCACCTTGACTCCCAAACTCACATCACCAACATTTTTGTGAATTGTTCATGAAAATATATATATTAAAACATCCAGTTTTGATTCCAGTAGATCTCAAAATTATGATATTCCAAAAAGGATCTTATTAATCAGTGGGTAATTTCTAACCCTTGGAGTCCATCAACTGTGACTAATCATTGATAGCTTAAACTCCCTTGCAGTATACGTGGTGAAAAGTCACATCCTTATGTTGTATCTAATATTATTTATATTTCCCAATCAAATTCATTCATATGTCCAACTTACAATCCTCAAAGAAGTGCCAAAAAAAATTCAACATGATGGAATTGAACATATTTTTTAGGGCATATGGATCAATGGATTCCAAACTAAGAGTTTTAATTATATCCAAATCCTCTTTCCTTCTTCTTTCATTATTGTGATGAGTCTGTTGTAGAAATGTGGGTAGAATATCACCAACATATTTTCTCAAGTCAAGTTTTGTCAATTTCAGAAGGAGACAGACAACCTCCAATGCAAGTTATAGGTTGTGCTTCAACATATTAACTGAAGTTGGCACCACAAGTTTTCCAAATTCTTCATGCACCATGTGCTTTAAAATAGGTTGAAAAGCTTCACTAAGTTCTTTTGGAGGTTTCTCCCTTTCTGGAAGCCACACACTCTGCCAAGAATTGGCTCATGTCACATATGAGGCTTGGAATGTGATTGTAATTAAAAAGGCCAAAAAGAAAAATAACGATATCGTGTTTCATAAATAAGCTGAAAAAACCATTCCTTCTATATCCAATTATTTAAAAATAACTTTCTTAGCAATTTCGTCCATCTAAAAAGCTTTAGAAATCTTGTCACATTTAGTTTTCAACCATGCTTCAATCTCAAGTACCAGTGACATCTGATAGCCAATACGATCATGAAAAGGAATAATTGATATTCACACAAGTAAGTAATGATCATATTAGATACAAGTGCTTCAATAATTTTGTAGGATATTTTATTCAAATAAATTATATAGGATCTTCCCTCTAACTACTAATTACCGTCGAGGGATACCCTAGGATAGAAAAAACTAGACCTCAAAATAGTCAATGAATAGCAATAACACAGTTGTAGGATTGAAGTTGTTTGCTAACTATTGTGAGCATTCTAGATTTGGTTTCTCTCTCAAATCATCTGTTAGGTCCCTATAATACTAGTGTATTCCCTTATTATTATTTTCATTTTATCTCCTTATTTTTATTTTTGTGCCCATGTTGTCCCCATACTGTTATTATTCTGCCCCATAGAAGCCCACTATTGTTATTGTTGTTCCCTTACATTACTATTGTTTTTCAGCTTTGGTTATATTGTGACCCCTTAGACTCTTATATATGGAAAGGAGGTCTTGTCATTTGTATTATCCAAGAATTATTTATTTCTGTAATGTAAAGGAAGCTTCCCCCTCGAAGATGATACTCTTGAAGCCTTTGATCTATCTCTTTCTTCTATTTTGTGAGCTGGTTGCATAACAATTGGTATGAGAGGTTTGGATTTTTGGGTTTCGCTGCTTCCAATAGGCCATTGTGGAATTTTCACTATAACTTGTTTTCTACAAACCTTCAGAAGCTAAAATTAAAACCCATTTAACCCGAAATCGTGATGAACCTCGTGAAAGAATTTAAGATCTTGTCTCTTTATATTTTCAGAGATATGAACTAAGGGCGTTAGGGTTTTTGCAGGCTGCTGAATTCGATCACAAACATGTCACCTTGGGAAAATCGCCATAAACTTCTCTCTAAGCATCAGATTCAAATTTCATAAAACGTGATAGAAATAGTACGTACTTTATTTTGTTGGGTAGATTTCTTAGAGATGAAGGTCGAAACAGTGACACATGGCACGTCATACACGTTTGCTCTACTGAACCAGTCTATAATTAGGTCATTGAGGGAGATTGGGCATAACCATTTCTTGTAGAATACAATTGTGATCAAACTTTTTGGGTTCGAAAGAGGACTCATAGGGATATCACAGGCTGAAATTTCAGAACTTGGAGGTCTAAAATTACAAAGTTACAGGTGTTTTAAAATCGAGCTCATACAAAGCGGAAAAAACAGAAAAGGTGTGTAGTTTTTTTTTAAGTAGTTTGAAGTGATTCAAAGAGAATTGTGAACCATAATTATCATTCATTTATGACCCAAAGAAAGAAAATGGACACACCTAGTAAGCAACCTAAAATCACTACTATGACACATGGAGAAGAGGAAGAAATGCAACATGATATATCAAAATTATGAGACAAGTGCAACGAATTTCACTCTAATAAAAAGTGATTGATGCCAAAATGGATGGTTTAAAGAATGGAATGGTAGCTAAGATGGAGGGCATGGAAGGCAATATGGATGGTATAGAAGAAAAACTTAAAGAAAACATGGAAGATTTGAAGATAGATTTGACAAAGTTGCTACAAGAAATGCTTACTAATGGTGAAAGGATAGTAAAGGAAACTCATGATGAGAACAAAATAAATGTTAGTCATGATTTCATAGACTCTAATGTTTGATTGAAGATACACCATGTTCCAAATATCGATATGAGGAATTTTATGGAAATGATCTCGTAACATGGATACTGCAGATGGAGCAATAATTTGATCTCCTTAATGTGCAAAACACACAAAAGGTACGCATTGGAACTTTATATTTGGAACCTAATCAGTTTGTATGGTATCAATGGCTTTTCTCTCATAAACAAATTGTCACTTGGAAATTTTTTATGGAATAAGATACACATTATGTGGATACAAAAAGCAACACATTTTTTAACCAATTGATAAATCTTAAACAAAAGGGTTCAATGCTGGAGCGCATTGAGGACTTCAAAAATTTAATGTCATGGTAAACTATATTCCATAGGAGTATAGGATTGATGTGTTCACAGGGAATTTAAAGGATAACATCGAAAATGAGGTTTGCCTTTGGGAACCTGATTCATTGGAGAAGGTATTCAAGTTGGCACAAAAAATTGGAAGCAAAATTATGGCAACAAAGGAAGCCTACCACTCACAACTATAAATATGGAAGTGTTGTTGCCCCCATCCTTCCACAACTTACAAGGTTGACACAAAAACAATTGGAAGAAGAAAGAGAAAAAGGGCTTTGTTACAGTTGTGCTAGAAAATACACTAAAGATCATAAGTGTGTTGAGAGGAAATTATTTTACATATATTGTGAAGAGGAGGAAGAAAATGAACAAGGAACATCAAAATAAGAGGATACACACTAGGAACAAACCCTAGAGAAAGAAGAAATGAACTTGACCATATCTTGTAATACATTGGTCGGAATTACCACTCCTCAAACTATCAAGATAAAATGACATATCAAGAAGAAAAGGTAATAGTGTTGATTGATTCAACCAGTACCCATAATTTTATTCATTGTAAGATAGCCAAAGAATTGAATTGCTTCCTATATCCAGCACCAGACTGTCAAGTGATGGTTGCAAATGGAGGAACCATAAATTTCTCTCGAAAGTGCCCTAATATCAAGCTATTCATATGAGAATATTTTTTGAATAGTGGACAATGCTTTCCATTCCAATTCGGGGTGTTGATGTTGTACTAGGAGTCTAATGGCTACAATATTTGGGTACGATAGATTTTACTTTTCAAGAAATTTTCTTGAATTTTTTTTTGGAAGGAAAGAAAGTTGAATTAAGGGGTATCTCAGGGAAACAGGGAAAGATAATTAGATCTAACGTCATGAAAAAGCTTCTAAAGAAATAACAAAGAGGTGTAATTGCACAATTATGTTCACTAGATGTTCCCACGTAGAAATCATCTTTTTCTACATATCTGCAAAAGGTCTTGGAAAATCATTCCAAGGTATTTGAGCCTCCCAAAGTCCTCCCACATATTCATGATCATGATCATGCTATTCATTTGATTCCAAGAAGTGTTCCTACAAACATCAAGCCTTACAAATATTTGTATGCCCAAAAGAGTGAAATTGAACGTATGGTTGTAGAAATGCTCGAGGATGGTCTAATTCAACTGAGTGAAAGTTATTTTTCTTCTCTAGTAGTATTGGTGCAAAATAAGGATGGATCAAGGTGGATGTGTCCGGATTATAGGGAGCTCAACAAGCTCACTGTTAAAGATAAATTTCCCATTCTTGTCATTGATGAATTATTGGATGAATTGCATGGAGCAATGTAATTCACCAAGTTGGATGTTCATTCAAGATATGGTCAATTCAAAATCAAGATTGAAGACATTCCGAAAACACCATTTAGAACTCTTGAAGGTCATTATGAATATTTGGTCATGCCTTTTGCCCTTACCAATGCACCTTCTACATTTCAAGGTTTGATGAATTTCATTTTCAAACCCACCCTTAGAAAATTGTTGTTAGTATTTTTTGATGATATAATAATCTAAAACAAGTCTTGGAAGGATCATGTTCAACATGTTGACAGAGTGCTCAAACTATTGGAGGAGAAATAATTATATGCAAAAACCTCCAAATTTTTCTTTGGATTACAAGAGGTGGAATATTTGGGTCATATTGTATCTCATGAAGGTGTTAAGGTACACCCTAGAAAAATTAAATTCATTAAGGAATGGAAAATCCCCACTTCCATAAAGCATCTGCGAGGATTTCTCAAGTTGGCACGGTATTATCACCAGTTTGTTAAGAATTATGGGAGAATAGAAGCATGTATAACAACATTACTGAAGAAATATGCCTTTTCTTGCACTCCAGAAGAAACGAAGGCCTTTGAACAACTTAACGAGGCAATGTGCGAAGCACTAGTCTTAGCTATGCCAGAGTTCCCAAAAACCTTTATTGTTGAATGTGATGCATTAAGAAATGGAATTTGTGTTGTTTTAATGCTAGAAGAAAGACCCATTTCTTTTGAAATTAGTCCAATCAAAGGAAAGTGTTTACACAAAGCTACTTATGAAAAGGAAATTTTGGAAATACTAAATGCACTTGAGAAATGGTGACCTTACCTAATTGGAAGACACTTCAAGGTGAAAAAAGATCATGATAGTTTTAAATACTTTTTATAAAAGATATTATCTTCATAAGAGCAGCAAAACTAGGTCACGAATATTTTGGGTTATGACTTTCAAATCATCTACAAAAAAGAAAAGAAAAATGTTGTTGCAGATGCACTCTCAAGAAAGGCTGAGGATGTGGAAACATTTCTTTGTTCCATTTCTATTATCCAACTAGATTGGATAAACAAAGCAAGCGATGAATGGAAGAATGACGAAGAAGTGTTGGTGCTCATTTAAAAGTTGTAGCAAGGTCTCGATACATATGACATATTTATCTGGAAAAATGATTCGTTATGGTACAAATATCGCTTATACCTATGTAAGAATTCCCAACTCAAACAAAATGTTCTTCTGGAATTTCACACCTCTCCCTTAGGAGGGCATTCAGGATTTTTAAAAGCCTACCACATGGTTAAGAAGGATTTTTTTTTGGGATGGCCTTAAATCTGATATTCAAAAGTTTGTGGCAGAATGTTTGGTTTGCCAACAAAATAAATTTGAGACAATTAAGACCACAGGACTATTATAGCCTTTATCCATTCCAAGTCAATGTTGGGATGAGGTTTCAATGGATTTTATCGCAGGTTTACCCAAGTCCAAAGGAAAGAGTGTCATCATGGTGGTAAATGATAGACTTACCAAGTATGCAAACTTTTGTGGATTATTTCATCCATTTAAATCCAGTACAATCTCTACAACATTTATGGAAAGAATTCAAAAGCTACGTGGAAATCCAAAGATTATTGTAAGCGACAAAGATCCTATTTTCACCGGAAATTTTTGGACAAAATTATTTTCTTGTCCAGGTACTCAGTTAGCTCATATCTCATCTTATCATCCTCAATTTGATGGGAAAATGGATATAGTGAACAAATGTATGGAAATATATCTTTGTTGCTTTGTACCTGATAAACAAACACAATGGGTCAAATGGTTACCTCTGGGTGAATGGTGGTATAACACTTCCTTCCATACTGTAGAAAAAATGACCCCATTTATGGCACTTTATGGATATCATCCACTGTCCATCACATCATATTTAAGAGAAAATTCTAAGGTTCAAGCAGTGGGACATCACATCGAGCATCAACAAAAATTTCTCCAACTCTTAAAGGGTAACCTCACTTTGGCACATAATAGAATGAAACAACAAACAAATCAACATCATAGCAATATAAGTTTTGATGTTGGTGAATGGGTATTTATACCACTACAAGCATACAAACAAATGTCCCTCAAGCATGCTAAGAAAGATAATAATTTATCACCAAAGTATTATGATCCATACAAGGTGTTGCAAAAGATTGGTACTATGGCATACAAATTGGAACTTCTTGCATCTTCCCGAGTGCACCTAGTTTTCCATGTTTCATGCTTAAAGAAGGTTATAGGTGACAAGCTCCCAGTTCAAACAATATTGCATGAAATTTATGAGGAAGAAAAAATCATATAGAAACGTGAAGCGGTCACAGGAAAAAGAACTCGACAGCTACGAAATCAATCAATTTCAGAGTATCTCATCAAGTGGAATAACTTACGCTCTAAAGATTGCACATGGGAGGATGAGAATTTTATACAGAATCATCTAGAACTACTCAAGCATTGAGGATAACACTTTTTTGAAGGAGAGGGGGCTGTTACATCCCTATAATACTAGTGTATTCTGATATTATTATTATTAGTGTAGCCCCTTATTGTTATTTCTGTTCCCACTTTGTCCCCATACTTTTATTATTGTGCCCCATAGAAGCCCACTATTGTTATTGTTGTGCCCTTACATTACTATTGTATTTTCGGCTCTGATTATATTGTGACCCCTTAGGTTCCTATATACAGAAAGGAGGTATTGTCATTTGTATCAGCCAAGAATTGTCCATTTCTGAAATGTAAAGGATGTTGCCCCCTTGAAGAGGCTAATTTTGAAGATGTTGATCTATCTCTTTCTTCTATTTTGTGAGCTAGTTGCATAAAATCATCCCTTTTTTTCTCACATTTTCAACACCAAGATTCTCCATCTTGTCTGGGTTCTTAACAACCTCAAGTACATGGGAAATTCTTGCCATTTGTAGTCATAACAGTCAGGGAAAACATACCCATAGCATGGGAGAAAATAACTAGTTGGATTGCATGCCTCGTGCCCCTTCCCCATGATTAGGTAAATAAGAATAATGAAAGAAAAAGAAAATGAGATGCCTTTTCTTGAAATAAGTCGAACTCTCTTCCCAAGGATATGACAACTTACAATTAGTACACACATGTAAACCGAAAAATGATAATTATGGGAAATGTTGTAAGGAATCATGAGAAATAAAGGGTATTTCTTATAAATGACAATGACAAGGTCAAATCACTCAAAACCCATCATTCCTATTCCCCTTGTCTGGTATCATAGTCCCTCTTTTCTTCCTTAGGTAACCTTTTTAGTGAATATTATATTGTTGTGTATTTTCCTTTTTATACATTATTTTACAGAGACATAAGCATATCATGGAAAATATAACAACCATACCATAATCCTAGCCCAACACTAGGATCCATACACATTCACTAATCACCGTTGGCCTTGAGCTCCATAATAGGATCATGTACAATGCAATATAGACTCATCACAACTTAGCCCCCATGGCTTATATTCTATAATGTTAACCACATTATATAATTAAAACATGATCTCTTACATTATAATTCAAAAGTTAAAACCAAGGTATTGCAATTTCATTTTGATCCATCATATTTTCTATAACACATTAACATCTACAATTTGATGTGGTGACCATCAAATCAGTGACAAGTTCCAACTTAGTGGTGTCCTTGATCACCACAATATGAAAAGGCTAATAATATGAGAAGCCTGGAAATTGGAATATGAAGGTTAATGTGACAAATGTTCCAACAAGAGGTGACGAGTAACTGTTGTGAGCTACAAAAAATTAAAAATGACATGTGCCCTGATCTGGAAATTCAACTAGGTCAGCTTGTTGTCTGTTGAAGCCATAACATTCAAAATATAGCTACAAATGATGACCTTGAATATGTGTTGGAAAGCTTGGAACAAGATCTACAACATCAAGGGGCCCAAAACTTTAGTCATGGAATACTGGACCACAAAAACCACTATGAAAGGCCCAAAAAGTGCTAAATTCAAGTTTAGTCAAACCTTGTTGGAGACAAAGCCCAAATGGTTATCTAAATGGCCCAGGTGGTTCTTTGGAATCTGGATTAATATCCATTATATTCTTGATCACATTAGATATTATATCAATGATTAAGTGCATCTAACTGATTCCATTTTTTTGTCAAACTATAACACAAGTTAATGTTTTCAATGAACCATTTGATCAAATCATTACTTGATATTTGCAAATTGGATAACATGGTCATATCATTTTTGTGAGTCAAAACTTAAACCACATTTCTTTTGGATAACACCTCGACTCCCAAACTCAGATCCCCAATATTTTTTTGAATTTTTCATGCAAATATCTAGATTGAAACTTCCATTTTTTAGTTCAGAAGATCTCAAAATTATGATATTATAGAAAATATCTTGTTAATGGTGAAAAAGAGTAGCAGGGCCCAGTGGATAATTTCTAACCCTTGGATTCCATTAAATGTGAGTAATCATTGATGGCTTAAACTCCCTTGCAGTATACTCGGTGGCAAATCACGTCTGTTGTATATTGAAATAGGTCTTTAGAGTTCAATACATATTGAATCATAGGTTCTTTACTATTTGTCTTTAGAGAAAAAAGGATCTAAAGAACAAGGAATGAATAAAAAATCGATGGATCAAACAAGAATAACAATCTCCCAAATTGTTTAGCTCATTTCTGGAAAATCATTGGAATTTAAGAGTTCTCGAATCTTCCTTTCGACAAAAATTTTTGTTGGATAGTTTTTCCATGAATTCATGAAGAATAGTTGTGCTAATAGATTAATAAATTTCAAGGATAAATCATGTCCTAGTTCTCTTTTTAGGCTGTTTGATCTATATGAGCTTAAGGATGGAGGAAATTCATTTGGAGTTTTATTTCTTTGAATGTTTCATGATCTAGATGATTGTAAGGCTGTAGGAGAATCATGTGGAGTCTGATTTATTTGAATGTTACATGATCTAGATGATCATAGGTCCGTAGGGAAATTACCTTTGGAGTTTTATGGACTGATGGATGAAAGCATTAACTTCAAACAACGATTTTTTGGCTCTATTGTTTGGATCCTCAATGTTCTGACCTTCCACTTTCTCCTTCTCAATTCTAGTGATGAGCCTCATCATTGGGTAATTATATGGGCCTTAATTCGCCTCCTGGCTTAGTCAAACCAACTATTATCATAACTTATGGCATACTTTTGATTATATTTTGTTGATGACATGAGTTAGAGTTGGATATTTTTCTTTGTGGTCTAATGTGCATTTAATGCAGGATTAAGGGAGAAAATCAAGGAATTTTGGCAAAGACCAAGGTCAAAACTCGAATGGGACAATGGAGAGGGATTATAGGAGGTAAATTCTCCTCATTTACTACCCCTCCATTTGACTATTCCTCCATCAGCTTGGAGTGCAAACAACCAAATCATGAGGACTAAAAGGCACTCGAGCAAGTGAAAGACAAAGCACCAGTTTATCTCGAGTTTGGGATCCGAGCCTCCCTAATTTTAAGCAATTCATTAGAGACTTGATATGTATAAGTAGAGAGTCCCAAAAATGATATCTAATAAGGATTCATATTTTTGATTGTAAAACTCTACTCTATTTTTTGAGCTACAAGACTTGTGACAGTTCTTTTGATGTAATCTGTTGTTTTGGTAATAAGAACGAGTTTTGTTTTGAGCCAGTACTGAGTTAGTTCAGAGGGCTGAAGCTCTTGGGTTAGGTCCCAACCCTAGCGGCCAAGTCTCCTCTTTATTGTACATGTATGCTTAGTGTAGATTCATAGCTTAGTTGTTAGGTTGCTTAGTAGATGCATTTCCATTACAAGTTGTGTAGATTAGATTGGTTGTGTGATAGTTTGCTTCCATTTGTTCCTTCTTTCAAGTAGCAGGTTAGAAAGGAGAAAAAGGATCACCACAAGGTTGTCAACAGGTGTCTCGAATTCACTTCCTCCCTTTGGGACAATGACTTGAGGAAGCAACCCTTCAGTATCCCCAAAAACAAAGATTTTTAGTTCTTTTATGAGCTTTAGAGTTTGTTGTATTTAATTAGTAGTTGGTTAATGTTGCAAGGTGGACTTCATTGTCATCCTTTTCCATATCCATTTCTCAAATAAGATCTCACTCATGCTTTCATTCCCTTCAACAACTTTCTTCATGCATAATATAGGCAGTTGATTCATGTTTTTCTAGTTTATGAAAAATGTATCTTGTTGCATAGTTTTTTTTGGAAGGCACACATGTTTTATGGAGAGAAGGTACCTTAGGAGGAGACCAAGACTTCATAACCATCAGCCACCTTCGACTTCAACCACATTAGCCATACCTTGTTTCACCATCACCCTTACTAGTTTTTCATCATTTTTCATTGAAATTTCCCTAAACACATTGAGCAAATCTAGCCATCTCTTATATTGGTTATTGACTTGTGAGTGCTCCTAGACCTTCTAACACTCCATTCCACCTATCACACACCTTTCCTAAGCTTCCCAACACCTCCAAAACCTCACAATTAGCTCTCGGCTATATCCTGTAGGTTTCCTGTAATTCCTACACGATAATCGTATAGGTTTCTAGTACATCTTGTAGGTTTTCCTGAAACGACCTATTTTGAGACCGAATTGATGGGAAACCTCTAGGAAGTCACAAAAATCCTCCTAGGACCCCTCCACACCATCCAACCACTCCATAAACCTTCTAGCAATCCTCAAAGACCTTCCATCCACCTGTCACATTCACAGAACAATTAGTTTGCATACTTGATTTTACCTGAGAAACCAAAAAAGTGAAAACAAATTTAGTTTGGTTTCTTTGCTTGCACATAAGTATGTTTTGATGTTTTTTACTCTTGCAACTTAGATAATAGCATTTATTTATTGTTGATTTAGCAATTTTGCTTAGCATAGTTTCTTAAATGGTTAACTAGGGTATGGTGTGGTTTAGCATTAAATGTTGCCCTTTTCCATTACTGTAGTAGAGTAACTCTCTTAGAGTAGATTTTCCCTTCTTCCATCAAAGAATAAAGCTTCTTCTGACTCTATAGAATTCTGGCTTGGAACCCTAGTGGTCTCTCGCCAGTTGAACAATGACAACAGGAAGAACCATCACTTTTACTTGTGCATACAACACTGTCACCTCCATGTTTGTATGAACCCCAGGTTGATAACTAAAGATGGTAGCCCAGGAGTTGCAGAATCATTGCTGCAATACTAGCACTCATCATGTTTTGGCACTGTTTCTGAGGAGGTGTGTGAGTAGAATTTGATTACTGCTTTCTTTTCTTTTATTTCTTATCTTCAATATTCTGCCATTAGTTTATTTCTGCAAAAGTAATCTAGTTGTTTCCTTTCTTTCAATTTGCATTATCAATTTTCCTTTCCATTCTTCAAGTAGGATTTCAATTCAGCAAGTAGCTTTTTCATTCTATCAATAATTTCATTCAATCAGCAATTTCTGTTTACAAGTACTTGCCAAGTTTTAAAAATAATACCAAACCAACCTAAAAGTATTTCCTTTCATGCCTCGTAGGAATAGGGAAAACTTAGGAAAAAAAATTCCAAATACTCCCACTACATCCAACAGCCAACCTTCTCTCTTCTTTGGTGGTTGTGAACTCGAGGAACCCTTAGGTGAGCAAACTGACATATTTGAAGCACCTACGGGGGAAGAAGAAGAAGAGGAACCCATTCCTACTGACCCAATGGCTGAAAACTGAAATCACAGAGGGAATAGAGAGAGAGTTGAGGGTGCCTTCCCCATCAGGGAAACCAATGGGGACACTAAGATGAAAAATATAAGCCCCTCTGCCTTACCTCATTTCCATGGTCTGACCACAGAGGACCCTGACACTTTCCTATTTGAGTTTGTTGTTATATGCCGAACCTATGACTATACAGATGATGAGAAAAAGTTAAAACTATTTCGATCTACCCTCAAGGATGCAACATTGCGCTTGTTCGTGGGTTTAGCTGGAGATAGCATCACAACTTGGGCTTAGATTCAGCAGGCCTTTAACAAAAAATATCGGACTACTGTTGTTCAATGGATACTAAAGAAGAAATTTTCAGGATGACCATAGGCCATGATGAATCCTTAGAAGACTACAAAGAAATATTCCTTCTTAGTCACAAAAGGGCTAGGTGTAGACTTGACCCCGAGTCACTAAAGTTGATCCTACTTAGGGGAGTAAGAGAAGATCTTCTAGATACCTTAAATTTGTTAGCAAGAGGAGATATCTACCAATTACCCTATGAGGATATCAAGTTTGTCTTCAAAAACCATTCTACTGTAGCCTGGAAAAAGGGTAGGGGTAGTCAACCTATGGCCAGTACATCATCTTCCAACTCATCCATCAAGGGTGAAAATGGAAACATGTTGAAAACCCTTTCATTGCAACTGGACAACATGAACATTAAAATGAAGCAGGAGGAAGAAGAGAGAGCCTTGGCCATCTTCTGTCTTAGATACACCAGGAGGCATCCTAGGAATGAATGCCTGTTGAACTCTATTGAAATTTGCTCGGTCTATGAGGAAAACCACTCGACAGACAAGTGCCCTTCTTTACACGGACTCAAAGCTGTATATCAAGGAGCTGAAGGGGTCACTGAGCAGCTTTGCTACATTAACCAAAGGAGACCTCCGAGGCTTAGACCATACCAGTAGGGCATGCAAGGGTCATCCCATGCATATTAAAACCCCAACCAAACCACAACTATACCTTCTTGGGGACCCCCTGCTCATTGTTCCTGGTCTACACCCCCTGCTTGGTCCTATGCATATCAGTATCATTCCCAGCCAGCTAGCCAATCATTTCAACCTTATGCTCTGCCACAACCTTAGTGGAATACACCACTCCACGCGTGGAGGCCCCAATACAACAATGCTCCAACTCTATTGCCTCCACCACCTACCCAACCACAACTCGTACACTCTGCTCCACCCAAGCAACCCTAGATGCCTGCCCAACCAAATCCAAACCCAAACAATAGGCAGGCTCAACAAGTATACAGTGGAGAGACATCATATCTAGCTTATGCTGTGGAAATCTAGTTGATTAACCTAAGATCAGCGAGAGCTCTCCCAGATAACCAACCTCCCCCTCCACCTATGGAGGTTGAGGAAGAAAGAGAGGAAAGATATCTTAAATTTATCCACCGTTTCCTGAGATATTAGCCCAACCACTCCAGCCTACCCCAAAAAAGACTAAACTTCTAGGATAATTGAAAAATCTATGTGTAAAGATCCCCCTTCTCCAGGCAATAAAAGATGTTCCCATTTACAATAAGTTGATTAAGGAGAAGTGCTTCAAGCATCCAGGGAGGCAAAAAATGGATGCCCCTACCATTAATGTCATTGGGCAACCATCCAACTTAATGCTGGTGCAGGTAATATGTCCAAAATATTTGGACCCTGGAAGCCCTGTAGTAGATGTGCACATCAATGGCACCATTTTCCCACACACTTTGATTGATCTTGGGGCTACCATTAATGTGATGACCAAGGACACCATGCTCAAGATCAACCTCCAAAGTTCATTGAGAAAGACCACAACAATTTTGCAACTTGCAGATCGTTCCACAGTAACCCCTAAGGGAATTGTGGAGGATGTGATGGTCTCCATTGACTCCTAGGAGTACCCTACAGATTTCCTAGTTCTCCAGCCTAAGGCCAACCTTACGGGTTATCCTCTCATCCTTGGGAGGCCATGGTTGACCACTGACGGTGCTTACATTAGCCGCAGAGCTGGGAATATGACCATCAAGAATGGGCATATGTCCAAGCAGTTAGTCCAATACCCTTCTGCTCAACCTTCTCTAGAGTATGATTTACCTTTATGCTTGGATTAGGAGGAAGAAGATGAAATTTATTCCACCCAACTTTATTCTTTGCAATTAACCATGGGAGGAGGACAAAAATATGAGGATGACTTGATTGAACACTTGCTCCAAAGTCCAACTCCCGGTTCATTACCTTTAGAAGAAGCAGTAAAGGAAACCTAGAAAAATCATCCAATTGACTTATGCTTGGTCGATTCCAACGCACTCCATGTCAAAACCATAGAATTCAGCCCAGAGAGAACCTTGAAAATCAATCCATCTCTTTCTGCACTCAAAGAGGAGAAGCTATGCAACATGTTAAAGGAAAATCTATAATCCTTCACCTGGAGCTACAAGGAAATGAATCGAGTACATCGCTTAGTGTGTGCTCACCACATATACATCAAAGAAGGTTGCAATCCAATCTGCAACCACAAAGGAGGATGAATCCATATCTTAAAGATATAGTCAAAGAAGAACTGCAAAAACTGTTAGATGTCGGATTCATTTACCCTATCTCTGACAGTGAGTGGGTCTCTCATCTACTGTTAGTTCCCATGAAAAATGGTAAGTAGAGGATTTGTGTCGATTACAGGGAGTTGAACAAAGCCACAAAGAAGGATCATTTTCCTCTACCCTTCATTGACCAAGTGCTAGATGGCCTCGCAGGAAAAAGGTTTTTCTCTTTCCTAGATGGATACAATGGGTACAACCAAACCTAGATATTCCTAGAAGACCAGGATAAGACCACATTCACCTATCCTTGGGGTAATTTTTCCTATAGGGTCCTTCCTTTTGGCCTATGCAATGCTCCTGCCATTTTCCAGAGAGCAGTCTTGAGTATTTTCGCCAAATTAGTACATGATGCAGTGGAGATTTATGTGGATGATTTTACACCTTATGGCTATGATTTTTAAGAAGCCCTCTCTAACCTAGGCAAAGTATTGCACAAGTGCATTGAAATGAACCTGTCTCTTAGTCCTAAAAAATGTGAATTCTTAATGACTATGGGGATTGCGCTAGGTCAGTCAATGTCTCAGCAAGGACCACAGGTGGACCCAAACAAAATAGGCATCATCCAAAGGGTCCCACCTCCTCAAAAGCTGAGAGATGTCAGAAGTTTCCTATGGTTAGTTGGATACTACCGAAGGTTCATAAAGGACTTTAACAAGTTGGCCTCTCCTTTATTTGGTTTGTTGGCCAAAGAGTCTGATTTTATATGGTCAAAAAGCTGTCAAGAGGCCTTAGACATTCTAAAGGATAAGTTAACCACTGCACGAATTCTCTGAGGCCCAAACTGGGCCCTCCCATTTCATATTCATTCTAATGCCTCACATAAAGCCATAGGAGCATCCCTAGGTCAGATAGATGAGAAACTGCCTTATTCTATCTATTTTATCAGTAAGAACTTATCAAAGGCTGAACTAAATTATACAGTGATTGAAAAGGAACTCTTGGTTGTTGTGCATTCATTAAACAAATTCAGGCATTACATTACATGCTATCAAACATTTGTGAATACTGACAATGCTGTGATCAAATATTTAATGAACAAACAATGATGTGAATGCTCGAATTATAAGATGTTTACCTTTACTACATCAATTTGATCTAACCAATGTTGATATGCCTGGTAAGGAAAATGTTGTTGCAAACTTTTTATCTAGGGTAAATTTGCCTACATGTGAAGAAGGAATGGTGGATGACTAGTTACCGAACAAGCACTTATTTTCTATTTCAGTTCTCTCTCCATGGTTTGATGATATAGAAAACTATTTGGTATCAGCGCAATTCCCACCAAACTTGTCTTCCAAAGAAAAGAGCAATATAGTCAGGAAAAGCACCCCCTTCACTTGGATTAGGGGAAATATTTTCAAACTTGGCCTAGATCAAATCTTGAGAAGGTGTGTCAGGGAAGAGGAAGTCTTTGACATCCTTATGACATGTCATGATGTGCCTTGTGGAGGTCACTTTGCAGCAAAGAGGGCAACATTCAAAGTGTTACAAGTAGGCTATTATTGGCGTCGTCTTCATCAAGATGTGAAAAAATACACTAGTCAGTGTGATCAGTGCCAGAGGATGGGAAGGCCTACTCCAAGAGATGAAATGCCTCTATAGCCTCAAATGACTCTTGAACCATTTGACAAGTGGGGCATGGACTTCATTAGGCCTATTGACCCTCATTCAAAGAAAAAAAAACATTATTGTATGCACTGATTATTTGACTAAGTGGGCTAAAACCAAGGCAATTAAGGTAGCAACAGAAGAGAAAGTGGCTGAGTTCCTAAGGGAGAATGTATTCTACAAATTTGGGTACCCTAGAGAGTTGGTCACAGACCAAGGCAGCCAGTTTACCTCCAACATGATTGATGACTTGCTCAGCTGTCACAATATCAAGCATAAGACCTCCATTGCCTATCATCCACAAGCTAATGGGCAAGTGGAGGTGACCAATAGAGCACTAGAGGGCATCTTAATGAAGGTGGTGAGCAGCAGTAGGAAGGATTGTGCAGAAAGGCTAGTTGAGGCCACCAGCGCCTATAATACCACATGGAAGACCACCACTCAATTCACACCCTATGAGTTGGTCTGTGGGAAAAAGGCATTGTTGTCCATTGAATTTGAATATAACACATTAAGGATGGTAGCCCAACTAGATTTGGATCTCATCCGTGCATAGAAAGAGAGATTGTTCCAATTGAATGGTTTGGATGAATTCAGAATGTGAGCCCTCCTACATACGGAGGTAGTTGAACTTCAGAGGAAGATTTGGCATGATAAAAATATCAAGGAGAAGCAATTTCAGGAAGGCGATTGGGTAGTGTTATACGATTCTAGGTATAAGGAATTCAAGGGCAAGTTAAGGACAAGATGGTTTAGACCTTATGTTGTGGAGAGATGCCATGTTAATGGTTCGGTTAAAATCAAAACCATAGATGAAGAATCCATTCCTTTGCTTGTTAATGGACACTGAATGAAAATGTACAAGAGACCTTTATCAAAACAAGAGTTCGCTGATGATATCAATAGAACAGTGATGATAGTGGAGCAAGTTCCATCTCCTCCCTCATCAAATCGCCGAGGAAAAAGAAAAAGGAATAAGGACTCAGGTTAAAACCTCCATGAGGCGCCTGAGTCCCATCCTTGGGTTGAAAACCAATTGAGGTGGCCTAGTGATGACAAAAAAAAAAAAGCCCAAAAAAAAAGAAAAAAAAAAGAGAAAAGAAGATCCCTAGGTGAAAACATTCCTTGAGACGCCCAGGGAAAACAACTACAGTGAAAACCTCTCTGACGCAGCCTAGTTGTTTTCCAAAAAAAAAAAATACTTTTTTCATGAAAATTCCATTTTGCAGGTGGGCGTGAAGAACAGTTAAGGAGCAAAAGAGGATCCCAAGGAGATCCCTGCCACTCACATATTCATTTTTTCACTCCTTTCCATGCATCCCTCCATCACTTTTGTCATTTTTCCATTCCATTGCTTCGTTTTATACAAAGATTATGTTTTCTATAGGATCCCCTGCATTTCTACAAGATCTCCTAAAAACCTACAGGATGATCCTGTAGGAATTACAGTGACCCAGAAATCCTACAGGAAGCAATCCGAAGGAAAATTATGTACTTGTTAGGTCCCTAAAATCCACCCTCTCCATGATATAGCACCTCGCCTCGTCCACCATCATCATCTCTGCATTCATCATTCAAAAAAAAGATCAGTTTCAACAATTTTTTTCAGTCTTCAAAGAAAAAAGGAAACAGGGAGGAGTAAAGAGAATCACCTGAGTATCCTTTACTCTCCACACTCCCACTCCTTTCCATCCATGTCAACATCCTTATAGCCCCATCAAGCAAAATGATTAAAGAATTTTGAGGGAGAAGCAGCTACAAGACATCCTCTAAGAAATCCTGTAGCACCCTATCCCACAGAATGCCAATCACACCAGCTACAAGTCTTCACCGGGATGATCCAGGAGCTCTAAAGCAGCAACATTAGATCATCAACCACAGATACCTGCAAAAATAGAGAAACCATTAGCAGGCAACAAGACGAGGAAGAAGAATGGCATGCAACAAATATACACAGCAACACCTCTAGTCTTTGAAAATTGTAGCATAGCATTGAAACCATAGGTAAGTATCCCGCTCACTCTCTCATACGCATCATGTAGTAAAAAATTGTAAGGGTTACGAGATAGTTGGTTTATAGGTGAAAAGGTGGCTAGTTAATTTGGCCACCTTCATTCAATCAACACATGCACAAATGGGTGTCCTCTCACATGTGGATGCAGTCCACTCAAAGACAAAGAAGGAGTATGATAGAAAGCGGTTAAAATATCGATCTACGAGGTGCGAGCTAATTATGAGTAGTGAGAAATGATGAGGTGGTAGTGGGGACGAACGGTCTAAAAATGGAAACGTACCTTTTCTGCCAACACACCACCTCACCCCGAATCACCATAAGAGGAAATAAAACATCGTTCCCATGCATTCATGCATTTCACCTTGTCAAAACTCCCTCACTCAAGTCACTCTCATAACCCAGGCCACCTACCGGAAGCAAAGATCCAGTGTTCACTGCATAGGAATTCCTACAGGAGGATGCACAGGAATTCCTACAGGATACAATCTGCAGGATACACAGAGACTGTCTATAGGATTGGTAGAGAAGAGTTCAGAAGGGATATCATGGGAGTTGGCCATTGCAACTAGTCTAAAGAGGTAGGCTCTAAAATTACATTCCCCTTTGCAAGTAAATGAACCAAGGATACTCTAAATTTGAGTGAATTTAGCAACTGTGTAAAGGGAATTAAATACACAGTCATCTCTGTTTTTCTCCTACATTTGAAAATTTGTTTCAACCCTCTCATTTTCTCCTCAAGCTTCACCAATAAGATGACAGGAGGATTTAATAGGAGAGAGCCCACAAACATTGTCATAATCCAACAACACGCCCAAGTGCTTGAAATCTTCACAAGACATAATTGGATGGGGTTTTTTGAAAAATTCAGAGGGTATGATGAGGAGGTGGCTCAAGAATTTCCTCTCTCCCTCACTCCACACACCAGAATACATGCCACTATTGTAATAAGGGGCCTCACTATAGATATCACCCCTAATCTCATTAGCAGGGTCACCAGATTTCCCCTAGGAGTCCCATGGAGAAAAGAAGTCAAAGGAGATAGCCAGGATGGCAAAAGAAAATTCTTTTTAGAAGGTGAGGAATCCACTGAGAACAAAAATGGAGTAAGGAGGGAAAGTCTGCCATATCCATGGAGTGAGGTCAGCTACCAACTAATCAAATACATCCCATGTGAGGGTAGATATAGTGTTTTCTATGGCTATCATTTCAGAATCCTTGAAGAATCAAGATTTGTAGTAGAAACACCCCCTCACCAAAGGCTCAGCATACCATATTTCTTGCTTCAATCACTCATAGATTCAAGCATCAAAAGTGAAGGAGGGGAATTGCCAACAATTAGCTCACCATGGGTTGATTAGGATCCTCATTGAAGATTCCCTCCAAAACCTGATAACCCCTATAACATGATCAGTTTTTAGAGACATGCTAGCAGAGGATGACATCAAAGCTCTCACTTATGATGTTAGTCCTACTATTAGTGAAGAGGAAGTAAAACAGGAAGAGGAAGTTACCGAAGGGTATGAGGATGAGATGGATGAAGAAGGAACTAACGAAGAGGAACAAGATGAAGATGAAGAAGAAGAGGGAGAAGAGAAGGAGGATTATGAGAAACGGAGGAGGAAATTAAGGAGGAAACTAATAGAGATGATGAAGATCTACAAGACGAAGAAGACATGAAAGACAGAGAGGAAGAAGGCAATAAAATAGAGGGGAAAAAACATAAGGAGGAGTCACCTAGGGTGTCTCTAGAGGCCACTGGGAGAGAGGTAGTAGCTGCCCTCACTGCTCTCAGCACCCCAATCAAGAAAAAATGAAAAAGGCAGAAACATACCCCACTATATTTTAGGACAAGAAAGAGCACAAGAATAAGACAGGGGAAGCCATAAACATCAACCAAAGTTCCTATTGAGATTGAAGATTCCCCTATACAAAAAGAGAAAATTCCTTCCCCTAAGTCCCCTATCACCTATGTAAGGAGGCCTGCTACTAGATCAACTTCCTAAAAGGGTAAAGCAATCCTACAGGATCCACAACAAAATCTATAGGAAGCAAAAATAGTCCTACAGGATACTCTGCTGAATCTACAGGAGGCACAAAAATTGGAAAGAAAGGTAGGGGAGTAGCAGGAAGCTAAAGAGGAGGACCCAAATACAAAAGAACGTAGACCCCAACCTAACGTGGACTCCTATTACTAGTTTATTGAAGGAGACAGTGTCATACCTCAAAAATTTTCCATCCCACTATTCTTCGAGCTTGAGAAGGAGAGGGCTAGAACTCATTGATGGATGCAGATCATCAAATCAAAATGGGTAGAAGAAACTTCACACATCAAGGAGAAACTCGAAGAAATGGGCAGAGAGCTAAGTGGCTTAAGGGACAGAGAAGCTATAATGAGAAATCAACTAGAGACTAAAAATATATGGCTGAGGGGACAACTGCAGGAAAGAGAGAACCAACTAGCATGTATGGCTAGCCTCTCCTTGGAGCCAATCTAGTGTAGGATGCTAGCTAAATCCTATGCTCTCTACCTCAAATAACAATGGCTATAGTTTCATATTAATAAACTAACACAGAGGGCAACCATTCCATTTCAAGAGTATAGGCATTTTATTAATCTTTGTGATCAAAGTACACTAGAGGATAGGGCCAAAATGGCTGAGTTTTATTTGCACAACATGGCCCTCACAGACATGAATGTATGGGACCCTAATTGCAAGCTAGGAGATCTACAATTAATGGCTTTGGCATCATGGATGAACCATGAGGATTCAAGGGCTACAAAGATGAAAAGGATATTGGTAAGAGAGAAAACTTAACCTCTTTCGATTAGAGCTGAACAATCAAATCCCATGGCCCTCATCAGTAACCATAATTTGATTGCAAATGACCCTAAGTTGGCACCTAGATATCTTGCTGCCCAAGAGCAAGTAATTTCACATTTAGAGCACATGTTTAGGCTGCTAGGAGATGATAGTATACATGCTTTCCTAGGAATATGGAACATACTGCCATACAACCTAAAGATAAGAGAATATCACTCCCCTCAAAGGTTAAGAGAGGCACTCAAAAGGACACCTATGTATAAGCAATATATCCAAATGTTGAAAGTCAATTGGATAGGCCTAAAACTCAGTCCACCAATACTCTTAGGGATGCTAGAATGGAGAAAAGAAGAAGAAGAAAAGAGGGAGTGGGAAGAGTTAGAAAATAAAGAAGGCTTCTATGAACAAGAGGAGGAGACCACAACAGAGGCATGGATGTCAAAGAGGCTACCAGAGCCATGAAGGATATCGATATTGACTAAGTTGCTCAGAGGATGAGCAACACTTTCAGTAGGGGGTGATGATGAACCTCCTCATTGGGTAATTATATGGGCCTTAATTCACATCCTAGCTTAGTCAGACCAACTATTCTCGTAACTTATTACATACTTTTGATTATATTTTGTTTATGAGATGAGTTAGAGTTGGATATTTTTCTTTGTGGTCTAATGTGCATTTAGTGCAAGATTAAAGGAGAAAAGAAAGGAATTTTGGCAAAGATCAAGGTAAAAACTCAAATGGGACAAGGAATAGGGATTATAGGAGGTAAATCCTCCTCATTTACTAGCCCTCCATTCAAATATTCCTCCATCAGCTCGGAGTGAAAACAACCAAATCATGAGGACTAGAAGGCAGTCGAGCAAGTGAAAGACAAAGCACCAGTTTATCTCAAGTTTGGGAGCCGAGACTCCCTAATTTTAGGGAAGCCATTGGAGACTTCAAATGTATAAGTAGAGAGGCCTAGGACGTCAATAGGATTCATATTTTTGATTGTAAAACTCTACTCTATTTTTTGAGCTGCAAGACTTGTCATCATTCTTTTGATGTAATCTATTGTTTTGGTAATAAGAATGAGTTTTGTTTTGAGCCATCACTGAGCTACCTTAGAGGGCCAAAGCTCTTGGGCTAGGGCCCAACCCTAGCAGCCAAGGCTCCTCTTTATTTTACATGTATGCTTAGTGTAGATTCATAGCTTAGTTGTTAGTTTGCATACTAGATGCATTTCCATTACAAGTAGTGTAGATCAGATTGGTTGTGTGATAGTTTTCTTCCATTTGTGCCTTCTTTCAAGTATCAAGTTAGAAAGGAGAAAAAGGATCACCATAAGTTTGTTAGTAGGTGTCTCGCCCTCACTTCCTCCCTCTGGGACCATGACTTGAGGAAGGGACCCTTCAGCAGCCCCAAAAACACATATTTCTAGTTCTTTTATGAGCTTTGGAGTTTGTTGCCTTTAATTCAGTAGTTGGTTAATGTTGCATGGAAGATTTCATTGTCATCCTTTTCCATCTCCATTTCTGTAATAAGGTCTCACTCATTCATTCATTCCCTTCAACAACTTTATTCATGCATAATATTGGCAGTTGATTCATGCTTTTCTAGCTTATGAAAAATGTATCTTGTTGCATAGTTATTTTTGGAAGACACATGTTTTATGTAGAAAAGGTACCTCAGAAGGAGACCAAGACTTCATAACCAGCAACCACCTTCCACTTCATCCAACTTAGCCATCCCTTGTTCCACCATCATCCTCACTAGTTTTTCATCATTTTTCATTCAAATTTCCCTAAACACATTGAGCGAATCTAGCCATCTCTTATCTTGGATATTGACTCTTGAGTGCTACTAGACCTTCTAAAACTCCAGTCCACCCATCACACACCTTCCCTAAGCTTCCCAACACCTCACAATTAGTTCTCGGTTTTATCCTGTAGGTTTGTTGTAATTCCTACAGGATCATCCTAGAGGTTTCTAGTAAATCCTGTAGGTTTTTCTGAAATGGCTTGTTTTGAGGCCGAATTGAATGGAAACCTTTAGGAAGTCACAAAAATCCTCCTAGGACCCCTCCACACAATCCAACCACTCCATAAACCTTCTAGCCATCCTCAAACACCTTCCATCCACCTATCACATGCATAGAACAATTAGTTTGCATACTTGATTTTTCCCGAGAAACCAAAAAAGTGAAAACAAAGTTAGTTTTGTTTCTTTGCTTGCACATTAGTATGGTTAAATTCTTTTAATTCTACAACTTAGATAGTAGCATTTGTCTATTATTGATTTAGCAATTCTGCTTAGCATAGATTATTAAATGGTTAACTAGGGTATGGCGTGGTTTAGCATTACATGTTGGCCTTTTCCATTACTGTAGTAGAGTAACTCTCTCAAAGTAGATTTTCCCTTCTTCCATCAAAGAATGAAGCTTCTTCTGACTCTATAGAAGTATAGCTTGGAACCCGAGTGGTCTCTCACCAGTTGAATAGTGACAACAGGTAGAACCATCACTTTTACTTGTGCATACAACATTGTCACCTCCAAGTTCGTACAAACCTCGGGTTGATAAGTAAAGCTGATAGCCTAGGAGTTGCAGCATCCTTGCTGCAATACTAGCTCTCATCATCTAGAGCAAGTACTTGGAAGATAATGTGGTTCAACTAAATCATCTCCTCTTCCATGTGGGAAGATTTCTTTGGGTACTTCTCTCAACATTTTAATCTCATTTGATCTTGATTCTTGCAATAGGGTGCTACACCATTTTCCCTCTAATATCCTAGCCTTTTTGGGTGATGCATCAAACACTTTGTTTTTCTTTAAGACTGATGAAGTCGAAGAATCATTATCCATAGTCAAGTCCTCTCTTTATGGGAGCGAGATCTACTAAGCTTCAGTTGATTCTCTTTTATTTGCTGATGAAGGGGAAAGGTAGGCACAATCTTGGTATATCCTTTGAGGCATTATGACCATCAACATGCCACAACCCATCATTTTCAATCCTAATATGCCTCACACATTTGTTGGAGGTAACCTCAAAAGTTGTCTTGTGGGAGAATTCCATTCATTTATCAATTGAGCTATACAGTTGAAAGAATGAGACAAATCATGAAAAATCAAATATTCTTATGGTAAAAATAAAAATCATCTTTAGCCAGAATGATTAAACACAAAGCAAAAAATCCAACTTTACATGAAACAAAGATGATCTCCACAATCTGGACTTGTCTAATAATGTAAGGTATTCCCATAACCAAAAATAAAAGTTGTAATGTAAAATACAACAAAAATATGTTTCCTCGAAGATTCAAATGTACAATGAGCACCACCAATGATACCTAGTGTCATTCTTCTTGCTAAATCTAATATTGTGTAATAAATTCTGAGGATCCCAAAAATATTTTGAAGCACGAGTACAACCACATCCTCTCCTCCATCATTAGAAGTTAATATTCTATCCCTGTCATTTTTATCCCTTACACTTGAGGTAAAATGAATTTAGATGGTCCTTGCGAATCCTCAAACAATAGACCAGATCTAATTATAAGGGATGAGCTCAAATTATTCCTCACGATCCATTCTACTCTTTTGTTGGGTCCAATTAACATTTTAACTATGTTTTGATACCAATGATATTTCTGAATTTCTTGACCAAATTCCTTGTATTGCAAAAACACAGCCATAACAATAGCAACTGAAATGAAAACCAACACTAACAACTGAATAGTTGTGGGGATACTTAGTAGTACAACACTAGTAATTTTTGTAGCAATTAATCCATCTGAATCAAGAACAACAATTATTGAGTATTCAAGCAATAACTATTGAAAACAAGAGAGATCAAATTAGTGGAACAAATACCTCAATGTTTAAATTTGAGTATCATCTCACAAAAGAAGGATCAAAATATTCTAGAACATGACATGAAAAAATATGCGTATTGATCTGATCAGAAAATGTTTGCATTGTTGCACATATGGTTAGGGGAAAACATGGGTGGGTTTACAAGAACATAGCATCTTATCTAAGGAATTTTAAGAAATAAATGAGGCATTTTAATAAAATTCTAGGAAATATCTATTGTCTAATTAGAGTCAGCTAGGAGTTACCTTTTATGAAAAATGAAACTACCTAGCACATAGATGGCAGTGCAAGTATCAACAAAAACATCTCAAATCTCAGTATCACCAGAGCAGCATATTTGGGCATATATGTTTTCCATATCCAGTTTTTCAATTAAAGAAGTTGAAGAATCAAGATGTGGACAAGCATCAAGCCACCTCCAATGACAATTAACTAGAATATGTTCCTCTTAAAATCATTCCATATGAAGTTCCAATGAGGCGAGAAGGCATTAGTGATCTGTATATTTGGTTAAGATAATAAGATGAAATTTTATTCAAATAACAAGCATGGATTTAACCATCTTAATCAAAACAACACTACACTATGCTTTCAGGAAAAAAGACAAAGTATGTGCTATAACTTAGAAAATGAGTTAGTTTCCTAAAAAATCATCTTAAATTTTTCCATGACAACCACATCATGAAAAAGTAGCACACGTCACAAACACTCATTTTCATTGCTCTTAAAAATTTGGACAAAACATGAACCAACATATATTGTTCGATCGATATTATTCAATGAAAAGCTTGTCTGCCAGTTTTCTTTTCAATTATTTCTGCAATTAGGCTATTTTATCTCCATTACATGGTAAAACCTTGTTAGAGATAGATTCCAAATGGTTATCTAAATTTACCATATGGTTCTATGAAACCTGGCTTAATATCCATTATATTCTTGATCACATTAAATATGACATCAAATGTTAAGTGCATTTAGATAATTGCAAACTTTTGTGACACTATAACACAAGTTAATGTTTTCAATGAGTCATTTGATCAAATCATTACATGATATTTTCCAATTGGATAACATGGTCTATCATTTTTGTGAGTCAAAACTTAAGACACATTCATTTCGGATAGCACCTCGACTCCCAAACTCACATCTCCAATATTTTTGAGAATTGTTCATCCAAATATCTAGATTGAAACTTCCAGTTTTGAGTCGAGAAGATCTAAAAATTATGATATTCCAGAAAAGTTCTTATAAATGGTGAAAGAGAATAGCAGGGCCTAGTGGGTAATTTATAACCTTTGGAGTCCATCAACTGTGAGTAATCATTGGTGGCTTAAACTCCCTTTCAATATACTTAGTGACAATTCATGCCCCTTATGTTGTATCTAATGTTATTTATACTACACAATCAAATTCATTTGTTTATTAAACTTGCAATCCTCAAAGAAGTGCCAATAACAAATTCAACATGATGGAATTCAACATAGTTGTTATGGCATCTCTATCATTGGACTACAACAAGTTTCTCCAATCTTTATTCATTAGTCTAACCACCTTTTTTCTCACATTGTCAACAACAAGTTTCTCCAACTTTTGTGGGTCGTTATTAACCACAAGTGCATGGGAAACTATTTACATTTGTAGTCATAACATTAAAGGAACACATCACCATAACATGGGAGAAGGAAACTAATTAGGGAGCATGCCTCCTATCCCTTCCGCATGAATAGGTAAATAATCATAATGAAAGGAAACAACAATGACATGCCTTTTCTTGAAAGAGATATAGCTTTCTTCCCAAGCATATGACAACTTGTACTTAGTACACACACGTAAACAAAAAACTAATAATAATGGTAAATGTTGTAAGGAATCATGAGCAATAAAGGGTACTTCTTCTAAATGAAAATGACAAGGTCATATCACTTAAAACCTACGATTCCCCTTCCCTTCTTGTGGCATCATAATCCCTCTTTACTTCTCTAGGTAACCTTTTCAGTGAATATTATATTATTTTTTATTTTCCTTTTTATATAGGTTCTTAAGTATACATAAGAATATCATGGAAAACATAACAGCAATATCATAGTCCTAGCCCACGCCTGTAACCCATACACATTCACTAATTAGGCCTTCGCCTTGACCTCCACAATAAGAGCATGTACAATGCAACATATAGTTGCACAATAGGAGTATGTACAATGCAATATAGAGTCATTACAACTTAGCCCCCATGACTTGACTTCTATCATGTAAACCACATTAAACAATTAAAAAATGATTTCTTACATTATAATTCAAAAGTTAAAACCAACGTATTGCAGTTTCCTTTTGATCCATCTTGTTTTCTATAACACATTAAGATCTACAATTTGATGTGGTGACCACCAAATCATTCATAAGTTCCAACTTAGTGGTGTCCTTGATCTCCTCAATATAAAAAAACAAATAATATTGGAAGCTTGGAAACTGTAATATGAAGGGAAATGTGACAATTGTTCCAACACAAGGTGACAAGTAATTGTTATGAGCTACAAAAAATGAAAAATGACATTCACCCTGATTTGGAAATTCAAATAGGTTAGCTTGTTGTTTGTTGAAGCCATAACATACAAAATTTAGCTACAAATGACAACCTCGAATATGTTCTGGTAATTTTGGAACAAGATCTACAACATCAAGGGGCACAAAATTTTAGTCATGGAATAGTGGACCACAAAAAACACTATGAAAGGCCCAAAGGTGCTAAATACAAGTTTAGTCAAACCTTGTCGGAGACACAACCCAAATGGTTATCTAAATGGCCTATATGGTTCTCTTGAATATTATTAATATCCATTATCTTCTTAATCACATTAAATATGATATCACATTTTAAGTGCATCTAAATGTTTGCAAAGTTTTGTGACACTGTAACAGAAGTTAATTCTTTTAATGAACCATTTGATCAAATCATTACTTGAGATTTTCTAATTGGATAACATGCTCATATCATTTTTGTGAGTCAAAACTTAAAAAACATTTCTTTTGGATATCACCTCGACTCCCAAAATTGCAACCCCATTATTTTTGTGAATTATTCATGCAAATATCTAGACTGAAACTTCCAGTTTTAAGTCCAAAAGATCTCAAAATTATGATATTCGAGAAAAGATCTTATGAATGGTAAAAAAGAATAGGAGGGCCTAGTGGGTGATATCTAACCCTTGTATTCAATGAACTGTGACAAATCATTGATGACTTAAACTCCCTTGTAGTATGCTTGGTGATAAGTCACACCCCTTGTATATCAAAATAGATCTTCAGACTTCAATAGATACGGAATCACAAATTATTTCTTATTTGTCTTTAGAAAAATGGATCTAAAGAACAAGGAATGAATAAACACCTTACATATCAAGGAAGAATAAAATTCTCCAAATTTTTTCCTCTTTTCTAGCAAAATGTTCGAATTCAAGAGTTCTCAGATCTTCCTCTAGACAAAAATGTGTGTTGGATAGTTTTTGCATACATTCTGGAACAATAGTTGTGCTAATAGGTTAATAAATTTCAAGGAGAAAACATGTCCCAGTTCTCTTTTCAGGTTGTTTGATCTATATGAGCTTAAGGCTGCAAGAAATTCACTTGGATTTTCATAGCTTTGAATGTTGCATGATCTAGATTATTATAAGGCTGCAAGAGAATCACTTGGATTCTAATTTATTTGAATATTGCATGATCTAGATGATCATAAGGATGCAGGTAAATCACCTCTAGAATTTTGTGGACTGGTGGATGTACATATCAACTTCAACCAAATATTTTTTGGCTCTATCATTTGGATCGTCAGTGTTCTGACCTTTCACTTTCTCCTTCTCAATTCTAGAACTGGTACTTGGAAGATAGTCTGGCTTAGGTGAATCATGTCCTCTTCCATGTGAGAAGATTTATTTGGCTAGCTCTCTCAATATTTAAATCTCATTTGATCTTGATTATCTCCATAGCTCTAATATCCTAGTCTTTTTGGGTGATGCATCAAACACTTTGTTTTTGTTAGAACTAATGAAGAAAAAGAATCATTATCCATAGTCAAGTCCTCAGTATATGGGAGGGAGATATTTTGAGCTTCACTTAATTCTCATTTCTTTACAGATGAGGGGGAAAGGCAGGCTCAACCTTGCCATATCCTTTGAGGCGTTATGACCATCAACAAGCCACAACCCATCATTTTCAAGCCTGATATGACTAACACATTCGTTGGAGGTAACCTTAAATGCTATCTTGTGAAAGAATGCAATTCATTTATCTATTGAACTATAAAGCTGAGAATAAGGAGACAAATCATGAAAACATCAACATTCTTATGGTCAAAAGAAGCATGATCTGCAACCAAAAGGACTAAACACAAAGAAAAAATTCCTACTTCGCATGAAATACGGATGACCTCGACGATATGGACTCGGCTACTAATGTAAGGTCTTTCCACAACCAAAAATAAAAGTTGGAAAGTTGTAATGGAAAATACAAGTAAAGTATGTTTCCTCGAACATTCAAATGTACAATAAGAAACAACAATGATCTCTAGTTCCTCTCTTCTTGCCAAATCTAAGACTGTGTAATAAATTCTCCAGATCCAAAAAATATTTTCAAGCATAGGTACAATTGTATCCTCTCCTCCATCATTAGAGGTTAATATTATATCCATGCCATTTTTACCCCATACACTTTATATCTGAGGTAACATGACTTTAGATGGTGCTCGCAAATCCTCAAACAACAGATCAACTCTAATTATAAATGATGATCTCAAATTATTCCTCAGGATCCATTATGCTCTTTTGTTGGGTCCAATTAACATTTTAACTATTTTTTGATACCAATGATCTTTCTGAATTTCTCGATCAACTTCCTTTTATTGTGAAAACATACCCATAATAATAGAAATTGAAATGAAAAACAACACTAAGAACATAATAGTTGTGGGGATACCTAGGAGTAGGGCACCAAAAATTATTGTAGCAATTGATTCATGTGAATGTAGAATAAAAATTACTGAGCATTCAAGCAATAACTATTGAAAAAAGAGAGATCAAATCAATGGAACAAATACCTCAATGGTTAAATTTGAGTATCATCTCACAAACAAAATGATCAAAATCTTCTAAAACGTGACATGAAAAAATATTCCTATTGATCTAATTGTTAAATGTTTGCACTGTTGCACATCTGGTTAGGGGAAAACATGGGTCAGACTGCAAGAACATAACATCTTATCTATGGTATTTTAAGAAAGAAATGAGGCATTTTAGTAAAAGTCTCAAAAATATGTATTGTCTAATTAGAGTCAACTAGCAATTACCCTTTATGAGAAATCCAACTGCCTGCCCACATACATGGCCATGAAACTATAAAAAAAACATCTCAAATCTCACTATCACCAGAGCACCAAATTTGGTCCTATCTGTTCTCCATATCTACTTTCTCAATTGAAGAAGTAGAAGAATCAAGATGTGGACAAGCATCAAGCCACCTCCAATGACAATTAACCATAATATGTTCCTCTTAAACTCCTTCCATCTGAATTTCCAAGGAGGCCATAAGGCATTAGTGATCTGTATATTTGGTTAAGATAATAACCTAACATTTTTATGAAATAACAAGCATGGATTTAACCAACTTAATCAAAACAACACTGCATTGTTCTTTTAGGAAAAAAGGTAAAATTTATGCTATAACTTAGAAAACGAGTTAGTTTCCTAAAAAACATATTAAAATTTTCCATTACAACCACATCATGAAAAAGTAGCACACGTCACAAACACTCTTTTTCATTAGTCATAAAAATCCCTTCTCTGATCAAAATATGGACAAAAAGTTAACCAACATATCTTGTTCCGTCGAGATTATTCAATGGACAACTCATTTCTATCAGTTTTCTTCTCAATTCTTTCTACCACTAGGCTATTGTATCACTATTTTATGGTCAAACCTTGTCGGAGACACAACCCAAATGGTTATCTAAATTTCCCAGATGGTTCTATGGAATTTGGATTAATATCCATTATATTCTTGATCACATTAAATATGATATCAATTGTTAAGTGCATCTAAATGAATGCAAAGTTTTGTGACACTATAAGACAAGTTAAAGTTTTCAATGTACCATTTGATTAAATCATTACTTGATATTTTCCAATTGGATAACATGGTCATATAATTTTTTTGATTCAAAACTTAAACCACATTTCTTTTGGATAGCACCTCGACTCCCAAACTCACATCCCCAATATTTTTTTGAATTGTTCATGCAAATATCTAGATTGAAACTTCCATTTTTGAGTCCAAAAGATCTCAAAATTATGATATTGGAGAAAATATTTTGTCAATGGTCAAAGAGAGTAGCAGGGCCCAGTGGGTAATTTCTAACCCTTGGAGTCCATCAACTGTGAGTAATCATTGATGGCTTAAACTCCCTTGCAGTATACTCGGTGACAAGTCACGCCCCTTGTGTTGTATCTAATATTATTTGTACTTCCCAATCAAATTCATTCATCTGTCCAACTTGCAATCCTCAAAGTAGTGCCAAATACATTATCCATCTCATCATTAAAACTTGAACAAGATTCTTTGAAGATGCATCTGCAAGAGGTATAAGTAACTCACCCAATAAGCTTGCCTTGTAGGATTTCATTGTTTCATATGGTTGTTTGTCAAGTATATATTGATTACCTAAAAATGAAGAGAAGTTTCCCAGGCACACCTTTGTGCACATGCTCATGGAAACAACTTACATAATGATTTTAATTTTTGAACAAAAATCAATAGACAAATATATACTGAAGACTAGCATATGAGTTTCTAACATAATAATGCATATGAAAGGCATTTCAGAAACTGCTAGCATGTTTAATAAAATAATCTACAAGTAAATTTAAAAGTAAAGTTATTCGCACAATACGATTCTCGTCAGAGTGAGGACTTACACTACAATTCTCGAGAGGATCGTTCCTAATATCCTTCAAGTTAGACATCATTCGAAGCTCCGCAAAGGACGACATTCTCAGAGCCACAACTAAGGCTAGCGTTACACCTCCCCTTCGAGCAGTGAAATTTTACAAATCAACCAGCTTTTCCGGTATGGCCTCCCATCAGATCTTAGAAAACGAAACTCCAGTTTGCCCAAGTTTCACAGATATATTGATACAACTAAATCCCAAAAGAGAAAAATTCCAAGTTTGGTCAACGAAGAAGACCAAGGCAAACAAGTAAACATGATGCAAAAAGAGATCAAGCAGCGGCCAAACAAGATACAAAAAGAGATCAAGAAGTGACCAAGACTCCAACCTGAAACATTCCTCCCACCACTGCTCCTGCCCGATTGTATAGGAGAAATCAATCATTCCCTCCAATATTTCCAATGAATTATTTTTTAAATTAATTTTAAGATTATTTTAATTTTTTTTTTATTATCTTTTAAAATTTATATTTTTTATATTATCTTAAGATTTTTCTTTTTTTTTTCTGGGAAAATAGTATTTTTAACTATTATATTCATGTTTGAAAGGTAATTTATTGCCACTGTATGTGTATGTCCTTAAAGTTTTGAATCAGTTTGGATTATGTGTATGTCCTTAAAGTTTTGAATCAGTTTGGATTCATTTTAATCTTGAATATAAAGTGAATATGAAGGAATTAAGGTTTTTTTTAAAATTTAGAAAATGTATCGTTAAGAGTTATCAATATGTAAAGTGAATTTTCACTTGTACATTATTATCAAGTTAAAGAAAAGATCAAAGACTTTTACATTGGAAAATATGAAATGCATATTCTATCAAGTTTAATAAAATATTGAAAGCTTGGGAATTTTTGCTTGGATCTCATACTAAAGATCTATTTCAGAAGTTCTAATACAATAAAAAGTGAATTCATGATTAGTTATTTTAATTCTACATTCCTATCAATTGAATCCATCTACCTAAGTTTTAACATTCTAGAGAGATTTAGACACCCCTTTAAAGGGGTCTCTAAGTTTTAGCACTGTATATGGATTGAAAGACTGCTTGGCACTAAATCTTAACGTTGCATATGGATTTATAGACCACTTTGTCTCTAAATTTTAACACTATAGATGGATTTAGAGGGAGCCTCTGAATCCATATGAGGTGCTAAAAATTAATGAAATGTTTCACTTCAATATCAAAATTTAAATTTTCCATTCTTAGAGTGACACAATTAAAAATCACTATCATAAATGCCTATTTCATATTCTTGTTGTACTTGTTAGTTGGTCATATTTTTATTCTTGGGTTATAAGAGTCGTTTATGTTAATTATTATTAATTTTTCACTTATTATCTAGTCATATATTTTAGAGTTGGACTAAATTAGTCATTTAAGTTAGTCTCTTTTAGTTGGGTCACTTATTATCTAGTCGTATATTTTATCCCTAGACTAAATTATTCATTTATGTTATTCGTTTTTAATTGGGTCTCTTAATACTGTTAATTTTAGGTAGTATTTCACTTGGAAAAGTTGTGGTTACTAACATTATTAGTCACATAGTCACTAATTTCACCATTTTGTACTAGTGTATATGTCAAAAAAATCCTTTATAGTCTACTTAAATTAAATTCCAGTGTTCATCGCCTTTCATGTCTTATACTCTGCATTGTATCTTATTTCTCTTTTAGAAAAGGAACTCAATATGATCGTAAGAAGAGGGAATTAAGATAACAATAACATTAAAGTGACAAATAGAAAAAGAGAGAGAGAAGAGAACCGGTCTAGTGATACCCTTAAATCCAATATCCCGCATGAGACACACACATAGAGACTGATGGTCAAGTCTTCAGAGTTGGTGAATTCACCTGCAATTCCTTGGAAACAAAATGATAATTTTTGAAGCGATGAAAGAATATTTCATGTGTAAATTGTTGTCAAACCAATATTAAGTTGGAAACTCATATTATAATACTTGGCATTTCAAATAATATAATTTATGTGGTTGAAATTATTTATAGTTGTACTTCATACTATTGAGTATTGTAATTAACATATGTAACTTTTCATTTTCATGTTAGATGAAAATGCACATTGTATGTCATTTTTTTACTTTAGTTGCAAAATCATACTAATTAATTGATGTTGATTAATAATGAACACATAAAATCAATTTAAAACTACTAGATGAACATTTTACATTGATTAATGATGAACAAAAATAAAATGAATATATGACTAAATTAGTACTTTATAATGATTATCAATGAAAGTAATTGAAACACATATAAACTAATAAATCAATAGTTTATATAATGAATATTAAACTACCAAAAAAAGGATAAATGACTAATGTAAATGATAAATTTGTGAATATAAATGATGACTAGATTTTGCATATATATGACTATTAGTAGATAATTTACCATATCTCATAACATGACCAAAATTTAGTCATATTTCTTTTATAGTCATTAATTGGTTTCAAACGATGACTAAATTTTGCATATATATGACTATTAGTAGCCAATTTACAGTATCTTATAATGCAACCAACATTTTGGTCATATTTCTTTAGTCATTAATTGGTTTTCTAAGGTGATCATATAGTAGTAAATTTTTTTGTGTATTTGGTCATTAGTTGTGGAAATTAATGACTAAATCAATGACTAATTTAATGGCCAAATTTATGGCTAAATATACTACTAGACAATAAAATTGAGACAACCAATTAATGACTAAGCTAAAAATGACTAAAAGTTGGTTGCATTATGTTATGCTCTTAACCTGCAAAGCGATACCCAAACATAGAATTTGCGAAGAAAAGATACCGAGAACACAAAATATGCGAAGAAAATATACCCAGAGCACAGAATAGCAATGATTTTATTATCCAGAGAGAAATGTTCACAGGCCTCTTCGAGGGGGCAACCTCCAATAGAGCAGAGCTCGATTACAAAACAAGACACAATGCTCCTCGGAGGGAGTCTCTATCCTTTATATATGACTCATACATGCAATACCACGAGCCACTATCGTGGGTTTTATTAATACCATCTATCTAATACTACCGCCCATTTACCATCTAACTAATACTACCGCCCATTTGCAACTAACTGTGGTCCCGTCATTAATTGCGGGTTAACCACTTACAATTATTAATATGGGCTTTATTGACTCTTGACTATGACGTGATCCCCTGACATAAATAAGGGGGTTAGGGTGGGACCCTAACATGCCCTCCCCCTTAAGACTAGCCTTGTCCTCAAGGCTGAAGCTGCGGAAACTGCTGAAGAATAGCGGCTGGTTCCCAAGTTGCATCTTCCGGCGAGGTGTCTTTCCATTTGACTAGGACCTCCTTAATCACGCGGCCATGCAGGTGCTTGTCTCGTGTGTCTAGAACCTGTTCAGGTTGAAGCCAGATTTATCCTTCTTCATCCAATTCAGGTAGACTGGTTTGAACTCGGCAATTGTTCCCAATCACTTTCTTGAGGCACGATACATGGAAAACTGGGTGGATTTTTGTTGTAGGTGGCAAAGCCAGCTTGTAAGCCACTTCTCCAATGCGTTGAAGTACTTGATATGGTCCGTAGAATTTTGGAGAGAGCTTTTGATAGCCCTTGTCTTTGAGTGATGTTTACTTATATGGTTGCAACTTCAAAAAGACCTGATCCCCTTCTTGAAATTGGCGCTCTGAGCGATGTTGGTCAGCCTGTTGCTTCATACGGTTCTGAGCTTGATGAAGATTCTCGCGCAAGTGGGCCAGCATGGTTGCACGGTGTTGTTAGAGTTGATCCACTACTTGTACTTTGGAGCACCCCGTGAGATAAGAAGTAGGGGACGGCGGAAGTTGTCCATAGACTACTTCATAGGGAGTCATTTTGGTGGTGGCATGATAGTTGGTGTTATACCACCATTCCGCCAGAGGTAACCACTGTGCCCAAAGGTGTTGTCTTTCTGAAGTGAAACACCTAAGGTAGGTTTCTAGACATTTGTTGACTGCTTCGGTTTGACCATCTGTTTGCGGATGATATGAAGTACTGAGTTTGAGTTGAGTGCCTTGTATTCTGAAGAGCTCCTGCCAAAAATTACTGGTGAAGATTGGGTCGCGATCGGACACAATCGAAGTGGGCATTCCATGCAATTTGAAGATTTGATCCATGAAAGTTTGAGCAACCAAAGTAGGTGTGAATGGTTGGGGGAGAGCGCAGAAATGAGCATACTTCGATAGTCGGTCCACAACCACCATGATGACTGATTTGTTCCCAGACTTTAGAAGACCTGTAATCAAATCCATGGAGACCTCCATCCAAATTGACGCCGGAATGGGCAATGGTTGTAATGTGCCTGGTGTGTTGACGGTTTCCCCCTTGTGGCGTTGACAGATGTCACATTCTGCTACAAAAGTAAGGATGTCTTGTTTCATGCCGGTCCAAAAAAATGATCTTCTGGTGCGAGCGTATGTCTTCTGAAAGCCCGAATGTCCTGCAATGGGAGAGGAGTGCAATTCTGCCAAAATGCGACTTTTGAGGGTGGATGTTGGTGATATGACGACTCTGTCCTTGTAGCGAAGAATATCATTCTGCCATGAGTAGCCCTTGTTGGAATTAGGATCTGCCTGTAATTGAGAAATGAGTTGGGAGAGCTCAGGATGTGAAAACCATTCCCCGCGAGCCGCTTCAATCCAGTCTGGAATGGGGAGGGATATTGCGAGCAAAGTACTTTCCTCCTCAAAATGTCATGACAATGCATCTGCTACCCTGTTGTCTTTCCCTTTCTTGTAAATGATCTCATAATCATAACCCATCATTTTGGCTAACCATTTATTTTGTTGGGGGGAAGATAGGCGTTGCTCCAAAAAATATTTAAGACTGTGATGATCTGTGCGGATTTGGAAACGTCGCCCAAACAAGTAAGGTCGCCAGGTCTCAACTGCATGTAAGATGGCCATCATTTCCTTCTCATAGGTAGATTGGCCCAAGTTCTTCCCACTTAGTTGTTGGCTGGTGAAGGCCAATGGTCGTCCTTCCTGCATTAAGACTGCTCCAATACCTGTTCCCGAAGCATCAGATTCAATGACAAATGTTTTGGTGAAGTCCGGTAGTGCTAAGACCGGAGTGGAACACATGGCGGTTTTGAGAGCGGTACATGCCTGTTGTGCTTCTTCGTTCCAGAAGAAGGAATTTTTCTTGAGAAGTTGCGTCAGGGGTTTCGCTATGCGGCCATAGTTGCGGACAAATTTACGATAATAGCCTGTGAGACCCAAAAATCCTCTCAAGCTTTTCAAGGTCTTAGGTTGAGGCCATTCTTGCATTGCCTGGATCTTTTTGGGATCAACCTTGACACCTTCACGGCCCACAATGTGGCCTAAATACTCAACTTCTTCCATGCCAAACGCACACTTAGACATTTTGACAAATAGTTTATGCTTGCTGAGCAGTTACAAGAGGATATCTACATGCTTAAGATGTGCCGCCCAAGTGCCACTATAGATGAGGATGTCATCGAAGAAGACCAGGACAAATTTTCTGAGATATGGTCTGAGGAGGTGATTCATAAGGCTCTGAAAAGTAGAGGGGGCATTACAGAGACCAAATGGCATGACCAAGAACTCATAATGGCCTTCATGAGTTCTGAAAGCTGTCTTGGGAATGTCAACTTCCTTCATGCGAATTTGGTGGTAGCCTGAGCGAAGATCCAATTTAGTGAAGAATTGAACCCCATTGAGTTCGTCCAGCAAATCGTCAACCACTGGGATGGGAAATTTATCTTTGACTGTTAACTTATTGAGGGCCCTGAAGTCTGGACACATCCGCCACTCCCCATCTTTCTTGAGGACCATGATGACTGGAGATGAGTAAGGACTAATACTAGGACGAATGACACCTGCTTCCAACAATTCCTTGATGATTTTTTCTCTTTCATTCTTTTGGGTGAACGGATGTCTGTATGGCCGCACATTTGGGGGTTGGGCCCCTGGGACCAATGTGATGCTATGATCATGTTCCCCTCGCGAGGGTGGAAGTTCATGAGGTTTGTCAAAGACCATCTGATGTTTATTCAAAATCTGTTGCATCTCAGGATGAATTGGCGAAGACATGGTATCTACTACCTGTATGGCATTAAATTGAGCTACTACTCCATGATGGCCCTTTTTTAACAATTTTTCCATACGATGCGAGCTTATGATAGAAGGGGCTCCCGGTTGTAGCCCACGGAGGGTATGTGTGTAGTCGTTCTGCTTAAAACTCATATATAACTCCTGGAAATCCATTGTGATTGGCCCAAGAGTGCGGAGCCATTCCACCCCTAGGACATTGTCGCAACCCCCCATGTGTATTGCAAACATGTGGGTTTTCAATTGATAATCCCCCATTTGAATTTTGACATTTTCACAGCGACCTTCACATTTCATTGTGCCTCCATCTGCAATCTGGACTTGGAAGTTAGAAACTGCTCGGACATAACAATGTGCTGCTTCAGCGATCTTTTGGTGGATGAAATTATGGGTACTTCCACTATCAATCAAAACTATTACTGGCCGATGTTTAAGAAAACCCCTGATTTTGAGAGTTTGAGGTGAAGAAATTCCTGCCAATGCATGTAGCGAAATCATTGGTTCATCAGATACCATCTCCTGTTGGTTATCTTCTTCGGTCGCCTCTGGTTCCTCAAGTGGTGGATCTTCCTTGGTGGAGCTGTAGTCAGTGGCATCTATTTGAAAAAACTTGTGCTCTTTGCATTTATGACCCGGGGAATATTTTTCATCACAGTAGTAACATAGTCCTTGCTTCCTTCTTTCGGCCATTTCTACAGGTGACACCTTTTGAATCTTAAGTGTTTGGGTCATATTAGGAGCCTGTGAGGGATGAACTTTAGCGGGAAAGTTGGGGCAGCTGGATTGAGCTGTTAATGCCCTTTCCACCTTACGGGCTACCTGGCAAGCCTCGTTCCATGTGGGGGGATGGTGGAGTAGAACCTGAGCTTTGATGGCTTCTTTAAGACCGATGATAAAGCATTCCATGTAGAATTCATCTGTGAGACCCTTAGTGCGGAAGGCTAAGGCTTCAAAAGCGGTAATATATTCATCCACTGTACCCGTCTGTCGAAGCTTAGTGAGACGCCCCAAAAAAGAGTCTTCCTGTTCAAAGCAATTTCGAAGAGCTTTGGTAAATTGGCCCCAATTCTGAAATTGTCCATTGCAACGCTGATACCATTCCTTCCATTGCCATCGTTCACTGTCCAAGTAAATGGTGCCCACCATAAGCTTAGTCCCCTCATCTATGATATGATTCAATTGAAAATACTGCTCCATTTGTGCTAGCCATGTGGACGTGTGAGAACCGTCAAATTTATGCATATCCAACATGGGAGGTCTCTGATTGGGTGGTAGATGGGTGTGCCAGATGTGACGAGAGTGGCTAGACTCCCCCTCATGGTATTCATGACCCTTATATGCCTCCTCGTGGGCTGGCTCCTTGCCCTTGTCCTGTATTAGGCACTCTAATCCTTTAAGATGATTTTCGATCCTTTCCACCACAGAGTGGAGGGAGTGCACCTCTTCTTCTATTTTTTCTATCCTTTCATTGGCCATTGCTTGAGTCCTTTCATTGGCCATTGCTTGAGGGCGAGTTTCTACCATACACCCGTCTGACTAAAATTTGGGACCGCCGAATTTTTTTTTTTGCCAAGAATTGAATGGTACCACCTTGCTCAGCTCGTCGTCCTGATTCTGATGGGCTAGGTCACCAATAAGCCCTAACGGAGTTTTACTCCTTTCTGATCAATACTGCAGTGGCCAAATCCTTAAAATGTCAATGCCACCAAAAGTCCTGCGAAAATTATATCCAGGTACAGGAACCCTTTCCAACTACTCCGATCTGGCGAATCTGGGAGATCTGAATGGTGGAACAACTGCTGCTGCTGATCTGGAATATCAGATCTGGTGAATCTGAGAGATCTGAATGGTGGAAGAACTGCTGCTGCTGATCTGGAATAGATGATGTGTGATCCCTCGAGAGAAAGGGAACTATGGTCTTGGGGAGTGTCAGGTGCTACAGATCGCAATATACATAAGGGTCTGACAGTAGTACTCGGCCCAATGTTTCAGGGCTCTAACTAAGGAGGATCGACCGTACCCTTAGCCGTACAACCTGACTACCCTATCGTACGAGCGAGTAATCTCTCCGAGTGTTGTTCTCGGTGTACTGTAGCAAAAAGATGGCCGAAGGTTTATCTATGGCGAGGTTTCAAGGGAGCTAGGGGGCTTCCTATATACCCAAAGGGTATGTGGAAGACAGTCCGTGCGTGGTTCTGTCTAATGCGCTACTACTCGAAGGGGTACCCACAGGGGTTACAAGGGAGTCCAACAGACGTGACCACCTCTTGTATTTCCTGCGTGCATGCCTCCCCAAATCCGCAGGTTTATGCGCTTAACGACAGATCCCATGGTTTAAAGACGCCGGAACACATCTCTAGTCTAAAAACTTTTTGCTAAAATTTGGAGATCCCACCGAGCCCTGGAAAGTGCTCTGATACCACTTATTATGCTCTTAACCTGCAAAGCGATACCCAAACATAGAATTTGCGAGGAAAAGATACCGAGAACACAAAATATGCGAAGAAAATATACCCAGAGCACAGAATAGCAATGATTTTATTATCCAGAGACAAATGTTCACAGGCCTCTTCGAGGGGGCAACCTCCAATAGAGCAGAGCTCGATTACAAAACAAGACACAATGCTCCTCGCAGGGAGTCTCTATCCTTTATATATGACTCATACATGCAATACCACGAGCCACTATCGTGGGTTTTATTAATACCATCTATCTAATACTACCGCCCATTTACCATCTAACTAATACTACCGCCCATTTGCAACTAACTGTGGTCCCGTCATTAATTGCGGGTTAACCACTTACAATTATTAATATGGGCTTTATTGACTCTTGACTATGACGTGATCCCCTGACATAAATAAGGGGGTTAGGGTGGGACCCTAACACATTATAAGATACTGTAAATTAGCTACTATTAGTCACTGGCTGAAAAATGATCGTTTATATGTCAATTTTAGTAACTATTTTTCCATTTTATACTAGTGAAATGAGTAGTGAGGAAAATAGAAAACCAAAAATAGTCAACCTTGGGCTTCTTACCTCTTCTAAAAATTTCTCAGAAAGGGCCAATGAAAGGTCAATTCACCACTATCCATCCTCCTAACATGATTTGATTCATATACCCCTTCCATTTCATCAATTTCTAGCTCATTTAAAGCATGGTCCCGAAATGCTACAAGATTATCCCATAATTCTACAAGATACGAACAGTCTTGTTAAGAACACACAACAGGGCTAATTCTTTTATTTCTGAAGGAGAGAAAAGTGTCTTTGAACTCAAAACAAATATTCCCACCTATCCCAAGTGCCAATGGTCCACTTGGGCCATCCTACACCATCCTTTTGAGCTCATTATAGTCTTATTTATAGGCTTCATTTAGCAAACAGTTACAACAACAATGTTTTCTTGCTATTTAAACTTGGGGAAGGCATCATTGTCCATGGATACATGTATAATGACCTTAATTGATCTCCATTAAGTTCCCACAGCAAGAAGAGATCCAAGAAATGGTGATTTTATGGAGTCTATGTGACTCCTACAGGAAACTCTCTTTCTTGTAGCAACCTTCAAAATCCCAAAAAAACCACCACTACTTAGCAAGAATTGAAGATAAGAGGCCAAGAGGGCCCTCAAATCATCAATTTCATTTGAAGAAGACTCCGGCAACATGAAAATGAAGGTTGGAAATGTTGGGAATATTACTAAGAGCAGGGGTGAATCAGTATATACAAATCAATAACTTTTTCATTTCCATAATCAGATTTATATATGCTACTTCAGTGAAGGGAACTCACATGTGCATGCAACTATTATTAAGGAAAGCAACGTATAGCTAGTGAACTTATGATTCAACTAATTCATCATATGATCATCTTTAATGAGTGCATCAGTACTTTATTAAACATTAAACTGTAACCATATGCAGTAATAACAGAATAAACCATCACACATAAGGAACACACATGAACACCAAGATTTAAGGTGGAAACCTAATGCGGGAGATAACCCACCTATTGTTGTTGTCTCTGTCTTCTTTTTAATACAAAGAATAATCTCTTTACAATCTTGTAATAGTGTAGGCTCATACTAGTATGCAGTCACCCACCTGCAGAAGGCTACAACCTTCTCCTGTTCTCCAGTTTCTACTGGAAGGGAGCTACAATCCCCTAGTTCTTGTACTAGTCGATATGTTTACTAGTACATAATATTTGACCTACAGAAGGCTACAACCTTCACTCATTATCCAGTTGCTACTGGAAGGGAGCTCCAACACCCCTAATCAAATTACCAGCCACTATTGGCAAGAAGCTTTGACTTCCTTACTGAAGACTCCAACCCTTAGTATCTATTGTAGCCAGCAACACCCCCCCCTATTCAATTAAGTATCAACCATGATACTGAATGAATGGGGACCCTTAGTTAATTTTTTAGGAAAAGCAAGAGTTTCTTTTTGAGGTCGCAATCATACGCTTAAAAAAAACCTCTTGGATATTTTAAAGCCTAAGTCTATGATAAAAGAGAAAACCTTTAAGGTCGCATTGCGAAAGGATAGGAAACACCTTCATTTCCCTTTTTATGTGCAACATCCTCGTGTTAATAATGACATCGCATCGCAAATTAGTAACGCTCATAAAGAGAAACCTAAAGATTCGCCGATCTGCGATAACGTCGATCGCTAGATCGCATATCGCAGAAATGAGCCAGGCAAGATTTGGTGAGCATTAAATTCCTGCGATCTGCGATATTGCAATCGCTGCAATGCCACATCCATACGATTTGCGATGATGCGATTTGCGATCGCGCGACATGCGAGGTTACGTCATCAAATCATAAATCACTTCGGTACGAATCCTTCGGGCGCGCCATTCAAAGAAAAAGCCACTTACTATAATCTGACCCGAAATCATGTGCTTTTAATGATAGTAAATGAATCAGTTGTCAGTTATTAAATGGATTAAAGACGCGTGCCTTGGTAGAGATTTACTTCACATAAGGTGGCATATTTGATTTCTCTCTTGCATTTAAAACTCTCCCATCACCTTTCTAGATCAGTCATTTCCATTTCACTTGTAATCTGCAGGAACAAAATGCTAAGACGTCTCAGACAGAAACGCAAAGAGAAATGGGAAAGAAAAATAGAGCTCAAAGCTCCGAAGTGAGGGAGAAGACCAAGGAGATGGCGCCCCTGTACACAGACACAGCCTGCAACAAAGACGCAGGGATATCGACATGGGAAGGCCTGTACAGGCTGCTAGAGGAAGAAAAGCCTAGAATAATGAAGGTGACTGCTGTCGCGGGCGCACCACGCTCTTCTGAGGCGTCCTTGGAGGACCTAGCATGTTCATTCCTTCACAGAATAGCAGCAAGACCCAAAATTCTACCATACACAGATATGATCAAGTGGGTATTGGATGATGCAGAATTAAAGGGCAGACAATTCAAAGTTCATGGACATGGGCTTGTAGGATCATTTGCTGCACAAGATTTGAAGCTTATGTATCATCTTCCTGAACCGCAAGCGACCTATAATGCACAATTTGTTAAGAAGTTCGCGGCGGAGAATCCAGATCTATCAGACACCACTAAGGAATGGTCTAGAAGAGACGAGCCGCTAAAAAAGGATAAAAACGGTATGTACAGCACTGGTTCCCTCACCTCTCCATATTGTTTTGCTGCGGCCATGCTCTGTAGGTTATTTGCGATGCCGGATATCAACAAGTTTTCATCTGAGTGGTTGCCATTAATTGATGCTGCCACTAACGCCGACATCCTAGATTGGGCCAAAATCCTTTCTGATACTCTATACACGGCTGTTCTCAATTACCGGTCTAAGAGATCCTTCTCTCAAAGGGTCTATCCTCCTTTTTATCTGTCTGCCTATATTATGGATTCTGTTTGTCTTGTATCTGAATTCCCTATTATGGGTTGGAAATGGACTACCCAAGACCCATTACCCATCCATGTTTATCATAAGAGCTTATGGGATTCCCAGTTTACCCCTCCCTTTTACCAGATTTGCCATGGGGTTATTTTGCCCCTATATAGAATGATATACGATAAGGACCCCCCAAGGTGCTCTCCCGAGGCCCAAATTGACATCATCCCTGTCGCGAGATGGTTTTGGGAAGAATGGTTTACTTACATTAGAGTTTTTGGAAGCACTGTACCCCCACATGTCCTACCCCTATATATCTCTGATAAACTTTTGGCCCGGGAAATCGCTTATCAAACCTGTTCTGAAGGCGGCTTGACCAAGGACCTAAAGGACAAGAAGAAGGCCATATGGCCTCAATTTCCCGTAACTTGTGGGGCCTTCTCTTTGTTCGATGTAGGACACACTTTTGGTGAAGTGGAGAATGTGACGTGTCTTCAATTATTTAAGTTCCCAACGAGGCCATTCGACCCAAATAATGTGGCCCAAGAATTCACAACGAACGTCAAGATAAGAGTGTTCTCTGGAAAGAAAGATCCGTTTGATGATCTGTTTCAGAGTAAAAGTTCGCTCAAAGAAATTTTGCGGGAAGCTCAGTCGAGGTTGTCTCCAGATGACCTCCAAAAATTCACATTATATAGAGAAAGAAGGCTGGCCAGTGTACCACTAGAGAGGCTGCGACTACCTACTAGGGAACCAACTCCAAGCATCAGCCTCAGTGAAAACTCCGGCACTTCCAGGTCTAAGTCCAACGCCGCACAAGAAGTATCTGAGCATCCTGAAGAGTCTGGTCACGAACAAGAAAAAAACGAAGAAACAACCAAAGACACAGCTCAGTCGAGTGCAATGTCTCAGCAGCAAGTTATCGCCTCACCACCAAGAGATGTCCCCCCTCCTGTCATCGAAGCACCACATGTCACGACAGAGCTAGATAAAGAGTGGGAAACCTTCAATGAATTGATCAATCTTGAAGGGCAAGTCCCGAAAACACCTGTGAATAATACACAGGTGGTGCAAGAAGTCGTTTCGACCATGGTCAGTAGTGCCACAGAAGCTGAACACCTTCCTATCGCTCCATCCTTAGAACTTCTACTTAACGTAGAAGAAATTCCCCCACTGGATGTATTCTATAGTCCCCAACACAAAGCAGTTGTAAGGAGACAGAGAAAGAAAATAAAGCTTGAAAATACACTATCTCAAGAGGCTGAACATTTGGACGTCTTATGGAAAGACCCCAATAATAATCCGACTGAAAATCTTACGCAGCTGTCTCAGATTGCAGGAGCGTATGCTTTTGCAACTATTGATAAGGCCTCTGAGGTTCAGCAACTATTAAAGGAGCAAGAAAAGCATATACAACTGCTAAAACAACAGTTGTTGCAAGCCAACGCGAACACTGAAGCTTCTAGACAGCTTGAAAATCTACAGGAAGACTTTCAACGGATGCAGATAGGCTATCAAAGGAGTCTCGAAGAAAAATAAAAACAATTGCAGACTTTGCAAGAAACGCATAAAGATGAGCCTAAGCTGGCAGAGTTTATCTCAGAATCTATCAGCTTGAATGAGCAACTACTGCAGCAACAGGAAGAGTTGGGATGTAAAATATCACAGTGGAGTCACTATTGTGCGCTGAGCGACAAAATCACCAGTCAAGTGGTGGATTTGCGGAGCAACTATGATCATAACGACAAGAAGGTGACAAAATATTTGACTTGGCAAGATGATGAGGAAGGGAAAAGAGCAGGTGCACCCAGGATTAATGAAAATCATAAAGAGTTGCTCTTTAATAAATGGGACGATCAAATCACGCGGGCGGAGCAAGCAGCAGAGACAGCAGCGACACAGGCAAGCATTCTTATTGACTGTGTAAATGAGAATTTACACAGGGAAAATTTAATTGCAGAGACCACCCCGGGGTACCTACCAAACAAGTTGCAACTGGAAACAGAATGGAAGCAGAAAGCACAGGCAAAAGGGAAGGCGATCCAAGCATTGGCCAAGCTGAATTGGGAATGTTACTGGACGTATTTGGTTAAACCACACAACCAATGGATGACGGTGAAGTGCATTACAAACACAGCCGAGAAGTTAGAGCCAGCTCTTGTAGATGTCGTTTTCGCAGCACAGCTCAGCGCAGAAATCAGTCAGCCGACTCTTCTCAAGCCTATGCTGGACACTTGCAACTTTAAAGACAAAGTTCATAAGTGATTTCATTTAGAATGTTGGTTTTTCTCTTTAACTAGATTAGAAAAAGGACGGTCATTTGAAAACCGTATCCTAAAATTTTGTAATGATACTATTATTAGAATTAGGAAGTAGTATTTTAACCCTTCTCATTGCATTGGAGAAGGGTCCATAAATTTGTCAAAAACTTGTCCTCGGAACATGCACTTCTGCACCCTCAGAGGAGGTTTTGATGAATGGAAGGATCGAGATTTATTTATGTTTGCATTTTAATGTCTGCTACTGATGTTGCACTTCTGTACTCTTAGTAGATGTTAGAAGTAAGTAGAGATAAATCGTTATTGCTTGAGGTTTATGAGTGAAAACCAGTCATAAATGGTACTTTTATCTCTTGATGAATTTCTGCTTATATTCTTAAAGTGATATGCAGTTTTAGTTGTTTATATGTTGATGTATCAATGTTTGGATTACCATTTGGCACTTCTGTATGGTGGAATCATTTGCTTGTGCTTAACATATGAATGACTTATTATGTGATATGTTGTTCACAACTGTTTTGCCTAACTTTTTATGCAGAATGGTTCATCTTAATTGATTTATATTCTTATGATAGCTGAATGATCTTTATTACCAGTTATTGTTTGAAATCTTTTTAGATCACATAATAGAAGAGTTATATACCGGGTTAGCATAGATTTGATGTGTTGTTTTCATTAGATTATAATAACATAGATTTAGTTTATAAGTTAGATTTGAGTTAGCTCTAAAGCACTTCCAAAATCAACATAATCAAACTCTACACACACACACCCTTTAGATTGGGAAGTTGGTCCCATTATCCCTAGTCGGACCCGCTACACCAAACGGGCAAGGAGCCACCAACCAGGTTCCAGACCGGGTGGGTATCCCCCTTGTTGTTGACCCGATTTCGCGGCCCTCAACATATTTGGCACTAGAAGGAGGGCCTGAGCATAGTGTCTGTTGGAATGTTTTCCAAATTATAAATCTTGAGACAGGATGGCTGCTCATAGAATTCCTATTTGGAGTTGCATCCATGTTCCTACCTCTTCCAACACTCCACCAGATGTGGTAAGGCTCTTGTCTCAGGTAAAATTCAACGGTAAGAATAATTCTTCTGCATTTAATCATGCCCTTCAATTCATTCAAAAAGTTTCGAGTTCTGATATTCAGAGAATTGATGAATGCGTTTTGTGCAGGATTTTTACTCTTACATTCACAGCGAAAGCTAGAAAATGGTGCAGAACCCTCCCAGTTGCATCAATCCACAGCTGGGACCAATTCGTTAGGACTTTCATCTTGGAATTTGATTGTTATGACTACGACCAGGTATATGATGAAATTGATTATCTATGGAAACAAGATGAACCCATAAGGGATTTCAATATGTGATTTCATATTAAATGTCTACAGTGTGATCTCGAGGATGAGCTCACAGATGAAGAATCTTCAAATTATGATGAGTATTTCCTACCTGCTATGTCTGATCAAGCAGAAATTAGTTCGACCTTTGTTTCATTTTCTTCTAATATGAATGAGCATTTCAAGTCAAATACACAAATCATCCGTAATGAAGAAAATCTGCAAAGCCTAGGAGTCATGCATGCTCTAATGCCAGAGAACAAAAACGAAAATTCTGAAAGAGAAACTACCTTGGAACCAGAAGATGACTCTGACACAAAGTCAGACAATATCATTACGAATCAACGAATGCAGATGCCAAGGTTAGAACAGCGAACTATGTCTCTTTCAAAAAGTATCAGCGCACAAAGGTATGATCTAAAGCCCGATGTTTATGATGGATCTGATGAACAAAGTTTTTTTTATGATGTTTTCAAACGCATTATTCCAGATTCACATTTTTCTCTTTATCCCGATGTTTTTAGTGATGATAATTTTTCCCCTCTCCACATTAAAGATGTCTCAAAGAACACAGAGGGTTATTCAAATGACTCATCATTAGGTCTTCAAGATAAAGAGACAGCTTTAGCACATCCTTTGATTAATGTCGAACAAGAGATGCTTGACCTCCCTTTTATGAAAATATATAATGAAAAAGAGGAACCTAGGGAAATCTGTAGAGTCTTTCGTGATAGTTACTTTGACAACGATGATGCTGTTGAGTTATCCCAAGTAACTCAACTAGGTTCAGATAATGAGAAATATCTTAAATCAGAAATCATATCACACGATCCTCATTTCAAAGTAAAAAATCATCTAAATGATTTTACTATCCAAGACAATACCCCGATCTATGATTCATATCATGACGAAAACTCCACTCCTGTTCGCAATCATAACTTATTTCCTGATTCACAAGACCTGGCCAGTTCTTGTGAAGAGCAAGATGTTACAAGTAAATCCCAGTTGTGCTGTAACAATATTTGTACAAATAATCATTCATTTCTTTATCACCTGAACTCATTTTGTACAAAATTGGATTTCTTTTTAAATTTTCAAGCTTTGGATAGATTATGTTTTAGCGATTTATATATGAGAACTTTCGTTTCAAACGAAATCGCTAAAAGCCCAGCGTTAACAAAAAACAGGTTACAAGCCATTGAAACTAAAAAATCATCTTCACAATCTGACTTGTTATCCTTCCTATTGCGAGATCATCAATTCATAACAGAAATTCATCCTAACTTTTATGATCCAATAGGTATCCAATTGGAAAAAAGTTCTCATAAGAATGAAAAAACAGACAGAATTCCAATTGAGATTGTATGTTCTTATTCCAAAGCCAATATTTATGATCCAAGAAAAGTTTGGCTCTTTACACTAATGTTTGAAAGTTTCATACGGCTAGGAATAAAAATGAATAGATGGTTCCATTGGAAATATCATTTCACATAGTTGATTCTCTGTATATAGTTAGAATAGGAGTAGGGGCAATTTAGCTAGGTTATTAGGTTTGCTTTTAATAATTGATAGGCAGAGTTATTCTGTACATAACCCTAGGGAATGCTCGCCTCTCATTGCGTGAAATATTTTTCTCCATAATAATGTTTGCTTTGGTTAACCGCATTTGGCATTTACTAAAGACGCCTTTTCTCTGTTAAAGATTTTTGAAACCTCTGCTTCTATGAACAGCAAATCTTTTAGGAATTTGATCTTTATTATCAATAGAACTCTAACCCAGATATGATGATAGTTTCAACTGCCGAAAAATTTAAAGAAAGCTATCTTAGTGAAGAATTTGTTTTAGGTCAGCACAGTGAAAGGTATTAATATTAAAATAAAAGATTCTCTATAGAAACAGCCATTACCAAAACAAACCTATCATTGTCGTCCAGAACTTTCTTAAGGAAAGAAAATTTGACTTCCTCCCTGCTAAAGGAAAACGCAACATTCAGAAGAATAATCCAAAAAGACACTATATCTCAAAGAATAAGAGGTCTCATCGCGAGCCAGCTTATCATGACCACAGATATTATAACTTGCTGACTTTGCCAAAACTGTCTACCAAAACATGGCAATGACTCAAGATTGTTGCAATCAAAAGACAAGGGGTCTCATCACGAGCCAGCTTGTTCAGCAAAAGTGTAAATCAAGTGAATGACTGTGTCATAATTTGGCCACCAAACCAAGACATTTTTCTTTAGAGAATAAAAAGGAAAAAGTGTCGAAAAAGGATTTTTCTCTGAAAAAGTTGTAAATAACCTTAAGCAGGATAAAGGATCATTGCTGGGTAATAGGTAACCCTGTCGAGGCTATGGACGCCTGCTGGCAGCAGAGGCTCTACCTGCGACAAAGGAGCATATTTAAAAAGAGCTGATACATAGAGAAGACTTTATTTTATGTTTTACAAGACCAAGTAATGACTGATTTAAATGCAAAGCACAAGCTGAAGATGCAAGTAATTGAAATAGAAAGAGGTTGAAACGAAACATCATTGACAGTTTGAAGTATCATTTGCTTTATCTTTTTATAATAAAGTTCAAGTTTTTCTTTAAGAAAATTTTTTCAGGAGTTTCAAAGCGTCAATATAAAAGCAGAGATAACTGGTTCTCCCAAGTGAATCGCCAATTGTTGTAGCCAGCAACACCCCCCCTTATTCAATTAAGTATCAACCATGATACTGAATGAATGGGGACCCTTAGTTAATTTTTTAGGAAAAGAAAGAGTTTCTTTTTGAAGTCACAATCATACACTTAGAAAAAACCTCTTGGATATTTTAAAGCCTAAGTCTATGATAAAAGAGAAAACCTTTAAGGTCGCGTTGCGAAAGGATAGGAAACACCTTCATTTCCCTTTTTATGCGCAACATCCTCGTGTTAATAATGACATCGCATCGCAAATTAGTAACACTCATAAAGAGAAACTTAAAGATTCGCCGATCTGCGATAACGTCGATCGCTAGATCGCATATCACAGAAATGAGCCAAGCAAGATTTGGTGAACATTAAATTCCTGCAATCTGCGATATTGCGATCGCTGCAATGCCACATCCATATGATTTGTGATGATGCGATTAACGATCGCGCGACATGCGAGGTTACGTCATCAAATCATAAATCACTTCGGTACAAATCCTTCGGGCGCGCCATTCAAAGTAAAATCCACTTACTATAATCTGACCCGAAATCATGTGCTTTCAATGATAGTAAATGAATTAGTTGTCAGTTATTAAATGGATTAAAGACGCGTGCCCTGGTAGAGATTTACTTCACGTAAGGTGGCATATTTGATTTATCTCTTGCATTTAAAACTCTCCCATCACCTTTCTAGATCAGTCATTTCCATTTCACTCGTAGTCTGCAGGAACAAAACGCTAAGACGTCTCAGACCGAAACGCAAAGAGAAATGGGAAAGAAAAATAGAGCTCAAAGCTCCGAAGTGAGGGAGAAGACCGAGGAGATGGCGCCCCTGTACACAGACATAGCTTGCAACAAAGACGCAAGGATATCGACATGGGAAGGCATGTACAGGCTGCTAGAGGAAGAAAAGCCTAGAATAATGAAGGTGATTGCTGTCGTGGGCGCACCACGCTCTTCTGAGGCGTCCGTGGAGGACCTAGCATGTTCATTCCTTCACAGAATAGCGGCAAGACCCAAAATTCTACCATACACAGATATGATCAAGTGGATATTGGATGATGCAGAATTGAAGGGCAACCAATTCAAAGTTCATGGACATGGGCTTGTAGGATCGTTTGCTGCGCAAGATTTGAAGCTTATGTATCATCTTCCTGAACCACAAGCGACCTATAATGCACAATTTGTTAAAAAGTTCGCGGCGGAGAATCCAGATCTATCAGACACCACTAAAGAATGGTCTAGAAGATATGAGCCGCTAAAAAAGGATAAAGACGGTATGTACATCACTGGTTCCCTCACTTCTCCATATTGTTTTGCTGCGGCCATGCTCTGTAGGTTATTTGGGATGCCGGATATCAACAAGTTTTCATCTGAGTGGCTGCCATTAATTGATGTTGCCACTAACGCCGACATCCTAGATAGGGCCAAAATCCTTTCTGATACTCTATACATGGTTGTTCTCAATTACCGGTCTAAGAGATCCTTCTCTCAAAGGGTCTATCCTCCTTTTTATCTGTCTGCCTATATTATGGATTCTGTTTGTCTTGTATCTAAATTCCCTATTATGGGTTGGAAATGGACTACCCAAGACCCATTGCCCATCCATGTTTATCATAAGATCTTATGGGATTCCCAGTTTACCCCTCACTTTTACCAGATTTTCCATGGGGTTATTTTGCCCCTATATAGAATGATATACGATAAGGACCCCCCAAGGTGCTCTCCCGAGGCCCAAATTGACATCACGCCCGTCGCGAGATGGTTTGGGGAAGAATGGTTTACTTACATTAGAGTTTTTGGAAGCACTGTACCTCCACATGTCCTACCCCTATATATCCCTGATAAACTTTTGGCCCGGGAAATCGCTTATCAAACCTGTTCTGAAGGCGGCTTGACCAAGGACCTAAAGGACAAGAAGAAGGCCATATGGCCTCAATTTCCCGTAACTTGTTGGGCCTTCTCTTTGTTCGATGTAGGACATGCTTTTGGTGAAGTGGAGAATGTGACGTGTCTTCAATTATTTAAGTTCCCAGCGAGGCCATTCGACCCAAATAATGTGGCCCAAGAATTCACAACGAACGTCAAGATAAGAGTGTTCTCTGGAAAGAAAGATCCGTTTGATGATCTGTTTCAGAGTAAAAGTTCTCTCAAAGAAATTTTGCGGGAAGCTCAGTCGAGTTTGTCTCCAGATGACCTCCAAAAATTCACATTATATAGAGAAAGAAGGATGGCCAGTATACCACTAGAGAGGCTGCGACTACCCACTAGGGAGCCAACTCCAAGCATCAGCCTCAGTGAAAACTCCAGCACTTCCAGGTCTAAGTCCAACGCCGCACAAGAAGTATCTGAGCATCCTGAAGAGTCTGGTCACGAACAAGAAAAAAACGAAGAAACAACCAAAGACACAGCTCAGTCAAGTGCAATGTCTCAGCAGCAAGTTATCGTCTCACCACCAAGAGATGTCCCCCCTCCTGTCATCGAAGCACCACTTGTCACGACAGAGCTAGATAAAGAGTGGGAAACCTTCAATGAATTGATCAATCTTGAAGGGCAAGTCCCGAAAACACCTGTGAATAATACACAGGTGGTGCAAGAAGTCGGTTCGACCATGGTCAGTAGTGCCACAGAAGCTGAACACCTTCCTATCGCTCCATCCTCAGAACTTCTACTTAACGTAGAAGAAATTCCCCCACTGGATGTATTCTATAGTCCCCAACACAAAGCAGTTGTAAGGAGACAGAGAAAGAAAAGAAAGCTTGAAAATACACTGTCTCAAGAGGCTGAACATTTGGACGTCTTATGGAAAGACCCCAATAATAATCCGACTGAAAATCTTACGAAGTTGTCTCAGATTGCAGGAGCGTATGCTTCTGCAACTATTGATAAGTCCTCTGAGGTTCAGCAACTATTAAAGGAGCAAGAAAATCATATACAACTGCTACAACAACAGTTGCTGCAAGCCAACGCGAACACTGAAGCTTCCAGACAGCTTGAAAAGCTATAGGAAGACTTTCAACGAATGCAGATAGGCTATCAAAGGAGTCTCGAAGAAAAAGAAAAACAATTGCAGACTTTGCAAGAAACGCATAAAGATGAGCCTAAGCTGGCAGAGTTTATCTCAGAATCTATCGGCTTGAACGAGCAACTACTGCAACAACAGGAAGAGTTGGGACGTAAAATATCATAGTGGAGTCACTATTGTGCGCTGAGCGACAAAATCACCAATCAAGTGGTGGATTTGTGGAGCAACTATGATCAGAACGACAAGAGGGTGACAGAATATTTGACTTGGAAAGATGATGAGGAAGGGAAAAGAGCAGGTGCACCCAGGATTAATGAAAATCATAAAGAGTTGCTCTTTAATAAATGGGACGATCAAATCACGCGGGCGGAGCAAGCAGCAGAGACAACAGCGACACAGGCAAGCACTCTTATCGACTGTGTAAATGAGAATTTACACAGGGAAAATTTAATTGCAGAGACCACCCCGGGGTACCTACCAAACAAGTTGCAACTAGAAACAGAATGGAAGCAGAAAGCACAGGCAAAAGGGAAGGCGATCCAAGCGTTGGCCAAGCTGAATTGGGAATGTTACTAGACATATTTGGTTAAACCACACAGCCAATGGATGACGGTGAAGTGCATTACAAACGCAGCCGAGAAGTTAGAGCCAGCTCTTGTATATGCCGTTTTCGCAGCACAGCTCAGCGCAGAAATCAGTCAGCCGACTCTTCTCAAGCCTATGCTGGACACTTGCAACTTTAAAGACCAAGTTCATAAGTGATTTCATTTAGAATGTTGTTTTTTCTCTTTAACTAGATTAGAAAAAGGACGGTCATTTGAAAACCGTATCCTAAAATTTTGTAATGATACTATTATTAGAATTAGGAAGTAGTATTTTAACCCTTCTCATTGCATTGGAGAAGGGTCCAGAAATTTGTCAAAAACTTGTCCTCGGAACATGCACTTCTGCACCCTCAGAGGAGGTTTTCATGAATGGAAGGATCAAGATTTATTTATGTTTGCATTTTAATGTCTGCTACTGATGTTGCACTTCTGTACTCTTAGTAGATGTTAGAAGTAAGTAGAGATAAATCGTTATTGCTTGAGGTTTATGAGTGAAAATCAGTCATAAATGGTACTTTTATCTCTTGACGAATTTCTGCTTATATTCTTAAAGTGATATGCAGTTTTAGTTGTTTATATGTTGATGTATGAATTTCTGGGTTACCATTTGGCACTTCTGTATGGTGGAATCATTTTTTTGTGCTTGACATATGAATGACTTATTATGCGATATGCTGTTCACAACTGTTTTGCCTAACTTTTTATGCAGAATGGTTCATCTTAATTGATTTATATTCTTATGATAGCTGAATGATCTTTATTACCAGTTATTGTTCGAAATATTTTTAGATCGCATAATAGAAGAGTTATATCTCGGGTTAGCATAGATTTGATGTGTTGTTTTCATTAGATTATAATAACATAGATTTAGTTTATAAGTTAGATTTTAGTTAGCTCTAAAGCACTTCCAAAATCAACATAATCAAACTCTACACACACACACCCTTTAGATTGGGAAGCTGGTCCCATTATCCCCAGTCGGACCCGCTACACCAAACGGGCAAGGAGCCGCCAACCAGGTTCCGAACCGGGTGGGTATCCCCCTTTGTTGTTGACCCGATTTCGGGGCCCTCAACAGTATCCTACATGGACCACGTTTCAGAAATTTTTACACTGGACCCATCAAAACTTTCAAACTACATCAACCAATAATCAGTTAATCTGAATAGTCAGATCACTATCACTAGAACACTATGTTGAACCCAAAAACCTACATTATCATTCAGAACCAGGTGCAACCTCAAAAATCATGCATCAAAACATATACGCTACTTTCCTTAACCCAACCCACGTGTATACACTACTTCCTTTAATCAAACCTATGTATACCTTCAAAACAACTGAAACATAAAACTTTTGAACAAAATCTGTACCAACCAGCAATATACTGAACATCAATTGTGAATTTACAGAGCTTTACCCAGGCAATAGTAGAGATCACCCTTCTCACTTATACAATCAATCAATCAGATATCAAACTTCTTATGCATTCATTTTTACATTCAGATCTAAGAATACTTCATTAACAGACAACGGTAAAAAAATAACACTGATCTGATAGATTAGTCATCCCTGAACATCAAGATTTTCTTTTTCATACACTACTTGGAAGAGACGAGCCAGCATGTATACAACCTTCGCCAAAGCAAACCAGCATATAGATCTGCAAATACTTACTTATAACTTCGCTATGATTCTAGACTTCAGACATACCCAAATCATCACATATAAAGGATAAAATGTGCATTAGCAATTAGATCTAGCCTATCCATTATCAGATCACATAATGATAAGTCATTATGGTCCTGATGCATCATTAGATCTCATCCATCATCAAACACTCAGGTGCATACTTAGTTCAGGTCAAGCAAAGCATCATAAACCCATAACATGCATATTTTCCTTTTATCTAATCATAAGATATTCATTACTTCTACACTTAGCCCTTTGATCATCTCCTCACATAGTTTTAGCCTTTCTCAATACCTACGATCAAAACAACACTTAGAGCCTGTGGTATTCTTAGATGGGATCAAATAATCGTTACTTCGCTCAATATTGTGGGCTAATACCATGGTATTGACCCTTGCTATTCTTTCACCTTAATTTCCTTAATTTTTCATCCCATACTCGTTTTTTTTCTTCTATGAAAGTGTGTGCATACGTATACGCTCTTTCTGTACAGTGAACCTATGTGTAAAACTTAACATACCTGAAAATGTCATTTTTCTTCAACTTCTTGATTTTGATTTGTAGTCCTTTGTTCCTTCATCCTATTCTTTTGTACCATTACTTTGTTCCCTCTGAATAGACATGTTATAATGTGATTTTCCATTGTACATTACTTTTGAACTGATTCCTTTGAACTCCCCTGCATTTTGTCACATCTGTAAACACAACTGCCATGCATTCTGTCATACCTGATATCTCTCCTATAGATTTATCTAGTTAGGTAGATTCATCTAGTTACCATATACAAGTGAGTGGTTCTGCTACAAGTGGGTTTCGATCAAGTATAACACATGTTCATAATGCGAACGGGAAAACCATATGAGAAGGACAAGAAGATCTAGCCATGAAGCCAAGAAACTATCCATGAAGAAGAAAATCACTAACATAGTCATCAATGAAGAATTAGGCCCCCATTCAGCACTTGCAACACATTCTTTGGCTTCGACAACAACTACAAAGCAAGTCTTTAATTCAAAGAATTGACACTATTAAGAAGCTCCACAGGTAGGAAAGGTATGTAATCAAATCCTTGGGGCTTCATGAGTACTATGTAATTTCTCTTCTATGTGTTTAAGTATCTGTTAGAAATAATACTAAGAGGGGGGGTGAATTAGCATTAGTCAAGTCAATAATCTTTTTCTTTTCATACTCAATTTCATATATGATACTTCAATGAAGGTAACCCGTGTGTGCATGCAACTGTGTTTAAGGAAACAAGCGTATATCCAACAAACTAATGATTCAGTTAATTCATCATATGCTTATCTTTAATCTGAGCATCAGTACTTTATTAAACATTAAACAGTAACCATGTGTAATTAATAATAGAGAGAACCATCACACATAAGAAACACACATGAACACCAAGATGTAAGGTGGAAACCCAATGTGGGTGTAAACCACCTACTGCTGTTGTCTCTGTCTTCCTTTAATAATAAGAAAATATCTTTACAACATTGTACTAGTGCAGACTCATACCAGTACACAGGCTTCTACCTGTAGAAGGCTACAACCTTCTCTCATTCTCCAGCTTCTACTAGAAGGGAGCTACAACCCCCTAGCTCTTGTACTATCCGATATGTTTGCTAGCATGTAGGCACCGACCCACAGAAGGCTACAACCTTCTCTCTTCCTCCAGGTACCATGTTTCATAAATTTTCATATTGGATACTCCTGGAACACAACATCATAATCTGAAGGCCACGTTTCATCCAATTTTTATACTGGACCCATCAACAAAATCGAAGCTCAAAATTAATCACCACTGCAATCACTGAAACTCAATCATTACTTTCTGAATCAACCAAACTCAATCAATCACTGACACCTCATGAATCTCTGACACAACTGAATCAAATACTTACTGAACCTCTATCACAACTAAATCAACCATTCATTCAAATTTAATCAAATTCAATCAATCAACTGGAATAGACAGATCATTGTAACCACTAGACAGATTTGAACTCAGAACATTGCTTCATCATTCAGAATTAGTTTAACCTCAAAACCATGCATTAGAGTGTATACGCAACTTGGAAGAGCCGAACTAGTGTGTATATGCAACTTCATCAAGGCGAACCAATGTATAGATCTACAAATACTTATAACTTCGCTGCTCTTCTCGACTATAGAAATAGCTAGATCATCAGATATAAAGGATAATACATGTGTTAGCAACTAGATCTAGTCCATCAGATCTCATAATGATAAGTCATTATGATCCTGATCCATTATTAGATCTCATCCATCATCACTGAAGCAAATCACAATCAATCAATCTAACATTGTTACCAGAATGCAGTCATGAGAACATAAAGCAAAAAAAACCCAGAACTCTGCATCAACAACCAGAACCACATGTAACTTCAAACATCATAGTCCATAAGGTATACACTACTTTGATGTGTCGAACCTACGTGTATACACATTTTTAGCAAAGTCAACCAACGTATACATCTGTAAATATTCGTTCATAATTTTTCAACTATTCCACACTTTAGTTATACCCAGATCATAATATTTATAGAATAACACATGCGTCAGTATACAGATCTAGAATAAACATGATCAAACCATATAAAGATAATTTATTCCAAGGCTTAAGATCCTGATCTGTCATCAGATCTTGTTCTCCATCAACCGCTAAGGCTCATCCTTGGTTCAGATCAAGCAAAGAATCATAAACCCATAACTTGCACACTGGATCTCTCCCTTTATCAAATATGCAATGCTTGTCTTCCTTCGCCTAATGATCTTCTCCTCCTTTTATAGTTTTAGACCTTTCTCAATACCATGGAACAAAACCAATTAGGACAAATACCTTGGACCAAATACCTAGGGTCAATACCTCAGACCAAATACCATGGACCAATACCATGGATCAAAATACCATGGACCAAATATTTCGGACAAAAAACTTAGTTTCCCAACGTATATGTGCTTTTCCTTCTGTGAAAGTGCATGTGTACATATACACAACTTGTATACAATGAACCTGCATGTATACGCACCTTGGTCAAGGTGAACCTGCATATACCTCTCTTTCTTCATTCTTTGTAGTCTGAATTATAATTCTTTGCTTATACCTACTATATTGTGATATTTCATCTAAGTGAGTTGCCTTCTGAACTGATTCCTCGAAGCTGCCCTGCATTTCATCACATCTGTAAGCACTAGTGTCATGCATTCTGTCACATCTGATATCTCTTATGTAGATTCATCTAGTTACCATATATAAGAGAGTTTTTCTGCTACAAGTGGGTTTCCATCATGTACAACACATGCATCATAATGCCAACAATCTCCCCCTTTGGACTTGATGGCAAACATGTTGGTGTTGATTACTGCAAGCTATAGAAATTGTTAGAGATAACAAGAAACAACAAAATACTCTCCCCCTTTGACATCAATGGCAAAGAGCAGACGAAGATATTCCCCCCCTTTGGTATCAAGGGCAAGGGGTTGACCAAAAATAAGACTTCCATATCTGAATAGATGAATATAATCGTTGATCATGCTCCCCCTAAGGACATGTTGAATTTTCTTATTAAACTCCCCCTTGGTACATGCTGAGATGCACTATATCGTTCATGCTCCCCCTGAGCACCTGCAGAGTCTGCAAATATTTTCCGTAAGAATAACACGACTCTATCACTTGATTATGAGAGTTTGACCTTCCTATCACCAATGACTCATACATACATCCATCTCCCAACCAAGTGGGGATACACCAAATTTGATTCATCCTCCCAACCAAGTGGGGATATAGAAATTACATCATATGACCAAAAAGGACTCATCAAAAGACTATGACAGACAGAGAAAAATTATTACATCATGGGTCTTTATATGCCATTTACATCGAATGATATATATGACATTTATAACAGATACCAAATGTCTAAGAAAGACCATGATAGTCATCGACAACTATCATACACCATGTATGATCTATACCATAAGCATCTGTCAGCATCCAAACCAACAACCTGTATATATTCATTAATATATGACAGTGTGAATATCATCAACTTGTGACAAAGTATGTCTGCATATATATATCAACTCATCCTCTTGATCTTATCAAGATCAACTTGCTTTGTTTCCTTAGTAGAAAGAGCCTTATCATAACCTTCCATGAATCAACTCAACATATGTCATATCTCCAACCAATGACACAAAATCATTCACACCTTATCATATGTGAAAACACCATAGTCAGCCCATTATGATCTTCTACATCATCATCAAGAATTGCATGATCTTTCCGCAAGGACTTTCAATATATCAACCATGTATCATCACTAGGGAACATCCCATATCTGATAAGCATCAACCATGATAATCAACATATTGGAATATCAACCTATCATCATAGATAAGAACTCATCATCATTATGTGGTTAAGTAAGCCATGTTTTCAACTAGTTATGTCTGCAATAACACCATTCTGTTGGCCAACCAAAAATATGCAACTTAAGTAATCATTCATGTATCCATCAAAGAGATATCAATATGTATCTAGCAAACCATGAGCTCATGATCATTTGTCAATATTTCTTGATATCATCAATAGCACAATCCTCAACCATGTGAGAGCCAAGATCTATAGGAGTCCTGTATCATAATTTCACCATATGAACTTTATGCATCTTTGAAGGCATAGAAGAAATGAGTGGCTCATCATCAATTAATGAAGTTGTGTACTTAAGCTTTGTACTTCCCCTTGTCCTTATGAAGATCACCATGTAAGAAACATATAAGTACTTTATTCATCATCAAAAATTCATCCACAATCATCCATAAATATGATCTGAACTATGTAACCCCAATCAATATAAGTATCGTATGAGATTTCATCATGTGAAACTTATAACTGTCACATAGAAAAACATTTTAGTCACATAAGCATCATCATCATTGAAAATACTTCTAAACATAATGCCAACAATTCTTTGTTACAACCATAGCATGTTCTCCCCCTGAACCTGTTCCACTTGTTCACTGTCAGATATTATCATTGCATATATCAATAAGGTATTAAGGCATCATCGTCAATTAGATATACATCCAGTTATCAACAAATTGTTAGGATCAAAACACTTATAAATAATATCCACAGACTGTAGTCATCCACGACAGAAAAGATAACTAGTAATTGTCTGAATCATATCACATCAGTTTTTTGAGACTGTCCCACAGTATTTTTCTCAAACTACATATGCGTGACCATGCAGCTTTGAAATCGTGTATATACACGACTTGTCTTCATGAAACTTGCGTATGAGATTTAGAACATTGAAATTTCATACTTTCAGCTTCTCCTGAGTCTGTCATGTCTGTACCCTGTGCCATGCCACACTTTTCTGACTGTACTTCCTTCTTCTTCCATATATTCGAGTGTGATGATGTTTTCTCCTTTTGGTATGGTGCCCGATATTTTCTCGTGCATTCCTTTTCTATATGTCCAAGCTTGTTACATGCATAACATCTTACATGTTTCATATTTCTTCTATAGCAGTCAATGGCCTTATGACCAAACATATTTCAAGAAAAACAATATCCCTTAAAGTACCTAGATGCTGATGATCTTTCTATGTGATGGTCTTGAACCATTCTCCTTCCGCATCTCACTGCAACATGTCCAAGATTATGACATATAAAACATTCAATATTATTCATTTGGGGAAATGACCTACTATCACTTGCATAGTTAGGAGTGAATGACTTTATTTGAAGAATTTCTTTCCTTCGTTGTTGATGGGATTGACCTCTCATCTCCTTGTTGAGCATTTCAGATTTTGCATTAGAGTTTCGTGTCTTAATTTGTGAACTAGACTCACCTTCAATAGATTCATGAAAACCAAGACCAGTTTTGATGGCAGGAGACATTTGACTACTAAGAATATCATCCAAGATCTTAGTACTATCTTGAAATCATAAGAGCTTATCCTTTTCTTCTAATTTATCTTCTAGAATATTTACCTCAACCTGATGTTTCTCTTCCTTTCAAGATACTGCTTCTTCATGATTCCTTCAGCTTTTCTTCCTTCTTCCATCTGATGCCATAATTCAAGAACTTTGTTTTCTTGTTTTTCAAGAGCTTGGAGTAGTTCTTTATTCTGCTTATTTCATTCTTCAAGATCTTCTTTTAGCGAGAGGATCATAGCTTCAAGACTTTCATAGTAACTGGATCTATCTCTGAGTTTCTTGATTGTTGTGCTCCTTTCATTTACTTCATTTCTTAATGATTTCACTTCATCCTGTAGCTTTTGACATTGATATTCCCTTTCCATGAATTGCTTCCTTACTTTGTTTCCTTCCTCTAGTTGAGCTTTTAATTTGGTAGCTTCTTCTTTGAAGGCGCATTCCCTTTTGTCCAATAGATCTTGTTGATCTCTAATTTTATTCGTAAGCCTTTTAAATTTTGCCTCCATTTGATATCTTTCTTCCTCACCCATAAGAGAAAATTCAGCTGTTTTGGCTATCACTTTCATCATCTTCAAATGGATGGAGAAATGTATCACCAGCGGATAACAACTTCATATGTGAGTTATTTTGTTTGTTCATCTTCATTCTAAGGTTATTCTGAATCTAAAGAGTTGATTCCACATATTTCCCAATCGATTCTCCCACTGTCATAGTTCCTTTTAGATGTCTTCTTCTTCTAAGTCGCTTTCTTCTTTATATTTTTTCCCATTGTTCTATGGATCTCCTCCAAGCGATCAAGCTTCTACCAAAGGACTTGATCTGATACCAATTGTTGGAAATAATACTGAGAGGGGGGGGTGAATCAGTATTAGTCAAGTCAATAATCTTTCTCTTTTCATACTCAATTTCATATACGCTACTTCAATGAAGGTAACCCATGTGTGCACGCAACTGTGTTTAAGGAAACAAGTGTATATCCAACAAACTAATGATTCAGTTAATTCATCATATGTTGATCTTTAATATGAGCATCAGTTCTTTATTAAACATTAAATAGTAACCATGTGCCATTAATAACAGAAAGAACCATCACACATTAGCAACACACATGAACACCAAGATGTAAGGTGGAAACCCAATGTGGGTAAAAACCACCTGCTGTTGTCATCTTTGTCTTCTTTTAATAATAAGAAAATATGTTTACAACATTGTACTGGTGTAGACTCATACCAGTATGTAGGCTTCTACCCACAGAAGGCTACAACCTTCTCTCATTCTCTAGCTTCTATTAGAAGGGAGCTACAACCCCCTAGCTCTTGTACTAGCTGATATGTTTACTAGCAGGTGGATGTTGACCTACAGAAGGCTACAACCTTCTCTCTTCCTCCAGGTACCATGTTTCATAAATTTTCATACTGGATACTCCTGGAACACAACATCATAATCTGAAGGCCACGTTTCATCCAATTTTCATACTGGACCCATCAACAACATTGAAGCTCAAAATCAATCACCACTGCAATCACTGAAACTCAATCATTACTTTCTGAATCAACCAAACTCAATCAATCACTGACACCCCATGAATCTCTGACACAACTGAATCAAATACTTACTGAACCTCTATCACAACTAAATCAACCATTCATTCAAACTTAATAAAATTCAATCAATCAGCTGGAACAAACAGATCACTATAACCAGTAGACAGATCTGAACTCACTGCATCATCATTCAGAATCAGTTGTAACCTCAAAACCATGCATCAGATTGTATGCGCAACTTGGAAGAGCCGAACCAGTGTGTAGATGAAACTTCATCCAGGCAAACCAGCTTATAGATATTGAAATACTTACTTATAACTTCATTTCTCTTCTCGACTACAAACATACCCAGATCATCACATATAGAGGATAATACATGTGTTAGCAACAAGATCTAGTACATCAAATCACAAAATGATAAGTCATTATGATCCTGATCCATTATTAGATCTCATCCATTATCACTAGAGCAAATCACAATCAATCAATCTAAACACTGTTACCAAAATGTAGTCACCAAAACATAAAGCAAAAAAATGTTAGAACTCTGCATCAACAACCAGAGCCACCTGTAACTTCAAACATCATAGTTCATAAGGTATACGCTGCTTCGATGTGTCGAACCTACGTGTATACGCATTTTTACCTAAGTCAACCAGCATATACATCCGTAAATATTCATTCATAATTTTGTAGCTATTCCAGACTTTAGTTATACCCAGATCATAATATTTATAGAACAACACATGCGTCAGTATACAAATCTAGAATAAACATGATCAAACCATATAAAGATAATTTATCCCAAGCCTTAAGATCCCGATCCGTCATTACATCTTGTCCTCCATCAACCGCTAAGGTTCATCCTTGGTTCAAATCAAGCAGAGCATCATAAACCCATAACCTGCATATTGGATCTCTCCCTTTATCAAATATTCAATGCTTGTCTACCTTGGCCTAATGATCTTCTCCTCCTTTTATAGTTTTAGGCCTTTCTCAATACCATGGACCAAAACCAATTAGGACCAATACCTTAGACCAAATACCTAGGGTCAATACCTCGAACCAAACGCCATGGACCAATACCATGGATCAAAATACCATGGACCAAATATTTCGGACCAAAAAATTAGTTTCCCAAGGTATACGTGCTTTTCCTTTTGTGAAAGTGCATGTGTACATATACGTGACTTGTATACAGTGAACCTGCGTGTGTACGCATCTTTGTCAAGTTGAACCTATGTATACCTCTCTTTCTTCATTCTTTCAGTTTGAACTGTAATTCTTTGTTGTATACCTGCTATAGTGTGATCATTCGTCTAAGTGAGTTGCCTTCTGAACTGATTCCTCGAAGCTGCCCTGCATTTCATCACATATGTAAACACTACTGTCATGCATTCTGTCACATTTGATATCTCTTTTGTAGATTCATCTAGTTACCATATATAAGAGAGTTGTTCTACTACAAGTGGGTTGCCATCAAGTACAACACATGCATCATAATTCCAACAGTATCGGGGGTTAATAAATATAGGCATCCATAAGCTAAATTTTTGGCCAAACTCAATATTTACCTAGCCCTGTTTTCATCGCCATTATCCTTTTTTTCATATAACCTCATTTTGATCACCACCAACCTCATTTTCATCCCCATTATCCTCTATCCATCACCCTCATCCATTTTCAACTTTCATCCACCATCTCAAAGCCTTTACCATTATTTATCTCGGTGTCCTATAGTTGCTACATGAAAATTATGAGTTGCTACATGATTAGAAGAAAACACAAAGGTTTTTTACCATATATTGAAAAGCATGCATCCATTGCCCGATCTATTTTATGATGAGATCCATAATGATGATTGAAACATGCTTAAAACCTTTCAGGTGATTCTAGTGAACACTTTTCGAGATATTGGTTGACATCACCTACAACCATTTTCCATTTTTCTCAAAATTTGTGCATCCATTGGCCAAGAATTGTTTTGGGGAGATGCATGGGGATGATTTAAACATGCTAGAAAAATTTCAAGTGAATCCAATCTACCATTTGAGAGATATGGATCAAACACATTCGCTATAGGATTATCCTGTATTGCTACAAGATTGTCCAGATTTTCTACAGGATTGTGATTGGCATAGAAAGAGGGTTTTTATATTGTGTTTTCCATCTATGAATAATAGGAGGGCTCCAACACACCATCATCTATTTCCCACACTAGTTTGTCTCTCCTCCCCCCAAATATCCCTTTTTGTCCATGAAAAATATTCCTTTTCACCCCTTCTTCCATCCCTTCCACCACAAGAAAATCATTTGACCCTTGAGAACATGAAACTCATGAATTATCAATGTTTTTAGAGGTATTTACTAGAGGTAATTATGATCCTAGAAGGATTCCGTGACTGGCATAGGAAGATACATAGTATAGTAGCAATTTGTAAAAATTCTGCACGACTATTGCTGGAGCACCAGATTGAGAAACTAACCATCACAAAGGAATTGGAGAGTCCTTTATTTGAAATTAACCACTACAGGAGGTAAATTATTCCAAACCTTTTGAAAAACAAAGGAAACCATCAAGATAGACGGTAAGTGACATATCTCCTCACGACTATTTGACACAAAAATTAAAGGAAACCTCTCAATTGTCTGAAGAAAGAACTATGTAAATTCTACAATTTGAGTTTCTATAAAACAACAACAAATATGATGTGGTAAATGAGGAACTGGATGATTATTTGTTTAAATTAATGGCGTGGTTAGTACAAAGAAGTGGATGTGTGGATAGCAAAGTAAACAAAGAAGTATATAAGGAAACCAATAACACCATAACAAAATAGGCAAGTGGAGGATAGTCGAAAGGAGAAGGTTGAGATGCTCAAGGGTGAGCAGCAATTTTAGCAAGGGGAGATGATGGGCCCCAAAATTGTATAATTTGTTAGCCCCATTTGATTGTGTCTAGACACTTGAAATATGAATTCGACCCACTTACTTGCACATTATGGAGTTAATTCATAGTATTAATGTGTCCTTAGGAATTCAATTTCTCCTTGCTTATTATGTGCCTAATATTATTATTTTTTGAAGAATATTGAGAGAGTATTGAGTGAACTGTAAAAGATCTATAGAATGAGAGAATATAGGGACTTGTTCCCTTCCAATAAATGAATGGAATATTATGAAGTTATTGAGTAGATTTTGGATCTCCATTGATTGAGAAAATGTAGGGATGCGTTCCGCACCAAAAGAGGATCTTGAGCTTGGCTAGCTAATAGAAGGCCTATCCTCCATGGAATTAAAATTTAATGAGGGAATCAGATCCACAATTTAAGGGAATTTGAGGGAAACATTCCCCCTCATTAAGGAAGTTTCCCCTCAAGTCGTTTTGTATAAATAAGGGACCTAACATCCTAATAGGAAGTTCGAATTAGTGGAGAATAAACTTTTAGGAGTAGAAGGATTCTTTGCCTAGTATTTTTTTATGTACTATTTTGACAGTGAATGAAAGCCCTTTTATTTTCATTCACATCCATCTCTAGAGGGTTTAGTCCTCTTAATTTAGGGCCCAAACCAGAGGCTTTAGTCTCTCTCCTTTATGTGTTTTATTCATGAATCTTCTTTCTTGTATCTAACAGGTAGTATTTTCTTTATTTTTTAGTAGAAGTGTTTTATGAGAAAATATCTTCATGGGTTTGTAAATCACTCCTCTTGTGGTAATTTTTATTGGATATGTTGTGCTTGCAAGATAAAAAGTTATAGTCACTTTCCTTTCTAATATTTAGACCTAAAAATGATTCTTTTCTTGCATCTCTATTTTCTACAAACTAATTATTGGTTTAATAGTTTTATTTGAGCACATGAGTATTACATATAGAGGTTGTAGGCATTTTTAAAATTTCCAAATATGTTGTCTTTCAATGAAATAATTAGATTTCCCATAAAATTCAACTCATCCTTTTTCTGTCATTTCATTTTTCTACAATTTACAGTGTTAACATCTTTAATTGATTGGAAAAATAGAGTAACTTGTTGTGTTGTACAGGTACTACTATTGATATACAAGGTTGGAATTATCATTCACCCTCCTCAAATCACCACTATCTTCCTCTCTTCAACCGTAACAACTCACTCAAAGAATTGTTCACTCAGACCACATCTATGGGTTATTGAAGGCCACTGTGTGCATTGGTTTTTGTGCAATATGGGCCCCTAAAGGGTACTATGCTTATCAAAGGTCTCATAAAACCTTAATTTACCATCCAATACCTTTCCCTATATTCATATTTCCTTTTCCACCCTCAGAATACTCATAGATTCAATCCTATAACAAAACAAGACAATCGTGTAGCACTATGTCTTGATCTTGTAGCACTATGAAAAAAGCCCCAAAATGCATTCCAATTTTATCCACAACACTCTCCAACATCCCTAGGCACAACATAATTATCATAAAAGCATAAAAATTAAAAAAATGGATTCATATACCTAGTAGGAGCTTTGCTTTGTTTAATAAAGTAGATAGACAATCATTCCCAGCAATCCTTTAGCAAAGCAATAATAATTTTCTTCTATTTTTTAGCACATGTTAATGAAGTTATTTTTCATTAATTCCACTTGGATTAATTCCTAAAAAAGTTATAATTAATAATAAAATTTAGCTCATATAATTTGCACTTGATTAGGTTAGGCATTTGGTAGGTTAACTAGCTCACTAGTTCTACAATTTCTGGTTTTTAGAGTAGTAATTTTCTGCTATTTTTTAGTACATGTTAACAAGGGTTTTTTCGAGTGATTCCATTTGGAATTGAGTACAAGAACATCCTAATTAATAAAAAAATTCACCCGAACACATTTGCATTTTATTTCCTTGGCCATTTTTTCAATCTAACGCGAGAGACAAACATCCTTTAGAAATCCTATAACAATCTTGTAGCAATTTGTTTTCGAGATCTTCCTTGCCAAAAGTCACTCCAAATTCATGATGAAATTATATTTATAGCCTATGAAGGCTCTGAAACCACTTTGGTTGAGACGAGGCTTTTTTAGGTAGCCATTTATCTCTTACATCTCCTACGTCTTGAATATTGATTTCTTTAATTACTCTAGATATCCTTTCCATAATTTACTTTATGAAAAGTGTGGTTTCCTTCTTTTAAAAGTAATCTAGGACTTTCCTTTCTTGCAAAATGGAAAATATTTCCTTTCTAGCAAGATTTATAAGATTCTATTAGTTTTCATTATGATTTACATTTTAGAAAATAGAATAGATTTCCTTTCTTCCATTTACTTTCCAACAAAAGTAGAATCAATTTTCTTATTGTTATTTACCTTTTGCAACTTAGGGTTGGTGGCTTACCTAAATATTTCTTCATTTTAATTTTTTCATTACCTTATTTTACTTGCATCAAAGGTAGTCAGACTAGAAAGAGGAATTTGCACATTGCACATACTGTGCTAACCCCTCTTAAGTTTGTACAAACCCTAGGTTGATAATTTAAGTCGATAGCGTCAGGAGTTACAACATTATTGTTACATTAATGGGGTCCGTCAAGGTCTCAAAAGAAAGAGTCTAAACGTAATGAGTTCCATCCCTTAGTGTGATTTAGCAAATCATCGGGAGAAGAAATCATAAGACGAAGGTAAAAGAGAACTAGATGTATTGCAACATGGTAGATATGATAATATGAATGATGGTGATTTATTTCTAAGTTATGATTTATATAGTTCTATTGGAATCCATTCATATTTAAATGGTAAAAATGATGAAGGATGTGATACAAAATTGGTCCTAAAAGTTGAACTTGAGTCACCATGGTTATAATAGATAAGTTAACTATTGAAATAGAGAGGATAATAATTGTGCATAGAGATGAAGAAAAAATGTTGCATATATTTGATGTTAAGGTGGTTGACATAAAAGAATAAGTTATCAGTTTTAAGACCTAGATAAAATTTGCTAAAAGAATTGAAGATGTAGTGTGTAACCAGCTAAAATAAAGTGAGGGTTGAGTTGAAAAGTTAGATGTTTAAGTTGTCATAATGAAAAAAGAGTTAGAAAAGGAATATAATCAGCTAAATATGGAGAAAAGAACCACAATATTGGACAACATTCTTAGCAACCAAGTCTCTCCCTTGGTCAAATGTCGTATAGGGTTTCATATTGGTGAATCTAGCTCACAAGCACATGAAAAAAATAATGCAACACCTAAGAAGCCTATATGAATAATGGAAATAATATGAGATGAAAATGAGGAAGGAAGTAGTCGACTGAGTAGCTGAGAAATGTACCAAGAAGAGAACCCATGACAAGAACACTATTCACTCCATGATATGAGTTTGGTAGGTTTCAAAGGAGGAACAATAATACATTTTATCCCTTAATCGATGAGGTGAAAGGCTACATTTGTCATAATTTTTTACATGTTCCAACAAAATATAGAAGCATAATGTTCAAACCCTACAAGTAGAATATGTAGCAGTTTGGGCGGAAAAAAGAGAAAGCCTCCCTAAGAAAATAATCAAGGAATATCATCAGCCTTTAAGTATACAATTTGATTTCATGGTTATTCTTTTTCATGTAACATTTTTGGCCACAAGGTGGTTGATTGCAGATCTCACGCATGGAATGGGAGCATGATCAAGCCAAACTTGAGTTCTAATATGCGCAACAATGAGTTTTATCATCTTGCATCATTTCATGGTCATGTGAGGTGCTATACATATGGAAATATTGTTAACATGTCTAGAGACTATAAGTTTCCTTGTTTCTCAAGGAAAATTAGATAAAAGAAATAAGTTACCCAAAGTATGACTACCAAGAAGCATCCTACCAAAGTGTGAAAGAAGAAGGAGGAGAAATAAGTAAAGTGTGGCATTTCTATGTGCACATTTGATGAAGATGACCAATGGTACATAAATAGAAAATGTTCCCATCATATGTCCAGGGACAAGAGCAAATTCCTCTCCTTGAGGAAAACCAAAGGTGGCCACATCATTCTTTGATATATTCACTGACCGACGTGTTGGGGAAAGGTAAGGTCAACCTTGGTGACAAGAAGACTATGGTAGTTGATGTGTTTCTAGTTGAAGGTCTAAAGCATAATATCTTGAGCATGAGCCAAATGGTTAATGGGGAAAGGAAGTGATCTTCAATTCCAAAGTTTGCATAATTCAAAAAGAAGGCTCTAAGGGGTTCATAGCAAAACAAATCAGGAAACTAAACAATGTGTACGTGCTTAAAGGAAGAGTAGAAAAAAGAAGAGATTGAAGAAAATATTTTCTCATTCAGATTCAAGGTAGGAGAAGTTAGTCCCCACTGTAATCTATTATTCTTAGATATATTCACAAAAGGTTGTTGAAGAGTAATGTGAGGTCAGCATGGTCTTAGGGGGGACATACATTAGCAACATTAGAGCATGAAGATGAGTTGCAGCAGAAACATAATGTGACCAAGAGCCTAAATGCAATATCAAGTATACAGGATTAATAAATAGATATATGAGCTCAGGAGGAGTTGCATATGGAGTTAGGTTTTGAAGGGTTGCATTTCTTTCACTTCTTTTCATAGTTGTTACTTATGTTGTAGTCATAAGTCAAAAACATATATTTCAACAATGTATGTATTTGTTCATAATTGAGAAAATTGGTTATGTAGATCTTGTTTAGACTTGTGTAGAAGAGAATTAAAACCAATCATATGTCCACTTGTTTATCATTTGGAAAGTTTGGTCGATAATCGTTATTACAGGCATGCATAGGAGAGAGTCACTTGCTTATGCATGAATAGTAGTGAGTTACATGTTTCAACCATGTAATCACATTTGACTATAAGATCTAACCTACACTTCCATTGAAGTAGCCCTGTAATATCATTTTATATCTTGTATGCCCTATTTTTGAAGTCTCTTGCATGTCGCAAGGAGGCATGGGCTCAAGAAGACAAATAAGAGTAGTAGAAAAGTCATTGTACAACATCCTTGATAGTTGATTGTAGACCTAGCAGATGTTTAGGGGGAGCATGTTCAACAAAAGGAAGGTCATTGTTTGTTTTGTTGTAATTGATGCCATATTGTTTGTAGGAGTGGCAAGTATGAACAACCATTTTTCTTTGGTTTCTAATGTCTTTTTAAATATATTTTTCCGGTAATTATTACTCATTAGACTATCTATTCTCAGCATGGTGTTCAAAGGGAGAGTGAAACTAATTTTTTCTACCCTTTTCCATTGATTTCAAAAGGGGAGAAAGAGGAAAATCACTAGTAGAAAATGAGACCAACCAACCAACAATGAATGAAGATCAGTTTGTGATGTGGCTAGGTGTTTCCATCAATGCCAATTGGGGATATTGTTGGTAGCATGGTGTTGGTATTAATGTCAATAGTGGTCTAGTTGTGTGATGTGCATTGATGTCAACATGTACGAGTGATTGCACATAATGATCTAATGAATATATGAGGTGTTATTGATACTGCAAGTATTTGAGAGGATTCTTGTAGAAGGGTTGAAGAAGTGGTTGTAGTTCTCGGTGAAGATGTTTGAGTTTTCCAAGCATTATAGCTTATGCCTTGTCTTGCCTCTTCATGCTCATGAAAATTGCATAATCAGTGTTGGGTTACCTTTATATGTGCACACAAATCTTGTATGGTTTCCTTTATGTGCCCACGCATATGCCTATAGCTGAAATATTACGCATGAAGAAAACTATGGGCTCTTACCATTGAATTTGCCCAAGGTATCTCTAGGTAAATGTTCGATTCATTTGGTCAAGAGGGTCCTATCTAATTTGGTCATAACTAATGTTTTGATTTAGTCTCAAATGATGATACATAATGATATGTAAATAATCCAAGATTGATTAATTCTAACTTTGTGGTTTTGATCCAATAGTTTAGATCGTCGTGTGATAGATCGATTAGATGTTGGTGACTGTGTGTTTTGAAGAAAAACTTACACACCTACAGATGACGAGCATTGAGTGCAGAATATATTTATTAGTTTGTATGGGTGACCCATATATAAAAAATAGTAAATAAAGCTTACTTGTGATAGAGCATGGAATCGATCTCTGAATCGATGCGATAATGTTTTGTAGCGACCTATGAGATTGGAAAGTGAATAGTTGTTGATCGATTTATGTAGTGTGTTTTACAGGTAGATCCAAGAGTGATTCGATGAAAAATGTCATCGCACAGTGTGCGTGAGTGTATGTTGGTTCAGAGTTTTGGATTGCTATATTGGTGTGGCACAACATTCGAGCATATGGATTGAGCTTGCGGATGAGAAGTGGAAGATAAGGATGGTTGTATTAATTGTGTTGGAGATTGGAGGAAATATATTTTTGCAGGAAATGTTGTTGATGCCAAATCTAGTTGATTGATGAGAAAGTGTTTATATGTCTACTATTATTGACGTTTTTTGTAGCTTTTCTGTATTGCCATGTATATGGATCTGTGTTTGCTGCTACTACGTATTGACATAGAATATGTGTTGCTTGAGTTGATAGTGAGGTGTATTTTCAGGGTATTGTTGCGGAGGATGTATTTTCATGTATACCTGAGATTGGGTTTTGTGATTGTATAAGCATTATATTTCCAGTGATATTTTTGATTATGTCTCTTGGGGTTGTATTAGTTTTTTTACGGTTGAATTGAGTTAGAGTATGTCAAGGGTATGTTGATGTGAGATATGATGTATCTTGAGTGTATGCTCAGAGTATTGAATTGCCACATCTTGAGAGTATTTGTGTGGATGAGTGATTTTGATGTGCTACTGATGTGAGTATTTGATGTTATGTGTATGCTATTGTCTATTTTATGGTGAAATTATAGCTTCTATGGTTGAGAGTATGGCTAAGTGTTGAGTTAGAGTATGCTTCCAAGGTTTCATCTAATTGGTGAGAAAAGAGAGGTTATATTGTAGAGGTGTTTTATGTTGTTGTGATTGAGAATACAGAGATAGATAGATCTAGTATGAAAATTGACGAAAGATGGTCCACAGTTGTTTGATAAGAGATCCTTGGGCCCATTCGAAAAATATATGATAGGTGGTCCATAAGGGTTTGAAGGTTGGGGCCTTCAGGGCAGGTTGTGGCTTTCTAATTTAGGGTGTAATGGATTCCATCAAGTGGTGGCCCGAGAAACTATTTGGGGGTCAGAGCCTCCAAAAAATTAGTATCTAAAAATCCATTTGGGATTGGGTGCGTCCAAGAAGGTAGCTTCCTGTAGCCGATTGGGGGTCAATTCCTCTACTAGATGAGTCTCTGTGAGTAGTTGTGAAAGAAGTGGCTTATATTAGGTTGTGACCTACAGAAAGTGGGTGATGGGTGCTCACATATCGCATGTGAGTGCTTTCACATTGGTGGGTGTTAGTGGATGATGTAACAAAAGATTATATCATAATAAGAATAAGAAGAGAATAGAGTACAATGGTTTTTCTCACGGAAGGGTTTCCACCTAATATCCATTGACCTTATGTGTTTTGATGTTTTATGTGCCTTGTATTCATGTGTTGCTAGTCTCTTGGTAAATCTGTATATGTGTTAGTTGTTGATTATATGATCAGGTTTATGCATGAGTTAACTTCTACTAATATATTTTGGTGTTGGCTAATTAATTGATGATATAATGTTTTGTAAAGAATTAGTAAATATTACTAATTCAACCCCCTCTTAGAATTGTCAAGCTCCCAACACAATATTTCCAATTAACCACACCTCCATTCTTGCCTTGTTACTCACACACCCAACTTAGTTACTTAAAAAATGGTAGACATTTTGTCCTTGTTAGCACATTTCAACCAAATGTTAAACTGTGATACTATCATATAGAAAATGGGCATCCCTAAATCAAATTGAATTGGCTAAAATTATATGTTTTAAATTTGTTTAGAAATTATATCTTTCTTTAATTAATTTCTTTTTAAATATTTATTAATTCAATATAATTAATTTTTCAAATATTTACATAATAAAATCATTTATTTAAAAATGTTTAATTTGTTTTCTAAAACCTATGATAAATTATTTATAATTTAATATTATAAAAATCAATGAAACTCACCTAACCTTTTATATTTAAATATAAGTAAAAATACTTAAAATTTCTATCATTGCAGGTTACTATAACATTTAAACTGCGATTATTAGAATGTTATACCCAAGTTTTATTTATGTTTGTTTTTATTTAATCTACCCCAAGTGGCATTATCCTCCTATGAAATTTTCTGAAATAATATTCGATTCTATGTAATACCCAACAATTTTCTTCATTCCAAACATTTTTCAAACATTTCTGAAATATTTATTCTTAAAGATTCTGTAAACCTAACTAATCTGTTGTTTTTAATATTATGACTATGTTCTTTATATTAGACAATGACATTTCACTCCGAATGTGGCGACTTTTATGATTAAATAATGTAGTCTTCCTTGGTTCTCGTAAATATGTATTTAGCATGTGAGCCAATTTTCTTTTCTGATATTTTATAGACTATATTCAGTATACTTTAATATTTTTATTGAATTAAATATAAATAATATTTTCCTGTTTAATTTTTTAAGGATTATTAATGGGTTATTTTAGGTGAGGTATTACTTTAATAAAGGCGATGACTTAACTTATATTGAGCATTAGAAATTAGAGATAATTATCTTTCCTATAAAATTTCACAACTAAATTACAATAAATTTTCTCATTTTATAAAAAAAACGTAAGTGATGTAGATTTTTTAATAATGATGATGTTTCAACTTATATTCGGTATTAACAACTACACATAATTTTCCTTTGACAACTAAATTATGATAAATTTTGATTTTATAAAAAAAAACTCAATATAAAATTGATAACCAAATATTTGCTCGCAATTAAATTGATATTTCAATATTGGCTTCCCATCCCAACTAATATACCCCGTTATGGTGTTGCACTCAATTTTGGTGTATTGCGACTCCCCATTAGCCGTACATTTTTCTTTGAACGAAGGAATTATCATTAATTATTTGTTGTATTTTGACAAATTGTTGAGACCGGCCCAACAACATGGTCATGAAAAACTAAGTGAGACTACGCCAACACTCTGACAACTTTGCAGACATAGGTATCTTTTCTGTCATTTAAAATATTCATAAACGCAAGTTGTCATAGGATTCTTTTCTTTGTCAATTAAAGATTCATAAACGCATGTGTCATGGAATATTCTTCCATTTAGTCCAGGGCATTTTTCGAGTTTAAAATTACACTTTTATTTAAATCCAATTCAATTTAAAATTGTTTTGTAATGCTTTCTTATTAAGCGATTTAAGTGATAATTAACTATTTTAGTGCACGGTATATTATATTTATATTAGGAATGAACTTATTCAAATAGCCAAAATTATGTTGTTAATTACATTCTAATGAAGTTTTAGTATCGGTTTTATAAGTATCGTTTTTATACCTACAATATGGAAGAGCCAAATAAGAGGCAAATAAAGTTAAAAACTAATGGTAAGAAAGAGTAAAATAATGTTTACAGTTAAGGATTTTTAATCAAACGGTATTTATATTTAATAATTTTTTTATGCAGATTTTAATTTAGAAATTTTAGGATTATTATATTTAAGCTTAGTATTAAATAAAATTTGAATATAAAAATAAGTGAAATGAGGAAATTTTATTTATAAGAAATTCATTTAACCTTTGTTTAAGAAAAAATTTAATGGAAAGATTTCAAACAATTAGCAGTTAGCAATACTGCATTATTTTTCACAAAGTTTAAAATTATTTCCATATTAACTTATTCTATATTTGCAAGTATTCTTCACATTGCATAAAAAAAATATTCATACTACTTTCATGAATCTAGATTAAATTATCTAAATTATTTAATTTTTTATAATTTAAATTATAAAATAAATTAGAATAAGAAGTATTTCTACAAATTTAAATAATTTGAAAATGTTATTTTTAAATTATTAATATCTTTTCTAATTACAATTATCAAAAGGATAAAGGCAAGTGACCATAAAAATTTATGTTAGGAAAACAAAGAAATCTATGAATATAATATTTTTATTGCAAGTGAACCGTTTTCAAAAGAATTAGACTAAACATTTCCAACCCTGGTAATTTATAGATCTTCTCAAAATTTCAGCAAAGAATGAGAATGTCCACACATTTCCTAGGGTGTAAAGATGTAATCGTCCTTCAATTCCTAAAAATTATGTATATATATATTTTAGTTTAAAATTTAAATATTGTATGAAACATAAAATAGTTTAAAATAATTTTCAAATAAATATATTAAATATTAAAAATAATACTTTAAAAATAAAAATAATATATTTTATAGAAATGTTAAAAACATATTTATGTGATATAAACCAGAGATTATTTTATTTTAAAAAATATAATCATGTTAATGAATTATAAATTTTATAAATGTTAAAAACATATTTATTTAATATATACCGGGGATTATTTTATTTTAAAAGATATAATCATGCTATGAACTATAAATTTTGAAAACTAAGAAATTTGAAATACTCAATAATATCTAAGAAAGAATCATACTATATCATAAATTTAATATTTACCTTTCTTATATTTTTAATGTAGACAAAATGTTTGCATGGTACTCTTTCATAATGAGCTAAATCCGAATCATACTATATCATAAGTTTAATATTTAAATCCTTAATACTCTTAATGTGGAAAAAATGTTTCCATAATGTTTTCATGGTACTCCATAACGAGCTAAATCTCCCTTTATTATTTATTTGTTCACATTTGTAGTTATCTTTATTAATCGATATCATTAAATAATAATAATTATATCAGCTCATATGAAAATCCGCCTAAATAAATATCATTCAACAATAATTATATCAGCTCATATGAATATTGACCTACATAATGACAGTTATGTGTGTAATTAATTGCTAAGCTAAAGGCAAGTTCTAATATTCGTGGTTCCCTTGGATTCGCTAAATAATCTTGTCTTTCAGTGGCTCAAATGTGCCTAACCTTTTGTAATAGGTTTTCAGATAAGTCACAGACTTTATCGTCGCATTGAAATACAAAATTGATTAACGTGTCAGTCAGACGTGAATGCGGCATCTGTTCACATCGTACCCACATGGTTTGCGTTCCCCCTCAACGCAAATATTGCCAATATAATGAATCCCAGCCAGCAGTACCATGCATTTAGATTCTGTTTCCAAAATTTGGACATGTCATAACTTCCTGTGACAGAATTCAGGGCATTTTCCCGTGACAAGCACTAAATGTAAGACCGCTGTGACCCTAGTAGCATATGAATGTATTCATCATACTCTATATATATGTGTAGAGAAATTCAGATGATTGTGCATTCTCAAGTGAATCGGAGCTTTAGTTGCTGGTTGTGCCTTGTTGCTGCGAATTCCGATCACGAAAAACTGAGTGCAGAAATGGTTTCAAGGAGGTCAATATACGGGAAGGAGGAGCCCAAATGGAGGCAACAGGTCGAAAGCATAATGAAATGCAACATGATAACAACATTCAAGAGTACAGTGAGGGGAGAAGAGACGACTGCTACAGGCATCTTGCTGCTAGCTTGCATTGCATTGTCTGTATAAGCAATCCAGGCAGCTCATACATGACCATCAGCATATCATCATCATAGACAACTCCATTCTAGTCAGACGATGTTTCTATTAATGTAATGTTTAGCAGAACAATTAGGCTGAGAATATTTTGGATTATCATGTAGACTCTCGATTTTATTCCAAAATCTGGTTGATATAAATTTTATTTTTGTTAAGTTTTATTTTTGTTAAGTATTAAAGATATTGTAAAAAGTTAAGTGGAGAGATTTGGTCAACGTAAGTCTCATCAAGTTTCATCATGATCTGATCATAAACATAACTATATACACTTAAGAGTCAAGGCTAGAAATAACTATATACACCTGAAAACTACTTAATTGCTATTCTTACAAAGGAAAAAAATTCTATTTCGGCGAAGCTGGCCGTTATTTTGTCAAGCGTTACCTTACCAGCATTTACCCCAAGTCTAAATTTCGCTCCAGCATTCGTAGTTTTTTATATGATTTTGTGAAGGTGTTGTTGGTTTTACTCTCGTCCGAATATCATATACTTCTAGCAAAGGTTAACGTCTTCTGGACATTCAAATTTGTGAATTGTCATTTAACTTCTTCGAGTATGTCTGCTTTCCGTGCGCAGTTCCCTTTAGCTTCAACCTCAAATGGTTGTCATGTCTCACGAAAGGGAAAACTACAGTAGCTTATTGTCGAAAACTGTAGAGTTGCAATATCAGGATCAACTTTCATGAAAATTCTTGCCTATCATATCACCTAAATATTGCATCTGCCCTAGTATTCTGGTAAATTGGGAAAACAGTAATAGGCAACCTGCCTTGGTGATAGCAAGACAGTTTTAAACTCTGGCTAAGATTGAAGTTTGAGGTCCTCCATAATGCAGCCTAAATATAGACACTCTCCATTTCACACATGAGTTGAGCATTTTGTATTTGATAACAATGTTTTAGGAGGAAATGTAAACGATGCATGCATAGATAAGCTTGATCTACATACAGGACTACATGCTGGAGCTGTATTTGCAAAATGTGATTTTATATTCTTATATTAAAATAAAGTTTTTATAGCCCAAAAAAACCCAATTCCCATCAATCAATAAAAATGGGAAGGATTTGTTATTTTCAAAGAACAAAAACATTCTTGGGAAAAGAAAAAACGTTTTTTTTTTATTGTTTTAAATGCATTTTTCATTGATTACTTAAGTATAATCCATGTTCGCTGAAGTTTACCATTGCATTAAAATTTGTAGCTTTTGCTGAGCTTTCAAACCTTACTATTATATTGAGGGAGTAATTTGTCCCATATTGTTAAGGTGGTTATAAAATGAATATAACAATTACTGTAAGACTTTCAAAAACAAATCCAATCTGATGCCATGTTGAAATTTAATATTAAATTTCCAAACCCCTTACTACTATCTTAACTAAGTGGGTTAGTGCTATCTTCCAAAAATAAAATCAATTCCCAATGATAAAGTAAGTGTGACAACTCCTCAACATATTTACACAAATATTATATGATGACATCAATTTCAGTTGAGAGGATAATCCATATCTCACGAAAGTAAAATATAATGGCTTTAATTGCCTTAATTTCTTCGAGTAAACGACTACAAAGTTTGAGAATTGGTCACACTCATCAAAAGCATTTTGTAATTACAGAGTATCACTGTTGAAAGAATGGTTTAGCAAATCCTTTAAACATATTTAAAACAAATGGTATTGTTTAAAGAGCTAATTTATTCTTGTCATCATGTTAATCAATTGAATTTGGGTTGGTCACGTGAGGTTATTACCTTTTTTCTTCAGCAACCCTTTAGGCATCCTAAGAACCAATACTATTATTCAAATAGCGAACTTATTGCTGTGATCATTGTAATCAAATTAAATTGTTTTCGTCGCAACAAATTTCATTTGCTTAGAATGATGACAGGAATAAGTTCGTTCGTTGAATAATACCATTGGTTATCGAACCGAACCAAAAATATTTTGAAGGATAAATTTTGAAGGATAAAATAATATATTGATAAAATAATATATAAAGAATAATAGAGAAAATGAAATAATTATGAAACTCAAACACGATTTATGCAGCTTACATCACTGAAAGAAATTCCATTCCTTTCCTTTGCTCCAGGATTTAAGGTAAAATTGATGCCCAAGAATGACTAAAACTTCTAACTACTTTTGGGCAACTTTTCAGAACAATTCTACCTTAACTTCTAACTACTGCAAAGTGGGGATGTGAGATTTGTGTGTGCGTGTGAGGAGCTCAGTGCCGTATAGTAGGAGTCTGGAACCGAATTAAGTGCTGTACAAAAGTCGTGTCGAAGCGCTATACGTCCGGTGAGCTCCGTAATCAGTATTGACGAGGCCGTGAAAGTAGAGCCACGTGGGTCCGAGTTGAATCCCTCCATGGATTTTGTTGTGCTGTAACTGTAGTATAAAGGAGTTGTGAGCTGTGAGAGCCCAGTCTGGAGTTGTGCGGGTTATGTGAGGGCCGCGTTGCTGGAGATGTGCGAGGTGTGGGATTGTGCATGAGGATCGAGAACCGGTCTGCTAGCGGTGTCTGTACTCGAAGTGTTGAAATAAGTAATGTTACTGAGCTTAGCCACTAACCTTATCAGTGTCCTCGGCGAGGATAGATCTGTCACGGCTCATCGTTTTGACGGTGAAATACCAAAATTGCCACTTAGTTTTACAGCTACGACATTTCAACAAGGGTATTTGAGCAGGAATCATGGCGCCACAGTTTTTAGATTCGTCGAATCTCAGATTCAGTATTGTTGAATGTATGAGGGGAAGCTACAGCGAAGGCTTTGTAGGACAAGTTACGGACTTTGTACCAATCTAAGTCTCTGATAAATAAATTGTTCCTGTGAAATAAGTTGTATAACCTGAGGATGAAAGATGGAGACTTGGTGACAAAGCATCTGAAAGCATTTAATATTATGGTAAGTCAGTTAGCATCTGTTGATATTAAAATTTCAGATGAAGATAAGTGCATCAGTTTGTTGTGTTCTCTACCATATTCATGGGATAGTCTGGTTATTGCAATAGGTAGCAATGCAACTGCCTTGCAGTTTGATGAAATAGTCTTAGCCTTGCTGATGGAGGAGATGAGACGGAAAAATATGGAGAGTCAGAATGGTGATGCCTTGTCTATATGAAAACAGTCCAAGAACAGAAACAAAAATAAGTCATCGAGTGGGAGATCTAAATATAGAGGGAGATCTAAATCTCCAGGAAAACCTCTGAAGGTAGTGTGTTGGAAATGCGGAAAGGAAAGCCACTTCAAAAGAGACTATAAATCTAAAGCTCCTGACAAAGGAAAGGGATTTGATGAGACTCCTTCTGCAGAGGCAAAAACCACCTTAGATGAAGATGGGGATGTGTACCTAGCTTCTTCAAGTACACATGTAGATCATGAGGCATGGTTGATTGACTCAGGTGCATCCTTTCACTTCACTCCCATAGAGAGTAGTTCTGCGAGTATGAGAAATATGATGGTGGTGATGTCTTCTTGGGGGATGACAGGAAGGCTAAAATGGTTGGTTGCGGAAAGGTAATGTTGAGTTTGCAAGGTGGAAGAGTTAGAACACTTCTGGGTGTTTGACATATTCCTGCATTGACCAAAAATCTAATTTCTATAAGCAAGCTGGATGATGCAAGTGTAAAAACAGTGTTCGAGAAGGATACCTACAAAATGATTCAGGGAGCACTGGTATTGGTGTGTGGAGTTCGGATTCGAATTTTGTACAAGCTGCAAGGTAGCACGGTTGTTGATTGGTGCAACAGTTCTATGGCTCCTAAAAGTGGAGAAGAAAATCTAGTGGTCTTTGGAGAGAAGACCATGCTGTGGCATCAAAGGCTTGGACATGTTGGAGAGAAAGGCCTTCGAATGCTTCCTGGTAAACGTATGGTAGAAGGTATGAGTAATAGCTTTCTGGATTTTTATTTCTGTGAAAATTGTATATGTGAGAAGTAGAATCGGGTGAGTTTCCCCTTATTGGGTATAAGGATGGTTTAAAGGGTTAGAAGCTTTGGAACCCAGTCACACGAAAAGTTGTGTACAATCGAGATATGATGTTCAGAGAGATGAAATATGATATTAAACATGAAGTCCAACGAAAAGAACTTGATAAGATAGATTTTGAGCTAAAGGAGCAAGAATCAGACTCTACAGCAGAGGAGGAATTAGAAGATGAAGAGCCACAAACTCCGGCTGTGAGAAGATCAGTTCGAGAAAGAAGGTAGCCTGAAATGTATAGTCCATCTCCTTTCTGTTAAAATTTTGCTTTATCTATTACTAACGATGATCCCAAAACCGTGAAGGAAGAAGTAGATATAGAGAATGGAAAACTCTGGAAAGAGGCCATGGTTGATGAAATGGAATCTTTGCACAAAAATAAGGCCTGGGATCTGGTGGAGTTGCCGGCTGGGAGGAAACCCATTGGCAGCAAATGGGTGTTCAAAAAGAAGACAAATGCAGAAGGAAAAGTGGAGAAATATAATGCTCGGTTGGTAGCAAAAGGTTATTCCCAAATGCCGGGAATTGGTTGTCGTGATGTTTTTTCTCTTGTTGCAAAGGTAACTTTTATTATATTACTTTTATCTGCTGCTGTTACGTTTGATTTTGAGGTAGAACAGATGGATGTGAAGACAACATTTTTTCACAGAGATCTGGAAGAGGAGATCTACATGAAACAACCTGAAGGCTTTGCAGTAAAAGGTAAGAAAGAACTGGTGTGTAAGTTAAAGAAGTCTCTGTATGGGTTAAAATAGTCACCAAAGATGTGGTATCAGAAATTTGATACATTTATACGAGGACATGGCTTTACCAGAAGCAAAGAAGATCACTATGTGTATTTTAAATTAATTGGTGACTGTGTTATTTATCTGGTCTTAGATGTGGATGATATGTTGCCGGTTGGAAATGACAAAGAAATTATCGAAGATTTGAAGACCCAATTGTCCTCCAAATTCGACATGAAAGATATTGCTGCGACAAACTATATTTTGGGCATGGAAATTAAAAGAGATCATACAAAGAGGAAGCTCTGGTTAAACCAAAGGAAGTATGTCGAGACAATGTTGTAGAGATTTAATATGCAGGATAGTAAACCGGTGAAGGTTCCTATTCCTGTAGGTGGGAGGTTATCTATTGAACAGTGTCCCAAGGCACAAGAAGAGAAAGAGGACATGTCCCATGTTCCATATGCAAGTGCAGTCAGTAGCCTGATGTATGCAATGGTCTGTACTAGACTAGACATTACACATGTAGTGGGAGTATTGAGCAAGTTTATGTCAAAACCAGGGAAGGAGCACTCAACAACAATGAAGTGGGTTTTCAGGTATTTGCGTGGCACTAGTGATTTTGGTTTGTGCTACCAAGGAAGACCAGGATTGGACAGAGTGTTGGATATTCATGGCTTTGTTGATGCAGACTGGGCTGGAGATCTCGATCAGAGAAGATCTACAAGTGGGTATGGGCTTAACCTATTTGGAGCTGCAGTCAGTTGGATGAGTAAGAAACAATCTATAGTGGCACTATCAACTACAGAGACAGAATACATGGGAGCCACTCATGCAAGCAAGGAAGCAGTTTGGTTGCCAAGATTGTGTTCAAGTATGGGGTTAGTACAGGAAGCTATAAGGATAGACTGTGACAGCCAAAGTGCAATTTTCTTGGCAAAGAATCCCGCATATCATTCAAAGACAAAGCACATTGATATTCAGTATCACTTTGTGAGGGATATGATAGAAAACAAAAATGTGTTACTGGTAAAGGTGGACACTTTGAAGAATATTGCAGATGCATTGACAAAATCTGTGAGCTCTGAGAAGTTCTCTTGGTGTAGAGAAACAATGGGCATCTCAGGGCTATAAAAATGACTAAGCTCTCTTGTGGCCCCGTGTGGAAAGAAAACAACAAGTGGGAGAATGTTGGGTTGTGTTATATTCTTTCCACGAATAGCCCACGTAGTTAACCCGGGGGTTAGAGGGGGGGTGGAGCACCCCCTTAGTTGCACCAATTGTGTAGCAAGGGGGAGGTCACTGGGTGTTTGAGGTGTACCCATAACCCCACTTTATGTGGTCCGGGGCAGCGCCCTGGAATTTTTTTTGTTTTGCATCCTATGTTAGGTTGGGTGGGCCCACCTATGGTTTTGTGCATGATTTTCGCACATGTTTTCTGACGCGATGGTTTTCGGTCCGTGGTATTGGATGCGATGGTTTTTCGGTCCATGGTATTAGATGCTTCGGCATGTATAAATATGTATTATAACATTGAAAGGAACATAATTAAAAAACGAGCTGGTAGTCCTGGTTTTGGGATCCAGGGGAAATCTCTGTGTATATGTGTTTTATGTGTTATGCTCTTACATTGTTTATTTTCTGTTTTTTAGAATTTGTATGCAGGTAATTTCTGTACGGGGTTAAACCCTACATCTGTTTCTTTTTTCGCTCAAGTCTAGCACTAGTTATTTTGGTGGCCGGAAGAGTAGTTTAGGGGAAAATGGATCCAGTTCCTGGCAGGTAGATAGTACCCGTGTCAACGGAACCACCCAAAAGTTTGCCTCATGTCACTTGTTCCACATCCGCATACATTCCCTGACCTCACACATTTGATAACAGGCATATTGGATTGTCGAAGGTACATTTTCTTATGCCTCTGGATCTAGATGGTATTATGATGGCAACTCTCCACCCCCATGTCATGTGGTTTCTTTAATAAATGCACAAACCAATTTCCTCGACATATGGGGTATTTTCTTTTCCATGATCATAAATCTACTATTTAGATTTCCCACACCCGCCTCACTAATTCGGACCTAACCCATTTTCCCTCTTGGTTAGATGGTACCAACTCAACTATATCTCCCTCTGATAGGCCTCATTTTTCCCCCGCCCCATCTCGCCTCCTTTTAGGACCCTCTGATGGAAGAAAAATCCGATGTGTCTGCCAACTCTGTCTTGATCCATGCCACTATGTAGGCGGAGATGTTCCATATGGGGTCATGTTCCTTAGATGTTTGGCATTCCACATTGGGTGAAATACACGTGCCAACTACCATTTTTCTGCCCTAATCACTACAGGGTGGTAGACATGCATATCGAGCACATAAACACAAACATCGTCCCATTAAAATCATTCCGCCACCCTCGACTATTACGCTTGATAGAGCCACCCTGGTAGATCACATAATCTATTTACATAAGCGTGCCTTAGTTGGTCGATGGTATTTCCCAGACATGGAGGATTCTGAGATGAGAATTTGGTTAGGAAGGAACTGGAAATCCATGCTTGGCTATCTGCCCATGATAGTTAGGCTCATGAAAGGATGGTACAGCTTCCACTTTCTCAGTCATGAGGATCTTGAGATAATCAGATCCATTCCTTGGGTTCATGGGAAGAGCTTCCTTGCCCTGCATAATTGGTACATAGGCTATAATCCCCTGCAAAATACTCCCATTAACAAACTAATATGGGTCAAATTACCCAGACTGCCAATAGAATTGTGGACAAAGCAAGCTCTAACAGACATTGGAAACGCCATAGGGAAATTCGTATACGTGGACCCGAAATGCCTTGGTTGAAAAGACAAGAGAGTAGCATGGATACTCATAGAGAAGGAATACCGTGGCGGTTTTCCTGACCATATCAACCTCCACTGGGAAGACATCAATTTCCATTAGAGATTGGATTACTGGGGAGTGCCCTGTCACTACTCTTTCTATCACAGAATAGGACACCTACACAATCAATGTCCACTCCATTCGGGTGGCCGCTTACATGGAAGAAAATGTTACAATGCAAAAAAGCTAATAAATTTTGAGAAGGAATGACCAAGCAAAAATGGTCAAAGGATCGAATCACATTGCCAGAAAGAGACACATCTAGGTAATTCTCATATGACCTACTCTCGATATCCTATTTTTGTAGGCCCTATGGGAATCTCCCCAATTTCTATTGCATCTTCCCCAAATATTTCCAGAAAGTCAGTCTCACCTTTTACAGGTGTTCCAACTCATCCTAGTCCCGCCCTCCATCGGAACCTACCCCTTGCTAAGAAATCCCTGCTCCTCTACCAAGTACTCACCCTTATCGTAGTATTCCTTCCTCATCACGCATTGCTTACATCCCCTCACCTACTCCATCTCCTATCCCATCTAGTCATCAAACAAAGGACAAAGGACCTTTCCCCTCTATCACTCCTCCTAACTTAGCCACTGCATCTACTTCGAACTTGAGAGGAAGTGACCTAGACTTTCTTCTAAAAAAAGACTCTAGATTTGCACTACCTCACCATACATAAACAAAAATCATCTTCCTTCCCACACATCAACCCTAATTCGCCTGGAAATATAACTGTCCGGCGGAAGCATAACCATGGCAACAAACATTTCCGCGGAAGGAACTCCAACATCCCTCTCACCTCTGCAATGGACTGCTTTCTCATTGATGTGCCTATTACTGATCTTTCCTCCCCTAGGACTCTTAGTGCAAGACAGCCCATCAAACCTTTTCCATGACCAATATTATATCCATAAATATTAGGGGGTTGCGAGCTGAACCCAAATTCATAGCTCTCAAAATTTTGTTTTACTCCTTACATCCAAATATCATTCTCATAAAGGAAACTATGCATAATCGTTCTGAGGTTGTTTTATATTTCCAGAAAATGTTTCCGAGTGGGCACATTTGTGCAACTGATTCAACTGGCCTCTCAGGGGGTTGGTAGCCTTATGGGATCCATCCTGCGTCTCGGTTAAGGTGCTTCGATGTTTTGCAGACATTCTGCTAGAAGCCAGATTTCATAGAATACCTGGAAACATCCAATGTATATGCACCTTATAAGTACCAATTCACTTTCTGGAATTTGGCATTCTCATCCAAAATGATGGAACTGGTATCCCTAGTCATTGCAGGAGATTTAAACTGCACTTTAAACAGTGATGAAGTATGGGGTTGTGGCAGGAAGATGGGCCCCCTAGCCAGACCTTTCCAAGATGCTCTACTATCTTGCAATTTTGTGAACATTTTCCCAGCTAAAATTTCCCCCACTTGGGATAATAGCAGATCTTGAACAACATATTTGGTCAAAAGACTAAGTCGTTTCTTAGCCCATGAAAAGTTGATTGAACGACTGGGTGATTTCTGCACCGAAATCTTCAGCAACTTCGCATCCCCCCACAGACCCATATCATTGCAATGGAGGAACACTGGAATCTGTAAGGGTCTTCCTTTTAAATTTAACAAATCTTGGTTGGAAGATTTAGAGTTCAATGCGCTTGTGTAGGAATCTTGCGGACAACATCCTCATCCTACAAACTCCACTTCCACTCAGAATCTCCTTGACAAACTAGATTCCCTTCTGGAGGAAGTAAAGCCCTGGCAAAAACTGAAGCAAAAAGAAAATAGGAAAGAACTAGAAGATATCTAGAAGGAATTGGATAGGATCTTCTCGAAAATGTCCACTCAATGCCTCTCCATGAAGATCCGGCTTTGTATACAAGCACTGGAAATCAAGAAAAAAATTACTATCAATTGAGGAATCCACATGGAGATTAAAAGCAGGGCAACTTGGATAAGAGAGGATGATCAAAATACAAAATTCTTTCACTGTTATGCAAACCATCACTGCAACATAAATACAATCAAGGAGATTAGGGACGGGGATGGGAAAATACACCAAACTCAAGATGATATAAGTAATGCGGCTATACAGTATTTCCAGGAAACATATAGCAGAAATGAAAATATAATGGCAGAAGATATTATTCATGGAATGGAGCCCTATCCTACAATGTTCAAGGATGAGAAAAATGAAGAACTTTACAGGATTGTATCCAAGGAAGAGCTCCTAGAAGTGCTGAAGTCCTTCAAGAGGGATAAATGTCCAAGTCCAAATGGATGGACGATTGAATTCTTCCTACATTTCTTTGAACTAGTAAAGAAGGACCTTCTGAGTATGGTTGATGAATCCAGAACAATGGGTAGAATTCATCAATACATCTCTTCAACTTACATTGCTCTTATTCCAAAGAAAAATAATGCTAATACCTTCTCAGATTTTAGGTCAATCTCCCTGTGCAATACCATATACAAAATCATCTCAAAGGTTATTGCTGGCAGATTGTGAAATACTCTCTCGCGTTTCATCTCACAGGAACAACATGGCTTTCTAAAAGACAAACTCATTCATGATGTTGTTGCAAATACACAAGAAAGTATGCATACGATCCACACAAAAAAATTAGATGCAACCATCTTCCAAATTGATCTAAGGAAGGCATATGACTATTTGGATTGGGGCTTTCTGAGATGCATTCTTACCAAAATTGGTCTCAGCCACAGATGTACAAACTGGATAATGGCATGTGTGGACAAGGTAAATTTTTCCATCTTGATAAATGGACATCCAACTAAATTATTTCGAGCTGCTAGAGGACCGAGGCAAGGATGCTCACTATCCCCACTATTATTCATCGTGGAAATGGACTGCCTAAGCTTGCACATAAAAGGAGCAGCTATGGAGGAACATTTCTGGCCACTGATGATAAGAAACAACAACAACATATCACACAGTCTCTTTGTAGACGACATATTGATTTTGGGTATGCTTTGTCGCTTCTCTTGCTTATGTCTTTTTAATATTCTAAAGAAATTTACAAGTGCTACAGGATTATAGATTAATGAAAGGAAATTTGTAATTTTCCATGGGGAATGTAACAAGGAAACCATTGAATAGATTGAAGGATTATATCGTATCAAGGCAGTACCTATTCAAAAGGGAATGAAGTATCTCGGATACCACCTAAAACCTTCTTGCTACAATAGAGTTGACTAGCAATATATCATTGATCGATATTATAAAAGCATATCTTGATGGGAGTTCAGATGTCTCTCAATGGGTGGGAGAGTTATTCTTGCCCAAGCAGTCTTAGCACAACTAATTGTATGGTGGGCCCATCTATTCCATATACCTATGAGCATTAACAAGGAGCTAAATCACCTCACAACGAACTTCATTTGGGGATGCTGCCACGAAAGGAAGAAATATCATCTCACTAGATTGGCCAGCATTACTCTTTTAAAAGAATTGCGAGGATGGGGGATTATGAATCTCCGCGGATTTAGAGGAGATTTATTGATGAAATCCTTATGGAGGGGTTTATTTTGGAAAGGCACCTGGAGTAATACCTGTTTAGTCAATTTAGTATGTCCTAAATTGCTACATTAATTATCAATCCAGGAGTCGCAAACTAATGAAGTGTGGCGCACTATATCTACAAGGCAACCTCTTTCTTAGTTTTTATTGTTTTTAGTTTTATCTTGTTTTGGGGGGGTTTATCTTGGCTTGTCTCATAATGTAAAAGGAAATCCTATTCCTAAGTTTTAAGAATACTTTAGAAGGCAAGTTTTGGTATAGATTTTAAAGAAATTATGTCCTTTATGATGACTTCCAGAAGTTAACACTTCAGAGGATCTCAAAACAGTCTAGTGATGAAATTAATACTTGAACAAGAATGTAAATGTGCAGCTAAACAATAATGTAAATGTGCAGCTACTTGTATCAAACAAATGATGAACTACTGATCCTGAAATCTTTATCTCTGTTGCTCATCTAAATACAAAACTAAAAGTTAATCTATTGCACTCAAACAAATAAAAAACTGCAGACTAATAAAAGTAAAATCAATTCACTTCATTTATAGACTGATAGCTCACCAAGTAGTCTTTTCGGGGTTAAGCTATGGCTCTGGAGATAACGTCAATAATATGAGGAATTGATATCTAATTGTAGAAAAATAAAACTAAAATCAAATCACATCATTCATAGTCTGATAGCTCGCCAAGTAGTCTTTTCGGGGTTAAGCTATGGCTCTGGAGATAACGTCAATGATATGAGGAATTGATATCTAATTGCAGAAAAATAAAACTAAAATCAAATCACATCATTCATAGTCTGATAGCTCTCCAAGTAGTCTTTTCGGGTTAAGCTATGGCTCTGGAGATAATGTCAATGATATGAGGAATTGATATCTAATTGCAGAAAAATAAAACTAAAATCAAATCACATCATTCATAGTCTGATAGCTTGCCAAGTAGTCTTTTCGGAGTTAAGCTATGGCTCTAGAGATAACGTCAATGATATGAGGAATTTGATATCTAAACTAACTAACAAAGCAAATGAATAAAAATGAAATCAAAGCATAAATGAAATTAAAAAGCTAAGAAAAGCAAAGTCAGTAGAGAGGCTAATCTCATGTCACTAGTTATTGTAAAAATTGTATGAAAATGCCCGGGCCTAGCCTATCCTGAAACACACACTAATCAGTATTAGCAACAATATACAATGCTTGAAAAATCATGTACAGGAATGTAACATTAACATCAGAAATAACTTATGAAATATACACAAGTGAACAAATTATGAAATATGTGCAATTGAAATAAGGAAACAACACGTAAAAACTTTACAGAAATAAAGAAAACAAAACCTCGGCTACCAGGGGCCCTCTGCATGGCCTTGGTCAACACGCTATCAGTCTAGAATTACGCTCACACAGTCATATAAAACAGAGTTTTATTGCATTGCAAATCAGAGGAAGACTCCTCTCGTTACAACAGCAGGACCAGTTCATAGCACAGCACAATGAACAACAAAACGACATCAAAAACACGTTATTTATAAGGGAATTACATAATTGTTTTCTTATGAAACACCTTCAATAGAGGACACGTAAAAGGACAATACTCGTGATTTTAGCATGAGGGTTGCCAAGATCATTCAATCTATCAAAAGATGGTTGTTGGACTTGAATCATGGAGGCAGTCTACAGCTGTCAAAATGAACCCATGGATCTAGGAACGGTCTTGGATCCTTTACATGTTGAAAGACAGAGACCTGTTTGCCATAGAACTCCTTCGTTTGACCACCGTTTGACCAAGGGCTTCCTTTGTGAATTTGGTGAACCAATAGGACCTGATCCATGTCCAGATCATTCCTGAACTGCCCATGTGCCTCGTTTTGCTTGATTACACATGTAACCTAGAGATCAACAAAAACAACTGTGAAAAGTGGAATCAACTGTGGAAAGTGGATGTATTACACAGCTAATGAGAAAAATCTAATTCAAATAGCAAACACAGAAACATAGTTAGAAAACCGCTTAAATGCTCTTTTAGAATCAATATGAAATGAACTTTGATATCTTATGAGGTACTAGTGAGGGGAAGAAGTCTAGGAAAATGTGTAGGAGAGATGTAGTTTCAGGGCTCAACATACCCCCACTGTGAAGGTGTTGCATGTCCTCATGCAACCAAAACTTTGACCATCCTCCCTCCAGTTCATGTCTTTTGAGACCTCTGCCAACACATCCAGCCTTCTTTTCTTCTTTCTTGGGGCCACTGTCATCCTCAGCTTCCTCATTAGGCACTTGAATTTGAGGTTTATGAGAGCTTTGCTCAACCTCCTCCTCTTTTTCTTGAATTTTCTATTTTTCTTCTGCCACAGTCCAAGATGCAACATGGTGTTGTCGTGAATAATTTTATCCAACCTACTCTATTCTCTCAATGTTTCATTTTCTCTTTTGATGTGTCTATTTAGGACCTCCAGCTCAAAAACTTCCTGTTTTAGTGATTGGATTAGAGCTTCCTGGGCTATATTAGGCTGGGCAGATGAAGTGCCTTGATCTGTGGCAGTTTTCTCCAACGTTCCAATATCATACATTTCTTCCTGCGTTGGATATATCTCAGGTGTAGTCTTCCTTGGGTTGTCCCCAAAATCTCGTTGAGAATGACTAATCTCAAGATGTGGCTGAGAAGGACTAATCTCAAAATTTGGCTGAGGAATAGGAGTATGGTGTGGGCCATGGCCAGGAGGGATTGCTTGAGGTTGTTCCGGTGTTTCCCCTCCTAAATCAATGAATTGGGGCCCTTTAGTTTGTACTTTCCTTAATTTTCCTTTATGTTTGGAGCTCCTCCTTAGATTTTGTGAGCTATTGTCTTCTTTCTCCATACTATATTTTTCTTTCCCTTTCCTCTTTGCTGCAGCTGATTGTTCCTAAAGGTAAACTAGTCTTTTAGAAAGTATTTGGTGGTCCTCTTCTGAGGAAGGTTCTGGGGTTTGATAGACAGCTTCAATTTTTTTCTTCCCCTTTAATTTTCTTTGCTTCATAACCTCAGTTCTTTCCTTCCTACTTTCTGGTAGTCTCTCTTCCTTATTAGTTTCTTTATATATGTTAGTAGGAGTGTTCTGAATTCTCACACTTGTTTTCCTTCTCCTACTTTTCCTTATGGAGCTGCGCTTGGGTGTTTCAGGTGGATCTTGAAAGAAGTTTCTAACCAAAAACTGTTCCCAGGTGTCCTCCTTTTCCTTCAACTGTTTTTCAATCAAAATTTTTATAAGGCTGTGATGGTCTATGTCCTCCACATTCTTTTGTACAGTTATGGACATCTTTTTCAGACTATTCAATAAAACATAAAGCAAATTGATGGTTTGATTTTCTAGAAAATTCATTAGAAACCGGGTGTGGTACATATACATGGACCCGAACCGTCCTTCACATGTAATAAACTTCTGGATTATCAAAAATAGACTAGCCCACTTTTCTTCTAAAGTAGAGACAGGGATTCTATGTTTGGAAATGGTTATATCCATACCTAGATTGCGTAGGATAACCCTCCAGGCCCTCTCATCAAAGATTTTGTTTTTGAACCACCGTTCCCCCTCCTGTGGGAGTTTCGTTGCTGCAACGATAGATGCCTCTGTAACTAAAAATTTAAGTTCTCCAACCTCAACTTCCACGCCATTAAAAGACCTCGCAAATGTCTTCGTAACTTCTTTGTTGTAGCCTCTGAATTTCTGGATGAACTGTAGCCTCCGTGCCTTCCTTAGTATGTTTTTCAATTGGGGATACCCCTCCATGAATTTGGGCGCTTCCGGATCTACTCTTAGCAAAAGACCCATTCCTACCTCATGCCTTAAAATACATCTAAGTGAATAATGGATTGACAAAGGTGAAACAACTGTGTTAGTGGGGAATGGCAAAGGTTTGTGGAGAAAAACCAGTAATTGTAAACGAAATAGCAGAGAACAGGTAATGAGAATGAGTTCACGGGAGTGTAAACAGGCTGGAAATAAAAAACAAGATAGTATGGGAATAGAGTGAGGTTAGCTTTTGAGATAGATGGTTGTGGAATAAGCGTGAGCATGTTCTGAAAATGGTCGCGGAATGTGTAGCGGGATAGAGCCGTGATCAAATAGATTATGTCCTCATAATTACCCAGTTCAGCAGGTGGAATGCCAACGTACAAATAAACACAAGTTAAATTCGGATGCGGATCATGAGGCCGTTAAAAAATTAATGCAAGGTTTGTGGAGAAATGATGTAAAGGTCATGGAGCGGTTATGGAAGCTATCAATGCTAATCATTGCATATAATGGAGTCGTGGTTTCAGAACTATATAAAATGTGTTTTTTTTTTAAATGCTACTTGAAATAAATCGTGCTTATACCTTGGAAGTTTTGCTACTTCCGTCCATTAACCTTTGATTAGCTGCTTCCTGTTGGTGCTTTAGGAGCTTTATATATTCAAAATATTTTCCTTTGTCATACCTACACAAGTTCTCATCATCATTTCGCTAACATCTGGCTATCAGTGCTGAATAACAGAGTGTTAGCTGCAAAATCAATCAACTAGCTGTGGAATCAGTTTCTAGCTGCGTAAACTGAATTCAGTTGTAGAAACTGACATAGTGAACATATGACCGAATGGAGATGGATGGAAATGAATGATGACTGAGTGAATGATATATGAAAACTAGTCATGGAAGGAGTTTTATTGGCGAAATGAGATGATGAAATGAAATGGAGTGAAGTGAAATGAAGTGAAATGACATGAAACTATGAATGAAGTGAGGAAAGATTTTTTTGGAAAATATAGGGCGTCAGAAGTTTCCAATTTTCGCCCTGTATTTTTTTGTATAAGACTGTCAATCAGTGATTGGTTTTCAGGCTTACACACACACACACACACATATATATTTAAAAAAAAAAAAGAACAAAGACTAGGCTGGTGGAGAAGAAGGATTCTTCTTCACCAGCCTTATTGCAGAATTATCTTGAAAGATTTTGACAAATTCCTCCTTTGAGAGTGGCTTATGATAGATCTTTAATCTGTGTCCATTCACAATAAGAGGAGTTTGATGTTCAACAATGGTTTTGATTCTTACCGCTCCATTGGTAAAGATTTTGTCAATCTCATATGGCCCAAGCCAATGATTCTGAAGTTTTCCTTTGAAATATTTAAACTTGGAATCAAATAGCAATGCCCAATCTCCTTCTTGAAACTTTTTCTCCTTGATGTATTTTTCATGCCACTTAGCTCTTTGATATTGAACTAGATCAGTTATTAGGATTGCTTCTTGTTTGATCTCATCTAGCTCATTCAAGTGCTCCATTCTATGCTTTTGGGCTTCCGATAGATCCATTCCCAATTGAACTTCCATCTTCAAGGTTCTAGCTTGGAACTTGATGGGGAGAAGAACTTCTTTCCCATAAACAAGTTCATAGGGAGAATGTCTTGTTGTATTCCTCCATGTAGTTCTATAGGCCCATAAGGCTTCAAGAAGCCTTTCGGCCCAATCTCTTCTGTGTAGATGAATAGTCTTGGTAATGATGCCTTCAAGAACTTTGTTTGTAGATTCCACTTGACCATTTTCTTGCGGATGGTAAGGAGTAGATTTTTTGTGCTTGACCTTGTACTCTTCCATCAGCTTCTCCACCAATTTGGATGTGAATTGTCTTTCCTGATCTGTCACAATTTCTCTTGGAACACCAAAGCGAGTAAAAATATCCGCATAAAGAAAACTAACAAATAAATGCTCAGTAGAAGAAAATAATGCTTTGGCTTCTACCCATTTAGTGACATAATTAGTACATACCAATATATACTTTCTTTGTTTAGATGGTGGGTTAATAGGTCCAATAAAATCTGAAGCCCATTTTTCAAAGGGTTCGATGAGTACCTATGGCTACAATGGAATTTCATTTGAAAGGGTAGGTTTCCCTACTCTTTGGCAACTGTCACATCTTTTGACATATTGTTTTGCATCTTTGAAGAGGGATGGCCAATAATATCCTAAATAGAGGATTTTATAGACTGTCCTTTTGTCAGCAAAGTGTTCGCCACATGGTTCATCATGGCATGCTTTGAGAATATCAAGCATTTCATCTTCCCTAACACATCTTCTGATCACAAAGTCTGGCCCTGTTTTAAACAATTCGTTAGAAATCCATGAATATTTTGAACTCTCCTGAATAATCTTTCTTCTTTCACCAAGAAATAAATGTGGAGGTAGTTTCCCTGTAACCAAATAGTTAGCTATATCTGCATACCAAGGAGTCTTAGTAGTTACTGCAAATAAATATTCATCAGGAAACTTGTTCTCTACAGGAGAATCTTCTTTAGTATTCTGAATCCTAGACAAGAAATCAGCTACTGTGTTTTGTTTCCTTGGTCTATCTAACACAATAATATTGAATTCTTGTAAAAGTAAGAGCCACCTTGTAACTCTACCATTAATAATGGGTTTGTTCATTAGATATCTAATTGCAGAATGATCAGTATGAATAAAAGTTTCATAGCCTGTTATATAATGTCTAAACTTATTGATTGCATGAACAACAGCTAAGAACTCTTTTTCAGTGACAGTATAGTTCAACTCCGTAGGAATTAAATTTTTACTGGTATAATAATGGCATAAGGAACTAAATCTTTTTGTCCCAATACAACCCCTAGAGCTGTATCTAAAGCATCTGTAGAAATATGGAAAGAGAGTTTCCAATTTGGTCCTCTCAAGATAGGCGCTTCAGATATTTTTGTTTTCAAAGTTTCAAATGTTGATTGGCAATCAGGACCCCATTTGAATTCACAGTCTTTTGTAAGTAGTTTGAAGAGTGGAAATGTTATTTTGGTGAAGTTTTCTATAAATCTTCTATAATATCCAGTAAATCCCAGAAAACTTCTAACATCTTTTTGACAATTTGGAACAGGTGACTTGGAGATGACTTCAACTTTTGATCTATCAACTTTAATCCCATCCCCTGAAATATGATGTCCCAAAACAATGCCTTCAGTAAACATCATAAAGCATTTTTCATGGCTTAGTGAAAGGTTTACTTCTTTACATCTTATAAGAACTTTTTCCAACTTTTATAATGCCTCTTCAAATGAATCACCATAAACTGTAAAATCATCCATATAAACCTCTACACAATCATGGATTAGATCAGAAAAAATTCCTAGTACTTCTCTTTGGAATGTTGCGGGTGTGTTACATAATACAAAAGGAAGCACTAGATAAGCAAAAGTTCCCCATGGACAGGTAAATGTGGTCTTATCCTGATCTTTAGGTGCTACCTGAATTTGATTATAACCACTAAAACCATCCAGAAATGAAAAGTACTTTTTTCCTGCTAATGTATCTAATACTTGATCGATAAAGGGCAAGGAAAAGTGATCCTTCAAAGATGCTTTATTCAATTCCCTGTAATCAATGCATACCCTCCATTTACCATTCTTTTTGGGTACTATAACCAAAGGAGAAACCCATCGGCTATCTGAAATTGGGTAAATGAAATTTACATTAGGTAGTTTTTGGAGCTCTTCTTTCACTATCTCCCTAAGATTTGGATTCATCCTTCTCTAAGGTTGTCTGATTGGTCTACTGTTTTCCTCAATATATATATTATGGATGCAAGTCTTAGGGTCAATACCTTTCATATTAGTATATTCCCATGCAAATGTAGTAGAATGTTTTTGCAAGATTTTGGTTACCTCTTCCTATTGTGACTTTTATAACTTTTTGTTGATATTCAGTGTTTTTCCTGGAAAAATATCAATGGCAGAGCTACCAAACTCTTCCATAGAGTAAAGAGATATTTATCTTGATGATAGATATTCAATATCAGAATCTAACTGAAATTGTGTGTGGTCATATTATGAAGATGTTTCAAAGTTTTCTAGTGTGTTCAGAATTTGAATATCTTCACTAATTTGAGAGACAGTAAAGACAGGTTGTATAATATCTTCATCGTCGACCCATTGATTGTCTCCTACTTCTGTAATTTCCTTTGCTGGAGGATGCAAATTGAATTTCTTTGTTGAACTACCATCAGAAATGTACATATCTCAAAATCTACAACTAATGAAAGCATCAGTTGTGGCTAGCCAAGTTCTTCCTATGATGAGTGGATGTCCTCCTAAATTACTCTTGGGAGTCAAAATCATGAAATCTACAGGATACTCCCAAGAATCTAAGAAGAATGAAATATCTTCTAGTACACCATCTGGTTTGATTATTGATCTATCTGCAAGTTGCAGTAAGGTGGGTGTAAAAAGAAGATTAGGAAGTTTAAGTTGTTTCCTAGTCTGTCTACTCATAATGTTGATAGTAGCCCCTAAGTCAATCAAAGTGTTCAGAATTTCTATCCCATTTATGTGTCTTGACAATTGGACTACCTGGATCTACATACTTCTGCATGGTAATTTTTCCCATCATGATATCTGAAATTTTTCCTACCAGGTGGATTCTTCTTGTATCTCTTGGTTTCCTTCCTGGTCTTTTAAGACTCAACTCCTTTATTGTTTTCGCTAGAATAGGAATCTCTCTAATGGCTTGTAGCAAGGGAATCTTAATACAAACATTCTTTAACTCATCTAGGAAATCATAGTTGGGCAACAAGATTTGTTTTTCCACCCCTTTTTCAATTTGTAATCTTTCAGGGAAACATGCTCGAAAAATTTCAAGTGAATCCAATCTACCATTTGAGAGATATGGATTAAACACATTTGCTATAGGATTATCCTGTATTGCTACAAGATTGTCCATATTTTCTACAGGATTGTGATTGGCACAGAAAGAGGGCTATTATATTGTGTTTTTCATCTATGACTAATAGGAGGGATCCAACACACCATCATCCATTTTTCACACTAGTTTGTCTCTCCTCCCCCCAAATATCCCTTTTTGTCCATGAAAAATATTCCTTTTCACCCCTTCTTCCATCCCTTCCACCACAAGAAAATCATTTGAACCTTGAGAACATGAAACTCATGAATTATCAGCGTTTTTAGAGGTATTTACTACATGTAACAATGATCCTAGAAGGATTTCCGTGACTGGAATAGGAAGATACATAGTAGTACAACAATTTGTAAAAACCCTACACGACTATTACTGGAGCACCAAATTGAGAAACTAACCATCACAAAGGCATTGGAGAGTCCTTTATTTAAACTTAACCACTATAGGAGGTAAATTCTTCCAAAAATTTTGAAAAACAAAGGAAACCATCAGGATAGAGGGTAAGTGACATATCTCCTCATGACTATTTGACACAAAAATTAAAGGAAACCTGTCAATTGTCTGAAGAAAGAACTATCTAAATTCTACAATTTGAGTTTCTGTAAAAAAACAACAAATATGATGTGGTAAATGAGGAACTGGGTGATTATTTGTTTAAATTAATGGTGTGGCTAGTACAAAGAAGTGGATGTGTGGATAAAAAAGTAAACAAAGAAGTATATAAGGAAACCAATAACACCATAACAAAATAGGCAAGTGGAGGATAGTCGAAACGAGAAGGCTGAGTTGCTCAAGGGTAAGCAACAATTTTAGCAAGGGGAGATGATGGGCCCCAAAATTGTATAATTTGTTAGCCCCATTTGATTGTGTCTAGACACTTGAAATATGAATTCAACCCACTTACTTGCACATTATGGAGTTAATTCATAGTATTAATGTGTCCTTAGGAATTCAATTTCTCCTTGCTTATTATGTGCCTAATATTATTATTTTTTGAAGAATATTGAGAGAGTATTGAGTAAACTCTAAAAGATCTATAGAATGAGAGAATATAGGGACTTGTTCCCTTACAATAAATGAATGGAATATTATGAAGTTATTGAGCATATTTTGGATCTCCATTGATTGAGAAAATGTAGGGATGTGTTCCGCACCAAAAGAGGATCTTGAGCTTAGCTAGCTAACAAAGGGCCTATCCTCCATGGAATTCAAAATCAATGAGGGAATCAAATCCACACTTTAACGGAATTGGAGGGAAATACTCCCCCTCATTAAGGAAGTTTCCCCTCAAGTCGTTTTGTATAAATAAGGGACCTAACATCCTAATAGGAAGCTCGAATTAGTGGAGAATAGACTTTTAGGAGTAGAAGAATTATTTGCCTAGTATTTTGTTATGTACTATTTTGACATTGAATGAAAGCCCTTTTATTTTCATTCACATCCATATCTAGAGGGTTTAGTCCTCTTAAGTTAGGGCCCAAACCAGAGGCTTTATTCTCTCTCCTTTATGTGTTTTATTCATGAATCTTCTTTCTTGTATCTAACTGGTAGTATTTTCTGTATTTTTTACTAGAAGTGGGTTATGAGAAAATATCTTTGTGGGTTTGTAAATCACTCCTCTTGTGGTAATTTTTATTGGATATGTTGTGCTTGCAAGGTAAAAAGTTATAGTCACTTTCCTTTCCAATATTTAGACCTAAAAATGGTTCTTTTCTTGCATCTTTATTTTCTGCAAACTAATTATTGGTTTAATAGTTTTATTTGAATACATGAGTATTAAATATAGAGGTTGTAGGCATTTTTCAAATTTCCAAATATGTTGTCTTTCAATGAAATAATTAGATTTCCCATAAAATTCAACTCATCCTTTTTCTGTCACTTCATTTTTTTGCAATTTACATTGTTAACATCTTTAATTGATTGGAAAAATAAAGTAACTTGTTGTGTTGTACAGGTACTACTATTGATATACAAGGTTGGAATTATCATTCACCCTCCTCAAATCACCACTATCTTCCTTTCTTCAACCTCAACAACTCACTCAAGGAATTGTTCACTCAGACCACATCTATGGGTTATTGAAGGCCACTATGTGCATTGGTTTTTGTGCAAGATGGGCCCCTAAAGGGTACTATGCTTATCAAAGGTCTCATAAAACCTTAATTTACCCTCCAATACCTTTCCCTGTCTTCATATTTCCTTTTCCACCCTTAGAATACTCACATATTCAATCCTATAGCAAAACAAGATAATCGTGTAGCACTATGTCTCGATCCTGTAGCACTATGAGAAAAGCCCCAAAATGCATTCCAATTTTTTCCACAACACTCTTGAACATCCCTACGCACAACATAATTATCATAAAAGCATAAAAATTAAAAAAATGGATTCATATACCTAATAGGAGCTTTGTTTTGTTTAATAAAGTAGATAGACAATCATTCCCAACAATCCTTTAGCAAAGCAATAATAATTTTCTTATATTTTTTAGAACATGTTAATGAAGTTATTTTCCCTTAATTCCACTTGGATTAAGTCCTAAAAAATTTATAATTAATAATAAAATTTAGCTGATATAATTTTCACTTCATTAGGTTAGGCATTTGGTAGGTTAACTAGCTCACTAGTTCTACAATTTCTGGTTTTTAGAGTAGTAATTTTCTTCATTTTTTAGCACATGTTAACAAGGGTTTTTTCAAGTGATTCCACTCGGATTTGAGTACTAGAACATCCTAATTAATAAAAAAATTCACCCGAACACATTTGCATTTTATTTCCTTGGCCATTTTTTCAATCTAACGTGAGAGACAAATATCCTTTAGAAATCCTATAACAATCTTGTAGCAATTTGTTTTTGAGATCTTCTTTGCCCAAAGTCACTCCAAATTCATGATGAAAGTATATTTGTAGCCTATGAAGGCTCTAAAACCACTTTGGTTGAGACGAGGCTTTTTTAGGTATCCATTTAGCTCTTACATCTCCTACGTCTTGAATATTGATTTCTTTAATTAGTCTAGATATCCTTTCCATAATTTACTTTATGAAAAGTGTGTTTTCCTTCTTTTAAAAGTAATCTAGGACTTTCCTTTCTTGCAAAATGGAAAATATTTCCTTTCTAGCAAGATTTAGTAGAATCAATTTTCTTATTTTTATTTACCTTTTGCAACTTAGCGTTGGTGGCTTACCTAAATATTTCCTCATTTTAATTTTTTTCATTACCTTATTTTACTTGCATCAAAGGTAGTTAGACTAGAAAGAGGAAGTTGCACATTTCACATACATTGCTGACCCCTCTTAAGTTTGTACAAACCATAGGTTGATAATTTAAGTCGATAGCATCAGGGGTTACAACATTATTGTTACAGTAATGGGGCTCGTCAAGATCTCAAAAGAAAGAGTCTAAACATAATGAGTTTGATCCCTTAGTGTGTTTTAGAAAATCATTGGGAGAAGAAATCATAAGACGAAGGTAAAAGAGAACTAGATGTATTGCAACATGGTAGATATGATAATATGATTGATGGTGATTTATTTCTAAGTTATGATTTATATAGTTCTACTAGAATCCATTCATATTTAAATGGTAAAAATGATGAAGGATGTGATACAACATTGGTCCTAAAAGTTGAACTTGAGTCACCATGGTTATAATAGATAAGTTAACTATTGAAAGGGAGAGGATAATAATTGTGCGTATAGATCAAGAAAAAATGTTGCATATATTTGATGTTAAGGTGATTGACATAAAAGAATAAGTCATCAGTTTGAAGAACTAGATAAAATTTGCTAAAAGAATTGAAGATGTAGTGTGTAACCGACTAAAATAAAGTGAGGGTTGAGTTGAAAAGTTAGATGTTTAAGTTGTCATAATGAAAAAAGAGTTAGAAAAGAAATATAATCAGCTAAACATGGAGAAAAGAACAACAATATTGGACAACATTCTTAGAAACCAAGTCTCTTCCTTGGTCACATGTGGTATAGGGTTTCATATTGGTGAATCTAGCTCACAAGCACATGCAAAAAATAATGCAACACCTAAGAAGCCTATATGAATAATGGAAATAATATGAGATGAAAATGAGGAAGGAAGTAGCCTACCAAGTAGCTTAGAAATGTACCAAGAAGAGAACCCATGGCAAGAACACTATTCACTCCAAAATATGAGTTTGGCAGCTTTCAAAGGAGGAACAATAATAGATTCTATCCCTTAATCAATGATTTCAAATGCTACATTTGTCATAATTTTTGACATGTTCCAACAAAATATAGAAGCATAATGTTCAAACCCTACAAGTAGAATATGTAGCAGTTTGGGAGGAAAAAGGAGAAAGCCGCCCTATGAAAATAATCAAGGCATATCATCAGCCTTTAAGTATACAATTTGATTTCATGGTTACTCTTTTTCATGTAACATTTTTGGCCACAAGGTGGTTGATTGCAGATCTCACGCATGGAATGGGAGCACGATCAAGCCAAACTTGAGTTCTAATATGCGCAACAATGAGTTTGATCATCTTGCATCATTTCATGGTCATGTGAGGTGCTATACATATGGAAATATTGTTCACTTGTCTAGAGACTGTAAGTTTCCTTGTTTCTCAAGGAAAATTAGCCAAAAGGAATAAGTTACGCAAAGTATGACTACCAAGAAGCATCCTACCAAAGTGTGAAAGAAGAAGGAGGAGAAATAAGTAAACTGTGGCATTTCTGTGTGCACGTTTGATGAAGATGACCAATGGTACATAGATATTAAATATTCCCATCATATGTCAGGGGACAAGAGAAAATTCCTGTCCTTGAGGAAAACCAAAGGTGGCCACTTCATTCTTTGATATATTCACTAACCGAAGTGTTGGGAAAAGGTAAGGTCAACCTTGGTGACAAGAATACAATGGTAGTTAATGTGTTTCTAGTTGAAGGTCTAAAGCATAATGTCTTGAGCATGAGCCAAATGGTTAATGGGGGAAAGGAAGTGATCTTCAATTCCAAAGTTTTCATAATTCAAAAAGAAGGCTCTAAGGGGTTGATAGCAAAACAAATCAGGAAACTAAACAATGTGTATGTGCTTAAAGGAAGAGTAGAAAAAAAGAAGAGATTGAAGAAAATACTTTCTTGTTCAGATTCAAGGTAGGAGAATTTAGTCCCGACTGTAATCTATTATTCTTAAATATATTCACAAAAGGTTGTTGAAGAGTAATGTGAGGTCAGCATGGTCTTAGGGGGATCATATGGTAGCAACATTAGAGCATGAAGATGAGTTGCAACAGAAACATAATGTGACCAAGAGCCTAGATGCAATATCAAGTATACATGATTAATAAATAGATATATGAGCTCAGGAGGAGTTGCATATGCAGTTAGGGTTTGAAGGGTTGCATATTTTTCTTTCACTTCTTTTCATAGTTGTTTTTTATGTTGTAGTCATAAGTCAAAAACATATATTTCAAGAATGTATGTATTTGTTCATAATTGAGAAAATTGGTTATGTAGATCTTGTTTTAGACTTGTGTAGAAGAGAATTAAAACCAATCATATGTCCACTTGTTTATCATTTGGAAAGTTTGGTCGATAACCCTTATTACAGGCATGCATAGGAGAGAGTCACTTGTTTACGCATGCATAGTAGTGAGTTACATGTTTCAACCATGTAATCACATTTGAATATAAGATCTAACCCTACACTTGCATTGGTGTAGCCTTGTAATATCATTTTATATCTTGTATGCCCTATTTTTGAAGTCTCTTGCATGTCGCAAGGAGGCATGGACTCAAGGAGACAAATAAGAGTAGTAGAAAAGTCATTGTACAACATCCTTGATAATTGATTGTAGACCTAACACATGTTTAGGGGGAGCATGTTCAACAAAAGGAAGGTCATTATTTGTTTTGTTGTAATTGATGCCATATTGTTTGTAGGAGTGGCAAGTATGAAAAACTATTTTTCTTTGGTTTCTAATGTATTTTTAAATATATTTTTTCAGTAATTATTACAAATCAAACTATCTATTATCAGCATGGTGTTCAAAGGTAGAGTGAAACTAGTTTTTTCTACAGTTTTCCATTGATTTCAAAAGGGGAGAAAGAGGAAAACCACTAGTAGAAAATGAGACCAACCAGCTAACAATGAATGAAGATCAATTTGTGATGTGGCTAGGTGTTTCCATCAATGCCAAATGGGGAGATTGTTGGTAGCATGGTGTTGGTATTAAAGTCAATAATGGTCTAGTTGTGTGATGTGCATTGATGTCAACATGTATGAGTGATTGTAAATAATGATCTAATGAATATATGAGGTGTTATTGATACTGCAGGTATTTGACAGGATTCTTGCAGAAGGGTTGAAGAAGTGGTTGTAGTTGTCGGTCAAGATATTTGAGTTTTCTGAGCATTATAACTTATGCCTTGTCTTGCCTCTTCATGCTCATGAAAATTGCATAATCAGTGTTGGGTTACCTTTATATGTGCACACAAATCTTGTATGGTTTCCTTTATGTGCCTACGCATATGCCTATAGGTGAAATATTATGCTTGAAGAAAACTATGGGCTCTTACCACTGAATTTGCCCAAGGTATCTCTAGGTAAATGTTCGATTCATTTGGTCAAGAGGGTCCTATCTAATTTGGTCATAACTAATGTTTTGATTTAGTCTCAAATGATGATACATAATGATATGTAAATAATCCAAGATTGATCAATTCTAACTTTGTGGTTTTGATCCAATAGTTTACATGGTTGTGTGATGGATCGATTAGATGTTGGTGACTATGTGTTTTGAAGAAAAACTTATACACCTACAAATGACGAGCATTCAGTGCATAATATATTTATTATTTTGTATGGGTGACCCATATATAAAAAATAGTAAATAAATATTACTTGTGATAGAGCATGGAATTGATCTCTGAATCGATGAGATAATGTTTTGTAGTGACCTATGAGATTGGAAAGTGAATAGTTGTTGATAGATTTATGTAGTGTGTTTTACAGGTAGATCCAAGAGTGATTCGATGAAAAATGTCATCGCACAGTGTGCGTGAGTGTATGTTGGTTCAGAGTTTTGGATTGCTAGATTGGTGTGGCAGAACATTCCAGCATATGGATTCAGCTTGTGGATGAGAAGTGGAAGATAACGATGGTTGTATTATTTGTGTTGGAGATTAGAGGAAATATATTTTTGCAGGAATTGTTGTTGATGCCAAATCTAGTTGATTGTTGAGAAAGTGTTTATATTTCTACTATTGTTGACGTTATTTGTAGCTTCTATGTATTGTCATGTATATGGATCTGCGTTTGCTGCTACTACATATTGACATAGAATATGTGTTGCTCAAGTTGATAGTGAGGTGTATTTTCAGGGTATTGTTACGGAGGATGTATTTTCGTGTATGATTGAGATTGGCTTTTGTGATTGTATAAGCATTATATTTCCAGTGCTATTTTTGATTATGTCTCTTGGGGTTGTATTAGTTTTTTTTACAGTTGAATTGAGTCAGAGTATGTCAAGGGTATGTTGACGTGAGATATGATGTTGTATCTTGAGTGTATGCTCAGAGTATTGAGTTGCCACATCTTGAGAGTATTTGTATGGATGAGTGATTTTCATGCGCTATTGATGTGAGTATTTGATGTTATATGTATGCTATTGTCTATTTTATGGTGAAATTATAGCTTCTATGGTTGAGAGTATGGCTAAGTGTTTAGTTGGAGTATGCTTCCAGGCTTTCATCTAATTGGTGAGAAAAGAGAGGTTATATTGTAGAGGTGTTTTATGTTGTTGTGATTGAGAAAACACAGATAGATAAATCTAGTATGAAAATTGACGAAACATGGTCCACAGTTGTTTGATAAGGGATAATTGGGCCCATTCTAAAAATATATGATAGGTGGTCCATAAGGGTTTGAAGGTTGGGGCCTTCAGGGTAGGTTGTGGCTTTCTAATTTAGGGTGTAATGGATTCCATCAAGTGGTGGCCTGAGAAGCTATTTGGGGGTCAGAGCCTCCAACAAATAAGTATATGCAAATCCATTTGGTATTAGGTGCGTCCAAGAAGGTGGCTTCCTGTAGTCGATTGGGGGTCAATTCCTCTACTAGATGAGTCTTTGTGAGTAGTTGTGAAAGAAGTGGCTTATATTAGGTTGTGACCTAGAGAAAGTTGGTGATGGGTGCTCACATATCACATGTGAGTGCTTTCACATTGGTGGGTGTTAGTGGATGATGTAAAAGAAGATTATATAATAATAAGAATAAGAAGACAATAGATTAAAATGGTTTTTCTCACGGAAGGGTTTCCCACTAATATCCATTGACCATATGTGCTTTGATGTTTTATGTGTCTTGTACTCTATGTGTTGCTAGTCTCTTGGTAAATTTGTATATGCTTTAGTTGTTGATTATATTATCAGGTTTATGCATGAGTTAACTTCTACTAATATATTTTGATGTTGGCTAATTAATTGATGATATAATGTTTTGTAAAGAAGTAGGTTTATGCATGACTTAACTGCTACTAATATATTGTTATATTGGCTAATTAATTGATGATATAATGTTTCGTAAATTATTAGTAAATATTACTAATTAAACCCCCTCTTAGAATTGTCAAGCTCCCAACACAATATTTCCAATTAACCACACCTCCATTCTTGCCTTGTTACTCACACACCCCACTTGTTTACTTAAAAAATGGTAGACATTTTGTCCTTATTAGCACATTTCAACCAAATGTTAAACTGTGATACTATCATATAGAAAATGGGCATTCCTAAATCAAATTGAATTGGCTAAAATTATATGTTTTAAATTTATTTAGGAATTATATTTTTCTTTAATTAATTTCTTTTTAAATATTTATTAATTCAATATAATGAATTTTTCAAATATTTACATAATAAAATCATTTATTTAAAAATTGTTTAATTTGTTTTCTAAAACCTATGATAAATTATTTATAGTTTGATAATATAAAAATCAATGAAACTCACCTAACCTTTTATATTTAAATATAAGTAAAAATACTTAAAATTTCTATCATTGCAGGTTACTATAACATTTAAACTGCCATTATTAAAATGTTATACCCAAGTTTTATTTATGTTTGTATGTATTTAACTACCCTAAGTGGCATTATCCTCCTATGAGATTTTATGAAATAATATTCGATTCTATGTAATAACCAACGATTTTCTTCATTCCAAACATTTTTCAAACGTTTCTGAAATATTTATTCTTAAAGATTCTGTAAAGCTAACTAATCTGTTGTTTTTAATATTATAACTATGTTCTTTATATGAGACAATGACATTTCACTTCGAATGTGGCCACTTTTATGATTAAATAATGCAATCTTCCTTGGTTCTCGTAAATATGTATTTAGCATGTGAGCCAATTTTCTTTTCTGATATTTTATAGACTATATTCAGTATATTTTTATATTTTTATTGAATTAAATATAAATAATATTTTTTCGTGTGTAATTTTTTAAGGATTATTAATGGCTTATTTTAGGTGGTATTTTTTTAATAAAGGTGATGACTTAACTTACATTCAGCATTAGAAATTAGAGATAATTATCTTTGCTACAAAATTTTACAATTAAATTACAACAAATTTTTCCATTTTATAAAAAAGATTTAAGTGGTGTGGTTTTTTAATAATGATGATGTGTCAATTTATATTCAGTATTAACAAACACACATAATTATTCTCACTACAAAATTTGACAACTAAATTATGATAAATTTTAATCTTATAAAAAAAAACTCAATATAAAATTCATAACCAAATATTTACTCGTATTTCACTATTGGCTTCCCATCCCAACTAATATATGGTGTTGCACTCAATTTTGGTGTATTGCAACTCCCCATTAGCCGTACACTTTTCCTTGAGCTAAGGAATTATCAATAATTATTTGTTGTATTTTGGCAAATTGTTGAGACCGGCCCAACAACATGGTCATGAAAAACTAAGTGAAACTACGCCAACACTCTGACAACTTTGCAGACATAGGATTCTTTTCTTTGTCATTTAAAATATTCATAAACGCAAGTTGTCATAGGATTCTTTTCTTTGTCAAATAAAGATTCATAAACGCATCTGTCATGGAATATTCTTCTAATCCAGGGCATTTTTCGAGTTTAAAATTACACTTTTATTTAAATCCAATTCAATTTAAATTGTTTTGTAATGCTTTCTTATTAAGCGATTTAAGTGATAATTAACTATTTTAGTGCACGGTATATTATATTTATATTAGGAATGAACTTATTCAAATAGCCAAAATTATGTTGTTAATTACATGCTAATGAAGTTTTAGTATCGGTTTTATAAGTATCGTTTTTATACCTACAATATGGAAGAGCAAAATAAGAGGCAAATAAAGTTAAAAACTAAAGGTAAGAAAGAGTAAAATAAAGTTTACAGTTATGGTTTTTTTAATCCAATGGTATTTATATTCAATGATTTTTTTATGCGGATTTTAATTTAGAAATTAATTTGATGATTATTATATTTAACCTTAGCATTAAATAAAATTTTGTTTGTTAGGAAAAATTTTAAGGGAAATATTTCCAATTTGAATTTAATAATTAGGAGTTAGCAATACTAGACTATTTTTCACAAAGTTTAAAATTATTTCCATATTAACTTATTCTCTATTTTGCAAGTATTCTTCACATTGCATAAAAAATATTCATACTATTTTTAAGAATCTAGATTAAATTTAGCTAAATTATTTTTTTGAATCTAGATTAAATTTAGCTAAATTATTTAATTTTTTTGATGATTTAAATTATGAAATAAATTAGAATAAGAGGTATTTCTACAAATTAAAATAATTCAAAAATGTTATTTTTAAATTATTAATATATTTTGTAATTAAAATTATCAAAAGGATAAAAGCAAGTGATCATAAAACTTTATGTTATGAAAGCAAAAGAATCTATGAATATAATATTTTTATTGCAAGTAAACCATTTTCAAAAGAATTAAACTAAACATTTCCAACCCCTAAACATTTCCAACCCTGTTAATTTATAGATCTTCTCATGTATATGAAAAAATTTCAGCAAAGAATGAGAATGTCCACACATTTCTCAGAGTGTAAAAATGTAATTCTCCTTCAATTCCTAATATTTTAATTTAAATTTTAAATATTATATGAAACATAAAATAATTTCAAATAAATATATTAAATATTAAAAATAATACTCTAAAAGAAATAATATATTTTATAGAAATATTAAAAACATATTTATTTGATATAAACAGAGATTATTTTATTCTAAAAAGATATAATCATGCTGTAGATTATAATTTTGAAAACTAACAAATTTAAAATACTCAATAATATCTAACAAAGAATCATACTATATATTTAATATTTACCTTCTTTATATTTTTAATGTAGGAAAAATGTTTCCATGGTACTCTTTCATAATGAGCTAAATCAGAATCCTACCATATCATAAGTTTAATATTTAAATCCTTAATACTCTTAATGTGGAAAAGATGTTTCATAATGTTTTCATGGTACTCCATAACGAGCTAAATCTCCCCTTATTATTTATTGGTTCACATTTGTAGTTATCTTTATTAATCGGTATCATTAAATAATAATAATTATATCAGCTCATATGAAAATCCGCCTAAATAAATATCGTTCAACAATAATTATATCAGCTCATATGAACATCGACTTACAGAATGATAGTTACGTGTGTAATTAATTGCTAAGCTAAGGGCATGTTCTAATATTCGTGGTTCCCTTGAATTCGCTAAATAATCTTGTCTTTCAGGGGCTCAAATGTGCCTAGATTCGCTAAATAATCTTGTCTTTCAGTGGCTCAAATGTGCCTAACCTTTTGTAATAGGTTTTCAGACAAGTCACAGACTTTATCGTCGCATTGAAATACAAAATTGATTAACGTGTCAGTCAGACGTGAATGAGGCATCTGTTCACATGGTACCCACATGGTTTGCGTTCCCCCTCAACGCCAGTACTGCCAATATAATGAATCCCAGCCAGCAGTACAACGCATTTAGATTCTGTTTCAAAGATTTGGACATGTCATAACTTCCTGTGACAGAATTCAGGGCATCTTCCCGTGACAAGCACTAAATGTAAAACCGCTGTGACCGTAGTAACATATGAATGTATTCATCATACTCTATATATATGTGTAGAGAAATTGAGATGATTGTGCATTCTCAAGTGAATCGGAGCTTTAGTTGCTGGTTGTGCCTTGTTGCTGCCAATTCCGATCACGAAAAACTGAGTGCAGAAATGGTTTCAAGGAGGTCAATATACGGGAAGGAGGAGCCCAAATGGAGGCAACAGGTCGAAAGCATAATGAAATGCAACAAGATGACAACATTCAAGAGTACAGTGAGGGGAGAAGAGACGACTGCTACAGGCATCTTGCTGCTAGCTTGCATTGCATTGTCTGTATAAGCAATCCAGGCAGCTCATACATGACCATCAGCATATCATCATCATAGATAACTCCATTCTAGTCAGACAATGTTTCTATTAATGTAATGTTTAGCAGAGCAACGCAGAACAATTAGGCTGATAATATTTTGATTATCATCTAGACTCTTGATTTTATTCCAAAATCTGGTTGATATAAATTTGGTTTTTGTTAAGTATTAAGGATATTGTAGCAAAGTTAAGTGGAGAGATTTCGTCAACATAAGTCTCATAAAGTTTCATCATGATCCCATCTTAAAGATAACTATATACACTTAAGAGTCAAGACTAGAAATAACTATATACACTTAAGAGTCAAGACTAGAAATAACTATATACACCTGAAAACTACTCAAGTGTTATTCTTACAAATGAAAAAAAAATTATTTCGGCGAAGCTGGCCGTTATTTTGTCAAGCGTTACCTTACCAGCATTTACACCAACTCTATATTTCGCTCCAGCATTCGTAGTTTTTTATATGATTTTGTGAAGGCGTTGTTGGTTTTACTCTCGTCCGAATATCATATACTTCTAGCAAAGGTTAACGTCTTCTGGACATTCAAATTTGTGAATTGTCATTTAACTTCTCCGAGTATGTCTGCGTTCCGTGCACAATTCCCTTTAGCTTCAACCTCAAATGGTTGTCATGTCTCACGAAAGGGAAAACTACAGTAGCTTATTGTCGAAAACTGTAGAGTCGCAAACTACAGTAGCTTATTGTCGAAAACTACAGTAGTATTCTGGTAAATTGGGAAAACAGTAATAGGCAACCTGCCTTGGTGATAGCAAGACAGTTTTAAACTCAGGCTAAGATTGAAGTTTGAGGTCCTCGATAATGCAGCCTAAAATATACACACTCTCCATTTCACACATGAGTTAAGCATTTTTGTATTTGATAACAATGTTTGAGGAGGAAATGTTAACGATGCATGCATAGATAAGCTTGATCTACATACAGGACTACATGCTGGAGTTGTATTTGCAAAATGTGATTTTATATTCTTATATTAAAATAAAGTTTTTATAGCCCAAAAAACCCAATTCCCATCATTAAAAATGGGAAGGATTTGCTATTTTCAAAGAACAAAAACATTCTTCGGAAAAGAAAAAAACGGTTTTTTTTCTTCTTTTTTTTAATGCATTTTTCATTGATTACTTAAGTATAATCCATGTTCGCTGAAGTTTACCATTGCATTAAAATTTGTAGCTTTTACCGAAATTTCAAACCCTTGCTATTATATTGAGGGAGTAATTTGTCCCATATTGTTATGGTGGTTATGAAATGAATATAACAATTACTCTCAGACTTTCAAAAACAGCTCCAGTCTGATGCATGTTGAAATTTAATATTAAATTTCCAAACCCCTTACTATTATCTTAACTAAGTGGTTAGTGCTATCTCCCAAAAATAAAATCAATTCCCAATGATAAAGTAAGTGTGACAACTCCTCAACATACTTACAAAAATATTATATGATGACATCAATTTTCTAGTTGTGAGGATAATCCATATCTCATGAAATTAAAATATAATGGCCGTAATTGCCTTAATTTCTTCGAGTAAATGACTACAAAGTTTGAGAATTGGTCATACTCATCAAAAGCATTTTGTAATTACAGAGTATAACCGTTGAAAGAATGGTTTAGCAAATCCTTTAAACATATTTAAAACAAATGGTATTGTTTAAAGAGCTAATTTATTCTTGTCATCATGTCAATCAATTGACTTTGGGTTGGTCACGTGAGGTTATTAACTTTTTTTGTTCAGCAACCCTTTAGACATCCTAAGAACCAATACTATTATTCAAATAGCGAACTTATTGCTGTGATCATTCTAATAAAATGAAATTGGTTTCGTCGCGACAAATTTCATTTGCTTAGAATGATGACAGGAATAAGTTCGCTCTTTGAATAATACCATTGGTTATATGGTTATATCTAATGGTTCTGTTCGCTGAACAGAAAATATTTCGAAGGATAAAATAATATATAAAGAATAATAGAGAAAATGAAATAATTATGAAACTCAAACACGATTTATGCAGCTTTATGCAGCTTACATCACTGAAAGAAATTCCTTTCCTTTCCATTGCTCCAGGATTTAAGGTAAAATTGACCTGAAAAGATGGCCAAGAATGACTAAAACTTCTAACTACTTTTGGGCAACTTTTCAGGACAATTCTGCCTTAACTCCTAACTACTGCAAAGTGGGGACGTGAGATTTTTGTGTGCGTGTGAGGAGCTGAGTGCCGTAAAGTAGGAGTCTGGAACCGAATTAAGTGCTGTACAAAAGTCGTGTCGAAGCGTTATACGTCCGGTGAGCTCCGTAATCAGTATTGAGAAGGCCGTGAAAGTAGAGCCATGCGGGTCCGAGTTGAATCCCTCCATGGATTTTGTTGTGCTGTAACTGTAGTATAAAGGAGTTGTGAGCTGTGAGAGCCCAGTCTGGAGCTGTGCGAGTTATGTGAGGGGAAACCGTCGCAAAGTGAGAGGAGATAGGGCCGCGTGTGCTGGAGATGGGTGTGGGATTGTGCATGAAGATCAAGAACCGGTCTTCTAGCGGTGTCTGTACTCCAAGTGTTGAAACAGGTAACGTTACTGAGCTTAGCCACTGAGCTTATCAGTGTCCTCGGCGAGGATAGATCTGTCACGGCTCGTCGTTTTGACGGTGAAATACCAAAATTGCCACTTAGTTTTACTGCTACGACATTTCAACAAGGGTATCTGAGCAGGAATCATGGCGCCACAGTTTTAGATTCGTTGAATCTCGGAACCAAAAGGCCGGGGAGGAAGACAATACAAATGTTTTGTCACGGCTTTGAACAAATGCTTCTGTGAGGGACCTGGAACTAAAGTATGACTGAAAATCCCCATATAAGTTGTTCATATATACACAGGCTGGTATAGTTGTATTCCTCTGGTTTTTCTGGTTAAAGCTGTTCTGTTTTTTAAACAAAATTTTTCGTATGCACAAAGTCTTAGTTCACATGCCAAAGTCTTAATTCACATGCCTTCCTGTATCGAAGCCAGTAAATACTTCCCTTTTACAATTCCTGACTGCAGAACATCCATATCCCACCAATTCTGGTGTCGCTTATCAGATTTTTCTATAATCTCTCGTCCCTTGCATTGGTTTCAGTTTCCAGATATAAAGTTTCTGGTGTAAATGCAAGGGATGTATATGTTTCTTGTCAATTGTTGTTTATGGTCTATTACCTCAAGCTCTAAATGTGGCTCGAGGTGTTCTGGGTTCATTGTAGTTTAATGGCCATCGTTATGTCTTTCAATTGTCGTTACAGACTAATACCACTGTATTGAGTGTTTTTCGTGGTTTTATGGTTTTGTGGAGGAGTCAAGAACTTCTTCTTCTCATTCAATTGCCTACCTTCCTCTACATTACACTGTTAAATCAGAGATTATTAGAGTTTTACAGCCTCGCCTTTCTGGTGTTGGGTTGTGTTATATTCTTTCCACGACTAGCCCACGTAGTTAACCGGGGGTTAAAGGGGGGTGGAGCACCCCCTTTGTTGCGCCGATTGTGTAGCGAGGGGGGGTCACTGGAGGTTTGAGGTGTACCCGTAACTCCACTTAAATTTTGGTTTTGGACCGTATGTTAGGTTGGGCAGACCCACCTATGGTTTTGTGCATGATTTTCGCACATGTTTTTTTTTGGACGCGATTGTTTTCGGTCCATGGTATTGGACGCGATGGTTTTTCGGTCCATGGTATTGGATGCTTCGGCATGTATAAATATGTATTATAACACTAAAATGAACATAATGAAAAATCGAGCTGGTAGTCCCGGTTTTGGGATCCAAGGGAAAATCTCTCTGTATATGTGTTTTATGTGTTATGTTCTCACATTGTTTATTTTCTGTATTTTAGAATTTGTATGCAGGTAATTTTTGTACGGGGTTAAAACTTACATTTGGTGTCAAAGCAGTTTTGGCTTCAAGGGGACGCTTTTGTTGTTAAGGGGTTTTTCTTGGGTCTCTGGTAGACCATGTTCAGTGGGAGATCTGTGAGATCGATTCTAGTGGTGAAAGAAGATGGCGAGCAGTGGAAAGATAGAGATCGAGAAATTCAATGGTCAAAGTTTTGAGTTGTGGAAACTCAAAATGGAGGATCTGTTGTGGATAAAGATTAGTGGATCGCAGTAGATCTGGGTACTAAACCAACGGGAGTGTTTGATGAAGAATGGAAGAAGTTGGATTGGAAGGCAAAGAGCACAATACGATTGTGTGTCTCAGATTCAATATTGTTGAATGTATTAGGGGAAGCTATGACGAAGGCTTTGTAGGACAAGTTACAAAATTTGTACCAATCTAAGTCTCTGATAAATAAACTGTTCCTGCGAAAAAAGTTGTATAACCTGAGGATAAAAGATGGAGACTCAGTGATAGAGCATCTGAATGCATTTAATACTGTGGTAAGTCAGTTAGCATCTCTTAATATTAAAATTTTAGATGAAGATAAGTGCATTAGTTTGTTGTTTCTCTACCATATTCATGGGATAGTCTGGTTATTGCAATAGGTAGCAATGCAACTGCCTTGTGGTTTGACAAAATAGTTTTAGCCTTGCCGTCGGAGGAGATGAGACAGAAAAATATGGAGAGACAGAATGGTGATGCCTTGCCTATACAAGGACGGTCCCAGAACAGAAACAAAAATAAGTCATCGAGTGGGAGATTTAAATCTAGAGGGAGATCGAAATCTCCAGGAAAACCTGTAAAGGTGGTGTGCTGGAAATGTGGAAAGGAAGGCCACTTCAAAAGGGACTATAAATCTAAAGCTTTTAACAAAGGAAAGGGATATGATGAGGATCTTTCTGTAGAGGTGAAAACCACCTCAGATGAAGGTGGGGATGTGTACCTGGCTTCTTCAAGTACACATGTAGATCATGAGGCATGGTTGATTGACTCAGGTGCATCCTTTCACTTCACTCCTCATAGAGAGTGGTTTTGCGAGTATCAGAAATATGATGGTGGTGATGCCTTCTTGGGGGATGAAAGGAAGGCTAAAATGGTTGGTCGCGGAAAGGTAAAGTTGAATTTGGAAGGTGGAAGTGTTAGAACACTTCCAGGTGTTCTACATATTCCTACATTGGCCAGAAATCTAATTTCTATAAGCGAGCCAGATGATGCATGTGTAAAAACAGTGTTCAAAAAGGATACCTGCAAGATGGTTCGGGGAGCACTTGTATTGATGCAGAGAGTTCGGATTGGAACTCCGTACAAGCTGCAAGGTAGTACGGTTGTTGATGGGTGCAACAGTTCTGTGATTCCTGAAAGTGTAGCAGAAAATCTAGTGGTCTTTGGAGAGAAGACCATGTTGTAGCATCAAAGGCTTGGACATATTGGAGAGATAGGCCCTCAAATACTTCATGGTAAAGGTATGGTAGAAGGTATGAGTAATAGCTCTCTGGATTTTGATTTCTGTGAAAATTGTGTATGTGGGAAGCATAATCGGGTGAGTTTCCCCTCTGGTAGTAAGAGGGCGAAATAGATATTAGAACTTGTGCATAGTGATGTGTTTGGACCTGTGAAGGTTCCATCACTGGGTAAGTTTGTGTACTATGTATAATTTATAGATGACTTCTCAAGGAATACATAGATATATTTCCTTAAGAAAAAATTTGAAGTCTTTGACAGATTTAAAGAATTTAAGGCTCTGGTGGAAAACTAGACAGAGAAGAAGATAAAGGTGTTGGGGACAGATAACGATGAAGAGTTTTGCAGTAAGGAATTTGAAGAATTATATAAGAAGTGTGGTATATCACAACAGAAGACTACTCCATATACACCTCAGCAAAATAGATTTTCATAAAGAATGAACAAGATGTTGATGAAAAGGGCAAGAAGCATGCTCAGTGGTGCTGGGTTAGGACAAGAATTCTGGGAAAAGGCAGCGGATACTGCATGTTACCTGGTCAACGGGTCACCTTCATCAACGTTAGAGGATAAGACTCCATAAGAGGTATGGACTGGTAAGAACCCTCTCATTTACATCTGAGGGTATTTGAATGTGATGCATATGTACATGTTCCATAGGAGAAACGAACTAAGATGGATAGTAAATTTTAAAAATGCATCTTTATTGGGTATAAGGATGGTTTAAAGGGTTATAAGCTTTGAAACCCAGTCACACGAAAGGTTGTGTACAGCCGAGATGTGGTGTTCAAAGAGATGAAAGATGTTATTAAACATGAAGTCCAACGAAAGGAACCTAAGAAGATAGAGTTTGAGTTAAAGGTGGAAGAATTAGACTCTACAACAGAGGAGGAATCAGAAGATGAAGAGTCACAAACTCTGACTGTGAGAAGATCAGTTCGAGAAAGAAGGTAGCTTGAAAGGTATAGTCCATCTACTTTCTGTTAAAATTTTGCTTTATCTATTACTAACGATGATCCCAGAACTATGAAGGAAGCAGTAGATTCAAATGATGGAAAACTTTGGAAAGAGACCATGGTTGATGAAATGGCATCTTTGCACAAAAATGAGGCTTGGGATCTGGTGGAGTTGCTGGTTAGGAGGAAATCCATTGGTAGCAAATGGGTGTTCAAAAAGAAGACAAATGCAAAAGGAAAAGTGGAGAAATACAAAGCTTGGTTGGTAGCAAAAGGTTATTCTCAAGTGCCGAGAATTGATTTTGGTGATATTTTTTCTCCTGTTGCCAAGGTAATTTCTATTAGATTACTTTTATCTGTTACTGCTACGTTTGAATTTGAGGTAGAACAGATGGATGTGAAGACATCATTTCTTCACAGGGACCTAGAAGAGGAGATCTAGATGAAGCAATCTGAAGGCTTTGCGGTGAAGGGTAACAAAGAACTAGTGTGTAAGTTAAAGAAGTCTCTCTATGGGTTAAAATAGTTACCAAAGATATGGTATCAGAAATTTGATACATTTATATGGGGACATGGCTTCACCAGAAGAAAAGCAGATCACTATGGGTAATTTAAATTAATTGGTGACAGTGTTATTTATCTAGTCTTGTATGTAGATGATATGTTGCTGGTTGGAAATGACAAAGAAATTATCGAGGATTTGAAGACCCAATTGTCCTCCAAATTTGACATGAAAGATCTTGGTGCTGCAAACTATATTTTGGGCATGGAAATTAAAAGAGATCATACAAAGAGGAAGCTCTGGTTAAACTAGAGGAAGTATGTTGAGACAATACTGCAGAGGTTTAATATGTAGGATAGTAAACCAGTGAAGGTTCATATTCCTGCAGGTGTGAGGTTATCTGTTGAACAGTGTCCCAAGACACAAGAAGAGGAAAAGGACATGTCTTGTGTTCCATATGCAAGTGTATTTGGTAGCTTGATGTATGCAATGGTCTGTACTAGACTAGACATTGCACATGCAGTGGGAGTATTAAGCAGGTTTATGTCAAAACCAGGGAAGGAGCACTCGACAACAATGAAGCGGATTTTCAGGTATTTGCATGGCACTAGTGATTATGGTTTGTGCTACCAAGGAAGATCAGGATTGGACAGAGTGTTGGATATTCATGGCTTTGTTGATGCAGACTAGACTGGAGATCTGGATCAGAGAAGATCTACAAGTGGGTATGTGTTTAACCTATTTGGAGGTGCAGTCAGTTGGATGAGTAAGAAATAATCTGTAGTGGCACTATCAACTACAGAGGCGGAATACATGGCAACTACTCATGCAAGCAAGGAAACAGTTTGGTTGCAGAGATTGTGTTCAAGTATGGGTTTAGTACAGGAAGCTATAAGGATAGACTGTGACAGCCAAAGTGCAATTTTCTTGGAAAAGAACCCTACATATCATTCAAATACAAAGCACATTGATGTTCAGTATCACTTTGTGAGGGATATGATAGAAGAAAAAAAGGTGTTGCTAGTAAAGGTGGACACTTTGAAGAATACTGTAGATGCATTGACAAAATCTGTGAGCTCTAAGAAGTTCTCTTGGTGTAGAGAAACAATGGGAATCTCAAGGCTAGAAAAATGACTAAGCTCTCTTGTAGCCCCCTATGGAAAGAAAACAACAAGTGGGAGAATGTTGGGTTGTGTTATATTCTTTCCACGACTAGCCCACATAGTTAACCCAGGGGTTAAAGGGGGGGTGGAGCACCCCTTTTTTGCATCGATTTTGTAGCAAGGGGTGGCCACTGGGGGTTTGAGGTGTACCTATAAACGCACTTTATGTGGTCCAGGGCAGCGCCTTGGAAAATTTTGGTTTTGGACCCTATGTTAGGTTGGGCGGACCCACCTATGGTTTTGTGTATGATTTTCACACATGTTTTTTTTGGACGCGATGGTTTTCGGTCCATGTTATTAGATGCTTTGGCATGTATAAATATGTAATATAACATTGAAAGGAACATAATGAAAAATCAAGCTGGTAGTCCTGGTTTTGGGATCCAGGGGAAATCTTTCTGTATATGTGTTTTATGTGTTATGATCTTGCATTGTTTATTTTCTATGTTTTAGAATTTGTATGTAGGTAATTTCTGTACGGGGTTAAAACCTACATCTGGTTCTTTTTTTGCTCAGGTCTGGAACTGGTTATTTTGGTGGCCGGAAGAGTAGCTCAGGGGAAAAGGGATCTGATTCCTAGCAGGTAGATAGTACGCGTGTCAATGGAATCGCCCAAAAGTTTGCCTCATGTCACTTGTTCCACTTCCGCATACATTCCCTGACCTCACACATTCCATAACATGCATATTGCATTGTCAAAGGTACATTTTCTTACGCCTATGGATCTAGATGGTACTATGACGACGACTCTCCACCGCCATGTCATGTGGTTTCTTTAATAAACGCACAAACCAATTTCCTCGATATATGGGGTATTTTCTTTTCCAAGAGCATAAATCTACTATTTAGATTTCCCACACCTGCTCTCATTAATTTGGACCTAACCCATTTTCCCTCCTGGTTAGATGGTACCAACTCAATTGTCTCTCCCTCTGACAAGCCTTGTTTTTCCCCTGCCCCATCACACCTCCATTCGGGACCCTCTGATGGAAGAAAAATCCAATGTGTCTGCCAACTCTGTCTTGATCCGTAACACTATAGAGGTGGAAATGCTCCATATGGGGTCATGTTCCTTAGATGTTTGGCATTTCACATTGGGTGAAATACACATGCCAGCTACCATTCTTTTGCCCCAATCACTACAGTGTGTCGGGCATGCGTAGCGAGAACATAAACATAAACATTGTCCCATTAAAATCATTCTGTCATCCCCAACTATTACCCTTGATAGCGCCACCCTGGTAGATCGCGTTATCAGTTTACATAAGCATGCCTTAGTTGGCCGATGGTATTTCCCGGACATGGAGGATTCTGAGATGAGAATTTGGCTGGGAAGGAAGTGGAAATCCATGCTTGGCTATCTGCCCATGATAGTTAGGCTCATGAAAGGATGGTATAGCTTCCACTTTCTCAGTCATGAGGATCTTGAGATAATCAGATCCATCCCCTGGGTTCATGGGAAGAGCTTCCTTGCCCTCCATAATTGGTAAATCGGCTATAATCCCCTGCACAATACTCCCATTGAAAGACTAATATGGGTCAAATTACCCGGACTACTAATAGAATTATGGACAAAGCAAGCTCTGACAGACAATGGAAATGCCATAAGTAAATTCGTATACGTGGACTCGAAATGCCTTGGTTGAAAAGACAAGAGAGTAGCATGGATACTCATAGAGAAGGAATATCATGGTGGTTTTCCTGACCATATCAACCTCCATTGGGAAGACATCAATCTCCATTAGAGATTGGATTACTAGGTGGTGCCCTTCCACTCGTCTTTCTATCACAGAACAGGACACCTACACGATCAATGCCCGCTCCGTCTAGGTGGCCGCTTATATGGAAGAAAATGGTACAACACAACAATGCTAATAAACTTTGAGAAGGAACGACCAAGCAAAAATGGTCAAAGGATGGCATCACATTGCCAGAAAGAGACACATCCAGGTAATTCTCATATGACCTACTCTTGATATCCTCCTTTTGTAGGCTCTATGGGAATCTCCCCAATTTCTGTTGCATCTTCCCCAAATATTTCTGGAAAGTTGGTCTCACCTTTACAGGTGTTCCAACTCACCCTAGTTCCCCCCCTCCACCGGAACCTACCCCTTGCCAGGAAATCCCTTCTCCTCTACCAGTTACTCACCCTTATCGTAGTATTCCTTCCTCATCGCACATTGCTTACATCCCCTCACCTACTCCATCTCCTATCCCATCTAGTTGTCAAACAAAGGACAAAGGACCTTGACCCTCTATCACTCCTCCTAACTCACCCACTGCATCCACTTCAAACTCGATAGGAAGTGACCTGGACTTCCTTCTAAAAAAAAGGACTCTAGATTTTCACTCCCTCACCATACATAAACCAAAATCATCTTCCTCCCCACACATCAACCCTACTTCACCTGGAAATATAACTGTCCAGCGAAAGCATAACCACGACAAAAACCATTTCTGTGGAAGGAACTCCAACATCCCTCTCACCTCTCCAATGGACCGCTTTCTCATTGATGTGCCTATTACTGATCTTTCCTCCCCTGGGACTCTTAGAGCAAGACAGCCCATCGAACCTTTTCCATGACCCGTATTATATCCATAAATATCAGGGGGTTGGGAGCTGAACCCAAATTCATAGCTCTCAAAAATTTGTTTTACTCCTTACATCCAAATATCATCCTCATACAGGAAACTATGCACAATCGTTCTGAGGTTGTTTTATATTTTCAGAAAATGTTTCCGAGCTGGCACATTTCTGCAACTGATTCAACTGGCCTCTCAGGGGGGTTGGTAGCCTTATGGGATCCATCTTGGGTCTCGGTTAAGGTGTTCTGATGTTTTGCAGGCATTTTGCTAGAAGCCAGATTTCACGGAATACCTGGAAACGTCCATATTCTCAATGTATATGCACCTTATAAGGACCGATTCATTTTCTGGAATTGGGTATTCTCATCCGAAATGATGGAATTGGTGTCCCTAATCATTGCAGGAGATTTAAACTACACTTTAAGCAGTGATGAAGTATGGGGTTGCAGTAGGAAGACGGGCCCCCTGGTCGGCCCTTTCCAACATGCTCTACTATCTTGCAATTTTGTGGACATTTGCCCAGCTAAAATTTCCCCCACTTGGGATAATGGTAGATCTTGAATAACATATTTAGTCAAAAGACTAGGTCATTTCTTAGCCCATGAAAAGTTGATTGAACGATTGGGTAATTTTTGCACCGAAATCATCAGCAAGTTCACATCTGCCCATAGACCCATATCATTGCAATGGAGGAACACTAGAATCTATAAGGGTCTTCCTTTTAAATTTAACAGATCTTGGTTGGAAGATCCAAAGTTCAATGAGCTTGTGTAGGAATCTTGGGGACGACATCCTCATCCTACAAACCCCACTTCCACTTAGAATCTCCTTAACCAACTAGATTCCCTTCGGGAGGAAGTAAAGCCCTCCCAAAAATTGAAGCAAAAAGAAAATAGGAAAGAACTAGAAGATATCCAGAAGGAATTGGGTAAGATCTTCTCGAAAATGTCCACTCAATGCCTCCTGATGAAGATATGGCTTTGTATACAAGCACTGGAAATTAGGAAAACAAATTACTATCTATTTAGGAATCCACATGGAGATTAAAAAGCAAAGCAACTTGGATAAGAGAGGATGATCGAAATACAAAATTATTTCACCATTTTGCAAACCATCGCCGTAACATAAATACAATCAGGGAGATTAGGGATGGGGATGGGAAAATACACCAAACTCAAGATGATATAAGTAATGCGGCTATACAGTATTTCCAGGAAACATATAGTAGAAATGAAAATATAATGGCAGAAGATATTATCTGGGGAATTGAGCCCTATCCTACAATGTTCAGGGATGAGAAAAATGAAGAACTTCACAGGATTGTATCCAAGGAAGTGGAAGTGCTAAAGTCTTTCAAGATGGATAACTGTCTAGGTCCAAATGGATGGACGATTGAATTCTTCCTACATTTCTTTGAACTAGTAAAGAAGGACCTTCTGAGTATGGTTGATGAATCCAGAACAATGGGTAGAATTCATCAATACATCTCTTCAACTTACATTGCTCTTATTCCAAAGAAAAATAATTCTAATACCTTCTCGGATTTTAGGCCGACCTCCCTTTGCAATACCATTTACAAAATCATCTCAAAGGTTATTGCTAGCAGATTGTGAAATACTCTCTCACGTTTCATCTCACAGGAACAACATGGCTTTATAAAACACAAAATCATTCATGATGTTGTTGCAAATACATAGGAATGTATGCATACGATCCACACAGAAAAATTAGATGCAACCATCTTCCAAATTGATCTAAGGAAGGCATATGACTATCTAGATTGGGGCTTTCTCAGATGCGTTCTTACCAAAATTGGTCTTAGGCACAGATGTACAAACTGGATAATGGCATGTGTGGACAAGGTAAATTTTTCCATCTTGATAAATGGACATCCAACTAAATTCTTTCGAGCTACTAGAGGACCAAGGCAAGGATGCTCACTATCCCCGCTATTATTCATCCTCGCAATGGACTGCGTAAGCTTGCACATAAAAAGAGAAGTTATGGAGGAACATTTCTGGCCACTGATGATAAGCAACAACAATAGCATATCACACAGTCTCTTTGTAGATGACATATTGATTTTGGGTATGCTCTGCTGCTTCTCTTGGTTATGTCTTTTTAATATTCTAAAGAAATTTACAAGTGCTACAGGATTACAGATTAATGAAAGGAAATTTGTAATTTTTCATGGGGAATGCAACAAGGAAACCATTGAATCCATTGAAGGATTATATCGTATCAAGGCAGTACCTATTCAAAAGGGAATGAAGTATCTTGGATACCACCTAAAATCTTGTTGCTACAATAGAGTTGACCGGTAATATATCATTGATCGATATTATAAAAGGACATCTTGATGGGAGTTTAGATGTCTCTCAATGGGTGGGAGATTTATTCTTGGCCAAGAAGTCTTAGCGCAACTAACTGTTTGCTGGGCCCATCTATTCCATATACTTGTGAGCATTAACAAGGAGCTAAATTGTCTCACAAAAAACTTCATTTAGGGATGCTGCCACGAAAGGAAGAAATATCATCTCACCAAATTGGCCAGCATTACTCTTCTGAAAGAATTGGGAGGATGGGGGATTATGGATCTCCATAGATTTGGAGGAGCTTTATTGATGAAATCCTTATGGAGGGGTTTATTTGGGAAAGGCACCTAGAGTAATACCATCCAAAAAAAATACCTTGGTAATAAAGATTTTCAATACTGGTATAGGAAAGGCACCATAGGCATCAAATAGGGCTGAGCGGTATGGAAAAGTTTCTAGAAAATGGAAATTTTCTTCTTACAAAAACTCACATGGAGATTTCAGAATAGAAACAGTATTTTGATAACCCTAGATCGAATACTTAGAGCTGGGGAGGAATGCTCTATTCCAGAGAATATTAAAAATACCCTTCATGGTGTGGGTATTTTCATATGGGGTCAAGCTATAGCGAGCTGGCAAGGCCCTTTACCGATTTGGAAGGAAGCACGCAACATTGGCTTAAATGGTCAAGCAACCCTACAATGGAACAAGATCATAGCAAATATAAAAAATATTGGTATCTTCCGTATAGAACCCCAAGATTAGCTCACATGGAAAGGTAAGATGAACACTGATAGCATTATTGTAGTTGATACTTAACTATCCTTTTCCAGAATATCAACACTCCAATTAGGATTGCAACTCCCCACAGTTTTCTAGAAAACCGGAATTCCAAACAAAATTATCATCTTTTCTTGGATGGTTTTTCATAACAAGAACCTCATCTGGGAGAATCTATAGAAGAGACAATGGCAAGGGCTGGGTATCTGTTCTATTTGTAAATGTGAAGATGAAAACAACAATCACGTCTTCCTGCAATGTAAACACACCACTCAGGTATGGAAAATTTTATCTAAACTTTTTGGCTTTCGTTTTATAGTGAATTCATCCATTAAGGATTCATTGGAATGGTGGGGTACACAGAAGCCCTCCTAGAGGCCCATTCCTTTAATCAATATATGGGCAATCTAGAAATGGTAGAACAACTTCTTGTTCTAGAACACGAGAGAGGATTTCCAGTAGGTCTTTCACAGAATTGTAACAAACTACAATGTTTTTCTACCCCAGCCCAAACAACAAAGTAACAATCCCCATGGGCACAGTAACTCACTGCTAAAGTATCCAATGGGCTTTTTTGATGGTGCTACACAAAAAGGATTATATGCTTGTGGGGTTTGGATATCCATAATTTAACAAATAACCTACAATTTTCTCTGGAATGGAGGAAATGGCACCAACAACAAAGCAAAAGCAATGACTCTTTGGGGCCTATTTTGGTTCAGGAACTTCTTAAATATCCCTGTCTTACATGTATATGGAGACTCCAAGATCATAATCGGCCATGTAATAGGAAAGGCTTCCACCAACAATCCTTCTTTACTAGGATGGATGAAGAGAATGGAGGTCTCTTAGCAACTTCAAAATGACTATTCAATCCAGCACATAAGCAGATCTCAAAATGTGCAAGCTAACAAACTATCAAAAAAAGGTTTGTTCCAAGAATTTGGTAAATGGTACATGGAAATCAATTGGGACAACAACACCTATGTAATGGAGGACCTTATTTCTCCAGGAATATAGGATCTCTCCTAGGCACTACTGAAGTCTGGTTTTGGTTCAGTTCTAGATTAGTCGGTTGCCTGGCCAATGGGCATAAAACAGTATCCTCTACGAGGTGGGATTTCCCCCCATCGTAGATGGTGTTTTCTTTCTCAACAAGTTCATACTGTATCCTAAAATAGGCATACCACTGATTAATGTAATTTTGTTATTTCTGTATCTAGCTTATATCATACAGTTCCCTATACATAGTTTATTCAGAGAATAGTTTTAGCACTTTGCTATTTTCTTATTGAGGTTAGGTGGTACCTACATTACAACATGTTTTAATTAACAGATAATGACAAAATGGCTTATGTTTTTGAACAACAACTGACTTTTGTAAATATCTACTTTGTTATTAATACAAATTGTGCTTTTTTCGTACTGAAAGTAGATGTATCAATGAAATTGCTTATATGTTATTGAATTCATTATTGATTTATTACATGGAAGGTCATCATCGTATAACTTTATTTTTTTGTTTGAACGAAAATTAAATTTCATTCTATAAAATTGATTTCATAAAATGATTATAAAAATGTTTTAGTTTTATTTTTTTATGCATTTGAATGGATATTTAATTGGGTGCAATCTTATTATGTAATTATTTGATTGCTATCGAAAATTTATGAAATCTTAAATATTTAGTTGTGTGAGATTGTTATTGGAAATGATCCTCATATGCACTGGATCACCGTTGGAATTTTGATTTTTCCTTACCTGTTTGATGTTTTAGGTCTTTATGCTTCATTTCAATAAAAGTTATGTTTAACATTTTGCTCTTGAGAGGTAGTGTTTTCATAATAAAATAACCCCAGAGTAATAAAAGCTTCATTAAAAAATTATTCAATAACATAGTTATTTTAAAAAAATTATTTTAAAAAATTTCACAAATCTATTAGAAAGGAAAAACATAAAATAACTATAACACAGACATAGCTTATTAAATCTTGAATATTGGTTTGAAATTATATGGGAGACTCACACTAAAATCTTCTGAACATCGCAAATAAATTTTCAGAAGTTGAAATCAAATATCCTTGACCTCCAAATGCCATAACATTTGTATATATGAGATATGACTAAGGATATCTTATGAGGCATGACCAACATAGTAAAACTATTGAATGTTATAAATAAGAACTCAAAAGTAGATTACTTAATATGGTTTATGTTATGATTTTCATAATCCAATATATACTATTGGATCTAAAGATAAATTATACATTTTACCTTATATATTTTATTATTGCTTTGGATCATGAGATATACACTAATATTGACAACATTCAATGCAAAGTATCTAAACATTTTAAAAATTAAAAGTCTAAATTTATAATAAATGGAAATTGTGAATCTCTTAACATTATGTTACGATTTCCCCTTTTTTTAGTACATTATGAGAGACCAAACACTTAGAAGTATTAATTGGTAAAACCATAAGTATTAATTGGTAAAGCCATGCTCTTATCAAATCTTTCCCTCTATTTAACACAAATTTATTTATATATATATATATATATATATATATATATATATATATATATATATATATATATATATCGAGTGTATATTAAAATAACATTGGATAAAATCATAAGAAACACACTCTAATAGGGCTCCATATTATCTAACTAGTTTATGTTTTAGAAAAAACAATTTTATTGAAAATTGAAAAATAATTTTGGCCTTTGTGTATTTCTTTTAGAAACCATTCCCTTTAATCTAACTTCTAGACATATCAATTAAAAATTAAATATACTTAAATTATAATACTTTGACAATTACAATGGTTGAGGTTTCAACCAAAAGTGTTGAACACGTGAAACATATTTTTTTGCTTATTGAAAGTATATAATGAATCCCAAGTAAAGTACTTGATGATTATCCATTGCATATATTTAAACAATCATTTAAAGACAGCAATTTATATTATGCCCCCTGATATGACTAAGTTCCATGCAAATTGGAAGATAATTTTTGTGAATATTTAACGTTAGATTTCATACAAAATATATCACCCTAAAAAGACACAAGAACGTAGCACAAGCATCTAGTTTTCAGACACATCTCATAAGATAAATTCTTTTGGAAATAAATTATTAATTGGTAGATATACATATTATTCTAAATGATGTTTTACTCTAAAATCTAGTTACATCTAATTAATATCACAACTTACAAGTTTCTAAATTCCATTGCTCCAATGATAATAAAAACAAAGAAATGGTTTCAATGGCTTAGAAGCTATGCATTAAAGAAATTTTGATATTCAAAATTTCAAAGATTCAAAATTTATTTTTAATCATGTTATCCACGTTGCAAATAAAATTAGATATAGAAATTAACAAAAAGAACTCCTCATCCAAGAAAATGACTCAATGGAATGAGAGATCCCGAATCTTAAGAAGGCTTGTCGAAGAAAGTGACTCAATGGAGTGAAAGGTCCCAAATCTTTAGAGTTGTTACTTGCCATTCAGTAAATAGTAGTTATGTGATTCTTTTGCAGTGAGGTAATTCCCTAATGATTAACTAAAAAAGAGATAGATCATGAATAATTTTAGTAACAATGGTTTCAATGTTTTCCAAATTATCTAAAATAAACTTAAAATCCATATAATCTATTTTTTCAACAAAATTTTCAAAATACAAATATACAGTTAAAACTAATTGATTGTATTCAGTACTAAATAACAATTTATAGAAAAATATATTGAAATTTAAAAAATAAAAAATAAAAAAAATATTTGATAAATGATCAAATTATGAAAAATAAACCAAAAACACTTGATAAATGATGCTTGATATAAAATTCAATACGATCTTTTAATTACTTTAAGTTGAGGCTGAAAATATAAATAACGCCTAATTAACATATACAATGATACTCAATAATTCTATATTTACATTTTTGTTAATTTAATTTTTTTTATTAAAATAATATTTATCATTAATGTAGAATTAAAATTAAAACTTACTGCATATGCATACACAGTCACAACATAAAGTCGGGATTGGTTATATCTCTTTTCCTTAAGCTCACATGGGACTGTGGTAAGTGAACCATATATATCTTAAACTTGTCGACCTATAACCTACCAAGAGAAGCCCATGAGCTTTGTGAGAAGAGGTCTTTCCATAAAGAACTAAGCATGGCTTGAGATAGATCCCGGAGGTCTAAAGATATAAAACCAAGCTTAGTTAAAATAAACAGAATCTCCCACGATCCTCGAAATAGTAACTATGAACCCTAGCAGGGGAGGAAAGAACAAAATCCCTATCATGAAGGGCGAGAATAGCATGAGCAAGATACCTATCGTGGATGGTTGCCCAATACGAAAGCTACTAGGGCCTTTGAGGCGATCTTTATAACAAATATTTTACCGAAGTTACTTCCATAGCGAGGTAGATGATGACCTCACACTCACAACCAATAAAGAGCTTGAACCGTCTCTCGTTTGTCGAAAGGAAGCAGCGTTGTCTACAACCAATGAATCATCGTCCATTTCCCATTTATCTATGTATGCTTCACCTCGCAAATATTTTAATTTAACGTAACTTGTAAATTCAAGGCACTATGAAAAGGCTTTAAAAAGCTGCAGGAGCTTAATTAAGATAGCTAAATGTAACATGTTTGCTTGCTGGCCAGGCCTCTTGCGTCACCCGGTCACCGTAGTGTTCTATGCACTATGCACTGATTTGAATGGACTATTAAAACCTATTACTATGCTTTCATTAATTCTTAACTAAAATATGCTACAATAGTTGAATTGTGGTTCGAAGTGTATCTAGTTTTTTTTGTAAGAATGTAGCGTAGTTAAAATGATAAAATCTTTCAAAAAATGCTTATATGGACTTAAAAAGAGTTCCCTCCATAGCAATAAACCAAATTAAACAATGTGAAGTTCTCGGAAGTACAGAGGAAGTTGTGACTTCGATTCGTTGCAGCCTTTCAATTCAATCTGATCCACAACAGCTTTCAAATTCGATTATTCGATGTTGATGCATCTGTGCTATACCTTGTAAATTTGCAATTCTATATTACAGAACCCAGGGTGGAGAGTCAGGAGTTCATAAGATTGGAAAGGTAGTCAGATGGAGCGACTGCATTTTTTTAAATTTATATAATAAGTCCACCGTATCACAATGGCATACTCAACCAATAAACACGCATATGAACTTTTATTTTCTGAAGTGAAAATTGGGGTGGGGCGGGGGTTAATAATATTGGAAATAAGATCCGATGAAGCGACAACGTTTTATAAATTTATGGAATGACTTCACCTGTGTATACAACACCAACATTAAAAGCCTCAGTCAGTGAGCAAATATATGAGCTTTGATGGGTTGAAATGAAATGGGAACTAATAAGATTAGAAAGAAGATCCAACGAAGTGATTTACTTATTAAAAATTTATATAAGAATTTCACGTAAGCATTAAAATCCTCGGTTGAAATAGATATGTTTACTTATGATATTTTTAAATGGCATTTGCTTTATCTGTCACTTTAATATAATTAAATATAGAGTCATATTGAAATATAAATTTATTTTTTTAAATAATAAAACATAAACCTGTAGTTTAGCATTTTAAATTTATTACATATGTTTTAATAAAAATGTTTTGATATTAGAATTATGATGTAGCATCTCCTTCATCAAGGAGTAAATTACCACAATGAATACATGTGTAACCGCATTAACTTTTTTCCCTCCGGATTTACCAATATCATATAATACAATGGTTTAATTCCTTCTAATATCTGCCTCATTGAGTCAAATAAGTGTTTTCTTACCACCCGTAAATGTGGGAGTTTTCTTCTTACAACATAAGATTTTTGCAATTAACATTTTGGGTCCAGCTCGTGGACTACACTCAAAACTCTATGTGATTACTATTCTTGCTCTCTGTCTCGACAGGTCTTTGTGATAAAATCATATATTAATATTCTTGCACTATTATTTCATTACCTTTCTCCTTACCTACGCAAGATATTATGATGCATCATGGTGTTATTTGTACTCATACCCGCGGAATCACAGTGGTTATATCCTAGGTTCGCGCTAGGCTTTAGGATGTTGGCCTTCCTAGTCCCCACATCTATCTATCTATCTATCTCTCTATATATGATACAATGTCTATTACAACGATAATTCCTTGGTTTCGAATTCATGGTGGGTTCTTTTCATTCCTAAATTATTTTTTATTTGACCTATGTCACCACGATTATTATCACATTTATATTATTTTTTTCCTTATGGCAATATGTATTTGATGTCATATTGAATGGTCACCATTTATTTGTACAAATGAACAATTGAGATCGAATGGGTAGTGGTTAGGGTAACCACCCTACCCCTATCTTGTCATGTACTCTCATTCTCTTGAAGGTTTTCAATGAACGCTCCTTGCTTCTCTTCAAAGGGTTACCCTTCGAGAACACTGTTCAATTTCTTGTTTTTTTCAATGGGAGTTTTTAAATTATGCTAGGACTCTCAAATTTTCTTAATGAATTGAAAATCATTTTCTCCTGGAAATTTTTTGTAGCCTCTTGTTTATAGTTTACGTTGGGTACTCTACTTATATTTTGTTCATGTTCTTTTAAACTGTGAGAGATTTCTAACTTCCTTATGCCATTGTTATGATGGCATGTCTAGGGCTTTTCTCTTACGAAGGTTTACAACAAGGAACCAGAGCCCACGATTTCGACACCACATCCTTCGTATTTGAATGACTCTGGATAAGAGTAAAATGGCCTTCGTCCCTGATCCAGGTGGATGTTGGTGGCCACCCACCAACCCATTTGGACCCCCACAACTGTCTCTTTCAGTCTTTTCAGTTTCCTAAATTGTAGCACAGTTTACTATTTTTAGCAGTTTTTCGGGTCCTGAACTTCCGGAGCCATTTTGAGGCCCTAAACGACGTTTTTTTGGGAATCATGAATCCATGTTGCCTCCCAAAGTGGTAGTACTCAGATAGATCTTTCTAACGAGCTATCGTACGCGTCAAATGGAGATCGTATGCCAAAGTTACGACCCCGGGAAATTGATGTACCAATTTACCCAAACGGAGCCCACAATTTGGTGTTTCATCTTCTAGGGTTAGGTTTCGGGATGTGAAGGGTTTTCCATTGTTTCTCAACAATAAATAGGCCTTCGAGCCTCATTGTAACACAGTTCAAAACAGTTCAGAGGCATGTAGCCGACACATCTCTTCTCAGAGATAAGCTACCATCGCCCTAGCTGGGTTATTTCTATTTGTAAGCATATTTCAGTATTTTCCATTAATGAAATGAAGCATTATTTACGCTGCATCTCTGTGTTTATGATTATTTCATCTCTGTATTTATGGTTATCTCTGTAATCTATTGCGTTCCTATTTAAATCCGGATCAGTGGTATCAAAGTGGTCTGCTTTTTCTCTGTTTTTCTTTGCATGTCCCCAACGAGGTCGGGATATAAGGAGTTAGGGCTTGAACTGGTCGAACCTTTGCAAGACCAGCGTCGCAAATCCCGACGGCCTCCCATGGCGGATGAGAAGAAAGATGAGGGGGCAGGAGATCCTATCAAAATCTTGCTCGAAGAAGCGCTCGAGCGACAAAGGAACGCGATGATGGATAGCTTTGCGCAGATTCTTCAGCGGCTACCCAGAGGCGACGCATCGACTTCCAACAGCGACTCTGGAAATGCCACACCCTTCAAGGTACAAATTAATTTTGAAATCCCCATATTCGAGGGTCAAATAGACGCAGATGCCATAGATAAATGGTTAAATCTTCTAGATGGGTATTTTTCTGTTCATGAATTTTCAAATCGGGAAAAGATTGTTTTCGCTCTTTTCAAAGCAGCCCCCCACGTCAAGGACTGGTGGGAAACCTACTGCGAGCAGAAGGATGAAAATACAGGCTCACTATTTTCAGCCGCACCAACTTGGAATGACTTTCGGGATGCCATCAAGGAGCAGTACTACCCTGTCGGAAGCTATGAGGACAAATACATCAAATGGACCACACTGCGGCAGGGACGAGACCAAGATGTGCCGGAGTTCACAAACATTTTTCATACCCTTCGCACACAGTTGGGTATCAAAGATTCTGAGCTGCATCTGGTACTCAAATATCGTGGCTGCGTACACAGATACATCCAGGAAGAGATGGGGTTCTCGAACATCTCCTCACTCGGCACAGCATACCGATACGCTGTCAAAATCGAGCAAAAGTTCAAACAGAAGAAGTGAGACTTTGGATCTGCAAATCCGAAGCCCAAAGGACAAAGCCAAGGCGGGGTGACCCAAGACAACCTGTCGAAGCCGCAAGAAAAGAACAACACCATGAAGCCGAAGAAGGACACAGGGAAGTGGTGTGAGTTGCATAAGAGTCCCACTCATAACACAAGTGAGTGTCAGACCAAGCAGTCGCTGGTGGCTGAGTTGAAGGCTTCCGAATCAGATGCATGTTCCGACCCTGAGCCAGAACCCGGCAAGGGGAATGGCAAAGGGAAGCAGATCATTGATGCGGATCCCAGCGCCACTGTTTCCACCGCCAAGATCAAGAAAAATGAGCCCGAAGATCCAGAGGAGGGGGAGCGTCTTTTCCACTCACAGATGTGGGTGAAGGGTTCGCCGCTGCGATTCATTGTCGATAGTGGTAGCCAAAAGAACCTGGTTTCAGCAGAGGTCGTGAAGCGGTTGGGCCTACCGACTACACCACACCCACAGCCGTACAGTATCAGGTGGCTTCATGAAGGACGAGATCTCAAAGTTTGCCAGCAGTGCCGCCTTCCCTACATCATCAAACCATTCACAGACGAGGTATTGTGTGATGTTACACCTCCAGATGTTTGTGATGTATTACTAGGCCAACCATACTTGTGGAGGCGACATGCTGTGTATGAGTCAAGGCCTCGTGCTGTCATTATTTCTTTGAATAATTCATTATACAGGATACCGGAGGTAGCCCCACCTACCGCCACATCTTTGATCACTACCAAGAAAGGCAGCAAGCTCATATCACAGACCAGGAAATTCATCTGTCGGGTTCACTCCCAAAGTAAGGGGAAGATCGTTGCTACATCCATGACCCCTGCAAGAGGTTCCTCCATGTAGCAGCAGCAACAAAGGGATACGGTCATGACAAAACACAGGAACAACTTCTCCTCACCCACATGGGTACCACACAAGTTTCAGGTGGGCAACAAAGTTTGGTTACATCTGCAGAAAGAACGCCTTACAAGAGCCCATCAGAAGCTCCGACCATTCCGACATGGTCCTCACAGCAGTACCAAGGCTATGGGCAACAATGCTTTGAAGCACAACATTCCTCCATTCCTTCGCTTGCACCGAGTATTCAATGTGGACCATCGTCGACCATGCTTTCCACCATTTCTGGACACATCAGAGATTGCAGAACAACTCACCAGAGAACCAACTCAGCAGAAGCTTCCTCATCTCAGGGAGGAACTCAACGCAATGGGGACCATTGCTTCCTAAGGGGGGAGGAATGATCCAGGTGGATGTTGGTGGCCACCCACCAACCCATTTGGACCCCCACAACTGTCTCTTTCAGTCTTTTCAATTTCCTAAATTGTAGCACAGTTTACTATTTTTAGCAGTTTTTCGGGTCCTGAACTTCAGGAGCCGTTTTGAGGCCCTAAACGACGTTTTTTTGGGAATCTGGGGGAATATGGACCCATGTTGCTTTCGAAAGTGGTAGTACTCGGATAGATCTTTCTAACGAGCTATCGTACGCGTCAAATGGAGATCGTATGCCAAAGTTACGACCCCGAGAAATTGATGTACCAATTTACCCAAACGGGGCCCACAATTTGGCGTTTCATCTTCTAGGGTTAGGTTTCGGGATGTGAAGGGTTTTCCATTGTTTCTCAACAATAAATAGGCCTTCGAGCCTCATTGTAACACAGTTCGAAACAGTTCAGAGGCATGTAGCCGACACATCTCTCCTCAGAGATAAGCTACCATCGCTCTAGCTGGGTTATTTCTATTTGTAAGCATATTTCAGTATTTTCCATTAATGAAATGAAGCATTATTTACGCTGCATCTCTGTGTTTATGGTTATTTCATCTCTGTATTTATGGTTATCTCTGTAATCTATTGCGTTCCTATTTAAATCCGGATCAGTCCCTTTTTTATTCAATTTTCTTTTTTGGATCAAATACCATTTGAGTGCTGTGACTACTTTCTAGACTTTAATTCTTAGCGTATTGACTTCACATACGTTGTCTGCCTTAGGTTATAGGCAGTCATTAACTTCTCGTAGATTACCCCTCGCAGGTATAAGGGACGGTATCCATGCTATTAATCCTTATGTTTTTCCTAAATTTATTTTTGAAGAAAATTATTCCTCGGTACCAATACCCTAATACAGAGGTTATCTCATTATTTTGGCAGCTGTGTTCTTTCTACACTCTCGGTTTAGTTAAAGTATAGCAAAGGATTTTTCGGCTCAAACCACCCAATAGGTTCTTAGTATGATTATTCCTTTTGTTTGGCTCCAGGTCGGGTCAAGAGCTTATGCCATGGAGTTGACGATTGCATTGGTTTATGAAACCCTAGCTCCAATGGAGTTGGGTCGGTTCCATTATTCCCCAATTTCCCGATTTGTATTTTTTTATAGTCTTTGTTATTATAAGAGATGGGTTGTGGCATACAATGCAGTATCTCATGCATAAGGGACCATTAGGTCTGAACCATTCTATTTTGCACTCTGTGTGACATAAGTTTAATAGAAATTTCGTTATGTATATTGTGTTCATTTCTTTCTTAACAGTGAAGGATTAAAAGCCTTCTGCAATGTGCGATGGTTATAAAACTTTTGTTCTTATAAATATACGTACATAATTTACACTTAAATGTTTAGTTTCTATAAAGAAGGATGTCCCGTGAGCATTGTTATGTAGTTATATATATGTTTTTTAAGAAAATACTAAAAGGCCCTCTCTTTCTTTCTATCGTGGTTTCGATTTCGTGCACAATAACGAATTAGCTTATTCCTGAAATTCCTTTTTACATGCATATTTATATAGTAAATTGTACTACCATTGTTTATTACGAAACTCCCTTACCTACTCTGATGTATCTATTTTACAGCTTATCTATAATCTTATGCTTATTTTACTCAGTATTTTAAAAATAATATATTCTAGTGCAAAGATAACCCAGGGTCTCTATAACAGATAACTCATGTCTTTTCTATAAGTCTTATTTTATTCATTTAGGAGTAAGGGTTTTCTATGAGGTTTCCTCCTACAACTTTCCTTCTACCTTGTAATATATATATATATATTTTTCCAACATAGATGTATTCACAGTGAAACATTCATAACAATTTAAATACTAATGAGTAGTGTCATCCCCCCAAAATATTAACAAAAAAATTCACTTAGGAATATTTTTAATTCACTTAGGAATATTTTTTCTTTTCTTTTCCCGCTTAATCCATTCTTGTACTGCAAGATGTCACATTCAGTCCAACAAATCTTTTATAATTATCTTTCTCATACATAGAACCTATAATTATATACTAGCACATATTTCATGTACACATATTCCTACAAAATACACAGTCGGTCCATAGATATCATTCTGCTTTGACTTAACTATTCTACTCCCAAATACATCCAATCATGAAAAAATTGAACCTACTCTTGTTCAAACCCTTTCTGGAAAAAATTGAGAGGCTTCCACGATAGACCCAACCTTGAAACAATATGTCATTGTTACCCCCAAGCCATCCCTAATGGTCAAGAAGAGTATCCCAAGCCCCATCCCTAAATGTCAAGAAATGTAGTTTCATAGAAAGAGTTTTAACCTCTAGCTCAAACACCTCCTAAACACTTAGCAACATTGTGCCATCCTGCTAAAATTACTAAGTTCTACCAGTCTTTCTCTCCTGCTAAAATTACTTAGTTGTACTAGTCTTTCTCTCCCACTAAGTTCTACCAGTCTTTCTCTCCCATAGGATTATCTTTTAGGAGTTGTCTTTATCTCCCACCGATAATGATTTTTTAAAAATTCCACATTATGGAATTTATCTCCATTCATACACCAACCTGCTATAATTACCAAGTTCTACCAGTCTTTCTCTCCCAAGCTTCTAGAATTACTATGTTCTGCCAGTCTTTCTCTCCCACTCAATTATCGATTATCGATTATCTTTTAGGAGTTGTCCTTATCTCCCATGGATATTGAAATTTTAAAAATTCCACCTTATGGAATTTATCTCCATTCAAAGGGTTTTTCTATTTTATTCCTACATTCCTAAGCACATTTTTTCTTGAAAGTTAGGGCTAATCTCTCATCTCTCATGTTATCCCCTTACTTTTTTCCCGAGAGGATTAACAACTTAAGATAAATAAATAATTTCATTTTTCGAAATAGAATTTCCATTACAATATTCATCATGTGTCATTATTTTATGTAATCAACATTTAAATAATGTAACTCAAATAGTAGCTCTTCTAGGGGTATTACATCTCCCCCCTCTAAAAAATGTCCTCAATGTACTTTAATAGGTTGATATTCCTTTGAACAACATTATGGTACTTTAATAGGTTGTTATTCTTTTGAACAACACTAGGAAATTGTTTCTCATATCATCCTCTAATTCCGAAGTAGCCTCCTCAAGTCCAAAGTGTTTCATTTACAATATAACTCAGGCGATTACTTGATTTCTTAGTATAATATCCCTCTGGTACAAGTTTTTTTGTGGTTCAACCTAGAATTCTCCTTCTGATTCTATGTGTACCACGTGCTAATCAATTAAATGAGATGAATTGTGCACCTGCATTTTAAACAAAAATACATGAAAGACATTATCAAATTTAACATGTGATAGAAATACCAACTAATAAGACATTGGTCAAATTCTGGTTAGAATTTCAAAGGGTCCACCAAATTGAGGAGCTAATTTAGAAAGATTTCCTAATGTTAGGGAGCTCTTATTTCATTTTACTTTGACATAAACAAATTCTCCAACACTAAATTATTTATGTGTCCTTTTGAGGTCAACATAACTATTCTTCCTATCTTGAGGAACCTTTAAATTCTTCCTGGTATTTTTTATTATTTCCTCCATTTCTTAAAGTTTTTCTGGTTCTAACATGAGCGTATCTTATGGTTTACACCACTTTAATGGAAGAAAACATATTTTACCATACACGTATTTAAAGGGACTCATTCTAAGTGAGGCCGCATATCTTATGGTTTACACTAGTTTAAGGGAAGAAGACATATTTTACCATACACGGATTCAAAGGGACTCATTCTAAGCGAGGCATAATATCCATTATTGTAGGAAAATTTATGTAAATAATCTTACCACTTATTGGGATAATTCATAATGCATATATGCATCACATATTACAAAATTTGATTAACTGTTTTTGTCTACCCATCTATTTGCGGATGATGTGAAGTTCTAAAATTTAACTATGTTCATAATCCACCAAACAAATATTTCCAAAAGTTTAATGTAAGCTTTTCATCTTTGTCTAATATTATTATCTTAGATACTCCATGTAGGTGAAAAATCTCTCTCATCAAAACTTCTACTACCTGGGCAACCTTATAAGTGGATTGTACAAGAATAAAGTGAGGAGCCTTAGTTAGTTTATCCGCCACCGCCATAATTGAATCATGTTATATTCTTATTTTGGGTAATCTGCTAATAATGTCCAAGGATATCACCTCCCATTCGCATTCTGGGATTGGTAGGGGATTCAACAATCTTCGCATATGTTGGTGCTTTTTGCCATATGTTGGTGTTTTTCTTTCACCAGTTGACATTCGTGACACTTGGTCAAATATTATGCAACCTCCCTTTTCATTCCATGACAATAATATTCATTTGAGTGCGGAAATCATTTTTTGGTATCATGGGTGTACTACATATGGTTTGTTATGGTATTGAACCATTATTAATTGTTTGATTTCATGCTCATTTGGAATGTAAATTCTATTCTTGTTTAACAACAACCCATTTTTGTTGATTTCATACTCTAAATACCTTGTGGAGTTTCATTCCTCTCCTTATCATAAAACAATTTATAATTCTAATCATTTATCACTGTCTTTTTATTTATTCAAAAAAATATGTTTTGATTTTACTCACTCCAATCTGACGTAAGAATCTTGAATTCCTACTTAAAGCATCACTCGTCCCATTCTCCTTTCCTTTGATATGATTTATGTCAAAATCATATTGGCTCAAGAACACTACTCTTCTGGCTTGCCTTGCATTTAGGTTAGGTTGGATGAAAAAATGATTAAGACTAATGTGGTATGTTATTAATGGAAATTTCTGACCCATTAAATAATTCCTCCACATTTGAAGGGCATTTATAATAGTTGCTAACTCTAAGTGATGCAGTGCATAGTTTTTCTCATGCTCCTTTAATTTGTGAGACTCATATACTATCATGTGTCCTTCCTACATTAATAGTCCCCATAAGCCTACCAAACTTGCATTAGTACACACAAAAAAATCTTCATCTGCATCTCCTATTTGTAAAATGGGCTCCTTTATCAAAAAATGGTTTAGCCACTGAAAGTTGTCTTGACATCTTTGGGTCCATTTGAATTTTACCATCTTCTTCTATAAGCTATGGAGTGTGCTACTCTTGAAAAAACTTCTATGAATCTACAATAATATCTAGTTATTCCCATGAATTACCTTACGTCTACCACATCCTTCGGGACTACCGAGTCAGGTATATCATTTACCTTTTTCAGGTCCACCTCTATGCCCTCTTTGGATATAACATGACCAAGATATTGTATCTTATCCTAGTAGAATTTTCACTTGTTGAAATTTTCATACAATCGATGATCCTTCAATGTTTACAACACTGTTTACAAGTGTTGTTTATGCTTTTGTAAGGTTTTGGAATATACCAGTATGTCATATGTCAAAATTAGCACAAACATGTCCAAAATCTTGTCAAACACATTATTCATAAAACACATAAATGTAAAGGGGGAATTTGTAAGCCTAAAAGGTAAAACCATAAATCCATAATGCCCATACCATGTTCAAAAAGTTATCTTGGGAATGTATTATTCCTTGATCCTTAGCTGGTGATATCCATATCTAAGGTTTATTTTTGAAAATATTGCCACTCTAAATTAATCGAACAAGGAATCAATTGTTGGAAGTGGATACTTGTTTTTAATAATAAATTTGTTTAATTGGTGATAATCGATGCATAGTGATGAGCCTCCTAAATAGGTACAAATCAATTCTCATCTAGTCATCCTTCAACATATTTTTACCTCTCTCTCTACATTTGATGACATCCTTTTGAGCTAAACTAGGTTCATTAGGAAGGTTAAGGAATATATGTCATATCTTGTATCCTAACATATTGAATGTGCATGACAAGGAGCATTTATTATGAAGTAGTATGTTGGAGACTAGTAAGAGGAAATGTAGGAGACTTTTATTGTGCCGCAATGTTGGAGCCCAACTAAAGGAAATGTAGGAGGCTCATTCCCTTCATTAACTCAAATACAACATGGTTGGTTATTTGGTAGTTACTACACTCAGTGACTGCGAGGATCTCAGGAGACTAGATCCACTTTTATAGTGGTTTTGGAAGGAGGAAGCCCTACATTCAAGGAGGTTTCCCCCTCACTCATTTTTTTACAAATAAAGGATCCTAAGAGATCAATAGGATTCAAATTTTTGGAGGAAGAAAGTGACTATTAGAGCTAGAGCTCGCTACTTGTTATTTCCATTGGCATGTTATGTACTTGAAAAATTTATGAGATCAATGAAAAGCATTGTGTTACCCTCACTTTGAGTGTGTTTTAAGGGAGTTGAGTTCCCTTAGGTTAGGTCCCAACCCAAGAACTCAAGCCTCTCTCTTGTATTTTTTTTTTTTTATGCATTTCTTCTTATGTACTTAGCTTAGTTGTGTCTCATTTTGCAATTTTTTTATATAAAACAAATTTTGTATGCATATTTATCATTCATTTCTCCTAAGTTATTTTGTTGTAGGATGTGAAAGGAAAAGAAAAAAAATGAAGTCTTTCTTTCTATGCAATAGTGACATATTAGTTTAAATCAACTCATCAACACTATTCATTAAACACATAAATGTAGTGGGGGCATTTGTAAGCCTAAAAGGTAGAACAATAAATTGATAATGTCCATACAGTGTTCAAAACGTTGTCATCGAAATGTATTCTTCCTTGACCCTTAGCTGGTGATATCCATATCTAACATCTATTTTTGAAAATGTCATCACTCCTTTTAATTGATCGAACAAGTCATAAATCCTCGGAAGAGGATACCTGTTTTTAATAATGAATTTGTTTAATTATTGATATTGGATGCATAGTGATGGGCCTCCTAGATATGTACAAATAAAGGCCCATGTAGTCATCCTTCAACATCTTTTTACCTCTCTCTCAACATTTTATGACGTCCTTTTCAGCTGAAATGTGTTCATTAGGAAGGTTAAGGAATATTTGTCATATCTTGTTGCCTAACATACTAAATATGCAGGACAAGGAGCATTTATTATGTTGTAGTATGTTGGATACCAATAATAATAAATGTAGGAGGATTTGATTGTGAAAGAGTATGTTGGAACCCATCTAGAGGAAATGTAAAAGGCTCATTCCCTACATTAACTCAACTACAACTTGCCTAGTTAGTGGGTAGTTACTACACTTAGTGACTGTGAGGATATTAGGAGGCTGTTACCCTCACTTTGAGTTTGTTATAAGGGAAACAACCATACATTAAAGGAGGTTTCCCCTGAGTCATTTTAAAAAAAAATAAGGGAGTCTAAGAGCTCAGTAGGATTCAAAATTTTGGATAAAGAAAGTGACCGTTAGAGCTAGATCTTGCTACTTGTTATTTCGATTTCCATGTTATGTACTTGAACACTTTATGAGATCAATGAAAATAATATTTTTACCTTTGGTTTGAGTTTATATTAAGGGATTTGATTTCCCTTGGGTTAGGTAACAACCCAAAAACTCAACCCTCTCTCTTGTATATTTTTTTTTATGCATTTCTTCTTTTGTAGTTAGGTTAGTTGTGTCTCTTTTTGGAAAATATAGTTATATGAAAACGTTTTTCCTATAAATATTTATCAGTCATTTATCTTAAGTAGTCTGGTTGTAGGATATGTAAGGAAAAGAAAAAAATATAGTCTTTCATTTTATGCAATAGTGAGATCGTAGCTTAAATCAACTCATTTTCTACAATTAGTATTTTTTTAGCAATCTTTAGATCACGATGTTTTGCTAGTTCAATAACCACCTTGTGTGTAGATGAAATCTATTGCATTATAGAGAAAATTATCACCATTTACATTTCATACTCAAAATATTCCTTAACACCCTCTTTCCATTCCCGTTCATTCCTCTAAACGTTATGCACATAGAAAATTACATTAGAGATTTTATACAAACTATTAGTTTTCTTTCTCTCATTGTGCAAGATGGGATACTAAGTACATCTAAGCTTGTCAAGCTTCGTCACAGTCTTCCCTAACCTCCTACTACCTTTTTTCACCTTTAGGTCACCCCTAGAATCCTCAACTCACTCTCAAATGCAATCATGTAGAAATATAGGGCATATTGTAGTATCCTGTAGCAACCCTACAACATCTTGTAGCACCTCGTAGAATTCATCAAAATTTGAACATAATTTCTTCTTGAGCCTAATTATTTCTTATTACCCTTCCATAACGCCTTCCATGCCTTGGAAACAAGATTGAGGAGATCAAATACCTTTTGGAAATATTCTTTTCATCAATGTGGCTTTAATTTTGCAATTAAGGTTAGTTGTTTTGATCATGAATACCATAGAATAAAAGTAGTTTACATTGATATTTCTTGATGATTTGTTGAATTTTTCAATTAGAGTAGGCTTTAATTTGAATTACGTAGCTTGGGTTTGATTTCATGGTATTTACTTCATGCAGCTAGACTAGGTTTATTTTCTACAATAGATTAGGGTTTATTTTCGATGCATTTCTTTCGTTGTAAGAAAATTAGAGTTTCTCTTGTGGAGTGTGAAAAGAAATGTCTTAATTAATTCCTTTCTCATAAAGTTAGATTCAATAAATTACCTTCGTTGAGTTTGAAAAATTGTCTTTCGACATCTGAGTTTGATTCGTTCTCCCAAATTACCTTAGGTAGAAATCTTGTTTATTGTGCATCTAGCAGTTTCACCTCTTAAGTTTGTACTAACCTTAGATCAATAAATTAAAACTTATATTCTTGGGAGTTTCAACATCACTTTTGTAATACCAGGATCAATCAACTTTTGGAATTTTGTCGAGGAGGTGTCAGAGTAGATGTTTTTTGTTTTCTTGAGTTGCTTCTTCTTTCCATTTTATTTCCAAAAAGAAAAGAAAAAATTATTCCATTCCTTGTAGGGTTATGGGAAACTTAGGGAAATTTTTACCTAAAACACCCACTACTACAAGTAGTCAACCATCACTCTTCTTTGGTGATTTGAACCTTCTACTCTAACCACAATGGATTTGGATATCCCTTTGGGAGAGAAACCAAATATTTTTTAGGAGCCAATAGGGAACAGGAAACTTACATCACCCACCAAAGAGATGGATGGTAATAGGAAACCTGAACTCTTTCCTATAAGAGAAACCAATGGGGAAGCTAAGATCAAGGACACTAGCTACACCACTATCCCAAATTTTCATGGCCTAGTTTCGGAGGACCATGCTACATTAATGTTTAAGTTTTTTGTGGTCTATAGAATCTATGATTACACTTATAATGAGAAGAAACTAGAGGTGTTTCATTCCACCCTTAAAGATGCAACCCTGCATTAGTTTATTAGTTTGGAAGGAGGTAGTATCACCACATGGGCTCAAATGAAAAGATTATTATAGATTAAGGAACAACAAAGAAGAAATATTTAGATTCACATCAAGACAATATTCAAGAACCACTTTAAGGATGCAAGGAAAAGAGGTGGATCTAGTCAAATTTTGGTAAATTCTTCACCCTCTACCTCAACTATAGAGCTTTAAATAGGAGGTATGTTAGACGATTTCAAGAGATAAATGTTACATACTTTTTCCTTGTAGATGGACAAAATGTAGATAAATAAAAAATAAGAGGAGGAAGAAAGTGCACTAGCTATATTTTTCCTGAGATGGACCTTAGAAATGATTGCCCATTGAATGTACTTGAAATATAATCTCTTTGTGAAGAAATTAATGCAACTGAAAAATGTCCATCTCTTCTAGGTCTAAAGGAAGTGGATCAAGGAGAAGAAGGAGGCATGGATCAACCTTTCTTATTCAACTAAAGGAGGCCAGAAGGCCCTCATCCATATCAACAAGGCATGTATGGTATACACTATTCATATCCCCTAAATTCATGGCATAATGCACCCTTTCAATCTTGGTATCCTCTAACCAATTCACCTTGGTAAATGCCTTTCTCTTGGTCCTATCCTCCTCAGCCTATCAACCCACCTCTCCAACCATATGAACCCTAACCTTCATAATTGAGCATTCCCTCACAAGCATGGAGGCCTTAGGCAATCCAACCACCTACCTTAATGCATCCTCCTCCTCCTCAACCACATCTAGCCAAAAGAAATCAACCCAAGAAACCCCAATTGCCTACACAACCTAACCCAAACTCAAGCAATAACTAGACTCAACATGTATACAATAGAGAGACTTCCTATCCTACCTATGCTACAAAAATCCAAGAGATGAACCTCAAATCTAGAAAGATACTTCTTGATTCTCATGCTCCTTCTCCAATAGAAGACCTTGAAGAAGAGAAGGAAGGAAGTAATCCTCAAGCCAGTATACCTCCCTACACCGAAACATTTGTCCAATCTTAACAAAAAACCCAAAAAGAGGCTGAACTTCTTGGAGAACTGAAGATATGTGTGCCAAAATCCACCTCTTACAAGCAATAAAATATGTTCTCATAGACAAAAATCTTATCAAGGATGATTCTTTTAAGAGGTCATGAAGGAAGAGAAGGGATGAAATGACTATCAATGTTGTTCGAAAATCAAATGATATAATTCTTTGAAATATCATCTTCCCAAAGTATTTGGATCTTGGTAGCCCAATTGTGGATGTAAATATTAACAAAATTACAATCCATAACACAGTGATTTATCTTGGGGCTACAATCAATGCCATGACTAAGGAAACCATGGTTAAGCTTAAACTCCATGGAGTCCTAAAGAATACCACCATTGTGCTACAACTTACAAACATATCGACAGTATCCCCCGAGGGAATTATTGAGGATATGATGGTTTCCATCAATTCCTAGGAGTACCCCACTGGTTTCCTTATACTCCAACCTAAGACCAGGTTCAATGGGTATCCTCTCAGATTGTGGAGACCTTGGTTAGTTATTTTTTATGCTTATATAAGTTGCAGAGCTAGGAACATGACAATCAAGAATGGGAAGCTCACAAATCAAGTTGTATTATACCCCCCCTACTCAACCCCTTGATGAACACGATTTTCCTATGTGGATAGAGGAGGAGGAAGAAGAAGAGTTATATGAATCACCCCCCTACCCAGTATGTATAATAGAAGCCACTATTGGAAGCAGACAAGTAGATCAATATGATCCCATTCATAATTTTTTGCAAAATAAACATCCTGTTGCCATTTAAGTTGATGAACTAGAAGAGGATCCTTTAGGGAATCTTGAAAAAGTGCATGGAAAAAAATTAATCACAGCTGGTTTTGATCAATATTGTGTAAAAATTGTGGAAATAATCACATCTATAACCCTATATAATAATCCTTCCCTTTTAGTCGATCAAGAAGAAAATTGACTCGATGTCTTAAGCCAATACCTTGGTTCCTATGATTGGGATTACAAGGAAATGAAAGGGGTCCATCCTTTATTTTGTGCACATCACATATACATCAAATAGGGCCATAAAAATGTTTGTGAGCCCTAGAGAAGGATGAACCTTGCCCTTAAAGACATAGTAAAAGAATAATTATAAATTTTTTTGGAGGCAAGGTTCATTTACCGTATTTCAAATAGTGAGTGGGTATCACCTCTTGTTATTATACCAAAACAAATGGAAAATAAAGGGTTTGTTTCGACTACAGGGAACTCAATAAGAATACTAGGAAAGATCATTTTATTTACCTTTTATTGATTAATATCTGGATGGTCCTAGATGGAAAAGGTTCTCATGTCTCAATGGTTTCAATGGGTATAATAAGATTCAAATTAGTCCTTAAGACCAATATGAGACCACCTTCACATGTCGATGGGGGACCTTTTCCTATAGGGTACTTCCTTTTGGCTTGTGTAATGTCCCTGCTACCTTCAAAAGAATTATGTTGAGTATTTTTGTTGATCTTATCTGTTGTGTAGTTGAAATTTATATGGATGATTTCACTCCTTATGGAGATGCATTCTGTGAAGCCATCTCTAACCTGTGTAAGGTTTTGAAAAGATGCATCGAAATGAATCTCTCTATAGAAAAATGTGTTTTTTTTATGAATGTATGGATTTTTCTAGGCCAGTTCCTCTTGAAGGAAGGGATCCAAGTTTACCCAAACAAGATTTCCATTATCACAAGGGTCACTATCCCTTAGAAACATAGGGTTGTTAGGAGTTTCCTAGCACTAGCTAGATATTATAGGATATTTATAAAGGATTTTAGTAAAATGGCCTCACTTTTTCTTGGTTTGCTAACAAAAGATTCAGATTTTTATTGGATAAAACATTGTCAAGAAGCATTTGAAGGGCTCAAGGAGAAGTTGACAACTTCACTAGTTCCTAGGGGCCTAAATTGGGCCTTGCCTTTTCACATTCACTTAGATGCATCCAACCATTTTCTATGGTAATCCTTGGGAAAAGTGAAAGATAAGTTGCCTTATGTTATTTATTTCATCAGTAAGAATTTTTCCAAGGATGAACTCAACTATACAATTATGGAAAAAGCACTATTCTCTATTGTACACTCCTTGAATAAGTTTAAACATAACATTACAATGTATAATTTTTTTGTGAAAATTGATGATCTAACCATTAGCTATTAAATGAAAAAACATGATGTAAATATTAGGATCATTAGATGGTCTTGTAACGGGTACAACCACCCTCCGAAATTTTGCGTAAGCTTCGTTTTGGAACCTCCCTACCAACTTTTCATAGCACCTTGTCTTGCTTTGTCAAGTACACAAGATTCAACATTTTTCTTGCATAAAGGTAGCTTGTTAATCACAGATTGATGCATTCCCCTTATAGGTTGTTCATCCAGACTTGGTCCAGCTGTAGACTGAGAAAGTCCCCCAAGAAATTGTCCATTTCTGGAGGGAAACCATCCTTCCCCCCAGAAATTGTGCAATCCTATCTGGCAGCCTCTGATGCTACAAAATTACACAATTCTATCAGTCAACATTCCCAGTGAAAATTGTACAATTTTCCCCAGCACGGTTGCTCAAACAAAACCCTGAAAAATCTGGGAAATAGTCAGCTGCCTTGCCCAGAAATTGCACAAATCTTCTGGGAAGCCAGCCCAGCTCCTAGCCATAAATGCGCATTTCCTTCAAGAAGTTGAGCAGCTACATGCATGAGAAGTTTGGTTGACCAACTCCACCCGGGAACAAGGAAACTTGACTTGCATGCATGGCTTGGTTTTCCTAGAATAGCAAAAGGAAACATGCAAAATGCATCCCATGATTCAGGGAGCTATTTTTAGCAGTTGGAGGTTAAATGCAAATTTGTTTTAGAAACTTTCCTCCAAGTGTTCCTTTTTCCTATATTTGTGGCATGCGCATCATGACCTCAAAACTTATTTATTCGATGCATTAGAGCTCACTCTTTCACATTGATATTGGAGCTATGACATCCCACAACACATCTAGAACTCTTTGACACATCCGACTCAGCTTTTCACAGGTAAGTGGCCTCAACTTGTCTTTTTCAACATATTTGTTGCCTTTTGTGTATTCTCTTGTGTGAGTGCTTTTTTATTGATTTATTTGAATGCTTGTTGTTGTTTACATGTATCCTACCTCTGTTTCAGATTTTGTTCATATCTCACTGTTGTTACATGCATGAAATTGTTTTGCACGAATGGTCGTCGATTTAGTGACTCGCTTCACCCACATGCATGTTGATCTGTTTACTGAATCTTTCATCCATGTTTGCATTCAATGTCAATCACTTTTACTTTCAATTAGTGTTGCCATGTATTCACTGTCATATTTTCTTTCAGTTGCTCATCAATGAGCCTGGACAACTTTGGCCCGAACTTTGCCTTTACTGAGACAGCATTGCATAATTTTGGGAAGGAAGGCTTTGTCTTCCTCTCCATAAATGCACATTTCTACCTAAAAATGTCCTCTAGGACTATCTTACACATTTTTGAGGGACTGTGACTACTAGCCCTAAAAATTGCGCAATGCATTCTATGAGCTTGCAGTCACTCCCAGCAGAAATTGCGCATTGTGCAATCCCAGCAGCCAACAACCAGTCTTGATTGCACATTGCACAAATCTGGTAGATAGTATTTCCTCCCGGATAGCCTAGACTACCTTTTTGCATAGTTCTGGCAGCGAATAACCAAACCTCCCAGCAGAAATTATGCAATCTTGCCCATCAGTCTCCCAGGTATGTGTTGTGTCATTCACTGATTTTTCTTTGGTTTTTGCTAACAGATCTATTGCCATGCATGTTGCTTGTCTCTAGTTCTTTCAGGTGTTCATCCATCTCTTAGCAGTACCAGATCAATGGCTTCCAAGAGAGTAGGATCACAAGACATTGCTGGAAATGCAACTGGAGCAGCAGTTGAGTGAATGTCCTCTAGTCTACCAATCTATGAATATACAAAGTATTATATAGACAAGGATTTCAAACTGAACTGGAAAGTGGTCAATGAAGAATTTGAAGGCGCTTTTGAGGAAGACCTTGAAGACCGTCAGGTGTACATGAACATTCACAAATCTGACTACCGAATTGCATGCAGATACCATGCGTTCCCATGCGCGGACATGATACACTGGATCGTCTCTCACACTGATCTCGAGACGATGACCTTGAGAAATGTCAGTGGGACGAAGCTTGCGACCTTATGAGAATGAGATTATGGTGAGATGTATCAGATGCCAGAGCTTGTGACTGTCATGAAGACTCTATTCAACTTTCACAACAATAGTGTTAACTCCAGAGACATTCTGAATAACTGGGTAAAGGAGCCAAATCCATTCAGGTTGACACCCAACCAGATCTACAAGATGAAGACAATACAAAAGGTGTATCAATACTTCGTCATATTTTCGTGTTGACTGTATGGCCAGGCAAGCATGGAAACCTTTTGACAGAGTTGGGTGATCACACTGGACCAAATGGATAGAGAAGAAAAGCAATGTAACTAGTCCAATATTTAGCTCATTAGCTGAAGGGACAAGTAACGAAGGCTCGACAGTCACTTTGAGGTATGCATGCAGAGAGTTACATGTTTGCCTACATGCTATATGCAGTCTGTGCCTGATAGGAGTTTCTGGGTTTGAAGGGGGCATGGTCATCGTCGGAGATTGCTATGAACACATATTTCGTGTTGTTTTCCAAATGCAGCTTCAGAGGAGTAATGTCATGGCTTTCCAATCATTTTTTTTACCCCAGTGTACAAGATGATATTTGAACAGGATCCACCCTGCATGTCAAAGGAAGAAATGGAGGCATTGATAGGAATTGTAGATTGGTATGCCTCACCATCCGACACCTTCATTCGAATGTTCGGTGTGGAGAATCCTCTGCATGTTCTACTGAAGTTTTCCTTGGACGTATTGGTCATGTAGGAAGTAGCATATCACATCTCAGTAGGATTGATAGCTAGACTGCACCGGAAGAAGAAGGCACCTTGGCCCGCTCTTCCGTTGCAGATTGGGTTATATGAGATCCAAAGTATCGGGAAAGTAGATGTCGAAGCAGAACAAATGAATAAGTACCCACTCGACCTCTGAAGCTACAATCTGTATGACCCATATTGCATTGTGGAATATTAATGCATGAGAGATCAGTTCAACTGGATCCACGGGGCATTTCATTTGGCGGAGGAGGACCAATGGAGATATTGCTATAGTTTCTCTAGACCCAATGAACAGGTACACTTCGTTGTGGGGTGGTTAGTGAAGAAACATGAAGCAACGTCATGGAGAGCACCAGAAGCAACAATAGCAATAGTAGAAGCAGTGGTAGCAGAGGCAAGATTGTCGATCGCATGGAGGAGGAGAAAAGCTGCAAGCTTTGAGCAGATCCACTTTTAGAGAAAGCAGCTATGGCTATATAGGCAAAGAGGCACTAGTACGACAAGCGAATCGCATGAAGGAAGAGGGATAAGAAAAGGATGGAAGAAGCATAGAAGGAGTTGCATGAGTTAAGGGAGCAACTCCGAAAGGAACAAGAGCTATGCAAATAGGGGAGGGAAGGGTAGAAGCAACGGATGCAATAGGGGGCACAACATGTGTAAACATATAAAGCAACACCCACAGAAGTAGCTGATCCATCAGAACAACTGGAATCAAGCGAATAAGTGGAACCATCGCAGGAGAAAGACTTCGCTCATGAGATAGAACAAGCACTTCAACAGTTGGATGCATACATGGAGTAACAAGAGTTGGAATAGGACACCCACCTCATGCCTCACAGCAAAGATATTGACTCACCCGCTTCACTACATCTAGATGATGAGAAAGCCTCAAGTTACCAAGGAGGAATTGAGATCCTTGGTGATTAGCCAGAAGGAGAGATGCACAACATCTCATGCGACGAATCTCAACATAGATTTGTGTAGTCTCGCGAAGTGTCAACTCCAGAGGATCATACATCTCCTGCACAAGTTGAGGAATCAGTGATTGTGACTTATGCACACAAAAATCCAAAAACCTTGGATGATGTAACCAGGGTGTATGTTGAAGCCACTAGCTCAAGTGTTCACTTTTGGATAGTTGAGAATGAGCGAATGACGAAGGAATTACAAACGACCAAGAACGGAGGAGACTTGGTGACAATGATTGCTTAAGGTGAACTGAAGAAGGCAATACTAGATGAAGTATTGTCCCTTGACACAATTATGCGAGAATTTTACTCCAAATTTGGTACCATGGATAAGGCAGTCATCCATGTCAATGGGTGGCAGCAACGATGTGTGAGAAGAGCACATATCTTGGCAAACTTTCATTTTGTTGTGGATGACATAAAAACATGGACAATGAAATACAAGGGAGCCCTGCTTCACCTACCTCAGATGATGAGGTCCAATGTGGTCGAGCTGAAAGAACATATCCAGAGTCAGATTTGGAACTACGAAGAGCTCCTGCAACTCATCACTAGCATACAGGCTTCCCATGCAAGAGTATTCAAGAATATGGATGTTGTGGTGTGCACACATGCGATCCAATCTTGGGACTCTCACCCAAGCGAAGAAAAAGAAACAGTTCTGACTAGAGCTTGGCTCATATTTCGACAAGTTGATGTGCATTGCCACCAGCCCAGACTTGCCCATTAGTGTAGACATCATGCACAAGTATGTTGTTGATGTGACCACATTGAAGACAATGATGAACATGATTTTGGACGAGTTCGAAAGAGGAGCCTGAGCAGTGTACCCGGATGCTATGGAGGCAAGAGTCAGGTTCCAGATAGATGTCACTACAGAGCACACAAACACCATCATTGACTACTAATCTTTGCATCAATATGTCATTGTTGATCAGCATGAAGATGTTGAGGAGTTGGACTTCCATGGTTGTGTAAGTTAGAGTGATGTCTAGCATGGCTTTCTTAAGCCATTTTGTTCAAATGGTTACATGTGCATTGTAATGTTACGTCATGTCAAGTGTAAGTCAAGTGTCAATAGTTGGATGTAATAGTCATAGAGTAGATGAAGAGTCATGAGGGTAGTTGAACTGTCACAAAGGGGAATGTCAAGGGTCACCCCACCCTTTGCTATAAATAGTCCCTCATAACTCATTATAAGGGTTTTTGGTCAGCCAAGCTTCCGATAAGACTATCTTGGAGAGAGCTTGGATAGTATTGTAACGTGCCTTGGCTTCTCCACTGCACGGAGCTAGTACATCTCTTTGGAGGATCAGGAAGATTTGCTTGTAATGTTCCACTATTGGGACTAGTGGTTGGACATGGATGTATTGTATGACTGGAATTTACACTTATTTATATAATAAGAGCCAGCACGTTTCATGCATATGTCATATTGTATTCCATCTATCCTCTTTAGTCTAAATGGTATATGTATATGTTTGCTTACGCATGCATGTATGGACTACTCTGTATAAGTATGTATGAATCTTACTGAAATGTGTTGATTGGTTTAACTATCACTTTGCATTGTTAGCTAACTAGCTTTCCATCTTGTGATGTATCTTCACTCATGTGTTCCCTTCCCATATGAGTACTATTATAGGTTGCCAAAGGGCGCACTCATCTCAACCCACACATGTTAGAACCTCTCATGCACCTTCCTTGACTCACTATAGCTGTCACACCCTTGCTACCACCAGAGTCATCTTACTTGCCTTTGTATGAAATCGCATCAAGGCATTACCGTACAACCCACTGCTAGGACTCCTACACCAAATGGTCTGAGGTCTAATTGGGACATCTTACTGGGGAGATCCCCTTGACATGTTGGCGGGTCTGGCACCGTCAATAGATGGTTATTGTTATTACAACATGTTGATCTAACTGTCGTTGACAAGCTAAGAAAAGAGAATGTGGTTGAATATTTCTTGTTTAGACTGACCCTATTTGTAGAGAATGAACAGATGATGGATGATCAACTCCCACATTAGAACCTCTACCATCTCATTGTTGTCACCCTAGTTTGTTGACATAGAAAACTTCTTGGTTGCGAGATAATTTATTTCTAATCTATCCTCTAAGGAAAATAGAAAAATTATCAAAGAAAGTTCCCCTTACACTTGGACTAGGGGAAGCCTTTTCAAATTGCAACTAGATTAGACTTTGAGGAGGTGTGTAAGGGAAGATGATGTCTTTGATATCATCTCATCATTACATGATGGACCCTTTGGGGACCACTTTTCTGATGATATGACAACTTTCAAGATTCTTCAAGCAAGCTACTATTGGCCTTCCCTACATGAAGATGCCAAAATAAACATTGCTATATGTGATTAATGCTAGAGGATGGGTAATGCTACACAAAAGGATGAGATGCCGCTACAAATTCTAGTGACTTTGGAGGCATTGGAGAAGTGGGCCATGGATTTCATTGGACCTATTGAACCCCCATCTAGAAAAATGAGGTACATCATTATATGCACTAATTATCTGAAATGTGGGATGAAGTGAAGGTAGTCAAAGAAGAAATAGAGAAAAAGGTGGAAAATTTCCTGAGGGAGAAAATATTTTATAAGTTTTCTTTCCTAAGACGGCTGGTCACCGAATAAGGGGCTCTGTTCACTTCTAATTTAATTGAGGGTATTATAGAGCAACATCATATCAAGCATACGGAGTCCACCCCCTATCATCCTCAAGAAAATGGGAAAGTGGACGTGGCCAATAGAGATTTAGAAGTTTTCTTAACCAAGGTTATCAAGAGCAACAAAAACTATTTGGAAGATAGTCTTGTGGAGGCCGCTTGGGCCTACACTACTATAGGGAAGACCACCATTGGGTTCACCCTCTTTGCTCTATTTTATGGTAATAATGCATTGATCCATTGAATTTGAATACAACACCTTAAGAATGGCAGCACAATTGGATCTAGACATCACCAAAGCTAAAGAGGAGAGGTTGCAACAACTAAATTCCCTTGATGAACTTACTTTGTAGGCTCTTATTCATACTAAGGTGGTATAATTACAAAGAAATATTTGGCATGAAAAACACATGAAGGAAAGAACCTTCTTGGAGGGTGATTGAGCCCTTTTATATGACTCCAGATTCATGTACTTCAAGGGGGAACTGTTGACAAGATGGACAGGTCACTACTTGGAGGAAAACTTCCATAAGAATAACTCTATTCAGATATGAGCAATTGTTGAGGAGAAGATCCCACTTTTGGTCAATGGTTGTAGGTTGAAACTCTACATTAAACTTATGTCAAAGGAGGAATTTTCCAATCAAATAAGTAGAAAACTAGATTTGATTGGGAACCTCAAATCTCCCAATCCATTTAGCCTTTGGTGAATAAAGAAAGAATAAATTTTTTAAAAATGGGGAGAAAAAGAATAGAGGAAAAACTTCTAAGAGAAAACCTCCATGAGGCACCTAAGGAAAGATCTTGGGTTGAAACCTCTATGAAGTAGTGTAGGATTCTAATAAAAAACAAAAAAGAGAAAAAAAAAAAGATTCCCAGGTGAAGACATTGATGAGGCACCTGTGGTAGGTCTAGTGGGATGGCAACCTCCTTTGAGGCAACCTATAGGTCTAAAAAAAAGAGAGAGAAGAAAATAGAGAAAGATAGAAACAAAGGGAACCTTTACTTCATCGATTATTTCTATAGGAACAAGAAGTTTCTAGTGGAAGTCGATGTAGGGAAACACAGTCAAAGGAGCAGGATCAAAATTCACCTTCACACTGTCTCAATCAGCTCTCTCTATCTACTTCAACTCTCCATTGAATTTTCCCAATCTTTCCCCATCATCATATGGCCTTCCTCACCTGATTCTTCCAAAGTCCTATATTTATATAAAATTGTCCCAGAATTGCTAGAAGGTACTAATCAACATAAAAACAAGGAGTACTTTGGATTTTTTTCACTCAAGAATAGGGGAGGGAGCCCACAACAAACATATCATCCATGCAACCCACCAATTGACACTTTTCCCACATTCATTTCCATCTTTTTCCATCAAAATAATTTTCCTTCATCCCTTATTTGAACCACTTCCAAAAAATATAAGCTCTTTGACCACCATCAACAACTTCCTCATAAGTTATCAATATTTTTTGAAACAAAAATTGGATGGAATTGTGATCCTAGAAAGTTCTATGTCACTGGTACAGGAAGACACATAGTTATGTACCATATTTCACATACCCTACAAGACCACATTTAAACTACCATATCAAGAAATATAAGCATCGAGAAGAATTAGAAGAATCCAACAACAGACCTCAACAACCAAAAGATCGCCGGCAAGTTGCCACATGATCCCAATTCAACAAACAAAAATCATATTTGATCCACATTAGCACTTGTATCTTGAAGGACCTACATCATAAAACTTCAATCAACAAAATACACTCAAAAAAATTCAAGCGAGTGCATGGAGCAATGAAGACATAAATTGCACCTCAGAAGAAATTCAAATAGTCTCATCCATGATCAACGACATCATGAAAGCATCAAATGTTTAAATCATCAGCCACAACAGTTAAACAAAAACATCATTATATAGGCATAGGTATGAAAATTTGTAACCTTTCCCCTTGAGTGCATCTTGGTTTAAAAGATTGTATTGATGCATGATAAATGAGGTTTTATAAGCTAAGGTTTGGTCAAAAATATCTGTCACCCTTAACAATTAACTAAAGTTTTCTTCTTCTCCCATCACCTGGGTGGAAAATATGAAATAAGAAAAGGTGATGAATATTAGAATGGGCCAACATGCCTATGGTTGGTTTTCAAAGGTGGTAGGTGTGGGCCAACTCATACAACACGTTGATCCATCCATACAACCACCAATAGCATAAGCATGGCTTCAGCCTCATTTGGTATTAAAATCATATTTTAAAAGGCAAGGAGCCCAACCACTACCATTGAAAGTTGAGTTACCAATGCTATCATCTTTATAGATTCATACATAACAGGCTACAAGACCTAAAAAATGTTGCTACAGGATTGAGACTAACTGACACACGATTGAGATAATGTGCTACAAGATCATATCTAGGTGTTATAGGAATGTTGAGAGAGTTGCAGAAGAGCTCGATTTTGATCAGTTGCATCCCGTAGACCCAATAATTTAAAGAGAATCATATAAAGGAAGTGTAATTACATATTTTTTCTTTCCATATGTGGACACGAATCCTACAAAACATTTTAATTTTTCAATAGTATATTATGTAGCAAATTTCTGATGAGATTTTGGGAATGAAAATAAAATTTAGCTTGGATGTTTATTTCAAATTGAGCATGATGAGAAAGGGAAATGAATTTGTTTTGAGATGAGCATGAACATTATCCTCTTCTAGGAAGTATAAACAAACTATATATTTTTTTCATTTATGTTACAAACCCTAATTGCACAAAAATATCGATAACTTGTAGTAGAGAGAGACAATTGCCTTGCCAACTTTGCGAAATCAATGTTAAAAAATATTTGGGGTGTATTCAATCGAAGAGAGCCCACATACTCATGAATAATTCACCAAAGTCATGTTGTTAGAGACCTTGTTTCCAATCATCAATGTCTAGGGTTCCTTGAAAATCTCAAAGGATTTGATGATCATATTACTCAAGAGTTTGTTGTAGACCTCTAGCCACAAGGAGAAAATGAAGCCATTAACGTTTTAAGAGAGCTTATAATCTATTTTAATGAAGAAGTCATCAACAGGGTAACTACACTCTCCTTAGGAGTGATTCAAAGTAATAAATAGAGGACGAAGGCTATCACAATGAAGAAGAACTTCTTCCTCCCTGAAGAACAACCAATTGAAGATAGAAATGGGGTCAGGAGGGAGAGTCTACCCTATCACTAGGATGAGGTAGCATATCATATTTCTAAATACATATCTTGTGAGGGGAGACTTATTTTTGTCTATTCCTATAATTTTAGGCCGCTATACCAACTAAGGTTCCAAATGTATTTAATTTTCTAAGACAAATTAAGCATTACCCATTTTCTTGTCCAATCCACCACAGGGATGAGACAAAGAGTAAGAGTAGGAAAACATAAATATATGGTTGACCATGTCATTGTAAGTCTAATTTTAGTTGATGCTATAGAGATTTTTGAAAATTTGGCATCATGGACAAACTTTATGGACATGGACAGGGAGGATTTCCTTGAGACACAAGAACAAGCCCAATTAGAACTTGGGAAAGTAGAAAAAAGGAGGGTATTTGCAAAAGAAGAAGATGGATAAGAAGAATAAGAAGGAGAATAAGAATTTGCTGAAGAAGATGAAGAGGTTGGAGTAATAGAAGCTGCCCTAAAAGAAAAAATAGAAAAGAAAATAAAGTAAGAAGAAGAAACAAAGGAACCTAATGAAACAACAATGCCTAAGAATGACTCAACTAAACCTGTTGTGACAAAAATTGGAGAAAAAGGAAGCCCAAATATCATTGGGACATCTTCTAGACATCAGGAGAGGAGGAGAAAAGAGAAAAAATGATGTATTTTAGAAGGGAATACTGAAGAAGAATTTTTTTCCACCCTTAGAGCCTTAAGCACGCCAAGAAAACCCAAAGGGAGGAGGCTCAAGGAGAGTCCTCTATATTTCAAGAGGAGGAGGATAAATAGTATTAAGAAAGGGAAGCCTCAAGAATCCTGAACAACTATCATCACCCTTGAGGGGTCAACTAGCCACCATGAGGGAGAATTAGATAAAAGTAAGAAACAATCTGAAGAGATAACCTCCCTCAAAACCAAAGTAAATCAACCCGAAACCTCACAAGAGAAACCAATCACGAGGAGGATAATCTTGGTCATACCACCATGATATAAGGGGAATTTGGACTACTACATGAAGGAAAAATAGTACTATAGAAAGAAGCAACAATGCTACAAGAAGGAACAATAATTCTATAGGATGGAAGAACAATGCTACAGGAAAGTCTTGCACAACTACATGAAGGAGTTTAGGGCTGACAAGAGTAGAATCTAGACCTCCAAGAGACAGATACCCAACTAGATATGATTTCCTATTATAAATTCTTTGAATTAAAATAGATAATATCTACCAAATTTGCAGTATCAATTCTCCTTGAGGTAGAAAAAGAAAGAGGTAGGAGCCACAGGTGGATGCAAATTGCAAGGTTCAAAGGACTTGAGTATGTGGGTTTCATGGAAGAGAAGATGAACAATACCGGTAAGGAGATGGATGATCTAAGAATCAAATAATATTAATATGATGGAGCAATTGAAAGTAGAATACAAAATACTAAGGACCCAATTGTAGGAGAGAGAAGAGCATCTTGCCACCATGGAAAGCTTGGCCATGGATGGCATTCAGTGTAGTAATCCATAAAGAAACTTATGCAACATTCGTAAAATAACAAAGACTCCAATAATCCAATTTCATATGAAGACCTTGGCACAACAAGGTTCACTGCCTTTCCAAGATTACAAGAAATGTATTGAGTTTTTTTGTAAGGCTATTGTCGAGGACAAAGCCAAAATGTATGAATTTTATAAGGATAATTTGATGATAACTGACATGATCCATTGGTATCCCAACTCAAGAATGGGAAACATATATTTAATGGCATTGGCTTCTTGGCTTACACATTAAGAGGACAGGGACAAGGAAATCAAAAGAGTCATCGATAAGGAGGTGATTGAACGATTATGGGTTAGAGCAATGATGAGAGCCTCTTCTCTTATAGCCAACAACCATATGCTTATTGAGGAATGTCCCTGACTAGAACCATCTTACATAGAGAAACAAGAGTAGGTCATCTTTCAGTTTGAAGATACTTTCATGTTACTAGGGACTGTGAGCTTACATGATTGTTAAAGGATGTGGCATACTTTATCATATGGCATGAGAATCAAAGAATACCACTCTCCAAAAAGATTATGAAATTCCTTGGAAAAGACACCCTTATACAAGAGAATAGTTTAGAAGTTTAAAATCAATTAAATTAGGATTAAATTCAACCCTTACTTACTATTTGGGCTGCATGAAAGAAGAGAGTGGGTAGAAGAACAAAAGGAATGGGAAAAAATAGAAAAGAATGCAAGCTTCCACCCTAAGGAAGGAATTCCATCTGAGTTACCTTGGGATGTCAGGGAGGCCACTAGGGCCATGAATTGGATGCAATTAGGTGAATGAGTTTCCTAGAGCACGAGAAACGCTTTCAGTAGGGGGGTATGATGGGCCTCCTAAACAAGTACAAACCAAGGCCCATTTGGCTATCCTTCAACATACTTTTACCTTTCTCTTTGAATTTGATGACATATTTTTTTATTTGCAATGTGCTCATTATGAAGGTTAAGGAATATTTTTCATATCCTATAGCCTAGCATACTGAATGTGTAGGGAAAGGAGAATTTATTGTGCAGGAGTACGTTGGAGATCAGTTGGAGGAAATGTAGGAGGCTCTTTCCCTGCATTAACTCACCTACAACTTTGATTCATATTGGTTAATTACTACACTCAATGACTATGAGGATCTCAAGAGACTAAAACCACTTTTATAAGGTTTTTGGAAGGAAGAAACACTCCCTCCAAGGAAGCTTCCCCCTTACACATTTTTTTATAAATAAAGGAGCCTAAGAGCTCAGTAGGATTTCACTTTTTAGAGGAAGATAATGATTGTTAGAGCTAGAACTTGGTACCTGTTATTTCCACTTCCATGTTATGTATTTGAACAATTTCTAAGATCAATGAAAAACAAATTGTTTCCTTCATTCTGAGTGTGCTTTAAGGGATTTGAGTTCCCTTAGATTAGGGCTCAACCCAAGAACTGAAGCCCCTCTCTTGTATATTTATGTTACTCATTTCTTTTTATGTACTTATCTTAGTTGTGTCTCTTTTTGTAAAATCTGTTTATATGAAAAAGTTTTACCTTTGTAGATTTATGATTCATTTGTCTTGAGAAGTTTTGTTGTAGGATATGTAAGGATAAGCCAAAAAATATAGTCCTTCCTTTTGTGAAATGGTGAGATCTCAATTTAAATTTAACTCATGCTTTATTTCTCATTTTAGTGTTCTCCAATTAGTATTTTTTTAGCAGTCTTTACAGCATGATGTTTTTCTATTTGCATAACCACATTGTATACAAGTGAAATATATAAGCTTATAGGGAAATGAAGCATAATTTCCATTGCATACTCACCATGTTACTCAACATCCTCTTTTCATTCCCATTCATTCATCTAAATTTTTCTGCACATAAAAAATTACATTATAGATTTTCTATAGACTCTTACTTTCTTTTACCCCTTTATGCAAGATAGGTTGTTGAGGAGATATAAGCTTGGCAAGGTTCTTCACAATCTTACCAAGCATATTACTACCTTTTTACACCTTTAGGTCACACCTAGAACCATCAACCTACTCTCAGATGTAATTCTATAGAAATATCGGGGATCATATAGCATCTTGTAGCAGACCTATAATATCATGTAGCACCTCATAGAACTCATCAGAAATTGACCAGAATTTCTTCTTGAGTCCAATTATTACTTCTTACCCTTATACAACGTCTTTTAGTCGTTAGAAAAAATATTGAGGAGATCACAAAACCTTTGGAAATATTATTCTCATCATTATGGTTTTAATTTGCAAATAGGGTTAGATGTTTTGATTATTAATTAAATAACATAGAAGTAATTTACATTTATATTTCTTAAGCATCTCTTAGATTTTGCAATTAGCATAGGATTTACTTTTAATGTAGTAGTTTATGTTTTATTTCGTGGTATTTACTTCATGAAATTAGATTAGGTTTATTTTCCTATCATTTATAATCTACAACATATTATGGTTTATTTTCCAAGCATTTCTTTCCTTGCAAGTAGATTTGAGTTTCTCTTATGAAGTAGGACAAATGTTTCAATTATTTTATTTCTTGTAAAGTTAGATTCAATAAATAACCTTATTTGAGCTTGAAAAATGGCCTTTTCATATCTTGGTTTTCTTTCATTGCCTCAAAGAAGCTTAGATAGAAATATTGCTTATTATGCATATAGCATTGTCACCTCTTAAGTTTGTACGAACCTCAGATTGATAAATTAAAGTCGATAGTCCTAAGAGTTGTAGCATACTTGTTGTAATACTAAGTTCCATCACACATTCTAAAGGTTTGTTCCTTCTTTTGGACAAAAATAACTGGTGCACCCCATGGTGAAACAGTAGGTTGTATGTATCACTTATTAAGAATTTCTTGCGATTGGATTTTTTAATTCAGTGAATTCTAGCATGGTCATTCAATATGGAGCCTTTCATACTGAAGTTTCTCTTGGTATCAACTATATCAAGAAATCTATCTCCCTTTTTGGTGGAAGTCCCAGAACACCATCCTTGAAACATGTGTGGGAAATCTTGAATAGCATTCAATTCATCTACAAACTTTTCCACTATTTTTGTTTTTTCATACTCAAATGGGATGGAAAAAAATTGGCACTCCTCTTTTGCTGCTCTCTATAAATGTAATGTTGTTACATGATTCACAAAGATAGGCATGAGTATACCTATAATGATCTATACATCACCATTTTCTATTGTATGTGTAACAATTTTATGTAAACAATCAATAATTGGCTGGTGTTCCTCTAGCCAATCAATCCCTATCAACATATCGTAAAATCCTAAAGGTAATACATTCAAATTTATGGTGGTGTAAATTCCATTCAAATTCACTCGGAAAGTGTTTACCTAGCTTGTTTACTTTCTTTTTGTTCCCAAGGATAACTATACTAACCATGAGTTTCTGTAGTTTTCATATTTACGCTTGCATTTTCTTACTACGTGAGGGCTAATGTAACTTAAAATACCACCATGATCTATTAGTACATTTTTTTTTCGTTAGAAATATTACTTTCAAGTTCCACCATTGTGGAATGGTTTTCTTCTTATCTTCCTTCCAATGTTGCATTAATACATGAGATTCTCCTCGCTATATCACTGACGATAGAAGCCTCACATAGTTGTTGTAATTTTCTCATAGTTTTATTGGTGTAAGGGAAATTCCTCAGTAAACAGTGTTCTCGAGAACCCCAACATCTGAGAGGTTCCCGGTTCATACCATTACTCATGCTATTAATTTCTATTTACTTGGTCCCAACTTGGGATTGATTTTGTGCCTTGTTTATTTAATTTCCATTACTAATCGAGCTCCATCTCAAGTTACTCTTTCCATATTGTTTAGGAAGTGTAATTTTTTGCACTTGTTACTCCTTGGTGTACTTTGTTATTTTCCTTATTTTACCATGAATTTTGGCTTTCACTCCTTTGTGTAGACTGCTTATAACAGATCTAGGATTTTCTAATTAATTTTCCCATAGCCTTTGGATTACATATACTCAATTCTTTCTTTAAAAGAAAGTGGAAAAAAATTCACGAAACACTGTATTTTTTCCTTTTCTCGCTTGAGATAGGGAACGTAGTGTAATAATGGGTAAATTTTGTTACCAATGCATTCATTCACATTTGTCTCGATATCATCATGGAATTCCTTTGCTTGATCATCAACGTATTCCCTAGTTAAATATTTCCCTTTAAGCAACTTCTGAAACTCCTCCCATTCTTCCTCTTTACCTTCCAGATTATGGAAGGTTCTCATTTCCTCCTACCATAAGGGGGATTTCCATTGTAATTGGCATGTTTCGAACTTGGCCTTTAATAATCAAGAGTACTCATATACTTGGAAATATATATTAATATTCAAATACCAAGCTTCATTTGCTTCCTTCATTTACCCATCAAAAGTTGGGGTCAAAGTATTTCTTAGTTAAATATTTCCCTTTGAGCAACTTTTGAAACTCCTCCCATTCATCCTCCTTACCTTCCAAGATATGGAAGGTTCTCATTTCCTCCTACCATAAGGGGGATTTCCCTTGTAATTGGTATGTTTCCAAACTTGGCCTTTAATTATCAAGAGTACTCATATACTTGGAAATATCTATTAATATTCAAAAACCAAGCTTCATTTGCTTCCTTCATTTCCCCATCAAAAGTTGGGGGTCTAATTTTTAGAAATTGCCTCTCAAGTTCTATTCTTGGATTTTTCCCTACTTTTACTTGCATTTTAGAGGAAATATGCACCTCTTATTCAACATTGTTCTCCTCTTTAATTTATACTACGTGCTCTTCATTCTTACATTTGACCATTTCCTCTCAATTCTCTTCACCCCTTATTGATTTTAATGTTTAGGGGTTAAACCTCTTAGTTAATTTTTTTGAGTAATTTCCCTTGTTATGTGCCGAATTTTAGTAATTTCTCATGCCTGACACAAATTTATGAGTTTGGCATGAAGATTTCTCATCATGTCCAGTGGTTCTGTGTTAGGATTCTATGCTTGTTGTCCTAAGTGTACATAAATATCTTACTCTCAAATATATGTACCTTGTAGTTTATCCATTTTATTTGATCCTCGTAACTCCTGTGTTTTAAGTACACCCAAAATCATTCATTATTAATCCAAAATAGAGTTAAGTCAAGGACACATTTTTGTAACCTGAGTTGTCATACCACATGTAACATCTCCTTCATCAAAAAGTAAATTACCACAGTTATACATGGGTAAATACAATAATTATTTTCCCTCTAAGATTTACCAATCTCATATAATACAATAGTTTACTTTTTTAAAATATTTTCCTCATTGAGTCAAAGAAGTGTTTTCTGACCACCTGTAAATGTAGTATGTTTCTTCTTGCAACATAATTCTTTTGCAATTTACATTTTGGTTGCAACTCATAGACTACACTCAGAACTCTACGTGATTACTATTCTTGTTCTATGTCTGGAGAGCACTTTGTGATAAAATAATATATTCATATCCACAAGCATAGCCGTGACACTCCTAGATTGAGCACTTTGTTATAAAATAATATATTCATATCCACAAGCATAGTCGTGACACTCCTAGATTAACCCTCAGGTATAAGGGATGGTATTCATGCTATGAATCTGTATGATTTTCCTCAATTTATTTTTGAAAAAAAATTATTCCTCAGTACCAGTATCCTAATACAAACGTTATCTCAGTATTGTAATAGGTGTGTTCTTTCTCCACTCTCGATGCAGTTAAAGCATGGAGAAGTATTTTTTGGAGCCAACTATCGAATAGGTTCATATTATGATTATTCGTTTTGTTTGGCTCCATGTCAGGTCAAGAACACATGCCATGAAGTCAACAATTCCATTGGTTTGTGAAACCCTAGCTCCAATGGAGTTGGGTCTAGTCCATTGCCCTCCAATTTACCGATTTCTATTTGTGTATAGTCTCTCTTATATGGGTCTAGTCCATTGCCCTCCAATTTACCGATTTCTATTTATGTATAGTCTCTCTTATATGTAATTATAAGAGATAGATCATTGCATACAATGCATTGTCCCATGCATAAGGGACCATTAGGTCTGCACCACTCTATTTTGTACTCAGCGTGACACAAGTTTAATAGAAATTTCATTGTGTATACGTATTCTTTTCTTTCTTAATAGTGAAGGATTGCAAGCCTTTTGCAATGTGCAGTGGTTATATTTCTTTAATTTTTTATTTATGATTTGTATATATTTTGACGAGCTTTCAAAGTTGTAAAGATATCATAGATATAATTCGTGTTTTTGAATAGTAGCACTAAAACCCTCATTGGTTAGTTTATTATACGGGCTTTCTTCCTCTGTTCTAATCATCTTCAGTTCCCGTAAATATACTAACATTTACACATAATGTTTAGTTTATGTAAAGAAGCCAGTCCCGTGAGCATTGTTATGTAGTTATATAGTTTTTCTTAAAGAGAAAACTAAAAGTCCCTCTCTTTCTTTCTATCACAGTTTCAATTTCATACACAGTAGCAAATTAGCTTTTGCCCATAATTTTTCTTACATGCATATGTATACAATTGTAGTACCATTGTTTATTATGAAACTCTCTTACCCACTCTCATGTAACTATTTTAGATCTTATCTACATTCGTTTGCTTATCTTACTGATTATTTTCAAAAGAGTGTAATTTAGTTCAGAGACAACCCAAGGGGTCTCTCTAATGGAGAACCTAGGTCCTTTCTCTAAGTCTTACTTTTTTCATGAATGAGGGTTTTCTATGTGGTTTACTACTCCAGATTTTCTTCTAACCTGTAAGACATTTATTTATTTAATATAGGGTACATATATATATTTTGTAGGTACTGATTAGTATTTAAATTGTTATGAATGTTTCACCCTGACTACTTCTGCCTTGGAAATAAATATTTGGTATATATATATATATATATATATATATATATATAATATATATATATATAGAGAGAGAGAGAGAGAGAAAGAGAGAGAGAGAGAGTCACGGTGAAACATTCATAAAAATTTAAATACTAATCAATACCTACTATCCACCAAAATTATTAATACAACAACTCATTGTCTTAAGAGTATTTTTTTCTTGCTTACTCCAGTCTTGTCCTGCAACATGTCACAGCTTTTTCAACAAATCGTTTACAAGTATCTTCCTCCTACACATAATATATAATTTTGTAATAGTACATATTTCATGTTAAACTCACAGGGGTTTCACTTAATGAACCTATGATATATTAGATGCTTTCGTGACATACTAAACAATACCTTTAATTTGACTACATATTAGAAAATACCTCTGAAAATCACATTATTTAACCCCCTATAAATATGAATCCAATACACCTTCCCAATTTAAAAAACCCCTATTTTCGCTAGATATTGTATGTATCCATTTTTCATTAATATCTTTTATACACCTTTATATTATTACATTAACATTGAGCTCCATTTTTTATACTTGTCGATATAAAAACCCTTTACCCCTATTATATTCTCAATAAATTATGTCATTTTTCCTCATTCTATATCTCCCAATATGAACAGATCTACTGCTCCCCTAGTGAATCCCCTCTTGTACAAATCTTCATGCAAAATACACATTAAGTTCATAGATAACATTCTTCTTCTACTTAACTATTCTACTCCCAAATACATTAAGCCTGGATATATTAAACTTACTATTATTTAACCCTTTCTAGAAAAAGGTAAGATGCTTCCACAATCCACCCAACCTTGACCCAATTCTTCATTGGTTCTCCTTAACTTACCCCAAATTGTGTGGAAGAACAATTTCACATAAGGAGTTTTAACCTCTAAATTTCTCACCTCCTAAATCTTTAGCAACATCCTACTAAAATTACTGTATTCCAGTCTCTTCTCTCCCACAAGAGTTGTCTTTCTCTCCCATAAGTATTGAATTTTTAAAAAATTCGACCTTATTAATTTATCTCGAGCCATACACCAATATAGTGGTCAGTCTGTAAATCTTTCTTCTCTTATTAATTTATCTCGAGTCATACACCAATATAGTGGTCAGTCTGTAAATCTTTCTTCTCTCTCTCTCAGAAGTGACAGAAAGAGGATTAATTCCAACTGGTTTTCTTGATAGTTAAGCTATAATCTCATATTAACCTTTTACTTTTTTCTTGAAAAATTTAACTACTAAAAGTTATTTTATAATTATATTTTCCCCACCAACATTTCCATTATAATATTCATCACATATCATTATTTTCATAATCACAATTTAAATAAAGTAAGTCATATGTGGCTCTGCGAGGGTATTACATATAAAGTTGTTACTAATATGCAGTAAAGTTATTAATAATATGGTCGTGTACAAAACACTCGTCGAGACAAGTGAACAATAAAACCACTTCATTTAAAAATCTCTCCAAGGAAAACATATTTGCCAGAACCGAGGCTTTTAAAGCTGCTGCGATGATTTACATGAAGTCTTTATATAAATTTTTAAAACACAAATCACTCCATTCAATCTTCTTTCCAATCTTATTAATTCCCTATTCATTTCATCAAATGAAGGCTCAGAGTGATATACATACTCACTCACTTAGGCTTTTAATGTTGGTGTTGTAGATATAGGTGAACTCATTCCATATATTTATAATTCTTTCTAATATTATTAAATCCCTCTATTTTCATTGATGAAAATCAAAGTTTATATGTGTTTTTACTGCTTGAGGATTTTAATTTTGCTTGATAGGGTGGTCTCAGTATATAAAATTAAAAAAATGCAGTTGCTCCTTCCAACCACCTTTCCAATCCTATGAACTTCTGAATCGTGAGATGAGTGAGAACTGTGACATGCTTACTCCTTTTGCTGACACCGGCAGTACATGCAACTTTCTCTACAACTATATATTTTTCTGATTCTTTGGTTTTTCTGAATAGTGTTTTAATGACGCTTTTAGAAAAAAATAAATTGTCAAAAATATGTTTTTGCACCGTTTCAAACAGATTGGAAGAGATGGAAATTAAAAAAATAAAAAATTTAAATAGGGAAAAAAAATTAAATATGGGAAAATACATTATGACGAAAAAGAGTGCCCATCAAATTACATCAGAGTTGACAAATACTTGACTGCATGTACGGATCAATTTCAAAAAAATATACACTAAATGGTGTTTAGACTGAGGCCATAAATATTGGAGGACGTGTACCAGCTAAAAATATTAAAGTCGAGTTGTTATCCCATAAATGTATAAGGACATTTAAAAGAGCAAAAATAAATAATGTCAGAGTTTCCGGAAGTCATTAAATCGTGTTGGAATTTCTGATAATTCTAAACAAAATTGAAAAACAAAACAATACTCTGTTTTAACACAGTGTAAATAAAAATCGTTTGAGGAATACGGTATTTCAGCAACGGTGAAACTGGTGTTTCAGCGACGCAGTTTCGTCAGTTTGCAGTGTATCAGCAACAGTGTTTCAGCAACGCTGAAACTCGTGTATCAGCAACACTTTGTTTTGACGTCAAGACTATTTTCTGGTGTATCAGTAACACTCTGTTTTGACGTCAAGACTATTTTCTGGTTACAGTGTAACAACAACGCGCAAATACAACTTCTATTTATAAACAGTAAACCAAATGATACAAATTCGTCTTTCTCACATAGAGGGATTTTCACAAAAGATCATGCTGAAGAGCATCTTCCTCTTGACAGAGGGATTACAGCAGAAACGCTTCAGTTCCACAAACCAATTTCTGCTATCTCAGAAAATTACAGTTTCAACACTGCTGTGCATTACAAAAAAGACTCTCAGTTTCAGCACTGCTGTGCGTTACAGAAAAGACTCTCTATCATTCTTCTAACTTAAAACAAAACTGCTGTTCATTACATTTATATGTTAAAACATATTTGGCTTTAAACAATAAGATAATAAAAATATCTTCTAAAGCTTATCTGCGTATTGAATGCAGCAAGCGGTGAAGTCTTTTGAAGAAATGAAGTCGGCTTTTGCAGGGGAATTTAATACTGAAAATTTAATGCACATTAATTAAAAATTTAATGCACATTAATGTCCAAAATATCAAACACGACTTTGAGGCATTCAACAGTCTGGAATATCTACAGCAAATCAAATTTCTGTCCAGCTGTTTGTGTTGCAGTTGGAATTAAATTCCAACCAATCGCAGTCGTGGAAACGACCATGTTTAATAGCAGTCACCATTGAAGTTCAAACTATCAAACAATCTTCAATCTGATCTACAACAGAGATACTAAATACATACTCATAAATCTAAGGGAATTTAATTATTAATGTACGATGAGGATCTCGGTACGTTGCAATTCCATCGCTTCAGTAGTGTTACCCAGTAATAATAAATGTTAAAAATGTTTTCATTCCTATTTTCTTACGAGATTAAAGCGTTTTTAAAGGTTTAAGAAATGGAACTGATGTCATATCAGAACATAGTCGATACTCTAGGGTTTAACAGTTTGAGTTTCGAACCAGGCTGTATGTGCAATGATGATGGGATGAGATCTGACATTATTAGCAGTGACAGCAAGCCCATACCCTAACATGAACTCGTTGGACTGATGTAACGTTACGGGATTCGTCGGACCCTATTGAGCATCATAAGGCAATGGTGGAAACAACTCAACCTGCTAAGAAAAGAAAGCACAACCAAACGTCTAGGAGCTCTCGATAGCAGGATGTAGCATTTTATAGGCATACTCGATGATGGGAGTCACACATATGGTTAATAAATATCACTATTTTAGGCCTAATCCCATGCCAATCAATGTGGATATTCTTTAAATGACCTCACTGCAATATTACCAATTTTAATCCACTCCCTTATACACCTTTCTACAGGGATTGTGGGAGGCAAGTTTACAGGGATTGTGGGAAGCAAATTTATCCAGGTGAGTATTGGATTGTTCATCTCTCACTTTCATCTCTTAATATATTTACTCTCCATCAAAAGTTGTAGACCTGGTACTTTTGTGATTTTTTCTTTTCATTATGGAATAAACATGTGGCTTTGTAATGTTTTTCCCATGAATTCTTATGGATGCAGGTGGGTTCGACACTACACATGCAGCTGCAAGGTAAAATTTAATGGAGTTGTCTATAATGCGACTTTTTGGAGATTTTGGTGACGGAATCCGGCGGAAGAAATTGAGGTTAAATCTTGATTTGTTGCAGTTAAAATGGTTTTTTAACTGCATATTTGGATTCAGCACCCTGGAAAACCCCTGGGACGCTTTCATTGTACAGAAACTAGCTATCAAACTTGCGATTCCAATAAATTCCTGCCGGATTTCGACCGGAAAAACCCGCCGGAAAGGCTTTCAAAAAATCGCGTTATAGAAAACTGCAAATTTAATTGGTTCAAGCTTCTCTATGAATCTTATTATTGGATTTGTGTGGCGGGAGTGTGTTTTCTCATGGACATAACGATTTATTGAAGATGAGTATACTTGTTTACTTTACCTTCTCCTCCACTTCATAAGATGTGTTGTGTGGATTCCTTTTGTGAAACAATAGTTAAACAAGATTGCTTTTTAACCTCTTAAAATATGTTTTGTGATTCCTCACAATCAAATCAGACTTACTCTGTGAATCTTAAACTGCTATGAGATCACCTTTCATCTCCATTATTTTTCCGTGATTGAATTCACAATTGTGGATAAACTATCTTTTCACGATGGAATTCACAATTGTGGATTTTGTTTAGTTAAAGCTCTATGCCTGCCTGTAGGTTACACTAGATTACACTGGGTATACTAGGGGTCAATTTGATTGTCTTTTTGAGCTTTTCTTAGCCCTTTGGATAGAAAGAGAAATGCACTTATTCTTTTAATAGTCTTTGAAATTTTATGAGGTAACATAAGAGTTTTCTTGTGCTTAATTGAGCAGTTTCTAGGAATTTATGAAGATTCAAAGTGAAGATTAGATAGTTCGACAATCTTGGACATTAATAGATGTGTGCTTGTGTTTTATTTCCATTCTTTCAGGACATTTGATAGTGCTTCTATCATGTTAACGTGAGGGGCTATCAAGTTTAGGGGAGAGGGAGACGATATAAATTTCAACCATAGTGATTATGACGAGGATATGAAGCAGGTGACTTCGTTAAATTCTAGGAATCCCTTGTCTTTACAATGCGTGAAGCCAGGTAATTTTTATTAGAAGAATTGCCGATGAGCTTTTATGTCGAATTGACAAATGAGCAATCCTTCAGAGGAATTTGTCATATTCTTTTACGTCAAAGGCCAGTACGTGAGGGAGCTTCAAATCTAAGTGAATTTAACTATTAATATCCGATGAGGATTTCATGTATGTAGTGATATCAAGAAATAAATTCCAAAAGTGTTTTGATTATTATTGGCAGCACATTTAAAATTTTAATGTGAATATGCTGATAAATATATATCAATAGCTTATTTCAACCATATTTATTATATCATAATAATATTAATAATAATTAACAGTAATTATTAATTATTATTTATAAAAAATAATATTAATATAAATATTATGATTAATAATAATATAAATATCTATGTTAATAAATAATTTATATTATATTACTAATATTATATTAATATTAATAACAAAAGTAATAGTAATATTTAACATACTAATATTATAAACCAAAAGGAACAATAAACCGAAGAGATAAACACTAAAAATTAAAGGGATTATAAAATTATTGGACTAATATTAAATCCACAGGATAAACCTAAGGGATTAATATTATAAACCATAGGTATATAAACCTTAAGATAGATACTATAAACCCTAAAATAAACATGGTTGGTTTTCATATTGAGACAATCTTTTTCACAATTCCACGTTTGACCATGATTGTCCACGGTTGATTTTCATATTGAGACATTCTTTGTCACAATGTAACATTGGAGCATGGTTCGGCATGGTTAACCATGATTATAAACCCAAGGGATTTATATTAAATTCTAGTATTAATATTATAAACCTTATGAATAATATTATACCTTAGGAATATGAACACTTAGATTGATAAATCCAAGAGATTAATATTATAAACCCAAGGTATATAAACACTAAGATAAATATAAGCCCAAGGTATATAAACCCTAACATAAATATTATAAACTATTAAGTAAACATGTTTGACCATGGTTGAACAAAGTTAATTTTCATATTGACACAATCTTTGTCACATTACGATGTTGGATTATGGTTGACCATGATTGATTTTTGTATTGAGAGAACATTTGTCACAATGCGACATTAGAAAATTGTTTACCATGGTTGACCATGCTTGATTTTCATATTGAGACAATATTTTTCATAATTTGACGTTGGACCATGGTTGACCATGGATGACCATGTTTGTCAGAATGTGACACTAGACCAAGAGACAATCTTTGTCACAATGTGAGCATGGTTAATTACCATGGCTAACCATGATTGAACATCATTGACCATGATTGATTATGGTTTACCACGTTTGATTTTCATATTGAGACAGTCTTTGTTACAATGTGACATTGAAACTTGGTTAACCATGGTTGATTTCCATATTGAGACATTCCTTGTCACAATGCGACATTAGAACATGGTTGACGAGGGTTAATGACAATGATTGATTTTAACATCGAGACAATATTAAACCTAAAGGATTAATATTATAAACCGAAGGTATATACACCCTAAGATAAATATTATAAACTCTAAAATAAAAATGGTTGATCGTGCTTACTTTTCATATTCACACAAACTTTGCCACAATGTGATGTTGGACTATGGTTGACTATGATTGATTCTCATATTGAGACAACTTTTGTGACAACGGGACATTGAACAATGGTTCACCATTGTTGACCATGGTTGATTTTCATATTGAGACAATATTTGTCACAATGCAACATTGGATCATGATTGACCATCGATGACGATGGTTGTCACAATGTGAAGTTGAACCAAGAGACAATTTTTCTCACAATGTGATCATGATTGACCATGATTTAGGGATTATAAACCGAAGGGACTAATATTAAACCCAAGTGATAAACACAAGGGATTAATTAATATTATAAACCCTAGGTTTATAAACCCTAAGACAAATACTATAAAACCTAAAATAAACATGGTTTACCGTGTTCTACCATGGTTGATTTTCATATTAAGACAATCTTTGTCACAATATGGTGTTTGACCATGGTTGATTTTTCATATTGAGACAATATTTGTTACAAAGTGACATTGTACAATGGTTCCACATGGTTGACCATGATTATAAATTCAATGGATTTATATTAAACTTTAGGATTAAGCTTATAAACCTCATGAATGTTATTATACCTTATGAATATGAGCCTTTGGATTGATAAACCCAAGAGAATGAAATTATAAACCAAAGGGGTTAATCCTAAAACCCCAAGATATTATAAACGCAAGGGAATAATGTTAAACCCATGGCAATACTATTAAACCCAAGAAATTAATATTATAAACCCAAGGCATATAAACCCTAAGATAAATATTATAAACTAAAGGGAATAATAAATCCAAGGGATTAATACTAAAACCCCAAGGGATTATAAACCCAAGGGAATAATATCAAACCTAAGGGATTAATATTATAAGCATAAGGTATATAAACGATCCGATAAATATTATAAACCATTAAATAAACATGGTTGACCACAATTAATTTTCGTATTGACATAATCTTTGTCACAATGCAATGTTGGACTATAGTTGAGCATGATTGATTTTCATATTGAGACAACCTTTTTCACAATGCGATGGTGGAAAATGGTTGACCATGGTTGATTTCCATATTGAGACAATCTTTGTCACAATGTGACAATGGACCCTGGTTGACCATGGATGACCATGTTTCTCAGAATGTGGCATTGGACCAAGAGACAATCTCTTTCATAATCTCACCATGGTTAATGACCATGGTTGACCATGATAGAAAATGGTTGACCATGATTAATTATAGTTTACCATGGATGATTGTCATATTGGGACAATCTTTGTTACAATGCGATGTTGACTCATGGTTGACCATTGTTGATTTTGATATTGAGAAAATTCTTGTCACAATGTGACATTGGAACATGTTGACCATAGGTGATCATGATTGATTTTAACATCGAGACAATATAAAACCCAATGAATTAACTTATAAACCAAAAGTATGTAAACCCTTAGAGAAATATCTACAATCCAACAAGAAATCATTAAGGAAAACTTCCAATTTGGTTTCTTGTAAGTCCAAATATTATCCTTACAATAGTTTGAATATAATCATCACACTAATTCCATGACATAGCACGTTTTAGAATATATTAAATTTTGATAATAAATTTCATTGACTATTAATGTCTTATTATTATTATTATTATTTGAATGAAAATATCAAATAAAAATTAAAGAACAAAATGTTGCTTAAATAAAATAACTAAAATTGTAAATAATTCAGTTCTTTTAATTTTAAATATTGTAAATTAATATTATAAATAATTTCACTAAATTAATCAACTATGACATTTTTTGATAGCATTCAATTATATAAAGGTGTTACAATATCATGATTTATCAATGCCACGTGTTTAAAAAACCATAATTTATTTTTCATTTCCTATAACACTTATTTATATGACAAAACTTTGAGTTGACCAATTTAATTAAAAATACAAAAGATAATAACTATTGTAAAATAAATTTCAACTTTTAATTTATGATTATTCATAAAACTAATCTAAAATATTAAATAAAAATTATAATCCACTTTACTATTATTGAAAATTAAATTAAAACTTTTTAAAATTCTATTACAAAACAAAAACATCTCGGTACTTAACAATAATATTACCCAATTTATTTAACTTCAAACTCAATTTAGATTTGAAAAATATATATACAGCATTTAAACGAAGTCATTGGATATATCAGAGTCCGAAGGAGCATCAAATATAATCGATAATATCTGAAAATCTTCTCGTGGTGTGCGGTGGGGTGTGTGCCCATGACCAACTACACTTTTATCGTTATGGGACCAGGCCAGGGGTTGGTTGCACCTTGCTTACATGCTAGGATAATTTTCCAATGTAGAAGAATTGTTATATACATCCTTTGATTCTATAATAGAAGTTTGTTGGTAAGCTATGATACCTCTCATGGCTCTATTAGATTGCCTCCTCGAAATCACAACAAATTCGAATGGTTCACAATCAATTAATAAGCTCCAGTTCTATAAGAAAGTACAATACATAATTTTATTTTTTCTATAAAGTAGAATTCTTAAAAAAAATAAAAAAGTTATATATAAGAAAGTATAATATGTACTTTTTTATCCATTAAAAAATTAAAAAACCACCAATTTGATATTGACAATGACACTTAGAGATGTTGTACCAATTTTCTCTCTTCAACATAAGCTCCAATGATCGTTATAGATTGAGTGTTGGAGTAGAAAATGAACGAATGATAGCCATTCTCTGGAATATAAATATATCAAATAGAAGAGATATGTCTCAAGCAAATATTCAAAACTAATCGTGTGTAAGTCACATTTTTCATACTTGATTAATTTTTTATATTTGGCCGTCGAAATATCGAATAATATCATCTCTATCTCTTTTATCCTAGTGGAGAAACTGCACGATATCTTTGATTGGGATAAGCTTATAGATTTTACAACTTATCAAAAACCTTTCAGGTTTCTAAAGAAATGTTCCAGCACACGTTTACTTTCGAGAGTTGCACCTTTCTAGAATAATATAAAGCTCTAATTGAATATGAATTGTAAATCTCATATTCATTTTTTGTTCGATGAGGGTAACTATAGTTTTAATTTCTATAAATAATTAAAATACTTATAAGAATATTTAATCAAAAAAATGGAATATAAATAAAAATAGATTGATATCCACAAATTCTAAAGTAATATAAACCTATTTTTGAATGAATTGTATCTCTGATCTCCTGTATAACCCAACTAAATTTCAAGAAAGGAAAACTGCAACATTTTTTAATATTTTTACAATATTTAATCAAAATTTTAAAAATAAATAATATGAGATTGATATCTATCATTTTCAATAACTATAAATGTAATTTTGAATGAATTGTATCTCTAATCTCCACATCCAATTGAATTTGAAAGAAAAAAATGGCATGCCAAACGGTCTCCCCATCCATTTAAATTTGAAAGAAAAAATATTTAATTGTAACTCACACTCATGTGAAGGTATAGATATCTACCATTCTTACCTGCAGGAAGGTGTTAATGATACCAATGTTAAGCAGGGTGGTATCGTTACCTCTTAGTCTTAATTTTAAAGACAATCTTTTTTTTTTTTATAATTATTTAAACTATAATTTAACTCAACCTAAAATTGATAGTAAAACGTGAAAGAGAAGACAAATGGTTAATATATAATATGTGAAACAAAGGACACCCTTTGTATAATGATATCTATTACGTGAAAGAGAAGACAAATGGTTAATATATAAGATGTGAAACAAAGGACACTCTTTGTATAATGATATCTATTAGCAATTTTCGGGAAAGGTGAAAAGGGACACCGATAGGACTGCTAAATTGGAGTTAGCAATTTTCGGGAAAGGTGAAAAGGGACACCGATAGGACTGCTAAATTGGAGAAATTTTGATTTTATTTTAAATAGAAATTGTTATATTCCATATAGGTTTTAGGTTGTGATGTGAATATACTAGTTATACATTTGAGAGATTAGAGAAATGTTTTAGCAGTATTTAATTCCAAGGTTACAAAATTTGGAGCCTTTACAGAAAGTTCTAAAAAGCTTACAACTAATATTCATGGAGTAGAAGTATACAATTGACGATTAGAATTGACGATTAGAATGAAGGTATCTCGCGGCACCTAAACTCTAATTTTTTATACATTCATGGCTGGAAATATATGTTTTCCGTAAGAAAATTCTACAGATGATGGTTGTTATCATTACAAACCTGAAGCTAAAAGAAACGACAAACCCTAACTAAACATTAAAAAAAAAAAAGGGATGACATTAAGTAGCAAACTCTCAAAGAGACTGAAATCAATTTGACTATTCAACGCGACAAGTTTCATGACAAAATATTAGTTTTTTATTGCAGAGCCTTGAACCAAAAGAAAGATATGGATTACGTATGCTATGTATGCCTTAGTCATATTAGTGCTTTAAGAAGCACGCGTTAAAATGGTGGCCTGCCAATAGGATTTAATATGGAATTCATTTAGCAGTTTCTCATTGGAAGCTATTGTTGAAAACTAATTCTAGCGTAGCTACTTTTCCTGGGCCCTGTGTGAAATGTAATTTAGAACTATTGTTATACCAACAATCTCATCCATACTTACCTAGAGGTTAACTGTATTTGGCCAAAGTGGAATTGTTATTTAAGTGATTTTCAGTTACATCTAAAAGTACACCAGATAAAAACTTTGAATAGAAATGGATGCCATGAATAATCGAATATAATCAGAATAGCGCTAATTTGTGTGGTGGTAACTATCTATGTTTTGATAAACAATTTTCTTTATTTAATTATATATAACAGCAAAACACATTAATAGTTTTTAGCACATGAAAATTGTGACTCCAAAATTACTACAAGTGTTTGCGAACAAAAAAAAATGCAAAACACGTGGTAGAGCTAAACATGCAATGTCATATATATATAGGATAATATATCTACAAATGTCATTGATACTGAGAAACTAATTATATATACAAAATGATGCATGGTATCAACAACATAAATTAATAAATATTGTGATGTCAAGATGTGAAAGGAGTTCTTGCCAATCAGTTTATATATTCCTTTGTGCATCTCTTTCATGGATGTGAATAATTTGTTTCAGAGTCTTTTTATGGTGTGAAGTAAGGTAATAGTTGGTCATAGATGATAGAGAGGCGGGGATTGTGGTGGCATCATTTTACTTTGTATATTTTGTAAAGTCAGCTCTTGCTATTGAATTTCTCAGCAATATTCATATAGTGTGCACAGGTAGCTAGTATACATATATGTTGGTCATGGACATAAAGAGCAATAGTACTTGTTAGTCGAAATGTATAAAAACAATAACATTTTGTTTTTGTTTTTTTAAATAAAGTAAGAAAATATGAAATATTATTTTTTTCCCTAAAAGTAATAGAAAAATATGTGGACACATGCAATAATATGTAATTGTATGTTAAAGGTGGTTTAGTAACAAGATACATTTACCATGGGTAAATTTAGAGGATAAGGTATATGGGTGATTGAAGTATATTTTCTTGTGGGGATTTTGATGTGATATGTGATTATTCTTTTTGTCGGTGCTTGAGATATGGATTATCTTGCATACGTGAGAAGCATGAGAATGGAAATATTCGTATGATTCAGAGGTCCAAAAATGATCTGGGTCTTGATATGGTAGTAAATGTTAATCCTTCTAGTCCTTTGTTTTCGATGTCTAAAGTTTCTTTGTCTGATGTCATACCATGTCATTTATGTATTGTTAAAGCCCATGCCATTCGTAGAGGCAATTTCCAAAGTGAACCTCTTGTAATGCAGAAAAGGGGTAGATATGTTGGGTGTGAACGGTCCCATGGTGTTCATCTGTATTGGTGGAACTAAACCACCATAGAACATGGCAATGTTGGAGGCTTTGAGTTAGGTGTATAAAATTCTAAAATTACTTTGTCGAGTGCACCATTAACAAGGTCTACATTAACCCATAAATTGCTGGTAAGTATAACATTTTGTTCATTGCATAAGGGGATCTGTTTATCCAAATTTTCATCTTCTATTGCAGTAGAAGTTTGTTGTTTTTAGTGCTCCACGTTGCATATTGTAATTGGCATGTTCAATTTTTTTAACATTCTTTTATTATGCAAAGAAACTAAATGGTTCGATGCATTGCATTTCTAAGATTCGCGAGGAGTTTATGGAAGGGAACTTGTGAAATTATTTCACCTTGTTGATGAAAAGTAGTTGAAAGTGTATTCAATGTGTCGAAATTGTGCGAGAGTACATTGCCACATGATTTTCCAACATAGAGAGGAATGTCTTTCGCAGGTGGTACCTTGCCTAAGTCTCCAACAAGGCTAATGGCGTGATTTCTAAATGGTGTATTTCGCTCAGAAGAGAATGCTTCTCTCAAGAGTTAATTAATAAGATAAAGCAATTTTTGTCCGATGAAAATCATTTCATCAATTAGAATGTATTTTATATAGCAAAGCTATTCTTGGAAGTTTATGACTTATTGTAATTCAAGAGGATACATTGTTTGGACAGGGATGCGAAGTGCATAATGGATTGTAAGGGAATTTATGCTGTAAGTTGCATCTCCAGTAGGTGCAAGTAGCAGCAAGAAGTTTTGTTTTGGTGGAGATGTTTCCAAGAATGATCTTTCTAGACTGCTAATTAAATGAGATTTCCCTGTCCCATTTGTTCCATAGATGATCATTCTGAGTGGAGGGTCTGGTACAGTGTTTTTGAAGAGAGTAAAAATAATGTCAAAAGTTGTTCTTTGGATAGAAGAGAAAGAGTAATTTTGGTGTGGGCCTGAAAAGTGATGGTGTTGGATTTGGGTAGCTAAGCAGTTGAGTTTACTAAAATGTATGTTTGATAATTGCAAGTGGAGAGTAATAGTAGTATATGACCAACTGCAGCTAGCATGGAAGTCGCGATGGCCAAGAATTTCTAGCTCATCAATGTCAATGTTCTATCTTGGGTTGCGTTGAGCAAGGATTTTCCATTCATCGATGTCAATGGAGTCAAGAGGGGGAACCAAAGGAGTGAATGGATCTTCAGGTCTTGAGGATTTTGGGTTTCAGGTTCTAGATGAACATGCTATGGTTTATATGTCCCCATTTTTGTTTCAAATGTGTAATTATTTCTTCATTACTCGAACCAATGTCAGTAGGGAGTGTGTGGTAAGGAAAATATAGAATTAGTTCACTCCAACATAAATCAGTGTAAGAATAATCACTATGAGAAGGAATGATTGTGTACCATGGTAAGACATGAATAATGGATGGAGGGAACACATGTGTCCATTGGTTTTTGTTTCAACAAGAACAAAATGATGAAGAGCATTCAAATTCAAGGAGATTTAATGATTATAATGAAACAAGTCTATCGATGTATGTGAGAATGAAATTTGGTGATGAGAGGGAGTTTTCAAAATAAAAGGAAACATGTATAAAAAAAATGTGGTTAACATTGAAAGAAACGAATGTCTGACTACAGAGTGAAAGTGCTAGTGTTTGTAGCATATGGAATATTTCTTGTGCCTCAATATTTTTGTCTGCATTAGTTTTTGTTAGGACTTTTCAGATGACATTAATCATTGGGGCTTCTGAAGGCACAATTTGTGAGAGGCATGATGACATTTAATGATAGCTTTCTGATCTTGCTTCGACTTTTGCTTTATATTTTGAAATACACTTTAACACAACATGACATTATAAAACAAGTTGGCAATCAATATTTTCTCTCCAAACGGAGAGAAGATCAACATTTTGGATGTTCAATCTATCATCATTATGAGCATAGATGTAAATTTTCTTCCATTTATCTTCAATGAACATTGAAGATGCATAATGTAATTCCCATGATACTCCGTATTGGCAGCTCATGACATTGTTCTTTTTACGAACGTAGGGAGATTCATGACACTTTGTGTGTTGTTCCACATAGTTGACAAGATCCTCGTAATCTTTAGATAGAGATGAGGTGAAGATCAATGTTATGTCAAGAATACATGGATCATGGATTGTTGATTGATGAAGAATAGGATTGTGATGCTAGAGATGACGTGGTTTCCAAGTGGTTACAAACCGATCAAAATAGATCTTAGCTTCAACGACTTCTATTTCACCGTTCCAATCAAGAGTGTCCATATTTTGTGCATTTGATAGCCAAATGAAGCCATGTATATGTACAGATCCTCCATGTTTCCATTCATATATGGAACACAATAAAAAAGAAATAGTTATAAAATAAGGATATTAACAATGTAAAAGAATGATGGAGGAGAAAATGGTTAGATGAAAACCTGCACCAATAATCAAGTGTGTGGAAGCCCTTTTGAAGAACCTCTTCAAGGAAAAGTGTAAATATGAAATGCATATATTGGGCTATAGTATGAGTGTTTTTTATTACGTTTTGAATTCTCCATTGGTAAATATTGCTTGTATTCGAGGGAAAACTGCCATACATGAACATGTGTAAGTCAGACCACTTGGTATCAACTACACTGAGGGTGAAGAAAAATGTTGGGCTTCATATTTGTGCAATCATAACAATTAGTTCACATCATCGTTTGTTCCAGTAAGAGTGTGTTCCTCAAAGAATTGTGCCAAAATAAATAACTTGTTTTGGGAATTTGAAATTAGGAAAATCACAAAGACATTGTCAAATATCTGAAACAGTTGTTGGTAAGTTGTTTTCAATGCATTTTTTAATAAATATGACAGTAATTGCTTTGCTACAATGGTGCATTAGAATGCTATATAAGTAGTAACAAAATCTTGCATGTTGGCAAAATCGGTTATCATGGTAGCACATTAAATGAAAAGCATATTCATGCATCTCAACTTTTGTAATTCTTGGTTGTGCAATAATGGAAATGGTTGTGGGGAATGACATGGTGAAAATACGTTTGGTGGCATATTCATTTATAGGGGATAGGGATATTGTATGCCAATCAAGCGAGTTTATTGAATTTGATCTAGTAAAGCATTAATTGCAGATGGGCTGAGCTAAAAATACTTATGACATGGATAATTTATTAGTTTGTATTCAAGCATCACTATTACTCATGATTTACAAACAAGGAATTCATAATCCTTTTCAGAAGTATTGTGTATTTTGGCAATGAGGATGTCTAATTCGAAAACCATATGAGGTAAGTAGTTGGAAATAGTAGTGATGTCTCGGAGGAAGCTAATTGTATGTCATTGTATTTATATTTTCCACCATGAGCATGAGTAACTTGTAGAATTGGGTTGGCATGTGCAATGAACATTTCCTCAACTTGTGTTAAATTAGAAAGGACAAGTGGTTGTGTGTCAGGGTCCATGTTGCTCAAATGAGAAAAAGCATATGGAGGCCTAGATGAGGCACAATGACAACAAGAAAGATTGCCATGTAGAAGGCGTGTTTTCATGCCTGGGTATGATTCTTTTCAAATTGTGCAAACATGTATGGGAGAAGGTTTATATATCCTTTGTCTAAATCGAAAATGATCAACATTGAGGTAGGACTTGTTTTGGGTTTTAAAAAGGTGAGGTGAGTTGGCTTGCACGTTTTGGGAAGCACATGAGGTGGGAAGGGAAGTAGGTGGGCTAGAAGGGTTTTTGCGTTTTTTATAAAGTAGTCATCATCGTGCATTTATTGTGTCTCTGTTTTGTGCATAAACGATGCACCTTTGTGCATTTTTATCTATGCTTTCACTGTTGGATGACATATCTAAGGAAGTAAAAATAATTTATTGTTAGAATGGAGGCATAAGTAGATTATAGAGACGTATAAATGATGTGTACATGCATAAAAAATAAATCATGTGAATCTTCATGTTTTAAAATTAGTTTATATAATAAAGGAAAAAATATAGGATTGCTAGGAAAAGAGTGTGTCCATGACTAATCAAGATCTTCGGGGCTAGCCCTCAAGATCTAGAAGATTGAAATGGATCTTCAGGGGGAGGCGCCCAAGATCCGAAAAATTGAAATTCCAGAAGAAAAAGAGGAGAATTCGCAATAAACAACCACAAATTTTTTATTATTAAAATAGAGAATAACTGTAAAGATTACATTGTGGTGGACAATCTGTCCTTTTACCAAATGCGACTTGTTACTTATAGTATTTTTCAGTTACAATACCATTGGTCAATTCCATGGGTGAATGAATACCATGGGTGGATGTCACAATACCATGGGCCAATTCCATGGGCGAATGAATACTATGGGTGGATGTCACAATACCATGGGTTAATTCCATGGCTGAATGAATACCATGGGTGGATGTGACAATACCATGGGAAAATACCATGGGTGAATGAATACCATGGGTGGATAAATACCATGAGTGGGTGCCACTTACAATACCATGGGTAAATTCCATGGGTGGATGAATACCATGGGTGGATGAGTACCATGGGTTGATGCCATTTTCGTTTTAGGTCATTCCTCCCTCTTTAAGAAGCAATGGTCCCGATTGCGTGAAGTTCCCTCTTGCGAAGACTTTGTTGAATATGAAGAGCTACTGAAGAGAAGGATTTTATGTGGTTAACCCATAACCATCATGAACGAAGATCCGAGGATAGAGATACCCTGTAATCCTTGTGATCAACTGTGATACTGTGAGTGTGCGGCCTAGAAAATGGACTTCAATGAAGTGTGGGTTTGTGGATGACCCATAACCATGATGAACGAAGATCCAAGGATAGAGATACCCTATAATGCTTCTGACAACCTGTGATATTGACAGTGTTCGACCTAGCAAATGGAATTCGATGAAGTGTGGGTTTGTGGATGACCCATAACCATGACAAATTAAAATCCAAGGATAGAGATACTCTGTAACACTTGTGACGAATTGTGATATTGACAGTGTGCGGCCTAGCAAATGGACTTCGATGACAAGGATTTTGTGCAGTTGACCCATAACCATGATGTTGGTTGTTGATGAAGTAGTAGGTGCCTACATAGCCTGGGGTGCGAGGGCACGTCTCCAAATAACCCAAGAAGAATGCTTCTATGATGAAATTGATGAATGTGAAGCAAGTTCCTACTAAAGTGGGGTCGGAGGGCACGTCTCCAACGGGAACCTGCTCCAAATGTTGCTCCAGAATTAAAATGGGAATAAATTAGTAAATATAACTTAGAATATTTATTATAACCTGTTTTTGGAAGTGGAAGGACCATTTTGCATCTTCCCATGTGTTGGAAATCCTTATTTGGACACCCTAGAATGTCTCATTCATGCTACAATTGTTTTCCATCATCACAAAAGTTCTAAAAAATTAGTTGATTTTAAATAAGCGATATCTCCCACATCCGAACTCTAATTCAACCCATTTTTTTAAATTGGGTGATTTTCGAGAGGAGCTCATATCTATAAACCTTTTTATGAAATTCTTCACAAAACTTCAAAAAATGATAGGAGATTCTTCATCCACTAGTTTTCGTCAGAAGAAAAAAAAAAATCTACAACATAGCTGATTTTAAATCAGCGATATCTCCCTCATCTAGACACCATTTTGGCCGATTTATTTTTTGAATTTTGGTATTTTTTCACAAGGAATCCAGATCTATTATTTTTTTTGTAAATATTGTACCGAATGTTTCAGATCTGATCTATAAACTTGCTGCCCAAAAAAAATTTCCCGCAAAAAAATGAAAAAAGAAAAATTCTTCTTGCTTGGCCCAAGAAAGTGCTTTGTGGAGGTCGCAGCATGTGCTTGAAGTTTGTTGAATATTGCTGCAAAAATTTGAAACTGAAATATGCATGAAACGCTCATTCCCATGGAATCATAACTTGCTCTGACACCACTGATCCGGATCTTGGGGGAGGCCCTTAAGATCTAGAAGATTGAAATGGATCTTGGGTGGGAGGCGCCCAAGATCTAAAAAATTGAAATGCTAGAAGAAAAAGAGGAGAATGCCTAATAAACAACCACAAATATTTTCTTTTATTAAAACAGATAATAACTATAAAGGCTACTTTGTGGTAGACAATCTGTCCTTTTACAAAATGTGACTTGTTACTTACAGTATTTTTCAATTAAAATAGCATCGGTCAATTCCATGGGTAAATGAATACCATGGGTAAATGAAACTCTTCCAAGAATTTCTTGGACATCAAATGGTTCAAGGGAAAGAAGAAACAAATCCTTTGTTGTAACACCCATGAGCTCATTTACGGCATCATTGAAAACTGTCACATTCTCTAAGTGCCCAGTGTGGTCACGCAATTCAATTCTGAGTTTGTAATGGTAGTCACATTCTCGAAAGTCACTGTTACATTTTGTGAAATGCCACATATTGTTAGAATAGTGCATCACCTTTTCCATGCATTGCTTGGCATTGAAACTCAATCGACATGTAAGAAAGTAGAAATTTTTCCATGTGAAGAGTAGTTATAGTTGCAAGAACAAAAGCCCATATTGCTTTCTCGGAAATGTCCATGCAAGAAGTGTTGTGAATCATCTTCCATTCTCCAGGTTTCCTAGTAGTAGTGTTGTAGTTCCTTCTTAAAAATTGAGAGGAAGAATTTGTAGTTCCTTTTTAAATATGGAAAGGAGTTCATCATTTGTATTAAATTTGGATTTGTTTATTTAATAATTATTTTAAAGATAATTAAATAAAATAATGTAATTTCATTTTAAATTTAATTTTATTAAAAAAACAAAAAACTTATTTTTTCAATTTTATTTCATCAAGAACATTTGATCTCTTTAATATTTTAAATTAGATTATTCAACACTATTTAAATATTTAACTCTTTGATATTTTAAATTAAATTATTTATAATATATTTGAGCATGAAAGTGGACTATCTAACAACATTCATTTGTTTTCATTAGAATTTATGAGGGCTTGATTTGTAACCCGCATGCACTCAAGACACAACATTTAAAAAAAAAATAGATTTACCAATACTTTGTTACACACGGAATTCACATAAATATTTTTGTAGAACATCAAAGTTTATATGAAAGTATTATAGGAGTTATATCTTAGCTAGTTAATGTTGTTAACCTTCTACAATTGCTTTTATTAACCCTTAGGGAAGAGTTTATGAAGTTTTGTTGTAAATCCATGCCATCGACTTAGAGTTATGACCTAATATCGAAATATTTCACCCCTTCCAATGTTAAGTACTTTCGAAGATTTGGAATATTATGTTTTAATGTACTACATTCGAGAAGATTCTACATGACCAAGGAACCTGGAGCCATATCCACCATGCCCATTTTCTGAGGCCATCTAATGGTCATGGTTAATTAGTGTTTACCTGTGGTAACGAATTCCCTCTCAAGTTTCGATGCCATTGTTTCACTTTCTCTGTGTGAGCTAGGGTTTACAGTGCCTTACACTTTGTTCATGGTGGTGAGAGTTTTGAACGAGGGTGGCTTCTCTCCTTCAGCTCATTACATTTTTCTCTCATTCAATTTTGTATACTGAGCTTTTTGATTTGTTCCTTGACCCTCCTACATCCCTTGACACGTTCTCTCTCATATTTCTCTTACAGGTTCAGTAATATTCAACATTTGTATGGCTAGAGGAAATACATGGGTCTAGAGGTATCTTGTCGGGTACTACTTAAAATTATCCTACAGAAATATCACTCTAATTGAATTGTCGTTTTAGAAAGGAGGAGCCCGATCACTTATTCTCTTGGTACTTACTCCTCTGAGGAGGTTTGAAGACATGGCATGGCTCGACAGGGAATATTATACATAAGATGTTTCCCCTGTGTCATTAAGTTAGGTTTGACATATTTTGAAGTCTCTTATCTAATTGTATGCTTTATATGTCACATGTTAGGGTTTACTATTGCATTTGTCCATATTTTTCAGAGGGTTAAGCTATGGCCACAAGTTAGGGACTCACAGGTTCATCTTTTTGTTTCCAAGTTCCATTTTACCCCAATTATTAAGGGTTCTCCGTTTACTCTCTTATAGATGCTATGATGCTCAGTTTCATAACATAGGAAAATGTCCTACATTGTTATAGTGATTCGATATTTGTTTTATCCCAGTAATCATTCATGACTATAAAATTCTAGATAGTTAATGGTGACTGTAGCCTCAACTACTCTCTATAAGACTGAAAGACTATTAATTAAATTTTGGCTTTTTTCCTTATTATTGTTGTATTGTATTAAATCACTATGAGTGCATCCAACATACTGTTGTGGACATTAAACTGGTTGTTTCAATCATTGCACAAACTTTTGAGTAATGAAGGGCATGATTCTGGGTATTCAATTTCTCATGTCAATGTTGTAGGTTGAGAAAATATTTTTTACTTGTATCATTTCCAACTGTGTAGAGGAAAAGATAACTTTACTGTTGTATAAATGATCTATATTTACTTCTCTTTCACCTTCTATTTAAATCTAAACTGATTAAGTCTCTTTACAGGTCCATAATGTTCTCTTTTGGTTCCAAATTTTGTTAATAGTAAAATGTATTGTTATGCAAAATATTATGCATGGATGGAATGGTTTTCATTCTATGTAATCAATAAGACCCCTTCTCCTGTAAAATCTCTGTTTATTTTCCTTTTTTCCTTTCCTTATTTTAACTAGTTGAAAGTGAAATCCTAAGGTTTCCTGGCTCGCAAATCCAACCCTACTATGTCTTTCCTCTGTCTTGGTCACCAAGGCTCTTCCTCTACAAATAAATAAATCCATAGTCTGGGTTAACCTTATATACTTCCCCTCCTCAACCCCAAATTGATCGATACGCAACATAATGTTTAAGTTTTCTTCTTTTTATTTGGTGAGTATTTACAATAAGTTTATGCACTACTATTTTCCCGACAGTCAAGCACTCACGCCTTAAAACCTCTTGTTTATTAACTAATAGTCGACAATAAATTACAGATTCATTTTTTTTTATGAGTTACACCTAGTTTAAATTACAGTGTAATTTTCTTTCGAGAATGACAAAAAAACTTCAAATATTAACAAGGAGCCACTGCCGTGGCAGTAGTCCCTACCTGGGTCTGCAGGGACAACACAAATGGACTGCATCAAGCAGGAGCTGGACTGAATTGCAAAACTTGGAAAAGTTGTTGTTGTTAGTCTTCCGCAGAATAGATCAATCATTTGTCATTCAGCATTTATCTTAGATGGCCATAGAAAGGGCACAAGAGTGTGGTTGTTGCTGTAAAGTTGTATGTACTAAACATTTGTGGAAATTTGGTGTAATAACCACATAGAGATTACAAGTTCATATACTGTCCGATTTGAAATGGAACTGAAATAGTTCACCTAGAGCTGTCAAATCGACGGTGATGTGCGGAATTTGATATGCAATTGGTGCAGTTAAGTGAGCAATCGGTGCAATTAAGTGGTCTATCTGACATCGGAGGCAACAGTTGAGTGTGACAGGCTGCAATTTCTCGTTGCATAGGCATAGGCATAGGGTTCTATTCGAAACCTATGGATTTTGTTTTAGTTAGACCTATTGATTAGCTGAAACATAGCTTATGAAGGGTGCAGTTTTTCCTTTTCCTTTTGCTTTTGCGGTCACAGATTGTATTCATACTAGATGTATCTTTTATTTCCATTAACTTATTTACATGGTCTTATCTAATTAATATGAAAGTTTACAATATGCATGTACTGCAATATAAGCGTAGGGTTGCTTATTGAAAAGAAGTGGTGACCATTTTTGGAAATCATGCACGAAAGGATATAGCACCCATTTTTTGAAAATTGAAAATTGTACTATTATAACATCACAGCAACTCAGAACTAGCAACGCAGGCAAATCCAAGTCCAAGTGAGATCTGCACGAGCCGAGCTCACTCTCACCATCGGGTAGCATAGGTCTTGAAACTGTTGATACACAAACTAAAGAGCATATTTTAATGATTGAGATCACAGAAAAAGTCAAGAGTGAAACCCTGGTAGTTCGTTAATGAATCTCTAGCTAGTACTACTGAGGTTGGTTTTTACTAATTAGACTTAATTTCTCAATGCACGGGAGTCATACCAATCTGGTAGGGATTATTTATAATATTTACAAATTATTGTTATACATATTTATATAATTAATACAAAAAATATAATTAAATATAGTTAGTTATAATTAATCATATAAAATCATAGTTAACCGTTTATTCAATTACAGTTAGAAATAGTATATAATAGGTAACCGTGATTTAAGATATTGTCAGGTATGAAACCCTAGGAACCATTATAAAAATTACAGATAGCCATAATATTAGATATCATTTTTGGGATTCAACTGCGTTAAGTAAGTCATTCAAACGTATGACCATTTCCATGAGAGGTAGTCGTAACTGACTAATTTCTCATTATTGTCATAAATACAACAATCCTGATTTGTGGTCAAATTATGAATCAACAGTATGGGACATTACCATTGGTACAGTTTATGTGTACACAACGTCGAAAATGGAAATATATATATATATATATATATATATATATATATATATATATATATATATATATATATATATATATATATATATATGGAAATTGAAAAACATAAACGCTATATTATATCGGAAGTCCTATATATAAGTTTTTGGCATGAAGTAGCTTCTGAACATTAATATCTTAAAGCTACACTGAAAAAAGCTTTACTTTCAGTGAAAAAGAATATGCATATCAAGACGGATACAGTGATTAACTAACACAAGTGATGCACAGAAATATTTAAGTAGATCTTTGCAGGTACTCATCGTATCGACATTCAGAAGGTGTCCTCTGCAATTCCAAATCCTTGTGGAACGAGTTGATGAAATTTTCTGCATCCTTGTTAACATCCTCCACAGAGTTATCCCCCTCTTCTTTCTTAACAGATGTTACTGCTGGAAGGGCCCGATGTTTCACTGGGTTCACCGTCGACTTGGATTGTTTCTGGCGCTCCTTCTGCTTTTCTGATCTGCCTCCCCATCTGAATAACCACTTTCGACACATCTTATTTACGAATTTCCTGACCATGACACAGCGTAAGCGCACTTGAGAAATGCACCAATAAGTGATAAGATGCCTTAAGAGCATTTAACAAGAAACTAGCGCATAAACCACCACAATATAGTGAGGGTTAGGAGCTAATTAGTCAGTGCTAGGTTTGAAATAAAGTTAATTTACATCAGGATATGCCAAGCAACACTTAGATATCACCCAATTGATGAAAAAACGAGTTACCTTTTGATGCACAGGAATGACATCTGATAATTGATTCTTTAAACCACAAGAAAGAGACATTCTTGAGTTACCATTTAAGAATATGTTGAAATAAGGACAACCTTGCTGCTTTCCATAGATACCAGATGTAATTTATGATAAAAATATGCAGAAAGTGCAGGTTTGGAGAAAGGAAAAGCAACTGACCTCTGACGAAGACCCATTCTATTTGGCTAAACTAAACCGAACAACAAAGCTTCAATCTGCCTTCACCGAACAAACTTGTTATCTTCCTTGAAAGATCTTGCTGCTTGGATGGCGTTGCAAATTCAATGTGTAATTCGTTACAAAAATTTCAGTTCGAAGTAAAACATATATTTCAAGATTGTTAAAATATTTTAAATGGTTATTATCTGATGTTGCTCTGGCTCATGCCCATTGCAAGAGACATATGTCTGAATAACATCTATTGCCCTGTCTTTAGGCTTGGCAATAAGATTGGATCACATCTGTTTAATAGCATGCAAAAAATTTAAGCAAATCTTACAGTTAATGTTCACTAAACAGAAACATAGGTAAAATAATACCAAATGCAATACAAACCTCTGCAGTGCCTCGAGGGCAATGTACGGAGCCAGAAATTAATAACAGATGTTGTCCATTGATTAGCAAAGCTCTCTCATCATAGCTAGTTATCAGTAGATTTTGTATAGCACTATGCCATAATTGCAATTCCCTATAATCCAACCCAACGTCTATAGCAGAGTAGCAAAGAGAGAGGAGGCTAGGTTGAAAGTGCTAAATAGTTTGGTGGAATCTGCCAGTTAAGTCCACGGAAGTTCATTTTTGCAATGTAGCATTTTAGTGTATGTATCTGGAACTATGGAAAATTGGGAAAAAAACAAATAAGAAATACCACCTCCAGAACTTCATAGCTTTCAAGCATAACATAGGAAGAAACACAAATGAGTAAATGATTCAATATATAATTTGTCATTTAACTTCACTGGATAATAAGCACCATGTTTAATCAATCTATGGAACCTTTGGCGTTCACAATGAGTAGCCGTAGATACGAAATTATTGCTTATGTGAGGTTGCATTTGCTGTATTCAATGATATAATTTGAACCCAACACGGTACTTTTTAAGATGGAGAAAAAATATAAATGCAAAAGGCAGCAAGAGAATGTCTGATTGTCAAGCTTCAACCATGTTGCAGGATGACTTCCATTTGAAATACAGGACAGAAACATAAACAGTACAAACACACATGCATAAAGACTTTCCAGCCTTCTTTCCTGAACCCTTACCCACATTACCCAAGAAACAAAAACTAACAAAACAAGATGGCTTACAACAAGCTCATTATGACTAAAATTTGAAGCGACAACAGAAATTTAAAATCTTCTCTTCTCGGTTTGAAGCTCCGCTCGACGCTCTCTGCTCCTCTGCTCCTCAAACTAGCTGCTCCACACTCTCTGCTCTGAACTTACTCCGGAGAATTAGCTGCTCGACACTCTCTGCTCTGAACTTACTCCGGAGAAGGCATTTCTAGACCACCGTGGATGCCTCTGCATATGCAAACAGCTGGCACTTGCAGGATGCAGGACACTGCATGCAGGACACGGAGAACAGGTACCAAAAACTTAGGACAAACTAAGTTGTGCTTTCGATAAAATATGTTCGGCTCGGCAATGTGAAGAAACTTTGGATAACAAAAGCTTTCCATATCTGAAAACTTTGGATATCTTATTTTTACCCCAACATAATGTCTTGAAAGCTGCGAAGCCCGCAATAAGACCCTCAACTTTGTTGTCCAACCAGAAATTACATAATAAATTTTATATTATTTTCCAATATGAAAACTTTGGTTAAAGTTGTGATGCACAGCAATATTTTTGGTCAAGCAAGAGATTAATACGCCGTCAACGCACAATCGATCGCTAAGAGTCCCAGGAGAGGGACTAATAACAAAGTTTTCCTTCAATTACTATAAAGAGCTATAATTCGACATATAACCTAGGTTCAATCATTCAATAACAAGAAATAATAAAATAAGTTTTGAAACTGCTTATCTGTCTGAACCTCTATTGTCATAAGAGAAGACTAGGAATATCTCACCACCCAACCGTGAGACTCGCAATGGCGTCTAGTCTCTCCCCTGAGCTTCTTCCCAACTAGTTAGTAAAAGGACTCAACCTTCACTTAAACATTTTTTAACATTAAGACCACCTAGGTCCAGTCCACAATTTCACCCTTCCAGAGTTCTTCCAAGTGTTCCACTGGTTCGCAGCCCTATTCAAGAGCACCTTCATTTGGCAGCATCCTGCCCCTATGCCATTTATATACCAATTTCTCAGTCTATTCTCTTTGTTTGTCTTCCATCTCCCTATTTAGCCTTTGGATCCTATTCCCTCTCGGAGTGAGGTTTTCCCCTCCTCTCTACGGAAAAGAGAGAGAAAACTAATAACTATCCCAACTGTCTTGTGCTTTTATTTTTTTAGAAAAGAAAATATTTCTTGAAATTAATTGTCTTCCATAAATTATATTTCACCGCAGCACTTCATCGGGACTTTTAAGCCACAAATCATTGAGTCTATAAATCAAGAAATAAAAATAAATAAGAGTAACAACAGTAACTTAACAAAGTATTCTCCCGTGATTTTAGTGTGTTATCATTATAATTTATGAGGGCTTGACTTCTTAAGTAGTGATTAAGGGTAGTTTCAGTATGAATTTTGCTTCTTTTCCAAAACTCTGGTCATGTAAGTGAAGCGTAAGCAGGAGAGAAGAAGGCAATTTAGTTCCCCTCAGAATAAAGTCTTTCATAACTCAACAGGGCAAACTACAAGTTCATTCCATTAATACTTGGAGACACCAAAGGTTTCTCAGGTGACTTTAGTGTGTGCACATTTCGAGTAATGTGTTTATATTCTAGGAATAGACAAAATTTCCTACGAGCTCCTACCTAGAGCTGATTTAGAACACATTGATTCATAAAATCTTGAAGCTTACAATTAGAAGACATGTATAGTTTATGAGAGTACGAGTGCATTTCTGGAAAATATAGCTATCCTTATAATGCAGTATATGAGACATAGTAAGGAGATCAGAGGAACTACCATTTATGTTCGGGTTGATCCCAGTGCCTTGCAATTCTTACCCATAGTAGAGAGCTACTATTGCAAAACTATAATATGTTGTCCTGCGAAGTCGTGGTCAACAACACTTCAGAATATGGAAATTGTCGTATAAAAATTCAATTTGTAGCAAAGGAATTGTTATTAGGGAGGGTTTTCAACTGGTAACAATCAGAGTTACAAATGCATGAGAGAACTTATGGGGATAATTTGAAGGAAAGACAGAACCCTCAGAGCAGAAGAAAGGTGAAAGTGACGACGACGCCTTGCAATTCCTGCCCGCCATATAGAGTACAACTGTAATATGCCAAGAATTACTGAGGAGGTATCATGAATAGATAAGGTGGAAGTGATACATGAAATAATGAAATTCTTCTGTGACTCTGAAGTTTTCGCAGCAGCAAACAATTGAGTCATTTGACACTAAATAGTTTATCCATTATGTTGACACTAAATAGTTCATCCAGTTAAACCGTTCATCAAGTTGATAATTGATGCAGTAGTGCATCATGGCAGAGTAAAATTTTCCTTACTTGCATGTTGATTGGAATCGGTTGACCCTAAACAGTTCATCGAGTTAAACAGTTGATCGAGTCGTGCATCACGACAAAGTAAAAATGAAGATCTTAACAAAGGACAAATGCCATTTTTAGACAATAAGACATTTGTCAACACAATAACAAAAAGTAGACAATTTATGACCTCACCATTTTCAAGAAATAAACGCTTATCAGTGTAAATATTCCTATTCCAATTTGAAAATTACTTTTACATATAAAGAAAAAAAAAAACTTAAGAATGTCAATTCGTAAATTCATTTTCTTTAATAAATTTAATTACTCAAAAAAATAACTTTCATTTACACCATCAAATGATCAAAAGTAACCATTGAAGTGAGGAAATCAAATATTTTGAATACTCCATCTTTGTTCAGAAATAAAAAAGTAGAGTCAAAATAAATTAAAATCCTTGCCATCCTAGACATGTTTTTTTAGAATTAAATATTGATTTAAAGAAAAAGGTTATAACTTTTGTTCAAAGTTTAGATTTCAATTTCAAGATAAAGATTATGATCTTATGCAACAATGGAAGAAAGAGTTCAATTAAATATACAATTGACATTACTTTTAATGGATTACTATGAGATTCCAAAACTTTATAAAGTGATAAGTAATCATCATCTAATAGATCTACAATTCATGACATGCTCGTAGGTTATTAGATACAAGAATTAGTAATGTAGTGAGCATGTAAATGTAGATTTAAGTTATTTAAGTTATTGAAGGTTTTAGTTACAAATAATGGGGCTTAACTAAAGTAGTAATATCATACCACGTGGGTTTATATTAGTGGATATGTATGGAAGAAAAAATGCCATGATATATTAGGGGATATATAGGGGTTAAAGGGTTTTTATATTGTGAGGTATAAAAAATCTTAATGAAAAAATGGATAACTAGTGAAAGTACAAGTTTTTAAAATTAGTAAGGTGTATTGTGTTCATATTGGTAGGGAGTTAAATAAACATAAAATGTGAACAGAATTGAAAAGAAAGAGATGTAGCTCTCAGGTGTGGCCTGCACCTGAGGTCTACACTCACAAAACTTGAGAGATCACTCTCGTCCACTCTATTCCCTAATCAATCAAAGATTACATCATTAAATACAATACTAGGAAATAGGAAGTTGCACCCAAACCCCATAACTATAGGAACTAATCCTAAACTAGGGAGAAAGTTACAACAACGTAACTATTTTCTCCATTAATATCAAAATAATATTAATTATTCTCAACTCCCCCCCTTAATGGAGAAAGGGTTCTCCTAGACTCCTAGCATCTTTCTAAACAATTCAAATTTCACTCGTGGAAGAGGCTTTGTAAAAATATCGGCCACATTGTCACAAGTTTTACAATATTCAACAACAATTTCTTTTGACTATATTTTCTCTCTAACAAAATGGAACTGAGTGTCTATATGTTTGGTGTTTTTGTGAAACACTGGATTGTATGTTAATTTGATGGTGCTCTGGTTGTCGCTTTTGATAGAAGTGGGTTGCTTCTGTTCTTTTCGTGCATCATTGAGAAGTCTCCTCAACCAGATCACTTCACATGTTGCTGCACACAATGCTTGATACTCAGCTTCACATGACGACAAAGCTACAGTACTCTGTTTCTTGCTGCTCCATGCTATGACCCCGGAACCTATGTTGAATGCATAACCTGTGATGGACCTCCGATCATCCAGGTTACCTGCCCAGTCTGAGTCTGAAAAACCTGCTAGAGTAACATCAGATACATCAGTGTATAAAATACCAAAATGAACAGTACCACAAAGATACCTCAACACGCTTTTTGCTGTTGTCCAGTGACTTTCACGCGGTTTCGACATGAATTGGCTCAACACACTAATTGAGTATGCCAAGTCAGGTCTGGTTGTTGTAAGATATTTCAGGATGCCAACCAGTTTTCTGTACATTGTGGCATCTACCTCCTTAGTGCCATCGTCACTGCTGAATTTCAGATTTTGCTGCAAAGGTGTCGCTGCTGATCTACACCGATCCATCCCAAACATTTCCAACAGATTTCTAGCATATTTCCCTTGGGTAAGAAAAGTTTGCCCAGTATCTCTGAATACTCCTAATCCCAGACAATAGTTAAGGCTTCTGAGATTTTTCATCTCAAAGACTTGTGCCATGAGCCTTTTGATTCCTCTGATTAAGTCATCTGCATTTCCTGTTAGAATCATATCATCCACATATAGAGAAATCAAAATAATCTGCCCTTGATCATTGTACTTGGTATACAAATTTGGGTCATTTAAGCTTCTATGGAAACCATGCTCTATAAAGAAAGAATCAACCTTTTCATACCAAGACCTGGGAGCTTGCTTTAAACCATATAAAGCCTTTTTCAACCTACAAAGAAGCTGTTCCTGCCCCTGCTTTACAAATCCTTCTCGCTGTACTAAGTAAATTTCTTCTTTTAAATCACCATTTAAAAATGCAGATTTAACATCTAGTTGGTGTAATTCCCAATTACATTTAGTAGCTAAAGCAATAAGTAATCTGATTGTATTTAGCTTTGCTACAGGTGCAAAAGTATCATCAAAATCAATACCTTCCTGCTGTGAATATCCTTTTGCAACCAACCTAGCTTTTAACTTATCTATACTTCCATCTGCATTAATTTTGGGTTTAAACAGCCATTTACTTCCTATAGGTGTTTTGTTTTTAGGCAGCTCTACTAATTCCCAAGTATTATTTCTAAGAATTGATTCCATCTCCTCATTCATTGCAGCTCTCCATTCCTCAAATTGACTAGTTTCTTTATAATTAGAGGGCTCTATAATGTTCAAAAACTTTGACATCAACGCATAGTTTCTCAACTTCAATGGTAATTGAGTCTTTCTACCTGACCTTCTTGGTAGGGGACTTACTTCAAATTTGTTTTCCTCTGCAATAATTGGGCCTGCTTTTTCACCTTCTTGCTGTTCTTCTTCATTCTCTTCTTTCTGCTCCTGTTCCTGCTCCCTTTCATCCTCGCTGCTTTCCTCCAACAGCAATGGAATGTGCCAATCATCTCCAACATCAGTTTTCCTTTCTTGTACCTGTTCATGAAAGACTACATCTCTACTTGCAAATGTCTTACGAGACTCAGGATTGAACAATCTGTATGCTTTAAACTCTGTACCATAACCAACAAGGATACATTTTACTGCCTTAGGGTCTAGTTTCTTTCTATCAGCTTTGGGTACATGTGCAAATGCCTTTGACCCAAAGACTCTTAAATGGTTTACTGCTGGTTTAAATCCATATAAGGCTTCAAAAGGGGTTTTGAAGCCAAGAAACCTAGTAGGACTTATATTTTTCAAATATACAGCAGTATTTATCACTTCTGCCCAAAAAATATTAGATAGACCTTTACCTTGCAGCATGCTCCTTGCGCATTCCAACAAGGTTCTGTTTTTACGCTCTGCAACTCCGTTTCGCTGTGGTGTGTGCCGTACTGTATACTGCTGAACAATCCCGTGAGATTTGCAGCATTTTATGAATTCCTTTGATTTGTATTCTCCTCCTTGATCGGATCGGAGAATTTTAATACTTTTTCCAAACTGTTTTTCCACCAGGGTTTTGAAATCTATAAAACATTGGAAAGTCCGACTTTTCTTGTTTAAAAAATAAACCCATGAATACCTAGTGCAGTCATCAGTAAACAACAAAAAATAGTATGCTCCCCCTAGCAACCTTGTCTGCATGGGACCACATACATCGGTGTGCACTAGCTCTAAGATTCTTGTTTGCCTCCTCCTATCATGCACAGGGAACTGTTCTCTGTGCATCATTCCTAAGGCACAACCATCACAGTTTAACTGAATATTACGAAAGATGGGGAGACCTTCAACCATACCTTTCTTTTGTAACAACATGAGATCCTGCATATTCAGATGACCAAACCTCTGATGCCAGAGTTGTTCAGTTGTCGACTCTCCTGCAACCATGGCTTGCTTTGATATACTTTTTTGCATCCAGTCTATATAGGCTTCCAACTCGCATGCCTGTTGCAACAATTTCATTCCTGCAATCCTTTATCACACAGTGAGTCTTGAAGAATTCGACATGCATATCTTGATCAGCCATCATGGATACAGATATCAGGTTTTTCTTTATTCCAGGTACATATAAAACATTTGAAAGGTGACTAATCTTTCCATTTGGTAACTTAACTGAAATCACCCCATGACCTTTAATCTGATATCCATTATCATCCCCTAGATATATTTCTGATCCATTTATAGTTTCTTCAAGACTATCAAAAAATTCCTTATTACCTGTCATGTGAGAGGATACTCCGGAATCGACATACCAGATGTCATCTTCATTCGATACGGAAAGGGCACAGTCGACTGTGAACAGTCGAAATTCATGACTGAAGTCTTCTTCTTCAACAAAATATCCTCTGTGTTTTGGATTTACCTGTCTCCTCCTTGCCTCATCAGCCTGTTTCTTATAATAACAATCTCTCTGTATATGACCCTTCTTTCCACAATAAAAGCATTTCTTTTCAGAATGATTTGCAAGCATACCTTTATGACAGTGATTTTTATGTGTTGTTCCTCCTTTCTGGACTGATTGCTGCTATGACTGCTTCCCTTTGGATAGTCGTCGTTTTGCCACCAGTGCAAGATCGTCACTTTGGGGGTTCAGATTCAGATTCTGCCGTCGCTCTTCCTCTTGCTGCAAGATCGCAGTGAGATCATCAAACGTGGGTGTTTTCTCCCTTGTCGAGACTCTAGTGATGAAGGTTTGGAAATCATCACGCATCCCATTCATTATAATTGCAACAAGATCTTCATCAGCGACCGCCACTCCAGTGGCCCCCAATCTGTCTTTAACATCCTTAATTCGCGCAACAAATGTAGTAGCAGACTCTCTTTCGTCCATCCTCATTGAAAATAGCTTGCTTTTCAGAGCCAAAACTCTGTTTGCATTCTGGGTCTCATACAGACTTTTGATTTTCGTCCAAATCTCTGCGGACGTTTTACAGTCTCTGATGTGTGCAATGGCATTGTCTTTCACAGACATCTTCAACAGGACTTTGGCTTTGTTTTCTCATTTTTCCCAGTCTTCCTTCTGTGTGGTTGCAGTCGGCTTCTTCTCATCGCCTGTCACTATAGTCCAAGCGTTCGCACCTTCGAGCAAGGTCTGGATCTTAAACTTCCAATTCGTGAAGTTAGACCCGTTGAGTTTACCAGATTCGTTAAGGTAAGATTCCATCGTATTACTCATTGTGAATCTACTTAACAACAACAAAAACAATACCTGTCAGATGGATCTGTCACCTCTGCCACCGATCTACAGTGTCTGGCACTCCCGCTCCAATGAGCAAATTCGGTGTTTTCAATACAGCTGAAACAATGATCTGATCACAATTGATCCGATCCACCTCTCCAAGATTGATCTGCCACTTCGCCGATCCTGCTCTCTTGCAGATCGCCAAACGAAGTCGAGGTTTCCTGCAGATCACCTCTGGCGCTCTCCCGATCTGTCTCTCCCGGACGGATCTGCAACTCCACCGATCTGCACCGTTTGCAAACCGCTTAACGAAGTTCACACTATTCATAGATCCCCTTGGCGATACCCCGAGCGAAAAATCCGCGCTAATTAAAAATTGGTGTAAGTGTCTTAATTGGCGCGACTTTCCCGGTAAAATCCCACGCTAATCGGGCTTTCTGGCGCGTTGGCGCGATTTATCTCTCAAAATCTGTGCTAATCAGGCTTCTGGCGCGACTGTCAGCGCAAAATCCGCGCTAATCGACCTTTCCACTCAGAAAAAAAAAAAAGTTTCCGAGTCTAAGCCAGGTGTTCTGCAGTCCACCTGCTCAATTGAGCACAGAGCTCTCGTGTACACACAGCCACAAAGGCACTTCAAGCCACACAGGCTATTCCAGCCACACAGGCAGTTCCACCACACACGTGACAAAAGATCAGGCTCACTCAAGCTGAGCTCTGATACCAAGATAAAATGTGAACAGAATTGAAAAGAAAGAGATGTAGCTATCAGGTGTGGCCTGCACCTGAGGTCTACATTCACAAAACTTGAGAGATCACTCTCGTCCACTCTATTCCCTAATCAATCAAAGATTACATCATTAAATACAATACTAGGAAATAGGAAGTTGCACCCAAACCCCATAACTATAAGAACTAATCCTAAACTAGGGAGAAAGTTACAACAATGTAACTATTTTCTCCATTAATATCAAAATAATATTAATTATTCTCAACTTAGGATCTTTAGAGATATTTTCCAATATATAATCAAATTAAAAATATGATTTAATATACACAATATACACTTGATATATTAAGTTAATCGAGTGAAACCATATGATTAAAAAAAAAATTACACTATCAATAATTTATTTGGGAACCAACTCTCCCATAACCCAAATCAGATCACAATAGTTTATAAGCATAACAAGTTAACCCACACTATATCTAGAGAACACGTTTTGATATGAAGTAGCTTTTGGAGGTTTTGCTATTGAGCGTGGAACGGTAGTTGACATGAATGTTTAACCAATGCATCAATTATGTGACATCATTTACAAGTAATCCATGGTGTGGTACGGACGATGAAGGAATAATTGACTAAATATTCATGTAAATTGGATTGAAGATTGTGCCTTCGCAATGCTTATTCCACTCATTCGTAACCGTACTTTTGTACTTGTTCGAGTATTATCATATCATGGTGTTTAGTTTCTCTAGATTATGACTTATTGTATATAAGTAAGCGAGCTTTAATTGTATAAACAATTTAATGTGGGAATATGGCCTTTTTAAATATTAGAAAAAATAAATGGTCGCACTTTTCAATTCCCTATTAAGCATTCATGTACATTTAATGTACAGTGCGTTTTTTTAAAAACTTTATATTTTTCGAGGTCTGGCAATATCGATTTTGGCATATCCAGATGAAGATCAAATTAATAACATGAAATAATAGTGATAGGCTCCTCATCGTGAACGCACACTTATCCGGAAGTGTAAGCAGGTGACTTTATCTGGGGTGAACACTTTTACCGAAAATGTTCGACGTAACTTGTTCCTGCTGGCATTTATTTATGAAAGGCAGATCCTCTCAGAAATTGCACAATATATATTTTTCAATATAGATTAAAAGTGTGTGGGACAATCAATTTTATCGAGTTTCATTGTTCAGAACATGTGCTTTTTATATAAAATAGTACAGCTTCAAATCAACAAAAAAATAGAATATTTACATTGTAAACTTTAACGGTTACAAATAAAAAACTACCTGACAACTAATCCTGGTTCCACGAACAATTCACCAACTAAATTTTATGTTTTGGCCGTGACCTTAATAATTATTAATGTATGTAGCATGTAATTTTCATTTTCTGTTTCATGCAGGCTATTCGGTGCAGTCTGGAGCCTTTTGCACGCATCCTAAATGTTGTTGCCCTTCCATGATGTTAATTTTCACAACAATCAAATTACGGAAACGCAAACACTATCAAATATAAACAGCCATTATCAGGCATCAGTAATAAACCCAGATGATATTTAACAGTCTAACCAGTGGCCTGCTCATGTCTATAAAAATACATGATAATTATTTTCACAGATCCTCAATGTAACATTACATGATAATTATTTTCACAGATCCTCAATGAGATTACTATGTAAGAAGACCATAGTATTGCTATCAATTATTGGCGAGTTTGTCATATAAACCAAACCAATAGACAAACCTAAAAAGCTCTCATGGCATCGGTTCCACTTCATCGCAACATTTTATAAAATCGCTCATAGATTTCTCTAATACGAGCTTCTGAAATTATGAGTACTTGGCCAAGAATATATTAACATCCATTAGCAAGGTGCCCCTAGATTTGGAGTTCTTCATTCCGCCTCACACCAAGCCCCAATACTCTTAGAGGAATGCATTATTTTCCTTGGTGGGCTCATTCTGTATGGAAGGGATGCAGAATCGAATTCCTGAGGAAGGAAGAAAAAGCCTTTTGTAAGAGTTGGAGTCTTCCGCTTCATCTTTGGTTTTCTTGGGCGCAGGGGGACATTCAAGCAATTTGGGTATTATGCGTTCCTCAGGCTTGGGCGTTTCACAACCATCCTGATGTCGCATAGCTAGTGATTTGTTCTCCATGGCGGAAGAAACACCATGATCTGACCTCAAGCACCATGAGCGAACCTGCGCTAAAGCATTTTGTAACGTGGCGATTGGGCAGGCCAGAGGCCCGTCGATTCAAATTCGGCGGCAAGAAGGCCACGCAATTTCCTTTAAAAACGTAACGTGTAACATTTTAAAATGGAACTTGAAACGCTTCGAAATCTACCACCCACCACCTTGGCACAATCAGTTTTTGGTGGTTGCATTTACAAAAACGTTAATTTTATGTTATTTTAATGTATTAGGGGCAATACCTGCGAAGGGAAGTCGACCTTCATGCATTCATGGAAGACAGAGTCCATCTTGATGTATGCATGTCAACGTTAGGCATATATTTATATTTTACTGTATTAAGGCTAGTACTTCCAAACAAAGTCTTTATTTTAATCAAATTTGTATAGATATTTTAACAATTATAAATTTAGTTCATATATATTTAAAAATATGTTTTAAATAATATCATAAAAAATTAGAGTGGTCCTGAGTATGCTTAAAGATTTGTTTTTTCTGTTTGGTTAAGAGTTAGTTTTTTTTTGGGCCTAAGAGTGAGAAGCATGTTGTAACCTACCATGTTGTAACGTACCCCTTTGGGCCTACCGAAAATAGCTTCTAAGCTCCATTAATTTAAAAGTTCTTTTATTTATATTTAAATTTCAATGGACTCACACGTCGTGGAGTTAACCAATCATTTTAAGGACAATAATCATCCATGCAACTACACTCAATATAGTAGCTACTTAATACCAGCAAGATAATGAACCATATTTCACACTCTTGTATTAGCCCTTAAGCTTAATCCCAACTTGGAGATAGGGAACCATTCATGATATGCAAACAACAAAACTTTGAGATGACTCTTGCAAGCATTAAGGGATATTAATTTAAGTTTACTATAGCTACCATTATCGTACAACATGATCATAGTTTTGTACACATAGTCATGGCCAACCTTCCATTCACATGCATAATTAGCTAAAATTAGCATAAGGAGGCATACTTATTAACATGCAAACACATATAATTGAACCATTGATCATACCATGAGAAGCATTTATTTCCGCAAGTGCTCTTCTTGCATAAGAAATTACCAATTTAGGAAATTATAAGCATACAAGATTCCATTATTAAATGTGATATTTTTATATGATCTCCACCTAAACAAAGTTACTATTTATAACTACATATTATGCTTCCGCTATTAACTCTTCTCTTGAATGCAAAAGTGGTCACATGTATAAAACTACAATTTGTCTCATAAGAAAACATTAACACAGGTAATCTATTTATGAACAACTGTCATATGCAAATTCTACGTTGAATGGACACTAGAACTATTACCCACTGAATATGCTTCTGTAGCTAACTTCATATTGGATTGCAACATGCATATGTAATTCCCTCAAACATTCTTATGGCGAAGAAAATTAAGAACTATAAACAAACTAGAACTATAATAGAGAGAGAGTGAAAATCATCATACAAAAAATTTTGTGCATCTGACACCAACTAAAACCTCACTTGGAGGGAGGAGCACGACCACCCAAGCATGAATCACCTCTAATTCTCCCTGAGCCAAAGATCTTGCCAAGGATTAGTTGTCCTCAAGTGATCGATGCACTCGATATTTAATACCCTCTTTCATGATTTAGTTTCCATTAGTGGCGTCCCACTTTTATGGATTTTTCCATTTGCCTAGGTATTTTTCAAAAAAGACTGTCTTTATCTCCCACGAGGCTTTTCCTCATAAAATCTTGCCTTTATCTCCCGCAAAACATTTATTTCTTATGGATCTTTATCTCTCATCCATCTGATGGATCACTAATCGATCCAAGCATATCTAGAATCAGATCTAGAAGCTTTATCATGAGAGATTCATCTCTATCTCATTCCTCAATGGGATTTGGAAAGAATCTTCTCTCTCTTGATGCTTCATCCTCCAAGTCATTTATTTTATTAATTTATTTAAGAACACATTTTCTTGTCATATTACATATCACCTAGCTTTTCTCAGCTTACGTTTAGAATAGTTTGATACACAAAGGAGGGTATCACACCTACCTTTCCTCATCTTAGGTTTACAATCATTTAACACACAAGGGAGGATATCACACCTAGCTTTAACTCAGCTTAGGTTTACAATAATTTACACACAAGGGAGGATATCACACCTAGCTTTAACGGGGCTCAGGTTTACAATAATTTAGCACAGAAGGGATGGGCGTTACATACTTCCCCCCTTAAATTTTACACTGTTCTCGAAGTATCACTACATCATGTCCTCGTTCACAAGTAGCTGGTTTCTAAATCAACATCTGTCATGGCTAATCTGATGCAATTTTCCCGATGCACATCCGTCACAAGGAGTGCTCCTCTTCCATAATTACATTGCTCACAAAGAGTGTTCCTCTTCCATAGCTACATTGGTCACAAAGAAATCTCCTCTTTCATAGCTACAGCGGTCTCAAGGAGTGTTCTCCTTTCATAGCTACATGTAACATTGTTTTCAAACCATTTGTGAGAATATATAGATGCAGAATTTTAACTATGATACAGATCATAATTTGTTACTTAATATTATTAAAACAACTATTGCTCATTTTTAATTTTATCTGAAGAATGCATATTCGCTTCTAGCATTCTTCCAAGCCTTTGTGTTCATTGTTGAACACCTGCTTCTATAGTTTCTCTGCATACAACACATCTGTTAGCATATTTTCCACATCAATATGTCTGCAATGTTATAACAGATTAGTTCACATAACAATATATATATATATATACTCATCATATCTATTCTTCGTAATCCTATGTACGCCAAACTTAACCATGGTTACTTATCCTTGAACCACTTCTTACTTTCCTTCTTCCATGCAACCACTAGTCGGTTGTCCTGCCAGACATGTACTCAATGTTTTCTTGCATACCTACACACAATATATATTATACACACCGATATACATATCATATTTCAAACATGTAACATATGCAGTCATATGGGTATCGTATGTACTATTGTACATAGTGCCATCTATGCTACCGCCCATCATACCATTCCCATGGTATCACCTGCATGACCAAAACTTTTTCCACATATGTTTCTACCATGTTAGTATCATGCCAAACATCCGTTTAGATTTTTATAGCAATGAAAACAACTATGCTAAGTTGACAAGGAATTTATATGAGCATGGTTCATTTTTGTAATCCAAGAAAGTTATATGTCAAGTTCAGATCAATATTTGTAGCATAGTATGGTATTCATGCATCTTTTTATCTTATCCATACCTTCTGTTTAATGTTCTAAAGAAAACTGTTAACTCGTAGCTTTTGAAGTTTAATATTCATTAATTCGTCTTGTATGATTTACTATTGCCCCTTTTTTATGCCTCAACAACTTGTTGGCCATGCATAATTTAGTGTAGTTATACATGAAAGTTTTTACTACTTTAAATCCTAGACCCCTTTTAGTTGTAAGTGTTTTATGATCTCAGGGTACTTACATGTTAGCTCATCTTCAACATTAAATCACCCTTAACCAAAGTATGAGTTATCTATTTTATGAATCCGTATTTGAATTACACAACATTTCTTATGCTGTGTAGACACATTATCAATGCAATCCAATAAGAGGACCTCTCAAAATTTCTTGACACAAATTATGCATTTCAATTTATATGATATGAGTATATTTAAATAGATTGTTAGATACCACTTAATTGACAGAGTGGTCTATGCCATTTGTGCTACTTTAGCAATTACTATGGTTTATACTTATAGGTTCCATTATGCATATCCATCGAAAGATGCATATGTCCTTGAAATCTGTTAAAGTTAATTTTTTGTTAATCATACTTTCTTCCAACAGAAGGACAAATCACATTGTAAGTAGATGCATTAATCAAAGGATTTATTTGAATGACAATTTGTACAGTTATATAGTCTTGTACTATAACTAGTTCTCATCATCATAACATTATTTCTTCAAAACCTTTACCATGGTATAATACTTCATAGAAATTATACCATTTATAATTTATTTTTATAACATGATGACCATATTTTAATCTTTGACCTGAGTCAATTACCACTCAAATAAGCATGGTAAATTTCTTTTCTAGTGTTATCATAGTCCATTTTTATGATAAAAAATGTGAATCTTTCACACATGCAGGCAACATGTGTAAGTTTGCCACTCACGTAATCATTTCTTCCTTCCATATACATTACTTGTTATTAATCTTAAACAAAATCTAACAAGATTACTTTTAAGGCATTTGCTCACTAAGGCACATTGCATGCTAGAACAACTTAGTTATAATATTTTTCCTGATAGTAAAAACTAAACTAATAACCTTCAGTTTCCTTGTCCATCCTGACTCTTAAACATAGTCACGCATACTTTTCCTATTTACTATGGGTACATAACAGCCCAAACATGTATTCTAACAAAATATAACTTCAATATAGTTCAAGCAGCTCAAATCCTCTACATGGAGGAAGAAACCAAATTTCTACATGTTATGCATATTTGTAGGAATTTCTAGGAGCATAACATTGATTCTGCATGTCACAAACCATTAATCCTTGCACAACACCACTATGTCCAATATCCAAGCAACAAAACATACAATTTATCAGAACAGAATACTCACAAGCTCTCTCAGTCCACATCATCAGGTTAACCATTCTCAATCCATAATATCATCCCTTATTTAGTCATTTTGACAACACTCAACACTCACCCCTTATACTGAACACACTAAAAAAACTATCTGCTAAACATATTCAACTAATAGACCATACATATTACTGAGCCAATATATGGCTCATGGTCAATACGTAACAAGGATAAGCCCTCACTTCATAACAATCTCTACATTAAAATACTATGACAAAAACACAGTAGCGAATAACTCTATTAAAGAAGTCTTCTTCAGCAAAAAAAACTACAATATGTGCACAACATTTGGCATAATAAGGATTATCAACATGGCATGATAAGGATTATTAGCCATCATATCTTGTTATATGTACAGTATCTACAAATTCATATGGTATGCATCTACAGACTCTTGTACAATGGCACATTCGAGAGTGGATGATGATCACACCATCATCACACATACCACACCAACAATATCACACAACAACATATTATTTCATTTGAAAACATCTATCCCAAATGGTCCAACACACAAAGTAACTATTCAATTTGTTATCCTTGTTTTTCCTACTTAACCAAGTTCGCAGACCGATCGAAGAAAAACAATGTGCCTGTATTTGCAGAAATCATGACATATCTATTAACATGTTGTGGTGCTTGCACCTATTAAAGTTTAAAATGAAATATCAGCTTCCCCAATTACTCATTTTTTTCTTTTCAGAATTTACTTTTTAATCAATCTAATGGGCATAGATATTTGCACATTCTGAAACATATCGAGAATGAAACACACAAACCCCTTGGCTTATCTTAATGCCCCAACCTGAAGCATCTTAAAGTATGCTCAATTCGTATATAGTGTAAAATACACATGGATACAATAATATTCAACATATTATAATGGTTTGATTAGAGTGATTAAGTTTTTAATCAAACATAACCTTTGAAGCTTGATGAATACCATTTTTTTTCTATTACAATATCACAGAGATTCCGAGGTATGCATCCTCAAGAACTAGTTGTGGGCACACTAAAACATTTCATTAAGTCAATTGTGAATATCTAGAGAAGCCTCTTACTTTTTTTTTTAACATTTCAACGTCTTCAGGTCCATTCCGAGGTTACTTTAAATAAACTAGGTCCACCATTTCCTTGGCCACGTCCGATTCTATGATTTTTTTATTTATGTTTTTGTTATCATGCTGCAATAATATTCAAATCTGATTCTCGGTAGTGATACCATTCAACACCATTTCGTCCCCTTATTGAGTCAAGGTTCGCACGGAGGCAGTTCACCATGAAGCTCACCAGCTGACCTCGACTTTCCAAATTCAAAATACGAAAGGACACATGTCAGCGCAAATAATTTTAAAAGAAGTCGACGCAAATAGAAAAGCCACCTCACTAATCTAATCACATTATTCACTTACCCCCTATGATAATTTAACATAATTCTTACCATAGATCAGAAAGGAAGTCAATCCAACCAACAAATACATATAACTCACCCTTTTTTCTGCAACTCCACTTGAACCTCAATTTTAGTCTCCTTTCCTCAAGATCATCCTTTCACGATCCATAATTCCTTTACCAGGGATTATCTACCCAATCCCGGTCCTGAATTCTCTATAAGAATTTGATTCCTACACTATTTTGCGAGGTATCCTTTTTAGTTGTTCCTGCACATGCAGGCTTAGGTCACCGTGTTCAGCAATGAAATTTCAAAATCACCGAATTCAAAATCTGGGCGATCAATTTCAGAACAATTTCATTCAAAATTGTGGGGGTTCTCTTTCCACAATCCCATTGAAGGGTTCATCACTAGCTTGTTGGAGAGGTCGTGTTGTGATGGGAGAAGCTCCAATATACAATCTCTATTTGTCAATATATTCGAAAGGCAAGACCAATAATTCCTCTCCATTGAGTCACAATGGAACAAGATAGCAGCTATAAGTTACAAATAACATACAACATTTTATGACCAAATTGCTAGAAACCATGTCAATTACACTGTATGAGCTTATAGACTGTTACTTCAATGAATTTTAAATCAATATTTCTCTTTCTCCAGACTCATGAAATCCCTTATCAGCAAAATTTTACTCAATTGTTTTCTGCAGACCAATGACAATTGCTTGGAGTAATGACAATGGAAAGAATTTTTTCTTTCTAGAGCTTAACAATATCAGCGCTCTTGTGAAAATTATGAACATGCTTTGGTTAATGAAGGGCTACATGCCCAAAAAAACTTACCATTGTTGTTGGAATAAAATATGGCATTATCGACATCTCACTACTTATTTGAAATCAGTTTCGGGTTGGTTCAATACCTATTTTTCGTGTGACCAAGATTGAGTGGAAGACACTTGTGATTATTGTAGCGCTCCCTGAGAGTGTACATGGAGAAGGTGTATCGGCCAAACCATCCATCACACTGATTACTCACTTTGGAGGTTGCAGTTTGCTTTGTCATCCAACAGTCCCGTCGACATTAGTCAAATTACTGCAAAAACAAATGCTTTTTCCAGACTGGAATAATTGTAATACAAATGCGTGATGAAATAACTGGCCTCAGCCACTTAATGGAAATATTCATGAATCTTTGGCAAATGCAACAGTTTGCCTACGAAGGATTCCTATAAGAATGGTAATAGTTAGTGCATGGAATAGCAAGTGTTTTTCTTTTTTTGATTCAAATAAAAGGTTCTCAATATAGCATGTACGCCAGCTTGATCCCTGAGTTATGGGTAAAATCCATAACACATGCCAAATTGGAAAATGTAGAAAATCACTACCCAAGTGATAAGCATAATCCTAAATAGTCAAAGGAGGATAACGTTTATCCCTACCTTGTAATACCAAGAGCTTCGAGCTTTTAAAAGTAAATTTTAGTAACAACGTTGTTTTTACCTTGTTATGATGGTGTTTATCGAAGGGTTCTATCTATCCATGAGGGAGGATGCTTCTCAAGATAATCATTATCCACCTTACATTAGTGGCTAACTCGATCCGCGGTCAAAAAATAACCCAAAAGGAAAGAAACATCAATCGCCAACATGATTTTCTCCACTTCTTAAGTTTGTAAGGTGATGTTTTATTTTAACCATCATCTACATTCTAATCTTTCGACATTAAACAAAGCTTCGATCTAACTAATCAAGCTTTTAAAGCACTAGTCCTATCCTCTATTTTATATGGATTTCAATTTGAGCCTTTGCACAAAAGGAAATGTTTCCAAAACATGCATTCCAGTGATGGTGTTAATTTTCCAGTTTATCTTTTTAGTCGGAAGGGTGGAATGGTGATCTAATCACAACAGGATTTTCGCTCACCTACACAATTGTAATTATAGTAAGCTAACCTTACTTAATGTTCGGTTATACAACATTGTTGGGTGTGCACTACTCCTATCGCTCTCATCTCAATGTTAGTTACATTTTCCCCCACATGTTTGAACTTTTGGGGTTTTCGACTCATAACTTTTTAATGGAAGACCCTCCCCTAGCATACCACGTTGTGGTAATGTTGTTACTCTTCCAGACACGGGAGTCCATAGCGCAGATTCATGTTCACTAATTCAAGTGTGAAGACAACGAAGGGTTCAACAAATATTGAGTCTCAACTAGAACCCAAATAGATAGCAAGAGAGACGAGTAGAATGTCTTTAGGTGGTATTTGACATTTCATTTCCTTAAACCCCTTACTTCTTGGCATGTCTAGTATTTGCTAATTATTGTGACACTATGGTACCTAAATAAGTGCATTAAAAAAAAGTGTGAAATCCCTCATTTCACATGAGTCCGCAGATAACCTTTAAAATTTTTGAAGACTGTACTACCTATTATGTACACATCATATTTACATTTGTTTTAGGGTATACTTTCCATAATACAATTTTCCTCGTCCATTAATGTGTTTAGGTTCTAGGTATTCCTTTTCTAATGTGGATATTGAACAGACGAGCGAGGGTGGTTCGGCCTATACGAGTCATTTAGAATAAAGGTTTGGTCCAAAAGAGATAATTTATTTAGCTCTTGATTTAAAAACAAAACCCTCCTTGAAATATATTTTTTTGATCCTTCAACAATCCTAATTATGCTTGGATGATTTTTATATGCTTAAATTTCTAGATAAATTTTGGGGTTGTTGTTTTCATAAGAATTTTATAATCAACCCGCCAACAAAACTTCGCGGAGGTAGATGAATCCATAGGTTGCAAGGTTTGAACTTGGACATCTGATACCATTTGTAACATACCCATTTGGGCCTACCCCGGGAAAATAACTTCTAAGGTCCACTAATTTAAAATTTCTTTTATTTATAGTTAAATTTCAATGGACTCATAGTTGGAGTTAACCAATCATTTCAGGCACAGTAATCATCCAGGCAGCTACAGTCAAAATCTTAGCTACCGTATACCAGCAAGATAATGAACCATATTTCACACTCTTATATCAGCCATTAAGCTTAATCCCAACTTGGAGAAAGGGAACGATTCATGGCATGCAACTAACAAAACTATGAAATAACTCTTGCAAGCATTAAGGGATATTAATTTAAGTTTACTGTAGCTATCATGGTCATAGAGAATGATCATAGTTTTGTACACATTGCCAACCTTTCATTGACATGCATAACTAGCTAGAATTAGCATAAGTGGAAGCATTCTTATTAACATGCAAACACAGATAATTGAATCATTGGTCATACCATGAAATCATTTATTTCTGCAACCGTTCTTCTTGCAAAATCTATTACCAATTTAGGAAATTACATGCATACCATTTTCCATTATTAAATTTGATATTTATATATTATCTCCTCCTAAACAAAGATAGTATTTACAACTACATATTATGCTTCCACTATTAACACTGTTCTTGAGGGTAAAAGTGGTCACATGTATAAAACTGCAATCCTTCTCATAAGAAAACATTAACACAAGTAATCTATTTCTGAACAACTTTCGCATGAAAATTCTACCATGAATGGATACTAGAACTGTTACCCACTGAATATTCTTCTACAATTAATTTCATACTGGATTGCAACATACATAAGAAAATCTGTCATTCCTCAGTATATTTGAGCTAAATGTTTTAACCTCCTAACAAGTAATGATTAACATAAAACACATACCATGCAAGTGAACCTCATCAAATTAGATGGAAACAACATTAAATCTCTTAATACATAAGCATGTGTAATTCCCTCAATCGTTCTCATGGCGAGGAAACTTAAGAACTATAAAAAAATCAGAACTATAAAGGAGACTTAAAAAAATATTATCATAAACAAACTAGAACTATAACAGAGGGAGAGTAAGAATCATGATAAAAAACATTTCACGCATCTGACACCAACTACCTCACTTGGAGGGAGGAGCACCCCCACCAAACCATGAACCGCTTATGATTCCTCCTGAGTCGAAGATCTTGCCAAGGATCAAATGTCTTTAATTGATCGATGCACTAAGTATTTAATACCATGTTTCATGATTTAGTTTCCATTAGTGGTGCCCCACTTTTATGGCTTTCTCCATTTTCCTAGGTCTTTGTCAAAAGTTTCATGATTTAGTTTCCATTAGTGGTGCCCCACTTTTATGGCTTTCTCCATTTTCCTAGGTCTTTTTTGAAAAATCTCGTATTTATCTCCCACGAGGCTTTTCCTCATAAAATCTTGTCTTTACCTCCTGCAAAGCTTTTATGTCCAATGGATCTTTATCTCCCATCCATCCGATGGATCACCAATCCATGGAAGCTTATATAGAATCACATATAGAAGCTTTATCATGAAAGATTCATCTCTATCCCATTCCTCAATGGGATTTCGCAAGCATCTCCTCTCTCTTGGTGCTCCACCCTCCAAGTGATTTATTTTATTAATTTATTTAATAACACATTTGTTTTTCATATTACATATCACCTAGCTTTCCTCAGCTTAGGTTTAGAATAGTTTAACCCACAAAGGAGGGTATCACACCTAGCTTTTCCCAGCTTAGGTTTATAATCATTTAACACACAAGGGAGGATATCCCACTTAGATTTAACTCAACTCAGCTTTACAATAATTTAGCACACAAGAGAGGATATAACACCTAGCTTTAACTCAGCTCAAGTTTACAATAATTTATCACACAAGGGAGCAGTGTTACACATATGGGAGAAGTGACAGTGTGCCCCATATAGACCTCCAACTTGTTTGGCAACTGAGTCGTAATTGATTTGAGAAGTTTTCCCACATGTAATAATAATAATAATAAACTTTTAATCTAAATTTATAATAAATTTCAATGAAAAATACATTTCTTATGTACTTCGTTTCAATTCTTATCAATCAAAACGGCTTCTTTAATATGCTTCATAGCCTCTTCCTAATACTCAATGTTGGCTTCTTTAACATGCTTCCTAGCCTCTTCCTAATACTCAGTGGTGGGATTCATAAAATGTTCCATAATAGCATTCATGAAGGCTTAAATAATAAAAAACAGTAAATGTCGGAAAGTGAGTTTTTTTTACAATGTACCTATTTCTATTTTTATATATATTGTTGTAGTGATCCCAACGTACAATTTATTAGTGGCTTCGTTGCATCATCATTGAATGTCCATTATTTTTTTTTATCAAAAAAATTTGATTACTTCTTATTATTTTTTCACTAAAAATTAGATTGAGTAAATAATTTTAAACTAATTTAATTTATTTTCAAAATATTTTAGTTTTATTTTTGATGTATTTAATAGACTAAAAAATAGATTGCATTCTATAAAATTAATATTAAAAAAATAATTTAATTTATTTTTCTAAAACAAATTCTTTTATTTTCTATACATTTTGTTGGTTGTAGTTCTATAATGCATATAGTAGGAAGATATCACAAGTCAAAACTGAGACCATCAACTATTATTTCGTTTGACTAAACTTACATTGCATTCTATAAATTTAATATTATCATTTTTTTTTTAATAATTTCATGGATTTGATTTTTTTAGTCTTATTATGTAATTATTTAGTTTAGTTAATGCAGTGTACCGTCAAATATTTATGTTTTTATTGTTTTTTTAGTTTAATTTATCTATATTTAAACTAAGTGACACAGACCATCTACTATTTAGCACTTATTATTTCATGAGGTCAGTAGTTTTATTACTTTCATAATGATTTTCATTTTTATTTTTTAATTATTCTTTAAACTATGAATAAATGATGAATTATTTGGTAGAGTCTTATGTAAATGAATCAATCAAATTACATGGAGAAAACTAAAAAAAATCAAAATTTAAGATGGAAGTATACATTATGTGGTTTGTGGAGTGTAGTTCAAAAGTTAGCCAGAAGCCTCATAAGCTATGGTAGCTAGAAGCTTAAGCGAAAGTGCCCCTAGACTGTTCGTAAATGACATCATCATACCTCATGTTAAATAATGCCAAACATTCAGAAATACATGGTCAATACTCAGATAAATATGAGTTAAGAATATAAATATAGTCCTATTTTTTAAAGAGAAATTTACTTTTTTGTTAAAATGGAGGATAATGAAACTGTTACAAACTCAAAAATGAAAGCAATTAAACACGAACTTAGTGAAATAGTTGAAAAAGTATGTAGCACTGATTTAGTCACTCTAATTTTAAATCTTATTTGCTATTAATAATTTTTTAATTATCATAGCTCTTTTAATAAGGGAGAAGGGACAAAAATTTGATGAGTTGGTGAATAAGAAGACTTGTGGAAGAAAACTAAAGGAGGAAGGTAACATCTGAGGCCATTTCAAGGACAATCACTTACAAGAATAGATGCAAATATGAATACAAATGATGCATGTTACTATTATGGTATTGTTGGTCACTTTGCTAGAGGTTATCCAAAACGACGTATGATCAATACAAACATATAAGGCATAGAGAGTAATAGGAAGACATAGACACCTTGTTGATGATGTTGCCTCCATAAATAATGATTTCAAAAATATGCTTTATTTGTTGAAGCTAATGATATAAATTCCTTATTCATAGACTCTGTTGCATCAATTCATATGTCACATCAATTCATATGTCTTGCAATACATATAGATATTACAAAGACATTAATGGTGTTCATATTTAACTAGGATACATTATATCTAATGAAATGAAAGGGCATGGATTTGTGACTTTTCCTAATGGAAAGGATAAACAAATCCAAAATGTTATGTATGTACAATGTATAGATATGAATTTTGTTTTAGTCTATACTATAGATTATTAGTGTTTAAATATTGAATTTGTGAAATCTTAATGTGTAGTGAAGGATATGTAGGATCATTGTAAAGTTGTAATGGCAAGAGTAAGAGTTGGATGCCTTCATAATATTGATGTAACTAGGAGAGCCCATCAAGCATTGACATGTGCATCCATGTCAAATGTAGAGCTGAGGCATCCAAGGTATGAACATTTGAATCATAATGATCTTATTTTGTTTGAGAAGAAAGATATTTTAAAGGCTCTCTCAAATATTAGGTATGAACATATTTAGTTTGAAAGATATGGGATAGGTAAATATTATAAGGAAGAATTTTCTTTACACACAGAGAGAAGAGAACATGAAATTCTTGAGTTAGTACATATTGATGTATGTGGTATTATCCAAAGAGTGTGCCTTAAGGAACATATTATTTTCTTATTTTTTAAGATGATAGTAGTAGATATAGTGGGGTGTATTTTATTGGGAAGAAAAGTGATGTATTAGAGGATTTTAAAGAATTCAAAAATGTGGTTGGAGAGAAAATAGGAAGGTACATCAAAATTAAGGGCAAGAGTAAATATCAAGAGAATTCGTCAATAATCGCAAAGGAACTCAAATTTTACAGTGATATATAGCCCCACACATTCCTCAACCTTAATAAAATGGAATAATTTAGGGGATGAATATAATGTTGAATGAATGTACTCGAAATATGATAAGACGTAAAAATATATATAATGGTTTTGGGCTAAAGATATTAATACTATTTCACATCTCATAAACACAAGTACAACTAAAGTCTTAGAGCATAACACACATTTGAAGCTTTTTATGGTTTTAAACCACAAGTAAGAAATTTCACAATATTTGGAAGTATTATATTTTCACACATTATGTTGCTTTGGGTGCAGGTGTAATTTATAATTGTTCAAATCCAGAAATGATTTCTACAAGTTTAGGTGGAACTTATTCTTGGATTTCCTTTGGAGTATCAATCATCTACCTCCAAACTTGGCTATTCTGCTAAATTAGCAGAACTACTTAATTTAGCCACAATATGACAACCTTTCAATTGCCACAGAATCAAAAGGAATTCAAACTTTTGGTTAATTCCTTATCACGTCCGCTTTTTCCCACAACATTATAACACTAAATCTTCGTTGTTGATATTACCTTTCAATCTGATGGTTGTTGGTTCACCCGATCAACAAAACTAATCGGCAATCCTCCACCATTGATCAAAGCACACTTGATCCGATGGTTAACAATGATATCGGACGAAGATCTTGCACGATGTTTAGCTACTTGATAAAGTGGTTTTCTCTCTCTACTCGAGTGCTACGTGTTGGTCGATAAATGGAATCACTTAGAATTTCAAAAGATATCTTACCACTTTTTCTCCACCCAATAAATAGCTACACGAGTAAAACCACTTTTCTTCCTTGACTAATGCACAAGCTTATTGATGTGCAATGACTATTATTATTTGATCTATAGATCGGATGGTTCTAGACTCATTTGGGTTAACACGATTTTGTCTAGTTTTCTTTTCTCTGTTTTGTCAAACATAACACCTCCGCTACATTTAACTTGTCTCAAACCATATTGTTTGATGTTTTTAGAGAATAACCAAATTATTTCAAAACATAGAAAATGCAAGATTGTGCCATACAATACAGATTTTGAATACTCTAATTCAAAAGCCAAACTGTAAATCAATAGAACTCAGAGATATTTCAAAGGAATACACTGCCTCCGGGATTGACCAATTATACACAAATACACAGAGATACAATTTCTGTAACTTAATTTTATACGGCCTCCTCAAGCCAAATCAATCAAAATCCCTTTACAATCATTCAGAATTTACATAAATACCATTTCATTCTAACAATCAGATTCTTAATCCATGGATCAAATCTGCCTAATCTTAGACAATATCTAATCCGGTTGATATTTTCCTTGAGAATCTCAACTGAGTCTAAATAGCTTCAATTTATTATAAAATCACTGAATCCCTATATCTTAGCTCAAATCCTATCTACAAAAATTTGTAAATTGACATCTAAAGGATCCCACTCCTTTGCTTGTAAACTTTTTTTGTACTTTTGGAATAAATTCGAAGCCTTTTGTCTTCAAGCCTCATGCTACTGCATCACATTACCAAATAAAACAAAATAAATCTAGATTCCATATAAATGAAATGTATTTTTTTTGTTATGGTAGAGATTATAAGGCTTATAAATTGTTTGATCCATCACTCATAAAGTGTTTACAAGAAGAGATGTTTTATTTTATGAATTTGCAAATGAAAGGAGAAAATAGGATGATGGGTGGCATCTACTTGAAGAAAATGATGAAAGTGTTAAAGAAGAAGAATATTTTTAACATGTGCATTTGAATATTTGAGTAGCATGGATGCGTCAATTACTCAAAGTAGAGCAAGAGGAAGAGATGAAGATACTCCATAGAGAGAAATGAGAGATGAAGGAACATACCAAGGGGGTCAGCACAACAAATCTAGATACTTGTAAGATCTAAGGACTATGCTTTAATGACTCAACTAATGGAACCTTTGAATTTTGAACAATCTAAGTGTCATAAAGAATGGGCAGAAGCTATGAATGAAGCATATAATTCTATTATGAAAAATGAAACATGGAACTAGCGGAGTTACATTAAAGCAAAGTCCCTATAGATCAAATTAGTTATATAAATTAAAATTTGGTATCGACCAAATCATAGAAAAATATAAGGTGATATTAGTTGAAAATGGTCATTCATAAAGAGAATGTATAGATGATGGCTAGAGAAAAATGTTTATGTAGTGTTAATTTTGAAGCAATATGTCTTAGAACAATCTATGCAGATGTGGAAGAAGGCAACAACTACCTATAATTATCAATTGTGATAGCCAAATTTCCATCAAATTAAAAAATAGCCCAATATATCATCTCATGAAAAAAAATATTGAAACAAAACATTATTTAATAAGAGAAAAAATACATTAAAATGTAGTTTTTTTTTATATATTTTAACATTAATGAAAATGTGGCCAACATATTTACAGAGCCAAATTTTTGCCAATAATGAATAATGTGAAATAATTAAGAAGCTCAAACTAATAATTCTAGAATTAGTGTAAGATTGTTTAGGTTTAGAATAGGTGATTTACCTTGTCCTTGTTTTTACGTAACATTGTTTAGGTTTAGAATAGGTGATTTACCTTGTCCTTGTTTTTAGGAATTGGTTATTTTTTAATTTTCCTATATATTGTAGTTGCTTTTTAGTGATGAATTCAGTTAACGTGTGTTGTCTTTATGCATGCTATATTTTTATATTTTTCTAAACAATTTATCCTTTTACTAATACCATCTTTGATAATACATTTGTTGCAACTAAGCTGAAATTTATATTAATTATATTTTTATTCAGGTAATTATTTGATATAATTTTTTTTTAATGATAATGGTTATGATTATTAACATTTAGATGAAATAAAATTGTTTTATCAAATTATAAGAAGATAAAGGAATCATGATGTTTTCTGAAATTTATTTGTTTTTTAGAAGCAATAAAAGAAGAATTCTAATATAATTAAATTTTTTTGAGTTAAAATGTCATTAAATTGGTTATCTGAAAAATCCTTGAAAAGTAAAATATAATAAGTATAACATTTTAATAATTTTTTTCCCATTTGCAACTTTCTTAATCTATAAAGGTTATTCAACAAATTGTTTTATCAAATTATAAGAAGATAAAGAAATCTGTATGGTTTTTTGAAATTTATTTATGTTTTTGAAAAGAAATAAAAGAAGAATTCCAATATAATTAAGTTTTTCTGAGTTAAAAATGTCATTAAATTTGGTTTTGTAAGAAATTCTTAAAATATAAAATATAATATGTATAATATTCTAATAAAATATTTTTCCCATTTACAACTTTCTTAATCTATAAAGGTTAAACAATTCTTTCATACTAAGAGTTTTCGTAATTAATTATATTTTTAAAAAATGGGTATTGGTTAAAAGAAGGAAATATTTTAATTTTTTAAATTTAAATTTAAATCTTCCTTATAATACCTTAAATTTATTTTCTTTTCTTTTTTATTTTATTACATTATATATTAATTGAAATTTATTTTAAAATATTATATAAATATAAATACTTATATTAATATATAAATGCGTATTTTATTAATTAATATGTTTATGACACTTATCTTTCACCTAAAATCCCTTGTAGACTAATATAAAAGGTCTCAATTTATATGACCTAATTGAGAGGTTTTAAACATGTTCCTTTGTGAGCCTTAATTATCATGTAATAGTAGTAAATTTCATTTTTTTAAGTAATTATTTAACTCCCCTAAAGTAATTAAGTATAATTAAGTAATTATTATTATTAATTTTTAAATAGTGAAGGTAATTATTATTAGTTATTATTTTTAAATCAATTTTCTAATTATAATGAAATATTTATAATTTTAATTTTCTACTCTTGATTTTTTATTTTATTTTTTTAAATTTCGAAGTTTATTATTAATAGAAAAATAGGAATACATGGATAAATTGCATCAGGTAGAGAGAATTATAAGAGAGATCCATCTCTTACACATAGACACAATAGAAATTCACAACTTTAATACTAATATTTACATAATCACTACTGCAAGGGGGTAACATAATTTTTCTAAATAAACATAGGAAAACAAAGAGCCATTGCATATTCCAATTGGACATATAAGTGGGCCAATCCTACTCTCAAAACTCACATAGAAGGAGACACATCATATTTTGGAGCCATAAAAAACATCATTATTACAAAACAAACTCGCAACCATACCAAGCACTGTGTTGCGACACCATACATCATTGCAATCCCACTGGAGAAGTGACCATGTACTACCAAACTGGACATGAAAATAAAAATTTGAGAAGCCGACCAACCCAAATATTTGTAACCGTTCAACATTGGTCCTCATCAGATGAGGACAATATCGTCGGAGCATCAACACTAGAACTAGGTGGCTCACCCTCGTCACCACCTTGCGACTAAGAGGGTACATGGCTTTCAACATGTCTTAGGTGGGAATCAATTCATCCACACTTAAATATGGGTTCCTCAACATTATCTTAATGTGCTCTAGGAATACAAAGAGGTTATATTTCCCCATTTGTTTATCTATGAAAGAAAGACCTAATAATGTTCTCATTTGCTAGTGGGTGGCCACTGAAATTGGGAACTATTTTTTCGTGCCTCTCATGTGTCTCGGATTTGGAACCCATCCTTCCAAATATTCAAGAAATTTTGAATGAGAAAGTGACTTCCTTTCCTCTCCTACTTTCACCTCTGATTCCATTATTTATAGACACACAAGGATGGATGTCATTGAAATAGGATGCCACCAATTGATGGGAAAAAAATCTCACTCCGCTCTAACTAGGATGGGTAACACTGCTCCCGCACCTCGTAGAGGAGTTAACTGAAATATTTATAGTGATTTCACATACTTGCAAAAGGACAAATAGGAAAACATCTCTTGTTTTTTACCAGGTGAAGACACTAACAACTAAAGTCATCACAATACCCCCAAATGAAATTACTGAGCTTGGAATGCAAATCGCTTACACAAATGGGAGGTAACAGAGACACCACAACTGATTAAAAATCCTCCACCATTTGACCCATACAACACCCATTCCCAGCACCAAACGAACCAAAAAACCAAAAGTAGAGGACTACAACACAACTCCTAGACCCAAGCATAGAACCTCAAGAGGCTAGTGCAACCCTGTTGCACAAAATATTGTCACCATGACATTCTGCAATCAGTGTGAGTTTATCACCACTCATACATTCCTCCTTTGCAAGTCCTAAACCTTAAAAGTCTCTAAAACTCTGGTTCCACACTTTCTCTTAGCATTACCTGCGGTCCCGCACCCACTGTTCATGTCCCCTACATACCTGACCACTCTGTTTTAATGTAATGGGTGGGGACCCTTGTAAAAGTAAAAAAAGTGCAAGTACATTCTTAAAAACTCACTTTGGGTTATTTCTGGAAGCTTCTAGAGGGAATCTTGAGGTGGCAAGTTCGCTCCTGTAAGGTTCATGCATCCCATACCTTAAGGACCTAACCCCTTGATGTGAGGAGCTTATCCCTTTGAAGGAGGACTCTATCCCTTCATAGGTGGACTTGTAACCTCCTTCCTTTGCATTATAAAATGAAGCACTGGGCTGGTTACTGAGGAGGTTGAAAACTGATTATTTTTTAGGGGAATGTTGTTGGAATTTAGTCTTCCTAATTGAGCTTGAGAGGAGAGATTACATACATTTTTGATCTCATTGGGAAGAGTGTGAGGCTTGTCAAACTAGAGGAGATTCTTGCTAGGGCCCTGGGAGGAGCTTGTACAACATCAAGGCACCAAAGGTTGTAAAGTTCTTCTTTGTTCAAAGTTAATACAATCAAGTTTATTTTTCTCAATAAGTTGTCTTTTATGGTTTATTTCATGGATTCATTGATCACCATGATGAGTATGATTTATTATATTACCTATGCAGGTGTTATTTGATGTGTGCTTGTTTGTGTTTGTAGGTTCTTAAAAGGAAACTTGTTCGGACGGTCGAAGCGTGGCTACCACAAACTAGCGTTGGACTTAAGGTAGGGTCTAAAACACCTCTTGGTTTTTATTTATAAATCGCAATATATTTAGAGAAAGGTATATTTGCTTGTTCTACTTGTTGCTAGATATCTGTTGATACTAGGGAGATCGGTCTTTTCCGCAAGAACGATTTATCCAACCGACAAATTGGCTAATAAATCGTTCTTGTAGACAAGACTGGTCTCCCTAGTATCAAAAGATATCTAGTGACAAGCAGAACAAACAAATCTACCTTTCTCTAAATATATTGCGATTTATAAATAAAAACCAAGAGGTGTTTTAGACCCTACCTTAAGTCCAATGCTAGTTTGTGGCAGCCACGCTTCCACCATCTGAACAAGTTTCCTTTTAAGAACCTTCAAACACAAACAAGCACACATCAAATAACACCTACATAGCTAATATAATAAATCATATTCATCATGGTGATCAAGGAATCCATGAAATAAACCATAAAAGACAGCTTATTGAGAAAAATAAACTTGACTGTATTAACTTTGAACAAAGAAGAACTTTACAACCTTTGGTTCCTTGATGTTGTACAAGCTCCTCCCAGGGTCCAAGCACGAATCTCCTCTAATTTGACAATCCTCACACTCTTCCCAATGAGATGAAAAAGGTATGTAATCTCTCCTCTCAAGCTCAATTATGAATACTAAATTCCAACAACATTTCCCCTCAAAATTAATCAACTTTCAACCTCCTCAGTAACCAGCCCAATGCTTCATTTTATACTGCAAAGGAAGGAGGTTACAGGTCCACCTATGAATGGATAGAGTCCTCCTTCAAAGGGATAAGCTCCTCACAACAAGGGGTTAGCTCCTTAAGGTATGGGATGCATGAACCTTAAAGGAGCGAACTTGCCTCCTCAAGATTCCCTTTAGAAGCTTCCAGAAATAACGCAAAGTGAGTTTTTAAGAATGTACTTGTGCCTTTTTGACTTTTACAGGGGTCCGCACCCATTACATAGAAACAGAGCGGTCAGGTACACAGGGGACATGACCAGTGGGTGCGGGACCACAGGTAATGCTAAGAGAAAGTGCGGAACCAGAGTTTTAGAGACTTTTAAGGGCTTTCTCTTATTATCCAAGGCTTGACATGAAGAACTGAGGTTTAAGACTTGCAAAGGAGGAAGTATGAGTGGTGATAGACTCACACTGATTGCAGAATGTAATGGTGACAATATTTTGTGCAACAGATTGCCCCCTAAAGTGCGAAGTCTGTAATAGATGAGGATAATATTTGTCATCTAAGAAGAGTGAAGTACTTTATCATTTCAAAGATCATCATGTGGAAATCTTGGTCGGAACCTGTAAAAACATTCAATACAATATATATATATATATATATGTGAACATATCATCGTTGAGGTAGGCATTCCCATACTCAGATCAAAACTGACTAGAAAACTAACTAAACTGCTCTGATATAGGAATGATTTTGTAATACATCACAAGTATAGACATGCGTAGACACAGTATGGGCGTAGCCATCTCTTTATGAGTAGTCTACTGTATAATGAATAACAAAATTCCTCGCAACCTGGATGGTGGACGCTAGATACAGGGTCTTGATTTCTGCTTCCCAAAATAGTACGATTCTATCCATGTGAATGAATGTGTCAAAGTCGAACATGGTAGAAACCAGTTGATTACCAGTCAATGATGTGAACTGTTAACAAGTGTGAGAGAAACCACCAGTAATGTCAATGGCTCTCAAGGTACTCAGTACAATCCATGAAATGTGAATAGATGAGCTGATGTTGAACATATCATAGAATCCTTTGATCGAAGGTCAATGATGCAACATGTCGTCGAAGGCGACAAACCTACCATTGAGGCATGTAGATTCCAAGGTACTAACGATTTCTAAATTGTGTATGAGTGTTAATCGCCTTTGAGTGTTTTTATTTTTTTGAGGTTTGGAACTCTCACCCAATTTTCTTGACTTGCACTTGATTGGTTCTTAGATTACATTAGAATCACCTTGTGTTTGACAATTCTCTTGCATAGATCACACTTGCATAATTAGAATTCTCATTTTTAGAATATGAATGAAAAATTTGCATAGATTACATTTGCATACTTTTCAAGTGAATTGTGCATAGATTACAACTGCATAGTTTACATTCTGAAAAATAAATCGTAGATTTAGATCAGCTTTCTTTGATTTGAATTTACATATTTTTATGCTTGTTTTTAACACACAAAAATAAAAATAAAAACTGTTTTGGAATTGATTTGCATTAGTTTTTCTTGATGAAATTAGTGCATTAGAGAATTTGTTATATTTTCTCTTAGTGATCAATTTTTTGCATTGTTTGAAGTGAATGGAAATTCTCTCCTTACTTTAGTTAGGATTCATCGAATTGAAAAGATTACATTATCATATTCGATTGCATTCAGTTTTGGGTTGGGTCATAACACCATTGGTTTCATATCCATTTACCCTTTTGAGTAATAACAGCCTAAATAACACAGCGCTTAATTAAAATTCATCTCGTAATTTTTACATTTTTAGGGCTCTTTCCACCAATCTAGATTAGGCCAGTGTCTTGGAATAGGTTTTAGTTAACTTTCCAAGACAGAAAAACAAACAAGTAGTCAATCTTGTGATAGGAAATAAATTCCAATTGTTACATGTATGCTCTGGGAAGCTCCTCTTAAAGGAGTCAAGCACGAGATCATATTTGAACCAGTGGGGTAATCAATCCTTCCTCATTGGGAACGATAGCAGATATACACGTATTAAAATTGGTAAACCTCAGCCTTACCATTGTCGAGGAGCCTGGGGTCACTTGTTGGTAAACCTTGGATTATGTCAAGGAGCTTTCAAGGGGATTGAGCTTTTTTACTCTCCCCTTGTGTGTGTATCGGACCTTAGACTGTTCGCCCAGATATATTTGTTTCTGTTTGTAACCTTAGTGGCCATAATCTATAGGATTCTTTCCTAAGGTGATGGTGGAGGAAGGATCCCACTGTACCTGGAGCAGACATCAACTAGACTAACTTGGACATTCTGGGGGGTTCTCTTCACTCAAGATGGTTTTGTGAAGAAACTTGTGCCAGTCTGTTTCATTAAGCAGGTTGTCGGGGTAACTGTTCCAACCGCCCTTTCTGTATTAAATTTCTACTAAGTTGGATTTCATCACCAACTAGTGTTTTTAGTACGGGAAGTTACTGTTTGTGTGTGGTTTGATTCCTAGATTTGATAGCGTGTTTTAATTTGTTTGTTTTTACTTTTAGAGGCCATAGGTGGGAATTGTGAATTTTAATTGTTAGAGGTGAATTGTGAATTGTTAATTTTAGTTTTAAATTGTTAATAAAATTCACTGAAGTTGAATATAATGGCAATTGTTCCAGAATTTACCAACCAAGGAAGCCCTCTTAACGAGAATCCTAGTACTTTTCCTTGCTTTGGAAATGTTGGTCCTCCTTATATGGCTACTTTTTCATTACCTAGATTTACAATAGGTTTACTGATATGGTTATTTTCAACTTCGTTGGCCCCAAATACTCCAATTGTTCCACCTCAACCGAATACTTCACCTCAACAGAGTTCACCATCTCAACATCACCAACCTTTCGTTGACCCTTTACCTTCTTCACCTAATATTTCTTCCTCCATTTCTTCCTCTTCGCTTGGTAAAAGCCTTGATGCTAGTAACTAGGTGGCTAAGAAGAAGAAGAAAGTGAAGAAGAAGAAGAAGAAGAAGCAAGATAAGAAAGAAGTCAACCAACCAACCATGGCTGTAAGTGTTAGTTGTGTTGAGGAAACCCCCAACATGCATCGCAAACCCAAATACCCTTGCAGGCTTTGTAAGGGTCACCACTTCCTTATCAATTATCTTGGTATTTCAAAGGTCTTGGAAGTATGGTTAGAAAAATCTCATCAACTTTCCATTGATCCATCAACCAGTGATAATCAGGTTCCAGGGAAAAAGGGTAAAGTTAGGTTTCCTTGTAAGTTATGCAAAGGGAGTCATCAAGCTCACATTTTCCCTCACATGGACGAAGCCTCAAAATTGTTGGAAAACCTTACTATTCCACATCAATAATTTCCAACTGGTTACTGTAAACTTTCTCCCAACTTACCATCAACTGACGGAGTGATTGATCTAATTTCAAGTACAGTCGATCCCACTCTTCCATTGGAGAGTGAAACTCATATCACTCAGGTTGATGATCCATTAGTTGATCAAGTGGTCGATTCAATTTCACATCTCGTTGATCCCACTCTCCCTTTAGAGATTGAACTTCATACTGCTCAGGTTCTTCTTGTTACATCAGAATCTTCTACGTCGGGGGGCATTTCACCTGTTTCTACGGAACCCCCTCCAAGTACTGGGGTCTTTTCCTTTGATTGGAATAGTCTGGCAGAACCTCATCTTCCTTCCTCCATCCCTTTCCAAACCATTGTCAAGGCTAGTTGTAGGGACATACACCGCACACAGGTAGATGAAGGTGCTTCTGTTAGCATTTTATCCTCAACTGCTTGGAAAGCTTTGGGTTCCCCTCAACTTGTGCCTATTACACAGAATCTGAAAGCTTTTAACAGAACCATTAGTGAACCTTTAGGGATCCTTCCTAAGTTTGCTATTACCTTGGAAGGTAAAACTATTTGTATTGATCTTAGGGTAGTTCGAGGTCCCTTGGATTTCAATTTACTCCTTGGGCGAGACTATGTTTATGCAATGAAAGTTGTCATATCGACACTCTTTCACGTGATGTATTTCCCTCACAATGGAAATATTATGACTGTAGACCAGCTTTCGTTCCCTAGTCTCGTTTCAACTACCAATAATATGACACCCCTAAATGTTCCTGATTCTAAAGTGGTATCTACCCCACCACGGGTTAATTATGTGGCAACTGGTCCCATGTTTTCAGTTACCGATGTAAGTGATCCTCTCACTATTTGCTCATCATCCTTTGATTTAGATCCGGTAATTGACATGGAAAACTCTATGGGATTACATGAACACGATGTTCTTATCCCTTTTGAGTCCCTTGACATGTGTTCCTTCCAAAGAACTATTCTTCCTTCTGATGAAGACCTCTTGGAAGCCATGATCAAGGTGTGTCCCTTCACATGTCTTTCTTCCAGTTGGAAGCCATAATCAAGGGTTTCGAGGATAGTTTTTTCCTGTATCAACCTCGTTAAAAAATGAAATAGGTTGTCTCGAGGATAATTTTTTCCTTTATCGACCTCGTTAAAAAATGAAACAGGTTGTCTTGAGGATAGTTTTTTCCTGTATCAAGCTCGTTAAAAAATGAAACAGGCTATCGCGAGGATAGTTTTTTCCTGTCTCAACCTCGTTAAAAAATGAAACAGGGAGCCATCGAGGAAAGTTCCTTTTACTGTGTCAACCTCGTTAAAAAATGAATCAGTGAGTATGAGGACAGTTCTTTTCCTGTGTCAACCTCGTTAAAAATTGAATCAGTTGGTCAGAGGATAGTTCCTGTTACTCAGTCAACCTCGTTAAAAAATGAATCAGGTATGAGGACAGTTCTTTTCCTGTGTCAACCTCGTTAAAAAATTAATTAGTTGGTCAGAGGATAGTTCCTGTTACTGAGTCAACCTCGTTAAAAATGAATCACGTATGAGGACAATTCTTTTCCTGTGTCAACCTCATTAAAAAAAATAAAAATGAATCAGTAGGTTATATAGGTAGATTGTAGAGAGCATAGTTCTTTGTCTTGTGTCAAGCTTGTTAAAAAATGAATCAAGGATTTTCAAGCATAGTTGCTTGTCTTGTGTCAAGCTCGTTCAAAAATGAAACAAGGGTTTTGAGGAAAGTTCTTTTCCTGTGTCAACCTTGTTAAAAAATGAATCAGTTGGCCAGAGGATAGTTCCTGTTACTGAGTCAACCTCATTAAAAAATGAATTAGGTATGAGGATAGTTCTTTTCCTGTGTCAACCTCGTTAAAAAATGAGTCAGTTGGTCAGAGGATAGTTCTTGTCACTGAGTCAACCTCGTTAAAAAATGAATCAGGTATGAGGATAGTTCTTTTCCCGTGTCAACCTTGTCAAAAAATGAATGAGTTGGTTAGAGGATAGCTCCTGTTACTGAGTCAACCTCATTAAAAAGTGAATCAGGTATGAGGACAATTATTTTCCTGTGTCAACCTCATTAAAAATAAATAAAAAAATGAATTAGTAGGTTATATAGGAAGATTGTAGAGAGTAGACATGAGCATAGTTCTTTGTCTTTTGTCAAGCTCGTTAAAAAATCAAACAAGGAGTCTTGAGGATAGTTCCTTGTCTTCTGTCAAGCTCGTTAAAAAATGAATCAAGGATTTTATGAGCATAGTTCTTTTTCTTGTGTCAAGCTCATTAAAAAATGAAACAAGGAGTCTTGAGCATAGCTCCTTGTCTTGTGTCAAGCTCGTTAAAAAATGAATGAAAGATTTTAGAGCATAGTTCCTTGTCTTGTGTCAAGCTCATTTTGAAAAATGAAACAAGGGTTTTGAGGACAGTTCTTTTCCTGTGTCAACCTCATTAAAAAATGAAACAACTTCCTTTTCGAGTCGATTCTTTTCAAGATCTTGAAAGTAAACCTTCATTTCATCCACCTGGTTGAATGCAATGAAGCTTGGGGGGCATGTACCTCGTTTTGCGTTGTTATGCTGGGGGCATGCAAACTTATAACAAGCATAGTTTTTTGTTTCAAGCTTGTTAAAACATGAAACTGAATCCAAGCAGAGTTCTCTATGGTTCAATCTTCTGTAAAAATGAACCCATACCCAGTTTACATCTCGTGATTGTCGTCTTTATCCGCTAAATTCTGATAGATGAGCCTTGGTTGTTTTCATTCCATCGCCACCATCTCTTTGGCTAATCATATGCTTTCACTTGGTTGTTTACCCTTCCTGAGGGACCACATCTATGAGTGGTTTTATTAGGTAGCCTCTTAACCATTACATGTTTTGAGCAGTTCCTCCATTGCCGGAACCAGTTGCTACCCTTTATACCACTCGTTCCTCTAGGAGGATTCCTCTTTAAGCTCTTTTCTGACTCGTAAAATATGAAAAGATTGGCGAGTTTTTCTTTCTAAACTCGTTAAAATGGAATTAAAAAGACGGTCCACTTACAACTCTTTTCTGACCACATAAACATGAAAAAATTGCCAGATTTTTGTTGTTTCAAGTTCGATATTGGTTATGAAATGACTTGTCTTTGATCGCTTTTTTACTTTTTCAGATCAGGGACACTAATTATGAAAAGTACTCCTTGATTTTAATGGTCAATTGGTTCTCTCAAGTATTATTTTATACCTTTTTGGGCTTGGGAGACACAAATTTACGAAAAAGGACAACCATGGAGTTTTCTTAAGTTTTTCTTCTGACTCCCTAAAATTGAAAAACACCGAGTTTCTCCTATACTAGACTCATTAAAATTTAACAGTAAAGGACCTATTCAATTTTAAATATGAGCGAACCACTCCTTCTTAGGGTTCAAATTTTAAACTAAGTTGGACTCATCCGAAGGATGAGCTTATAACCAAGCAAATGTTATCCTCCTCAAGCTTGTCAAAAATAAAGAGATACTTGCCAGAAATGGTTAGGGAAAAGAGAGAAAAATGAACTTGTTTGTTATACTTTGTGTTTTAGAAAAGAATTTAACCACTCTCGAACATGACACTTTTTGTTCACCTAGGTTGGGAAATCCTTTGCCTAACAGTTAATCAAACCATATTGAAAGTCCTCAGCCGGTTTCTGGGTATTAGCTTTGGGTCAATTGTCACCAAACCATCTACAGTGTTGTTATGTGTTCAAGAGGTCAGTTCAAATAAACCATTCATCTGCAAAATATTTGTCATCCATCTTGACCATCCCTGAGTTAGTCCTTTCCAAATATATTTCTTCAAAATTGATCTATGATTTTGTGTTGTGGGCTTGCCTACGACAGATCGCTTTCTATCGAGCTCAGCTCATTATCTAGAAAGATGATCTAGAAATCATCAGTACCTTGGAATCTGCATGCCTCAATGGCAGGTTTCTCGCCTTCGACGACAGGTTGCATCATTGACCTTCGATCAGAGGATTTTACGACATGTTCGACATCAGCTCATCTATTCACATTTCATGGATTGTACTGAGTACTTTGAGAGCCATTGGCATTACTGGTGGTTTCTCTCACACTTGTTAATAGTTCACATCATTGACTGGTAATCAAGTGGTTTCTACTATGTTCGACTTCGACACATTCATTCACATGGATATAATCGTACTATTTCGGGAAGCAGAAATCAAGACCCTGGATCTCGTTTCCAGCATCCAGGCTGCAAGGAATTTTTTTATTCATTATATAGTGGACTATTCATAAACAGATGGTTGCACCCATACTGTGTCTACGTATGTCTATGCTTATGATGTATTACAAAATCATTCCTATATCAGAGCAGTTTAGTTAGTTTTCTAGTCAGTTTTGATCTAAGTATGGGAATGCCTACCTCAGTGATGAAATGTTCACATATATATATATTTTGTATTGAATGTTTTTACGAGTTCTGACCAGGATGTCCACAGGATGATATTTGAAATGGTAAAGTACTTCACTCTTCTAAGATGACAAATATTATCCTCATCTATTACAGACTTCGCACTTTAGGGGGAAATCTATTGCACAAAATATTGTCACCATGACATTCTGCAATCAGTGTGAGTCTATCACCACTCATAGCTTCCTCCTTTGCAAGTCCTAAACCTCAATTCTTCATGTCAAGCCTTGAAAAATAAGAGAAAGCCCTTAAAAGTCTCTAAAACTCTAGTTCCACACTTTCTCTTAGCATTACCTGCAGTCCCACACCCACTTGTCATGTCCCCTACATACTTGACTGCTCTGTTTCTGTGTAATGGGTGCGGACCCCTGTAAAAGTAAAAAAGGTGGAAGTAAATTCTTAAAAACTCACTTTGGGTTATTTCTGGAAGCTTCTAGAGGGAATCTTGAAGTGGCATGTTCGCTCCTTTAAGGTTCATGCATCCCATACCTTAAGGAGGTAATCCCTTGATGTGAGGAGCTTATCCCTTTGAAGGAGGACTCTATCCCTTCATAGGTGGACCTGTAACCTCTTTCCTTTGCACTATAAAATGAAGCATTGGGCAAGTTACTAAGGAGGTTGAAAGCTGATTATTTTTTAGGGGAAATGTTGTTGGAATTTAGTCTTTCTAATTGAGCTTGAGAGGAGAGATTAACTACCTTTTTGATGTCATTGGGAAGAGTGTGAAGCTTTTCAAAGTAGAGGAGATTCTTGATTGGACCCTGGGAGGAGCTTGTACAACATCAAGACACCAAAGGTTGTAAAGTTATTCTTTGTTCAAAGTTAATAAAATCAAGTTTATTTTTCTCAATTAGTTGTCTTTTATGGTTTATTTCATGGATTCCTTGATCACCATGATGAATATGATTTATTATATTAGCTATGCATGTGTTATTTGATGTGTGCTTGTTTGTGTTTGTAGGTACTTAAAAGGAAACTTGTTCGGACGGTCGAAGCATGGCTGCCACAAACTAGTGTTGGACTTAAGGTAGGGTCTAAAACACCTCTTTGTTTTCATTTGTAATCGCAATATATTTAGAGAAAGTTATATTTTCTTGTTCTTCTTGTCGCTAGATATCTGTTGATACTAGAGAGATCGGTCTTGTCCACAAGAACGATTTGTTCACCAATTTGTCGGCCGGATAAATCGTTCTTGCAGACAAGACCGATCTCCCTAGTATCAATAGATATCTAGCGAGAGGCGAGAGGCAGAACAAGAAAATCTACCTTTCTCTAAATATATTGTGATTTATAAATAAATAACAAGAGGTGTTTTAGACCCTTCCTTAAGTTCAACGCTAGTTTGTGGCAGCCACGCTTCCACCGTCCGAACAAGTTTCATTTTTAGAACCTACAAACACAAACAAGCACACATAAAATAACACCTGCATAGCTAATATAATAAATCATATTCATCATGGTGATCAAGGAATCCATGAAATAAACCATAAAAGATAGCTTATTGAGAAAATAAACTTGATTGTATTAACTTTGAACAAAGAAGAACTTTACAACCTTTGGTGCCTTGATGTTGTACAAGCTCCTCCCAGGGTCCAAGCAAGAATCTCCTCTACTTTGACAAGCCTCACACTCTTCCCAATGAGATCAAAAAGGTATGTAATCTCTCCTCTCAAGCTTAATTAGGAAGACTAAATTCCAACAGCATTTCCCCTAAAAAATAATCAGCTTTCAACATCCTCAGTAACCAGCCTAATGCTTCATTTTATAGTGCAAAGGAAGGAGGTTATAGGTCCACCTATGAAGGGATAGAGTCCTCCTTCAAAGGAATAAGCTCCTCACATCAAGAGGTTAGCTCCTTAAGGTATGGGATGCATGAACCTTAAAGGAGAAAACTTGCCACCTCAGGATTCCCTCTAGAAGCTTCCAGAAATAACCCAAGGTGAGTTTCTAGGAATGTACTTGCGCCGTTTTCACTTTTATAGGGGTCCGCACCCATTCCACAGAAACACAGCGGTCAGGTACGTAGGGGACATGACCAGTGGGTGCGGGACCACAGGCAATGCTAAGAGAAAGTGCAGAACTAGAGTTTTAGAGTTTTTTAAGGGCTTTCTCTTATTTTTCAAGGCTTGACATGAAGAACTGAGGTTTAAGAATTGCAAAGGAGGAAAGTATGAGTGGTGACAGACTCACACTGATTGCAGAATGTCATGGTGACAATATTTTGTGCAAAAAACCCTCCATCAGAGACCACCCACACTTACCACACATGATGCAAGACAAGTGGAGTTGACTACACAAACACCCATGATGCAAAAAAAATAGAGTTTTCTAATGAAACCCCATACCCAATGGAAATCATATAAGGGACACTCAATTTTTAATATACTAACAAACTAGAGTTGAGATAGATACACCTAAGACAATGCTAGAACCAAATGAAAGTGGAAAAAAAAATTGGCCAATATCTAAAGCGAGAGCCAAGGACTAGAACATACATGACCAAGTCATTGGACCACAAGGACGCGCTCACCACCCTGGTAACCAGTGAAAATCCAATGCTGAGAGTGCCGTCATCATGAGCCACATGGGAGATGATCTCTAATTTACCCTTCGCCAAGGGAAATAAAATTGGAACAAAAATAGTAGGAGAGCCCCCGTGAACTAGAAATCAAATAATATGTTATACGCAGTTGAGAAATAAACTTCATCTCTCGAAATACCTATTTGACAAGACACCCTCATTAAGAACAACCTCGAAAAATATAACAACATAATCATGCATACGAGGGAGACCTCACATACTCCCACATTAAATGGGAGTGTCGATTCCAAAAATTGGTCGGCACAAAACCCCAAGCCACTTCTTTTATGCACTAACAACCCCATTAGGGGGCTCTTTCATCATCTTCGATCAAGGCAATTAAATATCTAGTCCATTTTCACCTTGTTGATGGGTGCCAACTCATATCGATATTGACCTATCTATTATTTGAAATTAGATTTTCTAGATAGCCCACCACTTTGTTTGCAGATCTCTAGGATTGGTCAGCTATGACATATTCCAACATTTTTATCAACCACAAAATTCTCCTGATAATTGACTCTAATATCCAACTCCATGAATTGTTTTTGAGGGGATGCCTTTGTATCGATTTATGCAAGATACTTATGAAAAAAATGGAATCACCATCCACTTGTAATGACCTGTAACCTTCTCTGACCAGAATCATTATCCCTCACTCCAAGGTCAGTAAATCAGTCACCATTGTTAGTAGTTGACCTAGATCTTTAAGCATATATCCTCACTGCCTTGGAATCCATGTTTTCAAAGATCCTTCCCAAGCTTGTAGGACCTTAGTTCCACTTTTATGCACCATCAAAATTGAATTTTATGAAGCCCATCAGGGGAGGGGAGAAAACAAAACACCTTGGCTTTCTAAGACCCTTCAAACTCTTACTCCATTTGAGGACCATACTTTTGTCTAGCTCTAGATTCTAAAGAATTAATGTTTCCCTCCCATAAACCTATTAGTCTTCCACCATTCTTATATATGCCAAAATCATATCTTTTATATTCATCTTAATGATATAAAGTAGCATCCTAGGAATCTTACCCTTATCTTTAAGTATTCTCACATTTCTTTCCTTCCACAATACCCATACAAAAAAAATGAAAGCTAATTCACATGCCCTCTTTATTAGGGTGTTCGAGAACTTTGAGTTCTTCCATTGCCTGAAGAGAAGCACTGCATCCTTCGAGGGATTAACTAGCTAAAGGAAAAGCTTAAAAAATGAGTTCCATACTTCTCCTAAGAAGATGCAATATCCCAAATAATGGTCCAATGATTCCTCTTAGGATCTACAAAGACAACAAAAGAAAGGACACTAAAACCATTTCCATATAATATGATCCCATGTAAGAATATTTATATTCACAAGTAACCATAAGAAGTGCTTAAATTTTGGCCATAGAAAAGTAACCCACAATGATGACAAAATTTTATCTCCCTCTAGAATATCCTGCCTCACTGATAGCTTATATGCTTCTTCTATTGTGATCATTCCAATGGGCTTATGGCCCCATATTAACCTATATTTCCCTTGGTCGCTTCTTATCTTCATCTTCATGATCTCTTCTTTGATATTTTCCAACGGAAACTCCATGGATCTATTCCCCCAATCCTCCTAATATTTCCACCCTTTCCACGCTGAAGTAATCTAGCCCTCGATCAAGAAATATGCCACCTTTAACCCTCCTTTTTCTTTGGTAAATATTCTCAATTCCTTTAGATCATGTCTAGCATCCAACTTTGGAATTTTCTTCCATGACTCTTCCCGAAAGAGAGTAGTATTCCCATCTTGGATTTCCCAAAAGGCACGATCCTTAATTAAATACTTGTTTGATTATGACCACATCCATAGGGATGATCATGTTTTCAATTCCCCATCCTAAAGAAGATCTTCCTGCTAGTTTTTCCTAAGATACTTTATGGCCCAAATTTGCTTCCATAACTCATTTCCTCCATGAACCCACCTGTACCACAACTTAGCATATATGGTTTCACTTAAAATTCCTAGGTACCTTAGACCTAGTCCACCTACCTTTTCTAAGAGACACAACTTTTCCCAAGCCATCAAAGCCCATTTATTCACATTTTTTGTCCCTTACCACAACAAGCATCTCTAATGCGTTATGATGTCTTTTGAGACCCCTTTCAGAAAGGGAATCACCATCATCTATATAATGGAATATCCTACAAAATTAATTTCGCTAGCATGATTATCCTAGCTATGTTTAAGGCTTTGAAAGCCCAACTGTTGATATTTCAGACTAATTTGTCTAAAATTTCTTTCCACCGAGAAATTATCTTTAAATTCATGGCCAACAACACCCCTAGATATTTACATAGGGGAGAAGTAACTTTGAACTCTAAATTCTTCGCCAAATGATGCTGAATTAGATATTTACACTTAAAAAATAAAATATTTGATTTTTCTTTGTTCATCATTGTACGAGAGGCTTTCGAGAAAGTTTCCAACAAAGTGCTAAGCTCCTTTTCCTCCCTAAGATCCCATTGAACAAAAATGCAGATGTCATCCATGAATTGTTAATCTGCTATGGGGAGGTTTTCCCCATAAATTTGTAGACCTTTAATCCTACCATCTTCATAAACTCTCTTAAAAAACCTTCCCATACCTTCCACAACTAAAATAAACAAAAATGGAGATAATGGATCCCCTTGACAGAGACCCCTCCATGGGTTAAAGGTCATGGAAGGTAACACGTTAACTAATATTTAAAATAAATGAGAGGAAACGAATGATATAACCAAAGAAATACAATTCCATGAAAGCTAAATGCATTAGGAACTTGAAATATCTAATCCCAATTCAGCCTATCATAGGCTTTTGACAAATCTAACTTGATAAATATACTTGGTTTTTTTACCTACTTTGAGTGAATGCAAGATCTCTTAAGAAGTTATGATCCCATCTATAATCTGGAAACCCTCAACAAAGATAGTCTGTTCAGGACCAGTAAGATCCTTCAACAAAGGATTTAAATGTTTTACCATTACCGATGGGATTATTTTATAAATAACATTACATAGATCTATTTTCTTAAATATACCAGGATATGTTATCTTACCTTTATTTGGAATAAAGGTTAGAAAGGTTGCATTAATCCCTTACCACACTTTTTAGTATTCCTTGACTCCTCTACCACTTCACATGCCTCTTCCCCTTGAAAATCCCAACAAGATTTAAAAACATTCGTTGTAAAGTTTTATGGACCTGGAGCCTTGTTCCTCTACATTGTATCTACCACATCCTCTACTTCCTTCAAAGAGACCTCTCTCATTTAGGCTTCATTTGTTGACTAACTATCATCTTAGAGATATAGGCCCCAATTGTTTCAATGGTGTGTTGCCTACCTATTGGTGACTCTTCCATTATTTATTTGAAGAAATCCACTAGCTCTGACTCAATCTCTTCATGTGAAATATTTCTTTGATAATCACTCCCAACCAAGGAGAAAATCCTACTATGGTGTCTATGCTTCACCATAGCCTTACGAAAACAATGGTATTTTTTTCTCCTTACTTCAACCATTGGACCCTTGACATTTTCTATAGCTAGGACAAAATGAGAGATTAGTGACTACATGACTAAAACAGTTAGTCACAATAATTATCTGAAGTGAATTACTACTAAATTTGAACTATTTTATGTAACCCAACTAAAAATAACTAGCTTAAACAGATAATTTAGTCTAGGGATAAAATATATGACTAGATAATAAGTGACAAAATTAAAAATGATTAACGTAATTGACTACTATAGTCCAAGAACAAAAATATGACCAATTAACTAGTACAACAAGTACATGAATTAATCATTTATGCTAGTCCTTTTTAATTGTGTCGCTCTAGAAATGGAAAATTGCAATTTCGATATTGAAGTGTTATATTTCACTAAATGTTAACACTGCAGATGGATTCAGAGACAAAGGGGGTCTCTGAATCCATTTACAATGTTAAAATTTTTAGACAAAGGGGTTTCTTCCCCACATTTATGGATGTGATCCACAATAAACTAGTTAGTGTGGACTGATGCACCTTACTCGAGAGATTTGATCTATGCATTTGATAGTGTAAAACTAGCTAAATAGCCATCAACATTGATACAAAATTATTTAGCTAACCCTTACTTTCCCTACCAGAATACTCAAGTGAAACTTTTCCACATTTGTGAATACATGTAAAAAATAATTATAACCAACTTAACCACAAATTAATTATATATTTATTTCTTTTTGTTCTTCTACTATAATAAAAGTGCATACTTAAAAATATTTTCAATGAAATGAATGTTTAAAAATGTAATCATAAAGGGACTATGTAAATTATATTATTCACTTAAAAAGAAGGTGAAAATATTCAAGAGAACCCATACAAGCAACACAAATATTCAAAATAGCTTAAAAACTAAATTAATATACTTTCCATTTTCTAATTTTCCAAAAGAATAATTATTTTTCCTATTTTCCAAAAGAATAAGCCTTTTTCCTATTTTCCAAGAAAAAATAAAGAAATTCTCCTCAAATGTACGGCTTCATATGGTGTTTGAAAAGGTAAAGAATCTTCTATATTAATACAAATCAAGGTGGTGGAGGGAGAAATTAAAGAAAGTCTAAAAAGGAGAGAAGTGGTATCTTTCCGTATAATGTTTTCAAATGCCATTTTCTCTTACTACCATACAATTCAATTATTGAAAACCAACACCCAGTTTGTAACAATCTCGAAGGTAAAGAAATCAAGCAAAGAGATGGACATTGTACATGTCAACGTAAATAAATGTGTATATTCCATCGAAATTTCATGTGGGTTCACAAGCATTTTGAGGTCTTTGTAGCCATTTTCTCTCCATTTATCTATTTCTTTGGCTTTTAAACTAAAACGTGGTTGAATTTATTGGGGGTTTTGAGGTTTTGGGAGTGTTATTTCATGTTTCTTCATGTGAGTTTAGTGGTGGAGTAAGGCACCCATGACGCCAGCAATTTGGGGGAGATTTTGCAGCAAAATGATGGATTGGAATATCTGACCCTACGACTTCATGAAGCTATGGTGCAGGTCCTTTCAAAGGGACTAGCCAGAATTTTGGTAGAGGCCATTGGAGCAATTCGCAGCTTCAGAGGGGTTTTTTTGGTTATGCACACCGTTGTCAGATCTTGCTACTCTCTTAGAGGTAAATTTGGTTGCCCAAACCTCTAAAACAGAATAAAGTAGATTCCCTAAAGTAACCAGAGAAATGTTGATTAGGATAAATATAGGTGAGGTTGTTGTTCCAAAGCATACTTATGAATATAAAAATTCAAAATAAATTAATAGGTAATGGTATCAAATAATCATTGGCATGTTTTCAAGGGGTGTGGATTATGAAACTAGGCATTTTTGGGGATCGTATTTCATCCTCTAGCTTGTTGTGATAGATTGACCATTGTTAATGGAGGTGATGGAATATCGATTAATGTAGTTGGATTATAACATTCCAATGAATTTTTTTGATAAAGACGTTGTGGTTGGGTATATATTTTTCCAAATTCACCAAAGCACAAGCATTTCCTACAAGGTACAAACACATCATCAAGGAGACTCAAACCTTGCTAGGTGGGGGAAATAACGTTTACCTACTTTCTCTAACAAGCAAACCTCCTTTTTAAATAATATGCACTCTTGTTATAATGAAACAATTGTTGGAATATCCATAATGAAAGCTTGTGATTTGTCATACAAATTATGTCTTGTATTTCATAATTTCTCAAGTGGATCCCTTTTATTTTAACATCACAGGGTCAAATTTAAACTCTTTTACAATATCAAATTTACAACCTAATGACCTTTGGATTAGAAGCCATGACTGAGAAGTATTTATTCTATAAAACATACCTAATCAAAGTTGAAAATCTTTTTCAATATCAAATTTACAATCTGATGACTGTTGGCTTAGAAGCCATGATTGAGAGGTATTTATTTTGTGAAACACACCCAAAAGTTGCTACTAGAGTTAACTCTTATCTCTTAATTTGTCACCATTAAACATGTTCTTATATGGATTGAACCTGGGTCTCTGTAAAGAATGTTCACATGATTGACCACAAATAAGAGGTGCAGACTACCAGTTTTTTATCTGGAGGATCACATTGTGCTTGTGATTTTACACTACTAATCAACAATGTAAACCCATCATGTAATTCTCCCAAGAAATTAATTTCTTAAGAGATGAAGTAACATGTCGATCCCATAGAGTATAATCATGGATAAAAGGGAAAACCCCAAAATACCCAATGTTTCGGAAAGTTTTGGGGTATTTGGGCAAAGAAAACCAAAGTTGGGGTTTTGAGTGTACCTCACTCAATCAATGAAGGTGATAAATTTCCTCAAAGAAATTTATAAATAAAATAGGGTTGAATTCATTTTAATCATTATCATATTGGATCAATTATCTATATTTCATTCGATCCTGAGGCTTTGTCGATAGTGAAAGACTCTACCCTAGTTTATAAACTTATTTTCTCTTTTATTTTCATACTTTTTCTACTTGTTTTGGCACAATAAAAGAATTACTAACCATGTACGAAATGGTATCTCAAGGGAAGTTGAAGGTTGAACAAATTCCTCAACAAATATTCTCTAGGAAAAATCGCTCATGGCCTGATCTTTGAGAAAACTCGTTGAAACTGGGTGAATTTTCTAAGTTTGAGAAGTGTAAGTCCTTTAAGAAAAACAAAGTTCCTATTACTAGGTTGTGAAATTTCTTAAGGTCAAGTGTGTGCAATACCAAATCTCTCTCGGAAAGTCATACTCTTACGGGAGCTTAGCGCACTAGGAATCTCAATTTTATCTTTATGGAAAGGTTTGAATCATTAAGACTGTGATTCGTATTCATTCTGAAACAAAGTGATATTATTAGCATTGATAGCTAACTGAGCATACGAAAATGCACAATTGTCCACTACTTCTGTGATCCAAAGATTGGTAACTAAGTGTGAGTGTTGTAACAAGAAGTATGAGCTTTGAGGAAGGCTACTCAATCTCTCTGTTGTTCAATATTTATGGCATGTGAAGATATTCTTGAATTTTTGAGTAGACAATATTTCTGTAAGGTTTCAGAACTTGGAATATCTAATTAGGGTATTACATCATTTCTAATTTGGTTCTATATATCTCCATTAAATGTGGACCATATTGTGTGTGTATATCAAAAAAATTGTTCCATATTGTTGTTGGCTTGGGTACACTATATTGTTGGGCTTGTTGTACTTGTTGACTTGAGTTTCAAATTCATACATTTCTTTATTTAGTTTACTATAACTTTTGATAAACTAGTTATTTGCATTGAAGAATATGTTACCTATATTAAATTAACTATTCTTTGGAAAAATAAATTTTGTGGGAACCTTAGTGCAAAAATTGATTAAGAACACTGCACACAAGAAGAAAACTACTTACTGAAAACCCAAAGCAATCAAAATAATTATCAACCTAGCCTATAATTCAAAGCTTACAATTCAAAATTAAACCCTTTGGGAAAATTAATCATTTTCCAGGGTGGGATTTCCACATTGGGTAGTTTAATGCCCATTTCCCTACCTTGTTACCATCAACTCCCTCTATACGTGTATTCATACACCACCTTGGTTGATCCATACGGTATTCTTCCCATGGTAGTGAGATGGACCAAGAAGAAGTATTCTATATATCAGGCCTTCATGTGGTTGATTGCACCCTCAATGTACCTCCCATTTAATTATGTTACCAAAAATGGTATGGAAGGGAATTGTTTCTCTCCCAAAAAAGCATGGTGAAGAAACATAAATTGTACATAGAAAAAGCCATAAATTTAAAAAATAATGAATTATGAAAAATGTCATCATTACAAAGTGAAATCAATTTGGTTTATAACGGTGGTACATGTAATATGTGTATTACTTTCGAGTCTCCAATGGGACTTTCTTCTAAAATATCTCTTATGTGTACAATATGCATGGTACTTTGGGAGAGGAGGATTTATTTTAACCTTGAAAACTTCTTGATCTTGTTTTTGGTTCCATTACACTCTCATTTCTAGTAACCTAAGTAACGAAACACAACAAGATAGGTCCTGTCTCCCACATCGTATGTGTCAGACACCAATGCGGAAGGACACGTGTATGACACATGTTTGGAATGTCTTTGTTCACGGGATACCTATGAAACACATGTCTAACACATGTTGTCACTGTGTCCTCAATAAAAGTGGTCTTCTATCCATAAAAACATGTCTACCCTTTCATTTGAGATCATTCCACTCAATAGGTTAGAGCTGTCAAACATTTTGGAGTGCAGTTGAGGGTTATTATCTAGTGTTAGAAGGAGTTCCAAGTGTTTTTCAAGTGAATTTGTCAACCATTCTTTAATTTGTTTCTTCAAGAAGTCCATTTTCTTCTCCATTTCACAGAATTATTGGCTCAATAATAAGGGTAGTTGGAAAAAGTTAAAGGAAAGGGAGGAATGCCCCCATTGATGTTATCCCTTATCCCTCATTTTTCTGTAGGGATTGCTAGTGGTCCATCTGTTGGAAGTGCGACTAAGATAATAGCTTCAAATACTGAAAAGACATTGTTTTAGAAAGATAATAGGTTGAAGGGAAAAAGTTGTATGATTGAATTTCTATTATCATCATGTAAAATTGTAGACATTTTGGTTCTAAATTATTATAAAAAGTGAATTTTTGTATGTGAGATTTGCTAATTTATTATATTTTTTAATATATATATATATATAACTAAATTTTTTGTTTTCATGTGTGTGTAATGTGTATTTTTTGTCTTGTTGCCATAATTATCATGTCTTGTGTCTGACACTTGTATTTTTGTGTCCCTCGTGTCGCATGTCATCGTATCATGTGACTTAGATGGTAACATAAAATATTAACATGTGAAGGAACACTGATAGAGTACAGCCAAATTAAGGGCCTTGGCCTCCCCTATCTTCCTTCTCTATGTAGTCCTTATAAAAATCCAGCTTTCTACTACTGGTTTGGGGGATCCATTTGTGTCCTTTAGAGAGCAGAGTTGATTTTCTAAGAATTATTTAAAAGAAATAATTTTTATGAAGGCTAACCAAAGTTAATCCTTTATAAAATTCATGAAAACTCTTCACGAGTCAAACCAAAATTATGAGGTATCATATATATGTGTTTGTGTGTTAGTGCAATTCCTAGGCCATCCATTTGACATTTTGTTGGTACATGATTTTCAACATGTGTTTCTCATGGAGAAATATCTTAAAATGAGTTTTCCTTCTCATCTAAAATTATCAGAAACCATGCCCAGTGGATAGCTTAAATGGATCGACTGCAAAATAACCTTAAATCATGTTTGAAATGAGGAAGCCATGCAAAGCACTATGCACAATCCATATCTAAATGTTCATATTTCATTTTTTATCAGTTCAACCATTTCGCAATTAGATAATATGATAGGGAAATTGGAAAAATCAGCGATACTATAGAGTATTCTCAAAGAAACTCACATCAACATAATTATGACTATGAAAATCTACATGCAAAAATTAATAGAATTGATAAAGTTGATCGCTAGTAAAAAACTTAACAGTATGAAATAAGAAATTTTGAAGTTTATCCTCGGTGGTTTGCTTGCACAAAATAGAAGTGGTCCTCAAGCTCTTTGTATTTTTATTTGGATCCTAAACAATATAGTTACCAAGTGTAAATATTGAAGTTGTCAAAAAAAAAAATTAATTGTAGATAATAATTGGGAGTTAATACAATTTTCAAAAGGGGTTACTCTCAAAAGAACATTTAATATGATGCAGTGTGAAGCAACTAGATTTAAGCTTCACCCATCTAAAGGTGACGGAGGGCTCTGGATCTTGATCTTGATCAACAGGCCGTAGCGTAGGTGCTTTATTCGGAAATGCTTGAACCAGGGTTGCAAGGAGTTGGAACATCATTATCATCCAAAAGGCCTTCTAAGTGAAGCGTTCCGAGAACATATACTTTCTATATTTTTTTCAATGTGCAAAATACTCTTTATATTCTACATGAAGAATATACATGTTTTAGTCCATTACATCACAGTTTTTAGGTGATTAAATTAAATTTCATTATGTCACTTATGGGAATTGAACCTTGCTATAGAGGGTGCCAATCATTCCTTCCAACCACCCAAGACAAACCCCATTGACATCTCTTTCTCTCCCCCTCCCCCCCCCCCCCCCCATATATATGTATGTATGTATGTATGTATATTATCTCACTTTTATATTAAAAAAATTCAAATGCGAAATTAGTTGACGAATATATGAAAACACGCATATATGTACATTAATGATGGATTTTGCATCTTTTTTCTATAGAATTACACATTGAGTTGGGAAACTCCTGTTGAATAGATTTGTTGCTTTTAACTTAATTTCTAGCTTCTATTATTATCTATTAACATGTCTTCTTACTTATGCTTTGGAGTGTTCTTTCTTCAATACAATATACATAAAATTGAAAAAGATCAATCTTAGTTATTTTGAGTCCAATTTTAATAAAATGATTGAGATGTGTAATAAATGTGACATTAAGATTAAGTGACCTTTATAGATAAACAAAATGTTGTTAATATAAGGTGCTTAAGTTAAGTCAGTAGCACAACTACCTACTGAATTATATGTTTCGGTCCATTACATCATATGTTCAAAGTGATTACATTAAGCTCATCATGTCACTTATGAACATTGAATCTCGGTGGAGAGGGTCCCAATCATTTCTCCCAAGCACCTGAGACAAACTCCATTGACCTCTCTCTCTCTCTCTCTCTCTCCCTAGATATATATATATATATATATTATCTTTAATTTATATTAGAAAAAATCCAAATGCAAAATTAGTTGTCGAATATATGAAAACATGCATATTTGTAGATTAATGATGTGTTTTGCATCTGTTTTCTAGAGAATTTCCCATTCACTTGGCCAACTCTTGATGAAAAAGTTTGTTTCATGTAACTTAATTTGTATCATCCATTATTATATTTAGCATGCCTTCTAACTTCTACTTTGGATTGCTCCTTCTTCAATATAATATACATAAAATTTAAAAACCCGAATCTTAGTTATTTCAAGTCCAAGTTTAATAAAGTGATTGAAATGTGTAATAAATGTCACATTAAGATTAAGTGACCTTTATAGATAAACGAAGCATCATTAATATAAGGTGATTAGGTGAAGTCTCTAGCACAACTACCTACTGAATGAAGTAAAAGGTGTTCTAACCCCTATGTCAATTTATGAAATGACATGGTTTGAATGATGTCTTAACTAGACCATCTTAATCATGATCCCATGAAATTATCCATCATGCATATAGTCATTGTTTCTCATTTGGATTGTAGTTATCAGTTTTACATTTCCCATAGGAAACAATAATTTTCTACATTTTGCTTGGATGTTATTTAGTTGGATACTTTGGGATGAGTATGATTTCATCTTTTTTATTTATTGCATGGGCTTTGATCTTTGTCAGTTTTATTTTAAATCTGAGGCTATATCATTAATTATTTTCATGATCTTGGCATTTATACTAATTGGCATATCAATGTTGACAAAAGGTTTGGTTGGTTTATATCTGTAAGTTTTTTTCTGTTTTTTTTTATTAGTGATGGAATGCATATTGGATTTAGTTTGTTCTGTGGTTGTCATAGTCTTGTTTTCTTCCATTTTTATTTATGAATATCGTTATATCTACTAGGCAAAAATAAGGTATTTCTATATTTGTATTTTTGTTAAAGTATTTCCTTCACATTGACAGGAGTTTGTATTAGAACTTCATGAAATGCTAGCCATAGATGGAAGGGCTAGACAATTGGTATTATCATCTCTAAAGATAATGCAAAATTTGGAGGTATGTTTTGTTTTGAATTTGTCTGATCTTGAATATGAGGAATTAAAGAGGACCATAGAATGTACTTCGCAAGGTGATGGCCTTTCTTCCATCAAACATATTTAATTGTTTGGGCATTTCCTATTTGGATGGTCTTTTCACTCAGATTCATGGTTAGAGTTTTTTTCTAAGAAGCTACATTTATTGTACCAAACATGGTGAGACAATATTTATATCTTTTGGTTTATGTAATCATGGAAAATAAAATTTGTGGATAAAGGGAGGAAAATCAATATATAACACCATTATTATTTTATCCAATGAAGAACTTCACTTGGATGTTGAACAACCAATAGATCCACAAGGATCTACTTTCTAGAAGAATGACAATGATGTGATATGTCTTGCACAACATATCATAACATTATGCAATAAACCATCTTGGGTGCATCTCGCGAGTGGCGGTTCTTTGTAGAAAATTTTTATGTTCCCTTGAATTAACTGAGGAAACCTTAGATGAGAAAGTTTAGTCAAGGACAACTTTGATTACAAATCTTTTGAAGATTCTTGTTAGCCTTACAAAGGAAACAAATTTTGTTGTATCAAGGAATCATTTACTAATAAATATCAGTGAAGTGGTGAGTCTTTTGCCTAACTTGTTTAAGGTGAGCTTTGAAACTAATAATCATCATCCTGTGGATGTGGAGAACAATCTAGATCATCAACTGTCACTTATTTTGGAAACTTTCTTGTATTTTTTGGTTTTGAATGATACCATTTTTGAGAACATACACACATTTATTATTGTGGAAGAATGTGGAGGAATGAAAGAAAAAATTGTGTTCAGAAGTTGCATGTTGTTTACAAGCGTGAGGTTATTATTAAGATTTTGAGATTTGTTCGCTATGGTGGATCACATAACTATAAAAATAATCATTAGAAAAAAACAATTTAGGGTAGTCATGAAGCAGATGGGTTTGTAGACTTAACTTATACTTCTTCGGACTTTAACCTTTGCTCACAACATTTTTCCTTAAAATACATTACAGTAGGGAGAATCATCTGAGTGTTATATTTCCACAAGCAGACCATTTTTGAGAGGATATAATCATATTGCAAGTATTTTTGAATGCACATGAAGTAAAAACAAGGCCTTGGGGTGATAATTTGTGGCCAACTACTAGCAAGGATGGGTTGGGAGTAAATGATGCAAAGTATGCAAGTGGTCATGAACATGATACACTCTTTGGAGTTCTATTTTCAGAGGATGGAAGATAAGAATCTACATCTAATGGACATGAATAACCCTTCCCTATAAATGAAAGTGTTTATGACTCAAATATACCTTTACAAGGAGCTATTGAATTGCTTAGCTTTCTATAAGAGTGCACTTTTTCTACAGATTGGCATTCTTCTATATACCAATAAGCCTATTAGTAACTTAATTAAGAGATAATATTAACCATTGGAACATGATTGACGAACTCAATTAAGAGACATTGGAACATTGTTGACCATGGTTGACCATGATTGATTTTAACATCGAGACAATATTAAACCTAAAGGATTAATATTATAAACCAATGGTATATAAACCCTGAGATAAATATTATACACCCTAAAATAAACATGGTTGGCCATGGTTGACCACATTTTATTTTCATATTCACATAGTCTTTGTCATAATGTGATGTTGGACTGTGGTTGACCATGATTTATTTTCTTTTTGAGACAACCTTTTTCAGCATGTGACGTTCGACAATGGTTTACCATCGTTAACAATGGTTGATTTTCATATTGAGAGAGTATTTATCATAATGGAACCATGTTTGACCCATATGGGATTAGAAACCCAAGGTAAGAATATTAAATCCAACGATTAATATTATAAACCCTAGGTATATAAACCCTAAGATAAATATTATGAACCCTAAATTAAACATGGTTGATGTAACAACCCTTGTGAAAGGTTCATGTAATAAAAGTTAATAAAGGGTAAATAAAACCATGGGGTAAGCGACACATATTCGAAGCTTAATGTTGGGCAAAGATATCCTAGTGGGCATCACTTGATGTGTTTATGGCTAAGGAAATTGGCAAAGGCTAAGGAAAATACATTAAAAGGCTAAAAGGAATTTTTTGGCACATTTATTTATGAAAATAGAGGAAAATAGGAGAAAAGTAAGTTGAAAGGTCACAGGTTGTATGTGAGGAGTAAATTGAAGGAAATAATGGGAAATCAAGAAAATAGAGGCCTCATTAACAAAAGGAATTTTGAGGATTAGTTGGTAACCTTTTGTCAGTTCAAGTTTTGGAGCTCTCTCATTACTCTCTCTCTCTCTCTCTCTCACTCTTGGTCACTTAGAATTTTCTTGGACCACTCCAGCTTTGGATCAAGGAAGGAAAATCAAGCAAAGGGAAAGGAAGGAAAGCAAGGATCAAGGAAGGAAGAACGGGATCAAGTAGCTTCAGCAGGAATACTTGTAGGTAACATATTGCATGTGTGATTTCCTAGCTGGTTTTGACATGCATGGATTTTCATGTTGGTGTATGCCTCTCTTGTTGTTAGTGGCATGGTTTTTCTAGGTTATGATAGTGGTTTTCAGCCTAGCCTTTTCATTTCCAGATGCCATGGTGTGTTGGAATGTTTATCTCAGTTTTGATCTTTGGAATTGTCAAATGGATTTTGGAATTTGGGGTAGAGGTGGTCTCAAGGTTCATTCTCAAAGACCTAGGAATCCTTTGCTAGTTTTGGTAGGATACATGGTAAAGCATGAGGGAGGAGTCTTGGTTTAGGGCCTAGTAATCTGGTGTGGATTGCAGTGAATCCTGAGAGCTTTATGTGTCAGTTTAGGGCCTAGTGATCTAGGATTTGATTGCGGTAAACCCCGAGAAGCAAGGAGACAATTTTTTTTTCAAGGATAGTGATGGATTTTAGATGGCATTCCAAGTTCTGTTCAGTTTTACGATCGGGGCATCGTCTTTGGTGTGATCATAGTTTGGTGATGGTGGAGGTGGTTTAAACTTTGGATTCCATTGGTTTTTTTTGGATTTGTTTATCCATGATATTCCACATTCATGCTTGGAATATGGAACGGGGGTGACTGGATGAAACAAATATTTGGTTTATCCATGTCCAAAGTTGGGTGGAACATAGAAGTCTTAAACATGATCAGATTTCCCTATGGTTAATAAAAGCTAAGTTCTCTTGCTCTTATACTTGTTAATATGTGGATTTAATTACTAATATCTCAATTTTGTTTCCATGGTTTTATGTGGGTTATAAGCATGGTTAATTGAGTGGTTCATGTCATCAATACTTCATGTATTTTACTTGTAATGGTTAAAATGATGGATATAAGACCTAATTGATGTCATAAAATTTCAAGGGAGAAGTTTTGATCCTTCTTGTCATGTTCTATAAGAGTTTTTAGTCATTCATGTTGTGTCTTATATCTTAGACCTGTAGATTGCATTGATTCCAAGTGTTTGACAGGATGTTAGTATCAGTTGGGGATGTTCAGACCTAGTCCTAAAGTTGATTTTTGGTTTATTATTATTGTCATCATGTGTTTGATGGATTATGAAAATTACAACAAGTTTTGGGCAGTTGCCTAAATTCTTGGCTAGAGAAGTACCTTAAAATCTGTGGATGATGGCAAAGGTCTACTCGTAAAAGTCCCTAGATGTAGGAATGCAGGCCTGTCAGAGCATCCATAGGTCTCTGGATGTTGACATGCCCATAGAATGAGAGCTTCAAAAGGTCAAGAGGTCTAAAAGGTTAGTGCGACCCAGGGGTAGGATATATGAGCAGTTGGGATGTCTCCTGTCGATTTTTTCTAATATAGGAGGTAAGGTTGATGTGTTTCCTTTGATTCCATTTCCTTGAGATCATCAAGGAGGTTGAATCATATCATAGTAGCCTCTCATCACATGTTTTCTCTGGTATGCTGGTTACTTCAGTAGATGTGGGAGGAGGGTGTTTACAGATTCGTATCAGAGTGTGGTTGCGCTCTCCTTGGGTGAATGTGCTTGTCATGAATTCATGTCGATTGCACATGTGTCAGTCATCCTTGAATGCTTGTTTCATATTCATGGTGTTGGTCATGGTCATAGTCATGTCGCCATGAGAATATGGATGTCATTGTGTGAAGTGCGTTGTCATCGATATATGAATGGAAGCATTTTGCTCATGTTTGTGTATGACCAGTGTACAATGATACGGTTGTGTTGTCATGCATGAGGTTATGGTATGTGCAGTTGATATATTCATGTGTTGATGACCGAACTCTAGATAGACTGATGATTACATGGTTATATGCTTATTTATCATATGTATATATGTTGTTAGGATTATGTTATACATGTATCAAGCTAATTTGATAATATTGAAGATGAGATATTGTCCCCAAACTATGCAAAGGTACGTTGGTTTATTGTGATTTGGTTTAGCTGACATAGTATGACTTGCAGGAGAAATATCAAAATGGCTAGAAAGATGGTAGATTACAAAGACTCTTTCTATGAATGAGATGAGCAATGTGGTGTTAGGGACTATTCTGATTTGGAAGACACATTGAGAAGATTGAAGGAATACATAAGGAGTTGTAAGGTGGGCAATGAAAAAATAATGCAGGCACAAGAGAGACAAGTAGAGGTTAATGCAATACTACTTTAGAGTTTGTCAGAATTGCAGTGATAATGACCACTTTGGATTAGCCATGAACAAGAGGAAAAAGCTAATGAGGAATATGGAAACAAGTGTTATGGTGGTCACAGGTCTTATAGAGACGACACGATGAGAGATGGAAAGTTGTTGGACACTTTGGATATGAGAGGTGATGGACATAGGTACTATTCTAGTTTTGGTTTGGACAAACACCATGATTATAATCATTATCATCTTTGTAGGAGTTATAGGGGATACTTCCAGGATGATTTTAAGAAATAAAATCCACCTACCTTTGATGGAGAGATGAATAAATCACAAGATGAAGAGGCATGGTTGCTTGGTATGAGGAAGTTCTTTAGATTGTATGATTATTTAGAAAACATGAAAGCAAAGATAAGCCACTTTTAGTCTCAAAGGTAAAGTAGAAATTTGGTGGGAAGATGTGAAGAATGTTAAATGTATAGATGAGGATGATCTCACTTGGCATGAGTTTGAGAGGCTCTTAAAGAAAAGGTATTTTTCGAAGAGATACTTTGATGATAGAACTAAGGAGTTTTATGAGGTGTAGATGGGTTCCATGATAGATGATGATTATATTAGCAGGTTCTTGGAGCTATTGAGATATGTGCCTTACCTCAAGGAGGAGAAGGCTAAGGTTCAAATTTTGATTAGTGGACGACTAGTAGAATAAAGAGACCAGATTAAGTTCGATGAGCCTAGCTCCTTGGAGGAATCCATGCGAAAGTTGAAACACTATTATGAGAAGTCAAAGCGCAAAGTTGAGCTTAAGAATCACTTTAAAGGGAATGAGAAAGCTAAAGGGAAATGGCCACCAAAGCGAGGAAGACCTCCAGATGAAAGTGAGAAAGAAAATGTAGTCCCTTAAAATAGGTTCAATACAACTGATAGGGGACATGGAGAGCAGCATACTAGAGGCAGTGGTAGAGAACCATTGCAGTATTGGATATGTGATAACAATCATTGTAAGAGGGATTGTCTGTAGTATCAGAGTGGTGGTAGACACCGGATCTATAGTGCTAAGGAGGCACATACAGTTGGTGATGTTGGTCATAACATTCGTAGAATCAATGTTTCTATGGAAAATAGGTAGGTGGATCATCACACATCTATTGTTGATATGGATAGTAAGATTTGTGATAAATTTGTTTCTATTTTGATTGATCAGAGACCTAACTATAGTTATATTAATACTAACCTGGTTGATAAGTGTGGTTTGAGAAAATAAGTTCACGCATAATCTTGGTTGGTACAATTTGCTATAGGTATAAAGAAGAGAGTTCACCATTGGCTAAAACATTGTACATTTGAGTTTTTGATATGCCTACAACAACACATTTGAATGTACTACCATTGCGATGCTATAGTATGATTTTGGAAATGGATTGGTTGTACTTTCACAAGACCAAAGTGGATTTCTTTGACAAGGCCATTGAGTGTGTGGATGATAGTTGGGAAAATAGAACTTTGTAGGGGAAGAAGAAGCCTACATCAGTGAGGATGGTTACCGCTATGCGGGTTAAGCATAGTTCCAGAAATGGTGTGATCTTTGCAGTGTATATATCTAGTGACAAGGGAGAAAATGTTGAGGATGCATAAATCTTTAAGAGGTACCCTATATTGCACCAATATCAAGATGTGTTTCTAGTAGAGATTCTAGAGTTACCTCCTCATAGGCAAGTGGATTTCTCTATTGAGTTGGTGCCAAGGGTAGAACTAGGATCGAAGGCAACGTACAGGATGAGCACTCTGGAGCTAGTAGAGTTGAAATTGCAGTTAAAGGAGATGCTTGACAAGGGATTCATTAGGCCAGGAGTATCGCCTTGGGGTGTAGCAGTGTTCTTTGTGAAGAAGAAAGATGGTACTCTCAAATTGTGAATTGATTACTGGCAATTGAACAAGGTAACGATTAAGAACAACTACCCTTTGGCGAGGATTGATGATTTTTTCATCAGTTGAAGGGAGTGGCAGTGTTCTCCAAGATCGACATTAGATCGGGATACCATCAGGTACGCATCAAGGAAGACGATATCTTCAAGACTGTGTTTCAGTTTAGGTATAATAATTATGAGTTTTTTGTAGTTCCATTCAATTTGACTAATGCTTCAACTACATTTATGTGCCTGATGGATAGTGTGTCGTCCTTGTCTAGAAAAGTTTGTTATTATATTCATTGATGACATATTGGTATATTCTAAGAAGGGGGAAGAACATGTCGAGCATTTAGCAGCAGTGTTAAGATTGCTAAGAGAGCATCAGTTGTATGCTAAGCTTAGTAAGTGCAAGTTCTTTCAGACATAAGTGCATTACTCAGGACATGTTGTTTCCATGGAAGGCATAACATTAGATCTAGAAAGGATAAGGGCCATCATGGAGTGGGAAACTCCTAAGAGTGTGGATGAGGTGAGATCATTCATGGGATTGATAGATTGCTATTGGAGGTTCATCAGGAACTTCTCACACATCGCACATCCTATCATATCATTGCAGAGAAGAGGTAAGAAGTTCAAATGGAAGGAAGAAAGTGCAGCTCAAGCAGTTGTTGAACGTACTAAAGATTACAGATCTGGAAAATGAGTTTGTAGTGTGTACAGATGTTTGCAAGAGAGGACTTTGTGGAGTTCTCATGAAAGAAGGAGAGGTAGTGTTCTATCAGTGATGGAAACTAAATGAGCATGAGCAGAACTATCCAACTCATGATGTTGATCTAGCAACGATCATACATGCATTGAAGATGTGGAGGCACTATCATCTTGGGAGGAGGTTTGTATTGATGAGTGATTATAGTGGGTTGGGGAATTTGTTTGACTAGTTGAATCTAAACACTGAGCAAGCTAGATAGTTGGCCACCATTAGTGAGTATGAATTCGAGATCAGATACATCAAAATAAAGGAGAACGGAGTTTGTGATGCTCTTAGCAGGAAGGTACAGGTAACTCATATAACACTTATGATCTCTTATGAGACAGAGTTACAAGATATGATCTTGAAGGAAGGAAAGTGTGATGGAAAGTACATGGATATCATGCATATGTTATAGTAGGGTATAGGTACAGGTACACGTACATGTGATCAGGATGCAGATTATCGCCTCACAACAGATGGTTTGGTAAGATTTACGGATAGGATCTATGTGTCAAATTGCAGTGAGCTCAAGAATTTGTGGGAGTTTCACATGAATCCATACTTAGGTCATCCATGATATCAGAACACATTGATGATGGTGAAGAAGTTCTATTATTGGTTGAATTTGAAAAAGGAAGTGGAAGAGTTTTTGGCTGCATGTTTAGATTATCAGTGGGTAACAGTACAATGTAAGCATCCAAGTGGTCTACTACATGCTATTTTGGTTCTGGAATGGAAATGGGAGGTCATTTCCATGGATTTCATTACAATTCTTCCGAGAGCAGTGAGACAACATGATTCTATTATGGTTGTAGTCAAAAGGTTGACCAAGGTAGCTCACTTCATTCCAGTCAAGACTACATATTCAGCGAGTGAGGTGGTACAAGTTTTCATCAGAGCGATAGTGAGATTACATGGTTTTACGAAGAATATTATTTTAGAGAGGGATGTAAAGTTCACTTCCAAGTTCTGGAAGGAGCTATTTGCAGTTTTGGGTACAAAGTTGGCCTTCGGTATAGCTTACCATCTAAAGACATATGGAAAAATAGAGAGGGTCAATAGGATCTTGGACAAGGTCAATAGGATCTTGGACATGATCTATCTTGTGATGGTCTGCATAAATTGAGAGGGTCACAAGATGGACAGAAGAGTTATGCAGACCATCACAGGATAGATCATGTGCTAAGTTGACACCATGGTATTTTAAGCCTTTTTAGATCCTTGAGAGGATTATACCAATGGCCTATCTACTTTCACTTTCTCCAAGGTTGAAAGTCCATGATGTTTTCCATATTTCATTGCTTAAGAGGTATATAAAGGATTTTGATCATTTTATTGATTGGTCTGTATTATAGGTGGAGCAAGAAGGAGAGTTCCAGCTGGAGCCTCAGTACATACTACAGTGGAAGCATGTCATGCTCAAGAACAGGGCCATAGAGAAGTTTAAAGTGTAGTGGACACACATTGGGCTCAAAGAAGCTACATGGGAGATGGTAGATCAAATGTGCGCCATGTATCCTTCATTGTTTTCCAGTTGAGGCAAAGTACTTTTGCTTTGATGTTTGGTATATGTTTGGCATATGTTTTGTTGATGTTTTTGTATATGTATATATATGGATGTAAAGGCTTCCATGAGCTAAGTTATACAGCTCCAATAAGTAGTATGGTTGTTAACTTGTCATGTTGTCATGATTTTTTTCTTTTGAGAAAGTCTTTCATTGTAAATACTGCAACGAGCTAGTTTATAATGCTCCATGGGTAGTGTGTTTTATTTTTAGTGATTTTTCTAAGGTCTTGCTCTGGTTTAACACTGAGGATGGTGTTCCCCAAGGCGGAGGGTTCTGTAACATCCCTGGTGAAAATTTCCTGCCATAAAAGTTAATAAAGGTAAAATAAAACCACCCGTAAGGGACACGTATTCCAAGTTTTGGCAAAGATATCCTAGTGGGCATCACTGGATGTGTTTACGGATAAGGAAATTAGCAAAGGCTAAGGCAAAGGCATGAAAAGGAAAAAAGGAATTTTTGGCACATTTATTTATGAAAATAAAGGAAAACAGGAGAAAAATAAGGTGAACGGTCACAGGTTGCATGTGAGGAGGAAATTGAAATAAAATAATTGAAAATAAAAAAAATAGAGGCCTCATTAATAAAAAGGCTTATAAGGATCAGTTGGTAACCTTTTCTTAGTTCATGTTTTGGACCTCTCTCATTATTCTCTGTTTCACACTCTTGGTCACTTAAAGTATTCTTGGAGCACTCTAACTTTGGATCAAGGAAGTTAAAGCAAGCAAAGGGAAAGGAAGGAAATCAAGGATCAAGGAAGGAAGAGTAGGATCAAGAAGCTTCAGTAGGAATACCTGTGGGTAACATATTGCATGTGCGATTTCCTAGTTGGTTTTGACATGCATGGCTTTGCATTTAGGTGTATGGTTTTCTTGGTATTGGTGGCATGGTTTTTATGGGTTATGACAATGGTTTTCAGCCTAACCTTGCCTTTTCTGGATGCCATGGTGTGTTGGGATGTTTATATTAGTTTTGAGCTTTGGAATTGCTAGATGGACTTCAGAATGTGTGGCGGAGGTGGTCTCAAGGTTCATTCCCAAAGGCCTAGGAATCCCTTGACCAATGTTGGTGGGATACACAGTAAGGCCTGAGGGAGGAGTCTTGGTTTAGGGCCTAGTGATCTAGTGTGGATTGTGGTAAAACGTCAGAGGTTGGTGTCTTGGTTTAGGACCTAGTGATCAACGATTGGTTTGCAGTAAAGCCTAAAAGACAAGGAGATAGAAAATTCCTCAAGGATAGTGATAGATTTTCAATGGCATTCTAAGTTCCATTTTGTTTTGTGATTGGAGAACCAGTTTTGGTGGGATCACAATTTGGTGAGGGTGGAGGTGGTTTAACCTCTGGATTCCCTTGGTTTTTTTGTATTTGTTTATCCATGATATCCCACATTCATGCTTGGAATATGGCATGGGGGTGACTGGCTAAAAGAAATATTTGGTTCAACCATATCCATGGTCAGGTGGTACATGGATGTCCCAAACCTGGTTAGATTTTCCTATGGTTAATAAGAGAAAAGTTCTCTTCCTCTTGTACTTTTTGATATGTTGATTTAATGACTATTATGTCACTGTTATTTCCATAGTTTTATGTTGGCTATAAGCATCATTAATGGACTAGCTCATTTCATGGTTACTTTATGTATTTACTTGTAATGGTTAAAACAATGAATACAAGACCTGATTGATGTCATAAAAGTTAAAAGGATAAGGTGGTGATCCTTCTTGTCATGTTTCATAAGAGTTTTCATTCATTCATGTTTTGTCTTGTATCTTAGACCTGTAGATTGCATTGATGCCAAGTGTTTGACAGAATGTTAGTCCCAATTAGGGATGGTCAGGCCTAGTACTAAAGTTTATTTTTGGTTTATTATTCTTTTCATCATGTGCTTGATGGATTCTGAAAGTTACATCAAGTTCTGGGTAGTGGCTGGAATTTTGGGCTAGAAAATTGCCTTAAATTCCACAGATGATGGCAGAGGTCTACTGGGAGAAGTCCCTGGACGTAGGCATGCAGGCCTATGAGAGCATCCAAAGGTCCCTTGACACTGGCAGTCTCAAAGAATTAGAGTTTCCAGAGGTCAAGAGGTCTAAAAGGTTAGTGGGACCGAGAGGCACGATGTCTCAGTGGATGGGATGTGTCCTGGGGGTGTTCTTGTTGATGCAGGAGAAATGGTTGATTTATTTCCATTGACTCAATTTCCTTAAGATGACCAAGGAGGTTGAATCATATCATAGTAGCCTCTCGTCGCATGTTTACCCTCGTTGGTCAGTTACTTGGGTAGATGTGGGAGGAGGGTGGTTACAGGTAACCATTTTCTACCATGGTTTATTTTCATATTGAGACAATATTATCATGATGTGACGTTTGACCATGGTTGTCAATCGTTGACCATGTTTGATATTCATATTGAGACAAGCTTTGTCACAATCTGACATTGGACCATGGTTGTGCATGGTTAACCATGATTATAAACCTAAGGGGTGTATATTCAACCTTAGGATTAATATATAAACTCTATGAATAATAGTATACCCTAGGAATATGAACTCTTAGATCGATAAACCTAAGATATTGATATTATAAATTGAAGGGATTAATTCTAAAACCCCAAGGGAATAATATTAAACGGAAGGGACTAATTTTAAACTCAAGGGACTAATATTATAAACCAAATGTATATAAATCCTAAGATAAATATTATAAATTCAAGAAATTAATAAAAACATAATGGATTAATATTATAAAACCAAGGCATGTAAACCCTAAGATAAATACTATAAACATTTAAATAAATATGGTTGACCACAATTGATTTTTGTATTGAAACAATCTTTGTCACAATGCGTCATTGGACTATGGTTGAGCATGATTAATTTTCATATTGAGACAAGCTTGGTCACAATGTGATGTTGGACAATATTTGACCATGACTGATTTTTATATTAAGAGAATCTTTGTCACAATGTGACCATGGTTAATGACCGTGGTTTACCGTGACTGATTTTCATATTGAGACAATCGTTTTTACAATGCGACGTTGAAACATGGTTGACTATCGTCGATTTTCATATTGAGACAATCCTTGTCACAAGGCGACATTGGAACATGTTTGACCATAAATGATTTTAACATAGAGATTATAAACCTAAGGAATTAATATTATAAACCAAAGGTATATAAACTCTTTGAGAAATATCTACAATCCAACTAGAAATAATTGAAGAAAAATTTCAATTTGATTTCCTGCAAGTCCAAATCTTATTTTTACAATAATTTGAATATCACCATCACACTAATTCCATGACACATGAGGTTTTAGAATATATTAAATTTTGATAATAAATTGTATTAACTTTAAATATCTTATTATTATTATTATTATTTGAATGAAAATATCAAATAAAAATTAAAGAAAAAATTATTGTTTAAATAAAATAACTTAAATGGTAAATAATTTAGTTATTTTTATTTTAAATATTATAAATAGTTTCCCTAAATTAATTAACTATAACATTTTTTTATGGCATGCAATTATATAATACTCTTACACTATCACGATTTATCAATGTCACATTTTTAGTCGCAAAGAGATGGGTTGCAATTTCAATAATTTACTTGGGGACCAACACTCGCATAACCCAAATAAGAATAAGATCAGAATAGTTGATGACAAGAACAAAGTAACCCACACTATATCTAGACTACACGTTTAGAAATGAAGTAGCTTTTGGAGGTTTTGCTATTAGCCTGGACCGGTAGTTGACATGAATGTTTAGTCAATGCATTAATTATGTGACATCATTCACAAGTAATGCATGGTGTGGTACAGTTGAAGCAATAATTGACCCAATATTCATGTAAATTGGATTGAGGCTCGTGGACTCTAAATGCTAATTCCACTCATTCGGAACTGTATTTTTGTACTTGTTCGAGTATTATCATATTCGGTATTCACCATTTTTACTTTGTTTTTAGTTCACCTACAATCATCTTATGTTTTTTTAACTGTCCATTGCGTGTGACTAAACCATATTTCGTTTATCGTTATCTCTTTTTGATGTGTTTAGTTTCTGTAGATTATGACTTATTTCATGTCAAGTAGGCGAGCTGTAATTGTATAAACAATTCAATTGGGAATATGACCTTTTCAAAATATTTCCCTATGTTTGTCTAGTTTCATACTAATCCTTATGTGCATTTCATGTACAATGCGTTTATTCAATAAATTTATATTTGTCGAGGTCTGGCAATATTGATTGACAGGTCTAGATGAATGATCAAATTAATAATATGAAATAATAGTGACAGGCTTCTCATTGTTTCACGATCAGGAGCATTTATTCCTGTAAAATCCCGAATATAGCCCAGCAATAATATGTTCCGTGTTGAAAGCCTAAAAAATGTGATCAATTTATAAATACAAAATTATGAATATGATTTTCCTTATGTTTCTATCATTGGGCGAAGAGCAAACGAGCACTATCAAACAATCTCCCCGTCCAATTAAATTTGAAAGAAAAGAATTGCAGCATTATGAAACAACTCCCTTTATGTACATCTGGAAGCATGTGAACATGGGGCAACATTTGATAAAGATGCACCCTTGTCCAGAAGTGTAAGCCAGCGTGTTCCTCCTGGCATGTATTTATGAAAGGCAGATCCTCTCAGAAATTGCAAAATATATATTTTTCAATATAGATTAAAAGTGTGTGGGAAAATCAATTTTATTGAGTTTCATTGTTCAGAACATGTGCCTTTTTATATAAAATATTACAGATTCAAATCGTGAAAAAATTAGAATATTTACATCTTTCTCAACTTTAACGGTTAAAACTTAAAAATAAAAACACTACCTGAAAACCAATCCTTGTCCCCCGAACAACACACCAATTAAATTTTATGTCTTGGCCGTGGCTTTAATAACTATTAATGTATGTAGCATGTAATTTTCATTTTCTGTTTCATGGAGGCTATTCGGTGCAGTCTGGAGCCTTTTGCACGCTTCCTAAATGTCATTGCCCTTCCATGATGTTACTTTTCACAACAATCTAATTACGGAAATCGAAACACTATCAAATATAAACAGCCATTATCAGGCATCAGCAATAAACCCAGATAATATTTAACAGACTAAGCAGTGCCCTGATCATATCTATAACATTCCATGATAATTATTTTCACGGATCCTCGATGAGATTATTATGTAAGAAGGCCATAGTATTGCTGTCATATTATTGGCAAAATTGTCATACAAACCAAACCCATACACAAACCTAAAACAGTCTCATGGCATCGTTTCGACTTCATTGGAACATTTTATAAAATCGCTCATAGATTTCTTTAGTACGAGCTTCTGAAATTATGAGTACTTAGCCAAGAATATATTAGCAGCCATTAATAAGGTGCCCTAGATTTGGTGTTCTTCATTCCGCCCCACATCAAGCCCCAATATTCTCTTAGAGGAATGCATTATTTTCCTTGGTGGGCTCATTCTGTATGGAGGGGATGCCGAACCCAATTCCTGAGGGATGAAGAAAAAACCTTTTGTAAAAGTTGGAGTCTTCCGCTTCATCTTTGGTTTTCTGGGCGCAGGGGGACATTCAAGCAATTTGGGTATTATGTGTTCCTCACTCTTGGGCGTTTCACAACCATCCTGATGTCCCATAGCTAGTGATTTGTTCTCCATTGCGGAAGAAGCACCATGAGCGAACCTGCGGTAAAGCATTTTGTAACGTGGCGATTCGGCAGGCGAGGGGCCCGTCGATTCAAATTCGGCGGCAAGAAGGCCGCCCATTCTCCACTAAAAACATAACATATGACCTTTTAAAATGGAACTTGAAACGCTTCGGAATCTACCACCCACCACTTTGGCCACTTAACAGAAACCCCAGCCATAGATAAGCTCTATGGTAAATGCTCTATGGTAAAGCATATTTCCAGAAATGTAAAAAGTCAACCAACCTACTTCCAGCTAAGCTTAATGAAATATAATAGCTTATGAGCCCATTAATATGACAAGAGTCTCTTCAGTTTTTGGTGGTTGCATTTACAAAAACATTAATTTTTTGTTATCTTAATGTATTAGGGGCATTACGTGCGAAGGGAGTCGACCTTCATGTATCCAAGGAAGACAGAGTCCATCTTCATGTATCCAGGTCAACATTAAGCATATATTTATATTTTATTGTACTAAGGCTAGTAATTGCAAACAAACTCTTTATTTTAATCAAAATTGTATAGATATTTTAACAATTATTTTAATCAAAATTGTATAGATATTTTAACAATTATAAATTTAAGTATTAGGAGTTTAAGCGGTGCATTATATTAGATATTATTTTGGATTTAACTATGTTAAATAAGTTATTCACGTGAATAGTTTATTTAAAGCAGTTAAATCCCAAAATGATATCTAATATAATGCATTTTGGATTCAACTATGTTAAATAAGTTATTCAAGTGAATAGCTTATTTAACGCAGTTGAATCCCAAAATGATATCTAATATAATGCTGCGTAAACTCTCTAATAATTTAAATTCAAAAAGAGTGAAGGGATCTCTACTTGAATGGTTCATGATGCAAAATATTTGCTAAACTTTTGCAAATGAGGTAACAAGCTAAGTGGGTCTGATTGTGGGGAAAACTCCATAGTTAAGCGCGCTTGAGCCAGTGGCGATGTGGGACGGGTTATCTCCAAGGAACTCCTCGTTAGGGGGTGCAAGCCTAGGAAGTAATGATTGATGCTATGTGATTCATTTAACTAGTTTCAATCCCATTTATTCATCCCTGATCGGATGCAATGAGTGCTAAGTGAGCTATTCAAAAATCATGAGAAGCAATGAATGCTAAGTGAACTATTCAAAAAGCATGAGAAATTAGTCAATTACCTTCATGAAAAAAATGGTTATACGTTAATGTTTAACAACTAAATTATGATAGATTTGATAAACTTTCCCACATGTGAAAAAATAATAATAATAAATTAGAATTTTAATTTAATAACTAAATTATGAATTATAATTTTGATAAATTTTCTCACTTAAAAAAATAAAAATAAAAATAATAATAATAGTAATTAAACTTTTAATTTAAATTGTTTCATAAATTTCAATGAAAAATACATTTCTTCCTTACCCCGTTTCGATTCTTCTCAATGAAAATGGCTTCTTTAATATGAAATTATCAATGAAAATGGCTTGCTTAACATGCTTCATAGCCTCTTCCTAATAGTGTTGGGCTTCATAAAATGTTCCATAATAGCATTCACGAAGGCTTAAATAATAAGAAACAGTAAATGTCAAAAAGTGCGATTTTTTTTACAATGTAGTTAATGGACTGTAGTTCAAAAGTTAAGCCATAAACCCCATAAGCTATGGTAGCTAGAAGCTTAAGCGAAACTGCTCTCGAGACTGTTCGTAAATGACATCATCATACCCCATGTTAAAGAATGAAAGCCATTCATAAATACATGGTCAGTGCTCAAAGATCAATATGAGTTAAGAATATAAATATAGTCCTATTTTTTAGAGTAATTTTCTTTGTGTTAAAATGGAGGATAATGGAAGTGTTATAAACTCAAAAATGAAATAAATTAAACACAAACTTGGTGAAATAGTTAAAAAATATCTAACACTAATTTAGTCACTATAATTTTAAATTGTATTTTCGATTAATACAAAATTTTCATTATAGCTCTTGTAATGAGGGTGAAGGGATAAACATTTGATGAGTTAGTGGATAAGAAGGCCCGTGGGAGAAAATTAAAGGAGGAAAGTAACATTTGAATCCATGTCAAGGACAACCACTTACAAGAATATATGAAAATATCAATACAAATGATGCATGTTACTATTATGGTATTATTGGTCACTTTGCTGGAGGTTATCCAAAAGGACGTATGATCAATCCAAACATATAAGGAAAAGAGTGTAACATGTAGACATAGACACCTTGTTGACAATGATGCCTCCATAAATAATGATTTCAAAAATATGAAGTTGTTTGTTCCTGTTGTTTATTTATCTGTTGAAGCTAATGGTATCAATTCCCGGTTCATAGACTCGGTTACATCAATTCATATGTATTGCAATACAGATATATATTACGAAGACATTAATGGTGTTCATATTTAACTAGGAGATAATAGATCTAATGAAATAAAAGGGCATGGATCTATGACTTTTCCTAATGGAAAGGATAAATAGATCCAAAATGTTATGTATCTACATTGTATAGATATGAATTTGATTTTTGTCTCTACAGTGAATTATTAAAGTTTAAATATTGAATTTGTGAAATCTTAATGTGTAGCGAAGGATATGTAGGATTATTACAAACTTGTAACAGCAAGAGTAAGATTTGGAGGCCCTCATAAGATTGATGTAACTAGGATAGGACATTAAGAATTGACATATGCATCCATGTCAAATGTAGAGCTGAGGCATCCAAGGTATGAACATTTGAATCATAATGATCTTATTTTGTTTGAAAAGAAAATTATAGTAAAGGCTCTGTCAAATCTTAAGTATGAGCATACTTAGTGTGAAGGATCCGGAATAGGTAAATATTATAAGGAAGAATTTCCTTTACACATAGAGAGAAGAGAACATGAAATTCTTGAGTTAGTACATATTGATGTATGTGGTCCTATCCAAACAATGTGCCTGAAGGAGCATATTATTTTCTTATTTTCTAAGATGATAGTAGTAGATATAGTTGGGTGTATTTTATTAGGAAGAAAATCGATCTATTATAGGATTTTAAAGAATTCAAAAATGTGGTTGGAGAAAAAATAGGAAGGTACATCAAAATAAAGGGAATGAGTAAATATCAAGAGAATTCATCAATAATTGCAAAGGAACTAAAATTTTATAGTGGTATATAGTCCCACATATTCCTCAAACTTAACAAAATGGAATAATTTAGAGGATGAATATAATGTTCAATGAATGTACTCGAAATATTGTAAGAGATAAAACTATATTTAATGGTTTTGGGCTAAATATATTAATACTATTTTATATCTCATAAATATAAGAATAGATAAATTCTTAAAGCATAAGATGCATTTGAAGCTTTTTATGGTTTTAAACCAGAAATTAGACATCTCACAATATTTGGAAGCATGGTATTTTCACACATTACCAAATAAAACATAATAAATCTAGATGCCAAATAAATGAAATGTATTTTTATTGGTTATTGTAAAGATTATAAGGCTTATAAATTGTTTGACCCATCACTCACAAAGTATTTACAAGAAGAGATGTTTTGTTTTATGAATTTGTATATGAAATGAGAAAAGAGGATAATCATGATGTGTGTCATCTACTTGAAAAAAATGATGAAAGTGTCAAAGAAGAAGAAGATTTTTAACATGTGCCTTTGAAGATTTGAGTAGCATGGATGCCTCAAGTCCTCAAAGCAGAGCAATGGGAAGAGATAAAGATACACCATAGAGAGAAAGGAGAGATGAAGGAACATACCATGGGGGTTAAAACAACAAATCTAGATAAGGTCTAAGGACTATGCTTTAATGACTCAACTAATAGAGCCTTTGAATTTTGAACAATCTAAGTGTCATAAAGAATGGACAGAAGCTATGAAAGAAGCATATAATTCTATTATGAAAAATGAAACATGGAATTAACATAGTTATCTTAAAACAAAGTCCCTATAGATCAAATTGGTTATATAAATTAAAATTTGATATCGATGGAAGCATAGAAAAATATAAGGCAATATTAGTAAAAAATGGTTATTCAGAAAGAGAAGGTATACATGATGAGGATACTTTTGAACAATTCGCCAGGGGAAAATATTTATGTAGTGTTACTTTTGAGGCAATATGTCTTAGGACAATCCATGCAGATATTGGGGAAGAGTAGCAAGTACCTACAATTATCAATTATAATAACCAAAATTCTATCAAATTAAAAAATAACCCAATATATCATGCCATCAAAAAACATAGTGAAACAAAACATCATTTTATAAGAAAAAAGATACATTATAAGAAAAAATATACATTAAAATGCAGTTGCATTATAGTTGTTGCTATATTTATGCCATAAGGCGTTTCCCTCTGAAATCCATCCCCCTTTTTTCCTACCTGTCATCCTTGGACACCGTACGATTAGATGTTAGACGATTACAAAGACTTGAACCGTCGATCTTTGTGATGCTCTGTGTTTCCCTCGCTGTGAAGGCAAGAGTCGTTTAGGTAAGGGTGGGTGCGGGGTTAACACCGTTTCGCCTCCATTAATGCCGACATATTTACAGTCGAAAATGGTCCATTTCAGGTTTAACGAGAAAGCCCAGGATGCTTACTCAAGATGTCGAGATGAAGGACTCAATAGCCGCGGTCTCCAATTCTTCTGCACCATCGCCTCCTCTGGTTCTCACGCGTAAGTTCTATGAGATTTTGCCATTGGAGGTAGTGCTTGTTTTTCTCGTGTTTGTGTTGAAATTGAGGCATATTTGTGGGTGTTGCAGATCTGAAGATCACTGGGTTTCTAGTGCCCCCTGACACACGAGAGTTAGCACACCAGCCGCTGACATAGTATGCACATGTTCATTGTTAACACCACTAAAATCCATCCAGCCACCATAGATTCTTTCAATGGATATTCATGGCTAATGCAAGATAAGAACTCTGGCATACATCCCTTAGCATAGTTTGATTAGAATCACCCTTTCAACAAAACTTGAATTTCCTCTTCCCAGGTGTATCCCTAATGAAAAGGTCTAACAAAAAAGCATGATCTTAAAAACTATGAAATCAGAACCTAGCACATTTCTCATCGAGCTTCAATGGGTCTTGGATCAAAACTATGTTGAATGTCACCATAGGGTCGAACCAAAAGAAGGGTACTGATATATTCTGCAATCTATATGTGACTCCCTTCAATTAGGAGAACATCTTTCCATGCTTCATAAAACATCCAAGAAAGGCCAGATGCCAGCACAACTTTGAGGCAACTTGCACTCCAACCCCTGTAACGTCCTTTCAATCCTTCCTCCTCAACGATTGTTTTAATAATGTTAATCATGTTTGTTGGCTGCTTGCCTTTTATCATGCCAACCATGAGTCTTTCACGAGCTACTTCTAGTGGAAAGCTTAATGCACTGGATGTAAGCCCTGACCATATAGAAAAAATAAGTCAGGACCAAGTGGTTTACAATAAATTAATGAACTTCATAATAATAACTGATGAAATCTTATGTGGATTAATAATTAACTACTTTGTTTTATTCCGTTTAAAGTAGGCATAAGCTACAAAGCGAATCCACCTCCAAAGGCTCCAATAAGAAGTGCTTCTACTCGGTCCAAGGACTTCTTGTTGCATGATCCGCAATATGCTCTCTTTGTTGACTCATATACAAAATAATAAGATGTACTGTAGGGAACCATACCAATTATAGTGGGTACAAGGCTTGCATATAAAGCTCCTGGACCTTCTTCCTATGATATTTTCCTTAGAGCGTGCCTGATGCTATGATACACTCTAGGATGCACAGTGAAACAATCCTGATTTGCAACATAAGAAAGAAATTACCTTTACTGAGTTGACTCACAGATTGCCAAAGAAATTCCTGCTTGAGTATGCAATATATCTAGAAATGTGACTTGGATCCTTAGTAGAATATCTATTTCAGCACCTTTCTAGAAGGTTGTATAAAAACATTACTAGTTACAGAAGCAAAAAAACTACCTTCAAGACCTATAAAGGATAGCAAGACAATGTGCCAGCAATACCTACAGCAGCACCACTTATAACAACTAGGGAAATCCGGGATACTGGCAAATCTAGAGTCCGCCCAACAATTTGAACTCGGGGACATCCATTCTTCTCCCAGTGGTCTTGGACAGATGTTAAAAATCGTTTTGTAGATTCAAATGTGCAAAGCTCAATTGCTTGGGTAGGAACTATCCGAAGTAGATTAATGCCATTTCCAGCCCAAAGCCCTTTCCAGACTTGTTCTTTCATCACCTCTTTAAAACTCCCAACAATGTTCTTTGAACCAACACCTACAATCATCCTTGTCCTGGAGGAGACATTTGCAAAATACATTGGATTCCTTTTCCATCAAGAATAATGGCTTGAGCCAACAACATAAAAAACATAACTGAAACCAAGTTCATATGATACTGAAATTTCTAGTTCATATTTCAGAGACAGGACAATAGCTTTCTCTAGCTCATCTATCTCTTCTTCAGATAATGAAACATGCATACCTCTGAATTATTCGGTAAGAAACAACCAGATGGTTTAGAAAGGTAATTCAGAGATAAGTAATTGAACACATAAGACAAATTTTGAAAGACCTAATTGGCTATATTTATAAAAAGAAAAAAAGCTATTGCACATCCATGTTGTATTCCATAAGAAAGGTGGTACTTATATAACCCTTAGAATTCTTCGAGGGGACAGCTGAGCTTTCAGTCCTGCAAATGATGAATACACTAAAAAAATCCTCACTTAGTATCGTCCCTGGACCCAGTCCTCCTCTATCCATTAAAGAACCCCAACACTTGAGAATTTAATTATTCTCATTTTCTTTGTCTAATGTTAAGGTCAGATTGGGCTTTATCAGGCCAGTGAAAGTAGGGTCACAATCAGGGTTTTCAGGGTTTTATTCTCTTTAAGTGACATGTTAGGGTTTTATTCTCTTAAGTAACATGTTTGCAACTTTGCCCCTTGTGGGCCAATGCACCTCCACAAAGAGGGCATTCAAATAACAGAAGCCATCATGTGTTCCACCTTTTGATAGGTGGTAGATACTCAACAGATTAAAGTCTGAAAGAAGAATTGTAAAGTCATTCTCTTACATTTGAGTGTAGTACCCTTTTGAAGCATAACACTCCTGAAAAATCAATATAAAAGCATTTCTCTAGATAGAATGCATCAAGAATTCGGAGGACATAAGCATCTAGTTCTTCAGCAAGATTGATTATTTTCTTGTGAATGGGTTGAATGTTCGCAGACATAATCATTTAACTGAAAGAGGAGGAAATATTTATGTGGAGCCAAATCTCATCACAAGGATATGTCACTATAGTAAGGATAAAGTATCCTATTAAACACCCACTTAGACCAATTTGGCCTGTTGGACATGTGTTAAACCCCTTTGTTGATGGATGGAAACCAATTCCACATAGTCAAACACCATCCCTCACACATAGACACAGAAAAACTTTATACCTGCTAGGATTTATAATTTGGGATGTTTACATGGCAGCGTCCTGTCCCAACCACTAAGCCAACTAGTCAAACAAAAGATTCAGAGACAAACTCCAGTAATATAGCAAGTGTCAGTGAGATTGAATATCAAGGTTGAGAATCTGTAGAAAAGCCCACAAAAGAATAGGCTGAATAGATTGGCAATCGATCCTACACAGGCATATTCAAAACACACTGAACAACCCTAATCAACTGAACAAAGGCACTAAAGCAGGATACTGCGCTCTCGAATAATATATATGTTCCAGAACTGACTCGAGTAGCAAAAACTGATTGCTTTCACTAGTGAGCCAACTTAACCATTCTGCATCCTGGGGAGACGCAAAGCCTATGGGCTTTCATACCAATCGGAATGAATAAGAGACAAAAGGCTTTATAAATTTCAGGAAGCCCAAGACCTAAAAAACAGTAAGAACAGGAAGAAAAAAATGTCTGGAACTGAACCCTCCTCCCATCACCCCCAACCCCCAAATGGATACTAAGAATAATAGATATTGAAAAAAAAAAAGAAAAGAGTTTTTCTTTCCATTTTGCCCATTACTAAGCAGTAACTTCCAGTGGGATCTTGGACTTTATAGAGTAAGAACCATGCTGTCTGCATAATGCAACTTGAAATTTCCAATAAAAAGATTTAAAACATTTCATCTTGTCTCTAAATAAAATGAAGAATGAATGAAGAAAAGTTACCGGATAGATTCCAAAGGACCCACTGCAGTTTTAGCCATGGCCCCGGACAAAGCTCCACTGGTAAACTCTCTAAATGGTCTGCCCTTGAATAAAGTCTACATGCATATCAATATTAATAGGTGAGAGAAATTGGGATTCCCATATCAATATAAAGAGACAGAGCAGTCGAAGGGTCAGCATTTTCTTCAAGTAAAATTTACTGTGGTGGGTTTAGTATGAAATTCTCTCTACTCGGTTCAGTAAATAATACTTAAATAATTGGGATTGAAATTTGAAATTGAGGATCTCCAATGTCCTACTCTGGAGTCTGTACCAAGGGTAGAAAAGCATACTTACTTGGAATGCTTTGTGCAGATCAAGAGCCTGAAAATTTTCTATGCTGGGTAGTTTGTCTAACTTTGCCTCCTTACTTTTCATAATTAAGGGATCCATGGTGCTCAGAGCCAACAACTCTATGACTTGAAGTTATGGGATTTTCACAGCCCACCTCAAGTATGGACTGTTAATCTCAGAAACCCAAATGCCATAGAGGAGACCCACAATACCCATTGCCCGCCTGCATGGTGCCAATAATCCTTTTTAGGTTTCAGAACAAATCCATGAAAATAGTTTGTTGGATCAATTTTGATTATGGAGAACGATGCTATATAGAAGTTAGCCCACCTATACGTAATACTTTCGGTAATTACGGCGTTTCCTCTGAAATCTATCCCCCTTTTTTCCTACCTATCATCCTTGGAAACTGTACGATTAGATGTTAGATGATTACAAAGACTTGAACCGTCGATCCTTGTGATGCTCTGTGTTTCCCTCGCTGCGAAGGAAAGAATCATTCAGGTAAGGGTGGGTGCGGGGTTAACACCATTTCTCCTCCATTAATCCCGACATATTGACAGTCGAAAATGGTCCATTTCAGGTTTAACGAGCAAGCCCAGGATGGCTGCTCAAGATGTCGAGATGAAGGACTCAATAGCCGCGGTCTCCAATTCTTCTGCGCCATCGCCTCCTCCGGTTCTCACGCGTAAGTTCTATGAGATTTTGCCATTGCAAGTAGTGCCTGTTTTGCCCATGTTCATGTTCAAATTGAGGCATGTTTGTGGGTGTTGCAGATCTAAAGATTACTGGGCTTCTAGTGCCCGCCGACACACGAGAGTTAGCATTGCTAATCTACTCTAGAAAATCAGCGACAAGGCACAGATTTTGGGCTTCATCACACCCATCGCCATCGCTGGGAGCTAAGGCTACTTACAGCATGGTGATTATTTCATGCCTTCAATGATTCCGGGCTGTAAATTGTGATTTGGTGATTCTGCTTTAGATTTGGTGTGTCTTTTGCAATTGTTTTTTTAAGGTTTTAGGCTTGGGGATCTAGGTGGGTGTTGGTTATTTAGCGATTTGCTTTATGGGTTTCTGTTATCGTGAATGTTTGGCCGGGTTTCATATTGATTGCCTCATGATTTTCTACGTTTCTATGAACTTTTAGTGCTTATGTGTTGATTTTCATGGGTTGTTGCCTTGCGGATGCCTGCGATCTTGTTTGCTCAGTGGTGTTTTTGGTTGATTTTCTATCTGGGTGCCTCTGTTTCATGGTTGCCATGGAATTTATCCCTAACGGTGAAATACCCACATAACATGCCTATTTGGAGCTGATCTCACGTGTCCTGTTGCCAGTTTTGTGCCTTGGCTTTCTGTTTCATCTACACGCTCTAATTTTTGTGTCCATGATCTGTGCTTCAGGGGGTTTTACAGAGCTGATCTTTATTGCTGTAAATAGTTGTGTGAGAACCTATGGATCAAAGTTGTAGAAATCAAATCAGACCCATGTGTAGATAGTACTATATTGCTGCCTCAGAGAGCAGGCAAAAACCATTGCAAGGAATCTGATAGAGATTTTGATAAAATCCATAGACCAGCTTATTTGACCCTTGAGGCAAATGACTTTTCCCCCACAGAGATTCCGAAGTGGTTCTTCTGTGATATCCCAATCCAATTTTGTTCCTTGACATTTTCTTGTTTTTCTAGCGTCACTTTAGGTGTTTTAGGCGTAGATTTTCATCTGGGATTCGGTCACAAGACATCAATCAGATCCATATAGGATTAGAATGTCTTCACTGGTTTGTTTTCCATGGATCTCTGGCAATGAGCTCTCTTAAGATGGTTTTTTGTTTTTTCTTTTGTGAAGAAGCTCAGGGATCAAATTGACTCCATATTTATTACGCATCTGCATTCTCACCATGGCCTAAGGTCTAGACTGGTTGCTAACAGATTTGAGATCTTATGCATGTATGGTCTTAAGCACAGTTCTAGACCAGACTAAATTTCCCAGTATTTTCCAGGCTATTGCACGGCTATATTTTGGGTGTCTGTTAGCTTTGTTCTGTTGTTTTCTCTTTTTTTATATTGGCATAATAAAATTTTCTTTGTTGGGTTTCTGAATTTGGAAAAATTATATAGGTTGTGAAACCAGTTCAATTTATTTGAGATGCAGGTTCCCGAATGGTTTTATAAGGTCACCAAGCCTGGTAATACCTCAGCTCATGATTCTGAGACTTAACTTCTTTCCTTTCCTCCATCTTTCAAGCAGTAACCCTGTCATGATTTTTCTATTGCAGCAGCGGGGAGGTTTGCTTATTATTTTTGTCTTCACCATTAGAAATGCGGGTTTATCGCAGTTTGGAGGTGATTGGGAGTTGATCTCATGTGTCCTGTTGTAGGTTTTGTGCCTTGGCTTTCTGTTTCATCTACATGCTCTGATTTTTGTGTCTATGATCTGTGCTTCAGGAGGTTTTCCAGAGCTGATCTTTATTGTTGTAAATATCTGAGCAAGAACCTATGGATCAGAGTTGTAGAAATCATATCAGATTCATGCCTACCCATGCCAGTATAGCAAGTGTGAGCTTATGCTATTTTTGATGCCCCATTGAGTTGTAATAGAGCTAGATATTTGAAGTGAACTAGCCTCGTGCATTTTATGATAAGAGGCTTGCACAGGAGGTTAATGGTGATGCCCTTGGAGAGGTATGGGTTGACTTATCATTTTGTTATTATTGCGATTAATATATCTTTATCCTTCTGTAACTGTCTCATGTTTGGGAAAGTTTGTAACTAGTAATATGTTGTGCCATCACCTTCCAGGAGTTCAAGGGATATGTCTTCAAAATTATGGGAGGATGTGATAAGCAGGGTTTTCCAATGAAACAAGGAGTTCTTACTCCAGGTCGTGTATGCCTGTTATTGCACAGAGGTAAAATATTAATCTTCAGAGTTGTATTCTTGTATGATATGTTATCGTATAGTTCATACCAGCAATTTAGTAGATTATTCGGATCAATATTTATTATCTTTCTCCGGGCACCCCCTGCTTTAGTGGGTATGGAAGGCGTAATGGTGAGAGGAGACAAATTTCTGTTAGGGGATGCATTGTTAGCCCTGATCTTTCCGTCTTGAACCTGGTCATTGTTAATTAGGGTAACTACTGAATCTGTTTATTTCATTGATGTGGATATGTTGCAATTCTTGATCCCCTATATTACTTGCATGAATTTGTGGACCTTCTATTTGTAGGAGAAAATGATCTTCCGGGTCTGATGGACACTGAAAAACCAAGGATGCAGGGACCTTAAAGGGCATCCAAAATCTGAAAATTGTTCAATCTTTCCAAAGAGGATGATGTTAGGAAATATTTCGACACATACCGTCGAACTTTTCATTCTAAATCAGGTCTACAATCGTACCTTATGTTAGCGTTAATTTGTACAATTTTTTTTTGTTGGGAACATCACCTATATTGAATAAGTGCATCTTAATAGCAGTAAGTATGATGTCACCTAAGAAATCATTTTCTCTTATTTTTCTATTTTTCAGGTAAGACACGGAGAAAAGCTCCAAAGATTCAGAGGCTTGTAACACCATTGACTCTGCAAAGGAAGCGTACTAGAATTACAGAAAAGAAAAAGAGAATTGCTAAGGCCAAGAGTGAGGTTGCTGAATATCAAAAGCTCCTTGCTTCAAGGTTGAAGGAGCAGCGTGATTGCAGGAGTGAGAGTTAGGCAAAAAAGAGTGAATCCCGTGTTTCAATTGGATAAAAACCATCACTTGCTTAGTATTATGTGCTTTTATCTATTTATGTGAGGTGAACTCCCTTGCTTTGCATGACATTGTACTGAGTGTAATTTTAAAATTGGCAAGCAATGATTTTCTTATTGAGTATTGTTTGAGAATATATAGTCTTAGTATACTTTGATGAAGGCTCAGACTGCAGGATTTTGAATATATGTTAGCAACTGTAATTCAAAAGCATTTTTGGCAACTTTGGACAAAAGAAAAGTACTTTTTTATTTTTATTTTTAAATTCAAGTGTTTTTATTTATTGATTCTAGTTCTTGCTATGGCTGGAACAGGTAGGGTTATATATCTTGTATCTTTTCCCTGATTTTACTTTTGGATTGCAGCCCTTATGATATGTATGGTGCACACCCACTGCCTTTATTCTCCTCAAAATACATCATGATAATTATTTTCTATAGTTTCGCATTGTGTGATGTTTTTATTATAAATTGAGTCCAGCACAAGCTATATTGGTAATTTGGCCAAGTTGATTATTTTTGGTACCCTTTGATCTGAGGTCAAAATCAGGTAGTGGTAATGTTCCCCAAAATATTTTCTTATATACCTAGTTTAATTGCAGAAAGCAACAAGTACTTATTAACCATACATCCTGGCTTGTAATTTGAAAGCACAACTCTGAAATTAAAACACAATTTATGTTTTTTTAATGTATTTGTGAAATTTATTTGCTATTGTGGCAGCACTTGCCCATATTATACTCTTCAATGGAAGGTGAGCTTTATCGTAACCTTTTATCTGTTTTCCCACACGTTATATACTTCTTTCTCCCAATTGAACTATCCATTTCCCCATAAAATCCCTATGAATAGGGGCAACAAAATGAATTTTGTACTCACCAGAAAACCATGATTGAAGGTCTATATTCATACCATATCATAACATACATAGAAATTAAAGTCAACTTACACTTTTGATATATTGAAGGGTCAGAGTGAGTTGAGATTGATGGTGAAAATTCATATTAGGTTGTAACTTGTAAAATTTTTAACCATAAGTTACATTCCAGTGAATCTAACAACGAATATCAATAATGGTGTTTGAATTTTTAAATGGGTGGAGTTAATAGAATTATAACAAGTGGGTTCCACCCAATATTCCCACTATCTGTTATTAGGTCATTTTAATGGTGGTAATTAATAGAATTTGTACTTACATTTACATTAATGGTTTAAAGTACATCATTTTAATTGTGGTAATTAATAGAATTTATTATTAATGGTTTAAAGTACATGTTATCACTGGGAATTCTACCGGGCTATGTAAAGGAAAATCCCAAGGTAACATTGAATTAGTTTTTAGATTGGAAGTGGACCTTTCCTGCTTAGAGAGAGTTATCTCTCATAACTCAGTCACCCTGTGTCACCTAAATAACTCGCTATTTAATCAGTATAATGGCTAGATATTATGTACGATAAGATTTAAAATGTTGTAAGACAGTGAAATATCCATTGGGCATGGAATTATGATAATTAGCAAGAAATCTGATGGATCCATTTAAAATGTTGTAGGACAGAGTGAAATATCCATTAGGCATGGAGTCATGATAATTAGCCCAAAATCTGATGGATCCTCCATTAGCTGGGTATGGATATTAGAGATATTAAGGGTTAAAATGTTGTAGGACAGAGTGCAATATCCATTGAGCATGGAGTCATGATAATTAGCAAGAAATCTGATAGATCCTCGATTACCTGGCTATAGATATTAAAAGTAGGATAGATGAAACTTTCTTAAATTATTGGTGTAGTTGAAAGTTGAATGGAGATGATAGTCCACTACAGTAGAGCATCCAAAGAGGATGGATTCTAAAGTAGCTTTAGAAGGAAATGAAAGTATTTGATTGTAAGAAAATAAAGCGTCAATGAGAAATTCTAAAATATTTGCTTTCCAAAAATGAAAGTATTTGATTGTAAGAAAATAAGACATCAATGATAAATTTCAAAGTATTTACTTTCAATAAAAGATTGAAGATTACATATAAAATAAAATCACCTAGAAAGAAAAAAAATTCAACATAAAGAAACAGATAGGAAAGTAGCATCTCAAGAATCGTTGGACCATAAAATCAAGAATTTTTGGTCTAATCAAATTCAATTAATCTTAAATTTACACAATAATTTTTTCTCTCTGAAATCGAACCGTTTGTCCTTTTTTTCATCCGTTTTATAGAGATATTACATATGTTTTTTCATCTGTTTTATATAGATATTACGTATGTTTCAGATCCAAAATCTGTGGAAAAATATTAATTACAAAATATTTAACACAAAATTGTACACTGCTTCCTTTCTATTTTCTGAGGGGCAATGTACACTATGAGTAGCCACTTGTGATATTAAAATAGTGAGCTCTAAGGTCAATATAATGCTCAGAATTATTGAGAAACAAGAGCTGGAGATATTCAATAGAAAAAGATGGAGATGGGAGTTTCAATGGACAATCTGCTTCAAACAATTTCAGCTCACGGAATCAGGAATAGATTTCAATTATTATGCCTCTATATAATTCATTCTTTGATGAAGGATTCGTGGTAGAAGGACCTTGAAAAAAACCTAATTCCTCAGATTTTGGCAAAGATGATTTAGATTCAGAAATGACAAATCAAACACTTGTAACCATCAATGTTGTTAGATTTATCACCAGCAAAACCTAACAATGAAAATTCAAATTCACCAAAGAGTATTTCAGATGAAAATCATCGTGATAATTGAGTAATATGGAGAACAACTACAGATCCGTGCTACCAGTATTTTTCCAGGGAAAATAACCTGGCAAATTGAAACCCAATGACACCCTCTATGAAGAAACCAAAAATACCAGAAACCCTTGTCTTCTTGTCAGATCTACCAAAAGATTCATATAACCGTAAGTAATATCAATACTCTTCCACAAGAATCCTCAGCAAACATATTAGTCTTCAACAGTCCAAAGGTGAGAAATCTCTTCAGAGATGACTTATTGCTTTGGCTCACTGTTTCCAATAATCCATCTTTCACAATCTTAGAAATGAACTGTGTATGCAAATAGCCACGCTTACAAAGATAGAATTAGATAGAAATGAGGGTGATGAATATGCAATATACAACCAATGAATAGGATGCTGATTGCTATCATTGTTACAGTCACGCATAAGTCAATTTCATGCAATCAATGTTACTCTTACAACATCAACAAATCGTCAAGGATCTATCACACAAGGTTTATGTCCTGTGTCAAGGTCTTTAGCTATTAGTGCTATTGGTGAAGCTTCAGACCTAGGATCACAACTTGAAGAGAAGAAACTGGTAGAGCCTCCTAATTTGAAGATAAATATCATAGATACCCAAAGAAAAGCTCGGTCTTCTCAAGTAATGGTGCTTCTAAGTTTGCTACTGAGGCATGACAACAAAAAATTGTACATTGCTTCCTTTCTATTTTCTGAGGGGCAATGGACACTCTGAGTAGCCACTTGTGATATTAAAACAGTGAGCTCTAAGGTCAATATAATGCTCAGACTTATTGAGAAACAAGAGATGGATATATTCAATAGACAAAGATGGAGATGGGAGTTTCAGTGGACAATCTACTTCAAACAATTTCAGCTCACAGAATCAGGAATCAATTTCAATTATTATGCCTCTATATAATTCATTCTCTGATGAAGGATTTGTGGTAGAAGGACCTTGAAAAAAACCTCATTCCTCAGATTTTGGCAAAGATGATTTAGATTCAGAAATGACAAATCAAACACTTGTAACCATCAATGTTGTTAGATTTATCACCAGCAAAATCTAACACTAAAAATTCAAATTCACCAAAGAGTATTTTAGAGGAAAATCATCGTGATAATTGAGTAATATGGAGAACAACTACAGATCCGTGCTACCAGCATTTTTCCAGGGAAAATAATCTTGCAAATTGAAACCCAACGACACCCTTTATGAAGAAACCAAAAATACCAGAAACCCTTGTCTTCTCGTCAGATCTACCAAAAGATTCATATAACCGTAAGTAATTTCAATACTCTTCCACAAGAACCCTCAGCAAACATATCAGAGCATGTGTCATTGATGAGGGCTGAAGATTTCAAAAAGGGGTTCTAGACAGTGGCTAGCACATGTGTCCTAGGAAATTTGCAGATGTAATTAACTTGAGAAGTTTGATCCGCAGACATAATTCATATGAGAAGTTTGATCCACCTACAAAAGAAGAGAGATAGTGAAACACAACATGACATAGCCTTATAAATTGTAAACCCAATAGGCCATCGAAACCCTAGTAAAAAATAAAATAAAAACTTTTCAAAGCAATCGTCAATTTTCTAGAAATCCTTCAACCGCATGGAAGAATCGTGCATTTGATATGCATTTTTGCCCTCATGCACACTGTGTTTTTGTATTTTCATTAATAAAACATAATATAATTATGGGTTTGGGTTTAGAAATTGTCAAAAATAAAGAGTTCAGGTTACCAAGATGAAAAATAAGAGTCAACCTTAACAAATATCCCTGGACTCCTGAGCTGAATAAACTCCAATGACAATACCTATCTTGTGCCTTAATTAGCAAGGCCCAAAATTATGTGCAATATAAATTCTCTTACCTGAATAAGGAGGAGAAAAATAGAATTCCAAATAAGAGACTAATTATTTTAATTAACTAAATAATAATAAAAATTAAATTAAATCACCTTTATTTTACTAGATTATTTACAATGATTTTAAAACATACTTTCAGTGTTACAACTATTAATTTTTTATGAATATATGTGATTTAGAAATAAACAAATTCAAATTAAAACTCATTTATTATGATTTTAAAGCATACTTTCAGTGTTAAGCAACCATTAAAATTTTATGAATAAATTTGACTTCACAAATAAATAAATTCAAATTATGAGTAGAATTTTTTTTGGGATAAGTTATGAGATGCAGAAGATTCCCAACCACGGGTATGATACAAGAGAGACTAATTATTTTTATTAATTAAATAATAAAAAATTAAAATTATGATTTAGTTCTAATAATCATCTTCATCTTATTGGAGAGAGACTAATTATTTTTATTAATTAAATAATAAAACAAATTAAAATTATGATTTAGTTCTAATAATCATCTTTATCTTATTAGATTGTTTACTATGATTTTAAAGCATACTTTTCAGTCTTACACAACCATTAATTAACTGTTTGAATAAAAGTGACTTTAGAAATAAATAAAATCAAATTGAAACTAAATTACTATGATTTTAAAGTAAATTCAAATTGACTCACACATACAATTTATAGTGTTCTTCCTACCTCTCCTCTCCTTTGGCTATAGCTTTCCCATTGAGCAACTTGGTAGCTTCATAGTCATGAACAACGATTTATATGCAATATTAATTCAATAATTAATAAAAATTAGTGTGAGGCACCCTAAATCAATTTCATTTCTGCTACATCTCTACATTTCATTTAGATTTGCCCATTCCCATTCAATTTATGCCTTGAGGCGTTTCCTTTGCAACATTTGGTGCAAATGCTAGTTTAACCTTGATGAAAATGTGGCCAACATATTTACCAAGGAAAATTTTTACCAATAATAAAAAATACGAAATAATTAAGAAGCTCAAACTAATAATTCCATAATTATTGTAAGATTGTTTAGGTTTAGAATAGGTGATTTACCTTGTCCTTGTTTTTAGGACATGATTATTTTTAAAATTTCCTATGTATTGTAGTTGCTTTTTAGCGATGAATTCAATTCGCGTTTCTTCTCTTTATGCATGTTATCGTTTTATATTTTTCTAAAAAAGTTATCCTTTTATAATACCATTTTTGATAATATATTTGTTACAATTAAGCTGAAATTATATTAACTATATTTTATTCATGTCATTATTTCATATAAACATTTTTATTTTATGATAATGGTTATGATTATTAACATTAGTTGAAACAAAATCGTTTTATCAAATTATAAGAGGATATATGATTCTTAACATTTGTTTGAAACAAAATCGTTTTATCAAATTATAAGAAGATAAAGGAGTTTTGGTGTTTTTTTTTTAATTTCTTTATATTTTGAAAAGAAATAAAAGGAGATTTATATTGAGTTTTGTTGAATTAAAATGTCATTAAATTTGGTTTGGTGAGAAATCTTTTAGAAATAAAATATAATATTGTATAATATTCGATTTTTTTTTTTTTTTTCATTTACAACTTTTTTAATCTATAAAGGTTAAACAATTCTTTCATCCTAAGAGTTTTCGTAATTAACAACACTTTGTTTAACTATAAAACTCATCAAAATTAATTATATTTTAAGAAGATTGGCATTGGTTAAAATAGATAAATGTTTTAATTTTTTAAATTTAAATTGAAAACTTCTTTACAATATATTAAATTTCTTTTCATTTTCTTTTTTATTTTATTACATTATATTAATTGAAATTTATCTAAAACTATTATATAAATATAAATATTTATATTAATATATTAATGAGTATTTTATTAATTTATAAGTTTATGAGACTTATCTTTCACCTAAAATCCCTTGTAGAGTAATATAAAAGGTCTCAATTTATATGACCTAATTGAAAGGTTTAAGCAGGTTCATTTACCAACCTTCACATAATTATGATGTAATAATAGTAAATTATTTTTAAGTAATTATTTCTCTCTTAAAGTAATTAAAGATAATTGGTAATTATTATTTTATTATTATTATTCATTTTTAAATAATAAATATGATTATTAATAGTTATTATTTTTAAATTAATTTTTTAATTACAATAAAACATTTATAATTTATAATTTTTATTTTTAATTTATAATTTTTAAATTTTTTTTTTTTTTTTTTTAATTTTGAAGTTTATTATTAATAGAAAAATAGAGATACATGGATAAATTAGTGTAGGTCGATAGAATTCTAATAGTGCTCCATTTCTTACACATAGATACAATAAAAACTAACAATTTCTATACTAATATTCACATAATCACTATTGCAAGGGGCTTACATAATTCTTCTAGATAAACATAGGAAAAACAAGATCTATTGCATGCTCTAATTGTACATACAAGCGGGCCAAGCCTACTCTCAAAACGCACATAGCAGGAGACGCATTGTACTTTGGAGCCATAAAAAGACATCATTATTACAAAACAAATTTGGAACCAGACCAAGAACTATGTTGAGACACGATACATCATTGCAATCTCGCTCGAGAAGTGACCATGTATTATCAAACTGGATATGAAAACCAAAATTTGAGAAGTCGAACAACCCAACTATTTGTAACCCTTCACCACTAGTCTCATCAGATAAGGACACTATCGTCGGAGCATGAACATTGGAACTGGGTGGCTCACCCTTGTTACCACCTTATGACTCAGAGGGTACATGGCTTTCAACATGTCTCTGGTCAACATCAATTCATCCACACTGAAACATGGGTTCCTCAACATTCTCTTAATGTGCTCTACGTATACAAAGAGATTGTATTTCCCCATTAGTTTATCTTTGAAAACAAGATGTAACAATGTTTTCATTTTCTAGTGGAAGGCCACTGAAATTAGGAACTATTTTTTCATGCCTCTAGTGTGTCTCGGATTTGGAACCCATCCTCCCAAATATTCAAGAAATTTTGAATGAGAAGGTGACTTCCCTTCTTCTCCTACCCTCACCTCTTATTCACTTATTTCTCGACACACACAGGGAGGGATGTGATTGAAATAGGATTCCACTAATTGATGGGAAAAAAATCTCACCCCCCTCTGACCAGGATGACTAACACTACTCCCACACCTCGTACATCAGTTGACTGAAATATCTATAGTGATTTCCCCTACTTGAAAAAGGAAAAATAGAACAAGCTCTCTCTTTTTTGACTAGGTCAAGACATTAACACCCAAATTCATCGTAATACCCCCAAATGAAATTACTAAACTTAGAATGCATATCACTTACACAAATGGGAAGCAATAGAAATGCCAAAATCAGCTTAAAATCCTCCACCATTTGACCCATAAAACATCCTTCCTAGCACCAAACCAACCAAAATTCCAAAAGTAGAGGACTACATCATAACTCCTAGACCCAAGCATTGAACCTCAAGAGGCTAGTGCAACCCTCCATAAGAGACCACCTACACCTACCACACATGATGCAAGTTAAGTGGAGCTGACTACAGAAACACTAATGATGCAACACAAATAGATCTTGCTAACAAAACCCCATACCCAATGCCAACCATATAAAGGACACTCAGTTTTTAAGCTATTAACAAAGTAGAGTTGAGATAGATACACCTAAGGCAGTGGCAGAACCAAATAAAAGTGGAAAATAAATTTGGCCAAGATCTAAAGCAAGAGCCAAAAACTATAACTTACATTCCCAAGTCAGTGGACCATAAGAACGAGCTCACCACCCTAGTAACCAGTGAAAATCCCATGTCAAGAATGCCGTCATCATGAAGTAGCTAGGGGATGATATCTAATTTACCCTTTCCCAAAGGAAATAACATTGGAACAAACACACCAGGAGAGCCCTCGCAAACTAGAAATCAAACAATATGTTATACGAGGTTGAGGAATAAACCTCATCTCTCGAAATATCTGTCTCACAAAACACCCTCATTAAGAACAACCTCAAAAAATATAGCAACATGACCATGCATGTGAGCGAGTCCTTACATACTCCCACATTAAATGGGAGTGTCAATTCCAAAAAGGGGTTGGCACAAAAACCCAAGCCCCTTCTTTTAGGCATTAACATCCCCATTAGGGGGCTCTTTCATCACCTTTGATCAAGGCAATTAAATCTCTAGTCCATTCTCATCCTGTTGATTGGTGCTAGCAAATATCGATGTCAACCTCTCTATTATTACAAATTATATTTTTGAGGTAGTCCACAACATTGTTTGCGGATCTCAAGGATTGACCAGCTATGGTATATTCCAATACTTTTATCAGCTGCAAAACTCTCCTGATAACTGACTCTAATATCAAACTCCTTGTTTCCTTTTCTAGGAGCTCTCCTGGTATCAATTTATTCAAGATATTTTATGAAAAGAATGGAATCACAATCCACTTGTAATGACATGTAACCTATTCTAACCACAATCACTATCCCTCACTCCAAAGTCAGTAGCTCAGTCACCATTGTTAATAGTTGAACCATATCTTTTCGCATCTATCCTCACTGCCTTAGAATCCACATTTTTAAAGATCCTTCCCAGGTTTGAAGGACCTTAGTTCCCCTTTGATGCACGATCAAACTTTAATTTTATGAAGCCCATCGGGGTAGGGGAGAAAATAAAACACCTTGGTTTTCTAAGATCCTTCGAACTCTTTCTCCATTTGAGGACCATACTTTTGTTTAGCTCCTGATTCTAGAGAATTAATGTTTCCCTCCCATCAACCTTCTAGTCTTCCTACATGCATGCAGATGCCAAAATAATCTCTTTTATATTCATCTTAAGGATATCAAGCAGCATCCTTGGAATCTTACCCTTGTCTTTAAATATTCTCATATTTCTTCCCTTCCATAATACCCATACAAAAAAATCGAAAGCTAATTCACATGATCTCTTTATAAGGGGGTTCGAGAACTTTGAGTTCTTCCACTGCCTGAAGAGAAGAATTGCATCCTCCGAGGGATTAACCACCTGATGGAGAAGATTAAAAATTGAGTTCCATACTTCTCCTAAGAAGATGCAATATCCCAATAGATGGTTCAATGATTCCTCTTAGGATCTACAAAGCCAACAAAAGAAAGGACACTAAAACTATTTCCGTCTAATACGATCCCATGTAAGAATATTTATATTCACAACAAACCATAATAATTTCTTAACTTTTGGCCATAGAAAAGTAGCCCACATTTATGACCAAATATTATCTCCCTCTAGAAGATCCTGCCTCACTGATAGTTTATACGCTTCTTATACTGTGAACATTCCAATGGGCTTGTGGCCCCATCTTAACCTATCTTTCCCCTGGTCTCTCCTTATCTTCCTTTCCATGATCTCCTCTTTGATGTTTTCCAATGGAATCTCCCTGGTGCTATTCCCCTAATCCTCCTAAGATTTCCACTCTATCCACACCAAAGTAATCTAGCCCTCAATGAAGAAATATGCCACCTTTAACCCTCCTTTTTATTCGGTAAATATTCTCAATTCCTTCAAATCCTGTCTAGCATCCAACTTTGGAATTTTCTTCCATGACTCTTCCCAAAAGAGTTTTCTTCTTGTCTTGGATTTCCCAAAAGGCATGATACTTAATTAAATACTTGTTTAATTATGCCCACATCCATAGGGATGATCATGTTTTTAATTCCCCATCCTAAAGACAATCTTCCTACTAGTTTTTCCTAAGATACTTTTTGGCCCAAATTTCCTTCCATAACTGATTTCCTCCTTGAACCCACCTCTACCACAACTTAGCATATAGAGTTTCACTTAAAATTCCTAGGTACCTTATACCTAATCCACCTACCCTTTTTGAGAGACACACCTTTTCCCAAGCCATCAAATCCCATTCCTTCACTTTTTTTGTGCTTGACCACAAGAAGCTTCTCCAAATCACTATGATGTCTTTTGAGACCCATTTCGGCAAGGGAACAACCATCATCTATTATAATGAATATCTTGCATAATGAATTTTGATAACATCGTTCTCCTAGCTAAGTTTAAGGATCTGAAAGCCCAATTGTTGATCATTTGGACTAATTTATCTAAAATTGCTTTCCAACAAGAAATTATTTTTAAATTCATGGCCAACAACAACCCTAAATATTTTCATGGGGGAGAAATAAATGTGAACTCTAAATTCTTGGCCAAATTGACATTGAATTATATCTTTACAATTAAAAAATAAAATATGTGATTTTTGTTTGTTTGCCATTGTACCAGAGGCTTTCAAGAAAGTTTCCAACAAAGTTTTAATTTTCTTTTCCTCCCTAAGAGCACATTGAACAAAAAGGCAGATGTCATCCATGAATTGTTAATGTGCTATGGGAAGGTTGTCCCCATAAAACCATAGACCTTTGAGCCTACCATCTTCATAAAATCTGTTAAAAAACCTTCCCATACCTTCCACAACTAATATAAATAAAAATGGAGATAATGGATCCCCTTGACAGAGACCCCTCGATGGGTTAAAGGTCATGGAAGGTGACACATTAACTAATATTTAAAAGAAAGGAGAGGAAACCAGTGATCTAACCCATGAAATGTAATTCCATGAGAAGCCAAATGCATTTAGAACTTGAAAAATATAATCCCAATTTAGCCTATCATAGGCCTTCGACAAATCTAACTTTATAGATATACCAAGTTTTTTACCTACTTGCAGTGAATGTAAGATCTCTTGAGAAGTTATGATCCCATCTGTAATCTAGCGACCCTCAACAAAGCTAGTTTTTTTAGGTCCAAAAAGCTCCTTCAACAATGGATTTAAATGTTTTACCATTACTGATGAGATTATTTTATAAATAAAATTACACAAATCTATTTTCTTAAATATATCAGGATATTTTGTCTTACCTTTATTCGGAATAAGGGTTAGAAAATTTTCATTAAGCCCTCGCCATTCCTTTTTAGTCTTCCTTCACTCCTCTACCTCTTCATATGCCTCTTCCCCTCGAAAATCCCAAAAATATTTTAAAAAAATCATTGTAAAGTTGTCTGGACCTAGAACCTTGTCCCTCTACATTGCATCTACCACATCATCTACTTCCTTCAAAGAAGCCTCTCTCATTTAGGCTTCATTTTTTTGACTAATTATCATCTTAGAGATACGGGCCACTATTTTTTCAATGGTCTGCTGCCTATCTATTGGTGACTCTTCAATTATTTATTTGAATAAATCCATTATCTCTGACTCAATCTCTTCATGTGAAATATTTCTTTGATAATTACTCCCAACAAGGGAGAGAATCCTACTATGGTGTCTATGCTTCACCATAGCCTTACAAAAATAATTTGTATTCTTTTCTCCTTACTTCAACCATTGAACCCTTGACTTTTTGTACCGCTAGGACAAAATGAGAGATTAGTGACTACACGACTAAAAACGTTAGTCACAATAAATATTTCAAGTGAATTAGTACTAAATTTGAACAATTTTTTGTAACCCAACTAAAATTAACTAGCTTAAACAACTAATTTAGTTTATGGATAAACTATAAGACTATATATTATGTGACACAACTAAAAGAGACTACTTAAATGACTAATTTAGTCCATGAATAAAATATAGGACTAGATAATAAGTGACAAATTTAAAAATGATTAATGTAAATGACTACTATAGTCCAAAAATAAAAATATGACCAACTAACCAGTACAAAAAGTATATAAATTAATCATTTATGCTAGTCTTTTTTAATTGTGTTGGTTTGGGAATGGAAAATTGCAACTTTTTGTATTGAAGTGTTATATTTCACTAAACTTTTACACTGCAAATGGATTCAGAGACAAAGGGGGTTTTTGAATCCATTTACAATGTTAAAATTTAGAGACAAAGGGGCTTCTTCCCCAAATTTATGGATCTCATCCACAATAAACTACATAGTGTAGATTAACACACCTTACACCAGAGATTTGATCTAGGAATTTGATAGTGTAAAACTAGCCAAATACCCATCAACATTGATAACAAATTATTTAGCTAACCCTTATTTTCCCTGTGGGAATAATCAAGAGATAGTTTTCCACATTTGTGAATACATGTAAAAAATAATTATAAAGAAGTTAACCATAAATTAATTATATATTTATTGTTGCTTTGTTCTTCTACTTTAATAAAAGTGTGTGTTTAAAAATATTTTCAATGAAATGAACATTTAAAAATGTAATCGTAAAGGGATTATGTAAATTACAGTATTCACTTAAAAGGAAGGTGAAAATCTTCAAGAGGACCTATACAAGCAACATAAATATTCAAAATACCTTAAAAAATAAATTAATTTACTTTCCATTTTCTTATTTTCCGAAAGAATATTTTTTTTACTTATTTTCCAAGAAAAAATAAAGAAATTGTCCTCAAATTCAAAGCTTCATATGGTGTTTGAAAAGATAAACTCTCTTCTATCTAAAGACAAATAAAAGTGATGGAGGGAGAAATTAAAAAAAATCTAAAAAATCAGAGAAGTGGTATCTTTCCCTATAACATTTTAAAATGGCATTTTCTCTCACTACCATACAATTCAATTATTGAAAACCAACAGCCAGTGTGTAACAATCTCGAAGGTAAAGAAACCAAACAAAGAGATGGACATTTCACATGTCAATGTAAATATATTTGTATATGCCATTAAAATTCCATGTGGGTTCACAAGTGTTTCAGGTTCTTTGTAGCCATTTTCTCTCCATTTATCTATATATTTGGTTTTCAAACTAAAACATGGTTGAACTTAGTACATTTATGAGGCATTGGGAGAGTTATTTCATGGTTTGTCATGCAAGTTTACTGGTGGAGTATGGTAACCATGACCACGGCAATCTGGGGGAGATTATGTAGGAAAATGATGGATTAGAAGATCTATCCCTATGACTTCATGAAGCTGTGGTGTAGGTCGTTTCGAAGGGCTTAGCCCAAATTCTAGTAGAGGGCGTCAAAGAGGTCGGCCAAGGGATGAGTGGCTTCCACTACTCAAGCAATTCACAACTTCATAGGGGTCTTTCTGGTTATGCACATCGTTGTCAGAACTTGCTACTCTCTTAAAGGTAAATTTGGCTGCCCAAACCTCTAAAAGAGAATAAAGTAGATTCCCTAAAGTAACTAGAGAAATGTTGATTAGGGTAGATATAGGTGAGGCTGTTGTTCCAAAGCATACTTATGAATATAATAAATAAAAATAAATTAATAGGTAATGGTATCAAATAATCACTTGCATATTTTCAGGGGGTGTGGATTATGATACTAGGCATTTTTTGGGGGTCGTATTTCATCGTCTAGCTTTTTGTGATAGATTGACCATTATCAATGGGGGTGATGGAATATCGATTAATGTAGTCAGCTTATAACATTCCAAATGAATTTTTTTGATCAAGAAGCTACGGTTGGGTATATTTTTTTCCAAATTCACCAAATAAAATTCATTTCCTGTAAGGTGAAGACACATCACCAAGGAGACTCAAACCCTGGTAGGTAGGGTAAATAATGTTTACATACTTTCTCTGACAAGCAAGCCTCATTTGTTAATAATATGCACTCTTGTTATAATGAAACAGTTGTTGGAATCTCCATAATGAAATCTTGTGATTTGTCATTAGTTTTGAGTGTGCATTTTTCTTTCTCTCCATGAAGGAACAAATTAAATAAAAGTATACAAATTTATGTCTTATATTTTATAATTTTTCAAGTGGATCCCTTTTATTTTAACATGACAGGGTCAAATTTGAAACTCTTTTACAATATCAGATTTACAACCTAATGACCTTTGGATTAGAATTAATGAATGAGAGGTATTTATTCTATCAAACATACCTAATCATAGTTGAAACTCTTTTACAATATCAAATTTACAATATGATAATCGTTGGATTTGAAGCCATGATTGAGAGGTATTTATTTTGTGAAAGACGCCCAAAACTTGCTACAAAAGTTAACTATTATCTATTAATTTGTCACCATCAAACATGTTCTTATATGTATTGAACTTGGGTCTCTGTGAACATTATTGACCACAAATAAGAGGTGCATACTACCATTTTTTTATCAGGAGGATGACATCGTGCTAGTGATTCTACACTACCAATCAACAATGTCAACCCACCATGTAAATCTCCAAAGAAATTAATTTCTCAAGAGACCAAGTACCAGATCGATCCCATAGGATATAATCATGGATAAAGGGAAAAACCCCAAAACACCCAATTTTTTTGGCAAGTTTTGTGGTATTTGGGAAAAGAAAACCAAAGTTGGGGTTTCTAGTGAACCTCACTCAATCAGTGAAGGAGATACATTTCCTCAAAGAAATTTATAAATACAATAGGGTTGAATTTATTTCAATCATCATCAGATTGGTTCAATTATCTATATTTGATTTGAGCCTGAGGTTCTGTTGATAGTGAAAGACTCTACCCTAGTTGATAAACTTATTTTATCTTTAATTTTCATATTTTTTCTACTTGTTCCGGCACAAGAAAAAAATTATTAACCAAGTACGAAAAGATATCTCAAGGGAAGTTGAAGGTTGAATGAATTATTCAACAAATATTCTCTAGAAAAAATCACTCATGGCCTAATCTTTTAGAAAACTCATTGAAATTGGCTGAATCTCCTATGTATGATAAGGGTAAGTCCTTTGAGAAAAACAAAATTCCTATTGCTAGGTTCTGAAATTTCTTAAGGTCAAGTGTGTGCAATAACAAACCTCTGTCTGAAGGTAGAAACCCTCTTGCAGGAGCTTAGCACACTAGGAATCTAAATTTTATCTTTGTGGCAAGGTTTGAATCATTATGACTGTGATTCATTCATTCTAAAACAAATCGATACTATTGGCATTGATAGATAACTGGGCATAAAAAAATGCACAATTATCCGCTACTTCTGCGATCCAAAGTTTGGTAACTATGTGTGAGTGTTCTAGCAAGAAGTGAAAGTGTTGTAACAAGAATTATGAGCTTTGAGGAAGGTTATTGAATCTCTTTGTTGTTCAATATTTATGGGATGTGAAGATATTCTTGAATTTGTGAGTAGACAATATTTCTATAAGATTTTAGCACTGAGGACCTATAATTAGGGTATTATTTCATTTCTAATTTGGTTCTATCTATCTCCATTAAACGTGGACCATATTTTGTTGTATACCAATTTTTTTTTCCATATTGTTGTTGGATTGGGTACATTATATTCTTGTGCTTGTTGTACTTGTTGATTTGAGTTTCAAATTCATACATTTCTATATTTAGTTTACTGTAATTTTTGAAAAACTAGTTATTTGCATTCAAGAGTTTGGAAAAATAAAATTTGTGGAAACCTTAGTGCAAAAGCTGACCAAGAACACTGCCGACAAGAAGAAAACTATTTAGTGAAAACCAAAAGAAATCAAAATAATTATAAACCTAGCCTGTAATTCAAAGTTTAAAATTCAAAATTAAACCCTTTGGGACAATTAATCGTTTTCTAGCACAAGATTTCCACATTTGGTAGTTTAATTCTCAATGCCCTTCCTTGTTACCATCAACTCCCTCTATACATGTACTCATACACCACCTTAGTTGATCCATATGATATTCTTCCCATTGTAGCGAGACGAACCAAGAAGAAGAATTCTATACTCGAGGGCTTCTTATGGTTGATTACATCCTCAAAATACATCCCATTTAATTATGTTACCAAAAACGGTATAGCAGGGAACTATTTCTCTCCCAAAATAGCATGGTGAAGAAACATAAATTGTACACAAAAAAAGCGATAAATTTAAAAAATAATGAATTATGAAAATTTTAATCATTATAAAGTGAATTCAATTTGGTTTATAATGGTGGTACATGTAGTCTGTGTGTTACTTTCGAGTTTCCAATGGGATTTTTCTTCCAAAATATCTCTTATGTGTACAATATGCATGGTACTTTGGGGGAGGAGGATTTATTTTAACCTTGAAAACTTCTAGCCCTTGTTTTTGGTTCCATTACAATCACATTTCTAGTAACATAAGTAACATAACACCTCCAAACAGGTCCCGTGTCCCGTATCCTATGTGTTAGACACCAATACGGAAGGACAGGCGTATGACACATGTTTGGCATGTGGCAGTTCACAAGATATCTACAAAACACATGTCTAACATGTGATAACTGTGTCCCCCATAAAAGAGGCCTGCTATCCATAGAAACATGTATGCCCTTTCATTTGAGCTCATACCACTCAATAGGTTGGGGGTGTCAAACATTTTGGAGTGCAATTGAGGGTTATTATCTAGTGTTAGAATGAACTCCAAGTGTTTTGCAAGTGGATTTGTCAACCATTCTTTAAGTTTTTTTCTTCGAGAAGTCCATTTTATTCTTCATTTCATAGAATTATTGGCTCAGTAATAAAGGGTAGTTGGAGAAAGATAAAGGAAAGGGAGGAATGACCCCATTGATGTTGACTCTTCTCCTTCATATTTCTTTAGGGATTTCTAGTGCTCCATCTGTTAGAAGTACAACTATGATAATAGCTTCAAATACTGAAAAAATTGTTTTAACAAGTGTTGTAGTGGCTACAACAACCCTCCCAAATTTTTCCTTAGCTTCGTTTTGGAGCCTCCCTCCCAACTATCCCCAACAACATGTATTGCACTGTTAAGTATGCAAGCTTCAATGGTTTTCTAGCCAATTTCTAGCCTGTGCATGATAGCTTGTTGCATCCCCCTTACAGGTTGTTCCTCTAGATTTGGTCCAGCTATAGGCTAGGCAGCTCCCTTAGGAAATTGTGCAATTCCAGAGGGGAACTAGCCTTTCATCTAGAAATTGTGCAATCCTTACTAGTAGCCTACTGGGCTGTAAAATTGTGTAATCCTGCCTGTCAACCTTCACTGGAAAAACTGTGCAATCCATCCCAACAAGACTGCTTAGCCCAAAAATTACACAGTTTTTGGCAGCAGTCAGCTGCTCAGCATAGAAATTATGCAATCCCTCTAGGATAGCCAGCTACACACCTAGAAATAATTTCACAAATCCAGCTAAGCAGCCTGTTGGGTTTGGAAATTTTGAGATGCAGTCAGACAGGCTTCCTTGAGGAAAATACGAGTTCTTACCTAGGACAGCTCAACCCAGAAATTGCACAATCCTAGGAGACAATCACCTATTCTTCTCATAAATTGTGTAATCCCTCAGGGGAAAACATCTCTGCTCAGCCTAAAAATGACATAGATTTTCATCGCAGCCTCGCAGACTGATGCATGTGCCTTCAGGTTGAATGGTTCCCTCTGGGACCGAGAAAAACTAATTTGCATGCACGGACTGCCTCTCCCAAGGCAACATGCAAAGTTATCCCTTGATTCAGGGATCTATTTTTAGCAGTTGGATGTTACATGCAAGGATCATTTTAGAAACCTTCTGCTAAGTGTCTCTTTTCCCAGATTTGTGGCATGTGTGTGAAAACTTTGATTTTATGAAAACTCGTCAACCTGACATTGTAGAGATCATTCCTCACATTGACCTTGTATCTCTAAAATCCCACACTGCATCTAGTAGTCGTCAGCACATTTAGCTCAGTTGTTTTGTGGTAAGCCTCCATTTCATGTCTCGCACTGCATTTTTCTGTCACTTTTTGTGTTTCACCTTTTGTGAGCTTTGTATGCTTGATTTCAGTGAGATCTTGCTGCCATTTTAATGTATGTTAGCTTCTAGAAGCACCATTTTGGTTTTCATTTGCACCTCACTACTGTCACATACATGATACTATTTTTGCATGAATGGTCATCATTGTGGTGACCCACTTTACACACATGCATGCTTTCCCATTTTTTGAATCCTACACGTGTTTCTTACATTTATGATCATTTTCTCATGTTTGTGCTGATCTCACCATGCAATCAAACTTCATAGGTTTTCAGTCATTCGTCGATCACATCGGGTTGCCTTGGCCCGAACCATGCTTGCCCAGTTAGCACTGTGCATTTTCGGAATTGAAGGCTCTGCACTCCCTCCAGATATTGCACATGTCTGGCCCAACACTGATCTCCAGGCTTGCATTGTGCAATTCTTGGAGGAAGTGTCTTTCTGGGCCCAGAAACTGTACAATGTACTTTGCTGGTTGCATCTCACTACTAACTAAAATTGCGCATTGCACAGTTTCAGTCCTCAGAAAACTAGGAAAGACTGTGCATTGTGCATTTCCAGTAGATAGTCAGCCTCCAAACAACCCAGACTATGCCTTGTGCAGTTTTTGTAGTCAGTCCCACAATCTCCTGGTGGAAATTGCACAACCTTCACAATCGATCACATAGGTATGTTGCAAGTCAGTCGTCAAGTTTGTTTTGGTTTTTGACGAACAAATTTATTTGTATGAGTGTTACTATGTTTCCAGGCATCATAGGTGTTTGTTTGCCTCTAAGCAACACAAGTAAAATGACCTTTAGGAGAGAAGAATCAAAGGACATTTTTGAGAGCACAACGAGGTTTGCACCCAAGCAAGTGTCTATGAGCTCGCCTACCTATGAAGACATCAAGTTGTTCGTAGATAAGGACATCAAGATAATATGGCAACAACATTACAACAAGTAGTAGTAGAAGGAAGCACACCTGAACACAATGAATGCAAGAGGAAGGTTGTTGAAAACACAGAGGTGGAATAAAGTTGCAAGCTCAATTAGATCCACTTGTGATGAAAGCAACTTTAGAGACTGAGGCTATGAGGTGACGGCGTGACATGAAGATCAGATGAAGGTAGAGAATAGAATAGAGAATGAGTTATATCTGTTGAAGCAGCAACTCAAGGAAGAACATGAGCTATGTAGATGAGAGAATGAATTGTAGCAGGAACATGCACGATAGGGGTTGCAACATGCACAAACAAATGAAACTGTGTATGTACAAGTTATAGATCCATCCTAGTAGCTGGCACGGAATAGACAAGGTGAGAAGTGTTGTTGATCACATGTAATGTAATTCAATAGCATGCATATCATTGTGTGCACACATGTGATCCCACCTATTTGGCACACTCACCGAGGCAAAGACAAGAAGCAAGTCCAATTGGAGTTGAACATGTACTTTGACAAGTTGATGTGCACGACCACCAACACATTCTTGGAGATCAGCGCAGACCCTATGCATTAACATGTTTTCAGTCTAGTCACACCCAAGACGATGATGCACATGCTATGAGGCAAGTTGGACAGTGGAGCCACATCATTGTACTCGGATGCAACAAAGGCAAGAGTTCACTTCAGGAATATGTCACCATTGAGCACACGAACACCATCACGGATAACCAAGCTTGGCATCAGTTCGCCACCATCGACCATCATAAGGATGTCAAAGAGTTGGTCTCATGACAATGGTCTGAGTGTTAGTGATGTTATTCCTGGCTTTCTGAAGCCATTTTGTCTAACATGGGTACGTGTGCAGATTGTATGTAACGTCTTTTCAAGTGGAAGTTCAGGTGTAGATAGTTTAATGTAACAATCATAAAGTAGTTGAACAGTCATGAGGGTAGATGAATGGCACAAAGGTTAATGTCAAGGGTCACCCCACCCTTTTCTATAAATAGTACCTGATAACTCATTGTATAGGCTTTTGGTTAGCCAAGCTTCTAATAGGAGTATCTTAGAGAAGTCTTGGACAATATTGTAATGAGCCTTGGCTTCTCCACTATGTAGAGCTAGTATATCTCTTTGGAGGACCAGATGGTTGCGGCTGTAACATTTCACTATTGGATCTAATGGTTGGACATGGATGTATTGTATGAATGGAACTTACACTACTTAATATAACAGAGCCAACATGTTTCATGCATATGTTGTATTGTATTTCAACTATCTTGATTGCTCTAAATGGTATATGTATTTGTTTTCTTACGCATGCATGTGTAGCTATTTCTGTATATTTATGTATTAAACTTTATTAAATGTGTTGTTTGTTTAACCATCACATTATATTGCTAGCTTACTTACCTTCCATGTTATGATGCATCTTTTCTCTTGTGTTCCCTTCTTAACTCCGTGCTATCACAGGTTTCAAAGGGGCGCACTCACCTCACCCTCTGTGTGTTACAAATGCTCATGCACTTTCCTTCACTTATTGCATATGTCACACCCTTGCTACCAAAAAGGACATCTTACTTTCCTTTGTGCCAAACCGTGGTCAAGGAATTATTTTACGACCCACTGCTGGGAATCCTACACCAAATGGTTTGAGGTCTAATTGGGACTTCTTACTGGGGAGATCCCCTGACATGTTGGTAGGTCGAGAACCATCAACATTTTGGTGCTAGAAGGAGGGCTAGATGACAAGCTGAGTCCTCCAATCTTTTTTGAATCTCTACATATCCATCATGACTAACTACATAGTTCCTCTTCTGGAATGTATATCTTATGGAAATGACTTCATTATCTTGGAAAAGCTCTCGGATAACTTTTCACATAAAGCATATGATTGTGGAGGCCGTGTAGCCTTGGTTAGGCATGCAGTCAGCATTGTAGGCTCATGCAAAAGACATGGAATCTTTGAAGAATACATGACCTACGTGATGTTCATCTACATGCTTCGAGGGCACCCAATTCACTGGTGTGCCACACTGGCTGAAACATATATTCAATCTCTTTCTCATCTGGTCATAGATATAGACCAGGCTTTCAACCACTTTAACTCTAAATAACTCGATAAATAGATTCTAAAATTATGAAAATCACTCGATGAATCCATTGAATAGTTTTACACACACTTTTGTAATCTTGCATACTCATTCCTCGAAGATGAATTTGATTGGTAATTTCTTCATGGGTGATTTAACTATCTTCTTTACATATCTGAAAATTCACAATTCTTGAAATCATTTGAATCTTGCTTAGCACACTTTAGTGGTGGAGTTGCAAAATCATAGGTAGGCATAGTTGTTGTCACGAGTGACTGCCCGCCTTCACCTCATCAAACAACTCCACCATCGCAGAGTGATGTGGGAGATTATGCACACACATATGTTGAAATGTCACATCATCCCACTCGATTTTCTCTTGATATATCCGTAGATTTAGCTTGCAAGACTGTTGGTTGTCATGTGGATTCATTCCCTCAACCTCCGTCCCCATGTTCTGTTGATCCTCCAAATTGTACTCTCTTGTGTTCTTCCATTCCGGACTCCTCACCTATTATGGATGAGGATCAAATTCTTGACGGAGTTGGTCTTATGCAACCAACTTGCGCCACCATTCATGATGAGTGTGTGTGAGAATCTAAAGAAGAACCCGTGGTGAAGGATGAATCCCTTCCAGCCACGCCTCATCTACTTTATCTTGACATCCCTTATGATTCTGCTACTGCTGATTTCTCCTGTGAAACTCATTTATGGATGTTTCTATGTTCAATCATTCATAGGGCACGTTAGATGTCAGTTTTTACATTGCAGAGAGGAAATATCTTGCTTCAAAAATCTGTCCAATATGTCATATGTCATTTATGAAAACACAGAGGGTTAACATCCTTGCTTCTCATCTACCCCTCTACACAATTCAATCATGAGGATGCTGACAAACATCATGAATTTTTTGATCTTGGTTGTCGTGATCTCTCTACTTCTTCATCCGATCACAATGTCGATTCAATCTTTGTTAACCTATCGAAGACCATGGGGGATTGACTCAGTGAACCTCTTATCCAAAATGGATCTTGGATAAACCTCTAAGTCTAAAAGACTTCATATAAGAGGTAAAAGGTGTTAAATGGCACAAATCTTTTGTAAATTTGAGTCATATAAAGAAAAGGGTCAAACGTAGAGTTCTATGTAAATGTCGCATCAGAAAGCGTTCAAAGGGAGGACTTAACCATAGGCCTTACAAATCCCCCATTTCGATCTCCAACATATCACATTGGAGGTAGGTTTCCATGCGATATCAGAACCCGGGCAAGCTGATAGAGCGTTTGCGACAAAGCGGATAGGCGAGCGACAATATATATATATATATATATATATAACGCATCAGAGCAGTCCAAGGGATGTTGTATAGGCCTCGGGCTGATGCAATTGCGATATGCAATGGTGTCGATCAACAATAGCACCAATGTGAGGGGGCCGATAGCGATATGCGATGTGCTGATATCGGCGATCGATGATCAGTGGATCCCCATTATAAAGGGTCGTTGACATATGCGATTGTGATATGCAATCAAGGTGCCAACCCGATAAGCTTATAAGCAGGATTTCATATAATTTGAAAGCCAGATTTACGATATTTCTTTGTATTTCGTATAATTGAGTTTTTTAGCCAAACACAATGCGATTGCGATATGCGATAGAATGACAAACTCGAGAGGATTATAGGGGCGATTGCATATATTTTGAGTTCGGATGAAATGGCTCATGATGTTTTTTGCCTGTGTATTCCATTATTTGGCCACTTTCAGGATTTCTCCACAGAAAGGCTAAACACTGGGTTTCTTGTGCTCACTGGTTCATTTCCATTGGAAACAGTCTCTCACACATGTTCCATGATGTAAGCTGGCGTTCTGTAATAGGAATGTGTTATAGAAGACGTAGAGCTACAGAGCCAGTGAGCCAGAGGGCCAAGCGCAGAGCCACAGAGCTAGTGAGCTGGAGGGCTATTCAAAGAGATGTAGAGCCGCAAAGGAATGATTCCTCATGAAGAGAGACAGAGGAATAGCTGGGGGAGCTATAGAGTCAGAGGATTCCTAAAAAGTGAGAGAGTATGACTCTCAGAAGGGGGCTCACAATAATGTAGCAGTAGAGAAGCTAGTTTTTGCATCAGAGAGCTGATAGAGGCAGAGCCACCAGAGGTTGGAGGCAGCGTCGCAGTTCCAGTGAAAGCCAGAGAAGCGACCAAAGGTTGGGGGCAATGGCAAGGGGGTGATTACTTAGAGAGTTGGGCATATCAGAGTTGCAAAACCAGAGAGCTTGAGCGCAGCAGAGTTGCAAACCTAGAGAGCCATAGAGCTGAGGACTCGTAGAGAGCCACAAGAGGTTGGGAGGATAGCAAAAGAGCCACGAGAGGTTGGAAGCTTGATAGAGGCATAGCCACTAGAGGTTGGAGGTAGAGCCGTAGAGCTAGAGAGCTCAAAATAGACTTCTAAGAGCCATGAGGCTATAATGAAGTTTCAGAGCAATAGAGAGATCAAATGATCAAGCTGTTGCTAGTGTTTGGTGTGTGTTGAAGATAGAAGAAGGAATTCCAGAGACAGTAAAAGAATTCTGAGGGAGTTGGTGCAAGCCAGGAGCTCAAGATAGCCCAGAGCGCTGATTGAAGGATTCTAGTCCAGAGAAGCATAGATATGATTGCAGATTATGGATAGCCAGTAGGATAAGATGGTATTCTAAACCCATATGTTCAGTTGTAAACCAATGGATTTGAGTTTGGAACTTGTAAAAGAAGTTTACAATAATTCCAAAAATCCTAGTTGAGTTGACTAGAGCTCATGGAGACGTAGCCCAAGATATCAAGGTGAACTCCTAATTAAACTTGTTGTCTTTATGTGTGTTAGCGCTTGAAATTTCACCTCAGGCTGAGAAAGGCAAACTCCAAGGCAACATCAAACCACTTAGCCTCGTAGCTAGCCCTACGGGGCAGGAGAGGGCTCTCTACGGTATATCTCGGCAAAGATCTTCAAAGGGCGGAGATAACCAATAAAGAACACTGATTTTAGGCTAGTAAACTGATAAAAGGTTTGATTTGAGATTTTTAGGATTTTGGTGGGAAATCGGGGAAAGGCAATTTTGGGTGCGGGGATTGGACACAGTTTTTGCAGGGGGTTCTTTGGGGCAAGGTAGGAGACTGTATTGATGCCTTTGAAATATTTGGATGGATGAGAATGACTGGTGAGGAGCTAAGGAGAGCAAGCAATTCACCTTGAGTTCTCCTTAAACAGATGAAAACATTGATATTAAGCAAACTTAAAAGTAGAGCATGGCAATCATGAATTCTACTTTAACACTTCAATTGCCTAATCTGCAAAAGGAAAAGTAAGAAGATGATTCACATAAAAAACTTACAAGTACAAAGAGAAACACACCATCAATACATGTAACCACAGGAATCCCAAAAAGGACTGCAAAACCCTGGTCTTTCTTCCTTTGCCAAAATTGCAGAGATACGAGTAATACAATAGAAGCTTCTCCCTCAAGAGTCCAACCATGAAAATGACCAAGAAAGTACATAATATAGGCAATCTAACATCTTTCCTTGCCTCTAGGGGTCGATCTCACTATCCTAGGAGCTGTTTCAACCAATTCTAAACTGAGCACTAAAAACTAGGCAGTCAAAACAACTTGCCTCTATAAGCTAGGAAACCAATTGATTCATTAAATTTTTGCCTATCTCATGAATGAATCTTCTAGAAGAGATAAATGAGTGTCAAAATATCATAAAATTACATCATTTACAACAAGGAGGATCAAAATCCACTCCAAAAAGTCAAATTCAGTCAAAACTGCGTTTTGCTGAGCTGTAGGTGCATTTCTGTGAAAATTGCCCAATGTGTAGCGCCCTGATTCTGAACGCGTAGCGCGCCTTTGGAGCGACGTTTGAGGCACTTACAGGTGTCCAAATGAGGCAAAAGTGGGCTTTTTGGAAAGGTCTGGATGTCTACTTTCCAACCCAAGTAGAACTTCTGAATTTGGTGTCCATTGGCCCCTCCAAAATTGCAATCTCCCAAGACTGCTTCCTGTGTGTCAAAAAAGTGGCTGAAAGTCATTGTTTGCATGTTTTTTGACCTTCTGGAGACTCAAAACTTGATGAAATCTCTTGGAAATTGCTGAGAAAGTGTATTTTTTCATGAAAAATCTAGAAATGCTGAGTTTTCCTGAAATGGAGTTGCCCATCTTAAGGGTCGCGCGCGGCGCACTACGCGTTGGGGAGGAAAACCTGTGTGTGGCACAAAAATTTCACAATTGACAAAATTTTCTCCAAATTTATTGAAATTTGGGTTGGGAGTCCCCAATCAAGTACCATGCTCAGTCAAAGAGGCTTTGACCAAAATTTGGAGTGGATCGGGCCTTTTCCGTCGTTTTAGTGCCTTGGCCAACCTCCTTGGATCTAGCAATTGTATTTTTGACATTTCTCTAAAACCGTGACACCTGTGGAAAAAGTGAACGAGGTTTTTATTCTTTGGCATGTTTTGGACAAAAACCTCTCTCAGTTTTTCAAAATTCATCTTTGATTTCTTGGAAACATCTTTTGAGTGAAACTTATCCCGATGTGTGAAACAAGGAATTTTGTCGAAATGAAGGGGATAGGGGGCTTCTAAATTCTTGGGGAAATTTTTAGGATTAGGGAGGGATGTTAGGGAGCAGGGGAAAGTGGAGTCACAAAGATTGAGTGAGGGGAAGGGGTCCAAAAGGGCAAAACATAGGCCCAACCTAAAAAATTGCCAGGTTATAGCAAGAAACTAGGGTTTGTGAAAAAATGAGGAATTTGGGGAATCTCAGTGATGGGAAGCATTTGATAGGGTACATGAAGGATAGGGGAAGGTGTGTGAACATTTGGATATGAGTTTTGCTAATGATTTGACCATCCAAGAGAAATTGCCTTCAAAACCCTAGGAGAGGGAAATGGACCTTACCAAGGCGTAACTGAAGCATGAAAATGGCGTAAAATGACTCATTAGACACTGACATGATAATGACCACCCTATGAATGATGATAGACTCAGCTGAATAGTGACATAGATTGGCATTTGGGAAATTTTGAAAGGAGTGAAAGCAGACCCTAGACCTAATGCCTAGTGACCAAATTTTGCTTGAAGACTCACTGAAATGACAAAATTTGACCTTGACACTTCAAAATCACTTTGTAAGAGCATATTTGATCACTGGAGGAAGGCTGGAAAGACTGACACTAACAATGTGTTTGTTTATTTGCTACATTTACTGTTATGTGTGTTTAGATATTAGTTTAAGCAAATAAACTTAAGGCAATTAAGCAGTTAAAGGCAAACACAGGCATATACCTATTTCAAGATCTTTTAATTCCGCAAATTGTTAATATAAGCCTAGATCTTGGAAAAATATAAGCTTTCAAGTGGGATAGGTTCTTGTAAGCTGAAAAGAAGCCTTTAGTGCCCCACTATTCAGATTAGGTGGTATCAGAGCTAGTTATGAGAGAGCATCAGGTTGATTAACCCCACCTGCAAAGAAGGTGGTATCAGAGCTAGTTATATCCGAGCTAGTTATATCAGAGCATTAGGTTGATTAACCCCACCTTCAAAGAAGGTTATATCAGAACACGTTATACCAGAGCAGATGGTATCATGAAGTAGGTGGTATCATATCAGAATGCTTGGATGGCTTGAAAGGTGTTTGATTGTTTGTAAGTTGACTATTGTTTGAGTTTGCAAAGGTGAAGGGAAAGCTACTGATAGCTAAGTCTAGGAGAGGACAAGAAGGAAGAAGGGCTGAAGGCATTCTCCTTATCCCGAAGGACCGAAAGGCAATCACTGAAGCACAAGAGGTTTGTTGCAAAAGGATGCTTGTCTTTTGATTTATTGCATTTCTTTGCTAACGAGATGCAAGTTGCAGGATGAAAAATGTTGAGTAGGAGACTCATTTTATTGCTACAGCATTATGCTCATTTCAGCTTCGAAAGTACATTGTACTCAAGCGAAAGTTGAAGGATGGAACATTATATTGCATTTCAGCTTCGAAAGTATAGTGTACTTAAGCAAAAGTTGAAGGATGAAATGTATGCATGAGAATGATGTGCATGAACATAGGGATGCTGATGATTTCTTTGTATTGGAACATGTATGTGTGATTAACTTGAAGGATTGATTACTTTGTTTTTAAACATGCATGTAATGCAATATTGACTTGAGAAAAGTTTATTTGGTCTCCAAGATGGAGATGTTGATGAAGTGTTTCATCTTTGAAAAATAATTGTAGAATTATTTTTCTACATTCTTGACATGAAGGGTCAATTGTTTTAAAGGCATGTTTTATTGGCTTGTTATCTAGTCAATCATTTGTATGCAGATGTAAGACATGGAGGTAGTTCGCAAGATGTGAAATCTGTTTCTTTTGATGAAGCAAGATTTTAGGCCATCTAGTTGTTATCTGTAATTCTGTTGTTGTTAACAGTTGTTGTCTACAATATGTCAAACAGATACAAATGTAAATTTTTGTGAAGAATATGTAACTTCACATTGGTTTGAGCCACCTTTGATCAATGATAAAAGTAGAGAAGTTCAGACTACCTTCTGTGACCTTCTCAGAAATTGTTCTATAGGAATTCAAGAAGGAAGATAGTTCTTCCCAGGAGGACAAGCACATCCAAGAAGGGAGTGTTCAAAGGCTTTGTTTCAGAGGCACTATGCAAAGCAAGTGTACGGAGGCTGAAAGAAGAGGGTGAGGCACTCTCATTTATTGTTTAGATCAGTATATCAGTCTTTTGGAGTCCAAAAGCTTTTTAGTGGGAGTGTGTGATCCAAAATGGATCTTGGATTAACCTCTAATTCTAAAAGACTTCATATAAGAGGTAAAAGGTGCTAAATGGCACAAATCCTTTGTAAATCTGATTCGGATAAAGAAAAGGGTCAAAGGAAGAGTTCTATGTAAATGTCGCACTAGAAAGGGTTTAAAGGGAGGACTTAACTATAGGCCTTACGAATCCCCGATTACGATCTCCAACATATCACTTCGGAGGTAGGTTGCCATGCGATATCGGAACTCGGGTGAGTCGATAGAGTGATTGTGACGAAGCGGATCAGCGAGCAGCAGTATATATATATCACATCAGAGTAGTCCATGGGATGTTGTATAGGCCTTGGGCCAATGCGATTGCGATATGTGATGGCGCCGATCAACGATAGCACTGATGTGAGGGGACCAATAGAGATACGTCGATGCAATGGGGCTGATAGTGATATGCGATGCATCGATATCGGTGATTGGTGGATCCCCAATATAAAAGGTCATTGACATATGTGATTACGATTTGCGATCAGGGCGTGGACTCGATGGGCTTGTAAGTGCGATTTCATATAATTTGAAATCTGGATTTACAAGATTTCTTTATATTTCCGCATAATTGGGTCTTTTTGCCATATGCAATGCGATTGCAATATGTGATAGAATGATGGACCCGAGAGGATTATAGGGGAAATTGCATATATTTTGAGTTCTGGTTAAACGGCTCATGATGTGTTTTTCCTATGTATTCTGTTATTTGGCTATTTTCAGGATTTTTGCATAGAAAGGGAAAACAATTGAGTTTCCTATGTGCACCAGTTCATTTCCATTGCAAACAATCTCTCACACCTGTGCCACACTGTAAGCAGGCATTTTGTAATAAGGATGTGTTATAGAAGATGCAGAGCCACAGAGACAGTGAGCCAGAGGGCCAAGAGCAGAGCCACAGAGCTAGTGAGTCGAAGGGCCAATTGAAGAGACACAAAGCAATGATTCCTCATGATGAGAGACGGGGGAACGGCTGGGGGAGCCATAGAGTCGAAGGATTCCTCAATAGCTAGAGAGTATGACTCTCACAGGGGGGCTCATAATAATGTAGCAGCAGAGAAGCTAGTTTTCCCTTTAAAGAGCTGATAGAGGTAGAGCCACTAGAGGTTGGAGTCAGAGCCTCAATTCTAGAGAAATCCAAAGAAGCCATGAGAGGTTGGGAGTGGTGGAAAAAGGGTGATTCCTTAGAGAGTTGCGCGTAGCAGAGTTGCAGAGCCAGAGAGCTTGAGCGCACCAGAGTTGCAAATCCAAAGAGCTGTAGAGTTGAGGACTCGTAGAGAGCCACTAGAGGTTGGGAGGACAACGAAAGAGCTAGTAGAGGTTGGAAGCTTGACAGAGGCATAGCCACTAGAGGTTGAAGGCAAAGCCGCAGAGCTAGAGAGCTCAAAACAGACTTCTAAGAGGCATGAGGCTGTAATGAAGTTTCAGAGTAGCAAAGAGATCAAATGATCAAGCTGTTTCTAGTGTCTAATGTGTGCTGAAGATAGAAGAAGGAATTCTAGAGACAATAATAGAATTCTGAGGGAGTTGGTTCAAGACAGGAGCTCGAGATAGCCTAGAGCGCTGATTGAAGGAGTCTATTCCAGAGAAGCCTAGATCTATCTACAGGGAATGGACAACCAATGGGATAAGATGGTATTCTAAACCCATATGTTCAGTTGTAAACTAATGGAGTTGAGTGTCGAACTTGTAAAAGAAGTTTGTCATAACCCAAAAGAGCCTAGTTGAGTTGACTAGAGCTCATGGAGCTGTAGCCCAAGATATCAGTGTGAACTCCTAATTAAACATGTTGTCTTTATGTGTTTGTTTATTTGGTGCATTTATTGTTATGCGTGTTTAGATATCAGTTTAAGAAAATAAACTTAAGGAAATTAAGCGGTTAAATTCTGTTGACACCTAATCATTAGGATTGGGTGAATAATTGAAATTGATGTAAATAAATAATGGAGAATATGAATAGTCACCGGGAGATGAAATGAACAGCCTCTCCCACATGTATATAATAAACACCAACCTAAATGAAATCAATGAATTGAATTTCGTGGAGTTACTACTTGGCCTGACATGGTATCAAAGCCAACACCATTTTTTTAGCTTCCCTCTGCTTTGTAACTCCCTTTTGCATATTCTACTTATATTCTACCCATGTTCTGCAGGCTGACATCTCTGTCAAATCCCTACGAAATATCATTCATTGTTTAATATATTTGTTGAAGTGTGTTACCTTTTGAAGGAGTCGATTCGTTGCATTGGAGCTGGTTGTTGCATCGAACGCACTGAAGTCGAAGGTGCTATGGTGTATGGTACTACTTCCTAGAGGTGCTATTTATTCCTGCACAAATGGTGTTCAGTTGTACGTATATCTTGATTGTATTATGCAGTGGTATAAAAACCTTTTGCTATGAGTTCCATATGCTATATGTTCCAACAAATGCACGATGTGAGTTATACGCATGTATTAAAATTGAGTCATACTCATCGGCCTCTCCATCTACTTTCCATACCATTCAATTGGTATACCTCTGACATTTGTATATGCCTTTCAATTGTGGTTATAATAGCATCTCTAACAGAACCCTTCGTGTTCCATAAAATATACAATGTGACCTCTTTTCCATTATCCATTTCTTTGACCCACAACTTTTTCTTGTCCTCTTAAACTTCTGAGATTCACTTTCTCCTGTCTTCGAAGTGTGGCAATTACAAATGTTAAAACGGGAACAAGATTAAATGCTCTCTGTTTGTTGACCTGGAAGTTAACGTTGTCTCCGTCACATGAATTGCATCTTCCTCCATTGAATGAACCTCTACTGCGTTGGTAAAGCTTTCTAATGGCACCATCTATGGGAAACGAACCTTTGTTACATTGGTAAAGCTTTGTAATAGTGCTGGCTGTGGGGTACAAGTCTTCCTACAATGGTATATTGGTAAAGTGTTGCGCTGATGCTACACTTTGAGAACTAAACGATCTGGTAAAAGAGGTCGCACCAGTAGCAAGGAGAAGAAATGAAAAACAATCATTTGCATTGAGTTATGTAAGTTTTTCCACTGAGACACATTGCCAGGGATTTCTGGGTTTGCAATTGTAGGAGATTTTTGAAAAAAAAAGCGTACCTCTGTTGGAGTGTTGTTGAATGTACTATAAAGTTTTGTGTATATATAGTCTTATGTATTGACATTGGAAAGGATTGTGTGTTGGAGACAGAGACAAAGAACTAGGACAACCTACCTCAGACAAAGAGCTCGTCATTTGGGAAAACAGGAACAACAAAGCTTATGCATTAATCGCAGCATCTGTAAATGAAGAGGTGAGTCACCATATTTCACCATTTTCAACTACCTTTGAAGCCTTACAAAAGCTGAAAGAACTCTATGACTCACATTCTACACTTGAAGTTGTTCAACTCATGATTAAACTCTTCACTCTTGAACTGCAAAATAATGATCCTCTTGCTCTTGCATCTGAAGTAAATTCTATAATGCATGATATCAAATCCACTAAGGTTGAATTGGATATTCCTCTTATCACTTTTCTCAAGGCACTTTATCCTACTTACTCTAATTATCTTGAGTCATTGCAAGAAAATGGAAATCTCAAAGATATTACCTTTGACTCTCTTGTGAAAAAGTTTGCTGAAAGAGAGAAAGCTTTTGGAAAGAAGACAGCCAATGAATCTTCTGAAGAGGCTATGTGCCTTGCTCATAAAGAAAATCATCCTACTCAAGAGTCTTTAAGAGGAAGAGGTGGTCGAAGAGGAAGAGGAAGATATTTCAGAGGTGGGGGGGTAGACACTCTCAAGGATTAAAGGCAGATTTTCACTACATATGCTACAAAAGGAATGGATCACATGATGCCTCTACATGCAAGTTACCATGGGACAAAATTGAGCAGCAAAGAAACGAACAAAAAGGTAAAATTGATGATACAGACAAAGGTAAAGCACCTGAATCCATTCACTATGTTGTGGCACAATGTAATATTGGAGTAAATGAAGATTTATTTAATGCTTCACTTGCTTCTTGGAAAAATGATTAGTTGCTTGATTCAGGAGCAACCTACCACATGACTCATTTAAAATATTTTTTTGAAGAATTTACTGACAATGTTGATGGAGCATTATAATTTTTAGACCAATCAAAACTCAAGCCATCAGGGCTGGGCACAATCAATCTTAAACTGTCTGGTCTTCCAGACTTTCTTCTTCATCATGTTATATATCTCCCATAGCTCAAGAGAAACTTTCTGTACTTGGTATACATCTACCAACAAGGTCACTCCATTCATATGTTTGATGGCAAGCTTGAGGTAAGAAAAGAATCTGACCACTCACTTGTCATGAGGGGAATAGAAGAAGAAAGGCTTCTCAAGCTGCAAGGAACCTCTGCTTGTGCACAACATCTCTCATACAATTCTCATTATGAAGAAGGTACACTTCCATCAATTTTATTATGACATGCTATATTTGGACATTTGAACTATGACAACCTCCGCTTGTTGAAGAAAAATGGTGTTGCTAGTTTGCCTACAATTCCTAGGAAATTTAAGCAATGTGATGCTTGCATTCTAGGAAAGCATAGCAAACAATCTTTTCATGATTCACATTCAAGAGCACATAGAAAACTTGAACTCATTCATTCAGATTTATGTGGTCCAATGCCTGTTCCTTCTACAAATGTAAATAAATATATGATGACATTTATTGATGACTACACCAGAATGTGTTGGGTTTATTTATTGAAGAACAAATCTGATGCTTTTCAAACATTCAATAATTTTCATAAATGGATTGAAAATGATGCACAATCTCATATTGGGTATATTCACACTGATAATAAAATAATACCCATCAAATGAATTTGAAAACTATCTTCGCCAACATGGGATCAAACATCAAACAACTGTGCCTTATAATCCCCAACAGAATGGTGTAAATGAAAGAATGAATAGGACAATATTAAACATGGTACGATCCATTCTATTCTTCAAAAATGTAAAGATAATGTCTTGGGCTAATGTTGTTCTATGTGCTGCATATATAAAGAATAGATGTCCATCTAATGCTATTAGAAACAAGACTCCATATGAAATGTGGTATGGACATGTTCCTTCGGTAAAGCATCTCAGGGTCTTTGGTTCCACCTATTATGCCTTGATACCAAAGGTGCATAGAAACAAACTTGGTGCTAGAAGTTGTAAGTGTATCTTCCTGGGGTATTCAAACACCTCCAAAGCATATCATCTCTATGATGAAGTAAATAGAAAGTTTGTTATATCTAGAGATGTAATTTTTCTTGAATCATCCAAAACTGACAATGTTGTTGAGCGGCAACTTGATTGCTTGGATAGATTTGAAAAAGAAAAATCATTTCAAGAATTTGATAATCAGATTCCACATCTTGAAGGGGGGATTCCTATACTAGATCAACATGTGGAATCTTCTTTTGAAGAACACTCTCCCCTACATGAAACTTCAACAAAGGATGATGCTTTAAGTGATGTGATTGACAAAATTGGGAGACTCAATCTTGATTCAGTCCCAACTCAATCAGCAGAGCAGCCTAGACCATCTGAAAAAGGTCCCCCAAAGTGGCTAACAAAGACACTTGAAAGTGTTCATCCGGATGAGATTGGAAAGACAGGAACTAAAAATTCAAACCAGAAAAATGGAGGTGATGTAGATGACTCTAATTCACCTGTTGATATGGATGTTTCTTATGATTATGAATTGAACTTGTCTACAGATTTTGAATCAACTTCCTTCAAAGAAGCTGCTTCTCATGATGAATGGAAAGAAGCACTATAAAAGGAGTAGGATGCCCTCATAAAGAATGGCACTTGGAAGCTGGTTGATCCTCCATTAGGAACCAAACCAATTGGCTGCAAGTGGGTCTATAAGAATAAGTATAAAGCTGATTTCTCACTTGACAAGCACAAAGCTAGGCTTGTGGCAAAAGGTATTGCACATAAATAAGGGGTCGATTATGAGGAGATGTTTTCCCCCATAGCAAAATGGGCTACCGTCCGGACACTCTTTGCCCTAGCAGCTCAGAACTGTTGGAAAGTCCATCAAATGGATGTAAAAACTGCTTTCTTGAATGGAGATCTAAAAGATAATGTTTTTATGTCCTAGCCTAAAGGATTTTCTGTGAAAGGACATGACCATAAAGTATGCAAACTTCTGAAATCATTGTATGGCCTCGAACAAGCACCGTGAGCCTGGTATGAAAAGCTAACTAAGCATCTTCTGAAACTCAATTTTAAACATTATGATCTTGATGATGCAACTTTATTTGTCAAGAAAGTTGGCAAAACAGTTTTATATCTTGTGGTATATGTAGGTGATCTTTTGATGACAGGGAACAATGAAAGCTACATTGCATCCATAAAGAAGGAATTGGGGAAAATTTTTGAAATGACTGATTTGGGCTATGTTCATTACTATATGGGTATTGAAGTAACCCAAAATCTGAAGTCCATATTTATTTCTCAAAAGAAATACATTGGAGATATGTTGAACATGTTTGGCATGACATAATGCAATCCTCTTACTACTCCAATGGAACAAAACTTAAAGCTCACATCTATTGAAGGAAAAGAATTTGAGGATGCAACAAAGTATGGACAGCTTGTAGGAAGTCTCAACTACCTAACTACTACTAGATCAGACATTTCATTCACTGTTGGAATCCTCTCTAGGTTTATGCAAAAGCCTTGTGAGGGACATTGGTCTACTACAAAAAGAGTTCTAAGGTATTTGAAGGGAACTAAAGACTTTGGAATCAAGTATACACAGGTGGACAACTTCAGCATGATCGGATACTCTGATTCAGACTTTGATGGAGACAAGGAAACTGGGGTATCTACTTCAATATATGCTATGAGTCTTGGATCAGGAGCTGTCTCCTGGATATCACGCAAACAATCAGTTCCAGCAGATTTGACAACAGAAGCAGAATACATGGCAGTAGCTGAAGCAACAAAAGAAATTCTGTGGCTCCGGAAAATTCTTAAAGATTTGCAGGTAAGACAAGTACAATCAACTCCACTCATGATTGACAATACTTCTGCAATAAAGTTGGCCAAGAACCCAAAGTTCCATGATCGAACGAAGCACATCAATACTAAATATCATCTGATTCGACATCATGTTGAGGCCAGAACAATCCATCTCTGCCATTGTTCCACGTACGAGCAAATTACAGACATCTTCACCAAAGCACTTGGAAGAGAAAAACTTGAAAGATTCAGAATGATGCTTGGACTCACAAACATCCCTTCAGATTAAGGGGGGGAATGTTGACACCTAATCATCAGGATTGGGTGAATAACTAAAATTGATGTAAATAAATAATGGAGAATATGAATAGTCACTAGGAGATGAAATGAACAGCCTCTCCCTCATGTATATAATAAAAACGAACCTAAATGAAATCAATGAATTGAATTTCGTGGAGTTACTACCTAGCCTGACAAAGTCAAACACAAGCATACACCTATTTCAAGTTCTTTTAATTCCACAAATTGTCAATATAAGCCTAGATCTTGGAAATATATAAGCTTTGGAGTGGGAGAGGTTCTTGTAAGCTAACAAGAAGCCTTTAGTGCCCCATTTTAGATCAACCTCTGACATATCACATGCGTTCGTGGGATATTAAACAATACCCTTAATTTGAGTACATATTGGCAAATCCCTCTAAGAATCACATTACTTAACCCCCTACCAATATGAACCCAATATAACTGCCCAATTTAAAAAACCCCTACTTTCACTAGATATTGTAGGTATCCATTTTTTCATTAATGTTTTTATACCCATTTATATTTTTTCATTAACTTTGAGCTCCATTTTTTATATTTTCCAATATAAAAACCCTTTACCCCCTGTATATACCCCAATATATTATGTCATTTTTCCCCAATATATATCCCCCAATATGAACCCACGTGGTATGATATTTCTCCCCCAATGAAGCCCTTGTGTCTAAGACACTGGTCTATGATGATCTATCTGTCGATGAAGCTGAAACTGCCTAGGCTGTTGAGGCACTGCAGCCCAAGCTGATGGTTATGTCAGGCCCTTGCTGTCCTAAGGTTGGTTTCACTTCTGATCAGGAAATTGTTGAAACACGTAAGGCTCCTCATCACTCTTTGATTTTCATTGAAGATCAACCAAACACTCAGATTTCACTTCCTCCACTCGAACTACACAATCACTTCGCTCATGTATTGGAGGAATCTTACAAAGCAAGCACACTTGCACAATGTAAGTGGTCTACCTTTCTCACATTTTATTTCATGTCACAATCAAGAGAATGCATACACTCGACATTTGCACACAATGTAGCACAACAACATGGAATGTCCACAGACATCATGTCATGTGCTTTCACTCATTTTTGTTATATGGATGCTTGTAAACTCAGAGTGTGTTTGTCTTCATTGTTATATCATTCTTATCTTTTGGTTCACATAGGTGTCTTGTTCGCAAACCTTGCCTTCAACAACATGGGTTGACCAATGCGCCGGTGGTTGCATTAGAAATATTAGTTCACGTTATCAGGCCCATGCACTATTAGCTTAGGAGTAGGAGTAGTGTTTTATTTTGAGTTGTTTGCTTGCATGCATTTTGCTTCTTTCTTTGTGTGTTTTCTTGCTTTCTTGTTTGTTTTCTTACTCGATGTTCATAAAAATTTTCTTCCGCTTCTTGATTTTATTTTTTGTTTGTTTACTTGTTTATGTCCATAGGTTAGTTTCACATGAAACTGTGTGCGACTCTTGAAACAAGATGGGTAAAGTACAAGAGGCCTTGTGTAGCTATCACTACTTGGTTATCTGTCATCCTTCCTCTGTATGAAGAACTTGTTACTTTTCCTCCATGATACATCGATGGAAAATATGTACTATTCAAAGTGAACCTTGGTGAAAACAAAACGTTTGCGCACTAACTAGTGTCACCTACTCTAGTTGGTTGTTTCTAGTTTAACCCTTGGTAACTCAGTCAAGTAGAGTAAGGTGAGGGGAAAAACCTTAAGAATCACATCAAAGGTACATATAAACTACTCTTTTGAAGGAACAACCTCTTCTACTCTCAAGTAGTCGAGATCCCTCTTCCACCTCAGAAATGAATAATTGTTATGCACAGTTATGAAATTTAAAAATGAAAAAATTAATAAGGCGAAAGAAGAGAAAGGCTTCTTTTGTAGGGAGGTGATGTAAGTAACTCCACCAAGGTGTTGACTAGGTTTGCTGGAAGCAGAGAAATGCTTGTGCTCCTGCGCGACTTTGTCAGGGTACTTTTCAGGCCTGCTGGCGGCGGAGCAACACCAAAGATGAAACTAAAACTCTAATGACTATACTGCTTGTGCACCAATATACCCCTCATTCCCAATCGAAATAAATATGTTTTCTTAGCTTAGAATGTGTGTCAACTGATTGAGGGCTTGGCAGATCCTACATCTTACAATCAATCAAGCATGGAAACCAAGACAAACAAACAACTGAACAATACTTGCAGAGGTGTTAGACTTGCTTTTCATGAATAAGGTCCATTCATAGAGTTGGAGTTCTACTAGTGTGTTTCCAAGTGTTGTAGCGGCTACAAACACCCTCCAAAATTTTTCCCTAGCTTCATTTTGTAGCCTCCCTCCCAACCATCCCTAGCAACATGTCTTACACTATAAAGTATGCAAGCTTCAGTGGATTTCTAGCATATTACCAGCGTATGCATGATAGCTTGTTGGTTATTCCTTTAGACTTGGTCGAGCTGCAAGCTGAGAAGCTCCCTCAAGAAATTACACAATTTTGGAGGGTAACCAACCTTCCCTCTAGAAATTGCACAATCCTGACTGGCAGCCTTTTGGGCTCCAAAATTGTGCAATCCTGCCTACCAACCTTGACTGGAAAAATTGCACAATCCAGCCCGGCAAGACTCCTCAACCTAGAAATTCTGCAATTCTAGGTAGCAGTTAGCTTCTCAGCCCAAAAATCATGCAATCCCTCTGGGACAGCTAGCGCAGTAGCTAGCAGAAATTTCACAAATTCAGTTAGGTATCCTACCGGGTTCAGAAATTGCGAGATGCAGTCAAATAGGCTTCTTTGAGAAAATTGCGAGATCGGACTTATGACAGCTGCTCAACCCAGAAATTGTTCAATCCTAGAGACAGGAACCTATTCCTCTCAGAAATTGTCCAATCCCTTTGGGACATCCATATCTGCTTAGCCTAAAAGTTGCATAGATTTTCATCCCACACTCGCAGATTGATGCATGTTCCTTCAAGTTGATCGATTCCCTCCAGGACAGAGAAAAATTGGTTTGTATGCATGGACTACTTCTCCCAAGGCATCATGCAAAGGTATCCCTTGATTCAGGGATCTACTTTTAGCAGCTAGATGTTACATGCAAGGATCATTTTAGAAACCTCCTGCCAAGTGTCGTTTTTCTAAGATTTGTGGCATGCACGTTACAACCTCAATTTTATCAAAACTCATCAATTGGACATTGCATAGATCATTCCTTGCATCCACCTTTCATCTCTGACATCTCATGCTACATCTAATAGTCGTCAGCACATTCAAGTCAATTGTTTTTGGTTAAGCCCACTATTCATGTCTTGCACTGTGTTTCTATCACCTTTTGTGTTTCACCTTGTGTGAGTGTTCTATGCTTTATTTTAGTGAGTGCTTGCTGTCATTTTAATGTATGTTAGCTTGTAGAATCATCATTTTAGTTTTCTTTCAAATCTCACTATTGTCGAATGCATGACACTATTTTTGCACGAACGGTACACGTTGTGGCAACTCGCTTCACACACATGCATGTTTTCCCATTTTCTGAATCCCACACTTGTTTCTTGCATAGATGATCATTCAATCCTTTTTTCACTCATCTCACCATGCATTCAGAATTCTTAGGTTTTCAGTCGCCTGTCAGCCGGACTGGGTTGGTTGGCCTACACCATGCCTTGCCTGGCTAACACTGTGCATTTTGAGAAGTGAAGGCTCTGCCTTCCCACCAGAAATTATAAAAGTTTGGCCCTGCACTAACCTCCAGGATTGCATTGTTCAATTCTTGGAGGCAGTGTCCTGCTAGCCCCAAAAATTGCACAATGTAGTTTGCTAGTTGTATGTCACTACTGACTAAAATTATGCATTATGCAGTTTCAGTCCTTAGCAGGCTAGGCTAGACTGGGCATTGCACAGTTCCAGTAGCCATTTATGTTGAAATATGGAAACAAGAGTATTCCAATTTAATTTGTACTTTAATTAAATTGTGAATTAAAATCAAATTTAATCTTAACAACTACTTGGAAATAATTTATTAATTTATTTTAAATTAACTAGTCGGAGAAATTCAAGTTAGAAGTCTTTCTGATGTCATGCAAGAGTTATCCCTTAAATTAACGAGATAACATTGAGTTATATTTCAGTTGTAATCATTTAACTTAGTTTACTGAGCTAAGTCCAGTTAAATTGGTTCTAAACTGTTTGAGGAAATAATAGTGAGTTAACAGTGAGTATTTCTACTCTAATTAACTGAAGATTCCCTCATCAAAAACTCATGCATGTATATTCTAAGAAAGACCCAGTTGAGATTAATGTCAAGGACTGTGTACTATCAGTAGCATGTGTTTTCTTATAAAGAAAACTCATACAGGTAGTCAAGGCATCATTCCTTATGGATTGCACAATTTGGAAGGGAGTGTTCCACTTGGTAACAGGAGAATCATCCACTAGGAATAGCGCAAGGAAATAGGAGCTTGGAGGATAGAGAGGAAGGCTAGAGAGAAGCCAAGACTGCCTATGAGCATATGTGAGGATTGTACTGAGATCTGGCTAGCTGTGAGAAATAAGGCTTTGTATAATTCCTATGTATTTCCATCTTGTATGATAATACAGATAGTGGGGTTTTTAGCTGAGGCTTTCCCAAAAGTATTTTCATGTGTTTTGTGCATTGATTCTTCTTCTTCTAGTTGTATTGTTTAGCTTGATATTTAAGCTTCTACAAATTGATATTAGAAGTAGGTTATAGTATTCTTCTTTGATTTATATTGCATTATCGAGTTAACCTACCAACAGATTTTCTATATGGTATCGGAGCTGTGAATAGTATACTGAGAAGAGAATTCAAAGTTTGAAGTTTGGGGTCATAGGTGTAAATCGAATTCATATCATACTTCAAGTTTGGACATTGGTGTTCTATGGCTTGATACTCAAGTATGCCTTGGAAGGTAGCTCGAATTACATAGCATGGAAAGATAGAATGGAGGCTGTATTAGAAGACAATGGCTTGAGGGAATTCATTGATCAAGAAATCTAAAAGCTAGCTTCAACTAATGCATAAGAGTTGGTTGAGTGGAAGAAGTGTGTGGCGAAGGCGAGATGGTTCATCCTTCAGGGAGTTTGAGACCATATTGTCTCAAGTCTCCATGGGAAGGATGCTCCATTTTTAATGTGGAAGACATTGAAGGACCTCTACCAGAATAGTAGTGATGAGAGGAAATTGGCGCTCAAGGATAAGCTTCAAGGAATCAAGATGGAGAAGGGCAATGCTATTTCCACATATTTGAACAAGCTCACCACCTGTAGAGGTGAGCTTGGAAGTGTGGGACTAACTATTGCCAATGATGATATGGTGAGCCTCTGTCTCCTTGGCCTTCAAAGAGTTGGAATAGCTAGGAGTACTCTGTGAATGGAAGGGAGAAGTTGTCGGATTGGGAACGACTATGGTCGGATCTTATGCAAGAGGATATTAGGAGGAGCACACGAGATGGTTCTTCATCTAAGAATGATGAAGAAGAAAATCTGGCCTTAGAAAGTAAGGCAAGGAAAGGGAAGGGAAAGGCTTCCCATTTCAAATCAAATTCTTCTCATGGAGGGAAGAAGGGTGACATGTATAAAGTAAGATGCTTTAATTGTCACAATATGGAACATTATGCGACTAATTTCCCATCAAAGAAGTCCAAGAAGGGATCTTCAGAAGGATTGGAAGGTGAGGCATTAGCCTCTTAGTTCAAAATGGACTTTACCGTCATCGCATGCATGGTGTCATTGATGATGGGTTGTGTCTGTTATCTTGACAGTGGAGCCTCATTCCACATGACTGATGATAAAAATTTATTCAATGCCTTGGAGGAGAAAGACCTCAATATGTGCATAGAGATGGGTGACGATGGAAGATATAATGTTTTAGGAGTGGGCATGGCTGCTTTTCAGAGGGAGCATGGAGCTCCTATCACCTTGACATATGTGAAGTATGTGCCTAGACTGAAGAAGAACTTGGCATCGATCATGACGTTGGAGGACAAAGGCTACGCTGTTGTCTGCATTAAAAGAAAGGTGTTCCTGAGACACATATCCATGGGACACACCAAGAGGATAGGGATTCGATGAACAATCTCTATAAAATAGAGGTAGATGATTGTGCAGCATTGAGTATGAAAGCAGAATTGGTGAAAGCCCAAGACATTGGCGAGTGGTGACGTAGGAGGTTGGGCCATTTGCATCATGGGGCTTTGAAGATAATGCAACAGATATCTACAACACTTCCAAAAGGTAAACTTGAGAAATTTGACACATGCAAAGGTTGTAGATTGGGAAAGTACACCAAGTCTTCCTTTCATGAATGAGACAATCGAGCAAAGTATCTCTTCGAGTGATTTCATATTGATTTGTGCAGACCATTATCGATGGCATCCAGAGTGAAGCAAAGGTATTATGTGATTTTCATTAATGACTATTCTCGTAAATGCTAGATTTATTTCATGTAGAAGAAGGACCAAACTTTCACAAAGTTTTGTGAGTTCGAAGGTTTGGTCGAGAAAGAGTCAGGGAAGAATATCAAGGCCTTGAGAATCGACATTGGTTGAGAATATGTCTCTCAAGAGTTTAAGGACTTCTGTGTAGTGGAAGGAATTAAATGAGAGTTGACGGCACCTCATAACACATAGCAGAATGGGGTGGCCGAGAGGAAGAACAAAACTATTGTAGGGACAGTACGGGCAACGCTGCATGACCAAGGCCCACCACTTCAATTGTGGGCTGAGGCATGCAGCACAACGGTCTATTTGCAGAATAGAATCCCGCATTGTACACTTGGGATGACGACAACAGAGGAAGCTTTATCTGGTAAGAGGTCAGATTTGTGTCACTTCAAGATCTTTGGCTCATCGGTATATTTCCATATGACAAAGGATGCACAGAAGAAGCTTGAGCCAACAATAGAGTTGGGGATATTTGTGGGGTACATTGATACACCTCACAGCTATCGGGTGTACTTTCCTACCAGTCGAAGGACAGTGGTTCTCAGAGATCTCAAGTTTGATGAGCAGAAGGCCATGTGAGTTTCTCTTGAGACGGAGCTCCAACTACATCCTGTGGAGGAACTGTTGGTTCCTAAGGAGGAGGTGCCTCACGCTGATGTGGAGTAGCCGCATGCAGAGGTTCTAGGAGTGGAGACATCCACTCAGGCAGTCTTCTAGAGATGGAGAGAAGCACACAAGAGAAGCTAACAGATTGTTGGAGGATCCGAGATAGAATATGGGAGCACCATCTTCTCAGTGCAGACAGAGGAGGTTACTTGAGAGGTACACTGGATACATGGCCCTTGCTAGGGAATGTGTTGAGACCAAGCCATCTTCCTTTGAGGAAGCAGTGCAGTAGCGAATTTGGGTTGATGATATGGAGGATGAGTATGACTCCATAGTCCATAATAGTGTTTGAGATGTGCTTCTGAGATCGGAGAACAAGTTACTTGTGAGTTCCTGTTGGCTTTACAAGGTAAAGCAAGCTGTTGATGGTAGTGTGAAGAAGCATAAGGCAAGATTTTTTTCCCGTGTCTTTTCACAAGTCGAGAGGATCATGCTGCTGCAGTATATTTCGACAGAGGAGCAAGATGTTGACATTTTGACAAAGGCATTATCAAAGTGTAAATTCGAGTTCCATAGAGACAGGATCAGGGTGGTAGATAATCCCTTTCTTGTTGGGAGGGAGTGTTGAAATATGGCAACAAAAATATTCCAATTTAATTTTTCCTTGAATTAAATTGTGAACTAAAATCGAATTTAGCCTTAACAACTAGTTGGAAATAATTAATTAATTTACTTTAAATTAATTAGTTGGAGAAATTCAAGTTAGAAGTCTTTATGAAGTCATGCAAGAGTTATCCCTTAAATTAAGGAGATAATACTGAGTTATATTTGAGTTATAATTACTTAAATTAGTTTACTGATTTAAGTCCAGTTAAATTAGTTCTAAACTTTTTGAGAAACTAATAGTGAGTTAACAGTCAGTTGATGCATTAATACACTCAACTAGTGCTACTCCAATTAACTAAAGATTCCCTCATTAGAAACTCATGCATGTCTATTCTGAGAAAGACCCAGTTGAGATTGATGTCAAGGAGAGTGTACTATCAGTTGCATGTGTTTTATTATAAAGAAAACTCATGCATGTAGTCAAGGCATCATTCCCTGAGGGTTGCGCAGTTTTGAAGGGACTGTTCCACTTGGTAACAGGAGAATCATCCACTAGGAACAGTGCAAGGAAATAGGAGCTTGGAGGGCAGAGAGAAAGGCTAGAGAGAAGCCAAGATTACCTGTGAGCATATGTGAGGATTGTACTGAGAGTTGGCTAGCTTTGAGAGCTAAGGCTTTGTATAATTCCCATGTATTGCCACCTTGTACGATAATATAGATAGTGGGGTTTTTCGCTGAGGCTTTCGCCAAAATATTTTCATGTGTATTGTGCATTGATTCTTCTTCTTCTAGTTATATTGTTCAACTCGATCTTTAAGCTTCTGCAAATTGATAGTAGAAGTAGGTTATAGTATTCTACTTTGATTTATATTGCATTATCAGGTTAACCTACATCAGATTTTCTACATGGTATGAGAGGTAGTTTGTAGGAAATTTCTACAATTAAGCCTCCTAAAAGCCCAGACTATTCCTTGCGTAGTTTTGGCAGTCAGTCCCCCGACCTGCCAGCAGAAATTCTGCAGCCTTCACGATCGATCACACATGTATGTTGCAAGTAAGTCCTCAAGTTTGTTTTAGTTTTTGACAGACAAATTTCTCTCCATGAGTGTTGCTATGTCTCCATGCATCATAGGTCTTTGCCTGTTTCTTAGCAGCACAAGTATAATGGCCTTTAGGAGAGCAGAGTCAAAGGACACTGTTGAGAGCACAACAGGGTTTCTAGCTAAGCAAGTGTCTATGAGCTCACCTACCTATGAAGACGTCAAGTTATTCATAGATAAGGACATCAAGGTAATATGGTAGCAATATTACAACAAGCAACACCATCAGCAACAACAGAAGGCAACACACCTTCAGATGTAAGAGGAAGGTTGTTGACAACACAACGGCGGAACAAAGTTGCAAGCTCAAGTAGATCCACCTCTAATGAAAGAAACTTTGGAGACTTAGGCTATGAGGTGATGACATGACATGAAGATCGCACGAAGACATAGAATGAAATAGAGAAGGAGTTGCATGTGTTGAGGTAACAACTCAAGGAAGAACATGATCTGCATATATGAGAGAATTAGTTCCGACAGGAACAGTTATAGCATGGTTCGCAACATGCACAGCCAAATGAAACTGTGCATGTATGAGTTATAGATCCATCCTAGAAGCTGACACGAAGCAGACAAGGTGAGCAATGTTGTTTATCGCATGCAATGGAATTCAATAGCATGCATGTCATTGTGCGCACAAATGCGATCCCACCCATTTGGCACACATACTAATAAGAAGAAAAGAAGCAAGTCCAACTGGAGTTGAACATGTATTTTGACAAGTTGATGCGAACGGCCATAAGTACATGCTTGGAGATCATTAGAGACCCTATGCATTAACATGTTGTCAGTCTGGTCACACCCAGGATGACCATGCACATGCTATTAGGTGAGTTGGATGGAGGAGCCATATCAGTGTACCCGGATGCAATGGAGGCAAGAGTTCACTTCAGCAAGATGTCACGATTGAGTGCACCAACACCATCATCGACGACCAAGCTTAGCATCAGTTCACCACCATCAACCATCACAAGGATGTCAAACAATTGGTCTCATCAAAGTAGTCTGAGTGTTATTATGTCTTGCATGCCTTGCTCAAGCAATTTTGTCTCACATGGGTACATGTGCAAATTGTATGTAACGTCTTGTCAAGCGGAAGTTCAAGTGTCAATTGTTGAATGTAACAGTCATACAGTAGTTGAAGAGTCATGACAATAGATGAATGGTCACAAGGCGGAATTCCAAGGGTCACCTTACCCTTTGATGTAAATAATCCCTCATAGCTCATTGTATAGGCATTTGGTCAAACAAGCTTCCGATAGGAGTATCTTAGAGAAATCTTGGACAATATTGTAATGAGCGTTGACTTCTCCACTGCGCAGAGCTAGTGTATCTCTTTGGAGGAGTAGGCAGTTGTGGTTGTAATGTTCTGCTGTCAGAACTAGTGGTTGGACATGGATATATTGTATGACATGAACTTACACTTAATATAACAAAGCCAACACGTTTCACACATATTTTGTATTGTATTTCAGCTATCTTGAGTACTATAAATGATATATGTATCTATTTTCTTATGCATGCATATATAGCTATTTTTGTATATGTATGTACGAATCTTCTGAAATGTTATGTTGGTTTAACCATCACTTTGGATTACTAGCTTACTTGTCTTCCATTTTTTGCTGCATCTTTGCTTGTGTGTTCCCTTCTTAACTTCGTGCTATCACGGGTTTCGAAGGGACGCACTCACGACACCCTCTGTGTGTTAGAACCGCTCATGCACTTTCCTTGGATTACTGCATATGTCACACCCTTACTACCAATAGAGACATCTTACTTGCCTCTGTGTGCAACCGTGGTCAAGGCATTACTACACAACCCACTATTGGGACTCCTACACCAAATGGTCAGAGGTCTAATTGGGACTTCTTACCGGGGAGATCCCCTGACATGTTGGAGGTTCTAGCACTATCAACAACAAGATAATAGGCTCAAGTTAAAAAGTTGTATGATTGAATTTGTATTATCATCATGTAAAATTGTAAACATTTTGCTTCTAAATTATTAAAAATAGTGAATTTTTGTGTGTGAGATTTACTAATATATATATATATATATATAACTAATTTTTGTTTTTTCATGTGTATTTTGTGTCTTGTTTCCATAATTATCATGTCATGTGTATGACACTTGTATCTTTGTGTCCTTCGTGTCCCATGTCATCATATCACGTGACATAGCTAGTAACATAAAATATTAACATGTGAAGGAACTCTGATAGAATACAACTAGATTAAGGGCATTGGTCTCCCCTATCTTCTTTCTCTATGTAGTCCTCATAATCCTCCATCTTTCTACTGTTGGGTTGGCGGCTCAATGTGTGCCTTTAAGAGAATAGAGTTGATGTTCTGGGAATTATTTAAAAGCAATAATTTTTGTAAAGGCTAGCCAAGGTTAATCCTTTAGAAAATTCATGAAAACTCTTAATGAATCAAACCAAAATTATGAGGTATCATATATATGTGTTTTTGTGTTAGTACAATTCTTAGGCCATCCATTTGAATTTTTGTTGGTACATGATTTTCAACATGTGTCTCTCATGGAGAAATATCTTAAAATGAGTTTTCTTACTCATCTAAAATTATCAAAAACCATGCCCAATGGATAGCTTAAAAGGATATGCTGCAAAATAACCTTAAATCATGTTTGAAATGAACAAGTCATGCAAAGCACTATGTACAAACTGTATCTACATGTTGATATTCCATTTTTTATTAGTTCAACCATTTCGCAATTAGATAATACGATAGAGAAATTGGACAGCTCTGTGATACTGCAGAGTATTCACAAAGAAACTCAATTGAACATAATTATCACTATGAAAACCTACATGCAAAAATTAATAGAATTGATAAAGGTGATGGCTAGCCAAGAACTTAACAATATGAAATAAGCAATTTTTAAGTTTACCTTAGGTGGGTTTCTTGCAAAAAATAGAAGTGGCCCTCAAGCTCTTTGTATTTTTATTTGGATCCTAAATAATATTGTTCCCAAGGGTAAATAATCAAGTTGTTAAAATAATAATTAAATTGTAGATAATATTTGGGAATTAATACAATCGTCAAAAGGGGTTACTCTCAATACAAGATTTAATAGGATGCAGTGTGAAGCAACTAGATTTAAGCTTCACCCATCTAAATGTGAGGGATGGATATAGATCTTGATCTTGATCAATAGGGTCTAGCGTTGGTGCTTTATTCTGAAATTCTTGAACCAAGGTTGAAAGGAGTGCGAACATCATTATCATCCAAAAGTCGTTGTAGGTGAAGCGTCCCGAGAACATATAATTTCTATATTTTTTCCATGTGGAAAATACTCTTTATATTCTACATGAAGAATATATATATATATATATATATATATATGTTTTATTCGATTACATCATAGGTTTTAGGTGATTACATTAAATTTCATCATGTCACTTATGGGAATTGAACCTTGGTGGAGAGGGTCCCAATCATTCCTTCCAACTACCCAAGACAAACCCCGTTGAGATCTCTTTCTCTCTGTCCCTGTATATATATATATATATATATATATATATATATATATATATATATATATATATATCTATATCTATGTGTGTGTGTGTGTGTGTGTGTGTGTGTGTGTGTGTGTGTATGTATGTATGTATGTTATCCCACTTTTATATTAAAAAAATTCAGATGTGAAATTAGTTGCAAAATATATGAAAACATGCATATATGTACATTAATGATGGATTTTACATCTATTTTCTACAGAATTTCACATTGACTTTGGAAACTCCTTTTGAATAGATTTGTTTCTTTTAACTTAATTTCTAGGTTCTATTATTACGTATTAACATGTCTTCTTTCTTCTGCTTCGGAGTTTTCTTTCTTGACTATAATATACATAAAATTGAAAAAGATTAATCTTAGTTATTTTGAGTCCAAGTTTAATAAAATGATTGAGATGTGTAACAAATGTCACATTAACATTAAGTGACCTTTAGAGATAAACAAGTTGTTGATAATCTAAGGTGCTTACGTTAAGTCAGTAGCATAACTACCAACTGAATTATATGTTTTAGTCCATTACATCATATGTTCAAAGCGATTACATTAAGCTCGTCAAGTCACTTATGGCAATTGAACCTCGCTGGATAGGGTCCCAATAATCTCTCCCTACCACCTTAGACAAACTCCATTGACATCTCTCTCTCTCTCTCTCTCTCTCTCTCTCTCTCTCTCTCTCTCTCTCTCTCTCTCTCTATATATATATATATATATATATATATATATATATTTTATCTTGAATTGATATTAGAAAATATCAAAATGAAAAATTAGTTCCAAAATATATGAAAACATGTATATTTGTACATTAATGATTTGTTTTACATCTTTTTTCTGGAGAATTCTCCATTCAGTTGGCCAACTCTTGATGGAAAAGTTTGTTTCATTTAACTTAATCTGTATCATCTATTATTATCTATTAACATGCCTTCTAACTTCTGCTTTGGAGTGTTCCTTCTTCAGTATGATATAAATAAAATTGAAAAAGCTCAATATTAGTTATTTTCGGTCCAAGTCTAATAAAGTGATTGAGATGTGTAATAAATGTCACATTAATATTAATTGACCTTTATAGATAAACAATGCATCATTAAAATAAGGTGATTAGGTCAAGTGGCTAGTAAAACTACCTACTAAATGAAATAAAAGGTGTTCTAACTCCTATGTCAATTTATGAAATGACATGGTTTGAATGATGGCCTAACCAGACCATCTTAATCATGATGTCATGAACTGATCCATCATTCATGTTGTCATTTTTTCTCATTTAGATTGTAATTATTAGTTTTACATTTCCCATAGGAAACAATAATTTTGTACATTGCTTGGATGTTATTTAGTTGGATACCTGGGGATGAGTATGATTTCATCTTTTTTATTTATTGCATGGGCTTTGAGATTTGTTAGTTTTATTTGAAATATGAGTCTATCTCATTAATTAATCGCATGATCTTGGAATTTTTACTAATTGGCATATCAATGTTGACAAAAGGTTTGGCTGGCTTATATTTGTGGGGATTTTTTTTTTTGTTTTTTTACCAGCGATGGAAAGCATATGTGATTTAGTTTCTTCTGAGGTTGTCATAATCTTGTTTCCTTCCATTTTTATTTATGAAGATCATTATATATACTAGACCAAAATAAGGTATTTCTATATTTGTCTTTTTTTTATAATATTTCATTTGCGTTGACAGTAGTTTGTATTACAACTACTTGAAATGCTAGTCATAGATGGAAGGGATAAAGAGTTGGCATTATCAACTTTAACGATAATGCATAATTTGGAGGTATGTTTTGTTTTGTATTCTTATAATCTTGAATCTGAGGAATTAAAGAGGACCATAGAATGTACTTCACAAGGTAATGGCCTTTATTGCATCGAACATACTTAATTATTTGAGCATTTCCTATTTGGATGGTCTTTTAAGTCGGATTCATGGTTAGAGTTTTTTTCTAAGAAGCTAATTTTATTGTACCAAAATTGCTGCAACAATATTTATATCTTTTGGTTTATGTGGTCACGGAAAATACGATTTGTTGATAAAGGGAGAGGACAATCAATAGATAATGCAATTATTATTTTATCCAATGAAGAACTTCACTTGGATGTTGAACAACCAATAGACCTAGAAGCGTCTACTTTATGGAAGAATGAAAATGATGTGATATTTCTTGCACAACATATCACAACATTATGCAGTAACCCATCTTGGGTGAATCTTGCGAGTGGGGGTTCTTTGTAGAAAATTGTTGTGTTCTCTTGAACTGACTAAGGAAATCTTAGATGAGAAAGTTTAGTCAAGGACAAATTTGATTAGAAATCTTTTGAAGATTCTTGTTAGCCTTACAAAGAAAAAAAAAATTGTATCAAAGAATCATTTACTAATAAATATTAGTGAAGTGGCTAGTCTTTTGCCTAACTTGTTTAAGATGATCTTTGAAACTATCAATCATGATCCTGTGGATGTGCAGAAAAATCTAGATCATTAACTATCACTTATTTTGGAAACTTTCTTTTAGTTTGTTCATGATGTGGTTTTGGATGATACAATATTTGAGAACATACACACATTTATTATTGTTTCTTTATTGGACATATTGTATGGAATAATGTGGAGGAATGAGAGACAAAATTGTGTTTAGAAGTTTAATGTTGTTTACAAGCATGAGGTTATTATTAAGATATTGAGATTTTCTTGTGATAGCTGATCACATAACTATAAATAAATTCATTAGAAACAAACAAGTTAGGGTGGTCATGAAGCATATGGGTTTGTACACTTAACTTATACTGCTTTGTACTTTAACCTTTTCTCACAACATTTTTCCTTAATTATTGATTGCAGTAAGGAGAATCATTTGAGTGTTATATTACCACAAGCAGGTCATTTTATGAAGGATATAATCATTATTGCAAGTCTTTTTGAATGAAAAGGGCGTAAAAACAAGGCCCTAGGTTGATAATTTGTATCCAACTACTAGCAAGGATGGGTTGGGAGTAAATGATGTAGAGTCTGCAAGTGGTCATGAAGATGATTCACTCTTTGGAGTTCTAGTTTCAGAGGATGGCACGCAAGAAGCTACATCTAATGGACATGAATAGCCCTTCCCTATAAATGAAAGTGTTTATGACTCCAATGTACCCTTACAAGGAGTTGTTGAAGTAGTTATCTTTCTAAAAGAGTGCATTTTTTCTCGAGATTGGCACTCTTCTATATACCAATAAGCCTATCACCAACTTAATTAAGTGATAAAATTAACCATTGGAACATTATTGACCAAATTAATTAAGAGACATTGGAACATGGTTGACCATGGTTGACCATGATTGATTTTAACATCGAGACAATATTAAACCTAAAGGATTAATATTATAAGTCGATGGTATATAAACCCTAAGATAAATATTATACACCCTAAAACAAACATGGTTGGCCATGGTTGACCACATTTTATTATCATATTGACACAATATTTGTCACAACGTGATGTTGGACTATGGTTTACCATGATTGATTTTATTTTTGAGACAACCTTTTTCACAATGTGACATTCAAAAATGGTTTATCATCATTAACAATGGTTGATTTTCATATTGAGACAATCTTTGTCATAATGGAACCATGGTTGACCAAGATTGAGGGATTATAAACCCAAGGGAATAATATTGTACCCAATAATTAATATTATAAACCCTATGTTTATAAACCCTAAGATAAATATTATAAACCCTAAAATAAACATGGTTGATGTAACAACCCTCTTGAAAGTTCATGTAATAAAAGTTAATAAAGGCCAAATAATACCATGGGGTAAGGGACACATATGCTAAGCTAAATGTTAGGAAAAGATATCATAGTGGGCATCACTTGATGTGTTTATGGCTAAGGAAATTGGAAAATCCTAACAAAAAGACATTAAAAGGTTAAAAGGAATTTTTTGGCCCATTTATTTATGAAAATAAAGGAAAAGAGGAGAAAGGTAAGGTGGAAGGTAAGAGGTTGCATGTGACGAGGAAACTGAAGGAAATAATGGTAAATAAAGAAAATAGAGGTTTCATTAAGAAAAATACTTCTGAGGATTAGTTGGTAACCTTTTATTAGTTCAAGTTTTAGAGCTCTCTCATTATTCTCTCTCTCTCACACTCTTGGTCACTTAGAGTTTTTTTGGAGCACTCTAGTTTTTCATCAAGGAAGGAAAAGCAAGCAAAGGGAAAGGAAGGAAAGCAATAATCATGGAAGGAAGAGTAGGATCAAGTAGCTTCAGTAGGAATACATGAAGGTAAATATTTCAAGTGTGATTTCCTAGCTGGTTTTAACATGCATGGCTTTGCATGTTGGTGTATGGCTCTTTTGTTGTCGGTGACATGGTTTTTATAGGTTATGATATTGGTTTTTAGCCTAGCCTTGTCATTTCTCGATGCGATGGTGTGTCAGTATCTTTATCTCAGTTTTGAGCTTTGGAATTGCCGAATGGATTTCAAAATCTCGGGCAGAGGTGGTCTCAAGGTTCATTCCCAAAGGCTTAGGAATGCCTTTCTGGTTTTGGTGGGATACACGGTAAAGCCTGAGGGAGGAGTCTCGGCTTAGGGTCTAGTGATATGGTGTGGATTGCGGTAATTCCTGAGAGGTTGGTGTCTCGGTTTAGGGCATAGTGATCTGGGAGTGGATTGCAGTAAAGCCTGAGAGGGAAGGAGACAGAAAATTGCTCAAGGATAGTGATGGATTTTGGATGGCATTCCAGGTTCGGTTTGGTTTTGTGATCGGAGCACCAGTTTTGGTGTGATCACAGTCTGGTGAGGGTGGAGGTGGTTTAAACTCTAGATTCTCTTGGTTTTTTTTTGGTTTAGTTATCAATGATATAGGACATTCATGCTTGGAATATGGCGTGGGGGTGATTGGATGAAAGAAATATTTGGTTTAGCCATGTCTACGGTCGGGTGGAACGTGGAAGTCTTGAACCTGGTCAGATTTTCCTATGGTTAATAAAATCTAATCTTGCTCTTATACTTGCTAATATGTGGATTTAATGACTGATATCTCAATGTTATTTCCATGGTTTTATGTTGGCTATAAGCATGGTTAATTGAGTGGTTCATGTCATCGATACTTCATGTATTTACTTGTAATGGTTAAAGTCATGCAAATAAGACCTAATTTATTTCATAATAGTTCAAGGGAGAAGGTGTGTTCCTTCTTGTCATGTTTCATAAGAGTTTTCAGCCATTCATGTTGTGTCTTGTATCCTAGACCTACAGATTACATTGATGCCAAGTGTTTGATAGAATGTCAGTCTAGGTTGAGGATGGTCAGGCCTAGTCCTAAAGTTGATTTTTGGTTTATTATTCTTTCATCATGTGTTTGATGGATTATGAAAGTTATAGAAAGTTATGGGGATTGATTGGAATTATCGTCCAGAGAATTGCCTTAAATTCCATGGGTGATGGCATAGGTCTGCTTGCAAAAGTCCCTAGTTGAAAACATGCAGGCCTATGAGAGCATCCAAAGGTCTCTCGACACTCACATGCCCATAGAATGAGAGCATCCAAATGTCAAGAGGTCTAAAATGTCAGTGCAACCAAGGGGTAGGATGTATGGTTGGCTAAGATGTCTCCTACAGGTGTTGTCGATAATGTAGGAGGTATGGTTGATGTGTTTCATTTTATTCCATTTCCTTAAGATCACCAATGAGGTTGAATCATATCATAGTATCCTCTCATCACATGTTTTCACTGGTGTGCTCATTATTTGGATAGATGTGGGAGGATGGTGGTTACAGATTGGTATCAAAGCGTGGTTGTGCTCTCCTTGGGTGAATGTGCTTGTCATGCACTCATGTCAGTTTCACATGTGTCAGTCGTCCTTGAATGCTTCTTGCATATGCATGGTGTTGGTCATGGTCGTAGTCATATCTTCATGAGAATAATGATATCGTTGTGTGAAGTGTGTTGCCATGGATATATGATTGGGCACATTTTTTTCATGTTTGTGTACGATTAGTGTATAGTGATATGGTTGTGTTGTCACACATGAGGTTTGTGGAATTATGATACAGGTGTTGTCCTTGATGGCAACTCACTTAGATGAAAGATCAATAGCAAAGAATTATAGGTCAAACTATATAGAATGAAGAAAGAGAGATATACACAGGTTCACCTTGACCAAGATGCGTATACATGCAGGTTCACTGAACATAAGTCGCATATACGTACACATGTACTTTCATAGAAGGAAAGGCACGTATAGGTTGGAAAACTAAGTTTTTGGTCTGAGGTATTTGTTCCAAGGTATTTTGATCCATGGTATTGGTCCAAGCTATTCGGTTCGAGTTATTGACCCTAGGTATTTGGTCCAAGGTATTGATCCTAAGTCATTTTGAGCCATGGTATTGAGAAAGGCCTAAAACTATATAAGGAGGTGAAGATCATTAGGCAAAGATGTGAAAGTATTGAATATTTGATGAAGTGTGAGATCTAGTATGCCGGTTATCAGCTTATGGTGGTTTGCTTGATCTGAGCCAAGGATGAACCTTAGCGGTTGATGAGGGATAAGATCTAATGATGGATCAGGATCTTAAGGGTTGAAATGAATTATCATTATGTGGTTTGATCATGTATCGTCTAGATTTGAATACTGACACATGTGCTATTCTATAAATGCTATGATCTGGGTATAACTGAAGTCTGGAATAGCTGCAAAATTATGAATTAATATTTTTAGATGCATACAGTAGTTGGCTTTGGTGAAAGCGTATATACATGGTGGTTCGGCTCATCAAAGTAGTGTATACAATATAAAATATGATATTTGAGGTTGTAGTTGGATCTGGCTGTTGTTGTAAAATTCTGGGTTCTGATCTATGTTCTGGTGACTGTTTTTTTATGACAATATACTAAATGTTCAGATTGATTGGTTGATTGTAATTTTCTTCAATGATGATGGGACTTCAGTGATTCAGTTGTGGGTGATTCAAAGATTGATGATTGAGTTTCAATGATTGGTTAATGTAGATGTATTTGATGGTTGTATTGTACTAGTGATTGACTTTGAGCTTCAATGTTGTTGATGTGTCTAGTATGAAAATTAGATGAAACATGGCCTTCATGTGTATTGTTGTGTACCAGGAGCATCCAATCTGAAAATTTATGAAATGTGGTCCTTAGAGGAAAAGAGAAGGTCGTAGCCTTCTATAGGTCAGTGCCTACATATTGGTAAACATATGGGCCATTACAAGAGCAAGGGGGTTGGAGATCCCTTCTAGTAACAGTTGGAAAACAAGTGAAGGTTGGAGCATTCAGTAGGTCGACGCCTATGTACTAGTAAACAAATTGGCTAGTACAAGAGCTAGGGTGTTGTAGCTCCCTTCCAGTAGAAGTTGGAGAATCAGAGAAGGTTGTAGCCTTCTACAGGTGGGTGCCTGGGTACTAGTATGAGTCTAGACTAGTACAAGATTGTAAACAGGTTTTTCTTATATGAAAAGAAGAGAGCAGCAGGTGGTTTTTGTCCCGCATTGGGTTTCCACCTTAAATTTTGGTGTTCATGTGTGTTTCTTATCTGTGATGGTTTGTTATGATATTACTACACATGGTTATTGTTTATATGGTTAATGAAGTACTAATTAAAGAACAACATATGATGACTTAACTGAATCCTAAGCTTGCTGGATATACGTTGGTTTCCTTAAACACAATTGGATGTACACGCGAGTTACCTTCATTGAAGTAGTGTATATAAATCAGAATATGGAAATGAAAAAGATTATTCACTTGACTAATACTGATTCACCCCCCCTCTTAGTAATTTTCAAGAATTGGTATCAGAGCAAGTCCTTCGGTAGAAGCTTGATCGCTTGAAGGAGATCCGTAGAACAATGGGAAACAAGCTAAAGAAGAAAGACCCTAAGAAGAAGAAGACAGCTCAAAGGAACAATGGCAGTAGGAGAGACAATTGGCCGTTAGGTGGAAGCAAGTATTCAGATTCTGAATCACCTCAGATTGAAGATGGAAAAGCCAATGAAGCATCAGGTACATATTTTTTGTCTTCTAGTGATACTTTTCTTTTTTCATGCAATATTGGAGATATTGGAAGTGATCATGAAAGAAACATAGAGACAGAAGTTGAAAGACTCGCAGATAAAATTAGAGATAAAAAAGATCTATTTAACCAAAGGGAGTGTGCCTTCAAAGAAGAAGTTACCAGATTAAAAGCTCAACTAGAGAAAGGAAACAAAGTAAGGAAGTAGTACAAGGAAAAGGAAGATCAATGTGAAAAACTATAGGATGAAGTGATATCATTAATAAATGAACTAAATGATCAGAGTATAACAATCAAGAGACTGCAAGATAGATCCAGTTACTATGTAAGTCTTCAAGCTGAGATCCTCTCTCTAAGAGAAGATCTAGAAAATAAGCAGAATGAAGAACTACGTCAAGGAGATGAAGAATAGGAAAATGAGATTCTCAAATTAAGGTAACAAGTGGAAGAAGGAAGAAATGATGAAGAAATCTTGAAGAAAATATCTGGAAAAGGAAGAGCAATATCAGGTTGAGGTAAATATCTTAAAAGGTAAATTAGAAGAAATGGATAAACTATTATGATTTCAAGACAGTACTAAGATTTTGGATAATATTCTTAGTAGTCAAAGGTCTCCTACCATCAAAACTGGTCTTGGTTTTCATGAATATGTTGAAGGTGAATCTAGCTCACAAGGTGAGGCAAGGAACTCTAATGCAAAATTTGAAATGCTCAACAAGGAGATGAGAGGTCAACCCCATCAACAACAAAGGAATGAAAGTCTTCAAAGAAAACCTTTTACTCCTAACTGTGAAAGTGATAGTTGGTTATTCCTCCAATGAATAATGTTGAATGTTTTATATGTCATAATTTTGGACATGTTGCAGTCAGATGTAGAAGTAGAATGGTTCAAGACCGTCACACAGAAAGGTCATCACGTTCCAGGTTGTTTAAGGGATATAGTTTTGCTTGCAATATGTTTGGTCACAAAGCCATTGACTGTTATAGAAGGAATATGAAATATGTAAGATGTTATGCTTGTACCAAGTTTGGACATATAGCAAAGGAACGCATGAGAAAATTTCGACCACCTTACCAAAGGGAGAAAACATCATCACACTCAAAGATATGGAAGAAAAAGGAAGTACAGTCAGAAAGATGTGGCAAAGCAGAGTATATAGACATAACAGACTTAGAGGGAGCTGAAAGTGTGAAACTTCAGAATCTTAATTCTCATACATAGTTAGCATGAGGACAAGTTGCATATATATGTGAGTTAGAAGTTGCACAGTCACGTATATGGTGTTTTGAGGAAAAAGCAGTAGGACAGACTCAGGAAAAGGAGTCTGATATGGTTCATTCACTTATCTGCTCTATTTGATGATGGTTACAATTTGTTGATGATTTGTAGAAATGTGTTGGTGGTAAAACGGTTATGTATATCTTGTTAATGATGATACCTTGATAACTCTCATTGATATTTGCAATGATCATATCTGACAGTGAACACGTGGAATAGGTGTAGGAGGAGAAAATGTTATGACTCTAATAAAGCATTGTTGGAATTATGTTTAGAATTCTTTGGTACCTAATCAATGATGATGACGCTTATATGGCCAAATGATACATCTTGCTATGTTACGATTATGAGTCACCCATAATCATTCTTGGATCGCATAGTTGGTTTTCAGATCAGATTTATGGATGATTGTGAATGACTTTTTGGTGATGCATATAGTACATAAATTTTGATTACATGGTGATCTTCATAAGGACAAGGAGAAGTACAAGGCTTGAGTACACAAATTCATTATTTGATGATGAGCCACTCATTTCTTTTATGTTATTGTCATCACGTATTCAAATATGCATAAAGTTCAAAAATGCAATTATGATGTAGGATTCTTATAGTTCTTGGCTCTCACATGGTTGAGGATTGTTGTTGTTGATGATATCAAGAAATCTTAAACAAATGACCATGATTTCATGGTTTGCCAGATACATAATTGGTGGATACACATTACGTTGGATACATGAATGATTACTTAAGTTGAATTGTTGGTTCGCTAAGAGACTGGTGTTATTGAAGACATAGCTATTTGAAGATATGTATATTCAAAGACATGGCTTACTTAGTCACATAATGATGATGAGTTCTTACTTTATGATGATAGGTTGATACTCACATATGTTTATTATCATGGTGGATGCTTATCAGATGTGGGATGTTCCCTAGTGATGATATAATGAAGGTCCTTGTGAAAACATCATGCATTTCCTGATAATGATGTTATGATCATAGATGATGTGAATGGTGTTTTCACATACATATGATATGATGTGAATGATTTTGTTCTACCGCTTGGAGATATGACATATTCTTAGTTGATTCATGGAAGGCTATGATAAGGCTCTTTCTACTAAGGAAACAAAGCAAGTTGATTTTGATGAGATCAAGAGGATGAGTTGATATACGCAGACATACTTTGTCATAGATTGATGATATTTTGGGAACTAATGATGGACATATACAAGTTGTTGGTTTGGATGTTGTTGATAGATGCTTATGGACCAGATCTTACATGGTGTATGATAGTTCTTGATGAATATCATGGTCTTGTTTAGATATTTGGTCTCTGTTATAAATATCATGTATATCATTCGATATAAAGGTCATATAAAGACCCATGATGTAATAATTTATCTCTATCTATCCTAGTCTTTTGATAAAGTCCTTTTTTATCATATGATGTAATTTGTAACCCCACTATGCATGGGAAGGATGACGTAATAATTGCTACATTTCAGTCATGTATAAATTGGTATATCCCCACTTGGTTGGGAGGATGAATCAAATTTGGTGTATCCCCAATTGGTTGGGAGGATGATTCAAATTCTGTATATCCCCACTTGGTTGGGAAATTGAATTATGTATGAGCCATTGGTGATAGGAAGGTCAAAGTCAGTTAGTTGAGTTATAGAGTCATGTTATTCTTTTAGAAATATTTTCAGACTCTGCATATGCTCATGGGGAGCATGCATTATATAGTGCATCTCAGCATGTACAAAGGGGGAGATTAATAAAAAAATTCAGCATGTGCTTAGGGGGAGCATGATCAATGTTTATATTTAGTTGTTCGGACATGAAAGTCTTCTTTTTGGTCCACCCTTTGGCCTTGATGCCAAAGGGGGAGAGTGACTTGGTGTTGTTGTTGCCATCAAGTCCAAAGGGGGATATTGTTGGCATTATGATACAAGTGTTGTCCTTGATGGCAACTCACTCAGATGAAAGATCAACAACAAACAATTATAGATCAGACTACAGAGAATGAAGAAAGACAGGTATACATAGGTTCACCTTGACCAAGCAGCGTATACACGCAGGTTCACTAAACACAAGTCATGTATACGTACACATGGACTTTCACAGAAATAAAAGCGTGTATATGTTGGAGAACTAAGTTTTTGGTCTGAGGTATTTTGTCCAAGGTATTTTGATCCATTGTATTGGTCCAAGGTATTCAGTTCGAGGTATTGACCCTAGGTATTTGGTCCAAGGTATTGGTTCTAAGTGGTTTTGATCCATGGTATTGAGAAAGGCCTAAAACTATATAAGGAGGAGAAGATCATTAGGCAAAGGTGTGCAAGTATTGAATATCTGATGAAGTGTGAGATCTAGTATGCAGGTTATCAGCTTATGGTGGTTTTCTTGATCTGAACCAAGGATGAACCTTAGCGGTTGATGAGCGATAAGATATAATGATGGATCAGGATCTTAAGGCTTCAAATGAATTATCATTATGTGGTTTGATCATGTATAGCCTAGATATGAATACTGACGCATCTGTTGTTCTCTAAATGTTATGATCTGGGTATAATTGAAGTCTAGAATAGCTGCAAAATTATGAATTAATATTTGTAGATGCATACACTGGTTGGCTTTGGTAAAAGCACATATACATGCTAGTTCAGCTAATCAGAGTAGCGTATACATGATGAAATATGATATTTGAGGTTGCAGTTGGATCTGGCTATTGCTGCAGAATTCTAGGTTATGCTCTGTGTTTTAGTGACTGTGTTTTGATGACACTATACTAAATGTTCATATTGATTGGTTGATTTTTATTTGCTCCAGTGATGATGGGACTTAAGTGATTCAGTTGTGGGTGATTCAAAGATTGATGATTGAGTTTCAATGATTGGTTAATGCAGATGTATTTGATGGTTGTATTACAGTGGTGATTGAATTTGAGCTTCAATGTTGTTGATGGGTCTAGTATGAAAATTAGCTGAAACGTGGCCTTCATGTGTATTGTTATGTACCATGAGCATCCAGTCTGAAAATTTATGAAACATGGTCCCTGGAGGAAAAGAGAAGGTCGTAGTCTTCTGTAGGTCAGTGCCTATGTACTAGTAAACATATTGACCAGTACAAGAGCCAGGGGTTGTAGCTCCGTTCCAGTATGAGCTGGAAAATGAGTGAAGGATGGTGTCTTCAATAGGTTAGCACCTATCTACTAGTAAATGGATCGGCTAGTACAAGAGCTAGGGGGTTGTAGCTCCTTTCCAGTAGAAGCTAGAGAACTATCGAAGGTTGTAGCCTTCTGCAGGTGGGTGCCTGCGTACTGGTATGAGTCTACAATAGTACACGATTGTAAACAGGTTTTTCTTATATTAAAAGAAGACAACAGTAGGTGGTTTTTGTCCCACATTAGGTTTCCACCTTAAATATTGGTGTTCATGTGTGTTTCTTATGTGTGATGGTTTTTTCTCATATTACTACACATGGTTACTGTTTATGTGATTAATGAAGTACTGATTAAAGAACAACATACGATGAATTAACTGAATCTTAAGCTTGCTAGATATACACTGGTTGCCTTAAACACAGTTACATCTACACGCGGGTTACCTTCATTGAAGTAGCGTATATAAAACAGAATATGGAAATGAAAATGATTATTGACTTGAATAATACTGATTCACCCTCCCTCTCAGTATTATTTCCAATATTTATGGTATGTGTAGTTGATATATTCATGTGTTGATGAGCAAACTCTATCTAGACTGATGGTTACATGGTTATATGCTTATTTATCATATGTCTATATGTTGCTAGGTTTATGTTATTCATCTATCATTCTAATTTTATGATCTTGAAAAGGAGATATCGACCTAAAACTATGCTAAGGTAAGTTGGTTTATTGTGACTTGGATTAGCTCACATAGTATGCCTTGCAGGAGAAAGATAAAAATGGCTAGTAGGATGTTAGATTACAAAGAATATCCTTATGAATTAGATGAGAAACGTGGTGTTGGGTACTATTATGATTTAGAAGACACAATGAGAAGCTTGAAGGAAGAAATAAGGATCTGTAAGGCGGACAATGAAAAAATAATGCAAACACATGAGAAACAAGTAGAGGTTAATACAACACTAGTTCATAGTTTGTCATAATTGCAGTGAGAGGGACCACTTCAGATCAACCATGAGCAGGAGGAAAAAACTAATGAGGCATATGGAAATAGGTGGTATGCTGGTCACAGGTCATATAGAGACAACAGGATGAGAGATAGTAGGTTCTTGGACACTTCGGATAGGAGAGGTGATGGACACAGGTATTATTCTTGGTCTAGTTTGGACAAACATCATGATTGCCATCGTTATCACGCTTGTAGGAGGAGTGATAGGGGATACCTCCAGGATTATCTTAAGAAAGGAAAGCCACCTACCTTTGATGTAGAGATGAAGAAATCATAGGATGCGGAGGCATGGTTGCTTGGTATAAGGAAGTCCTTTAGATTGCATGATTATTCAGAAAACATGAAAGCAAAGATAGCCACTTTCAGTCTCAAAGGTAAAGTAGACATTTGGTGGGAAGATGTGAAGAATGTTAAATGTATACATGAGTATGATCTGACTTGGCATGAGTTTGAGAGGTTCTTAAAGAAGAAGTATTTGTTAAAGGGATACTTTGATGAGAGAGCTAAGGAGTTTTATGAGTTGCAGATGGATTCCATGACAGATGATGAGTATACTAGCAAGTTCTTGGAGATGTTAAGATATATTCCTTACCTTAAGGAGAAGAAGGCTAAGGTTCAAAGATTCATTGGGGGAATACCAATAGCATACATAGTTCAAATTGAGTTCGATGAGCCTAGATCATTGGAGGAGGCCATACGAAAGTTGAAAAATTGTTATGAGAAGTCGAAGCACAAAGTTGATCCTAAGCATGACTTAAAAGGAAATGAGAAATATAAATGGAAATGGCGACCAAAGTGAGGAAGACCTGTAGATGCAAGTGAGAGAGAAAATGTAGCCCCTTACAAAAAGTTTAATACAACTCATAGGGGACATGGAAAGAAAAAAACTAGAGGAGGTGGTAGGGAACCATTGCATTGTTGGATATGTGGTAAGGATCATTATAAGAGGGATTGTCCAGAATATCAGAGTGGTGGTAGACCCCAAATCTATAACTCTAAGGAGGAACATACATTTGGTGACCTTGGTCATAACATTCCTCAAATCTATGCATCGGTGGACAACAGGAAGGAAGATCATCACAAATCTATCATTGAGATGGATGGTAAGCTTTGTGATAAATTTGTTTCTATTTTGATTGATCATGGATCTAATTATAGTTATATTAATCCTCACCTCGTGGATAAATGTGATTTGAGAAAATAAGTGTATGAATAATATTTTTTGGTATAGTTGGCTACAAGTATAAATAAGAGAGTTCACCATTGGGTAGAACATTGTACATTTGAGTTAAATGGTATGCTTATAACAACACATTTGAATGTACTACCACTGGGATGGTATATATGATTTTGGGTATGGAATGGCTATACTTTCGCACGACCAAAGTGGATTTATTTGACAAGGCCATTAAGTGTGTGGATGATAGTTGGGAAAAGAGAAATTTGAAGGGGAAGAAGAAGCCTACATTAGTGAGGATGGTTACTACTATGCAGGCTAAGCGTAGTTGTAGAAAAGGTTGTGCGATATTTGCAGTGAATATATCTAGTGACAAGTGAAAAGATGTTGAGGATGCATAAATCTTTGAGAGGTACCTTGTATTGCAATAGTATGATGATGTGTTTCCACTAGAGATTGTAGAGTTACTTCCTCACAGGGAAGTGGATTTCTCTATTGCATTGGTGCCAGGGATAGCACCCGCATCGAAGGTGCCTTACAGGATGAGCACTCTAGAGCTAGTAGAGTTGAAATTGCAGTTAAAGGAGATGTTTGAGAGGGATTCATTAGGCTAGGTGTATCTCCTTAGGGTGCAGAAGTGTTGTTTGTAAATAATAAAGATGGTACTCTTAGATTGTGCATTGATTACAGGCAGGTGAACAATGTAATGATTAAGAACAACTACCCATTCCCAAGGATTGATGATTTGTTTAATCAGTTGAAGGGAGCGGAAGAGTTCTCTAATATCAACTTCAGATTGGGATACCATTAGGTACGCGTCAAGGAAGAGGATATCTTCAATACTTTGTTCTGGGTTAGGTATAGGAATTTTGAGTTTGTTGTAGTTCCATTCGGTTTGACTAATTCTTCAACCGCATTTATGTGTTTGATCAATAGCATGTTGCGTCCTTATCTAGACATGTTTTCTATTATATTCATTGATGACATATTTGTATATTCTAAGGAGGAGGAAGAACATGCCGAGGATTTAGCAGCAGTGTTAATATTTCTAAGAGGGCATCAAGTGTATGCTAATCTTGGCAAGTGCAGGTTCTTTCAGACAGAAGTGCGTTACTTGGGACATGTTGTTTCCAAGGAAGGCATAGCATTAGATCCATAAATGATAATGGCCATCATGGAGTGGGAAACTCCTAAGAATGTGGATGAGGTGAGATGATTCATGGGATTGATAGGTTACTACAGGAGGTTCATCAGGAACTTATCACAATTTGCATATCCTATCATATCATTATAGAGGAGAGGTAAGATGTTCAAATGGATGGACTAATATGCGGCTCAAGGAGTTGTTGACACATGTACATGTACTAAAGAGTGCAGATCCATAAAAGGATTTTGTAGCCTGTACAAATGTTTACAAGAGATAAATTGGTGGAGTTCTCATGAAAGAAGGATAGGTAGTATTTTATCAGCCATGGAAACTAAATGACCACAAGCAGAACTATACAACTCATGACGTTGTGCTAGCAATGATCATACATGCATTGAAGATGTGGAGGCACTATCTTCTTGGAAGGAGGTTTGTATTGATGAGCGGTCATAATGGGTTGAGGTATTTGTTCGACCAGCTGAATCTAAATGCTAGGCAAGCTAGATTGTTGGCCACCCTTAGTGATTTCGACTTTGATATCAAATACATCAAAGGAAAGGAGAACCGAGTTAGAGATGCTCTTAGCAAGAAGGTATAGGTAAATCATATAGCAACTATGAGATCTTATGGGACAGATTTATAGGATATGATCTTGAAGGAAGGATAGTGGGATGGAATGTACATGGAGATCATGCACAGGTTACAACAGGGTACAGGTACAGGTACACGTGATCAAGATGAGAATTATCATCTCACGGAAGATGGTTTGGTGAGATTTAAGGATAAGATCTATGTGTCAAATTGCAGTGATCTGAAGAAGGTTATATTGAGGGAGTTTCATGTGAAGCCATACTTGGATCACCCAAGTTATCAAAAGACATTGATGATGGTGATGAAGTTCTACTATTTGTTGGATCTGGAGAAGGAAGTGGTAGAGTTTGTGGCTAGACGTTTAGATTATCAGTAGGTAAAGGTAGAATGTAAGCATCCAAGTGGTGTACTATAGCATATTTATGTTTTGGAATGGAAATGGGAGGTCATTTCCATGGATTTCGTTACAGGTCTTCCGAGAACATTGAGACAACGTGATTCTATTATGGTGGTGGTTGAAAGGTTGACCAAGGTAGATCATGCCATTCTAGTGAAGACTACATATTGGACCAGTGAGGTGGTACAGGTTTTCATTAGAGAGATAGTGAGATTACATGGTATTACAAAGAAGATTGTTTCGGAAAGAGATGTAAATTTCAATTCCAATTTCTTGAAGGAGCTATTTGTGGGTTTGGTTACAAAGTTGGCCTTCAATATAGCATATCATCTACAGACATATGGAGAAGTAGAAAGGGTCAATAAGATATTGGAGAATATGCTGAGGATGTACGCGATGCACCAGAAGAGGAGATAGGAAGAATAACTTCCATTGGTTGAGTTAACATACAAGAATGGTTATGAGGAGTCCTTGAGGATGAGTCCTTTTGAGGGAATTTTTGGGAGAAGTTCTAATACTCCCATCAGCTGGAGTGATCAAGTGAACATGGTACTAGATATTTTGGCAAACATGGAACAAACAATGCAGGTTATAGAGAAGAATCTAGAGACATCACAGGATAGAAAGAAGAGTTATGCAGACCAGCACAGGGTATTCAAGGAGTTTCAGGTTGGAAAGGATGTGTATTTTCACATCAAGCCCAAGAAGATCTCTTTGAGGATTGGATCATGTGCCAAGTTGGCAACATGGTATTGCGGGCCTTTTTAGATCCTTGAGAGAATTAGACTAGTGCCCTAGCTACTTGCATTGCCGCCAAGAGTGAAAGTCCATGATTTTTTTCATATTTCATTGCTTAAGAGGTATATAAAGGATGTTGATCATGTTATTGATTGGTTTGTATTACAGGTGGAGCAAGAAGGGGAGTTCCAGCCAGAGCCTTAGTGCATATTGCAGTGGAAGCATCTCATAATTAGGAATAGATCCATAGAGTAAGTTAAAGTGCAGTGGACACACTTTGGCCTTAAAGATGCTATATGGAAGATGTCGGATCAGATGCGGGCCATGCATCTTTCATTGTTTGGTGGTTGAGGCAAAGTATTTTTGGTTTGATGTTTGATATATGTTTGGCATATGTTTTGCTGATGTTTTAGTATATATATATATATATGGATGTAAATAATTCTATGAGCTAAGTTATACAACTCCAATAAGCAGTATGGTTGTTATCTTCTTATGTTGTTATGATGTTTTGCTTTTGAGCAGGTCTTTCATTGTAAATACTGCAATGATCTAAGTTATAAAGCCCCATGCATAGTATGTTTGACTTTTAGCAATTTTGTTGAGGTCTTGGTGTGGTTTAACACCGAGGATAATGTTCCCTAAGGGGGAGGGTTCTGTAACATCCTTGGTGAAAATTTCATGTAATAAAAGTTAATAAAAGCAAAATAAGGCCATGGGTAAGGGACGCGTATTCCAAGCTGAAGGTTTGTCAAAGATATCCTAGTGGGCATCACTGGATGTGTTTATGGATAATGAAATTGGCAAAGGCTAAGGCAAATGCATGAAAAGAAAAAGATACATTTTCGGCACATTATTTATGAAAATAAAAGAAAATAGGAGAAACGTAAGGTGAAAGGTCACAAGTTGCATGTGAGGAGGAAATTGGAGGAAAATAATGGAAAATAAAGAAAATAAAGGCCTCATTAATAAAAGGCTTATGAGGATTAGTTGGTAACCATTTTTAAGTTCAAGTTTTCGACCTCTCTCATCATTCTCTATCTCTCACTCTTAGTCACTTAGAGTTTTCTTAGAGCACTCTAGCTTTGGATCAAGGAAGGACAAGCAAGCAAAGGGAAAGGAAGGAAAGGAAGGATGAAGGAAGGAAGAGTAGGATCAAATAGCTTTAGTCAGAAAACTTGCAGGTAACATATTGCATGTGTTATTTCCTAGATGGTTTTGACATGCATGACTTTGCATGTTGGTGTATGGTTTTCTTGTTATCAGTGGCATGGTTTTTTTGGGTCATGACAGTGGCTTTCAGTCTAGCCTTTCCTTTTATGGATGCCATGGTGTGTTGGGATGTTTATCTAAATTTTGATCTTTGGAATTGCTAAATGGATTTCAAAATCCAGGGAAAAGGTGGGCTCAAGATTAATTCCCAAAGGTATAGGAATCCCTTGAACGATTTTGTTGGGATACATGGTAAAGCCTCAGGGAGGAGTCTTGATTTAGGGCCTATTAATCTAGTGTTGATTGTGGTAAAGCCTGGGAGGTTGGTGTCTTGGTTTAGGGCATAGTGATCTGGGATTGGCTTGTAGTAAAGCCTAAAAGACAAGGAGATAGAAAATTCCTGAAGGATAGTGATAGATTCTCAATGGCATTCCAAGTTCATTTTAGTTTTGTGTTCAGAGCACCGGTTTTGGTGGGATCACGGTTTGGTGAGGGTGGAAATGATTTCACCTCTGGATTCCCATGATTGTTTTTGGATTGGTTTATCCACAAGATCCTATATTCATGCTTGGAATATGGCACGGGGGCGGCTGACTGAAAGAAAGATTTGGTTCAACCATGTCTATGGTCGGGTGGTACATGGAAGTCCCGAACCTGGTTGGATTTTCCTATGGTTAATCAAAGCAAGGTTCTCTTCCTCTTGTACTTGTTTATATGTTGATTTGATGACTATTATCTCATTATTATTTCCATGGTTTTATGTTGGTTATAAGCATCGTTAATTGACTAGTTCATGTCATGGTTACTTTATTTATTTACTTGTAATGGTTAAAATGATGGATAGAAGACCTAATTGATGTCATAAAAGTTCAAGGGATAAGGTGGTGATCCTTCTTACCATGTTTCATAAGATTTTTCAGTCATTCATGTTTTGTCTTGTATCCTAGACCTGTAGATTGCATTAATGCCAAGTGTTTAACAGAATGATAGTCCCAGTTGGAGATGGTCAGGCCTAGTACTGAAGTTTATTTTTGGTTTATTAGTCTTGTCATCATGTGCTTGATGGATTCTGAAAGCTACATAAAGTTCTAGGTAATGGTTGAAATTTTGTGCTAGAAAAGTTCTTTAAATTCCATAGATGTTGGGACAGGTCTACTGGGAAAAGTCCGTGGCGCAGGCATGGAGGTCTATGAGAGCGTGCAAAGGTCCCTGGACATCGGTATTACCATAGCATGAGAGTGTCTAGAGGTCAAGAGGTCTAAAAGGCCAGTGGAACCCAGAGGTAGGATGTCTAAGTGAATGAGATGTCTCCTGGGGGTGTTGTTGTTGATGTAGGAGGTATGATTGATGCGTTTCCATTGATTCAATTTCCTTCAGATTACCAAGGAGGTTGAATCATATCATATTAGCCTCTCATCACATTTTTACCTGGTTGGTCGGTTACTTTGGTAGATGTGGGAGGAGATTGGTTACAACTAACCATGTTTTGCCATGGTCTATTTTCATATTGAGACAATATTTGTCATGATGTGACGTTTGACGATGGTTGTCAATGGTTGACCATGGTTGACATTCATATTGAGACAATCTTTGTCACAATGTGACATTGGACCATGGTTGTGCATGGTTGACCATGATTATAAACCTAAGGGATTTATATTAAATCACAAGATTAATATACAAACTTTATGAATAATATTATACCCTAGGAATATGAACCCTTAGATTGATAAACTTAAGAGATTGATATTATAAACCAAAGGGATTAATTCTAAAACCCCAAGGGAATAATATTAAACCTAATGAATTAATATTATAAACCCAAGGTATAAAAACCCTAAGATAATTATTATAAACCTTTAAATAAATATGGTTGACCATAATTGATCTTTTATGGGCACAACCTTTGTCAAATGCGACATTGGACTATGGTGGAGCATGATTGATTTTCATATTGAGACAAGCTTTTTCACAATGTGACGTCGGACAATATTTGACCACGGTTGATTTTCATATTGAGAAATCTTTGTCACAATGTAACCATGGTTAGTGACCATGGTTTTCCATGGTTGATTTTCATATTGAGACAATCTTTGTTATAACGCAACGTTGAAACATGGATGGCCATCATTGATTTTCATATTTAGAGAATCCTTGTGACAATGTGACATTGGAACATGTTTGAGCATGATTGATTTTAGCACAAGACAATATTAAAACTAAGGAATTAATATTATAATCCAAAGGTATAAAAACCCTTAGGGAAATATCTATAATTCAACTAGAAATCATTGAAGAAAATTTTCAATTTGGTTTCGTGTAAGTCCAAATCTTATCTTTACAATAGTTTGAATATGACCATCACACTAATTTCTTGACAAAGGAGTATTTAGAATATATTAAATTTTGATAATAAATTATATTAACTTTAAATATCTTATTACTATTATTATTTGAATGAAAATATCAAATAAAAAATAAACAAAAAAAATATTGTTCAAATAAATAATTTCACTAAATTAATTAACTATGACATTTTTATTGCATTCAATTATATAATACTCTTATAATATCATGATTTATCAATACCACATGTTTAAATAACCATAATTTATTTTTCATTTCATATAACACTAATTTATATGTGAAAATTTTCAATTTACCAATTTAATTAAAAATACAAACTATTATAAAATAAATTTCAAATTTTAATTCCCGACTATTACTAAAACTATGGCAAAATATTATATAGAAAATAAATTCTATTATCCACTTAACCATTACTGCAAAATAAATTAAAACGTTTTATAATTCTATTACAAAACAAAAATATCTATGGGCTTAACAATAATATTACCCACATTATTTAACTTCAAACTCAACTTAGATGTGAAAAACATATATACATCATTTAAATTGTGAAGCTGAAAGTTGTTAGACATACGGGAGAGTACAAAGGAGCTTCAGATTTAATAGAATGTAAGCGAAAAATCTGCTGGTGGGGTGGGTTGTGTGCCGGTGACCAACATCACTTTGATCATCATGGGACTAGGCTAGGACTTGCTTGCACTTTGCTGGCATGTTAGGATAATTTTCCAATGTAGAAGAATTGTTATATACAATTTTTTATTTCTATCATAAAAATTTCTTAGTAGGCTATGATACTTCTCTAGACTGTATTAGCCGATCTCCTAGAAATCACAACAAATTCTAATTGTTAACGATAAATTAAATAAACATTAATTATATAAAAATAGAATATATATAAAAAAAATTATCCGTTACAATTTTATAAAATATTCTATAAAAAGAATTATATAAAAAAATTAGAATATGTATATTTTTATGAATTAAAAAAAAAATAAAAACCCACCAATGCTTAACTCTAATGATGGTCAGAGATTAAGACATTTTGAATAGAAAATGAACCCTGGAATATAAATATATTTGATAGAAGAGTAAATGATCAAAACTAATATTGTGTAAGTTACACTGTACTATTCATATTTGACTAATTCTTTACCACTATTTTATATTTAGCTGCTGAAATATCCAGACAATATCATCTTTATCTCTTTTGTGCCAGTGGAGAAACTCCAACATGCCCATGATTATGAAAAGCTTGGATTTTACAACTTATCAAAAACCTTTTAGGTTTGTAAAGAAATGTTCCAATGGATTTTACAACTTATCAAAAACCTTTTAGGTTTGTAAAGAAATGTTCCAAACCAAGTTCATGAGCCCATGAATTTTTTTCCTGTGAAGAAGTTGGAAATCAGAAAAAAATTAATGCAAAGCTGATATTGTTTATGCCAGTAGTTTATCTGTCTGAGTTGCACTTTTCTAGAATAATATAAAGCTCTAATTGAATATGAATTGTATCATCTCATATTCATTTTAGGTGGAATAAAGGTAAGTTTAAATTGTTAGTTATAATTTTTATAAATAAGTAAAATACTTATAAAAATATTTAATCAAAATTTTGAATATAAGTAAAGATAGATAAATTGATATCCACAAATTCTAAACCCATATAAACTTATTTTTGAATAAATTATATTTTTAATCTCCTATATTTCTCAACTAAATTTCAAAAATGTAACAATTTTGAATATTTATACAATATTTAATTAAAATTTTAAATATCTGTAATTTTAAATCACTATAAATCTATTTTTATATTAATTGTATTTCTAATCTCATCATCCAATTAAATTTAAAAGGGAAAGATAGAAGCATCACCAAACAGTCTTCCCGTATAATTAAATTTAAGAAAAAAAACATTAAATCCTAACTCAAACTCACTATTATTCTTACTCTGAAGAAGGTGTTACGATACCTAGGTCAATGATAGTGATATCCTTATCTCTTAGTACTAATTTGAAAAGTAATCTTCTTACCTTTTATAATTATAAAAGTTTCAATTTAACTAAACATAAAATTGATATTAAAATGTGAAAAAGAAAATACAAAGTTAATATATAAGCAGTGATCAAATTTGAAGGGCTGGTCTTAATTTTATTTGGAAGGACATATATTTATCTAACCGTTCAAAGATGAAAAGTTATAAAAAAAATTGTACTTCTATTAACAAGTGTATATTAAATAAACTCTTTATAAAAAAATTTGACAAAATGAAATGGTGTCCTAAATCTTTAAAATTTAAAAAGTGGCTACATTAAAACACTATAAAATTTTAATAAAATTTAGTAAATAGGAAAACATTTTTCTCAAATTCTATTAAAAAAAGGTAAACATATGTTTCTTCTATGCATTAGATAATATTCAAAAGTATCTGAATTTACATCATTGAACATATAAATCTATTTGCACAATGGAAAAAGTGTTTTTTAGTTTTCATTTGTTTCTAATTTATACTAACTATTTTGTTAAGCTTAAAACAATTTTAAACAAACCAGAAAAATAAATATATACCTTCAACAACCAAGGAAATTGAACTTTTCTCTTAACAGTGCTCAATCAAAGAACACTATCAACAGCCTTTTATTTCCATTAAAAACTTCAAGTTTTATAGATTCAAAAATTTATGTAATTAAAGGAAAGTTTTCCACATCTAATAGGGAAATATTGTAATATGTAGTACACATCTATAGTGTTGTTGTTGTATGGCTTGGTTAGTCATTTTTTTGTTTGTTTAAAAATGGTTTTCAAATTTGGCCCTTACAATGAATTCAAGTTTGGTTGATATCTTTTTCTAATAATGCGGTTTCTTTTTGTTGATGTCTTTTTCTAATAATATGGTTTCTTTTCATTAACAATGTCATTTAATTTTTCTATGATTTAAACATCAACTTAAAAACCCTTCATAGTAATAGCTACATGGACACCCACACACACAACTAATTTCCTAGATGCCAAATGGAGAGAATGAAGTGGGAGACACAATAGTAGTTGTAGGATAGTTATTGGCATTCTATATCTTTTGGGAAGACCAGTTGGAAAAAGAAAATTAAGTTGTCGTCGTGTAGGCACACCAATATTATGTTGTGCAGTTATTAATACAGCCTTGGAGTTTCATTTTAACACTTCTCCCCGTTCAAAACTCTACATAATTTTATGGGAGGCACACTTATAATTTCTCAATTTTTTTATAGCATTAATTTCTATGTTTTCAAAAACTAGAGAGTTAATAAAGAATTTTTTTTGTAAGATAAGAGAAGAAATACGGGGTTTTAAATGAAGTTTGATTTTACAAATGCTAGGCTTACTAGTAATCTTGATTACAGTAAGTTCAAATGGAAACAATGCTAGGATTTTGTGGGCATTGTGGTTGTTAGTTACGAAATCATCTAAAAATAGAAAAGAGATGGTAGTAGTTATTTACAATAATATAAAAACGCTTGAATCACGAAGCGTAGTTACCACCATATAATGGGGTAATCTCATAGTTGAACAATCTTGTCTAAATGGTTGTCAAAATTGAAGAATCTTGTTTGAATAATTGGTTGACAAGAAAGAAAGAAAATTTTGCAAATTAGGAAAGAAAATGAAGATACAACAAAAAATGTGGTTATGATGTACAAATGTCAATATTATCACTTTAATTTATTTTTAAACATGATAAATTTACATCTTTAACTAATTTATTTCATTTATTACTATAAAATGAAAATTTATTCATTTATTACTATAAAATGACAATGTATTAATTTATTACTATGAAATAAGAATTCAAATTAATAAAGAGATTACTTTGTCTATATACCACCCTAAAAATAAACCCTAAATAAAGAACCATATAGGTCTTATTATGCTATCTCAAGATTTCCATGTCGAACATCAGAGTTAAAGTAATGATGTCTTCATGGAAAATGTAAGGAACCCAATCGGCCTTATTATACTATGTCAAGTTATCTATGTGAAACATCAAAGTAATGTCATGAATATGTCCTCATAAAGGTAGGATGGAAGATCTTTTCATAGCGGTAGGATGATAAGTCTAATGAGGTAATCTCGTAATTGAACAATCTTGTGATAATGGTGAGTTGACAAGAAAGAATACAATTTTACAAATGAAAGAAAATGGAGATACCACATAAAATGTAGTATGTGACTATGATGTAAAAATATCAACATTGTCACTTTAATCTATTTTTAACCACTGGACAAGTATGAAAAATAATGTTTCAAATGCTGAACTGCATACCTGTTGAAGGCCATTAATTGGGACCATGAAATCACTTGCCTTTATTGATGCTTCAAAAGCTTCATAACTCCCCTTCCAATCCCTTGGAAAAATGAATATATGAAAAAATATGAAGTGTAATACTTTAATGGATTAATTTTTTAGAGTTGAGCAGAGCAAGATGTAATTACAAGCAGGAAATATAAGGAGACACAAATCCACATCAAATCTTCCATTTGAATGGAAATATTAAGAGATTCTACTTGATATGGAGTGTAATCTTGATGGTTCTCATTTCACAGCAATTTTGTTGTTTCCTCCTCCGGAAGCGCAAAAAGCCGTCGACTTTGCTCAAAGACTTAGTCCAAAAAATCTTCATCGATGACATGATGGATGATATAAAGAAAATTACAGAGTCTACACATAACTATATAAAGATCAAGCTATGATTCCATACATAATAATTTTAATTGGTTCCACCTAAATCAATTAATTGAATGAAAGGCCAGGGAAATGAAAGTTGAAAATTAAAACTGAGAGTTAAAATACCTTGTCACTTGTGCTACACATGACTATATAAGGATCAATCAACCATTCCATACATAATAATTTTAATCGGTTCTGCCTAAATCAGTGAACTGAATGAAAGGCCATGGAAAAGAAAGTTGCAGATTATAACTGAGAGTTGAAGTACCTTGCGAATTTGTGTTGTACTCGCCATAAGGTTGGGATTGGAAAAATCAATGTAGGTAAGATTCACGGGCTCTGAATAATATACCTTAGTCATCATTAATTCTGTCTTTTGTCTTTTGTTTCTTCTAAATCTTTGATACCTTCAAAATATGCCTATTCACGGATACCAATACATAGCTACTTCTCCTCTGTTATCAATGAATGCGAAAAGAAACATTTTCTATCAATGAATGCAAACATAAACCTCATATCATCACTACTAACTCTATCAGTGCTGCCATTATCACCGATGGGTTGGGAATGGATGAACAACCTCCATTACATCCCATTGCACTTTCTTGACTGTTGCCATAACCTCCTTTAGACTTTAGAGTGTTACATCACTGAGAGAACTGGAATTTTTTGAAATGTCCTATGGACAGGTAGCCCTTCATTGGGCATTTTATAATATTCTTTTAATTTTTTTTAAAACTTATAAAAATAAAAATTTAAATTTCTTTTGACTGGTAAATTTTGCTGAGCACTTCTCTGATGTGCTAGAGGGCTTCAGAAGAGCTGTGATGTGTTCAAATTTGAACACTGTATATAAGATGTGAAACAAAAGCAACCTTATATATAATAATATTTAATATTCCTATTTAGATTTGAGAACATCACAAGTTTTATATATAGAAAAAAAAAACACTTAAAAATGTCAATATGTAAATTCATTTTCTTTAAGAAATTTAATTATGCAAAGAAGTGATTTTCATTTACACCATCAAATAATAAAAAAGGGATTGAAGTTAGGAAATCGAATATTTTCAATAATCTATCTTTATTCACAAGTAGAGTACTAAAAAATAAATTAAAATCTTTTCAAGTCTAGGCATTTCTTTTAAATATTGATTTAAAGAAAAAGTTATAACTTTTGTTCGTTGTGAACATAGAAATATTTATAGATTTCAATTTCAAGATCACGATTATGTTCTTACGCAACAATGAAAGAAAGAGTTCAATTAAATATACAATTGATATTATCTTTAATTGAATATTATGAGATTCCAAAACTTTGAATTATGTAATCATCATCTACCCGATCATCAATTATGTGACATCATTCACAAGTAGTGCATTGTGTGGTCCGGTTAAAGCAATAATTGAAAAATTGGATTGAGGCTTGTGCATTCTAAATGCTAATTCCACTCATTCGTAGCTGTAATTTTGTACTTGTTCGAGTATTATCATATTCAGTATTCACCATTTTTACTTCGTTTTTAGTTCAGCTACAATCATCTTATATTTTTGAACTGTCCATTGCGTGTGACTAAACCAGATTTCGTTCATTGTTCTCTCCTTTTGATGTGTTTAGTTTCTGTGGATTATTGACTTATTCCATGTCAAGTAGGCGAGCTTTAATTGTATAAACAATTCAATATGGGAATATGACCTTTTCAAATATTGAAAAAAATAAATAGTTGAACTACAGTGTTACCTTTTTCAATTCCCTGTGTTTTTCTAGATTCATAATAATCATTAATGTAAAATGCGTTTTTTTATGAAATTTATATTTGTTGAGGTCTGGCAATATCGATTTTGACAGATCTGATAAGAACAAACGTTAACAGTTAAAAATAAAAGACTACCTGAAAACTAATCCTTGTCCCGCGAACAATACACCAAGTATATTTTATATCTTGGCCGTGACCTTAATAATTATTAATGTATGTAGCATGTCATTTTCATTTTCTTTTTCATGGATGTTATTCGGTGCAGTCTGGAGCCTTTTGCACGCATCCTAAATGTCGTTGCCCTTCCATGATGTTACTTTTCACAACAATCTAATTACGGAAATGCAAACATGACTATCGAATGTAAACAGCCATTATCAGGCAGCAGTAATAAACCCAGGTAATATTTAACAGACTAAGCACTGGCTTGCTCATATGTATAACATTACATGATAATTATTTTCACAGATCCTCGATGAGATTACTATGTAAGAAGGCCATAGTATTGCTATCATATTATTGGCAAATTTGTCATACAAACCAAATCAATAGACAAACCTAAAAATCTCTCATGGCATCGGTTCGACTTCATGGTAACATTTTATAAAATCGCTCATAGATTTCTTTAATACGAGCTTCTGAAATTATGACTAATTAGCCAAGAATATATTAGCAGCCATTAATACGCTGCCCTAGATTTGGTGTTCTTCATTCCGCCCCACATCAAGCGCCAATATGTTCTTAGAGGAATGCATTATTTTCATTGGTGGGCTCATTCTGTATGGAAGCAATGCAGAATCCAAATCCTTAAGGACGAAGAAAGAATCTTTTGTAAGAGTTGGAGTCTTCCGCTTCATCTTTGGTTTTCTGGGCGCAGGGGGACATTCAAGCAATTTGGGTATCATGTGCTCCTCCCTCTTGGGCGTTTCACAACCATCCTGATGTCCCATATCTAATGATTTTTTCTCCATGGGGGAAGAAACACCATGATCTGATCTCAAGCACCATGATCGAACCTGCGGTAAAGCATTTTGTAACGTGGCTATTGGGCAGGTGAGAGGTCCGTCGATTCAAATTCGGCGGAAAGAAGGCGACGCAATTTCCATTAAAAACATAATGTGTAACATTTTAAAATGGAACTTCAAGCAATTTCAATTAAAAACATAACATGTAACGTTTTAAAATGGAACCTGAAACGCTTAGCAAACCACCACCCTGGCCACTTAACACGAACCCTAGCAGTAGATAAACTCTAAGACAAAGCATATTCCGAGGACTTTAAGCAGTTAATGTAAAAAGTCAACAACCCTACTTTGTTGAATGAAATAGGATAGCTCATCAGCCCATTAATATCACGAGTGTATTTTCAGAGTTTTTGGTTATTGCATTCCAAAACATTAATTTTATGTTATTTTACTGTATGAGGGGCAATACTTGCAAAGGGAGTCGACCTTCATGTATCCATGGAAGACAGAGTCCATCATGATGTATCCCGGGCAACATTAAGCATATATTTATTTTACTGTATTAAGGCTAGTACTTCCCAACAGAGTCTTTATTTTAATCATAATTGCATAGATATTTTAAAAATTATAAATTTTGTTTATATACATTTAAAAATAGATTTAAATAATATGATAAAAAATTAGAATTTTAATCAAAATTGTATCATGAATATAATAAAGAATTAGACTTTTAATCTAAATTGTATCATAGACTTCAATAAAAAATTTCATTTCTTACTTCCTCCATTTCAATACTTATCAATGAAAATGGCTTCTTTAACATGCTTCCTCTTCCTAATTGTTGGCCTTTATAAAGTGTTCCACAATAGCATTAATGAAGGCCTAAATAGTAAAAAACAATAAATGTCTAAAAAGTGCAAATTTTTTTACAAGGTACCTAATTCTATTTTTATGGATATTGTTGGATGCGATGCTAGAAGAGGGAAAAGGGTGTGTAAAACTTGGAAGCCAGCCTACATTGATTGAAGTCTGATTCCGTGAACTTCGCTTAGGTGTGGTGAACAACAAAGAATCTTTCTCATCTTCGTAGCAAAGAGTATTTGCATACTTGCATGTTGTAGAAGTTTTTGGGAGAAACAATATTCATAAAAGGCTTTTGCTAGCAATTTGGCAGAGCAAAAGGCCATCATCTTGTCCTCTGTGTAGAAAAGAGAATTTTCATGCTTGCATACAGTTCAACTATATATTGGTCTTCTTCGGAAATTCCACATTACATGAGGCAATAATTCACGAGCAATCAATGTGGGACTTTTATCTTTGAAGTTTTCTGTTGATAAGCAGCGAGCAGCGTAGACACCAGTGTGAGCAGCGCAGTTAGCAAGGAGTGAATAGTGAGTAGGGTGAGAGCATGGAGATTTTATGCAACAGAAGCATTGAGCACTCAGCACGGAGCAGCCTGTAGCCTAAGCAAGGAGTAGCGATAACCTGAATTTCCAGGAGAAGTGCAAAGTAATCTTGGCAGTTTATAGACCTATATCTTTCTCAGAATAGGTTGGACGGAAAATGCATTTAAACATGACAACTGGATAGGGGATTTTAGAACATGTGGAGACAAATGATTTAGGACAAGTGAAAAACTCCACATCCACCAAAGCTGGGAGGTGGGTTTTGAGTCAATTCCAAATAATATTGGGGCATTTTAAAACAAAGACTAGCCCATTTAAAATGGGAGCATACAAGGAAAAAATGGTCTCAAAAGGAAAGTATTCGAGCCCTTGGCAATAACCACTCAAACAAGTCCCCTCTATAAACACGTCGCAACAAGAAATCCAGAGAAAAAGTCATTGATGATTTTGCCTTATATATTTCCACATCCACACCTCTCACCTGCTTAATTGATCTTTATGTGAAAGAATTGTTAAATAAAAAATGAAGGTTAGAGGTTTTAGAAGTTAAAGACAAGGAAAGAGATCATAAAATTCATATAATAGTAGTTGAGAACAAGGCTCTAGTAGAAAGCAGTAAATTTTTGAAAGAACAAGTGGCATTGCTATAGGAAGCTCTCCTTATAGGGAAGACAAAATGGTAACACATGAATGTGGATGTCCAAAACATAAAGAAATCTGTATTGGAAAGTACAGAAGTGGTGAATGCGAAATCAACTGAGGATAAAGGGAAAATGATTGCCCAAATAGACAACCATGAAAAGAAAGAAAGAGAAGAAACGAAAGGAGATTCCATCAAACTTTCCAAAACATGGGCTCAAGTTATTAGCAATTTTGCTAATAAGGAAGGAGAAACAAACATTGAGGTTGACAACATGCAAGATAAAGAAGGCAAGGAAAGACAAAATATAGCAGTAAACATAGTTATTAAAGGGGTGAAAGACTATGGGAAAAATGAATGTACTCTTGACCTTGCAAGAGACTTCTTGAATGACAAGTTGCTATTGCAAGGACAAATATTCCAAGCATGGAGGGTGGGTGAATTCAACAGTGAGAGAGCCAGGACCATAAAATTTATCATGTATAGCTTGCATGATAAGTATATCATTCTAAGAAAGAAGCATTTGTTGAGGGGTTATCACCTTTCCTAGACGAAGATTTAACTAAAAGATAACAAGAGGAAAGGAGCGAGGAAATGTTAAAGGTTAGGGAAGCAAGAGATGAAGGTAAGAGAGCATGGATTTATAAAGGCAAAGTTGTGATAGCATGATTTGGACTTCCTTCCAAAATAGAGCAACAAGATGGTAATAAAGAAGAGGCAACATACTCTTGAACGAAAAATCAGGAAGCAAGGTCAGTATGGGAAAGCAGGGACAAACACTCAAATGTGATTCTTTCTTGTCAAAATAAATAGAAATCAAGTCCTACTGAGGTTTCCTTATGATTAGTTTAATGGAACTGCAGATGTTACCCATGTAGAAGAGGACCTAGGTTAGGGCCTGTTGCAGAAGATAGAGGCATAATTTGCCTCATATAAACACATGAGCATGAAGGGTGAAATACACCTTTGTTTGAAGGATATTGGAAGATGGCAGTGTGGAACAAGGCAGTAGGGAATGTAAAAGGGCATGGGGGTATCATTGTTTTAGTGAGGGAGAAAGAAGGCCATCTCATTCATTTAGAAAAAGAAGACTCAAATAAGCAATTCATTTGGTTTAAAATATCAGAAAATGGAAACCACATCAGAATTGCAGAATGTTATTTTGCGCCGCAAGTTTCAAAAATCTACAAAGTTAGAGGGCTTGAGAACAAAGATCCATTTATAACCTTAAAAGTGGATACTGCAACATATTCTCAGCTAGGTGAAGTCCTTATAGTCGGTGATTTCAATGCTAGGACCGTAAGTGAGCAAGCTAGTATTCTTTGTTGTAAAGAAGATTGCGACACTATTTGGCTTACAGAAGAGAGTAATCATCGGTGGGAAATAATTTCAGAGGACAAGGGTTGCAATCTCTTTGGTGAAAAATTTATTACTCTATGTGGGGCCTTTGATTTAGTTATTTGTAATAGGTTGACTAGATGGGCAAAGTTTGGTAATTTCACTCGCAATATTTACAATGGAGTAGTGTAGTAGATTATGTAATTTGCTCGCATGGTTTGTGTGAAAAATGGAGGAAGCTTTGATTGGAGATCAGCTGTGGGACTTAAAATTAGATCAAAAGCCAAATTATTTAAGTTTCTCTTGGACTTGAAAGAAACAATTAGAGTAAAAAATTCAGCATGTCGAAAAAAATTTCCCACAAGGTGGAATTCTTTTCACTCTAGAAAATTGTGATACCTTGGAAATGACGCTAGAGAGGCTCTTTGAGAAGGAGAAAATCACAATTCACAGTCTTCATAGTCATGAATTAAAACATTTAATTCAATGTGCACTTGTAGAGTGCGAAAGAGAAAAAATTAAGAAGTTTGAAACAAAATTCTTTTTAGTTAATGCTTGGTTTGATGAGGAATGCCAAAAGGCAAGGAGAATGTGAAAGGATTCAAACAAGTATAACATAAAGTTCAAATCTTAAAGTCATTTATTAAGAAAGAAAAAGGTCGATTTCATGGTTTCAAGGAGGGAAGAACTAATCTTCCTTGGGAAAAATAATCCCAAATTATTTTCAAAGGAGCTCCAACTGAGAAAGATAAAAACTGGAAATAATATTATAGCTACTAAATGGTTTGAATATGAAAGACAACTCTATGAGCAAGATCCCAAGGTTGACCTTCCCCCCTTGCTCAACACTAATATTGAACTCTTCACTATGCAAGAAGTACAGATGGCTATCAAGAATTTGGGTGTTGGAAAAGAAAAAGACTTAGCTGAACTCCAAGTAGAATATCTAAAGTGGGGCTCAAAGAGCCTTACACTTCACATTACAAAAATCTTCAAAAACATCATACAACAGGGCCTCCCCACATATTGGAAAACTAGTGTGGCAATACCTCTTTTCAAGAGTAGTGACATCAATAATCCCTCCAATTATAGGACCATCATGGTAAACCCTTTGTTTGCAAATCTATTTGGAAGCATGCTAGAAAACAAAATTAGCAAGTGGGTAGAAGAAAGAGATGAGCATTCTAAAGGGCAAGCACGTTCCAGACCTAAGCATTCAATAGTTGATCATTGTATAACTTTAAGGCACATCATTGAAAAAATTTCAGAGAAAAATGAAGAAGTCTTTTGTTGCTTTTTTGATTTCAAAAAAGTGTTTGACACAGCTCCTAGAGATAAGCTTTGGCACATAATGGAGGAAATTGGGGTTCCTAAACATTTGAGAGCAGCTGTGCATAAGCTGTATGAAGAGTTCAAATTCAAAATTAGAACTTCAACATGTAGTTCTAAAAGTTTTAGAAGTGATATCGGGGCCAAGTAAGGTTTCCCACTAACTCCTACCCATTTTGGTTTATATATAAACAAGCTTGAGGAGTTGCTAAATTCGCAAGGGGTTGATGGTATCTATTTGGGTAAGTTTGTTACAAGGCTTGTTTTGTATGCAGATGACCTTATTCTAATTGGTAAATCGGATCTTGGTTTGCAAGATACATATTATCCCTTGAGCATTTTTGTAGAAGTGTGGGGATGAAAGTCAATATCAGCGAAACGAAAGTAGTGGTTTTCTCTAAAAAACGAAAACATAACCAATATAAGTTCTACATTGACGGCAACATTCTCGAAGAAGTTGAATATTACAGATACCTCGGAATTGAATTCAGCAAAAATCTAAGTTAGGATGGTTGTAGAAGAAAAAGAAATTTGGGGGGTTGAAAATCATTTTATGATTTTCAAAATAGGTCTAGAGAGGCAAAGTTATGGGACTGGAATACCACTCAAACTATTTTTGGACTTCTAGTGATTCCAGTGATTCTCTATGGTTCTAGACTATGGACCAGCAGTACATCCGATGTGTAGTGGAGACAAATTGAGAAAATTCGGAACTATTTGATTACAAACAAATTCAAGATTAAAAGTGCAGTTCCTTATGTTGTCTTGCCCTGTGAAATAGGGATTGCTCCTATTGAAGCAATTGTTACGGTGCGAGTCATAAGGTATTTAGAAAAAATGATCAAATGGAATAGAGTAGATGGCTTAAGGTTTTCCTTAATGAGAGATTGTGCAACAGAAAAAAAACTTGGATGCAGCAAAATAACAAATGGATTAGTAAATGGGGTATTTTCTTGAACACGTGTCCTATAAACAGTAAGGAGATCAAAGATTTTGTTATGGATAAGTTCTACAAGTGAACTTGGGATAAGGAGCTAGGAAGAAAGAAAAAGTACTTTATTGAAGTGTTTAACCCCACTCATAGTCATCAACCAAAATCATACAGAGAGGTTAATATCTCTTGGAGGGCCAAAATTCTTATTTCTCAGATAAGGACTAATTCTCATCAACTTTGTTGTGAAACAAGGCACTGGAAAAGGCCAAAACAAGTGCGGGAGGAAAGAGCATGAATTTTTTGTTCTTTCAGAAAAGTGGAAGCAAAAAAACATTTCATTTTAGAATGTGAGGCCTTCAAAGACAACAAGGAAAATTTTGTAGATATGCTGGTAGCTAGCTCTTGGGATAATCCATTAGGTGAGGGGTTTGTCAAGAAGTTGGAATAATTTATTGTGAATCTTCACAGAAAAACAATCGAATACATCAAGCGGTTGAAGAAGCAATCTGTCCCATAGGCTATCTTTAGTGTCGTGGATGTTAAAATAATTTCTTCATCTTTCTTCCCAGCTTAGAAGTTATTAGTGACTTCAACCGTTAAAAAAAATTATATTTTGAAATTTTGTTTAAGAAAGTGAAACTAAATGCAATGCAAACCAAGTTTGATTACCTATTATTATTTTATTTGACTAAAAAGTATATTGAATTCTATAAAGTTGACATAAGAAAACTAATTTAATTTTTTTTAAACAATTTAGTTTTTTTTTTCATGCATTTGATTGACTAAAAACTAGATTTCTTTCTATAAATTTAATATTAGGAAAACAATTTAATTTAGTTTTTAAAATAATTTAGTTTTATTTTTCATGCATTTGATTGGGTGCAGTTCTAAAATCCGTTTAGTAGGTAGAGATAACAAGTCAAAACTAAGAACATGAATTATTTTTTAGTTTGACTAAAAATTACATTGCATTCTACAAATTTAACATTATAAAAATATATATATTTAAAATAATTTCATGCATTTGATAAATAAAAATAAAAAAATAAAAAAATTCATGCATTTGATTTGTTATATTCTTATTATGTAATTATTCGGTTTAGTTAATGCAATGTACCATCAAATATTTATGAAATATTGATGAAATATTTATGTCTTTATTTCTTTGTACTTTAATTTAGCTATATTTAAACTAAGTGGGAGAGACTAATTACTACTTATCTGCTGTTAGTTATTTCATGTGATTAGTAGATTTACTACTTTCATAATGATTTGTGCTTTTAGTTTTTAACTATTTTTTAAACTTTGAATAAATGATGAATTCTTCAGAAAATTCTTATGTAAATGAATTAATCAAATTACATGGAGAAAACTATGAAAATTCAAAATTTAAGATGGAAGTATAGAATATGTGGTTGATTGAGTGTAGTGAAAAAGTTAAGCCAGAAGCCCAATAAGCTACGGTAGCTAGAAGATTATGCGAGCATGCTCCCAAGAGTGTTCGTAAAGGACATCATCATACACCATGTTAAAGAATGCAAGACATTCAGAAATACACGGGCAATTCTCAAAGATCAATATGATCTAAGAATATAAATATAGTCCTATTTTTTAAAAGGGTAATTTTCTTTGTGTTAAAATGCAGGATAGCGAAAGTGTTACAAACTCAAAAATCAAATAAATTAGACACAAACTTGGTGACATAGTTGAAAAAGTATCTATCACTCATTAGTCACTATAAATTTAAATTTTATTTTGGATGTTATATCCCTATTTTCCGGTCTATTATAGTGAGAGAAACCCAATACCAACTTACCTTAGTGGTTTGGCTAAAATGTATCACCTTTTACCTTTTGTTTTACTGATGTGAGATTTATCACATGATAAAAGGGTGAAATTACATAATTGAGAAATTTCTCATAATTTTAATATTTTGGAAAAATAATTATGAGAAGTTTATCAATTATGTAACTTCACCCTCGCCCAACACTCCATCTACATGTTCTAAATCTCCTATGCATATGATCTGTTTCGACACCTATGGACCACATAGACCTCTTGTAACACCCTCCTCCCACATCCACCCAAGTAACCATGCCGATCGGGGTAAACATGAGACGAGAGGCTACTATGATCAAATTCAGCCTCATATGTGACCTTAAGGAAGTGCAATCAATGGAACATCACACATAGTCATTCAACATCATCAATATAACCGTTAGGAGACAAGTCAACCACTTAGACAGCCTGTGCCTAGGTCCCACTATTATTCTCGATCTCTTAGGCCATAGTAACTCTCAATCTATGGACAAGGGAGTGACCAGGGAACTAAATTCACTCTCACAGGCTTGCATGCCAGTGAAGAGAGACCAAAATTACAAGTTCTATGCCAGCAACCGTAGGATTTAAGCCATTTTTTCAAGTTTAGATCTCATGCCACCTCGCAGATTGGAGTGATAGCTTGAAATGAGTAAAAATAAAGGGAAGTAGTGGCGCAAAAAAAATAAGTTGAACAAGTTCATAACCAAACCCGTATTAGCCATGACAATTATTTCTTCAAAAAGTCATCAACATGTAACCTACACGTGTAAACAAAAAAATTAAGTGTAGGGATATCATATATGAGAATCATTATGAATCATTGTTCCCTCTTGTTATTTGTTGCATTATCATATATTAGGTCATAGACACATTATCCATTCATGTATAAGTAAAAGCATGTTGAGATCCATACATATTTGCTATCATAATACATACATATAACCAACATAATACAAACATAATTACCTTAATCGTATTAGCCATCCAAATCCACATATGCATCGATACATTTACACATGAAAAGGAATGGAATGAATTTCTCATTAATGAATGCAATAAACCGACCGGAGATGGAACTACCATGTTCCACCCAGCCATAAAATGGCCGAACCAAATCTCTCTTCAGCGATTCATCCCTGTGCCATATTCCAAGTATGAATGTGGGACTCAAACCGAAAGAACCTATGTGGGAATACTGAGGCTAAGCCACCTCACCCTCATCATTATAAACTAGCCTTTATCATAATCCATACCAGAGCACTAGACCAACATAATGAACACATCATAAGAGGATTCACCCTGATCTCCATCCAATCATTAGGCCAAAAAATCATGGATGCCACCAGATCTCTCCACCTACAATGTGTGGAATTGTTCTATCTCCTAGTCTCTCTGGCTTTACCACAACACAAACCCAGATCACTAAGCCCTGAACCGAGACCCACTATCCATGCTTTACTGCATATCCCAAACCTAGGATTACTAGGTCCATCAGAGAGAAAACCATCTCTTGTCTTTATCGTATATCATTTCATTCGCCGACAAGGATTCCTAGTCTCACCGAGGCAACACAAAATATGGCTTACTGCAACCCACATTCCATCTTAGTAGTTACTAGGCCATGTGCTCTATCCTTTCAGAGATCCACCTCACGTAGTTCTGAATCCATCCGACAATCCATATCAACCAAAACATGAGAAACCAATCACACCATGCCTATCTAGAAACGGAAAGGCTAGGTCAAAAACATTGTTACACCTAGAAAAACCCATGCCATGATAGAAAAGAACCACATGCAATACCATGCATGTCAAACCTAGCAAGTAAAATACACATGCAAGTTGATAACTATAATGAAGCATGTCGTAGCTACTTGATCCTACATTTCCCTGCTTGATCTTTGCTTCCTCTTGCCTTCTATTCCTTTCTTGATCCAATGCCAAAATTCTCCCAAGAAAAATCTAAGTGTCCAAGAGTATGAGAGAGAGAGAGAGAATAATGAGAGAGCTTGAAAACTCAACTAACAAAAGGTTGCCAACTTATACTCATAAGCCTTTTTATGAATGAGGCCTATATTTTCTTCATTTTCCATTATTTTCTTTCATTTTCCTCCTCACATGCAACCTATGACCTTTCACCTTCTTTTTATCCTAATTTCCATTATTTTCATAAATAATTGTGCCAAAAATATGATTTTTCCTTTCTAAAGCTTTATCCTTTGCCTTTCCCAATTTCCTTAGCCATAAACAACCAAATGAACACCCCATAGATTGTCTTGCCAAACATTTAGCTTGGAATAAGTGTCCCATCAACCATGGTTATTGTTTTTAACTTTTATTACATGCAATTTTCACTAGGGTTGTTACAAAACCCTCCTCCTTGGGGGATGCCATCCTCGGTGTTCAATCATACATATACCTCAACAGCTTGGTGAAAGAAAACATACTACTCATGGAGCTTTATAACACAACTCATTTCTATATTTACAATGAATGACCTGCTCAAAAGAAAAACATCATGACAACATGATAACATAGCACATAGTGGATCTTTATAGCACAACTCATTTTAGTAGTTACAATGATCATTCTGCGGAGTGCCAATCCACGTGACATCATAACATCATGATAAGATAATCACATGGTAGAATAGTAATATGACAACATAATCATAATGACATAACACACATACCGCATAGTGGAGATTTATACGATAGCTCATGGTGGTATTTACATCCATATACATATGTACATATAGAAACATGACAATATATATATATATATATATATATATATATATATATAGATACCAAAACATATACCAAACACCATATCAAAGCATATACTAAACCACCACATCAAAGCATATATAAAACCACCATATCGAAGCTACTTTACCTGAACCGAAAAACAAGGAAGGATACATAGCCCACATCTGATCCGCCATCTCCCATGTAGCTTCATCATGAAAAGAGTGCTTGCACATCACTTTAATTGCTCGATTTCTCGGTTATTGAGCAGGAGCACCTTTTCTATAATATACATTGAGGCTATAACTAGAATTATCCATTTGGTTCCACCTACAATATAGACTAGTCAATCACATGATAAACATCGTTAAATTAATTCTTAAGCAAAGATACATGGAAAAAATCATAGACTTTCATTGTCGGAGGCAATGCAAGTCGATAGGCTACTCGCCCCATCCTCTCAGTGATATTCACAGGTCTACAAAACTGTAGTGCCAACTTGGCACATGATCCAATCCTCAACGAGCTCTTTTTCAGTTTGATGCACAAGTACACTTGTTCCCCAACCTATAAATCCTTGAACAACTTGTTCCTATCTACATAATATTCTTTTTATCATGTTCTACCTTCATATTCTTCTTGATCAACTGCAATTCATGTTCCATGTCCACCAACACATTTCTTCCAATCAATACCCTTCTAATCGGATCACTCCAACAGATTCTCTACCAAAGCGAGATACTCTTCCAACTTCCTCTTTTGATGCATCACATACATCCTCAGCATGTCATCTAATATCCTCTTGACCCTCTCTATATCTCCATCTCTCTGTAGATGATAAGTTGTACTAAAGGCCCAATCTATGCCTAAACTTGCAAATAACTCCTTCCAAACATGGAATTGAACTTTGCATCCTTGTCTGACACAATATTATTTGAAACACCATGCAGTCTATCCACATCTCTCATGAATACTTATGTCACACCACTAGCTGAGAATGTAGACTTCACCGGAATGAAGTGTGAAACCTTTGTTAATTTTTCAAGAATGACCATGACGGAATCATGTTGTTTCACTGTCCTCAGAAACCCTATGAAGAAATCATGGAAATAACCTCCCATTTCCATTCATGAATCATAATTGGTTGTAGCAATCCACCTCGATGTTTACACTCTTCTTTCACTTGCTGGCAGCCGAAACACCTCGCCACAAACTCTGCTACACCCCTCTTCAAATTCCTCCAATAGTAAAATATCTTCATCGTTGTTAGTGTCTTCTGATAACTTGGGTGACCTGAATAAAGTGTCGCATGAAATTCGCTGAAGATCACCTTCTTGAACTCACTATTATCTAGTACACATATCTTGTCTTGAAACCTGACCAATCTATCTATTGTAAGACAATAGTCCATACCATGTGCATCTTTGCCTATACCTGTACCTATACCTATGTGTGTACCTGTACTACCACCTATATGTGTACCACTACATGTACATGTACCTTCACATGTACCTCTATTAGCACCCTATTGTAACCTGTGCACAATATCCATATACTTGACATCCTGCTAACCTACCTGGAATATACTATCATGTAAGTCTATCCCATAGGAGCTCATAGCTACCAAGTGATGTACCTTTACCCATATGTTGAGAGCATCTGCCACCCTGTTCTCTTTAACTTTGTTATACTTGATCTCAAAATCTCGTTGATTGTGGTGAACCATCCAACCTGCCTGGAATTGAAATTCGACTGGTCAAACAAATACCTCAACCCAATATGATCACTCATAAGTACAAACCTCTTGCCAAGAAGATAGTGTCTCCACACCTTAAATGCATGTATGATCGCAACTAACTCAAGATCATGCATGGGGTAGTTCTATTTGTGCTCGTTTAGTTTTAAGGACTCATATCATACCACCTATACATCCTGCGCAAGGACTCCACCAAGTCCTCTCTTACAATCATTTGTGAATACAAAAAACTCTTTGTCTGGATCTGCAATCTATAACACTGGTTCATGTGTCAACAACTTCTTAAGTTTCCCAAAGTTAGCCTCAAACTCCTTTGTCCATTCAAATTTCTTACCTTTCCTTTGCAATGATGTAATAGAATAAGAAATGTGTGAGAAGTTCTTGATGAACCTCCTATAAGATCTTGTGAGACCCATGAAAGAGCTCACCTCATCCACACTCTTAGGAGCTACCCACTCCATAATGGCTCTTATCTTCTCTAGATCTATTGCGATTCCCCCCTTGGAGAGAACATACCCCAAGTAATCTACTTCACTTTAAAATAAGCTACACTTATTGAGCTTAACATACAATTGATGCTTCCTTAATAACCTCAACACTGCTACTAAATTCTAAGCATGATCTTCCTCATTTTTAGAATATACCAATATATCATCAATGAACACAATAGCAACCTTATCCAAAAATGGATGCAACACACTATACATAAAACACATGAATGTAGTTGGAGAATTAGTTAAGCCAAATGGAAAAATGACAAACTCATAATGCCCATACCTAGTCTTGAACGCATTCTTGTAAATGTCCTCCTCTTTGATGCATATTTGATGGTATCCAGATCTCAAGTCAATCTTTGAGAACATTGTTGATCCCTTCAGTTGATTAAACAAGTCATCAATTCTCAGTAAAGGGTACATATTCTTGATATTAACTTTGTTTAACTGTCTATGATCAATGCATAATCTGAGAGTACCATATTTCTTCTTCACAAATAAGACCGGTGTGACCCAACCTGATACACATGGCCTAATGTATCCCTTATCCAACATTTCCTTTAACTGCAACTTTATATCAATGAACTCAGGTGTGATCATCTTGTAAGGTTCTTTCGATGTTGGAGTTTCCCCTGGAACTAACTCAATAGAAAATGCTACCTCCCTGTGAGGTGAAAACTCTGTACTGCTTTCAGGAAATGCATCCTAAAACTGCTGCAAAATTGGGCACTTTTTCAACACATCTTCATCGTCAACATCCTTTCCCTTATCACTAGAAATTTGTACTGCAAATATCATACACCCTTTCCTATGGCTACACTATTCTTTCATAGTTGTCACCATCCTAACTGATGTGGCCTCCTTGTTACCCTATAAGACTCTTGGTTCTCCATTGTCATCAACACACTTAATAGCTTTATCATAGCATTCTACCTTGGTTCTATGAATATACAACCAATCCATGCCCAACAACATATTGTATGATCCTAATGATAGTATATTTAGATGTGCTATGGTAGGCATACAATTGAAATCAAATGCGCAAGCTCTTACCCAATGGTGAACTCACTTCTTTGTACCCATAGAAAACTTCACTAACCAAGTGAAATTCCTTACTCAAACCACACTTACCCACCAAGCCTCGACTAACATAGCTATAAATAGATCCAGGGTAAATAAAAATAGAAATAACTTGATCACAAAGCTTACCATGCATCTCAATGATAGAGGCTTGGTGTTCTACCTACATGTTCTCCACTTCCGCATAGATATGTGAAATACTCTGACCAACATCCCCAATAGTTTGTGCCTCCTGTGCAGTATATCTCTGAGGAATACCACCCTGATTCTATGGAAAATCTCTTTTAAGGTGCTCTTGACTGCATGTCCAACACTCTAACCAACCAGTGCCATCACCTCTTTGTTGCTTCTGTTGAAGTGACCCATGTCCTTGTCTAGCTACATTAAATATATTTTTTGGTGCCACAATATCTTTCTCATATTCATGTGAAGGCCTTGCCTTCTTAGGCTTCCATTTAACATTACCTTTGTCCTTTCCTTTCCATCCATGTTGAGATTCATTCTTACGCTTGGACTACTCATACCAATGCTTCAATTTCCCAATGACCTTCTCAAGTGATCGAGGCTCAACATACTCAATCCAATCTCTAAATGCTAATAGAAAATCACTAAAAAATCTCTAAACTTTAGCCTTATCATTAGTGAGATATGGTGCATACCTCAATAGCTCTAGAAAATTAGTCATGTACTCTTCATCTATCATTGATCCCATCTTTAGCTTGTAGAAATCTTTAGCCTTACTGTCATAGTACCTTTCTGATAAGTACTTCTTCTTGAAAATCCTCTTAAATTCCCACAAACTCAAGTCATCTGTCCTAATGTCTCAGACTCACTTAACATCTTCCCACCAAATGTATGCTTTACATTTCAATCTGAAGATCGATACTTTGGTCGTCATGTTAACCGTGTAATTATACATCTCAACAAATTTGTTCATCCCAAGTGTCTGAGCCTCTACATCTTCTGACTTCTTCATATCTCAATCAAAAGTAGGTTGTTTTTCTTTCTTTAATTTGCCTGGAAAGTATCCCCTACCATTCCTCCTTAAAGGATGATAGCAATGACGATCATGATTTTTATCAAAACCAGAACTAGAATAGTATCTGTAATCATTGCCCCTTCTATCTGCAGTGTCCATCAACCTACCATATCTCATTGTATCACATCTATCCAACCAGTGCCTACCAAGAGACCTATTGTCGTATGCCCCATTGGTTCTATTCGCATGTCCATGGCTGATCTGAAGAGGTCCTTGTTGTTGCAAGTCTGACAAACTCTAAAGAAGTATAGCATTAACCTCTGCTTGCTTCTCTTGTGCCTGTATGATTTGGTCATTATCTGCCTTACAACTCCTTACCTCTTCCTTCAAACTTCTCAATGTAACTGCAAAATTGGAAGAGTTCCCAACACCATATTTCTCTTCAGATTCATAGGGAAAGTCTTTGTAGTCAACCATCTTGCTAGCCATTTGATATTTCTTCTTACAATGCATAATATGTCAGATAAACCAAATCACAATAAATTGATGTACCTTAGTATAGCTCGGGGAGGATACCTTGCCTGCAATATTTGGAAATCAGCATGAAACATGTATAACATAATCATAACATCATATAGACATACACAAATAAATGTATTGACACATAGAAATCACTCTAGAAGGGTCGAGTCATAGATGAAAGGCCATATCAACAATGCATGCTATGACCTCATGCATGACAACAACCATTACTCCATTGTACACACTACCACATGTAACTGTCAACATGCATAAGCAATGCTAAATCAACTATACAGAAACATAAACAAATGTATTCTAGCATTAGTGATCAATTCTTGTAATCAACCTACAACACTGATAAATGTAATAAAAATATTCAAGATTGTAAACCAACATACAAGGATGTAAGTAGGCGACATTAAATCAACATGTAAGCGACATATAGTCCATATGAAATTAGTCACATACTCATGACAAATATGTTTCATGACATAGATATCAAATTCTCTATAACAACCATACTACAACCATGATCAATCATCAAGACAATGCAAAAAGCACATGGAATGAAAGTGTAAGAGATGCACATGCAACTGACATGCATGCATGACCAACACAAACCATCCATCTAGTTCGAGAGTTGAACCATGCTTTGATACCACTCTATAACACCCTCCTCCCATATTAACCCAAGTAACCATGCCATTTGGGGTAAACATGAGATGAGAGGTTACTATGATCAGATTCGACCGCGTATGTGACCTTAAGGAAGTGTAACATCACACACAATCATCCAACATCATCAATAGAACCTTTAGGAGACAAGTCAGTCACTCAGGAGGCCTGTCCCTAGGTACACTACTATTCTAGATCTCTTAGGCCATAGTAACTCTCATGTTATGGGCAAGGGAGTGGCCAACAACCCAAAGTCACTCTCACAGGCTTGCTTTCCAGTGACTGGAGATGAAAATTTCCAATTTTGTGCCAACGACCCTCAGATTTAGGCCAGGTTTTTAGGCCTAGAGCCTAGGCCACTACCCAATACGGAGTGATAGCTTCAAATCAATAAAGTTACATGGAAAAATGATGCAAAAGAAATAAGGTGAACAAGTCCATAACGAGACCTCTACTAGCCATGACAAACATTTCATCAAATAAATCATCAATGTGTAACCTATAGGTGTAAATAATAGAATTAACTCTAATGATCTCATACTTATTTATGAATCTCTATGAACCATTGCTCCATCATGCCATTTGCTTCATTATCATCTATTAGGACATAGACACATATCCATTCATGTACAGTAAAAACATGCTGAGAGCCATACATAGATTTTGTCATAAAATATACATATAAAGGATATAATAGGAACAGACATATCAACCATCGAAATGCACATAGACATCTATACATTTACACATGAAAATCAAGGGAATGAATTTCCCGATAATGAATCCAATAAACTAGCTAGAGATGGGACTACCACATTCCAGCCGACCATACAATGGTTGAGCCAAATCTCTCTTCAGCCATTCATCCCCGTGCCATATTTGAAGCATGAATGTGGGACTCCAAACCAAAAGAACCAACCAGGGCATACCGAGGCTAAACCACCTCACCCTCATCAACAGATACTAGGAATTGTTATAATCCATCCCATATCACTAGGCCAACATAATCAACACACCATAACAGACTTTACCATTATCTTCACCTGATCACTAGGCCAAACAAGCATGGATGCCATCAGATCTCTCCACCTTCACTGTGAGAAATTTTCCTATCTCCAAGTCTCTCAGTCTTTCCTGCAATCCAAACCTAGATCACTAGGCCCTAAACTGAGACACACTCTCTAGGCTTTACTGCTTGTCCCAAACCCAACATTGCTAGACCCAACAAAGAGGAAACCACCTCTTGGATTTACCATATATCTTGCCATTCACTGGCAAGTATTCCAAGGCCCATTGAGGCAACACAAAATTCAGCTTTACCGCAACCCACTATCTAGTTGACGAGTTACTATGCCATGTGCTCTATCACATTTGAGATCCACCTCACTGAGCTTTGAATCCATCTAGCAATCTAGAAGAACCAAAACATGAGAACCCCATCACACCATGGCTATTTGGTAATGGCACAGCTAGGCTCGAAACATTGTTACACCTGGAAAAACCCATGCCATGATAGAAAGGAACCACATGAAATACCATGCATGCGAATTATAGAAAGGAAAATACACACGCAATTTGATACCTACAATTAAGCCTGTTGTAGTTGCTTGATCCTGCCTTTCCCTGCTCCATCTTTGCTTCCTCTTGCATTGTTTACCTTTCTTGCTCCAATCCCAATATGCTCCAAGAAGATTGTAAGTGTCCAAGAGTGTGAGAGAGAGAGAATAATGAGAGAGCTTCAAAACTCAACTAACAAAAGGTTACAAACTGATCCTCGAAATCATTTTTATGAATGAGGCCTCTATTTTCTTCATTTTCCATTATTTTCCTTCATTTTCCTCTGCACATGTATCATATGACCTTTTACCTTCCTTTTCTCCTAATTTCCATTATTTTCATAAACAATTGTGCCAACGATTCCATTTTACCTTTCCAAAGCCTTGTCCTTTTCCTTTGCCAATTTTCTTAGCCATAAACAACCAAATGAACACCCCCTAGGACGTATTTCCCAACATTCAGCTGGCAATAAGTGTCCCATCAACCATGGTTATTGTTTTAAACTTTTATTATATGGAATTTTCACCAGGGCTGTTACACCTCCCGACCCTTGGGTGGTTTCACTTGATCCTATGGAAGTGGATCAATCTAGTGAGCATCCTCTGCCACCTCTTGTGGAAGATATTTCCTCTTCAGTAGTCCAATCAGTACCTACTGACACTGGTTAGAAACTCCATCACAATATGGAATATGATCAGTTCTTTTGTCAACACAGGTCGCCACTCTACTTATTCCATGTGATTCCCTTGATGACGAGTCTTCTTCTTGACAAGTCATATTGCAGGTCATGGATTCACATATTGATCATCATTCGTGTCTCTAATCTCCCCGATGTAGAACAAATAGAGTATCACATATTAAAGCATGAATTCACCCAGGGGGCATATCATCAACCCTCTTTTGAAGAGCCACCCATGGAATGAGTCAAGTCTTGGGATTCTACTACCAAACTTGCCAATGCATTTCCCACTTCATTTCCACCTGTTGACAAGCGTCTTGTACCACTTTTATGTCTTCATCCTCCCTTATTTCCTCAAGTTAATTTTGAGAGCACAACTATGTTACAATGCCCTTGGCATGGTCAACCTTTCTAGATTAGGAAATTTGACTTCCTTTGGCATGGCCCCACATTAGTGAGCCATATGGTACCTTTATGGTCCATGATTTGTGTATAGAAACCCTTGGCCTATGCCCGAATGTCGACACACCTTAGTGCAACCTATTGGATTGTTTTGTGCTTCTACATATTGTACATTGTAGTGTGGTCCTTTATCTCTTTTTTGTTTGTTGTGTGATGTGAGTATTTTTCATGCCTTATTTATGCCAAAGATCCAAAAAACTATAGAATTCAAAAAGCAAAAAACACATGATCCTATTTTTATCTCCTCCATGTTTATTTCTATCATTGTGTGATTTAACCATGGGTCTAGTTTGTTTAGATGTTTTGTATAGGATAGGGTGGCATCTTATTGCAACAACCATTGGACCTTAGGTACATTTCTCATGAACCTAGCATATAGGGGTAGGTCATTTTCACAATAACCATTGCATTTTGACCGTTAGTGCCATATTTATGCCTTAGGTATGACCCCATAAAATTGTGACTTTAGCCACTCTCTGTTATGCATGTTGTAGCTTAGCGGTAGAGCTTACCCACTCATAGATACCCTAGTTAGCACCTTTTGTCTGTCTTGGCTTCCATGCAGTCATTTTTTTCTCCTTTTCAGAATCCTTCCTTCTGACCTACCATGACTTAGAAATTGAGCCTCATGTCCTCTTGTTCATCTCTTTTATGGCCATACCTCAAGAGGATTCCACAGTTTATCCGTTGTGATTTCCACGTTTTATCAACCTACTTCTTCACGATGAGCCTTGGTTTCTCTATTCCATCGTCTTCATCTACTTGGCTTACCATTCACTTTCACTTAGTGTTTTTCCCTTTCTTGGAGGAATCACTGTGATGAGTGGTCCTTTCATGCAACCTCTTTTGTTTCTTATATCATGAGTAGTTCCAACATTACTGGAACTATTTACTACCCTCTATACCACTCATTCCTCCAAGAGGACCTTTCGTTAAGATCTTTTCAGACTCCTTAATTTAGAAAATATTGTCGAGTGCACTTCTCTCCTTCCTGCTCGTAAAAGTACCTAAAGGGTTGTCTACCCAGTATAAGTTTAACCATTTTTTGGACTAGGATAGATTAGCTACGAAAAAGAAATACCCTAGTCTTCTTTGGTTAGGAGGTTACCCCGTATATACTTTTATCTCTTTTTCGAGCTTAGGGGACAACTTTACGAAAAAGGAACTTATAAAAAGAGAAGGGAGGGAACATATTTTTCCATTAGTCTATTTCATTATCTCATAGTTGGGTTTTAGCTTGCCTAGGATTTGTTCCATCCATATGAGTCTCTCTACGCTTTCGGCTGGTTATTTTTCTAGTCACATCGAGTGTTCTTTGACACCTCTTGCATCGTTGCATGATATCATATCGTTCTCATTTGTCATGCTTCCAAGTCACTCTTGTTTTCTATCGTAATGTGTTCAGGGGAAGTCTCAGCCTATGTCAGCCATATGTAGTAGCCAGTTGACATTACTGACTTGGTTATCCTTGTGTTACTTTTACTTCATGACTTCATCCATACATCAGATCATCCTGATATCTTCTGTGTGAATTGATAGGGGATACATCAAGTCCCTCCTTCGATAGATCTCCTGTCAACTTCAGCTCATTATCCGAGAGCTTGATCTAAGAACTGATAGTAGCTTGGAGCTTGCAGGCCTTAGTGGCAGGCTTCCTCGTGATCGATAGTGGATTTACATTACTCGCTTCTGATTAGATGAGTTCACTGGTGTTTGACACCATCTCATCTATTCACACTTAGTGGATTGTACTAGGTACCTTGGGGACCATTTTCCTCATTGGTGGATTCACTCGTGTCTATTAATATTTTACCTCATTGGTTGGTAATAAGGAAATTTATACCATGCTCGACATCAACTCATATCTTTGCATGATGTAGATTTGTACCATCGGGATTATGTAGAAGACCCTGGGTTAGGGACATCTCACTCTTATATGGCATAATTGCTAAGCTGTTCTGGAGTTATGTATCTCTTATGTACTTTGAGGATGATCTTGAGATACTTCTCTTTCTATAATGTGTCCATAGTCCTATTGATGTATGTTGTGACATAGGTCCATGATTTTATTTGTTAGTGGCTATTCTCTATCTATTGAGTTAGATGGTTCCATTATGTATGTCTTCATGGCAGTGTTCTAGCATTTCATTTCATAGATCCGTAGTGTATTTTATGGCAGCCAAGTTCAATATCTTCTTAGAACAGAGCATGGTTATGCCTTCCTTGTGGATGTTATCAGAAGAATTGAGAGTTCATCACTTGAGCTCCTCTGATGTAGCTTCATAGTCTTGGCTCCTTCCTCCCATTTTGACCATTGAGTATTGTTGTAATGCATTCCATCCATCAATTTCTCTTCTGACCTCATGCATTAGTGGGCATCTATTATAACCCTATTTTCCACTCTATTATAGTGAGAGAAACCTAATAGCAACTTACCTCAGTTGTTTGGCTAAAATTCATCCCTTTTCACCATTTCTTTTACTTACGTGAGATTTATCCCATGATTAAAGGGTGAAATTACATAATTGAGCAATTTCTCATAATTATTTTTCCAAAATATTATAATTATGAGATAATAATTATTTCATAATCAAGATAATTGAGTAAAATCTTATAATTGTGAAAAAGGTTTCTATAGTCTTTCATTCTCAAGGAGATCAACTTGACCCACTTGTGTATGAGTTCGCTAGGGGTCCATTATTGTAGAAGTTTCCTAACTTCTCAAGCCCCTAGGTCTCTATATACATTATCTTAGAGGATATAATGAGCCTATATAATCTCACAAAGAGGAAAGGGGGCAAGGAGATAGGATCGAAACTCTAGTGCCAGAGATCTGTTGTATTGGAAGAGTGTACCATACTAGAAGATAGAGGAGATGGTCTTATATTTTGAAGGTATATTGGTGTACATTCATTTATATGGTTAATAAAAATATATTTTCCTTCCCCTTATATCATTTTTCTAGTAATTTATATGTGCGATTTCTAGATGTTTTTCATTGGCGATCTTCTGCGGAAGATCACTTGTCATCCTTGTTTGGTTGTGTTTGTGTGAAGGCTTTGGATCATGAGTGCATAAAAGAGATCTCTTTATTGGAGTGCAATGATTCTAGATCAGGACCAAAACCCTTCAGCAACTTGCGATGAGGCAAGGTACTTGCTTATACTTTATAGCATCATAAATTGCATCGAAACTACATTCATGGCCATCTAGACTGGGAATCATTATTAGATTGCCTTAGCTATTCTATTTTTCTATTTTGTGATCTCAATCGGGCATGAGATCATGGATCAATAAATCCTTGCATAGTTAAATGAAATATTGGATTAATGCCAAATTTTCATCATAGCTCTTGTAATAAGGGAGAAGGGATAAACTTTTGATGATTTGGCGGGTATGAAGGCCAGTGGGAGAAAAGTAAGGGAGGAAAGTAACATTAGAAGCCATTTCAAGGACAACCACTTACAAGGATATATGAAAATATGAATACAAATGATGCACATTACTATTGAGGTAATATTGGCCACTTTGTCAGAAGTTATCCAAAAGTGCATATTATCAATCCAAACATAGAATGCATATAGAATAACACAAAAACATAGACACCTTTTTGATGATGATGCCCCATAAAAAATTATTTAAAAAATATGAAGTTGTATGTTCGTGATGTTGCTTTATCTGTTGAAGCTAATGATATCAATTCATGGTTCATAGACTCAGTTACATCAGTTCATATGTCTTGCAATAGATATACATAGTATGAAGACATTAATAGTGTTCATATTTACCTAGGCATTAATCCATCTAATGAAATAAAATCACATGTATTTGTAACTTTTCCTAATGGAAAGGATAAAAAAATACAAAATTTTATGTATGTACAATCTATAAATCTAAATTTGATTTTAGTCTCTACTACAGAAAATATTAGGGTTTGCATATTGAATTTGTGAAATCTCAATGTGTAGTAAACGATATGTAGGATCATTGTAAAGTTGTAATGACAAGAGTAAGAGTTGGAGGCTTATATAATATTGATGCAACTAGGAGAGGCCATAAAGAATTTACATGTGCATCCATGTCAAATGGAGAGCTGAGGAATCAACAGTATGAACATTTGAATCATTTATCTTGTTTCAAAAGAAAGATATTGTAAAGGCTCTCTCAAATATTAAGTATGAACATATTTAGTTTGAAGGATTTGTGATAGGTAATAAGGAATGATTTCCTTTACACACATAGAGACGAGAACATGAAATTCTTGAATTAGTACATACTGATGTATGTGGTCCTATCCAAACAAGGTGCCTTAAGGAGAGTATTATTTTCTTATTTTTTAAGATGATAGTAGTAGATATAGTGGGGTGTATTTTATTAGGAAGAAAAGTGAAGTATTAGAGGATTTTAAAGAATTCAAAAATGTGCTTGGAGAGAAAATAGGAAGGTACGTCAAAATTAAGGGAATGCTTAAATATCAAGAGAATTAATCAATAATTGCAAAGGAATGAAATTTTATAGTGGTATATAATCCCACATGTTCCTCAACCTTAACAAAATGGAATAATTTAGAGGATGAATATAATGTTGAATGAATGTACTGGAAATTTAAGCATAGGACATCATCAACCTCTACATGAAGACACTACTTACAACAATGAAAACCACAATGCATGCATAATGAACACATATGAAACTAACACGCATGCATTACAAATACATTTTGTTGATCGAGTCCAAGTGTTGAATATGGGAGCTTTGATACCATTTTGTAACCACCTATCCCATATCTACCTAGTTTAACTAACCTACCAGGTTAAACATGAGAGGAAGAGATACTATGGCATGACCCGACCACGTAGCTTCCATTAAGGAAGTGGGGTCAACCAGGGAAGACCAACTAACATCTCATAAATTCTACAAGGTTTACAAGTCACTCAGAGGTTGAGTAACCACCCCAGGTGGCCAAAACATGAGGTGGACACCCTTTTCTCTATCTTGGGTGCCCAATCACACCCACAAAAATCCCTTGATATTGTTGGAAGCATCCAACCACATGCCCAAACCTGCATCCATGCAGTTGTAACTCAATTTTCCTAGTTAGGAGCATGTAGTCTCGATATTTTCCTAGATTCCAAGTCAACCCTGAGACTACTTCCCATAACTTCTTGCGACTTCTCAAAATAACTAATGGAATGACAACAATGTTATACACACAAACTTGAAGTCAGAACTTGATCTATTCTCCCTATAACATAATAGGCATTTCGTCAAACATATTGCAAAAAAGTAAGTTACAGGTCATAAGTGGATATCTTATCATAAAAGTTAGAGATTCATTTGAGCATCGCTGAGAAGGCATTATGCCCTCCGCACACACTTGCAGCACCCCTTATTCATCCATACATTCGTCACCGATAAATATCTAAAAAGTTCATGAGAAGAGCCATAAAAGATACACATCATATAAAGAACAGATAAGAAAAAAATAACCAGTATATAAACCATGGAAACTCAACCATAATATCATCAACACATTTCCAATAAATATAAATGAATCAAAATAATGTAATAGCTCTTACTAATATAGAAAAATACCAACCGATTCAGGGAATTCCACGTACCACCCAAGCATAGATTGTGCATAAACAAATATTTCTTTCATCCAATCACCCCCGTGCCATATTCCAAGAATGAGTGTGGGATCTCATGGAATAAACCAAGAAAAACCAAACTAGGGCTTCCAAAGGCCAAACTATGCCAAACCTCAACCAGTGATTCCACCTCACAGTCAAACATCACTAACACCAACTAGATCAGTCTCTGCTCATGTTTTCCATAACCAACATATCATGAGCACCATACCACTTATTGGAGATTTATAACACACCTCAATGCAGTATTTACATACATATGCATATACATAGACATAACCAAAACATGACATAAAAACATATATCAAATCACATCCGCTCAACCAGCAAATAGAGAAGGATACGTAGCCCACATCTGATGATCCATATCCCATGTAGCCTCATCAGGCCCAAAGTACTCCTAGTACACTTTAACATGCTTGATTTCGTAGCATGAGAATATTTCACTACAAAATGCACTGACATTGTGACTGGAATTATCCTTCTAGATCATCTTGTAATACAGACCAATCAATCCCATGCTCAACATATTTCACATATATTTTAAGAAATAGCACATGGAAAACATCATAGAGTTTCATTGTTGGAGGCAGTGTAAGTCAGCTGGCCACTGGTCCAATCCTCTTATTGTAAGTCTTGGAGATTGTAACTACACTAGTAAAAATTTCATGTAAAAGTTAATAAACTCAAAATAAGAACAAGTTCATGGGACACATATTCCAAGATGAATGGTGAGAACAACATCCTAGTGGGTGTCCATTTCAGTTATTATGGCTAAGGAAATTGACAAAAGCAATGACAAAGGTTTTGGAAAGGAAAAATGACATTTTTGGCACATTTATTTATAAAAATAATGGAAATTAGGAGAAAAGGAAGGTGAAAAGTCATAGGTTTCATGTGAGGAGGAAGATGAAGTAAAATAATGGAAAATGAAGAAAATAGAGGCCTCATTAATAAAAAGACTTCTGAGGATCTGTTGGCAAGCTTTTACTCAAGCTTGGTCAGTGTAGCCTTTTATCAGTTTAGTTTTGGAGCTCTCTCATTATTCTCTTTATCTATCACTCTTGGACACTTAGATTTTTCTAGGAGAACTTTGGAATTGGATCAAGAGAGGTAGAGAAGGTAGGAGGAAGGAAGGACAAAGCAAGGAAAAGCGGGGTCAAGAAGCTACAACATGATTCTTTATAAGTATCAATTCGGATGTGTGATTTTCTTGCTATATTTGGTATGCATGGTATTTCATGTGATTATTTGTTGTCATAAAATGTTTTTTTTTCAGGTGTGATAGTGTTTTTAGCCTAGGCTTTCCATTTCCGGATAGACATGTTATGATGGGGTTATGATGTTTTGGTTGATCTAGATTGTTGGACGGATTTGAAGTTGAGTGGGGTGGATCTCTAAAAGAAAGAGCACATGGCCTAGTCATCCCTGAACCAAAATGTTGATTGTCGAAAAGCTACTGTCCTAGTGACCCCTTAACCAGTTGTGGATTGTGGTAAAGTAAGGTATTTTGGGCCTCGATGGGCCTATGAATCCTTGATTGGTTAATGGAGGGATATACAGTAAAGACTAGAGGTGGAGTCTCGGCTACGACCTAGTGATCTGTTGTGGATTGCGGTAAAGCTGAGAGATTAGGAGATAGGGAAATTCCTCATGGTGCAAGTGGAGAAATCTTGTGGCATCCATGCATATTTTATGGCCTAGTGATCTAGGATGGATTATGGTAAAGCTGGGTTCTATTGATGAGGGTGAGGTGTTGTAGCCTCACGAAGTCCTAGTTTATTCCCCACATTCATGTATAGAATATGGCACAGGGGTAACTGGATGAAAGAAATATTTGGTTCATCCAATCTATGGTCAGGTAGTTCGTGGAAGTCCTAAACCTGGTTGGCCATTGCATTCATTAATACGAGGTTATTTCTCCTTTTTTATTTCGTGAGTATTACACTGGTTCATATGTGGATTATATGGATGTTTTTTCCTTGTATTTTTGTTGTTATTAGGCTAGTTATGAATATGTATTATGACAGTGGTGATGTATGGCTCAAATCATGTTTTTACTTGTAAATGAATGAACAATTTAGTTATGGCTTAATACATGAAATTGCAGCTAATGTGTTGAGGCATCATTGCTTCTTAGCGATTCTCAAATAAGTATGAGAACCCTATGCTCAGTTGTGCTATTAATACCTATAGATTTCATGTTTGTGATATGTTTGACGAAATGCTTTTCATGGATAGTACGAGTGTATTCTAGTCCTTGTCATTGTTTTCGCAAATATACCACTTTTCTCTTATGTAAATTCATTTCTGAAGGTGTCATTGAGTTTTTGGCAATGACTTGGGATCTCAGCATAAATATGTCAAATATACCACTTTTCTCTTATGTAAATTCATTTCTGAAGGTGTCATTGAGTTTTTGGCAATGACTTGGGATCTCAGCATAAATATGTGGCACAAATCCCAGAGTCATAAGAAGAACACTGGGGAAAAAATTCCCCGGAAGCACCCTTCCCCTTGTTGTGGGAGCTTCTGAAACCTCCCAGATGTACCCTTTTCCACATCAAGGAAGCATCGATGGGTTTGGTGCATTAAAAGTTCAGTTGGTCTAAAGGGTTGGTTACGTGAGTGGTTGGGATGGCTCCTGAGAGTTATGTTGCTGATGTGGAAGGTTTCTATGGTGTGTTTTCATCGATTCTACTTCCTTAAGGTGACTTAGGAGGTTGAATCCCATTATAGTGGCCTCACGTTGCATATTTACCCTAATTGGACAATTAGTTAGGTAGATGTGGGATGAGGGTGTTATAGAGACAATTCCTAGCTATGGGGGAACCAATGCCCAAGACATATTAACATTAAAGGAAGCTATTAAAATCAATGGTTGGAGGTATATGCCATGAGGGCTTGTAATTAAAATTTCTAGTTCTGAAACCCTATCCTTCCAAACAAAATGACTTGAGAATATATGAGGGTTACAAGGTCTTAGACTGAAGGAGTGATTTGACGAAACGAAATATGACATAGTTCATAGCTAGGAAATTAAGAGTCTAAATACAACCAATGTAGAAAAAATATTGAAAGGTTGAAAAGATGTGGATGAATTTACAGTGTTGTAGAGCACCTTTTAAGGATTCTTTAAATCAAATTTTATAGGTACGCTCTACTGAAAGACAACATTAGTAAATATGTTGAATTGAGCACCTTTTAAGGATTCTTTAAATCAAATTTTATAGGTACGCTCTACTGAAAGACAACATTAGTAAATATGTTGAATTAAATAAGCCAACGATTTCATTACACTCACATTGATAGAGGAAAAACATTTATAAAAGATGAAAACAAGAGAAAGGAAACATAATTGCGACTAGCCAAAGTTGTTATCAAACTACAATGTATTATATGGACTTTAGAGAAATTTTCTGATTACAATACCAGTCATGAGGACTTGACTCCAGACCCCTACAATGTCTAATTCTCAAACTTTTATTACTAGCTTAGGCTTCACTGTCAAATTAGTTTTAAAACTAACTTTACGATTATGAAACTGTTTCTTTTTCTTTTTAATTTACATTCATATATATATATTCCTCGTTTTCAAAAGAAATCTCGCCTCTAAATATATATGAAATACAATGTTTTTGATATTATATATGTACAAACATATATAACGTTAAACTTATATTTTGTCCGAATAAGAATTTGTTTTCAAAAGTTAAATATATATGTCATAATATTTAATGGACTATTGAGACCCATGATCATCACATAAATGCCGACAAAATACTGGTAGTTTGGTAGAAACCATGAACTGGTTGCCGGAATCACCTTTGGTGGTTTAAGGAAGTCGAGGAGGGTGATGTCGTAATCAATTGAGGCAATTGATTTTTATCATGAGTACTTTGAATATAGTGCCCTTGAGATCACTCCATTTCTTATGCTTTGTGCATTTTGTGCCGCCAGGAAACCATTAATTTGTGGCATGTATGCTATGGACCGATGATTATGGTGGCACCTACAGGGCATATACTTTCATGTTTCTACCGGTGGTGTCTGGTCGTAAAGCATGTGTGTTATGGGTATCCGGATAGAGGTACAATAATGAGCAAGCAAACGACTTCCACCAAACACTACATTCATCCACGCACCTACATTTTCTTGCTTGCACCATGAATTTGAATTTCCAATCTCCATGCACATTTTTTGGCATTCTACCGCATTATGCTGGTCGATATTATTTCCTGTGACAGACTCTAGATATGAATTAGTGATCATTTTAGTTTCATCTATGTTGCATTCCGAAACGCTGATATGAATTTCTTCATTCCCATCGGCTGAGAACTTAGACGGAATCACATTTTCACTGAATTCCGAGCTCATAATTGCTAAATTTGTGTTAGCAAACCTAAAACTTTCGACCTTATTAACCACTTCCAAGTATTCATCGCTAATATCCCAGATCCCATTTAAATTGGGCTTTGGCCCTTCAAAATTTTAGAATGATCCTTCATTGTTGAGGTGGGTTTCCAATTCTTCGTGTTAGTTTTAAACGTCCATAGGTAACGAGCGAAAAAACCATATGCGATTGGAAACAAAATGCAGTTCAATTTTAACCACTTTTTTAACTGAAACTGTCATCGTAATCCTTTTCGAACTCATCTTTTTCGACTAAAATCTTCTCTTTGATTTTTGATATCAATTTATGACGTTTTTGGTCATTCTCGAGGAGCCTATGCCACCAATCATTACATTCCATGCAATTGATATTTTCATCGATAACTGCATAAAATGCGTTGAAGTAAATCATCATAACGCTACCCTCATATATCATATCAGCTTTACCAAAATAAATTTTAATTTTCGATAAATAGAAGTCACATCCAAAGGATTTATCGTAACAACCTTTGCCTCATTAATTTGAGTCAAAACTTCAAATGCATGCTCGTGTTTATGGAATGGATGGCATGTTTTTTAAATATTTCATTATGATCTTTAAGCTTCTCATTGACCATATTTAGATCACAAGTCATATTAAACATTTTTTCAACATTTGGGGGAACTGGTGAAAGGGAGTCTTCTCACCCATTTCCAACTTTAATTCTTTTAGAATTATTATCAAAATTTGTTTCATTTCCATGGAATTTGTTTTATAAATTCGTAGGAAACCCTTCAAATTACTTGTGCAATGATAATACCCATTGAAAATTCTTTTCTTCCCCAAAAAATTTAGCCACAACATTCAACATGAACCCCAACTGAGAGTGTTGTCCTCCATGGAAATATTTAGCTACAACATTTGGCTCCAACTCGAGACAACATTTTGGCTAAAAATGCTAACAACTGTAGACCATGCCTCTAGTTGGCCATGGAGTCAAATTCTTTGAAAACTAAAATCAGACATCCCTCAAGGCTGATTTTCAGCAAGGACTGCTTACTTTATTAGCTAACTGAAAAATAAAATGGTCAATGTCTGAGCTTATTATGTACAGGTTCCTACCTATGTACATGAAGTATCTCAATAAATTGAAGTCAACCTTTGAATGGTACCATGTTAATAGTTGAGTGCTGGATCGAAGACCATTCTGCCCATGAATTTTGAAAATACAATCCAACCTGAACAAAAAATAAAATATCCATAAGGGAAACTTACAACAAAAATTAGGGATATATCCATGAAATTATATGTATTGGCTACTAATAAAATTCTCCATGTAATCTTCTAGTGGATCTTCAAAAGTATGAGAAAATATTTGGTCTTGGTCAATTCCAAAACAATTATTTATCTTTGAAGGTTCTTGCTTGAATAAAATTTCTACTGGAATACTATGCTCAAGAGAACAATCAATAACATCCTTAAAGAAATTAGCTATGTCACTTTTATGTCTCCATTTTTCACCTTTGAGATTTGAATGAAAATACTTTTTAATTATGACCTCAGAAAATGAAAGAAATTTTTCCATATCACTATATGACATATGGACAACTTCAAATATATTGTTTACCTCTAATCCATGTGTAACATTGTGTTGTTTAATGAAATTATAAACAATCTCTTTATCAGCTTCTTCTTTGCATAAGATAGCCTCTTCTGCTATGATAAATGACTCCACATATTATTGTCCAAAATTTTCCACTTGTTGGTTTGCTTCTCTATGTTCAACACTATGAACTTGAAGGCCTTCATCATGTTCCTCATTTGAATCATGTGTGTCATAAATAGGAGGACCAAAAAATTTAACAAAATAAGATTTGTGAGGGTTTCTTTGCAACTTAATCATTACTACTTCTTCTTCATTGTTAAGTAGAAATTCTTGGTGCAAGTTTCAACTTCTCTCCATTTTAATGTGTTTTTTTATTTGTTTGGAACAAGATCAAGAAATTTTCTTCTTGTGAGATTATTGAAGAAGAGTCTTCTTTTAACTTTTCACCATCATTTTTAGAAAATCATAGATCTTTGCATTTAGAGACATATTCATAATTGATTTGGCTATAGCCCCTTTGAATGCTTGATATATTATCAACATTATCATCAGTTTCTTCAGCACGATCATCATGAGCTTTAAAATTTTCTTTAGAATCATAACACTTACAATAACCTTCAAAAACAAACTCATGTGCATATAAATTTCTGCAAAATGAATTAAATGTTGCATGGAAACAGTTCAAAGAAGAAATGCTTGAACGAGATAAATATCTATACCAAAACCTTGCTTCTTGGTCCAAATAAAGCATGAAAAACTTCATATTCACATGTTCATAACGATACCCTATTTCTCCATGCATTCATGAAAACTTCTAAGTTGTTCAACCAAACTTTCATCTTCATCTCGAGTGAATCTTCAAAGATATTCATTCCAATAATGAAATGTATGCACATGAGGAGGATAGCTAGGGATCTCAATAAAATCCAATGGGGAAAATTATCGGCTAAGAATATAGGGACAACCATTAAAGCGCAGAAAAATAAATGCTGAAAGCTAAAAACACTAGGTGAAAATTTTATAACCTATCACTAGTTTTGTCATGTTCAAAACCAGAGAAAAATATTTAAACCCAGGGAAGACATTTCCAATTTCGTCCCCAGCAACGACACCAAAATATGTTGTAACTCTCAGACAATCTTCGTAGCTGTGGGGGAATGAGTGCTTGAGACATATTAAGATTAAAGGAAACTATTAAAATCAATGGTTGGAGGTATAGGCCATGGGGGCTTGTAATCAAAACTTCTAGTTTTAAAACAGTATCCTTCCAATGGAATGCCCAAAGAAACTTAGAGGGTTATCGGGTCTTAGAATGAAGGATTGATTTGAGGAAAAGAAAGATGACAAAGTTCATACCTAGTAAACTAAGATTTTGAATACAACCACTGTAGAAAGAATACTGAATGTTTGAGAATATGTGGACGAATTTACAGTGTGGTGGAGTGCCTTTTAAGTCTTCTTTAATAAAATTTTGTAGGTACTCTTTTCTGAAAGACAAAATTAGTAAATCTGTTGAATGAAAGAAGCCAAAAACTTCATTAAACTCACACTCACATAGAAAAACATTTCTGAAAAATGACAGCAACAGAAAGGAAACATAATTGAAACTACCCAAAGTTGGAATCAATCTACAATGTATTATTCAAACTTTAGATAGATTTTCCAATTACAATAATAGTCATGACGACTCGGCTGCGTACCCCTACAATGTCTAATTCTAACACTTTTATTTTTGCCTCAGGCTTAACTGCCATATTAGCTATAAAGCTGACTTTCCAGTTATGAAATATTTTCTTTATTTTAATTTACATTCTAATATTACAGATATCTATATATATATATATATATATATATATATATATATATATATATATATATATATATATATATATATATATATATATATATAGATATATATATATATATATATATCATAATAGGGCTATTTAATGGACTAGTGAGACCCCATGATCATCATGTACATGCCGACAAAACTACTAGTAGTTTGACAGAAACCATGAACCACCTGCCGAGATCACCTTTGGTGGTTTAAGGAAGTCGAGGATGGTGATGTTGTATTCAATTAAGAGTGTTTATTTGTTTGATGAGTAGTTTGAATATACTTTCCTCGAGATCACTCCATTGTTTATCCTCAATGCATTTTGTGTCACCAGGAAACCATAAATTTGTTGAATGTATGCTATGGACCGACGATTATGTTGTAACTTGCAAGACATATACCTTTAAGTTTCGACTGATGGTATTTGGTTGTAAATCATGTGTGCTATGTTTAGCCTGATAAAAGTACCGTAATGATCAATCACATGACTTCAAACAAGCACTACATTCATCCATGCACCCACACTTTCCTTCTTACACTATGAATCTTGAATTTCCAATCTCTATGCCCATTTTTTGGATTTCTACCACACTATTTTGGTCGATATTATTTCTTGTGACAAACTCAAGATCTAAATTAGTGATCATTTTAGTTTTATCTATGTTTCATTCTGAAATTTTGGTATGAATTTCTTCATTCCCATCAAGTGAGAACATAACTGGAATCACATTTTCACTTAATTATGAGTGTAGAAAATCTGTCATAGGTTAACCCGATAATGCAATATAAATCAAAGCAGAATACTATAACCTACTTCTGCTATCAATTTGCGGAAGCTTAAATATCGAGCTGAACAATATAACTAGAAGAAGAAGAATCAATGGCATAATACACATGAAAATACTTTGGGGAAAGTGTCAGATGAAAACCTCACACTATTGTATTATCATACATGGTGGAAATACATAGGAATTATATAGAGCCTTAGCTCTCGCATCTAGCCAGCTCTTAGTACAATCCTCACAGATGCTCACAGGCAAGCTTGGCTTCTCTTCAACCTCCCTCTCTACTCTCCAAGCTCCTACTTCCTTGCGTTGTTCCTTGTGGATGATTAGCCTATTACCAAGTGGAAAAGCAAGCCTTCAAAACTGCACAATCCTCAGGGATGAATCCTTGACTGCATGCATGAGTTTTCTCCATGAGAAAACACATGCAACTGATAGTACTCTATCATTGAACATTAATCTCAACTAGGTCTTTCTTAGAATAGACATGCATGAGTTTCTGATGAGTGCATTAGTGCATCAACTAACTGTTAACGCACTATTAGTTCCTCAAATAGTTTGGAACTAATTTAACTGGACTTAACTTAGTAAACTGAGTTAACTAATTACAACACAAATATAAGTCAATCTTATCTCCTTATTTTAAGGGATAACTCTTGCATGAGTTCAGAAAAACTTCTAACTTGAATTTCTCCAACTAATTAATTTAAAATAAATTAATTAATTATTTCCAAGTAGCTATGAAGACTAAATTCAATTTTAATTCACAATTTAATTCAAGCACAAATTAAATTATAATATTATTGTTGCCATATTTCAACAACGAGCTCATAATTGCTAGCTTTATGTTACCAAACTTACAACTTTCAACCTTATTAACCACTTCCAAGTGTTCGTCACTAATATCTCAGATTCCATTTAAATTGGGTGTTGGTCCTTGGAAATTTTAGAATACTCCTTCGTTGTTGAGGTGGGTTTCCAAGTCTTCATGGTAGTTTGAAACCTCAAGAGGTAATGAGTGAAAAACCCATCTGAGAATGGAAACCAAGTGCAGTTCAATTTTCACCACTATTTTCAATGAAAGTGTCACCCAAATTCTTTTCTAACTCATCTTTCTAGACTAAAATATTCTCTTTGAGTTTTGATATCAATTTATTACGAATCTCGTCATTCTTGAGGATCTTATGCCACTAATCATTACATTTCATGAACTGGGATTTTCGTTGATAACTAGATGAGAACACTTTGAAGTAAATGATCATAACACTTCCCCAATATATCATAACACCTTTACAAAAATCGATTTTAATTTTCAATTAATAGAAGTCACACCCAAAGCATTTATCCTAACAACCTTTGCGTCATTAATTTGATTCGAAACTTCAAATGCATGCTTAGGTTTATGCAACGGATGGCATGTTTTATAAATATTTCATTATGATATTTAAGCTTGTCATAGAACATATTTAGGTCACAAGTCATATTAAACATATTTTCAACATTAGGGGGAACTCGTGAAATGGAGTCTTCTCACCCATTTCCAACTTTAATTCTTTGCGAATGATTATCAAAATCCACTTCATTTCCATGGAATTTTCTTTGTAAAATCATAGGAAACCCTACAAATTAATTGTGCAATGATAAGCCTCATTGACAATTCTTTTCTTCCCTAAAAACTTTAGCCAAAAAATTCAACATGAACCCCAATTGAGAGTGCTCTCCTCATTGGCGATATTGAGCTACAACACCTCACAAGAATCTTGAAATGTACTAAATACCAAGGTGACAGCTTGGCACATGATCCAATTCACAAGGATCTCTTCTTGGGCTTGATGTGTAAGTACACATGTTCCCCAACTTGAAACTTCTCAAATACCTTGTGCTAATAAGCATAACTGTTTTTCATGTCATGAGAAATTCATGAAAAAACGTGATTGCAATCATGTTTTTCATGTATTTCTCATTTTTTGTGTAGTAGGGTCCATAGAAAGTATGAAACATGGGCACTCCTTCGATGATGATTCAAATTTGCATCCAATGAGTGTTTCAGGTCGAAATTTGATTGAACCCATAGGGAGATAAGTTGAAAATACGAGTTGAAAAAATAGTTTTCCCTTTTTTTCGTCTAAAATTTGATGATGTAATCTAATATTATTTGATTATTTCCACTATTATTTTATATTTTCCTTAGGAGGCCCATTTTATACCTCAAAAATACCCTAATGATTCTTCTTGATAACCTGCATTTCCTATTCCATCTTATTCAACATGTTTGGTTCAATCAATATCTTATTGAATGGATCACTCCAACTGATAGGAGTATTACGACTCCACCCGTAAAGTGCTTCAAATGGACTCATCTTCAAATATCCTGATACCCATTGTTATATGCAAACTCCACTTGTGAAATATACTCTTCCCACTTCTGCTACTGATGCATAACATACATTCTCAACATGTCATCAAGAATGATATTGGCCCTCTCTGTTGGTCCATCTGTCTCCAGATGATAAGTTCTACTAAAGGCCAACTTTGTACCCAAATAAACCCTTACAAAACCTGGAAGTGAACTTCACATCTCTCTATGACACAATCTTCCTATGAATACCATGCGACCTTACTATCTCCCTGATGAATATCTAAGCTACTTCAGCAGATGAATTTGTAGACTTCATTGGAATGAAGTGAGCTACCTTAGTAAACGTGTCAACCACAACCGTAGTGGAATCATGTTTTCTAGATGCCCTCGGAAAACATGTAATGAAGTCCATGGAAATGACCTCCCATTTCCACTATGGAATTGAAATCAGTTGCAATAAACCACCTGTATGTATAAACTCTATTTTACCAATTAACAATCTAAACATCTTGCAACAAAATCTACCACCTATTTATTCAATGGTAGAACTTCTTAACCACTTTCAATGCCTTCTGATATCTCGTGTGACCTAAATATGGCTTAACATAAAATTCCCTCAAGATAAGCTTCTTGAGCTCAATATTATCTGACACATAGATCTTATCCCTAAATCTGACCAAAGCGTTTGTGAGATGATAATCCATATTATTTTTACCTATACCATGTTGTTGTAACTCGTGCTTAAGTTGTTGGTACCTTTCATCCAATTTTCGTACCTATAGGACTTCATCTTGTAAATCTGTCCCATATGAACTCATTGTAGCTATGTGATTTACTTTTACTCTTCATCTAAGAGTATATGAAATCATATTATCTTTTCCTTTAATGTACTTGATCTTGATGTAAAACTCATTGATCATAGCCAACCATGTAGCTTGTCTGGAATTCATATTAGCTTGGTCAAATAAGTATCTAAACCCAATATGATCAATCATCATGACGAACCTCCTGCCAAGAAGATAATGTCTCCTCACATTCAATGCATGGATAATAGTTGTGAAATCAAGATGGTGTGTCACATAGTTCTATTCATGCTCATTCAATTTCCTTGACTTGTAGCATAATAATTGTCCTTCCTACATCATAATTCCACCAAGTCCCCTCTTGCAAGAATCTATACATACCAAAAACTATTTATTTGGATATACTATCTCCAATACTGGAGTATTTGTAAGAAGATGCTTCAACTGCTCAAAACTAGTTGCACATTCCTCTGTCCGTTCAATTTTTTTTCCTCTCCTCTAAAAATATGTAATAGGATAGGAAATCCATGAGACATTCCCTATGAACTGCCTGTAGTAACCTTCTAGTGTAATGAATGATCTGAACTCATCCACATTCCTAATAGTTTCCATATCCATGACAACTCTAATATTTCCTAGGTCCACTATTATACCTTCCTTGGAAGCAACATATCCCAAGTAATGAAACATCGTTTGAAAGAAACTGCATTTGCTAATTTTACCATAAAATTGATGTTCTCTTCGAAATCTCAATATTGCTACTATGTTCTCGACATTCTCTTCCTTATTATTAGAATGTATCGATATATTATTAATGAATACAATCATAAACTTGTCTATATAAGGTTGCAACATCCTATTCATCAAACACATGAAATTAGCTCGAGAATTAGTCAAACCAAAAGGAATTACAACAAACTCATAATTCCCATATGTAGTGTGGAAAGCAGCCTTGCATATTTCATATTGTCTGATGCATACCTAATTATATCTTGATCTCAAATAAATATTTGAGAACATTATTTCTCCATTCAACTAGCTAAACAAATCATCAATCCTTGGTAATGGATACTTGTTATTTATGGTTACCTTTTTCCACTGTATGTAATCAATGCACAACCTAAGAGTACCATCCTTATTCTTCACAAACAATACTATTGCACCCCAAGGTGGCACACTTGGCCTAATCTATCGCTTTGCCAAGAATTTCCTGCAACTACAACTTCAACACAACTAACTCTTGAGGGCTCATCGTGCAAAGTTCCTTTGATGCCGGCACCACTCCTGGTACAAAAACAATAGAAACTTACACTTCCCAATGAGGTGGTAACTCTGAAATCTATTCTGTAAATACATCCTAAAACTGCTGCAAAATTAGATACCTCTTCAAGACTTTAGCATCCTCAACATATTTCCCCTTTTCACTTGAAATGCGAATTGCAAATAATACACACCCGTCTTCTACTGGAATTTTCCTACATAGTTGTAACCATCCTCACTAATGTAGTCTTCTTCTTACCCTACAAGATTCTCTTCTCTCTGTCATCATCCTAGCACTCAATAGCCTTATCTTATCAATCCACGTTAGTCCTCTGAATGTACAACCACCATACCAAACAACATACTGTATGATCCAAACAGAATCACATTTAGATGTGTTTATGTAGACATATCGTTTAACTAAAATGTATAAGATATTACCCAATGATGAACTCTTTTCTTAGTACCTATATCCAACTACACTAACGAAGACTCTATATGCAATTATTTATTCAAGCCACACTTATCCACCAATTCAAGGCTTATATAACTCTAGATAGATATAGGTTCAATAAAAATAGAAAGAAATTGATCACAAAGTTTACCTTCCATCTCGATAATAAATGTCTGATGATCAACCTAGATATTATCCAATGCTACATAAATATGAGGAATACTCTCCCCAACATCCCCAACTGTCTGTGCCTCCTGAGGACTATAGATCTGCAATCTGTTGCCCTAATATTATGGAAAATCTCTCCTACGATGATCCTTGCCACGAATAGAACATTATAAATGCTTACTTCCAACACCCTTATTCTTCTCCTCATACTGAAACCCCTATCATCTTTTAGTGGCATTGAACTTCATGTGCGTATTGCATTCTCCTTTTCATCTGTATCATGTGGTTTTCATCTCTTCTTAGCCCACTTTCCCTTATTATTCTCATTAACTTTCCAATCCTACTTAGGATTAGTCTTATTCTTCATTTGATTATAACAATTTTCAAATTTTTTATGGCTTCCTCCAATAATCTAGGCTCATCAAACTCAATGTTTTCCTTGAATGATATTGGCAACTCACTGATGAATCTCTGAATCTTTCCCTTCTCCTCCATAAGGTAAGTCACATATCTCAAGAACTTCAAGAATATGTTAGTATACTCCTCATCATTCATAGATCCCATCTTGAACTTGTAGAACTTTTTTTCCCTGTCATCATAGTATATTTCATATAGATACTTCTTCCTAAAAAGTCTCTAGAACTCACTCCAAGTCAACTCCTCTTCCCGAATGGATCTGACATTCTTCATGTCTTCCCATAGAATATCTAATTTCCATTTAACGCTAAAAGTAGTTATCGTGACTTTCATAAATTTTGAATAATCATGCAATTTGAAGAACTTATCCATGCCAAGGAACCAAGCATCTGCATCTTGTGACTTCTTCATTTCTCCATCAAATGTAGGGGTCTTTTCTTTCTTAAATTCCTATGGAAAGTATTGCTTCTCACTCCTCCTATATGGATGGTAGTAGTCACGACGATCATGTCTTTATGAACCAGAACTAGAATAAAACTGACGGTCATTAATGCTCCTTTCAGGTGTATACAAGAACCTACCATCTCTAATGATATCATCACTATCAAACGTGTATCCTAATTGAGACCTACTTCCATATGCCCAATTCATCCTTTCCTCCTATCCATGGCTGATCCTAAGCAATCCTGTCTCTACAGATTTCACAAACTTTGAAGCATCAATGCATTAACCTCTTCTTATTTGTCTTGTTCCCTAACAAGTATTTCTTGTCATTGAATTGTTGTTTCATTATCCACCTTACAACTGATGATCTTTTCTTTCAAACTTCTCAATGTATATGTTATTTCAGGGGAGTAATCATGACCATGTTGTTAATTTGATCTATAGGGAGAATCATGTGAATTGTATTCCATCATTTTTCTTTTCATTTTTACCTTCTACTTCTAAAAAAATACCATGGGATATAAAGTAAACATAAATATAATCAACATACCTCAGTGAAGTTTAGGGGAGGCTTTCTCATCTTGAAAATAAATTTGGATTAGAACAACATACATACATACATATACATACATATACATACATATACATACATATACATACATATATATATATATATATATATATATATATATATATATATATATATATATATATATATATATATATATATATATAATGAAATCAACATGTTAATCATCTCAACATCGACATCCTCAACCTCTACATCATGACATTGCTTAAATCAATGACAATCACAATGCATGCACAATGAACACATATGCAATTGACATGTATGCATGACAAACACATTCTGCCCATCCAGTCCAAAACTAGGGTCTTTTATACCATTTTATAACCACCCCTTTCACTGGCCTTCCATAATAGACATGAGAGGAAGAGCTATTGTGACCTAGCCTGACCTCCTAGGTTCCATTAAAGAAATGTGGTTGATCACGGAAGAAAAACTGACATCTAATAACATTCTTTAGGGGCTAAAGGTCATGCAAAGGTTGAGTAACCACCCCAAGTGACCAAAACATGAGTTCGACACCCTTTTATTTGTCCTACATCGCCAATTGTACCCACAACAAGCCCTCATTGAAAATGGAAGCATCCAACTGCATGCACAAGCCTACATCCATTCAGTTGAAACCCAATCATCCAAGTTAGAACACATGCAGTCATGAGATCTGATCCTAGATTCCAGGGTAACCTCATGACCACTTCCCAAAACTTCATGTGACTTCTCATAATCACTAATTGCATCAAAAAATTTCAGGACATACAAACTTGCGGGTGGAACTTGATCTAGACTGCCTAGAACATAACTGGCATTTCGTCAAAAATATTGAAAACAAGTAACCTATAGGTCATAAATGAATATCTTATCATAAAATTCTACGATTGATCTAAGAATCACTGAGAAGGCATTATTTCATCTCCACATAGCCCCAACATCACTTATTATTCCATACATTCATCATTGATCAATGTATAAACAATTCATGACAACAACCATTAAAGATACACATCATATAAAAAAACATATAACGAAAAAATAACCAGCATATGAACCATGGAAGCTCAGCCATAATATCATCAACATGATGCCAATAAATATACATGAATCACAATAGTAGAATAACTCTTATTAACATAGGAAAATACCAACCAAGTCAGGGACTTCCAAATACCACACGACCATAGATTGGGTTGAACCAAATCTCTCTTTCATTCAATCATCCCCATGCAATATACATGAATAAATGTGGGATCTCATGGAATAAAGCAAGAAAAACCAAACCAGGGCTTCTAGAGGCCAAACCACCTCAATGATCAACCATTCATTTCACCTCATGGTCAGACATCACTAACATCAACCAGATCATTCTCTACCCAAGTTGTCCAAGGCTCTAAGGAATTCATCACAATCACGACTCTAGGAACTAGTAATTCAACCCATAGACTTCTAGGGCTCTAGAGAATTTTTCCAACCCGTTTCCAAGAATAGTAACTCAACCCACTAAGGGATCCAAATAATTTTTCCAACCTGGACTCCAGGACTAGTAACTCAACCCAAGTTGTTCTAGGGATCTAGAGTGTTTGTTTCAACTAATGGCTCCAGGAACTAGTAACTCAACCCACAACCATAAGGAACCTGAGCAAAAATGAGGAAAAAAAAATACAAAAACCCACAATGTCATGCCTATCTAGGAAATGGAAAGGCAAGGCTAAAACCACCCTCAATCTAGGAAATTCTCCATGCCAATGACAGAACATAACCAGATAATCACATGCATATACCATGCATTCATATATAAATAAGGAAATCACACATGCAACCTGTTACTTGAAAAGCAATTGAAGTGTAGTTGTTGATCCACCTGTTACCATGTGCTTTCCTGCTTTGTTTTTCCTTCATTCTCCAAATCCAATATATGATAGAGTGCTTCAAGCATGCTCCAAGATTTTTCTAATTGTGTAAGGCTATGAGAGAATGAGATAATTGAGAGATATCTCCACCATAGAACTATCAAAAGATGTGAACTAGTCCTTTTTTTATCATTGAGGCATCTATTTTATTCATTTTCCTCTATTTTTCCTTCAATTTTCCTCACATGAAATTTTGTGACCTTTCACCTTCCTTTTCTCCTATTTTCCATTATTTTCATAAATTAAATTCTTATTAATGACACTTTGCCTGTAGCAATTCCTGTATAAATTTCAATAGCCATTAATTAATCATTAGTTCTCCCCATCACTATTTTTTGCCCAACATTCAACTTCGAATATGTGTCCCATGACCTTGGTTATTTCTTTTTTATTTACATTGGAAATCAACTAGGGGTTGTTACAAGAAGGACCTTGTAAGAAGTCCTTTTGTTAGCAATGTGGGTCTTTCATGGCTGAGTGTGGGTATCTTTTAGTATGTCAAAACCTTCCCCCTATCACACACATCTTTAGATAAGCAAATTAGAACTAGTGGGGAAGAGTTATACTTTAACCCAAGAATATAAAGTTCTAGACTTTCTGATTGTTCTTGAGAATTTGAAGATAATGAGCAAATGTAATGGTTTAATCTCAGTGTTTATGAGCTATCTTGGAAAGCAGATTTGTGTGGATAGGTTTAGTCATTATGTATTGTTGTGGTATGCATATGTTAGGGAGTATGATGAAATTATCATTCTGCCTAGTTAATGAGTTAAATACTTCCAGTACTTGACAATTTGGTACATATAGGCTTTAATGTTATTGAGTTATGGTTGCATGGATGAGTGATAAGGGATCTTGTTTTACATTGAGATATTGAATTTAATGTAGAGATGTTTTGCATTATTGAGAGTTTTTTTGTTGTATATTGTTAAAGATGTCTTCATGAGTATGTTGATGGCACATGGGAATTTCTTTGAGCATAGTGTGTGACTTGGAATTTGGCATTTGATGAACTAGAGTGTGATGATATAATTTGTAGAGGGTTTGGTTTGATTGTCTATTGAGAAACGTTTTGTGTTAAGCATAGATTTATTGCGAAAAAAAAAGTACCTTGGTATTTAGTGATTGAGCATAATGGTTGGTGTGGGTCAACTTTGGAAATTGGATAAAACATGGCTTGTAGGCCTTATTTTTGAGTTAGTTTGATCTAGTGTGAAAGATTCTAAAACATGGTCCATAGAAGACTGAGGGTTAGAGCCTTCATTGAGGGAGTGCTAACTTCCTTCTGATGGTGGTCGATAAAATTGATCAGGGAGTAGTAGCTTCCTCCCTATTGGAGATGGAGAAATAAGAGGAGGGGGTAGCTTGAAATAGGTAGGAACCTACACAATGGTAATATTTTTCACCAATGAAATATGTAAAAGGATATTTTCTTTATAGTAAGAAGAAGATAAAGACAACAAAAATGGTGGTTTTTCCTAGTTGGGGTTTCGAACTTAAAATATACTTTCCCTATGTGTTGATATGTTGATGATGTGTTGCATTTTATGGTTTACATGGTCCATAGAAGATTGAGGGTTAGAGCCTTCATTGAGGGAGTGTTAGCTTCCTTCCGATGGTGGTTGATAATATTGATGAGGAGGTAGTAGCTTCCTTCCTATCGAAGCTAGAGAATTAAGAGGAGGGGTAACCTCAAATAGGTAGGAACCCATGTAATGGTAATATTTTTCACCAATGTAATATGTAAAAGGATATTTTCCTTATAATAAGAAGAAGAAAGAGACAACAACATTGTTAGTTTTTCCTAGTTGGGGTTTCCAACTAAAAATATACTTTCCCTATGTGTTGATATGTTGATCATGTGTTTCATTTTATGGTTTACATTATTTTATCTTTAATGTTACTCATGGTTTACTAAATATTCCTAGATATACTACATAATGTGTTACTAAGAAATAATGGTTCACATAAATTTGAAAATGAAAGCATACACTAAGTAAAATTTGATCTGGCATGAAATACATGAAATATTGATTCAATCGCCGCCCCAATATTTCTAATAGAAATGAACTTTTCAAGAGAATTGGAATATAAAATTTTGGAAGCCCTAAGTACAGTAATTGAGCGAAGTCTTGTGACTATTGAGAGGATTTTCAAAAGTGCCCTAGATCAGTTATCTTAATGGTTGTATAATTTATGTAAGTGGGCATTGAAAGAAGACCTCGTGTACAGTAATCATCGGAGTAGCTAATGGACTATTATGAGGCAGATTTGGGTATGTACTAGTTTGGTGTTTGCAAGTGGAAATCTCAGTAATAAGAAGTAAGATCTATAAGACACTATGAACAATAAATTTTGGAGTAGCATATTGATCAGCCTATCGTAAGTCATTCTAGAGGCGGCTAGAAGATTGGATGGCTATAGATGCAAGCCTTCAGAAGTTGCAAAAGTTGCAGTGATCAATAGAAGAGGAGCTTAAGTACCTTCCATATGTATTCAAGGTACATGGACCGAAAGGGTTGAGTAGATCACTCCTTCAACAAGTAAGTCAAGTATACTTTTTTAAGGGAAAGATTGGTAATCCTAGTTGTTGATACCAAGCCCTAGTTATTATTGTATCAGGGACGATTTCAAGGGTCATGATCGATATTATGGGAACCCTAAGATTGTTCTATTAATATTGTAATACAACAAGTTTTGGGATAAAAATTGTCTTACCATGAGATTGATTCACTGTAATGTATTTTCAACTATGTAAAGTGCTTGTGTTGTGTCATTTGTGTATGTTTGTGATTGTGGTCTTAGACTCAAACCCGATTCTTAAGTGCCATGGAAAAATCAATATAAATGAGGGAGACCTATGTCTCATTAGATGTTACTATGAAAAAACTCTCTTTTCATTTTCTCCCTCTATCCACTTTTAGCTACTCTTCTCACGTATAAAAACATTGCACTCAAATAGAATGGAACCCCATTTTCTCCTAGTGGCCTAGGTATGACATAGTTGGTTAGCTTACTAATGGTTAAATTTGAATTTTTCAACTCTTAACAAGATTTATAATATCAAATATTATAAATTATTATCCGTCATGATCATGTGGCTAACATCTTTTACCATGAATATTTAGAGCTAACATGACATCTTCTCAAATCATCATCATCAAAATAGGAAGGTCAACTTCTAGGTGGCATAACTTTTGCAAAAAAACTTAGATGAAGGAGTTTCTTGGTATCTTGGAAATATCTATATTTGAATAATAGTTCCAAAGGTTGCAAATATTTATAAAGAAAGGTATGTCCCCAAAACTATAATTTAATTTCTCAAACAGTTTCTAGAAGGTTTCAGACCCTAATGGACCAAACTCGCATCCACTGGTAAAACATCATCTAATCTTTTTCTCTAGGAGCATCAATATGGATGAGAAAGAATAAAATGATCCAATCACATCAACCCTCCCAATTTCTTTGTAATTTGGTCTCCAAAACACTGTCATGAACTAATCAATGTTGAAATATGTAAAAAGTCATGAAAATGAAACCTTCCTAAAGGTTAATAATTATGTTGTCATAAGAAGAACATTACCTGGAACCTCTCATACTTCAAGTAATCTAATCGAAGTCACTCTTTCAATTTTTCACATATCCACTATTTCTTCTTCGATAACCATGTGGGTGTGTAGAAAGCTCCATTCCAAATATCAATCAAGAATATATGTTGTCAAGGTGTTAGTATCATGTATAGTGAACTCACCTTGAGTTATACACACTTTAGGGTGTAGAAGGTAACCCCAAAGGACTCCCCAAGTACTGCCCCAATCATGGGAATCCCACAAAAAATTTCTGAGACAAATAATCGATATGGATGGAGAAATCCACTCATTTGACTTAATTGTTCTATATAAACATAGGGAATTGGACGAATTCAAAGCAAGAAGTTCATAGTAAATTTATTCTTCCTAAAAAGTTTATCCCAATTTGCATTACTTTGGTGATATTATAGCTCATCATTTAGGATTATTTAAGAGACTTATTTAGGAGATATTACACTTACAAGAGAGGGAAAGGAGGAAACTTCTTTTGGAGAGACAAGGGTCCACCTCCCAAAAGGCCACCTTTAGTGTCTCTGGAAGATATTGTACCTCTTTCATTAATCAATAAAGATATTTCCTACTTACAAACTTCCTAATTGTTGAGCTTGTAATTTGGCATTGTAGCTTGAATATCTCATGTTAAATTTTTCAATTTTTCTTATTATTTTAATTTTCTTGTACAATAATTAGTTGTTTCTTGGCATATTTAGAAAAATAAGCATCCATAGGAGTCAATTTTGGAACATCTTTGCTCGAATAATAGGATATTATTTACTCCACAATCTTCTTTCTCTCATCTTTGTTGTCTATGTGATATTTTTTCTTCTCAATTTCAGTTTTTAACTATTGCATTATTTCTATTAACTATTTTTTGGCCTCATATTAGACATGGAATGATGAAACTAGATTCTTTTTTAATTTGGGTATGATCTGCATGACTCTTGAAAAAATATGCACAATTTTCTATGCATAATTTTTGAAGCATTGTTAGACCTCATGATTATCAATCTCTTTTGTGCGTGGGACTACAAAGAATATTTTAATTGTAATTTTTCTCTCTTTCTTGAGTAGGGTGGTATTCTTAATAATATTCCCCCATTCCTACAAATTTTGACAAGTTAGTGTTGAAGCCTCGAAAATTGGGTCTACAACAAGGGGGATACCCACCCGGTCTGGACCTTGGTAAGCAGCTCCTTTTCCGTTTGGCATGGTGGGTCCGACTGGGGATATGGGACCAGTTTCCCAATTTATGTGTGTGTTGAGAATTGATATTTATTTCGTAATCAATCCTAAGTAAAATGCTTTTATTCTAAATCTAATCTAATAATATGCAACTTGTATTCTAATAAACAGAAATATCTAACTCTAAAACTAACCCAGGATTTAATCTTTCGATTATGTGATCTAAAATAGTTTCTAACAACAATTGGTAATGAAGATCATTCAATCACTATAAGAAAAGAATTCAATAAAGATGAATTGTTTCATATAAAAAGTTATCGGAAGAGTTGTGAAAAACATATTACATAACAAGTCATTCATATACTAAGCACAAATAGAATAGACATCACCGTACAAAAGTGCCAAATGATAACTCAAGCATTCAGGCATTCATATATAAATAACTAAACATAAATATCACTTAAACACATAGATAGAAATCATTTAGAGATAAAAGTACCATTGATAACAAGTTATACTCATGAGCTTCAACAATAATGATCTATCTCTTCTTAGTTCAACATCTACTAAGAGTACAAAAGTGTAATTTCAGTAGCTGATATTAAACACAGATATCAATAAACCTTGTTCCATTCATTCATCAAAACCTCCGCTGAGGGTGTAGAAGTGCGTGTTCTGAGGAAAAGTTTTTGACAAATTTTAGGACCCTTCTCTAAATGCATGAGAAGGGTTGAAATACTACTAGCTAAATCCTAAAAATAGTTTATTACAAAAATATAGGAGGCGGTTTAAATGACCGTCCTCATCTAAGGAAAAACTAAAACTAAAACTAAAACTAAAACTGAATCTAAAAATTACTATCTATGTATCTGTTCTCTTTGGTCGCAAGCATTTAGCATCGGCTTGAGGAGAGTTGGTTGGCAAATCTTCGACTTTAGTTGTCCTACAAAAACAGAATCGGCAAGCGCTGGCGCTATCTTTTCAATAGAGTTAGTGAGGCATTTGAGAGTCATGCATTCACTGTGTGGTTTAACCAAGTACTGCCAATAAGAATCCCAATTCAACTTAGTTAACCTCTTGATGGACTCTACTCTTTCCTTAGCCCTTTGCCTCCAACTGGTCTGTAGATGTTATGCATTCGAGAGAATTTTACATGCCATTTAAATATATTCCTAATAAATATCATTGTTTTTTAGAGCTTGAGCTTTGCTTTTAGCCTTTGGCACTTTTTCCTACAATTTTCTGGGCTATCACGTGACTGAGCGTTCAAAGGCTTTCCTTCTCAAGAGGTTTTTCCTGGCCTAAGCGCGATCGCGCATCAAAAACTGCCTCTGTTTCATGATCTGGGCTTCCTAGGTGCCAGTTTTTGCCTCTTGCGCATTTTGTTAGATGACTTCGGAAATCTAAATTTCTCTTTCTTTTCCCATTACACTTTGAACATTGCTATGTATATCTTTTTCTTTCATCTCCTGCAATTTACAAAATCAGGAAAGAGTAATGATATGAATAAGGTGATGGGAAAGCTTTAAATGTTGAAATCACATAAAAATATACCACCCTACGTGAACTGACCTCTTGATCAGACCGAAACCTTATCTCATCAATGATCATCAACTTATTAAATTAACATTAATGCACATGACTTGACATCAGATTACAAAAAACATTTTGGAATGATGTGCCCTGCAGTGCAATAAAGCGATAAAGCGATTTGCTTCACAATATCGCAGATCACAATATTGCTAATACATTATGTTTTGACAATCATTCATTGCCATGTGTTTCTGCGAAACGTGATCTGAAAGACGTATTATTTCATATCGTCGGTTTTGAATTATTTCACCTTAAGTAATATTAAAATTTTGATGTGATGAGTTCCTTCGGTGTGAGAAAAATCGCATCACAATTTCAAAATCTTAGGAGTTTGCGTATGTGGTGTCATCATTTCCTTTTTTGCAATGTGATAATTTTTGAGAAAAAGATTTTATTCGAACTCATCATAAAACTTAAGTTTTTTTTGGATTTTGCGGGTATTCTCCTAAGTTTATGATAATAAGATTTATTCAAAAAAGGAAATAAAAGTTCTAATTTATTATTATTTTCTAGATGAAGGGTCCCCACTTATTTAGTATTGATATCAAAACTAGAATAAGAAGAGGGGTTGTTGCCAGCCACAACAATTGGCGATTCACTTGGGAGAACCAGTTATCTCTGATTTTCTTTTGAATTTTCTAAACTTCCAAAACATAAGGGTTTTTTGGAAAATAAAACTTTATTATAGAAAGATAAAGTATGTCATGCTTTCAGCTGTTAATGCTAGTTTGTTTCTTCTACGTTAACTTTGATTATTTACGTCCTAAATCTAGTCATTGTATTTACATCAGCCATTACTTAGTTTGTAAAGATAAAAACAAAGACTCCTCTGTAAATTAGTTTTAAATATGCTCATTTGTCGTAGGTAGAGCCTCTACTGCCAGCAGTCATTCATAGCCTCGATAGAGTTACCTGTTACCCAGCAATGATCCGGTATCCTACTTGGAGAAATATAAATCCATATCCACACTTGTTGCTTTTATTTTCTTTTAATTCTTAAGGAACAATGCCTTGGTTTGATAGCCAAATTATGACACTACCACTCACTTGATTTATAACTTTGCTAAACAAGTTGGCTCGTAATGAGACCCCTTGTCTTTTGATTGCAACAATCTTGAGTCATTGCCCTGTTTTGGTATGCAGTTTTGGCAAAGTCAGCAAGCTATAATATCTATGATCATGATAAGTCGGCTCATGATGAGACCTCTTATTCTTTAAGTTTAAAGTGTAACACTGGATTATTCCTTGAAGGTCGTAATTCTCTAAGTGGGGAGGAAGTCATTGGTTCCTTAAGAATAGCTCTGGATGACAATTATAGAGTTCTTGGAAAGAGATTTTCTACAAAGACTCCTTGTTTTTGTTATTGATGCTTTTCATTGACTAATATAAAAAAAATTCCCACTCAAGGTTTCTTTTTATCAAAATTCACAAAGTTGAAACTAGTATCATTTCCAAGCTTATAACCTTTGACCGTAGCATTCAATAGTAATGTCCAATTTTTCAAATCAATTCTATTTATACAAGCGGAAAAACAAAATCTAAAAGAAATGCTAGTATTTTTCATGAATTCCAAACATAACCATTTACAACTGGTTTTATTATCAAAATAAAAGGAAAAACTAATCTACAAAAATAAGAAAATAATCTTCTATGGAAAGTATTTTTTAAGGATCTGCCCGTTAACAGGTAAAGATTCTCTTTTCCCTGCTAAATCCTGCAACATAAAAGTGGATGGACCTATGATTTCCGAAATTTTCAATGGGCCAAGCCACATTCATTGGAACTTCGTATGTTTGCCTTTTTCTTTGTGAACCTTATCCCTTTTTAAAACTAAATCTCCAATTTGAAATCCTTTCTTGATACCATGTTTGAATCAAAAGAAGCTTTTACTAATGATTGATGATGAGCATGAGTTATTTTAGCCTTTTCTCGTTGCTCTTCTAGCTTAAGAATTTGTAGTTGTCTTAGCTGTAAGGATGAAGTTGGTGTTTCATCAATAAATTGAAGTAAGGCCAAAGAGGGAATCGCTATATGAGTTGGGAGAACCACTTCTTTCCCATGAACTAAATTAAAGGGAGAAGTCCCAATGGAAGCTTTTTGCATTATTCGATCTACCCATAAAGCATACATCAAAGCTTTGTGCCAATTCTTATGGTTTTGGTCAATAGTTCGCTTAATGATTCTGATTAAATTTTTATTTGTCGATTCAGCTAACCCATTCTCCTGTGGGTAATAATTGGCAGAGTATTTGAGCTTAAAACCTCTTTTGAGTGCAAATTCAGTCATAGAATTGCCAGAAAAGTATGATGCATTATTAAACATTAAAGTAGAGGGTAAACCAAACCTGGTAATTACGAACTGATCTATGAAATCGATGATGTGTTTAGCATTAGCTATCCTGAGAGGAACGGCTTCTTCCCATTTAGTAAAATAATATGTAGTTGTAAGGATATACCTATGCTGTTTAGAAGAGTGAGCAATGATCTCACCTATTATATCGAGTCCCCATTGATCAAAGGCTTGATCAATATTGACTGGTTGCAAAGGCAAAAACGGTTTCTTTTGTCCTCCAGCAGCAGTTTGATACACTTGACATTTCCTTACATAGCTATGCGCATATTTGAATAGTGTAGGCCAATAGTACCCTATCTGCAAGATCTTATGTGTTGTAGCATCTCCAGCATGTTTTCCACTTGCCGGTCCATCATGGAGCTCCTGTAACACTTTTTTAGCTTCAGATTTCTCAAGACATCGAAGTAGAACAGAATCATAATTCATCCTAAAAAGTACATCGTTTACAAGTTGATATTGCTTAGCCTTCAATCTTAGAGCTCTTTTCTTCGTATAATCCAGGTTTGAAGGAGCATATCCATTCTTAAGATAAAATATGATATCAGCATATAATGACTCAATATATTTAGGTGTACCTCATACATTTGTACTTTTGAAGATGGTAGTTTAGAAATAAGCAATGCATTGGCTAGCATTTTTCAAAAGCCTTGTCCTTTTACAATATTTGTTGGTTTAATTTCAGCGTCATACTCTTGTAAGGCAGTAACCCAATTTGCTCTTTTCTCACCTACATGTTTTTGTACTAAGAGATTTCTTACCACTGGAAACGGTACTATGATATTTGTATGGGTTTTAAGCAGAAAGGGTCTAAAGTGGTTGATCTCTTTGAAAACAGCATACACTTGTTTCTCGACGTTAGAGTAATTTAATTCGGCCCCTTGTAGATTTGAAATGAAAAAGGCAATTGGGGATTCTGCCTTATCTTGATTTGCTTGAGTGAGTATCGAAGCATATGATCTATTAGAGGCAAATGTATACAAAATGAAAGGATCAAAAAAATTTGGAGTTGCTAAATATGGAGCATTTACAATCACTTGCTTAATCAGATTAAATGCTTCATATTCGTCTTGGCCCCATTTGAAGATTGAATTCATTTTAATTACTGCTTGTAAGGGAGATACAATCCTTGAGAAGTCTGGAACAAATCACTTAACAAAGTTAATTTGGCCAAGGAAGGATTGCATGGCTTTCTTGTTGTGAGGCAAGGGTATTTCAGAAATCTCCTTAATTCTATCGGGATCAACATGGATTCCAGATTTTGACACTATAAATCCAAGAAGTTTTCCTTCACTTAATGCAAAAAAAGACTTTTTTGGATTAAGTGAGATCCCATACCTTTGGCAACATTCGAAGATTTGTTTAAAGTCTTTGAGATGATTACCACATTTCTTAGAGTATACAGTTATATCATCCAAGTAGATTACTACTTATTTATTTACTAGTCCCTTAAATGCGATGTCCATGGCCCTTTGAAATGTGGGCCAGCATTGATCAGACTAAAAGGCATATTTTGATATGCGTAAGTACCCCATTTGGTTTTGAACATAGTTTTTAATTAATCATCGGGATGGACAAAGACTTGGTTGTAGCCGGAAAAACCATCCAAAGAGGACATTAATTCTAATGCTGCAACTGCTTGCAATGTTTGCTCCATGGGATGTAAGAGAAAATTATCGTTTTGACAGGCTTTATTCAGGTTTAGAAAGTTAATACAAATTATAATGTCTTTATTTTTCTTTCTGACGGGAACTATATTAGAAACCCATCTAGAATGTCGAACGAGAAAAGTAATTTTGGCTTTCAATAATTTTTTAAGCTCAAACTTAATCTGGCTTTCTAGATTAGGATGGATCTTCCTCAGCTTTTGTTGGATTGGTTTTTCATCGATTATCATTGGGATAGTATGGTGGATGATAGAAGTGTCCTAAATCTTTAGATCATTGTAGTTCCAGGCAAAGAAACTTTTGTTTTGTTTCAAGAGACGCATATAAGCGAATCTTTTTTCTTTGGTTAAGCCAAGACCTAAGTTGATATTCTGTGGCTTGGTATTAGTTCCTAGATTTACTAATTCATAGTTCATAGTTGAACTCTGAAGTTTTGAATTGGTAGATCTCTTGAATCGGTCTTTCAAATCATATCAGTCTTCCAACTTGACTACTGATTTTGGCATAGCATTATTAATGCTTTCTTCTTGCAACTATTTGTCATGTTGGTCATTGTCAATTATCTGATTAGTGTAAGATCTCTCTGATGTGAGGAAGATTACAATATTAGGATCATCATTGAAAATTCTCTAGTTTGTAACATTTTCAGGAATTTAGGGTCTAAAGATTAATTTAATTGAAAATTTTTCTAGGCTATAGTCTTCTGAGGGAATGAGCTTGAAAGCTACGTTTGCCAAGAGGTCAGCACTAGCATTTTGGATTCTAGGAATTGATGAAATATTTAATGCTATAAAAAGTTTAGTGAGATCTTGCAGTAAAGATTGATAATGCTTTAAATGACCTGATAGGCAATGTATAATATTTCGTACCTGTCTAATTACAATTTCAGAATCTCCGAAGACTTCTAGATACTTGATGTTTAATCAAATTGCTTTGTATAATCCTTGGACTAAGGCCTCATACTTTGCAGTGTTATTGGTGCAATCGAATTTGAGTCTACAAGTTATCATAGTTTTGTTTTCCTCTGGACTAATTAACACGCATCCTGCTCCTGCTCCATCGTTAGACTTTGAACTGTCAAGAAATAACTTCCAAAATAAAGATTTATTTACAAGACTATCTATAAAATTAATACATTTAGAACTATCTATTTGGGAAAAGTTTTCTACTTGAGATAAAACAGAATGTTCTGAGTAAAGCAAAGTATGAACATTAAAATATCCTAAGAAAGAATCAACAGAATAGTTGCCAATTATATTGTTGTTGTATGCTACAGGTTCATTTTCTCCTTCCAATTCTGTTACTATGTATTTTTTATGTCTTTCTCTCTCAACCTTTATCTGATTTGGTTTACCATTGTAAGGGAGCCACATATGTGACCAGTCGGTAGCAAAATATCCATCAAGATTTTCAAAGGAATCCCTACTAAGAATTAAGCCATAAAATTCTGGAATGTCTGCAACTAGAATATCAATAACTTGACATACCTTTGGATTTGATGACAGCCTTATGGTAACCTAATTTAGTCCATTGATCACCTCAACCTGCAACCGGTTTAGCTGAACTATACGTACTGCAGACTTTTGCGGCTAAACATTTAACTTTGCACATATTGATTTAGGCAAGATATTAGATGAAGCTCCTAAATCTACTAAACAATTATGCAAGTTTTTGTTGAAAAATTCATAAGTAAGAAGGGATGGGGGAGTATGAGATCTAGACCTACCTCCAATTAAAGCGATATTGTTTGGATCACCTTTATTAATCATATTAGTTGGAGGTCTTCCCATCTCATGGGAAGCTTGTGAGATTACAATGGCGAGCAGAGGTGCAACAGGTATCGTGTGTAATTCTTTGAAAAGGAGTTTTTGTTGATGTTTAATTTGCTCAATTCATGAAAGGCAATGTTAGCCCTAATCTTCTTCATGTCTTCTACGATATTATACTCCATTTCATCAGAAACTATCAATGTTTTAGATGGAGTTGGTGAATCAGATTGGATTGGGCTTGTTTGAGTCGCTTTGGGTGACGTTTTCTTACCTGCGACTTTATATTTAGATATCGAGCTTGTGCTCTTCTGTTTAGGAGTTGGTTGTGGAGGATCGAGTTGATTTCTACTTCTGGTACTAACCGGTGATGCCTCTTGATCCTCTTCATCAGGGAGAATGAAGTCCCACATTCCCTGCACCTCTACAACTTCTTCTTCATCAGTGGTCTCTTCATTGGAAACTTCCTCCTCTTCTTCTTCTAATTCTGGATTTGTAATAGCATTGGGAAGCTTTGAGTCAGTTGAACGATTTCTTCTATAAGGCTTGTAAGGCTTTTTAAAAGAAGTCTCTACTACTTGTTTCTTAATATCGACCATCTTGTTAGACATGGTTTTCAAAACTTTCTGCAATCCTTCTAAATCGAATGGGTCCTTTCGTTTTTTTTTTCTTCGGATCTTCTTTAAAAGTGACCTTCTTTGATTTACGTTCATCAACAACGTTTTTATTCTCTAGGGATATGCTATGTTTTTCTACCGCTATTGCTTCTTTCATGTTATCATCCAAAGTGGTTTCGGAAGCCCTATCGACAAAGATCACTATGTTTGATGGTAGCGCAGATATGTACCATTCACTTTCAAATTCTTCACTAGGATTGGAAGTGGTAGGAATTTTATTCAAATGTTTGTTGAAACATGAGTTAAAATCTTTGATAGGTTCTCTTGTTTCAGTCTTAAGATTTGAGAGGTCATTGATCAATGTCGCATTAGACCTATCATCACTGAACTTATTCAAGAATTGTTCTTGAAAAATATCCCAACTGGTGATAGATCCAGATGGTAATGAAAAATACCAGGATCCGGCTGCTCCTTGCAAAGTGTACGGGAAGAGCCAAACAATAGCATCGTCATTAGTAACTCCATTAAGATTTATGGATAACATAAAGTTATTGATGTGTTCTTCTGCTAGCATGCTTGCTTCAAGATTAAACTTAGGTATCCATTTTTCAGGATGGGCCAGTAATTGACTCAAGGGCGCAAGCATTAGGACTACCCCTGGGTTATTCCATGGATTTTGGGCCATCGTTGAACTACTAATAGAAGAAAGCGCAGAAGATGTTCCTTGCGGTTGGGAAGATGAGGATATTACAGTTCCAGATGATTGTGAAGGAGATGTTGAAGTTCCAGCAGTATGTTGGACAATAATTTGAAGTGGAGGAGTGGATGGTTGACTTCATAGTGGAGAGATCGAGATGGATGATGATGATGAAAGAGTCTCATTATCAGACCATTTAGGTGATTTCCTTGCTCTTTTCCTTTTAGGTAGAGGTAATTCAATTGGTTTGATACCAAACTTTTCACTCTGCAATCTGGTAAGAGGATGAGAAGGGTTATAATGCAAAGTCACACTACCTTGAGATATTTCAAATTTCTGGGGCAATATAGAAAATCCTTGAAGTTTATGGATCAAAGATTCAACTTCAGGAGGTTCAATAGTTGATTTCTCTGAAATGTTCAGGTTTGTGGCAGTGGCTTTTGTTTTTTCGACCCCTCAATCAATATTTATAGATTCTAAGTGCGATGGAGAAATTGGGGGAGATGTTGAGGGTGATTTACTCTTAGAATTGTATTTGGATTTAGATTTACTAGCCATTCATAGTTTTGGCCCTCCCTCTAGCGCCAAATATGTTGAAGCCTCGAAAATCGGGTCTACAATAAGGGGGATACCCACCTGGTCTAGACCTTGGTAAGAAACTCCTTTTCCGTTTGGGATGGTGGGTCTGATTGGGGATAGGGGACTAGTTTCCCAATTTATGTGTGTGTGTTGAGAATTGATATTTCTTTCCTGATAATTCCTAAATAAAACACTTTTATTCTAAATATAATCTAATAACATGCAATTTGCATTCTAACAAACAAAAATATCTAATTCTAAAACTAACCTGGGATTTAATCTTTCGATTATGCAATCTAAAATAGTTTCTAACAGCAATTGGTAATAAAGATCATTCAATCACTATAAGAAAATAATTCAATAAATATGAACTATTTCGAATAATAAGTTAGTCGAACAGTTGTGAAAAACATATTGCATAATAAGTCATTCATATATTAAGCACAAATAGAATAGCCATCACCGTACAAAAGTTCCAAATGATAACTCAAGCATTCAGGCATTCATATATAAATTACTGAACATAAATATCACTTAAACACATAGGAAGAAATTGTTAAGAGATAAAAGTACCATTGATAACAAGTTCTACTCATGAGCTTCAACAGTAATGATCTATCTCTTCTTAGTTCAACATCTACTAAGAGTACAAAAGTGCAATTTCAGTAGCAGATATTAAACACAGATATCAATAAACCTTGTTCCATTCATTCATCAAAACCTCCTCTGAGGGTGCAGAAGTCCATGTTCTGAGGAAACGTTTTTGACAAATTTCAGGACCCTTCTCTAAATGCATGAGATGGGTTGCAGTACTACTAGCTAAATCCTAGAAATAGTTTATTACAAAAATATAGGAGGCGGTTTAAATGATCATCCTCATCTGAGGCAAAAATAAAACTAAAACTAAAACTAAAATTGAATCTAAAAATTACTATTTATGTATCTGTTCTCTTTGGTCGCAAGCATTCAGCGTTGGCTTGAGGAGAGTTGGTTGGCTGACCTTCGACTTTAGTTGTCCTGCAAAAACAAAATTGGCAAGCACTGGCGCTATCTTTTTTGCAGAGTTAGTGAGGAATTTGAGAGTCATGCATTCATTGTGTGGTTTAACCAAGTACTGCCAATAAGAATCCCAATTCAACTTGGTTAACCTCCTGATAGACTCTACTCTTTCTTCAGCCTTTTGCTTCCAGCTGGTCTGTAGATGCTGTGCATTCGGGAAAATTTTACATGCCATTTAAATATATTCCTGATAAATATCATTGTTTTTTTAGAGCTCGAGCTTTGCTTTTGGCCTTTAGCACATTTTCCTACAATTTTCTGGGCTTTCAGGTCACTAAGCGTTCAAAGGCTTTCCTTCTCAAGGGGTTTATCTTGGCGATGCGAAATTAGCGCTAAGCATTAATTGCGCATCGAAAACTACCTTTGTTTCTTGATCCGGGATTCCCAAGTGCCAGTTTTCACCTCTTGTGCGTTTTGTTAGATGACTTCGGAAATCTGAATTTCTCCTTCTTTTCCCATTACACTCTGAACATTGTTATGTATATCTTTTTGTTTTTCGTTCCTACAATTTACAAAATCAGGAAAGAGTAATGATATGAATAAGGTGATGGGAAAGCTTTAAATGTTGAAATCACATAAAAATATACCACCCTACATGAACTAGCCTCTTGATCAGATCGAAACCTTATCTCATAAATGATCATCAACTAAGTTATTAAATTAACATTAATGCAAATGACTTGACATCGGATTACAAATTTTTTTTTGGAAAGATGTGCCTTGCAGATCTACGATAAAGCGATTTTGCGATTTGCTTCACAATATCGCTAATCCGTTATGTTTTCACAATCATTCGTTACCATGTGTTTCTGTGAAATGAAATTTGCGATACGTATTATCGCATATCGCCGGTTTTGAAGTATTTCACCTTAAGTGATATTAAAATTGCGATGCTATGAGTTCCTTCGATGTGCGATCTCGCATCGTGATTTCGCAATCTTAGGAGTTTGCTATTGTGGTGTCATCATTTCCTTTTTTGCGATGCGATACTTTTTAAGAAAACGATTTTATTCGAAATCATCATAAAACTTAAGTCTTTTTTGGATTTTGCGGGTATTCTCCTAAGTTTATGATAGTAAGATTTATTCAAAAAAGGAAATACAAGTTCTAATTTATTGTTATTTTCTAGATGAATGGTACCCACTTATTTAGTATTGATATCAAAACTAGAATAATAAGGGGGGTTGTTGTTGGCCACAATAGGTAGTTAGGCTATATTTTAGTTAAATTAACCACTAGGAAGGAGAGTTTTTGATTATTTTGCCACGCAGATGGCCTTTTCTTCCTATTGTTAATTCGTAGTATTAGGACTTGAAGTGATAAAATTCACTTTTGGCATATGATATTTTCCTCATGCTCATAGTGATAGGGGGAACTAGAAATATTATGAGGCCCATTTTTACCTCCATTTGGGAGTAAAAGTTAGATCAAATAGTTTAAATAAGAATAAAGTAAGTGCCCCATTATATGCACATCTTTTCTTTTCAACAAAGTACAATTAATATAGTCTAATTAGGTTAGTATAATAACGGATCATAGGATATATACTTATATACACTCTTTACACACATTGTGGTGGTTGCTTACTACCTTGCACCCAAAATAAATCACACATGACTTTCTCTTAGCACTTCATTCATAAGTATTCTTTTCCCCTTGTGCTGATAGTGATTTTGGGGAACTAGAAAATTAAGTGTACACTACCTAAGATTCACTATAATGTGGAGTGAAAAAATAAAATTATGGTTTAAATTAGGATTATAAAGATAAGCATCCAAAATAATCTCCCTTTGGTCATTCTCATCTAAAATATAGAATGTTATCTTTAAGGGATCTTCAAATTGTCCACAACCCAGTGTTAAAAGGAAAGTGATGAGAACTTCTGGAGGATCTAATGCCGAGACAAAATATTATCACAAGCCTCAAGTCTTAATACTGTTTGTAGGGATCTAAACCCACCATTGATACCTAGAAGCTGTGATTTTCTACCTGTATTGGCTAGAGGCATCTTAGTGGCCAAAGGTTAGTACATCTCAACCAAAGTGGTAAGTATGGAAGCACTTGCATCTAGAGGAAATTTTGAATGGCTATATATTGGAAGAATCACTAATTTGATTAGGATTTTCTCTAGCACCCTTGATTATAAGCCTCATTTCATACATTCACAAGATTTCTTCCATTGGAGTTAATCCCCTTTGTTCAAAACTTTTGGAAGGTCCAGTTACTATTGAGTGGAAGGATCCTAGGCCTTTTACGATTTCATGCACGAACCCATCATTAAAATTTTGTTTGTTTCACACAATAAGAATCACTAAATTAATTAATTATTATGTTTTCACTTTTTTTATTGTTGATACATTGGTTTTGATACTTGAAATACACCTTACCATTTAAGCATTCCATTACACATAATAGGTGACCATTTTATACCTTGTTTCTCTCCATTCCTCCTAGACAATTTGAAATTCATGAACCATCCCATATCTCATAGTGCATGTTGGATTTCCATGCCCACCAAACAAGCTTTAGAAATCCCTATGTTTTAAGGAAATCTTAGGTAACACGCCACCAATCATGTTACCACCTTTCATCTATGGTGATCTTTAAATAATATTACTAATGATTGAATTCCATTTAGGCACATTCAATGCACAATCATTGACCCCTTAACTATGTATTATATTAATAAGAAGGCCATGTCACAATACATTTGAATCCATAGCTAAGTATTTCTCCACCTTTTATCAAATTCGTAATTGTCATGATATATGATTGGATTTATTATTTGAGTTTTGACAATCATACTCCACCCACATTATGGACAACATTGATGAATGGTGTATATATCATAGTATCTACAAGATCAAAGCCCCAAAATAAATTGTATTATACTTCTTCCTCTAGCCCCTCTTAATAGTTATACCAAAGGAAATTCCAACCACCATGCCTCAAGATGAATAGGGAACCATTACAAATGCTCAATAATTTGAGTTTATTTACACTGAATTGGGGTAACTTTACATGGTTATCTTAGATTCTTCTTGACGCAAATATTTTAATAAAGAGAATACAAGAGCATCAAATGTTGTTAATGGACTCATAAGGTCCACTACCCATTATAGCCCTATTGTAGTGGCTACAAAATCGTCCAAAATTTTGGTTTACACTGAAATTTCATAGCCTTCCTTGGGTTTTTCCTTATGGTTTCAAACACTCAAGCTCATTCTGTGAGCTCACTCAGAGTCTTTTCACCCCTTTTGCTTAATTGACCAACTGTCGCCTTTTCGCATGTTGATTGCTTTGTCATGCTTATGGTCCTCTTCTCGTGATTTTGAAGGTTTGTCTTTCTATGTTTTAGTTGTCATAGCTATGTAAACATTGGTCTCACTCATACAAAAAGTCTCAAGCACTGTCACACAAGTTTCGTCACAGTCATCCTAAGTTCTATCTCAAGTGTTGTACTTGTTGCTCTTGGGTCTAGACAGTCTCACCGAGGGTAATGCTTTGGCTTGTGTTCTGATGGTCTATTTTTTTGTTTCGTCAAAGTACGTTGTGTGTGATCACAATGTCAAGTTCTCACAAGTTCACTTGCCCCCCTTAGCCAATTTCCTAAGAATCCTTCCAACCGAGCAACTCCCCTTCATCAGGCCCCGATTAAGATGCACTGCATAGTCTCAGCCCTTAGTGATGTTGATCTACTACATAGAATGGAGCAATGCTCAGACACTGTCCCCTGGGTTAATTGCACTGTGCAATCCTAGAGGTGGGAAACTTGCCCTCCTTCGCAGCCTACTAGAACACAACAATGAGTAGAGACTTGAGCCTACTTTGCCTCCCAGATCTATGCAGAGATGTCTCCCCCAGTGTCCTCCCTCCATCGAGACTCACAGATCCTATAAACTGCACTAATATGTCTTCTCTGGTCCCTCTACTTCCTAGTCATGCCTTCCCTCAGAAAGTTGCGCAGACCTACCTCTTAGGGTCTCACCTTGTAGCTGCCATTAATGATATCAAATACGTTATACTGCTACCTAGTGGCCTTTTGCACCTTTTCCTAGTAGTGAATATTATGCTCTGAAGTTCCTTAGTTAAGCCTGAGTTCTGCTCTGCGTAGTCTCAATGACCAGTCTCCCTACTTGTCACCTAGAACTACACAATGCGTTGTTTTTGGGCTCTCATCCAAGCTTGTCATCTATCCCGGGCCTATTCCATGGATAGCAATGCATCATCTTAGACTAGGAAGTTTTGGATTTGACGTTGTCCCATCATGAGTGAATTGTACGAATAGGTACACTGTTAGATCATGGCAAGGTGATGAAGGAGATAAAGAAGGAGAAACATGCTAAGAGACTCACTTGCAGTTGGCTGGATGAAAGAAGCTCATCAAGAGAAAGAAAAGGGAACACGTGCATGCAACCATATCTCATCAACAAAGATCATTGAAGACCCTACAAAATTAGGCAATGTGAAGGAGAAAAGAAATCACATCCAAGAACACATCCATCACTCAATAGCAATAGCAGCTTGGGATTTCCACCACAACAAGCTAGTCCATATCATGAGTGTCGTGTCAAGTTGTGACATGAGCTATCAAAGGCCACATCACTATTATGGGCCATATCTGTTGTAAATCAAATCTCATGTAAAGTGAAATTCCAACGAACACATATGAATATGAAGAGTCGTGTCAGTTGAAAATTCATAGGAATTTAATGGTCATGAGGGTATTCCAAGAGCCATAAGGGTCAAGAATAACCCTTAGTTATATATACCCCTCCCATTATATGAGGAATGGATTTTCACCTTGGCTACTCCCATGACTCATTGACAGTTTTCAGGCGGTTCTTTGAGGAGCGAGGACTGGCTCCAATGTCCCACTACTCGGGCTAGTGATGTATGATATACATATGTGTCTTAGAACATTTACTTAATACAAAGGCTTGCTAAGGCCAGCACATTTTCATGTATGTTTGAAAATGTTTGTAAGACTATTCTTTCAGCATTTGTAATTCATGTTTTCTTCGCATGTACTAAGATAGTTGAACTATCTTGGTTGTTTTCGTACTTACCTTGTTGGGAATGTGAAATATTGGTTATCACTTTTATCTCATCCTTGTGGAATACTCTATGGGATACTAGAAAAACCTTCCTTGTTTACTAGTTATAATGACCTTCACATCTGTTGTGGACTATTTTTTTGGATGGTGAACAAGTCTTCCCTTGTACATTGGTTTTAAGGACTACCACATCCGTCATGGACTATTTCGTTGGATGCTAGACAAAACTTTAGGTTCACATGTGTCTCTTCCTATGTGGCACTATTATCTCTCACTTAGAGGATCACTTTACTCTCCCCCCCTTTGCACTAAGAGAACGTAGACATAGTTACATTATGCACACACCAGGTACACTCACCTTGCTTTTTGAAGACACCAATGTAACACTCTCATATGTTGAAAAACAAAGGCTAATGAAAATATCTAAGTAAATGGAAACTAAGCCATCATACTATATGGGACTCCTACACCAAAAAGTGTGAGGTCTAATTGGGACTTAATACTAGGGAGATCCCCTGAATGTTGGCGGATCTAGTAGCCTCGACATTTATGGTGCTAGAAGGAGGGCTACCAATAGTTTATGGATGATTTTGCCAATGACCCTACTCATCCATTTTCTATTAAAGGTAGTAAAATTCAATCCATCTCCCATACTCGCAATTCTGAAGTTGGTAATTTCTCACCTCCCAGACGTGAACATGAAATCATGTAACATGAAATCCAGGTTGTTCATCTCATCACTCATCAATTTGCAAAATTTGTTGAACTAATTCTAGCAGTGTACACTCTTCCATACTCTTAGAAGAAGCACAATACTACTCCCACATGAGTAGTAGTGTCATATGTTGAAGAATCTATCTTTGCCACTCTTAAGGACCTGGCAAAAGCTATGGAGAAAGAAGAGGAACCCCCACTCTTCCAAAAGGAAGAAGAAGGCCACCTCTTACTCTCGAGCTCAATTTTCCTTCGAGGAGGTAGAGGGGAAGGAAACAAAGGAGGAGAAGAAGAGGAAAAGAACCAACATATTTAGAAGAGGAACCATTAGATTCATAATAGGAGGAGGAGGACAATGAAGAGGACAACATGGCTGAAAAAATCTAGAATGGATGACTGAGGGCCATTGGCACTTCATGGTGTCCTACAAAAGATGCTGAGACACACAGAGAATATCTTAATGAAATATAACCCTCATAAGACTGTGAAGGCAGATGATAACATAGACACATTCTACCTACATTTATAGATACTCGAGGTATGTTATGATGATGTTTCATGTATATTTTTTCCATGTATCTTGGATGGCAGAGCAATTATATAGTAACACAACCTTTGTCCAAACTCCATCCAAAAATAAGGGGTGTTCAAAATTATATTTCTTGAAACGTTTGCTGAAGACAAGACCCCTGCCATGTTACTGAAGGAGTTGGGTAGTATCTAGATGGAGAAGAAAGAAGAGGTGAAAGATTTCAATTAGAGGTTTAACTGCATCTTAAACAAGTTCTCGGCAGACACTAAGCATCATGAATCCATCTATGTCGACTACTACACTTCTGTGTTGCTGACGAGTATTACGCAGTTCATAAAGCTAGCTACGAAACAAAAATTGAGAAGAAATTGTGAGGAGGATATTGCCGTAGAGAAAGACATGTGCGTTGTTGGAGCCATTGTAGACAATGAATCCACTAAGGACTCTAACGACATGGGAAATAGGACTCAGACCTATGTCATTAAGGCTAAGGAAAAGGGAGCAAGTGTCATTGAGAGACTTACTCATCTCGTCAAGTCCCTGACCATCAAAGTTACCGAACTTAAACAATGGACAAGTAAGACAACTGTGAGCATCACACATTCCAGGTACCCAATCAAAGAAGAATGTAGCTTCAAGCAATAGTAGTAGCCAGCTGGCCAAATCTATGCAGAGCTGCAACCTGGTGCGAAACCTTGACAAGATCGTGATAGATTCATACTGTGTGATTCACCATGAACAACATTCTGAAAGAACATGTCCGAAATGGAATCATGGAATGAGTAGCATGGACACTCAATTATCCAACAACCTCACGGTTAATGAGCATGATGAGCCTGACGATGAAGAGGAAGAAGTTACTACATTTTATGAAGCTCCAAGTACTAGGCACGTAGTAAACATGTATTAGTGTACTCGCATAGAGAGGAAGACTACCACTCAGAAGGAGCCACCAAGTGACCGTCCGAACCCAAAGCAAAACAATCGATAAAACTTCAGAAGTCAAGCGGTCCCCACTATGTTTGAGATACCGAGAGATAAAATAAGACCAGATATGTTAAGGACGGTAGATCTTCTGGTCAACTCAACATAGAACACTCGGAGAAAGTCCAGGAAGAGAATTGCAGCAAAAATTGTTTCCACGAGCAGCAAAGGCAAAACCATCCCGTCAGAAGCCATAAACTTATTTCCAGCCCCGGACACCTCAGTGAGTCTCCACGCTTTATATTATAACACCGTATAAGACATGAAGAAGACTCATGCAAACATCTCTTTGTATGAAATAACAAAAATCATGAGTCAGTGGGACCTTCTTCTACAAGAACTTGGGAAAATCTCTACAGGTGATGCTATCTCTTCCACCAAGGGAGCAAGTAAGTTTCCTCACACTCTCGTGTTTATGTTTAATGCAATCTGTATGGAGGAAGAGAACTCACTCTGCCCTCCATTCCTGTTACCATTCAAAATTTTAAACTTTAGTGTTCACAATTTCTTGGTTTATTCAGGCACATCCACTAATGTCATGCCACTCTTCATCGCTAAGAAGATCAATGCCCAATGGAGTAAGACATGTGCACAAATAGAACATGTGTTCTAGCAATTGGTGAACTCAGGGATGTTATCATCTGATGGAGGAATTCATCAATGCATCAATATTGTGATTGTGGACATCTCGGAAGCATACGGGGTACTTCTCAGCAGAGACTGGTCAAGGAAGCTGCAAGGATGCTTTTCCATTGACTGGAAACATTTATGGCTTCAGTATAAGGGCAAAAACAACTAGATTCAGATATTATTAGAGAGATACATGAATCACAACATAACTCCCTTGGACGAAGAAAATCAACCATTGGCTTTTTCAGAACTTATGTTTAGCAATTACTTTATGACGACACAATTGGGGTGTTATCTTGCATAGCCATACCCTGCCCCACCAAACACATAGTTGGGTCTCCTTCCATGCCCAAGTGGCGAAAATAAAACTTGTACAATAGTTTGTAACAGTAGTAGCAATAGTGACAGTAGTACTAGTGTGAAAAACGGTCCCTGTAAAGATGATATGTGGACCATGTACTTTAATGGATCCAAAACACAGGAGGGCTCTACAGCTAGTTGTGTTTTAATAGATGCACTACAAAGAAAACACTTAATCTCTATCGCCTTAGAGTTTGAGTGTACAAACAACACCGCCGAGTATGAAGCACTTGCCTTCGGCTTACAAAAATTGATTGACCTCAAATTTGTTTTTTAAAAGTCGTAGGTGACTCATAAATCATGGTGCGTCACGTATGTAACACTATACACTATGTTTCACCTTGTCTTAAGAGTTATCAGCAAGAGGTATGGTGACTTATCCCTCAATTCCAAGATTTTAACATTATTTCAGTAACAAGAATGTGTAATGAAGTTGTGGATGCCTTGGAAAATGCAACTGTTAGGATGTCACTATTCAGGGATAGATTTTCTATTGAAATTTTGTATAAACCATATATCCTAGGCAAAATCACTAACTTACGTGTTTTTGATGATGATCAACAGATACTGTATTTCATTGTTAACGCTGACATCTTCAAGGAAGCAACGATAGATGAGGATGATCATGAATAGTATTTGAAAGATGCAGTTGATACAAGAAAAGGAAACCTCATCCCTAAGGGTGTTGTATCACTTGAAAAGTTTTATGACTTGCAGAACTGCATTCAGGGACCTCTCAATGCCAAGACCCATAGATCTACATTGTTTCATGAACAGATCAATCTGGGAATGGAAAAGCATCCGAAGTTTTTGAACAAGCTTTCATCCTCTTATTTAAGCAGTACTGTGATGTATTCCCATGGACATACAATGACCTCAAGGCATATGACACGCGAATAATCCAACACATCATTCCAATCAAGGAAGAGGCCAAGCCTTTACAACAAAATCTGAGGAATGTTCATTCATCACTTGAGCCCCTTATACAGAAAGAAATGACCAAGTTTCTAGATGATTGGATCATCTATAAAGTGTGAAACTCAAAATGGGTGTCGAATTTAATCTGTGTTAAAAAGAAGTCCGGGGAGATCCACTTGTGTGTAGATTTCTGTAATCTCTATCACACCTCACACAAGGACAACTACCAAATGCTATCGATGGAGCATATATTGTAGACAATATCTGGAGTAGAGATGTTTCCTTTGCTTGATGGCATTTCAGGATACAATCAGGTTTTGGTAGTAGAGCCTAATATACTCAAAACTACCTTTCGTACCATGTGGGGTACATTAGCTTTTCGTACAATTTCATTTGGGCTAGTAAACGTGGGTGCAACAATTCAACGTGTAATGGACATCACCTTCTATGGGATTATCAGAAAGAGCATGGTAGTCTACTTAGATGATGTAACAGTATTCTCAAGACAATGGTCAAACTACTTGTGCTATCTCAAGAGGATCTTTGAGCGATGTTAGAAATATGGGATATCCTTGAATCCCAAGAAGAGCATCTTTGCAGTGTCCGAGGGTAACTTGCTTGGACACATCATTGCCAAAAGTGGGATCAAGGTAGATCTGGACAAAGTTTGGACCATCACGTAGATTCCCTACCTTGTGAACACGAAATCCATGCAACCCTTCTTGGGGAAGATCAACCTCTTCAGAAAGTCCATCTCTAATTATGCACAGATTATCAAACAAATACAAGAGATGACCAAGAGGGACATAGCATATAGTTAGGGAAAGAGGGAAAAGTAGTCGCTCACTCATATTAAGCAAGAAATGGCAGAGCCATCATCTCTGTACAACTCAAAGTTCAACAATATTTCATGCTCTACACTTCTTCTTCCAACACTTCACTCGTTGTGATGCTCACTTAGAAGGATGAGTTGAACAATGAATGACCCATCTCCTTCATGAGTGTGAGCCTGCAAGGACCAGAAATCAACTATCTTGCTGTGGAAAAGCAAGCTTATGTAGTATACAAAGCGGTGAAGCATTTCAAACTCTACCTACTGGAAAAACCATTGCATTATCTTTGTGCCACATCGAGCAGTGAGGTCACTGGTTTTTCAGTAAGAGCTGAGTGAGACAAGGGAAAACTAGATGATAGGACTCTAGGAGTATGATCTTGAAATCAAACCAATTCATACGATCAAGGGTCATGGTCTTTGTAGACTAGTAGTGGAAGCAGTTCATGTGCAAGAGGAAGAAGAACTCGCAAGATTGGAGCAAGAGATATAAATGTACAATCTTGAGCCAGCCTCACCCACTTTGCACAGAGACTCTTGGTACATAGAAGTGCGCCAATACCTTGAGCATGGCACCGTGCCCTCTCATATTTCTATGTAGTAGAAGAGGGCACTCTAACTAAAATATCTATCATACTAGCTGATGCACTAGGTGCTTTACGAAAAGGACTAGAATGGTATCTTGCTCAGGTGCCTGGAGGAACAAGATTCAGAAAAGGTTTTACATGATCTCCACCATAGCACACAAGGTTATACAGGCTAACTTCTATTGGCCTACATTATTTGTGAATGCACATGCTTATGCCTGCAAGTTTTCAGTCTCTCAGAGGTGCATCAGCAGAAACCAAAAGCCAGCAACCTTGATGCAGCCTGTTGCAGTGGAAGAACCATTCCAATAGTGGGACTTGAATTTGATTGGAAAATTTTTCCCACATTCATCAAAGTAGCATTGTTATACGCCAGTTGCCACAAATTATTTCATGCATTTGACAAAGGCAGTTCCGCTAAAACAAGTGAATAATCAGGAAGTCATCAACTTCCTATAGCAGAATATCATTTCTAGGTTCAGCATTCCCACATCACTTGCTTTTGACATTTCAATGTACTTTTCTTCATTAAATATTTATGACTTTCCATTTGAAAATGGTATTGTTTTAAAGCAATCTACTAATTACTATCCACAAGGAAATGGTCTTGCTAAATCCACAAAAAGGAACCTCATTCGCATCATCAAAAAGACCATTTTCTCTAAGTAGCGAAATGTGCACTCTACTCTAGTGAATGCTCTATGGGCTGACAGAGTCACACATAAGCCTTCTCTGAATACTTCCCCCTACTTCCTAGTATATGGAAAGGAAGCCATCCTCCCGTTGAACATTTACTTGTATTCTCTTTAGTTTTCCCAAGAATCCCAATGCAAGCCATGTCTTTTAGTTCAACATAAGATGGACACAATTCACAAGTTACAATAAGAAAGGATGAAAGAAAAAGATTTTTTTCACTCCACCAAAACCGTATCAATAGATGGATCGATAGAACGTGTTCAAGGAGTAGTAGATTCCGTGTGGGTGACTTAGTCTTAAAGTGGGACAAAGCCCATGAGGACAAAGAAAAGCACACTATCTTTCAATCCATATGTATTGGTCCTTTTACTATCCACAAGAAGCTTGGCCAACACACATATCGTCTCTAATCACTTGATGGGAAGACTGACTCTCTCCTTGTCAATAAACAAGACTTAAAATGTTATTTTCAATGAGTTCCAGGGTCGCGCCCCGCTCTATGTACATAGTCTTTAATTTTTTGTTGTTTTGTTTTCTTGGTTTCATGTTGTTTTTGTTTTTGCGAATAAGTATTGTGTCTCTGTGCGTTTTGGCTTTTGAATGTGCATGTGGCTGAATTTCAAAGAGCCTTATGATAATGTAGCCTTTGGATCATCATGTGACTGTCTTATTTGTGTTTTGTTGTAACTTTTTGCCAATGAAGTATTGATGAAAAATATGATTCGTCTATATGGAGAGTTTTGGTCAAACCATGAACATGTGTCAAGCCTGGGAAACCTCATGCCTATACTCAGTTTTTTTCTTTTGTCTGTTCAAACTTATCCAACTAGTAGAAACAGAGAAGGGGAAATCTAAATGAGAAAACATAAATTAGAGGTCCTTAAATGTTTCTCTAAAGAAACAACCTCTTATGCTATCAATAAATCAGGATCCCTCTTTCGCCCAAAAATAAATAACTTCCTATGCAAAATCCTTTTTAAAAAATAACAAAGGTGAAACAAGAGAAAGGATTCCTGTGCAGAGAGGTGAGGCAGGAAACTCCACCAGGGAATTGTCCAAGCTCACTAGAAGTGGAGAAATTCCTGTGTTCCTTTGTGATTCTGTCAGGGTATTGTCTAGGTCTCCTGGCAGTGGAGCAACACCAAAGATGAAAAACTATATAGTGAAAATACTAAGCTCGTGAGTTAAGCTACCCTTCCTAATTCGGAAAAATGTGATCTGGCTAAATCTTATGTTGTGTTCATCAAAGAAGGTAAAAGGTGAACCATGTCTACCCATGGGTTAAGTGGGGAAGCTGAAGTGATCTTCACGATGAATCAATACTCCCTGAAGGACCAAGGCCATGCACAAAAAATGAATCAAAACAGACAAGCTAGTATTCAACTAGTGTGTCAAGATGTGTTGTAGCAGCTGAAAAAACCTCCAAAAATTTGGCTTGTGCTCAAATTTTGGAGCCTTCCTTTGTTTTTCATTTATGGTTGCAAACAATCAAGCTCATTCCATGAGCTCCCTCAGAGTATTTTCACCCCTTTTGCTTGATTGACCAACTGTCATGTTTTGGCATGTTAATTGCTTTGTCATGATTGGGGTCCTATTCTCGTGATTTTGAAGGTTTGTCTTTGCGTGTTTGAGTTGTCCTAGCTATGTAAACATCACTCACAGTCATACACAAAGTCTTAAGCAATGTTGCACCAGTGTCGTCACGGTCATCTTATATTCTATCTCACATGTTGTAGTTGTTACTTTTGGGTCTAGATAGTCTCATTGAGGGTAATGGTTTCTCTTGTCTTCTGCTGGGCTATGTTGTCGTGTCATCAAAGTACACTAAGTGTGTGATCACAATGTCAAGTTCTCACAAGTTCACTTGCCTCCCTCAGTTAGCCATTCTCCTCAAAACCTTTCCAACCAGGAAACTCTGCTTAACTAGACCCTGACTGAGCTGCACTACAAAGTCTCAGCCCTCAATGATACTTCTTTACTTCCTGGAACTGTATAGTGTTGAGACCCTCTTCCCCAGGACAGTTGCACTATGAAATCCCAGATGTGAGTAACTCACCTTCCTTTCCATAATTTCCGAAACTTGCCTCAAGACTAATATGAACTATGCATTTCTTTGGATTAGTCATCAAGCCTCCTCCCTGCCTGTTGGAACCCCTTAATGCATAGAGACTTGAGCCTTCCTTTCCTCCCATAACTACACAAAGGTGTCCTCCACTATACTCCCTCAATCGGGACTCACTCATTCCAGAAACTGCATAGATATGTCTTCTCTGGTCCCTCTATTACCCAGTCCTACCTTCCCTCAAAAAATTGCGCAGACCTTCCTCCCAGGGTCTCACTTTGTAGCTACCACTAATGATCTCAACTACACAATCTTGCCTCCCAGTGGCCTCTGTGAAATTTTTCCCAGCAGTGAAGACTATGCTCCAGAGTTCCTCAGTTAAGCCTAAGTTACGCTCTTCATAGTCTCAGTGACCAGTCTCCCTCCCTTTCACCTAGAACTGTGCAATGCGTAGTTTCTTGGCCCTCATCCCAGCGTATCGTTCATCTAGGGACCAGTCCATGGATGAAAATGCATCATCTTAGACTAGGAGGTTTTGGATTTGATCTCATCCCATCATGAGTGAATTGCAGGAATAGGTACAATGTTAGATCATGGTGAGATGATGAAGGAGATGAAGAAGGAGTGAACATGTTAAGAGACTGAATTGCAACTGGATGAACTAAAGAATCTCAGCAAGAGCAAGCAAAGGGAACACATGCATGCAACCATCTTTCAAGAGCAAACATCATTGAAGACCCCGAAATGTTAAGACATGCGGAGGAGAAAAGAAAGCACATCCAAGAACACATCCATCACTCAGCAGCAACCACAAATTAACATTTCCACCACAACAAGCTAGTCCATGTCAGCAGTGTCATGTCAAGTTGTGTCATGAACTATCAAAGGCCAAATCACTATTATGGATCATATTTGTTCTAAATCAAATGTAATGTAATGTGAAATTCCAATGAAAACACATGAATATGAAGAGTCATGTCAGTTGAAAAGTCATGGAAGTTGAATGGTCATGAGGCTATCCCAATAGTCATAAGGGTCAAATATCACCCTTGGTTATATATACCCCTCCCATTGTATGAGGAATGACTTTTCACCTTATCTCCTCACCGAAGGATTGAGAGTTTTCAGACAGTTCTTTGAGGAGCAAGGAGTGGCTCCAATGCCTCACTGTTGGGGCTAGTGATGTATGGTTTAGATATGTGTCTTGGAACCTTTGCTTAATACAAAACCCTTTTAAGGCCAACACGTTTTCATGCATGTTTTCTACATGTTTGTAAGACTATTCTTTCAGTATTTGTAATTCATGTTTGTTTCACATATACTAATATAGTTGAAATATTTCAGCTGTTTTGGTACTTACCTTGTTGGGATTGTGTTGTATTGGTTATCACTATTGTCTCATCCATGTGGTCTACTTTGCAGGATACTAGATAGACCTTCCTTGTCTACTGGTTGTAACGACCGCCACATCCATTGTGCACTATTTTGGTGGATGGTGGACAGGCCTTCCCTTTTACTTCGGTTTTAACGACTGCCGCATCCGTAGTGGACTATTCCGCTGGATGCTGGACAAACCTTTCTTGTTCGCATGTGTCTCTTCCTCTCTTCCTAGATGGTAATATTACCTTTCACTTAGAGCCTCACTTTACTCCATTCTCCCCCCACAGTTTGCAGTAAGAGAACCTAGACACAATTACATTACACACTCATGAGACACACTCACCTCACTTTTGAGAACCCCAGTGTAACACTCTCATATGCTCAATAGCAAGAGCTAAGGCAAATGTCTAAGCAAATTGCAACTGGGCCATCATACCAGATGGGACTCCCACACCAAATAGTGTGAGGTATAATTGCAGCTTCATACCAGGGAGATCCCGTAAATGTTCGCAGATCCAACACCACCAACAAACCCATAACATGAAAATCATTTTCCTTAAAATGAAAATTGATATGGTCGAACCACAATGTTTCCTAATATTTTTGGGACACTATCTTTACCTCCACCTACAGTCAAATGATATTATCATAACCCTTCTACTATAGCACGTACCCAATAATACTAGAGGAATATTTTTCCATCCCACACGCTAATTTCAGATCAGCCCCGAGTGTCAAGTGCACACTATTCCATATGGAAAAATATGGAAATATTATGAGTTAAAAAAAATAAATTGGCAAAGAAAAATTTAAAGCGATTCAAATTTGAAAGGGAGGGGTGCGTTCGCTGTTAGATGGCAGGCTTGGCTGGTGGGGCAGACATAAGACACATAACTTTGTGTTACAAAAATGATAAGGGGCGGGCCTTTGGGCTGATAGGGTGGATGTAAGACGCATTGCTTTGTGTTACAGAAATCCGTTGGGGTGGGCCTCTTGGCGGTTGCCTGTCCGTAAATAGAGGAGTAGCTTGGTCGTGGGGTTGTATCTAGTATATGTTTTTTTTTTTTTTTTTAATCTAGGATAATCAGTAACTGGTGAGAGTTATCTTGAACAGACCCAGGATCAAATCTAAATCGCAGTTTGGTCATGGGGTTGTATCTAGTATATGTTGTGTGTTGTTTAGGTGCGGTGCCTGTGGCAAGGATCATTTGTTGCATTGTCGACGTGTGTCGTGAAATAACAATAAGATAGCATGGCTACCATTTAAATTGCAATGTTTTTTTATTGCATTGTTTACAATTGGTGAACATAGCATTTAATGTTTAGAAACATTCTATTACATTCAATGAGATTCGGTAGAGAAAAAGTAATTGATGCATGTGGGAAGGTAAAGAAATTTTAGAGTCAAAGGAATGACCGAGCTAAAGCAAAAACATAGCTAAAGAAATTTTAACACAGATTCTTTTTTTTTATGAAATTGCTTTGGGGAAAAAATATTTGAATTTAAGTTTATGTGATTCATATCATAATCTATAAAGAAATTTTTAGGAAGAAGTTATATAGAAGATTTTGATCAACGCATTTCAGACCAACAAGTGTGGTTCATCATCAAGACATGATCAACATGACCAAAATCTTCTATATGACTTCTGCCTAAAAATTCCTCTATACATAACTTCTGCCGAATTTTTTTTTTTTTTTTTTACTCATTTTATGGTGGATGTATAGTAACCTTTGACAGGGTCCAAGTTAGGCACAAAGGCCAAGCCCTCGCCAGTAGCCTCATAAGAAGTTGCGGACCCCGGGACAAATATAGATATATATAAACAAAAGACGAAAAAATTGCATGCGAACAAAAGAATAGCAGCTTATATGTTTATCCTTCAGAAATTAAACCAAGCTAGGCATAGACGTAGTATATAAAAGAACTAGAAATGGGAGAATTTATTGAAACAGTGCCAGAGAGGCCTATAAACCTTGGAAAATAAAAGTAGAATGAAATCTGCCCAGAAGACATTTTCTGGACTGAATAAATGCACTTGTGGTAGGGTCACATTGTGGAACGCCAACCCAATACCGGAGCCATCCCCGGCAGTCGTTGGGTTTTAACGTAAGTCGAGTCTGAAGACAACTCTCCCGCGAAACTAAGGCGCAACACCAGAGCATGTAAATCCCCTACGTAAAATTTAAAGCAGAAGAAAAGAACTGAAGGAGGTTAGAAGAAAAAACTGTTTTCGAAATTTAGGAGTCGAAGAAAACTTTGGATGGTTGATGGACTAACCGCCACTGAATCAACGACTCTACCTGTGATTAAGGAAAAGTAATGGATTTAGTGGCTGGAGAGAACTTCAGTACTCACAATGGTTGCAAATAACAACAGGGAAACATAAATTACAAGTTAAACCCTAAGCTAAAAAAAATAAAAGAGAGCAGATATAATTGAATTTAAATAGAAATCGGTAAAGAAATATTTGAGCAAGAACGGCTATAACTCTGAATATATGACTGTGGCCGTGATAAGAAAAAATACATAGCAGTCGAATACTCCATATAGAAGAAAAGAATCCAGCATTGGATGTTTATGTAAAGGATCAAAATATTAATACAACAAACGTTGAAAATGACTTTTAGTTAAAGAAAAGTCTTGACATGTGCCTGTGGCTGTCGGGATTCGCATGCAGCTGTAGATATTTTGAATGTTAGCTGGACTCTAGGGAGGCTTGAATATGTATATAAATTTAAATAAATATTAGAATTTGTTGACACTAATTTTTGGTGATAATTATATTAAAGTTCATTTATCTAGTGATCATCACGACAAAAACCACACTTTCATAGTTTATCATCACAACAAAAACCACACTTTCATAGTTTATCATCACAACAAAAACCACACTTTCATATAAATGATATAAGCTTTAATTCAATAAATATTAAAATTATAAGATTATCAAATGCATTATTTTATTTTTATGATAAGATTCGTTAACTCTTTATTAAAATAAATAAATCTTAAATAATTAAAACATCAATATTTTAAAAATAAATAAATGAAAGTAAATTTTAAAAATATATGGAAATGAAAGAAAACAATACATATAAATAATAATAATTAAAATTTATGAGTAACCATTCTTTCAAATATTTTATATTTAACTAATATTAAATATAATTAAGAACATTTATAATTATTTTAATATTGGAAAAAACGAAGTAAACATTAAAATAAATTTATTATCTCGGTAGGTGAAACCCTTCAGCCGAAGCGCTCACGAGTAAATAGAATTGCAAACGAAACCCTGGAGCGGTAGTCCGGACATGTGTCTGTACCTATGGAGATTCGCATGCACCTATATATATTTTTCATGGCATACAACCTGCATGTATCTGCAAAGGGTACAAAGACAGCCAAATGAAACCCCAGAGTCAAAAGCTTCAGAGGTGAAACCCTTGAACCAAGTATATAGGTTTGTAAACAAAATCCTGCAGTGGTGGTCTTCACATGTACCTGTTGCTTTCGGGATTCATATGCATCGCTAGATATTTTGCATGTGGGACAACTAGAATATCTGGAAGCTTCGAGGACAAATGAATTATGATAGCTGAAGACTCTTCTGGATAATTTAAAATTATTTTTTTTGTCATGACATTGGTTGAACCTTTAATAAAAGAAATAAATCTTCACTCTTGTATTGAAAAGCAAAATAATTAAATAAAACATTAATAGTTTAGTGATAAATAAATAATTGTAAATTAAAAAAACTAAGGAAATCAACTAAAATAATAATAATAATAAACATAAATATATATTTTTGTAAATATATTATATTACGTTAATATTAAATAAAATCTAACTTTTTTTATAATTATTTTAATATTTTGAAAAAAACATGTAAAAATTGAAATAAATTTCTTATCAAATTGATCATAAATTATTAATTTTTATTAATTTTTTTGTCATTAATTTTAGCAATAAAATAGTTTTAAATATAAAATTAATAAATGAAATTAGTAGTAAATTTATTATATTAATACGTGATTAATAAGTTCATAGTTTTCTTAAAAATATGTAAATAATAATAATGATAATAATAATAATAATATTAATATATATTTTTTTAAATATATCATATTAAATTAATATTAAATAAAATTTAACCTTTTTATAATTATTTTAATATTGGGAAAAAACATGTAAACATTGAAATAAATTTCTTAGCAAATTGATCATAAATTACTAATTTTTATCAATTTTTTTGGTCATTAAATTTAGCAATAAAATAGTTTTAAATATAAAATTAATAAATGAAATTAGTAGTAAATTTACCATATTAATACGTGATTAATAAATTTATAATTTTTTAGTTTTCTTAAAAGAATAAAAAAAGAATTAGAATTATTTTATACACTTACATTTAAAAAAAATCATAGGTATTTTTAAAAATTATGGTTTGCCCGAACAACGAAAAATGAGACATCGTAAACAAAAGGCACATGGAATTTCGTTATACATTTTTAATATATGGTGGTGGTTGAATATTCAACAATAGTTTGATTCACGGCATCCAAAATAAAGTTGAAGTAAAATAATATATAAATAATTAAAAATTAGATATAGAAAAGGCTACGACATAAATAAAATCTAGAGTATATAAAGGGAAAGGTAATTGGATAATATTTTGGTTGAATTTGTTTAGTGTTTAATTCATTCTATTTATATATATTTTTACATTATTTTAATTTTGTTTTAATATGAATAATAATTATAGCTAACCATGATTTAATGTTGCATTGTGACAAAGATTGTTTTAATATGAAAATCAACCACGGTCAATCATGTTTATTTTAGGGTTTGTAATATTTACCATAGGGTTCATATATCTTGGGCTATAATATCAATCCATTGGGTTTAATATTATTCACTTGAGTTTAGAATCCCTTGGGTTTTTAGTGTTAATCCCTTGGGTTTATTAATATAGGCGTTCATATTCCTAGTGTATAATATTATTCATATGGTTTATAATAGTAATCCTAGGGTTTAATATAAATCCCTTGGGTTTAATATAAATCCCTTGGGTTTATAAACATGGTCAACCATCATTGACCATGGTCTAGCATCACATTGTGACAAAGACACTCTGAATATGAATATAAACTATGCTCAACCATTATCGACCATTGTCAATCATGGTCAACCATGGTCCAACATCACATTGTGACAAAGGCTGTCTCAATATGAAAATGAACCATGGTCCAAGGTCGTATTGTGACGAATATTGTCTCAATATGAAAATAAATCATGGTGAACCACCGTCCAATGTCACATTTTGACAAGGATTGTCTCAATATGAGAATCAACCATCCTCAACAATGTTTTTTTTACGGTTTGTAAAATTTATATTAAGGTTTATAAAGCGTCTGTTTTTAATATTAATCTCTTGGGTTTATAATCCTTTGGGGTTTTATTGTTAATACATTGGGTTTATTAATCTAAAGGTTCATATTTCTAGCATATAATATTATTCATAGGGTTTATAATATTAATCCCAAAGTTTAATATAAATCCCTTGGGTTTATAATCATGGTAAACCGTGGTCAACCATGGCCCGTGGTCACATTATGAAAAAGATTGTCCCAATATGAAAATCAACCATTGTCAACCATTGTAAACCATCGTGAACCATGGTCAATCATGGTCAATCATGGTCCAATGTCACATTGTAACAAAGAGTGTCTCAATATGAAAATCAACCCTGGTAAGGCACGATCAGCCATGGTCCAATGTTGCATTGTGACAAAGATTGTCTCATTACAAAAATTGGTCATTGTCAGCATGGTCAACCATGGTCCAATGTCACATTGTGACAAAGAGTGTCTCAATATGAAAATTAATCATGGTCAACCATGCTTATTTTACCATTTATAATATTTATCATAGGGTTTATATAGCTTGTTTTATAATATTTCTCTTAGTGATTCTCATAGAATTTTCTAAATATGAAAATCAATCATGGTCAATCATGGAAAACATTGGTCACACATGGTGGACCATGGCTAATTATGGACAATCATGGTTAACCATGGTCAACAATGGTCCAACATCACATTGTGAAAAATCTTGTCTCAATATGAAGATCAAACATGGTCCAACATTGCATTGTGACAAAGATTGTCTCAATGTGAAAATTAACTATGGTCAATAATCATGGTCACACAATGACAAATATTGCCTCTTGGTCCAATGTAACATTGTAACAACTGTGGTCGATCATGGTCTAACGTTACATTATCACAAAGATTGTCTTAATATGAAAATCAAGTATGGTCAAGCATGGTCCAATGTCACATTATGACAAAGATTGTCTGAATATGAAAATCATGGCTAACCATTGTCCAACGTCGCACTGTGGTAAAAATTGTGTCAATATGAAAATCAATGATGGTTAACCATGGCCAACCATGTTAATTTTAGGGTTTATAATATGTATGCAAGGATTTATATACCTTGGGCTTATAATATTAATCCCTTGCATTTAATATTATTCTCTTCATTTTATAATCCCTTGGATTTATTAATCTAAGGGTTTATATTCCTAGCGTGTAATATTATTCACAGGGTCTATAATATTAACCTTAGGGGTGAATATAAATTCCCTGGGTTTTAATAATGGTCGACCATGGTCTACCATGGTCTAATGTTAATTATGGTTGACCATGGTCAACCATGGTCCAATGTTAATTATGGTCGACCATGGTCAACCATGGTCCAATGTCACATTGTGACAAACATTGTCTCAACATGAAAATCGACCATGTTCAAACATTATCAAATACCATCAAACATGGTTAAGCATGGACAACCACGGTTCTATGTTACTTTGTGATAAAGATCGTCTCAATATGAAAACTAGGCATGGACAAATATGGTCAACCACATTCAATCATGGTCAGCCATGGTCAATCATGGTCAATATGAAAACCAACCATAGTCAATCATGGTCAACCATGGTCCAACATCATATTGTGACAAATATTGTCTCAATATGAAAATTAAAAATGCTCAAATTGTGAAAAATATTATCTCATGGTCAACTATCATATTGTGACAACAATGGTCATTTATGGTCAACCATGCTCCAACATTGCATTGTGACAAAGGTTGCCTCAATATGAAAATCAACCACGGTCAAGAATTTTAAACCATGGTCAACCATGGTCCAACATCATATTGTTACGAAAATTCTTTCAATATGAAAATCAATCATGGTCACCCATGGTCCAATGTCACATTGTGACAAAGATAGTGTCAATATAAAAATTAACCATGGTTAACCATGTTTCTTTTAGGCTTTATATTATTTATCTAAGGGTTTATATACCTTCAGTTTAATATTATTCCCTCGGTTTTTTAATATCAACCCCTTTGGTTTATAACATCAATCCCTTGAGCTTATTAATCTAAGGGTACATATTGCTAGGGTGTAATATTATTCATAATGATTATAAAATTAATCCTAGGGTTTAATATAACTCCCATGGGTTTATAATATAAATTCCCTGGGTTTATAATTGCATCATCACAATGATTGTCTTGATATGAAAATGAATCATCGCCAACCATGGTCCAACATCGCATTTTGACAAGGATTGTCTCGATGTGAAAATCGACCATGCACAACAATGGTAAACTAATTATTTTATGGTTTATAATATTTATTTAAGGGTTTATATACCTTGGCTTTAAAATATTAATCTCTTGGGTTTAATATTATTCCCTTGGGTTTATAATCCCTTGGTATTTTAGTATTAATTCCTTGGTTTTATAATATCGATCCCTTGGGTTTATTAATCTAAGGGTTCATACTCCTAGGGTATAATATTATTGATAGGGTTTATAATATTATTCCTAGGGTTTAATGTAAATCCCTTGGGTTTATAATCATGGTCGTGCAAGGTCAACCATGGTCCAACATCACATTGTGACAAAGATTGTCTCAGTATGAAAATCAAGCATGGTCGACCATTGTCAACCCTCATCAATTATTGTCAACCATGGTCCAATGTCACTTTGTAACAAAAATTGTCTCAATATGAAAAATAACCATTGTCAAGCATGGTCAACCATGGTCCAACATCGCATTGTGACAAGGATTGTCTCAATATGAAAATCAACCATCGTTAACCATGTTTATTTTAGGGTTTACAATATTTATTTTAGGGTTTATATACTTTGATTTTATAATATTCATCCCTTAGATTTAATATTACTCCCTTGGGTTTATAATTCATCGGGGTTTTAGTATTAATTTGTTGGGTTTATTACTCCCTTGGTCAAATGATGGTGAGCCATATGCAAACCATGTTCAACCACAGTCAATCATGATCAACCATTGTCAACCATAGCAAAACCATAGCCAATCATAGTCATGTAATTGCTAATCGTAATCATTCATAGTAAGGACATTGTTAGCGATGTCAATAATGGTAAAACATCATGGTCAACCATGGTCCAATGTCATGTTGTGCCGAAGATTCTCTCAATATGAAAATCATCCATGGTCAACCATGGTTAACCATGTTTGTTTTAAGGTCTATAATATTTAACTTATGGTTTATATACCTTGTGTTTACAATATTAGTGTCTTGGGTTTAATATTATTCCCTTCAGTTTTAGTATTAATCCCTTAAGTTTACTAGTGCCTTGGGTTTATAATATCAATCCCTTGGGTTTATTAATCTAAAGATTCATATTCCTTGGGTATAATATTATTGATAAGGCTTATAATATTAATCTGTTGGGTTTTTACTATTAATCCCTTGGGTTTATAATAGTAAGCCATTGAGTTTATAATATTAATAATTCCTTTGGTTAATAATATCAAGATTTATAATATTATTGATAAGATCAATAATATTGTCATATTATTATAACACAATAATTATTATAATAAATTGCCATTATAATTGTTATAATTATTATTATATCTATAATATAATAATAGTAATATTTTATAATATAATTATTTTTATTTCATTATTATTTTATTTGTATATTAATATTAATATTGATATTAATATTAAATCTATATCCATTTATGTTTATAGACTTGTGTCAACCGCATTTATTATTGTGGTTGTGATAGTGATATATCAAATACACTTACACTATGCAAATACCATTGTATATCTAAAAGGTCCAATCAAAATATAATGGTATAAAAAAAGAAATTTGAACACCGCTACATATGTCAACCTTCGTTGAGGGCATATATTTATATCATGAGACAAAGTGTAATAATATATCAAGTGAAATCTTAACACTACACACATTGTAGGCATGATAATAGATGTGATGGATACCCCTCAAGTGCCTCCTATCGACTTCATGTCATTATCCAGGAGTTTGATCTACGAACTAGTAGTACCTTGGAGCTTGTAGACCTGAGTGGAAGGCTTCCTTGTGGTCAATAGTGGGTTTACATTATTAGCTCATGATTAGTCAAGTGCCAGCTCATCTATTCACACTTAGTGGACTGTACATGGTACCTTGCAGTCCATTCTCGTTAATGATGGATTCTCTTGAATCTATTACTAGTTTAACTCATTGGCTAGGAATCAAGTGGTTTCAACCATGCTCAACATCACCTCATCTATTCGCATGGTGTAGATTAATCCCATTAGGTTTATGTCAAAGACCTTGGGTTAGGGATGTATCACTCTTATATGGAATCCTTCCTAGTTTGTGTTGGAGTTATGTATCATTTATATACTTTGAGGACTATCTTGAGAGACTTTTATGTCTATCATGTGTACATAGTCCTACTGATGAATATTGGAACATAGATCCACATTGTATTTGTTGGTGGCTATGCTATATCTTTTGAGTCACATTGATCCACTATGTATTTCTTCATAGCCATGTTCTAGAATTTCATGCCATGGATCTGTATTGTATGTTTTAGTGGCCATGTTGAGTATCAATTTTTGACCATGTATGGGTATGCCCTCCTCGAGGATTTTATCATGAAAAATGAGACTTCAACTTCTGGTGTCTTCTTATCTGATTCCTTGGATTTTTCTCCTCCCTTTTATTTTGACCTTTTAGCTCTGTTACAATGCATTTTAGCCACGAGTTACTCTTCTAACTTAATGCATTAGGGGGCATATGTTATTAGCCTATTTTTCTCCCTCAGGTTAGTACTTAGCAGTCATTATCTTCATTGACCTTTTTACAGACCTTAGCCTCTCCTCTTCTTAGTCTATGTCCAAACCCCATAGATCCCAACTTGTGTGTGTAGTTGGAATCTTCCAATTGCATGGAGGACACCATGTTTGTGTAGTTATAGCCTAAATTTCATTGTTTTTCTATGCAGTTGGGAGACTTATTGATACGTCCCAGTACTGAAACAAGAATGTTGCAACTCATAAGGCTACCAGATTAAATTATTAACTTGGGGTTCGTAAAAACTTAAGAGGTGTCAGCATTGTATGTGCAGCATGAAATGTGTCCTTATTGCATTGAGCTAATGAAGTGAATGTCATAAAATCTAACCTAAACTCATTGTAGAAATAAACCATGCTTCTCTACTTGCAAACAAATCAAATAAACTATTATACCTTTAAAATGGAAATCATTAACCTAATTGAAAATTTCTTCAAAAAAATAAAGTTAATCTATAGCACATAACTAGGAAATTCAAAAACTAAGTCTAATTCAGTTGCATTGAAGAGTTTCAAATGTGAAAATTGCTTTCCAACTCTATTTCTTGTTTTATTCTTCTAGTGGAGGAATGATGGGTCTAAAGTGGTTCTTAGGTCTCCCTAATAATGAGTTTATATCCAAGGGGTAATTATTCATATATACTAAGTCAAATTTGTGGTGGGGATTAAAACTGGTGAAGGAAAGTAATGCTACAAGTTTTCTATTAGTGATTGCTACATGAGGCTCGTAATGTTACAAGAGTGCCAATCTTACTAAATTCCCAAGTAAATCAAATTAAAATGTGTTGATTTTTTTTATTATTAAGTAGGAAATCTTAGGTATCCACTGCAAGTGAAGTCACTCTAAAATACCCTTGTTAACACGTGATGAAAAATAGCAGAAGATTACTACTCTAAAAACTGGAAATTCAAGAACTAGTGAGCTAGTTAGCCTATCAAATTCCAAACTTAATCAAGTGAAAATGAAATGGGGTATATTTTATTACTAACTTAAATGCTCTTACGACCTAATAAAAGTTGAATCAAGTCAAATGAAGCTCATTAACACATTATAAAAAATAGCATAAAATTACTACTATTTTTCTACAAGGGACTTCTAGAAATTCTAGATTTGTGAACTAGTAAACCAATCCAAGCAGCTCAATGATGAATATGAATTTTCAAAGTTTTTCTAAGGATGAATAAGTATTGTGACTCTATAAATAACCTGAAAAATAACTTACTTCAATCATTTAACCAAATCGTACAACAAAATAAGCATCAAAACTAAATGCAGAAATAAGAAAAACAAGAGTAAGAGATGCATGTGAATAAGAAGTGAAAAGAAGAAAATAAAATTTATAGAAAAGGGATATGAGACTCCTGGGGTGGCTAAGCCCAAGGATACATTGATTCCTATGAAGGATACCAAGCTTTAGATGCTAAAAATGGCACCAAACTTCATTATTTGAATCAATCCAAGTACATCCGTGTTAGAAATGGAAGTGAAGCTACAAAGGAACAAGTTTTGTCCACAAGAAGACTAAGAAATACATGCACCTAGAGGAAAATTCGAATTGTTACTTATAAAAAGTGATGAGGATTCATTATCCTTGAAAGAAGGAAGCTTTCCCCTCCAAAATCCCTCAAATAGTTGATTTGGTTCCCAACACTAGGAATCTGCATTAAATGACAGGGAACACATCCCTAGATCTTCTCAACCAATGGAGCTCCAAAATTCGTCAAAATTTCATGATAATTTGTTAATTTATTATCCAATATTGATCCATACTATAGTAAGTAGAATTTCCTAGAATATCTCCTCCGCCAAGTCTTCATAATCTACAAATATTCTCACAATATTCTTCAAAAATAAATAATATTAGGCACAAATATGCAATTATCTCTAAACCTTCCTAATAAACATGTTAAAGTTAAAAATATGTAATCTAATGCAAAACAAGAGGTTTAATATGTTGAACTATGGTCATAAGGGCCTTAATTTATGTTTAATTTAGAATCCCATCATACCCCAATGCTGAAAGCCTTGCTCATACTATGAGAAACATAGTGACCTAATTATGCTTCATTCATGGCCCTCGTGGCCTCTCTCTTGTACATTCCTCTATCCTTTCCCTTAATAAGCTTGGTTGTAGGTCCTGCAAGGACAAGCAAATAAATGTAATTTTTATTTTCATGATTGTTTAGCAATCCTTCAAGCAGAAGAACATAACTTTCTCCTTTGTAAGTGAACTTTGTTGGCTTGTAGATACATTGAATTCACACCCTCTCCCTTGACACCTTCATTCCATTTTCACTTATTTTTACAATTTAACAATTTGTGCATAGAAAAATTATATTGTTTCTATTTTGATGGTGAATTCATTCTTGCCTTTTGTTTCTAGCTTCTCTCTTTTGTGCCCTAGATGATTTCCTAATGGGATCTGGAGTTCTCTTTTTTTATTAGGTCTCTTTTAGGCAATGCATTTTTGTTTGTAGCACAATTTTTTCCTCTCCTTCTTCCTTTTTAAGTTTTTCTTTTGCCTAATCTCCATATTCTTATACTTATTCATTGGCTTATTATTCTCTGTAGGTTTTAACCCCATACAGAAATTACCTACATACGAATTCTAAAACATAAAAAAATAAACAATGTGACAACATAACACATAAAACACATATACATTGAGATTTTCTCCTAGATCCCAAAACCGAGACTACCAGCTTGATTTTTCAATATGTTCCTTTCAATGTTACAATACATATTTATAAATGCCAGAGCATCCAATACCATGGATCGAAAACTATCGCGTCCAAAACCATGGACCAAAAACCATCCCATCCAAAACCATGTGCGAAAATCATGCACAAAACCCTAGGTAGGTCCGCCCAATATAATATAGGGTCCCAAAAATAAGCGCTACCCCAGACCTCATAGAGGGGGGTTAATTGCACCCCTCAAACCCCCTATGACCCCCCCGCTACGTAATCGGCACAAAGAAGGGGGGGCTCCATCCCCCCTCTAACCCCCGAGTTAACTACCTCGGCTAGTCGTTGAAATAATATAACACAACCCAACATTCTCCTTCTTCTTGGATGTGGGATTTCTATGGTTAGATACACCTCCATAGCCTTCAATATAACTTTTCAATGTTGGAAAGGAAATTCCCTATTTTTGCTACAGATTTTAGAAATTTATGTGTAATATGGGCTTTTAAGAAAAAGGAAAGAGGAAAAAACTTATTATATTTCCTGGAGGAAGGTTTATTTCATGCTCACCCAAAAATAATAGCAATTCCTCTTATTATCAGGCTCAATTCAAAGGAAACATCCATATTTCATTTTTTATTTGTAAAATTTTATCAAAATTTTCGCATAGGTTGTACTACTAAAAGAAATGAAAATTTTGTAGGCTTCTTGTTCAGATATGGGGAGGATAAATATGTATTTACCCTTCCTTTGGATGTTTTCCTTCAAATCCTAGGATTTGGTGGTGGAATTCCTCAAAATCGAGGTCTTTTTCAACAACTTAGGACTTCCTATAACATCTTTGGTTTCTCCTATAGCATCTTTGTTTCTCCTATAGCACATAGTCTTTCTCTTCTATAGCATCCATGTTTCTCCTATAGTAGTTATGACTGATCTTGTAGCACCTACAAGTCAACTGTGTATCTCTTCTGTGGCACCCTATGAAACCCCTAGTATTATCTATCTTGAACCTCAATGATCATTGATACAACTGAAGTTGAACCTTGTTCTTCTATTTCCTTCTGTGATAGTGGGATTAGTGTGTTTGGGTGACTTGTCTTTTGTATGAATTTCTTGTCTTAACTATTGTCCCCACTCCTCATAATCATAACCCTTATTAATTTGGCTTTTCCATGTTGCATGAGTGAGGGAGTTAGCTTCACTTAACTATTTTAGGGTGGTCAATACTATCGATCCATCCTTACCTTATGTTGTAACGGCTACAACAACACTCAAAAATTTTTCCCATGCTTCATTATGGAGGATCCCTTCTAAATTACAATAGCTCATCTTGCACTAACCTAGGTACTTGTGCTTTGATTTAGTCTCATTGATACAACTGAAGTTGAGCCCTGTTCTTCTATTTCTTTCTGTGATAGTGGGATTAGTGTGCTTGGGTGACTTGTTTTTTGTACGAATTTCTTGTCTTAACTATTGTCCCCACTCCTCAAAATCATCACCCTTCTTAATTTCGCTTTTCCATGTTGCATGAGTGAGGGAGTTAGCTTCACTTAACTATTTGAGGGTGGTCAATACTATTGATCCATCCTTACCTTATGTTGTAATGGCTACAACGACACTGAAATTTTTTTCCCATGCTTCGTTATGGAGGATCCCTTCTAAATTACAACAACTCATCTTGCACTAACCTAGGTACTTGTGCTTTGATTGAGTCTCATCCTTTGCATCATGTCTTGTGTTTGCTCACTTTGTTTACTATTTAACTCACATGTTGATCCCTTAAATTGGTTTCCACCCAGTTCTGGGCTTGGCTTAGAGAGTTGCGCAATCCTTAAGGGAAACCATCCTTGATCTTGAGAATTGTGTAGTTTAAGCTGGTAGTGAACCTTCAACTCCAAAATTGCATAGTGTTAGTTGACAGCCACCCTTCATGCAAGGAAATTGTGTAGAGAATCATAGGCAGCCCAGAGCAACTCAACCCATAAATTGTGCAGAAGCCTCTTGCTAAGAAGTTGATCAGTGCATCAGCTAGTGAGTTGTTAAGTCCTTTCCAGAATTACGCAATCTCTCGAGGTAATGCATGGCAGTTTTTCCTGAAAAAGAAAATGAAAAAATAGAAGAAGCGTCCCTAGAAAATAGTGATATATTTTTAGCAGTTCGAAGAAGGCGCTTGAGTTATTTTGGAAACTCTGCCAAGTGTCGTTTTTCCTTGATTTTTTTCCTTCACATCATAAACCCTAAATTGGCTGAATCTATTTAATCGAAACTGCCCAAGCTCATTTCCACATTCAATCTTAGAGCTCTAAAATTCTTGAGGAGATCAAGAAACCTTTAGTGCAATCGTCGTTGTTTTTCCTGGTAAATTTTTATTTTTTAGTGTTTTATCGCTTTTTCTCTCACTTTTTCTTGTTTAGATTCTGAGAGTGTTGTTTCACTCATCTTGTTAGAAGAATACTATCATTTTAACTTAGTTTAGATTGTAGAAGTGTTGTTTTAAATTTTTCATTGCCTTTCCCAAGTGTCACATGCTTTACCCCGGTTTTGCATTAACGGTTGTTCTTGCGGTGACTCTCTCCACTTGCTTAATTTTACTTCAATTTGATTGATTCCTACACTTGTTTCACTTGCATGCATCATCACTTAGTTAGATATGCACTCACCATATCACCATCCTTCAGATATTCTCGACTTCACACTCCCCTTGGGAAGATTTGGGCTTCTGTTTCCCGGATCTCACTTTCCCTTGAAAGAATTACTCATTCTGGGATCTCAAGGCCTCTTAATTAGCTTCTATAGCTATGCAGAGTCTACCTTAGACTAGCTCTAGTTACGCACTACATAGTTCCAGGAGCTACTTTCCCAGTCCTAGTCATTGAGACTGTGCAATGTGGAGTATCTCCTAACATGTGCTCATACTGAACTGTGCATTGTGTAGTTCTAGTCAGAAACCTCCCTCACAGACCATTGGGACTGCATAGTATGTAGTTCCAGCAGGTAGTTAGTCACCTATCTAAACCATAATTTCAAAATTTATCCTAGTATTAGCCTCGTTTTTTGCTTGATCTGATGTTGAAGTCGCTTTTCGTTTTAAACTAAAATTTTCATGCCATGAGTGTCCTCTCTATCTCCAGGTACAATATTTATTGAGCATGTCTCTAGCAGTTACAGTTAACATGGCCTCCAATGGAGCTCCATCAAAGGAAACTACCAAGAGTAGTACTAGGGAAGTAGTTGAGAAGGTGTAATTTAACGTGCTAGTTTATGCAGACACTTAGTTGTTCATTGAGAAGGGCACCATGTTGACATGGCAGAAGGTCAAGGATACTTTTGCAGAGGACTCCAAGGAAGGCTTAGAGGACAGGTAGGTTTATATTAGTATCCAACTATTAGGCTTATACAAGGTTACATGTAGGTACCCCGCCTTCCCATGTGTGAGCATTATTAGCGGGATTGTCTCACACAAAGATACAAAGACTATTATATTCATAAGTGATAGTGGGAGAGAGATTTCCACCTTGACGACAGAGAAATATAATAAGATGTATCATTTACCTCAACCAGTGAGGCATATGGACACACATTTCTATGCCACCCATAGGCAGGTGAACACAAGAGATATAGTCAAGTTCTGGGTGAAAGAGTGGTTAAAGTTTATACAAATAGTCATTCCTATTTACAAGACAAAGTCTCTCAGGAAGGCCTACCAGTTATTGATCATATTTTCATGTTGAATATATGGTCAAGCGAGCACTGAGACATTTCTTGAAGGTTGGATAGTTGTATTGGACCAGTTGGTGAGTGATGGAAGGTCAGTCAACTAGTCATACTTGTTGGGTTATCAGTTGAAAGTCCATGTGACTAATGCTTAGAATCCGCCCAAGGACGAGAAAGCGAGATCATACATTTCTGCATACTTACTAGATGCAATCCGTGCCCAACAACAATTTCCTCGCATGAGCTAGACATGGACACCGAAAGAGACTACCATCAATATTTATTGCAAGTTGCATTTCGACCACTGCTACCAAGGAGAAATGGCAAGGATGACTGGCCATTTCATCATTTCATTGTACAAGCTGATCTTTGAGTACAATCCACCTTAAATGTCACAAGAAGCAATGGAGGCGATACTTAACATTGCAGATTGGTATGCCTCACTTGGTGGCACCTTCATCAAATTGTTAGGCAGAGAGATTCCTCTGCATGTTGTACCAAGGCATTCCATGGACAAGATGGTTGTGCAAGAAGTCTCATATCACCTCTCCACAGGGTTATCAGTAGGACTGCACAAGAAGAAGGAACCATTTCTCGCTCATCCTTCCAGGATCAGGTTATGTGAGATTAAGAACTTGAGAGGTGCAGATGTCAAACCTAAGGAGATATTTAAGTTTGAGTTCGGCACCAAGAAATTTAATTTTTATTATCCCCATGGTATTATGAAGAACCATTAAGCGAAGGTGTACTATCCATGGATCCATGAGACACTCCAATAGCATGATGAGGACCCTTTCAGATACTGTCAAAATGAATCCAAGCTTCACGAGCCGGTCAATATAGACACATCTCGGAAGGCTTCTCTGCAGGAATAAAAAAACAGGAAGAAAAAAGAAATATAACAATAAGAATAAATCCAGTGTAGGACAAGGACAAGAGGAATTTTTTCGAGAACCCAGAACCAAAGAAAAGATACAAGATGAGAGAAAATAATATCACTAAGAAAGGATCTTTGGTAGCAGAGACAAGGAGGGAACGACCGATAAAGAGGGTAGAGAGAAGGAAGAAATAAAAGAAAATGTTGGAGGAATTAGAACGAAATTTATTGGAAATGAAGAGGAAGTTGAAGGAAGAGAAAGAGTTGAGAAGGAGAGAAGGGAAGAGAAGCAAAAATAGGTAGAAGAATAAAGGCAAGGTGCAATGAAATAGCAAACCCCACCCATATAGGTGAAGGAATCAAAAAGGGTGAATATATGTTGGATCACGAGCTTTCTCAGCAGATTGAGCAACTGATTGAAGTGATGGACATAGATTTGGGGCAAGATCCACAAAATGAAGACACCGAGCTGATACCCAGAGAGCCCAAGGTCACTTCTCAGTATCCACCACCTCTAGTGTTGGAACCAGTCCCAAGCGAGCAAGGAGATGTTTTTCTCCTTGATGATGATCCACTTATGGATGTGTATAATCTTTCATTTAACATGTTGCAAAAGAAGATTGTATAGGTGCGGAGGAAGCACTTTCCAAAAGATCAAGTGTCACCTACATTCATGAAGGAAAGGGTGATCCTGTAAAATGTCAGAAAGCATCCAACTACCCTTGTCAATGTCACCTTTACTTATGAAGGACCCACAATATCTAGTGTTAAGTTCAATTTGGCCAAGAATTAACAAATGGAAAAGAACTTGGAGGCTATCAGGAAGAGGCATAACAACTTAGAGAGAAGAGCGTAGTATCCACAATGGTGGAGATGAGGAAAGTGATACTTGATGAAGTATCAACACTTGAGGTCACTACCATGCAGAATATCTATGATGGATTAATCACCATGCATAAAGTACTTGTCCATGTCCACGGATTACAAAATTGGAGCAAAGAGTTTGTTCAAAATCTGAGGAGCATAAATGCTACCATCGCCCATGTGAAAGAGTGGAAAATCTAGTATAAAGGGGCCCGCTTCACTTGCCAAAGATGATGAAGCATCAGGCAAAGCTGGGGAAATCAAGGGCCCGGATGTTGATCCAAAACTATGAGCAGCTCATGCCATTCGTTACCAGCATATAGGCCTCATATTCATGGTTTTACAAGAGTTTAGATGTCATGGTGAGAATAGACATGATCCATTCAATCAGTTCCCTCACCGAGACTAAACACGAGAACCATGTCTGACTACAGATCGACAGGTACATGGAGAAGCTAAGGTGAGAGGCCACCAGGGATGACTTGGAGTTCAACACACATAACACGTAGAAGTACATAGGTATTCCCGTCATGGTAAACAGCATGGTACAAATGCTTTAGGTCAAGTTTGATACAGGTTCCAAGACTTTACACCTAGATGATATGGAGGCTAGAGTCTGTTATTAGAAAGACACCATCAAGCAGTTTTAGGACATCATCACATAGTATTAATCTTGGCATGAGTACATGGTTGAGAAGCACTAAGTGAAGGTTTCTGATTTGGTCCTTCCCCAAACTTCAAAGTCATATTGTTTTTTCTTGTTAGGTTGTCTCTAGCCTATTTTGTATCACTTGGGTACATCTGGAAAATGTAATATTATGTGTAAATATGTTGTAAGTGAAATTCCAAGTGTCATTAATGAAATGTGAAAGGTCATCAAGTTATGTAATGAGTTACTTTTAAAGAAGATGAAGAGGCATGAGGGCAGTCAGAGAGTCACAAAGGGGAATGTCAAGGGTCACTCCACCCTTCATTATAAATAGAACCTCATAAATCATAGAACAAGTTATTGGGAGCCAAGCTTTTGGCTAGGCTTAGGCTTAGAAAAGGCTTGGGAGTATTGTGATGAGCCTTGGCTTCTCCACAACATAAAGCAAGTATTCTCCTTTGGAGGAGTAGGTTTTATTGACTGTAATGTTTGTGTATTGGTGTTAGGGGTTGTCAATGGTGTATGTATCGATGGAACGTTCACGTATAATAATAATAAAAAAGACAACACGATTTCATTCATATGTTTTTATTGTAGTTGAAATACTTTGGTTGCTTTAGAAATGTATGTTGTTTAAATTACACATTTTCTTATGAGCTACATTGTATGTAATTGTATGAATCTTTTTGAATGCATGTTGTTGGATTAACCCATCACTTTAATTTTTGGACTATTCCTAATTTTAGCTTCTGATTTCATTCCGCTCATGTGTTCCTTTCGAGTTGCTTACTATTACAGGTTTCTAAGGGGCATACTTCCTTTTCTCGTCCATGTGTAAGAGTCCTGATACATCTCACTTGACTTGTGGCAAGGTCACACACTTGCTTCCACCCAAAGATATCATACTTATCTCTGGGTGCTACTGCGGTCAACGAACTACATTACCACGCACTGTTGGGAATCCTGCTCCAAACAATCTAAGGTATTGTTGGGACTTCTTACTGGGAAATTCCTTGAATGTTGGTGGGTCCAGCACCATCAACATTTATGGTAATAGAAGGAGGGAAAGATGACAAGCTAAGCCCTTGAAGTTTGTTTTGAATTTCTGCATAACTTTCATGACTTATGTCCAAATCACAACCACGACATGTTTCTCTCACTTTACTGATTTGGATGTGTCGGCAGATGCTATAGATGACTTGTCAAAATATAAGTTTAGTGGCGATAATGTAATGCCCCTGATTAGGCACAAAATTTCCTTCGCTAGCTTTTGTGATAGGCATGATGTCCCCTCAGATGGCATTGCTTATGGTTTGTTCGCTTTCACGTTCGAAGGGCATGCAAAGAAATGGTGTCACACATTGCCCACAACCTCTATACACTCTTCCAATCACATGCTCAGTGAATTATGTTGTTGTTTTTTTTTCATGACCGTAAAGCACTTCGTAAAAAAAAATTAAAATTGCGAAAAGAAATTGACGAATCTCTTAAGAAATTTTATGATCGATTTCTTCATTACTGTTTTGAATTTCCTGAAGATGAAGTTGACTCAAAATTTTTGGAGGGAATATTTCAATATCTTGTTCAGATCTCTAAGAATCGGCATGATTTAGAAACTTCTGACTCTCTCCCAACCATTAGGGAAATTTTAAGCTCTAAAATGGGCCTCGTAAGGAAATTATAAAATAATAATGAAAATAATAAAATAATTTTAGATTACATCATCAAAATTTAGAGCGAAAAATAATAAACTGTTTTTTCCAACTCATATTTTCAACTGATCTACCTACGTGTTTCTCAAATTTCGAGCGGAAATACTCGTTGGATGAAAAATTTGATTCCTCATCCAAGGAGTACCCATGTTGCATACTTCCAATGGACATTGCTACTTGAAAAATGAGAAATACATTAAAACCATGACTGTAATCTTGTTCTTTTTTTTATGTATTTCTCATTTTTCATGTAGCAAGGCCCATTGAAAGTATGCAACATGGGTACTCCTTGGACAAGGAATCAAATTTTACATCAAATGAGTACTCTTGCTTGAAATTTGAGTAAACCTTAGGGGGATAAGTTGAAAATATGAGTTGAAAAAGTAATTTTATTATTTTATTGTTTTTTATTGTTTTTACTTTTTTAGTCCAAAAATGGTGTTTTGTCCCCCATGGTTGACATCATCATCTTGAATCCTCTTGGTCCTTATAATGTTCATTTTGATTGTAGATTTTTCTTAGGAGGCCCATTTTAGACCTCAAATTTCCTTGAGTGATACCTCTATGTTAGAACTTTAGAATACGAATCGGACAAGGTTGTTGTCCCAAGTGACCCCACCTCCCCTTCTCATCAATCAGATCTAGCTCCACAGATCAAGGTGGGAGAAGTTGTGAAACGTCATATTGAACTGTCACCAACTACTCCTACCCTACCCACTCAAGATTTCTGTGCATATTTGGACTACAAGCCTAATGGTTTTCATTTGGTCTCATCTGCTCAGTATCCATCCATTGGTTCCTTTGATCCTCCATATTTTGGTGTGTTTTGTTCATTTGTTTCAGATTCCACATGTGATGTTCATGAGGTTCAAGTTTTGGATGGAGTTGGTGTTGAAAATCCAACCTGCGCTATATTTTTCTATGAGTATGTGTGGGTGTCTGAACAAGAATCTGCAGTGAAGGATGATCTCCTTCCATCCACACCTCATCCACTTTATCGTGACACCTTCTAAAATTTTTCCATTTATGTTCCATCTTGTGAAAATTCATCTCCAATGTTTCCACTTTTGATTATTCACATAACAAGTGGGATGTCATATTTTCATTTGATTATGGAGAGGACAAATAAATCTTCCTGGATCCACCCAATATCTCATATTTCATTTCGAGGAACATAGATGGTGAAAATTCTTATTTTTCATCACCCCATCTCTATGATTCATCGGAACATGAGGATGTCATTGTCCATCTACAATTTTTTTGATCATGGCTATCGTGATCTTTTCACTCATTCATTCGACCAAAATTCTTATTCATCTACTGTTGTCTTTCGAAGCCACCAATCTTTGATGATCCATATTCTGATGAAGTGTAAACTCCTCAAGCTATCAAGGAACTTATGCCCAAGCTGAGGGTTCTATCAGGTTGTCGTAGCCTTGAGGTTAAGTCCATTTCTGATCAGAAATAACTTGAATCTCCCTAGGCTCCCCATTACTCTCTTGTTTACACTAAAAATCAATCAATTTCACAATTTTCACATCCTTCGCCAGAAACACACCATTATATTGCTCATGCATTGGAGGAGTCATAGGTAGAAAGCACTCTTTCCAAACAAACGCTTTCTTATTTCTTCATGTTTTCTCATTTGCCAAGTTTGAAGGTCTGTACATGCTTGTCTTCCACGCGCAATGTGACAAGACACCATGATACATCTGCAGAGTGCCCTTCATGTGCTTTCCATTTTTTCTTTTCCATGGATGAATTCAAGATTCAAATGATTTGGTTTAAATTATTTTTTCTTTCTTTTCTATTGGTTTACTCGAATCTCTTTCTTCTCAATCATGTTGTCACCTACATGGGCCAACCAATGCACCGATGGCTGCATTCGAAATGGTCCATGCACTCCTTAGCTTACGATTAGGATTAGTTTTTGCTTTCTTGTTTTGTTTCTTGATTTTCTTACTTTGTTTTGGTTTTGTATTACTTCTTTCCTTTGCTTGTTTTCTTGTGGATGTGTAGGTTTTTTCTGCATGAAACCGTGTTTGGATTTTTAGATGGGCAGGGTGAAATCCAAGAGGAACTTGTAAAACTATCAACACTTGGTTGTATGTCTATTCCCTCTCTTTATGAGGATATTGCATTTCTTCTAGTCAATGATACCCTGATGGAAAATATGTTCCTTTTAGAGAAAATCATGGTAAAATCACAATGCTTACATTCTTAACTCGTACCACCTCCTCTAATCGATTTTCTATATTCAGTTTACCCTTTTCAACTTAGTCAAGTAGAGTAAGGAGAGGGGGAAACCATAACAAGTATGTCAGAGGTATACATAAACGTCCTTCCCTAGAGGGACAACCTCTTGTGATATCAATAATCTACGATCCCTCATCTTCCTCATGAAATAAATAGGTGCCTATGCACAGTTCTTTGAAAAATGAAAAAATGAAAAAGATAAAATAAGGGTGAAAGAAGACAAAGGATTCCTACACAGAGAGGTGAAGCAAGTAACTCTGCCAAGGTATTGTCTAAGCTCGCTCGCAAAGGAGAAATGCTTCTATTCCTGAAGTGACTCTATCAAGGTACTGTCCAAGCCTACTAGAAGCATAGAAATATCAGAGATGGAACTAAAACTATGACAATCTATATTAGTTGTGAATTTATATGCCACTCATACCCAATCGAAAGAACTTATTTTTACATGGCTTGGTATGTGTGCTTCTGATAAAGAAAATGGTGGATACTACATATTTAACCCAATCTAAGTGAAGAAGCTATGACATCAAAGAGTCAAACAACTCTTCTGGAGGAGTTAGACTCACTTTACATGAGATAAGGCCCATACAGAGAGCCGGAGTTCTACACGTGTGTCACCAATGTTGTAGTAGCTACAACAACCCTCCAATTTTCACCCATGCTTCATTTTGGATCCTCCCTTCTAAATTACAAAAGCTCATGCTACACTAACCCTAGTACTTTTGCTTTGATTAAGTCTCATCCTTTGCATTATGGCATGTGTTTTCTCACTTTCTTTACTATTTAATGCACAATTCGATCTCTTGACTTGGTTTCCACCCAATTCTAGGCTTACCTTAGAAAACTGCGTAATCCTTAAGGGTAGCTATCCTTTCTCTTGATAATTGCAGAGTTCAAGGTCATAATGAGCCTTCAGCTCCAAAATTACAAAGAGCTAGTTGGAAGCCAACCTTCATTTGGGAAATTGTGCAGAGCATGACAGGTAATCGAAAGCCACTCAGCCTAGAATTTGCGTAGAAGCCTCTTGCTTAGAAGTTGCTCATTGCATGAGCCAGTGAGTTGCCTAGTCCTTCTCAGAACTGTGCAATCTCTTTGGGAAATGCATGGAAACTTTTCCTAAAAGAGAAAAAAATAAAAAAGTGAAAAATCATCCCTAGAAAATAGTGATATATTTTTAGTAATCCGAAGGAGGCACTTGAGTTATTTTGGAAACTACCGCCAAGTGTCACCTTTTCCTTGATTTTTGGCCTTCATGTCATAAACGCTAAATTGTAAAAATCTATTTAATCAATGTTGTTAGAGCTCATTTTCACATTAGATCTTGGATTTTTTCCATTGCTAAGGAGATAGAGGAACCTTTGGTGCGATCATCATCGCTTTTTTGGGTAAGTTTTTATTTTCTGGTCTTATGTCATTTTTTTTGTTGCTTTTTCTTGTTTAGCTTGTGAGAGTGTTCTTTCACTGATATTTTTGAACAATTGTTGGTGTTTTAACACATTTTAGATTCTAGAAGTGTTGTTTTACGTTTTCAATTGCCTTTCCAAAGTGTCGCAAACATTACCTCGTTTTTTCACTAATGGTCGTTGTTGCGATGACTCTCTCAACTGACTTCATTTTCATTTAGTTTGATCGATTCATGCACTTGTTCCAATTGAATACATAATCACTTAGTCATATTTTCACCCAACATATCACCATCCTTCATATCTGCTCGATTTTACACTCCCCTTAGGCAAATCTAGGCTTCCCTTTTCCCAGATCTCACATTCCCTTATAAGCACTTCACATTATGCAATCTAAACTTGCTTTCCTTGGCTTCTAGAATTGTGCAAAGTTTCCCCTAGCCTAGCTCTAACTACTCACTACGTAGTTCTAGGAGCTAGTCTCTTAGCCTAGCCATTGAGACTGTGCAATGTGCAGTCTCTCCTGGTCTATGCCTATACTAAACTACATATTGTGCAATTCCAGAGAAGAATGCTCCTCCACTAAATACTGGGACTACACATTGCGTGGTTCCAGTAGGCATCTAGTCACCTCTATGAACTATAATTTTGTAATTTGTCCCAACATTAGCTCGGTTTGATTCTTGATTTGATCTTGAAGTTTCTTTTTGTTTTATGTTGACATTTTCATGGCATGAGTTTCCACTCTCTCTCCAGGTACAACAATTGTTGAGGATATCTCTTGGAGTTATAGTTAACATGTCTTAAAAGAGAGATGCATCACTGGGAGTCGTATTGGGGAAGCAGTTGAGTCGATGTCAGTTAACATGCCAATTTATGGAGGCACTCAGATGTTCATTAAGAAGGACACCAATTTTACATGGTAGTAGATAAACGATACTTTTGTAGAAGACTTCAGGGAATAATTAGGGGATGGACAAGTTTATGTCAGTATCCAATGGTTAGGCTTATATAAGGTTTCATGTAGGTACCCCGCCTTCCCACGTGCAAACATTATCAGCTGGATTGTCTCACACACAGATCAAGAGAGTATGACATTGAGCAGTGCCAGTGGGATAGAGCTTGCCACCTTGAGGGTGGAGAAATACCATCAGATGTATCATTTACCTCAGCTGATGAGGCACATGGATACACTTTTCTATGCCACCCGCAACCAAGTGAACACAAGAGATATAGTCAAGTGTTTGTTGAAAGACTCGTCAAAGTTCAGACAAACACCCAATCATGTTTACAACACAAAGTCTCTCAGGAAGGCCTACCATTTCTTGATCATCTTTGCATGTAGAATATAAGTTCAAGATAGCACAGAGACATTTCTTGAAGGTTGGGTAGCTTTATTGGACCAATTGTAGAGTGACAGAAGGAAATTCCACTCATCAGACTTATTGTCTTATTAGTTGAAAGTCCATGTGACTAATGCCCAGAATCTACCAAAGGATGAGCAAGCTAGATTATGCATGTTGTTGGCTTTGGGGGTCCTGACCCAGGTTCAGAGTTAGTTGCACCAACCAACAAGACCCTACATTGTTGGTGCTTTTGGAAACAACCCGCATAGCGCAGGCTGCATTCCCACCCGAGGCAGTATTGGGGGATGGAAGAACCATGTTTCTTCATCCAAAGACCAGTATGATGTCTTCTAGCAGCATGGTATACCTTCGGATAAAGCGATAAAATTATAGGGCTGATTACTATAACTGAGTTAAAGTGGCCTTCACATCTTCGTGAAGGTCCACGATCCATCCTTGTGGAGCTTAAACAGTTAATTTACCTACTTACATGCATCAAAAAGCAACACTATACTAGACTATTTAATATACTTAATTGATTCAAAAACATCAGAGAAACGGCTTATAACTTCACGAAAGCAGCTAAGAATTGATTACATACATTATTAAGACAGATTCAGTAAATTTGTAGCATTTAATCATTATTTCATAAAACATATTATTCATTGGCAGCATAAACCATAAACAGATGCGAACAAAAATACTCAGTAATTCTTCAGAAAACTATCTTTATTGATCCTCAATTCACTGATTATAGACTCTTCTTACCCTTCGTACTTAGCTTCAGGGGTCTGCACACTCAGTTACAAACTTTACCTATGCCTCACATGCACTTAGCTACAGGGCCTTCCCTTCTCTATCTAAGCGTAGGAAGCAGAGCCTTCTTGCCTTATCTCTTGCCCAAGACAACAAAACTCTTCAATGTACCCAATTCTCTATCAAAACTTCTTTCTACTAAGACTCACTAAGACTCAACTATTTATAGACTTTTCAATACAATTCCATGGTTTGCGGACCATGGGTGAATCTCAAAACTAACTCAAAAATTTACTCAAAATAGGGGGCTAAGCCCCTTTCACTCTTATTCATATTTGCACTCTACATCCACATATTGTGGAGATTTTACATATTTTACAAAATTGTATACAAAATTTGGGTTAAATAACCCTAATTTGACACAGGGGACCCCATCCCCCCGTCCCAATAGGCCTCCAACATAAAGATCATGACTCGCCATCGAGTCACTCAGCTGGTTGTTCCACTTCCTAGTAGATTTCGCTGAATGCCTTAGTCAACGCTTGAAGCTCCACAATACTTTGTTCTGCTAATTGTTTACATCCTAGACTAGTTTCTCTATACATGGCCCCTCTACTACTAGCTACGTAGTCCTCTATGTTTGTTGCATTGCCTTTAGCTTCTCATGAATGTTCTGTGAAAACTGACAAGCTTCCTCTCTCCAAGGCTCAAGTTGGGTTTTGAGCAAGGAATACTTTTTCTACAACTCCTGAATCTACATCAAATTTTTCTTGCCTTCCAGCAATTGCACAAAGTGCTAGATTGGTGCCAACATCTCGCTGTCATACTGATCTCATCGTACTACTGCTGCACTTCCCGAATTTTTCTGTTCAACAACCACAACATAGGATCCTCCTGCACTTAACCCCAGAGGCCCATTTCCTTAATGAAGATCTCATCACAACCTTGAACACATCTAGTTGAGCCATGAATTCTTTGATTGCAATGCCTCTTTTTTCCCAAACCTTTGTTAGTGTGGTCAGTTGCAACTTCAACTGCAGCTTATCTATTTGCATTTGAAGATCGAAAGTCACTTTATCGACCTTTTCTTTTGATGCGCACACTCCAACATCCAATTTCCTCACTTTAGTGGAGACCTCTATATCTTCGTGTATATTGAGCTCAGGCATGAACTTGCAGGCCTGCTTAATTTATATGGCCAAGTTCTGGCATTGTGTCCACAACTCCTCCTGATCCTTCATTGTCTAAATTATTTTTGCGAAGAGCTCCTCATTGTTAACTTTAAACTCACTAACCATAGTGAGTGCATGTTGTTCTCTAATCTTTAGCTCATTGGAGGCCCCTTGATGTAGCGCATGAAGAGAGTTGAGTGGCAACACAACAAGGTTCAATCCCCTATGTTTCACTATGTGAATAACTATGTGATCCTCATCTGACTCCACGTGGACCAACCCCTATGGCAAAGGAAAGACTTTAAGACCCTAAGGTCATTCGATCTCTGTGACAGTGCTATGACCCTCTGTCAAGCTTACTTTTGTGCCGCTCACCTTTCTGACATCCACCTAAATCCTGTTTGCCTAGATCTATAGCTTGTGCAGATCCTTTTGGATGCTCCCCAACATCTGCATGTAGTGTTTTTCGAACTACTGCAACACCTTTGTTGTTGTATCTTGCACTTTATCTCTGGTCTCATCGAGATTACCTTCTGTCAATATCATTGGATTGACATGTGTCTTCTTATCAGACTTTTTTTCATTCATGATCCTCTAGTTTGTTCCTTCCCTCATTTCTTCAGAATGAATGGGGTGCTCTACCCCTCGTCACCACCTTCGCCCTGGTTTGACATCTCTTATTCTTCTATTTCGAGCGAAGTCAATTTTTCACCTTCCTGCAACTCTTGTTTCTCCTTTTCCACCTACGCTTTAGCAGGACACTCTTTTTCCATTGGATCCTTGTCTGTAGTTGCCTTAGTAGCTTCCATCTTCTTTTGTTATGTTAGCATGCATGCAACCTTTTGAGTGGCATCCTTCCACTTTTGCGTAGTAGATCTTTCTACACCTCTGCTTGTTCTTGCACCTGGTTCCATAGGCACATGCCATTCTAGAGGCCAAAGCCCTCCAAATTCTTGTATATCTGTGTCCATCACCATATAAGGCAACTAGTTCCATTTCTACTCAAGGTATCTATGCGCTTTGATCGAGACCATGTGGAAATGGTCTTTGAATTCTGCATAGACCCATAATTGCACAAGAAAGGTAGGAGACAACTGTGGCTACTGATTAACCACCATGTGAAGGTCCATATCCATAAGAACCCAAAATATATTTATTTCCTTAATATGCTATGGGCCTTTTGTGGCCCACAATGAAGCAAACTACACTGCCTCAGGCAATTCTTCTTTGTGGGGAGGAAACTAGCTATCCTTTGGTAAATTCCAAGCAAACAGAACAATCGACAAAAATAGCAAGGTATAATGAAATGACCTACTCTCCTCCTAGGCCTCTCAACAGTTTGAAAGGAACTCCTAATAGAGATACTTGGCCCAGTTGTATTTCACACCCTTCGCGACATTGTCTCATTAACTTCCCAGCTATAATCTCGGCAACCAACTATATTGTTAGGTCTGAGATGGACGTGATAGAGTATCATCGCGACTTCTTGATCAGACCAAATTCTTTCTTCATTCTATCTTCCAACTCGTTTTCTCTTATTTTTCTTCCAAACTCATTGGCGGGGTTTGCCCCTTTGTATGAAAACCTTGTTACCCGATGGATCAACATGTTTGCGATGTGGATAGGCTCACCTAGCCATAGGCAAGCATCGTGCCCCAACGCGAGGAGCTAACACACACATATCGTGTTGATGCTGGAGTGGTGATAATGAGGAACTAATAGCAGACTGAGCAACCTTGACTGCTCAACACTACAGACCCACTTCTTCGGCTCCAACATTGTAAACCCCGTGTTAGCATAGTAAATGTTTTGCATATACTTTTGAGTCACCAAGTCTGGAAACCTTGCATGGTCTGTGAGGTCACAATCATCCATCTTAAGCAATGGAATACATGCTAGCTGAGGAGCTTCAAAAGAAACTTGCTCAGGTAGAAAAGATGTCAAAATTACAAATTTCTCGGAATCAGGATCCTTCGTTACTTTAACTTTTCCCTTCTGTAGAGGGATATACTCAGGAGGCCTTGTCATTGGCTCCACCCCCTCGGTGTCGACATCCACGATACACTAGAATTCTTCCTCTTCTAGGTCCACTACTCGCTCCTGCTATTTACCCTTTTGCTCCTTCTGTTGCACCTTTGGATTCTTTCTTAGCGACATTCACATCAGCACTAGCTTCTTCTGTTTTTCCTTTGCATAATGGTTTGAATTTGCAGTGAGTTGTTTTTCTTTTGGAGTGGTGGGCTTCAACTGAGGTGATCTTGGAGCCATAGACACAGAGGCCGGAGCTTCCATACTTCTAACTTCTGGTCCTGGCACATCATAAATAATAGCACCTAAACTCAGGGCTTCGACAGGGTTAGTGGTAGTCATTCTTTCCATAAATACCTCTTGAGCTACTAGAGAATAGTTTTCGAGCGACATAAATTATTCACAAAATGCTTGGCTCTATGCCTTAAACAACAAAAGGCTCCAGCAATTCTTGGAATGTAAAGTGTTCTCTGTTGGACCAGCATGCTCAATTTATAAGGGGATTTGAATTCAAATCCTACATTCCCACCAAATTCTAATAATAAATGCTTCTTTGGTAGTAGATCTTCAAAGACTTTTTCCTTAATTGATGCCTCCTTGCTCCTTTTAACCACTCTATGTCTGTCAAATCATGAATAGTAACTCCAACTATCATTTTCCTATTGGGCTGTGTGGCACCTTCCTTCATAGTGCAGCATCCTCAGTGCAACTTCAACTGGTGCACCCTCATCAGTTTTAGCACAGCTTGTTCATCGCCTTGTCCTCCAAACCGAGCAATGTAGTTTATAGTCCCATGATCCCTTGCAACTGGCTGGCACACTAAGACTATCATGTTGTCATATAGTCATTGTGCATGATCCCCTATATACAACTTCAACCTACTCCCATTCACTTTTCCTGGGAAGGGCTCCCCATTCAGCTTTGCAATTTGAACTACACCACCATCTATAATTTCCTTGAAAATATATGGCCCTGACCAATGCATCTGGAATTTACTCAGAAATTTAGTGAACTTACATTCATATAAGAATACAATATCATTTACCTTGAATGTGCGAAGATTGACATAGAAATCATGCCATGCCTTTTAGCATTCCTTTTATACATGGTCGAATCCTCGCAAAAATTGGTCCTCCTAGAGTTCCATGAGCTGTGCGAGCCATTCTTCCAAGGCCTCGCAACCTGCCATATCTATTAAAGATGCTATGTGTAGACTAGGCACAATGTATTCCATAGGCATTATTGCTTCAACCCAATAGACTAATCAACGTGCTAATCATTTCATTCAGAAAGTGTGTACCCCTGTCACTCATCAAAACTTTCGAGCATCCAAACCTCATTAAGGCATGTTCAAACAAGAATTTTTCTATCGTAGCCCCATACAATCCTTTACTGGTTGTGCTTCCACCCATCTAATTAGATATTCCATCGCAGTGATAATGTAGTGTACACCGGTTTTCTTTCCAACGGGCTGAATTGGCCCAATAAAATTGATCTCCCACTTCTCGAATTCTTGCAAAGATACCCAAGGATGTAGTGGTAGCTCATCCCTTCATGACAGTTTGTCAATCTTTTGACATGCATCACATGCCTTATAGTATGCTTTGGAGTCCTTGTTCAATTTTGGCCACCATAATCCTGCGCAGAAAATATTCTGCATGGTTTCTTTTCTGAATAATGGCCTCCCTTATCTCCCCCATGAGCTTTGGCTAGAATACTATCACACTCAAAGTTCGGCACATATATCTGCAATATTTCATTTGTACCCATTTTGTACAAATTTCCTGCAATGACCGATAAGTCAATTCCAGGCACTAGAAATTCTTTCCTCTATTGATTTGTATATCCTTACAATGCCATCCTTATGGTTAAAAAGTGAATAATGTTTTCAAAATGGTCATTAGCTACATGCACTGCAAAGAGCTACATAGCTGGCAATCCTTCCTCCAAATTACTAGGTTCTTCGCCTATTTCCATTCATGACAGATGGTCAGGTCCAACATTTCCCCTCACTAGTTTCACAATGACTTCAAAATCATACTCCTAAAATAATAACAACCATTTGAAAATATTTGCCCCAAACACAGGCTTGTTGATCATGTATTTTAAGGTAGAATGATCTGTATACATCTTGAAATGCCCTCCTAACAGATAATGCCTGAATTTTTGCAGCGTGTAGACCATGGCCAACCCTTCATGCTCCGTTGTTGAATAATTTTTCTGAGCCTCTGTTAACTTCCTACTTGTGAAGGCTATAGGATGGCCCATTTCTCCTTCACTTGCTTGTGTTAGCATTGCACCCAACACAATTGAAGAAGCATCCACATGTACATGAAACTCCTTTTTCCAATTTGGAAATACCAAGATTGGTGCAATTACCATATTTTCTTTCAACACATCTAAGTTGCGCTGCCATCATTCATTCCAACAAAATTTCACATCATTCTTTAGCAGTTTCCCCATCAACACGTAATTTGAGCATAATATTTGATGAGTTTTCTATAACATCCTATGTGTCCCAGCATCGCGAATAACTGTTTGGCGTTCCTAGGGACCTCCAAGTTCACAATCACTGCAATCTTTGCAAGTTCAACCATCAATCCTTGTTTTCACACGACATGACCCAACAAGATCCCTAAAGGGATACAGAATATACATTTTTTCAAATTCATTGCTATCTGGTACCTTTGACATGTATCAAACATAAAGCACAAAATTGCTACATGGTGCTTCACCAAGCCAATCATAGTCCAATCATCAAAGCACACTTCCAGGATCTTATGAATGAATTCTTTGAATGATGTTATGACTACATAGGAAAATATTGCAAGTACATTCTTCAAACCAAATGGAATAAAAAGGTACTGAAAGCAACCCCATTCTGTCGTGAAGGTGGTTTTGCTTCTATCCTCTTGGGCAATCTTAATCTGATGATACCTGGAAAACCCATCAGTAAAGGAACAGGCCTCCTGCTCTCCGACATTATCTAACACTTCATCTGTAAATGGCATTGGAAATGGATCATGGATGCATGCATCATTAAGCTTTCACAGATCTATGCAAAGCCTTATTTCACCCTTTTGCTTCTTCTCTTGGACCACCATTGGGCTCACCCAATTGGACTCTTCAATAGGTTCTATGATGCCTTCCTCCAGCATTTTATCTATCTCTTAGTGAACCTTTTCCTTATACTTAGGATTGAGGTGATAATGCCTCTATTTAATAGGCTTCCCATGGGACTTCAATGTCATCTTCATAACACCCAAATCACCAATTATTCCCTTTAAATTCGAAAAATTAGTGGGGAAAAGATCCTAATATTCGCAAAGTAATTCAAAAACTTTATCTACTATAGCATCATTCCAATAATCTCCAATCTTTGTGAACTTCAGTTCTTCTTTAGTGCAAATGTTTACCTTCTTTGTTTTCAAAGTTGCAGAGATGTCTGGGTTGTCCACTTGGGGGCTTTCGACTTTGCAATACCCTTCTATCTCTAGAATATTTATATTTTGTGGGCCTTCTTCCTCCTCTTTAGCGGTCACATTATAACATTCCAATGCATGGTGTAGCTAGGTGCTCCAATCTGGTTGGGTCCATTCCATAGGTTCCTACATTGTTCTGAAGCTAACCACTTTAATTTCTTGCACTGCTTCGTCGATGATTGCAAATCCATCTTCAAAGTTGAAAGTCAATAAGAAACCTTCCTTCAATACATCCCATTCTGTAGTGCCTGGTGGAGCTCCATTTCAGGGTACTAGTTCATGGGGATCATATCCAAGGTATGACAAAATATGTGTACCCATTCGGGCTATGGTTATGTTCCCCATGCCTTAGTCCATTTTTCCATATGATCACATGGATCATCCTTCCCATTATACTTTTCAGTCATTCTGGTATTAACATGCCCAAATCGTAGCTTCATCATTTGTTTGTAATCTCGCCATCCATCAAAACTATCCTTAACCCCACCATCATGTGGGCATAGCACGCAATGCCAACTCCAAGGCTTGAAAGTGATGGTCCTCAGGGACTTCACGCTCAAATTCATCTAAAAAAATATCTACGTCAGCCAAATCATGAAAATAAGGAAACTTTCTTACCTCCGATGAAACAGAGTGTAGTGACTTCATCATCATATTGCATCGCAATGTAGAAACTTCATGTAAGTGACTCTGCCAATCCTCTAATTCCTCATCTGAATGAGAAGTACAGGAACTTTCCAAATCTCATGCAATCCGTCCATATACCATTGGATTAATCCAATTCTAATCTCTCTTACTTATCTTGTAGATTTGATCCAGCTCATCATCACTTTCCACATAGTCGCAGACTGGTTCAGTATAGCGCGATGCTTCTATAAGATCCAGTGGCACTATAACCCTAAGTGACCTTCTTTCAAACGACATTGTCCTCTTTTTCAAGTTAATGATCCCATTCATGTCAATAGCCTAGTCGATTCCCATGAGTGTAGGGTAGGGATTACTGTCATAAAAAAATTCTATAACTTCAAAGTCTGCTACTGCACTCGCACCATCAATATCAATCATTACTCCATATAAGCCTCCCATGGGGATGATTTTCAGTTGATTTGTCATTCTGAGTTGAATTGGAGACTACTGTAGGGAAAGACTACCCATCTTTTCCCATGTCTATTTTGGTAGGACATTTGCATTTGACCCTAAATGCAAATTGACCTAGTCCATTTCATAATCACCTATCTACATTGTTAGCTACATCTCTCGCTTTGTTGATGCCTTATGCTTACTAATTTTTCAAACAACGTTCTCCTCTAATGGAGTCTTTTCCTTATTGGCACACTTTTCTATTAGGTCCTATAATCCTTCCATAGCCTTTCTATTGTGCAGTAACTTTAGGCAGGTCTCCAAAAAGGTAGTGTGTATGAAAGGATCAACCTCTGTTGGCGCACTGGTTTCTTGTATCTTTCCATGGTTTCTTGAGGAGGAGGCCTCATCAAGGTTCTTCTTGGCTTCCATGAATGTTTAGTTAGCGTGATTAAGATCAAAGCTGGATTCCTTCTCCGGAGCTTTGTCGACCCATCCATTATCTTCATGTTTCTTACCCTTATCGGTGCCAGTCATCATACTACTTCTTAGCACAATATTAATGCTCTGATCCTCCTCGCAGGGCTTAGCCCTCATCATTTGTAAATTCTGCGTAGGTTGTGACTGTGGTTTCTTCTCTTTCATATCATCTTTAACACCGAGCATTCTTCTATCGCATGCTTGAACTATCTACAGTATTGACACAAAGGGTGTGTACAATTTGGGAAATATCAAACAAAGTGCCCTAGCTATCCACAGTTGTAGCAGATAATTTGACCGTGACCTCTACCAGGTCCTCCTCCTCGGCCTCGTCCTTAGCCCTAAAAACCTCCATGAGCTCCACCTTCGCCTTGATATGGAGGGTGATTTTCTGCTTGCATATGGTTGGTAACGGTTCTTTCCATCATCAACTCATAGCTTTAGTAGTCGCGTTCATCATGGCCCTCAGATTTGCAAAAATTACAAAACAACTGTTGGGTTTTCTGAATGAAATTCTGACGTAAATGGCAGTTATCACTCACATGTTGTCTAGTAACTTGAAAAATGGCACACCATAGCGCAGACCCCATTCCTGGCCTTGTTGGGGCTTTCGGCTTAAAGGGAATTCCCCCGGGTTGTAATATAATTTGCGTACACAAGACAATGACCTTTACCATTCTCATGGCCCTTGCACTTCAAACACCAAATCTTTGTGCATAATTCTGGCTTAGTGTCCTTGTCTTTCATCAAACTATGTAACTCTAGGTGTAGGATTGCTAACTGTGAGTGGATCTATTGTATGCCTAGGTTCGTATCCTAAATAGGTGATGTGTGTAGCCTTATCGTGATCTCCAAGGCTTCTTCGTGTGTTGATATCTTCTATTGTGACATATCAATTCTTAAATGTGGCAAAAGCGGGGCAGTAAACTAGTCATGATGCTAGCTATCTAAGATCTGCATGTTAGCCTGTCTGATCTGTCACTTCAACCTCTGATCAAAGTCCAAAGGTGTCTCCTCAACATTAATCATAATTTCTTTGAATTCAATTACTGATTGTGCATCAGATTTAGGCTTATTGAACTTTTTGTTCAAAGTTGTTTGAGTTTCTGCTAGTGATGCATGAATATTGTCAGCATAATACTTCATGTACCCAGTTAGCATGCAATCCTGCAAGGCAGCAACTATCTGAGGCTTATTTATATTACCATTAGTGATTTGTTGCACTGTCCATACAACGTTCGCAAAAAACCAAAATTGCTTTGGATCTTCACTTCCTATGCCCTTTAAGATCGACATATTCATTGCACTCGCCATGTTGAATGGTGGTGGTGGAGGTGGAGGTGTGGGCAAAGGTGTATGCGGTCGAGGTGAAGGTGGGGGTGGAATGGATGGATTATGTGTTGTAGGAATACCCTGAGTTATTAGCAGTTCACGGTGTAGTCTGCAGTGCCCCTTCATCGTCGCTTGAAGGAGGTCCAATCAACGCGCTATACTCTGGTCCTGATTCTACATGATTTCTAGATAATCTTCCACTTCGCGTAGCTCCAAACATAAAGTTAATGTAATTACCCACTTTCCACATAATAGCATTTTAATCCAAGCATTCAATGACCTTAAATACTTACCTCACGGTCCCTTGAATAATATGCACTCTACTTCGCTATGGCTGACTGAGGTGTAAACTCCAAATTCTGTAACAAATCCTCACAAAATCTGATCAAGCTAATGATTGAGATCCCAGGCACTCTTATTTTCAGAGGCTTCTGGTCATCACACCAATTCTGGAGTCCACACTATAGGACTATCAATCTTCCACCTTCCTTGATTGTCTGTCAATTTAGTTAGGAAAGTGCAGAAGAAGATTTCATGTACCTCTGTATACAGGTACCTATTTAACCAATCCTCCTTCGCAATGCATGGATTCCTGTTTTCTTGAGTTCCAAACTCATGAATCTTTCGATCTAACCACTTTTCAATCTCTTTCTTAGTCAGCTTCCAATGATGCAACATCACACATCTCTTTAAGAGGATCCCAATCCCGGCAACAGAACCATTTGTTGGCATAGGGGGTCCTAACCTAGGTTTAGAGTTAGTTGTGGCAACCAGCAAAACCCTACACTACTATCCCTTTCTGCAACAACCCAAATACTGCAAGCTAGAGTCTCACCAGAAGCAGTATTGGGGGATCCAAGAACTAATTTTCTGCATCCAGGGACCAATGTGATGTCTTCCAGCGCCTTGGATCTACCTTTGCACATATCGATAGACTTCTAGGGCTTATTGCTGTAACTTAGTTACAGTGGCCTTCAAACCTTGGCGAAGGTACATGATCCATCCTTGTGGACCTTAAAAAGTTAATTTAACTACTTACATGCATAAAAAAGTAACCCTAGACTGAGGTTCGTGTAGATCTACTTAATTCATTCGAAAATATCATAGAAATGCCCTGTAACTTCGTGAAAGAGGCTAAGAATGAATTACATACATTATTAAGATAGATTCAGTATGTTCGCGTAGCATTCAATCATTATTTCATAAAACATGTCATTTATTGGCAGCATAAAACATAAAAACATGCAAACATAAATAATCAGTAATTCTTTAGAAAACTGTATTTATTGACCTTCAATTCACTAATTACATACTCTTCTTAGCATGTGCACTCAGCTACAGGACCCCACGCACTTAGTTGCAGACTTTACCTAGGCCTACTATGCACTTAGCTACAGGAGCCTTCCCTTCTCTATCAAAGCATAGGAACAAGGGCCTTCCTGCCCTAGATCTTACCCAAGACAACAAAACTCTTCAATGTACCCAATTCTCTATCAAAAATTCTTTCTACTAAGACTCGCTAAGACTCGCTAAGACTCAACTATTTATAGACTTTTCAATACAATTCTAGGGTCTGCGAACCATGGGTGAATCTCAAAACTGACTTAAATCTTTACCCCAAACAGGGGGCTAATCCCCTTTGACTCTTATTCATATTCATGCTCCATATCCACATATTGCAGAGACTTTACAACTTTTACAAAACTATATACAAAATTTGGGTTAACTAACCCCAATCTAACCTAGGGGACCCCATCCAAACACATGCCTACATAATTATTGGATGCAATATGTTCCCAGCAATAGTTTCCTGGCATGATCTAGACATGGGCACTGAAAGATACTACCGCCAACATTTATTTCAAGTTTCTTTTTTACTGCAGCTATTGAGGAGTAATGGCAAGGTTGACTGACCATTTCATCATCCCATTGTACAGGCTGATCTTTGAGCAGGATCCACCTTACATGTCCCAAGAGGTGATGTAGGTGATACTTAACATTGTAGATTCATATGCCTCACCCAGTGGCACCTTCACGAGAGTGTTTGGCAAAGTGAAGCCTCTGCATGTTCTACCAAGGTATGCCATGGAAAAGATGGTCATTCAAGAGGTCCCATATCACCTCTCCATAGGGTTATCAATAGGACTGCCCAGGAATAAGAAGGAACCATGGCCTGCTCTTCCTTTGCAGATTGGATTATACGAGGTTAAGAGCTTGAAAGATGAAAATGTCGAAGCTAAGGAGATATTGAAGTTTTATTTTTGCACCAAGGACTCCAATCTATATGATCCGCATGGTATTTGCAAGAACCACTGTGCAAAGGTTTACTATCCATGGATCGATGAGACATTTCACTAGCATGAGGAGAACTTACAATGAATCCAAGCTCTATGAGCCAGAAAGTATAGCCACAACTTGGAAGTATGCTCTACATGTAGCAGTAGTCCAGGAAGAAACAACAACAACAATAATAAGGAGCAATCTGGTGTAGGACAAGGGCAAGAGGAAGATTTTCGATTACCCAAAGGAAGAGAAAAGCTACAATATGAGAGTAGATCCTACTAGGAAAACAATTTTCACAACGAAGGAAAAGAGGGAACATCGAGTAAAGAGGGAAGAGCAAAGAAATAAATAAAAGCAAACACAAGAGGAATCATAATGAGAGTTATAGGAAATAAAGAATAAGTTGAAGGAAGAGCAAGAGATGAGAAGGAGAGAAAGGGAAGAGAAGCAGAAATAAGAGGAAGAATAAAGGAAAGGTATGATGATAGAGAAAATATGGACCATACAGGTTGAGGATTCAAAACAACCAACAACTGAAGAAGAGGGCAAAAAGATGTTGGATCGAGAGCTTGCTCAGTAGATTGAGCCACTGATCGAAGTGACAGACATGGAGTTGGGCTAGGATCCACAGAGTGAAGAAACTGACCTGATGTCAAGATCACCTTAGGTCGCGTCTCAGTCTCAACCACCTCCAGTGTCGGAACCACTCTTGTGCGAGGAAGGAGAGGTTGTTCTCCTTGATGATGATCCAATTATGAATGTACACAATATTTAATTTTTATGACTTACAAAAGAATATTGTACAGGCATGGAGGAAGAACTTTCTAGATGATTACGTGTCACCTACATTCATGAAGGAAAGGGTGATAGTGCCAGATGTCATAAAGCATCAAAATTCCCTTGTGATGCCACCGTGGACTTTACAAAATCCACAAGCTCTAATGTTAAGTTCGCACTGGCCGAGAGTGAGAAAATGGAAAACAACTTGCATGCTACCAAGAAAGAGGAAGAACAATGGAGAGGGTAGAGCATAGTTCCCACAATGGCGAAGATGAGGAAAGGAATACTTGATGAAGTATCAACACTTGAGACTATCATGTAGAAGCGTTATGATGGATTAATCACCATGCATATATCATTTTTCCATGTGCAAGGCTTAAAACAAAGAAGTAAATAGTTTCTTCAAAATATTATTAACATACATGCTTCCGTCACCCATGTGCAAGAGTGGACAATGTAGTATAAATGGGTCCTGATTCACTTGCCAAATATGATGAAGCCTCAGACAGATTTTGTTATGAAACCAGCTCAAGAAAAAGATAGAAAAGATAAATCAACACCTTAGAATTCAGCCTCTTCGAGGGGGCAACCTCCTTTACATTACATAAATGAACAATTCTTCGATGATTCAAATGACAAAATCCCCTTTCTATATATAGGAGTCTAAGGAGTCACAATATAACCTAGCCAACCTAACAATAATAATATAAAGCCACAAAAATAACAATAGAGGGATTCTATGGGGCACAATAATAGCAATATGGGGACAATAGGGGCACAACAATATTAATAAGGGGTACAACTACAATAGTAATGGGGTAATCACTAGTATTATAGGGACCCAACATGCCCCTCTCCTTCAAAAAAGTGTTGTCCTCAACGCTTGAGTAGTTTTGGATGCTTCTATATAAAATTCTCATCCTCGCATGTGGAATCTTCAGTGGATAAGTTCTTCCACTTGATAAGATACTCTGAAATTGATCGACTTCATAGTTGTCGAGTTCTTGTTTCTGTGACTGCTTCCGGTTCCAATATAATTTTTCCTTCCTCGTCATGTTCTCACAATATTGTTTGAACTGGGAGCTTGTCACCTATAACCTTCTTTAAACATGAAACATGGAAAACTAGGTGTAATCAAGAAGCTGCAGGAAGCTCCAATTTGTATGCCATAGTACCAATCTTTTGCAACACCTTGTACGAACCATAATACTTTTGTGATAATTTAATATCCTTCTTAGATTTCTTGAGGGACATTTTCTTATATGGTTGTAGCCGTAGGAATACCCAATCAGCTACATCAAAATTTCTTTCGCTGCGATGTTGATCTTCCTATTGTTTCATTCTATTTTGTGCCAACATGAGGTTATCCTTTAAGAGTTGGAGGACTTGTTGTTGATGTTCGATGTGATGTTCCACTGCTTGAACCTTAGAATTTTCTCTTAAATATGATTTGATGGATGGTGGCTAATACCCATAAAGTGGAATAAATGGGGTCATTTTTGTTGATGTATGGAAGGAAGTTTTATACCACCATTCAGCCAAAGGCAACCATTTGACCCATTGTGTCTGTTTATCAGATACAAAGCAACGAAGATATCCTTCCAAACATTTGTTTACTATCTCAGTTTTCCCATCAGATTGAGGATGATAAGATGAGCTATGAGCTAACTGAGTACCAAGACAAGAAAATAATTCTATCCAAAAATTTCCAGTGAAAATGGGATCTCTGTCACTTACAATAATCTTTGGGTTTCCATGTAGCTTTTGAATTGTTTCCATAAATGCAGTATAAACTGTACTGGCTTTAAATGGATGTGATAATGCACAAAAGTGTGCATACTTGGTAAGTTTGTCAACTACCACCATGATGACACTCTTTCCCTCAGACTTGGGTAAACCTGTGAGAAAATCCATTGAAACCTCCTTCCAACGTTAGCTTGGAATGGATAAAGGTTGTACTAGACCTGATGTCTTAATTTTTCAACTTTATTTTGTTGGCAAACCAAACATTCCGCCACAAACTTTTGAATATCTGATTTAAGGCCATCCCAAAATAATTCTTTCTTAACCCTGTGGTAAGTTCTTAAAAATCCTGAGTGCCCTCCTAAGGGAGAAGTGTGCAATTCCATAAGAATCTTTTGTTTTAGCTGGGAATTCTTACAAAGGTATAAGCGATCTTTGTACCATAACGAATCATTTTGCCAGCTAAATGTATCAGACGTACTGGAATATTGTTGTAACTTTCGAATAAGTTCCCACACTTCTTTGTCATTCTTCCATTCCTCCCTTGCTTTGTTTATCCAATCTGGTTGGATAATAGAAATGGCGCACAACAATGCTTCCACATCCTCATCTTTTCTTGAGAGTGCATCTGCCACCACATTTTTCTTCCCTTTTTTGTAGATGATTTCAAAGTCATAACCCAATATCTTTGTGACCCACTTTTGTTGCTCTTCAGAGGATAATCTTTGTTCTAAAAAGTATTTAAGGCTATCATTATCCGTTTTTACCTTGAAGTGTCTTCCCATTAGGTAGGGTTGCCATTTCTTAAGTGCATGGAGTGTTGCCAACATTTCCTTCTCATAAATAGCTTTGTGTAAAAACTTTCCCTTGATTCAACGAATTTCAAAAGCAATGGGTCTTTCATCTTGCATTAAAACAACACCAATTCCATTTCCTGAAGCATCACATTCCATAATAAAGGTTTTTTTGAAGTCCGATGTAGCTAAGACCAGTGCTTGGCACATTGCCTCTTTAAGATGTTCAAAGGCCTTTGTTGCTTCTGGAGTCCATGAAAATGCATCTTTCTTCAATAATGTTTTTAGAGGTGCTTCTATTCTCCCATAATTCTTAACAAACTTGCGATAATACCCTGTCAACCCGAGAAATCCTCACAGATGCTTTATGGATGTGGGGATTTTCCATTCCTTAATGGCTTTAATTTTTCTAGGGTCTACCTTAACTCCTTCATGAGATATAATATGACCCAGATATTCCACGTCTTGTACTCCAAAGAAACATTTGGATCTTTTGGCATATAATTGTTTCTCCTCCAATAGTTGTAGCACCTTGTCAACATGCTCAACATGATCCTTCCAAGAGTTGCTGTAGATTAGTATATCATCAAAAAATACTAACACAAATTTTCTAAGGAATGGTTTGAAAATTGAATTCATCAAACCTTGAAATGTTGAAGGTGCATTGGTAAGGCCAAAATGCATGACCAAAAATTCATAATGACCCTCATGAGTTCTAAACGCTATTTTTGGAATGTCTTCAGTCTTCATTCTGATTAGATGATATCCTGAACGAAGATCCAACTTGGTGAAGTAAACTGATCCATGCAATTCATCCAGTAATTCATCAATGACAGGAATGGGAAACTTATCTTTAATAGTGAGCTTGTTGAGCTCCCTATAATCTGGACACATGTGCCATGATCCATCCTTCTTGTGCACCACTACTACTGGAGCAGAGAAAGAACTTTGACTCGGTTGAATTATACCAGCCCCTAGCATTTCTGCAACCATATGTTCAATTTCACTCTTTTGGGCATAGGGATATCTGTACGGCCTAATGTTTGGAGGAACACTTCCTGGAATCAGATAAATTGCATGATCATGATCACGAATAGGTTGGAGACCTTTGGGAGTCTCAAATACCTTGAAATGATTGTCCAAGACTTTTTGGAGATCTGGAGAAATAGATGATTCCAATGTGGAAAAATCTAGTGAACATAATTGTGCAATTACACCTCTTTGTTCCTTTTTTAGAAGCTTTGTCATACCATTAAAGCTGATTATCTTTCCCGGTTTCCCTGCAATACCCGTTAATTCAACTTCCTTTCCTCACACAGAAAATTTCAAGAAAAGTTCTTGAAAATTAAAAGCTATTGTACCCAAGGATTGTAGCCATTGGACTCCTAGTATAACATCAGCACCTCCCATTGGAATGGAAAGCATTGGGCTAGTCAATACATATTCTCCCATGGATAGCTTGATATTATGGCACTTTCCAGAGCAATTTATTGTTCCTCCATTTGCAACCATCACTTGACACTCTGGTGCTGGATATAAGAAGCAATTCAATTCTTTTGCTACCTTACAATGAATAAAATTGTGGGTACTTCCTGAATCAATCAACACTATTACCTTTTTCTTCTTGATTTGTCCTTCTATCTTGATGGTTTGAGGAGTGGTAATTCCCGCCAATGCATTATAAGATATGGTTGGATTCATTTCTTCTTTATCTGGGCTTTGTTCCTAGAGTATATCCTCTTCTTTTGACCTTTCTTGCTCCTTTTCTTCTTCCTATTCACAATCTATGTAGAATAATTTCTTCTTAGCACACTTATGACCTTTAGTGTATTTGCTATCACAACTATAACGAAGCCCTTTTTCTATTTTTTCTTCCAATTGTTGTGGTGTCAACCTTATAGGTTGTGGAAGACTAGGGAAACAACACTTCCATCTTTATAGTTGTGAGTGGTATGCTTCCTGGTTGCCATAATTTTGCTTTCCATTTTTCTTGCTAACCTGAATGCCTTCTCTAATGAATTAGGTTCCCAAAGGTGAACATCATGTTGAATACTATCCTTTAAAGTCCCTATGAACACATCAATCCTATGCTCCTTTGGAATATTTTTTACCCTTATGTTCAATTTGTGGAACTCCTCAATGTGCTCCATTATTGAACCCTTTTGTTTGAGACTTATCAATTGGCTAAAAAAAGTGTTGCTTTTTGTATCATCATAATGTGTTGTCAATTCTTTCGTAAAAATTGCCCAAGTGATAATTTGTTTATGAGAACAAATCCATTGATACCATACAAACTGATTTGTTTCCAAATATAAAGTTGCAATACATACATTTTGTGTGTTTTGCACATTATTGAGATTGAAAAATTGCTCCATCTGTAACATCCATGTTGTGGGATCCTTGCCATCAAACTTCCTCATATCGATTTTTGGAATATGGTGGGTCTTCGATCCCACATTAGAGTCTATGAATCATGATTAACATTTCTTTTGTTTGCATCATGAGTTTCCTTTACTACCTTTTCACCATCAGTAAGTATTTCTTGTACAAAATTTGTCAAATCTGTCTTCAAATCTGCCATGTCTCTCTTCAAATCTATCTTCAAATCTATCTTCAAATCATCCATCTTAGCTTCCACGCCCTTTATCTTAGCTTCTATTAGCTTTTGTGAGAGTGACATTTGTTGCATCTGATCTTGTAATTTTGATATATCATGTAGCATTTCTTCCTCTTCTTCATGAGTCATGCTAGAGCTTTCAAGTTGCTTACTAGGTGTTTGCATTTTCTTTCCTTGGGGCATCAGTTACCGATAATAATTCTCTACTAATCCCTTTGAATTCCTTCAAAATAAGTTTTCAAACAAAGCTTACGCAAAAATTTAAAAAAATCTACACACCTTTTCTCACTTGGTAGGAGCTCGATATTGCCTCTGATGTATCTCTGTACTTTCGAATCATCCAGTTCTAAAATTGTGACCTATAGTAGCCCTCTATGTCGTATTTCTAGTGCCACCAGTTTGATCCAAATTGGATTCTCCAAGGAAGAGTTATGCGAAATCTCCCACAGTGACCTAATTATAGACTATTTCAGTAGAGCGAACTTGTATGACATACCACGAGTCACTGTTTCAACCTTTGGCACTGAAAAATATCTACAAGAAGCTACAGTCCGTCCTCTTTCTGTACCTTCTTACACAATTTCAATATGATGCTCAGAGAGAAAGTTATGACGATTCTCCCCAGGTCACCTGTTTGGAATGTAATTCAAGAGTCTGTAAAATGACCTACTCCTCAGATCATATCTCCGCAAATATAGCGCGAAAAGCTCTAAAATTCGGACCCAAGATTCAGCGCGATGTCTTCTAAATGGTTTTTTTTTTTTTTAGCTTCCAAAACGTCGTAGAAAAAAGTTATAACGAAAATTCCACGATGACCTATTTGGAGCAGTGAAACCCTAGAATCCAAAGCTCTGATACCAAATGTTGTGAAACCAGCTCAAGAAAAAGATAGAAAAGATAGATCAACACCTTAGAATTTAGCCTCTTCGAGGGGGCAACCTCCTCTACATTACATAAATGAACAATTCTTTGATGATTCAAATGACAAAACCTCCTTTCTATATATAGGAGTCTAAGGAGTCACAATATAACCCAGCCGACCTAACAATAATAATATAAAGCCACAAAAATAACAATAGAGGGATTGTATTGGGCACAGTAATAAAAATATGGGGACAATAGGGTCACAAAAATATTAATAAGGGGTAGAACTACAATAATAATGGGGTAATCACTAGTATTATAGGGACCCAACAGATTTGGAGAAAGAAAGGGATTGGATGTGATCCAAAACTATGATCATATCACCCCATTCATGACCAGCATATAGGCCTCATATGCATGGTTATAAAAGAGTTTAATTGTCATGGTGATAACTCTCAAGATCCCATCAATCGGTTCCCTCACCAAGGCTAAACATAAGAACCAATTCGGGCTATAGATCGATAGGTCCATGCAGCAGCTAATGTGAGAGGCCACTAGGGATGACTTGGAGCTCAGCGCACATAACATGCATAAGTACATTGGTAGCGTTTTCATGGTCAACACCATTTCGCACATGCTTCAGGACGAGCTGGATACATGCTCCAAGACCATACACCCATATGCTATTGAGGAAAGTGTTCTCTATCATAAATACAACATCAAATAATTTGGGGACGTCATTAGATAGTACCAATCTTGGCATTAGTACGTGACCGAGAAGCACCAAGTGGAGGTTGCCAAGTTGGTATTTTCCCAAACATCGGAGCCATATTGTTTTGTCTTGATAGGTTGTCTCTAGCCTATTTTGTCTCACATGGGTAGATGTCGAAAATGTAATATTATGTGTAAATATGTAGTAAGTGAAATCCCAAGTGGCTTTAGTCAAATGTGAAAGGTCATAATGTTATGTAATGAGTTATTTGTAAATAATTTTAAGAGTCATGAGGGTAGTCAAACAGTGACAAAAGGGAATGTGAAGCGTCACCCCACCCTTTGTTATAAATAGAACATCGTAACTCATAGAGTAGAATTTTGGGAGTCAAGCTTTTTTCTAGGCTTAGGCTTATAAAAGGCTTGGGAGTATTGTGACAAGCCTTGGCTTCTCCATAGCATAGAGTGAGTATACTACTTTGGAGGAGTAGGTGTTCTTGACTGTAATGTTCCATTATTGGGGCTAGTGGTCTTCAATGGTGTATGTATGGACAGAAATTTCACTTAAACTAATAATAACATAGCCAACACACTTTCATGCATATGTTCTTATTGTATTTAGGCTATTCAAGTTGCTTTCAAAATGCATGTTGTTTAACTTACACATTTTCTTATGAACTACTTTGTATGCAATTGTATGAATCTTGTTGAATGTGTGTTGTTGGATTAACCCGTCACTTTAATTTGTGGACTATTTTGCATTTTAGATTTTAATGTCATTCCACTTGTGTGTTCCTTTCAAGCTACGTACTATTACAGGCTTCTAAGGGGTATACTTTATTTTCCCCTCCTTATGTTAGAATCCCCATGCATCTCACTTGACTCACCACAAGGTCACACACTTGCTTCAACCCAAATTTATCATACTTATCTCTATGTGCTACTATGATCAAAGCACTACATTACCACCCATTGCTAGGACTCCTATTCCAAACTGTCTAAGGTCTAGTTGGGACTTTTTATGGGGGATATCCCCTGAATTTTGGTGGCTCTAGCACCATCAATAGCTTACAAAACCTCATCTCTCACGAATTGGCAACAAATTTCTAACCATAACATCCTCAAGAGAAGAGGTGAATAATATTGCATACTTGTACCTACCTGATTATTACTAGAGAGGCATACACACTTCTACTAAGATGATGACTTATCCATGGTTCTCTGGATGTGTTAATTTCCTTGTTTTTCTTATGTTGAGGCCTTCACATGATGTAGTTGAGTGATGGAACCCTTCTTGCTTGCAGATATCTCTCTAGTTTGCAATTTGTTGTTTTTGGAGTAGATTGATTATCTGCTGGTGTGCCCCTTCTCACTTCATAAATGGCTTCATGATGCTCAAGGTGGCTAGATATTTTACTCTGTGGGTGGAAAAAAATTATTATGAGATTTTAATGTGACTATATAGGATGCTATAAGAGGAATTTCCCTCCTATGGCAGTCACTTAATTCTTCTTTGAGACATTATATTTCATGTGGAATTGAGGGTAGGTTGGAAAAGGTACAAGGAGAGCACTAAAATCATCAAGAGGGGGTGCAGGTGGTGGAAAAATTGAAAGCAAAGCTTTTTATGATTTTTTTATGTATGGTAGAGTGGAATTTTAAGATGAATTTTCGCTAGATGGAATGGATGGGTGATGAAAGTGGTGTTGGGGGACCTCTCTCAACCTTCCCTAAACAAGACATGACCTTTTGACCCCTTCAATCGTATCTGCCTTCCATAGAATTTCAAGATCCTCCTATAGCATTTGAGGTTTCTCCTGTAGAATTTTAGGACAGTCTCCTGTAGAATAATTGTTCTATGAATATATCTCAAACCGTACACTAGATTGACCTATGAGTTTTTGAGCATGTTTGCATAATCCTTATGCATCTCCCCATAAAAAAACTTGGCCAATGGATGAATGAATCCTGAGAAAAATTAAAAATGGTTGTAGGTGATGCAGGGCAATTTCTTGAAAAGTGTGGACTGGAATTTACTAAAATTGCTCGAGCGTATTACCATCACCCATATGCATCTCTACATGAAAAAAGTTGGCTAATGGATGCATGGTTTTCGAGATATGGTAATAAGCCCAAGGTTGACTGTTTTTTACTTTTTTCTTGTGTCATTGCTCATTTCTTTCTTTTTCTCTTTTTGTGGCACTGACCTATTTCTTTTCCTTATGTAGGTGGATGAGTGCATGCATGCAAGTACGTATATGCCACCAAAAAATCAAATATTTTTTATTTCCTCTTTTTTCCATTTTTTTTCTTTTTCTTCTTTTATTTAGGCCTACTAGTTTCCTCAATGAGGTTTTCAACTAGTAGGTTTGCCTAGGCAACTTAGAAGAGGTTTTTAGCTAGGATTAATTTTTTTTCCAACCCATTGACTGCCTCATGGAGGTTTTCAAGCAATGAGCCAATCTCTAGTGCCTTAAAGGAGGTTTTCACTGGAGATCTTATGTTTTAGCTTTTCCTTTCTTTTTTCTCTTTTTTTATTTTTTTATTTTTTGTTTCTATCCTACTCTCTTTCAACAAAATAAAATATCTTTCAAGTGTAGGAATACTTCTAATGGAGCCATGTGCATATCAAGATGATAGATAAACTCATGTGTAGGCTTGAAACATATGCTTTGACATGTACTTGAAAATTAGAGACCAAATTCTTTGACTTTGATGATATGGATTGTTGAAGAAGAAAGTAATGTTCCATATTGTTTATTTTTTGGAACCAAACCTCAATATAGCTTTGATTCCCTTGGTTGTCCTACTCATCTAGATCTTTCTTCATGTCTTCTTTTTCTATTCCATTCAAATCTTCTACTCTTTTCTGATTAGTCCCTTGCACACATAAAGGATTTGATGGTAAGCATAACATAAACTCTTCAATCTCAGGCTCCCATGGTTGATCTCCATAAAATGTGGTACATGATTCTTTTGGATCTTCTTCTTCTAGATGTTGTTCTTCAATGAAATAAATAAAATATATTTCTTGAAATACTCTTCCCGAGCTAAGATGAATACCATTTAGATCAAGAGGATTTGTTTGGAAGTGTTGTACCTCAACATTGTAAGTGGGCGAAGTTACTAGGTTGTTTGGGTTCAAAAATGATGGTACAAGTAGTTGAGTGGGTGTGGATATTTGAGATGGATTTGGTTGTGGTTGAGGTGGATGGTAAGGATAGAGTGGAGTTGTATGGAGGCTATTGGAGAAAATACTGAAGATATTGTGTACCTCCGCAATAAGGTTCTTGCCAACCTTGTTGCAAATATTGTTTAGGGGTTGAGATGGCCAAGGTTTCCAAGGAAATGGTATGTTTCAATTACTATGAGATGTATGTGAATAACCCTGAAATTCTAAATTAGGTTCAATTGTAGTGGCTACAACCACCCTCCAAATTTTTTCCTATGCTTCAATTTTGGAACCTTCCTTCTTAACCACATTAGCTCATCCTGTACTGATCCAGGTATTCGTGCTTTGAATGAGACTCATGTTTTCATTTTGTCTTGTGTTTTCTTACATCATTGATGGCTAACTCATAAGGTTATCTCCTAAATTGGTCCCACGACAGTTCTGGGATTGCCCCCAGAAACCACACAATCCTTGAGGGAAACTGACCTTTATGATGGAATTGCCTAGTCCTAACTGCCAGAGAGCCTTGAGCCCAGGAATTGCAAAATCATGACAAGGAATCCCAACATTGATCCTAGAAATTGCACAAACTTCAATGATCTTAGAAACTATGCAGTGCACTCAACCAGAAAGTTGCCCAGTTCCCTGAAATTGTGCAGTCTTTCTTGGCAGTGGGCATGGCAAGTTTCCCCAGAAAAAAAAAAGAATCCTTAAAACTAGGATTATATTTTTAGTATCCCGAAGGAGGTACTCGCACTATTTTTATAAACTTTCACCAAGTGTCGCTTTTTCCTTCATTTTAGGCATGTGTGTCATAAACCCTAACTTGTCCAAATCTATGTAATCAACGCTTCTCAAGCTCATTTTCACACTAGATCTTGGAGATATAGTAGTCCTAAGGAGATTAAGGAGCCTTTGGTGTGATCATCGTCACTTTTTCAGATGAGTTTTGCTTTTGTCGTGTTTTGCTATTTTTTTTTCACTTTTTGTCGTTTGGCTTGTGTGAGGGTTTTTTCTCTTATTTCTCTTCATGGTTGTGGGAATTTTGACTTTTTTAAATTTATATAATTATTTTTATAAGTTTTAGATTGCCTTTCCCAACAGTCGCATTAGCTTTCATGTTTTTTCACTAATGGTTGTCATTGCGGTGACTCTCCTCACTTAGTCTATTTTCCTTTCATTTGATCAATTATTGCACTTAATTCACATGATTTCATATAAATTTAGTTAGATCTACACTCAACTTCACATTGTCTCTTAGATTCACTTTTTTCCATACTTCCCTTGGGTCAATCTAGGTTTCCCTTGGTCGGATCTCGCTTTGCACAGCTAGCACTACGTAATATAGAGGGTCAAGCCACAAGCATGGCCTCTAGAACTATGTAGTGTACAATCTAAGATGGATCCAACTATGCACTTCACAGTTACATGAGCCATCCTATCATCTTGGCCACTAAGACTACGCAATGTAGAGTCTCTCCTAGGCATTTGCCAAGGCCAAACTGCACATTGTACAATTTCAACCAGCAAGCTTCCACCTTTGCTACTGGGACTACCCAGCGCACAGTTCCCATAGGTAGCCTTTCCACCCCTATGAGGAGAAATTGTGCAATCCTTCCCATCTAGTTCACGGTTTTCTACTTAAACTTTCCTTGTAATTTGTTTTTCTTCAAAATGACATTTGTTTTCCATGACTTTCCTCTCTGTCCCACAAGTACACAATTGTTGAGAATGTCTCAAATAGTCACTGTCACCATGGCATCTAAGAGAGTTTCATCAAAGGTAACCACCGAGAGAAATAATGGAGAAAAAGTTGATAATATGTCAGTTGATTTACCAGTGTATGAATATACCCAATTGTTTATAGATAATGGAACAGGACTGACATGGAAATAGATAAAAGACTCTTTTTAAAAGGACTTTGGGGCAGATTTAGAGGACAAAAAGGCTTATCTCAACATCTGGCAGTCAGGGATATTCAAGGTTTCATGCAGGTATCTCACATTCCCATGTGTGGAAATCATCATTTGGATTATCTCACATACAGATGAACAAACTATGACTTTGAGCAGTGTCAGTGGAAACAAGCTTGTCACCTTTAGAGTAGAAGACTTTCAGTAGATGTATCACTTGCCTGAGCCAGTAAAGTGCATGGAATCACTCTTCTATGCCACCCACAACTATGTGAACACAAGAGACATTTCAAGCATTGGGTGAAAGAGCCATCAAATATTTGATAGACACCCACCCATGCATAGAAGTCAAAGTCCGTGAGGAATTCTTACCAGATCATGATTATATTAACTTGAATAATTCATGGCCAGGAGAGCCTGATGAGCCCCAAAAATGGACAATTATTTGGGCTCATTCAACCTCCTAATTTGACTTAATCCACCATTCTCATTGGTTTATTGCATGTTTTTTATTATTTTTATGCTAATAGAGTGAATTTGGTTAGTCATTATGCCAACAAGTCTAATGGGTGCTTTGTGTAGCCTTTTTGGTCAATTTGGAGACAAAATTGAAGGTCTTAATGAGCACTTGGCAGCCAAATTCGTGGGAAGACAAGGGAGAGGATTTATAGGAAGGTGTCCCCTTCATTTATGGGCCCTTACCTCGAAGTCTCCACCATCAGCTCGGAGTTCAAGGGCCACCGAATCAATCAACACAAGGGCAGCCAAGCAAGTCAAGTAGGACTGCTGTTAACTACAAGTCTTGGGCAGCCAAGTCCCTAAATTTAGGAGGACTGTTGGGTCCTCAAATTGTATAAATAAGAAGGCTTAGGGCCTCATTTTGGTTAGCCAGTTAGCCAGTGTAGCCAGTGGATGTTAGCTAGTTAGCCAGTAGATAGTAGCTAGTAGTTAGTCATTTCATAGCCTTGTTGTAGTCATTTTGTAATTCGATTTGTAGGCAATAGACTAGCTTTGCTCTCAGCTCATTCTCAAGCTCTCCTTGTGGACAGTTTTGATGTAACTCTTCATTTCTTGATCAATAAAGATGAATCCAGCTTTGCACCAGCTCTAAATCTCTCTTGGGAGGCTGTAGCTCTTGGGGTTGGGCCCATCTCAAGCGCTCAGTACCTCCTTTGTTTATCTTTATGTGTTTGCTGCGTTTTTAAAATAAAATCTGCTCTTTAGATCTTGCTTTGTTATTTTGGTTGTTTTTGATGGTTAAAGTAGCTTTTTATGTTTGGAATCGATTGGTAGGAGTTTGTCATGCATGTAGATCTTTTGGAATTCTCTTGCTCACGTGTTGTACATGGTTCTCTTTCCAAACAAGGCTGCTGTTTATTCATTTCATTGATAGTTAGATTAAGTTAGCTAGGACTTAGTTTGTTTGCAAGAATTCATTGATTCGGTTGAATGTGCATTGTGCAGGGCATCCCTATCACTCACTCACATGGTCAAGCTTCATCAGAGCCATCTGATTCATCCCATATCTAGGCTTCTCGCTTCACACCCATCCTCTTGCCCACATAACCCTACCTTCTTCTCCATTGTTGTCTCAACTACCTTAAAGCCAAATCAACCTTCCACATATCATCTCACCACTCCATCCATCAGTTCCTGGGTCACTTCAGATCCCCATCCTACCTCCATAACCATCCATGCATCTTCCATCAATCACCCATCCTCAAAAATCCCATTTCGAAACATCCTGTAGAAGAATTACAGAACATCCTGTAGAAACCCCTGCAGACTTCCTGTAGAAGATCATAAACACGGTTGCATGGCATCCAGACTTTGTGAAAGTCTCGGAAAGAATGATAGAGACTCCTTAGACCCTCTCTGTACCATCCCAACCTTTCCCAAATCATTTCATCCCTTGATCCATCCCTGCACAGTGGAAAACTAGTTAGAAGCACATGCATGATAATTTCAACAACTTAAGCAAAAATACAAAAAGATGTTTTCTTCAGATAGTGATAACTTAGACACATGCATTTTACCTTCCTAGAAGTAATGGCATCTCCTTTCGTAGTTTGCATTCTTTCCTTTGCATCAGTAGGACTAGTTGGTAGAATTAGGGTTTACTAGGGTTTGCGTTTCTTTTTGGCTTTCAGTTTCTTTCCGCAAGTAGATTAGCTTCCTTTGAGTTAGATTTCGTCCATCAGTTAAAAAGCTTCTTCTAAGAGCTCATAGAAGTTGGCTTGAGCCCCTACCGGACTTGTGCCAGCTGACCAAGTGACAGCTGCGGCAAGAGCTAGTACTTGTGCATACAACACCGTCGCTTCCAAGTTTGTTACGAACTACCGGGTTGATAAAATTAAGAGAAGGAAGCTCTAGGAGTTGTAGCATTATTGCTACAGTACTGGAGCCCACCAGAGCCTAAAAGCATTTCTTGAAGGGTGGGAAGTCTTATTGGATAATTTGGTAAATGATGGGAGGCCATTCAACTAGTATGATATGTTGGCTCAACAATTGAAGGCCCATTTAGCACAGGCTCAAAATCCGACCAAATATGAGTGAGAAAGGTTCTATATGTCTACATACTTACTAGATGAAATATGTGCATAGGAGTAGTTCCCTAGCATGAACTGGACATCGACACCATAAGAGACTGACGTGAACATTTGTTGTAGGTTTCTTTTAGAATGAAGTTATCAAGGAGTAATGGTAGGACTAACTCACCACTTGATTATCCTACTATACAAGCTTATATTTGAACAAGAGCTACCTTGTATGTCTAGAGAAGCAATGGAGGTGCTAGTAGATATTGTGGTTTGGTATGCCTCACCAAGTGGCACCTTCATTAAAGTTTTTGGTAGGGAGAAGCTGTTGTATGCCTTACCAAGGTATGCCATTTAAAAACTAATCATGCAAGAACTATCATACCATCTTGCCACAGGGTTGTCAGCAACACTGAACATGAAGAAGAAAGAACCATGGCCCTATCTTCCTTTACAGATTGGGTTATATGAGATAAGTAAATTTAATGTCATAGATGTCACAACTAAGGAAATAATGAGATTTGATTTTGGCACTAAGGAATTTAATCTATATGATCCACACAGTATCTACAAGGACAACTCTACGTGAGTTTACTTTCCATGGATCAGCTGGGAATTTCATTAGCTAGGGGAGGATCCTTGGAGGTACTACTACAATGCCTCTAGAATCAATGAGTTGGTTAGTAGACCAAGAAATTCAAAGGATTCTCCATAGACATCAATAGTTCTAGAAGGAACATCAACAAAAACCACCAATCCTGTGCAAGACAAGGGAAAGAGGAAGATTGTTGAAATTTTAAAGGGAGAGAAAAGTTGCCATATGAAAGAAGATCCTATTATCGAGAAATAAGATTTGACAGTGGAAGAAAAGAGGAAGCAAAGGATGAAGATAGCATATTAGAGTAAGAGATAAAAGTAGAGGTTGTAGGAAGCATAACTAAAGTTGTAGGAGACAGAGAAGAAGTTGAAGGAAGAATAGGAGTTGGGGAGGAGAGAATGAGAAGAGAATCAGAAGCAGGAAGAAGAAAAAAGGAAAGGAATGATGAGAGAGGTAAAAATGTTGATATAGGATGATGAATCAGAATAACCAGTAATTGAGGAGGAAGGTGAACATATGTAGGATCGGGAGCTTACTCATCATATTAAGAAACTGATGGAAGTGACATACAAGGATTTGGAAGAAGAGTCACACCATGAAGATGTTGACCTAATGCCTAGAGCACTACATCTCATCACCTAGACTCCACCACCTCTAGTAGTAGATCCAACACTGAGTGAGAAAGGAGATGATATTCTCCTTGATGATGATTTAGTCGTGGATGTGTACAATCTATCATTCGATGAGTTCAAGAAGAGTATTATACAAGTGTGGAGGAAGCACTTTCAAGATGATCACACTCCACCTACATACATCAAAGAAAGGGTGATAGTGTTATATACCAAGAATCATCCAAATACCATTGTCGAAGCCATATTGGCCTTTGTAGGAGAAAAAACATCAACTGTTCAACATTTGATGACTAAGAATGGGAAACTAGTAAACAATTTGTGGGCTACTAGGCAAGATGCAGAACAACTCCTGGCACCAGCGCAGAATGCAGTGTCCACATTGGGGTAGATCAAAGAAAAGATACTTGCTAAAGTATCCACACTTGGAAAAATGATGTGGAAGATTTATGATACGTTTGTCACTACTCATAAAGTATTTTTCCATTTTCGTCGCCTATAGAATCAAAACAAATAGTTTGTTAAAACTCTGAAAAAAATAAATGTTGCCATCGCCTATGGACAATAGTGGAAAATATGGTTCAAAGAGTCCTCACTTGACTTAGTAAATAAAATGAATCCACATGTAGAGATGGAGAAAGCGAAGGTTCAAATGTTGATTCAGAACAACAAGAAACTCGCCTCATTCATTGGTATCACAAAGGACTCATATGTGCATTGTACTATAGTTTGGATGCCTTGGTGGGAACACACCATATCTCATCAATTGATTTCGTCACCAAAGCTAAACCCAAGAACCAAGTCTAGCAGGCGGTGGAAGAGTACTTAGAGTAGCTAAGATGAGAGGCCACGAGGGAAGACTTGGAGCTGAGTGCAAAGAGTTTGTTAAAACTCTCAAAAACATACGTTCTACCATCATCTATGTATATGAGTGGAAAATGCACTTTAAAGGGACCCCTCTTTATTTAGCGAAGAAAATGAAGCCACAAGAAGAGTTAGAGAAAGAAAATGTTTGAATGTTGATTTAGAACAGTAAGCAACTTTCCTCATTAATTACTAGAAAATAGGCCTCATGTGTGCAGTTGTATAATAGTTTAGATGTCTCCGTGAGAACACACTAGATCCCATGAATCAGTTCCCTCACCAAAGCTAAACCCAAAAACCAAGTCTGGTAAGACGTCAAAGAGCACTTGGAGCAGCTAGGATAGGAGGCCATAAGGGAAGACTTGGAGTTGAGCACACACAACATGTAGAAGTTCATCGGTGGTTCCGTCAAAGTCAAAAAAATGTTGCACATGCTTTAAAATGAGTTGGACATAGGTTTGAAGACAATGTACCCATATTGCATGGAGGCTAGAGTCCACTTCCAACAAGACATTGTTAAGCAGTTTTGGGACACCATCACACAATACCAATATTGACACCAATATGTGATAGAGAAGTAGCAAGTGGAGGTTCCTAAGCTAGACTTCTCCCTAACTCCAACATCATAGTGTTGTGTCTTGTTAGGCTGTCAAGTTTTCTCTACCCTATTTTGTCTCATATGGGTACGAGTTGAAAATGTAATATTATTTATAATTATGTTATAAGTGAAATTCCAAGTGTTGAAATTTGAATATGAAACGTCATCATGTAATGTAATCTGTTATTTTGTGAACTTGAAGAGTCATGATAGTAGTCCAAAGGTCACAAAGGGGAGTTCCAGAGTCAACTACTCTTGTTATAAATAGAACCTCATAAGTCATGTAACATGCTTTTGGGAGCCAATATTTTGGCTAGGATTAGGCTTAGAAAGAGCTTGGGAGTATTGTGAAGAGCCTTGGCTTCTCCATAGCATAGAGTGAGTATACTTATTTGTAGAAGAAGGCGTTCTTGACTATAATGTTCAACTATTGAGGTTAGGGGTTGTGAGTGGTGTATGTATGGATGGAACTTTCACTTATAATAATAAAATCAGAGCCAACATGCTTTCATGCATATGTTGTTAATATTGTAGGACTGTTCTTATTGTATTAGAAATGTATACTATTTAACTTATGCATATGAATATGAACTATTGTATTTTCATTTGTACAAATCTTGTTGAATGTGTGTTGTTGGATTAACTCATCACTTTAACTTGTGGACTATTCTACTCCTAGCTTGTGATGTCAATTTTCTCATGTGTTCCTTCCAAGTTGCGTACTATTACAGGCTTCTAACGGGAGCACTTCCTTTTCCCTTCATTTGTTTTAACCTTCATGCATCTCACTTAACTCTTTCCAGGGTCACACAATTGCTCTTAGCAAAAGTTATCATACTCTCCTCTCTGCGTCTTCACGGTCAAAGCATAACATTACCACCCACTAACTATGACTTATACTCCCAATGGTGTGAGGTATAGGTGGGACTTCATATTGGGGAGATCCCGTAAATATTGCTGGGTCCAACACCATCAACATTTCTAGTGCTAGAAGGAGGCCAAATGACAAGTTGAGACCTTGAAGCTTGTTTTGAATTTCTGCACACATTTGATAACTTCTCACCAAATCATAAACTTGACATGTTTTTCTAAATTTTCAAAGTTGAAACTGTCAGTGAGCATTGTAAATGACTTTTCCAAATTTAAGTTCAATGGCAAGGGTGGAACAACCTTGCTCAGGCACATAGTTTCTTTTCTTGGTTTCTGTGACAGGCATGACATCCAGTTTGAGGATGTTTCTCGTGGGTTGTTTGCTCTCATGTTCAAAGATCTTGTAAAGTAGTGGTGCTACACATTACCCACAACATCCATACACTCTTTCGAGAAGTTTGTTATGCAATAATGTCACGCTTTCGTTCTCTATGATGGTAAATCCCTTAATAAGAAAATTCTAAATTTGCAAAAAAAAAATCACAAATCCCTTTAGGATTTTCACTATCATTTTATTCAATACTGCTTTGAATTCCTCGAAAATGAAGTTGATTGGGAGTTCTTGGCTGGAATATTTCAATATCTTGTTCACATTTATGAAAATCCACATGAGTTAGAATCTTTCAAACCTTTCCCAACATACCTCAATGTTATATTTTGTAAATCTGAGATAGACATGGTTGTTTTTCCAACTGACCCTCTGTCCCCTTCTCATCAAACATCTCTAGCTCTGCTGGTCGATGAGGAAGAAGTTGAGAATTCACCTGTCGATCCACCACCATATCCTTCTGTTATCACTCCAGGAAACTCTCCTAGGTTGTAGCTCAGAGATGACTGGTAACATATAATCTTCAATATTGTTCTCTGAACTATTTGAATGAATGATGGTTTGGATCAAACTAGATAACCATTTCAACTCTGTTTTTAATGAAATTCATGAACACCCTCATCTTTACAAGGCTTTAGACCATTAATGCTCAATAGTTGGTAAATTCAATGAATAGATGGAGAATACTGACTATACCAGCAAATTCATATATAAACGCATATGAGTGGCTAGCGATAGAAAGTAAAAGAAGCTTGTAAATCTAATTTATCGAAGTGGAGATAAGATGATAGTTATCTGGCCTTAGACACAAAATAAAATATGAACAACGTGTTCAAATGCAAGCTTAGAATAGAAGAGAAAGTGGACATTGAACATATAACAACAAAAGAAGCTTGAATTCACTAGAATGAATATGAGACGCTTGAAGGAACACAGTATCAATAATCTCCAGAGATTGAACCCTTGTTACATTTAGTTTTCAGCCTTTTATAGGTCCTTTACAATGCTCCTAAGCTCTCAAAGGCTCGGAGTGTTAATCTATCCTATATATCTTGTTAATTGACTGATGCCATGACTAGGCAAGCATGGGCTTCGGAGGTTCCTTCTTCTAACAAAAGAGTAACTACATTCATGTGGTATGTTGTGATAGTAGGGAGCTCTCTCGTGACAGAGATGCCCCATAATTGATTCTGTTGTTTTTGGGCTAAGCACTGTTGATGCCTCATGATGTTTATCCTTGTTTTGGGCAAGTTGTGCTGTCTACTCCATGAACATTCTGTTTGTTTGGATGTGCAGGGCGTGCTGTGTTGCATTGTGCTCCTCCATGACCGCTTCTTGGCCTTTGTCCCCTGGCAGTTATTCCCAACCTATGCTATCTTTTAAATGTTTATAATGAATGTTTTCTGTTTAATACAGAAAACACAACAACACTGTAAAAATCCCGCTAAGCTTTGTTCTTCCGGATTCAAAAGTCCTTAATCATGGCCTATCTTCCTATTGGGACCATCTTGTAGTGATATCACATCTCCACCATTGATCTGAGAGTTCTAGATCCAACGGTTGTGATCAATTTTGGGTGGCGCTTGGTTTTCTCTCTCCTCATCTTGGACACGTGGCAGCCATTATATGGCATCGGGTGGAGCTCAACCTAAACCACTTATTGCCTTTGGCTCTCCCGAAATCCTATCAGTTTTTTGATTTTCCCTTTATATTGGAAAATACATTAAAATGTGAAAATACCACTTTATTGGACTTGAAATGGTGTTCAACTGCCTTAATAAACCCTTTCGGGTCTATAATGTCACATCGACGCTGCTCCCATGTTCCCTTTGGGTTTCTTTAAAGAATGAAATACATTAAAAGTGCATTAAAAATCGGCTTCCTTACAGACTTGAAATATTATATATTTCATTCCCAAATACTTTCAGGTCTGGGACCTATCACATCGTCACTGCCCAAGGCTCCCTTTGTATATCGTTATATAAAAAAAATATACAAAAATGCATTGAAACTAGACTTTCTGTGTACCTCAAATGTTATCAAATAATATTTATAATATCGTCGGGTCCACATCATCACATTGCACATATGAAGGTGTAAAGGCTCTACCCCTTAGTGCTGCTCCACTGCAATATAATGATGCGATCTGATCGCAATGACTTACTGTTCATGCCCAGGGCCCTTACATAGCGTAATCCTTGTACTTCTGATAGTGATCATGTGATGTGATGTGGCCTATCGATCTGCGTCACTTCATCGATGGTCCATGTTGCATCGCTGATCGCAATCGCATATCCACTTAGTCCCTGCTTATTTTGTCAGCCTACCTTAGCTGATTTCGACTCGCTGATTCGATCATTGGAGATCGTTGATCACGAGTGTCTTGCAGCCATCCTTAAGTCGTCCTCTCTGGAGTGCCGATTGTGATTTTCTGCTTAGATCTAGGTTGTTGATCAGCCAAATGGGACGGTTGTTGTGCATTGCTCATTTTAAGTCTCCGATACTTGGTTTTTTCACTGTTTTAACGTGTTTTAGCCTCCCGATAGTGTTTTTTTTCCCTTCCAAAGGCTCTTGGCATGCGATGGTTTTGTCTTTGAATGATTCTTAAGAAGATTTTGAAGACTTCAAGAACATATTTGGATCCATTTTTGGGCCATTTTCCAACAAGGTTAACGCTGGCTCCTTCTGGGGATGAAATGCTCCGTATGAGGTTTCAGGAATCACAAAACAATGCCTTTCCTAGAAAACAAAATCAAACATCCTCCTTGTGTTCCATTGGTCATGGAGTCTATTTTGTAATGAAAATAAAAACTAGAAAAAACATATTTACAATAACAAGGCTTTAAAGCCTTAAATGAAATAAAGTTTCAAGAATTGCCCATTTACTGGGCTACCAAAAGTATCTCCTCGTTCCAGACTGTGAAAAATAAATGTATTGTTATGTTAAATTTGAGCGATGAAGAATGGACATGTCCATAAGGAGTCAAAATTACCATGAATACCTTTATTTTCCTTAAATGGATCTGATTTAAGAACCCAGTCACCAACTTGGAAAGTGTCCAATTTTTCCTTCCTGTCAAAGGTTTCTTTGATTTTCTTCTGATAAGATTTTGACTTCTCAACCAGCTGCTCTCTGACTTGTTGTAGTTCAACCAAGTTATTTAATCTTCTTACCATGTCATTATGTTCATCTTGCAATAATTTAGCCACAGGGAGAATCAACTGGATAGGGAAAATAGAATCAGCGCCATTAACCAGCTTAAATGGACAATTCCCTATGGAATTTTTGATGGTAACTCTGTCAAGCCATAGTGCAAACTTCAACTTGGAATCCCAGCTCTTTTTTTGTCCTCTAATAGTTTTTTGATTACCCTTACCAGACTCTTGTTAGATGATTCTGCCAGGCCATTGCCTTGAGGATAATATGAGGTAGAATGCACCACCTGAATGCCCATGGATTCAGTCATGCCCACCAATTCTTTTTCCTTGAAAGCTACTGCATTATCAATGACTAGTTTGGTTGGGCAACCAAATCTAGTGAAAATATTTTCATTCAAGAACTTTATGATAACTTCATGATTGGCATTCTTAGTGGGTATAGCCTCGATCCACTTGGTGAAAGAATCAGGGCTACTAAGATCCATTTGTATTGGCCACCAGAATGTGGGTTGATCTCACTTATAAAGTCCAAACCCCACTGTTAGAAGGGACCATTGACATGTACTGGCTTCAAGGGCAGATATTTTAGCTACTGTCTTCATGCAAACCTCTGAAACTTGTCACAATATTTCAAAAAAGAAAACACATCAGAGAACAGAGTAGGCCAATAATACCCAGCCCTCAGGATTTTGTGAGTTGTGGTTTTCCAATAATGATGCCCTCCACAAATGCTAGAATGGAACTGGTGTATGACTTCCATAGATTGTTCTTTATCTAGACATCTCAAGAGGATTCCTGATGGGTATTTCCAATAAAGGAGATTTTTATTAATGCAGAATTTGGCTGATATGAGCTTAATATCCCGAGCTGAACTATGCTGGAATATCATTCACAGGTGGCTATAATTTCATCCAAAGACTGATTCTGCTTTTGCTCTTCTGCTGCTCCCTCTGTTTGCTCAGCATCTGAATTTAGACCCATGTAATTTATGTCTATCAAGCTACAATTTTCTTTAGCCATGATTTTAGCCAAGTCCTGGCCCTTGACAAGCTTAGTGGGCTTCACCTCTATGTTAAAATATATGAATTTTGCAATCCATTTAGCTCTCTTTCCATCAATATCTGGCTGAGTTAAGACATCTTTTACTGGGGTTGAAGGTACATATGCAACCACTTTGGAATGCAGAGTATAAATTCTTAATGCCGTTAAAGATTTTATGAGAGCATAAGCTTGCTTTTCAATAAGGTCATACCTTAGTTCAGCATCCCTTAGAGTTTTGTCGAAAAAGGCCACGGGGTGCTCTATGCCTTCATGACTTTTCTACAATAAAACTGCTACAAGCGTATCATAAGAGGCAAAAGAGAAGATACAAAATTCCTTAGTGTAATTTGCGCTGATTAGAGTGAGAGCTTCTATGATAGCTTGCTTGATGGCTTCAAAAGAGCTTCTTGAAACATCTATCCATTTTATTCCTGATGCTTTCTTCAACATGGAAGTGGTGTGCTTTACTAACTCTGCAAAGTTTGGAATGAGCATTCTTACAAAGTTAATCTTACCCAGTAAGGATTGAATTTCCCTTTTTGACCTTGGGATAGACCATGTCTAAATTGCTTGAACCCTCACTGGATCAATCTTCACACCTTCAGCAGAAACAATATGTCCCATAAGTTTGCCTTCTTCTAGAGAAAACAGTGACTTCTTTGGGTTCACCAAAATTCCAAACTGTCTGCAATTTAGGAAGACCTTATTCAAATGCTGCAAATGGTCTTTGTGACAGCTAGAGAAGACTGATATGTCATCAAGATAAATAAGGACAAACTTTTCCTTCTCTCCCAAAAAGGCTATGTCCATGGCCCTCTGAAAAGTATCCCCAACATTCATCAATCTGAAAGGCATCTTAGAGTACATGAAAGTGCCGGAAGGAGTAGTGAAGGTGGTATTTTCCTGATCTTGTGGATTTATAACAACATGATTGTAACCTAAAAATCCATCGAAGAAAGACATGACTCTGGCCCCTGAAACTCTTTACAGCAAGTGTTCCATCTTAGGCAAGGAGTAGTTATCTTTTTTAGAGCACTTGTTCAGATTTCTGAAGTCAACACAAAGCCTAACTTCTCCATTTTTATTTCTTACTACCACAAGGTTAGCTATCCACTTTGAATACCTTAGGGGAATTATGATTTTGGTTTCCAACAGCTTCTTGATTTCTTTCTCAATCAAAGGTAATAAGAGAGGGCTAATAGGTCTTAATTTCTGCTTAAAAGGGATGGTGTTCTTTTCTAGTGAAATATTATGTTGAATGATGTTTGTGTCATAGGTTTTAAGATCACTATATTCCTAGGTAAAAACGTCAGCGAATTGCTTCATGAGGGTGCAATTCTCGGAATTATAGGCAGAAGACAAATGAGTGGACAAATTTATGTATTTTGGATGGGCTAGGCTCCCTATATCATGTTTATGAACAACAGACTCATTTTCTGTTTTGGCAGTTTTATAAGGCACATCATTATGATCAAACAACTTCTCTAGAGGGACCAATCCCTTTAGTGTATGGTTACTAGCAACTGGACAATGCTTCCTCGGCCTATCTCATTTTTTAGCTTGGACTAGCCGCATTCTTCCATGGTTGATGTGCATTTCAGAAAATTCCTCAATGACTTGTAGAAACCTATTTATTTCATAATCATCTTCAAAAACTTTCCAGTATTTGATGTTGTCAGGCAGAGACAGTCTATATTTCCCTTGAACTTCATATGTCAATTTAGGAGGAAAAGGAGGAATAAACATGCTAGCAGACACAACAAGGGAGTCAGCAAGTTGGTTCTTCATTCTCGGAATGTAAGAAATGCTAAAATTATTAAAGGAATCCTTGAGCCTCCATATCTCATCTCTGTATTCTTTCAGCCTTGGATGCTTTGCTTGGAAAGTTTTATTGACCTGCTGAATAACGAGTTCTGCATCTCCAAACACTTTCAAGCCTTTGATGCCCATTTCCTTAGGAGTTGTTAAGTTTAAAATCAAAGCTTCATACTCTACTATGTTATTTGTGACCTGAAAGGTTAATTTGAAAGATAAATGAATGTATTATTGTGTGGGTGACACAGGGACTACACCTGCCCCTGCAGCTTCATTAGAGCAAGCCCCATCAAAGAACATGTCCCAAATCTATGGGCCTTCTTCCTCAGCGATCTGGCAAACTGGTTTTTTAAGCTGTGTGGAGGCCAACTGGGATTCTTCAATATGAATAATACAGGCTCCAAGATCAGTGTCAACAACATATATGGGATGACTAGTGGGATTCCTTTCATAACTAGTGATATAAGCCAACTGAGCTTCTCTGTATAATCTCTTGCTCTCACCTACGAAAACTGGGACAGTAGCATAGGACAGATCATTTTGTAATGATCCACCTAATCTCTTGATCCAACCTTTGGAAAGCAACATGCCAAAATTGGGGGGTACATTTGCTACCACAATATCCATCATCATGATTTTCATGGGCAGCTGAGATAAAGTGATGGCTAGGTCCTTGATTAATCCCAAGCATTTCACTTTTTCAGAGTCAAAAGAAAACAGGTCGTGATAAGGCTTGGTAATGTCAAGACCCAACTCATCCATGACAAACTTGGGCATTAGATTATGGTTGGCTCCAGTGTCGAGAAGGCAGTTGCGAAGGATTTTATCATGAATAGTCAGAGAGCCATAGAATGATGGGAAGCTGTCTTCACAATTTTCAATCATTGGGCTGAGAATGATAGCTAGTTTGTCATCTTGCAAATTTACATAGTCAGTGGAGGCTTGGATGGATTTAGGCTCAAGGGCCTCGACGATGGATCTTTTGAAGGACCCATTCTTCACTAGTTCAATTAGAGGCATAGGTCTTCTTGGCTTCTTAAATTCTGATTGAAAATTGAAAGGAGAAGGAGAATTGTCAAGACTTCTTACCTCATGAGATGGAGCTTTGAGGATGATAAGATCAACTTCCAGTTGCTTCTTCTTATTAGCTTGTTGTACTGTAGGGAAAGCAACTCTTTGAATAGGAGTTTCCTTGTAATTATTCATCTTGAATCTCAGATTATATTTGTGCTGATCTTCAGTTTGAAAAATAACTTTTCCATCCCATTCTTGGTTAATCTCGTCATTGGATAATGACTTTTCATAGGCAACTGAGGTCAAAAAGGAGGCATTGCCTTTGTCTTCCATACAATGGATCTCATCATCTTCTTCAAACTGCTCTTATTCCATGACTACATTTTGGAAAGGGGTCTTAACCCTTTGGTCTCCATTGGCATCTTTTTTTCTTTGCAAAATCTGCAACTGGTCATTAGTTCTTCTATATGTATTTTGATTTGGATTTATAGGAGCAAAGGTATTAGGAACTCTTCCTTTCCTAGGGTGCTGCAAAACCTTTAATTTGGAGATTTCAGAGGCTAATGACTCTATTATTTTGGTCGTTTTATCTATCTTGGGATCTGAAGATGATGAATACTCGCCCGTCTGTCTTCTTCTATCAACATTTCCCTTGAGCATCTCTACAGCCATGATGTTTGATTCCACTTCCAAGGCTACATTTTGCATATCAGCTAAAGTAGCGCGTCGCCTCTCCCTCAATAGTAGGTAGAAGTCAAAATCAAAAGCACTGACATAGGTGAGTTTAGCAGAGGTAGTGGTGGGTTTTACATCAGCTGGTATCTTGCTATACATGCGGTTAAACCTCTTATTACAATCAGACATCAATTCACCATTTTCCCTCTTTAAGTTCCCAAACTCAGTGTGGTAGTAGATGTAGGTTTTAACCCCGTACATAAATTACTTGCATATGAATTCTAAATCACAGAAAAATAAACAATGCGAGACCATAACACATAAAACACATATACACAGAGATCTTCCCCTGGATCCCAAAACTGGGACTACCAGCTTGATTTTTCATTATATTCCTTTCAATGTTACAATACATATTTATACATGTCGAAGCATCCAATACCATGGACCGAAAACCATCGCGTCCAAAACCATGGACCGAAAACCATAGGTAGGTTCACCCAACCTAATATAGGGTCCAAAAAAAAAATTTCCCGGGGCGCTGCCCCGGACCCCATAGACGTGGGCTACCCACCCCCCTCTAACCCCTTGGTTCACTACGTGGGTTAGTCGTGGAAAGAATATAACACAACCCAACAATCTCCCACTTCTTGTTTTCTTTCCACACGGGGCCATAGGAGAGATTAGTCATTTTTCCAGCCCTGAAATGCCCAGTGTTTCTCTACACCAAGAGAACTTCTCAGAGATCATAGATTTTGTCAATGCATCTGCAGTATTCTTCAAAGTGTCCACCTTTACCAGCAACACCTTTTTGTCTTCTATCATATCCCTCACAAAGTGATACTGAACATCAATGTGCTTTGTCTTTGAATGATAAGCAGGGTTCTTTGCCAAGAAAATTGCACTTTGGCTGTCACAGTCTATACTTATAGCTCCCTATGCTAACCCCATACTTTAACACAATCTCTGCAACCAAACTGCTTCCTTGCTTGCATGAGTGGCTGCCATGTATTCTGCCTCTGTAGTTGATAGTGCCACTATAGATTGTTTCTTACTCATCGAACTGACTGCACCTCCAAATAGGTTAAACACATACCCACTTGTAGATCTTCTCTGATCTAGATCTCCAGCCCATTCTGCATCAACAAAGCCACGAATATCCAACACTCTGTCCAATCATGGTCTTCCTTGGTAGCACAAACCATAATCACTAGTGCCACACAAATACCTGAAAACCCGCTTCACTGTTGTCCAGTGCTCCTTCCCTGGTTTTGACATAAACCTTCTCAATACTCCCACTGCATGTGCAATGTCTGGTCTAGTAGAGACCATTGCATACATCAGGCTACCAACTACACTTTCATATGGAACATGGGACATGTCCTCTTCCTCTTCTTGTGCCTTGGGACACTGTTCAGTAGATAACCTCACACCTACAAGAATAGGAACCTTCACCGATTTACTATCCTGCATATTAAACCTCTGCAGTATTGTCTCGACATACTTCCTCTGGTTTAACCAGAGCTTCCTCTTTGCCCGATCTCGTTTAATTTCCATGCCCAAAATATAGTTTGCAGCACCAAGATCTTTCATGTCGAATTTGGAGGGCAATTGGGCCTTTAAATCCTAGATAATTTCTTTGTCATTTCCAACCAGCAACATATCATCCACATATAGGACCAGATAAATAACACGGTCACCATAAATTTAAAATACACACAGTGATCTGCTTTGCTTCTGGTGAAGCCAAGTCCCCGTATAAATGTATCAAATTTCTGATACCACATCCTTGGTGACTGTTTTAACCCATATAGAGACTTCTTTAACTTGCATACTAGTTCTTTCTTACCCTTCACCGCAAAGCCTTCAGGTTGCTTCATGTAGATTTCCTCTTCCAAATCCTCGTGAAGAAATGTTGTCTTCACATCCATCTGTTCTACCTCAAAATCAAAAGCAGCAGCAAAAGACAAAAGTAATCTAACAGAAGTTACCTTGGCAACAGGAGAAAAAATATCACCAAAATCAATTCCCGACACTTGGGAATATCCTTTTGCTACCAACCGAGCTTTGTATTTCTCCACCTTCCCTTCTGCATTTGTCTTCTTTTTAAACACCATTTGCTACCAATGGGTTTCCTTCTAGCCGATAATTCCACTAGATCCCAAGCCTCATTTTTGTGCAAAGATGCCATTTCATCAACCATGGCCTCTTTCTAGAGTTTTCCATCCTCTGAATCTACTCCTTCCTTCACAGTTCTGGGATCATCATCAGTAACAGACAAAGAAAAATTTGAACAGAAAGCAGAAGGACTATACCTTTCTGGTTTCCTTCTTTCTCAAACGAATCTTCTCACAGCCGGAGTTTGTGGCTCTTCATCTTCTGATTCCTCCTCTGCTGCAAAGTCTGATTCTTCCTCCTTTAGCTCAAACTCTATCTTCTCAAGTTCCTTTGGTTGGACTTCATGTTTAATAACATCTTTTACCTCTTTGAACACCACATCTCGGTTGTACACAACCTTTTGTGTGACTGGGTTCCAAAGCTTATAACCTTTTAAACCATCCTTATACCCAATGAAGATGCACATTTCAGATTTACTATCCAACTTGGTTCGTTTCTCCTTTGGAACATGTACATATGCATCACATCCAAATACCCTTAGATGTGAAAGAGAGGGTTTCTTACCAGTCCATACTTCTTGTGGAGTCTTATCCTCCAACGTTGATGAAGGTGACCTGTTGACGAAGTAACATGCAGTATCCACCGCCTTTGCCCAGAATTCCTGTCCTAACCCAGCACCACTGAGCATGCTTCTTGCCCTTTCCATCAATGTCTTGTTCATTCTTTCTGCGACTCCATTTTGTTGAGGTGTATATGGAGTAGTCTTATGCCGTGCTATACCACACTTCTTACAGAATTCTTCAAATTCCTTGCTGCCAAACTCTCCACCATTATCTGTCCTCAGTACCTTTATCTTCTTCTCTGTCTGATTTTCCACCAGAGCCTTAAATTCTTTAAACCTGTCAAAGACTTTAGATTTATTCTTAAGGAAATATATCCATGTATTCCTTGAGAAGTCATCTATAAATGATACATAGTACATAGACTTATCCAGTGATGGAACCATCACAGGTCCAAACACATCACTGTGCACAAGCTCTAATATCTGTTTCGCCCTCTTACCACCAGAGCGGAAACTCACCCGATTCTGCTTCCCATATACACAATTTTCACAAAAATCAAAATCCAGAGAGCTATTACTCATGTCTTCTACCATACATTTACCATGAAGTATTCGAAGGCCCTTCTATCTAATATGTCCAAGCCTTTGATGCCATAGCATGGTCTTCTCTCCAGAGACCACTAGATTTTCAGCTCCACTTTTAGGAACCACGGGACTGTTCAATCCATCAACAATAGTGCTACCTTGCAGCTTGTACAGAGTTCTAGTCTGAACTCCCCGCATCAATACCAATGCTCCCCGAACCATCTTGCAGGTATCCTTCTCGAACACTGTTTTTACACCTGCATCATCCAACTTGCTTATAGAAATCAGATTTCTAGCCAATGCAGGAATATGCAGAACACCCGGAAGTGTTCTAACCCTTCCACCTTGCAACTTCAACTTTAGTTTTCCGCGACCAACGATTCTAGCCTTCCTATCATCTCCTAAGAAGACATCACCACCATCGTATTTCTAATACTCGCAGAACCACTCTCTATGGGGAGTGAAGTGAAAGGATGCACCTGAGTCAATCAACCATGCCTCATGATCTACATGTGTACTTGAAGAAGACAAGTACACATCCCCACCTTCATCTGAGGTGGTTTTCGCCTCTGCAGAAGGAGAATCATCAGATCCCTTTCCTTTATCAGGAGCTTTAGATTTACTGTCCCTTTTGAAGTGCCATTCCTTTCCACATTTCCAGCACACCACCTTTACAGGTTTTCCTGGAGATTTAGATCTCCCTCTAGATTTAGATCTTCCACTCGATGACTTATTTTTGTTTCTATTCTAGGATTGTCCTCATACAGACAAGGCATCACCATTCTAGCTCTCCATATTTTTCCATCTCATCTCCTCCGTCAGCAAGGCTAAGACTATTTCATCAAACTCCAAAGCAGTTGCATTGCTACCTATTGCAATAACCAGACTATCCCACGAATCTGGCAGAGAACACAACAAACTGATGCACTTATCTTCATTTGAAATTTTAATATCAACAGACGCTAATTGACTTACCACAGTATTAAATGCATTCAGATGCTCTGTCACCGAGTCTCCATCTTTCATCCTCAGGTTATACAGCTTTTTCCGCAGGAATAGTTTATTCGCCAGAGACTTACATTGGTACAAAGTCCCTTACTTGTCCCACAAAGCCTTCGTCGTAGCTTCCCCTGATACATTCAGCAATACTGAATCTGAGACGCACAATCGTATTGTGCTCTTTTCCTTCCTATCCAACTTCTTCCATTCTTCATAGGTCACTCCCGTTGGTTTAGTACCTGGATCTACCGTGATCCACTAATTTTTATCCACCAACAGATCCTCCATCTTGAGTTTCCACAACTCAAAATTCTAACCATTGAACTTCTCGATCTCTATCTTTCCGCTGCTTGCCATCTTCTTTCACCACCAGAATCGATCCCGCAGATCTCCCACTGAACAGGGTCTACCACAGGCTCGAGCGAAACCCCTCAGCAACAAAGGCGTCCCCTTGAAGCCAAAACAGCTCTGATACCAAATGTAGGTTTTAACCCCGTACAGAAATTACCTGCATATGAATTCTAAATCACAGAAAAATAAACAATGTGAGAGCATAACACATAAAACACATATACACAGAGATTTTCCCCTGGATCCCAAAACCGGGACTACCAGCTTGATTTTTCATTATATTCCTTTCAATGTTACAATACATATTTATACATGTTGAAGCATCCAATACCATGGACCGAAAACAATCGCATCCAGAACCATGGACCGAAAACAATAGGTAGGTTCGCCCAACCTAATATAGGGTCCAAAAAAAAAAATTTCCCGGGGTGCTGCCCCGAACCCCGTAGAGGGGGGCTACCCACCCCCCCAAACCCCCCGGACAGGGGGGGCTACCGCCCCCCTGTGACCCCCCTGGCGTGCAATCGACGCAACGAAGGGGGGGCTCCGACCCCCCTCTAACCCCCTGGTTCACTACGTGGGTTAGTCGTGGAAAGAATATAACACAAACCAACAGTAGAGGAGATCCTTCTTATCCCCCCAATGCTTTAGGAATGCATCATCCAAAGCTTCAATATCTGCTATAGATCTTGGGGTCAGTTCTCTGAACCATTTTCTAGCCTCTCCATCTAGGCTTTGGACAAAGACTCTCATCCAGACATCATCTTCACTAATGTCTAGGTTATTAGCATAGCTTATAGAATGACTCAAGATGTTCCTCAGTTGTAACACCTTTATTCCTAGTGAACTTATGCTTATATTTATGATATTCTCCACTAAGCATGGCATTCAAAGGAGTGGGCAATCTTATAGGTCCATACCTAGCAGCTATGATTCTTTCCATTTTGGTGGGTGCCTGTGGACCTCCCATAGCTGTGGTGGCTATAAGAGTACTGGAAGTCTGAATGATAGAGGGCTGAGGATTGACTGACAAGACTAAAGGATTATGATGGATAGGAGGTGAGGTTTCTTTTGGGCTTACAAAAAAAGGAGAACCTAAAGAATAAGGAGCTTTATGAATCTCTGAGAGTTTTTCTTCACTGCTATTATTAGATGCTATGCTCTCAACATGTATTTGTTCTATTTCAGGATTTTCTTGAAGAGATATAGAATATTGTTTAGGTTTACCTAAACCTGATGCTCCTTGCTGTAATACCTTTCGTTCTTTCATGATTGTTTCAGGGTCAGATACTGGGTCAACTTGTGATTTCTGAGGCTCCGAGTATGCCTCACAAACTAAGCCAGAACTATGAAGTGGAGTCACCAGATAGATTATTACAACTGAAAAAGTGCCCAGAATTTGTCTATAATCAAAGCTGGATCTGTGTCTTTCCCAGGGAAATTGAGCTTCATTTTCCTCTCCCCGGCAACGGCACCAATTATGTTACCACTCCAGGAAACTCTCCTAGGTTGCAACTCAGAGATGCCTGGTAACATATAATCTTCAATATTGTTCTTTGAACTATTGGAATGAATGATGGTTTGGATTAAGCCAGATAACCATTTGAACTCTATTTTTAACTGAAGACATGCATGAACACCCTCATCTTTGCAAGGCTTTAGACCACTAATGCTCAATAGTTTGTAAATTAAATGAATATATGGTGAATACCAACTATACCAGGAGATGCACATATAAACACATATGAATGACCAACTACAGGAAGTAAAAGAAGCTTGCAAATGTAATTTATCAAAGCAAAGATAAGATGACACTTATCTGGCCTTAGACATAAAAGGAAACATGAACAACATGTTCAAGTGCAAGCTTAGAACAAAAGAGAAAATGGACATTGAACATACAACAACAAAAGAATCTTGTATTCACAAGAATGAAGATGAGAAGCTTAAAGGAACAGAGTATCAACAATCTCCAGAGGTTGAACCCTTGTTACATTTAGTTTTCAGCCTTTTATAGGCCCTTTACAATGCTCCTAAGCTCTCAAAGGCTTGGAGTCTTAATCTATCCTATATGTCTTGTTAATTGACTGATGCCCTAACTAGGCAAGCATGGGCTTCAGAGGTTCCTTCTTCTAACAGAAGAGTAACTACATTCAGGTGGTTTTTTGTACTGACATGGATCTCTCTCGTGCCAGAGATTCCTCATAATCGATTTTCTTATTTTTGGGCTGAGCGTTGTCGATGCCCCATGATGTTTCTGTTTGGTTTGGGTAAGCTGCATTGTCTGCTGCATGACCATTTTGTTTGTTTGGATGTGCTTTGTGTGTTTTGTTTCATTGTGCTACTCCATGACTGATTCTCAACCTTTGTCCCCCAGCAGTTATTCCCATCCTTTGTTATGTGATAGAATGGGTCTTTGGGCCTCTGTTATCTTTTAAACATTTATACTGACTGCTTTCTATTTAATACAGAAAACATAACAACACTATCAAAATCCCACCAAGCTCTATTCTTCTAGACTTTGAAAGTCCTTAATCATGGCCTATCTTCCTATTGGGTCGACCTTTGTAGTGATACCACATCTCCACTGTCGATCTGGGAGTTCTACATCCAATGGTTGTGATCCATTTCGGGTAGCACTTTTTACTAGAGTTAACGCCTGATGAGGATGGTTTTCTCTCTCCTCATCCTAGACACATGGTAGCCACTATATGGCATCAAGCGAAGCTTAGCCTAAACCACTTATCACCTTTGGCTCTCCCAAACTCCTACCGGTTTTGTGATTTTCCCTTTATATTGGAAAATACATTAAAATGTGAAAATCCTGCTTTATTAGACTTGAAATGGTGTTCAACCGCCTCAATAAACCCCTTCAGGGCTGTAATGTCACATTGTTGCTACTCCCCTGTTCCCTTTGTATTTCGTTAAATAATTAAATACATTGAAAATGCGTTAAAAATTGGCTTCCTTACCGACTTGAAATATTATATATTTCAGTCCTGAACCCTTTTGGGTCCAGGACCTATCGTATCATTGCTGCCCAAGGCTACCTTTGTATTTCATTATATAACAAAAATACAAAAAAATGAATTGAAACTGGACTTTCTACAGACCTAAAATATTATCAAATAATATTTAGAATACCATGGGGTCCACATCATCGCATCATGAAGGTGTAAAGGCTCCACCCCTTGCTACTGCTCCATTGTGATATGGCGATGCGATTTGCTTGACTTAGCATGCTCCGTGTACTTTCAATAGTGATCTTGTGACACGATGTGGGCCGTCGATATGCATTGCATGATCGACGGTCCACTTTGCATCGCTGATCTCAATCGCATATCCACTGGGTCCCTACTTATTCCACTGGCCTACCTCAGCTGATTGCGACTAGCCAATCCGATCATCAGAGATCACTGATCAGGGATGTCTTGCGCCCATCCTTAAGTCATCCTCTCTGTAGCCCCAATTGCGATTTTCCTCTTAGATTTGGGTCGTTGATCAACCAGATCTAACGGCTACTGTGCATTGCTTAGTTTAAGCCTTCAATACTTGTCATTTTGACTTTTTTAATGTGTTTTAGCCCCTCGATAATGTTTTTTTTCCCTTCCAAGGGCTCTTGGCATGTGATGGTTCTATCTTTGAATGATCCTTAAGAAGTTTTTGAAGACTTCAAGAGCATATTTGGATCCATTTTTGGGTTGTTTGCCAATAAGGTTAACACCTTCTACCCCACTTCCCGATAATTTTAGCATGGATTTGGACTGTGAATCTGATGGTTGTGATGAAATGTTATCTCCTCTTCCTCCATCCTTTGCTCCATTTGATCCTCTAGATTTATATTTGTTTTGTTCACCTGTCTTAGATCTCTCTTGTGATGTTCATGAGGATCAAGTTCTGGATGGAGTTGGTGTTAAACATCAAACCTGTGATATCATTTTTGATGACTATGTCTAGGAGGCTGAACAAGAATCGGTGATGAAGGATGACCTCCTTCTATCTTCACCTCTTCCACTTTATCATGAAATTTTCCATGATTATATCATTCTTGTTTAATCTTGTGAAAATTAATTTTCCAATGTTTCCACTTTCGATCATTCACCATAAACGTGGAATTCTATTTTTTTCATTTGACTATAGAGAGGACACATTTGTCTTCACTGATCCTCCCAATACCTCATATTACCCTTCTATGAACATAGAGGGTGAAATTTATCATTTTTCATCATCCCCTCTTTATGATTCGTCAGATAAGGAGGATATCCCTATTCGTGATCTTGAACTTTCTCATCATGTCTATCGTGATATTTTCATTCACTCGTCTGATCACGATTCTGATTTTTCCATTATTGATCTTTCTAACCATCGATCTTTGAAGGTCCACCTTCTAATTTATGAATCTATCGAGGCACTTTAGTCTGAGCTGATGGTTATGACAGGTTCTTGTAGTCTTGAGGTTAGGTCCACTTCTGATCAGAAATGTGTTGGATCTCTCAAGGCTCGTCATCACTCTACTGTACACATTGAAAATAAATCCTCCATCTGTATCACATGATCCTATCACTCAATCATTGGAGGAGTCATTCATACAAACCACTATTGCAGAACATAAATTTTATTCTTTCTTCATGTTTGCTCATTTTTCAAGTTTGAAAGTGTGTACTTGCTTATCTCTGACTCGTAATGTGTTAGGATACCATGGTACATCCACTGAGTGCATTTCATGTGCTTTTCATTTTTACTTTTATGTGGGTTTATTCAAGCTTGAAACATTCCAGTTTGTAATGTCTTATCTTTCTTTTTTTGGTTTGCTTGTATATCCTTCTTGATGTACATGCTCTCGCCTACATGGGCCAACCAATGCACCGATGGCTACATTGGAAGTATCACTTTATGTAAGTTAGTCTATGTTCTTCTTAGGATAGGACTAGTAATTATTTTATTTTATTGTTTATTTCTCTATTTTTATTTACCTTGTTTCGCCTTTACCCCACTTCTTGCCTTTAGTTTGTTTTCTTTTGTAGTTGTAGGTTGTTTTTCACATGAAACCCTGTTTGTATTCTTAGATAGGCAGGGTGAAATTCAAGAGGAACTTGTACAACTATGAAAACTTGGTTAGTTGTCTATTCCCTCTCTTTATGTGAATCTTACATTTATTTTATTTCACGATGCCATGGGAGAAAATGCATTCCTTTCAAAGAGAGTCATGGTGAAATCATGATGCTTTCACTTTTAACTAGTACCACCTACTCTAATCGGTCTTCTATTTTTGGTTAACCCTAGTCAACTAAGTCAAGTAGAGTAAGGAGAGGGGGAAAACCTTAACAAGTATGTCATATGTGTATATAAATATCCTTCTCTGAAGGGATAACCTTTTCTACTCTCAATAAGTTGAGATCCCTCTTCCACCCCATGAAATAAATAAGTGCTTATGCACAGTCCTTTGAAAAAAATGAAAAATGAAATAAAGGGTGAAATAAGAGAAAGGATTCCTACACAGAGAGGTCAACCAAGTAGCTTTGTGAGGGTACTATCTAGGCTCACTCACGTACGAGCAATGCTTGTGATCCTCAAGTGACCTTTCCAGGGTATTGTCTAGGCCTACTGATAGTGGAGCAACGTCAGAGATGAAACTAAAATCTGACAATCTATTTTACTTGTGAATCTATATACCCATAATCCCCAATCGAAACAACTCAATTTGACTTGGCTTGGTATGTGTGTTGTCAATGAAGAGAATGGTAGGGACGACATATTTAACTCAAGCTAAGTGAAGAAGCTATGATAATCGAAGAAATGAACAATACTTCAAGAAGAGTTATAATTTCTCTGCATGAAACAAATTCCATACAGAGAGCTATAGTTCTATCAATGTTTCATCAATGTTGAAGTAGCTACAACCACCCTCCAAATATTTTCTCATGCTTTGATTTTAGAGCCTTCGTTCTTAACCAAAAAATCTCATCTCGCACTGATACAAGTATTCATGCTTTGAATGAGACTCATATTTTCATTTTGTCATGTATTTTCTTACTTAGTTGATTCTATAACTCACAAGTTGATATATTAACTTGGTCCAACAACAATTCTGGGCTTGCCCCAAAAAATTGTGCAATCCTTGAGGGAAACCAACCTTGATGATGGGAATTGTGTAGTCTTGACTACCAGTGATCTTTAATCCTAGGAACTACATGGTAATGAGGACACATCCCAACATTGAGCCTAGAAAATATGTAACCCTTACTAAACTCAGAAACTCTGTGGTGCACTAAGCCAGAAGGTTGCCTAGTTTTGTGGAACTGTGTAGTATTTCCTGATGGTATGCATGGAAATATTCATGGAAAAATGAGAATGGAAAAAATAAAAAACCATCCCTAGAAGAGGGGATATATTTTTAGTATCGTGAAGGAGACACTTCCACTATTTTTAGAGACTTTCACTAAGTGTCGCTTTTTCCTTGATTTTGGCATGCGTGTCATAAACCCTAAATTTTCCAAATCTATTTAATTGCTGCTACTAGTGCTCATTTTCACACTCGATCTTGGATCTATATAATTCTCGAGGAGATCAAGGATCCTTCGGTCCAGTCATCATCACTTTTCTAGGTGAGTTTTGCTTTTATCATATTTTTCTGCTTTTTTTCATTTGGATTGTGTGAGTGTTGTTTCACTTGTTGCTCCTCATGGGTTTTGGCATTTAACTTTTTTTAATGTGTAGAAGTGTTTTTTTAAGTTTTCGATTACCTCTCCCAAGTGTCTCATTACTTTTCCTTATTTTGCACTAATGGAGTCGTTGTGGTAACTCCCCTCACTTACTCTATTTTCCTTCCATTTGATTAATTTTTGCTCTTGATTCACATGCCTTCACTTAAATTTAGTAATATTTTCATACATCTTCACACTATATCTTAGATATGATTGTTTTCACACTTCCCTTCGGAGAAGCTAGGTTTCCCTTAGCCGAATCTCACTTTGCACAACTGACACTGTACAATTTGGAGGTTCAAGCCATATGTTTGGCCTCTAGAATTGCGCAGTGTGCTGTCCAAAATTGCTCTAACTATGAACTACATAGTTCCAAGAACTAGCTTCTCATCTTGGCCATTGAGACTACAAAATGTGCAGTCTGTCCCAGGCCTTTGCCCAAGATGAACTACACATTATGCAATTTCAACTAGTAGGCTTCCACCTTGGCTATTGGGACTATGCAATGCTTAGTTCCCATAGGCAGCCAGTCCACCCTATCATGAAAAATTATGTAGCCCTTTCCATCTAGTGTCTGTTTTGCTTCTTGAACATGCCTTATTATTTTTTTTGTTTTAAACTGACATTTTTTCACCATGAGTGTCCTCTCTATCCCACAGGTACAACAATTGTTGAGCACCTCTCTAGCAGTCACTGTCACCATGGTGTATAATAGAGCTTCATCAAAGGAAACCAGTGAGATAAGTATTGGGGAAGTAGTTGAGGAGACATTAATTGATTTAGCAGTGTATGGAGATACTCAACTGTTTATAGAGAATGGAACAAAACTGACATGTCAACAAATCAAATAAACTTTTGAAAAGGAATTTGAGGAAAATTTAGAGGATCAATAGGTTTATCTCAACATATAGTAGTCAAGACTATTCAAGGTTGCATGCAGGAATCTCTCCTTCCTATGTGCGGGCATCATCAGTTGGATTGCATCACATATGGATGAACAAACTATGACATTTTGTAGTGCTAGTAGTTAAAATATTTCCACATTAAGGGAATAATATTTTCAATAGATGTATCACTCTCCCGAGCCAATAAAGCACATGGACTCACTCTTCTATGCCACCCATAATTATGTGAACACAAGAGACATTGTAAAATGTTGGGTGAAAGAGACATTGAAGTTTTGACAGACACCCACCCATGTGTACAGGATAAAACCCTTCAGGAAGGCTTACCATGTTATGAAACCAGCTCACAAAAAGATAGAAAAGAGAGATCAACGCCTTAGAATTTGTTGGGTCCCTATAATACTAGTGATTACCCCATTACTATTGTAGTTATACCCCTTATTTATATTGTTGTGCCCCTATTACCCCCATATTGTTATTTCTGTGCCCCATAGAATCCCTCTATTGTTATTTTTGTGGCTTTATATTATTATTGTTAGGTCGGCTGGATTACATGGTGACTCCTTAGACTCCTATATATAGAAAGGAGGTTTTGTCATTTGTATCATCCAAGAATTGTTCATTTATGTAATGTAAAGGAGGTTTCCCCCTCGAAGAGGCTGAATTCTAAGTCGTGGATCTCTCTTTTCTATCTTTTTGTGAGCTGGTTTCATAACATTTGGTATCAGAGCTTTGGATTCTAGGGTTTCGCTGCTCCAAATAGGTCATCGTGGAATTTTCGCTATAACTTTTTTTCTGTAACGTTTCAGAAGTCGCAAAAAAAACCCATTTGAGAAGAATTGGCTCTGAACTTTGGGTCCGAATTTCAGAGCTTTTAGCGCGATATTTTCGGAGATATGATCTGAGAAATTTGGCCTTTTTGCAGACTCCTGAATTACATTCAAAACATGTGACCTGGGGAAAATCGTCATAACTCTCTCTCTGAGGATCGGATTGAAATTTCGTAAAAAGGTACAGAAAGAGGACGGACTGTAGTTTCTTGTGGGTGAGTTTCAGATTCAAAGGTTGAAACAGTGACTCGTGGAACGTCGTACAAGTTCGCTCTACTGAACCAGTCTAAAAGCTAGTCACTGTGGGAGATTTCACATAACTCTTCCTTGGAGAATCCAATTTAGCTCAGACTTGTGGCATTGGAAAGAGGACGCAGAAGGATACTACAGATAGCAATTTCAGAACTGGATGATCCGAAATTACAGAGATACATCAGATTCAATATCAGGCTTCTATAAAGTGAAAAAAAGGTGTGTAGTTTTTTTTTTAAATTTTTGTGTAAGCTTGGTTTAACGGAATTCAAAGGGAATAGTAAAGCATTATTATCGGTAACTGATGCCCCGAGGAAAGAAAATGCAAACACCTAGTAAGGAACCTGAAAGCTCTAGCATGACTCATGAAGAAGAGGAAGAAATGCTACATGATATATCAAAATTACAAGAACAAGTGCAACAAATGTCACGCTCACAAAAGCTGACAAAAGCTAAGATAAGTGGCGTGGAATCTAAGATAAATGGCGTGGAATCTAAGGTAAATGGCGTGGAATCTAAGATAAAGGGCATGGAAGCTAAGATGGATGGCATGGAAGCTAAGATGGAAGCTAAGATGGATGGCATGGACGCTAAAATTGATGGCATGGATGATAAGATGGATGAATTGAAGAAGTTGCTACAAGAAAGGGTCACTAATGGTGAAAAGGTAGTAAAGGAAACTCATGATGAGAGCAAAAGAAATGTTAATCATGATTCCATAGACTCTAATGTTGGATCGAAGACTCACCATGTTCCAAAAATCGATATGAGGAAGTTTGATGGCAAGGATCCAGCCACATGGATATTACAGATGGAGCAATTCTTCGATCTCAATAATGTGCAAAACCACAAAAGGTACGTATGGCAACTTTATATTTGGAACCAAATCAGTTTGTATGGTATCAATGGCTTTGTTCTCGTAAACAATTTATCACTTGGGCAATTTTTACGGAAGAATTGATAGCACATTATGAGGATACAAAAAGCAACACTTTTTTTAGCCAATTGATAAGTCTCAAACAAAAGGGTTCAATAATGGAGCACATTGAGGAGTTCCAAAAATTGAACATAAGGGTAAAAGATATTCCAGAGGAGCATAGGATTGATGTGTTCATAGGGTCTTTAAAGGATAATATCCAACATGATGTGCGCCTTTGGGAACCTGATTCATTAGAGAAGGCATTCAGGTTAGCAAGAAAAATGGAAAGCAAAATTATGGCAACTAGGAAGCATACCGTTCACAACTATAAAGAGGGAAGTGTTGTTGCCCATAGTCTTCCACAACCTACAAGGTTGACACCACAACAATTGGAAGAAAAAAGAGCAAAAGGGCTTTGTTACAATTGTGATAGCAAATACACAAAAGGTCATAAGTGTGCTGAGAAGAAATTATTCTACATAGATTGTGAAGAGGAAGAAGAAAAGGAGCAAGAAAGGTCAAAAGAAGAGGATATATTCCAGGAACAAAGCCTAGATGAAGAACAAATAAATCCGACCATATCTTGTAATGCATTGGCGGGAATTACCACTCCTCAAACCATCAAGATAGAAGGACAAATCAGAGAAAAAAAGGTAATAGTGTTGATTGATTCAGGAAGCACCCACAATTTTATTCATTGTAGGGTAGCAAAAGAATTGAATTGCTTCCTATATCCAGCACCAGAGTGTCAAGTGATGATTGCAAATGGAGGAACAATAAATTGCTCTGGAAAGTGCCATAATATCAAGCTATCCATGGGAGAATATGTATTGACTAGCCCAATGCTTTCCATTCCAATGGGAGGTGCGGATGTTGTACTAGGAGTCCAATGGCTACAATCCTTGGGTACAATAGCTTTTAATTTTCAAGAACTTTTCATCAAATTTTCTTCGGAAGGAAAGGAAGTTGAATTAAGGGGTATTGCAGGGAAACCAGGAAAGATAATCAGCTCTAATGGTATGACAAAGCTTCTAAGAAAGGAGCAAAGAGGTGTAATTGCACAATTATGCTCGCTAGATGTTTCCACATTGGAATCATCTATTTCTCCAGATCTCCAAAAAGTCTTGGACAATCATTCCAAGGTATTTGAGACTCCCAAAGGTCTCCCACCTATGCGTGATCATGATCATGCTATTCATCTGATTCCAGGAAGTGTTCCTCCAAACATCAGGCCGTACAGATATCCCTATGTCCAAAAAAGTGAAATTGAACGTATGGTTGCAGAAATGCTAGAGGCTGGTATAATTCAACCGAGTCAAAGTTCTTTCTCAGCTCCAGTAGTATTGGTGCACAAGAAGGATGGATCATGGCGCATGTGTCCAGATTATAGGGAGCTCAACAAGCTCACTATTAAAGATAAGTTCCCCATTCCTGTTATTGATGAATTACTAGATGAATTGCATGGATCAATTTACTTCACCAAGTTGGATCTTCGTTCGGGATATCATCAAATCAGAATGAAGGTTGAAGACATTCCAAAAACGGCATTTAGAACTCATGAGGGTCATTATGAATTTTTGGTCATGCCTTTTGGCCTTACCAATGCACCTTCAACATTTCAAGGTTTGATGAATTCAATTTTCAAACCATTCCTTAGAAAATTTGTGTTAGTATTTTTTGATGATATACTAATCTACAGCAAGTCTTGGAAGGATCATGTTGAACATGTTGACAGGGTGCTACAACTATTGGAGGAAAAACAATTATATGCAAAAAGATCCAAATGTTTCTTTGGAGTCCAGGAGGTGGAATATTTGGGTCATATTGTATCTCATGAAGGAGTTAAGGTAGACCCTAGCAAAATTAAAGCCATTAAGGAATGGAAAATCCCCACATCCATAAAGCATCTGCGAGGATTTCTTGGGTTGACAGGGTATTATCGCAAGTTTGTTAAGAATTATGGGAGAATAGCAGCACCTCTAACAACATTATTGAAGAAAGATTCATTTTCATGGACTCCAGAAGCAACAAAGGCCTTTGAAAATCTTAAAGAGGCAATGTGCCAAGCACCGGTCTTAGCTACACCGGACTTCACAAAAACCTTTATTGTGGAATGTGATGCTTCAGGAAATGGAATTGGTGCTGTTCTAATGCAAGATGAAAGACCCATTGCTTTTGAAAGTCGTCCAATCAAGGGAAAGTTTTTAAGCAAAGCTATTTATGAGAAGGAAATGTTGGCAATACTCCATGCACTTAAGAAATGGCGACCCTACCTAATGGGAAGACACTTCAAGGTAAAAACGGATCATGATAGCCTTAAATACTTTTTAGAACAAAGATTATCCTCTGAAGAGCAACAAAAGTGGGTCACAAAGATGTTGGGTTATGACTTTGAAATCATCTACAAAAAAGGGAAGCAAAATGTGGTGGCAGATGCACTCTCAAGAAAGGATGAGGATGTGGAAGCATTGTTGTGTGCCATTTCTATTATCCAACCAGATTGGATAAACGAAGCAAGGGAGGAATGGAAGAATGACGAAGAAGTGTGGGCACTTATTCGAAAGATACAACAAGATTCTAGTACTTCTGATACATTTAGCTGGAAAAATGATTCGTTATGGTACAAAGATCGCTTATACCTCTGTAAGAATTCCCAGCTAAAACAAAAGATTCTTATGGAATTGCACACTTCTCCCTTAGGAGGGCACTCAGGATTTTTAAAAACTTACCACAGGGTTAAGAAGGAATTTTTTTGGGATGGCCTTAAATCAGATATTCAAAAGTTTGTGGCAGAATGTTTGGTTTGCCAGCAAAATAAAGTTGAAACAATTAAGACACCGGGTCTATTACAACCTTTATCCATTCCAAGCCAACGTTGGGAGGAGGTTTCAATGGATTTTATCACAGGTTTACCCAAGTCTGAGGGAAAGAGTGTCATCATGGTGGTAGTTGACAGACTTACCAAGTATGCACACTTTTGTGCATTATCACATCCATTTAAAGCCAGTACAGTTTCTACTGCATTTATGGAAACAGTTCAAAAGCTACATGGAAACCCAAAGATTATTGTAAGTGACAGAGATCCCATTTTCACTGGAAATTTTTGGACAGAATTATTTTCTTGTCTTGGTACTCAGTTAGCTCATAGCTCATCTTATCATCCTCAATCTGATGGGCAAACTGAGATAGTAAACAAATGTTTGGAAGGATATCTTCGTTGCTTTGTATCTGATAAACAGACACAATGGGTCAAATGGTTGCCTCTGGCTGAATGGTGGTATAACACTTCCTTCCATACAGCAACAAAAATGACCCCATTTATGGCACTTTATGGGTATCAACCACCATCCATCACATCATATTTAAGAGAAAATTCTAAGGTTCAGGCAGTGGAACATCACATCGAACATCAACAACAAGTCCTCCAACTCTTAAAGGATAACCTCGTGTTGGCACAAAATAGAATGAAACAACAGGCAGATCAACATCGTAGTGAAAGAAGTTTTGATGTAGGTGATTGGGTATTCCTACGGCTACAACCATATAAGCAAATGTCCCTAAAGCAAACTAAGAAGGATAATAAATTGTCACCAAAGTATTATGGTCCATACAAGGTGTTGCAAAAGATTGGTACTATGGCATACAAATTGGAGCTTCCTGCAGCTTCTCGATTGCACCCAGTCTTCCATGTTTCATGTTTAAAGAAGGTTATAGGTGACAAGCTTCCAATTCAAACAATATTGCCAGAACTTGATGAGGAAGGAAAAATTATATTGGAACCAGAAGCAGTCACAGAAACAAGAACTCGACAGCTACGAAATCGATCAATTTCAGAGTATCTTATCAAGTGGAAGAACTTATCCGCTGAAGATTCCACATGGGAGGATGAGAATTTTATGCAGAAGTATCCAGAACTACTCAAGCGTTGAGGACAACACTTTTTTGAAGGAGAGGGGCATGTTGGGTCCCTATAATACTAGTGATTACCCCATTACTATTGTAGTTATACCCCTTATTTATATTGTTGTGCCCCTATTACCCCCATATTGTTATTTCTGTGCCCCATAAAATCCCTCTATTGTTATTTTTGTGGCTTTATATTATTATTGTTAGGTCGGCTGGATTACATGGTGACTCCTTAGACTCCTATATATAGAAAGGAGGTTTTGTCATTTGTATCATCCAAGAATTGTTCATTTATGTAATGTAAAGGAGGTTGCCCCCTCGAAGAGGCTGAATTCTAAGTCGTGGATCTCTCTTTTCTATCTTTTTGTGAGCTGGTTTCATAACAGAATTCATCCTCTTCGCGGGGGAAACCTCCTTTACATTACACAAATGAACAATTCTTGGATGATACAAATGAAAATACATCCCTTCTATATATAGGAGTCTAAGGGGTCATAACATAATTAGAGCTGACATAAAAATAATAATGTAATGGCACAATAATAACAATAGTGGGCTTCTATGTGGCACAATAGTAACAATATGGGCACTACATGGATACATCAATATAATACATGGGTTGTACTAACAACAATAAGGGGTTACACTGGTAGTATAGGGGCCTAACATGCCCCTCTCCTTCAAAAGAAATGTCCTCAATGCTTGAGTAGTTCTTGATGCCTCTGTATAAAATTCTTGTCCTCCCATGTGGAATCTTCAGCGCGTAAGTTATTCCACTTGATGAGATACTCTAAAATTGATTGATTTCGTAGCTGTCGGGTTCTTGTTTCCGTGACTACTCCAGGTTCCAATTGATTTTTCCTTCCTCTTCAATTTCTGGCAATATTGTTTGAATTGGGATCTTTTGCAACTTTTGAATAAGTGGCCATACTTCTTCGTCCTTCTTCCATTCATCCCTTGCTTCATTTATCCAATCTGGTTGGATAATAGAAATAACACAAACCAATGCTTCCACATTCTCATCCTTGAAGAGTCTTCCCATTTGGTAAGCTCGCCATTTAAGTGCATGTAGTGTTGCCAACATTTCCTTCTCATAAATAGCTTGCTTGAGATGTAGCAGTAAAAATACCCAATCACCTACATAAAAACATTTTTCACTATGATGTTGATCTACTTGTTGTTTCATTTGATTTTGCATCGAAGTGGCGTTATCCCTTAAAAGTTGGATAACTTGTTGATGCTCAATGTGATCTTTCTTTGCTTGAACCTTTTCCTTCTTGATATGTCCTTCTATCTCTAGAGTTTTAGGAGTGGTAATTTCTTCCAATCCTTTACAAGATATTGTCCGATTCATTTCTTGATGCTCGATGTGATCTTTCACCTCTTGAACATTTTTCTTCTTGATATGTCCTTCTATCTTGATAGTTTGAGGAGTGGTAATTTCAACCAATGAATTACAAGATATGGTTGGATTCATTTCTTCTTTCTCGACGTGATATTTTACTTCTTCCACCTTTTTCTTCTTGATATGTCCTTCTATCTTGAGAGTTGGAGGAGTGGTAATTCTTGTCAATGCTTTACAAGATATGGTCTAATTCATTTCTTCTTTCTTTAGGGTGCGGTCCTAGCGTATATCTTCTTCTTTTGATGTTTCTTGATCTGTTTCTTCCTCCTATTCATATTCTATGTAAAATAATTTCTTCTCAGTACACTTATGACCTTTAGTGCATTTGCTATCACAATTGTAACAAAGCCCTTTTTCTCTTTTTTCTTCCAATTGTCGTGGTGTAACCCTTGTAGGTTGTGGAAGGCTGGGAGAAACAACACTTCCATGTTTATTGTTGTGAGGGGCATGCTAACTTGTTTCCATAATTTTGCTTTCCACTATGTCACAAATCCCTTTTACTCTTTCCAATTGTTGTGGTGTTTCTCTAAAGAAGGTGTTGCTCTTTGTATCCTCATAATGTGCTATCATTTCCTTCATGAAAAATGACCATGTAACAAGTTGTTTACAAGAACAAAGCCCTTCATACCATAAAAATTGATCAGGTTCTAAATATGAAGATGCAATACATACCTTTTGTAACATTGGTACACCATGTAGATAAAAATATTGCTCCATTTGAAGTATCCAATTTACCGGATCCTTGCCATCAAACTTCCTCATCTTGTTTTCTCTTGATTTTAGAAGCTCGATCTTGAAACGACTTTAACTCTGTACTTTTGGATATTTAAGTTTTGAAATTGTGACCTATAGTAGCCCTATGCATCCTCTTTCCAATGACACCAGTCTGATCCAAATTGGATTCTCCAAGGAAGTGTTATGCAAAATCTCCCACAGTGACCTAATTATAGACTAGTTTAGTAGAGTGAACTTGTACGACATGCCATGAGTCACTGTTTTGACCTTTGGCTCTGAAAAATATATACAAGAAACTACAGTTCATCCTCTTTCTGTAACTTCTTACGAAATTTCAATATAATGCTCAGAGAGAAAGTTATGACAATTTTCCCCATGTCACCTGTTTGGAATGTAATTCAGGATTCTGCAAAAAGACCAACTTCGTCAAAGCATATCTCCGCAAATATAGTGCGAAAATCTCTTAAATTCTGACCCAAGATTTAGCGTGATTCTTCTCAAATGGGTTTTTTTTTTAGCTTCTGAAACGTCATAGAAAAAAGTTATAGTGAAAGTTCCACGATGACTTGTTTGGAGCAGTGAAACCCTAGAATCTAAAGCTCTTATACCAAATGTTATGAAACCAGCTCACAAAAAGATAGAAAAGAGAGATCAACGCCTTAGAATTCAGCCTCTTTGAGGGGGAAACCTCCTTTACATTACACAAATGAACAATTCTTGGATGATACAAATGAAAAGACCTCCTTTCTATATATAGGAGTCTAAGGGGTCATAACATAATCAGAGCCGACATAACAATAATAATGTAAGGGCACAATAATAACAATAGTGGGCTTCTATGTGGCACAATAGTAACAATATGGGAACTACATGGGTACATCAATATAATAAGTGGGTTGTACTGATAACAATAAGGGGTTACACTAGTAGTATAGGGGCCTAACATCCCCCATACTACTAGTGCAACCCCTTATTGTTATTAGTACAATAAGGGGTTACACTAGTAGTATGGGGGCCTAACATACCAACTCTTGATTATCTTCTCTTGTGGAATTCATGGTCAAAAGAGAAAATAAACCTTTCCTACAGGGTGGGCAGTCTTATTTGATCAGTTGGTGAATGATGGGAGGCCATTCAACTAGTTAGATTTGCTGGCTCAACAATTGAAGGCCCATCTATCACATGCTTGAAATTCTCCCAAGGATGAGTGAGCAAGTGTCTATATGACCATATACTTATTGGATGTAATCTACGAGCAGTAGAAGTTCCCTCGCATGAACTGGACATGGACACCAAAAGAGACTGTCATGAACATCTATTGCCAGTTTCTTTTAGAATGCAATTATCGAGGAGTAATGGCATGTCTAACCAGCCACTTTATCACCTCATTATACAAGCTTGTATTTGAACAAGATCCTCCTTGCATGTCTATGGAAGAAATGGAGGTGATAGTAGACATTGCAAATTGGTATGCCTTGCCAAGTGACAACTTCATTATAGTGCTTAATGAAGAGAAACCTTCGCATGTCTTACCAAGGTATGCCACTGAAAAACTAATCATGTAATAAGTATCATACCATCTCACTATAGGATTGTCAATAGTATTGCATAGGAAAAATAAAGCACCATGGCCCACTCTTCCTTTATAGATTGGATTACACGAGATAAAGAACTTGAAAATCACAGAGGATGAGGCTAAGGTAATAGTGATATTTGAATTTGGCTTAAGGACTTTAATCCATATGATCCCCATAGTATTTGCAAGGACCATTGTATGAGAGATTACTTTCTGTGGATCAACAGGGAATTTCATTAGCTACAGGAGGATCCTTGGATGTATTTCTAGAATTCCTCTAGTCTCAATGAGTTGATTAGAATAAAAAGAACTTAAAAGGTTGATCGATAGACAACAAAAGTTTTTGAAGAAGCAACAATAGTAAACAACAATCTCGTGTAAGACAAGGAAAAGAAGAAGATTGTTGATAGTCCAGAGCGAGAGAAAAGTTGCAAAATGAATGCGGATCTTATTAGTGAGAAATAATAATTGGTAGTAGAAGTAAATTGGAATGAAAGGATGCAGATATAAGAGTGGAGGAAGAGAGAAAAGCAGAGGTTGCAGGAAGTCAAACTGAAGTTGCATGTGACAGAGATGAACTTGAAGGAATAACAACAGTTGAAGAGGAGAGAATGAGAAGAGAAGTAGAAGCAGGAGGAAGAGAAAAGGAGAGGTGTGATGACAAAGGGAGTAAGGTAAATATAGGTTGATGAAACAAAACAACCAGCAGTTGTGGAGGAAGGTGAAAAGATGCAAGATCGGGAGATTTCTCAATAGATTGAGAAACATATGGAAGTCCCAGACATGGAGTTGGAATATCAGTTGCAACATGAAGATGTTGACCTGATGTTGGGAGTACCATAGGTTATCCCTCAGTCTCCACCACCTCCAGTCATAGAGCTAGCCCCGGGTGAGAAAGGAGATTATGTTCTCCTTGATGATAATGCGGTCATGGATGTGTACAATCTATCATTTGATGAGTCCTAGCAGAGGATTGCACAAGTGCGGAGGAAGCCCTTTCTGGATGATCACGCTTCACTTGTATTCATCAAACAAAGGATGATAGTGTCAGATACTAAGAAGCATCCAACTACCATTGTTGAAGCTAGCTTCACCTATGTAGGAGAAACAAGATCAAATGTTCACTATTTGATGGTTGAAAATGAGCAACTAGCAAATAACTAGCAGGCGTCCAGGAAAGAGGCAGAAAAACTCTTAGCAGTAGCACATAATTCAGTTTTCCCATTAGTGGAGATGAAAGCAATAATACTCCATGAATTATAAACACTTGGAGAAACCATGTGGAATCTCTAGGATTGGTTTGTTACTATGCATACAGGAGTTTTATGTTTTCATGACTCATTGAAGTAGAGCAAAGAGTTTGTTAAAACTTTAAAAAACATACATGCTACCATCATCTATGTCTAAGAGTGGAAAATGTAGTTCAAAGGGGCCCCTATTGACTTAGTGAAGAAAATGAATCCATAAGAAGATCTGGAGAAAGTGAATGTTTGAATGTTGATTAAGAACAACAAGAAACTCACCTCATTCATTGGCAACACACAGGCCTCATATGTGCTACTGTACAATATTTTAGATTTCTTGGTGATTATACACCAAATCCCATCAATCAGTTCCCTCATCAAAGATAAACCCAAGAGCAGAGTCTAGTAGGAGGTCGAAGAGTACTTGGAGTAGCTAAGACAGGAGGCCACAAGCCCAAACTTGGATTTGAGCACAAACAACATGTAGAATTTAATCGGTGGTCCTATCATAGTCAATACAGTGCTACTCATGCTTTAGAATGAGTTGGAAATAGGTTCCAAGACAGTGTACTTGGATGCCATGGAGGCTACAGTCCTCTTCCAACAAGACATCATTAAGCAATTTGGGGACACCATCACACAGTCCCAAGCATGGCACCAATATGTGACCAAGCAATAGAAAGTGGAGGTTGTTGCACTAGACTTCTCCCAGACTCCAACATCATAGTCTTGTGTCTTATTAAGGTGTCAAGTTCTCTCTACCCTATTTTGTCTCATATGGGTATGAGTGGAAAATGTAATATTATATGTAATTATGTTATAAGTAAAATTCCAAGTGTCAATATTGGAACATGAAAAGTCATCATTTAATGTAATGTGTTAGTTTGTGACGAATTTTAAGAGTCATTAGGGTTGTCCAAAGGTCACGAAGCTGAGTTGAAGATTTACCCCCTCTTGTTTTAAATAGAACATGATAACTCATTTAACAAGATTTTGGGAACCATGTTGTTGGCTAGGCTTAGGCTTAGAAATATCTTGGGAGTATTGTGAAGATTCGTGGCTTCTCCATAGTGTACAACTAGTATACTTCTTTGGAGGAGTGGGTGCTCTTGACTGTAATGTTCATCTATTCGAGCTAGTGGTCATCAATGGTGTATGTATGGATGGAACTTTCACTTATAATAATAATATCAGAGCCAACGCACTTTGATGCATACGTTTTTAATATAGTAGGACTATGCTTGTTGTATTGGCAATGTATGCTATTTAACTTATGCATATTCTTATGAACTATTTTTTTATCATTTGAACAAATCTTGTTGAATGTGTGTTGTTGGATTTAATCATCACTTTACCTTGTGGACTATTCTGCATCTTAGCTCGTGAAGTCAATTTTCTCGTGCGTTCCTTTCAATTTGCATAGTATTATAGGCTTCCAAGTAGCAAACTTCATTTTCCCTTCATGTGTTGGAACCTTCATGCATCACACTTGACTCCCTGTAGGGTCACACACTTTGTCTTACTTAAAGTTATCATACTTTCCTCTATGTGTTTCTGCGATAAAGGCATAACATTACCACCCACTATTGGGACTCCTACTCCGAAATGTGTGAGGTATAGTTGGGACTTCATATTGGGGAGATACCCTTAATGTTGGTGAGTCTAGCATCGTCAATAGGTTCTTTCATCTTATCAGGTTGACTAGCCTACCATGATCTTATCGGAGCTACATAGCATAACTACTTTGGTGATTGACTTGCTCCATTGTCCTCTTGGTAAAACTACTTCAACCTTGCTAATGATGGGCTATATTTAGTAGCATGTGATTCTACATGGATAAAAAAAAAAATGAACATCTCTTTTTTCTCATTTTGCATTCTTAAAATTTCTACTTGTTTGCTTAGATTTCTGACAATTTCTTTTTTAAAGTTTCCAAGGAAATTTCCAAGTTCATCTTCACTTACCGATCTTGATGTTGATTTACTTACTCTTCCCATCCCTCTTGATATGTACTTCCATGTTTCACAAATTTCTTCAAATAATAATTGGTATACATCACCCTACTCATGAGGTCAAGGAGATCAATCCACTCATCCCTAATTGTTCTAAGAAAGAGGTTTTTTATTGTGTCAAATCCTAAATGATGCAATTTTTCAATCTTAACATTATATATGAATCTCTCTATTATATCCTCAAGGCTCACATCTTATTTTTGAGACATTCTAAACATTTATTCTTTAAGATAATCATATTTATATTTTTCTAGAAATATCTTTTCCATATCATTCCATGATCTTATTGAATTAGTCCCTAAACTCATGAACCATTTAAGAGCTCTATCCCTCAATGTTGTTGGAAACAATCCCAATTTTTTAGTGTTTAATAAGTAATCAAAATGTCTACAAAGGATTTAAAATTTAAAGAGAACATTTTTTGGATCCTCTGAACTCATACCATGGAAGTTTGGAAGGATATATGGTGGGACATTCTTCATATGAACATTTCTATCAATATCTTGAATGGGAAATCCAAGAGGATCTTTCTCATTGTCATCATCTCCATCCATTTATTCTACCTTATATACTACCTCTTCCTCCACCTGCAAAAGTGGATGGTGATGTGGTTCTCGCTTAACCACGTGATCAAATGGGGGGGTTTGGTGTTGGGGAAGTATTTTTTCTATAATTTTTTTTGAATAAGAATGCTAATACAATCCAATTTTTCTCTCTTTGAAATGAAATATGTCTAATGCAATTTCTTGTGTTTCTGCACACAGTAAAAGAAATGAATTAACTATGGAAGGGGATAATGAATACTTTGATACCTCCCTGACCATGGCACCAAAGGGTGATGAACCCCATTATTGCAACAAGAATGTTGCAACTCCTAAGGCTACCAAATTAAATTATCGACCTGAGGTTCATACAAATTTAAGAGGTGTCAACATTGTATGTGAAACATGCAATGTGTCCTTATTTCTTTAATATAATGAAGTGAATGTCATAAAATCTAACCTAAACTGGTCGCAAAAAAAAAACCATGCCACTCTAATTACAAACAAATGGAATCAATTATTCTACTTGCAAAATGGAAATCAATAATCTAATTTCAAATTGCTTGGAAAGAAGAAAGTCAATGTAAAACACATAACTAGGATATTGATCCAAATTGGATTATTATATTCTTTTTCATCCATCTCGGTGCATTTGGAGAGGAAAAAGTTGAGGAATCAACTCATAGGACCATTTTTACCGGTCGGACACAGTTTGGCGAAATGAGGTCTGAACCTTTCAGGAGCATTTTGAGGCATCAAATGACAATTTTTGGGGGTAAAACTTTGTCTCTTAAGTGTAGCACCTTTCCAAGCTACTCTACACACATAGACTTTTCCAACGGTGCAAGAAGTGTGCCGATTGCAGTATGTTGTAAAAGTTAGGCCACTCAGAAGCTGACCTTCATGTTTTCATACCTATAGTTTAGTACGATGTCATTTCAACCCCTGTTATTCCTCGAAAATGGGCTAGCTATGTGTTTTCTCTATAAAAGACTCTAGAATAGTCTATTTTGTAACTCTAACTAAGAGTTTATATAGTCAAACTTAACAACGAGTGGGCTATCGGGATATGTTATAACCATGCAACTAGGAGGAAGAAGCATTCCACTCTTTTGAGATCATTTTGTTCCATAGATGAGAAAATATGGCCTCGAGAGATAGGAGGTAGAGCACACAGAGAGGATCTATCCACTATAGCAGCCCACGTGCCACAAAAATTACTTCTTTATACCTGCATCCATATTTCTAGACAAAGAAAGAGAGCGAAGCGACCTCACCTTTCATCTAGGTTTTCTCCCAAAAGGGTTTCCTAGAGAGCATATATTGTGTGTTGTGTGTGTGTGTGTGGTTATTTTTGTGTTCTCTTCTTTTATGCATAATTTACATTCGCATGCATGTAATAACGACAATTAAATCCACAAATCTTAAAGTTTAATAAACTCTAACAGTGTATAATTTTGAGAGTTCTAATATAATATTATTATATCTATTGTGATGAAATGTGCAATGGAATATCGATGATAGTTAACACATTAGAAATTTGGAAATTAAGTCTACTTCACTTGAATTGAAGAGTTTCAAATGTGAGAATTTCTTCCTAACACTATTTGTTGTTTTTTTCTTAGAGTGGAGCAAGGAGGGGTCTCGAGTGGTTCTTGGGTCTCCCTAATCATGGATTTAGAGCCTAAGGGTCATTATTCATCTATACTGAGTCAAAGTTGCAATGGGGATCAAAACTAGTGAAGGAAAGTGATGTTACAGGTTTACTACAGGCGATTGCTATAGGAAGCATGTAATGCTACATGAGCGAGAATATTGCTAAATTTCCAACTAAATAAAATTCAAATGGGATGGATTTTTTTAATTAAGAAGGTTTTGTTAGGTATCCATTCCAAGTAGAATCACTCCAAAATACCCCTAGTAACACATGTTGAAAAATAGCAGAAAATTACTACTCTAAAAATTAGAAATTCAAGAACTAGTGGGCTAGTTAATCTATGAAATGCCTAACCAAATCAATTGAAAATGAAATAGGGTCAATTTTTTAATTAAATTGAATGTCTTTATGACATAATACAAGTGGAATAAACTCAATTTAAGCTCATTAACATGTTCCAAAAAAAATAGAAAAATTACCACTATTTTTCTACAAGAGACTTCCGAAAGATGTACACTTTGAAACAGGAACTGATACGATTACTCATTTCTTTGAGGTAAAAAAGTCAGCCGATTTTGAAAAGTGATGATGCAGAATACACTCTTTTTTTTTTTCGGAGCATATTTTGACATTTTAAGTTTTCTTTATATCAAATATAAATATTCGTTTTCAAATGTTAGTGTTTTTCATGATGATTTTGAAACATGCTGATGCAACATTGACCTTTTTTGTTAGAGGGTTTATTTTTGACACTTTAAATTTTTTAATGTATTAGGTATGGATATTTTTTTTAAATGTTACACATTTTGACACTTTAAATTTTTTATGTCCAATTTTTTTTTAAATCATGATTACTTAACAAATTTTCTAGCTGTCTTATTTTTTTTTTAAATGTAATTTTTGAGCTATCTTATTTTTTTTTTAATGTTGATTACTTAAAAAGCAAATATAAAAATATAGAAAAAAAGACATAAAAAATGTAAACAAAAAAATTATCTCCTAAACCATAAAAAAATTCGAAAAAAGAAAAACAAAATTTAAAATAACTATAAAATAAAGTAAGTAAAAATAGAAATTTTTTAAAAAGCATTAAAAAAAAAGTGAAAAAAAAAGAAAAAAATGAGATTAAGAAAAACAGAAAATTAACAAAAAAAAACCTAACAAAATTAAAAAAATTACTAAAATTAAGATTAAAAACATTTTAAAAAACCCTAAAAACCAAAATTTACTCAAATTATATATATATATATATATATATATATATATATATATATATATATATATATATATATATAAACATATAATTTTTTATAAAAATAAATATTTTGAATTTAAAAAAATAACATTTAGGGCGGCCACAATTTTTTTTTAATAAAAAATATGTTCTTTTTTTTTCTTTTAATTTGAAACATGTAAAAGAAAACTCTGAAATATGTATTTAAAAAAAATAAGAAAATTGTTTTGAAATTGATTATTTTTTTTAATTTATTTTTTTTTTAATTGAAAAAATATATATATTTATATAAAATTTGAATTTATATTTAATGAAAGGGCTTTGAGGCCCCACGTACAACCACATTAGAGTGCCCCATGTACTTCCTCTTAGAGTGCCCTGCGTACAACGACATTAGATCTCAGTTTCATAATCTTTGTCGCAATACTAACCTTCCTAGCCTTTTACAATGTCAAAATTATAGTGAGCTCGAGAGGCTTCTCTCCAAGATTTTTGAGCATAGGAATAAAATCTTAAATCAAACTAAATAATATGTTTCTTTAGGTCCGATAGACCAAATTTCAGTCTCAGTGGACGTTAATCATCATCATCATCATCATCATATATATATTTTAAACGTATATATATATCATATATATATATTTATATATATATATATATATATATTATTTTGGTTTTTTCGACCTTTTTTAATTTGAGTATATTTTTTGTTTTTTTAGGTTTCTTCAAATGTTTTTAATCTTAATTTTAGTAATTTTTAAATTATTGTTGTTTTTTGTTTGTTAATTTTCTAACTTTTTTTAATCTAGTTTGTTTTTAATTTTATTTTTTTTATCGTTTGTTAATGCTTTTTAAAAATTTTCTAGTTTTATTTACTTAATTTTATAGTTTTTTTAAATTTTGTTTTTATTTTCTTCCAATTATTTTTATGGTTCATGAGATAAACTTTTTTTTTTACATTTTTTTGTTAGAAAATTATATATTACGGAGCAATGGAACACATAAAATATTGCATAAATATAAACACACAAAACAAGAGAGACACAGATATACGTGGTTCACCGAGTTTGGGCTACGTCCACCCCGAACAGTTAGTCCTTCCTTTCTATTATCTAGCAAAATGAAGAGATACAACCTACAGCAAAACCGCTGTAATATCCTCTTTTTTCTCTTACAGTCTCACCTCTCTATTTCTCGCTCACAGAATACACATCTATCACACAGCCTCAAATACAATACCCTCATAGAAAGAGAAGGGTTGCCTTCTAGGGCAAAAAACCCTAAACTAAACATAAGTTCTACCGTCAGATCATTCGCCTAATGAACGGCCCAGATTGACTAGAAATTACTATACTTTTACAAGGAAATTTTACAGCTGTTTTTAGCTTCGGGGGCGCTGCCCCCGAAACCCCTCGCCAGGGGGGGCTCCCAAAGGTTGCAGCCGCCCCCCTGGACCCCCCCTACAGCGAATATTTTACGGGCAGCAACAAACTGGAGTCCTATGTGGTGATACCTTTGAATATAGAAGATAATCAGGCTCCACACCCAACATTTTTTTGAAAATATGTTTTTCTTATATATATATATATATATATATATATATATTTTTTTTTTTTTTTTTTTTTTTTTAATTCTTATTTTTTATAGGTTAATTTTTCTTTTTTTTAGCATTTTGATGATTGATTTTTTTTTTGTTAATTTTTTTTTTTTTATGTTTGATTTTTTTTTGCCTTTTTTTATATATTTGATGTTTTTTTGTTTTTTATTTTTATTTTATGTTTTGTTTTTAACATATAATTTTATTTACATTTTGTTATTTTTTAAACTTTTTTTTTTTGTTTTTTTTCATTGTTTTTATTTTCAATTTTATATTTTCATTTTCTTTTGAAATTTTAATGTTTTTCGGAGTCATGATAAAATCATTTACGCCATTATTTCAAAATGTTGAAAACATACCCTAGAAAAAAAAGTGTTATTCCAACATCAACACCTTTCATTTTGAGGGTGTTTTTTGCACAAAAAAATGGTTTTCCCTGCCATTTTTAAAACATGTTAAAAAGTTAGCCTAGAAAAAGAATTGGTATTCCAGCATCAACACTTTTCATTTTGAGCACTATTTTTCATTTTTTCTTGGGGTTTTTCGCTAGAGTTAGCGTTTTGAGTTTATATTTCTAGTTTCAAAGTTTACATTGTTTCCAGGAATTTTAGATTTGTGGACTGGTAAACCAATCCAAATAGCTCAAAGATGAAGATAACTTTTCATTTTTCTTCTAATGATGCCTGATTCTCATGACTCTTTAAATAACTTACATCAATCATTTAACCCAATCCTACAACATAACAAGAATTAATACTAAACGTAGAAATAGGAAAAACAGGTATAAGAGATGCACGTGAGTAAGAGGTGAAAAGAAGAAAATAAAATTATATGAAAGGGTTTTGAGGCTCCTGGGATGGCCAAGCCCAAGGATACCCAGATTCCTTTGAATGATACCAAGCTTTAGAAGATAAAAATCACACCAAACTTCATTACTTGAATCATTCCAAGTACATCCCCCCTAGAAATGAAAGTGGAGTTGCAAAGGAACACGTTTTCTCAACAAGAAGACTGAGAAATACATGACCCTCGAGGGAAATTCGAATTGTTACTTATAAAAAGTGATGAGGAAGCATTATCCTTGAAAGGAGGAATATTTCCGCTCCAAAATCTCTCAAATATTGGATTTGGTTCCCACACTAGGAATATGCATTAAATGATAGGGAACACATCCCTAGATTTTCTCAATTAGTGGAGCTCCATAATTTGTCAATAATTTCATGATATTTTGTAAATTTATTATCCAATCTTGATCCATCCTATAGTAGGTATAAAGTTCCTATATCATCTCCTCCTCCTTAAAATCTTCATAATATGCCCAATATTCTCACAATATTACAAAAATAAATAATATTAGGCACAAATAAGAAATTATCTCAAACCATTCCTAATGAACATACTAAACTTAAAAATATGTCATATAATGAAAAAGGAGAGGTTCAATATGCTGAAGGATGGTCAGATGGGCCTTAGTTTATGTCTAATTTAGAGGCCCATCACTTGTTCTAGAGACTTGTGGTTCCTAGTAGATTAATTGGTCTCATCCCTTTATCCTATCTATTCGAACTAGCTAGGAGTCATTATTGAGAGACTTCTCTAACTTCTTTTATTCCTAGGAATGTGCATTCTTCCTCTTGGGAGTCCTCATCTTCCTATTTATACTAGGCCATCTTAGATGGTGATGCTAATTTTGGATACCCATAGTTTTGGACAGTGAGCTTGAGAGAGTCTATGTTGTCATTGTGATTCAGACTTGAGGGCTTCATGTTGTTGATTCCTTCTTCATTATAGTGGGGACACTATGCCAAAGTGAGGACAGGAAAACTAAAGCTTGAGGTATATTCATGTACTTTCATTCATATGGTTAGTAAAAATCTATGTACCTTACCTTTATATTAGTATTTGTGATAATTTATATGTGTGATTTATGGATGTTTCGAGTTGATAATCTTCTGTGGAAGATCACTTGTCTTCTCCATTTGTTTGTGTTTGTGTGCAGGCTTTGGATCATCAGTGGATGAAAGATATCACTTGATTGGAGTACAAGGATTTTGCATCATGCCCAAAACCCTTCACTGACCTATAAGGAGGTAAGTTACTTGGTCATCCATTATAGCATTAGAAATTTCATAGAAGCTTCATGCATGGCCATTTGGATTATAGATTTTTATTAGATTATCTTAGCCATTCTCTTTAGTTGTTTGGTGATTTCAATCTGGCATGAGATTGTGGAGCAATAGCTCCTTGCGTGAAGAATTTATAGGAACAATCCACTCCATGATGGATCTAATCTTTTCTAGTCCACTGTTATAGCTTCATTGGAAACAACATGCTGCAAGTATTGAGCTTTTGTATGAAAGAAATTATATTTCCTAATCTTCACATACAATTGATGCTCTCTCAATAATATCAATAATCTTGTTAGGTTCTTTGTATGCTATTCCTAATTATTAGAATATATAAATATATAATCAATGAACACTATCACAAACTTATCCATATGAGTGCACAATACACTATCATCAAACACATGAAAGTAGTTGAAGCATTAGTAATACCAAAAGGAACCACCAGAAACTCATCATTCCCATACCTAGTATGGAATGTGGTATTATATATATCTTCCTCTTTGATGTACACCTAATGACGTCTTGATCTTAAGTCAATCTTTGAAAAGAATGTTTCTCCTTTCAACTAATCAAACAAGTCATCAATTTGTGACAAAGGATACATGTTCTTGATGGTAATAACCTGTTAATCCCATGAATGATCTGACCTCATCCACATTCCTAGGAGAAGGCCACTCCATGATAACTCTAACATTTTCTAGTCCACTACTATAGTTTCCTTGGAAACAACATGCCCCAAGTAATGAAATTTAGTTTGAAAGAAACTATGCTTGCTAAGATTGGCACACAATTGATGCTCTCTCAATAATCTAAATATTTTTATCAGGCTCTCTAAATTCTATTCCTCATTCTTAGAATATAGCAATATATCATAAATGAAGACTATAAAAACATTGTCCATATAAGGATGCAACACATTGTTCATCAAACACATGGAAGTAGTTGGAGAATTAATAAGACCAAAAGGAACTACTACAAACTCATAATGACCATACCTAGTATGGAATGTGGTCATGTATATATCTTCTTCTTTAAAACACACATGATGATATCCTAAACTCAAGTCAATGTTTGAGAATATTGTTGCTCATTTCAACTGATCAAACAAGTCACCAATGCGTGGAAAAATATCCCAACCTATTCTTGATGGTCACATTGTTCAACTTCCTGTAGTTAAGACACAACCTGAGAATACCACCCTTCTTCTTCACAAACAACACTAGCGCACCCCAAGGTGAAACATGTGGCCTTATATATCCATTATTAAGCTCTTCCTTAAGTTGTAACTTCAATTCCACTAAATTTTAAGTGCTTGTCCTGTAAGGTTCCTTTGATGTTGGTGTTTCCCCTAGTATCAAATCAATAGAGAAATCCACTTCCCGATGAGGCAGTAACTCTGAAATATTTGCTAGAAGCCCATCCTAAAACTACTGCAAAATAGGAAATCTCTTCAAGACTTCATCATCCTCAACATTCGTCCCCCTTTCACTGGACAAATGCACTGCAAATAATATAAACCCTTTCCTATAAATGTGCTTACCTTGCATAGTTGTTACCATTGTTACCAATGTAGTCTTCTTCTTTCCTTGCAAGATTCTTTTCTCTCCATTATTATCCAAGCACTCAATAGCCTTATCATAAAAACTACCTTGGTCCTATTATTCAACAAAAAATCCATATCTAAATTCATGTTATATGAAACCAAAGGAAGCACATTTATATGTGTCGATGTAGGCATACCATTCAGTTCAAATGCACAATCTCTCACTCAATGATGAACTCTTTTCTTCATCCCTATATCCAACTGCACCAACCAAGACTCTACATGCACTTATTTACTCAAGTCACACTTATCTATCAAATAAGGACCAACATAGTTATAATTAGATATAGGATCAATCAAAATGGAAACAAAATGAACACAGAGATTACCTTCCATCTCAATAGTGGATACCTGATAATCTGGCTACATGTTATGAAGTGTTGCATAAATATGAGGAATGTTATGACCAAATTATCCAACTTTTTAGGCATATTGAGCTCTATATATATATGGTTTCTACCATCCTATTATAATGGAAAATTATTCTTGTGATGATCCTTGCCACAAATACAACACTTCGATGGTTCTATGCCGGTACCTCTATTCTACAACTCTCTAGGTTGAGCTCCATGTTCTGTCTCATCTATGATGAAATTCTATTAAGGATCCATAATATCTTTCTCGCCTTCACCCCGAGGTATTACCCAGTTCGTATGTCATTTTCCTTTAGCATTCTCACTCCTTTTCCAACCACACTTTGGCTTAGGCTTATGCTTTGACTACTCATAATAATACTCCACTTTCCCAATGACTTCCTCCAATGATCAAGGCTCATCATACCAAATATGATCCTTGAATTCTAATGGCATTCAATTGATGAATCTATGAACCTTCATCCTCTCATCCTTGAGGTAAGGTGCCCACCTCAACAACTCCAAAAATTTAGCCATGTACTCTTCATCTATCCAAGATCCCATCATCATCTCATAGAATTCCTTGGCCTTTCCATCATAGTATCTCTCAAACACGTAATTATTTTTAAATATTCTTTTAAACTCATTCCAACTCAATGCTTCTGCCTTGATTCCTTTGATATGCTTCACATCTTTCCACCAGATATCTAATTTTCCTTTGACATGGAAAATATTTGTCTTGTCTTTCATATTCTTTGCATAAGCATGTAATTTAAATAAATTATTTGTCCCAAGTAGCCATGCTTCTATATATTCTGGTTTCTTCATCTCTCCATCAATTGTAAGAGGCTTGGCTTTCCTGAACTAATTTGGAAACTACCCCTTCTCACCCCTCCTATAAGGATCATGGAAATGATGACAATGATGTCTCTCTAAACCAAAACTAGAATAAAAACCATAACAATTATTTCTCTTGTTAGGTGTATCCAACCATTTTCCACCTCTGACTGTGTCATCGTTGTCCAATCTATATCCTAATTAAGACCTGCTATAATATGCTCCATTATTCCTTTACTCTTGTCCATGATTGATTCTTGGTTTTCACTATCTATGCAAATATGAAAAGTGCTGAAGTATCACTACATTAACCATGAATTGATTTTCCTGAGCCCTAGCAAGTCTTTCCTATGACTGAATTATCCTGTTATTATCGAACTTGCAACTTCTAATTGTTGCCTTCAAGCTTCTCAGTGTACATGATATATCAAGAAAGTAATCATCTCCTTGTTGCTCAGTTGATCTATAAGGAGATTCACATGAGTTGTAATCCAATAGCTTTCTCATCATATATGATCTTCTTCTTCCTACAAGCATATCATGTTAGATAAACCAAATATAAACATAATAAAAAATTGTACCTTAGTGAAGTTCAAGGGAGGATATCGCATTTGCAAAAATCAGTTCAGAGTATCAAAATACACATGTATGTATATATATATATATATATATATATATATATATATATATATATATATATATATATATATATATATATATATATATATATATATATATATATATATATATATATATATATATATATATATATATAATGACACCAACATATCAATCTATCAACATCATGAGTGATAAATCAAACTATAACAACGACTACATAAATGACTATCATAGCCACTACAATGCATGCATGTGACTGACATGCATGTATAACAATCACATTTATCCCATCCATTCCAAGTGTTTGAAGATATGGATGCTCTAAAACAAATATATAACCAACCATCACAACATTTAACTTCTTTCACAAGCTCCCAGGGTATATGTGAGGCTGACTACTACTATGACATGACCCAACCTCCAAGTTCCAATTAAGGAAGTGGGGCCTTGAGACTGAAGACTTACTGACATATTGGAGGGACTACAGATCACTAAAGAGCTGAAAAACGACCCCAGGTGATCAATACTTGATGTAGACCTTTCGACATTGACGCAACACCAAAACCACATGCACAACAAGGCAAGAGTACAGTTGTGAGGCCCCAACTGCATGCACATGCCTACTTCCATGCAGTTATGACCTAAATCCTCTACTTCAGTACTTGCAGATCCAAGATATGAGCTAGGTTTTTAGGCTAGCCTCTAGACCACTGCCTAAAACTGCTTATAACTTTCGAAAATCATAATTAACATGACGACAATGGCAAACATTCAAACTTGAAGCCAAAACTTGACCTAGACTACATAGAACATGGTAGAAACATTGTCAAACATATGGTAAACATCTAAGTTACAAGCCATGAATGCATATATGATCTTAAATATCTAAACATAATCTAAGAATCATCAAGAAGGCCTAATTTTGTCTCAAGTAGCTACAACAACACTTGTTAGCCCATGCATTCATCAAAAATACAAATACTTATCAAATCATGAATGAGCGCCATAGCTAGAGCACATCTTAGAATCATGATTATAACCAACATATAAAAAAAATATTAACCATGAACAATCATCCATCAAATCAACATAATATAAGTACAAGTTCTCATAGATAACAATAGGAAAATAAATCTTATTAACTTTATAGAGAAGCCAACCATGTCGGGGACATTCACATACCACCCAACCATGGATTGCGTTGAACCAAATATTTCTTTCAGCTAATCACCCTCACTCCATATTCGAAACATGAATGAGGGATCTCATGGGATTAACCAAGACATAATAAAATAGGGACACTAGAGGTTAAACCACCTCCACCCTTAAGCTACTGTGATCTCACCTAAACCGGTCTCGAGATCATAAAACCAAACCAAGCTAGGATGCCTTAGAATTTCTTCACCATACCTTGAGGAGTTAGCCTTTCTCCACCCACCTATCAAGACATTCCTTGATAAATCCATATCTACCTCCAACCCTTGGGAATTTTCCTGAGGTCACAACACATGGTTCTAAAATCTTTCGAAAATCTAAAGCTCAACTAAGAATGAATCCCATCAGACCATGGTTATCCAGGAAATGGCAAGGAAAGGTTGAAACCACTCTCAAACTGGGAAAACCCCATGCTAATGGCATAAAATCAATCAAATAAGCAAATTAATGTACCATGCATTCACACCTCAGCTAAGAAATCACACATGTAGCTTATTACCTAAAAAATTTGGCTGTTGAAGTTATTCACCCAATCTTCTCCTTTCTTTCCTTTGCTTTCCCTTGCTTGTACTCTTCCTTCCTTTTCTTTCCTTTGATTTTATTTTCTTGGTTTATTCCTTTCTCCTCTTGGATCTATCTCTCCCTCAAAATATATCCAATCCAAAACTAACAAAAGTTTTGAACTAATATTTAATTCCTCCTTTTTCCTCCTTTTTCTTAATTTTTCCTCTAATTTACCTTGCATGCATATTTTTTTCTCTTCACCTTCCATTTCTCCTATTTTCCTTTATTTTCATAATTAAATGTCAATTATTACCTCTTTACCTTTGCCAATTTAATAAACCACAAGTGATTCCCACTATAATGTTTTCCCAACATTCAACTTGGAATACATGTCCCATGACCTTGGTCTTATTTATCAATTATTGTCCTTTCTTACATGAACTTTAACCTAGGATATTACACTTGTCTCTTCTTCTCATGTTATTAATAATTAAATAGAATAAAATCAATTATTATTACAACATAATTATAATTAATTTTGTAGGTCTTAACCCTATACAAAAATTACTTGCAAATGACTTCTTAAAATAGAAATATAAACAATGGTGAGAACATAAAATATACACAGGGATTTTCTCCTAGAACTTGAACCGAGAAAACCAAATTAATTTTTCATTATATTTCTTTCAAATTTACAGTACATGATATACATTCGTAAGCATTCATAAACCACAATCCATTACCCATTAATTAGAACATAATCATAGTTCCCTTGATAAGATCTAGGAAATACCATGGCAAAAAGCGATCACACACAAAAACACACATGAAAACCATGTGAAAACTATGGACAGGTCCTCCTACCATCCTTGGGTACACCCAACTATTATTGGTTTCACATAAATAAATAAAATCCTTGGGCGATGCCCTGGGCCCCATGCAGGGTGACTATTTCCCATTTGCAAACCCCACCACTACGCCCCCCATGTAACGTAACAATGCCTGGGCTACTCATGAAAATAATATAACACATACCCAAAAATCTCCCACTTGTTGTTTTATTTCCACACATGTGGCCATAGTAGTGTAGATGTCATTGGTCCCAAACTACAATGCCCATTCTTTCTCTACACCAAGAAAAGTTCTTAGTACTCACATGCTTTAACAATGGATCTACAACATTCTTCAAAGTGTCCACCTTTACCAACAACATATTTTTCTCTTCAACCATATCCCTCACAAAGTAATCTGGATGGATCTAGAAATAGAAGTGGCCTTGAAAATAGCTCAAAAATCAAAGTCATCCAATGGAAGTGAAACTAGGACAAGATTGTAGTGCTCATCACTGTGATTACAATGGTGTGAATGATAATCAAATATGAGTTTGTATGCTCAAGTTATAGCTGGTCAAAGCTCTAGTCAAACTTGGCCAAGTAGCAGTCACTTATGAGGAAATAATTTTCCAGAGTCTTGATGCATGGAAAACAACCAACAGAAAGGGAGAATTTGTCCCCTCCTTAATTTCTCTAGTAACCCTTAATTTCCAGTGGAATTTTTTTAATTATTATGGTTAATTTCTTTTAACAATAATAAGTTTGGGGAGGTGGGTTAACACCCCTGCTACTCCCACCACTCCCCAAAGGTCTCAACTGGATAGCATTGAATATAGTTAAAATGGCAACATGGGTGGGCCAGCCCCAGAGGACCTGCTTGACCTACCAAATAGACCACATATTATTGTATAGAATTGGAACTGGCGAGGCTTGAAACCGCCTAGCCCAGTGGGCCACCCAACCACCCATGCAGTTCCAAAATATATGCCAACATTTATTTACGATCGAACCCTAAAAAATCCATGTCATTCATTAAAAAAAAATTCCACTCTAAATATGGGTGTGACAGGTTTCGAACATAGCCCACCCCTACAATAATCGTTGTCACATGACAATGAGCCAATGACTCATTTGTTGACAGGTCCATCGAGTCATACTTAAAACCATCACATCACCATTCGACATAGACCAATGGAGGGAGGACTAGCATAACCTTGAGGAGCTAGCAAGATTAGAATGATGATTAAGGAATCTATTTAGATGCTAAAAAGATTCCCTTAAAGGGCCAAAGGTTCCAGTGTTAGAATTTGACACATTTATAGTCATTTTTGCACCTTTTCACATCAAGAATCCAATCGTGTAGTCCATTGCTCCACCCGAGGTCTCCATTTTCAGTCCATCATAAAAAATGAAGGTATAAGGGACATTTTTTGTAAAGTTTCTTGTAATTCATTTCTTTTGTGTCATTTAATGAAAGGAGGCCTCCCCACTTTGAGCAAGGCCTAGAGACGTAGCCCAAATTGGGTGAAATTCGTAATCAAATCCTTTATGTGCCTTTGATTGAGCATGGTTTCTTTATGATTTCCACTTCCTTTTTTCATGTGTTAATTTACTTAGTTAATATACTCTTTAATATGAAATTTTGTATACATCCTTGAAGTTAAAATATATGGATCAAGTTTGGTATTAGAGCAGGTCTTCTTGATGTGAGTTACATGAGTGAATGCTAGAAAGGAACAAGTTCCAAAAAGATGAAGGAAAACCTAAATCCATTGATGCTGAAGCGGGACATGCACCACTAAGATAAAACATTGCAGATGAGGAAGCTTAATTGCAGGAAAAGTGAAATTATCACAATATCTTCTTCACCATGGTAGAGAGAGTTGACAAGTTGTTTGGAGAATATGAGAAGACAATCAAGCCTGAGAAGAAAGATTCAAATCATCATGCCATGGTAAATCATGAATGTGGAGGAGAAGAGCCTATGACCTCTTTGTTGTCTGGTGAAAGTTCTCCTTCTTCCTCTTCTCATCATTCTCATAGGAATCAAAGGAATGCATCTAAAAAGCCCTTTTTCAAGTTCAATATCAAGTTTAATTTACTTATATTTAGTGGAGAATCTAATGTATCCAGATAACTGGATAAGACAGGTTGAATTGTATTACAACATACAATATATCAAAGAAGATGAAGCCAAGATATAGCTAGCATCCCTTCGATTGGGTGGAACTGCTCTATTTTAGTGGGAAGGCAAGTTGCATCAAGGTGGTAAAAATAGTCGTAAACTTCTTTCATCTTGGTATGAGTTGATTTTTTCTTTGAGAGAACAATTTTACCCATTGGTTTACATACAGAAGGCTGTGATGGAAAGGAAACATTTGAAAAAAAAGTTAAGGTCAAATTGTTCAGAATTTTACAAAAGAGTATAGAAAACAAGCATTAGTGTTGAATGTTCCATTAGACACTTATGAGATGTTTATGAAATATATTGTCTCTTTGCATAGTTATTTGCATCATTCATTGCTATTATTTTAACCTAAGTCTCTTGATGAAGCTATTGTTAAGGTTTTACGTATTGAAAGCAAGGCAGAGCATGAGTAAGACATCTGCCTAAAGAGGGAAACACTAGCTAAGAGAAGAGAATCAAGGCCCTCTTGTACTCATTGTGAGAAGTAGGGGAATGATGAGGAAAATTGTTGGAAACTACATCTAGAATTGAGGCCTAAGAGAAATGATAGAAAAGAGAAGTAGAAGATAGTTGCAACTATGTAGAAACACCAAGAATCTGAATCAAAGGATGATTAATAATCATGGGATTTGTAGTTGTTGGACCGATTGACCTAGGATTAGACTCATGTGATGGAATTAAGATTGCAGTTATTGTGATTGCAAAAGACAGGCCGGTTCTAATTTGGGCGATGAGACAAATATTTCAGTAGATGTTGTGTAGAAATTGAAAGGGGCACCAAATGTGGCATGGCTCCAAGAACTCGAATAGGTCAAGCAAAGAATTCAAGCAGCAAATGATGAACTAAGAACACTCCTACAAGAACCAGAGGAGAAACAAAGGTTGCAGCATTAGTTACAAGGCAAGGAGGAGGCCTCGGAAAAGTTGCAACATAACAAACCTTGGGTAAAAAGTGATTCCTCAATTTCATGTACTTTTTATGATGATGATTTTGTTTCTTTTGACAAACATACTACAAAAATTTGATCAAAATTATCGAAGAATGTGGGGTATCAAGTGAGGGGCCTCAACATTCATGGCCATGGGATTGTGAATCCCATCAAAGTGGAGGAATTGCCTTGTTAAGAGCGACTTGGGTATGTCAAAAGAGAGGTTGGAGAATACTCCAAGACAACTAGAGACCAACCAACTAAGGATGATGGGAGCACCTCATCATGTTACAGTGATAGTGAGGGTTCCACGGGCACTTATCACAGTAGCACCAAGAATAAGCATTCCATGACGATTTCGAAAGTTTGAAGAAGGAAGAATCATTGTGCTTATTGCAATAGGAATGGACACCAGATAGCCACATGTCAGATACACCATTCCTAGAAAGAATCATTAAAGAAAACCATCGACGGGGATGTTCAACAAGAGAATCTTCCACATTCATGGTGGTCCACTTTGTTGAGTAAGAGATGGTTTTACTAAAAAAAGGTACATGGTCATGACCACATCTTGTAAATCATGTGTTACGAATAATTGTAAAAGTGATGATGTGTTTTCCATCGCTTATTGAGGAAACAATGATGTTTTTTCCCTTTTATTGATAGTTGAAGTATTGGTTTCTATTATGATGTAAACTTAACCAAAGAGTGTGCGTTACAAACTCTTGGAAACTATGAGTTCATTTGATTCATGTGTTGATTTGTATGTGATTGCAAATAATGTACCACATTTGCATGGAATGTAGATGTTGAAAGTGTGGCTTGATGAGGATACAAGAAGTGTTCAGTCTGTGTTCATTCTTCTGGAGGAACAAAAGCTCCTTAGTGGAGAGGAATGATCCAGATGGATCCAGAAATACAATTGGCCTTGAAAATAGCTCAAAAATAAAATTCATCAGATGAAAGTGAAATCAAGACCAGATTGTAGTGCTCATCACCATGTTTCCAACAGTGGGAATGACACTCAGATTTGAGTTCACATGCTCAAGTTATAGCTAGTTAAAATTTCTAGTCAAACTTGGCCAAGTGGCAGTTACTAACGAGGCAATTTTTTTTAATTATTATAGTTAAAACATAAAACAAAAAAGATAGTAAGTTCTGGGAGAGTGGGTTGCCACCACCACCACCCCCCAATGGTCTCAACCGAATTTCATTGAATATATTTAAAATGATGTGGTGTACGGGCCACACTTGGTGAGCCTACCCTACCCACCAAACATACCACATATTTTTGAATAGAAGTGGAACCAACAAGGCTTTAAACCACCTAGTGTGGTGGGCCAACCCACGACTCGAGTTGTTCCAAAATGGATGCCAATGTTTATTAATCACATAACCTTTAAAAATCGATGTCATTTATTCAAAAACAATTCTACTCCAAATATAGGCACGACTGTAGGTTTTAACCCTGTACATAAATTACCTGCATACGAATTCTAAAACAAAGAAAATAAATAATGCAACAACATAACACATAAAACACCTATACACAAATATTTTCCCCTGGATCCCAAAACTGGGACTACTAGCTCGATTTTTCATTATGTTCCTTTCAATCTTACAATATATATTTATACATGCTAAAGCATCCAATACCATGGACCAAAAGCCATCGTGTCTAAAACCATGGACTGAAAATCATTTCATCCAAAACAATGTGCGAAAAACATCCACAAAACGATAGGTAGGTCCACCCAACCTAATATAGGCTCCAAAACCAAAATTTCCTGGACCACATAGAGTGGGGTTACCTGCACCCCTAAAACCCCCTATGACTCCCCCTGCTACACAATCGGTACAATGAAGGAGGGGCTCCGCACCCTTTCTAAACCCTAGTTAACTACATGGGCTAGTTGTGGAAAGAATATAACACAACCTAATATTCTCCCACTTGTTTTTTTTTTTCCACACAGGGCCACAAGAGAGCTTAGTCATTTATCTAGCCCTGCAATTCCCATCGTTTCTCTACACCAAGAGAACTTCTCAGAGTTCACAAATTTTATCAATGCATCTAGAGTATTCTTCAAAATTTCCACCTTTACTAGCAACACCTTTTTGTCTTCTATCATATCCCTCACAAAGTGATACTAAACATAAATGTGCTTTGTCTTTGAATGGTAAGAAAGGTTCTTTGCTAAGAAAATTGCACTTTGGCTATCACAATCTATCCTTATAGCTCCCTATACTAACCCCATACTTGAACACAATCTCTGCAACCAAAATGCTTCCTTGTTTGCATGAGTGGTTGCCATGTATTCTGCCTGTGCAGTTGATAGTGCCACTACAGATTGTTTCTTACTCATCCAACTGACTACACCTCCAAATAGGTTAAACACATACCCACTTGTAGATCTTCTCTGATCCAGATCTCCAACCCAGTCTGCATCAACAAAGCCATGAATATCCAACACTCTATCCAATCTTGGTCTTCCTTGGTAGCACAAACCATAATCACTAGTGCCACACAAATACCTGAAAACCCACTTCACTGTTGTCTAGTTCTCCTTCCCTAGTTTTGACATAAACCTGGTCAACACTCCCACTGCATGTGCAATGTCTGGTCTAGTACATACCATCGCATACATTAGGCCACCGACTGCACTTGCATATGGAACATGAGACATATCCTCCTCCTCTTCTTATGTCTTGGAACACTATTCAACAGATAACTTTACACCTATAGGAATAGGAAGCTTCACTGGTTTACTATCCTACATATTAAAGCTTTGCAATATTATCTCAACATACTTCCTCTAGTTTAAGTAGAGCTTCCTCTTTGTCTAATCTCTTTTAATTTCCATTCCCAAAATATAGTTTGCAGCACCAAGATCTTTCAGGTCGAATCTGGAGGAAAAATGGGTCTTCTAATCCTGGATAATTTCTTTGTTATTTCGAGTCAGCAACATATCATCCACATACAAGATCGGATAAATAACGCGGTCACCAATTAATTTAAATACACACAGTGATCTGCTTTTATTATGGTAAATCCAATTCCCCATATAAATGTATCAAATTTTTGATACTCCATCCTTGGTGACTATTTTAACACATAAAGAGACGTCTTTAACTTGCATACCAGTTCTTTCTTACCCTTCACCGCAAAGCATTTAGGTTGCTTCATGTAGATCACCTCTTCCAGATCCCCGTGAAGAAATGATGTCTTCACATCCATCTGTTCTACCTCAAAATCAAAAGCAGAAAAAATATCACCAAAATCAATTCCCTGCACCTGGGAATAACCTTTTGCTACCAACCAAGCTTTGTATTTCTCCACCTTTCCTTCTGCATTTGTCTTCATCTTGAACACCCATTTGCTGCCAATGGGTTTCCTTCTAGCTGACAACTCCACTAGATCCCCAGCCTCATTTTTGTACAAATATGGCATTTCATCAACTAGACCCTCTTTCCAGAGTTTTCCATCCTCTGAATCTACTATTTCCTTCACAGTTCTGGGATCATCATCAGTAATAGATAAAACAAAATTTGAACAGAAAGAAGATGGACTACACTTTTCTTGTTGCCTTCCTTCTCGAACTGATTTTCTTACACCAGGAGTTTGTGGTTCTTCATCTTCTGATTCCTCCTCTACTGTAGAGTCTGATTCTTCACCCTTTAGCTCAAACTCTATCTTCTCAGCTTCCTTTGGTTGTACTTCATGTTTAATAACATCTTTCACCTCTCTTAACACCACATATTAGTTGTACACAACCTTCCTTGTTATTGGGTTCCAAAGCTTATAACCCTTTAAACCATCCTTATACCCAATAAATATGCACTTTTCAAATTTACTATCCAACATGGTTTGTTTCTCCTTTGGAACATGTACATATTCATCACATCCAAATACCCATAGATGTGAAAGAGTGGGTTTCTTACCAGTCGATACCTCTTGTGGAGTCTTATCCTCCAACACTGATGAAGGTGATCTATTGACCAGGTAACATGCTGTCTGTGGAGTACTAAAAAGGTATGTTTTTAATGATCATTTTAGTGGATTTTCAGTAGGACTTATGAATCTTTTACATCATGAATGAGGAAAACAATAGTGAATTGTGGTAGAATATGTGGAATTAGTATGCAAAGACTTATCCACTGATAATTGTCATTTTCCTATGCAGGAAAGGGTAGAAACGAGGAGCTGATGTTCCAAAGAAGAAGATAAGAATAGGGTAACTGTTGTCCCTTTGACAAAGGACCGAGTGCAGACGAGGCAAAGCAAGCTGAAGAAAATCGGTCCGGAAAAGGAGGAAAAGGCACCAACTCGACGGAAGAGAAAGAAGTGATTAGGGATTAACAGTTTTGTTTATCCCTCAGGATGTTTGATCCTGAGGGATCGCTGCTTTATTTATCTTACCACTTAGACATCTCTGCCATTATCCTTATATAAAGGGGCGGCACTGTTAGTCTGAGGGGAGACTTTTTATGTAACTTTTTGTTAAGGCTTAACTTTGATCATCGAGTCTCGTTGAACTTGGCTCATTGTATTTTCTGTTTTATGCATTAATATAAACTTGGTGATTATCTCATCTTCGCGTCTGGATTAGCTTAAAGCGGTGTACCCTTGAAGCTAAGGGCCCGGCTCCGGAGGACACTTGCTTCTGTATCACTACGATTTGATTTCTGCGTGGTTTGCTTATCGTCACTAGTTGGTAATATGATATGCTTTATAAGTTACATTACATGCTCTACTAAGATTCGTTTATTAATGTTCTTCCCATTGACTCTGCATTATATTATCAATACTTTCGGAGTGGATGAAATCTTATTAGATTCAACAGTGTTATCCTTGTGTTATGAAGCTTCTATGTTGAGTATGTGTGTTAAGGTAATTATCTGAAAGGTGTGTTCTTTATGATTCAGAATCCATGTTGTTCCATTTGGAAACATAGTTATAATTCCTGTTGATGATTGAGATTAAATTCAGATTACTTTCTTAGAATATTATGTGCATGACTTTCACATGCTGTTCCATAATTGAGAGTTATTACTATTCCTTTAGTGGATTGCGTGATTTGCTTGGAGAATGAAATATTGGAGTTTTGATTACGATAAGAGATTTTGAGTTGATAGGGTAAAGTTTGATTGTTACTCGCGAGGTTTAGTTATAGTGATTGCTGTTCCATTTCAGAATTGCTGTTTCATTTTAAGCATTGATGTTCCTTTCTAGATTTACTGTTTAAATTCCTATTTGCCGTTCCATTTCTATCTGCCGTTTCATTTACTCGCATTTGGTGTGAGAGACGATCTGTGGCTGTAGTGAGCCTCTGCATTTACTGCCTTGCTCCCAGACCTGGGATCCATGCTCTAGTTTCGTTTTCCATCAATTTCCAAAGGGATGAACTATTGCTGTTAGACCCTCGACTGATACTTTGAGAGCGTGTAGGAACTTAGTTATAGACAAGCATCAGTTCACTCTTGTATTTTGTAGGACGCTGTACTACTTGCATTACTTTGACAAATAGCCTCGGATTGAGTCACTCTTTGAAATAACCAAACGTTCCCGGATTGAAATATTAATGTGAGGTAATTAGAGGTGAAAGATACCCTTTTTATAGCTCTACATTTTGGCGCCATTACCGGGTAAAGAGTGTAGCCATTTATTTCTTCAGAGTGGTGTACGAACCTGCTGGGAAAGAGTTGGATTTTAAAAACGAAAGGTAAGAACCTGTGTACGGAGCATGTAAAATCCCTGCTCCATTGTCCGCTTTCCTAACAGATTTGCTTTTGCTTTGATTGAATAGAACTTAGCAGTTTATTTGAGTGCATGACTAAGTAGAAAAAACCAGAAAATAATATCAAGCTTCCATCCAAACCTGAAAAAGCCAAGGGGCCGGTGACCCTTGGCCGAACAACTTTCATAGAAGAAATCTATAAGAAAACAGAATCTCAGCCATCAGTAGGTTTCAGGAAAACCATTTCTAAGTAGCCTACTAGTTCCCTTCAGGCCACAGGATCACCATCTGTAGCCTTTGCTGAGGTGCATAGTCAAACTGAAGAGCAGGACTTTCAGGAAATTGAAAATTCTACTCCAAAACTATTGCAGGAAGGGAATTTCAGTAACTTTTGTGAAGGAGAAGGAGAAATAGGGGAAACAGAAGAACCAAAATCTCTCATTGGAATAGATCAGCCAGTAAATAGCCTAGATAACGGGAGTGCTGTGAAAATCATTGTTGAAGGAATTGAATCCCCTCAAACATCAGGTATTCCTCTTATCCCAGATAAAGGAAGTGTTGTTAAAACTATCCCTGCTAAAATCGTTCCCTCTCAACCTAGGAATACCCTCCTAGATATCCCAGAAGGTTATTGGCACATATTTGATCCTATGGCTCAGAATCAGCCAAATACTCAAACCTCTACATTACAATATCCTATAGTGGATTCTGCAGCAAATGCACCCATGAAAGCTATCCCTCTTCAACATATCCCAACCTTCCACGGTCTTACATCAGAAGATCCAGATGCATTTTTATTCGAATTTGATGTGTTGTGTAGGGGATATGATTACACCACTGATCCCCAGAAATTGAAATTATTCCCCTCAGCATTAAAATGGGCTGCTCTAAGATGGTTTATGGGACTAAGTGGTGGGGTCATCAACAATTGGGATCAGATGAAAGAATCCTTCTTAAAAAAATATCAGGATTATTGTAGGTCTAGAGAATTGAAAGATGAAATATTTCAAATGACAGCCAAACCAAACGAAACATTAGAAGAATATGTGGAACATTTTCAATATAATTTACAAAGATCTCCTTATGCATCACTACCTTTACCTAATAATGTGTTAAAAACTGCATTGATAAGGGGCATGAAAGAACAGTGGATCGAAACATTAAACATTATGGGAAAAGGGGATATTTATCAAGAGAATTTTGCTGACATTATTGATCTATGTATCAGGAGTTCGAGAGGCAGCACAAGAATAAAACTGGCAGAATATGATCGGTTTGCAAGAGACAATAAGATAGCAACAAAAGGAGTAACGAGTGTGGAGATTGGAAATTTATTAGAAAATTTTAAAACTAATATTCTAGGGACACTAACTACACAACTTGATATTTTGCAGGCCAAGCAAAAGCAGATGGAGGCAGAACAGAATTTGGTAATCTTCTGCCCCCGATGCAGAAAAAAACATAGCCACAAGGAGTGTCCACTGGATACAGTCCAAACATGTGCCATCTGTACAAATGATAATCTTATGCAAAGCTGCCCCTCACTTCCTGGATTAAAGGCAATATATAAGGAAGCAGAGGAAGAACCAGAATGAGTGTACTTGATCAACCAGCGCCGCCAGTGGCAGTAGAGACAATCCGGTATGTTTTAAGACCCAACCTCTTCTTTTCAGCCTCCACAATATAACACTCAACAATATAATATGTGGAAAAATCAGCCCCCACCCCCATTCCCAAATTGGTCACCACCATCGTTTCCTTCTTCAAACCCATGGCTGAATCATCCAAATCAATCTAGTTGGCCGAATTTCCCTTATAATTCACCATATTGGCAAAATAGCCCATATCCTCCGCAATGGACTCCCCCTACTTCACAAGGTTCATCCTGGCAGACAAACTGGCAAAGACCAATGCAACAGCCAGTAGGAACTATTCCACTCCCTCAACCTACTCTGCCAGCTCTACAACAAAATCCCCAGTCTAATTTGAGACCGCAACTCCCAGCCCAACCCAAACCCAATCCAAATAACAGACTAGTCCAATCTCTTCAAATCATTGAATCACCAGAAATAAGACTTGATCTGCGAGAGTGTAATGATCTTCAATTACGATCTGGACGTATCATTCAAAATGAGGGGGATAAAACAGTTCATAATGAACATCAGTTAGTAAGAGAACATCAATTGCAACGAGAGGATGTAAATAATCAACAGTCTCATAATCAAGTAACCACATCCTCTCCCCCATTCCCAAAACGATTAGTCATACCTCGACCTTTACAATATCCTGACTTTGACATTCTGGGTGAATTACAAAATTTTTACATAAAAATCCCGTTCCTCCAAGCCATTCAAGACATTCCTATATATGCAAAAACTATTAAAGAATTGTGCATAAAGAAACCAAGGAGGAATATAACAACTAATCCAAGAGTCCAAGTAGTTGGCACTTTGTCTGATCTCTTATCCGGGAAAGAAACACCCATCAAATATGAAGACCCAGGAAATCCAATTGTAACTGTTCAAATTTACGGTCAGACCTTGTCGAATGCCTTAGTTGATCTAGGAGATGCAATCAATATTTTAACAACCACCACCTATAAAAAGCTCGGCATTACATTTGTAGAACCTACCTCTACTTTGTTAGAATTAACTGACTGGTCTGTGATTAGACTGGAAGGTACTCTACACGATATCATGGTCTCTGTAGACTCCTGGGAATATCTGACCGATTTTCTGATAATTAATCCAAAAACCCGACTTGATGGACACCCGCTAATGCTAGGAAGGCCTTGGCTTGCCACCGCTGATGCTTACATTGGTTGCCGGCAAGGAAATATGACCATAACTAAAGGACCCGATATTAAGAATTTGGTTCTATACCCTCCAGCACAGCCAAGTCTCACAATAATTAAAACTAACAAGTATCTTGTATCATACCTTACTGAAAACATTAGATATCCATTGACGTTGCAAGAGGCACTTGATTTTAAAGATCAAACAGAAGATGATGCCATTAATAATTTCATCAGTCAAACTGAAGTTGAATCCTGCACACAATGTCACATGATAGAAGCAGCATTTGATAATGAATTAGAGGAAGATCCTCTGAAAGACACACATGATCAAACAATACCTGTTACTTCTGTCGCAAATAGTAAAATTGTGGAAATTGAACCGGGAAAAACTTTAAATATCAATACCAACCTCACATCTGAACAAGAAACTAAGCTCATCCATGTATTAAGAAAATATCAATAGGCATTTGCATGGGATTACCTTGATATGAAAGGAATCGACCCACATTTGTGTACACACCACATTTATATAGAAAAAGATGCTAGACTTGTCCATCAACCGCAGAGAAGACTCAATCCTCATTTAAAATATGTGGTCAAAGTGGAACTTCAGAAACTGTTAGATGTTAATTTTATTTATCCTATTTCTGATAGTAAATGGGTCTCTCCACTTGTGGTCGTACCAAAAAAGAATGGGAAATGGAGAATTTGTGTGGATTACAGGGAACTCAATAAAGCAACACAAAAAGACCATTTTCCACTTCCATTCATAGACCAAGTGCTAGATACTTTGGCAGGTAAAAAATTCTTTACCTTCCTGCATGGCTTCAGTGGATACAATCAGATTCAGATTGCCCCTGAAGACCAGGACAAAACAATTTTCACTTGTCCTTGGGGGACATTTGCCTACCGAGTCCTACCATTTGGCCTATGTAATGCTCCCGCCACATTCAAAATGGCTATCGTCAGCATTTTTGCAGATTTAATAAATGATGGACTTGAAGTGTATATGGATGACTTTACACCCTATGGAGATGATTTTGATCCAGCACTAAAAACCCTAGAAAAAGTCCTACAACGCTGTATAGCTACCAGGCTCTGCTTAAGTCACGAAAAATGTTACATGATGATGACTGAAGGTCTTATTCTAGGACATTATATTTCAGAAGCCAGCATTCAGGTAGACCCGGCCAAAATTCAAATACTTTTGCTTATTCCCACTCCTACTACTCAAACAGAGGTACACAGCTTTCTTGGATTTTATGGATATTATAGACGATTTATAGAACATTATTCACATATTGCTGCACCTTTATATGCACTAACTGGTAACGTTGATTTTCTTTGGACAGACAAATGTGAACGTGCTTTTAAGGATTTAAAAAAGCTTGTATCTACAGCCCCAGTCCTGCGAGGACCAAACTGGGACCTGCCATTTCAAATATCAGCTGATGCCTCAGATACAGCCATTGGCGCAATCCTTGGGCAGGAAGAAGATAAAAAACCATATGCTATCTACTATATCAGCAAAAATTTATCCCCTCGTGAATTAAATTACACTGTTACTGAAAAGGAATTCCTAGCTGTAATACATGTTGTCAATAAATTTAGGCATTATATTACAGGCTATCTTGTTATTTTGTATACGGACCATTCCACCATAAAATACTTAGAAAATAAGCCTGTCACAAATGCCAGAATAACTAGATGGTTGATTTTATTGCAGGAATTCGATATCACAATCAAGGACCGGCTTGGAAAAGAGAACCCTGTAGCGGATTTTCTCTCAAGAATGCCAAAGCCAGTTGATGCAGCAGCAGTTGAAGATCAATTTTCGGATGAACATATGTTTGCTGTTGCCGTTCGAACACCCTGGTATGCCGATGTTGCCAATTACCGTGCAGTAGGTAAACTACCAAAACACTTAACCCCTAATGAGCGAAAACAGATTGTTCAGAAGAGTACTCGATTTTCCGGGATTGGGGGCTATTTGTTTCATACAGGGGTAGACATGCATATTAGGAGATGTGTTCAAGAAGATGAAATCTTTGACATCCTAAAAGCCTGTCACGACAGACCATGTGGGGGACACTTCGCTGAGCGTAGAACGGGACACAAAGTACTACAGACAGGATATTACTGGCCCACGATTTTCAGAGATGCAAAGAAATTCATCCAAGCCTATGACAGCTGCTAGCGAGCCGGACGTCCTGATCAAGCTGATGAGATGCCCCTTAAACCTCAGTTAGTCATCGAACCATTTGAGCGATGGGCTCTTGATTTCGTTGGACCCATCAACCCCTCATCAAATCAGAGAACATATATCTTGGTGGCAACAGAATATGTCACCCAGTGGGTTGAAGTAGAAGCATTGCCAAGGGCCACAGAGGACTCCGTTATACAGTTCCTCTTCCATCTATTTGTACGTTATGGCCTTCCAAGGGAAATAATCACAGACGGAGGACCACAATTTGCTGGCCATAGATTAGCAACAACATTTAATAATTATCATGTCCAGCACAAAATCACTACTCCATATCACCCATAGGCCAACGGACAAGTAGAAAGCAGCAATAAGATAATAGAATCGATCCTAATAAAAACCATTGCCTCACATAGGCATGACTGGGCTACCTGACTACCTGAAGCACTTTGGGCCTATAGAACAACATGGAGAAGCACCACTGGTTACTCACCTTATCAACTAGTGTTTGGAAAACAACCCATTTTTCCTATAGAATTTGAAATCCAAACATTATGAACAACACAGGAAGTCAGCTTAGATTTAACTGAGGCATAGATTAATCGACTACAACAGATCAATGAATTGGACGAAATCAGGCTCTCCACACTACAAAATACAGCATTGATTCAATAGTAGCGAGCTAAATGGCATGATTCCCTTATCAAAAACAAAGTCTTTCATGAAGGAGATTGGGCCCTATTATATGACTCTCGGTTTCAAGATTTCCCTGGGAAACTCCAAACTCGTTGGTTAGGACCATACGAAGTCCAGAAGGGCCATGACAATGGGACCATCACTTTAACTACCATTGACGGGTCTGGATACACCTTCAAAGTGAATGGCCACCGGGTTCGTCTCTATCGTAAACCACTCACTCGGGAATCCTTCTGCCAACAGCTACGCAGAGACGCTGATATGGAGATTTTAGGGGAGGAAGAGAAATCTTCCTCACCCGTAATTCATTAAGGAATTTATTTCTTTTCACAATTTGTACATAATCTCTTTTTTTCAAACTTGTTGTGCATACATAGATTTCAATTTTTCTGCCGTTCCTGAAACGAATGGCATTTGCATGTTTTTACTGTTCCTTTTTAAAAGGAACGACACTTTTTGATTATATGTTGTTCCTTTTCAAAAGGAATAGCACTTGTTGATTTTTTTTGCTGTTCCTTTTCAAAAGGAACAACACATTTTGATTTTATGTTGTTCCTTGTCAAAAGGAACATCACATTTTGATTTTCTGTTGTTCCTTTTCAAAAGGAACAACACATTTTGGTTTTCTGCTGTTCCTTTTCAAAAGGAACAACACATTTTTATTTTTTGTTGTTCCTTTTTCAAAAGGAACAGCACGTTTTGATTTTTTGTTGTTCCTTTGTCAAAAGGAATAGCACATTTTTATTTTCTGCTGTTCCTTTTTAAAAGGAACAACACATTTTGATTTTCAGTTGTTCCTTTTCAAAAGGAACAACACATTTTGATTTTTTGTTGTTCCTTTGTCAAAAGGAACAAAACATTTTGATTTTCTGCTGTTCCTTTCCAAAAGGAACAACACGTTTTGATTTTCTGCTGTTCCTTTTCAAAAGTAATAGCACGTTTTGATTTTCTGTTGTTCCTTTTCAAAAGGAACATCACATTTTGATTTTCTGCTGTTCCTTTTCAAAAGGAACAACATGTTTTGATTTTCTGCTATTCCTTTTCAAAAGGAACAGCACGTTTTGATTTTCTGCTGTTCCTTTTCAAAAAGAAAAGCACGTTTTGATTTTTTGCTATTCCTTTTCAAAAGGAACAACACATTTTGATTTTTGTTGTTCCTTTTCCAAAAGGAATGGCATTTGCACTTTTTGAACTCATGCTCCTTTATTCATCTAGTATACTTCTTTCTCTTTGTGACACAGCTAATCTCTTGCTGGTCCAAGTAAGGATGCTTCTTGCCACTATTCTTTCAAAAGTCTTTTAGAGACAAGCAATGCAGTTATGCAATGAATCCAAATCACAACACACTGAAATCAAGAAATTATAAATCGCTATCTTTATAAGGCTATGTATTGGTAAGAGGACAGAAGGAAGGATGTACTTATCTTTTTCTATCATTGTCTTACTAATATTGCCCTGATTGGTTATCTTTTATCATGCCATTCTTTTCTTTGATTTTGTTCAGGAATAAGAGCAAAGGGTTTATATCCTCCTATTGAGATGATAAGACTTCTTCCACCATTCCTACTCTTAAGGAGTGTTGAACCACCCTTTGTGGATATATAAGGAATAATGCTTTATCAAAAAGAGAAAGAAAAAGCAAATGAATTATAAAATGTGAAATGCAAGATAGGGGGTCTCATCAAGAGCCAGCCTACCATGATCATAAGGATGGAAGAGAAGTGGCATTCCCACTATGGTCACCACACCAGAGATATGGTCCAAAAGGTATAGTAAAAGAAAAAAAACCTTGGAATAGGAGGTCTCATCACGAGCCGGCCTACCCACTTTTCGCCCCCTCCTCGTGAATGGCATTATGGCTACCTGGTTACCAAGCTAGCATAATGACCTACACTTTGACATCACATTCCTTAATATGCACACAAAGGATCATGGTTCCGCGGGTGAAATAAACAACTCTGCCAAGGTTATGGACACCTGTCGGCTGCAGAGCACTGTTAATGGTATCGAGGTCACATTAATTACATGAATAGGCAGGATACTAATACTCTTTTGTTTCTTATATCCTAGGCACTAATCATACATTATCTCCTGATTTATATACCGCATGGACATTTATTACACCAATCATGGCAAAGGAGGTGACAATGACCACTTGAGATTTGGCAAGTACGATAGACGTCCTATCCCTGGCCTCGCATCATATCACAACAACCTCTTACGTAATATGCGATCCAACTTTATGCCTCGATTTCGGCAAACCATTGTTTTTCTAAACATGGCATATTTTCATACGCTATTCCTTTATGACTTGGTTATAGATTGGGGTGTCGTTCCTTTCTTTGACGGCTGGGGAAGCCTATTGCATTGCGGGGGGGAGGTTCACCTCATGATTCCCCAGGTTATGTGTCATCTCATTATTCGGGAAAGATACCATACCAGGAAATGGCACAGTTTAACGGCATGACATTTCTATTTTTTCTATACAAGTTGTTGTTCATAACTCATTTCTGTTGCATACACTGTGTTTTTTTTTCAAATCCGATGATCACTACTCTCTCTGTGTTTCAAACAGCACAAGCAGCTACTGTTCCATTATGAATCCACAGTGAAACCATGGGAGGCAGGGCAGTTCGAAGCGAATCACAAAAGTTGACAGTCTCCACTGCTGCTCGGGAGATCCTGGAAAGAGAAGGGTGGCTGACTTATTTCAGTCGCCTAAAGGAGTCCAATGAAACAGTAGCAATGGAATTTCTGCAGAATTTGCAGGAGGATCACTCCATGGTGCGGGGGAAGCAAATAGCAGTCACCGACGACATAATTTCCAAAGTCTCGGGACTACCAGCCACCGAACCTGTATGGACATTGAAGAAGGAAAGACTCCAGAAGATCATGGAAATTTTCCAGGACGAAGGCCAGAGCTTAACAGTTAAAGGGAAGGGAGTGCTGCCAGCAATGCTAGGAGAACCCTGGGCAGAACTAGCGAGAACAGTGCAAAGCTACATCACCTGCGAGGGGAGAAAAGGCGTGGTAAGGCCACGACACCTTAAACTCTTAGTTGTTTTAAAATAGAAATGCTCTGTAAACCTTCCTGCACTTTTGAATTCTTTACTCCATGATGCCGCACGAAGCCTGAAAAAGGCACAACATGTAGAATTAGTTGTCAGCCACCATGGATTAATCTGATTAATAGTTAGTCATAGTCTCACCCATCAGCAAAGCAGCTGGAAAGAATTAATTGAAATAATTGAGGGGAGAGCGTCAGCACCTTCCCCAAAATGTAAACATACTCTAAGCACACCAGAACATCCGGAAAAACGCAGAGAATTAAGAAAACAAACACCTGTTGCAAGCACATCCGAACAACCAGAAACCCGCTAGGAGTCAGCAAAACAGAAGCATGACACTGAGACACCGGAACAACCAGAGAAACGCAGAAAATCAGTCCGGTTAGCCCGAATAAGAGGAAGGCTGGAAAAACTCCAGGAAAGCACTAGCCAGCCAGTGGTAATTGAGGAGGAACAACCCACACGACCAGAGATAGAAGAACAACAAGTTACAGGAGAAAAGGAAGGGGAGGCCGAGAAGGCTAAGCGATCCGAAGAAGAAAACGATGAAGTAGCCGAGCCCTCTGAGGCAGAAGTTGAACACCCTGAGACAGAAGCTGAGCCCCCTGAGACAGAAGTTGAACATCCTGAGATAGAAGCTAAGAACCCTGAAATGGAAATTGAGCATCCTGAGGAAGAATATGGACAATCCAAGCAGGAGGAGGAAATGGGACAGCAGGTAGGTAGCCCACCACAGGACCCAGTAGGAGAAGAGGAATTGGCTGCAATCTTGGCCAATATGGGTGAGTATGGCCAACCTTCCACTCCACCATACCTCCGCGACAAACCCCAGGAAGAAGATGCACCTGAAAAACCACATGCAGAAGAGGCAGAGGAAGGAAATCTGCCCGTTCATGATGAAAAAGAGATAGGAGATACTGAGAGGGAACAATCTGTTCCCACGACACCAGAAGAAATTCCAAAAGAAGTGAGAATAGAAAGTGAAGCCACGGAATCAGCTAGGGTTCTTACCCCAGAACAGCTAGCACAACATAGTGAAAAAGTACCCCAGGAGAAAGATCAAGGGACTAGTGGCGGCCCAGAACGCAGCAAAAAGCCTGCTGTTCCTTCTAACAAAACATTGGAAATTAGAGAATTACGAAAGGAACAGCGGAGGTTATTGAGCATAATAGCCCAGCTCCACCAGCAGATCAGGATTCTGAAAGCAAGGCAGAGGACAAGGAAGACCGCCAGTAAGAAAAAGATGACCACTACAGTAAGAAACCGCAGGATAAAATGGCGGAGGACTAAAAATTGCTTTGTTGATCAAAACCCTGCCCAAAATCCAACTGTTGTTCCAATTGAAGATGAGGGCCCAGCTGCTATTCCAAATGAAGCCGAAGGCCCAGCTGACATTCCAAATCAAGCTGAAAGTTCAGCTGCTGTTCCAAATAAAGCTGAGGGACAGACTGTTGTTCCATTTGAAAAGGAACAACTGCCAGTCGGTATTCGTGTTAAAAAAGAAAAAGACAACAAGGAGATTCAAACAGAGGCACCACCCTCAGGGGTGATAAGGGTTCTGAACTCAAGGCAACAAAATAAGAAAGTTCAGGTAAAACTCCCGGCCTCCACTGATGCATGGAAATGTGATCCAAAGACAAGGACCCTGTACAAAGGATTGAAAGAGGCTCAGCAAGAGATGGAGAGGCTTAGAGAGCAGACAGTCCCTCGTGAGAAGTATGAAGAACTCCAACAGCAACTATGGAATGTTAATCAATCTGAAAGCCAGGCCTTTGAAGGGTGGCAAAAGGAACAGGAGAAAGTTGCAAAGGTAACCCGTAGGTTAGATACTGTTATCAAACAGATGGATACCTTGTGTTCTTTATACAATGACGTTTTAGCATGTAGGGCCCCTGCCAAAAACTATGCTTTGTTTTTATTGGAGCGATACTTGCAATTAAAGATAAAGGCTGTTAAAGCAGGTGCCCAAATAAAAATTAATATTGTCAATGACTTTATAGATTGTTGTAAACATTATGGGGTGAAGGTCCAAAGATTGGTATGTGAATTCTATTTGCATGACCTCGTGCTAGATCAGGAAACTGAGTTGAACCCTGGCCCTTTTGTTGGGGGCATTCAATTGCAAGCATTCATCTCATTCGGGGTCAATCAGATTAAATGGCTCAAATCCTATAACACTTTTCAGAGACAGGAAAATGGCCTAGAGCTGTGGGTAAGGGCTGAGCCTAGGGACCCAGCACAGCTATGGAGAACACACAGAAACCTTATGAGAACTCCAAGTGTCATTGAAACATTAGGACCCATGCACGAGGCACTCATTTGACAAAGTTTAGAATATTTTCTTTCTATCAAAGACCACGCCATTGATGCAGCCAAATTCTGGTACCGGACCTCTAATCCAAACATCCAGCTCAGGGAGCCATTTAAGTATGAGAATTTTCAGTTAGCCGCCAATCATTTGAACCTCTATGGCGAAAGCATCTTGAGGGCAGGACCATCCTGGTTAGGATATAGATTCCGTAGTCCAATTATCTGGCACCCTGCACCCGGATATCAAGCCCTATATGAGATGCCTGAGGGTCAAACAGGCTAGTTCTTTGACTACCTAGTCACTCACCATGGCTACAGGCCTCCACATGAGATTCCTTCTCCAGCCTACTCTCTCACTGCTTTGCATGTCAACTACAACGTTTTCATGAGGGCATGAAACAGGGTAAGCAGGGGGGTGTGTGGAGTACTAAAAAGGTATGTTTTTAATGATCGTTTTAGTGGCTTTTCAGTAGGACTTATGAATCTCTTACATCATGAATGAGGATAAAAATAGTGAATTGTGGTAGAATACGTGGAATTAGTATGCAAAGACTTATCCACTGATAGTTGTCATTTTCCTGTGCAAGAAAGGGTAGAAACAAGGAGTTGTTGTTCCAAAGAAGAACATAAGAACAGGGTAACTGTTGTCCCTTTGACAAAGGAACGAGTGCAGATGAGGCAAAGCAAGCTGAAGCAAACCGGTCCGGAAAAGGAGGAAAAGGCACCAGCTCGGCGAAAGAGAAAGAAGTGATTAGGGATTAACAGTCTTGCAAATCCCTCAGGATCTTTGATCTTGAGGGATTGCTTCTTTATTTATCTTACCACTTAGACATCTCCACAGTTATATTTATATAAAGGGGCGGCACTGTTAGTCTGAGGGGAGATTTTTTATGTAACTTTTTGTTAAGACTTAACTTTGATCATCGAGTCTCGTTGAACTTGGCTCATTGTATTTTTTGTTTTATGCATTAATATAAACTTGGTGATTATCTCATCTTCACGTCTGGATTAGCTTAAAGCGGTGTACCCTTGAGGCTAAGGGCCCGACCCCGGAGGACACTTGCTTCTGGATCACTACGATTTGATTTCTGCGTGGTTTTCTTATCGTCACTAGTTGGTAATCTGATATGCTTTATAAGTTACATTACATGCTCTGCTAAGATTCATTCATTAATGTTCTTCCCATTGACTCTGCATTATATTATCAATACTTTCGGAGTGGATGAAATCTTATTAGATTCAACAATGTTATCCTTGTGTTATGAAGCTTCTATGCTGAGTATGTGTGTTAAGGTAATTATCTGAAAGGTGTGTTCTTTATGATTCGGAATCCATGTTGTTCCATTTGGAAACACAGTTATAATTCCTGTTGATGATTGAGATTAAATTCAGATTAATTTCTTAGAATATTATGTTTGTATGACTTTCACATGCTATTCCATAATTGAGAGTTATTACTGTTCCTTTAGTGGATTGCGTGATTTGCTTGGAGAATGAAAGATTGGAGTTTTGATTACGATAAGAGCTTTTGAGTTGATAGGGTAAAGTTTGATTGTTACTCGCGAGGCTTAGTTATAGTGATTTCTGTTCCATTTTAGAATTGCTGTTCCATTTTAAGCATTGTTGTTCCTTTCTAGATTTATTGTTTAAATTCCTATTTGTCGTTCCATTTCTATCTGCCGTTTCATTTACTCGCATTTGGTGTGAGAGATGATCTATGGCTGTAGTGAGGCTCTGCATTTACTGCCTTGCTCCCAGACCTAGGATCCATGCTCTAGTTTCCTTTTCAATCAGTTTCCAAAGGGATGAACTATTGTTGTTAGACCCTTGACTGATACTTTGAGAGCGTGTAAGAAATTAGTTATAGACAAGCATCAATTTACTCTTGTATTTTGTAGGGCGCTGTACTACTTGCATTACTCTGACAAATAGCCTCGGATTGAGTCACTCTTTGAAATAACCAAACGTTCCCGGATTGACATATTAATGTGAGGTAATTAGAGGTGAAAGAGACCCTTTTTATAGCTCTACACTGTCTCCACCACCTCTACCCAAAATTCCTGTCCTAACCCGACACCACTGAGCATGTTTCTTGCCCTCTCCATCAACGTCTTGTTCATTCTTTCTGCAACTCCATTTGGCTGAGGTGTATATGGAATAGTCTTCTGCCATGCTATACCACACTTCTTACAGAATTCTTCAAATTCCTTACTGCAAAACTCTCCACCATTATCTGTCCTCAATACCTTTATCTTCTTCTCTATCTAGTTTTCCACTAGAGCCTTAAATTCTTTAAACCTATCAAAGACTTTAGATTTCTTCTTAAGGAAATATATCCATGTATTCCTTGAGAAGTCATCTATAAATGATACATAGTATACAGACTTACCCAGTGATGGAACCTTCACAAGTCCAAACACATCATTGTACACAAGCTCTAATATATGTTTTTCCCTCTTACAACTAGAGGGAAAACTCACCAGATTTTTCTTCCCATGTACACAATTTTCATAGATATCAAAAATCCAGAGAGCTATCACTCATACCTTCTACCATACCTTTACCATGAAGTATTCGAAGGTCCTTCTCTCCAATATTTCAAAGCCTTCGATGCCACAAGATGGTCTTCTCTCTAGAGACCATCAGATTTTCTACTCCGCTTTCAGGAACCACAGAATTGTTGCACCCACCAACAATAGTGCTACCTTGCAGGTTGTATAGAGTTCCAATCAAAACTCCCCACATCAATACTAGTGCTCCCCGAACCATCTTGCATGTATCCTTCTCATACACTATTTTCACACCTCCATCATCCATCTTTCTTACATAAATCAGATTTCTGGTCAATGCAGGAATATGTAGAACACCCGGAAGTGTTCGAACCCTTCCACCTTGCAACTTCAACTTTACTTTTCCACGACAAATGATTCTAGCCTTCCTATCATCCCCTAAGAAGACATCACCACCATCGTATTTCTCATACTCACAGAACCATTCTCTATGGGGAGTGAAGTGAAAGGACTCACCTAAGCCAATCAACCATGCCTCATGATCTACATGTGTATTTGAAGAAGCCAAGTACACATCCCCACCTTCATCTGAGGTGGTTTTCACCTCTGTAGAAGGAGCATCATTAGATCCCTTTCCTTGGTCAGGAGCTTTAGATTTATAGTCCCTTTTGTAGTGCCCTTCCTTTCTACATTTCTAGCACACCACCTTTAAAGTTTTTCTTGGAGATCTAGATCTCCCTCTAGATTTAGATCTCCCACTCGATGACTTAATTTTCTTTATGTTCTGGGACCATTCTAGTACAGAAAAGGAATCACCATTTTGGCTCTCCATATTTTTCCATCTCATCTCCTCCGTTAGCAAGGATGAGACTATTTCATCAAATTTTAAGGTAGTTGCATTGATACCTATTGTAATAACTAGACTATCCCACGAATTTGGTAGAGAACACAACAAACTAAGGCACTTATCTTCATCTGAAATTTTGATATCAACAGATGATAACTGACTTACCACCAGGGAAAATTTTAAGAACCTCCCCTAAATTTACATGTATAATAAATGGGCAAATCTCCATGGTATATAGGAAAAATGGAAGGCGATTTAATCAATAATCTGATATGTATATATAGTTTTTTGGCGAATCTCTCACTAGGCATGGCAAATATTTTACTCAATTATAAAATCTTGTGTTTATTGAATACACAAATGAAATCATTGCATTTCTTTAAAATATCTTTTGAAATCAAAATTACCGAAATTACATATCGACAACCTAGTAGGTGTAGGATAAAATTCACCCATGCCATTCACAGAAAGCATGAGAAAAAACCTAATACTATATATAAAACCAAGAAAAATTCAAATTCATCACTTCTAGGCAACTCGTAACTTCCTGTTTGCAATTAGAAAAATTACCCAAATTACAATCTGTTTACTCCAGCATATGTTGGAAAGTTATAGAAGGATGACTAGTGTAATCAATCCATTCCTTTTAGCTCTGGATTTGTTTCAGTTTAAAACAGAAGTATACAAATATACTTGTCCAATGTCTATGCTTTAACCATTCACCTTAAGATGTTTTTACAACATAATTTCCTAAGTCTATTTAATATCTTCATTATCATAAAAACCAACCTATATCCATCTTAACTCCACATCTACCACTCTTAGGGGGATGAAATCTATTTATCCCTCTGAGCACTTGGTAGACGTAGAATTAAGATGGATCTAAGATGATAGAATTTCCCCTTTAAATAGTCTATGCTCACATGAATACCATGGTATTACCATGGGTTATCATAAACCTGGAGCTTAAAAATTACTATTAGTAATTTATATAAATTAATAAAATTGATAGTTGATTTTTATTTTATTTTTTATTTTAACCAAGCTAAAATGTTTAACATACATTAAATTACAACATCCATTTTTACTGTTGATCGGATCAAATATTTTTTCACTCTATGCTAGTTTGCATATCGCGATATTTGATACCTCTCGGGGGTTAGTAGATCCAAAGTAAAGATGGATCTATGTTGGTTTAATTCCGCCATTTAAATAGGCTACATTCCAGGTGAATACCATGGGTCAATACCATGTGCCATTTTGGTGAATACCATGGGTCAATACCATGTGCCATTTTTTTTTTATTAATACTAATATTAGGGTTAATAATGTTTTTTTGCATGGTATTAATAACAATCTAGTCCATGGTATTTGTCCCATAGTATTTTGCCCATAAGTTTCACCTAAATATAACTCATTTTTTGAGTGTTCGTAAATATAAGGTGACTTATGGAGTAAATATAAAAAAATGTTTTATTTTTTTACCATACCTCTCGTTTATTTATATTTTTATTAATTTACCATATCTCGTTTACAAATATGGTATTTGGCCCATAGGATTCACTTAAATAAAACCTCTTTCTTGAGCCTTCATAAATAGAACGAGGGTTATGGAGTAAATATAAAAAAATGTTTTATTTGTTTACCATACCTCCCGTTTATTTATATTTTTATTAATTTACCATACCTCTTTTACAAATATGGTATTTGGCCCATAGGATTCACTTAAATAAAACCTCTTTCTTGAGCCTTCATAAATAGAATGAGGGTTATGGACTAAATATAAAAAGAGGTTTTATTTATTTACCATGCGTCTAGTTTATTTATATTTTTATTTATTTACCATACCTCCACTTTACTTATATTTTTATTTGTTTACACCCTTGCATGTATATAAGGTGACTTATGGAGTAAATATAAAAAATGTTTTATTTATTTACCATACTTCTCATTTATTTATATTTTTATTAATTTACCATACCTCTTTTATAAATATGGTATTTGGGCCTTTGGCCCATAGGATTCACTTAAATAAAACTTATTCTTGAAAATGGGCGAATGGATTCACTTAAATAAAACCTATTCTCGAAAATGGGCGAATGGAAGGTTGTAACTCCTAATATCAAGGGCTAAATTTACCTTTTTTACCCTCTCCCTTAAAAGAAGGTGGGCTATTTGAGGTGATTTGTAAAAACTACTATGATACAAAATAATTGCCCACTAAAAATTTAAAACCCCTTAATTCCCCCAAGGGGCGAACATTCGCCCCTAAAATCACCCCTACTTACCACAGTATTAAATGCATTTAGATGCTCTATCACCGAGTCTCCATCTTGCATCCTCAGGTTATACAACTTTTTCCACATGAACAGTTTATTCAAGAGAGACTTAGATTGGTACAAAGTCCCTAACTTGTCCCAGAAAGCCTTCACCGTAGCTTCCCCTGATACATTCAGCGATACTGAATGTAAGACACACAATCATATTATGCTCTTTACCTTCCATTCCAACTTCTTCTATTCTTCATCATACACTCCCATTGGTTTAGTACCAGGATCTACCGCAATCCACTAATCTTTATCCATCAACAAATCCTCCATATTGAGTTTCCACAACTCAAAACTCTGACCATTAAATTTCTTGATCTCTATCTTTCCACTGCTTGCCATCTTCTTCCACCACCAGAATCGATCCTATAGATCTCCCATTGAACAGGGTCCACCACAAGCCTAAGCGAAACCCCTCAGCAACAAAGTCATCCCCTTGAAGCCAAAACAACTCTGAGGCCAAATGTAGGTTTTAACCCTATACATAAATTACCTGCATATGAATTCTAGAACATCGAAAATAAACAATGTGAGAGCATAACACATTACACACATATACACAGAGATTTTCCCCTAGATCCCAAAACAGGGACTACCAGCTTGATTTTTCATTATGTTCCTTTCAATGTTACAATACATATTTATACATGCCGAAGCATCCAATACCATGGACCGAAAGCTATCATGTCCAAAACCATGGACCGAAAACCATCATGTCGAAAATGATGTGCGAAAAACATGCACAAAACCATAGGTAGGTCTGCCCAACCTAGTATAGGGTCCAAAACCAAAATTTTCTCGGAACCCATAGAGTGGGGTTACCTACACCCCTCAAACCCACTGTGACTTCCCCCGCTATGCAATTGATGCAATGAGGGGGGGCTCTGCAACCCTTCTAACCCCCCTTTTAGCTACGTGGGCTAGTCATGGAAAGAATATAACACAACCCAAAAATGACGAGTTTTGAACCTAGTTCGTGGCCACAATAGTCATCGTCACTTGCCAATGAGAAAACGAGTCGTTTTTTGACAAGTCTACCCATGCACATTTCCTTAAACCCTTCACATTGCCATTCGATGCAGACTTATGGAGGGTTAACCAAGAGAACCCTGAGCGACCAAGATGACCAAAACCATGAGTGAGGAATCTATTTAGATGCTAAAAAGATTCCCTTGGAGGGCCAGTGATGCTAGTGTCAGAATTTGACAAGTTTGTAGTCATTTTTGCATGTTTTTGCACCAGGAATTCAATCATTCAATCCATTTCTCTAGTTGAGGTCTTCATTTTCAAGCCATCATCATAAATGGAGGTATAAGGGTTATTTTTTGTAAATTTGCTTGTAATTCATTTCTTTGCTGCCATTTAATGGAAGAAGGTCTCACCACTTTGAGCAAGGCCCAGAGACATAACCCACATTATTTGAACTTTGTAATAAAATCATTTTTGTTCCTTTGAACTCATGGTTTCTTTATTATTTCTTCTTATTTTTTTCATGTGTTAAGTTACTTGGTTTATACGCTCTTTTATATGCAATTATGTATGCATCCTTGACAGGGAAAAGTTTAAGAACCCCCCCTAAATTTATAAATATAATAAATGGGCGAATCTCCATGGTATATAGGAAAAATGGAAGGCGATTTTATCAATAATATAATATGTATATATAATTTTTTGGCGAATCTCTCACCAGGCCTGGCGAATATTTTACTCAATTATAAAATCTTGTAAGATCTTGGCGGGTCTTTCACTAAATAATAAAACTTTGTAAAGTCCTAGTGAATCTTAGCATAGGCTGCAAGATGGTTTAATTCCCCCATTTAAATAGGCTACATTCCAGGTGAATACCATGGGTCAATACCATGTGCCATTTTAGTGAATACCATGGGTCAATACCATGTGCCATTTTATTTTTATTAATTCTAATATTAGGGTTAATAATGGTTTTTTGCATGGTATTAATAACAATCTAGTCCATGGTATTTGTCCCATAGTATTTTGGCCATAGGTTTCACCTAAATATAACCCATTTTTTGAGTGTTCTTAAATATAAGGTGACTTATGGAGTAAATATAAAAAAATGTTTTATTTGTTTACCATACCTCTTTTTTATTTATATTTTTATTAATTTACCATACCTCTTTTACAAATATGGTATTTGGCCCATAGGATTCACTTAAATAAAACCTCTTTCTTGAGCCTTCATAAATAGAACGAGGGTTATGGACTAAATATAAAAAGAGGTTTTATTTATTTATGATACGTCTAATTTATTTATATTTTTATTTATTTACCATACCTTTTGAGTAAGTATAAAAAGACGTTTTATTTATTTACCATACCTCCACTTTACTTATATTTTTATTTGTTTACACCCTTACATGTATATAAGGTGACTTATGGAGTAAATATAAAAAATGTTTTATTTATTTACCATACCTCTCATTTATTTATATTTTTATTAATTTACCATACCTCTTTTATAAATATGGTATTTGGCCCATAAGATTCACTTAAATAAAACCTATTCTTGAAAATGGGCGAATGGATTCACTTAAATAAAACCTATTCTTGAAAATGGGCAAATGGAAGGTTGTAAGTCCTAATTTCAAGGGCTAAATTTACCTTTTTTACCCTCTCCCTTAAAATAAGGTGGGCTATTTGAGGTGATTTGTAAAAATGTACTATGATACAAAATATTCGCCCACTAAAAATTTAAAACCCTTTAATTTCGCCAAAGGGCGAACATTCGCCCCTAAAATTATCCGTGATCCTTGAAGTTAAAAGATCTGGATCCAAAGATGATACTAAACATCAATGTTCTTTATCTTCAAATGATAGGATGGGTTATTGGACAAGAAAATTACACCTTGGCTATCACATTCTATCCTTATGGCTCATAGTACTAACCCCATACTTGAACAAAATCTCTACAACCAAACTGCTTCCTTTCTTGCATGAGTGGCTTCCATATATTCAAACTTTGTAGTTGAAACTTCCACTATAGAATGTCTCTTACTCATCCAACTGACTTATCCTCTAAATAGGTTAAGCACATACCCACTTGCAGATATTCTTTGATCTAGATCTCCAATAAAATCTGCATCAACAAGTCCATATATGTCCAAAAATCTGTCCAATCCTAGCCTTCCTTGGTAGAAAAAGTGAAAATCACTAGTGCTATGAAAATACTTAAAAACCCACTTTACTGTTGTCCAATGCTCCTTCCCTGATTTTGACATAAACCTCCTAAATTCCCCAACTAGATGTCTAATGCCTGTTGTAGTGCAAACCATTGAATATATCAACCTACCAATTTCACTTGCATATGGAACATGGGACATGTCTTGTTCCTCTTCCTATGCCTTACAACACTATTCATTAGATAAATTTATACCTATAGGAATAAGAATTGTCATCAATTTTCTATCATTCATCTTAAAGCTCTGCAATGCTGTCTCCCCATACTTCCTCTTGTTAAACCAAAGCTTCCTCTTTGCCTGATCTTGTTTAATTTCCATACCCAAAATAGAGTTTGTAGCACCAAGATCCTTCACATGGAATTTGGAGGACAATTGGGCCTTCAAATATTTGATAGTTTCTTTTCCATTTCGAATCAACAAAATATCATGCACATACAAGACCAAATAAATAACACAGTGACAAATTAATTTAAAATACACATAGTGATCTACTTTGCTCCTTGTCAAGCCAAGTCCTCATATATATGTATCAATTTTTTGATACCACATCTTTGGTGATTGTTTTAACCCATACAATGACTTTTTTACCGTGCATACCAGTCCTTTCTTACCCTTCACCACAAATTCTTCTGGTTGCTTCATGTAGATCTCTTCTTGTAGATCTCCATGAAGAAATTATTTCCTCACATATACTTTTTCTACCTCAAAATAAAAGGCAACAACAATAGATAAAATTAATTTAGAGAAGCTAATTGTGCAACAAGAGAAACAATATCACCAAAATCAATTGTTGGCACCTGGGAATAACCTTTTGCTACAATCTGAGCTTTGTATTTCTCCACCTTTACTTCTGCATTCATCTCCTTCTTGAACACCAATTTTCTGCCAATGGTTTTCCTTCCAGCTGACAACCCCACCAATTCCCAAGCCTCATTTTTGTCAAAATATGCGATTATTCCACCATGGCCTCCTTCAAAATTTCCATCTTCTAAATCCACTACCTCTAGATATGGGATCATCATCAGTAATAGATAAAGAAAAATTTTAACAAAAAAGAATATGGAATATACCTCTCCTGTTGCCTTCTCTCTTGAACGAATCTCCTCAAAACTAGAGTGGGTGGCTCTTCCTCTTCTGATTCCTATTATACTGTAGAGTTTGATTATTCCACATTTATTTCAAACTATATCTTCTCAACTTCCTTTCTTCTATGCTTATAATAGTTTGCTTCTTTTTCTTATTATATTCCATAGATTAGCAATCACATGTACATAAAGTAAAGTGCAGATAGAACATTAAACAATCGACAGAAAACAAGCCAAGATAAGAGACACGAGATGTGGCGGCTAGCCAGGGACAAACCCCACAATGTGTGGGGAAACCCTTTGATCAAATATTCTTTTATCTTCAATAATTTAGCAAAGAGAAATAGTACAATAAATCTGATTCACATCAGCATTAGCAAACCCTAGATCAGCAGCATCAACATTAGCAGTTTCATTATCAAACTAGGGCAGATGATGTCTCAAAAACCGACCGTTGGATTGACTTCATTCCACCACCAAAAGTTGTGGTTTCCAGAGGAGGTTCAGATGAACCTACAACACAGTTCAGATGAGGAGATCTTCTAGGCCACGCAGGTCAATCTTTACTTCTGCAGTTATAGCTTTAGTTTCAGCAGTTTCCAGCTTCAAACTAGGGCAGTCGATATCTTGCAAACCGTTCGTCGGATTGACTTCATTCCACCACCAAAAGCTGCAGCTTTCAGAGGAGATCCAGATGGACCTACAATGCAGTTCTGTAGAGGAGATCTTCTAGGCCACGTAGGTCAATCTTTGGATCTGCAGTTGCAGCTTCAGGTTCAACAGCTTTCGGCTTCACATGTGTGAGAGAGAGACCCATTTCTGCACAGTAGAGAAGAGACTAATTTCTGCGAAGTAGAGAGAGAAATATATGTGATGAGAAGAGTGAGTGAAAATGAGGAAAAAAGTCCTCTTATATTTATACACAACGTTGGTGTTTGAATAGATGCGACTGTTGGGCTTCTGAGCCTACATGAGTTGTAGGTCGGCTTGATAAGAATTCCACAATGAAAATAAATTCATATCTCCATGAATACTTATCGGAATCGGATGATCTTTATATCAATCCTACACCTCTCAACGAGAGGAATCTAATAAAAATATTATCAGCCATGAATAAGATGACGGACATGAATTTTTTCCCTAGTTGCCAATTTTAACACTCCCTCTCAACCAGGGAGAACTTCATCTGCGATCTGTCTATCGGTCGTTACTATTCATCCACTAAATGCACTACCCTGTACAGCTTGAGCCTTTCCCTGCTCTGCTCTATTCTACCTGTTCTACTTTGTCTTGTTCTACCATGTACTGATCAGTACTATTTTGCTTTGTTCTGCTCTGCTCTTGCATTGTTCTATTCTGCTCTGCTTTTGTACGAATTATGAAGAAGAAGAAATGATCGAGGATGTATCATACTTACTCAAGGTCAGTCTCAGAGTATGTCCCATTTCTCCGAGACCAGTCTCAACCAACCCAAAGTCAGTGTCATAGTGAGTACAACTCCACTGGTCCTAGACCAGTATCATCCTCCACTGACTCAAAGTCAGTCTCAAAGTGTGTAGCACTGGTCCCAGACCAGTCCCAGCCGACCCGAAGTCAGCTTCATAGTAAGTGCCACTCCTACCACTGGTCCCCGACTAGTATCGCAGTCTCAGAAGTGTACCACTGGTTCCAATCTAGTCTCAAACGACCCGAAGTCAACGTCATAGTATGTACCACTCTCACTGGTCCCAGACTAGTATTGCACTGACACGAAGTCAGTCTCGAAGTATGTACCACTAGTCCCTGACCAGTCTCAACCGACCCAAAGTCAGTGTCATAGTATGGTACAACTCCTACCACTGGTCCCAGACCAGTATCATTCATCCCAGATCAATGGAGGTCATCCTAGCGTAGGGAGTATGGTAGATACAACGATGCATCCATCGGTACTACTATGGTCCCTAACTTCATTTCCTTGCTCATTGATCAGATGATAGGTACTTCCCATGAGTCCCAAACTGCATGGGTAGGATTCCTCGATAGGAGAACTAATCAATCCTGTCCTCACAGGAGAACACATCAATCCTACTACAATTTCCATGGAGAACACATCAGTTCAAGCCACCATGGAGAACACATCAATCGAAGCCTCACAGGAGAACACATCAATCCTACTGCAATTGCCATGGAGAAAACATCAATCCAGGCCTCACAGGAGAACACATCAATCCTGCTACACAGGAGAGCGAGTCGTCCTGTTCCATAAGAGAGTGAATCATCTTGTCCCACAAGAGAGCAATTCACCTTGTTCCACTACACACCACCAGGGGAGTATGAGTCACTGTATGGTCGTATGTTGCTTCAGTAAGAGCCGCAAGCCCTTAAAGCTCCCAGAGCTCAATATATGCAACATGTAGGACCGTTGTACAAGGGTTTCTTGACGAATCCAAGTCATTTGGGAAAATCACAGATTACATCTTTCCTCGGGCCTTTGACAAGGTGTATCGACCTGTACATCATCTTAATGCAATGGAGCCTCCTTGCTCATCGACTTACCATATCCCAGATGATGTCTATCTGCTAGAGTAATCGATGAATATGGGATTCCTCAATAATTGAATCGCACCTCTAGTTGTTACAGAGAATCACAATGGTATGTGTTCAAATAGGTCACTGAAGAGCTTCCCCAACTAGGTAGCTCCATATGAGATCATACTCGTAGATATGTATCCGGTGTTGGTGGTGCTTATGGTAGCTGACTTCTGCTTCCTTCTCATCCATTATATCGAAGCAGAATCCAAAGAGAAACAGCACTAAAAAGTGCTCCGATGATCCTCCACACTACTTGCCTAATCAGCATTCGAATAATCATGCAGTTTCATATTTCCAGTAGTGTATCTCAATCCATTAGTAATTGTGCAATGAATATATCTTAGAAGATTCTTGGCATCAATGCAGTGAGGCTCAACCAAATATGAGCTCATAGTGCTAACTGCAAAACATATGTTTGGACGGAGGTTCACTAAGAACATCAATGCGAATGGGTTTTTGAAACTCAGAGGCATTCCCCAAATCTGGTCTGACATCACTACCATATAACTTCTAAAAGTTAAGATCCTCGAGGTAGTCACAGGCTTGCAGTCCATCATACCAAATCTTTCCAATATATTTACCACATATTTTCCTTGAGATAAGAAAATTTCCCCTGGCTTCTACCACACTTAAAGTCCTTGGTCCTTCATTTCAAATTTAGAAGCCAACTCCCTCTTAGATTTTTGAATGAGGGGGTTTTCACCTCTTAGAAAGAGGTCATCCACATAGAGCACCAATATGAGAGGCTTGTCATCTTCAACGTTAAAGTAAAGGTTAGGATTGGCTTCACTCCTAGTGAATCCCAGATTCATACAATAGTTATCGATCCTCTCATACCATGCTCGGGGTGCTTGCTTCAACCCATAGAGAGCCTTCTTCAACCTGCATACATGAGATTTTCAATCATAAATATAAAATCCTTCGGGTTTCTCCACATAAACCTCTTCTTTGATGGAACTGTGCAAGAACGTGGTCTTGACATCCATCTAATGTAGGTTCCATCCTTGTGAAGCTGCAAGGGCTATGATCGAGCAGATGGTCGTATATCTGGCAACATGTGCAAATATCACATCATAGTCTATACCTTCCTTCTGGGAGAAACCATGAGCAACAAAACGAGCCTTATAATTTTCCGTACTTTCATTTGTTGCATGCTTTATCTTGTAAAGCCATTTAGAAGTGACAATGGTCTTGTCCTAGGGTCTGGGAAGTACTTCCCAGACATCATTCTCCATAATAGACTCACATTATTTGGTCATAGCATCCTTCCATACTTGATGCTTGACGACATCTGAGAATGATGTAGGCTCATTTTGTATGATCGTGTTCATGATGGTCAGGTATCCCTGATACCTATTAGGTTTCTTACTTTCACGAAAGGTTCCTCAAGGTGCAGCATGTCCTTCAGCATCATCAAGTATCCCCCTAAGCCATGAAGTCCTCTTCCTAGAAGAGGAAGGCTCATGTGGATCCATCGATTCTTCTACATCGGGCATTGATTCATCATGCTTTTCTTTCGGTTCCCTGGTGTCAGCTTCTTGAGAGCTCCCCAAAGTCGGAAGATTGTTCACCTTGCTGAGAGCCATATCTTTGTAAAGGTGACATCATGACTAATTACGACTTCCCTTTGACTGGCTACATAGATTCTATAGCCTTTAGTATTTTCACCATAGCCAACGAAAATTACCTTCTTTCTATATGCACCCAATTTATTTCTTTTCTCTTTCGGCACATGAAAATATATAGGGCTTCCAAAAATTCTAAAATGAGAAACATCAAGTTTCTTACCGGTGAACTTTTCTTCAAGAGTCTTGGAACCCAATGCTTGATGAGGGCATCGATTTTGTACATATACGGCAGTGTTTCTAGTTTCAGCCCACAGAAACTTCGGAAGTCATTGATCATGTAGCATGGCCCAGACAGCATCGACAATCGTGGAGTTCTTACTTTCCGCCACACCATTCTGCTCAGGAGTATGTGGTGTAGTAGTCTCCCTCTTAATGCCAGCCTCAGATATGCCTGAGTGAACCAACTGTAATATATCGAAGGTCTTGCTTTGGCTTGAGGGGAATGGTCCCCTTTTGAGCTTTCCTTCAGCACATCTTGGACATACACCTTCTTTCTCTACTCAGAATTTGGACATCCCTGTCACCATTTGTCTTACACTGGGTAGAGCTTTATAATGAAGGTGGGCAAACCTCCGATGCCAAAGTTTAGACTAAATAGATGTGTCATAAGACATGACACCTAGTGGACTTCCATCAACCTGATATAATGAATCAACACAAAACCCAAGAGTAAAGGGATCTTTAACATTATTTTTCAATATATGTACCTTTCCATCGCTAAAGGTTACCTTGTAGCCTTTCTCTTCCATTGCTGAGATGGACACCGGGTTCTTTTGGAGGTCAGGTGCATTTAATATATCCTAGAATTTCTAGCCTTCTTAAATGCTTATCCTCTTCCTTGATTCCTAGCTCTCCTCTTACATTCGCTATTGAATTTTTCATTCCTTTGATTGCCATCGAATGGATTTTGATCATCGTCCTGGTGTGAGTCCTTTCTATTACGGCACTCCCTTGCATAGTGACCTGCTTTATCGTAGATGTAACATCATCCTTTTCTTCCACCCTTAGGTCTATCCTTTCCTTTTGATTTAGTCCCAGAATTATTTTTTTTCTTAGCATGAGAAGAAAAGGCAGCAGGAGGACCTTTAGGCATGGGAATTTCTTGCTCTTCTACCCTTGTTTCTTCTTGAATGCATCTAGCCATTAATTCCTCGAAACGAGGAATTACATTATTGTTAAGAAGAGTAGTCCTGAACACGTACCATTCAGATGGTAATCCTCCAAGAGTCGTGAGTGCCATTCCCCTATCAGTGATAACCTCCCCAATAGATAGGAGATAGTTCCTGATTTCGGTGATCCTTAAGAAGTATGCTTGCATACTCTCATCTTTACCCTTCTTAATTTCCTTCAGCTTATTTCTAAGAAACAAAGCTTGATTTACATCATTTACTTTAAATAAACTAACCAGTCTATCGTAGACTTCCTTGGAGGTGTCCAGTTCAGAGATGTAGGCCACCAAGTCCTTATCGATAGAGTCCTCGATGATCTTCTTTGTTTTGATTCCTCCATTTTTCCATTTGTTCCAGACAACAGCGGATGCATTTGATGGAGGCTCAAAAATATTGCCTCTTACATGGTCCAACACTCCTTGATCTTATAGGTTTAGATCGATATACATCTTCCATTCATGATATTCAGCTTTCTCAAGGAGCTTGTGTTCGGCAGGAAAGAGTGTGGACGACCCCATCGTTCTTTTAGGATAGCCTTGCCAATCTTCTCTTCGGTGATTGCTCTTGCTCTTGCTCAGGCTTTGTCTTCACCTCAGCTCTGGTACCATGTTAAGTTATGGTATGTTCTATGCTTATAACAGTTTACTTCTTTTCCTTATTATATTCCACATATTACCAATCACATGTACATAAAGTAAAGTGCAGATAGAACATTAAACAATCGACAGAAAACAAGCCAAGACAAGAGACACAAGATGTGGCAGCTAGCGAGGGACAAACCCCAGAATGTGTGGGGAAACCCTTTGATCAAATATTCTTTTATCTTCAATAATTCAGTGGAGAGAAATAGTACAATAAATCTGATTCATATCAATAGTAGCAAACCCTAGATCAGTAGCATCAACATTAGCAGCTTCATTATCAAACTAGGGCAGATGATGTCTCACAAACCGACCGTCGGATTGAATTCATTCCACCACCAAAAGTTGTAGCTTCCAGAGGAGGTTCAGATGAAACTACAACGTAGTTCAAATGAGGAGATATTCTAGGCCACACAGGTCAATCTTTACTTCTTCAGTTGCAGCTTTAATTTCAGCAATTTCCAGCTTCAAACTAGGGCAGTCGATATCTTGCAAACCGTTCGTTGGATTGACTTCATTCCACCACCAAAAGTTGCGGCTTTCAGAGGAAATCCATATGTACCTACAATTCAGTTCCAAATATGAGATCTTCTAGGCCACACAGGTCAATCTTTGGATCTGCAGTTGCAGCTTCAGGTTCAACAGCTTCCGACTTCACATGTGTGAGAGAGAGACCCATTTCTACGGAGTAGAGAAGAGACTAATTTCTTTGTAGTAGAGAGAGAGAGATATGTGATGAGAAGAGTGAGTGAAAATGAGGAAAAAATTCCTCTTATATTTGTACATAACGTTGGTGTTTGAATGCCCACGGGGCTTTGGATTGACGGTGAATGGGTGCGCTGTTAAGGCACTCCTTGCGATAGGTCACTGGTTCAATTCCCCGTGGGTACTTAGTTTAGTCTTAACCTAGAAAAAAAAAACGTTGGTATTTGAATAGATGAGACTGTTGGGCTTCTAAGCCTACATGAGTTGTAGGTCGGCTTGATAATAATTCCATAATCAAAATAAATTCATATCTCCATGAATTCTTATCGGAATCGGATGATCTTTATATCAATCCTACACCTCTCAATGAGAGGAATTTAATAAAAATATTATCAGCCATGAATAAGATGACCCACATGAAGTTTTTCCTTGGTTGCCAATTTTAACAGTAGGACTTCATGTCTAATAGCATCCTTAACTTCTCTAAACACCACATCTCATTTCTACAAAACATTCCTAGTTTTGAGTTTCCAAATATTATAACCTTTTAAACAATCCTTATACCCAATAAAGATGCACCTTTCAAATTTACTATCCATCTTGGATCTTTTCTCCTTTCGATCATGTACATATGCATCACAACCAGATAACCTGAGATGTGAGAGAAAGGGTTTCTTAGTAGTCCATACCGCATGTCGAGTCCTATCATACATGATGAAGGCGATCAGTTAAACAAGTAACATGCAATATCCACTACCTCTACCCAGAATTCTTGTCCTTACTCGACACCATTGAGAATGCCTCTGGCCTTTTCCATCAGCATCCTATTGATTTTTTCTGCAACTCCATTTTATTGAGATGTGTATGAAGTATCCTTCTATCATGATATACCACACTCCTTATATAACTCTTCAAATTCCTTCTTGCAAAACTCTCCACCATTATATATCCTTAACACCTTAATATTCTTATATGTCTTATTTTCCACTAGAGCCTTAAAATCTTTAAACCTATCAAGGACTTGATATTTCTTCCTGAGGAAATATATCCATGTATTCCTCAAGAATTCATCTATAAAAGAGACAAAGTACATAGAATTACCTAGTGATGGAGCTGAAACAGGTTCAAGAACATCACTAGGCATAAGATCTAATATCCCTTTCACCCTCTTAGCAGCATAGGGAAAACTTGCCGATTATGCTTCACATATACAAAATGCTCATAGAAATCAAAACCTAGAGATAAATTATACATCCCTTCTACCATATCATTACCATGTTGTATTTTAAGGTCCTTCTCTCCAATATGTCCAAGTCTTTGATGCTACGACATATTATTTTCTCTAGAAACCACTAGATTTTCTACTCCACTTTCAAGAACCATAAAATTGTTGCACCCATGAATAAAAATGCTACCTAGAGGATTGTATAGAGTTCCAATATGAACTCCTCGCATCAATATTAGTGCTCCCTTAACCATCTTGCATGTATATTTTTCGAACACTATTTTTACACTTGCATCTTGCATCTTGCTTACAGAAATAAGATTTTTGTCCATTGGAGGAATGTGAAGAACACTAGTCCTTCCATATTACAACTTAAATTTTAATTTTTTTTGTCCTATGATCCTAGCCTTCCTATCATCCCCTAGGAATTCATCACCACCATCATATTTCTTGTACAGGTAGAACCTATCCCTATGGGGTGTGAAGTGAAAGGATGCCCCTGAGTTAATCAAGCATGCCCTATGATATACGTTTCTACTTGAAGACGAAGGAAGCTACACATCCCCACCTTAATCTAAGGTGGTTTTTTCTTCTGCATAAGTAACATCATTAGATCCCCTTCCTTTCTTAGGAGTTTTAGATTTACAATCCTTTTCGTAGTGCCCTTCTTTTTCACATTTCTATCATATGCTTAGAGCTTTCCCTAGAGATTTATATCTCCTTGTAGACTCCGATCGCCTAGTTAAGGACTTATTACTATTTCTTTTATGGGACGTTTGTCTTACAGACAAGGCATCTCCATTCTATATCTCTATAGTTTTGTGTATCATCTCCTTAAACAACAAGGATGAGGTTATCTCATAAAACATCAAGGTAGTTGCATTTCTACCTATAGAAATAACCAAATTATCCCACGAATCTAGTATAGCAGACAGTAAAATGATGCATTTATCTGCATTTGAAATTTTAATATCAATAGTTAATAATTTGATTACTAGAGTATTTGAGGAATTTGTGTGCTCTATCATTGAGTCTCCATCCTTCGTCTCCAGGTCATACATATTTTTCCATAGGAAGAAATTGTTTACTAGAGACTTATATTAATATAAAGTCCCTAACTTCTCCCACAAAGAATTTATCGTATCTTCCCCTGATACATTTAATAATATTGAATATGAGAGACACAATCATATTTTACTATTCACCTTTTGATCTAACTTTTCAAAGGCTTCTGCTAACAATCATGTTGGTTTTGTACTTGGCTCGATAATGATCCACTCATCTTCTTCCACCAACAGATCGTACATCTTGACCTTCCACAACTCAAAAAATTGTCCATTCAATTTCTCAATTTCTACCATTCCACTATTCACCATGTCTTTCATCGCAAGAATCGATCCTGCATATCTCCTACTGTAACAAGCTATATTAAAGGATCGATAAAAACACCTCAACAACAAATGTGTCCCATTAAAACCAAAACCAATTTGATGAAAAATGTAGGATTTAACGTTGTACAGAAATCACCTACAAACAAATTCTTAAAACAAAAAATAAACAATGCCGAGAAAACTAAATATACAAAAATATTTTGTCCAGGAAACCAAACAGGGAAAACCAAATTTATTTTTCATTATATTCCTTTCAATGTTACAATACATTATATACATTCTTAAGAATTCATAAACCCCAATCAGTTGACCCTAGATTATAACATAACCATAGTTGCATTGACCTGATCTACAAAATACCATGGGTAGAAACCATCATGCCCAAAACCATGCATGCAAAGCATCCACAAAACCATGGGTAGGTCCACCTACCATCCTTGGGTCTGCCCCCCATCCTTGGACCCTCCCAACTATTATTGGGTCTGCATAAAATGAAATTCATTGGGTGTTTTCCTGGATCCCATGCAGGGGTGTTATCGCCCCCCCACAACCCATTTTCTATGCTTAGCACAACGTAATAGCGCCTGTGGCTAGTTGTGGAAATAATATAAAGCATACCCAAAAAATTGTTTAAAATTAATCATTCTTACATTTATTTTTTAATTTCAACATTAAGGTTCTCCTCGATCCAAGTGTTAATTAATTCTGATCCACTTGTCGACACATGGAGTAACTTGAACTCCACCTAGAATTCCTTCATTTCAATGGTACCTCCCATGTCGTCAACTCTCCATGTTATCCCTTCCATTGACTTCACATGCTCAAAAAAATTGGGCTCCTCCCACATGCTTTAATGCATGCCCTATATGTGAAATGGCACCTCCTTCCCCTCCTTTTGGTCATCTCACTCCAATTGTTCCCTCCATCTTACTCTCTCTAATTCTGGCAAGCTCTACAACACCTTCCACTCTCCATGACCTCCATTCACTCGCAATGCTCAGTGAATATGGTTGTGTGCGGTGTGGTGGTCATGGTAGATGAATGGGACGACCCCCTGCTACACTAGAGGTGAATGCAAAATTAGTTTTCTTCAAAATACGCATCCCTTATAACATTCAGTACCAAGTCATTGAGATGGAAACCAAGGAAGTAAGTTGTGGGCATAGCACAACTTCTAGTCTTTGGGTTCTTTCTAATGTCCTCACCCACCACCTAATCACTTAGGAACGTGATTATGCCTCTCCTACTAGATGGATTATTGATGCCAACTCCTATATGATTAATATTTATTCCTCCCTTCATTGTGTCTACCTTGACCTCGGAGTGGGCTTCCCTATACACATTCCATTATCTTCCTCCATGGACCCCTCTACCTGTCTCTTAATCCCTCAAAAATTCTCTTCACCCTCCACCATCTACGTCATTGGGAACATCTCTCCTACTCGCAATATGAAGGAAACATCAACTCATCCAATGGAGGTGTACTATTTGGGAGAGAGCACCTCTCCTCCCCCATTCATTACAACCTCTATATTGTTGAGGAGAAGCTATGTGTCAAGGTTGCGTATCCTTTTATAGGCGATCACAAGCATCTGTAGAAAGTCACCATTCCTCCTAACTAGCACAATTTCAACACAAAATAACAAGGTTCCATTTGATAATGATTTTTTAGTTTGCATGTTTAGTGGCCAATATCGTTTTTAATTTTTTTCATATTGACACTATCAGAAAGATAGCAGTGGCTCATATTCAATGGCCCTACACTTTCCACTAGCCTTGGTTGTACCTAGTTGTTAGAATTATGTTGGATTGCACTATTTTTGGATACTCATCTAGTTTCTCTATTTTGTGGCAGATGCTTAGCCCTTTGTAGAATATCGTCTGGTGCCTCTAGGCAATGCTCCTCCATGCTCATTTGGTTGTACTCTTATCATAAGTTTTTTTTTGTTAGTATAATGTAATTTTTTACCAACAAAAAATAAATTCCAACATTAAAGTTTAATTAATTATTTTTATTTATATTACTAATCCATTATCAATTTATCGCAAGAATGAATACATATCTATTTCTTATTTTTATTTTAGCATTAATTCAAGTGTTGAAAACATGATTAATATATAAAGAGTGTATTCACACAACTTGGCATCACGATCAAAATAAGAAGATACTTCATAGTACTGAGTTTAATTATATTAAAAAGGATTTTATGTCAACAATCAAAATTTTCACTAAGATTTCCAATTAAACAAAAAAAATTATAAATATCATAATTAACACATAGGTGTTGCACTCTTTCTACCATGTTAGCGTTAGAAGTGCTCCAAACCTTCCCAATGCAATATATGGACTTATCATTTATACTAGGTACCTTCATCCCTTATAATTTCCTTTTTATGACATTCGACTTGGATAATTTCAAACTATGAATCCCATCATTTGTCGCTTTCTATATTCCTCTCACCATATACAACTTCCCCATACATCATTGCATTATTGATGAAGGCACTTTCAGATGCATCATGTTGAAATTTTTGTTGTAGAAAATGGGATCTCCCAAGCTTGTAGCCTAGTCCATTACACTCAAGAAATATAATGATCATTCTTCACAACTAGTATGAATATTTTGAAATGTGCAAGTAGAGCTTGCTGGAAAAATAATTTTTATTCTCATTGAGCTCCTTGATTCCCCCCTTGGATTATAGTGTCATGTTCGGATGAATATACATGTAGACCATGAATTTTGTAACATCATCCTATTCCAAACTATTAGCCTTCCATTGAGCTGCCTTCACAAATATGTGCAAATTGTTTCACTTCATTATGATTATGTTGACGGGGCTAGACCCGCCAACATGTCAAGGGGATATCCCTGATAAGAATTCCAAATTAGAGCTCAGACCATTTGTTGTGGGAGTCCCAACGGTGGGTCATAAAGCAATGCCTTGACCGTGATGTCGCACATAGGAAAGTAAAATAACTCTATGAGTAGCAAGGGTGTGACCGTTGCAGTGACTCAAGGAAGGTGTACGAGAGGTTTCTAATATAGGTGGGTTGAGATGAGTGCACCTCTTGGAAACATGTAAGTGTACTCAGCTGGGAAGAGAACACACAAGAAAATATGCATCACAAGATCGAAAGCAGGTTGGTCTGGCAATCCAAAGTGATGGTTAAACCAACAACACGTCCTCAACAAGATTCATATATCTGCATAAAAAAGTGTTCATGGACAACTACGAAAGTTAAACAACATACATTGCTACAACAACCAGAACAATCCAAATACAATAACAACATATTCATGAAAACGTGTCGGCTCTTATTATATAAAGAAGTGTAAGTTCCAATCATACAACACATCCATGTAAACCTGCTAGACCCAACAGTGGAACGTTATAGCCACATCCGCATGCTCCTCCAAAGAGATGGAATACCTTCGTGTAGTGGAGAAGCCAAGGCACATTACAATACTATCCAAGATCATTCCAAGATAGTCTTATCAGAAGCTTAGCTGACCAAAAGCGTATATAATGAGTTATGAGGGACTATTGATAGCAAAGGGTGGGGTGTCCCTTAACATTCCACTTCGTGACTCTTCAACTACCCTCATGACTCTCCACCTACTCTATTACTGTTACATCCACTATTAACACTTGATTTACACTTGACATGAAGCAACATTACAATGAAAATGTACCCATGTGAACACAATGGCTTGAGCAAGGCAAACAAGAAATCACTCTAACTTAGACAACTATAGAAGTCCAATTGCTCAATAGTAACATATTGATGCCAAGCTATGTAGTCCTTGATAGTGTCTGTGTGTTCCATGGTGACATCCGTCTGAAAGCTGACCTTTGCCTCCATAGCATCAAGGTACACTTCTCGGGCTCCTCTGTACAACTCATTTGAAAGCATGCACATCATTTTCTTCAATGTGGTCAGACTAGCAACATACTTGCGCATGATGTTTACACTAATAGGAAAGTCTAGGCTGGTGGCGATGCACACCAACTCATCGAAGAACGAGTCAAGCTCTATTCAGACCTGCTTCTTTGTATTCATCTGGGTGAGAGTCTCGATTGATGGGATCACATACGTGCACACCACAACATCTATACTCTTGAATACTCATGCATGGGAGGCCTGTATGCTAGGGATGAACTATGGGAACTCTTCATAATTCTAGATCTGACTCAAGATACGTGCCTTTAGCTCGACTGCAATGACCATCACCATATAAGGAAAATGGAGTGGGGCTCCATTGTACTTCATCGTCCATGTTTTCATGTCATCAATAGCAGCATGCACATTGGTCAAGATCTGTGCTCTTCTAGCACATCATTGCTGCCATCCGTTGAGATGGATGAATCCCTTGTGCATGGTACCAAACGTGGAGTACAATGCTCACATAACCGTGTCAAGGGACAATAATTCATCTAGTATTGCCTTCTTCATTTCAGCTTGCGTAGACATTGTCACCAAGTCTCCTCCTTTCTTGGCTAGTTGTAGTTCCTTTTCCATTCACTCATTCTCAGCTATTAGGAAGTGAACACTTGAGCTAGTGGCTTTGGCATACACTATGGTTGCATCAGCCAATGCAGCTAGATGTTTTCACACATCAGTCATGATCACTCGTTCTTCAACTTGCACAAAAGATGTTTCATCCTCCGGAGTTGATACTATGTGAGACTGCACAACTCTATGTTGGGATTCATCAAACTAGATGTTGTGCATCTCTTCTTCTAGCTGATCACCAAGGATCTCAGTGCCTCCTTGGTAATTCAAGACTTTCTCATCATCTGGATGCATTGAAGTGGGTGATTCAACCTCTTTGTGGTGAGTCATGAGGCCGATGTCCTGTTCTAACTCCTGCTACTCCATGTCTGCATCCAATTGTTGAAGTGCCTATTCTATCTCATGAGAAAAGTCTTGCCCCTACGATGGTTCACCTAGTTTGCCTAATGCCAGCTTTTCTGATGAATCAACTACTTGTATGGATGTTTCCTCATTCGTTTGCACATGTTGCACCACTTGTTGTATCTACTATTGTTGTGCTTCCCTCTCCTATTTGTGCAGCTCTTGTTCCTTTCGGATTTTCTGCCTCAGCTAATGAAACTCCTTCTCTGCTTCTTCCATCCTCTTGTTTTCCTTGTTCCTTTGTGTGAATCTCTTCTCATGCTACTACCTCTTTGCCTCTATAGCCATCGCTACTTTCTCTAGAAGTGGATCTCCTCAAAAATTGTAGCTTTGCTCCTCCTCTATGCAATCGACAATCTTCCTCTTCCCTTTGTAGTGCACTAGTATGTTTGGCTCTGTTGCCACTACTACTACTGTTGGTTCTCTCTATGATGGTACTTCATGCTACTTCGCTAACCACTCCACAGTGAAGCCAAATGGTTCATTGCGTCTGGAGAAAATGTAGAAATATCTCCATGGGTCCTCCTCGGCCTAATGAAATGCCCCGTGGATCCAGTTGAACTGAACTCTCCTATAGTGATCCTTCATAATGCAATGTGGGTCATACGGATTGTAGCTTCAGAGGTTGAATGTGTACTTATTCATTATTTCTGCTTCGACATCTGCTTGCTTGATATTCCAGATCTCATATCACCCAATCCACAATGGAAGAGTGGGCCAAGGTGCCTTCTTCTTCCGATGCAGTCTAGTTGTCAATCATGCTGAGATGTGATGTGATACTTCCTGCATGACAAGTATGTCTAAGGAAAACTTTGGCAGAACATGCGCAGGCTTCTCCGCACTAAACATTCAGATGAAAGTGCCGAACAGTGAGGCATAACAATCTGCAATGCCTATCAATTCCTCCATTGCTTCCTTTGACATGTAGGGTGGATCATGTTCGAATATCATCTTGTACACAGAGGCGACAAAATGATCAGACAATCATGTAATTACTCCTTTGAAGCTGCATTTGGACAACAACTTGAAATATGTGTTCAAAACAGTCTTCGATGGTGACCATGCCCACTCTAAGTCTAAGAAGTCCTGTCAGGTACAAAATGCATCTAGGATGTAGGCAAATAGGTAAGTATCTGCATGCATACCTCCGGGTGACTATCGAACCTTCGTTATTTGTTACTTTCAGCTGAGGAGCTAGTATGCGAAACCAGTTACATGGTTTTCCTTCTCTAGCCAACTGGTCTAGAGCAACCACCCAACTATGTGGCAAGGTTTTCATGCTTTCTTGGACATACATTTGACAAGAAAATATGATCAAGTATTGGTCCACTTTCCTCAGTATCTTTGGCTTCTAGAGCTGGTTGTGTGTCAACCCGAATCGAGTCGGCTTCTTTACCCAATTTTTTAGAATGTCTCTAGAGTTAGAACTGTTGTTGGGCAAGCTTAATGGAGTCTCCATGATAGTCACAGGCTCCGACATCTAAAACATCTCATCATAATCTCATTCCCAAAAGGTCGCAAGCTTCGTCCCACTGACACTGCTCAAGATCACCATCTCAAGATCAGTGTGAAAGACGATCTAGTGTATCATGTCCACACATGGAAACACTGGATATCTGCATGCAATCTAGTATAAGAAAGACTTTTGAATTTTCATGTACACTTGATGGTCTTCGAGGTGTTCCCAAAAAGTGCCTGCAAATGTTTCAATGGCCTCTTACTACTTCAGTTCGATGTCCTTGTCTACATACAACTTTGTATCTTCATAGATCGACAGACTAGAGAACACTTGCTCAACTACTGCTTTAGCTGCATTCCCATCAGTGTCATGAGATCCTATTCTCTTGGAAGCCATTGAGAGAGATGAACATTTGAAAGATTTGGAGACAATAAACATGCATGGCAAGAAATCTGTCAATTAAAACAAAGCAACTTCGGGGAATGACATGGCACATACCTAGGAAACTCATGGGAAAGATTTTGTAATTTCCTCTGGGAGGTTGGGTAACTGGCTTCCAGAACTATGCAAAAGGTAGTCTATGTTTTCTAGGAGGCAGGACTGGCTGCTAGATCTGCGCAATGCATAATCTAGACTGGTTGCTAACTATTGGGATTGCAAAATGCGTAATTCCAGCTGGGAGTGACTGCAAGCTCTGGGACTGCATTGTGCAATTTTCTAGGCTAGCAGTCACTTCCCCTCAGAAATGTGAAAAATAGTACTTGAGTACAGTGCTAGGTAGAAGTGCACATTTTTGGAGAGGAAGGGAGAGCCTTCCTTCCCTAGATTGTGCAATGTAGTCTAAGTGAAGGGAGAGTCCGGGCCAAGGTTGGCCCGACTCGTTGACGGGTAATTGAAAGAAAATAAGACAGTGAATGCATGGAGAAACTAAGTGCAAGCAGAATTGATTCACAGTGCATGCAAAGCATGAATGAAAGATTCAGCAAATAGATCAACATGCATGTGCGTGAAGCGATTCACTGGTTCGGCGAACATTCGTGCAAAACAATTTCATGCACGCAACGATAGTGAGATAGCAACAAAAAATGAAACAATACTGGGAAAAGATAATATGCATGTAGATGACACCAAGACTTCAAATAAATCAACCAAACAACACTCACACAAGCAAATACACAAAAAGTGACAGAAATTCTAAAAAAGACAAGTTAAGGCCACTTACCCATGAATAGCTAAGTTGGATGTGTCAAAGAGTCCTGGCTATGCTGTGAGATGTGAGAGCTCCAAGATTGATATGAAAGAATGAGATCTGATGCATCAAATAAATAGGTTTGGGCTCATGATGCACATGCCACAAATATAGGAAAAAGCGACACTTGGAGGGAAGTTTCTAAAAAAAAATTGCATGTAATTCCTGACTACTAAAAATAGCTCCCTGAGTCATGGGATGTCTTTTGCATGTTTCCTTTTACTATTCTGGGAAGAGCAAGTCATGCACACATGCAAGTCAAGTTTCCTTGGTCCCTGGTGGAACTAGAAAACCAGACTGCTCATGCATGCAGCTACTCAACTACTTGAGAAAAATGAACATTTCTGGCTGGGAGCTGGGCTGATTACCTAGGAGGTTTGCACAATTTCTAGGTAGATCAGTTGGCTTCTACCAAAATTTTCCCAAATTCTAGACTGAGTAGCCCTATTGGGGAAATTTGGGTAATTCCTGCTGGGACTGTTAGCTGGTAGAATTGCACATTTCTGGAGCCCAGCAGGCTGCTAGACAAAATTATGAAATTTCTAGAGGGAAGGCTCGTTTCCCTCCAAAAAAGCTCACGTCTCTTGGGGAAGCTTCTTAGCCTCAAGCTAGAACATGTCTGAGTGAACAACTTGTGAGGGAAATGCATCAAGTTGTGATCGACAAGCTACCTTTGTGCAAGAAAACACTGAAGTTACAACACTCGGTGACAGACTGGTAGAACTTCATCTCTCGAATGGACCTTGTTAGTGAAAAGAAAGTCTAACACCTCCAGAAGTATTGTTCAGTTCTTAGCTCATCTCAATTTCACACTAGCTTAATTGTCAGATGTAGTAGATGCCAAGCTCTTAGTCGATTGACACACATTCCAAGCCAAGGAAACATAGTTATTTCGATTGGGGTTGAGGGGTATCTTGATGCACAAGTAGTATAGTTGTCAGAGTCTTAGTTTCATCTCTGGTGTTACTCTAGTGGCAACAGGCCTAGATAGTACCTTGGCGGAGTCACATAGGAACAAAGGCATGGCTCCGCTACCAGCGAGCCTAGTCACTACCCCAATGGAGTTACTTGCATCACCACCCTATGCAGGAAGCCTTTCTCTTCTTTCACCTTATTCATTTTTCATTTTGAATTTTTGACTTTTCATTTTTTCATCTTTCACTATGCATAGCACTTGTTCATTTCAGAGGAGAAAGAGGGATGCTGACTTATTGAGAGAATAAGAGGTTGTTCTGGCAGAGAAGTAGTTTACTGTATCTCTGATGTGCCTATTAAGTTTTTCCCCCTCACCTTACTCTACTTGACTGAGCTAACAAGGGTTAACTAAAAAAAAACCAACTAGAGAACGTGACATAATTAGTGCGCAAGTGTTGTTTTTTCGTCAAGGTTCACTTCAAATAGTACGTATTTTCCTTTGATGTATCAAAGACTAAAAGTAACAAGCACTTCATACAATGGTAATATGACACATAAACAATTAGCAATAGCTATACAAGACATCTTGTACTTCACCCATCTCGTTTCAAGAGTCATACATGGTTTCATGGAAAAATAACCTATGAACGAAACGCATGAACTATACAAAACAAGTGAACTAATAAACTACAAAGCAAAGCAAGAGTAGAAGCAAAACTGAAAGAAAAAAAAGTAAGAAAACAAGCAAGAAGAAAAACAAGAAATCAAAGTGAATAAGTAAAAAAGCATGCAAGAAAACTGACTAAAAGAAAACACTATGTGTACTCCTACACTAACAGTGCATGGTTCTCATCACGTGAAGTGATATTTCCAATGCTGCCACTGATGCATTGATTGACCCATGTTGGTGAAGGCTTGGTCAATGAGAAACCCAATTGTGCAAACCAGCAAGCAAGAAAGATATAATAATGAAGACAAACATACTTCATGTTTGATAGTGCCCACAGGAGATAAGTGAGTGCAAGTGCATGACGAGCAATCCATGGACTTATCATGGTGCTGTGTGACACTGCATGCAACTTTGAAGCACAAGCACACTCTTGACTGAGACATGCAAGAAAGAAAAAGAAACAAAGATAACTTGCCTCATACACATGTTCTTGCGATGTAAGATTCCTCCAATGCACGAGCGATGCGATCATGCAGTTCGAGTGGAGGAAGTGTGATCTGTGTGTGAGATGGATTTTCAATGCATTCATATGAGTGATGAGGAGCCTTGGGTGATTGAACAGTTTCATGATTGTAAGTGAGACTAACCCTAAGAGAGCGAGGGTCTAACATAACCATTAGCTTGGGTTGAAGTGCCTCAACAATCTTGGTTGTTTCAACTTGACCATCACATAGATCATAATAAACTGATGGCTTCGAAATATCAACTGTGATAGAGTCATGATTGTGATCAAATATGGAAACGAATGGATCACGACCACCACAATTATAAAAATCATTGATTTGATTAGGCATCCTCATGATCATATGAATCAAACAAAGGGGTAGATGAGAAGCGGACAAGCTCATCTTCTATGTTTCCAGAAAAGACAAATGAAAGATCAAGTGGATTTTCAATGAATAGGTTATCCTCTCCATCGTCGAATGATGGACCAACATCTAGTGAGTCCTGCGAGTGATCAACAATGGGTGCATCCTTGGATGAAGACATACATGTGAAATCATCGATGGAAGGTTCACCAAAGATATTAGGAAAGAACAGAGGGGGCTCGGATGGAAGGGAGTCCTCCTTCACTGAGTGTTGATGCTCAAACTCCCACTCATACTCTTAATGAATGACAACACATGTTGGTTGTGCAACACCAACTTCGTCAGTGGCTTGTTCCTCGTTCACGACAAGTGAAGAGTCTAGAATGGACAAACACAAGACAATATCATTTGGAGGAACACCTTAGTGTAAATGCATAGGTCATAGAACATAATACATATGAGAACTAGAAGGACTGACAACCAAATCTACGTGAATATTTAGTGAAGTGATGCTGGGAGAATGCAAAATATGAACAGGTGTGTGAGCATGATCTTCAACATCACTAGTAAGTCATGGAGCTGTTGAATGAGAGGGAGGCAGATAGTCAGTCGAGATAGTGACCACATCCACATGAGATTGCACAGCTCCATTAGTTAAGAATGTTGACAGAACTTGATCTCAAGCTTCTTCTTGGGGTGGGAAGATTTCTTAACGAAATACTCGAACCGGTCCCAAAGATAGGCAAATTTCATCTAGCTCCTCAAAAATTGAAAATGTAAGTCACAAAAGCGCTACCAAAAATAAATAACCAATTCATGCGGAAATTTCCATTGCTATAACAATTTTTGGTCAAGATAGTTGGGATCAAAATGATAGAAAGTGTCTTCAATGAGATCAGAAAAGTGCTCAAGTGAGTGCACAATGTCAGCCGGTAGGTTGAGCAACCAACGACATGGAGATAAGTGAAGTGTGTGTGTGAGCTAGCTTGTTCGTTAGAACACCCATCTCCCTCATGAAGCATGGAAAGAAAGTCATGTAAGTACTCAGGCCAGACCACTTCACCTTCACCATCATATGTGTATGTGGACACGAGATGGAAAAACTCCCCCGTGGTGGAGACATATTCACATTTTGAAAAACATCACAGGGGGAGAAGAGTGCAAGAATCCATGAAAGGTATGTAAAGGTTCAAAATTGGATGAGAGGACATAGCTTGTCATCAGGTCCTCCTCTTTCTAATGCTAGAAATTTTGATGGTGCTGGGCCTGCCAACATGTCAAGGGGATCTCCCAAGTATGAAGTACCAATTAGACCTCAGACCGTTTGGTGTAGGAGTCCCAATAGTGGGTCATAAAGCAATGCATTGACCACGATGTCACACAAAGGTAGGCAAGATAACTCTATCAATAGAAAGGGTGTGGCTATTGCAGTGAGTCAAGGAAGTTGAATGAGAGGTTTCTAACATAGGTGGGTTGAGATGAGTGCGACCCTTGGCAACCTGTAAGTGTACTCAGTTGGGAAGGGAACACATGAGCGAAGATGCATCACAAGATAGAAGGTAGGTCAGTTCGACAATCCAAAGTGATGGTTAAACCAATAACACCTCTGCAAAAAGATTCACATAATTGCATACAAAATTGTTCATACACAACTGCGTAAGTTAAAAAACATACATTGCTACAACAAACAGAATAGTCCAAATACAATAACAACATATGCATGAAAACATGGTAGATCTTATTATATAAAGAAGTGTAAGTTCCAATCATACAATACATCCATGTAAACCTACTAGCCCCAACAGTGGAATGTTACAACCACATCCGCCTGCTCCTCCAAAGAGATGGACTAGCTCCGTGTAGTGGAGAATTCAAGGCATGTTACAATACTGTCCAAGCTCTTTCCAAGATAGTCTTATCAGAATCTTGGCTGACCAAAAGCCTATACAATGAATTATGAGTGACTATTTATAGCAAAGGGTGGGGTGGCCCTTGACATTCCCCTTTATGATTGTTCAACTAACCTCATGACTCATCACCTACTCTATGATTGTTACATCCACTATTGACACTTGACTTACACTTGACATGTCTCAACATTACAATGCACATGTACCCATGTGAACATAATGGTTTCAGCAAGCCAAACTAGACATCACTCTAACTTAGACAACTATAGAATTCCGAGTGCTCAACATCCTCATGCTGATCAATAGTAACATATTGATGCCAAGCTTTGTAGTCCCTAATAGTTTCTGTGTGTGCCATGGTGACATCCATCTGAAACCTGACCTTTGTATCCATGGCATCAAAGTACACTACTCGGGCTTCTATGTCCAACTCATCTGAAAGCATGTTCATGATTGTCTTCAATGTGGTAGAACTAGCAACATACTTGTGCATGATGTTTTCACTGATAGGGAAGTTTGCACTGGTGGAGATGCACTTCAGCTCGTCAAAGTATGAGTGGAGCTCTAATTAGACCTACCTCTTGTCTTCGCATGGGTGAGAGTCTCGATTGATGAGATCACATGCGTGCACACCACAACATACATACTCTTGAATAGTCTTGCATGGGAGGCTTGTGTGCTAGTGATGAACTGCGGGAGTTCTTCATAATTCTGGATCTGACTTTGGATACGTACCTTCAGCTCGACCACATCGACACTCATCATCTTAGGCAAGTGAAGTGGGGCTCCCTTTTACTTCATCGTCCATGTTTTCATGTCATCAACAGCAGCATCAACGTTTGTCAAGATGTGTGCTCTTCTAGCACATCGTTGCTGCCATCTGTTGAGATGGATGACTGCCTTGAGCATGGTACCAAACTGGGAGTACAATGCTTACATAACTATGTCAAGGGACAATATTTCATCTAGTATTTCCTTCTTTAGTTCAGCTCGGATGGACATTGTCAACAACTCTCCTCTTTGCTTGGTCGTTTGTAGCATTCTCAGCTATTAAGAAGAAAACACTTGAGCTAGTGCCTCCGACATACACTCTGGATGCATCAGGAAACATTGCTGGATGTTTTCACACATCATTCATGATCACTCATTCTTCAACTTGTGCAGGAGATGTTTGATTCTCCAGAGTTGACACTCTATGAGACTACACAACTCCATGTTGGTATTCATCAAATGAGATGTTGTGCATCTCTTCTTCCAGCTGATCACCAAGGATATCAGTGCCTCCTTGGTCATCCAAGACTTTCTCATCATCTGGATGCATTGAAGTGGGTGAGTCTACCTCTTTGTGGTGAGGCCTTAGATCGGTGACCTGTTCTAACTCCTGCTGCTCCATGTCTGCATCCAGCTGTTGAAGTGTCTATTCTATCTCATGAGCAAAGTATTTTCCTTGCAATGGTTCACCCTATTCACCTGATGCCAGCTGATCAAATGAATCAACTATTTGTACAGGCGTTCCTTCGTCTATTTTAACATGTTGCACTCCCTTACGTATCTGCTGTTGTTGCACTTCATTCTTCTATTTTTGCAGCTCTTGTTCATTTCGAAGTTGCTCCCTCTCTTCATGCAACTCCTTCTATGCTTCTTCCATTCTTTTCTTGTCCTTCTACCTTCACGCGATTCAATTTTCGCACTACTACCTCTTTTCCTCTATAGCCATAACTGCTTTCTCTACAAGTATATTTGCTGGAAACTTACAACTTTTCTCCTCCTCCATGTGATCAACAATATTACTCTTCCCTTTGTCACACACTGGTATGTTTGGCTCTGCTATCACTACTTCTATTGTTGGTGCTCTTGGTGATGCTTCTCCATGCTACTTTGCTAACCACTCCATAGCAAAGCTGACCGGTTCATTGGATCTGGCGGAACTGTAGCAATATATCCATGGGTCCTCCTCGGCTCAATGAAATACCCTATGGATCTAGTTGAACTGAAATCTTGTGAAGTGATCCTTCAAAATGCAATGCGGTTCATACATTGTAGCTTTGGATGTCTAATGGATACTTCTTCATCAGTTCTACTTCAACATCCCCATGCTTGTTACTCCGTATCTCATATAGCCCAATCCGTAATGGAAGAGTGGGCCAAGTTGCCTTCATATTCCGATGAATTCTAGCTGTCAATCCTATAGAGATGTGATATGCTACTTCCTGCATGACAAGTACATCCAAGGAAAACTTTGGCAGAACATGTGGAGGCTTCTCCGCACTAAACATTCGGATGAAAGTGTCGGATGGTGAGACATACCAATCTGCAATGCCTATCAATGACTCCATTTCTTCCTTTGACATGCAGGGTAGGTCTTGTTTAAATATCATCTTGGGGGTGAAAAAATGATCGGACAACCATGTGATTACTCCTTTGAAGTTGCATTCAGACAAAAACTTGAAATATGTGTTCGCAGTAGTCTCCATCGGTGATCATGCCCACTCCAAGCCTGGAAAGTCCTATCAGGAAGAAACTGCATCTAAGATGTAGGCAGACATGTAAATATTTGCATGCATACCTTTGGATGACTATCGTTTGTTACTTGTTCCATGAGCTGAATAGCCAGTATGTCAGACCAGTTACATGGTTTTACATGGTTAATTGGGCAAGATTACACAATTTCTTCTAGGAATATGGGTGAATGGCTACAAGAACTATGAAAAAGGTAGTCATGGTTGTTTGGGAGGTAGGACTAGCTGCTGGATCTGTGGAATGTGCAATCCAGAATGGCTACTGACTACTTGGATTGCATAATCCACAATTCTAACTGGGAGTGACTACAAGCTCAGGGACACCATTACACAATTTTCTGGGCCAACAATCACTACCCCTCAGAAATGCACAAAAACAATACTAGAAGGTAGTGTTGGGTAGAAATTCACATTTCTAGAGAGGAAGGTAGAGCCTTCCTTCCCCAGATTGTACAATGCAGTCTTAGTGAAGGCAGAGTCCGGGCCAAGGTTGGCCTAACTCGCCGATGGGAAACTAAAATAAAATAACACGGTGAATGCATGGAAACACTAAGTGAAAGAGGAAGCGATTGACGGTGCATGCAAAACATGAATGAAAGATTCAGCAAACAGATCAGCATGCATGTGGGTGAAGCAATTCGTTGGTTTGACGAACATTCGCGTAAAACAGTTTCATGCATGTGCTAGTAGTGAGATAGCAATGAAAATTGAAAGAGGGCTAGGACAAGCTAGTATAAATGTAAACGATAGCGAACGTTCAAAGAAATCAGGCAAACAACACTCACACAAGTGAATACATAAAAAGTAAGAGAAATGCTGAAAAAGACAAGTTGAGGCCACTTACCAATGAATAGTTGAGTTGGTTGTGTCAAAAAGTCCTTAATGTGTTGTGGGATGTCATAGCTCCAAGATCGATGTGAAATAATGGGCTCTGATGCGTCAAATAAATAAGTTTTGGCTCATGACGTGCATGCCACAAATCTCAGAAAAAGCGACACTTGGAGGGAAGTTTCTAAAACAAATTTTCATGTAACCCCCAGTTGCTAAAGATAGCTACCTGGATGATGGGATTCCTTTTGCATGTTTCCATTTTCTGTTCCAGGAAGAGAAAGTCATGCATGCATGCAAGTCAAGTTTCCTTGGTCCCTAGTGGAACTGGTCAACCAGACTGCTCATGCATGCAACTACTCAACTGCTTGAGAAAAATGTGTATTTCTTGCTGGGAGCTAGCCTAACTGCCGAGGAGTTTTGCACAATTTTTGAGTAGAGTAGCTAACTACTCCCTAGATTTGCACAAATTTTGGGCTGAGCAGCCCTGCTCAGGAAATTTGTACAATTCCTGCTGGGAGTGTTGGGTGGCAGAATTACGTAATTCTAGAGCCCAGCATGCTGCCAGACAAAATTTCATAATTTCTAGAGGGCAGGTTGGTTTCCCTCCAGAACTATGCAATTCTCTTGGGGAATCTTCTCAACCTGTAGTTGGACCAAGTCAGGTGAACAACCTATGAGGGAAATGAATCGAGTTGTGATCGATAGGTTGCCTTTGTGTAAGAAAATGTTGAAGCTTCGGTACTTGACAAAGCAAGACAATGTGTTGTGAAAGGTTGGTAGGGAGGCTCCAAAAGGGGCTATGGAAAAATTTTGGAGGGGGTTGTAGCTGCTACAACAAATTCATCCTCTGAGAGGCATAAAAATAACATATTAAAAACGAATTATTTTAACCCTCAGTAAGTGGGGTCCTTGTGAAGAAATAAGGAATTAACACAATTTTATTATTTGACATCACTTCAAAATTTTAGGTTTTCACATAAGAATATGGTGTTGTGAGGAGTAATATATTTGATAGAAGTTCATTTTGGTGTGGTAAAATACTGAAGTTCTTCTTACACTTATAACAATTTTGACATGCATCGTCACTATGTGAAAACGATAGCTACAACATGACATAGAAGCACTATCGGAAAGCAATTTTCTTGCACATGTATTATAGAAATATTTCATTATCAACTTCATTTATTTAAAGTTTTGATATGGCAATGATAATGCGTGAAGAAAAAACCAATTTCCTTACCAAGATCAAGACATCTTGGCTACTAGATGGCATATTATTGAGAATGAAAGTAATATACAATAGAAGGCTCAAATGAATAAAATATATATCCTTTGAATAATGTTTTCATGACATGAATGTCATAAATTTGAAGTTGCACAGTTTTTTATTAGTTATCAAATATCATATTAGTTTTTCATATTTTGGCAATAGGTTTGTAAGCACTAGTATCATTGTCAAACAAACATACTATAAGCTCTATCATCAGTGAAGCAATAGATGGTCAAAAAAGACATGCATGGTATATTACACAATATTTTTTTTATAACTTACTAGCACATATAGAAACAAAACCTTGTGAATCACATAAGAAACGTGTTACATTGTTTCCATGGTATAATGTATAGTTGTAACTCATGTATTGCAAAAAATGTGGTCAGTTATTGGTGGTTATGTGGATATGAAATGTGGTTAATGTACCACATCCCAAGGATGACATTGAGACTCTCAATGATGTGAACATAGTTATAAAGAAGGTTGAAAACCTACCTCAATTTCGATTGACAAATTTGGATCTCCTATTGTGGGTTCTAGCATAAAAATCTAGATTGAAACCCTAGGTTGGCACACTACATTATTTGGTGACAACCATTAATAACTACTACCAAACTATGTTGCAAGCATATAAGTCATTGGTTTAACGTATGTTGGAAATTTTCATCCCAGGAAATAATAGATACATGGCTTGTTTTAGCAATTTTGGTCTTTTTTTGGGTTTGTCCAATGTGTTTACATGGGTTAAACTTGTTTTCATTATATGTTCGCCCACAATCATTTCCTTTCTTACATATTCCATGCATTCTAAAGGAAATTATTACATTTTAGTTAAGGAATATCGAAAAAGGTTATTATTCATTATGCATAATTATTGTTTTCAATGTATAATAAAATGACCTAATACATACTATTCTTCAACATGAGCATAGCTCTATGATGGATTAATTAATTAAATACTCCTCTATTTCAATTTTTTCTCTATCTCCCTCCTGGTGCCAATGGCACCACCCGGGTCTAGCCCATTTTCTCCAATATCATAGTGTAATGTTAAAATTTGAAGGTTGTGTTTCCAACCACTAGTAAAACACGTAGGAGTACGCAAAAAAATGCAGTCTCTTATAGAGTTTAACCCTTAAATTGACAAAAAAAATACATTGAGATTTTCCCCATACTTTGTTAGTAGTGCATCAAGTTCTCAAGTTGTTCTTATGACATCATGTTATATTATAACATTTTTTTCTCATGATTTGAGTGTGAATAAAGATATACTTCATCCAACCATATACCTTACTCCAAGTGCTCATGGACATTCTCCAATTATTTTTTGGTAAAGTATATCTTTTCTCCTCACACAAATTTCGTTCTCTAGCATATATACCCACAATGCCGATAAAGTTGCAAAATATATAATTTTTAGGCATTCGTCATCGATCATTTTCCTTTATTTCCAAGTGAAAGAAATAATAAGAACTGATCCTTCATTAACAGTGAAAGCTCAAAAAGTTTAGAATACTTTGAGATGACATGGCCATTTGACATGCTAAGGTTTTTGAAACAACAAGATAAATGTCTCTATATAATAATTCACCCATTTTATTTTCCATTAGTTACATTTTCCACCTCATCATGACAATAAGGGGTCCCTTGATTCTAACCAATCAATTTGATTGTTAGGTAACAAGCGCAAATATAGGTTTAAGATTCATATTTCTTTCTCAAAAATGAATGTCTATATTTATCAATGCATCAAGCACAAATACGTTTGCTATTTCCACTATTTTATATGTATAAGCTCACACAAATGAAATGATTCCCTCAGTTCATTAAGTCTAAAGGCTCTCTGTTGTGACCAAAAGAGTGAAATACAAGTATGTATTCACTTATTTCTTATGATTGTCAACCAAGATACCCTGTCGCTTTTCTAACAAAATCATGAATTCAAAGTCTCCTACTTTTTTATTTATATGTTATGATACAGTCTAATGATTCACAATGCATGAAATTAGTTTCATCTTCCATCATATGTCATTTTTTTTTAACATTCTATGTTGTGTCCCATTCATACATTTCTACAATATTGAGTAAAAGAATTTCCCAACCGTATTCCATGCATGTTATATTGGATTAATTCTTGTTATTGATGCCAAATGGAACACTAGCTCAAGAAGACAATCACATAATTTTTTATATCACTTCAATTTGTTTCCATTGAATATTTACTTTCCTCTTAACTCCTCATCACCAGAGGGAATTTAAATTTACGAGCTCGAAAATCATATTTTTGTCCCTCTTCAAGTCACCTACATAAGTCGGTGTTCCCAAGAGACATGTATATTCAAAACATGGCCAAGCAAGTACAAATAGAACCTATACATCCTCCATTTTAGTCATCAACCTCAGCAAGGGAAATAAGGAGTTCAGACATGAGGTAAAATCGATAGCTCATGAACTTGGGGGTAAGTAAGAGGAAGAATTCATTTTTTGATATGGTTTTTGAATCTAGTTTTATTGGTGGGTATTTGTTTGTTTTTGAAGAATTTCTTGTGTTGTATTCGTTTCTACTTTATGAAGAATACTATGACCCTTGGAGTAGACTCCCCTAAGCATAAGTTTAGTCTTATTAGCAGAAGCCTTGGTCACCAAGAAGATGAAATTTTGGCCATCCTGGAACAGAAGGTTCAAACCTAGATCAATCCCTACCCTATGGTATTTTTAGAGCCCTTTTCTAGAATATAACTCACATTGGTTAAAGATGTAATTGCATCCTTATACCTTATCTTTATGGAGAAATCAACTGAAACCCTGTGGAGAAAACAACTTCAGCCCTGATGCAAACCTTGGCCTAATGTAGGACATATTTTAGGCCTCTACAATTTTTGGAATCCTATAAGTATCGAACTCCTAAATTAATTATACTATGATAGAGTTAAGGATAGGACAATGGTTTTCTTGTAGCTCAGACCTCAGTCCTATTTTGAGAGCATAATCTGGTTGGAACGATACACAAATGCGAACTTGGAGTAGACTTAAGACGAATGTTGGAGCTTCGTTTTGGACACCTTGTGAAGGAGATGACTAGGAAAAAAATCCAAAGATTCAAAAATATAGAAGTTTTTTTGAAATTCGCAAGATGAATTATGAAGAAGATGTTTTTTCTTATTTTGTCTGAGTAGATTACATGGTCAACTATCTCAAAGGGCTAGGCAAAGCTGTTGAAAGAAGACAGTCAAAACGTTTTGAGATATCTTCTAGATTAATTTGGCACTAAAGTTTTTTCCATTGAAGAATTAAGAATAATTAAATTCTCTACCAAAGGATGGACTTTATGGAATTATCACAACATACGAGATGAGGTCAATGAATTCTACTCATAAGGAAGTAGATTTCAATGCATCCAAAACATCACGGAAGGGAAAGAATTGTGATTGAAACAATGATGGATCTGATTGAAATGGTACAATTTGTTAGGAAGTTGAATAAAGTATCCATACTCAAATGTAAGTTACCTCCCATTTGGTTTAGATGTGGTAAAGTGGGACATTATGTAGAAAAGTGCCCTTTAAAAGATGATAGTGATGATTAAGATAAACCTAAGAGAAGAAACTTCAAGAAGAAAAGCTAAAAAAAAACAATCTCTTCTACAAATAATATAGTGATGACTCGTATGAAGAAGATGAATATGGTGGAAGGAGTGAAGTATTATCCATGGGCTTCACAAATGAAGTTAGAAGTCCAAAAGAAGAAGAAATTCCAGAAGAAGCAGAAGGTAATATGGAGGAATACAAGTAAATGAGAGACTTAGAAAGAATAATGAAAATTTATCTCAAAGTATCAATTCTCTCAAAACCAATAAGGAAGAGGCAAAAAGAATATAAGTGTTGAGAAACAAGTTTAATGAAAATAAATTAATATGTGAAAAGCTGGAAGCTGAACTTCTATATCTAAAAGGATAGTTGGAAAAGGTCAACAAGAAATTTAGGAGTTCCCAAACCTTGGATGCCATTCTCAACTCTCAAAGGCCACTGCATGAAAAATATAGACTTGGCTATACAAGAAAATATTCCAATTCAAAGGAAGAAGCTAATGTTCTTCATCAAGAAAATCCTAGAAGTTTTGTTGATGTCCTTAAAGGATCTAATCATTATAACCTTATAGGTAACAAAGCTCATCAAAGAATGAGAATAAACCTCTCCCTTAAAGGAAAAATCACCAAGGAAAACTCATACTAACATGTATCAAACTATTTTCCTTGGTCATTGCTTCCTTTGTAAAAATAATGGTCATCAGGAAAAACACCAAAAGGATTATGGGGCTAATCATCAATGTAAGATTGTTGAACCAAAGAGGAAAGGCCAAATCAAGACTTGAAACTCCTTCGCTCCTCTTTCAAAGTATGGTCTTGAATTTTACAAATGCAATAATCTAGGCCATGTAGCACAAAATTGTCCTCTAGAACAAGGAGAGAAAGTTTGGAGAAAGAAAATTGAAGAGTGTAACTCTGAAAATTGTAGTTTAACTTTATGTGCTCATAAAAAAGAAAATATATGGTTTTTATATAGTGGATGTTCTAGGCACATGAGAGATGAAAGAAAATTCATCTTCATAATAAAAGGAAATGATGGAAATGTGACCTTTAAAGAAAATGGACTGCTAAAATTTCTAGTAAAGGCACAATGAATTGCACCAATGGCAAGGGAAAAGCACAAAATGCACTATATATTGAAGGACACAAGCATAATATTCAGTGTCATCCAAATATGCGATCAAGGAGATGATATCATCTTTCATTCCAAGGATTGTGAAATAAGGAGATCATCCTTTGGAAAAATGGTAGGAAGAGGAGTAAGAAAATAGATATTATTTGCATTCTCAATGAAATTCAAGAAGAAAGGTGTTACATGAGTCAACTATATGAAATTTGGTTGTGGCACAAGAATTTGGATCACCTAAGATTTGATAACTCGGTGAAGAATTGAAAAAATAAAGCAATAACAAATATCCTCATGTTTTCAAAGCCAGAAAATGTTATTTCTACACCATGTCAACATGGAAAGTGAACCAAGACCAAGTTAAAATCAAAGGAATATTCAACATCAAAGCCCCTTGAAATAACATGTAGGTCTATGTGGTCCAACTAGAACTCCATATCTACAAGGAAAAAGGTACTTTGTTTTATTCATAAATGATTATACTAGAATGATGTGTGTATTTTTCTAGATTTTCTTAAAACTTTCAATGAAATAATTGAAAATGAAAGGGGGTTTAAGACCAAATTCTTAAGAGTAGATAGAGATGGGGAATTTATCTCAGCAAAACTCTCAAGGAACCCTATTAAAGATATGGAATCAAAATGGAGCTCTTTGTTGCTAGGAATCCGCAAAAAAATGTAGTGAAAATAAGGACAAAAATATATACAAGAAAATTCAAGAATTAAGTTGTTCAAAGTTGATTTATAGGAAAATTTTGGAGAGAAGAAGTAGTTAGACCGCTAGACTACATCATGAAGAGAGCACAACTCTGAGTAAACAAGAATCCATATGAACTATGGAAAGGAAGGCCTAGTGCTCTAACACACTTCAAAATATCTGGAAGTGAATTCATTATGAGGATTAATGATGATTCAATAGGAAAATTTGGTTCACTTGTTAATGAAGGAATTTTCCCTAGATACTTGTTTAAAAGCAAGGCCTACAAATGTTACAATAATTAGTTGCTAAATATAGTTAAAATAATTGATGTAAATATAGATGAAGTTCTTTCAAAGAAATAATTGTTTCAAACTAATGAATAAGACACTATATTTTCATATTCATAGGAAAGGAAGAGAAGGAGCCAAAAAATCAAAAGGAGGAACCATCTCAAACATCTTCAAAGGTAAATTTTGTATAAAAACTTCATACAAAAGGATAGATCATTGGAGATGTGGATGGATGAATACAAATTCAATGAAATATGGCAAACACAACAAAATGGAATGATGTTTCTTTGCTTTCCATGATAGAACCATAAAATTTCACTAAAGAAAGTAAGGATCATCATTGGATAAAGGAAATGGAAGAAGAGATAAACTGAATTAAAAAATAATAATAATGTCGTAGGACCTAGATACTTGTATAAGAGAAAAATGCATGAACGTGGAAAAACCATCAGAAATATGGCAAGATTTGTATGAAAACGATCAACTCGAATTGAAGGAATTGGCTTTGAAGAAACTTTTTCTCCTATTGTCGTACGAGATGCTAGAAGGATTTTTTTAGCATTCTTTTGTTCAAAAGCCTTCAAGTTATACCAACATGTGAATTCAACCTTTCCGAATGGACATATAAAAGAAAAAGCATACATGGAACAACCAAAAGGGTTTGACTTATTTGAAAATAAGGACTTTGTATGCAACTTAAAGAAGGCCTTGTATGGACTAAAGCAAGTTCAAATATCCTGGTATGCTAGACTTGATCGCTTTGTTGAACAACAAGGATTCAAGAGAGGAGTTTTAGGATGAAGAAAATCTGCCAATCACAGTAGTATACATGCACAACTTGACTGTTCGGAGAGACAATGATGAAATGAGTCATAACTCTTTCGAAGACATGTCAAAAGAATTTGAAATGTCAATGATTGGTGAGCTGTCTTACTTTCATGGAATTCAAGTCACTCAAACCAAAGCAAGTATGTTCATATTAGAATAAAAATATCTCAAGGTTATGCTTAAGCGATTTGGGATGGAAGAATGTTCCATTGTGAGCACATTGATGATTACAAGTTGCTAGCTAAGGATGATGAATATCCTATGGTAGATTCTATTCTTTATAGATTGATGAGCAGAGGTAATTTATATCTGACAACTTATCAACCATACATTATGCAAGAAGCTGTAATGGTGTAAATATTATAAAAAGCCCCTAAGAAATCTCATATACTCATTGTAAAGATAATACTCACAAACTCTAAAGGCACTCTTTACATTGGACTATGGTGAACTAAGAGCATAATTCCTACCTTAACAATGTACATTGATGTAGATTGGGTAGGAAGCATTGATGATTGAAAGAGTACCAGTGGGAATGCATTCTTCTTAGGAGTTTGCATTGTGTATTGGCTTAGTAAAAATCATCTATATCTCTCCCTAAAGCTGAAGCCAAGTACAAAGAAACAACATATTGTTGTACACAAATCCTATGGATGAATGAAGCCTTGAAGGATGTCAACATATAAAAAAGTTAGCCTATTTACATCTACTGTGATAATACCAATGTAATCAACCTCTCAAAGAATCTAATCATCCATTCAAAGAAACAACATATCATTATCAATTATCATTTCCTCCAATAACATGCTATAGAGTAGAACATCAAAATGGAGAATGTCAACACTAAGGAACAAACTGCAAATATCTTTAGAAAACCACTGCTTTGAGAAGCATTTGAAAATATTCCTCAAAATATGCAGGTCATCTCTCTTCCATCCCATTATACCATCCATTTTATATTGATGTCAAAGGGGGAGAATATGCAGGGGGAGTAGCACAATGACATGCGGAGCAGTATGAAGCCAAGGCGAGTAGGATTATTGCAGGGGGAGGAACACATGACGACATTGCTTCCATCAATAAAAAGGGGGTGATTCTTGAAAGAATTATTGTTATTGATGACAAAGGAAACAATAATTAAATAATAAAATAACATAATATTTTATATTACTTTAATATTTTTCCAACGAGTATCGACTTGTCACTTAACCCCTCATTGTTGGAGAGAATTCAAATTTACAAGCTAGAAAATCATATTTTTTTCTCTCCTCAAGTTGTCATACATAAGTAGGCCTCCCCAAGAGACCTGTATATTCATTAAATGGTCAAATGAGTATAAATATAAGTTATTCATCCTCCATTCTAGTTGTCCAACTCATCGAGAAAGACAGGAAGGATTTCAAACCTGAGGTAAATCTCATAGCTCGTGAACTTGGTGGAAAGTAAGAGCTAGAATTAATTTTTGGATCTAGTTTTGTTCGAGGATCTTTGTTTCCTTTTGAAGTTTTTTTTGTTGGATTCATTTCCAATCTATGAAGAAGACCTTAGCCTTTGGAACAAACATTCTTGAGTATAAATTTAGTGTTTTGAGCAGAAGTCTTGGTCACCTAACAGCTGAAATTTTGGTCATCGTGGAACACATGGTTTAGAATTAGGTTTAGAATTAGATTAGTCCCTACCCTCTAATATTTTTAGACCCCTTTTGTAGAAAACAACTTAAACACTATGGAGAAAACAACATTGGCCCTAAGGTAGTACAAATTTCAGACCTCAACAATTTTTGGCCCCCTATAACTCTAGGCCTCCTAAATTACTTGCACCTTAACATAATTAAGGATAGGATAATGGTTTTCTTGTATATGATACCTAATTATTATTTTTAAAGAATAATTGGGTTGGGACAATACATAAGAGAAGCTCTGGAGTAGACTTAAGACCATTATTGGAGCTCCCTTTTGGATACCTTGTTGAAAAATATTTGAAGAAGATTCTTGTGCATTCGTATCCTCAGATTTTGGAGAAGCATCTTTTGTATTCTTTGTATCATAGTTGAAGCTAGTTTCAAGATATTTTTGTTCAATCTTGAATCCATCATTGGAACAATATTTTAGAAGACTTTTTATACAAATGTTGAAGCCATCATTGGAGGCACTTTTAGAGAGCGTATTGTGTAGGCTTGAAACCTTTATTAGAGAAAGATTTAGAAGTCATATTGAAGCATATTTGAAGCATACTTGGAACTCAATTGGGAGTAATTTTTAGGCCTATTTGGGCGACATATTGCAGAATTAGTTGACATCTAGTTTATGTCGTTTTGAAGCAGTGTTTTTTGGTCCTTAAAGTTTTGAAGGTTGGAGCATGTTTCAAGGTTAGAGTCTTGTAAAAGACCTAGCTGGAGCCTGGGTTTGTTGAGAGAATTGGTGTCCTGATATTTGACCAAGTTGTTACTTGGATTAATTCAAGGTTGGAAGCTTGAAGGAGTAATATATTTTTGTGTACAAGTTGGAGCTTGTAATTTATTTTTCAGAGGATTGGATTCCTCATTATATTCATCAATAAAATAATTTTTGTTCTATTTATTATGCTCTAGTTTAATTTATGCTTAAAATTTTAACATCCATAATATAAGAATTGAAAGAAATATTGATTCACCCCCCCTCTTGATCTTTCCAACATTTCAATAAATTTTGATTCCTTTAAACACTAAAAGGGATCATTTGATTTTGTGACAGTCATTTAATTTCACTATAAATTACTACAACAATGGGTGTCAAAGCATTCTACAATTTTCATTTTTCGCTATATAGTCATAAAAAGACGAATTTGTTCTGATTTGTTAACATGGGTATATGTCATCTAGCTATAGTTTTTATGTTTTCATGCCCCACATATAAAAGATACATTTCATTTCACATTCCTAGTTTTATTTGCATGTATGATTAGTTCCTTTCCAATCACGGATCATTTTTCCCTCTATGTGTTTATCAAGCACTTTAGCATCTACATAGAACATGATATCAGACAAGAATTTTAATTTTCTTATCGTATTTTATACTCTAAGATTAATGCTTACACAATAGTTTTTATTTATAACATTACATAATGCATTTATTTAGTAGAGGTTCTTAGGGTGACTTAAGAGGTCTTAGGAGAAGGACGAATGTGTCATTAAGGGAAGATAGAAACAAATAGATTCAATTTTCCATACACTTTGATCGAAAAATAGAGTAGTTTAACTAGTTACCTTAGATAGGGAATATATACCTCCGTGGTTCTCCTCCTCCTCCTATTACTCAACATACTTCACATATTTCACCTCCTCCACACCACAACATTATGGAGATATTAGAAGCATAAGTTTCCACAAGAAAATCCCATGTAGCGAGATGGTTGGGATCCCAATCCCACAAAAGCAACATTTGATTTTTCCCTTTGGCCCACTATATCTCATCACCCAGTTCACCCTCTGATTATTGCACCTTAGTCTTCTTTTCTACTCTCACAATATATGTATTTTTGTGCTAACTAGCCTATTCACTTGCCTCCCCACATTGTTGTAAGCAAGCTTCATTTCTTTGTGTTTCCTATGCATTCCCTTTCAAAGGGTACATCTACACATCCTCACACTAGTACATCAGGAACATATGCAAATAGATAAATTTATTTATGAGATATGCACCTAAAGGTACAAGTAGAAAAGTGGAGTCAAGGTAAAGAGCAGAGGGAATATTCTAGTGGACATTGTGAGTTATCTTGATATCTTAGTTCTCTTTTACTTTATGGTTCAATTTGAATTTATATAGATAAGTTACAATTTACAATACATATTATATTTTTGGGATATCATGATTTTTTTATCATTATGTATTTTAATTATGCAACTATTTATAGGAGGCACAAAGTTGTCTTATATGCCTATTTATATTATGATGGGCGATGTGATATTTTCTGTGCATATTTATATGGTGATGGTATTTCTTAATGATGACATCGATATATATGATATATTTCCATAGGAGTCACAAGGTTCATGAAAGCATTTAATGAAGATAGACATGATCGGGGACCCCACCTACCCACATAATTTAAATAAATAAAATACTCCTAAACTCCTTCCCCCAAACCTAAAAAAAGGGTTTAACCTAATGAGGAGATTAATTATAAAATGGTTGTACTCTCCAACTATCGAAGGAAGATATAAAATCATCCATAGAGTACAGAAGGAGGGGATGGAAAAATAATAGTGAGGAGAGGCATGTGTAACTTCTAATTTTCCATTTTCCCTTGTTAGTTTTATTCTTGAGTACAAGGTATCACCCATATTGATGATAGAAGAATCATTAAAGGACTGACAAAAATGTAGTAAGAAAACCCATTTCATATCGATTTGATTAAGTCTTTTCTTTATCTGTTGAATTATTTCATGTTGTTATAATGTATGATATGCAATATATCAATGCTAATTGGTATACCTTCTGTATAATATCTCTCTAATCCAATCTTACTAGAGAGGTCCAAGTTTGCCTAAACATATTGTCTTGATTATTCTTTAGCATTTAGGTGTCTATGTATGAGTATTTAACATATTTAAAATTTTAGAATAGATTTCTAGTTTATATTTGCATAGGAATAGTCCAAATAAGTTTGTTATATTCTCCTATGGTCCCTTGTGGAAAGAAAAAAACAAGAGGAAGAATGTTGGTTATGTGTTATATTTTTTCCAGAACTAGCCCCACGTGCGAGGGTGGGGAGGTCACATGGTGGGTGATAGCTCCCCCTGTTCGTTTCCATGAGTGTAGGACCATGAGGAAATTTGTTTTGGATGTTATATTAGGTGGGCGAACCTACCTGTGGTTTTGTGCATGGTTTTTGTACATGGTTTTCGGCATCATGGTTTTTTTCCCATGTTATTTTGTAGATTCAGTCAAGGGAACTATTGGTATGTTCTAATCCAGGGTTAATTTCTTAGGGTTTATGGATGCTTCGACATGTATATATATGTATTGTAACATTGAAACGAATATAATGAAAAATCAATTTGGTAGTACCGGTTTTGGGATCTAGGAGAAAATATATGTTTTTATTTGTTTTATGTTTTATGCTCTCACCATTGTTTATTTTAGGTTTCTAGAATTTGTATGGAAGTAATTTTTGTACGAGGTTAAAACCTACACAATCTTTGTATGCAAAAATACAAATACGACACTAATGAATTAAAATGTGACAAATGTCTCATATCTCTTCCATCATCAACACACGCATCACAACTATCATCAAGACATCCCTTGACCATCAACAATGACATAGCTCAAAATCATTTACGCATTAATAACATCAAATCTTAGCGTATGCAAAAATGTCAAGAACTAACAAAAAACATATTTTCAATGAATCTAATCACTCATGGGATCAAACCCTAGCTCGTCAAACCAATTTTCCTTCACTCATACATCATCATCTAACTCATTAGCTTAGCAGTAACATTCTTTCATCATACTTGGGGATATGAAACATTAGAAACCACATATACATACACCAACAATCTAAGTAACCCTTACAATATTCAACTATTAGAATTATCAAGCACCAATCAAAATAATGATCTTCAACAACATACATCATAGTAACATGCACAACTTCCCTTAACATTCAAGATAATCATGGAAACAACCCCTATACTCTTTTAATACATTGTCATGAAGATTTATCACTGATGATATGCTTAGTCAAAACAAATAACCATCATTCAATACTACAAGAATACAAGCATACCGAAATATTGTCATAGTAATCTCTTCAACCTTTGCTTTCCTGTAAATGAAAATCCTAATGAAAAAATGATAATATCACACATAATAGGTCTTTGCCTTGTGCATTTAATAACAGAAAAATTTTCAAAACCAAAAAGTACATAAACATATGTTAATGCAGCGAAAAAGGAGCTACAAACAAGGAAAATCTCCAACCTCTACATGAAGAAACTGATCTGCGAATTCATTAACATGTGAACAATGCCAATAGTTAGTCACAAGATCATTAATACATGAAGATAAATCAAGACAAGAAGTATATTTTTTTTTCAAATAATATTTTATCACTGATCGATCTCAATCCCTACACTACATGACCATGTTCGACCCTTGCAATATCAAGGAAAAACATAAGCCATATCCATGAACCTCTGTCATACATAATATAGTTTTGATATCTATCATAAATTATGCATCTATCTTCTCTACAAAATAAACAGTGGTATCAAACACATACCATTCAAATATGAACTAAGCAATGTAAATAATCAACCATTTAAAAATCCCTTATGATAACCACGTAAGTATTAGATCAAATCTAATTATAGGGTCTATGTATTGTTAACTAATTGCACTCACTAGATGTGTATAACTATGCCAACAAAAGATATTTATGCATATCTCTGCAATGAACCTCATAATTGTCTTTCTAGTACAATATAAAGTCGTCTCTATCAGTCCCAACTATTCAAACTAGATTAGCCTCTGCAGCAAAGTTGTGGACGAGTAAATTTGTGCCTCAACTATCATACAACCTGTCAACCTCTGCAAAAAAAATCATTAAGAGACAAACAACAACCACATAAAAAATTCATAAGTAAATATTTTTGAAATAAACCTCTATCCTTTGTATTGATTTAGGCATTCATTTAACCCCTCCATCAAACTTTTCCATACACAATACCCTATAAGAAACACCTTTTCCTTTAGCAAAGAACTAATCTCTTTCAGTCATTATGTGATAGAATTTGGTCAATAAATCAAACAAAATATCTCTCCTCAAGAAAAAACATTAAGAAACTAGTTCATTAACATGGAATTCAATAGACATCAATCACTCAATCAAAGTAAGTGTGCATATACTCAAGAGATATTCAACAAAAATAGACTCTTTTCTTCACTACATTTGCATTTAATAAAAGGGCCACCAGCCAAAATAAGATATGTAATAAATAATGAACCTTCAATTATTAATATCTAGTGGGAATAAAAGGAATTATCTGGTGCCTGAAAAGACAATGTGCATGTTCATCATGAACCTTCAGAAATATAGACCATTCAATTATTAAAAAATTATGCACACTCAATCCTAGTATGGAGGTAAATAACACTTACTATCTACATTTCATATTATCTACATATCAATCCATGACTTGCACAAAAATCCTACAAAGGCTTACCATTTTAGATCTAGACATGTTAGATCATGGTAATTCGCACAATCTTCCTCCCATTACAAAATAAACAACCTAATTCAAAATAATACTTGAAGATTGTTGGTGCCATAGCCAATCCAAAATTTCACCCAAGGCTTGATTCCTAATTTATTTATAATTATATTTCCTTCCCATTATTGTAGGAAAATCCAAGGTATTTCTTAATGGTTTTGTTGACAAATTTGATTGCACATTGGATCAACCTTCTACACTAATACCATGGGAAGTTCATTGGTATTTCCTATACAAGAATCTTCATTACAACCATATGTCCTCCTAAAGAATACATTCACGTTGTTCCCATTAGTATCCTCATGCAGGTAAGGAATATTTTCACTATTCATACCTAACTTCGAGTGAGGATAGTTTAAATTGAGGAAAAAATGAAATACATTGTCTAGAACATTGTCATAATATTTCCTCACCTTATCAAGGCATTTCCAGACCATGTTCATGATCTAACCAAACATATTCCTCTTCCTGCAACTCTATTTTTGGCCACCAAATGGTCCAAGTTGACATATTGTGATGACATCATAGTGTAGATTATCATCAAGGGCAACACATTAATCCATAATGCAAACAATCTCCTTTTGTCAACTTAATGTCAACCTGCAACAAAACACTAAGTCCTTATTTCTCCCTTTGAAATGAAAGACAAATGGAAATACTAAGTTGAGAGAAGTACTTCCCCTAAAATTATCAACTTAAAAGTTGATGTGTCTCCTGCAATATGCCTCTCGTGTGGACCATTCTCCCCCTAAACACATACCGTGGTTACCAACACTTTGCTTCTACAATGTGCCTCTTAATGATATGAAATACAAGTAGAAGGTGTCATGGAGAAAAGACATGACTGTAATAAGAAAATATGACTGATATATTACTCTCTTATAAGAATGCCTAACACCAAGCAATGATTCTATGGACCCAATTTTACATCATTCACCCAAAGCAATAGGGCTATATGAATGTTATACATGAAAATACATGACTCTGACAACAAAGAACCCATACATGAATGAACTTGAGAACTTTTACAATACATACTAGAAAACATGGGTCTCTTCATAACCAATGCACAAAAAGATGAGACAATGATGATTCATGGTTAAAATGAACACACATGTCATCTCCTCTATGCATGATTGATACAATGACATATGACATTTAAGTAGTATCGACGAATGATGATATGTGCTCATGCAACAACAACAATATAAGTATAACAAAGGGATACCCTCAATACCTCAGCCATAAACAAGGATCTCAACAATAAAATATGTGCAACATATCAGTGTAATCTTGATGAAGACCTTTTGCAACATTAACAACCTCACAAGTGATCAAGTATAGAAGAAAAATAAGATTGATCAACAACATATCAAATACGAATCACCACAATGAACTAGAAACCACCATACTCCACATAAATATCTCCAACATAATGCTCTGATGACAAAAATCTATGGATATCCTCATCAATGAAAGTTCTTCCCAACAGAAATCAAAACATCAATGAAGAAATGTAGGAAAATTGTTATATACAATGGCAATATTATTGAATGTGGCAATGAGGAACCATCAACACATGATGAACTCAACATATAGGCATTAGTTACATACTCCTCACCCTATGATAACTCCTGCAATAAACAAATGTTAGATGTAGCATGTTCTTCCAAGAAGTCTTTTCCCTTTCTATAGGTAAGGGACCATAATTGCACCAGTGAATCATTGAAATAGTAGAGACATATGAGATTCTTCCCCTGAACATGTTCCATCTTCTCCTAAATAGAATAACTTTACTAGATGCAATATTAGGTCCATAAATCCTATGCATCAAAAGAATAGGTATAGTTAACAAACACACGAGGTCATCATTAAATTTGGACTCGTGAAATAACAAACATGTATTTGTTCCCCTAAGATCATACACATCTTTCCAACAAACTAATGTTGTGGACTTGATTTTCATGATGCCATCACCTGCTTCACATTCACTTCTGTAGTCCTTTTATAAATATGCGTCAAGTACAAAAAAAATGCATTGGGGACTATCTTCCCCTACTTTGAATCTAAAGAGGATGAGACTTACGTTCTATGTATGCCCAAAATTTTCTTTAGTACATATACTTCATCTTCATTTATGATTCATTTCGCTATTACCTCTCTAGTGCCCTTCTATAATTTTTCATCTTGTTAAGGTAAATATAACTACATGCCCTTTATCAATTATTTGACCCACACTCAAAATGTTATTCTTTAGCCCTTTAAACAATGATACGTTAGTTGCTTCTATATTTTTAACATCAATATCATCTCTACCCTTTCCTATTACCTTTGTTGGTGCATTTTTTCTAATAATTAATTCACCACCCTTTAATTTCATAAGAGAGGTAAATATTCTCTTATTTAAATACATGTGATGAGAGAATTTCCTATTTATATAACATTAATCTTCTTCTTCTAGTGTACACAAGGAAAGGCCACACTTCACATGTTTCTCTTCCCTTTTCTTGATATGATGGATGTTGATGAATTCATCTTCTTTGCTTCTGTCGATTACTAGATTCTTATCCAGTTGCTTGTCTTGGATAAGTTCTACTTGTTATTTAAAATTTTTAAACGAATTCATTAAATTGGTCCTACATTCTTTTGATACATGTATGAATTTATTGCATGTATAACACCTTATGTGACCTGAGAAGGGGGAAAGAGAATTATAATATTTATGCTTCATTTTTATACAATAAATAGATTTATGACCAAATAAATTGAACGGGAAAAAATACCCTTTAGACAAACTTGAGTACCCTCGGAACTAATGATCTTCCTATGGAGAGACTTTTTACTCGAGGTCTAAACAATATGCTTCTACAATGGGCTAGAATGTGTCCAAATTTGTGACAAATAGAACAGTCAATATAATTGATTAAGGAAGAGAATGAAATTTTATTTCTATTTCCACCATACTCATTCAGAGAAAATGATTTGCTTCGAAAAAACACTTTTATTAGTTGCTGGTTTAGTTGCCTTCTTAATTCTTTACCAATATTTTTAGAATTTTCTTTGTTGTCCTCTAAACTTCCTACAAAAGCTTGTGAGCACGATTCTCACTTCAAGGTTCCAAGAAAAACAAGAGCTTATTTTATGGAGGGATACCTTTGACTATTACGAAGGTTGTCCAATATATTGGTATTATCTTGAAATATTAAGTGTTTGTCTTTTTCTACTAATTTACCTTTAAATGAGTTTACCTCATCGTATTTTCTTCTTTGTGACTTTTCCAACTCTCTTCTTAACTTCATAATTTCTTATTTAAGTCCATTTTCTTGTTATTCAAATACTTGAAGTATCTCCTCATTTCATTTATATCACTTTTCTAGATCATATTCTAGATATATGATCTCACCTTCAAGTCCTTTACAATATTGCTTCCTTTCATTGAATTTTTAGTTATTCTTGTATTACTTATTGATCCATCATGTTATTTGTTTTCATATACCTAGATCGTAACCTTAAGACTGTCAATCCTTTTCAAATTAGAAGCAAGTCTTCTTATAAGTTTAAATACTTCCTGTAAACTCTATTCTTCTAAATAAATGACTCCATCTTATATGATGAAGGTTGTTTCGTGGATAGAATCCTCTTCTGATGGGCTATAATTTTCTTCTATAGATACATTGGATGTTTCGAAATTAGTATTACCTGTCATTTTACTTAATGAGCAAGCTGTTTCCTTTATTATATTTCCCTCTTCTTCATGGATTGATTTCAGTTTATCATACACTTCCTTCATGGTTTCATAGTGCATAATTTCCTTAAATTATGAATTAGGTAAGCTATTAAATATAGTACATAATGCCTAACCATTCCTCTACATTTCTTTATCACATGGGGGAGTTTTAGTATAACCCTTAGAAACTAAATGAAAAAAATCAAATTCGAGGGAAATTATCCTATACTTCATCCTTTCTTTCCAATCATGATAACTTTCATTAATGAGTACAAGCATACCTTGATTGTCCATAGTTACCGACATGACTTGTTTCACTATTGATTATCCTTGGTTGATAATTACAAATACTTCTAATACATGTGATACATCATTAGCACTGTCACAACCTTCCTAAGTTAAATTCTTCATTTGAGTTGTCTTCCTTTAATGGTTCCTTCCCATGGTGCCCTATCTTCTCTCAAGCGATTAAGATTTACTAGAAAGACCTACTATGATAGCAATTATTAAAAATACTGGGGAGGCAATGAATTAGTATTTCATGCCAGATAAAATTTTACTTTGTTTATACTTTTATTTTCAATGTTAATTCAGCCATAATTTCATTAATAACACATTATGAAGTAGATCTATGCATATGCAATAAAACATGAGTTGTATTAAACACAAGGACATATAAACCATAATAATGTACCACATCATCAATACATAGGAATACCATATTTTTAGGTAGAGAACCCAACTAGGAAAAACTACCACTATTCTAATCTTTGCCTTCTTCTGATTATTAGTAAAATTTCTTATTACATCTTTTGTTGGTGCATAATCTTACCAATGCACATGGCCCTACCTACTAGAGGTTACCACCTTCTTTTCTTTATCTAGCTGCAACAAGAAGGAATTTACTACTCCCTAAGAAAATTTACCGACTACCACTAAAAGGAAGCTACCACTCCCTCACTGAAGGATCCAACCCTCAGACAGTTTGTAGACAAAATTTCAAAATATTTCACACTTTCTCCACTTGACTAAACTACAAAATAAATCCTGTAAGCCACATTTTATCCAATTTTCAAATTGGACCCCCACATACAATTCTTCTGAAGATATCAAAACCTTTCTACAGCAAGCTTTTGATAAACAATAAAATATGATAATTAAAATATGAAACCTTATCTCATTAACTTGAATACAAATACAAATGATCTAATTGGCACATCCCTTGAAAAGAAACTTTCAACAATATAAAACCCTCTCTGTAGCAATTACAATCTATGTATGCAAAAACATAATTGTTAGACCAATACATTATCATGTCACAAATTTGTTGTGTACTTTCCATCATCAACACACTCATATCATCTATCATCAAGGCAACCCTTGAATTTGAACAGTAAAAAATCTCAAAACCCTTTATACAACAAGAATATGAAACACTAGATTATGCCAAATTTATCAAGCACTAGCAACAGACTTACATTCAATGACTCTGCTAACTCATGGGATCAAACCCTAACTCATCCAAACGTTTTTGCTTCACTCATACATTTGGATGTAACTCAACAAATTAGTAGTAGCATTCTTTCATCATACTCATGGACGTGAAGCACTAACAACCATATATACATACCCCAAGAATATGAGTAAACCTAGAAATATTTAATATGTTAGTCTTATAAAGCTCATGTCAAAATATCGATATTCAACAACATACATCATAGCAACATCCACAACTGCCCCTTAGAATTCAAGCTAATCATGGAAACAATCCCTATACTCTATTAAGACATGATCATGTGTTGGCATTATGACTAATGTATCGCATTATGACTTATGTGGCATCCTTGATGGCAACCTACTTGATGAGTTGTCCTTTGATGGAAACCAAATTTATACAGATGTCAATAGGATGTTTCTACAGATGTGACAGAGATTTTGGACAAAGGGATACCAGTTCAAAGGTAGAGGAATTGCAAAGATGAAATTTCAATAAGTATACTTGAGTTCTGTTAAGAAAAGTGATGTACACACACGGGTATGAAGAAGCAAAGGCATGTATAGTTTTTGCACCATGGTATTCTAAATACCAAGGGTCCTTACCATGGTATTTCCCTATGGTATTGAGCCAAACAATGGATGCTTTTATCCCATCTAAGAAAACCATCAGCTGGAGTATGGTTTTGACCGATGGTATTGGATAAGGGCTAAGCTATATAAGGAGATGAAGATCAAAGTGGTAGATGTGTGCAAGTGATGAATATTTTATGAATAGTTAGATATGAAGTACGTATCCATGTATTGGGATGTTAATATTTTTCTTGATCTAAAACTAAGTATGCACCCAAGAATTTGATGATGGATCAAATCCAATAGATATATGATGACAATCTTGATTATGAGGTGATTTGATATGTGTTGATAATGTCTTGATGCATGATTTTTCTATGTATTCTAAGATCTAGGTATGTTAGAAGTTTTGTGATGCAATAAAGGTTTGTACCAGTAATTGCATATTTGTACGCAAGTTTTAAAACATAAAATGAGCATATACACATGTATTTGATACTGGTAAGTTGCATATATATTATGACCTATACGTAGGTTTGTTTCCTGAAAAGTGCATATACATGAGGGATTGTTTTGAGGAAAGAACATATAGAAAATAGGGTTTTTATGAAAAGGATGTTTGATTACTTTAATCAGGCTTGTTATGTTTCTTCTGTCTACCAATGAAGTCTTTCTTGATGTCTTGAGCTTAATATTAATGTTTAAAAGATGAATTGACTAATTGAAAAATGATGAAGATACTAGTTGTTGGTGATTGAAGATCAGTGATTGTTCTATGATTATTTGATAATGATGTAGTAAATCTATGTATGATTTAGTGGTTGATTCAGAGTGATAGGGGTTCATTTTTTAGGATTCAGTGGTTCATTTTTAGGTTTCATTGGCTTAAGATATATATGCGAGTATTATTTATGAAAAGCGTGTACACAGACGGATTTTATACTATAAAGTAGTGTATCTATTTTGATATATGGTTGATAAGGGTTTGGAGTAACAAAATCAGGTTTGTATGATGTGCAGTATCTTTATCTGTATTCTGGTTCTAGTGATCTAGCTTTTTTGGTTGTTTAAGCCTGGGTTTCAGTTGATTGGTTGAGTTTTGGTTGATTTGGTTGATTTAGTGATTAGGTTTCAATTGATAGTCGATTCATTTGGGCTAGAGATTGGTTGTTTCAAATGATGATTGAGTGATTTTTGTAGTAATCAATTTCAGTTTTGATATTTTGTTTTGGGATAAAATGTTGATAGTGCGTCCGGTTTGAAAATTTGATGAAAAATGGCCTACATTTTTGATTTGTTGTATCAGGTGGATCTAGTATTAAAATTTATGAAATGTGGTCTCCGAAGGTGTTGAAGGTTAGAGCCTTCAATGAGGGACTTGAATCCTCCTTCTACTGTGTTGTAGAAGCTAGAACACCCTCGAAAAATTTGGGTTGTAATCAAATTTCGGAGCCTACTGTGGATCCTGTGATTAATCGTTTCTTATTCACATATTGGTAAGTTGATGATCTCAAGCTCCCCTTTCCAATATTAAGAGTCGTTCACGCTTTTATATTTCTACAAAATCTACCATCTTTTGGGGATGGGGATTATTGCTTGTTATGCAAACGGAACTTTTTTTTCTTCAATGGGAAGTTTCCCCAGCCTCCCTTACCATTTGAAACTGTGCAGTGGTTTTCTCTAGTGCCCTTCCCTTAGCTGGAACCCACTATCTTAAGAAACTATGTAGTTTTGTCCCGCAGCTACGCAATCTGCCTTACATCCTAAAGCTGTGCAGATGTGTCCTCCCAGGGACTCATCCTACATCAATGTCTTGCATCCTAAAACTACGCAATTTTTTCGGTCAGTTGTGTTGTCTGCCTTGCATAACAAATCATCATAGAGGTTTCCTCCCAGGACTTCATCCCGCGACAGTGCCTTGCATACTAAAACTGTGTAGTTTTTCCCATAGCTTCTAAGTCTACCTTACATCCATAAAATGCACAAATTTTTCCTCCTAGGGCCTCACCACACAACAATCACTTCCCACTGAAACTACGTAGATGTGTCTCTCAGTGATCACAATAAGGATGCCATGCTACAGGGATCTCAAGGAGCTAAGGAGTAAGATATGCAGACCAAGGAACCCAAGGTATGATAGAAGATTAGGACCACATGATGACTCCAACTGATGCATAACCATTTGGAGGGTAGGTATGAAAAAAAAGTACATATTTTGAAAGACATCTCTTAGTGTATCTTGAAGGAGTTCTTATCATTGTCATATCAGTATTTCTTCAATGATGTGCATAGTTGCAAGCACTCAAAGTCATTCCATGTCTTTCCTTTACGTGCCTTTCTCCTTTTCACTTTCGAAGCCAATTGTCACCTTTTGGCATTGTTGAATTGAGGCTTCTGTGAACCATATCAAGTTTATGGGAGATTTTTCAGCGTAAATCACATGATATTTCATTTGTCAATGCGTTTCGAACCAACCATTGTGGTTCATTGTCAGGACAAGTTGAAGAATCAGATCTAGTTTGCATGTTGAATGCTTTATCATGCTTGTGATCTTTTTCTCGTGAGTTCAAAGATTTGTCTTTGTGTTTTCCTAGCTATGTGAACATCTATCATACTCACACACAAAGTTATAAGCACTATTGCACAAGTGTCATCATGGCTGTCCAAAGGTCTATCCCAAGTGTCGCACTTGTCGCTTTCAGCTCTAGACAATCCCACAGAGGGTCATGCTTTTCTATGTTTTCATGGTGGTCAATTTTGTCATGTTGTAAAATTACAATAAGTGTGTGATCACAATCTTGAGAAATTACAAGTCCACTTGCCTCTCAAACTTAGCCATTTTCCTGAAAATCTCTTGACAAAATAAATTCACCTCATTGGGCCATGACTGAGATGCACTATAGAGTCTCAGCCCTTAGTGGTGTTGCTATGATTCCTAGAACTGTGTAGTGATTTATGTTGTCCTCCGGGTCAGTTGCACAGCACAATCCCAGAAGTGAGTAGCATGTCTTCCTTCCTATAACTGTGTACAAACTACCTCATTGCCTATCTAAACTATGCACTTCACAAAAAAAATCATAAATCCTCCTTCCTTCTTGCTAGAACCACACATTTCATAGAGACCTGAGCCTACACTACTCCCAAAAATTACGTAGAGTTGTCCTCCTAAAGACTTCCATCAACCTGGACTCACTGTTCTCAAAAAATGTGTAGAGTTGTCCTCTAGTCCCTTTGTTCTCCAGCCTTGTCCTTCCTCTGGAAACTACGTAGAGGTGTACCTTAGGGTGCCACCTTGAAGCTTCCATTGGTGTCCTTCTCAGTGAAATCATGCCTCCCAGTGGCCTCTGCACAGTTTTCCTTGACAATTAAGATTGTGCCCCGAAGTTCCTTGTCCAAGCTTGCACTACACTCTACGCAGTCTCAGTGATCAACCCTCCTCAATGTCACTTAGAACCATGCAGTACATATTTACTAGGCCCTCTCTTAGCCTGTCATCTGTCTTGGGCCCGAAACAAGGAAAGTAATGCATCATTCTAGACTAGGAAGTTTTGGATTTGATTTCATCTCTTCATGAGTGAATTGTAAGAATAGGTACACTGATAGATCATGGTGAGACAATGAATGTTAGGTCACTATAATACTAGTGATTCCCCCATTACTATTTTCATTGTAGCCCTTATTCTTATTATTGTGGCCCTATTATCCGCATATTGTTATTACTGTTTCCCATAGAAATGCACCATTGTTTTTATTGTGCCCTTATGTTATCACTATTATGTCGGCTTGATTAAATTGTGACCCCTTAGACTCCTAAATATAGAAGGGAGGTTTAGTCATTTGTATCATCCAAGAATTATTCATTTATGTAATGTGAAGGAGGTTTCCCCCTCTAAGATGTTGAATTATAAGGTGTTGATCTAACTTCTCTATCTTTTTGTGAGCTGGTTTCATAACATTTGGTAGCAGAGCTTTGGATTCTAGGGTTTTGCTACTCCAAATAGGTCATTGTGGCATTTTTGCTATAAATTTTTTTCTGCGACATTTTAGAAGCTATAAAAAAAACCCATTTGAGTTGAATTTCAGAGCTTGTCTTGCTATATTTTCAGAGACATGATCTGAGGAAGTTAGGTTTTTTTGAAAACTCCTGAACTACATTCCAAACAGGTGACCTGGGGAAAATCGTCATAACTTTTCTTCTGAGCATCAGATTGAAATTTATTCAAAAGTTTCAGAAAGAGGATGGCCTATAGTTTTTGGCATATCAGTTTTAGGTACTAAGGTCGAAACAATGACACATGGCACTTCATACAAGTTTGCTCTACTGAACTGGTCTATAATCAGGTCACTGTGGTAGATGTGGCATAAATCTTCCTTGGAGAATCCAATATTGATCAGAATTTTGGGGTTAGAAATAGGACTCAAATGTCTACTGTAGGATGCAATTTTAAATATTTGAGATCCACAGTTACAGAGGTACAATAGATTCAATATCGAACTCTTACAAAGTGAAAAAAAAGGTGTGTAGTTTTCTTAAAATTTTGCATAAGATTGGTTTGAAAATTTAATTTGAAGGAATTCAAAGGGAACAATGAAGAATTATTAGCATCAATTGATGCCCCGAAGAAAGAAAATGGAAACACCTAGTACACAACCTGAAATCTCTAGCATGACTCGTGAAGAAGAGGAAGAAATTCAACATGATATATCAAAATTACAAGACCAAGTACAATGAATTTCACTCTCACAAAAGGTAACTGAAGCCAAGATGAATGGTGTGGAAGCTAATATGGATGGCGTACAAGCTAAGATGGATGGCATGGAAGCTAAGATGAATGGCATGGATTTTAGGATGGAAGAATTGAAGATAAATTTGAATAAGTTGCTATAAGAAATGGTTACTAATGGTGAAAGGGTAGTAAAGGAAATTCATGATGAGAACAAAATAAATGTTAATCATGATTTCATAGAATCTAATGTTGGATTGAAGACCCACCATGTTCTAAATATCGCTATGAGGAAGTTTGATGGCAAGGATCCTAGAACATGGATACTACAAATGGAGCAATTTTTCGATCTCCATAATGTACAAAACACACAAAAGGTACATATTGCAACTTTATATTTGGAACCAAACCAGTTTGTATGGTATCAATGGCTTTTCTCTTGTAAAAAAATTGTCACTTGGGAAATTTTTATAGAAGAAATGATAGCACATTATGAGGATACAAAAAGCAACACCATTTTTAGCCAATTGATAAATCTCAAACAAAAGGGTTCAATGATGGAGCACATGTAGGACATCCAGGAATTGACATAAGGGTAAAACATATTCCATAGGAGCATAGGATTGATGTGTTCATAGGGACTTTAAAGGATAATATCCAAGATGAGGTTTGCCTTTGGGAACCTGATTCATTGGAGAAGGCATTCAGGTTAACAAGAAAAATGGAAAGCAAAATTATGGCAACCAGGAAGCCTACCACTCACAACTACAAAGATGGAAGTGTTTTTGCCCCTAGCCTTCCACAAAATACAAGGTTGAAACCAAAATAATTGGAAGAAAAAAGAGAAAAAGGGCTTTGTTACAGTTGTGATAGAAAATACACTAAAGGTAATAAGTGTGCTGAGAAGAAATTATTCTACATAGATTATGAAGAGGAAGAAGAAAAGTAACAAGAAATGTCAAAAGAAGAGGATATACTCCTAGAAAAAAACCCTAGATAAAGAAGAAATGAATCCGACCATATCTTGTAATGCATTGGTTGGAATTACCACTCCTCAAAGTATCAAGATAGAAGGACATATCAAGAAGAAAAAGTTAATAGTGTTGATTGATTCGGGAAGTACCCATAATTTTATTCATTGTAAGATAGCCAAGGAATTGAATTGCTTCCTATATCCAGCAACAGAGTGTCAAGTGATGGTTGCAAGTGGAGGAAGTAGAGGGAAACTTCGAAGTCTGGAGACAGACAATGATATCTCCATACCAAGGGTCGAGTGAAGAGATGAGGAATAAATGTTCGTCAGCAAAACGTTCCTCATAAACATTATCCTCTCCACAAGGCAGCTTAGAAATTAACTCGGCGAAACCCATGGATTTCTTAGACTTGGGAGACAAGAAATCGAGATCAAATTCTTGCAAAATGACTATCCATCGATTATATTTTCCCCCAATCACTCGCCTACTGAGGACAAATTGAAATGGATTGACCACCACTAAGACAAAAGTTTTGCGTTGGAGGATATAATGACGGAGCCGTTGGACGACATGAACAGCTACCAAAGCCAACTTCTCAACCAGAGAATAGTGAAGTTCAAGGCGTATTAAGCCTCAGCTCAAATAATAAATCACATGCTCTGTGAGAGCATCGTCTTCCTGAACGAGAACCATACCAATGGTTGATTCTGCTACAACGAGATATAAAAGGATGTCCCTACCATAATCCGGTGGACTCAAAAGCAGGGCAGAGACTAATGCCTTTTTCAAAGCATCAAACGACCGCTGCGCAAAGTTGTCCCGTACAAATGGAACTCCTTTGCGTATCAAACGCATAAACCCTTTAGTGATCTTGGCATAATTCGCTATAAACCGTCTTAGGAAATTAGACTTCCCTTGAAGACTTTGAAGTTGCCGAATTGAGGACGGGGGAGGCAACTGAACTATTGCCTCAACCATGAAGGGATCAACCCGAATCCCTTCCTTTGACATGATGAACCCTAATAACCGACCTGACATAACCGCAAAAACGCACTTGTTGGGATTCAACCAGATTTTATAAAAATGACATCACTCAAAAACCAATCGAAGATGGCTAGGGTGATTAGTTCTCTTTCGAGAATGAGTAGCGAGATCGTCTAAGTATGCTTCGATGATATGTTTAATGTCATGGAAAGCATATGACATGGCCCGCTGAAAAGTGGCTCCAGCATTTTTAAGACCAAAAGGCATCTTTCTGTATGCAAAGGTACCCCAGAGACATATAAAGGTTGTCTTATGTTGATCTTCAGGATGGATAGAAATTTGATTATAACTGAAAAAACCATCCTTGAAGGAAAATATCTCATTACCCACACACTCGTCAATAATCTGATCGATGAATGGTGTGGGGTAATTATCTTTTGGATAGGCCTTATTTAGGTCTCTAAATTCGATGCATACTCGGATTGTTCCTTGCCTTTTATCCAGAGGGACTAGATTAGAAACCCAATCTGTAAGAGGAACAGGGTATATGAAACCTGCCTTGAGTAGCTTCTCTAATTCAGCTTTAATAGCTGCTGCTTTCCTAGGATTAACCGGCCGAAGCCTTTGACGAACTAGTTTGGCATTTTCATATGTCTTGATCTCATGTTGAACTATAGATGGATCAATGCCAGGCATTTCTTCATAAGACCAAGCGAATACATCTTGAAATTCCTTGAAAAGGTCAGTGTAAACTTGAATATCTTTAGGGGAACATTCAATTCCGATGAAGATATTCTCTATTACATTAGGGTCCCTAGAGATGTTTATAGATATTGTTTTAGAAATCACCGACATATTACCTTCAGCACGAAAGTGTGTTAGAGCCAAAGGATTTGACATCGTACAAAAATCACTAGTAAAGAGCTCAGGGAACCTAGACTCTACTTTCTGCAATGGAGGAAGAAAATATGAACGATGGTGTAAGTCTTCCCAAGGTCGATCTACATGCATCGTTACTTCGAGGATTACTTCTTCAGACGATAAAACTATATCTAAGTAGTCCAGGGCAGAGGTAGAATCAAGGGTCCAGGCCGGGGCCACATCACCATCTAGCTCCTCCTCAGAAAAAGGAGTAGAGTGGTCGTCTGCAGAGTCAATGATAGACTGGTATCTCAACTCAACTGCAGACATAGGGAATGCCATTCCATTAACTTGTCCTTCATCTAATGTGGTCGTAGGTGAAGGCAAGGTCCAAGGGTCCGTAAAATAATGAGTTCGGAAGAACTATTTTTTAGGAGTCTCCTTAGATGATGAAACGACATTGATTCTAGTAATAGGAGAGGGAAGATCAAAGGTACCCATCAGTGAGGAATACATCCCAACTCCAAGATTCTCAGTAGGTAGACGAGGGTTATCCCCTAAAGGATCAGTAGAGTCAGAGATTGCCTGGGGATCGACTGGACAATAATCCAATTGATCAACCTTAACAATTTTGCCTTCATGAGGAAAGCAAATGAGACGAAACAGAGTCGAAACAACGGCGTCCATTTCGTATACCCAGTTCCTTCCTAAGCGGAGATTGTAGTCTAGGTTAGCATTAATGACTTCTACTTCAATGTTAGTGACCTTCCCCCCAACACATATGGGAAAGGCCGGGATAATCCCATGCGGTTTATGGGAATGACCATAAAATGCAGTCAGGACGGTAGGTGAAGGAACAACCGAAGGTGATCCAATAGCCTTCCAGCATGACATGGACATGATGCACATGGAAGCTCCTTCATCAATAACGGTACAAAAAATGTTAATTTTTTGGTATGTAGAATTTATTTGGAAAGCCATATGATGAGGGAGTCTCTTTTTAACATTTAACATGTCGAAAGTGAGCACTAAAGAGTTATTTGGATCAACTACCCTAATCGCGGAAGGTAAAGCACTTCGTTGAGCTGGACACGACTAGAGAACCTCTAAAGAGGACATCGCGCATAGACTCTCGGCTAGATCCTAAAAAATGGAGCAGTGTTGGGCAGCCCTAGCATTAGGATTAATAGTCACGCGTTTAGCGGAACCTTTTGTTCTCCGTGGTATAGTCTCGACAGGGGGTCGCTCAATATAAAGGTCGTTATTTCTGGGAGCAGTCTTGTCCTTGGAAGTTTCGGCTTCACTGTAATCATGTGACCGAGTGGCCACATGGACATTGGAACCCATCATGAAAACATTTTATGACTTTTCCCCTTCCTGGTTGCCCCCTGCAGAGGTTCCAGTGTTTGAACTTGGGCCAGCAAGAAGTTGTTGCCCTTGGAGAAAAGGGTTGGTTAACAAAGCCTAAGAACTAGATGTCCCTTGCTTCGCTAACAAGTACTGAGTGTCTTCAATCTTGGGCAGAGGTGAGTTAAATGGTCTCCACCGCATAACTTGCATGGAAACTTGACTTTCTTTTTAGACTCATTTCTACCACCACCAGCATTATTGCTATGATTATTTGCATTAGTCTTCCCATCTTGACTCTTTTTCTTACCTCGTCCTTTCTTCTTCCCATTGGAATTTTGATTTTCTTTGGGGTTGGATTGGACGGCATTAATCAAAGAGGGTTGGGAAGACGAGGGATTAGACGATGTGACTTGGTTGTTAGAAGCAATTTGTAAAGACAACTGTTGCAATTGGCTCAACAGGTTCACCGCATTTGTGTCTACCGATCCAATGATATCATCCACATGGGGGCCTGGATTCGACTTGGCTATATCAACCTGAGACCCAGGAGCATCTGGCAAGATTTCTTGAAGGATCCCAGACTCGAAGTAAATCAATTATAATTGTTGGGCCCTAAAAATAGCTTGCTCCTCAGAATAGACTCCGGACATGGAGACATCCTTAGAGATTTCAGGTTGTAAAGATTTCAAAAACCATTCGAGACGATATTCCAGAGGGATTTCAGCTTTAATGAGCCTCTTTCTCCGTCTCCATTCCTGAATATGGTCAGAAATGTGAGTTGCCTTGTCCTAACAAAAAGTGGCCAGAAGTTCAGTTCCGGCATCATAACGGACAGGTAACTGGAAATGATTTAAGAAAATAGTAGCTAAGTCAGCGAAAGATGTAAAGCTGCCCCCTGGCAACTCTATATACCATTTGGCTACATTACCAGTCAAGGTGCGTTGAAAAAGTCTCAACCTAATTGAGTTGTCAATAAGGGAGTTTGATGAGCACCACAAATGGAATGTGGCTACATGGTCGCCTAGGTCTTCACCGCCCTTTCCTTCGAATTTTGGAATATCCGAAGGGAGTTTGGTTGGGACCGGGGGCCAGGCTAGGTTGTAGTTGATTGGATCATTTGTTATATTTGTGAGATCTGGCAAGTTCAAAGTTGCTAGAAAAGGAATCCTAGGAGGACCTTGGGGTTTCCACTTGGACTGGGCGGAGTTCCCAAAGTTCTGAAAAGATTGGCCTAGATTTTGGAAGGCACCAGGCTACCCAAAGTATCCAGAAGAATCGGCTGAACCAAAAGGTAAGCCTTGTGATCCAGCAAAACTCGAAGTTTGACCAACTCTGGCCGCAAAACCTCCATAACCGGAGAAGCTTCCTCCTAAATGATTATAAAGAATGGATAACCCCTAATAAGGATTCCAAGCAAAAGCTAAGGGAGGAATACTTCGAAACGAACTAACTATGGAGTACGACCCATTCCCTTGTTGGCCGCAAAATGGATTCCTAGTTCCCATGCCACTAACCGCAGGGTTAGTCCAACCTTGAAAAGGATTGCTGCTTTGACCTGTAGAAGAAAAAGGCATAGATCCTACTATCAGGTTGGAATGTGGTATATGACCACTTCCAAAAGGAAAACCCTGAAATGAAGCTAATCCACCTATCATGGATGTGGAGGCACTAAACGGAACTGATGGAATACCTAGTGAATGGGTGCCAAATGGGAAGAATCAAGTACTAAAAACATTGGCCTAGGCATTTCCACTCATAGAGGGAATGGAGGTAGACCCAGCTGAAGATATGCTAGCAAAAGACCCAAATAAAGATGCAGAGGGGATGGAAATAGTTCCTCCCCCTTGTACTATTGTTGGAGTCTGCATAGTTATAGCACTTGTAGTAGAAGCCATGTTTCGAGTATTGGTCATCAAAGGTAAGTGCGTAATGTGACCTGGACTTGACAGTGTATGCATCGGAGTCCCAACATATCATAATACTTCTAGATAACTAGAAGGTAAGGGAGAATTCAGAGTCGCTAATGACTCTTGAACTTCTTCTACTTCTATGTTATCTTCTGTCTGAAAGAGAACTCGAGAAAGAACTGGAGTGTTCCTGTCTTGTTCTGTAGAAGTACCAGCCTATTCTGAAGACTAATGCCCCTGAGAGGAGGATCAATCCCTGATGCGTCAGCTGCTATGGGTTGAAACCCACCGGCAGTATTACCTCTGCGCCTTCTGGGAGAAGGTTATAAACTTTGTGGTGAAAGACCATGAAGTCTTCGAGACCTTCTAGGTGATCGGTTAGCCACTTTGAATTTTTTTATTAAAGATCTAGCTAAAGACTAAAAAATTTGAAAGCTAGGCCAAGTAGGAGAACAGAGCACACACTAAAAGTCCCTAAAAGATATCAGCCAATCAAACAACTTTCGAGTATTTCCGCTCCCAGTGATGAGGACTGGACACCAAAATACAAGAAAGTGAAGTAAGGGGCCTTCTGAAGATAGTCTGGGATAATGACGGCCCAGTCCTATCAGCAAAGGTAACAGAGGAAGTTATGCTGACCTCCTAACAACAGCCTGCGCCGGTGCAAGCCCCCAAGCTTCGCAAGGGTGCCCTCCAGTAGTACCGTTGAGAGTGATACAACATCGACCTCAGGTTCCATAGGGTTCCCCTCCGCAGCCACCTGTGTAGATCCCTAGGAGTAACAACTAAGTTTACCAACTTGTATCAGAAGCCAGGCGCATAGTCTTGAGGTTAGATCCGACAAGTAGGAGAGGGGGTATCTCTCTCCCCTGTCTTCAAGAACCCTCGTGCTCAACTCCCAGATCTGGAGCTTTCCTGGTCTCCCTAACGCTATTGGATTTTCACTCACTATTCAGAATCCCATGTTTGACAGTTTAAATGGCCTTGGAGAGTTATCTCTCCACTCGCCTAATCCAAGGCCCTAAAATATCCTAAAACGTGTTGGTGTGTCTAACTTGACAATTATAAAAAGTTCTAGTATATTTTAATTAGTACTTGTTTTTAAATGGGCTATTCTTTAAATCAAGGGATAAGCAAAAGTGAAACTAGTGGTGTTTTGACGCAAAAGAAACTAATAAAAATAAAACTACATGAAAATGCATTTGTTTTCGTTTTTCGATGAAAAGAAATTTCTACAGGGTTCAGAGGAACTTCAAGAAAAACAACAATTTTTCTTTTCTTCTCTTTTACTCACGCTTCAGACTCATGAAAGTTAACAAAACTATGGATGCCTAAAAATATGTGCAAATCTATCCTAATGCAATGAGTACATGCTGATGCAAGACTTAAGACTACTCTAAATCAAGAAATGAAAGTTACTTGTTTATCAATTTTTATTTTGCCACTTAAAATGTTTAGATGGAATATGAGTTGCTACCTTTCATTTCATCTAAACACTAAAAAAAAGTTTCAAGACAAACAAAAATGCACTTTCATTCACTAAAAGGAAACCAAATCAAAACAAAGTTCAAGAAAGAAAAACCAAGTTTTTCAAAAAGTTTTCTTCAAAAGCAAAAACAAAAACGTCTTTTCAAAAATTCTCTCAACAAGACTAAAACTTTATGATTTAAGAATAGGCAACAAACACTTTTGCAAGTTGACAGCACACAATGGATGGAAACTCGACAAAAAGAAATGTGTTTAAAGATTCTCTTAACAATCAAAAACAGGAATGAAATCTTTGGCAACAAAGACCAAAATATCAAAAAGACAATTTTCAAGAAAGTGTCAATCCACAACTTTCATAAAACAAGAAAAGTAGATGGTCACAAAAACCAGTTTTGTCAAGGAAACAAAAAGGTCACCAAAAACAAGATTTAACACAAAGATTGAGATCAATCTTCCTGCCCTGATGAATCAGAGTAGTCAAGATTCCCAGCAAGAAATCTTGCACGCTTAAGCAAAAAACGATGACACTTGCAAAAACAAAAATAAGACCAACACTTCTCACAATCAAAGAGAATTTGAAATTAGATACTTGCTATAAAACTAACAACTGACACTGGAAAGTAATTGTTCAGGACTGAATGAAACCAGCAGATAGAGCTTTAGAGACAAAAAGATTTAAAAAATCTTGAAAATTGCAAGATATATCAATGTACAGTTGCGTGTATACGCGACTGTGCCAAATTCACTCTCAAGAAAGGATGAGGATGTGGAAGCATTATTGTGTGCCATTTCTATTTTCTAACTAGATTGGATAAATGAAGCAAGGGATGAATGGAAGAATAATGAAGAAGAGTGGGCGCTCATTCAAAAGTTATCAGTACATTTGATACATTTAGCTGGAAAAATTATTCGTTATTCTACAAAGATTGCTTATACCTATGTATGAATTCCCAACTCAAACAAAAGGTTATTATGGAATTACACACTTCTCCCTTAGGAGGAAACTCGAGATTTTTAAAAACTTACCACATGGTTAAGAATTAATTTTTTTGGGATGGCCTTTGATCGGATACTCAAAAGTTTGTAGCAGAATGTTTGGTTTACCAAAAAGATAAAGTTGAAACAATTAAGACCCTAGGTCTATTACAACGTTTATTCATTCCAAGCCAATGTTGGGAGGAGGTTTCGATGGATTTTATCATAGATTTACCCAAGTCCAAAGGAAAGAGTTTCATCATGGTGGTATTTGAAAGACTTGCCAAGTATGCACACTTTTGTGCATTATCGCATCCATTTAAAGCTAGTAAAGTTTCTACTGCATTTATTGAAACATTTATGGATACCATCCACCATCCATCACATCATATTAAAGAGAAAATTCTAAGCTTCAAGCAGTGGAAATCACATCGAGCATACACAACAAGTTCTCCAACTCTTAAAGGATAACCTCACATTGGCACATAATAGAATGAAGCAACAGGCAGATCAACATCACAGCGAAATAAGTTTTGATGTAGCTGACTAGGTATTCGTATGGCTACAACCATATAAACAAATGTCGCTCAAGCAAGATAAGAAGGATAATAAAATATCACCAAAGTATTATGGTCCATACAAGGTGTTGCAAAATATTGGTACTATGGCATGCAAATTAGAGCTTGCTGCAACTTCTCGAGTGCACCCAGTTTTCCATGTTTCATGTTTACAGAAGGTTATAGGTGACAAGCTCCCATTTCAAACAATATTTCCAGAACTTGACGAGGAAGGAAAAATTATATTGGAACTAGAAGCAGTCAGAAAATCAAGAACTCTACAGCTACAAAATCGATCAATTTCAGAGTATCTCATCAAGTGGAAGAACTTATCCGTTGAAGATTCCACATGGGAGGATGAGAATTTTATATAGAAGCATCCGTAACTACTCAAGCATTGAGGACAATGCTTTTCGAAAGGAGAGGGGCATGTTATGTCCCTATAATACTAGTGATTCCCCCATTACTATTGTCATTGTTTCCATTATTATTATTATTGTACCCCTATTTTCCCCATATTGTTATTAGTGTGCCCCATAGAAACCCACTATTGTTCTTGTTGTGCCCTTATGTTATTACTATTATGTCAACTTGATTATATTATGACCCATTAGATTCCTATACATAGAAGGGAGCTTGAGTCATTTGTATCATCCAATAATTGTTCATTTGTGTAATGTAAATGAGGTTTCCCCCTCAAAGAGGTTTAATTCTAAGGTGTTGATCTATATTTTCTATACTTTTGTGAGCTAGTTTCATAATAATGAATGATATGAAGAGGGAGTGCAAATTCTAGAAGACTTACTTGTAGGTGGATGAATGAAAGAAGCAACAATTGAAAGGATCACATGCACAGAACCATCTTGGAAGACCAAGACCATCAAATACCCCACAATATCAAGCCATGTAGCGGATAAGATAAATCACACCCGAGAGTACATACATCACTACCAACTAATACATGTTAGCAGTTTCATGTCAATTTATTCCATGAGCTTTCAAGGCCACATCACCACCATGGGCCATAATTGTTGTAACTGAGTGTAATGTAAAGTGAAATTCTAATGGATGCACACAATAAGTTAAAGAGTCATGTTAGGTCAAAAGTCATAGGAAGTTCAGAGGTCATGAGGGTAGTCAATGAGTCACAATGGTCAAGAATATTCCTTCTCTATATATACTCCTCACATTGTATGAGCAAGGACTTTTCACCTTGGCTCCTCCCACATAGCCTTAAGAGTAGACAATCAGATCTTTGAGGAGTAATGACTGGCTCCAATGTCCCACTACAAGGACCAATGATGTATGGTGTACATATGTGTCTTGGTACTTTTTCTTAATTCAAAATCTTGTTAAGGCCACAACACTTTCATGCATGTTTTGTAGATGTTTGTAAGACTCTTATTTCGGCATTTGTAATGTATGTTTGCTTCACTTGTATTAACATAGTTGAACTACTTTGGTTGTTTTAGGAATTCCATTTTTGGGAATGTGTTGTACTGGTTATCACCATTGTCTCATCCCTGTGGACTACTCTGTGGGCTATTAGACAGACCACCTTTGTGTATTGGTTATGACCATTGTCACATCCTTGTGGACTACTCCACGAGATACTCAACAAACCATATTTATTTTCTTGTTATAACGATCGTCACACCTATGTGGACTACTCCGTTGGGTGGTGTATGTGTTGTCCCTTTCACTTTGATTTTAACAACTGTCACATTCCCTGTGGACTATTTTTCTCGATGCCGTAATAGACCTTTCCAATTCGCATGTGTATCTTCTTGGGTGGTATTATTACCTTTCACTTAGAGGCTCACTTTAATATGCCCCTTTGCATTAAGATAATCGAGAAACAAGTTACATTATGCACTGACCAGGCACACTTACCTTGTTGTTTGGAGATATCACCGTAACACTCTCATTTGTTGATAGCTAGAGCCAAGGAATATCTATAAGTATATGGAAACTAGGCCTTTATACCTAATGGGACTCCTACACCAAATGATGTGAGGACTAGTTGGGATTTTATACTGGGGAGTTCCCTTGAATGTTGGCAGGTCTAGCACCATCAACATTTCTTGTGCTAGAAGACGGGACAAGTGACAAGCTGCACTCATAGAGTCTGGTTCGAATCTCTTATTTTAAAATGAATCTTCCCAAAATCATGATCCTGAGATGTCTTTCTCAAAATCCTAACCGTACCATCCCTGTGGAAGCTATTCATGACCTATCCAAGCTCAAGTTCAATTGTGAGGGTGAACCGTCTTTTAATGTGCATGTGATTAAAGTTATGCCTCTTTTCCATCGACAAAAAATACAATCCAAAGATGTTTGGGTTGTACTACTCACCCTCACATTTGAAGGCCGTGTTAAAAAATGGTTTCATACACTACAAATTTCTTCTATTAGTTTGTTATGGCCTAAATCTACCTTAGGCTGAGAAAGGCAGTATCTAGGGTAATCAAACCACGCTTAACCTGGTAGCTAGCCCTACCAGGTTGGGAGAGGGCTCTCTCCTTGTCAATCTCAGGAAAATATGATAAATAAGGCTTAAGATGACTTATATAAAGAATAATTCTAGACTATGTATATGCTCAAAGAAGTTTAATTTATTTTTATGTTGGTTTGCTGGCTCAAATGTGAAAAGGCAGATTTGGGTCCTGGGAATGGACTCGGTCTTGCAGAGGTTTCTGTGGGGCGAGGTAGGAAAATGGTTTAGTACTTTAAATTGAGTGAGATGGAGAGTCTTAAAACTAGTGAGGAGTTGGAGAGAGCATGAGAGTCCGAGGAATCCTCTTCAAATAGTTGAAAACATGAAAAACTAAACAAACCCTAGGCAGAGCACTGCAACATCAATGATTTCTACCTTTATCCTTGATTCATTTAGTTCAGCTGAAAAGAGAGAGATAATGGCGTACATAAACACATGTAAACTTGAATTATAGAAGGAAAAACAATACCAAATCAACTTGCCACAAGAATCCCACAAAATGTTGCAAACCGTGGTCTGTTCCTTTTCCAAACTGCAGAGATAAATGTACAATAATGCTCAAATCATTCACAAGAGTCCAACCTTTATAAATGACTGAAAAAGTACTAGATATAGGAAACAAACAACTCATGCTAGGCTTTAGGGGTCGAATTCATGAGTTTAGGAGTTGTTTCAACAAGATCTAAACTAAGAACTAAAAAGTAGGTAGTGGAACAGCCTGCCTCTAAAACCTAGGAAACTTATTCATTTAATTCAAAACTACCTTTTCATGATGTATCTACCTCCATGAGTGAATTTTCAACATTTTTACATCAAATTACATCAAGTTACATCAACTCACATCATGAGTTTGACCATGAGAGAGAAAAAAGTCAAACTGAGAAAAAATTAGGCGAAAAACAGAGTTTTTTGGCAAAAATGACAATTTTCCATCCTGTGCGCCGCGCCTCTGTCCCTTTGCGTAGCTCCCTTTTGCAGCTAATTTTGGAGGCTTTTCCATGCACCAAATTTACTCCAAGTGGGCTTTTTGGAAGGGTCCATCTATCTAATTTCCAGAACAAGTGAAATTTATGAATTTGGTGTCCATTTTCCCCTCCAAAAGTGAGTTCTCCCAACACTGCTTCTTGTGTGGCCAAAAAGGGGCAAAAAGGGTATTTTTGAGGTGTTTTTGACCCTTTTGGAGGCCAAAATCTTGACAAAAATTTCTAGTAATTTCTAGGTATTCATAATTTTGCATGAGGAATCCAAAAATGTATAGTTTTCCTCCAGAGGAGGTCCCTAGCAAAAGCGAGCGCCGGGTGGCGCTACGCACCAGGAAGAAAAACCTGTTTTATCCTCCAAAAATTCAAAATTGTCAAAAGGTGTGCCAAATTTCTTGAAATTTGGGCTGAGTGACCTGCATCAAGTACTATGTTGGGCTGAGGAGGCCTCAGCTAAGATCTTGAGCTTATCTTTCTCTTTCTTCCTCCTCAAAGTTTTCCTCAACTTGGCCTTTAAGGTCCTTATTCTCACTTTGCAAATCTTGTTTCTTGCCAAATAGTGATAGGCCATGTTCCTCAACATATTTTTCTCTTTGTTGGCCTTCTCTAGTGACTTCTCCAAGTGCATGTTTTCCCTTTCTAGCCAAGATTCACAATCAGCTTCAACCTCTTGCTCTAGCAGTGTCAACTTGATTTTCCTCCTCTTGGCTACTTGCAGGTTTTCTCTTATGTTTTGCAGCTCCATGATTGTCTGTTGGTCCCCCAATTTCTTGTTCCTTTGCACAAGATAGTTTATAATCCACTTATCTCTTTCAAGGTTAAGAGATAAGTCATGAATGTTAGCTTCTTGTTCCTTGATGATTTCCTTGAGCTTTGAGCTTTGGGAGCCCAAATCAGAGTCATCATCCTGAGTGAGAGTGAAATCTCTCTCTTGACCTTCAAAAGGCCCTTCATCATGCACTCGTTGTTTACCTTTGTCATGTACCTACCTTGTTTTTGAAGGAAACGAGACCCCTTCCACCCCACGTGGAGATAGTACTCGTTTGGCTATTGCAAATAATCCCCTTGTGCCCTTCTGATAAGTGACAAATACTGGTACATTGGTGGTTTGAGTCTCATGCACCTCTTGCTGATGTGAAGGCCCTCCTGCCTCTTGAAAAACTGATGGGGTCACTTGAGGGCTTTTGAAAACATCATGTGAAATGAAATCATCCCATGAAACATTGAGTAAACTCAGCTGATGCAAAACCACAATTTTAATCAATGCAAAGTGATAAATGATGTTGTACTGTTGATGAGGAGGTTTCCTTTGCACCAATGTGGTCATTTTCTCAATATTTTTGCAAATGAAATATGCGATGTTCATCATCCTCACTCTAGTGAAATGCATCAATAATCTGACATGATAAGTGTACAAGCGAGAAAATCTACCTTCACATCTAAAGTATTTGATTATGAGCTTCATAAGTGGAGCATATGTGTCCTATAGGTATCTGAAAGGGAAGACCCTACTGATTTTCTTCTGATAGCCAGCCTTGATATAAGGCTCATAATGTTCTTTGTCCACCAGTTGTCCCTTGTTCCACTGTTCACCCACATTTGGAATACTTGTTGCTTCAGTTATAGTTTCAGGTGTCAAGGAGAATGAAACACCTGCCAAATTGACTTGGCCATTGTGAAGATGGAGGACAAAAAGTATAGCAAGCTCATGATGGTATTTCACTCTTTCCACCATCTCACAAAATGGTAGCAAGACTGATGTTTGAAGCATGCTATTGCAAGAGGGCAAGCCAATAGCTCTTTAAGTGTAGTGGGCTCCTCCCAGATGTGTTTTCCTCCCTTGTGAGGTTTTTCTGGTGCATGAATTTATTGGGATAAATCACTCACTGTTTCCTCATCCCTTTCATAAGGTGAATCTGTCTCCATGTTTGCCACCGTATGGTGTTTCAATGATGAGTTTGAAGAGATTTTAAATGAAGAATAAGTGTTTTCTATTTAATGAATGGGATTCATGACGGGGACTTTGAATGAGGAATTTTGTGCTGACTATAGGGTTATAGGGAAGTGATAGGGTTTAGAAATGCAAATTAGGGTTTTGTGGAATAATGGGGAATTTGATAGGGTTTTAGGGTTTTTGGAAGAGGGGAGTAGGATGAGTGGAAATGAAAGAGAGAAGGGGAAATGAGATGAGTGAAATGTAGTGAAGAGCATGTGAAAATGATACAGGGGAATAAGACAACAAATAATGGCAATTTTATAAACCCTAGGTAATTTTTCAATACACTATGCAACAAACTAGGGTTTGTATGTCACCTATTGAAACACCATCAAAGAGGATGAAAATCTCTTGCAAAGGCACTTTGGGATGCTTAACCTACTTTTTGAATGAAGATTGCAAGATTTTGGAGGTTGATGAGGTCATTTGGATGAAATTAGGGCGTGGAGGGAAGGTGCGCTCAAACACAGGTGCACCGTACCCATTTAAATTTTAGTGTTAAACCTGTGCTTTGTGCGCCGCGTCGACCAAGTGCACTGCACCTCAACCTAGGTGCGCCACGCCAGGTAGACTAAGAAAGCTTTGCTGCAAATTTCCTTCCTTCTTCTCCAAATGCGATTTTTGCTTGTTCACTCTCTCTTTGGCACACAAATGAACTCTTCAACCCAAGAAACACTTTATATACTCTTGGACTTTAATTTTTATTTACAATAAATACACTTTCTAATGTTTGGCCTTTCACTTTATCTTTATAAACTCTGTTTTGACAGTTTGACTTGTTTTTTGGCTTTTGATGGACTAATGCTTTGAATTTTTTACTATTTTGCAGGAGCTAGAGTGCATGAGGTTGGCAAGGTGACCAGGGCTGCATTTCAGCTTATTACATATAGGAAGAATAAAATTACATGAAATTTATATACATAGAAGGAAAACTCAGTTTTTCCTCAAAACAGGGTTTTGAGGAAAAATCAATCACTGAGCATGTGATTATTGAAATTTTTGATGCTAAGACTTTATTTGACCTCCTCATGTGCCTATTGACCATTATTGAGCTTTTACAAGACTTTGATGATAAAACGCTAGACCTAATGAGACCTAAAAACCATAAAAATGACTTTCGTAGATGTAAAGACAAAAAATGATTGTAAATGGCATGAATGTATGAAAATGGGCCAGCAGGTAAAGATCATGAGAGAAAATTTATAATATGCCACTGCCATCAGATGATCCATGATCCTAATGGAATGCAGCTGATCAGATGAGACGCCTAAAATGCAATGAAACAAGAGAATTTTGATAACTAATGGAGGGATGAAGATACCGACACTAACATGGTTCATTGGCAAGGTTGTTGAGATGGTGACTAAAACCTCTGATAAGTATAGCCACGAATCAATTGATGACTTTGATAATCAATTCCTTCACCTCTATTGTGAAATTGTGACCAACTTTTGAACTCATATTTCTTGAAACAATAGTTTAAATGCTTGGTTCATGTTTCCAAATATGGTGAACCTCTTGATTTACCTTAACCCACAACTCTTGTAGATCATGAGGCACCTCATATTGCAGAGGAGGAGCCCACTACCCTATTTGTTTCTTTTCCTCCTCCATTTTTGGTCCCGATGTGGGTTCCCCCTTTTGGTGATCATGATGCCGATAAATATGTGCATCAATTCCCAAAAACATCTTTTCATCTCTCTCGCACTTTATTGGAGGAAATTCCATAATGGCTCAGGAATCCTACAATGAAGACTCACCCCTCCATTCCACAAGAGGATGTCATCATTCATAATTCAAGTCTCGAATCTTATCTGCATCTCAACCATCCTCTATCATTTACAAGACATGGCTTCTTGTACCATGACTTACTTGATCAATTCCCTTCACCAACCAGTTATTCACATCCTCTTGAATCTAAAGATGCTAACTCAAATTATGATTAGGCACAAGGTAGTCACATTACATAGGAAGAGGAGAAGAAATTTGAGGACACTATAAATTCTCCCTCTCTGTTTCAAATTTGTCCACATCAAAACAATGAGCTTCCATTCTTGTACAAATCTCAATCTTCTAATCTTGGTGAAACATTTTGTGCAATCAATTCTTTCGATAAACCCCCTATCTTGGGTAGTCATCACTACCATCCTTCCATCTGTTGTGATGAATGGCAAGGCACATCCTATCATCTTCCATTTTGTCATGAATACTCTAACCCAGATCTAGAATGTGCTTCGGTCATTGAAGATGTCCATATCGAAACTTACTCTCCACCTCACTTATCCTTATGTCCTACCATTTGCAACGCATCTACATGTGGCGTAGATGCTCATGTTCTCTTTATTCTTCTTCTGATGATATATATCCTCAATTGACAAAAGACAGTGAGGCTATCCATGATAAAATAAAAAACATTCTAATTGCACAGCTCTCTTCACACCCCTCATCATCTCTTATGTTGCATGAAGACAATTCGTTGAATCAGCTTGATCATGGAAGCTCACCAATTTGTTTATCTTTGGATGTACCATCGTAAGAGTGTCTTCAGTTGAGAAATCTGTTTTTGTTGAAACCTGTGACAGAGATGGTTGCCATATGGAAAGCCATTTTGAAATTAGCAGCAGTAGCCACCTTCAATCCATGTGTGATCTGGTTCAAGTTTCAAAATTCGATTTTACAATTCTGGAAAGTTCCAGGACATGCTAGGCAGTGGAGGCATTTCAAATTCTATGGATGGTTATGTCAAGACCTCACGACCTTGGTAAGCCCCCATAACCAAATCAAATCTAGTTTCTCATGCACAATCTGTCTATCTGTATGGTTGCATTCAATGTGAAGTCACGTGTGAAAAATGTTTAGTATTCCAATTTGATCTCTCAAATTTTCAAAATCTCATTTATAACCAAATTCAAAATTTTGTTACAGCACATCCATATTCATGCACATCTCTCACATCAAACTCATGTTGGGAATTTTCATGTCTTACAAAGTCATGGAACTGTGAAGTTGATCATCTGAAACATTATATTTGCCAGAAATAATACTTATAAAATTTTCCCCTTCATGTCCAGATCCTTGGTATTCTTGTGAACATTGTATTGCAAATATCTCCTCTAATCACGCCATAAATATCCCTATGTTATGATGAATGCACAGGCTATCACACGAATCAAGTTCTTCTCCATTTACCATACCTCAACTAGTTCCACGCATTCATAGTGATAACATCCCTTTTAAATTATTTTGATGACTATGATGCTTGCACAATTGGTCACCAATTGCAAGAAGGCGGTCTGTCATATATAGCTCACAATGCACTTTGTTTGATTTCTCCAAGCATTCAAAAGACTTTTCATATGGATTTTTCTTTGTTGATTGCAAACTGGGAATTTGATGTCTCAATTATCTCATCTGATCATTGCTTTGTCTTGGGTGACTTTTATCCCACTTATCATTTTCCCATTAGTACATCCAATGATAGTGGCTTCACACTCTCTAATCTTCACCATTTAACATCTCTTTCTTTAGACTTCTGTCAAGCAGGTGAGTCACTTCAGCCTTCAATGATGGATATGGAAGGTCTGCACTGTCTCGGCATGACCTCCAAGGATTATTAGATCTATGTTTCTTTACAATATTTTGGTCGTGATCCCATCTCTCCAATCAAAAATTTATCTTTTCAAACATCACGAGTCTTTTGAGAAAACAATCATGAATTTTATGATCCAATCGCTAAATGGTTGGAACAATCTTACTTGGGCAATTTATTGTAGACAACAAGTTTCAATCCTTCGTCGTGGTTGCTAAGAAACTCGGTGCAGACAAGGACACACCCATAAGAGGCTTCCCAAGTGGTGTCCATCAATGTGGTAAGCATGTGCATTGGTAAAAGTAGTGGTTTTCACACATTTTTCTACCTACAAGCAAGAACTTCCTTCCCGTGTGCAATTTTTTCAAGTTTTTTTGTATTTTTTGTTGCACATCACTGTTTATATATTTTAATCCTTCATATATTTAGGGATGCAGGTTGAGAATGACTACAGCGGCTTCATGGGAAATATCATTACATGTAACCCCGACTTTTGGCTATTAGGATAGGAGTAGGATTAGTTTCATTTTAGTTTTCCTTTCCTTGCACTCATTTTTGAATCCTTCCTGGTAGTTCATCCCAATTTTCTTATTCTGGTTTTACATCATGTTCACTTTATTCATTTTGTTGTCTTGTCTTTCGGTTTTGTTTTGATGGTTCTATGTGTCCTTCCTTTTTGCTTTGTTTCCTTCCTTGTTCAGTTTTGTGTTTTTTTCTCATTACGCAAATAAGTGTTGTTCCTGTAGCTATGTCCTGGCTTCTAAATGTGTATGTGGTTGACGTTCAAAGAATCTTGTGACATTGCAACCCTTGGCTAGCCATGTACCTGTCTTCCTTGTGTTTGGTTGTAACTTTTGGCCAATGAAGTCTTGATGGAAAACATGATCCATCCATAATGAAAGCTTTGGTCCAACCATCAACCTGTGTCTAGTCTGGGAACCTCATGCATGTACTCAATTTTCTTCTTTGGCATGTCCACGCTTATCCAACTAGTATAAATGGATAAGGGGAAAACATAAATGAGAAAACCTAAATCAGAGGTCTTTACATGCTTCTCTAAAGGAACAACCTCTCCTTCTCTCAATAAGTCAGGATCCCTCCTCTGCCAAAAAACTAAATAAGTTCCAATGCACATTTCTCTTTCAAAAATAACAAAGGAGTAGGAAGAGAAAGTCTTCCTATGTAGAGAGGTGAAGAAGGAAATTCCACCAAGGTACTTTTCAGGCTTGCAAGAAGTGGAGTAATGCTTGTGTTCCTACGCGACTTTGCTGAGGTATTGTATAGGCCTACTGGCAGTAGAGAAACATTAGAGATGAAAAAATATACTCTGAAAATCTTAAGCTCACGATCTAAACTACCCTTCCCAATTCAAAACACTATGATCTAGTTGAATCTTGTGTTGTGTTCAACTATGTAGGTACAAAGGGGACCATGTCTGGACATGGGGTAAGTGGGGAATCTAATGTAATCTACACAATGAATCAATACTTCCTGAAGGACTAATCTCTAACACTAAAATGAAGCAAGTCAGAGAAGATGGAATTCAACCAGTGTGTCACAAAGTGTTGTAGTGGCTACAACACCCTACAAAATTTTGACTTGTACTCAAATTGCAGAGCCTACTATGGATCTTATGATCAATCGTTCCTTAGTAATGTATTGGAAAGCTAATGATCTCAAGATCCCCTTTCCAATTTAGGATTCATTCGTGCTCTTACCTTTCTACTATATGTGTCATCTTTGGGGATGGTGATTATCGCTTGTGATGCAAAGGGAAGTTTTTTTTTTCTTCAAGAGGAAATATGCCCAGCCTCACTTAGCATTTGAAATTGCATAGCGGTTCCCTGTAGTTTGCTTCCCTTAGCTAAAACCCACTATCTTTAGAAACTACGCAGTTTTGTCCCTCAGCTACATAGTCTACATTGCATCCTAAAATTGCATAGATGTGTCCTCCTAGGGCCTCATCCTTCAGTAGTGTCTTGCATCCTAAAACTGTGTAGTTTTTTCCATCAATTGTCCTATCATTGTTTCATCCTGAAACTGTATAGATGTTTCCTCCTAGGACCTCATCCCACACTATTTCCTTGCATCCTAAAACTGTGTAGTTTTTCCACTAGCTTCTCAGTCTACCTTGCATCTAGTGACTGTGAAAATGTGTCCTCCCAAGGCCTCATCCTACAATAGTCAGTGCCCACCGAAATTGTGCAGATGTGTCTCTTGGTGATCAAAATAAGGATGACATGTTAGAGGACTCTCAAGGAGTTGCAGAGGAAGATAAACAGACCAAGGAAACCAAGGTATGACAGAAGATTGAGACCACTTGATGACTCCATCTAATGCATAACCATTTGGAGTGTAGGTATGAAAAATAAATTACATATTTTGAAATACACTTCTTAGTGTAGCATGAAGGAATTCTTATCATTTTAGTTTCATTTTGTCTTCAATGAATTGGATGCAAGCATTGAAAATCATTCCATGTGTTTCCTTTACGTGTCTTTCCCCCTTTCGCTTACTCAACCAACTATCATATTTTGGAATTTTGATCACTTTGTTATGCTTGTGATCTTGTTCTTGTGAGTTTAAACGTTTGCCTTTGTGTATTTTCCTGGCTATGTGAACATCTCTCTTACTCATACACAAAGTTGTAAGCACTTTTTTTCAAGTGTTTTCATGGTGTTCCAAAGGTCTATCCCAATTGTCATCACAGTTTTCCAAAGGTATAACCCTAGTGTGCACTTGTCTCTTTCATCTCTAGATAGTCCCACAGATGTTCGTGCTTTTCTATGTTGTCATAGTGGTTAGCATTGCCATGTTGTCGAAGAACACTAAGTGTGTGATCACAATGTTGAGTCATCACAAGCCCACTTGCATCTCACACTTAGCCATTTTCCTTAAAACATCTCGATGGAACAACTTCACTTCATCAAGCCCCAACTAAGCTGCACTGGGTAGTTTTAGCCCTTAGTGTTATTTCTCTGTTTCCTGGAATTTCATAGTTCTTAATGTTGTCCTCAGGTCAGTTGCGCTGTGCAATCCCATAAGTGAGTAGCTTGTCTTCCTTCCAAAAACTATGCAAAAACTACCTCACTAACTATATGAACTATGCACTTCATAAAAATAGTCATCAAGCCTCATTCTTGATTGCTGGAACTTGGCATTGCGTAGAGACTTGAGCCCACACTACTCACAAAAATTATGCAGAGATGTCCTCCTAGTGACTTCCCTCAGCTGGGAATCACTACTCTAAAAAAATGCACAGAGTTGTCCTATGATCCCTATGTTGTCTTGCCTTGTCTTCTCTTTGGAAACTGTGTAGAGGTGTCCCTCGAGGTCCCACCTCGTAGCTATCAGTGTTGTCCTTAATTATGCAATTCTGCCTCCTTGTAGCCTCTATGCATTATTCCCTCACAGTGAAGACTATGCCTCAGAGTTCCTTGTCCAAGCTTGAGTTTCACTCTATGAAGTCCCAATGATCAGTCCTCTTCCCTGTCACCTAGAACTAAAAAGTGCGTAGTTAATGGGCCCTATCCTAGCCTATCATTTGTCTCGACCCCAAAACACAGAAAACAATGCATAATTCTAGACTAGGATGTTTTGGATTTGATATTCCCATCATGAGTGAATAGATGGAACATGTACACTGATAGATCATGGAGACACAATGAGTGGTATGAAGAAGGAGTGCACATGCTAGAAGACTTACTTGCAGCTGGATGGACAAAAGAAGAAGCAAGCGAAAAGAGCACATTCATGGAACCATCTTGCAAGGCCAAGGCCATTGAAGGACCCACAACATGAAGCCATGTGGAGGAGAAGACAAATCATGCATAAGAGTACATCAGGCACTTAGCAGCGCAACAAGCTCACATGGACACCATAGCCAGCTAGTACATGTCAACAGTGTCATGTCAAGTTGTTTCATGAGTTATTAAGGCCACATCACCACTATGGGCCATAAATGTTCTAACTGAATGTAATTTAAGGTGAAAGTCCAATGGATGTACACAAGAAGTCAAATATTCATGCTACTTGTAAGTTCATCGAATGTTCAATGCCCATGATGGTAGTCCAAGAGTCACAAGGGTCAAGCATCAACCTTGGCTATATATAATAACCCCATTATATGAGTAAGGACTTTTCACCTTGGCTCCTCCCACATAACCTTGAGAGCGGACAGTCATATCTTTGAGGAGGAAGGAGTGGCTCCAATTTCCCATAACTAGACTAGTGATGTGTGGTGTACAAATGTGTCTTGGGAATTTTTCCTAATTCAAAAGTTTGTTAAGGCCATCAAGTTTTCATGCATCTTTTGTAGATGTTTGTAATACTATTCTTTCGACATTTGTAATGCATGTTTGTTTTTCCTGTACTAAGATAATTGAACTACTTTGGTTGTTTTAGTACTTACATTGTTGTGAATGTGTTATACTGGTTATTACAGTTATCTCATCCTTTTGGACTACTCTGTGGGATATTCAACAGACCATATTTTTTTTCTGGTTATAATGACCATCACATCCATGTGGACTACTCCATTGGGTGGTGTATGTTTTGTCCCATTCACTTCAATTTTAATGACCGTCACATCTTTGTGGACTACTTTGTTGGGTGGTGTACGTGTTGTCCCTTGCACTTTGATTTTAATGACTATCGCATCCGCTGTGGACTATTTCACTGGATGTTCGACATACCTTTCCAGTTCATGTGTGTCTCCTCCATGGTGGTACTAGTACTTCACTTAGAGGCTAACTTTACTCTCCCCCTTTCCAGTAAGAGAACCGAGGCATAAGTTACATTACGCATTCACCCGGCACACTTACCTTGTTGTTTGAAGATACTAGTGCAACGCTCTGATGTGCTGACAACTAGAGCCAAGGCATATCTCTAAGTACATGGAAATTGAGCCTTTATACTGGATGGGATTCCTACACCAAAGGATGTGAGGTCTATTTGGGAATTCATACTGGGGATGTCTCCTGAATGTTGGTGATCCAGGACCGTTAATACAATGGTAGCTATTAAATCAGATCAGGTGGTTAGAGCTCCTTTCAAGTGGGTACAAGTAAATGAGATCAGGGGCTTGGATCTCCCTTCCAGTGGGTTCTAGAGAATGAGAAAAGATTGTGACCTTTTGTGAGTGGGTGCCTACATATTGGTATGAGTCTGCGCTAGTAAAAGATTGGAAGAAGTTTTTATTTATAATAAAAATAAGATAGAGATGACAAAAAAAGTGGCGTTTTCACACATTGGGTTTCCACCTTAAATCTTAGTGTTCATGTGTGATGGCTTATTTTTTTCTTACTACTCATGGTTACTATATATTTAATGCTTAATGAAGTAATGATGTATTGTCTCAAGATAAACAAAATATGAATTAACTGAAAAATATGTTGTACTAGATATACTCTAGTTGTATGATCATCAGCCGCGTACACACGTAGGCTCCCTTTAGTAAAGTCATGTACAAAAATAAATATATGAAATTAAAAGTTTAATGATTTGAAAACATTGATTCACCCACCCACTCCTCAGTATTTTTCCCAACATCATGAGGTTATGTCACTAAAGTTATTCTTAGTCATGACAATCATCCATCATTCAATACTACACAATGTGTACAATCATACCAAAACTTTTTCATAGTAATCCCTTAAACCTATATGTTCTAGTACGTGAAAATCTTAATGAACAATGAACAATATCACACACAATATATCTCTACCTTGTCCATTCAACAATTTAAAATTTTGCAGAACCAAGGAGTACATAAACCTATGTTAATGGATCGAACAAGAAGATGAAAACAAGACAACCCTCCAACTTCTACATGAAGAAATTGATATATGAATTCATTAACATGTGAATCATGCCAACACTTTATCACAAATGCATTAAAACATGAAGTTCAATCAAGACAAGTAGTAGCAAATTCTATCAAATAATATTTTTTTATTGATGGGTCTCCATCCCTACAATACATGACCATACTACACCTATGCATTCTCAACAACAAAGTCAAGTCATATCCATGAACATCTATCATAAATAATGCAATGCTGATCTTTGTCATAAATTTTTCATCCATCTTCTCTACAAAATAAACAGTGGTATCACACATATCCCATCCCAATATGAACCAAGTAATGTAAAGAGTCAAACATTTGAAAATCCCTTATGATAACCATGTAAGTTTCATATCAACTTGAGTTACAAGGTTTTTGTATAGTTAACTAAGTGGTGTCATTAGATGCATATACCTCTACCAACAAAAGTCTATGTGCAAATATTTGCAATGAACCTCATAACTATCTTTCGTAGATAATATAAATCCAAGTCTTTATCAATCCTAACCATTCAAACTATATTAGTCTCAACAAGAAAGTTGGAGACAAATACAGGTGTGCCTCAACTATCATATAGCCTCTCAACAATAAAATGCATTAACATAAAACAACACACACATATCAAATTCACAAGTAAACTATGTCAAAATAAAACTATATCCTGCATATTGATTTGTGCATTCATTTAACCCCTATAGTCAACCTTTGACATACACAATACACATTCATAAACACCTCTGCCTTGATCAAAGTGTTTATTTCTTTCATTCACTATGTGATATGATTCCATGTATAAATCAAGCAAAATATCTATGCTCTAGCAAAATCATTAAGCAACTAGTCCATCAATATGAAGGTAAACACACATTAGTCACCTAATCAAAGAGAGTGCACATATACTCAAGATATATTTAGGAAAAATATATTCACAATTTTGTGAATTTTCATTTAATAAAAGGGTCACCAGCCAGAATAAGATGTGTAATTAGGAATGAACCTTCAATGATTCAGATTTGTTGTGAATAAAAGGAATTGTCTAGTGACTTAAAATATGGTGTGTATGTTCATAATGAACCTTTAGAAATATGGACCCTTCATCAATTAAAAACCTATTCCAACTTGATCCATGTAGGGAGGAAAATAACACTTATTGTTGAAAATGCAACAAGATGATGGAGCTTAGTGGAAAGGAGTTGCCTTCACTAAGTGGGCCCGTAGGCTATTTTTGGCGCAAAGACTATTTTTAGACTATGTCTATTTTCAGACATATGGATCATGGTCTATGAGTTGCAGGATGTTGTTTATGGATGATTGGTCATGTTGGGAAAAATAGATGGACTTTTATTTTTGGTTCACAGTGGAGTGATCAGAGTCTATTTTTAGATTGCGAGGCTAAAAATAGAACAATCAAATATTATTAGCCCTTAGTAATATTTGGACTCTAAACATTATCTTATTCTCTTGGAGCACTTCAGTTCGAGCTACGGATGTGGCACATGCAGCTGACAAAAGGAATCACGTGGTTTCTTATGTGTTAGTTGAGCTATTGCATGGATGACTTCAGTTAGAACTCATGCATGTGAGTTCTGTGGAGTTGGATGTGGAGTTGATGGAGTTGTGTTTAGTTTGACTTGGTCAAACTAGTTGTATTTAGTCTAACTAAATAATACACTAGTGGTGAATTGTGTGAATTGATTGTTAATTAATTCACCAATTATTAACTCCAAAAGAAACTAAATAATACATCAGTTAACTCAGTGCATGGACAGTTCAACAGAGACAGGTGTTAGAGGTAAGTGAAAGGGTGAGTTGTGACTATCAGTTGTGCATGAGATTTGCACATGCGTGGATTGAGTAATGCCAATGAGGATCGCACAGTGTGGGCCAATATCTAGGAAATTGTAGCTTTTTCTCACGTGATTCTCTTGCAGGATTGTGTAGTGGAGGCAAGCAAAGCAGTGGAGGAGATTTGAACCTGTGACTTGTTCAGATCTGAGCTAGTATTGTGTGTAACAGGTGGAGATAGTACTGAATACTTGTGAGGAGTATTGTACTATGTATTGTTACATGTTCTCAATCATTTTAATATACAGATAGTTTGGGGTTTTCAACTATATGCTTTCCCCGGGTTACATACTGTGTTAATGTGTGCATGCGATTGATGTTTCATTGTTTTTAATGCTGCTAAATTGATGATCAATGTAGAGGAGGTTATGTATTATGCATGTATTCCACAATAGTGTATAATCGGGATAATCTCTGTGAATAAGTGTCATATTATTCAAAGTTTCTACATGGTATCAGAGCTGGTTGATTTGTAGAAAAAGTTCTACAGGATATCAAAGCGATGATTGATCATCAGATCTATTATTCAGAAATTGTTTACATTTTATTTCTTCAGGCGGAGCCTGTAATCGGGCCAGGTAGCTTCTAGATTCATCCTTCTTTTGGAAGGTGAGGTATCTGGTGAATGCCCATACAATCAATCTCTGTATGACAAATAGTTTGTTCTCGCAAATTTTAGATTAGAAGCGGTTGAGTTTTGAGCTGGTAGAATTTGAATTTGCAGCAGTGCTTTCTTGGTGTCAAAGTTGAAATGTCTTTCAACGGATTGTGATTGGAGTATGCTCTTGAAGGCAGCTCGAACTATATTGCATGGAAAGACAGGATGGAGGCGGTGTTAGATGATAATGGGTTGAAGGATTTAATAGAGGCTGAGGTCCCAAAACCTACTGATGCTGCTGAAGCTGTGGTTTGGCAAAAGAAGACAACAAAGTGTTGAAGGATTCTATTGGAGGGCATCAAGGATCACATTGTGTCTAGCCTGCATGGAAAGGCTTCTCCATACTTGATGTGGAAAGTGTTGAGAGATCTATTCCAAAGGAAGGGCGACCAGAGGAAGTTGGTGCTCAAGGATAAACTCGGAAACATTGAGTTTGAGAATGGAGACAATATGCCTAGGTATCTCACAAAGTTCACCCAATGCTGGGATGAGCTGGGGAGTGTGGGGGTAACTGCTGATGATGAGGACTTGGTGAGCTTGGCTCTCCTTGGTCTTCCAAAGAGTTGGCATTCCTATCAGGACTCTGTCAACGGTTGGGAGAAATTGCCAGGATGGGAGAGACTTTGGTCAGATCTTGTGCAAGAGGAGATCAGACAGAGCACCAGAGACAGTTCTTCATGCATGCATGATGAGGAGGACTGTGCCTTAGCAAGTAAGGTGAAGAAGGGGAAGGAGAAGGGTTCTCTTTCTGAATCCAGTTCTTCCAATGATGGGAAGAAGGTTGACAAGTCGAAGGTGAGATGCTTTCATTGTCATAAGTTGAGCCATTATGATACTAATTGCCCAAAGAAGAAATCCAAGAATGGATCCGGGGAAGGATCTGAAGGTGAGGCACTTGCTTCCTAGTTTAAGTTGGATTTCACACTCTTCGCATGCATGGTTTCATCCATGGTGGGAAGTGGTTGGTTTCTTGATAGTGGAGCTTCTTTCCACATGACTGATGACAAGAGTTTGTTCAGTACTTTGGAGGAGAAAGATCTCCAGATACTCATAACGATGGGTAATGATGAGAAGTATAGTGTCTCAGGTGTAGGCACGGTTATTTTTCAGAGGGAGAATGGAGCTCGCCTTACCTTGACTGATGTCAAGTATGTACCAGGACTGAAGGGAAACTTGGTGTCGATCGCGATGCTGGAATATGGAGGCTATGATGTAGTCTTCAGTAAGGCAAAGGTTTTCCTTAGACACATCATCACTAGACAGGTGAAGCAGATTGGTTCACGGGTCAAGAACCTGTATACTCTTGAGGTTCAAGATGCATGCAAAGCCTTGAGTAGCGAGGAAATTGATGGAGACTTAGTGGTTGAGAGGGAGCGTATATTACCTCTCAACATGCAGAGCCAGAAAAAGTCTCAGACGATTGTGGAGGAGCCACGATTGGTGCAGCAGCTTCAGGAGGTTGTGGAGCAGCCACAACAAGGGAAGCTGAGAGGAGATCAAGTAGAGACATCTACTCATGCAGAGACCTCCAGTAGGGGGAAACTTCAAGCCAGGTGGGCTGAGGGATCACATGCAGCCATACCTCCAGGTAGGAGGTGGGGTGATGTGGATTGATCGTCCCAAGGAGGAGGGGCAGGATCCTTGAGGTACCCAACCTCTTGGATGAGACCTTGCTACGGGAGCCCCGATGTGGAGTAGCAGGAACTGACTGATTGGGTAGAGACAGATGCGGATGGAGCGGCAGAGAAAGCGACAGTGCAGGGAATCCCAGGACAACGCATAGCTAGCAGGCTGCAGCAATGCGAGAGGCACAAGTGTTTTGCACAGTGCTAGGTGGCACAAAGAACTGTGAAATGGTGCAAGATGCATGGAGATGTTGTAGTAGCGTATATGTCAGAGAGGGAGCGCTTGTCAATAGTAGGTAGAGCTTCAGCATCAGAGTATGTTCCTAGCCCAACAGAGTGGTCAGTTGGGAGTGTTTTTGTTCCAAGTGTTGTTGGAGCAAGTGCATCGGGAAAATGTGTTGCATGTAGAACATTCCAGAGTTGTAGGATAGGGGTTGCAGATAATCCATATCTTGTTGACGGGGAGTGTTGAAAATGCAACAAGATGATGGAGCTTAGTGGAAAGGAGTTGCCCTCACTAAGTGGGCTCGCATGCTATTTTTGGTGCAAAGTCTATTTCTAGACTATGTCTATTTTTAGACATATGGATCATGGTCTATGAGTTGCAAGATGCTATTTATGGATGATTGGTAATGTTGGGAAAAATAGATGTACTTCTTTTTTGGTTCACAGAGGAGTGATCAGAGTCTATTTTTAGACTGCCAGGCTAAAAATAGAAACAGTCAAATATTATTAGCCCTTATTAATATTTGGACTCTAAACATTATCTTGTTCTCTTGGAGCACTTCAGTTCAAGCTACGGATGTGGCACATGCAGCTGACAAAAGGAATCATGTGGTTTCTTATGTGTTAGTTGAGCTATTGCATGGAGGACTTTAGTTAGAACTCATGCATGTGAGTTCTGTGGAGTTGGATGTGGAGTTGATGGAGTTGTGTTCAGTTTGACTTGGTTAAACTAGTTGTATTTAGTCTAACTGAAGAATACACTAGTGATGAGTTGTGTGAATTGATTGTTAATTAATTCACTAATTATTAACTCATAAAGAAACTAAAGAATACATCAGTTAACTTAGTGCATGGACAGTTCAACAGAGACATGTGTTAGAGGTAAGTGAAAGGGTGAGTTGTGACTATTAGTTGTGCATGAGATTTGCACATGCATGGATTGAGTAATGCCAATGAGGATTGCGTAGTGTGGGCCAATATCTAGGCAATTGTAGCTTGTGCTCACGTGATTCTCTTGCAGGATTTTGTAGTGGAGGTAGGCAAAGCAGCGGAGGAGATTTGAACATGTCACTTGTTAGAATCTGAGCTAGTTTTGTGTGTAAGAGGTGGAGATAGTATTGAGTACTTGTGAGGAGTATTGTACTATGTATTGTTACATGTTCTCAATCATTATAATATACAGATAGTGTGAGGTTTTCAGCTGTATGCTTTCCCCGGGTTACATACTGTGTTAATGTGTGCATGCGATTGATGTTTCATTGTTTTTAATGCTGCTAAATTGATGATCAACGTAGAGGAGGTAATGTATTATGCATGTATTCCACAATAGTGTACAATTAGGATAATATCTGTGAATAAGTGTCATATTATTCAAAATTTCTACACTTATTATCTAGAATTCATATTCTCTCGATAGAAATGCATGAATTATGCACAATCCTACAAACGCCTACCATTTTAGATCAAAGCATGTCAAATCATTGACATTCACACAATCTTCTTCATATTCTAAAAAAACAACCTACCTCAAAACAATACTTGAAGACTGTCAGTGCTAGACAAAATCCAAAATTGCATGTAAAGCTAATCGATTCCTTGGGTTTTTATAAATATTTTTTCCTTCCCATTATCATTGGAAAATAGAAGGTATTTGTTGATGGTTTTGTTTACCATTTAGATTGCATGTTGGATTAATCTCACTCACTAATTCCAAGGTAAATTATTTTTTATTTCGCATGTTATTTTAATTTTGTAAGCTAAAAGCATCTTTGCTAGGATGACATGGCCTCCCATAGAATCTCTGTGTGCTATTTCCATTAGTTTCCTAGTGAAGAAAAGAAACCTTTGCATTGTGCATGCCTAAATTCCAACGAGGATGGATTAAACTGAGGAAAAACTTAGATACTATTTCTATAACCTTTTCATAGTCCTTCCTCAATTTATCAGGTGCTTCCATACCTTTTTCATCATCTAACCAAACCTCTTCCTCTTCCTACAAGCCTTTTATAGTCCACCAAATCACCTAGGTTGACATATTGTGCTGAGATCATAGTGCATGTTGAGATCAAGGCGAACACATTAGGTCATAGTGAAAACATTGTTATCGATTGAAATCTACTTATGGAAAACCTCAGATCCATGTTGATCTCATTTTTGAACATGATAATGTTACCTTTAAAAAAGGTAAAACTATTAAATCGTTTAACCTTTTGGTTCACCAAATTATATAATCAAATTCCTAATATCATTAGGCCACAAAATAAAGTAGCCATGATGCATTATTACAATATTGTTACTCTTACTTACCATCATAGACTAGAGGAGAAAAATGTGAATAATCTATGGTATTATTTACAAATATGTTTGGAATATGAAGCACTGTTGTGTTGGACATGTCTTAAACAGAGCATAAGAGGAATATTGTATGAGATTCCTTTAATGAATTTAAGAGGAATATGCCATTTTTTTATGAGTGCATAAGAGAAAGTGTAATGTATCATTAAGAGTGACAGAGAGAGTTATGCAGAGACATGAGAATTATAAGGGAGAGAGGTGTGAAGTGATTGAGGTGATGAAGGTGACATGTAATTCCCATTTTAATAATAATATCATAGTTTCATAAAGTGTTATCACCTAAAAACTGATCACCTAGCCGTTTCTAACTAGGTGGATAGAAATAAACCATGTAAGATTAAGTTTACCATAGTAAAACCAATTTCACGGTAGCAAATAATTTAGTTAATCATTCTTTTTAAATTATTTTTGTTTAAATTTAAAAGAAAAAAACCATGAGAATAATTGAATAAATCCTTATTTATTTAATTTTCTCTAGAAATAATTATTAAATCATTCTTTGGTATTTGTTTCTTAACACGTTTGACTAAATCACCTAGTAATAATTATATAAATCACTATTGATTTATTATTCCTTAATTTTCTTTTTGGAATAATTGTTAAATCACTATTTAATAATTATTTCAAATTCACACTTTTCTTAATCCTTGCAAAGTGATTAATAAATCATTTTATTTGTTAATTACTTCAATAATTTTCTAAAAAAAGATATTTGACCATTTTAAATATGTTTTTCCTCTCCAAAAAATATAATAAAGTAATCCTATCAGTTAGATGTTGATTTTGTCATTAATATTTTATTATTTTCCACTTTTTAATTTATCCTAATACTTTGCTATAAATAAGAGGGTTTTCCATCCATTCTTCACCATGATCAGTATAATCATCACCACTATCATCTTCTAAGTTCTCACATTTGAGCTCCAACTTGAGTTCTATATTGCTTTTGTGCTTTCTACATATGGAGAGAGAAATAGATCCCTCAAGCACAAGGACATGAAAGGACCCATCCCACGAAGGAGGATTTGCAAACCCCTTTTGTAAAGCTCCTTCACGAGGTGTTTTCTAATAAAAATGTTATTCATTTAAAGTCTTCTTATATTGCGTTATTACATTATTTATATCTTGTTGTTGTATGTTTTGGAATTCATATGATATTTTTGTTCTAGTATTTTCTTCTCTTGTCATTATAGATATGAACCAAAAATAACCATATCTTGTTGTTAGGGTCACTTGCACCAATGACTTCAATGAAGCATTTTTGGTACACCTTTCTGGAACCTTTACAGTAACAAATGGAAACTCCACTATTGTAGTAATTTAGAACCTTGATGAATATCGTTTTAGTGTTCTTCAGTGTTTTTCTCAATATTTTTAGCCTTTCAAATTCAATTTTTAGATCCACTTTGTTTTTTGGATTTTTTTTGGTTTGTGTTGGTTTTCCGAATCTTTCTACAAGTCATAGGTACTAGGCAAGCAAGGGATGGAAAATTTTGGGTAAAAACTACCGAGGGATAATTGCAGGAGAAAAACACACTTTTTGGCCCACTATTTGCATTCTGAAACACATGTTTTGGCCCATTTTCTACATTCCAACACAATTTTCAAGTCAGAATCCCCGTTCTGTCATTTTTCAGGATCTTTTTCGCAATTTTTCAGATTTTCTGACTATGTTGCATGTGTACTGGGAGGGGTTTCTATTCATTCCTAATCCTTCCCCAGGCCTCTATTCTCTTAGTAATTTCTTGTTAAGGAAGGAAAAATCCCCCCTAGGGTTTAGAGTACACCTCCATCATATAGGAAATGATTTTCTATGTGGAAGAGTCTAGGGTATAACACTTTGAGCCTTTGATTTCTATGGTTTTATCCACAATTTTAGAACCCTATTAGATAGGTTTCTTCATCATTTTTCTCCCTCTATATTTTGTTGTTTTCTTTCCCCCTTAGGATCCCCTTGTTTGTCCTAGGCTTTGGAGCTTCTTTCCAACCCTTTGAAGCACTTTTCATCTCTGATTTTTATTGTTTATCTATAGCATTTACAATGGATTAGTGCCTCTAGATCGCAGTCCCTTAGACATTAGAACTTTTGGAAATTTATGTGTCTTTAAATATCTTACTTTCCTCCTGTTTATTTAGCTTCTTTATAGCCTTGTAGGGTGGAAAGTTGTGTGCTTGTATTTGTTGTTCATTTTAATTTCCATTTTCAATAGTATAGAATCTTTTAGAACTTTATTTTTAGTAGCACACGACATCATAAAACTTGATCAATTAACTCATCCACTTGACACATTGTTCTCACACACACATACCCTAAGCGAACGTGAGCTTCACTAACACTGCCAAGCCAAGACTTGAAACACTACACCTTAATAACTCAACACACATAGATTAAGCCCACTTGGGCACCAGGGCCAAAACAATTTGTGTAGTTAGGTGTAGTATCAGTGTGATAGGCTTCCAATAACACCCATTGATCACTTACAGAGATATAGAAGTTTAAATAGTAAGGAGATTAAAATCCTTCACCATCGCATAGTCTAAAGCAAGAGTGCACCAAAAACCCGATTCAAATGGGATTAGGCTAGGCCATCTTGCGAGTGGTTCTCCTTGAGGCTACCCAAGCCATGGAAGGGAATCCCATGCAGTGGATTATCGCCAAGAAGCTCAAGGCTCACCAACCCCTATGGGACAAAGGTAACCGTAATTACCAACCATAGGAAAACACCCTATAAGACTGGTTGTGGGTAGCAATTAGTTCTATACCCCACCTTTCTCTAGACAACTCGACTTTTGGGGATCAGATTCTATTAGGTAAGAAGTATTTTGGAAGGTCATCTGAAATAGTAGATTTATGATTTGTTTGAGGATATAGATCACATATATGCTACAGGTCATATTTCTTTCATAGGATGAGTTTTCTTGAATTAGAGTAGCATATTAATATAGTTAGTTTACACTTGGCACCACTGCACTAGGTGCTTGCTTGTTGTTTGTTTCTCTTTTTCGCTTATCATCCCCTTTTAGTCTTTTATGGAATATTTGTCCTCATATCATTGTGCCCCCAAGGCATTTTTCATAGAGACTTCAAGGAATTCGCCCTGAGTTTCCTTTAGGACATCTTACTCCCCCAACCGAGCTAGAGGTCATCCTCCTAGTCCTCATTCTACTCTGGTTGTCCTAATTCTTGTACTTCTTCCTTTGTTTCCACGTCTTCCCAACCTCGTAACACCACCATGTCAAGCACTAACATGGGTGCAAGAAACCAATTTGGTAACTGTTGGATACCTATACCAATAGGTTTCATATTTCATGATGGGCTAGGGAAAGTCCAAATATGCTCTGCTTTGATTATGCAAAGATCCCATATTTCCTAGAAACACAAGGCATGTAAAAAGTTTCTCCTTGTTTCAATTTTGATGGCTTTGTTTCCATTCTGATGGATGATCCAACAGTCTAATCTGGATCATGCCTTGATTTCAATTTCCTGTTGTAGACTAGAGAAAGAAGTCTGTCCAAACTGTTTAATCTTGGCAGACAAATAGCCTAGGTAGAGAAAATAAGGCTCCCAACTGCTTAATCTGGGACCTTGGAAGCAATAAGGTTAGAAGTAGATAGGAAAATAAAAGAAAAAGCCAAAGAAAAGAAAAGGCAAGTAAGGGTCTGCAAGTCCAAGTGCACCCTCCAAGAAGAAATAAAAAATGCTAGGCAAATAGTTGGGTAGGTAGTGGTGGTTGCAGAAAAAGGCTACCTTCACCATTGCAGGCATGGTGACTATGATTACCAAGGCAAAGTCTATCAAGTGACAAGGTGTGCATATTCATCAAGTTGCAGCAAGGACCATAACTAACCTCCCTCCTTCCCCCTTTCATTTTCATTTGCTAACATCCCTCTATGAGCTGAGATTCAGGGAGGAAGATCATGGTTTCATAATGATTCTTGTTTATCCAAAGCCACATTTCTTGTCTAAAGATCTTTTCATTTTGATCTACTCCCTAAACTAAGTAAGTTTCAAATGAACTTAGTGTTTGTTCCCCATTCACTTCCATCATCCATGCTAACACTAACTCTATTATATAGATCCCTTATATCACCTTTTCCCTAATATTACTAACACCATGGTGTATAAACCCCAAATTTTGTATAAATATCCCTCCCCCTTGGCATTATAGCCATATAGTCCCATGTCAGGGATCAGATGGCACCTGGTCATCTTGATAAACCTAAGCTAAATCTCCTTTGTCCTCTGCAAATTCATTCCCTCATTTTTGACCCCCATTTGCACATGAAAACCCCCCTAAAAGCCCAATTTCTACCCTTACCCGCTTCAAAATGGCTAAAAACATCAGAAAACCAACATTTTTCTCTTATCCTAAGTCTAAAGGGCGGGTCTATTTTCAACAAAAATCATGAAAACCCACTGTTCCAAAGCTTCCGCCAGTGCACAGATCCCCAGGACAATATTAAAATAGGCCTTTGCCTTTCCCCGTACTTGGTTATCGCTTCACCTTCCCGATGACCGTCCGATCAAGCAACTCCAGATCCGACGGCCCTTATCACATCGGACCCCTTCCGACGCCCGATCATTAACTGTACTATCCTCCTGTCACGTCAAGCTCCCGACAACCGTTAGATCTTGCTCCTCCAGATCCGACGGCCACTACATCATCGGAGCCGATCCACTGCCCGAACGATATCTCCCGACGGCCGTATTTTGGCTACGTCATGCGGCAGCCATGCGTCCACTCCACAGCCCATCGGAGGTACCATTGACGCATACCGCCACCGTACCGTAGGCGGTGCGATATGAAACCGCCTCGGTTTCCAGTTTTATCATTCCCGCTTGTATTACCTCACCGCCACGTCACTGCGCCGTCACCCCACGTCACCCCCAGGTACGCCGTCGCATCATTTCTCCGCTCAACCACTGGTCCACTTGTCCTGCCATCTCACTGTCCCCGTGGACCAACCAGAGGCCGCCACCTGGCTGGATGATGTCCTGCTGACATCATCCGAGCCTGACCCCACCGGTGACGTCATGGTGACGTCAGCGCGAAAACGCGCCAAAATCACCAAAAGATATATTTATGCCAAAAATCGTGTTTTTTGTTATTTTTGGGCGCAAGCTTTGTTGTTTGTTCTGCATGTAAATTCACGTCCAAACCTGCACCAGCCGTGGAAAAGACTTCCGGACCGCTAGAACGTCCATCCCTCAAAGTGCTAGCAAGTTCTAACCGACCAGATTCTACAGGTACTTCTCATTTGCACTGTAAAGCTCCATTTTCACTGAATTTCGGGTATAACTAGTAACAGACCTCCAAACTCAAAATTCACCATTAAAGGACCACTGAACTAGCATTCAGACCAAACCAGAGCTGCCACTACACGTTTATAGGGCCACATTGGGCAAGTTGAACGTAAACTTATTACTGGTTCGCGCAATCGTGAACCAGTCACCTGCATGAAGCTGATTTGCCGCAAAAACAAACTCTTCTCAGGTCTGCAACTCACCTATTAACTCAAAAGCAGCATTTCAATCGCTACAACCTTTCCCATTCACTCTTTGTCCTCAGAAATTCTCATTTTCCTCAGAAAAAGCGCTGTTTGTGTTACTCTGCATAGTAACACCAGTCCTTGAAAAAACAGAATCCTAAGAAGAACCATGGATCCCCCTGTGGCTCCTATAGCCCTCAATGTAGCTCCTCTGAATGCCCCTCACAGAGCATTGGGCTGGAAAGCATTAGCTGACTTAGACTATAACATATCAGAAGAAATGCTAAGCAGGAGCAGGTTTCATCTCCAAATACTAAATGAAATCAAAATCCAACATCAGAATGGGACAAATATCTTGGGAATTTGGGATTCCTCTCTCCCAATCTTCAAGCTACCACAGGTCAACCAATTCCCAGAACTCATCCACTTATGTGCTGAGTATTATGATGCATCCCAGAGGGCAGTGCTTGATTCTTCAGGCGCAATTCTGTTTCTTATTACCCCTGAAGCCATCAGGGAGATGCTGCAGTTCAAAACAAATAAGAAGTTGGTCCCTCTATCACTAGCTGATTTGATAATAGGGGGAGCCAGAATGACAGAGGCCCAGATTACGAAGCTTAATCAGTTATTCATCAAAGCTGAAACTGTACAAACTCCTCCCATCAACTCTGTCTACCTCAACCAATTGGGCCTGGACCTTGTTGACATGATCAGTCCCATCCTGGGATATGATTCAGTGGAATATGTGGATGAAACGGTTATGCACATAATGCTCATGTTTGCTCCAAGTAGAAGACCAGTCTGCTATGACTATGCCACATACATCTCTGACAAGATGCATGAGCAGTTGATGAACCTATCAAGAGATAGGGTATTTAAATTCACTTCCTACATATATCATTTGCTTCTATACTTCCAGCATGAGAAGTTCTCCTTCCCAATGAAAAGAGAAGATGCACAGGGAAATTTGAGATCGGTGGTGTACTGGACATCTGCTTTCCACCTCAATTTCTATTCTTCGTACACCTACTGTGAGTTCATTGATCACTTCATTCATCCAGCCATGACTCTACTTTTGAGCTCACCTCCTCCCAGATTGACAAATGAGATGCAAAGACTCCTGCATTTATCAAAAGCATACAGTATTGGGGATTGGTACTTCTACCAACACCACACCATCATCAGAATATATGGGTGTGAGTTGCCCCCATTTAGACTACCCAGATTTGTGCCTATGAGACTACTTGCCTTAGAATACTTCAGGCAGTTTGGCTTTGTGGATATGTTCCACTTTTCAGGCAAAGGTAAGAAGGCACAGCTAAAGGTCAAAAGTCAACTTGGCCATTTCCTCTATAACGAAAGGGAGGAAGGGTGGAAGGAAGCAGATAGAATACTTGGGGGCCTTGGTCTCAAATACAGCTTCCTATGGAAACCTTATGACCCTAACAACTTCATTACCATGAGGAGGCTTAAATACAAGTTGTCTGCTTATGATCATTGCAGCCTTCCTCACATAGAAAAACATGCCAATCAAAGTAAATGGAGGAGAGGGACTTTAGAAGAAGTTGTTACTCAAGAAGAGCTTAATCAAAGAGCTCTAAGAAACCTAGAGAAAATGGCTGACCTTGAGTTTTATTCACAGGTCAGCTCACTGCCGAGCACACAAATTGGAGCAGCAGCATCCTCTTCAACCGCCCAACATCAAGCTACAAGAGTTGCTGGAAATATATCAGAAAAGGGAAAAGAACAGGTGATGGAGATAGAGCCAGAGCAGCGAGAGAAAGAACAGGCAGAGTAGCAGCAACAACAAAAACAGCAACAGCAGCAAGGAGGAGGGCCACCTGAAACACAGCAGCCCTTACAGCAAGAAAAAGTGGTAGATACCCCACCTACCACTGAGCAGCAGGCCCAAAATGTAGAACACTCGAGGCCTGAAAACATTACTGATGCCTCGGTCCTTCAAAGTCCACAAAAGGAGGACCTAAGTAGAAAAAGAGACAAAGAAACACCCATGACTTCATCCATCAACCAAGGGGAGAAGAGACAGAGATTAAATGACTTCTCAGAGGATGATGAGGCAATTAGACAAGCAATGGGTATGGGCCCACCCAGCAGGGAAGCCTCGGTCAGTTCCTTCCACCAAGAACAAGACAGAATCATGGGAGGGGAGGTCACTTCCTCCAGCCAGCAGAGGGAAGGAGAGGTAGGCATCAAACAGCAGTTTATAGACATCAAAAGAAGGAGTGAGCCCATGAAGGTCAAATTATATAACCATTTGTTGAAAATGGCTCCCTCCAACCAACAAAGATTAATGGCTACCTTTGATGTGGACGAAGGCAAGTTGACTATGAGTCACTTCATACCAACCGCACTCCAGCCACAATCTACTGCAGATTATCTCAGGACTAATCTAGAGGTCCTGGCCAAGGACATCCACCCAATGGATAAAATTGAGCTGCACAAGCAAACTGGTGAAATGGTGTATGCCTCCTTGGCAGACAAAACATTGGAGAATTACAAATTAACAAGCAGCCTCAATGCTACAGCCTCTCAACTAGAATTGGAGAGGGCTTCATCTCAGGCCAAAGACAACAGGATAAGATCCCTAGAGGACATCATCGTGGAAATTGGGCATAACCCCAATGACATCAAAGGGATACAGGAGATCTTGAAACTAAGGGATGCTGACATGGGTGCATTAAGGAAGAAAATCAAACTCCCATCTACCATTCACCCCCAAACAGATGAGGTAGCCCAACAAAGGATGGAAAAGGATGCCACAGATCTGCTAATATCTATATATAAGCAGCTCCTGCAGACACAAGAGAAATTAGGAGAGTCTGAGGCTACTCAAGCGGCCTTACAAGCAGCACTAAAGCAAAGACAAGAGGGTCAGACTTCTCAGCCTCCTCCACAAGTCATCAATCTTGAGGATGCTGCTCCTACCATTGTGCCTCCACCTCAACAAACTGAACAAACAACTACATCCACTTCAGCAGCACCTACAAGTACAGAACAGGCACATAGCCTAGACATGTAGAAATTAAAGAATGAAATACAAATCTTGGAAGCTCAGATGACAGAGCTGCATGAAACCAGAGATAAGCTGGCCAAGGTCAATGGAAGGCATGATAAGACAAAAAGAGAGGTGGGAGAAAAGGCCAAGGAAATCAAAGCCCTTAAAGATAGGATCAAGGAACTTGAGAATGAGCTCAAGCTAGATAAAATCATATCTGAGATCAGAGCAATGATATGGTCCGATATTGGCCAATCCATCACCAACCAATGGCCATATATTGAGACAATCCATGAGCAACTAGAGCTCATCCCAAAGGCACAGAAGGAAATCCGAACATCAAGAGCCTTATTAGGAAATATGCCTGAAGTTGCTACAAGAATGATCAATGTGCTTAACCACAAAACAAGTTCTCAGTTAGCCACCATTGGAATCACAAATAGAACTGAGACTATTCAAATGATCAAGAGGGTTCTTACTCTTAGAAATCTGGTACAGACATTGGACAGAAGAACCCAGGATATGCAGACAGAGGTGAATAGGTTCATGGAGAAATTTCAGGTATTGCAGAGTAGAGGACTCCCTAGCTTACTGAACAGCGGAGGGAAATTATTCACCCATGAACAGTATGCCAAAAGAGTAAATGTTTTTGCCTTAGCACAGATCAATGAGAGGGCCAGCACTTCAGAAGACACAGGGCCTATTACAGGACAGGTTTTCTATAGTAAGATAGAAAATCTATTTTTTATAATGAATGAAATTAATCATTTGTTTGATGTGGCCCCAAATTTTTTCAAATATACAGAAGCAAAAGAGACAATGGAGGCCATCCTCAGGCATCAGCTCCCTACACAGGAATGGTGGACAGATGCAATACAGAGAATTTTGTAATCAGTAAGGCATTCACCAAATTTCTGTTTTATTACAAATTTTTATAAAAAGCACAGTTCAGCAAAGTCAGCATGCAGCATAATTCAAAGCTGAGCCAACTCAGCGGATGTAGCGGACAACAAAGCAGAAATAGAAGACCACAGCTGGCAAACCCGAGAATGCACTGCGCAGCCAAAAGTAAATGCGTATTTACAGAATTAAAACAGAGTAATGCAACCGACTCAGTGACTCTCAAAAGTCAAAACAATCCTCTGACAGACATAAAGAGCATTTACGCTGCATTCAAAATTGTAATAACTCCTTGCCTACTTTCTGAACGTAATAATGAAGATATTTTCTCTCTCAGATGACTCAATGCCTGAGATATTTTGTATACGCATTTCTATAAAGTCCCCTTCGCATAAGATTGCAAGGGTTGTTGTTGATTTCTCCTGAAGAAGTTCTTATGCTGTAATCCTTTCAGAAGTTAATAAAGAAAGCAATGGGATTTCTCGGATTTCTGAGGTGTTGGATGCGTTCTGGTGTCTGTTGATAACTGCTGGATCCCTGTGTATTTCACCATACAATAAGTCTCTGTATCTCTCGCTGTTAATTAGTTGTTTTGTTAAAATCCATATATGTTATCTGTTTTCAATACTAAGCAACAAGGAAAAAGAATAGCTTTCAGGATTTATTCACTGAGTACCCTGAGTTCAATCTGTGTTGTTTATCAATGTTTTCTTCAGCTGTAATCTAGATAAGTGTAATTCTTAATTGCTGCACTTTCAGAATACATCTATCACAGTGACCTTTGTCACAGGAATTCAAGTTTTGCCCCTGTGCAGTGTGCTCACCTTCACCCCACCAGCTTAATAGAAAATTCTTAATTGCTTTCTGTTGGTTGACATACATCACCATTTGATCTAGTTTTGTCTGTCTAAAGTACACAATAGGCCCTGCAGTTTGAACACCACCAATCTAGCGTATCAGATCATTTCACAACTCCAGACTCCATTGCCCAATGGTATTATACTATCTAAACACTGCATCATAAGACCTGAAAGAAATCCTTCAACCAAAACATAAACCAAAACCTGAGCATAATAGCTAGCCTAAAACACCATCATAACAGAGACAAATCATAAAGAGAGAGCCCTCTCTGGTTGCAGTTAGGCTAGGAACTGTAACCGAAAGATTGGTTAGTGGTTACCCCGGCCGTATTCCCTTGGGAGTCATAGGGAACAACCTGGGTGTTAACATAATTGGCGACTCCGCTGGGGAATTCTTAGGATTTTTTCAATTACTATCTGTCTTACAAAGCTACCATCAAGCCTGAAACCAGCCAAGAGGCCTTAGAACTGTTTCTGCATCACATTAACAGCTTTAAGGAGGAGCTTGTTTGGGGAATCTTCGTCTTAGCTCTGAGAATATATAGCCATTCCAAAATCTTCATCCAGTCCTTGCAGATATAAAAACTTCCTACAAAATCCCAAAAAACAGGTTGGAAGCTGGCTCCTAAGAAAAATCCACGGCATACTAGGGCAAATCCTGACCCTAATCCACCCATCATTGTTGATAATCCAAATACCATCCGAAGAAACATCAGGAGACAGCAAAAGCAGGAGAAGCCTGCTGATGCAAATATAAGTTCGGATCATCCCAGCCTCATTCCCACTCCTTGCAAAGTTCTTTTCCGGTCCACCCTTAGTTCCCCTAGTTCACCATCAACATCGCAAAGTCCTCCTCTCACATCTTCATCCACTGCACATACTCCTTTAACCAGTCTCCCACTAGCTACTCATCCCATTAACCCTGTTATACCAGTGATCCCTGCTGTCCTGTTTGTTCCTATTAACCCTCTAAACCTCATAAATATGGCTAACAGGTATGCACCTCTGCAGATACTAGCTAATGCTGCGGCTTTACCTCAAGATATCAAAGCAAAATCTCATATTTTGACTCCAACGGCTCCCTAACAGCTATCCAGCATGCTAAGAAGATGCAAGACCACTTTGAGACCTATGAAATAGATGATGACAGTGTCAGAATGAGAATTTTTGTTCAAAGCTTAACTGGGGATGTTAGAACTTGGTTCAGATCCCTGAATGCAAACTCCATCACAACTCCTGATCAGCTTTACGAAGTTTTTACTGACAGATGGGAGAAGAAGAAAGATCCTCTCCACGTACTTGGTGAATATGACACTATTAAGAGAGGTCCCCAAGAGACAGTTTTGGAATATTGTGCTAGGTTTAACAATGTATATAATGCTATCCCACAGAACTTAAGGCCCCCTCCTGATTTAGCCCTGTATAAATTCCCTGATGGTTTTGACCCTGATATGGCCTATCAGTTGAAGGAAAGAGATCCTCCAACCCTTGAAGAAGCTCAAAGGGTTGCTGTCACAGTGGAAGCTAACCTAATTGCCAAAAGAAACAGGGCAAAGTTGGAAAAAAGGACTGCCTTCAAAGAAGAACCCTCGGGCTTTGATCAAAAGCTGGATGCAATACTAAATAGCATGAAGAGATTGGGTGAAAGAGTGGAATCGGTTGAAAGAAAGTCATCATGGGAAGCACCACAAAACAACCCTCCTAGAAATTCGAATTTTAGGAGAACTCAAAACCAAAACATGGGTAAGACAAGTGCTGACCAAGACATAAGAACCCCTTTCCAAGAAAATTAGGCAGAAACTTCAACATCAACTGAACCCAATGAAGACCCTGAGATTAATCTAATGGGTCTAGATGGTAAAAGCCAAGTTTTCTTAACACAAGAGGATCATGAGGATGATGAAATCAAAATATTCCAAACTAAATCAGGAGAATCCTTTGATTTTAAACAAGGATATGATAGTGCTGTCTATGAAGTCCATAAACAGTACAAGCTAAGAAGTAGGACTGTAAATGTAAATCAGCCTGAAAAGATAAAGGATAAACAGAAGTCTAAAGGAGCCATAGTCACAGAACCTAATGACAAAACAAACTTGCCTGCAGAAGAAGTAGTGGTTGAAGAGGTTACTGAACTATTGTCACCACTACAACAGCCTATGGCAACGTCGTCCTCTCACCCTGATTTAAATATTACCCCTCAAGACATGAGTGAAAGGGGCAGGTCTCGAAGTCAAGATGAAAACCAACAAGAAGATTTAATGAAAAAAGAAAGGGCTGCTATCCGTGACTCCAAAACCCAAGCTGACAAACCTTTTGACCTAGGCATAGAGATTGGCAAGCTAAAGATAGCAATTCCCCTCTCAGAACTAGCCAAGCATGACATCTATAAGCAACAGATTAAGAAATCCCTTCAACTCACTAATAGCAAAGATGATGTAAATGTGTTAGATGACACTCCGGAATTACTGTTTGGCCCAGAGGTAGATGGAAAAACAGTAGTTACAGGGATATTACCTTTTTATGTCAGCTTGCATATTCATAACAAAATACTGCATAATGCGATGTTTGACTCAGGTGCCTCTCATAACCTCATGCCAAAAGCAGTCATGGAAAGATTGAATTTGGATATAACAAGACCATACAAGGACCTGTTTTCCTTTGACTCCAGCCAAGTCAAGTGTTTAGGTCTAATAAAAGATTTATGTGTGTCTCTGGTTCAATACCCCAACAAAACCATTCTAGTGGATGTTGTAGTCGCTGATATCCCACCTAAATATGGGATGCTGTTATCAAGATCATGGGGAGCTAAACTCCAAGGCTCCCTGCAATTAGATATGTCATATGCCACCATCTCTGTCTTTGGGCAACCAAAGAGACTCTACAGAGAAACACTCATGAAATACATGGTCAGCAGTGAGGAAAAGCCTCAAAACTTTCCTGTATATGCTGTCCATTCAGACATAGATTCGTTCATTCTCTTCAATGACAGCGCAAGCCTCTCAAACAATGATATTAGGACCAAAACACTCATGCAAGAACAAAACATTAATCAAGGAAGTACCACCCATAAAACATCGATCAGTCAAGCACTGGACACTACCCCTCCTCTAGTTGTCAAAGATTTTCAATCAAGTGATGAAACTGTCCTAGAACACAAGCTAGAGAAGAAACCCCAACTCCTGCTTACATTGCCATCCCATGAACAGATCTTTAAATCTCCTGTCAAGCAAGATATTCTGTGGGTCTTAGAATTTGATGGCTCAGTCAACAAGTTAGGGGCAGGAGCTGGAGTTTGGATACATAACAAAGGGAAAGACCATGCGGAAGGCAGAGCTTATAGATTAAACTTTAGATGCACTAATAACATGGCAGAGTATGAAGCTCTGATACTAGGTCTCAAACTAGCAAAGTCATTACAAGCTCCTAGGGTCTCCATCATGGGAGATTCTGATCTAGTGATTCAACAAGTAAAAGGAAATTTTGTCACCAATGACAAAAGGTTGAGGTCTTACAGATCTGCTGTAATTGAACTATTGGACACTTTCTCTGAGTTCCTTATCACAAAAATTTCAAGGAGCCACAATCTCCATGCGCACAGTTTGGCAACATTTGCCAGCACCTTCAAATTTCCACTAAAACCCAACAACTGCTTCACAGCTGAGGTCAAATACAGACCCTCTATTCCGAACAATGTCAAAGAATGGCAAGTATTTGAGGATGATATGCAAATAAACAATTTTTTAACCTTACAACAAGAGTTTACAGGATTAAATATTGACACTGAGTCAGCAAGTCAATCGCAAATACTTGAATCAGCAAGTCCATCACAAATACAGTTTCAACAGACAACTCAGCCAGTATCACCTAGAACAGCAAAACAATTACTGAATCCAACCATTTTCAACAACAAAAATATTCAGCAAATTCACCAAATTGACTGTGAAGAGGTGACCAGCGCTGAAGCTGAAATCATAGAACTCAAAGACAATTTCCTTCCAACAGGCCTTACCCCGCTAGAGGACATTTTTGATTCAAATGACATCCCTAGGAAGCCAAAAATGCAGCCATTAGATGCAGCCATTGAAGAATGCAATATTGGTACCATTGACAAGCCCAAAATAATAAAGCTGTCTGCTTCTTTTCCCCCTGATCAAAAACCCAAGTACATTGACCTCTTTAAAGAGTTCCAAGATGTCTTTGCATGGGGTTATGAGGATCTAAAGTCCTATGATACTTCTGTCATCCAGCATACCATTCCCCTCAAGCCTAATCAAAAACCATTCAAGCAGAAGTTGAGAAGGATCAATCCTATACTCCTTCCTTCCATTGAGAAGGAATTGCAAAAAATGTTCAAAGCTGGCATCATAGCACCAATCAGATTCTCTGAATGGATTTCCAACTTAGTCCCTACAAGAAAAAAGACTGGTGAGATTAGACTTTGTGTAGACTTAAGGAATCTAAATCAAGTATCACTCAAAGATAACTACCCTTTACCCAAAATGGATCACATTCTCCAAAGAGTGGTGGGGGCTTCAAGGATGTCATTGCTTGATGGATTCTCAGGCTTTAATCAAATCTTGGTACACCCTGATGACCAAGACAAAACTGCATTCACAACCCCATGGGGAACTTTCAAATATGTAAAGATGCCCTTTGGATTGAAAAATGCAGGGGCAACATTTCAAAGAGCAATGGATATTGCTTTTGCAAAAGAGATTCATGACTTCCTAGTCATTTACTTAGATGATCTTACACCCTTTTCAAAATCTGACCAAGAACATCTGAAACATTTGAGACAGATTTTCCTAACATGCAGGAAATATGGTATTTCCTTAAATCCCAAGAAGTCATTATTTGGCTTGGAAGAAGGTAAACTCTTAGGACACATTATTTCAAAAGATGGCATAAGAATTGATCCAGATAGGATACAAGCTATCCTACAAATGCCCCACCCAAGGAATGTCAAGGAGTTGTAGGGATTCTTAGGAAAAATCAATTTTTTGAGAAGGTTTATCCCAAACTTAGCAGAACTAATCAGATTATTAAACAACATGTTAAAAAAGGATTCAAAAGTAAAGTGGACTGTTGAAGCAAAACAAGCCTTTGAAGGTATAAAATTGGCCTTGACTCAAACCCCAGTGTTAACCAATCCTCAGTTTGACAGAGACTTTATCATTTTCTCTTTCGCCTCCCAGTATACTATTGCTGCTGTTTTGCTGCAAAAAGATGACCAAGGAAATGAGAAACCAATTGCTTTCTTTAGTAAAGCCCTTAGAGACGCACCTCTGAAATACCAAATCATGGAAAAGCAAGCTTATGCTTTGGTCAAAGAAATTAAGGATTTTAGGATTTATATCCTTTATTCCCATGTCATAGCATATCTGCCAAGTCCTATTGTCAAAGACATTCTCACCCAAGAAAACTTAGAAGGCAGAAGAGGAAAATGGATAGCCAGTATCTTGGAATTTGACATTGAGATAAAACCTACAAAACTAATAAAAGGGCAAGGCTTGGCCAAATTAATGGCGGAAACAAATTTTCAAGCCTTAGATATCAATCAGCTGGACAGTGAAACAGAGCTGGCGACTCCAAAGATCAATGTAGCCTTTGAACAATCCCCTTGGTACTCTGACATCTGTTATGTGTTACAAAACCTGTGTGCTCCCCCAGGACTGTCCAGAACTAAGTGTAGGTTCTTAAAAATGAAAACATCTAGATTTTGTGTGATGGATGGAAATTTACTTTGGAAAAACCATGAAGGTATATTGCTGCACTGTTTAATGGAAAATGAAACTGACAATATCATGCAAGATTTTCATGCAGGAGACTGTGGTGGACATTTGTACTGGAAATCCACTGTGGACAAAATACTGAGGGCTGGTTATTACTGGCCCACCATGTTCTCTGATGTCAAGAAATTCACTACCTCATGCCACAAATGCCAAGTGTTTGAGGGCAAAAGACAGTTGTTGCCACTCCCCCTAAGACCCATTGCAACAGAGAGACCTTTTCAACAATGGGGCTTGGATTTCATTGGGGAAATTCATCCCTCATCTTCAGGCCAACATAGATGGATTTTGACAGCCACAGAATACTTCACCAAATGGATTGAAGCTGCCCCATGCAGACAAGCAAATGACTCAGTAATCATTCAGTTTTTGGAAAACAACATACTGGCTAGGTTTGGCTGTCCTGACAAGATAATAACAGACAATGCTGCTGCTTTCAGATCCAAGAAAATGGTAAACTTCTGCCACAAATATCATATTACTTTGGGTCACTCTACTGCATACTATCCCCAAGGGAATGGCCTAGATGAATCATCTAACAAGAGCCTGGTGAACATCATAAAAAAGGTGTTGGAAGAAAACAAAAAGAATTGGCACAAGAAACTAGTCAATGCCTTATGGGCAGATAGACTAACAACCAAAAGATCAATTGGGACCAGCCCATATGAGTTGGTTTATGGACTAGAAGCCAAATTTCTCTCATCAATAGGAGTTCCTGTTATGAAGCTTCTTCAAGAAAACCAAGCCGAACCAAATGATATGCAAAGAAGGATAAATCAAATCATATGTCTGCAGCAAACTAGAGATCAGGTGTTCAGCAGAGTTCAAGGGTTACAAGAAAAATTAAAGAAGGCCTTTGACAGGAGAACCAAAGCAGAAGATTTCAATGTGGGAGACAAAGTCCTAAAGTGGGATGCAAGAAGAGAAGAAAAGGGAAAGCATGGAAAATTTGATTCCTTATGGAGGGGACCATTTGCTGTCCAAGCAGTACAAGGTAACAACACTTACTTCCTCAAAAGTCTAACTGAAGCTGACTTGGATGAAGGTCCTGTCAATGGCAGGATGCTGAAGCATTATTTTGACTATTTCCCATGAGTGCAACCTGAGGTTCCCTTGTATATATGCAGATGTACATATTATTTTCTGTTTAGATTGTAAAAATGCAGTTTTCCAAGTGATTCACCAACCAGCAAAAGGTAAATAGAATCAGAAGTCTACCAAGAAGGGAAGCACGAAATTTGGTACTTCAAAAGCAGCAAACTTTAAGGATGATATGGGCAGCAATGGAGCAAGGCAATCTGACCTGCTGTCCTTGGTCTTTCAAGTGAAAAACCATCCCCATGTGGAGCCACTGTTGGATACCTATACCAATAGGTTTCATATTTCATGATGGGCTAGGGAAAGTCCAAATATGCTCTGCTTTGATTATGCAAAGATCCCATATTTCCTAGAAACACAAGGCATGTAAAAAGTTTCTCCTTGTTTCAATTTTGATGGCTTTGTTTCCATTCTGATGGATGATCCAACAGTCTAATCTGGATCATGCCTTGATTTCAATTTCCTGTTGTAGACTAGAGAAAGAAGTCTGTCCAAACTGTTTAATCTTGGCAGACAAATAGCCTAGGTAGAGAAAATAAGGCTCCCAACTGCTTAAGCTGGGACCTTGGAAGCAATAAGGTTAGAAGTAGATAGGAAAATAAAAGAAAAAGCCAAAGAAAAGAAAAGGCAAGTAAGGGTCTACAAGTCCAAGTGCACCCTCCAAGAAGAAATAAAAAATGCTAGGCAAATAGTTGGGTAGGTAGTGGTGGTTGCAGAAAAAGGCTACCTTCACCATTGCAGGCATGGTGACTATGATTACCAAGGCAAAGTCTATCAAGTGACAAGGTGTGCATATTCATCAAGTTGCAGCAAGGACCATAACTAACCTCCTCCTTCCCCCTTTCATTTTCATTTGCTAACATCCCTCTATGAGCTGAGATTCAGGGAGGAAGATCATGGTTTCATAATGATTCTTGTTTATCCAAAGCCACATTTCTTGTCTAAAGATCTTTTCATTTTGATCTACTCCCTAAACTAAGTAAGTTTCAAATGAACTTAGTGTTTGTTCCCCATTCACTTCCATCATCCATGCTAACACTAACTCTATTATATAGATCCCTTATATCACCTTTTCCCTAATATTACTAACACCATGGTGTATAAACCCCAAATTTTGTATAAATATCCCTCCCCCTTGGCATTATAGCCATATAGTCCCATGTCAGGGATCAGATGGCACCTGGTCATCTTGATAAACCTAAGCTAAATCTCCTTTGTCCTCTGCAAATTCATTCCGTCATTTTTGACCCCCATTTGCACATGAAAACCCCCCTAAAAGCCCAATTTCTACCCTTACCCGCTTCAAAATGGCTAAAAACATCAAAAAACCAACATTTTTCTCTTATCCTAAGTCTAAAGGGCGGGTCTATTTTCAACAAAAATCATGAAAACCCACTGTTCCAAAGCTTCCGCCAGTGCACAGATCCCCAGGACAATATTAAAATAGGCCTCTGCCTTTCCCCGTACTTGGTTATCGCTTCACCTTCCCGATGACCGTCCGATCAAGCAACTCCAGATCCGACGACCCTTATCACATCGGACCCCTTCCGACGCCCGATCATTAACTGTACTATCCTCCTGTCACGTCAAGCTCCCGACAACCGTTAGATCTTGCTCCTCCAGATCCGACGGCCACTACAGCATCGGAGCCGATCCACTGCCCGAACGATATCTCCCGACGGCCGTATTTTGGCTACGTCATGCGATAGCCACGCGTCCACTCCACAGCCCATCGGAGGTACCACTGACGCATACCGCCACCGTACCGTAGGCGGTGCGATATGAAACCGCCTCGGTTTCCGGTTTTATCATTCCCGCTTGTATTACCTCACCGCCACGTCACTGCTCCGTCACCCCACGTCACCCCCAGGTACGCCGTCGCATCATTTCTCCGCTCAACCACTGGTCCACTTGTCCTGCCATCTCACTGTCCCCGTGGACCAACCAGAGGCCGCCACCTGGCCGGATGATGTCCTGCTGACGTCATCCGAACCTGACCCCACCGGTGACGTCATGCTGACGTCAGCGTGAAAACGCGCCAAAATCACCAAAAGATATATTTATGCCAAAAATCGTGTTTTTTGTTATTTTTGGGCGCAAGCTTTGTTGTTTGTTCTGCATGTAAATTCACGTCCAAACCTGCACCAGCCGTGGAAAAGACTTCCGGACCGCTAGAACGTCCATCCCTCAAAGTGCTAGCAAGTTCTAACCGACCAGATTCTACAGGTACTTCTCATTTGCACTCTAAAGCTCCATTCCCACTGAATTTCGGGTATAACTAGTAACAGACCTCCAAACTCAAAACTCACCATTAAAGGACCACTGAACTAGCATTCAGACCAAACCAGAGCTGCCACTACACGTTTATAGGGCCACATTGGGCAAGTTGAACGTAAACTTATTACTGGTTCGCGCAATCGTGAACCAGTCACCTGCAAGAAGCTGATTTGCCACAAAAACAAACTCTGCTCAGGTCTGCAACTCACCTATTAACTCAAAAGCAGCATTTCAATCGCTACAACCTTTCCCATTCACTCTTTGTCCTCAGAAATTCTCATTTTCCTCAGAAAAAGCGCTGTTTGTGTTACTCTGCATAGTAACACCAGTCCTTGAAAAAACAGAATCCTAAGAAGAACCATGGATCCCCCTGTGGCTCCTATAGCCCTCAATGTAGCTCCTCTGAATGCCCCTCACAGAGCATTGGGCTGGAAAGCATTAGCTGACTTAGACTATAACATATCAGAAGAAATGCTAAGCAGGAGCAGGTTTCATCTCCAAATACTAAATGAAATCAAAATCCAACATCAGAATGGGACAGACATCTTGGGAATTTGGGATTCCTCTCTCCCAATCTTCAAGCTACCACAGGTCAACCAATTCCCAGAACTCATCCACTTATGTGCTGAGTATTATGATGCATCCCAGAGGGCAGTGCTTGATTCTTCAGGCGCAATTCTGTTTCTTATTACCCCTGAAGCCATCAGGGAGATGATGCAGTTCAAAACAAATAAGAAGTTGGTCCCTCTATCACTAGCTGATTTGATAATAGGGGGAGCCAGAATGACAGAGGCCCAGATTACAAAGCTTAATCAGTTATTCATCAAAGCTGACACTGTACAAACTCCTCCCATCAACTCTGTCTACCTCAACCAATTGGGCCTGGACCTTGTTGACATGATCAGTCCCATCCTGGGATATGATTCAGTGGAATATGTGGATGAAACGGTTATGCACATAATGCTCATGTTTGCTCCAGGTAGAAGACCAGTCTGCTATGACTATGCCACATACATCTCTGACAAGATGCATGAGCAGTTGATGAACCTATCAAGATATAGGGTATTTAAATACACTTCCTACATATATCATTTGCTTCTATACTTCCAGCATGAGAAGTTCTTGTCACACGGAATCTGTCAAGGGTGCGGACACGACTGACCTTCCTAGAAGTCTAAGACATTCTAATGACAAACAAGACAAAATGGAATGATCTTTCTCTAAATACACCTTTTACAACATGAAAACTACAAGTGTTTAGGCTTACCTTATTCCAAAACGCTGTTGTTGAAGTCCGTTCTTGACGATCCGGATGAGCTCCTCCTTCAAGTCAATTCCTGCAACCACAAACAATCAAACAATTACCAAGCACTTGCATTTCATATAATAAAACATATATTCAACATGCAGACCAAGGAACACATGAAATAACTCATTAACACAAGCTATTGAGAAAAATAAACCAGTTTGTATTAATAACGAAACAAAGAAACTCTTACAACCTGGCCTTGGTTTTGTGCAAATTCCTCCCAGGGTCCATCAAGGGTTTTCCTCTACTTTGACAAAGCTCACCCTCTCCCAAGTAGAATCAAGTGAAGACAATCTCTCCTCACAAAGGTTCTAATGGAAGACCTAAATCCTGCAGCATTTACCCAAAGAAAATGTATAGCTCCAACCTCCTCTCCTTCTGGCTCAATGCCTTCATTTATAGTGCTGTAAAGAGGTTATTCAGGTCCACTATCAATGGGATCATCCCCCTCTATGGGTGGGATAGCTCCCTTATTGATGGGATAAGACTCCCCTTAATAGAGATACATGAACCAACTGGAGGCGAATCCATTTCATCAAACCGACCTCTAGAATGTTCTAGAAGTAACCACAAGTAACCTTTTCAAGATAAAACTCGCGCATTTTGCCTTTTACAGAGGGACGCACCTGTCCCTTAACATACAGAGCGTCCATGGACGCATATTTTGTGAACATGGTCAGCGTCCCCGCAGGTAAGGCTAGAGAGAACCTGCGACCCCAGAGATAAACATGATTTTTACAAGACTTTCTCTCTTCTTTGAGTTTGAGATGGATAACAGAGGCATGAGACTTGCCTAAGAGGGTAGCATGACTTGTTGATTGGAGCCATACTAACTGTAAGTAGTCAAGGTGACATTTTTTAGTGTAACAGAATTCATCTTCTTGAACTAACACCATTCCAATGGTGGAATGCGAAGCTGCGAGGTATAAGAAGTAGTCCTGGTTGTAGTTGGGAGGATGCAATAACGGTGCATGGGTCAACGCGTGTTTCAGTGCATCAAAAGATTGTTGAGCAATCTCGTCCCAAAAGAATTGTACATTCTGTTTCAACAACCGTGTAAAACCTTTAGTGACCTCGGCGTAGTTAGGGATGAATCGGCGTAAAAAGTTTGCTTTCCCTTGCAAGCTTTGGAGTTGGCGCAAACTCGAAGGAGGAGGCAATTGGATGATAGCCTCGACTTTCGAGGGATCGACGCGAATGCCGGTTTTGGAAACAACAAATCCCAGCAATCGACCTGTTTCTATACAGAAAACACACTTGTGGGGATTCAACCGAATTCGATAATGCCTACACCTCATAAAGATTGCTCGTAAATGGACAAGGTGATCAGCTCGGTGTAAAGAATGAGCAGGCAAATCATCGAGATAGGGTTGCACAATGTGCTTGATGTCATGAAATGCATAAGACATGGCCCGTTGAAAAGTAGCACCGGCATTCTTAAGGCCAAAAGGTAATTTGCAATAAGCAAATGTCCCCCATGGACAAATGAATGCCGTTTTTGGTTGATCGGCAGGTAGAATATTGATTTGATTATACCCGGAGAAACCATCCATGAAGGAAAACATCTCACTTCCGGCACAATCATCAATAATTTGATCGATATAAGGCGTAGGATAGTTGTCTTTTGGACAAGCTCGATTGATATCCCTATAATCGATACAGATTCTTATTGTTCCTTGTTTTTTATTGACGGGAACAATATTCGATACCCAATCCGTTAACGGGATCGGATAAATGAAACCTGCTTTCAACAGCTTTTCGACTTCGGCTTTGATTGCAGCTGCTTTTCGAGGGTGAATCTGACGCAACCGTTGCCGAATGGGTTTAGCATCCGGGTAGGTTTTGATTTCATGAACAACAATGGCAGGATCGATTCCTGGCATTTCTTCGTAGGACCAGGCAAACACGTCGCGGAATTCTTGGAATAGGGCCTTGTAAGTTTCAATTTCTTCGTCAGTACATGCGGCACCTATATGAATGTTCTCCTTGATTCCGGGCTTCACTGAAATGTCAATGGGAATAGTACGAGAAATATTCCCTAAATTCAGCTCTGAATCAGAATGTTTCGTTGGATCCTGAGCGTCTTTGACATATTCAGCGGTAAAGATAGATGAAAAATCATTTTCAAAGACATCATCCTTAGGTAAAAACGAAGATCTGTGATGGAGATCGTCCCATGGTAGATCATCTACACTTAGGATTTCGCGAAGTTGTTCGTCAGATGACACTTCTTCGGGAAACGTTATCCGTTCTAAGGGTGAGGTGAAAAGTGACTCTTCACTGACCACATTCATTTGGTCGGTTGAATGAAAGTCGGTAAAAGACATAAGAGCTTCATAAGCAATCTCATACGGACTCAACGGCATAACATCACCGAGTGAGTCTAGCTCAGAGTCAGAGGGAACATACCAAGGATCATCATAAATAATGTTTTCTGACGTGATCATATGAATTGTTGCGAACGAAGGGTCTGCATTGAGTGGAGGGAGAGGAAAAGTTCCCAGTAAACCGGAATCCTTAACTAAACCTACACCAATGTCCCTATAAGGGATCGTCGTTTTACCAACATGCTGGATAGTTTCTAAAGAGGTTGGGTCGGATGAAAAGTATGTCAGCTGATCAATAGTCACGATCTTACCGTTATGTGGAAACTTAATGACTCTGAAGACCGATGAAACGACCGCTGTCATAGCATATGACCAACTTCGACCCAAAAGAAGGTTGTAGTCTAGAGGGGCATCAACCACTTCCACATCCAGACTAACGGTTTTACCTTCGACCCCTATAGGCAATTCTTGTAGAATACCAAACGGACGGAACCCACGGCCATCAAAGGCCTTAAGGATGGTGGGGGATTGGTTCAACGAAGGAGAACCAAGCGATCTCCAACATTGAATCGACATAATACACGTAGAAGCTCCCTCATCAATCACAGTCCGATGAATAGGCCTGTTTTTGACTATCACTGGAATTTGGAAAGCCATTTGATGGGGGAGACGCGGTGTACTACTTTCTAGATCAAAGATCATTAGGTTCGGGTCCTGAACATCGACAGCTCCAATAGCCGACAAAAGCAATTTTCGTTGCGCTGGACATGATTGCAGCACTTCGAGTGCCGACATTGCTGAAGGTGAAACAGCTAAATCTTCAACAATGTTGTAATTCTGGGCTGCTCTCGCATGTGGATTGAAAGCAGACCTTCGAAGTACACCCTTGGCGGGCGGCTTAATCACTAAGTCTGGGTTAGGTTTTTCGATCTGTAGTGGATCGGAACCAGGAGCTGAGGTTGATGGGTTAGAGTTAGAAGATTCTGCTTCTTTACCATCAACAGGAGCCTTACTACCATAATCTTGCGATCGAGTCGCAATCCTGACATGAGACATCATCAAAATGGGTTCTTCACTGGCATTCGAAGAAGAACCTATCATCTTATTTTCCTGCTCGGGAATGGATTCTTTAACACAGCAGGAGTCGGAGAACCTTTAACTATTTTCACTACCTCGGCCCGATGAGGGCAGTCTCTCGTAAAATGATCTTCTTCACAAATGAGACAAGGATAACGAGGTTTGCGCTTTTCGTCATTAGTTTCCGACTTTTCCGTTTTCTCCTTTGGAGCCTTGTCTGCTTTAGCCTTCTTCTTTCCTTTCTTCTTTCCACCGTTTTTGGATTTGGCCGTAGATGACTCTACAGCGTGAATGTCGGCGGTAAGTTCAGGAGGAGAAGACTCTCCTGTCGGAGAATCAGGCAAAGTGATAATTGGAGTATTGGAGGTCTTGGAAGACTTCTTCTTACTCTTCGTAGTCACGATACCGATCATACCATCAGCGGCATGAGATCCCGAAGGAGCAGCAGCGATTTGGTTTGACTTTGGAAGATCCGGAATTTTCTCGTGTAACGTACCCGACTGAGTGTAAACTAAGTCAAGGTATTGTGCCTGAGCAATGACTTGCTCCTCAGTAACTACGCCGGCCTTAGCTACATCTTCAGTAATTCTTGGTAATAATGATTTTACAAACCATTCAGCTAAAATTTGGTCCGGGATAAAAACTTTCACTAATCTCCTTCGACGTCTCCACTCATGGATGTGATCAGAAATGTACGTGGATGTCGATTGTTTTAGCGAAGTTAATAATTCCGTACCATTATCGTATCTGACTGGTAACTGAAAATGAGTTAAGAATGAAGTAGCTAACTGGCTAAAGTTGTAAAAAGAAGCCCGTGGCAACTCAATGTACCACTTGGCTGCGAGACCAATGAGTGTACGCTGGAAAAGACGTAAGCGGATAGAATCATCTGAGATGGAATTTGATGCACACCAGAGGTGGTAAGTCATCACGTGATTAGACGGATCCTCTCCAGACTTACCTTCGAACTTGGGTATATCGCTGGGCAACTTATTTGGCATTGGCGGCCAGAACGGAAGATATTGAATTGGATCGTTCGTTAGGCGCGTCAAGTCGGGTAAATCTAAAGTCGCAATAAATGGTAACTGCCGGTTAGGATCTCTGAAACTCTGAGTCACAATACCAGCCCCAGGAGGAGGATATCCAGGATAACTAGGAACAGGATTCGCATTGGGGATATTATATCCTCCTGGAAAACCAGGATTAACCGGACCGTACTGGGGTTGTTGAGGTGGTTGATAATTGTACCCAGGATACGGTTGATACTGGTAAACCGGTTGTTGGGCAGCTTGACCAGGTTGATACTGTCCCTGGTACGGAGGTTGAACAAATTGAGGTTGAGTAGTAACAACCGTACTTGTACCAGGTTGACCTGCAGGCATCTGGACTGTGGTTTGAACCGTGGGTCCAGACAACGGTACAGATGTCTGAGGAACGGTTACAGGGACAGTAGAAACCGGAGCTGCCGATACTCCAGATGTAAGCATGGTAGATGAAGCGGTAGCTGCTGCAGCCGTGTGAGGTGGAGTACTCGGTGCAATTGGCGGCTGAGTAACTACAGAAGTTACAGGGGTCTGAACACTTGACTGGACAAGTTGCGGTTGCTGGGGTGGACCAGGAACTGCAGGTTGTCCTGCTTGAGGTACCGACTGTATACTTGGTTGCGACATCTGTTGACCCTGTGACGGATCCCATGTTAACATTCCAGGGTATTGACTCGTAACAGGTTGAGGATACTGAGATCCATAGCCGTATTGAGGATAGGGTTGATAACTGTAAGGTGTAGTCCCATATGATTGCCCTTGAGGTGGTTGATAACCTTGACCAGGGTATTGACCCGTAGGTTGATAACCTTGAGGTAAATACGAATACTGGGGTTGACCTTGACCTTGAGGTTGGTATCCTTGAGGTTGATACCCTTGGGGTTGATACCCTTGGGGTTGCCATCCTTGAGGTTGCCATCCTTGAGGTTGATACTGATACTGAGGTTGACTTTGGGGTACGTATTGAGGCTGGGGTTGATACCCTTGAGGTTGCCCCCCAGTCACAAATGAAGTACCTTGAGGTTGCCCCCCAGGCATTAACGAAGGTTGCCCCCCAGGCGGTAATTGGCCACCTTGAGGTTGGTTAATGGGAGTTGAACCTGACATCATATAAACTTCACCTATACTCAATGGTACATTACCACTGTTTCCAACTAATAACCCATGATCAACAGGTTGAGGAGATGCTCCCGCAAAGGTACCAGAAAGTGACTGATACCCAGTAGGAACAGAAGGACCGCCATGTAAAAATGATTCAGGACTTTGCGAAAACACAGAGACGACTGACCAGACATATTTACAGGAGAATGAATTCCTCTAGGTGGAACCGGAGTACGAGGTGTAGAAAAACCTACTGAGTTGTCTAAAAAATTGGTTAATGCAAGGTACCAAGACTCACTTCTAGGAGGACTGTAAAAGATGGATTCACGCTCCCTTAGATCAAGGGTAATTAGATCTTCAGAATCAGAAACGCCTATTTCTTCCTCTGGAACAAGTTCTTCTATAGCAATTAATCCAACAGGAAGATTTTCGGTGATAATTCTTTCTATTCTTGGTGAATCAGGAACACTAGGAGTTGGAGTAACAGGTTCTGAAATTTCAGGTTCTTCGCCTGTTTCACTGGCAGATGAAAAACTACCAGCAAGCTCGGAAACTGTAACAGCTTCGGGATTGTAACCTGTTTCTAATCTTTGGTAATCTGGATGGACTACCAAAGAAGATTCTCCTTCTTCAGGTGAACCTACTCTACTGCCACTAGGAGGAGTTACAAGGACCTTTAACCCTTCTAAATGACCCGGAATGTTTTCAGGAGATTCACCCCGCGATTTACGGAGTTTTCTTAACAAATCTATCCCGGTAACAATCTCAGGAGACTTGCCCCGAAGTCTACGGGACTGTCTCGGTAATTCCGCCACAATTAAAGATTTTAACTACAACACACGAAATCAAAGTAAAAAATTTCAAATCAAACCACCTAAAGTCTTCTAAAGAAGCAATCAAATTTGAAGCACACGCCTAAATAATCTAGAGCGTCAAACCACACACAAACAGTAGTCTTCCGGACCAAAAGCGCTAGTTGGTGATTAGGCCCAACCTCGCAGGATTCAGTACAGAAATAGTGGGTGGAACAGTTACCCCGGCAACCTGCTTAATGAATAGACTGGACCAAGTTCCTCCACTTTAACCGTCTCGAAGTGAAGCGAACCCCCCAGAAAATCCAAGTGAGTATAACCGACGTCTGCTCCAGGTACAGTGGGACCTTCCCTCCACCGTCACCTTGGGTAGAATCCTAGATATTATGGCCACTAAGGTTACCAATCACAACAATTACACCTGGGGGAACAGTCTAAACTCCGACAGCACGCAAGGGCAGAGTAGCAAGCTCCAATCCCCTTACCGGCTCCTTGACAACAATCCAAGGTTTACCGATAAGTGACCCCTGGCTCCTCGACAATGGTTAATCCGAGGTTTACCGTTTGTAATACGTACTGCCTGGCGTCGTTCCCAACGAGGGAGGAATGATCCCCTCACTGGTTCGGACACGAGCTCGTGTTTCTCCTTTAAGAGGAGCTTTCCCAGAATGTAACTGAAACAATTGGATTTGTTCTACTCAAGATAGACTATCTGTTTGGTTTTGTAGTCTTGGAGAGTTAAGTACTCACCTACTCCAAGACCCTAGCCTAAGCTATGTTGGTGCTTCAGAGCCCTAGAAAAATAAAGATTACTAGATTGATTTTAATTTAAGCGTTACTTTTAAGGTTGTTTCTTAAGTCAAAAGGTGATGGAAGTGAAACTAGTGGTATGTTGACTCGACTCGAAACCACTACAAAATGCACCTAAAATGATTTATCCACTACTTTACTTTTTCGATGAATTGCTTAACTAAAAAGTTGAGAGAATGCAATCCTTATAAAAGCAACTTCTTAATTGAAGACAATCAAAGAAACAATTCGTTTTTCTTTTCCAAGCATAAAAACATAACTTCTCTTTACATGCACGAAAAAACTCTTTTCTTCTTTTGAAAACAAAAAGCTACTTGAAACAAGACTTTTTAAGAAGATGTTTTTGTATTTTTCTTTTAATAAAGCAAATAAATCTAATATAACCAAAAATCAATCTTAAAAACTCTTAAAATCTATGAAAATGCACTCATAAGCAAACTAAAGGCAAATTTACTCTAAGCAATCTTAACGAGGCCAAAACTAACAATGATTATTTCTAAGGTGTTTTACTTGATCACAATCAAATCAAGGACTAGCTTATTGCAGAACCAAAAACTAGTCAAAACAAAATTCTAATCTTTTTGTCCTTTTTGAAAATGGAAATCAATACTTTAAAAACAAGCAATTCGAAATTTGACCCAAAACAACTCAAATGACAAGTTGCTCAAACAAGGAGACTTTACGGCAGGCTCAACTTCTAAGAAGGTTGACTAACCAGAGATATCTAAGGCTGGACAACTTTCTAAGCTCAAAGTCACTACAAAGCCTTACCAAAAATCAAACCCTAGGTCTAAACTTCGTTGAAAACCACTAAAACACTCAAAGCTCACAAAACGAGTTCAGGTGAGAATTCTTGACAGGGTACTAAAGGATCTGGGCGGAAAACACTAAGAAAAAACAAAATCTAAAAGTAATTTAAGGCAAAAATGGAATTTTCTTAACTTTTACAGGAAGACGCAGGATAGCAGTTGTCACAGGTGCGACCCCGCACTGTGCAGTCGACAACAGCGCGTCCAAGGACGCACTGTGCAGCACACAGAGACTGCGTCTTTCTGGAAAAAGGAAGAAAAACTAAAGCCAACTAAAGCTACAGCTAAGCCACCCAAATACTAATTCTCACAGTCAAAAACCAGAAAATAAAAATGATTTTCTCAAAGCAAAGTTCATATAAAGGAAAAGACTCTCTCATTAATGGATTCCCCAGCGGAGTCGCCAATTTGTCACACGGAATCTGTCAAGGGTGCGGACACGACTGACCTTCCTAGAAGTCTAAGACATTCTAATGACAAACAAGACAAAATGGAGTGATCTTTCTCTAAATACACCTTTTACAACATGAAAACTACAAGTGTTTAGGCTTACCTTATTCCAAAACGCTGTTGTTGAAGTCCGTTCTTGACGATCCGGATGAGCTCCTCCTTCAAGTCAATTCCTGCAACCACAAACAATCAAACAATTACCAAGCACTTGCATTTCATATAATAAAACATATATTCAACATGCAGACCAAGGAACACATGAAATAACTCATTAACACAAGCTATTGAGAAAAATAAACCAGTTTGTATTAATAACGAAACAAAGAAACTCTTACAACCTGGCCTTGGTGTTGTGCAAATTCCTCCCAGGGTCCATCAAGGGTTTTCCTCTACTTTGACAAAGCTCACCCTCTCCCAAGTAGAATCAAGTGAAGACAATCTCTCCTCACAAAGGTTCTAATGGAAGACCTAAATCCTGCAGCATTTACCCAAAGAAAATGTATAGCTCCAACCTCCTCTCCTTCTGGCTCAATGCCTTCATTTATAGTGCTGTAAAGAGGTTATTCAGGTCCACTATCAATGGGATCATCCCCCTCTATGGGTGGGATAGCTCCCTTATTGATGGGATAAGTTCCCCCTTAATAGAGATACATGAACCAACTGGAGGCGCATCCATTTCATCAAACCGACCTCTAGAATGTTCTAGAAGTAACCACAAGTAACTTTTTCAAGATAAAACTCGCGCATTTTGCCTTTTACAGAGGGACGTACCTGTCCCTTAACATACAGAGCGTCCATGGACGCATATTTTGTGAACATGGTCAGCGTCCCCGCAGGTAAGGCTAGAGAGAACCTGCGACCCCAGAGATAAACATGATTTTTACAAGACTTTCTCTCTTCTTTGAGTTTGAGATGGATAACAGAGGCATGAGACTTGCCTAAGAGGGTAGCATGACTTGTTGATTGGAGCCATACTAACTGTAAGTAGTCAAGGTGACATTTTTTAGTGTAACAGTTCTCCTTCCCAATGAAAAGAGAAGATGCACAGGGAAATTTGAGATCGGTGGTGTACTGGACATCTGCTTTCCACCTCAATTTCTATTCTCCGTACACCTACTGTGAGTTCATTGATCACTTCATTCATCCAGCCATGACTCTACTTTTGGGCTCACCTCCTCCCAGATTGACAGATGAGATGCAAAGACTCCTGCATTTATCAAAAGCATACAGTATTGGGGATTGGTACTTCTACCAACACCACACCGTCATCAGAATATATGGGTGTGAGTTGCCCCCATTTAGACTACCCAGATTTGTGCCTATGAGACTACTTGCCTTAGAATACTTCAGGCAGTTTGGCTTTGTGGATATGTTCCACTTTTCAGGCAAAGGTAAGAAGGCACAGCTAAAGGTCAAAAGTCAACTTGGCCATTTCCTCTATAACGAAAGGGAGGAAGGGTGGAAGGAAGCAGATAGAATACTTTGGGGCCTTGGTCTCAAATACAGCTTCCTATGGAAACCTTATGACCCTAACAACTTCATTACCATGAGGAGGCTTAAATACAAGTTGTCTGCTTATGATCATTGCAGCCTTCCTCACATAGAAAAACATGCCAATCAAAGTAAATGGAGGAGAGGGACTTTAGAAGAAGCTGTTACTCAAGAAGAGCTTAATCAAAGAGCTCTAAGAAACCTAGAGAAAATGGCTGACCTTGAGTTTTATTCACAGGTCAGCTCATTGCCGAGCACACAAATTGGAGCAGCAGCATCCTCTTCAACCGCCCAACGGCAAGCTACAAGAGTTGCTGGAAATATATCAGAAAAGGGAAAAGAACAGGTGATGGAGATAGAGCCAGAGCAGCGAGAGAAAGAACAGGCAGAGCAACAGCAACAACAAAAACAGCAACAGCAGCAAGGAGGAGGGCCACCTGAAACACAGCAGCCCTTACAGCACGAAAAAGTGGTAGATACCCCACCTACCACTGAGCAGCAGGCCCAAAATGTAGAACACTCAAGGCCTGAAAACATTACTGATGCCTCGATCCTTCAAACTCCACAAAAGGAGGACCTAAGTAGAAAAAGAGACAGAGAAACACCCATGACTTCATCCATCAACCAAGGGGAGAAGAGACAGAGATTAAATGACTTCTCAGAGGATGATGAGGCAATTAGACAAGCAATGGGTATGGGCCCACCCAGCAGGGAAGCCTCGGTCAGTTCCTTCCACCAAGAACAAGACAGAATCATGGGAGGGGAGGTCACTTCCTCCAGCCAGCAGAGGGAAGGAGAGGTAGGCATCAAACAACAGTTTATAGACATCAAAAGAAGGAGTGAGCCCATGAAGGTCAAATTATATAACCATTTGTTGAAAATGGCTCCCTCCAACCAACAAAGATTAATGGCTGCCTTTGATGTGGACGAAGGCAAGTTGACTATGAGTCACTTCATACCAACCGCACTCCATCCACAATCTACTGCAGATTATCTCAGGACTAATCTAGAGGTCCTGGCCAAGGACATCCACCCAATGGATAAAATTGAGCTGCACAAGCAAACTGGTGAAATGGTGTATGCCTCCTTGGCAGACAAAACGTTGGAGAATTACAAATTAACAAGCAGCCTCAATGCTACAGCCTCTCAACTAGAATTGGAGAGGGCTTCATCTCAGGCCAAAGACAACAGGATAAGATCCCTAGAGTACATCATCGTGGAAATTGGGCATAACCCCAATGACATCAAAGGGATACAGGAGATCTTGAAACTAAGGGATGCTGACATGGCTGCATTAAGGAAGAAAATCAAACTCCCAGCTACCATTCACCCCCAAACAGATGAGGTAGCCCAACAAAGGATGGAAAAGGATGCCACAGATCTGCTAATATCTATATATAAGCAGCTCCTGCAGACACAAGAGAAATTAGGAGAGTCTGAGGCTACTCAAGCGGCCTTACAAGCAGCACTAAAGCAAAGACAAGAGGGTCAGACTTCTCAGCCTCCTCCTCAAGTCATCAATCTTGAGGATGCTGCTCCTACCACTGTGCCTCCACCTCAACAAACTGAACAAACAGCTACATCCACTTCAGCAGCACCTACAAGTACAGAACAGGCACATAGCCTAGACATGCAGAAATTAAAGAATGAAATACAAATCTTGGAAGCTCAGATGACAGAACTGCATGAAACCATAGATAAGCTGGCCAAGGTCAATGAAAGGCATGATAAGACAAAAAGAGAGGTGGGAGAAAAGGCCAAGGAAATCAAAGCCCTTAAAGATAGGATCAAGGAACTTGAGAATGAGCTCAAGCTAGATAAAATCATATCTGAGATCAGAGCAATGATATGGTCCAATATTGGCCAATCCATCACCAACCAATGGCCATATATTGAGACAATCCATGAGCAACTAGAGCTCATCCCAAAGGCACAGAAGGAAATCCGAACATCAAGAGCCTTATTAGGAAATATGCCTGAAGTTGCTACAAGAATGATCAATGTGCTTAACCACAAAACAAGTTCTCAGTTAGCCACCATTGGAATCACAAATAGAACTGAGACTATTCAAATGATCAAGAGGGTTCTTACTCTTAGAAATCTGGTACAGACATTGGACAGAAGAACCCAGGATATGCAGACAGAGGTGAATAGGTTCATGGAGAAATTTCAGGTATTGCAGAGTAGAGGACTCCCTAGCTTACTGAACAGCGGAGGGAAATTATTCACCCATGAACAGTATGCCAAAAGAGTAAATGTTTTTGCCTCAGCACAGATCAATGAGAGGGCCAGCACTTCAGAAGACATAGGGCCTATTACAGGACAGGTTTTCTATAGTAAGATAGAAAATCTATTTTTTATAATGAATGAAATTAATCACTTGTTTGATGTGGCCCCAAATTTTTTCAAATATACAGAAGCAGAAGAGACAATGGAGGCCATCCTCAGGCATCAGCTCCCTACACAGGAATGGTGGACAGATGCAATACAGAGAATTTTGTAATCAGTAAGGCATTCACCAAATTTCTGTTTTATTACAAATTTTTATAAAAAGCACAGTTCAGCAAAGTCAGCATGCAGCATAAATCAAAGTTGAGCCAACTCAGCGGATGTAGCGGCCAACAAAGAAGAAATAGAAGACCACAGCTGGCAAACCCGAGAATGCACTGCGCAGCCAAAAGTAAATGCGTATTTGCAGAATTAAAACAGAGTAATGCAACCGACTCAGTGACTCTCAAAAGTCAAAACAATCCTCTGACAGACATAAAGAGCATTTACGCTGCATTCAAAATTGTAATAACTGCTTGCCTACTTTCTGAACGTAATAATGAAGATATTTTCTCTCTCAGATGACTCAATGCCTGAGATATTTTGTATACGCATTTCTATAAAGTCCCCTTCGCATAAGATTGCAAGGGTTGTTGTTGATTTCTCCTGAAGAAGTTCTTATGTTGTAATCCTTTCAGAAGTTAATAAAGAAAGCAATGGGATTTCTCGGATTTCTGAGGTGTTGGATGCGTTCTGGTGTCTGTTGATAACTGCTGGATCCCTGTGTATTTCACCATACAATAAGTCTCTGTATCTCTCGCTGTTAATTAGTTGTTTTGTTAAAATCCATATATGTTATCTGTTTTCAATACTAAGCAACAAGGAAAAAGAATAGCTTTCAGGATTTATTCACTGAGTACCCTGAGTTCAATCTGTGTTGTTTATCAATGTTTTCTTCAGCTGTAATCTAGATAAGTGTAATTCTTAATTGCTGCACTTTCAGAATACATCTATCACAGTGACCTTTGTCACAGGAATTCAAGTTTTGCTCCTGTGCAGTGTGCTCACCTTCACCCCACCAGCTTAATAGAAAATTCTTAATTGCTTTCTGTTGGTTGACATACATCACCATTTGATCTAGTTTTGTCTGTCTAAAATACACAATAGGCCCTGCAGTTTGAACACCACCAATCCAGCGTATCAGATCATTTCACAACTCCAGACTCCATTGCCCAATGGAATTATACTATCTAAACACTGCATCATAAGACCTGAAAGAAATCCTTCAACCAAAACATAAACCAAAACCTGAGCATAATAGCTAGCCTAAAACACCATCATAACAGAGACAAATCATAAAGAGAGAGCCCTCTCTGGTTGCAGTTAGGCTAGGAACTGTAACCCAAAGATTGGTTAGTGGTTACCCCGGCCGTATTCCCTTGGGAGTCATAGGGAACAACCTGGGTGTTAACAGTAACCAAGGTAAAACAAAAAGTGGAACCTCTATTAGTATGGTCACCGCTACTCCATTGCTTCCCTTTATGGCTAGTTTGAGCGTCCTTGATTTTAGCTAGCTCATCAATGATCATCTTCTCCATGACCCCAATTTGCCTTCTATTCCTACAAATATTCCTTCCAACTTCCCCAAGATCGATGGTAACCATGGAGAAGATCCTGCAAATCATGTTTGATCTTTTCATATGTTGTGTTCATCCAATTCCATCACTGAAGACTCCATTCGTCCTCGTCTGTTTCAATGTACCCTTACTGGAGTTACTTCCAAGTGGTATGTGGACCAAATGCATGCCTCCCATTCCATCTTCACGACTCTAGCCAAATATTTTATGTCATACTTCAAGTTACCCCTCTGATATGACACTTGTACTAAACTCTTGAGCTCTTTCCATCAAAAGTCTGCCACCCTCCTATCTAACCATGTTTAAGAATGGTGTAGAAGGAGGAGCATTTGTAGGGATCTTGAATTTAAAGACTGTGTCCCTATGGATTGGTTCCATAGATAAATTTTGGCCCCCATTGGAAAATATGTCACCTCCCACTTCCCCCAGTCTAAGGAAGAAGTGCTAAAAGTAGCTTTGAGATATGACCTGATCTATGCATAATTAGGATATGTTTATACCATCCTTCATGATCTTCCTCGGCCTGGTGTTGTTAATGCACTAGGGGAATCTCATGACACTGATGGTATTTTTGGATTTATCTCACAACCCCCACCTCCACCATATCCTCAAACTCACATGAGTTATGGTCAACCCCAATGGGGGAGCAATTCCACTTACACCTATACCCCTCTTGTTCCTTCCCATGGAAACCCTTACCAAGGATCAAACATGTCATATGTATATCCCCATCTACATCAGTTAATGCCAAGGCAAATTGTCACCTCACCTGGTTATCCGAATGTTTCCACCAATTATTTTTATCATTATGAATTTCCTAGCACTTCAGCCCCTCCCACACTATTGCCCCAACCTCCCATGTCCCCTCCAACTCTTCCACAAAACAACCACCTCCTCAAGTTAAAGTGTATGCTTAGTAGAGTGAAGCCAATCCCCCCAACTCCAAGTGAAAGAATAAGGGGAATGGTAACTAGAACTAGCCATCTCAAGGTATCCAAGGCAGCCAGGTTCCACCACCTAATGCACCTTCGAGCAACCAACCTAATCCCACAACCCAAAAATAAGGTAGACAACCAAAGAGAAACAAGGCTCTTCGAATGAATAAACCTTGTGCCTGTTGTGGAGTATTTATCCATTATACTCATGAGTGTACCCTTTTACCTTAGACATGCCAAGCATGGGAAGCTCAAGTAGCTACTTCTAGAGGACTTCAACGCATTTCTCCACCTCTCGCCACTCTTAATTCATCACAATCGGTTGTGCTTACAAATAGGGGTGATTTTAGGGGCGAATGTTCACCCTTTGGCGAAATTAAGGGGTTTCAAAATTTTAGTGGGTGATTATTTTGTATCATAGTACATTTTTACAAATCACCTCAAATAGCCCACCTTCTTTTAAGGGAGAGGGTAAAAAAGGTAAATTTAGCCCTTGATATTAGGAGTTACAACCTTCCATTCGCCCATTTTCAAGAATAGGTTTTATTTAAGTGAATCCATTCGCACATTTTCAAGAATAAGTTTTATTTAAGTGAATCCTACGGGCCAAAGGCCCAAATACCATATTTATAAAAGAGGTATGTGTTATAGACATTTTTGTGCCTCGTAGCATGGAGCATGAAATGTCAATAATTACAGGGATCCTCAGTCCCTAAACATGTTGTTCTTACCCCTAGAAGGACAAGGTCAGCAAACCACAGCACTTCCCATCAGTTCTCCACCTGAAAACACTCAAAAACAGGCTATTTTTGAATCATGTCAGCTGCTCCACTGAGCATCTGCGCTGGAATGCAACTGCTCCTCCTTGTACCTGCGCTGAAAGTCAAATCTAATGAAGGCTACCTGCGCTGGGCGAGATTGGCCAAGTGGCACAGTCATTCTGCAAGGTGTCAATTGCCCAGGAAGCTTCCAAACTGACACTTGGTTCATGGGATTCGCCCTGTGATGAGTAAGAGGTACTTGATCTCCATGTGTAAGCAAGGATCTCCAAGTGGACTCAAGAACTGAAGTTTAACTGAAGAGGGAGAGGACACAAGGCAGCTTTATGTCAGTCTCAAGCTGACTCATCCTTTCTTCTTCTCTCCTATATATAGAGCTCTTCTATGAGGTCTAAGGGGGCTGGAATTTTGTGCAAAGCAAGGAAGTGCTGTTGGTTTACAGTTAGAGTTATTGGGTGATTGCTTTTATAGAGGTGAAGAGGAGACTTCTTGCTGCTGGGGAGGTGTTGCTGGATTGGAGCCATTGATGGTTGTAACCTTCTCGGAACCCTGTTACTTTTATCAATAAAGCTTTGAATGTTCTCCTATATATTTGTATTGCATTGATGTATTGTATTTACTTGTATATTTGATTCACTCTAATCCATGCATCAGTTATGAGTACATGTATCTTGTAGTTTTCTTCTCTCTGTTGTGCAGGATCTGTGTGTAGCTGGACCGGCAAAGGGAGCAAGGAGCTGGGAACAAGAGACAAAGAGAGAGGATAAGGATCGACAAAAGCGAAAGACACCGGTTGGTTAATCTTTTCTTCCTTCTCTCTGTACTTTCATAAAGGAAAACATTAAAGCTTTACTTTCAGTTGTTGCTAAAGACTGTCACCTTTAGAGTAGGGATAGGGTCATCCGAGTCGGATACTTTTCCCCACAACAGTATGGTAAATTAATAAAAATATAAATAAATGAGAAGTATGGTAAATAAATAAAACATTTTTTATATTTACTCCATAAGTCACCTTATATACATGCAAGGGTGTAAACAAATAAAAATATAACTAAAGTGGAGTTATGGTAAATAAATAAAAATATAGATAAACTAGACGCATGGTAAATAAATAAAACCTCTTTTTATATTTAGTCCATAACCCTCGTTCTATTTATGAAGGCTCAAGAAAGAGGTTTTATTTAAGCGAATCCTATGGGCCAAATACCATATTTGTAAAAGAGGTATGGTAAATTAATAAAAATATAAATAAACGAGAGGTATGGTAAACAAATAAAACATTTTTTTATATTTACTCCATAAGTCACCTTATATTTACGAACACTCAAAAAATGCGTTATATTTAGGTGAAACCTATGGGCAAAATACTATGGGAAAAATACCATGGACTAGATTGTTATTAATACCATGCAAAAAAACATTATTAACCCAAATATTAGTATTAATTAAAATAAAAATGGCACATGGTATTGACCCATGGTATTCACCAAAATGGCACATGGTATTGACCCATGGTATTCACCTGGAATGTAGCCTATTTAAATGGGGAATTAAACCATCATAGATCCATCTTTACTTTGGATCTACTAACCCCTGAGAGGTATCAAATATTGTGATATGCAAACTAGCATAGAGTGAAAAAATATCGTGATATGCAAACTAGCATAGAGTGAAAAAATATTTGATCCGATCAAGAGTAAAAATGGATGTTGTAATTTAATGTATGTTAAACATTTTAGCTTGGTTAAAATAAAAAATAAAATAAAAATCAACTATTAATTTTACTAATTTTTATAAATTACTAATAGTAATTTTTAAGCTCCAGGTTTATGATAACCCATGGTATTGACCCATGGTAATACCATGGTTTTCATGTGAGCATAGACTATTTAAAGGGGAAATTCTATCATCTTAGATCCATCTTAATTATGGGTATACCAAGTGCTCAGAGGGATAAATAGATTTCATCCCCCTAAAAGTGGTAGATGTGGAGTTAAGATGGATATAGGTTGGTTTTTATGATAATGAAGATATTAAATAGACTTAGGAAATTATGTTGTAAAAACATCTTTAGGTGAATGGTTAAAGCATAGACATTGGACAAGTATATTTGTATACTTCTGTTTTAAACTGAAACAAATCCAGAGCTAAAAGGAATGGATTGATTACACTAGTCATCCTTCTATAACTTTCCAACATATGCTGGAGTAAACAGATTGTAATTTGGGTAATTTTTCTAATTGCAAATAGGAAGTTACGAGTTGCATAGAAGTGACGAATTTGAATTTTTCTTGGTTTTATATATAGTATTAGGTTTTTTCTCATGCTTTCTGTGAATGGCACGGGTGAATTTTATCCTACACCTACTAGGTTATCGATATGTAATTTCGGTAATTTTGATTTCAAAAGATGTTTTAAAGAAATGCAATGATTTCATTTGTGTATTCAATAAACACAAGATTTTATAATTGAGTAAAATATTCGCCATGCCTGGTGAGAGATTCGCCAAAAAACTATATATACATATCATATTATTGATTAGGTCGCCTTCCATTTTTCCTATATACCATGGAGATTCGCCCATTTATTATACATGTAAATTTATGGGAGGTTCTTAAAATTTTCCCTGCTTACAAATACTTTCCCCATCAAGGATATGTATCTTCCCAACCGAAACAAGGTAATGCAACTCCTCCACATTCACAATCTGACCAAAAAAATTAGCATATCCTCATGATAAATTATGATGGCATCAACACCGAACAAGTTAACCTTCAAACTTGATCATGCCAATATGACAAGCCCCCTGCTAAGTCAGCAACTAATCCCCAATCCAAAGTTTCCACAGAGCCTTTTTCATCAGAAAATGGTACCTTCTAAATCCCTCTGCCTAATGTCGAGTCCCCCACCCAATATCCCAAAAGGTCCATTACATCGAAATGCTACTTCTGCTAAATCCAACCATGCCTATATCATAGTAGATGAATTGGCGCAACCCCCTACTACTGTTTCAACTTTGGAAGTCTTCCAGACATTCCCATCCCAACGAAAAGCTCCATTGTTTGATTTAGGCACTATGGATCCTTCTTACGATCATCTAATTTATTTGACACTAAAAAAGTGAAAGAAACCCCCTATCTTCCTCTGTTTGCTTTCAAATATCAGTCTCCATAAAGAACACCACAGTTCAGCGGTGTATCATAGATGAAGGAACCTACGCATGTGTGATGGCACTAGTGTTTGGAAGGAACTTGGTTCCCCTAATATGACCCAATCCATTATCACTCTTCATCCTTGGTATGGTCACCCTTTGTATCCACCCAGTTTGTATCGCAATTGTCCCATCACCATTATCAATAAGATTAGATAATTGATATCAAAGTAATTGATGATCCATTAGATTATAACATTTTATTGGGTTGTAGTTACACTTGTGCCATCTATGCTATTGCGTCCATTGTCTTTTGAAAGATGTGCTTTCCCCACAATGGAAATATCATCTCTATTGATCATTTGAATTAATATGACCCTCAGTCTCAGACATCTCCTCAGACCATTATCTCATTAATGACTAGAAATAATATTATCAATTCCCTTACCAATGTGTCTCTTAAAGTCTATAAATATTCCATGTTGCTTGGGGCTTATTATGGCACACCACCTATCCCTTCTAAGCCTAGATATTATAGTTTTGCATGCTTTAGGCATCACATGCCACCTAGAAATGTTTGGTATCCCTTCCTTCTCAACCTCCTACTCTTAACTCAACCCAAACATCAAGTGAAATTCCCTTAGGACATTTTCTTTCTACTGGTATCTCTGTTGAACCTTTTCAGCCTCGAGCTATTTTGCTAGGTCTTAACCATCTGGGAGTAGTTTCCCCAATTCATTACACTTGTGGTCAAATATATTTCTTATTCCGACCACCCAGAATATTTCTACCCCTGTTATGGCTACATTGAGTCTACCTAACATTACCTTGGGGATCCTAGTATGGTACATTGATCCTCTTACAAACACTCCTCCTAATCAACTCAAACCTTACACATCTTTGACCCTGGTTCAACCTATTGTTCCTACCATTTCCTTTTTTTAAATTCCACAATAACCTCAATAGGAAGTCAATCTTGTTGTGAAAGAATTTGATGAGGCGGTGAAATCCCAAAAAACGAGATGAAAAGGCAAGGCAACCCAAATAACTCTAGCTCCTCCTAAATCACCAAAGCCTTTCCATCCATACACTTTGTGTTATTTTGTTGGGAATGCCACCAATAATTGTCTTGAGCTCCCTCATATCAAGAATGTGGTCTCTTATACCTTTCCTAACTCTAACATTACAGGGGTTCATGTTACCTTACCTAAGTCAGCTAAGAAGAATAGATCCTTGTGCAGGAACCAATCTTGTTCTTTGTGTGATAATTATTCCCATTATTCCCATCATTTCCCCATCTTGAACATTTCTGTGATACGCTTCAAGTACTTCATGAGTTGGATGTCACTCGTAGTGATTCCACTTCCCCTCTACCTTTGGGTTCTGGTCCCTCTCTCATGCTAGAATAGGAGGTTTCCCAACCCACCATTGTGATTCCCCCTCCTGATGTCAAGATGACAGAGAGTTTCACCACTATTCTCTACCTATTTTCAACAATGGGATCGAACTATTGGGATGCTCTTGGAGTTTCCAGTTATGATTCTATCAAACAATCTTTCAAAAACACTTTGGTCTCAATGTCGGTAGATGTCACATCTACTAGTCATTCATTCAATCGTACTAACGATGCTTATGTGAACCATGTCTCCCACGATGATGATCAATTTAGTAACCCCTTACTTCAAACCCATGAATTTGAACAACATCCACCTTGTGTCCATTGCATTACCACACAATGTTTAGATAAGGGGGCATCCATTTTTTAGAGTCCAGGAGAAGCAATTCTCCCCAACCCTCATAGTGCATATGGTAGTGTCAAATCCAATGCCATTTTTCTTCCCCATTTAGAAGAACCTCATGTGTCTCATATCACTTCAGATCACTCTAGGGATGATCCACTTAATCATACCTCCATCTTACATCAACAACCTAGTCCCTTAAACATCGTTGTTGTTAACCCACCATCTCATCATTGTGAGTATCAGTTCATTATATCAGAAACCACTCTTTTTTATGTTGACACCATGTATTCGAAATTAGAAATTTAGTCCATTTCATTCATATATGAAGTACCAAGCGAGATTGGTAATCCACTGTTTCATTTCTCTTACAACATTCTTTATTTGTTCTTCCCATAAGAAGACATCAATATCATAAACAAATGGTGAATCACATCATCAAAATGTGTTTAGAGTCCACTACTCTAAACACATTTGACATTCCCATAGCATACTAAATCTATCCATACAAAATTAGAGGGAGCACATGCCCCTCCATCTCCTCATCATCTTTTAGAGGATCTCATGGCAGTACGGTCAGAATCTTGAATCACTTATTTCAACACCTAGAAGACAATGACACTCCACAAAATCATCTAGCTAGGGGCATTATTCCCACCATTTCATACAAGATCAGTTCCCTCCATCTTCATATGTTGGGGAGAAATATCTCATGCTTGGGGCATGATGGAACCCTTAGACACCTTCTCACCTAATTATCATCAGCCTCAGCCTAGAACCCAATGATCTAGGTATGGTATGTTTTCCTTTAATTCCTTATATAGTTTGTCCTATCGGCCTCTCTGACGAGCTATATAGACATCACATGTCGTAGATTATTGATACTAGATATTCAATCTATCTACTCTATGTGATGCCCCACTTACCATTTGATCCCCATATTTTTACTTGGTTGGCAGTGATGATTTTATAGCTCCTCTAGTAGTTCATTCTTGTATTATTTTTTACCATGATTCTTCACCAGGAACCATCCTTCTAGGATGTGTTAAGGCCATATTTAGACAAGTAAGGTCACGTACCTAAAATTTAGAGATAAAAATTCTGATGGTCAGTTTGTCCGCTACGATCTCCTCAAGATTTAGGGCCTCCTCCTCCTCTCTAAATTATTAAACAACTCGATGTGCCAATGAATTGGATTTCAAGGCAAGAAGCCCTTTTATAGGAAAAAGCCTAATTTTTCCATCACCCATTGCAACCAAAGCATAGCTCTGTTGAAAAACTATCAGCACTATTGGAATGCTCTCACCGACTTCTATAATGGGTTTCTCTTTGTTTGACACTTCATCAGGAAGCCATTTTTTCCATGAGGTCTCACTTTGTCACCTATTAAAAACATTTTTTTCATATGATCCGTATTACTCTAGTACCACTTTACCTTTACACTAGTTGACTCACTTGTCAATTTTTGTCATGAGTAATCCATTTTTACTCATGTTTTTATGGTCCCCTTGGTCCATGCCCCATATGGAAGCATCATCGAGTTCTCTTTGTTAAGAGCATTAGAGATGAGCTACCCTAGCATCTATGGAGTTCTTTTTTAGTCCCCTTGCATCCAATTACAATGTTACATACATACTCATGTTGCATTCATGTCATTGTGCTTATATTTGGCCTCTAGCTATATTGCTCCATTTTTTAAAAGCCCTTGTTTGATTAATTAGTCATCTCCTTTGGAATTGAACCAGCATTGCCAGGTCAACCATGCATATCATGCTTTGACAAGGGCAGTCGTCAGTCTTATATTGTATTCTTACATCATCATCCCTGGTATCAATCCAACCATCACATTTCTATGACCCCCATTCCTTTATTGAGGTATCCTCATTGCCTCACCTCTCGTGGGCCCTCCTATGTCGTCTTCAACACATTTTTCCAGGAGAGGGGTTCGAAGGGAAGTGTACTTTGGCTCCAGTTTTTGTCATCATTTAGTTCCTTGGGCCAAAAAAAGGGAATCATCATTTTCATTTGACTTGGTTGTTTCTCGCATGATCGACTCCAACTCATTATCACACGATCGAGAATTGTACCCTTAATGGTCTGGTGATCCAACAAACTGTCCCAATATTTCTTGGGTGTGAGTGAGATGTTCTACAATGAAGTAGGGGGTGGCCCTTCAAGTAGCCCCCCACATGTCCGGATGTTAGCAGATCATGATCTAGCCTAAGATGTAGTTCCATAGATTTGATGGCTTCAGTTTCTTTCACTTGTATCACCCACAACATGCATATCTCATTTAGATGATCCATTCAAATATTTAGAGCTCTTCCTTATGTTGTAGGTCTTCTTTAGTTGCGATTCCCCCTCACTATGTTAGATTGAGGGGCATTATGTTTTATGTACTCAAATCATTATATGTTATTATATTCAGTCTTGGCCTTTGTTTTCCAAGCACATTATGTATATGGGACTATTGGATCACATTCTGGCCCATTGATGCCAACTTATCATGTACTTTGCAGCTCAGTACCACATTATTGGACATGCCACTACTACTTGTACTCAGTTAATTTGATGAGTATGGGTATGCCTCCCAAAGCTCGTTTGAGATCATGTACTCCAAATTAAAAGGTGATTTATATAAGCTAAGTAGGTCTCAACCACTTCATTCCTCCATCCTTCCTTTCATTTCCTCAACTCTCTCTCTCTCTCTCTCTCTCTCTCTCTCTCTCTCTCTCTCTCTCTCTCTCTCTCTCTCTCTCTCTCTCTCTCTCTCTCTACCCCTTTGGTGTCTCGTGGAAGTGTAACCTACAACTTATTTCAGTCATATGATTTTATCCTGACACTTGTACGTTGGAAAGGAATTTTTTGTCACCTAAAAAATTATCACCTAGCCATTTCTAGGTAGGTGGATTGAAATGCACCATGTAGGATTAATTTTACCATAGTAAAATTACTTTCACCATAGAATATAATTTAGTAAACCATCCTTATTCAATTATTCCCATTGAAAAAAACCATCAGAATAATTGAATAAATCATTATATATTTAATTTTCTCTAGAAATAATTATTAAAATATTTATTTGATAATTGTTTCTTAACACATTTGACTAAATCACTTAGGAATAATTAAATAAATAACTATATATTTATGATTCCTTTATTTTATTTTTGGAATAATTGTTAAAACACTATTTAGTAATTACTTCGAATTCACACTTTTCTTAATCCTTGCAAAGTGATTAATTAATCATTTTATTCTTAATTACTTCAACCATTTTATAAATAAAGATATTTGACCACTTTAAATATCTTTACCCTCAACAAAAAATACAATAAAGTATTCCTAACAGTTAGATCTTGATTTGGTCAATAATATTTAATATTTTCCAATTTCTAATTTAGCACAATACTTTATTATAAATAAGAGGGTTTTCCATTCATTCTTCACCATGATCACTATCATCCTCACCATTATCGTCTTCTTACATTTTAGCTCCCAGTTGATTTCTATATTGCTTTTGGGTCTTTTGCATGTTGAGAGAGAGAAATAAATCATTGAAGCCCAAGGACATGAAAGGAGCCATCCCACAAAGGGGGATTTGCAGACCATTGTTGTAAACTTCCTTCCCCAGGTGTTTTCTAATAAAAATATTATTCATTTAAAGTCTTCTTCTCTTGGGTTATTGCATCTATTATTTCTTGTTGTTCTATGTTTTTGACTCCATATGATATTTTTCCTACATGTTTTTCTTCTTTTGTCATTGTAAATCTGCAACCTAAACAGCCATATCTTTTGTTAGGATCACTTGTCACGAGTGACTTAAGTGAAGCATTTCTAGTACCTTTTTGAAATCTACACACTAACTTAAAGGATAATAACAATAACGATAACAATAACAATAACAATAATAATAATAATAATAATAATAATAATAATAATAATAATAATAATAATATCAATGATGATGATGATAATAATAATAATAATAATATTGATGATTAAGTCAAGATTAAACTATTAGGATTAATTAATTATAGGTTAACTGATTTTCCTTCAACTGCACTTGATTACCAATTCATGCAAGGTGATTTACTGTTTTTGAAAATTCATGCTTGAGATACTAGATATGACTTTCTATTTTTAGAAAGTCACTATAGGATTGTCAGAAATTAGATTTTATTTAAGAAAATTCATCCATGAGCTACCAATTTCCAACACCCATGATTGGTATTTTTCTTCCAAAAAATAGGAATTCCACACCCTATTACATGCATTTCCGTTCCTTAGTAGATTGAGGACTGCACACTCTGATCTACTCCAAAGATCCAAGATTCAACACCTTGACCATTTAAATACTTAGGAATTTGTGCCCTATAGATCTAAGACTTTGTGTATGTGTCTTTCTTGGATTTAGGACTCCATGCCCTAATTTTCATGCCTTCTCTTCTACTATTATTTGAAACTCCATGCCTCACCTTAGGGTACTAATTGTGATATCATATTCATCTAATGGTTCCCTAGTAAGGGCTTGCTCTAAGACCTACACATATCATAATTTCATAGATCAAAGGAATCAAGTGAATTTCATAATGAAATTAACATAATCACATTTTACCAAGAATTGTGCTTGACTTCCACAGTCATTTTGGTTTTGAAGAAGTAACATCCATCATCATTTATAATTTGATCATCCTTATTGGAAAATGACCAAGTCTCCTACCACATCCTACTAAATACAAGATTAGATATATATAGTCAGAAAAATCATGTATCATCCATAAATCATAATTAACCATATGTTCCACATAACCATGATCATCCATGGATCTATGTGCCTCCATCTGGATCATCATCCGTGTCATACACGTGTCATAAGTCAGATATGAAAATAGAAACATATGTATAACATGTACTTAACTAAAACCCATTACATGTAATAAAAGATACCACACATAAGAGAAAATATAACTATGTATATGAAGCATTGTTCCCCAATCAAGTGATCGATTTTCCATACACAACTCATCAAAACTCACCCTTGATATGGGTAGGAAAACTATAATAGGAAAAATAGGGAACTATGTACTCCACCTCTTGGGATAAACTTGGCCTGAAGTTTGACTAAACAAGAAAGGAAAATTAAGACGCATACTAGATATATCTTCCTAAGTGGTAGAGCTAGGAGTGCATGTGTCCCATTGGACCTTTACTTGGTCCACCATGTGATGTCTGAGTAGTTGACTGCGATGGTCCAAACTGAAAACTGACTCTACCTTTAGAGTCCCCTTGTATGTTACCTATAATTGATGCCGATCTACAATGTGAGAATGATCATGAGCATACTTACATAGTACTGAAATATGAAATACATCATTCATACGGTCAAAAAATCATGGGAGAGTAAGACAATATGCCATAGGTCCAATCCTTTTGATGATCTCAAAATGACTAACATATCAAGGAGATAGCTTAGATCCTTTACCAACTATAATAGATATTTTTTGAGCCTTTACTGGAAGAAAAACAAATTCCCATTCTTTAAAACTACTATCCACTCTATGCATATTAGCATAGCTCTCCTATTTATCTCATGCCTCCTTTAATATTTGTTTTATATGGCACACTTGTTCTTCCATTTCTTGAATAATTTTAGGGCCTACCAATTTTTTTTCCTCCAACCTATCCCAACTTAAAGTTCATGTTCTACGTGGTCTTCCATAATATAGCTCATAAGGTGCCATACCAAGAGAGAAGTGATAACGATTGTTGTATGGAAACTCCACTAGAGGAAGATAATCTTCCTACTTAGATTTTTATCCATTACATACATTCTATGCATGTCCTCAAACACTTGATTTACTCTTTTCTTTTGACCATCAGTGTCTAGATGATTAGTTGTACTAAAATTTAATTGTGTTTGAAGGGCTACCTAAATACTAGTCCAAAATATTCCTATGAAAATAGAGGCCCTGTTTGGTATGCTTTTCTAAGGAAAACCATGAAGCATAATGATCTCCTTGATAAATACTTGTTTTATTTCAGATGCATTGTAAGTATCTCTAACAAATATAAATGGGAACTCTTAATAAGCTTGTCTACCATGACCAAAGTGGAGTTATTCCTTTTGGTTGTTTCAGGTAATTAAACAATAAAATCCATAGATATTTCTTCCCATTTGGACACAGGAATGTTATGTGGTTTCAATAATCCTTTTGGATAATCATCGTCTTCCTTAACTAGTTGACATTCTAAAAACTTTACCACATAATTTGCTACATCCTTCTTCATTCTTTCCCAAAAGAAATTTCACTTTAAAATCAACATACAAGTTTTGGACTCCAGGGTGAGCCATATATACTGCACAATGGGCTTCTTTCAAAATGATCTCATGAAGCCCATCTTGATTTGGAACTACAATTTTTTTGATAAATCTCACCATACAATCGTCACCATAAGAATACACCTCCACCTTGATTTTCTTAGCCTATTCCCCATAGAGAACAACTTTAACTTTCGTACACCATTCATCTACATCTCATTCCCTCAAGATGCACTATAGTAAATAAATCTTAAATGGAATTACTGAAAATATGCTTGGTCTTCGACTTGGTGCATCAACTACATTGTTCAATGTGGACTTGATTTAGATTATGTCAAAATAATATTCACTCAGGAATTATGACCCCCTTCTTTTTCTAGCATTAACATCACTTTGAGTAAATATATGTTGCAAACCTCTATGATCCATTTTAAATTCAAATTTCTTTCCCACTAGATAATTTTGCCAAACTAGAAAAGCATGAACCATAGATGTTATTTCAAAATCACGGGTTGCATAGTTTTCTTCATGTAGCCTTAACTTCCTAGAGGCATACGCAATCACCCTGCCATCTTCTAATAGTACTGCACCTAACCCATATTTTGAAGTGCCACTACATACTATAAATGATTTATTGAATATGCAACCTTCAATATTAGAGTTTTAGTCAAACATTTATTGATATTGGGAAAATCCTGCTCACACTCATTTTTCCAATTAAATCTTGCTCCCTTCCTAAGCAATGAAGTTATTGGGCTGACTATTTTTGAACACCCTTCCACAAATATTCGATAGTATCCCTCCATACCCATGAAACTATGCACTTTATGCACATTAGAGGGTGTTCGACATTTTGAAATTGCATTGATATGTGTTCAGTCAACAACAATTCCTTCATTGGAGATAATGTGTCCAATATAATGCATTTTTTCATTGGAAAAATAAAAAAATTGGACATTTATCATAAAGTTTATTTTCTCTTAATCATTGCAACACGAATCGTAGGTGTTGCTCATGCTCTTTTGGGGACTTTGAATAGATTAAGATTTCATTGAGGAACACTTATACAAACATGTCCAAGTACTTTTGAAATGCACCACTCATCATAATCATAAACACTCATAGAGCATTACATAACCCAAAAGAGACAAACAAAAAATCATAATGATGAAAACGAGTTTGAAAAGAAGCCTTGGGAATATGCTCCTCTTTAAATCTAAGTTGATGATATCCAGATCGAAGATTGATCTTGGAGAATATGGTGGCTCCCTTCATGTGATAAAATAGATCATCAATTTGAGGCAAAGGATGTTTATTTCAAATATATACTTGATTCAATTTCCTATAATCAATAGAGAGCCAAAGAGATCCATCCTTCCTCTTTATAAATATCATATGAGCTCCCTAAGGTCAACGACTATGTCTAATCATACGCCATTCCAATAACCCTTGAGTTTGCATTTGCAACTCACAAATTACAACAAAAACAATTTGGTTGGGAGCTTTAGATATAGGTTTGGTACTAGGCTTTAGCTCTATGGAGAAGTCAATCTCCCGTTCGGGAGGTAAACTAGGCAACTCCTCTGGAAAGACATCAGAGAATTATAAAAGGATAGGATATTGTTCAAAAGATGAAAGATCTCCCTCACTTAAATTCATTAAATCATACATTTGACATATTTTACTAATACTTAGCTTCATATGCAAGGATGAGATAAGTTATAAATAAACATGTCCCTTTTCTGTAGGTTTTAACCCCGTACAAAAATTAGTTGCATACGAATTCTACAAAAACACAGAAAATAAACAATGCAAGAGCATAACACATAAAAGACATATACACAGAGATTTTCCCCTAGATCCCAAAACCGGGACTACTAGCTTGATTTTTCATTATTTTCCTTTCAATGTTACAATACATAATTATACATGTCGAAGCATCCAATACCATGGACCAAAAACCATCATGTCCAAAACCATTGACCGAATACCATAGGTCCGCCCAACCTAATATAGGGTCCAAAAAAAAAATTCTCAGGGCAGGGGGGCTGCCGCTCCCCCTGTGATCACCCACTGCACAATCGGCACAACGAAGGGGGGGCTTTGCCCCCCCTCTAACCCCCTAGTTCACTACATTGGTTAGTCATGGAAAGAATATAACACAACCCAACATTTTCCCACTTGTTGTTTTCTTTCCACATGGGGCCACAGTAGAGCTTATTCATTTTACACCCCTGAAACGCCCATTTTTCTCTACACCACAAGAACTTCTTAGAGGTCACAGATTTTTTCAATGCATCTACAATATTCTTCAAAATTTCCACCTTTACCAGCAACACCTTTTTGTATTCTATCATATCCCTCACAAAGTGATACTAAACATCAATGTGCTTTGTCTTTGAATGATAAGCATGGTTCTTTACCAAGAAAATTGCACTTTGGCTGTCACAATCTATCCTTATAGCTCCCTATACTAACCCCATTCTTGAAAACAATCTTTGCAACCAAACTGCTTCCTTGCCTGCATGAGTGGCTACGATGTATTCTACCTCTGTAGTTGCTAGTGCCATTACAGATTATTTCTTACTCATCCAACTGATTGCACCTCCAAATAGGTTAAACACATACCCACTTGTAGATCTTCTCTCATCCAAATATCGAGCCTAGTTTGCATCAAAAAAGCCAAAGATATCCAAAACTATGTCCAGTCCAGGTCTTCCTTGGTAGCACAATCACTAGTGCCACGCAAATACTTGAAAACCCGCTTCACTGTTGCCCAATGCTTCTTCCCTAGTTTTGACATAAACCTGCTCAATACTCCCACTACATGTGCAATGTCTGGTCCATTATGGACCATTGCATACGTCAAGCTACCGACTTCACTTGCATATGGAAGATGGGACATATCCTTTTCCTCTTCTTGTGTCTTGGGACACTTTTCAGCAGATAACTGTACACCTACAAGAATAGGAAACTTCATCATTTTACTATCCTGTCTATTAAACCTCTATAATATTGTCTTGACATACTTCCTGTAGTTTAGCTAGAGCTTCCTCTTTGCTTGATCTCTTTTAATTTCCATGCCCAAAATATAGTTTGTAGCACCAAGATATTTCGTGTCGAATTTGGAGGACAATTGGGTCTTCAAATCTCGGTTAATTTCTTTGTCATTTCCAACCAGCAACATATCATCCACATACAAGACCAGATAAAAAACATGGTCACCAACTAATTTAAAATACACACAGTGATCTGCTTTGCTTCCCGTGAAGCCAAGTACCCGTATAAATGTATCAAATTTCTGATACCACATCCTTGGTGATTGTTTTAACCCATACAAAGACTTCTTTAACTTGCATAGCAGTTCTTTCTTACTCTTCACCACAAAGCCTTTAGGTTGCTTCATGTAGATCTCCTCTTCCAGATCCATGTGAAGAAAGGTTTTCTTCACATCCATTTGTTCTACCTCAAAATCAAAAGCAGCAGCAACAGATAAAAGTAATCTAATAGAAGTTACCTTGGCAACAGTAGAAAAAATATCATCAAAATCAACTCTCGGTACCTGGGAATAACCTTTTGCTACCAACCGAGCTTTGTATTTCTCCACCTTTCCTTCTGCATTTTTATTCTTCTTGAACACCCATTTGTTTCCAATGGGTTTCCTTCGAGCTGGCTACTCCACCAGATCCCAAGCCTCATTTTTGTACAAAGATGCCATTTCATCAACCATGGCCTCTTTCCAAAGTTTTCCATCCTCTGAATCTACTGCTTCCTTCACAGTTCTGTGATCATCATCAGTAATAGATAAAGCAAATTTTGAACAGAAATCAGATGGACAATACCTTTTTGGCTGCCTTATTTCTCGAACCGATCTTCTTACACCTAGAGATTGTGGCTCTTCATCTTCTGATTCTTCCTCTGCAATAAAGTTTGATTCTTCGTCCTTTAGATCAAACTCTATCTTCTCAGGTTCCTTTGGTTGGACTTCATGTTTAATAACATCTTTCACCTCTCTGAACACCACATCTCGACTATACACAACCTTCCTTGTTGTTGGGTTTCAAAGCTTATGACCCTTTAAACCATCCTTATACCCAATAAAGATGCACTTTTCAGATTTAGTATCCAACTTGGTTTGTTTCTCCTTTGGAATACGTACATATGCATCACATCCAAATACCCTCATATGTGAAAGAGAGGGTTTCCTACCAATCCATACCTCTTATGGAGTCTTACCCTCCAATGCTAATGAAGGTGATCTATTGACTAGGTAACATGCTGTCTCCACTGCCTCTGCCCAGAATTCATGTCCTAACCTGGCACCACTGAGCATTCTTCTTGCCCTTTCCATCAGTGTATTATTCATTCTTTCTCCAACTCCATTTTTTTGAGCCGTATATGGAGCAGTCTTTTGTCATGCTATACCACACTTCTTACAGAATTCTTCAAATTCCTTACTACAAAACTCTCCACCGTTATCTGTCCTCAGCACCTTTATCTTTTCTCTGTCTGCTTTTCCACCAAAGCCTTAAATTCTTTAAACTTGTCAAAGACTTCAGATCTCTTCTTAAGGAAATATATCCATGTATTCCTTGAGAAGTCATCGATAAATGATACATAGTACAAAGACTTACCCAGTGATGGAACCTTCACAGGTCCAAACACATCATTTTGCACAATCTATAAAATTTGTTTCAACCTCTTAACACCAGAGGTGAAGTTCACCCAATTCTGCTTCCCATATACACAATTTTCACAGAAATCAAAATCCAGAGAGCTATTACTCATACCTTCTACCATACCTTTACCATGAGGTATTCGGAGGCCCATCTCTCTAGAGACCACTAGATTTTTTGCTCCACTTTCAAGAACCACAGAACTGTTGCACCCACCAAAAACAATGTTTCCTTGCAACTTGTACAGAGTTCTAATCCGAACTCCCCGCATCAATACCAATGCTCCTCGAACCATCTTGTAGGTATCCTTCTTGAACACTGTTTTTGCACATGCATCATCCAACTTCCTTATAGAAATAAGATTTCTGGCCAATCCAAGAATATGTAGAACATTGAGAAGTGTTCTAACCCTTCCACCTTGCAACTTCAACTTTACTTTTCCATGACCAATGATTCTAGCATTCCTATCATCCCCTAAGAATATATCACCACCATCGTATTTCTCATACACCCAAAACCACCCTCTATGGGGAGAGAAGTGAAGGGATGCACCTAAGTCAATCAACCATGCCTCATTATCTACATGTGTACTTGAAGAAGCCAAGTACACATCTCCACCTTCATCTAAGGTGGTTTTCTCCTCTACAGAAGGAGCATCATCAGATCCCTTTCCTTTGTCAGGAGCTTTAGACTTACAATACCTTTTGCAGTGCCCTTCCTTTCCACATTTCTAGCACACCACCTTTACAGGTTGTTGGGCCTTAGTTTTGGTCTTATTTTTGCTCTAAGAAACTTAATAATCCATCTATTTGCCATCCATTTTCCCTTCATTCATCCCATTTTGATGCATATTTGATATCCATTCAGGTATTTAATTTTAATTTTTCAAATTCTAAAGTTTCTATGAAAGTTTGGTTTTAAGTGCGAAATTGGCAGATTCAGAAATTCCCGTAATAGCTCTATGGTTGATGTGGTTGCAGGACACTTGGGCACAAATTGAATGCATGGATGGACAGCTTGGGAACTAGGACTAAGCCAGCTATGCTTATCTCGAACAAAACAAGCTTTATTAGGTCCATTTGGTGCTAGTCAATCATGACTAGTCATTCAGAAATCCCATAGAAATAGGGAAGTTTTGAGATTCTATGGGATTGGTCATATTTCTTGGGATGGGAATAATGAATTCGACTTATATAGATGGATAAGAGTAGATGGGTTTGTTTGAGTGAATATAGATCAGTTTGTTTCATGAGACTTCTTATTTAAGAGCCAAGACTTTGATGGCTTATGTGTTGACTTATTATACTTTAATGTTGAGACACTTTTGGATTGGAGAGTTAATTTGAAGACTTGTGCTATCATTATTTTTCTATTCAATGATATGGATGTGTGACTGAATTTTAGCTTTTGATATCACTTCTCAAGTGTGCAAGGCAAGGGTGGAGGGCCCCCACTCCAAGCTAAGTACACTTCCTTGTTAACTAGTTTTATTTCTTGTAATCTGGTTATTGTAGAACTGGTTTTTCAAAGCTTTACTTCAGATTGCTTTATGGTTAATGAATGGTGATTGATTTCATTAGTTCTTAGCTTATTCATCATCTTATTAAGTTGGAGAAATGGAGTGTTCAAGTTGAGCATCCCTTCTACTAATATGATGAATTGAAACTAGTTTCCTTTCATTAGATGCAAGTAGTTTCTTTATGTGATTTTGGTATCGAGATGAATGAATTATGATGAAACACCTTATGTGTCTCTTAAGTTAGGAGCTTATTTCATTAATAATTTATCCATCTTAAGTTCTTTGTTTTAATCTCTGATTCATTAAGTGGTAATTGAGGCAAAAGTGGACTTCTTGAGTCAAGAACCATTTCAATATTCTTCCTCTTTTTAAACTAATTGAATTAGAGTTATAGGATGTATTTCTTTAAGTTTTTGAATAACTTATCTTTCAAGGTTTGATTACATCTGATCTTCACATATAGTGAACTTGCCCCAAAGCATAAACAACCCGGATTGATAAGAAATATTTGTGTTAATTTCGGTAAACAAATTAGCCCAACATTTTGGCACCATTGCCGGGGAGGCAAATATCAGCATAGTCAATAGAAAGATAAATTTCAAAACAAACAAAAACAATAGTTACATTCCTTTTTAGTTATGTTTCTTTATGCCTAGATATAGAGATCCTCAAGGTAGATTTATTAAAAACCCCCCACAAATAGAGATAGGATCATCAGACACCCTAGTTACTGGTAATCCAATAATTGAGGAATTGGCAGAAAAACAAAGAACTGGACAAAGATTAACTTTGATTGAGAGGAAAACTTTGTTAGCTTGGGAAGAAAAACAAAAACAACCCTCAATTTTAGGAAAACAAAAAGAAATTACCAAAGAAAAACAACCTGTCTTTCCATCCATAAATCCACTTGTCTTTCAACAACCTGAATCTCCACTCAAAATTGAAATAAATAAACCAATGGCAGAAGAGGGACATGGATCCTCTATTTTCACTCCTGAACAACGAATTGAGTATGAAAGACAACAAAGAGAATGGAGAAGAAAGAGAGAGGAGGAGGCAAAACAAGAAAATGATAGGAAGATAGAAAATGATCGGAAAAGACAAGAAGATGGTAATGATCAAGAGGCTACCTTTGTCTTTCCAATAGTAGACACAAGTGCAATATTAGGAGAAGAAGTGGAAATGAAAAATATTCCACCTTCTGTATTGCAAAATTTTTATGGAATGTCAACGGAAGATCCCGATGCTTTAATGTTTGAATTTGATATTCTATGTAGAACATATGGATACACTAATGGCATTCATAAACTTCGTCTTTTCGCTGCTACATTGAAAGCGGCAGCTTTAAAATGGTTCATGGGTTTAGGAGAACAAACAATAGCTTCTTGGGATGATATGAGATCGGTCTTCCTTAAAAAATATCAAGCTTATTGTAGATCTAGAGATTCAAAGGAAGATGTTTTCAGAATGACACAACAAGAAGATGAAACTTTAGAAGAATATTTGGAAAGATTTGCATATAATCTACAAAAATCTAAACAACACTCCCTAAATCAAGAAACCATTCGAACAATCTTTCTCAAGGGTGTAAGGGATGAATACCTTGACATTTTGAATGTGATGGGTAAAGGAGATATTTCAAACCTACCATTCGAAGAAATTGTTTAGTTATGTCAAAAATATTCTAGAGGAAGATCAAAAACCGGAAAGAGAGAAGCAAGTTCAAAAGCAGCAAAGTCAGCTGCAGGAGGGATAACAAGAGCTGAAATAGGAAGCTTATTGGAAAACTTCAAAACAGACCTCTTAAGTACATTAGGAACACAAGTAGATGTTCTAAAGGCAAACAAGAAGAAAGAATAACAAGAACAAGCTCTAGCAATATTTTGTTCCAAATGTAGAAAGAAACATCCATTGAGAGAATGTCCTTTGGATAGTATTCAGGTGTGTGGTCTTTGTACAAAAAATCATTCCACAGAAAACTGTCTAAGATAGAAAGAATTACAAATGAACTCAATGGAAGAAGTGCCAGGAATAGAAGGGTTTTATTATGTAGCACCACGAAGACCATGGCAATCTAGGATGCCTCAACAAAATCAACAACAATTCCCTCAACAAAATTACATCTATCCACCTCAAAATCCTTGGATCCCTCCAATGCCATGGCAAGCTTGGCCTCCACAATGATATCCACAAAAACCTGCACAAGGTTGGAGAGGATTTGGTTATGGAAACCAGCCACCTCAACAGTATCAACAACAATATCAGCAACAATACCAACAACCATTTGCATATCCACAATATTCACAGTCCATACCATTTCAACAACAACATTCTGCATATCCACAATCCATGCCATTTCCACAGCAGAATCCACCACCGTTGTTGACCCAACCACAACAGTTACAGCTACCCATAAATCAACCCACACCAACTCAATTACCAGCCCAACCAATGGCAAATCAGAATAATAAGGTGGACAAATCTGCATACACTGTAGAGGAAGCAGTATGTTTTCCCACATATTCAATTCTTCCTCTTAATGATGTCCATCTAAGGTCTGGAAAAGTGCTTAAAAAGGATTCTCCTCCAATCATAGAAGAACCAACTGAACAAGGAGAATCACCTGAAACATCACAAACTGAGATACAAATTCAGAAAGGAAAAACCATTACAACTCAAACACCACCTTATCCTGAAAGGTTAGTGGAACAACAAAAAGAAATAACCCTTCATGAATTTGATATTTTAGATGAGTTAAAAAATGCTTATGTAAAAATTCCTTTGTTGAAGGCAATTAAAGAAATACCAATATATGCTAAAACAATAAAGGAATTGTGCATTAAGAAAACAGGGAAAAAGAAGAAGGATCCTACTACAATCCAAGTCATTGGTAAATTAGCAAGCCTCATGTCTACACAAACCATTGTAGAGAAATATATTGATCCTGGTATCCCTATGGTTACTATATCAATAAATAATTTCTCAGTACCAAACACATTAATAGACTTGGGAGCAGCTATAAATGTAATGACAATGGAGACAATGAAAACTCTGTATTTAAACAACATTAGATCAACTTCTACAATTTTAGAACTAGCAGACCGATCTAAAGTTGTTCCGGAAGGAATATTAGAAGATATCATTTCCTCTTTGGATTCATGGGAGTATCCTGTTGACTTCCTTATCTTGCAACCAAAAACAAATTTGGGAGGACATCCTCTAATCTTAGGCAGACCATGGTTAGCTACCGTTGATGCCTTTATAGGATGCAGATCAGGAAGCATGATTATTTCACATGGAGATGAAAGGAAAAACATTGCTCTTTATTCACAGGCACAATCAACTTCTTTAGAATCAGTACTTGAAACTCAAGAAAAATAGAAAACTAAATCAGTTTTAAGTATAAATCAATTCTTTGACTTTAGAGAAGAAGAAGAGAATGAAGACTTAATGGATCTTTTCATTTCAGAACCAAGTATTTCAGAGCAGCTTAGAGAAGTCCAATATGAAGCTGAAGTAATCTTTTGAATCAATGCTTTCAGGAAACTTGTACTATTCAAACTTTACGGAATTCTTTTATAGACATCTTTCCTATAAACACAATCTCCAATCCAACAATAAAAGCAATTGAGGTATATCCTGGAAAACATTTGAACATTGGAAACCAGTTGCAATCAGCACAAGAACAAGAGGTAATTGCATTATTACAAAAATATTCAAAAGATTTTGCCTGGGACTATACTAACATGCAAGGAATCCATCCCAGCACCTGTATCCACCACATCTATACGGATGATCAACTCAAACCTGTAAGGCAACCTTAAAGACGAATGAATCCCATGATGAAAGAAATAGTGAAAGAGGAACTGCAAAAATTGTTAAATGTTGGATTCATCTACCCTATTTCAGATAGTCAATGGGTTTCTCCATTGGTTATAGTACCAAAGAAAAATGGAAAGTGGAGGGTATGTGTGGATTATAGGGAACTAAATAAAGCCACATTAAAAGATCATTTTCCCTTACCATTCATTGACCAGGTGTTAGACTCATTAGCTAGAAAGAAATTTTTCTCCTTCTTGGATGGGTTTAGCAGATACAACCAGATTAGAATAGCAACAGAAGATCAAGACAAGACAACATTCACTTTTCCATGGGGAACCTATGCATACAATGTCTTTCCATTTGGTTTATGCAATGCACTTGCAACCTTTCAACGAGCAGTGCTTGCAATATTTGTTGATCTAATTCACGAATGTGTAGAGGTTTATATGGATGACTTCACAGTTTATGGAAACACATATAATGATTGCCTAAATAACCTTGAGAAAGTCTTGAAACGATGTATTGAAACAAATTTGTCATTGAGCAATGAGAAATGCTATATGATGTTGACAGAAGGAATAGTTCTGGGACACCATATTTCCGCTTCAAGAATTAAGGTGGATCCAGCAAAAATCCAAGTCCTAGATAACTTAATGCCTCCTACAACACAAAAAGAGGTAAGAAGTTTCTTGGGCTATGCAAGCTACTATAGACGATTCATTGAAAACTTTAGTAAAATAGCCCAACCTCTGTTCAAACTATTAGCAAAAGATATTGAATTTCACTGGACAAACGATTGTCAAAATGTATTTCAAATTCTAAAAGAAAAATTATTAGTTGCACCCATTCTCCGTGGGCCAAACTGGTCTTTGCCATTTCATATTTCAACTGATGCATCTGATACCGTGATAGGTGCCTCTCTTGGGAAGAAAGAAAAAATGTTCAATTATGCAATATACTTTATAAGCAAGAATTTAACACCTGCAAAATTGAACTACACAGTCATAGAAAAAGAAATGTTAGCCGTTATACATGCAGTAAGCAAATTTAGGCACTATATAACAGGTTATCAAGTTTTCATTCATACAGATCATTCAGCAATCAAATACTTGATGAATAAACCCATCACCAATGGAAGAATAACAAGATGGTTACTGTTATTGCAAGAATTTAATATCACAATTCAAGACCGGCCAGGTAAAGAAAATCAAGTGGCTGACTTTCTGTCCCACATACATTCATCCAATGATCCAAATCCGGTTGTAGACAACTTTACAGACGAACACCTGTTTGCCATAATAGTAAAAACACCATGGTTTGCAGACATTGCAAATTATTTATCTTCTGGAAAGTTTCCAACACAATTCTCTAAAAAGCAGAAACGAAAAATTGTTAGAGAAAGTTCTAGGTATAGTTGGGTAAATGGTGATTTATTTTATACTGGTTCAGATTTGATGATTAGAAAATGTGTGCGAGAAGATGAAATATTAGACATCCTGAAAGCATGTTATGATGAACCATGTGGTGGTAATTTTGCAAACAAACGAACAACATATAAGGTGCTGCAATTGGGCTATTACTGGCCATCCATCTTCAAAGACTCTAAGGAATATGTCAAGCAATGTGACAGTTGCCAAAGAACAGGGAGACCAATCACATCAGATAAGATGCTGCTCAAGCCACAGGTCCTCATAGAACCATTTGAGCAATGGGCACTCGATTTTGTTGGACCTATTAATCCACCATCAAATGGAAAGAGGTACATCCTAATATGTACAGATTATGTCACCAAATGGACGGAGGCCAAAGCAGTGAACAGAGCAACAGAAGATATAGTGGTCACCTTTCTCTTTGAAGAAATCTTTGTAAGATATAGAGTACCCAGACAAATTGTAACAGATCAAGGAGCACAATTTACATCAAAGCTAGTACAAGATCTAACAGAGAAATACAAGATCAAACACAGGAAGTCTACACCATATCACCCTCAAGCAAATGGGCAGGTTGAATCAACAAATAAAGTCCTAGAAAATATCATGACTAAAACAGTACAGCTGAACAGAAGAGATTGGTCTGAAAAATTAAAAGATGCACTATGGGCCTACAGAATCACATGGAAGAATACAACTGGTTTTAGTCCATACGAGTTGGTATATGGAAAAGAGGCCTTATTTCCTATAGAATTTCAGATACACACATACAGACTGGCAGCTGAACTAGGACTAGACCTATCTGAAGCACAATAGCAGCAAATAATGGAACTGAATCGACTAGATGAGCATCGTCAGCAAGCCATAGAACATACCACATTGGTGCAACAACAAAGAATGAACTGGCACGACAGATATATCGAAACTAAGACATTTCACAAGGGAGACTCGCCATTACTTTTTGTCTCCAAATTAAAGCAAAGTTCACAACACACTGGCTAGGCCCATATGAAATTGAAGAAATCTTTGACAATGTAGCAGTAAAGATCAGGAAAATCGACCAAGACTCCACCTCATTTGTAGTAAATGGACATAGGCTCAAAGTTTATAACAGGCCTATCAGTAAGGAAGAATTTATGAAACAACTGGTAGAGGATACAGAACTGGAAATCATGGCACACCAGGCTCAGCCATCTTCCTGTCTTGTAGCTGAATAATAAAAAATAAAAAAAAAACAAAATATAAAATATAAAACAAATAAAAAATAAATAAATAAATAACTTGTTTGCTAGTGAAAACCAGGCAACTGGCACCAAGAAAACACGAATTCATAGGGGAAAACCAGGGCAACTTGGACTCTATGAATTCCTTATTCTTGTTCTACTGTTCTCACATAATTTCAATGCAGGAAATTCTCCACAGTTAACTGACTTGAGGACAAGTCAAATCTTAAGCAAGGGGGAGAATTGCACAAGAACTTTATCTGGAAAGCTAAAGTATAGATGGAACTTGTATTGTCAACAGAGGGACCTGAAACAAGAAATCATTACAGAGGGACCTGAAGGACCTGCAAATGTCAAAACAACATGTACATATTCCATAAGCATTGCAGAGGGACCTGAATCAAGAAATCATTACAGAGGGACCTGAACAACAATTCAAGAACCAGAGCATGAAGAACAAGGAGCAGCAATAAAGTTTACTTTTCAATCCATCTACAACATTTGATCAACTGATTTCATCCCACTTGTACTGACATCATCCAGGAGAGTATATGTATAGTAATTTTGTGCTTGAAAATTCAAATTTTTCTTAGAAATTTTTAGTCTTTGTTAAGTTGGAATTAGTACCTGAGGATATTCATTATCATTCCATATCCTATATTCCCTATACATACCCTATAACCCTTATACATCATATTCCATTTCATATCCATAAATATCCTATATCTATTTCATGATCATTAACCCCTAAGTATTTTTCTTTAGAAGCATAAAAAGACCAAACTGGGACAACTTTTCAACCTGCACATACAACTCAAGGATTAGTAATGGTGATAATTTTAAATATGACCCAAGATGGTCATTTTAAAATTATAAAGATGTGCATATAACCAAATAAGTCATGCGCTATATGAAAATCTATATATGCCATATGCAAAACAAACAAATGCAATATATGCGCTATAGTCAAAATGGTTATAATATGCATATATCAATATATGCGCTATAGTCAAAATGGTTGAGTGAGATAATATGCATATATCATAAACTTTGATATAAGGTAAGGTGCATATAGCGCATAAAATAAAGAGAAGACCGTGTGCAATACATGTGGCAAGACCGCGTACAAAGTCAAAACTATGATTGAATATGTGGCAGCGGGGTATTGCATATGGACTAAAGGTTAGTTGCGCATCGCCCAAACTCATTGCATAAGAGCGCATCGTTTAAAATCATTGCATATGAGAATGAGTGCCGAGCAAGGTTATAAGCACACGACAGTTTATATGATGTGCGGAAATCATATTGCATGCAGCCAAGGTAGAGCATCCAAATCAAACGACATTACACAATGAGTGAAACGACAATCCAAATCAATGCATTACATAACACAGGCCAGCACACAGGTACGGGGTAAACACCGTGGCATGGCGACCATTTCCCATTGGACTGTGTGTTGTGGAGGGAGTTATGTGCATACGTTCAAATTGAAAATATAATTTGGCCATCCTCATGACACAGTCGGGCGACTAGTCAACGGGACAACCATATCAACCATACGTTGAAGCACCAATAAACATAGTGCACAATACACCCATGAAACGGTCATGAACTGACCGATGGTTCTTGCACTGTTCAAAACTCATTCTTCATCGCTGAATAGCTCAGAACGATTATGTTTGGAGCTGCAAGCTAGTAAAAAGGAAACTGAAGCGGGTTTGAGAGGATATAATAAGGAAATTGTCCCGAACTTAACGTCGAGTGATCACTGAACTTTCGGGATCTATTCAGGTAACGGTATGGTTTTTTTAGTTCGGCAGCTATGGGATGTGATTGTATACTACCTGTGATTAATGATTAATGATCCTGCTCTTGCCACCAGTCAGCTCAACGAAGCAACAGGGATTCGGAGCGCCATTTAACACTCCTTAGCGCTCATTGACAGCCAGGTAAAACGTCGAAACCATCCATTAACTTCAGCAGTAACAACCTTAAAGTCGGTTGACAGCAGTTAATAAACATGAAACTTGGCGATAAGATTCACTGCGTATATCATCGCATAAAACACTAGCAAATAGCGCAACAATGTAAGTTCAAACTTGTTGCATGTATAACACGTTAGTGGTATGGGGCTCGCATGTGAAGTTTTGTAAACCAAAACGGAGTGTAGTATTGCGAACCAAAACAAAGTCTATAAAACAGAGGAGGCAGAGTCTAGCTCATAGTGCCGAAGATGTGATTTTTATGATGATATGTTTGTTTTGTTGCGCGCTGTTGGTTGATGTCATTATTTATATGATTGATATATCGCATGCCTGTGAATGGAAATAGCCCGTATGGCAAACAAACATGAAGGATGTGTCTCTGTTCTGGAACCTTTTGCCAATATGTGTCTTTGTTTTGGTTAAAACAATGGGTTGAAGTCTGTATAGGCCGAGAGCCATTTAAAGAGCTGTGTAATGTTTAAGTTTTTAGGAGGCCGAGCGCTGTTGATTGCCAAAGAGAGTAAAGACCGAGCCATTTGAAATCCATTTTAAATGTGCTATTTGGTTTTTCAAAATTTTTGAGGCCGAGCGCTGTTGATTTTCAAATTTTTATGTTGGAGGCTGAGAGCCATTTGAATTCACTGCTAGTTTTAAGAGCTTGTGTGTACACAATAAAAACACTGTTTGTTTTTAATGACTGTATATACACAGTAAATATACTGTTTGATTTTGGTGACAATATACACAGTGTAGGGTGATAGGCATACATGGAACAGTATGAGAATAACACCTAAACAAATACATTAGAAAACTAAGGACCCTTTATGGAAAAGTTGTATTTTTTTTACCAGAACAGAGTTTAGCATATTGACAAGGATATACAGGTGTTTGATTGCTTGAACAGAGATTCAAAACAGTGCTGTTGCAGAGAAAGGGTAAACAGAGGCTGAGGAAATCAAAGTCAATTTGTCATGAAGAAGTAGGTAAGCTTCTATGCTTTTAGAATTTCATTTTGGAAAGAACAATAGTCATAAATTTTTATTGTCAAGATGAAATTAGTAATAGCAGAAGCATACATTCACTGGTTTTCAGAAACAATGTCAGCTAGAGTAGAGCCAAAATTTCAGATAGAGAGGTGGAGGAAGGAAACTATAGAAAAACTTTACCAAGCAGGAATGGTAGGCTTTTTACAAAAATTTGATGGCCACTCTGAACAGATAACCAGGGACTTTATAAATAATTTCAGTCAGGACCAGACACGGGTAGGATATGTTATTATTCCTGTGACTCAAGAATACCTTTCCTAAGCTTTAGATCTACCAATGATAGGTGAGAAATATTACAAAGGCCTGCACTTCAAGGAGAAAGCATGGACTTTCTTTCTTGAGAAGAACCAGAACGGGAGTTTTGATAGAACAAAGGGGATACCAAGGGAATGGTTCAATGAACCATGGGGTGAGTTGGTTCTGGTCATCCAGAAGTTTTTGACTTATGATAGAGGATATAGTGTTGCCCACCTGTATCATGTTCGGCTTCTACAACATATTAAGGGAAAGGATAGGATTAAGTTGCCGTATTTCCTATATAGGAGCCTCTTGAGAATGATTGAAATAGTGAGACATGAACACAGGCCTAAAGCAGGACAGATTTACCACCAAGGATTGATCAAAATCCTAGTTGAGTATCAAGTGAGGTCACAAGGCATAGTATGGAGAGAGTTCATGTCTAAAAATTAGTTTATTGAACAGATTAATGAATTACAGGATAAAATAGAGCAGGAAAATAGAGGATTGATGAGTTCACCCTTGTATCCCAGAACAAGAGCTAAACAGCAAAATAATATGGCCATGCAGGAAAATGAAACATCTGTTATGTCTATTCGTCGAAGATTTAGGAATAAAAGTCCCATTGACTTAGACAAGGAAGTAGATACATATTCTCCAAGAAAACAGGAAGAAAATGACATTGCACAAGAAGTATTTGATAGGGATTCTTCATATGATGATGCAGCAACAACATCACTAATGAAAACAACACAAGATTTTGAAAAAGAAATCAATTTGGGAAGAATCAGGGACTTAACTGACCAATTAGAAATTAGTAAAATCCTGGAAAAACAATTAAAAGAGGAAAACAAGGCAAGTAAGAAGGATAATACTAAGTTGGTCAAGGCAAATGAAAAGCTAAATGAAGAGCTAGGGAGACTAAAACGGAAAAATGATCTACTTTCTAAGCAAGCATTTAAATGGTTAAAGGAAAAGAATATGTGGCAGGCTAAGTATGAAAAACAGAAGGTAAAAGCAGCTTTGTTCAGGGAAAGACATGACTCAGGTTTGGATTGTTTGGTCAGGGTAGCACAACAGGAAGCATCTACATGTACAACATCTACTACAGAAAGAGGAAGATCAAAGAGGAGTAAGCAAGCATGGGGACATGCTTGATGATAAGCAAGGGAGAGATGTTGGGCCTTAGTTTTGGTCTTATTTTTGCTCTAAGAAACTTACTAATCCATCTATTTGCCATCCATTTTCCCTTCATTCATCCCATTTTGATGCATATTTGATATCCATTGAGGTATTTAATTTTAATTTTTCAATTTCTAAAGTTTTTGTGAAAGTTTGGTTTTAAGTGCAAAATTGGTTGATGTGGTTGCAGGACACTTGGGCACGAATTGAATGCATGGATGGACAGCTCGGGAACTAGGACTAAGCCATCTATGCTTAGCTCGAACAGAACAAGCTTTATTAGGCCCATTTGGTGCTAGTCAATCATGACTAGTCATTCAGAAATCCCATAGAAATAGGGTAGTTTTGAGATTCTATGGGATTGGTCATATTTCTTGGGATGGGAGTAATGAATTCGACTTAGATAGATGGATAAGAGTAGATGGGATTGTTTGAGTGAATATAGATCAGTTTTTTTCATGAGACTTCTTATTTAAGAGCCAAGACTTTGATGGCTTATGTATTGACTTATTATACTTTCATGCTGAGACACTTTTGGATTGGAGAGTTAATTTGAAGACTTGTGCTATCATTATTTTGCTGTTCAATGCTATGGATGTATGACTGAATTTGAGCTTCTGATATCACTTCTCAAGTGTGCAAGGCAAGGGTGGAGGGCCCACATTCCAAGATAAGTACACTTCCTTGTTAACTAGTTTTATTTCTTGTAATCTGGTTATTGTAGAACTGGTTTTTCAAAGCTTTACTTGAGATTGCTTTATGGTTAATGAATGGTGATTGATTTCATTAGTTCTTAGCTTATTCATCATCTTATTAAGTTGTAGAAATGAAGTGTTCAATTTGAGCATCCCTTCTACTAATATGATGAATTGAAACTAGTTTCCTTTGATTGCATGCAAGTAGTTTCTTTATGTGATTTTGGTATTGAGATGAATGAATTATGATGAAACACCTTATGTGTCTCTTAAGTTAGGAGCTTCTTTCATTAATAATTTATCCATCTTAAGTTCTTGGTTTTAATCTCTGATTCATTAAGTGGTAATTGAGGCAAAAGTGGACTTCTTGAGTCAAGAACCATTTCAATATTCTTCCTCTTTTTAAACTAATTGAATTAGAGTTATAGGATGTATTGCTTTAAGTTTTTGAATAACTTATCTTTCAAGGTTTGATTACATCTGATCTTCACATATAGTGAACTTGCCTCAAAGCATAAACAACCCGGATTGATAAGAAATATTTTTGTTAATTTCGGTAAACAAGTTAGCCCAACACAGGTTTTCCTAGAGATTCAGATCTCCCTCTAGATTTACAATAACCTTTTCCTACCAAGCGAGCTTTGTATTTCTCCACCTTTTCTTCTACATTTGTCTTGTTCTTGAACACCCATTTGCTACCAATGGGTTTCCTTCTAGCCAGAAACTCCACCAAATCCCAAGCCTCATTTTTCTACAAACATGCCATTTCACAACCATGGCCTCTTTCTAGAGTTTTCCATCCTCTGAATCTACTGGTTCCTTCATAGTTGTGGGATCATCATCAGTAATAGATAAGGCAATATTTGAACAGAAAGCAGATGGACAATACCTTTCTGGCTACCTTCTTTCTTGAATTGGTCTTCTTACACCCGAAGTTTGTGGCTCTTCATCTTGTGATTCCTCCTCTACTGTAGAGTCTGATTCTTCTTCCTTTAGCTCAAACTCTATCTTCTCAGGTTCCTTTGGTTGGACTTCATGTTTAAAACATATTTCACCTCCCTGAACACCACATCTCGGCTATACACAACCTTCCTTGTTGTTGGGTCCCAAATCTTATCACTCTTTAAACCATCCTTATACCCAATAAAGATGAATTTTTCAAATTTACTATCCAACTTGGTTCGTTTCTCCTTTGGAACATGTACATATGCATCACATCCAAATACCCCCAGATGTGGAAGAGAGGGTTTCTTACCAGTCCATACCTCTTGTGGACTGTTATCCTCCAACGTTGATGAAGGTTATCTGTTGACTAGGTAACATGCTATCTCCATTGCCTCTTCCCATAATTCCTATCCTAATCCACCATCACTGAGCATGCTTCTTTCCCTTTGCATCAAAGTCTTATTCATTCTTTCTCCAACTCCATTTTGTTGAGGTGTATATGTAGTAGTCTTCTGCCGTGATATACCACACTTCTTACAGAATTCTTCAAATTCCTTACTACAAAACTCTCCATTGTTAACTCTCCTCAACACCTTTATCTTCTTCTCTGCCTGGTTTTCCACTAGAGCCTTAAATTCTTTAAACCTGTCAAAGACTTTAGATTTCTTCTTAAGGAAATATATCCATGTATTCCTTGATAAGTCATCTATAAATGATACATAGTACATAGACTTACCTAGTGATGGAACCTTCACAGGTCCAAACACATCACTGTGCATAAGCTCTAAAATCTGTTTCGCCCTCTTACCACCAGAGGGGAAACTCACTCGATTCTACTTCCCATATACACAATTTTCATAGAAATCAAAATTCAGAGAGCTATTACTCATACCTTCTACCATACGTTTACCATGAAGTATTGAGAGGCCCTTCTCTCCAATATGTCCAAGCCTTTGATGCCACAGCATGGTCTTATCTCCAGAGACCACTAGATTTTCTTCTTCACTTTTGGGAACCAAAGAACTGTTGCACCCACCAACAACAGTGCTACCTTGCAGATTGTACAGAGTTCCAGTCCAAACTACCTGCATCAATAATAGTGCTCCTCAAACCATCTTGCAGGTATCCTTCTCGAACACTGTTTTTACACCTGCATCATCCAACTTCCTTACATAAATACAATTTCTAGCTAATCTAGGAATATGTAGAACACCCGGAAGTGTTCTAACCCTTCCACCTTGCAACTTCAACTTTACTTTTCTACGACCAATTATTCTAGCCTTCCTATCGTCCCCTAAGAAGACATCACCACCATTATATTTCTCATACTCACATAACCACTCTCTATGGGGAGTGAAGTGAAAGGATGCACCTGAGTCAATCAACCATGCCTCATGATCTACATGTGTACTTGAAGAAGCCAAGTACACATCTCCACCTTCATCAGAGGTGGTTCTCGCCTCTGCAGAAGGAGCATCATCAGATCCATTTCCTTTGTCGAGAGCTTTAGATTTACAATCCCTTTTGTAGTGCCCTTCTTTTCCACATTTCCAACACACCACCTTTACAGGTTTTCCTAGAGATTCAGATCTCCCTCTAGATTTAGATCTCCCACTCGATGACTTATTTTTGTTTCTGTTCTAGGACCGTCCTCGTACAGACAAGGCATCACCATTATGGCTCTCCATATTTTTCCATCTCATCTCACCCGTCAGCAAGGATAATGCTATATCATCAAACTGCAAGACAGTTGCATTGCTACCTATTGCAATAACTAGACTATCCCACCAATCTGGTGGAGAACACAACAAACTGATGCACTTATCTTCATCTGAAATTTTAATATCAATAGATAATAACTGACTTACCACTGTATTAAATGAATTTAGATGCTCTGTTACCGAGTCTCCATCATTCATCCTCAGGTTATACAACTTTTTCCATAGGAACAGTTTATTCACTGGAGACTTAGATCGATATAAAGTCCCTAACTTTTCCCACAAATCCTTCACCATAGCTTCCATTGATACATTCATCAATACTAAATCTGAGGCACACAATCATATTATGCTCCTAGCCTTCCAATCCAACTTCTTTCATTCTTCATTGGACAGTATTGTTGGTTTAGTACCTAGATCTACCACGATCCACTGATCTTTATCTACCAACAGATCCTGCATCTTGAGTTTCCAGAACTCAAAACTCTGACCATTAAATTTCTCGATCTCTATATTTCCACTGCTTGCCATCTTTTTTCACCACCAGAATCGATCCCACATGTTATCTCAAAATCAAACCCTGGAAGGCTGCAGACTAGGAAGACTTCAAGTAACTATTTCAAACCAATATTTTAGCTAAGGCTTAGCCTCCTTAGCCTGAGACGGCTCTCTCAAAGGATTAAAGGTTTTTGATTATGATGAAGATGGATAACTGTTTGTGAAACAAATAAAAATGGAAATGGTGGAAACAAAATTAACAACTATTCATTGGGCTTATGGAGTCATATGTGATTTAGTATTAACAGTAGGATGGCTTTGCGTAAAAGTCAAGGCATTCAGGTTTCAATATAATTAGGGCACACCAAACACAGAGAAGACAGTTTACGAGTATGTGAAGGAAATTAGAACACTACAAGTGATTTCTAAGTAATCAAATACTCATAACACCGTGGAAAACATGAAAAGACAACAAATGAAACTCATACATTAAACCCCCTATGATTCTTGAGAAGCAATAAGCCAGTACTATATTACCAAAAAAATAGAGTCTTTACATAAGCCAAATATGAGAGCTTTTTTACATAAATTTCCAACCCTTATTACATTTCCCTTTCTCCTATATATAGAGTTCTTCTACCTGACTGAGATTCCCCCTCAAACATGAGGGGAACTCAAAATCTACTTCTAATGACACCTATTCATCTTTTAACTGCCTATTAAATGTAACAAACTTGCAACTAGGCTTTCTAGAGATCTAAATCAAGTAGGAGACTAACTCCATATTATGCTAATCATAGCCTTAATTACAATCATTCTCGTTCTTTGACATCTGGTCCCTTTTTAGTTTGGCTATGGTGGATGTTCAAAGCTCCATGCTAGTCTTCAATGTCACATCTTCTCCATTGCCCCTGAAACATAGGAAACTACCCTTGTTTATCAGCCTTTGGTTTGCCTCAAAAATGTTCGAATCCAAAGAACCATGCCCTTTATCTTTGGTTATCCAAAATATAACAGATTGCCATGTCTTTGATGTGTTGTCAACCTCTTTCATGTGTGAAGGAAAAAGCTCTTCCAAGCTGTCTGACATATCTTGGACTGTGGTAAATGTGCTCATTTTATGACAAAAAGTTTAGAGTTGGATTTGAATACATGTTTCCTCTAGCTGTCTCAACCTTGTTGAAAGTTGATAGCTTTAGATGATCCCTTGAAGATATTCCCTTTTCAAAAATTTCTGCTTGTATTTCAAAATCGGTTGACTGAGATTAGATTGTGTAGCTTCAGCGGTTTCGTAGCTCGCTAAGTAACTATTGAGCGTTAGTCATCATCTTCAGCAGTTTCGTAGCGCGCTATGAAATTGCTGTGTTATTCCAAAAACACAGTTTCAACCAAAATTTTTGCATTTTGAGCCTTTCACTATTTAAACATTCTTTCAACTGCTCCAAGGCCTTTCAAACCTGAATGGAAATGTATGATTCTCCAAGAAAGATTATACCAAGAAAAACCATCAAAATTTGAAACATAGCCTTACTTGAAGTGAGATTTCTTTAAGGAGATTCTTTCAGCTGGCTTAACTGTATCTTTAAGTCTTCAATTTGTTTCTCCATGACCTTGATACCAGATCTGAGGTTTGTATTGACCTTTCTGATAAATTGAGCTTCCTTTATTGCAGGAACAGTCCAACTACGGAATTGAACACTAAAATCAACCACCTCGGGAATTTGAAATGTTTGGTCCTCCCACTAAGCTTGCATTTGGTTAAAATAAGCCTCCCTAACTGCAAATTTCCTGGTAGCTTTCTCCAGTCTAGAAATTTCAAAGTTGGCCAATTCCAATCTCCTTTTCAAGTCTTCCACACTATCTTCTTCTTGAATGGCAACTGTTTTGCCTTTATCCTTTCTTTCATAAGGCCGTGTCACCCCCCCTGTTTCATCTGCTCTTGGCAGTACCTCTTGTATTTGTTTAAACTTCCTCGTTATGGGTCTCCTGGGCTTAAAGAAAAATTAATCAACTTGATCATCAAACTTGAGTTTCTTCGAGGCTTTAACTCTCTTAGCCTTGTCTTTTCCTGACTCTATCAAATATTCTTGAACTAGTGGTGATTCTTCAATGTCAATGGCTTGCAATAAGTCATTTAAGTCTCCCTTTGAAACAAGGCTTTCTTCAATAATCATTGATTTGCCTTTCTCTTTAGCTACCTGCCTCCTAGTCCTTCTTCTTTGAACTCCTTCACCTATGCTTGATTCATGTGCACTTTCTTTAACCTGACTTTTCTCTTTAAAGGACTGCTGGGGTGTATCCTGGATAGTCAGTGGCCTGGTGGATTCTCCTACTTGTTTCCTTGCCTTTAACTTTGAAAACCTCTTGGATCTTGTTTCTGCCTGATGACTAGTTGTTGTTGGAAGATCTTTTGTAGCTTGAGGGCTAAGACCGGTCTCGTTCTTGAAACTAGACATGAAAATGAATGTGTGCCAGTCCCTATCTACCCTCTGAAGTTCATGCAGAATAATCAACTTAACCAAGCCATGGTGGAACAATGAAGTCTCACAGGCTTCTTTTCTTAGTTGCACCTTGTCACACATTTTGCTTAAGCTGCGGAATAAGTAAAAAGGTAGATCAATAGATGTCTTTCCTGTGAAATGCAATAGAAGTTTAAAATGATATGAATACACCTTGTTATATCTCCCTTCACTGGTAAGGTACTTCTGTATACAGGTAAGCAAATGGACATATGATTCTTTGACATAACTTCTAGGAACGGACTTGCTTAAATCTAAGTTAATGAACTCGTGCTTTAGAAATTCTTTGCATGGGGTCATATCAAATTTTAAATTCTTGAACCAACTTTCTTGCCCTCTTGGAATCTCCGTAACTGTGGATATTATGTCTGGTGAGACCTGCAATTCCAACATACCAACCTTTGAGTTTAGTCCTGTGAAATTCAAGGAAAATTCCTTGGTGACTTGTGCATGACCTCCCTGGAGTTTCTTGCAAAAATTCCAACATCCAGCTTGTTTAAATGCATGCTCGACTTCTCTGTTCTTCAAGGTTATGTCTAAACCTTCAGGTTCCTTTCTCAAACATCTGCCTGATATGTGGTCTTTTCTTTCTGCCGATCCCTCCATGAAGGTTTGAAACACTATCGCTGCTCAAACATCAATCTCTGCCTTGCCTGAATGGCTGCCTCGCTTGATAACTGCCTCGCTTGATAACAATGTATTCAAATTGAAAACTTGCAGACTTGTTCCTCATGCAACGAATACAATCATCATGCTGTGAATACCTGGATTTTCTTGGAACTTGTAATCCGTGTGTACCAATGTACCTAGCGGCTGTAATGATGGAGATAAGCGGTTGGACATGATATGTGGAGTGCATAAACTGACAATGAATGACGCAACTATAACTTAACTTGACAGGTTTGACAGTTAGGAAAGATTCACTGTAGAATGCACGAAACTCCGATTTCGTAGCGCAGTCAGTGAAAATTTTGAATTATGGGCTACAAAATCACCCAAAACATATCGCGCTACAAAATGACCTAAAACGTGTTGCACTGCGAAACTGCTAAAAAGGATTTATGTGCTGCGAAAACACTTCAAAATGGTTACATGCGCTACGAAATCACCTAAAGGGCTTTGTGGCACATAGTAAATTTTAAACAAAACTGACACATGGCTATGAGACCGGTGATGAATGAGAATGGCTAGTGATGAATGAGAATGCATATTTGACTCAAGACCCCTAAGACTCAGACTCTAAGGAAAACAAAAATCAAACTTAGACTAGCACCGACCTTTATCATCAAACTAGTATGAGAAATTTTGGCATTATAATTCTTAAGTGATAACAGTGGCTCCACTTGGGATAGTGTGCTCCTGTAGTACACTAAGAACGCAGGTCCAGTGCTTTGTCCATTTTATGATAAACATAGATTTGCTTGACGAGCATTTCTTTCCAGCTTCTTGGGCCTTCACCTCGGGCTTGAGCTTTCTGTTCATTTTGTCATTATTTACAACAAAAGAAAAACTGATAAAACGGGTATATACAATGTTGTGAGAAACTGGCAGAATTTTGATCAATAATAATGCTTTAGGAACCTGCCATTGACAGGTCCTCTAGCATATGGTTTTCCATCAATCTCTTGCGGAATGTAAGTATTATTTCCATGAAAAGCATAAATTTGATATGGCCCTTTCCACAAATTTTCAAATTTACCATGCTTACCTTTTTCTTCAATTCTAGCTTCCCATTTCAACACTCTATCATGGATCTGAAAGGTAACTTCTTTGATCTTTTTATCAAATGTTCTCTTGATTATGTTCTGACTTTGTTGATGACTGTCAAACACCTCATTTATTTTCTCCTGCAAGGCTATCAGCTGATTGATTCTTCTTTGTACATCATTTGGTTCCTCCTCTAATCCTTGAATCAGCTTCATCACAGGCACTCCAAGGGATGTTGGAAATATGGCTTCAGCACCGTATACTAACTCATATGGCAATGTTCCAATGGATCTCTTCATACAAATCCGGTCAGCCCACAAGGCATACTTCAATTTCAAATTCAAAGCTTTCTTATTTTCTTGCAGCAGCTTCTTGATGATTCTTACAAGGCTCTTGTTTGATGATTCATCAAGGCCATTTCCTTGCGGATAATAAGCAGTAGAGTGTCCAAGAGAAATGTGATACTGATGGCAAAAATTAGTCATCTTCTTGGACTTAAAAGCTTGAGCATTGTTAGTTATAATCTTCATTGGGCAACCAAATCTTGATAGTATATTATTTTCTAAGAAAGAGATAATCACTGAATCATTTTCTTGCCTTGTTGGGATTGCTTCTATCCATTTGATAAAGTAATCAGTGGCTGTGAGAATCCAGCGATGCTGACCTAATGAAGGAGGATGGATTTCCCCTATAAAATATAATCCCCATTGCTGGAAAGGAGCTTCAACATATATAGGAACCAAAGGCAATGGCACAAGCTTCCTCTTTCCTTCAAACACTTGACATTCATGACATGTAGCTATCTTTTTATAGATATCTCTGAACATAGTTGGCCAAAAATATCCAACCCTCAAGATCTTGTTTGTAGTAGCTTTCCAATAGTGATGTCCTCCACAATCTCCCTTATGGAATTCATCAATTACTTTGTCAGCTTCTTCTTCAATGAGACAATTTAACAATATTCCTCCTGCATCCTTCCAAAACAAATTTTGGTCATACACAAAATATCTTAAAGATTTCAGCTTGACAAACCGGGCTTTGGATTTTGAAAGATTAGCAGGGGCTTTATTATGCTGCAAAACAAATTCTACATCCTTGTTCCATTCTGAAACCAAGAATTTTTCATTTATTTGGACCAATTCCTCTTCATTTTCAGCAATTTATGAGATCTCTATACTCAAGTTAATATCAAGATAGTCCAAATTTGATTGTGTCAATAGCTTGGCTAAGCCTTGACCCTTTACCAACTTTTTGGGTTTAATCTCGATGACATACGAGCTAACAATTTTGCTATCCACTTGCCCCGTTTTCCATCTGGATCAGCCTATGTTAGAATATCCTTTATAACAGCATTTGGAACATAGGCAACAATGTGAGAATGCAAAACATAGATCCTGAAATCCTTGATTGCTTTCACCAATGCATAGGCTTGTTTCTCTAGGATATTATACTTCAGTTCAGCATTTGCTAATGTCTTCCTAAAGAAAGAAATAGGTTTCTCAGTACCTTGACTTCCCTTTTCTAGCAGAACTCCACCAATTGTATCTTCCGAAGCAAATGTCAAAATAAGGAATTCTTTGGTAAAATCAGGGCTGATAAGTACAGGTGCTTGTGTGAGTGCCTTCTTGATCTCCTCAAATGATTTCTTGGCTTCAGCTATCCACTTAAATTCCACTGCCTTTTTCAACATCTTTGTTATGCTCTTGACATCTTCAGCAAAGTTAGGAATGAGTCGTCTAACAAAGTTAACTTTTCCAAGGAAGGATTGAATCTCTTTCCTACTTCTTGGAAGCTCTAATATTTGAATTGCACTAACTCTATTAGGATCAATCCTAATTCCTTCTTCAAAAATAATATGACCAAGAAGTTTGCCAGAGGTTAAAGCAAAAATACTTTTGGTTGGATTAAGAGAAATACCAAACCTTCTACATTTCAGTAGAACTCTTTCAAGGTGCTTCAAATGATCTTCTTCTCTCTTTGAAAAAACTGTGATGTCATCTAGATAAACCACCACTGATTTGTCCTTTTCTTTAGCAAAAGCAATATCCATTGCTCTCTGGAAAGGGGCTCCTGCATTCATGAGACCAAAAGGCATCTTGGCGTACATAAATGTTCCCCATGGCATTATGAAGGTTGTTTTCTCTTGATCATCTGGATGAACAAGAATCTGATTGTACCCTGAGAAATCATCAAGCATAGACGTCCTTTGTGAACAACCATATATTTTGCAGAATCAAATCCATCTTGGGAAGAGGATAATTATCTTTCAATGAAGCTTTATTCAGATTTCTGAAGTCTATAAAAATCCTGATCTCTCCATTCTTTTTCCTGACTGTGACCAAATTAGCAAGCCAATTTGAGAATCTGATTGGAACAATAATCTTAGCATCAAAAAGTTTTTTCACTTCCTTTTCAATCAATGGCATAAGAATAGGATTAATTCTTCTTAACTTATGCTTGAAAGGCTTTTCACTCTACTTAATAGGAATGGTATGTTGTATAATTGAGGAATCATATTGTTTCAAGTCAGCATAGCTCCATGCAAAAACATCAATGAACCTCTTCATCATCTCAACATATTTAGTCTTCGTATCAGCTGAAAGAAATTTTGAAATCTTGACCATCTTAGCCACAACTGAATCTCCTAAATTGCAGCTTTCCACCTCTTCTTCATCATCTTGTAATTTTGTTTCTTTGAATACATCATTTTGATCAAACAATTTCTCAAGGGGAATGAGACCCTTTGGAATCAAGTTGTTTTTTAATTGTAAGACTTCAGGCTTTTCCTTTGATTCCACAAACAAATTTTGTTGATCCATTTGAGTGCTCTAAAATTCTTCCTTTAACTCAATTAAATTCCTCACTTGTTGATCATCCTCAAAGACCTGCCAATTAATGATGTTATCCGGTATAACTGGTCTATGACGAATTTCCACCTCATATTTTTCAGAAGAGTGTATAGGAATAATAAAAAGGCTGGCTGAAACAGCAAGAGAGTTTGCAATAGAGTTTTGGTCTCTGGTTTTGATACTAAAAGTATGAGTCTGAAACTTTTCCAACATATCCAACAATAAGTTTCTATATGCCCTCATCCTTACATCCTTGGTTTGGTAAGCACCTTCCAGTTGTTTTATTACCAATTCAGAATCTCCACAAACAACAATATTTCTAGCTTTAAATTTTAACAAAGCTTCTAATCCCAAAATCAGAGATTCATACTCGGCCATATTGTTAGTGCAATCAAAATTGAACTTGTAGGAGAGAAACATACTTTCTTTATCAGGACTTGTGATCCAAATCCCAGCTCCTGCCCCCTCTCTTCTTGTTGATCCATCAAAATATAATGACCACCAACCTGTTGTCTCATGTTCATTTTTTTGCTGATCTCCTTGGTACTGATTTTCTGAAAGCTTATCCTCTGATTCCTCTTCAGCTAACTCATTGAAAAGGATGGCTGATCTGAGACTAGTGTCACATGAATAAATGGGAAGGTTTTGAGGCTTATCTTTGCTGCTTACCATATAAGCCATTCTGGTCTCCCGATACAACCTCCTTTGTTCACCAAAAATAGGGATAGTAGCATAGGTAAGGTCCATCTGCATCGTGCCCTTGATTTTTGTTGCCCACGATCTTGAAAGAAGCATCCCAAACTTAGGTGGAATGTCAGCCACAACAATGTCCATGACAATTGTTTTTGCTGGAATTTGTGTGAGACCCACAACAACATCTTTAATCAAACCAATGCATTGAACTCTTTTTGAATCAAAGGAAAATAAATCCTTATATGGTCTAGTTACCTCTAATCCCAGTCTTTCCATGATCACCTTGGGCATAAGATTATGAGATGCCCCTGAATCTAACATAGCATTATGTAAAGTCATGTCATGAATGCTAATGCTTATGTAGAAAGGAGGAAACTCTTCATTCTGTTCATCTTCAAGTCTTGGACCCAAGTAAATAACAGGATTATCTTCTTTTACATTTAAGATATCAGCTACTCCTGGTTGTGAATTGAGCATTTCAACAATCTTACTTCTATATCTATCTACCTTCAGGATTTCACTAAAGGGGACTGATATCTTGATTTTTGCAATCTCATTCTCAAGGTTAAAAACAGAAACAGTCTTCTCAATTTCTTTAGTAGGTGATGGAGCTTGAATATCCTTTTTTTCAGGTGGAGAATCATTCTTACCTTCAGCAACCTTTGATTTGTCCTTCTTATCTTCAACTGCCTTTGAGGCATCCTTCTTGGGCTATGCTTTGCTTGTTGTAATGGGCACGTTTCTACTCCTGAGATTGTACTGCTTTTGCATCTCAAAGATAGCATGACGATAGCCCTTTAAATAGTCTAAAGGCTCTTCTCCTGATTGGTCATACTGGACTCATCATGTTCTTCCTTAGTGAAGAAAATCCCTGACACTTCTTCATCAAGACAATGGATGGACTCCTCAGGAATTTCAGGTTCATCTTCTTCATCCACCAAATTTTGTTGGAAAGGAGGTCTTACTGGAGGATCTGGCTGTTGATTTCTGTTCTCTCTTGGCCTTTGCTAATTTTGAGGTCTTCTGAACTAAGGATTCCTAAATTGAAGTTCTTGCTGTGCTGGGGGAGCAGAGGTATTCCCAAGAGCCAACCGATCCATTAATTTTTCCATGGTCTTCATCATTGTTTCAAACTTATCTTCTGGAGCTGAAGTGGAAGGTTTCTCTTCTTCTTTCAGTTTAGCCTTTGCCATCTTTGATTTCTTAGTAGCAATCATGTTCACCTCCACTTTAATTGCATCGTTTTTCATGTCAGCATGAGTAGTAGAATCCCTTTCTCTGAGTAACAGAGAGAAGTTAGAATCAAATGCTTCGGCATATCTCAGTTGTGCCAAGGCCCCAAGAGGTTTCAAATGGGCTGGAATAGAATTGTATATTTTATTAAACCTCTTGGAGAAGTTTTGGATAGTTTCATCAGGAGATCTTCTAAGATTGTTGTATTCGGTAAGAGCTTGGACATGGTTAGTTCTATTTCCCCATTTCCTTAGAAAATTATCTTCAAACTCTGCCCAACTGCCAATGCTTCTAGCTATAAGAGCCTTAAACCATTTTCGAACCTCTCCAATGAAGGTTTGTGAAAACAATCTAAGCTTCACATCCTCATCATCAACTTCCTCTTTGTCCACAAAATCATTGAATCTCTCTACATGTTCTTCTGTTGTGATATTTTCATCCCCACCCCATGTTGGAATTCTAGCAGCATATTTGCCGAGAAGGTCATGTAAAATAGCAGGGAGGGCTAATGGAGCATACCTAGAAGGTACAACCATAATGAGTGGAGGAGCAGTGATGACAGGTACTGTAGGGACAGTGGAACCAGAACTGATATGAGGTGGATTCCTAGTGTCTGAGAACTACTAGGACTAGCAGAGGCAGGGGATAAAGTGCTGATATGAAAAGGACTATGTGGACTTTGCAAACCACTGACAAATGTACTCATTTTTGGAAGGGGTAGACCAATTTTAGATTTGATTAAGACTTCAAAAGGATCAAGCTCTTTGATTTTATTTAAATCTTCCTCTTCTAACAACAATTTATAAGTAACAACCTCCAAAAATTCCTCCTTATATTTTTGTGACACTAAGGATGAAGTATCAATAACTCTTTTTTGTAAATCTAAAATAATTCCAATAAGTTCTTCTTCATTTTCAGACCTAAACAACACCTCGTGAATCTTATCATCAACAATTTTGTCCTGAGGACTTCTTGAAAAATCAGAGAGAAAAGATTTTGAAAAAGATGGAGTACCTGGTGTTTCAGTAAATCTTTGTCTGCTCCTTGAAATGGTGTTTGGATTGTCCATAGGCATAGGTGGATCTGGGTCAGGATTGCTCCGTGTATATCTCTCTCTTGAAGCCACCTTTTAAACTTTAAAATTGTATGGAGTCACCAAGGTAGAATGTAGCCTCGAAAAGTCTTCTGAACTCCTGCTACCTTCAGAAGTTCGGGCTCTTGTTTTCGGGAATGAATAATCTTCAGGGTCCTGGGAGATGCACCAAAATGTTATCTCAAAATCAGGCCCTGGAAGGCTGCAGACTAGGAAGACTTCAAGTAACTGTTTCAAACCAATCTTTTAGCTAAGGCTTAGCCTCCTTAGCCTGAGAGGGCTCTCTCAAAGGGTTAAAGGCTTTTGATTATGATCAAGATGGCTAACTGTTTGTGAAACAAATAAAAATGGAAATGGTGGAAACAAAATTAACAACTATCCATTGCGCTTATGGAGTCATATGTGATTTAGTATTAACAGTAGGATGGCTTTGCATAAAAGTCAAGGCATTCAGGTTTCAATATAAGTAGGGCACACCAAACACAAAGAAGACAGTTTACGAGTATGTAAAGGAAATTAGAACACTACAAGTGATTTCTAAGTAATCAAATACTCATAACACTGTGGAAAACATGAAAAGACAAAAAATGAAACTCATACATTGAACTCTCTATGATTATTGAGAAGCAATAAGCCAGTATTGTATTACCAAAAAAAACAGAGTCTTTACATAAGCCAAATATCAGAGCTTTTTACATAAATTTCCAACCCTTATTACATTTCCCTTTCTCCTATATATAGAGTTCTTCTACCTAACTGAGATTCCTCCTCAAACATGAGGGGAACTCGAAATCTACTTCTAATGACACGTATTCAACTTTTAACTGCCTATTAAATGTAACAAACTTGCAACTAGACTTTATAGAGATCTAAATCAAGTAGGAGTCTAACTCCATGTTATGCTAATAATAGCCTTAATTACAATCATTCTCGTTCTTTGACATCTGGTCCCTTTTTAGTTTGGCTGTGGTGGATGTTCAAAGCTCCATGCCGGTCTTCAATGTCACATCTTCTCCATTGCCCCTAAAACATAGGAAACTACCCTTGTTTATCGGCCTTTGGTTTGCCTAAAAAATGTTCGAATCCAAAGAACCATGCCCTTTATCTTTGGTTATCCAAAATATAACAGATTGCCACGTCTTTGATGTGCTGTCAACCTCTTTCATGTGTGAAGGCAAAATCTCTTCCAAGTTGTCTGACATATCTTCGACTGTAGTAAATGTGCTCACTTTATGACAAAAAGTTTAGATTTGGATTCGAATACATGTTTCCTCCAGCTGTCTTGACCTTGTTGAAAGTTGATAGCTTTAGATGATCCCTTGAAGATATTCCCTTTTCAAAATTTCTGCTTGTATTTCAAAATCGGTTGACTAAGATTAGATTGTGTAGCTTCAGCAGTTTCGTAGCGCGCTATGAAACTGCTGAGCATTAGTCATCATCTTCAACAGTTTCGTAGCGCACTACGAAACTGCTGTGTTATTCCAAAAAACACAATTTCAACCAAAATTTTTCCATTTTGAGCCTTTTGCTATTTAAACATTCTTTCAACTGCTCCAAGGCCTTTCAAAACTGAATGGAAATGTGTGATTCTTCAAGAAAGATTATACCAAGCAAAACCATCAAAATTTGAAACATAGCCTTACTTGAAGTGATATTTCTTTAAGGAGATTCTTTCAGGTGGCCTAACATATCTTTAAGTCTTCAATTTGTTTCTTCATGACCTTGATCCCAGATCTGAGGCTTGTATTGACATTTCTGATAAATTGAGCTTCCTTTATTGCAGGAAGAGTCCAGCTACGGAATTGAACACTAAAATCAACCACCTCAGGAATTTGAAATGTTTGGTCCTCCCACCGAGCTTGCATTTGGTTAAAGTAAGTCTCCTTAACTGCAAATTTCCTGGCAGCTTTCTTCAGTCTAGCAATTTCAAAGTTGGCCAATTCCAATCTCTTTTCCAATTCTTCCACACTATCTTCTTCTTGAATGGAAACTGTTTTGCCTTTATCCTTTCTTTCATGAGGCCGTGTCACGTCCCCTATTTCATCTGCTCTTGGCGGTACCTCCTATATTTGTTTAAACTTCCTTGTTATGGGTCTCCTGGGCTTAAAGACAAATTGATCAACTTGATCATCAAACATGAGTTTCTTCGAGGCTTTAACTCTCTTAGCCTTGTCTTTTCCTGACTCTATCAAATTTTCTTGAACTAGTGGTGATTCTTCAATGTCAATGGCTTGCAATAAGTCATTTAAGTCTCCCTTTGAAACAGGGCTTTCTTCAATAATCATTGATTTGCCTTTCTCTTTAGCTACCTGCCTCCTAGTCCTTCATCTTTGAACTCCTTCACCTATGCTTGATTCATGTGGACTTTCTTTAACCTGACTTCTCTCTTTAAAGGACTGCTGGGGTGTATCCTGGATAGTTAGTGGCCTGGTGGATTCTCCTACTTGTTTCCTTGCCTTTAACTTTGAAAACCTCTTGGATCTTGCTTTTTCCTGATGACCAGTTGTTGTTGGAAGATCTTTTGCAGCTTGAGGGCTGAGACGGGTCTCGTTCTTGAAACCAGGCATGAAAATAAATGTGTGCCAGTCCCTACCTACCCTCTGAAGTTCATGTAGAACAATCAGCTTAACCAAGCCATGGTGGAACAATGAAGTCTCACAGGCTTCTTTTCTTAGCTGCACCTTGTCACACATTTTGCTTAAGCTGTGGAATAAGTAAAAAGGTAGATCAATAGATGTCTTTCCTGTGAAATTCAACAGAAGCTTAAAATGATATGAATACACCTTGTTATATCTCCCTTCATAGGTAAGGTACTTCTGTATACAGGTAAGCAAATGGGCATATGATTCTTTGACATAACTTCTAGGAACAAACTTGTTTAAATCTGAGTTAATGAACTCCTGCTTTAGAAATTCTTTACATGGGGTCATATCAAATTTGAAATTCTTGAACCAACTTTCTTTCCCTTTTGGAATCTCCGTAACTGTGGATATTATGTCTAGTGAGAGCTGCAATTCCAACATACCAACCTTTGAGTTTAATCTTGTGAAATTCAAGGAAAATTCCTTGGTGACTTGTGCATGACCCCCCTAGAGTTTCTTGCAAAAATTCCAACATCCAGCTTGTTTAAATGCATGCTTGACTTCTCTGTTCTTCAAGGTTATGTCTAAACCTTCAGGTTCCTTTCTCAAACATCTGCCTGATCTGTGGTCTTTTCTTTCTGTCGATCCCTCCATGAAGGTTTGAAACACTATCACTGCTCAAACTTAAATCTCTGCCTTGCCTGAATAGCTGCCTCACTTGATAACAATGTATTCAATTTGAAAACTTGCAGGCTTGTTCCTCATGCAATGAATACAATCATCATTAAGACTATTAATACCTGGCTTTTCTTGGAACTTGTAATCCGTGTGTACCAATGTACCTAGCAGCTGTAATGATGGAGATAAGCTGTTGGACATGATATGTGGAGTGCATAAACTGACAATGAATGACGCAACTATAACTTAACTTGACAGATTTGACAGTTAGGAAAGATTCGCTGTGGAATGCACGAATCTCCGATTTCGTAGCACAGTCAGTGTAAATTTTGAATTATGCGCTACGAAATCAGCTAAAACATATCGCGCTGCGAAATCACCTAAAACGTGTTGCGCTGTGAAACTGCTAAAAAGGATTTATGCACTACGAAAACACTTCAAAATGGTTACATGCACTACGAAATCACCTAAAGGGCTTTGTGGCACATAGTAACTTTTAAACAAAACTGACACATGGCTATGAGACTGGTGATGAATGAGAATGCCCAGTGATGAATGATAATGCATATTTGACTCAAGACCCCTAAGACTCAGACTCTAAGGAAAACAAAAATCAAACTTAGACTAGCACCGACCTTTATCATCAAACTAGTATGAGAAATTTTGGCATTAGAGTTCTTAAGTGATAACACCACATATCTCCAACTGAACAGTGTCTACCACAGGCCCGAGAAAAACCCCTCAACAACAAAGGCGTCCCCTTGAAACCAAAACAGCTCTGATACCAAATGTAGGTTTTAACCCCGTATAGAAATTACTTGCATACGAATTCTAAAAAAACACAGAAAATAAACTATGTGAGAGCATAACACATAAAAGACATATACACAAAGATTTTTCCCTTGATCCCAAAACTGGGACTACCGGCTTGATTTTTCATTCTCTTCCTTTCAATGTTAGAATACATATTTATACATGCCAAAGCATCCAATACCATGGACCGAAAACCATAGGTAGGTCTGCCCAACCTAATATATGGTCCAATAAAAAATTTCATTGAAAAAATAAAAAAATTGGACATTTATCATAAAGTTTATTTTCTCTTAAGCATTGTGACATGAATCTCAGGTGTTGCTCATGCTCTTTTGGGTACTTTAAATAGATTAAGATTTCATTGAGGAACACTTATACAAACATGTCCAAGTACTTCTGAAATGCACCACTCATCATACTCATAAACGCTCATAGAGCATTAGATAACCCAAAAGAGACAACTGCAAAATCATAATGATGAAAACAAGTTTGAAAAGTAGCCTTGGGAATATGCTCCTCTTTAACTCTGAGTTGATGATATCCAGATCAAAGATTGATCTTGGAGAATATGGTGGATCCCTTCGTGTAATAAAATAGATCATCAATTTCAAGCAAAGGATGTTTATTTCAAATATATACTTGATTCAATTTCCTAGAATCAATAGAAAGCCAAAGAGATCCATCCTTCTTCCTTACAAATATCATATGAGCTCTCCAAGGTCAAAGAATATGTCTAATCATACGCTAGTCCAATAACCCTTGAGTTTGCACTTGCAACTCACAAAGTCCAAGAAAAACAATTTGGTTGGGAGTTTTAGATATAGGTTTGGTACTAGGCTTTAGATCTATGGAGAAGTCAATATCCTATTTGGGAGGTAAATTAGGCAACTCCTCTAGAAGTAAACTAGGCATTGCCCTAGACCCCGTAGAGGGGGCCTACCCACCCCCCTCAAAACCCTCGGACACGGGGGGTTGCCATCCCCCCGTGCCCCCCTCGCTGAGAAATCGACGCAATGAAGGGGGCCCTCGATGCCCCCTCTAACCCCCTCGTTCACTACGTAGGATAGTCGTGGAAAGAATATAACACGACCTAACATTTTTCCCATGGAGAACTGTAAATTGGCCCTCATCACTCCAAAATTTAAAGGTTTTGCTTCAACAACTAAGCACATCCCAATGGGCTTCAAGCCAATCAATCCCAAATATCACATCATAGTGATGGAGTGATCTCACATAAATATTAATGTGTGTGACACAGACTCCTATGTATAAAGGGAACTCTTGCACTAAGAATTCAACCTTTTGAGATTTTCCTGAGGTCATCTCAACCATATCAAGATATATTTTTTTCTATTTCCACCAATTTATATTTTAATAAATCATTAGGAGAAATAAAACTTTAAGGTACACCAGGATCAATCAAAATATTAATATACATACCATTAAACTTACCAGATGCATCAATCACTATAGACTAAGGCTTGACATGGTGATTTTGCACAACTGCATGAATCCTATGGGCTCTACCCATATCTCTAACAGTGGCCTATTCCTAATATGGTTGTGCTTTAGTGTTCTTTTTAGGTCAATCATGATCATAATGAGGTCCTCCACAAGTCCAACATCCATTAGTGGGAAAAAATTTCATCAATTTGATCTTTTTATTAGTTGATTGTATAGATCTCTGAAACGATTCTTGAGTGCGAGCATTAGTTTGTTGAAGATGTTTCCTTGGATTATTTTTTTGGTTATTAAAAGTATTATTCTTTTCTAATACTTGATGATTTGAAACACTTCTATTATTTTCTACATCTTGGCCTCCCCTTCGAGGAGGTTTCCCATGGAATGACAAATTTAGTGTTTTATCACCACCTATGATCCCCAACAATTCTTCCCTCGCTATAATTTATTTATGTACTACCTCATGCAACTTAGTAGGCCTCAAAATGCACATCTTTTCCTTTATAAGAGGATCCACCATATAAAAAAACTGTTTTACCTTGAGGGCTTCATTATTTATATGGGTAGTATATCTAAGTAACTCGATGAATCATGCCTCACATTCAAGGATGATCCAAGTTCCTTTCTTAAGATCATATAACCCATTCAACTTTATATCTAAGTATTCAATGAAAAGGTACTTTGATTGAAATTACTCTCATAATAATAGGTGAGCACCAGTATTGCAGCAATAATGCTGCAAATCCTAGGTTGCTTGCTTTACTCTTATCAACCTGGTAGTTCGTAACAAACTTGGAAACGATGGTGCTGTATGAACAAGTACTAGTTCTTACTGCAGGTTGTCACTTGGTCAGCCGGCGCAAGATCACTAGGAGCTCAAGACATCTTCTATGGATTCCAGAAGAAGCTTTATATGTGATGGAAGGAAAAAGAGATTACTCTACTGATGCTATTCTGCTTGCAGAAAGGAAGACTGAAATGTAAAGCAAACCTAGGAAATCCTAGTTAACCACTAATCCTACTTTTGCGTAAAAAAATATGAAAATGATGAAAAGAATTCCATTATCTACTAAAGGAAGTAAACAACATCTACCTGAGCTATTTATGAAAGTAAATGAGCAAAAAAACATCTTTTTTGACTTTTATGTATTTTTATGTGAATTTGTCGTGCATGTAATTTATTTGTTTGTGATGTGGCAGTGAATAGGTGGTGATGGAGGGTGGTTTTGGGACTTCAAAGGATTTAGGATGGTGTGGATGGGTGCTAGGAGGTCTCAGGTGGCCTTCTGGAGGATTTTCCCAAACTCATCCTTCAAAAGAAAGCCTACAGGAAAATCTACAGGAGGACACAAGAAATCTACAGGAGGAAAAGCAACGTTCTACAGGAGGCCTACAGGAGGAGGCCGAAAGTATTTTTCACTATTTTGAAGGTGTGAGAGTGGGTGAAGAAGGTAGATGAAGGTTGGAATGAAGTGTTAGGGAAAATAGCGTCTACCAAGAATCATTAGGAGAGAGAAATATGATTGGATTTGCTCAAGGAGAGAGAGGAAAGTCTATGGAAAATGTAGGGAACTAAGGCAAAATTGAGGGGAGACTTGGGTGACTTGTAGGGCATGGATCAGATGGATGATGGAATGGATGATAGGCTGGACTACTACTAGAAGATATTTGTTGCAGAAACAACTGACGGTCAACCAATGAGATTAAGTAAGCAAGGAAATAACTGCATCTAAAAAACATAGTTTTTGCATCAAAGTAAACTATGATCTATGGAAGAAAATGTTGATAACCATTGCACGAAAGAAGATTGTTGTAGATAAGGAAATGAACATGATGAATAAGTTTTGAAGCAACGAAAACTAGACTATGAAACAACTAGAAGGATGCAAACACTGAAAATCCTATGAAGGAGGAAAATCTATGTTTTTGGGGCAGCAAGAGGGTCTTTGCCTCAAATCATTATCCCAAAGGGAGGAAGAGAGGCCAAGGCACTACTGGTATCCTTTTGAATGTTTTCTTTATCACTACTTAACCTACTATAGAAACAATAAATGGAAGCAAACTACTAAATCATCAAAATCAACCTATTCTTAACCATAAAAGGAATGAATCTAACAACAACTTAATCTACAAACTGAAATGAAACATATAAATACAAGTAAAGAGGAGCTTGGTTACTTGGATTGGGCCCTAACCCAAGAGCTTCAGCCCTCTGAGGTAACTCAGTGCTAACTCAAAAAGGATTCCATCTTTATTTCCAAAACAATAGCAAGATTACATGAACTGTCAAAATAATAAGCTCGAAGTTGAGCAGAGTTTACATAGGCAAAACTGTGGCAAAAATTCAACAAAAAATTGACCAACTCCCTAGTGAGACCCTAGGCCTCTCTACTTATAAAAATGAAACTCCCAATAGCTTCCTCAAAATCAGGGAGGCTTGGCTCCCAAAACTCAAGATAAACATCAGTTATCCTCCACTTTGCTTGGTTGCCTGCTAATGCATGACTTGGCTGCTTGTACTCTGAGCTGAATGAAGGGATGTTCGATGTGAGGAGTAATAAATGGGGGGATTCCCTCCTATAAGTCCTCTCCTTTGTCCATTTCGAGTTATTTTTTCCATTTGTCCCTTGGATCCTTGACTTTGACCACAAAAATCATCAATAATATGCATTAAATGCATATTAGACCTCATGGCATCATAACTAACTCAACTCACTCTATAAGCATAAATATAATCAAAAAATCATGCAATAAGCTAAGAGAATGGTTTATTTGACTAGGTTTGGAGGTAAAATGAGCCCATATAATTACCCATTTATGAGGCTCCTCATCACCCCCCTACTGAAACTATTGCTCATCCTCTGAGCAACTTAGTCCATCTCCTCATCTTTAGTGGCCCTGGTGGCCTCCCTAGAATCCCATGCTTCTGATGTGGTCTCCACCTCTTTGTCATAGAATCCTGCCTTTCTATCTACCTCTTCCCACTGTTGTTGCTATTCCTCTTCTTTTCTGCCTTCTAGCATTGCTAGCAGCAATGGGGGACTCAATTTGAGGCCAATCCAATTGACCTGCAGCCCCTGCATGGAGCGCTTATACATGGGCACTCTCCTTAATCCCTCTTCCATCCTCATTGGGGAGTGATACTCCCTAATCTGCATACTGTGTGGTAAGGTGTTCCATCTCCTCATACAAGCATGCACACAGTCATCCCCAAGTAACCTTTCCATATCCTCAAAATGTGCAATTTTTTGATCCTGATCACTGATATATCTAGGGGCAATCTTAGGATTATGTGCAACCAGGTTATGTGTGTTGATGAGTGCCATTGGGTCTGATGGCTCAGCTTTGATCATTAAGGGCTCATTTTGCTCCTTTATCATCAACTTTCTTATTTCTTCTGCCCTTAACTCTTCATGGTTCATCCATGAGGCCATGGCTATTAGTTACAGGTCCCCTAGCCTAGCATCGGTGTCCCACACATTCATGTTTGTGAGAGCCATGTTATGCAGATAGAATTCTGCCATATTTGCCTTATCTTCTGATGTGCTTTGGTCACACAGGTCCATAAACTGCCTATAATTTTGGAAAGGCTTTGTGTCTCCTTGTGCCAAAGTCTTGATCTAAAATCGCATCCATTGGTCCTAGAGATACAAGCCATAGGATTTTGTTGGCTTCCCACACTGCAATGCCTCCATGGACTAGATGGCCATGCATGCCAGTTGGGTCTCTTTCTCTTGCAGTTGTCTTCTTAGCAATTCATTTTCAGTTTCCAAGTGACTCTTTGTGATTGCTTATCTGTGTCTGACAACACTTAACTCTCTACCCATTTCTCTAAGTTTGTCCTCTATGTGGCCAATATCCTCAACTCCCTTGGATTTGGCTATTTTCATCCACCTATTGGTCCTTATTATTTCTTTCTCCAACTCAAAGAATAGTGGAATTGCAAATTTTTATGGAATGATTCTCCCACCCTCAAGAAGATTGTAGTAGGAGCCAAGACTAGGCTGGGGGTCAGGTTCTTAGGCCTCTGTTGCTTCCTCCTTCCCTTGTGGCTATCCTTCTACCCTTTTTTCAATTTTCTCAGTTTCCTGTAGTTTTGACAAACTCTCCTATAGAACAGTCCGTGCCTCCTCTAGAACTGTTTTTGAGTCTTATAGTTCTACTTTTTCTTTCCATGTGGGAGATCTAGGAGTCCCCCTTTCATAAGTAATAGGTACCTTGGAAGGGGATTCTTTTCCTTGGGTAGGGGGTGAATCTTAAATAACAATAGGCACTTTTTTAGTAGGTTGGGGTTTCTCGGTTTTAATCCTTGTGCTCTTCCTAGCCCTGAAATTCATTGAAGTCTGCCTCTTACTCTTTTGTTTTGGTTTAATTGGGGTGATGAGGGTAGTTAGAGCAGTTGTTTCCTCTCTTTCTAGGGTTTCAAGAGGCACTTTTGTCTTTTCTGCCCCTTTTCCTCCTTCTGTCGTTGTTTGCTCCATTTTCTCCTTCTCTCTTTTGGTTTCTTTCTTCTTCCCTTCTTGTTACTCTAAATCACCAGTTTCTTCTCCCTCTCCCTCTTGCTACTCCTCCTCCTCACTACCAGAGGGGCTAATATCATAGGTCAGGGCCTTTATGTCATCTTCAGTAGTCATGTTTCAGAAAATTTCCCACGCTATGGGGATTGTAAATGTATGGAGGTCTTCTTCCACTAAGAGTTTTATTAACCCATGGTGAGCTAGGTGGTCTGGATTTCCTTCTTTTACTTTAGTACTGGAGTCAATGAGGGACTGCAGAAGGAAGTAAGGGATGCTGAGATTTTGAGGGGTTGGAGTGTCCATGCCATACCTTAATTCATGCATGATTCTAAAGTGGTAACCATAGACAATACTATACCTCCCCTCATAGGAAATATACTTGATTATCTGAGAGCTAACTTCATCCCAAGGGTATGGTATGCTAGCCCTTCTTATGCCATTCTTATCTTCTATAGGGGTTTCATTGTTTTGGAAGAAGTTCTTCTTGGTAGCATGGCCAATTGGTTTTTCATCCTTACTCCAAGGCAACCTAAGAGGAAGGGTAGTGACCGTACTGATAAATTCAGGGGTTAACTCCATGGGAAGGCCTCTAAAAGTGACAATGGCATGTGTTCTAGAGTGAGGGACCAAAGAGTGGGAAAATTCCTAAGCAATTTTCTCATCAAACCCTTGGAATTTCTCAAGAATGTTCATCCAATTGGCTCTTGTGAATATGTCCACTACTTAGGGGTGTGTGTGGAGCCTAGAGGAGTTGGTTGGCTCCTTCCTCATGAAACCTCTTGTCATTTTTTCTATGCTTCCTTGGAAAACCAACTATGGAAATAGGGAGAACAAATTTTTTTCAAGAGAAACAGACAGAGAGAGACTATGTTTTTTAAAGAAATAAGCAACAATTCTTTTATGAAATTCCTCCACCAAATAGTTCTATTTTCTCCTCAAAGACTAAATCACTGCTATCATATTTTGATATTCAATGGAGGTATGCCAAGAACCTACCTCTGTAGCCTGAGAATTGTGCTAAAAACCAAGTTTTTCCTCTCCAAAACAACTTAATGGCCCTCCTGTAGAACACTACCAGCCCTCCTGTAGGATTCTTGTAGGTTCTCCTATAGAGCCTGTAAGTGCTCCTGTAGAATGCCGAGAGCAGGGATATTAGAGAGATCAGTGGAGAATTATGGTTACAAGGCTTATAAGGGCACGAGAAGGCAACATGAGTGGAGTTTCGAGGAGAGAATGAAGGAGAAAGGTGGTTGGAGTGCTTCGGCAAGGAGTACTTATGTATTTTTATGGATATTTTCAGTGATGGAGGGAGAGCTAGCCAAGTGTACATTTGCCCCATTCAGACCATTGGTCCCCACCTGCCTTGTTTTCATTTCCCTTTCCTTGTAATCACCCCTCATGATTGCATCGGAGTTCCCACCGCCTCCACTACTTGTCCTCGACATATCTCTTGAGTTTGAGTAAGCGCATGTGTGGTGACATCTTCGGATCAGTGAAGTCAACTGGGTGAAGGTGACCAAGTTAACTAGCCACCTCAACCCCAACCAACCTCAACCATCTCATTGTTGTTGCATTCTCTCTAATTATACCAATGCAAATAGAGGACCAAGTTAGTCACTTACCTGGGATCCGAATGTGTTTGTTGTGAGGTGCTATGGCCTTTCCTTCTATTGCATGCCTTTATTTCTTTTGATGCATGCTTATCTACTTGCTTAGATATGGCTATGCTGTGTGTAGGTTCCTTTCTTGCTAGATTTGATCTTCAGGTGTGTGCTTTAACCTTCAGATTTGCACACTCATGTTGCTAATGCTAGATTTAATGGGATCAACTGCTACAAGAATTCCTACAGGAGCTCCTGTAGCTTCCTCTCCATTTGAAATTTTAGCTTTTTTTGTGCTTGGAGCTGTGACGATGATGCCAAAAATACAGATAGAGTTGGAGAGGTAATGGTTAGGCTTCAGGTGAGGTGAATGGTGTTGTTCTTTTCTCTTATTTTTTATTTTTCCTTTTCCTAAAGAAACTATTCTTTTTTGTGTTTTTTCTAAGAAGGGAGAGGAATGGTGCTTGAGATATGATGTAGGTCTAGAAATGATGTGAAGAGAGGTTTGAAGACTACAAGAGGATTTATAAATCCTTTATAAAGCTTCCCTATTCCTCAAACTGCCTTTAAAATCCATTTCTGGCTCTCTGTAATTTCTACAGGAGCCTCCTGTAAAAAACATATGGCCTCTTGTATAAAACACAGTTTTCGAGAAAGAAGCACAGTGAGGTGAAAAGAATGTTAAGAATGATGGAGAAAGGTGAGGGAAGGTAGGACAGGTGCTGGTATTGGTTTCAGAGCTCCCTTGGCACCTGATGCTGCTTCTTGTAGTCCTCCTGTAAACCTGCAATATAACTAGAAATTCATTTTTCTTTTTCTTCTTCTCTCTTTTTTCTTTTTGAAAACAACCAGGGTGCCTCAGGGAGGTTTTCACCCTAGTTGCCTGCCCTGGGTTCCTCCAAGGGAGGCTTTCACCGAGGGGTCTTATTTTCTTTCTTCTCTCTTTTGACACCACAGGGCTACCTCAAGAGAGGTTTTCAACCCAATGATGGGACTCAAGTGCCTCATGGAGGTTTTCACTTGAGTCCTTATCATTTTCTTTTATTTTTTCTCTTTTTTCTTCAATGAGTGGGTGAAGTGGAGGCTAAGACATGCTCCACTACCATCACTGACTTATTCAATGCTTCAATGAACTCTCACTTGGAGAGGGGTTTCTTGTATATTTTCAACCGGTGTCCATTGACAAGCATGGGGATGGCTTCATCATCAATGGTTCTGATCAGAACTAAACCATTCTCATTGCATTTCTCCACAGTGTAGGGTCCTAGCCATCTTGTCCTCAACTTGCCCTTGAAGTATTTATACCTTGAATCATAGAGGAGTGTCCAATCTCCCTCTTGAAATTGCTTCTCTTTGATGTTATTTTCATGCCATATATTCCTCTAAAGCTAAACTACCTCTATGTGGAGAACGGCCTGCATCCTATGTTCATCCAACCCATTAAGCTGGGGTAATGTTTCTTTCTGTGCATGGCTAAGGTCTAGGTTTAGCTGAGCTGCTATCTTTGGGGTGCTAAATTCAAATTCTATTGACAACAAAGCCTTCTTCCCGTAGACCAACTCGTAGGGTGTGAACCTTGTAGTGGTCTTCCATGTTGTGTTGTAGGCACAAGTGGCCTCAACTAATCTGTTCACCCAGTCTTTCCTACTGTTTCTCACTACCTTTGTCAAGATCCCTTCTAATGCTCTGTTATTGACCTCCACCTGCCCATTGGCTTATGGATGGTAAGGGGTGGAAGTCCTGTGCTTGATTCTATGATGTGTGGGAAGGTCTTCAATCAGATTAGAACTGAATTGGCTGCCTTGATCTACGATCAACTCTCTTGGATACCCGAACTTGTAGAATATGTTCTCTCTCAAAAATTCAACTACTGTTTCCTCCATCACTGCTTTAGTTTGTTTTGTCTCTACCCACTTTGTCAGGTAATCAGTGCACACAATGATGTATTGCTTCTATTTTGAAGGAGGGCTGATAGGCCCCACAAACTCCATGCCCCGCTTCTCAAATGGCTCAAAGGTCAGTTGAGGCTGCATGGGCATTTCATTGTTTGGAGTAGGTTTCCCCATCCTTTGACACTGATCACATGGCTGGTATATCTCGTCACAACCTAATGAAGAGTGGGCCAATAGTAGCCTGCTTGCAGTATCTTGAAGACAGTTCTTTTTGCTGCAAAATGACGTCCACAAGGCCCATCATGACAGGTTAGGTGGATGTCAAAAACTTCCTCCTCCCTGACACATCTTCTCAAGATCTGACATGGGCCAAGTTTAAAGAAATTGTCCTCAATCTAGGTGAAAGGGGTGCTTTTACTTACTATCTTGCTCTTCTCTTTTGAGGATAAGTGTGGTGGGAACTGTGTTGAAACCAAGTAGTTTGCTATATCAGCAAACCATGGAGAGAGTACTTTGATAGAAAACATGTGTTCATCTAGCATTTGACCATCCACCATTCCTTCTTCACCTGTAGGAAAATTTATTCTAGACGAAAGGTCAACAACAACATTTTCTTTACTAGGCTTATCAATAATGGTCAAATCAAACTACTGCAGTAAAAGCAACCATCTAATAATGTGAGAATTCACATCTGGTTTTTTCATTAATATCTAGTTGTAGCATGATCAGTGTGCACAAAGGTTTGATAGCCTATGATATAGTGTCTGAATTTGTTTAAGGAATGTACAACAGCTAAGAGTTCCTTCTCAGTTACCTTATAGTTCAACTCTACGTTTGACAAGTTTTTGCTTATAAAGTATATGGTATAAGGTAAATTTTCATCGACTTGTTCCAAGGCTACTCCTATTGCTTTTTTCGAGGCATCTGTGTGAATGTGGAAAGGTAGGGCCCAGTTTGGGCCTCTCAAAATGGGGCAGTCACAATTTTGCTATTCAAGGTATCTACGGCTTCTTGATAGTTTTTCGACCATATGAATTCGACATCTTTACCCAAAAGACCAAAAAATGGAGAGGCTATCTTACTACAATCTTTAATGAATCTTTTGTAATACCCAACTAAGCCTATGAAACTTCTGACATCTCTCACCTTTTAAGGAGGTGGGACCCGTTGGATGATGGCAATTTTGTTGGGGTCCACCTGCAATCCTTGTTGAGATATTGCATGCCCTAGCACGGTCCCTTTAGTCATAAAAAATTCACATTTTTTAGGATTGAGGGATAGGTTCATCTCAATACACTTGTCTAGAACTTTTCCTAGGTTAGATAAAGCTTCCTGCAAATTAGAGCCATAAGGAGTAAAGTCATCCATGTATATCACTACTACATCATGAACTAATTCAGAGAATATACTCGATACTGCTCTTTGGAAGGTGGCTAGAGCATTACACAAACCAAAGGGAAGGACTTGGTATGCAAAGGTACCCCAAGGACAAGTGAAAGTGGTCTTATCCTGGTCTTCTGGGCTGATTTGAATCTAATTGTACCCGCTAAACCCATCTAGGAAAGAGAAAAAAAATTCACTGCCAAACCGTCTAACACTTGATCTATGAAAGGTAGAGGGAAATGATCCTTTTTGTGGCTTTGTTCAATTCTCGATAATCAACACAGATTCTTCACTTACCATTTTTCTTTGGCACTAGCACCAAAGGAGAGACCCAGTCACTGTTAGAGATGGGATAGATGAACCATCCATCAAGCAATTTCTACAGTTCTTCCTTAACGATATCTTTAAGTGTTGGGTTCATCCACCTTTGAGGCTGCCTAACTAGCTTGCAACCTTCCTTGACATATATATGATGAGTACAAACTGAAGGGTGCACTCCCTTCATCTCTTTATAACTCTAGGCGAAGGCATCTAAGTGATTTCTTAGCAGGATACATAGTTCCTTCTCTTGGTAAGTGATAGGGATGGATTGATTTTCAAGGTTTTTTATGGACTAAACTTTATATTCGTAACACGAAGAGAAGTGGATTCAACCGCACAGAGATTAGTTGAGGGGCTATTTTGGGTTTTTCTTACTATTTTCTCTAAAGGAGATACACTGGGAGGTGGATTTTGAATCACATTTTCAATCATATCATCCTCATCTTGTTGTTTTCCTCCTATGGTGATTTCTAATGTACAAAGCGGTGTAGAATAAACTTCATCCTCATCTTCCTCCTCCAACTAGAGAGGTAGATCATGTTCTAATGAAGGTTGGGTAGGAGGATATAGTATTAACTGCTAGAACATATGCCCGTTCTTTATGGTCATGTTCCCAGCTTGACAGCTGATGTAGGCATCCACTGTAGCCAACCAGGGTCTTCCCAAAATGAGAGGATACCCAATGAGCTTTGCCTTGGGCTGGAGAACTAAGAAATCAGAAGGGTACTCCCAAGAATCAATGAAGACCATCACATCTTCCACAATCCCATCAGGGACCACAGTGGAGTGGTCTGCTAACTGTAGCATGGTTGTGGTCTTCCTCAAGGAGCCCTGAAGGTTGAGTTTGAGAATTTCGTCCTTTTTCATCACATTAATGGCAGCTCCTAGATCAATCAAAGTATGTGGAATCATGGTGCCATTGACGTGGACATCAACTACTACGCTTCAAGGGTATAAATATTTTTGATAGATTACCTGCCCCAACATTAGGTCGGACAGTCGCCCTGTGACATTGATGGTTGGGGCATCTCTATTGCACCTTCTTGGATGTTTAAATCACTTCTATATAACAAACCTATTGTAGATAGGCACATCCTTTATTTCTTTGCGAAGTGGTATCTTTACACATAGATGTTTCAATTCCCCCAGGAGTTTAGTTTCTTCAGGGGTAGGATGGACTATCATGGATAGTCTCTCAGGAAAGGGTGGAATTTCTTTTGGTTCACTTTCCTCTTTATCTTCCTCAACCTCCCTAGGTGGAGTCTGACTATCTGGGAGAACTTTCCCAGATCGCAAGTTGATCTCCTAAATCTCCACAGCATAATTTGGGCATGATGGTTCCCCACTATACACTTGTTGAGCCTGTCTATTGTTCGGGTTTGGATTTGGTTGGGCAGGCCTTTTTGGTTGCTTTGGAGGAGCAGGAGGTAATGGTTGTGATTAGAAAAGTGCTGGAGTCAAAAGAGCGAGGAGAGAGTTGTTTTGGGGCCTCCACCCGTAATGAGGGGCATTCCATTGAGGTGATGGCTGAGCATAGGATTGAAATGAAAGGTTGGCTAGTTGGGCATGATATTGAGATGTGAAGGACCAAGGAGGAGGCATGGACTAGGAAGGATGAGTAGGGAGACCCCAAGAAGATATGGAAGTGACTTGGTTGGGGTGGTAGTATGCTTGGGATGTCCCTTGCATCCCTTGTTGGTATGGTCTAGGTCCATGTGGCCTTCTTTGGTTTATGTAATAGAGTTCTTCAGTGACTCCCTCATCCCCTTGATATACAACTTTAAGTCTGGGTAAGGAAGGGAACTTATCTATAGAATGATTTTCTTCAAAGACTGAACAAACCTCTATTGAGTTTAATGGGTAGTCATTCCTAGGGTGCCTCCTGGTGCATCTAGGGAAAAAGGTGGCCAAAGCCCTCTCTGCTTCCTCTTGTTTACTTTTGATATGCAAGGTATCCATTTGCATGGCAACAGTATGCTGCATCTCACTCTTGAAGTCTTACAACATGTTTCCAATTTCTCCTTGGATGGATGAGTTAGAGGAAGAGGTACTAGCTATGGGTTGACTCCCACTACCTTTCTTTCTGGCTGTTCTAGAATGGTTTCTAAAAACAGTCTTTATGTCCTCATATGATAGTTGGTAGATGTCTCCCCCAGCCAGTACATGGAGAGTGTCTGAAAGATCTTCCCGGATTCCCCTGAGAAGAACCATCTTCAGAGACTGAAGGTTAAGTGTACACTTGGCCCTTTTGTAACTGAGCTAGAACCTCTCCTCATAATCTTCCAGGGACTCATCACTTCTTACAGTCATTCGGAAAATTTATTCTTTAGTATCTTTCGAGCTACAATAGTCTTGATACTTTTTGTTAAAGGCTTGCTGCATTTGAGCCCAAGTTGTGATACTATTGCTAGGTAACCCCATGAACCAGTGCAATGCTACATCTTTGAGAGTAGAAGGGAACAGTTTCAACTTTTTCTCATCTTCTGCATAGTCATAGGTTTGACAGATAACATCAAACTCAAACAAGAAGGCGTCAGGATCTTCTGTACTCAGACCATGGAAATGAAGTGGGGTGAAAAGGCTTATATTATTAATTTTGGTGTCCCCATTGGTCTCCCGTATGGGAAAGGTACCATCCATTCTTTCTTCATTCCCCCTAGAATTTCTGTGTTCAGCCATTGGCTCTAAAGAAATGTTTTCTTCTTCTTCTTCCCCTATAGGTTCTTCAAATATGTCGGGCTGTTCACCTAAGGGTTCTTCTTGATCGCAGCCACTGAAGAAGAGAGAAGGTTGGTTGTGTGGAGAAGTGGGGGTGTTGGGAAAAAATTTACCTGGATGATATCTACTCCTACAAGGCATGAAAGGAAATCTTTTTGTTTGGTTTTTGTTTCTTTTTCCCGACACTAATAGTACTTGCAAAACTAAATGATTGAACAAACAAATTGCAGCTAACTGAAATGAGCTTGCTGAAATGAAATTTGTAGAATTGAAGAGGAAAGTAAGGAAATGCAAGACTGAAAGCAAGGAAATGACTATTCTACTTTTTCTGAAATAGAAATTGTAGAATTGAAAAGGAAAGAAAAAGAAATGCAGAACTGAAAGAAAGGAAATGTCTACTCTACTTTTGCTGAAATAAACTATTAGCATAATGTTGCAAGAGAAAATAGAAGAAAGCAGTAATCACAGAATACTCTAACGCTTCCCTGGTAATGGTACCAAAAAGTGGTGAGCACCAGTATTGCAGTAATAATGTTGCAACTCCTGGTCTGCCTAATTTACTCTTATTAACTTGGTAGTTCGTAACAAACTTGGAAGCGACGATGTTGTATGCACAAGTACTAGTTCTTATTGTAGGTTGTCACTTGTCAGCTGGCACAATATCACTAGGATCTCAAGCCAACTTCTTTGGATTCCAGAAGAAGCTATATATGTAATGGAAGGAAAAATAGATTACTCTACTGATGCTATTCTACTTTCAGAAAGGAAGACTGAAATGTAAAGCAAACCTAGGAAATCCTAGTTAACCACTAATCCTACTTTTGTAGAAAACACTATGAAAACCATGAAAAGAATACCATTATCTACTCAAGGAAGTAAACAACATCTACCTGAGCTACTTCTGAAAGTAAATGAGCAAAAAAACATCTTTTTGGATTTTTATGTATTTTTTATGTGAATTTGCCATGCACATAATTTATTTGTTTGTGATGTGGTAGCGAATAGGTGGTGATGGAGGGTGGTTTTGGGACTTGAGAGGATGTAGGATGGTGTGGATGGGTCTAGGATGTCTCAGGCAGCCTTCTGGAGGCTTTTCCCAAACTCGGCGTTCAAAAGAAAGCCTACAGGAAAATCTACAGGAGGACACAGGAAATCTACAGGAGGAAAAGCAACATTCTACAAGAGGCCTACAAGAGGTTGAGAGTATTTTTCACTATTTCTAAGGTGTCAGAGTGGGTGGAGAAGGTATATGAAGGTTGTAATGAAGTTTTAGGGCACCAATGTTATACAAAAAATCATTAGGAGAGAGAAAGATGATTGGATTTGCTCAAGAATAGAGAGGAAAGTCTATGGAAAATGCAGGAAACTAAGGGATAGTTGAGGGGAGACTTGGGTGACCTGTAGGGCATGGATCAGATGGATGATTGAATAGTTGATAGGCCGGACTACTGCTAGAAGATATCTTTTGCATAAACAACTGACAGTCAACCAATGAGATTAAGCAAGAAAGGAAATAAGTGCATCTATGAAAACAAGGTTTTTGCATCAAAGTAAACTATGATTTATGGAAGAAAATGATGATAACCATTGCATGAAAGAAAAGCATGAAAGAACACTATTGTAGATAAGGAAACGAACATGATGAAGAAGTTATGAAGCAAAGCAAACTAGACTATGAACCAACTAGAAGGTTGCAAACACTAGAAGTCCTATGAAGGAGGAAAATCTATGTTTTTGGGGCAACAAGAGGGTATTTGCCTCAAATCATTGTCCCAAAGGGAGGAAGAGAGGCCAAGGCACTGTTGCTAGCCTTTTGAATCTTTTCTTTATCACTGCTTAATCTACTATAGAAATCATAAATGGAAGAAAACTACTGAATCATCAAAAGCAACCTATTCTTAACCATAAAAGGAATGGATTTAATAGCAACGTAATCTACAAACTAAAATCAAACATATAAATGCAAGTAAAGAGGAGCTTATTTGCTTGGATTTGGCCCTAACCCAAGAGCTTTAGCCCTCTGAGGTAACTCAGTGCTAACTCAAAAAGGATTCCATCTTTATTTTCAAAACAATGGCAAGATTCCATGAACTGTCAAAATAATTATCTCGAAGTTGAGCAGAGTTTACATAGGCAAAACTACAGCAAAAATTCAAAAAAAATTGGACCAACTCCCTAGTGAGGCCCTAGGCCTCTCTACTTATACAAATAAAGCTCCCAACAACTTCCTCAAAATCAAGGAGGCTTGGCTCCCAAAACTCGAGATAAACATCAATTATTCTCCACTTTGCTCGAGTGCCTGCTAATGCATGACTTGACTGCTTGTACTCCAAACTAAATGAAGGGAAGTTCAAAGTGAGGAGTAATAAATGCGGGGGATTCCCTCCTATAATTCCTCTCCTTTTTCCACTTTGAGTCATTGCTGCCATTTGTCCCCTGGATCCTTGACTTTGACCACAAAAATCATCAATAATCTGCATTAAACACATATTAGACCTCATGGCATCATAACTATCTCAACTCACTCTCTAAGCATAAATATAATCAGAAAAATCATGCAAAAGCTAAGAGAATGGTTGATTTGACTAGGTTAGGAGGTAAAATGAGCCCATATAATTATCCATTTATGAGGCTCATCAATAGTTCCTATGTAAAGGTAGACATGGAGTATCCCAATTGAGATTATATGTTCCTCCACCATAATAGTGCACTCTCCTTAAGTTGGTAATAGCTAACTTTTCCTTTTGGTTTCTAGAATAGTTTCACAACTTAAAACTTAGCTGTGTGATTTCTAACCAAACCTCTTCTACCTCCCCTTTTGTGGTACCCTTAAACATAGGGAGCTTAATATGCATCAACATGAGACGGTACTTCTTTCCCTTCTACTTGAGATGAAGAACCAGGCACTCAAGGATTTTCCCCAACATTACTAATCAAGACTTCACTCATCTTTTGGAAGGATAAAATCATATCTCTTACTTGCCTGGAAGATATTTATTAGATTCTTTAGCTTAGCGAGGTGGAGGTGTGACTTCCCTCCTCCTCCTTTGCCTTGATGTCCTCTCAATGATTACTTAACCTAACCAAGGAAAATTCAGGTAAGTAAATCAATAAAAATAATTAGCTCTAATTATTAGTAGGCAAGCCCTCGGTCTGAGATTTTTAACCTTCATCTAAAACTATATTTAAAGTACCGCCTTACCAAACAACAAACCATATCGAAGTAAAAGTCATGTTGGATAGTAAGACTCAAAATATGATTATATATATATATATATAGATATGCATATTGACTGTGTTTTTTTTACTTGGCACCCCTACTTTAAACCCTCATGTTTGAGATACTTTATGTCCAGTAAATCATTGGTCATATATGAAATGGCATTCCTATATGGTCAGACAAACCTCCTATTTTTTATCAAACAATCTACAACATTTTCAATTGAGCCCTTACTCCAAACATTTGTCCCTACTTCACTCCTAACAATTCATTATAAATCTTATAATTAATCCATCATCTGTAATGGAATTTCGAACATGACCTCCCATTTTTAATCAAGTATTCAATGATTATCAACAAGTATATTATTACATAAACTCACAAGAATCTCAATAATCCTTGAATTGAACTTAACACACAAGTAAAGCTACCAATCATTTTCATTGATGAATTTCTACCAACACTTAAGGAACATGAAGGACTTATAAACATTGAGGAAATTTTAGAAATAGCATGTAAGCTACAACTATTAGGTATTTTTTAAAAGAATTTAGCAAACATGGAATAAATTGCCATCTATATGTTGAAAATATATAAGTGTTAGCTACTGAGGCATTGAAACAACAATTTCAGGAGAAAGAATCATATTGGTATCATTAACATAAATCAATTGGTACCTAATATATGTTAAGGTTTTTTCAAAACCAACAATAGGTGGTCCATATAAACCAACAAAATATCTACAAAATCAAGAAAATTACAAAATCATAGTCTAAAAACATTGCTTCTAGAATAAAAGTGGGGGTTACATGGCCATTTTGATACAAATACCCCCTAATGTTGATTTGAAGCACATACAAAATTCAAGGGAACCAATTCTTTAAAACAAAAAAGAAAATGGATCCCTACTATCTCATTTACCACATTTGTCAGACACGGGGAATATGAAATTCATCTACAACTTTACCTGGAGATAGAAAACCCAAATTTATGATATTATTAGCCATTCATTAAGTTTATAAACCACCATATGAGTTCCTGATACCTATACTTAATTAAACATTGCATAAATTACAAATCTACTTCCCTTGACATTATTTGACAGACATATTGTATCCATTATTACAATTGTATAAACAAGTGGCAACCCTAAATGATACAACCATTAAATATTTCTATGAACTAGTTTGCAACAAAGCTATACAAAAAAAATTGCATACAATAAACTACAACTGTTGAGGATTTTTTTCGAACATTTAGTGTGCAATGTTTTATACACATCTAGGCTTCAACCAACAACCAAATTCATAGTAAGAAAAACCATATAATGAATTGCTAAAAGGCACAATAAAATGTTGTCAACCATAAAATATTGAATTTAGATAATAGATATGACCTCCGATGGATAAAATTTCATTATAAACTTAATTTGAAAACTTTGGCAACACATTCTTATTTTAATCCTCTGCATGTAAATTCTGAACTATAGCTACCATGAAATTGTTAACTCATTGTTGGTTAGATATTAAATAATAGTTAATGAATATTCAATAAACAGTAATAATTTAAATTATAAATTTGCAATAAATTAAAATTTCTACAACAATTTAAACTAATCATAAACTAAAATTTCAAGAATATATATAAATATATCTGCCAGTGTATATATACAACTCCAAAAAGATGAGGGTATGCTCTGACTCCAATGTCCTAGATGAGAGTATTCTCCAGCTACAATACACTTACAAACTCATTATGAACCATCCATTTTTCCTCCCAACCATATCAAGGAATAACTTCCCCCACTAGAACCTCCAAGATATAAAATATCACAAGTAGTACCAAAATACAACAGAAAGGAAAGCTAAGGAATATTATTTTCACATTCTCTCAATACCACTCATGTTCAACTCCACTAGGTAGAGCTATTTAGTAATTATTTTTAGGAATTTCATATTCATTTCAATATCATTTGGCTACTCTCCAGGTCTCTCCCTCTCAAAATCTTCTTCAAGTCTCTTCAACTCTTGGCATCACAATGCACCTTCACCCTCCGCCAGGTGAGAAGGTATGACACACATATGTAGGAGAAACCAATTCTTGTCATAAAGGAGGAGTAATATGAATGAAGTGAGGAAGAGTAACATACTCCATTTAGAGGAGTGTAAGTCATGCCATTAAGGAGAGGTATGCATGCCTTAGTTAAGGAGAATGTAACATATGCATTAAAGAGAGCACAAGAGGAATATTTTATGACATGCCTTTAATGAGCGTAAGAGTAATATGTCATTTTTTTATGAGTGTGTAATATAGAGTGTAATGTATCATTGAGAGAGAGAGAGAGAAGAGAGAGAGAGAGAGAGAGAGAGAGAGAGAGAGCCATGAGTCATCAAGGAGAGAGGTGTGAAGTGATTGAGGTGATGAAGGTGACTTGTAATTCCCTTTTAATAATAATATGATCCAACACTCAATGTCTTTATCTTTCCTGTATTTATGACTCCTCACCCTAATTTTCATGCCTTCTCATATAATATGCTTTGAAACTCCATGTTTCACCTAAAGGTAATGATTATGAGCTCATGCTCATCTGATGGTTCATTGGTAAGGCTTTTCTCCAATACCTGCGCACATCAAAATCTCGTAGATAAAAGGAAGCAAATGAATTTCATAATGAAATTAAATTAAGCACAATCTACAAAGAATTGTGCATGACTTCCATAATCATTTATAATTTGATGTCCCCTACCACATCCTACTCAATACAAGATTAGACATATATAATCATACAAATCATGTATCATCCATAAATCATAATTAACCATATGTTCCACATAACCATGATCACCCATGGATCTATGTGTCTCCATCCTAGATCACCATCGATGTCATACACTTGTGTCATAAGTTAGATGTAAAAAGAGAAATATTTGTACATGTAATTAACTAAAAACCATCTAATACTCATAATCAAAGATACCTCACATAAGAGGAAATATAACTATGCATATAAAATATTTTTCACAAACCATGTGATAGATATTCCATACATAACTAATTAAAAATCACCCTTCATAGTGGTCGAAAAACTATACTAGGAAAATAGGACAATATATGAAAGAATTTTCTAATTCATCCATGATAAACCTTATAATAAGAATGAAATCATCTCACTTAAATACAATAATTACCTTAAAGGTATTTCTCCCCTTGAAGGCTCCTTTTCATCCAACGATGTGTTAAATAATATATATGGACATAAAGATGAGTACAAAAAAATAGTTGATACCCTATTTGTAAATATTGGAACCATAAAACAACTTTTTGTTTTACAAATTATAGCCATATGTTCAGAGACTAATTAAAAAGAAAATCTTATTGGATCATTTTTGAGAATATAGTGATGTCCTTGTTGTTGTATAGTTGGCACTACCTGGATGGGTAGCAACAATAAGTGAGTTGGAATTGATGTCAACCAGACTTGCATGGATGTTGGTGGCAAAAATGTGTTGGCATAGTGTTAAATAAGAATTTATGTCCACTGGGCTAGCTATGATAGCAACTGGGCCAACATTGATGTTCTTTATGTGTCAAGTTAAGGGGAAATCCTCGTGTTGTTGCAGCCTCTTGTAAAGAATCATCATAGTATCAGCTTATTGAAGCAGCCATAACATGATTACTATGATGGTTGGGAGTCCTAGGATTTGGAGGCACTTCTTCATAAGGAGACTTTCTCAAATTCTCACTGAAATGGCATAGTGTGAAAGTGTCTAGTGAGATCTTTCAACTAGCTTGATGAAGTCAGAGAATGGCCCTTTGGATCGAATGTTAAAGTCAAAAAAATTTAGGACTTGAGGTCCTTAGGAGTAGTCCCTAGAACCTTAGAAGCCCAAAAAGTCGAAAGCCTATAAGATTATTTAAAAAGGCAACGACAATGAGTCAGGCAAGCGAGAAGCCTCAAACACTAAAAGGTCAAAAAGCCTGGAAGCTTGGAGGCCTAAAAGGTCAGAACCCTGGAAGGCCAGGAAGATGCAAGCCCTAAACAAATTTGAGTTGAGTGTCAGGCATGAGTGGGGCCAACAGGTAAGAGACTAGAATGCTATACGAAGGGCTGTGTTGTAGCAGCTACAACCACCCTCCAAAATTTTTCCTTAGCTTTGTTTTGGAGCCCCCCTTCCAACCTTCACAACAGTTTGTCTTGCTCCATTAGGTTCACAAGCTTTATTATTTTTCTTGAACAAAGGCAGCATGTTGATCACAGCTTGATGCATTCCCCTCATATGTTGTTCACCTGAACTTGGTGCAGTTATAGTCTAAGCAGCTTCCCCAAGAAAATTGCGCCTTTCTAGAGGGAAACTAGCCTTCCCTACAAAAATTACGTAATCCTATCTGGTAGCTTACTGGGCTCCAAGATTGCACAATTCTGCAAGTCAACACTCCCAGCAGGAATTGAGCAATTTTCCCCAATAGGGCTGCTCTGCCCAGAATTTGCACGAATCTGGGTAGCAGTCAGCTGCTCTACTCAGAAATTGTGTGAAACTCTTGGGTAGCGAGCCCACCTCCCATCCAGAAATGCAAATTTCATTCAAGTAGTCAATCAACCTATTGCATCTACAGTTGAGTTGACCAGTTCCCTCCAAGACTGAGAAAAATAGACTTTCATGCATGGGATGCTTCTCCCAAGGCATAATGCAAAGGCATCCCTTGTATCTAGGATCTATTTTTAGCAGTTGGAGGTTACATGCAAGGATCATCTCAGAAACCTCCCATCGAGTATCGCTTTCCCTATATTTTTGGCATGTACGTCACAACCTCGACGTTATCAAAATTCATCAACCGAATGCTGCAGAACTCATTCCTCACATCAACATTACATATTTGACATCCCACATCACATCTAGGAGTAGTCGACACATTCAACTCAGTTGTTTTGGGGTAAGCGTCCTTCCCATGCCTTTTGTGGCATTTCTATTGCTTTTTGTGTTTTCTCTTGTATGAGTATTGTTTGCTTGATTTCATTGAATGCCTACTATCATTTACATGTATACTAGCTTGTCCTATCACTATTTCAATTCTCATGCTATCTCATTGTTGTCACATGCATGAAACTATTTTTAATGAAAGGTCACTGATTCGGTGACTTGCCTTGCCCACATGCATGTTTTTCCTTTTTCTGAATCAGTCATTCGAAATTTGAATGCATGATCACTCACTTATGGTTACACTCAGTATCATGATGCATTTGCATTCACAGTCACTTTCAGTTGCTCGTCGGCGAGTCTGGGCAACCTTGGCCCAGACTCTGCCTCACCAAAATAGCATTGCGCAATCCTGAGAGGGAAGGCTCTATCTTCCTCTCAGGAAATGCACATTTCTGCCAATTGACTATCCCCTAGGACTGTTTTGCGCATTTCTGAGGGACAATGACTGCTAGCCCAAAAAATTGCGCAATGCAATCACTAAGCCTTCAACCATTGCTAGTTGAGATTTTTTATTGCATAATTATAGTAGTCAACTACCAGACTAGAATTTCATTGTGTATTTCTAGCAGTCATTCAAGCTCCCAACAGCCTAGACTATGCCTTGCATAGTCTTAGCAGTCAGCCTCCTAGAGGAAATTGTCCAACCCTCATGATCAGTCACACAGGTATGTTGCAAGTCAGTTCTCAAGTTCATTTTTGTTTTTCACTGACAAATTTCTTGCCATGAGTGTTTCCATGTCTCCAGGTATTGCAGATGTTCATCTGCCTCTCAGCAGTGTAGGTACGATGGTTTCCAAGAGGCCAAAGTCAAAGACATTGTTCAGAGAAAACATGGAGATGCAGTCGATCAAATGTATATGAGTGTGCCTACTCATGAAGACATCAAGTTGTTCATAGACAAGAACATCAAGGTATCATAACAAGCAGCATCATGATCAATAATTGAAGGCATCATACTGAATGCAGTGAACACAAAGAATATAGCGAACACAATGAATGCAATGAATGTAGTGAACACAACAAATGCAATGAATGCAAGAGGAACGTTGTTGAAAACACAAAGGCATAACAAAGTTGCAAGATCAAGCATATTCACTGATGATGAAAGCAACTTTGGAGACTCGGGCTATGAGTTGATGACGTGACATGAAGATCGAGAGAAGATAGGTGATGGAACAAAGAAGGAGTTGCATGTGTTAAAGCAGCAACTCAAAGAAGAACATGAAGCTGCACACATAGACAAACAACTTGCAGCAGGAACAGGAATAATAGTGGGCACAACAAGCACTCATGGATGAAACTGCCCTCGTACAAGTTAAAGATCCATCCCAGCAACTGGCACGGAGAAGACATGGTGAGCAGTGTGTTGAACGAATGCAATGGATTCAGTAGCATGCATTTCATTGTGTGCACACATGCAATCCGACCCATTCAACACACTCACCAAGGAAAAGACAAGAAGCAAGTCCAACTAGAGCTAAACATGTACTTCGGGAAGTCGGTGCATGACCACCAACACACACTTGAAGATCATCATGTACACTATGCTTTAGTGTGTGTCGGTTCAGCTACACCCAAGAAGACCGTATGCATGTTAGTAGATGAGTTTGATGAAGGAACTGAACCAATGCACTCGATGCAACAGAGGCAAGAGTTCGCTTCAGCAAGATGTCACCATGGGGTGCATGTACACCATCATGGATGACCAAGCTTGGCATTAGCTCCCCACCTTCACCATAACAAGCATGTCAAATAGTTGGTCTCATCACAACGGATTGAGTGTCAGTGATGTCTTGCATGGCTTGCCCAAGCCATTTTGTATCACATGAGTACATGTGCATTGCAATGTTGAGTCATGTCAAGTGTAAGTCAAGTGTCAATAGTTGGATGTAATAATCATACAATAGGTGAAGAGTCACAAGGGTAGTTGAGTTTTCACAAAGGGGAATGTCAAGGGTCACCCCACCCTTTGCTATAAATAGTTCCTCATAACTCATTGTATGGGATTTTGGTCAGCCAAGCTTCTAATAAGATTATCTTGGAGAAAGTTTGGACAATATTGTAAAATGCCTTGGCTTCTCCACTACACGGAGCTAATACATCTCTTTGGAGGAGTAGGCAGATGTGGCTATAACATTCCACTATTGGGGCTAGCAGGTTTACATGGATGTATTGTATTATTGGTACTTACACTTCTTTATATAATAAGAGGCAACACATTTTCATGCATATGTTGTTATTATAGTTGGACTTCTCCAGTTGCTTAGAAATATATGTTGTTTAACTTACATAGTTGTGTATGAACTGCTTCATATGTGACTATATGAATCTTGTTGCAGATGTGTTGTCGATTTAACCATCACTTTGGATTGTCGACTGATCTACTTTCTAGATTGTGATGCATCTTCTCTTATGTGTTCCCTTCTTAGCTGAGTACTACTACGAGTTTCCAAGAGGCGCACTCATCTCACCCCCCATGTGTTCGAACCTGTCATTCACCTTCCTTGACTCACTCTAATGGTCACACCCTTGCTATTGACAGAGTTACCTTACTTGCTTTTGTGCAACATCGCGGTCAAGGCATTACCTTACTACCCACTGCTGGGACTCCTAGACCAAATGGTCTGAGGTCTAATTGGGATTTCTTACCGGGGAGATCCCCTTGACATGTTAACAGATTCAACACCATCAATAGGCTGATAGGTCGAAAGTGTACCAAGCCCAAAACTTCCAAAAACAACACATAAAAGAAGAAGAGCGGGCATTGGAGGCATTTCACACTTGTGGGCCAGAGAAAAATGTTGACATGGAGATTGTGGGCCATACCCAAAAGTTCAAGGAATTGCAATTAAAATATGTTACGAGCATGCAAGCATCCATATTTATATTTTATGTAGGGAAATAAGGAAATAACAGGAAAAAATGGCAGTGCTAGAGACATCTGATCCTGAGTGAGAATTTATTGGCTAAAAATGGTAGCAATGGGTCCCACGCGATAGCTAAAACTCATGGCAGGACCCCAAAGGTGTTAAAATATAAACGCATTGGAATTTTATGGAAATTAACAAAGTCAGATGAGGGAATATTTTTTCAACATTTAACATTATGTCAAATATCGAAAGGTACAGCCAACACCTAGTTTTGAAAAGTTTCCATGTGTTTGGGTGACCAAGGAACCTTGAGCTATGAATAAGGCTAAACACTATGAGAAAGAATTTAAAAGAGGATGGGCCAAAGTCAGAGGAAAGGATCCAATGGAAGGTCCTAAGGCTAGATGGGCCATGCCTGAAACCTCAGAAGCCTGTAAGTCATTTAAAACTCAATTTAGAAAAGGTTACAAGCACTAGGGCATCCGAGCTCCAGCTTAGGTGGCATATGAATATGAAGTGGGGCTCTGTGAATGCGTTCTACAATGGCTTTTCATTGTTTTGCTGACCAAGGGTGTGGAAGATGAATAAAGGGAATTTAGCCTCCACATTGCATGAGGGAGGCCTAGTTCCTGGAGGCCTAGTCGTAGGTCATGCCACTTGAACCTATGAAGGAGAATAAATAAAGGGTATAGGGGAGAGGTGCTAAAGCAAAAGTGAGACAGGTCAGAAGCCCAAAAGAGCACAATATGTATGAAATACATTTTACAAAATGTTATAGGTACTAGGGCTTCCAAGAACCAACTCATGTAATGGCATATGTTTAATTTCATGAACGGGTTGGGAGATTTGGAGAGAGGTCCTCCATGTTTGGTTCTTATGCCAAATTTGAGGTTCATTACAAGTATAAGGGCTTAGATCATATGGATATGATGAGTTGGACGTTGTAAGAGGAGTTCTACATGTTTTGTAGATTCACTAGTTTGGTTATTTTCCATGGTGTTTATGTAGGCATGGATGAGTTGGCAGTTGCGTAAATGTACAAAGAAGAGTTGGTGTCACTATAATAATGATGCTTGTAGAAACTATTGATTCTAGGTGAATAGGACCATGATTGCACAAATCCCTTAATGAAGTCATTGGTAAGTGTTGAAGGAAGGAGACCAAGACAGGGATGACCATGATTTGCAGAAGTAGTGGTTGACTCCAGAACAACCATGCTTGAGATTTCTTGCATGATACAAGGAATCAAATGAAAAATAGTTATGGGAAGAATATCTAATGCCATGTTCTCCCTTGAATCCTATGTTCCTTAAAAATAAATAAATAAAAATCCATTCTTGAGGTACATGTTGATCTTTGTGAAGAAATTAAGATGAATGGAGAGCCATGCATAGAGACATATATGATCATTGTACAAGGAACTCCTAGGATGCATAGTTTCAATTAGATCCAATTCTCATTATGGATATTCACATAGGTTCCTGTTATCTAAACTGATTGTACCGTAGCTGCGGTCGTTGAGTAGCTGAGGATCCCTTGCTTAACATTTAATATTGTAGTAGTGGAAAGTATCCAAATGTGGAAACACTATGGTGAGCTATGTAGAAGTACACTTTGATAGTGTAAATGAAAAGGAGATGGATGATAGGAACAACATTGATCATTGTTTTTTTGTGAAACAAAACTGAGGATTGCAGTTATGCAATGCTGGGGGAGAAGAAACATTGTTCCTAGAGAGCTAAGTGAAGAGACATGTACGAGCGATGTTGAGAAGAGGACAAGTGTGTCTCTTCTATAGAGAAGAGGCCTTGATTTAATATGTAGAGGAAAGAGGTCGAGAGTGCCTGAGCAGAAGAAGAAGGCCGAAAGGAGAGAGTCTTATGTGAGTGGATGATGTAGCAGAGTGGACATAGTGCAGACATGGTTATGCATTAGTGGATGTTGTTGAGAAGAACAATATGCTATGCCGGAGCGAGAAGAGAATAGAATGCAACATGGGCTGAGCAGAGTAAAGGTTGCAGTGGATAATAGAGCTAGTATTAGGTAGAGTAGTGCCTACCATATATAATGAACATTAGTTCCTATCATGTGTGGGCTAGAGCCTGCATACAGGAAGTTGGTGCTTCCATCTTAGTGTAAGATGGGTGTTTGAGGAAATCTTGGGGGTTGGTGCTTCCTTCAAGTTAGTGCTTGCAATAAATCCATGAAGTTGGTGCTTCACATGGTTCTTTTGGTAAGATGATCATGTTTTTGTAGAAGAAGGGAGTTGGTGCTTCTTTCTAGTGGGTGCTAACAAACAATGAAAGGGAGTTGGTGATTCATGTGAGTGATGGATCACAAACATTGATGTAATACAATACATGCTCTCATTTACATCAAATAATAAATACGTTTTGGTGGTTTCTCTCCCAAAAGGGCTTCTACATTACCTCAGTGTTCATGTGTATGTTTCTCATGGTGTATGTCTTGAAGAGTTCATTTTATGTTGCTGCCACATGATATGTTGTTAATGTTAGTATGAATGATTTTCAAGATTGAATGTTAAAGATAAATTGGAAATAAGTTTAAAGTTAGCCTTAATAATAATTCACCCCCATTTTTAGTATTAACATTGTTTCCAACTATTTGTATCAGAGCCTGGTTCCTTCAGGAACATCTTAATTGATTAAAGTTTGATCAAAAGGAAATAGTCGCTAATCAAACTTGGCTTACATTAGTAGGAGTTCCATTTTTTAATGGATCAGAGTATGTACTCTGGAATGTTAGAACGGAAGCCAATTTAATGGCCTTGGATGTCGATGTGTGGTGATCCATAATGAATGGAGAAAAGAATGAGTTTGGTAGTGAACTTAAAAGGGTTCTGTTGAAAGGACTATCAGAGTCAGATTCAGATAAGGTAAGACATTGTGTGTCTATAAGAGAAATATGGGACAAGCTCCATTGTATATATGGAGGAGATAGTCTTGACGATCAAAAGAACGTTGAAGTGCCTTGATGCTCAGGTTGTGAGGTATACTCTATTTATGTTACTTATAGAGAAAAGAAAAGAAAGAGAGAGAGGAAGGATACTGAAAAGGTAGAAGATCTTTCTCCCAATGAGAAAGCTACTGATCACCTCTCCAACTATGATGAAAAAGAAGACTCAAATGTGAGGTTATGCCACTCAAAAGGTATTCTATTTTGATTTTATAATTGTAAAGAAATGGGTCATTTATTTTCTAGTAGTGCATGTGGATTATCCTAAGAAAGGGGTAAATGTTCATCTATAACTAGTGGTGAACACAAACCTATCTTAATAGAAATAACATAAGAATATACTTATCAAGAGGAGATAAGAATTCCTTAGGTTGAGTACGAAGAAATATCTAATGAGTGCTCATATATAGGTGAAAATCAATTCATTCCTTCTATTGGTGAAGAAGGAGTACTTCTTGGACACATGGAGGATTCTGGAGAATATGAAAGGAACCTAGATCTTTGTGATGTTCTTGCTAGTAAAATTAATAATGAGGAAAAGGATCTAGATGAGAATATTTACTTTAAGAAGGAGTTGATCTATGATTTATATGAGATCAAGGAGCTTGCAGAAGCAAATAAAAATAAACATGAGTAGTTGCAAGAATATCAACAGGATAATGAAATTTTGAGCAAAATAATTGTTGATCTTTATGCTCAACAAGACGAAATTTATAGATTGAATGAAAGGCTGACAAGTTAAGTGAATGAGAAGGAAGTCTTTTGTGAGAGACTACAAGATGTAGTCTCATTGAGACATGATGTAGAAGAAGCTAATCATCAATTGTCTCAATATAAAATGACCAATAAGGTTATTGAAGGCCCCAACAACATTAAAGGAAAATATGTTGTCGGGTAGCAGTAACAATAAAAACCAAATTTGTAGTAGTAATGAAAGAATAAAATAAGCAACATAATGTTAAGAAGAAGCAACAAGGAGAGCAAAAAAAGATAGCTAAGCACCAGCGAGGAAGAGTGCAAGGCTAGAAATTGAATGGCCATAGAAAACAAACAAAGAACCAAAATAAGTCCTTTCCTTCTCAAGGACAAATTGTTCAAAGAAAAGGTATTTTCTACTATCAAAAAACATTTCATGGGTATTATTTTTCTTGCAAAAGTTATGGGCATACAAGAAAAAAGATGTGTTGGGTAGCAGTAACCCAAGAATGTGCAAGGGGCTAGGAGATGGCATGTTAACAAGAGTGGAGGAATTGACAAACATGTTTTTAGTTATATCAAATTATTTTCCTTATTCTTATGTAATGTAGAATTCTACAACTATGAAAATTTTTGATACAAGCTAGGAAGTTGTAGATATGAGAAGACAAAGCCTACTTCTTAGCATATTCATGCAAAAGTAGTACCATAGGTTTTGAAGAAAAAATGGTCAATGAAGCAAAGGAATATAAGTCTTTCTTCAACACTTTGTGTCATAAGGGCAAGCTGAAAAGAGGAGGAATAAATCATAAGAAAAAAAGGAAGAAAGATCCTCTCACCCCTGCAACAGACCACTTTGTAAGTCAAACATGCAACAAGAATATATCGAGAAAGAGCTAGGAAATAAAAATGGGGTGTCCTCAAACCCTATGAAACCAATAAAAATCTCAAACAATGGTAGAAGAGAAACTGGAAAGAAATGTTACTATCAAGGCCTGGCCATAGAAGGTTTGGATGAAGAAGGAGGATGATCTTCTCGGTGGGAGAAGATCCTTTGTTTATATTCATTAAAATAAGAGAATTGCCTCAAAGGAGGCCAGAAATTTCAGATGCAGGAATAAGAGATTTTACAAATGAGATTCTTTTGAACATGAAGGCATGACTGAACCCCTTGATGATTACATTAATAAATTGGTCTATTTCAAATAGATCGTCCTAGCAAGAGAGAGGAGGGAGAAACTAGCATGATGTCAAGGGGAGTTCACAACAGTTTATGTTGTGAGAATAAGATGAGATGTAGCATGAGTGTGATATGAAAACATGCCCATATTTAAGTTAGGTCCACAAGACTAGTCCCCGTGCATAAGAAAGGAAGTAAATGTAGGATAGTAGAGAGCACTAGCTCATGGGACCTACTCTACTAAGGAGTAGGAGGCAATAATTTTGAGCCTCTAGAAGAAATATTGTTGAGAAAATGAAATGTTTTCACATTGGTGAAATACCCTTGTTTGAGTTAAGTGGTAAATTTGATTATGCTTAGCAGTATTGTGTTCATAAACACAATTTGTACAAGATCTACATGTCCCTAATTTCTCAATTGGTATCGCTATGTCAATTGGTATTCTTGGGTTCAAATAGAGTAGCATTTTCATGTGAATGAACTTTTATTTTTGAGAAGGAATATTGGAAGGTTTCTTGGTACAACATCTAATTCGTATTAATTTCTTGTTGTATTTTGTATTATTTGTGGAGAAATTCCTATTTTTAAGAGTAATATATTAGGGGAAGAAGTGATTAAGATGCTTAGGAGAAGTGAGCACAATCTTCGAAGCAACAAGAATAAGTATCAATGAGGAGTAATACTAAAATGCATCACTAATGGTTGCCATTTACATGCAACAACAATACTATGAGAAATTTTAAATTCATATTAGTTCCTTTTAATTCGTAAAAAATATGCATTAGCATAGAGAGTGTAAAGCCAACAACCATAAGGCATATAAAAGTAGAGAAATCCAAAGAAGAGGCAATATATGTTCAAAGGGATCATATCACATATGTCCAATTCCTAGAGCAACAACAATAGTGACAAGGAGAGTTCAATTGCTACATTATGAGAGTGAAATCATCCCTTGAGGAGAAGTCTGTAAATACGTAATGCATGTCAACAACTAAAGTGTCAGCTAATGGTTGTTAGAAGGAGAAGAAGTAGCTTGTAGCCCTTTACCATTGATTTCAAGGGGGAGAGAATATTTTTGGAGATGTTTTGATTGGCCATGTAGAGGAGAGAAAGCTACTCATGGCTCATGCTAGGAGAAGTGTGGAGGAATAATGAGGATTGGCCATCAATGTTGAGAAGTGATGAGGTGTTGCCAATAATTCGAAAGGAAAATATTATTGGATAGTTGGTACTTCCTGGATGGCTAGTGGGAGTACGTGATTTGGAATTAATGGCAACTAGACTAGAATGGATGTTGGTGGCATCATATGTGTTGGCATACTGTTAACTACGATAGCATTGATATCCACTAGGTTAGTTGTGATAGAATCTGGGTTAGCATTGATGTGTTAAATGTGTTAATCTAAGGTGAAATCACCATGGTTTCTGTTGTTTCTTGTAAAGAATCATGATAGTAGAAATCTTATTGAAGAAGCCATAAAATTATGACTATGATAGTTGGGAGTCCCAACATTTGGAGGAATTTATGCAATAAGAGACTTGCTCAAATGATCATGGAAATGGGATAGCTCGAAAGTGTCTCATGAGATCTTTCCAACTGTATGATGAAGTCTAAAAATGGCCATTTAGATCAAATTTTTTGGTCAGCCAAACTTAGGACCTAAATTCCTTAAGAGCAGTCCCTAGAACCCCAGAAGCCATGAAGGTCGGTAGCCCAAAACCTTATTTAAAAAGGCTATAGGGTTACAATGAGTCGAGGAAGTGGAAATCCTGAAACCCTAGAAGGTTAGAACCATGGAGGGCCGAAGGCCTAGAAATTTGGAATGCTCGAAGGCTCAGAAGGTGGAAGCCCAAAAGAAATTTCAATTGAGAGTCGAGCATGAGTGGGGCTGACAGGTAAGAGAGGAGAATGACATACAAAGGGTCAAAAGGTGGAAAGTGTTCGAAGCCCAAAAATTCCAAAAATAGTGTAGAAAGGAAGAAGAGTAAGCATTAGAAGCACTACACACTAGTGGGAAAACCTATAATGTTCATGTGGAATGTTGTCATGGAGATTATGGGTTGTACTCCTAGGCCGCTATGGCCCAAAATTTTGAGGAATTTCAATTAAAATAAGTTATGGGAATGCAGGGATCTCGATTTATATTTTATGCAAGGAAATAAGGGAATAATAGGTAGACATTGTGGCGTCAGAGGTAAATCATCCTTGGTGAGGAGCTATTCGCTCAAAGGAGTAGAAGTAGGTCCAATGAGACAACTAAGCCCAATGGCAGGACCCCAGAGGTGTTAAAAGATAAAAGCACCAAGATTTTATGGAAATTAATGGATCTAGAGGATGGAAGACTTTTCTTACATTTGAATTTATATAAAAATATCGAAAATTTTGCCGAACATTTGGTTTTGTAAAGTTTCCATGTGTTTTAGTGACCAAGGAACCTTGAGTTGTGAATAAGTATAAACATTGTGGGAAAGAATCTAAAGGACCACGGGCCAAATTCAGAGGAAAGGCACCAAGGGAAGGTGCTAAGGCTAGGTGGTCCATACCTGGAACCCCAGAAGTAGGTAATTCATTTGAAAATCAATTTAGAAAAGGTTATGAGCACTAGGGAATCTGGTCTCTAGCTCAGGTAGCATATGCATGTCAAGTGGGGCCCTGTTAACATGTTCTGTGATGTTTTTTCATTGTATTGGTGGTCAAGGGTGTGGAATATGAACAAAGGGAATTTAGGCTGCATAGGGAAGTAGTGAGGTCTAGAACTTAGAGGCCTAGCCATAGGTCATGCCACCCAGTCTGTTAGGTGCCTAAAATACTAGTGTATTCCTTTATTATTATTGTCATTGTAGCCCCTTATTATTATTGTTGTCCCCATATTGTTATTATTGTGCCCCATAGAAGCCCACTATTGTTATTGTTGCACCCTTACATTATTATCGATATGTCGGCTCTGATTATATTATGACCGCTTTAACTCCTATATATAGAAATGAGGTTTTTTCATTTGAATTATCAAAGAATTATTCATATGTGTAATTTAAAGGAGGTTCCCCCCTCGAAGAGGATGATTTTGAAGTCTTTGATATATCTTCTCTTCTATTTTCTGAGTTGGTTGCATAATATTTGGTATCAGAGCTTCGGATTCTAGGGTTTCACTACTGCAAATAGGTCATCGTGGAAGTTTCTCTATAACTCTTTTTCTACAATGTTTTAGAAGCTGGGTTTAAAACCCATTTGCACCGAAACCTTGTTGAACCTCAGGTATAAATTTCAGGTATTGTGTCGCAATATTTTATAGATATGAGCCAAGGAAGTTAAGGTTTTTGCATGCTCCCGAATTACATCCCAAACAGGTGACCTTGCGAAAATCGTCATAACTTTATTTCCAAGCATCATTTGAAATTTAGTAAGAAGTTGTAGAAAGAGGATAGTCTTTCATTTTATCTGTATTATTTTCGGGTCTTAAGGTCGAAACTGTGACACGTGGAATGTTGTACAAGTTCACTATACTGAACTAGTCTATAATCAGGTCATCGTGGGAGATTTCACATAACGTTTTCTTGCAAAATAAAATCTTGATCAGACATACGGGCTTGGAAATAGGAATTAGAGGGATACCATAGGATGAAATTTCATACCTTGGGGATCCTAAATTACAGAGATACAACAAATTTAATATCAAGCTCCTACAAAGTAGAAAATTGGTGTGTTGTCTTTTTAAAATTTGCATAAGTTTTTTTGGAAAAAATAGTTTGAAGTAATTAAAAGGGAATGGGAAAGAAAACTATAATTAATTGATGGCTTGAATAAATAAAATGGAAACACCTAGTAAGCAACTTGGAAGCTCTACTATGACTCATGAAGAAGAGGAATAAATGAAACATGATATTTCCAAATTACGAGACCAAGTGCAACAAATTTCACTCTCAGAAAAAGTAACAGAAGTTAAGATGGATGCTAAGATGGATGGAATGGAAGCTAAGATGGATGGTATGAGAGGAAAAATTGAATATTTGAATAAATACATTGAAGTTTTGAAGGGAGTCTTGACAAAGTTTCTATAAGTAATGCTTCCTAATGGAGAAAAGGTAGTAGAGGAAACTCATGATGAAAAAAAGAAATGATAATCATGATTTCATAGATTCTAACATTGTATTGAAGACCCACCATATTCCAAATATCGATATGAGGAAGTTTGATGGAAAGGAAACCATGACATGGATACTACAAACAGAGCAATATTTTGATCTCCATAATGTGCAAAACACACAAAAGGTATACATTTCAACTTTACATTTAGAACCCAAACATTTTCTATGGTATCGATGGCTTTTCTATCATAAACAAATTGTCACTTGGTTAATTTTTATGGAGGAAATGGTAACAAATTACGAGGATACAAAAATAAACACCTTCTTTATTCAACTGATAAATCTCAAACAAAAGGGTTAAATGGTGGAGCACATTGAGGACTTCCACAAATTGAATATAAGGGTAAAAGATATTCTAGAGCAACATAGGATTGATGTGTTCATAGGGACTTTAAAGGATAACGTCCATCATGAGGTTCACCTTTGGGAACCTGACTCATTGGATAGAGCATTCAAGTTGGAAATTAAAATTGAAAGAAAAATTATGGCAACAAGGGATCCTACCACTCACAACTATAAAGATGGAAATGTTGTTGCCCCTAGCCTTCTAGAAGCTACAAGGTTGATGCCACAAAATTTGGAAGAAAAAAAGAGAAAAAGGGCTTTGTTATAGTTGTGATAGAAAATTCACTAAAGGTCATAAGTGTGTTGAGAAGAAATTATTGTAAATATATTGTGAAGAGGAGGAAGAAAAGGAACAAGAACCGTAAAAAGAAGAAGATATTGTGAAGAGGAGGAATAAAATGAAGAAGAACCATCAAAAGAAGAGGATATACATCAGGGATCACCCCTAGAGAAAGAAGAAATGAATCTGTCCATATCTTGTAATGCATTTGCAGTAATTACCACTCCTCAAACCCTCAAGATAGAAGAAAATATCAAGAAGAAAAAGGTAATAGTGTTGATTGATTTAGGTAGTACACATAATTTTATACATTGTAAGATATCCAAGCAATTGAATTGCTTCCTATACCCATCACCAGTGTGTCAAGCGATTGTTGCAAATGGAGGAACCATAAATTACTCTAGAAAGTGCCATAATATCAAGTTATCCATGGGAGAATATGTATTGAATAGTCCAACGATTTCCATTCCAAAGGGTGGTGTTGACGTTGTACTAGGAGTCCAATGGCTACAATCTTTGGGTATGATAGCTTTTAATTTCCAAGAACTTTTCTTGATTTTTTTTCTTGGAAGGAAAGGAATTTCAATTAAGGGGTATCATGAGGAAACTGGAAAATATGATAAGCTCTAACAACATAACAAATATTTTAAATAAATAAAAATGGGGTGTAATTTCACAATTGTGTTCATGAGAGGTATCCACATCAAAATCATATATTTCTCCTAATCTCCAAAAAATTTTGGACAATCATTCCAAGATATTTGAGACTCCCAAAGGCCTCCCACTTATTCATGATCATGATCATGCTATTCATTTGATTGCAGGAAGTGTTCCTCCAAACATCAAGCCTTACATATATCCATAGGCCCAAAAAGTGAAATTGAACGTATTGTTGCAGAAATTCTAGAGGCTGGTATACTTCAATCGAGTCAAAGTTCTTTCACTTCTCCAGTAGTGTTGGTGCAGAAGAAGGATGGACCATGGCGCATGTGTCTGTATTATAGGGAGCTCAAAAAGCTCATTATTAAAGATATATTTCCCATTCATGTTGTTGATGAATTATTGGATGAATTACATGGAGAAATTTACATCACCAAGAAGGATCTTTGTTCAGAATATCATCAAATCAAAATGAATACTGAAGACTTTTTGAAAACAACATTTAGAACTCATGAGGGTCATTATGAATTTTTTCTCATGCCTTTTTTCCTTACCAACGCACCTTCTACATTTCAAGGTTTGATGAATTCCATTTCAAACCCTTAGAAAATTTGTGTTAGTATTTTTTGATGATGTACTAATCTACAACATGTCTTGGAAGAATCATTTTCAACATGTTGATAGGCTGCTCAAACTATTGGAGGAGAAACAGTTATATGAAAAAACCTCCATTTGTTTCTTTGGAGTACAAGAGGTGGAGTATTTGGGTCATGTTGTATCTCATTAAGGTGTTAAGGTATACCCTAGCAAAATTAAATCCATTTAAGGAATGGAAAATCCCCACATCCATAAAGAATCTGTGAGGATTTCTCTGGTTGACAGGATGTCATTGCAAGTTTTTTAAGAATTATGGACAATAGGAGCACCTCTAACAACATTACTGAAGAAAGATGCATTTTCTTGGACTTTAAAAGCAAAAAGGATTTTGAACATATTAAAGAAGTAATCTCCCAAGCACCGGCCTTAGCTACGCCAGACTTCACAAAAACCCTTATTATGGAATGTGATGCATATGGAAATGGAATTAGTGTTGTTTAATGCAAGAAGGAAGACCCATTTCTTTCGGAAGTCATCCAATCAAAGGAAGGTATTTACAAAAAGCTATTAATGAGAAGGAAATGTTGGCAATACTACATGCATTTAAGAAATGGCGACCTTACCTAATGGGAAGACACTTCAAGGTAAAAACAGATCATGATAGTATTAAATACTTTTTAGAACAAAGATTATCTTCAGAAGAGTAGAAAAAATGGGTCACAAAGACGTTGGGCTATAAATTTGAAATCATCTACAAAAAAGGGAAGCAAAATGTTCTTGTAGAGGCACTCTCAAGAAAGGATGAGGATGTGGAAGCGTTGTTTTGTGCCATTTATATTATCCAAACAGATTGGAAAAAAGAATAAAGACATGAATGGAAGAATAATGAAAAAGTGTGGGAACTTATTCGAAAGTTACAGCAGGATCGAAATACATCTGATACATTTAACTGGAAAAATTATATGTTATGGTTATACCTCTGTAAGAATTCCCACCCAAACAAAATATTTTCTAGAATTGCACACCTCTCGCGTAGGAGGGCTCTCAGGATTTTTAAAATATTACCATAGGGTTAGTAAGGAATTTATTTAGGATGGACATAAGTTTGATATTCAAAATTTTGAGGCGCAATTTTTGGTTTTACAACAAAATAAAGTTGCGGCAATTAAGACCCCGGGTCCATTACAACCTTTATCCATTCCACATCAACAATGGGAGGAGATTTCAATGGATTTTATCTTAGGTGATGAGCCTCATCATTGGGAAACTATATGGACCTTAATGCACCCCCTAGCTTATTCAAATCAACTCTTCTCATAATTTTTTACATATTTTGATTGTATTTTGATTAATGAGATGAGTCGTAGTGAGATATTATGCCTAGTGGAATAATGTGCATTGATTGCAGGTTTTTGAGAAAAAATCATGGAAATTTTGGCTAATTAAGGGCTAAAACTCGAATGAGATAAGGAGGAGAGATTGTAGGAGGTAGATCCTCCTCATTTACTGCTCACTCATTCGAATATTCCTCCTTCAATCACACTAGCTTGGAGAAAAAACAGCCAAGTCATGGAGATCACAAGGGAGCCAAGCAAGTGAAAGTTAAAGAGCTAGTTTATCTCCAGTTTGGGAGTCGAGCCTCCCTAGATTTAAGGAAGCCATTTGAGACTTTAGTTGTATAAATAAGGAGGTGTAGAACCTCATTAGGATTCAAATTTTTTCTGTAAAAACACTATTCATTTTCGAGTTCAGGACTTGAGGAAGACATTGTTATGTAATTTTTTTATTTGATAATGACAATGAGAATTTCCTTGATCCAACACTAAGTTGAATCAGAGGGTTGAAGCTCTTGGGTTAGGGCCCAACTATAGCAGTGAAGGCTCCTCTTCTTGTATTTTTATGCTTATTTTTTTTCGTAGATTAATGTTTGAATTGTGTTTAGAATTATTTCATTGCAAGTAGTTGTGGATTTGATTAGTTTTCTTCCATTTGTGCTTTACTTCAACAGTTGCTTAGAAAAGATGAAGCAACATCAAAAAAATTTTAGTAGGTGGATTTGGCCTCACTCCTCCCTTCAAGGATAATGGTTTGAGGAAAGAACTCCTATGAAGCCCCAAGAAGACAAAATTCTAGTTTCTCATGGAATTTAGGGTCTTCTGTTACTTACGCCAACATTTTATTAGTTTGCAATAATAGGATTTAGTTATAATTTCTTCCATGTTCAGTCTCAAATTAGATCTCATCAATGTTTCATATTATTCTGCAAGTTCTTCCCATGCATGAAATAGGCAACTAGCTCATGAAATTCTGTTTTCCTTAGTTAATTGAAATCCTTATTTTTTAAATGATTTATGGATAAATGTCAATGTTTGATGCAGTGCAGGAGTGTAAGAAGTATATAGAAATGTCATGATCAACAACCTCAACCCAACTTCATCCATCCATGGTCATCACTTTCTTTCACTAAAACCCTCACCAATTTCATCATTTCACAAGAGTACTTCTCCAAGTTTGCTGAGCAAATCCAACCATCTCACAACTCTAATTTTGAGCTTTGAAGGAGTCCTAGGCACTCCCTTTCTTCATTTTATCCACCATACTCCTTCTGTAAGCCTTCCATCACCTTCAATATCCCTCCTTTTTCTCTCGGCTATATCGTGTCGAAATACGGGGGATCCTGTAGGAATTAAGGACATCTTGTAGAACACATTAGGATATCATGTAGGTTGACCTGTAGTGGCATGTTTTGAGGCCGAATTGTGGGAAAGGACCCTAGGAAGCTAGAAAAGGACCCTACTCATCTCCCAAGCCTTTTGAACATTCACCATCATCCCTTAGCGACCTGCCACATCACCAAAATAAGTTATCTTTAACACTTTCACACAAAAAAGACAAAAAGAAAAACATAGTTATTTTATTCATTTATATGCATAGTAGTAGAATGTTTGATGTTTTAATTTGCATGCCTAGGACAATAAGAATTCATACATGTTAATTTAGCATTCTTTTGAAGAAAATCCTCTTAGCAATTAGTTAGAAGAATGGTGTGTTTAAGCATTTGATTTCAGTCTTTTTCCTTACTGTAGTAGACAAGATTGCTTAGTGTAGATTTCTCTTTTTCTCATTGGTAATCAAGCTTCTTATGAATCAATAGAAGTTTGGTTTGAAAAACCTTAGTGATCTATCACCAGCTTATAAATCACAAAGAGCAAGCCCATCACATTTACTTATGTATACAACATTGTCACCTCAAAGATTGTACAAACCCCAGGTTGATAAAGTAAATTTGGTAGCCCAAGGAGTTGCAGCATTCTTCTTGCAATACTTGTCCTCAACACGTTTTGGCACCATTGCCAAGGAGGTGTTTGAGTAATATGTGATTTCTGCTCTCTTTCTTCGATTACTTATCTCTGACATTCTTCTATTAGTTTCATTTCTGTAAAATTAATCTAGTTTGCTTTCTTTTCCATTTTAGAAGTGAGATTTCATTCAAGTAGTTAGCTTTCATTAAATCAATTAGTTTCCATTTAGTTTGTAATTTTAATTCTACAATTATCTTCAAATCTTGAAAAAAACACAAAACAAAACAAAAACACTTCTTTCATGCTTCATAGGAATAGGTATAAATTAGGAAAATTTCTACCCAATACACCCACCACTTCAATAGCCAACCTTCCCTCTTCCTCAGTGGCCATGAATTGGAGGAACCATTAGGCGAACAACGAGAGATATTTGAAGAGCCTACATGGGGAGAAGAAGAAGAAGAACCCATTCCAACTGACCCAATGGCTAAAAATAGAAATGACATAGGAAATAGAGAAAGAGTTGTGGGTGCCTTTCCCATCAGAGAAACTAATGGGGATACCAAGATGAAGAATATAAGCCCCTCTGCTCTTCCTCATTTGCATGGCCTGACCTCATAAGCTCTAGACACTTTCTTGTTTTAGTTTGTTGTCATATGCAGAACCTATGATTACACCAATGATGAGTAGAAGTTGAAGCTATTCCCATCCACTCTCAAGGATGTAGCTTTGCACTGGTTCATGGGTTTATTTGGGGATAGCATCACAAACTCAACTCAGATGTAGTAAGCCTTCAATAACAATTATTGAGACTACTGCAGGTCCAAAGACACTAAACAAGAAATTTTTAGGATTACCTTAGGGCATGATGAAGCCCTAGAGTATTATGAAGAAAGATTCGGGCTAGGTGCAGACTTGATCCTGAGTCACTGAATCTAGTCCTACTTAGAGGTGTAAGGGAAGACCTTTTGGATACCATAAACCTACTAGAATGAGGGGACATCTACCAACTACTCTATGAAGATATCAAGACTGCCTTTAGGAACCATTCTAGGGTAACTAGGAAAAAGGGTAGGGGTAGTCAACCTATGGTAAGTCCATCCTCTTCCAATAGATCCATCAAAGGTGAAATTGGAAATATGCTGGAATATTTCAAGAGTGAGATGTTGCAAAACCTTTCCCTACAAATGGACACTATGCACATCAAGAGAAAGCAAGAGGAAGCAGAGAGAGCCTTAGCCATTTTCTTCCCTAGATGCACAAGTAGGCACGCTTAGAATGAATTCCCATTGAATTTGATTGAAGTCTACTCAGTCTGTGAAGAAAATAAATCCACACACAAGTTCCCTTCTCTACCTGGACTAAAATTTGTGTATCAGGGGACTGAAGGGGTGACTAAATAACTCTTCTACATAAATAAAAGGAGACCTCATGATCCTTAGCCATACCAAAAAGGCATGTAAGGGTCATCCCATGCATATTACAACCCCAACCAGACCACATCCATTCCCTCTTAGGGGCCCCTTGCTCATCCTTCCTGGTCTACACCTCGTGCTTGGTCCCTTGCACCTCAATACCATTCCTAGATGACTGGCCAGTGATTTCAGCCATATGCTCCACCACAGCCTCAGTGTAATGCATCACCCCAAGGGTGGAGGCCCCCTTACAACAATGCTCCAACTTTATTGCCTTCACTACCTAATCAAACACAACTTTTACACCATGCTTCACCTAAACAACCCCAAATGCCTACCCAGACAAATCCAAACCCAAATAACATACATGCATAACAAGTGTATAGTAGAGAGACATCCTATCCTTCTTATGTTGTGGAGATTCAGGAAATTAGCCTGAGATCTGGGGAGTACTTCTGGACAACCAACCTCTACCTCCACCTAGGAAGAGTGAGGAGGAAAGAGAGAAAAGCATGCCTAATGTAAATCCACCACCCTTTCCTAAGAGATTAACCTAGCTAGTCCATCCTACTCGAGAAGAGAATGAACTTCTGGGAGAATTGAAAAATCTATGTGTCAAAATTCCACTTCTTCAATCCATAAAGGATGTACCTATTGACAACAAGTTGATTAAGGATAAGTGATTCAAACATCCACGAAGGTGAAAAAGAGACACCCCTACCATTAATGTCATTGGAAAGATGTCTGACTTAATGCTAGGGCAGTTAATTTGCCTCAAATATTTGGACCCTGGAAGTCCTATAGTAGATGTGCACAACAATGGCACCATTTTCGCCCACACTTTGATTGATCTTGGAGCTACCATTAATGTAATGACTGAGGACACAATGCTCAAGCTCAATCTCCAAGGTTCATTGAGAAATACCACAACAATCTTGCAACTTGAAGACCATTCCACAGTGACCCCTAAGGGGACTTTGGAGGATGTGATGGTCTCCATGTACTCTTGGGAGTACCTTGTAGACTTACTATTGCTCCAACCTAAGGCCAAGCTTACTAGTTACCCTCTCATTCTTGGGTGGCCCTAGTTAGCCACTTTCAATTTCTACATTAGCTGCAAGGCTAGAAATGTGACTATCTAAAATGAGCATATGTCCAAGCAGTTAGTCCTATACCCTCATGCTCAACCATCTATAGAACATGATTTACCTTTATGGCTCGAAGAGGAGGAAGAAGATGAAGTCTACTTAGCCCAACTCTATACCTCAGAAACAACCATGGCAGGAGGACAACCGAATGAAGATGATTTGATTAAACAAATAGTCCAAAGTCCAACTCCCAGCACCTTGTCCTTAGAGGGAGTAGTAAAGGAAACCCATAACACCCATCAAATTGATCTATTCTTAGCTTATTCAAACCATACCCATGTCAAAACCATAGAATTAGGCCCTGAGAGAACTTTGAAAATCAACCCATCTCTTTCTCTACACCAAGAACAAAAGTTGTGCAACATGGTAAAGGAACATATGGATTCCTTTACTTGTAGTTACAAGGAAATGAAGGGAGTTCACTCCTCAGTGCGTACTCACCACATTTATATCAAAGAAGGTTGTGAACCAATTTGACAACCCCAAAGGAGAATGAATCTAGCTCTCAAGGAAATAGTCAAAGAAGAACTACAAAAGCTGCTAGGCGCAATATTCACTTACCTTGTCTAAGAAAATTTGTGAGTCTCTCCTTTGGTGTTGGCTCCAAATAAAATGGTATGTGGACGATTTGTGTCAATTACAGAGAGTTAAAAAAAGAAATGAAGAAGGATGATTTCCCTCTACCTTTCATTGACCAAGTGTTAGATGGCCTGGCAGGGAAAAAGTTTCTCTCTTTCCTAGATGGGTTCAGTAGGTACAATCAAATCCAAATCAGCCAAGAAGACCAGGATAAAACCACCTTCACTTGTCCTTGGGGTACTTTCACCTATAGGGTCCTTCCTTTTGGCCTATGCAATGCCCGTGCCACTTTTGAAAGTGCAGTCCTAAATATCTTTTCGAGCTAGTCCATGATGCACTAGAAATTTATATGGATGATTTCACACCCTATGGGTGTAATTTCCAGGAGGCTCTATCCAATTTAGGTAAGGTGCTAAACAAATGCATTGAAATGAACCTGCCCCTTAGTCCCAAAAAATGTGAGTTCTTAACAACTGTAGGGACTATTATAGGTCATTCAATATCCTAGCAAGGACCGCAAGTGGACCCAAACAAAATAGCCATCATTCAAAGGGTCCCACCTCCACAAAAACAAAGAGATGTTATAAGCTTTCTAGGATTAGCTAGATACTATTGGAGGATTATAAAAGTCTTCAGTAAGTTATCTTCTCCTTTATTTTTGTTTTCGGCCAGAGACTCTGATTTTGTATGGTCAAAAAGTTGTCAAGAGGCCCTGGACACTCGGAAGGACAAGTTGACCATTGCACCTATTCTCTGAGGCCCAAATTGGGCCCTTCCTTTTCATATACATGCTGATGCATCTCACAAATCCATAGGAGAAACTCTAGGCTAGAGATATGACATGTTACCTTATGCCATTTACTTCATTTGTAAGAATCTGTTAAAGGCTGACCTGAACTACACAGCGACTTAAAAAGAGCTCCTAGTTGTTGTGCATTCATTGAACAAATTTAGGCATTATATTACAAGTTACCAAACATTTGTACATACTTCAACAATAGTGCAATGAAATACTTGATGAATAAACCTAATGTGAGTGCCGTTATTATTAGATGGTTACTTTTATTAAAGTAGTTTGACATAACTATTTTTGACAAGCCTGGCAAGGAAAATGTTCTTGCATATTTTTTATCTAGGCTAACTTTCCCTGCAGGAGAGGAAGGAATGGTTGATGATCAGTTACTGAATGAACACTTATTCACCATTTCAGTTCTCTCTCCATGGTTTGCTGACATAGCAAACTACTTGGCATCTGCACACTTCCAACAAAATTTGTCCTCCAAAGAGAAAATCAAGATTGTGAGGAAGAGTGCTCCATTGACTTGGATTTGGGGAAACCTCTTAAACGAAGCCCGAATCAAATTTTGGGAAGATGTGTCAGGGAGGAGGAAGTCTTTGACATCCTTCTAACCTTTCATGATGGGCCTTTTGGAGGTCACTTTGCAACCAAGAGGACAACATTCAAGGTGTTACAAGCTGGTTATTATTGGCCCACTCTTCATTAGGATGTGAGAAAGTATACCAGTCAATTTAATCAGTGCCAAAAGATGGGAAAGCCTACTCCAAGGGATCAAATTCCTCTAGAACCTCAAGTGACTTTCGAGTGATTTGACAAGTGGGGCATGGATTTCATTGGACCTATTGACTCTCCATCCAAGCAAAAGCAATACATCATTGTGTACACTGACTATTTGACCAAGTGGGTTGAAACCAAAGAAATAAAAGCAACAATAGAGGAGAAGGTGGCTGAGTTCTTAAGGGAAAATGTATTTTATAAGTCCGGGTACCCTAGAGAAATGGGCACTAATGAAGGCAACCAGTTTACATCTAACATGATTGAAGACTTATTAAGACAACACAAGATCAAGCATATAACATCCACTCCTTATCACCCACAAGCTAATGGGCAAGTGGAGGTGACCAACCAAGTACTAGAGGGCATTTTGACCAAATTGGTTAGCAGCAGCAGAAAAGATTAGGCAGATAGATTAGTTGAGGCCACTTGGGCCTACAATACCACCTAGAAGACCACCACTAGATTCACTCCCTATGAGTTGTTGTATGGGAAGAAGGCCCTGTTGTCCATTGAATTTGTGTACAATACATTGAGGATGGCAACCCAACTAGACCTAGACCTCAGCAGTGCAAAAAACGAGAGATTGCACGAGCTGAATGGGTTAGATGAGTTTAGAATGCAGGCCCTCTTGCACATAGAGGTGACTGAAATTTAGAGGAAGATCTAACATGGCAATAACATCAAGCACAAAAAAATTCAAGAAGGTGATTGTTCTTTGTTGTATGATCCAGATAAAAATATTTTAAAGGAAATTTAAGGACTAGATGGTTAGGGCCTTATGTCATATAGAAATTCCATGATAATGGTTCAGTGTGGATTAGAACCATTGATGCAGATGTTATTTCTTTACTTGTTAATGGGCATAGATTGAAGGTTTAGAAGAAGCCATTGTCAAAGCCATAATTCATTGATGACATCAACAACACAGTGATGGTGGTGTAGCAAGTCTCAGCTTCTACCTCATCAGGTCACTAAAAAAGAAAAAAAAGCGAAGAAAAAAAAAATGAGACTTAGATGAAAACTTCCATGAGGCACCTAAGTCCCATTGTTGGGTTGAAAACCTCTTGAGGCGGTCCAATGGTGTAAAAAAAAAAAACAAACAAAAAGTGTCTGGGTGAAAACCTCTTTTGAGGCACCCAGGGCAAGAAACTAGGATGAAAACCTCTTGGAGGTAGACTAGTTGCTTTGAAAAAAAATGATAGAAAGAAAAAATATATAAAGAATAAAAAAGAAAAAAGAAAAATTATAAAATTTTGTTTGCAAGTCAACAGGAAGAGGATCAGAGCAACAAGAGAGGATCAAAAGGGACCTATCCAGTTCATTTTTTTTATTTCTCCATTCATGATCCTTCATCATTCCATCATTCCCTCCATTTTTCTACTCATTTAGCTCGGTTTTCAAGGGTTCTGTGTTTTCTACAAGATTCCCCATAAGCCTACACTATTCCTTGAAAACCTACAAAAAGATCTTGTAGGAATTATAGTGACTTGGGAATCCCGAAGGAAGTGACCCTAGAGCAAGGGGATGACTTTCTTATGTGAGAAAAAACACAATTCTACTTCACCATCTCATCACCATGCTTCTCTCCACCAAGATCACCCCTACATTCAACCAATAAATTTAGTTTCATTTTTTTTATAGTTTTAGAGAGAGAAATAGATAAAAGAGGATGAAGACACAGAACAAAGGGACAACACTTGAAAACTATACCTCTCATCAATCCCTAGATGCCTTCTGTAGCCATGCCAACCATCCTCATGCTCCAAAAGTGAAGAATTATTAAAAAAAATATGAGGGAGAGGCAGCTACAGGACATCATGTAGGAAATCTTATAGGAGCCTATCCCACAAAACAAAAAATCACATGTTGCAGTTAGCATCATCATGGATATCCAGGGGTCAAAGAAGCTCCTCCAGAGCTTAGTAGTAGCATCAGGATCATTAGCATCACCATCTGATACCTGCACATCAAAGAAAAACATTAGAGCGAAAGAAAGAAGAAGCAGAAACACATGCAGCAAAAACACAACAAGGACTTCACTCTTCAAACAAGCATCATCAAGGCATCATTACCATAGGTATGTATCTCACTTCCACTCTCTCGTTAGCATGGTATGGTCAAACATGTAAAAGTTCTAAGAGAGTTGGTTTCATAAGCAAAATGTGGCCAGTTAACTTGGCCACCCTCGCTCAGACAATGAGGAGAAGACAATTAGTCCTTACACACGTGGCAGCAATCAAGTCAAGGAAAAGGAGAGATGAGGTTGAAAGTGGTTAATCTACGGATGCTTGAAGTGGTAGTTGATTACGAGGTATGGAGAATGATGATGTGGTAGTGGGACCAATGGTCCAAAAATGGATACTTGTACTTCAGCTGCGAGCACAACATCCCACTCAAATCACGCATATGAGGAAATAAAATGTTGATTCCCATGCATAGAGGCATTCAAATTTCGAGGCTACACACTAACAAATTTTCTCTCAGCCCTCAAGCAGTCTACACGAAAGGAAGAATTTGTGTTTTTCTAATGCAAGAGCACCTAAAGGATCCTACAAGATCCTATAGGATACATAACAACACCTACAGGATTGGCAATGAGTAGTTTTAAAAGGGAAAAATAGAGGTTGGCTTCATCCAGCAGTGATAAGGAGTTAGGATCTATAATTTCTCACATTTCCCAAGTGAAAATAATATAGAAACGCCTTCTAGTTTATTGAAAAGGATTTGTAGTCTATGGGAATTGTATACAAAAAATTTTCATTTAAAATTCCTCATCCATTCAATTTGGTATCAGACTTATACAACTCTCCATCCATCAGAGAAAAATGATAGGGGGATTTAATAAGAAGGAACCTGTTAGCTTTGCTATGCCAGAGGATCCATGGTGGCTGTTAAAATCCTCAAATTATGGCCAAAAACCTCCCTCCGATCAAAAAACTACAAGAAGAAAGTCCTTGAAGGGGCAGAAATACATTATCGGGAGGCACAATTGCTCTAAAATCATTAACAAATTCAAAAAGCAGGCTTAAGGATCCGCTGTAATCTCGACCGTTGGATCTGGTTGATCAACAGTCCAGATCGCATTGGCATTTCGCAATCGGAGGAGGCAGGCAGCGGCAGCAAGGTGGTATCGCCGATGGGTGATCGCCGATATCACTATCGGCGTATCGCAATGGAGGATTTACAAAGGGGCTTTATTATTGTGCGATGAGCGATGGTCGATATCACATCAGCGTATCACTATCGGCGTTTCAATGGAGCATGGCCTTTTGCATATATTAGCGATCGCCGATGGGCCAGACCCGACGGCAGTATTAAATCCCTTTTGATAAATGTGTGGGTCCGTAACAATATCACTATCAGCAATGAGAAGGGGGTGGGGCTTTAAACATATGCATACCTCTGACCCGATGGACTGGACCTGATGACAACACAACACTCCATTTCATATTTTTTCAAGTCCGCGCCCTTAGCGTTTTCAATGTATTTTGTGTATTTTCTTTATATAAAGAAAATACAAAAGGAAGCCTTGGCGGGTGCCTGTTGCGATGAGGTCCGGACCCGATATCATTCAGTGCTCCATTTTATAAACTTTCAAGTCCGCGCTGAGGCCATTTTCATTGATTTTGGGCACGTTTTCTGTGTATTCTTCAAATTTCAAGGAACAGAGGATCAGCCGGCTACTATACGCGACTGTGACTCGAGAGGCGACCCGATAGAGGAGTTATGCATGAATGAGCCTTTGGTGCTCAAATGAGGCAAAGGGGGCACAAGTTCTCAGCGGTGCGGAATGTGTTAAAGCAAGCATGGGGAAGTACAGTGCAGAAGCGGCTGCAATTAATTCACAACATGGCTGCATGGAAAGAGGACATGCCTTGGGCAGATAGCAGCAATTATCAGTCATGGACTTCATCCATATCACACGCCACCTGCTTAGAGAAGAACCGCCGAACTGCAGAAAGGGTTAATTTATTCGTTAAAGCATGCAGATCGTAGTAGAGGCCCATTTTTAACTGTAAATGTGGTTGGTGGCCATTTATGGGCTCCTCCACGCATCACCAGTAGAGCAATTTTGTAAACAAACTCCATATATACCCAAAAGAGGGATGTAATAAGGTTGATGAGTGTTAGATGAAGAGAACCCTATTGTAAGGTTCAACTTCTGGAGACTATAACTACTTTGTAACCTGCAGCGTCTCGTCTTCATTTCCAGCTAATACAAGCTTCTTTTGCTGTTTATTGCTCACTTTCCACTTCTCTTTCTTGTTCCAGGCTGTGCTTGTTTGCATTTGTTCTATTTCTGTGAATGTTTAGCATTATAGGGGCTGTCATCCGACCTCTATGTTAGGATTTAGCAAGTATCATAGAACATGTGTGCAGGTTTCTATTGTTTAATGCATAGAGAGCTATCATCCTGTCTGTGCATTAGAAACTAGATTTACAGACCTCTTAACTAGTTGCAGCCGGCCAGCACAGGGTCACGTGCATCTGCTGGTGTGGTCAGTCTTCTCCATTATCACCTTATCCTCAAACTGTGAGTAATAGGTGGTTAGAAGCCTTGTAGTCTAGGGGGTTCACCCATTTCTGGGGTCAATCATAGTAGAAGTGGTTATCTGGCTTGAATATGCAACATTTGTTTCATTCATCCATCGTTTATCCACCATATTTGTTGAATTTGTAATGTTCCCAAGCATCATCGATATGAAACCTAGGTGAGTTTCTTGGGGTGATAACATTAAATGGCGCAGTTGCTGGGGAGAGGAGAATCAAAGCTCAGCTTCCCTGGGAGACGACACAGCTTCAAGCTTTGATGACAGACAAGGCTTGAACACAGATTTTGGTTGTAATCATCTGTCTGGTGACTCCACTGGAGGAAGGCCATCCTTTGACGACTCCACATTGAAGTTCTGGCGCAGTTCGTGAAGCTTTCTCGGAGAAATCTTCAGAAATCACTAGCTGGCCAGTGCCTGATCTTGAGAAGATCGTTAATCGAAGAAAATATTGCAAAAGGAGCATCAGGGTCAGGTAAGCCTTAAAGAAGTTTATGTATCTCTATTGTTGAAGTATTTCCTTCAGAGATTCATTTAGCTCCTCCCCCATTCATTTCCCTTTCGGATCTCAGTTGAAAGAAGCATCCATGTTGTCTATCGTTTTCCTCTGTCTCTCCTATACTCTTTATTGATTCATATCACTCAGTTTACTAGCATCTTTTTACCTTACCTCAGTCATGGCAGGCCAACAAGCCCTTTCAAAGATAGAAGGAATAGTTGCTGCTAGGTATGCACCTTTGGTCTTGCCTACCCCTTTGAATGCCATGCCTGTAGGAGATTATATGGAATATATGCCTAAGTTTACTGGTGCAGAAGGACTATCAGCTGAAGAGCACCTCGAATCTTTTTATTGTTACACTCATAATCTTCATATCAATGAAGAGGATGTTTGGATGAGGGTTTTTGTTCAAAGCCTAGATGGGGAGGCTAGAAAATGGTTTAGAGATTTACCCCCTAGGTCCATTGCAGACATTGATGCTTTAGATGATGTATTTTTAAAGCACTGGGGAAATAATAAAGATCTGCTCTTCTATCATGATGAATTTGGGAACTTGCAGAGAGAAGATGGTGAGCTGCTGTCTGATTTCAATATCAAATTTAATCATTTGTACAGCAGAATGCTAGTAGAAATAAAACCTACCCCTTCTTCTTCCATGCTCACATATGTTAATGCCTTCGATTCTCAGTTCTGCCTGCTGTTAAGAGAAAGGAGATGTGCTTCTTTGGCTGATATGCAAGCTGCAGCCTTTGAAGTAGAAGCCAATATTATGGCTACAGGAAGACTTGAAGGTGATGATGAATGCAGAAGTCAGGGAGGTGAATCCTCATCATCCTCAGAGCCTGAGATTGATAAATTAGCTAGGATGATCGAGCTTTTGACCTCTGAATTTTCCAAGTTGAGAGCTGAGTAGTGTTTTGAAGAAGCAGGAGCTCATTGTTCTATTTATTTTCCAACTGCAGATCCATGTAGACGAACACATGAGCATGCGCAGATTTTGCAGAGAAGCAGAGAGGTAAATGAAGATCAAAGGGTGAAAACCCTTTGTCAAAATATAGTCATGGAAGAAGAGCATCCTGAAGAGGAGGAGGTCCATGTTTTGGAAGGTGCTCCTTTCTTAACAAGGGCTGCTTATGAGGAAGAAATATCCAAAGTCACTGTTCAACAATTTGTTGTAACTGCAGAAGAACAAGTTGACCAACAGTGGCAACCAGCAGAAGATCCCTTCCCGCTTGAAGAATTTGTGCCTGAAGCCAGCTCATCTTTACATGGCTATGCAGATCTGCCAATTTGCCAGCCCACTTTTGTCCCCAATCCAGCAATTAAAAAGGGAGAGGAAAGCTCTCCATCGTCATCTTTTGTTTCTTTGTATGCTCAAATGACAAGCCCTCATGGTTGCCCACTAAGCCCTGAAGCAAGCTGTAACTCAATGCCCAAGGCTGAGATTGATCACCTCAGTCTTAATATTCTGATGCCTGCTCACGAGGTCTCCACACAAATTGAAATGGCAGCCGTCCAGATAACAGAGGGAGAGGATGCGCAGTCATGGGAGTGCTCCTTGGATGAGGATTGTTGAAACAAATTTTCAAGAGCGGAGATTGTTTCTGTATCCCCTGCACAAAAATTCAATGTTTCCTTTCTTATATTAGTGGAGCAGGCCGCAAAAGACACAGAATCATACACTGCAGCCATGATTATCCAGCAGCTGTACAAAGGCTCCTCTGAAAAATGTCGAAGGAGGAAAACACATAGAAAGAGAATGAAGCACCGATCATCTCTACCTATGAAGCTCAAGTGTCCTAAACTGTTTGAGGTGGATGATCAAATAAATCCTGTCCTACTGATATATGATGAACCAAGCTGAGAGCACGAGAAACAATTTTGGTGGCCCAGCAAATGGGAAAATTTTGAAGTTTACATTTTCAGGCTTTTATGTTTGTAAATAGTTTCTTGTTCAGTTTTTATTGTATGCTTAGTTGACTCCATGCCCAATGGATACTAGGCAAGTGTTTTTCAAGCTGATTTTGTATGAAGGCATTGATCTGCAGGTTCTTGAGACCTCACAGGGAGGATCTCATCCCCAGAAGGAGCCAGTGTTAGCTTTGCTATGCCAGAGGATCCATGGTGGCTGTTGAAATCCTCAAATTATGGCCAAAAACCTCCCTCCGATCAAAAAACTGCAAGAGGAAAGTCCTTGAAGGGGCGGAAATACATTATCGGGAGGCACAATTGCTCTAAAATCATTAACAAATTCAAAAAGCAGGCTTAAGGATCCGCTGTAATCTCGGCCGTTGGATCTGGCCGATCAGCGGTCCAGATCGCGTCGGAATTTCGTAATCGGAGGAGGCAGGCAGCGGCAGCGAGTTGGTATCACCGATGGGCGATCGCCGATATCGCTATCGGCATATCGCAATGGAGGATTTACAAAGGGGCTTTATTATTGTGCGATGAGCGATGGCCGATATCGCATCAGCGTATCGCTATCGACGTTTCAATGGAGCATGGCCTTTTGCATATATTAGTGATCGCCGATGGGCCGGACCCGACGACGATATTAAATCCCTTTTGATAAATGTGCGGGTCCATAACAATATCGCTATCAGCAATGACAAGGGGGTGGGGCTTTAAACATATGCATACCTTCGACCCGATGGGCTGGACCCAACGACAACACAACACTCCATTTCATACTTTTTCAAGTCTGAACCCTTAGTGTTTTCAATGTATTTTGTGTATTTTCTTTATATAAAGAAAATACAAAAGGAAGCCTTGGCGGGTGCCTGTTACGATGAGGTCCGGACCCGATATCATTCAACGCTCCATTTTATAAACTTTCAAGTCCGTACTGAGGCTATTTTCATTGATTTTGGGTGTGTTTTCTGTGTATTCTTCAAATTTCAAGGAACAGAGGATCAATCGGCTACTATACGCGACTGTGACCCGAGAGGCGACCCGATAGAGGAGTTATGCATGAATGAGCCTTTGGTGCTCAAATGAGGCAAAGGGGGCACAATTTCTCAGCGGCGCGGAATGTGTTAAAGCAAGCATGGGGCAGTACAGCGCAGCAGCGGCTGCAATTAATTCACAACATGGCCGCATGGAAAGAGGACATGCCTTGGGCAGATAGCAGCAATTATCAGTCATGGACTTCGTCCATATCACACGCCACCTGCTCAGAGAAGAACCGCCGAACTGCAGAAAGGGTCAATTTATTCATTAAAGCATGCAGATCGTAGCAGAGGCCCATTTTTAACTGTAAATGTGGTTGGTGGCCATTTATGGGCTCCTCCACGCATCACCAGTAGAGCAATTTTGTAAAAAAACTCCATATATACCCAAAAGAGGGATGTAATAAGGTTGATGAGTGTTAGATGAAGAGAACCCTGTTGTAAGGTTCAACTTCTGGAGACTATAACTACTTTGTAACATGCAGCGTCTGGTCTTCATTTCCAGTCTTCTCTTGCTGTTTATTGCTCACTTTCCACTTCTCTTTCTTGTTCCAGGCTGTGCCTGTTTGCATTTTTCTATTGCTGTGAATGTTTAGCATTAGAGGGGCTGTCATCCCACCTCTATGTTAGGATTTAGCAAGTATCATAGAACATGTGTGCAGGTTTCTATTGTTTAATGCATAGAGAGTTGTCATCCTGTCTGTGCATTAGAAACTAGATTTACAGACCTCTTAACTGGTTGCAGCCGGCCATCACTGGCTCCTGTGCATCTGCTGGTGTGATCAGTCTTCTCCATTATCACCTTATCCTCAAACTATGAGTAATAGGTGGTTAAAAGCCTTGTAGTCTGGGGGTGTTCACCCATGTTTGGGGTCAATCATAATAGAAGTGGTTATCTGGCTTGAATATGAAGCATTTGTTTCATTCATCCATCATTTATCCACCATATTTGTTGAATTTGTAATGTTCCCGTGCATCACCGATATGCAACCTAGGTAAGCTTCTTGGGGTGATAACAGAACCCATCAAAACAATGAGGATTTATCAACACTGTCCTATACTAGAGATAATCACAAGGCACAATTGGATGGGTTTCTTTGAAAAATTGAGGGGATATGATGATGAAGTAGCCATAGATTTTTCTTTCTTCCTCATTCCACTGACTAGGACCCATGCCACTATTGTGGTGTAAGGCCTCTGTATAGAACTCACCCCTGAAATCATAGGCAGAATCACCACCCCTTCCTTAAGGGATGCCTTGGAGAAAGGAGTATAAGGGTAATAGCCAAATGGAAAAGAAGAAATTCTTTTTAGAAGGAGAGGAGGAAATGGAAGACAAAAATGGAGTTAGAAGAGAAAGCCTACCATATCCTTGGAATGAAATTATCTACCACCTTATTAAGTATATATCATGTGAAGGTAGGTACAATGTGGTATATGGATACAATTTTAGGATCCTCCAAGAGTTGAGGTTTGGAGCAGACACACCTCCTCAAAACAGGCTCAACTTACCCTACTTCCTTCTTCAATCAGTGGTAGATATGAGCATTAAGGTGCAAGAAGGAAACCATCAACAACTAGCCCATCATGGGTTAATTAAACTTATCATAGAAGATGCCCTTCAAAAACTCTGAATCCCTATCACTTGTTCAATGTTCAGAGACATGCGGACAAGGGAAGGTATAAAAGCCCTTGAATATGACAAGAGCCCCGCCACCAGTGAAAGGGATGAAGAATAAAATGAAAAAGGAGGATGAAGAAACAATGTGGGATTAAGAGGAAATAGAGGGGGAAGAAGAGGAAGAAAAGGAGAAGGAAAGTGGTGAAGAGACAGAAGAGGATGCAAAGGAGGAAACTGATGAATAGAGTGAGGAACTAGAGGGAGAAGAAGAGGAGAAAGACAATGATGAGAAGGAGAATAGAAAAGGGGAGAAAGAAGACAGGGAAGAAAAGATGTCTACAATGCAAGGCAAAGAAGTGGAGGAATCACCCAGGGTATCTCCAGAAGCCACTAAGAAGGAGGCAGAAACTGCCCTCACTGCCGTTAGTACCCCTATCAAACAAAAAGGGAAGAGACAGAGACAAATTCCATTGTACTTTAGGACAAGAAAAACTACAAGAATAAGGCAAGCAAAACATTAAACTCCCACCAAGGTTCCTATTTCTATTGAAGGCTCACCAAAACAGCGGGAAAAGATAACTCCTCTCGTGAAAAATCAAGGAGAAGGATCATCAGGAGAAACCTTTCCCAAGTATCCTATCACATGTGTTAGGGGGCCTATCAGTAGATCTGCCTCATCCAAAGGAAAACGCCTCCTACAGGAGAAAAATAATGACCTACATGAAGTAGAGGCAATCCTATAGGAAATTATGCTAAGCCTATAGGAAACTCAAAAATTGGACAAAGGAGGGAGTATGAAGCAAGAAACAAAGAAGGAGAATCCAAAGCTGAGGGAACCTATTCCTCAACCTAACCTTGACACATACTACAGATTTATTGAAGGGGGTAAGGTCATTCCACGTAAATTTTCTATCCCCTTATTCTTTAATCTTTAGAAAGAAAGGGCAAGAACAAATAGCTGGATGAAATTTCCAAATCTAAAGGAGGGGAGGACATAGGTCAGATGGAGGAAAAAGTTGAAGATATGGGCAGAGAACTGAGAATCCTGAGGGATAGAGAGGCAATGATGAAAGCTCAATTGGAGGTAGAAAATGCATGGTTAAGAGGACAACTACCAGTGAGAGGGAATCGATTGGCATCCATGGCCAATCTATCTTAGGAGGCAATCTAGTCTAGGATTCCAGCAAAGTCTTATGCATTGTATCTTAAGGAACAATGGATGCAATTCCAAATCAAGAATTTAGCACAGAGAGGCATTATGCCATTACAGGATTATAGACAATTCATTGATCTCTGTGATCAAATCACATTGGAGGATAGAGCTAAAATTCCTGATTTTTATCTCCATAACTTGGCCTTGACTGATTTGAATGTGTGGGACCCTAATTGAAAACTAGGGTACTTGCAATTAATGGCTTTGGAATCATGGATGAATCATGAGGAAGAAAGGGTTGTAGAAATGAACAAAGTAATGGCAAGGGATGAAACATAACCCCTGATGATAAGAGTGGAGAAATCAAATCCAATGGTTGTCATCAGCACATATAACTTGATTTCAAATGACCCTCAACTTGCACCTAGGTACCTTGAAATCAAATCCAATGGTTGTCATTAGCACATATAACTTGATTGCAAATGACCCTCAACTTGCACCTAGGTACCTTGTTGCCCAAGAGCAAGCAGTCACACACTTTGAGGACATGTTTAGGCTATTAGGGGATGACAGCATGGAATCTTGCCAAAGGAGACGGAATACTTTTCCCTACAACTTGAAAATCAGAGAGTACCATTCTCCTCAGAGAACGAGAGAATCACTGAACATGACACTCATGTACAAGCAAGCTCTCCAAAGACTCAAAGTCAATTGGATTGGCTTGAGACTCAGTCCACCACTACTCTTAGGAATGTTGTAAGGAAGGAAGGAAGATGAATAAAGATAGCAATGGGAGAAGATAGAAAGGAAGGTAGAATTCTATGCACAGGAAGAGGAAACTACAAAGGAAGCATGGGATGCTAAGCAGGCCACTAGAGCAATGAAATACATGGATATAGATTGAGTTTCTTAGAGGATGAGGAACAATTTCAGTAGGGGCTGATGATGAGCCTCATCATTGGGTAACTATATGGACCTTAATGCACCTCCTAGCTTATTGAAATCAAATCTTCCCATAGTTTATTACATATTTTGATTGTATTTTTCTTAATGATATGAGTCAAAGTGTCCATAGTGGACTAATGTGCATTGATTGCAGGGTTTTGAGAAAAAATCATGGAAATTTTTGCTAATTAAGGGCTGAAAATCGAATGAGACAAGGAGGATAGATTGTAGGAGATAGATCCTCCTCATTTACTCCTCACTCATTTGAATATTCCTCCATCAATCACACTAGCTTGGAGTACAAGTAGCCAAGTCATGGAGATCACAAGGTAGCCGCACAAGTAAAATTTAAAGAGCTAGTTTATCTTGAGTTTGGGAGCCGAGCCTCCCCATATTTAAGGAATTCGTTGGATAGTTCAGTTGTATAAATAAGGAGGCCTAGAGCCTCATTAGGATTCGAATTTTTGCTGTAAAATCACTATTCATTCTTGAGTTCAAGACTTGTGGAAGACATTGTTTTGTAATTTTCTGATTTGATAATGAGAATGAATATTTCCTTGATCCAACACTAAGTTGACTCAAAGGGATAAATCTCTTAGGTTAGGGCCCAACCCTAGTAGTAAAGGCTCCTCTTCTTGTATTTGTATGCTTAGTTTCTTTTCTAGATTAATGTTTTAATTGTATTTACCATTATTTCATTGCGAGAAGTTTTGGATTTGATTATTTTGATTCCATTTGTGCTTCACTTCAGCAATAGCTTACAAGAGATAAAGGAACATAAAAAATTTGTCAGTAGGCGGATTTGGCCTCACTCCTACCTTCAGTGATCATGATTTGAGGAAAGAACTCGTATGCAGCCCCAAAAAGATAGAATCCTAGTGTATCATGGAATTTAGGGTTTTCTTTTACTTAGGCCTGCATTTGATTAGTTTGCAATAATAGCATTTAGTTATCATTTCTTCCATGTTCAGTCTCACATGAGATCTCATCAATGTTTCATATTATTCTGCAAGACTTTCTTCCCATGCATGAAATAGGTAGCTAGCTCATTAAATTATGTTTTCCCTAGTTAATTGAAATCCTTCTTGTTTAGATGATTTATGGATAAATGTCAATGTTTGATGCAGTGTAGGAGTTTCAACAATACATAGAAGTTTCATGATCATCAGCCTCATCCCAACTTCATCCATCCATGGTCATCACTTTCTTTCACTAAATTCTCACCATTTTCATCATTTCACAAGAGTACTTCTCCAAGTTTGTTGAGAAAATCCAACCATCTCACAACTCTAATTTTGAGCTTTGAAGGAGTCCTAGGTGCTCCCTTGCCTCATTTCATCCACCATCCACCTTCCCTAAGCCTTCCATCACCTTCAACATCCCTCCTTTTGCTCTCGGCTATATCCTGTAGGAATACATGGGATCTTGTAGGAATTCCGGACATCCTATAGAATGCATTAGGACATCCTATAGGTTGACCTGTAGTGGCCTTTTTTGAGGCTGAATTGTGGAAAAGGCCCCTAGAAATATAGAAAAGGACCCCTACTCATCTCCGAAGCCTTTTGACCATTAACCATCATCCCTTAGCCACCTACCACATCACCAAAAGAAGTTATCTTTCACAGTTTCACACAAAAAGGACAAAAAGAAAAACATAGTTATTTTATTCATTTACATGCACAACAATAGAATGTTTGATGTCTTAATTTGCATTCCTATGACAATAGAATTGCATACATGTTAATTTAGAATTCTTTTGAAGCACGACCTCTTGGAAATTAGTTATAAGAATAGTGTGTTTAAGCATTTGATTTCAGTCTTTTTCCTTACTGCAGTAGACAAGATTTCTTTTAGTGTAGATTTCTCTTTTCCTCATTGGTCATCAAGCTTCTTCTATATCAATAAAAGTTTGGTTTGAAAAACCTTAATGGTATATCACCAACTTAGAAATGACAAAGAGCAGGGACATCACATTTACTTGTGTACAACACTATCACCTCCAAGTTTGTATGAACCCCAGGTTGATAAAGTAAAGTTGGTAGCCCCAAGAGTCGCAACATTCTTGTTGCAATATTGTTTATCATCAACAGGTTTACCCAAGTTCAAAGGAAAAAGTGCCATCATGGTGGTAATTGCTAGACTTACCAACTATACACACTTTTGTGCATTATCTCATCCATTTAAAGCCAATACAGTTGCTACCGCATTTATGGAAATGATTAAAAATATACATGGAAACCCAAAGATTATCATAAGTGACAAAGCTCGCATTTTCACTAGAAATTTTTGGACAAAATTATTTTCTTATCTAGGTACTCAGTTAACTCATATCTCATCTTATCATCCTAAATCTAATGGGAAAATAAAGATAGCGAACAAATGTTTGTAAGGATATCTTCATTGCTTTCTATCCGATAAACAAACACAATGGATCAATTGGTTGCCTCTAGCTAAATGGTGGTATAACACTTCTTTCCATACTGCATAAAAAATGACCCCATTTATGACACTTTATGGATATCATCCCCTATACATCACATCATATTTAAGAGAAAATTCTAAGGTTCAAGAAGTGGAAGATCACATCGAGCATCAATAAAAAAATCTCCAACTCCTAAAGGATAACCTCACTTTGGCACATAATATAATGAAACAAAAAGCATATCAACATCACAGTGAAAGAAGTTTTGATGCAGGTAACTAGGTATTTCTACGACTACAACCATACAAGCACATGTCCCTCGAGCAAGCTAAGAAGGATAATAAATTATCACCAAAGTATTATGGTCTGTACAAGGTGTTACAAAAGTTTGGTACTGTGGCATACAAATTGGAGTTTCTATAAATTATCACCAAAGTATTATGGTCTGTACAAGGTGTTACAAAAGTTTGGTACTGTGGCATACAAATTGGAGTTTCTATAAATTATCACCAAAGTATTATGGTCTGTACAAGGTGTTACAAAAGTTTGGTACTGTGGCATACAAATTGGAGTTTCTTGCATCTTCCTGAGTGCACCTAATTTTCAATGTATCATGATCAAAAAATGTTATAGGTGACAAGCTCTGAGTTCAAACAATAGTTCTAAAACTTGACAAGGAAGGAAAAAGCATATTGGAACCTGAAGAAGTCATAGAAACAAGAAATCGACAACTACGAAGTCAAACAATTTCAAAGTTTCTCATCAAGTGGAAGAACTTACCTGTTGAAGGTTCCACATGGGACGATGGGAAATATATATAGAAGCATCTAGAACTGCTCAAGAATTGAGGACAACACTTTTTTGAAGGAGAGGGGCATGTTAGTACCCTATAATACTAGTGTATTCCCTTATTACTATTGTCATTATAGCCCCTTATTATTATTGTTGTGCCCATGTTGTCCCCATATTGTTATTATTGTGTCCCATAGAAGCCCACTATTGCTATTGTTGTGCCCTTACATTATTATTGTTACGTCGTCTCTGATTATATTGTGACCCCTTAGACTACTATATATAGAAAGGAGGTTTTTCATTTGAGTTATCCAATAATTATTCATTTTTGTAATGTAAAGGAGGTTACCCCTTCAAAGAGGATGATTTTGAAGTTGCTGATCTATGTTTTCTTCTATTTTGTGAGTTGGTTTCATAACAAACTCCTATGAATGAGAACAAATAGAGAAGCTAGAGGGAGAGATTATAAGGCACAAGTGGGCCAGGCTGGAAGCCCGAAAACCCATAATATGTATGAAATACATTTTTTGAAAGGTTATGGGTACCATGGATTCTAGGATCCAAATCGTGTAATGACATATGTTTAATATTAGTAACAGATATAGAGATTTGGAGATAGGTCCTCCAAGTTTGGTGCTTATGATATATTCAAGGTTTGGTATAGGTATAAGGGCTTAGCACTTATGGATATGGATGAGGAAACAACTATTGGAGAAGTCCTCCATCTTTGCAAGATTCACCAATTTGTCTATTTTCCATGAGGTGTTTATGCATGCATGGATGAATCAATAGCTAGGTAAATGCACACAGAAGAGTTGGTGTCTCTAGAATAATGATGAATGTATAATTGTTGGTTTTAGGTGAATATGACCATGGTTTCATAGATGTATTAATGAATTTATTGGTAATTGTCGAAGATAGGAGATAGAGACAGAGAGGACCATGATTTGCAGAAGTAGTAGTTGACTCCATAACAACTATGATCGATATTTCTTGCACGCTATAAGGAATCAAATGAAAAATAGTTAAATGAAAAATATCTAATGGTGTGCTACAGGTTCTCCCATGACTCTTACGTTCCTTAAAAGGAAATAAATAAAAATCCATACCTAAGGTACATGTTAATATCTGTGAAGCAATTAAGATGAATGGACAACCACTCACAGAGAGAGACATGTTGGTTGTATGAGGAACTCTTAGCATGGATAGTTTAAGTGAGATTCAATTCTTAGTATGGAGATTCACGCAGGTGCCCATTCTCTAAATTGATTGTGCTACATTTTCATTTCTTGAGTAGTTGAGTGGGAAAAATGCTTAGGATTGCATGCTCAACATCTAATATGGTAGTAGTGGAAAGTATCCAAATGTTGCACTAGTATGGTGAGCCATGCAGTAGTACACTCTGATAGTGTGAATGGAAGAGAGATGGCTGACAGGGAAAACATCGATCACTATGTTTCAATGAAACAAAACACAAGATTGGAGTTGTGTAATGCTCTGCGGAACCATCATTGTTGTTAGAGAGCTTAGTGAAGAGCTTTATTTGAGTGTTGTTGAGAAGAAGCCAAGTGTGTATGTGTAGCAGAGAAGAGGTCGAGAGTGTCTACGCAGAGGAAATATAGGTCAAGAGGGCTTGAGTAGAAGAAGAAGGCCAAGAGCAAAGAGCCTTGTGTGAGTGTATGATGTAGCAAAGTGGACAGAGTGAAAAGAGGGTTGTGCATTATTGGATATTGTTGAAAATAACAACTAGCTATTGTGGAGTGAGCATAGAATAAGGTGTAGAATGGGTTAAGTAGAGGAAAGGTTATAGAGGAAAACAAAGTTGATATCAGGTAGAGTAATTGCACTCTATAGTGAACATTAGTTCTGTTAGAGTGCAGGTTGGATACTGCATACAGGAAGTTGATATATTCCATATTATTGGGCATTTGAGGAAGGCATGGTGGTTAGTGCCTCTTACAAGTTGCTGCTTGGAATAAATATGTGAAGTTTGTGCTTCAAATGGTTCTTCTGGTAATTTTATTAGGTGTCTATAGAAGAAGAATTTGGTGCTTATTGCTAGTGGGTGATACCAAGTAATTAGAGGGATTTGGTGCTTCTTGTGAGTTGTGGATCACAAACATTGATGTAATAAAGTAAATACTCTTATTTACATCAAATAACAAACAAGGTTTGGTGGTTTTTCTCCTGGAAGGGTTTCCACATTAAACCTTTTTGTTAATGTGTATGCTCCTCATGGTGTATGTGTTCATGTGTTGATTTTTTGTTGTTGTTGGATGATATGTTGGTAATGTTGGTATGGATGCTTGCCAATATTGAATGTTAACATAAATTGGCAAAATGTTTAATGTTATCCTTAATACTAATTCACCACCCTTGCCTCAATATTAACATTGTTTGCATCACTTAACAGGTCATACAAGGATTTACATGGTTTTGATCCTAGAAAAATTCAACGCACAATTAAAATTTGGAATATGCCAAGGCTTTAACACAAAGGAAAAGACCCATTAATCCTGTCATTGAAGCCACAATTACAAAATACCTTCAAAATTTATTAGTTTCTCATATTGATTTTCCTATTAAATACTGAGAATGAGCATATAACCTAGTCCTGATTCGAAACAAAGCTATTGATACTCATTTATGTGTGGATTTTCACTATTTAAATAAACTAGGTGTGAAAGTCAATTTCCACTCCCAAATATGCATTTGATTTTGGAACAAGTTACAATATCTCAGATAATATCTCTTCTGGATGGTTTCTCTAGTTGTAACCATATATGCTTCAAGAAAGAAAATAAGTGCCAAACAACATTTATTACACAATGAGGCACCTTTTCCTATGAACACAAGCCCTTTGGGCTTATTGACGTAGGTGCCATGTTTCAAATAGCCATGTAAATAAATTTTGATGACCTCATGGGGAAGATAATCCAATATTATCTCGATGATTTAATTGTGTACCCAAAGTGTCATAGATACCATTTTGATCATCTTATACAAGTATTTTAAAGGTGTAGAAAATACGACATGTCTTTAAACAATGAGAAGTCAAATTTTGGTGTGACCGTAAGGAAACTACATGGGAACATCATTTCTAAAAACGGAGTTAGAATTTAACCAAAAAGAATTAAATTTATTAATGATTTTCCAACCCTAAAACCAAGTAATAAATTCAATCTTTTATGGGCACAATAAATTTTGTTTGCATGTTTATTTGTTATTTCCACAAAATTGTCAAACCCATCAATAATTTTTTGAAACAAGATAAAACCTTTCAATAGGATGACACATCCCAAAAATACTTTGGGGTCGTCAAGTAGGGCATAAGTTCAACCACCATCTTGGTAGAACCAAACTTTTCCAACTATTTTATCATATATAACAATGCAATAAAAGAGGTTATTTTCAGCATCCTTTTGTACAAAAATGATAAAGGTTAAGAACATCCTATAGCTTTCATGACTAATATTGTTTGACGATGAGTTGAAATACTCTTGAATAAATAAGGAAACTTTTTCTCTCAGCAAAGTTACATAAAAAATCCAACACTATATCCTTGGAAAGCACCAAGAGGTAAGAGTCTCGTTACGTACTTTGGACTCTTTTCTTTCTCAAAAGTTATTGTCTATAAAGTTAGGTCCTACAACAAAATATTATGAAAGATAGTGGAATTTATTGATGTAAGGGTAGATGAATAATTTATACAAACAACAACGACTCAAAGAAATGAAGAATCACATGGGACATCAAGCATAGATCTAGAAACATAAGAATAAGAAGAGAAAGAAAAAGAAGAAGAAATGGAACCTTAACAACACAAAACTCCATCTAGGTTTGTGCAAAAATGTCATCTTGAAAATATAAAACTTAGAAACAGTGAATTAGTAGACCATAATAAAAGGAAACTAATCAACACCCTTGGAAATATTGAAGACATTTAGCCTGGAATATTTTGCAGTTGTTTGCACACCTACGGTCATAGGGTGCAAGTTGAGTAAGGAGGATGAATCCCTTGATGAAAAACAAACTATATATAGATATATGGTTGGAATCCTATTATATCTACTAGCATCAAGCCCTACTATAATGCTAGCTATAAGGTTGTGTTGTAGCGGCTACAACACCCTGCAAAATTTTGGCTTGCATCTAATTTATGAGCCTTCCTTGGGTTTTTCCTTTATGTTTGTAAGCCCTCGAACTCATCCCACAAGCTTATGTCCAGTCTTTCCACCATCCTCGCTTGACTATTCATTAGACATATTTTACTATGTTGGTCACAATGTCATGCTTGAGGTCATGTTCTAGTTATGTTCCCAATCTTTCTTTATCTGTACAAGTTGTATTCGCTATGTAAGCAACTATCGCACTCACACACGAAGTTGTATGCAAAGTTGTGCAAGTGTCATCATAGTCGTTCAATGCTCTATCTCAAGTGTCACATTTTTCGCTCACACCCATTACTTAGTCACATTGAGCATATGTTGTCTTGATTGTTCAAGGTGTCTTGTCATGGAGTCATTTTCAGTGTGTGATTGCAAGGTCATGCATGCACGAGTTCACTCATTCACACACTTAGTCATTTTTCCAAAGTACTGTCGACCAGACCACCCTCCACTAGTCGAATCTCCATTGTGCTACAATGTGCAGTCTCAGCCCTTAGTAATCATGTATTTATGCCCAGAATTGCATAGAGCTTGAGGTTCCCTCCTATGCATTTTGCACTCCACAATCCTGGAATCAACTTGGCTGATTGTCACCCAGAACAATGAAGATGTTTCTCAACAAGCCATCTCAATCTACGCTAACCACAAGCAAATCTATCAATCTTCTCACTAGTCAATCATAGAGTTTGACCAAGCAATGACCTCGGGCTTCATTCATCCAAAGAATTGCGCAGAATTTGCCAGCATGCTCACCTTCGCTGCCTGAAGAAATAACACATACATGAAGGACAGGCACCCACTTCCTGTCACTGCACTATCCCTGAAATTTGTGCACTTCTATCAGCTAGTCCCCTTGTCATTCAACCTGCTTCTCCTCCTGAAAACTGCGTAGTTTTCATGGATTTTCCTCTGGCAACCCGACACCCAACTCAGCCCAGAAACTGCACATACATGTCATGCAAACCAACCTCCTAGTTATGCATAATTTTGGCCAAAAACCTCCCGCAACCCGCTGCTAACCTCCACCGAGAATCTGCGCAAATTTCACTGCCAATATCTTCCCTCCTGCGTGCACTCCCTCTGTAGAAAATTTGTACAGTTCTTCCCTCTAACTAAGCTAGATCCCACAGATGGTCATTACTATTCTAGACTACTCATCCTAGCCTCCGAGTGACCTCTGTGCTATTTTCCTTGACAATGCCCTAGAGCCTGCGTCCTGGTTTGAAATGTGATCTCCGCAGTTTCAGAGCCTTGTCCTCTCTCCTGGTCACGTGCACCTAAAAAAAAAAGATAATGCATCATGGTATATTAGAATATTTTGGGATTTGATGTCATCTCATCGTGAGTGATTATAGATACAGGTACATGGATGAGACATGGCACGATGACAAACATAATGAAGAAGGGGAGCATGCTAGAAGACTTGTTCGTGAATCAATGAACACATGAAGCATGCCAAGTACCAGCGAAGGAGATACACGCACATGCAACATCAAGAAAACACCAATACCATCGAAGACTCTACACACCTTGCCATGTGGAGGTGAAGCTAGAATACACCAAGAGCACACTCATCACTCAAAACCATTGTAGCTCGACATGGACAACACCATTAGCATGAACATACCAACACAATCGTGTTGAGTCATGATATGAGTCATATTTTCCACATCACTACTGTGGGCCATACTGTTGTAATCAATATAATGTAACGTGGAAGTCAAAGAGACCCACATGTAAAATTAAAGATTCACGTAAGTCAAATAGTCATGAGGGAATTTGAATAGTCACAAGGGTTAGTTTCACCCTTGGCTATATATACCCCTCATTTGTAAATGCAAAGGAATTTTCACCTTGGCTCTTCCCATATAGCCTTGAGAGTGTGTCATCTTTTCCTTGACGATTGAGGAATGGCTCAAACACCCTGCTATCAAGGTTAGTGATGCATGGTGTATCGATGTGTCTTGGAAATTTTTCTCAATTTAGAAACTTGATAACAAGCTAGCAGATTTTCACACATGTATTGTATTCATTTGTAAGACTATTCTTTGGAAGCTTGTAATGCATGTTGCTTTAACCTGTATTAAGATAGTTGAACTATTTCGGTTGTTTTAGTACATATGCTATTAGAAATGTGTGTTATCAATTCTTAATGTTGTCTTTCCCATGTGGACTATTCCACGAGACACTAGATAGATTCATTCTCATAAAATTGTTATAATGGTCGTCGCACTCATATGGAATATTACACTGGTCGTCGCACTCATATGGAATATTACACTGGGTGTTATACATGTTATCTGTTCACAATGTGTTCATGACTGCCGCATCTGTGTGGAATACTCTGAAATTTTCCAGTCATTCCCATGTGGAACCTAATTAATGCCATTCTCCACAAAACCCATGTTCCAATCCATGTTCCAATTTTTTTAAGTTCACTATCATTTGTCCAGAATTTGTGCATAAATTTCATTGTGCAAAAATAACCATGAGATTTTGATCCAAGTCTATCACACAGCTGTAAAATGCTTGTGTAGTTTAGGATACAACTCATCAAAGCCAATGGACCCCCCTACGTCTTCTTGAAAGGTTGTATAAAGTCTCGGTTCATTGAAAATAGCCAGCTTAGTCATGTCGTTCATCCTCCATGCTATACATCTGGATTTGTATGGTGATCTTTGAAAACAGAAGTACATAACATATTCCATTTTCCCGTGATAACTTTAATCTACCCATTAACAATTTTAATCACTTCCGCCTCAATCCATACTTGCTCTCCATCAATTGAACTCATATGGGTATAGTAAATTAACAAGGCATCAAATCTCTAAAAACTTGGTGTTTGACAGAAGTGTATTTAATTATAGCTAACGTCTGAGGATTAGCACATTTGTGGGCCCTTCCACTTGATAGTTGTGAGTTAGGGCTTGTATATAGAACTCATGGCAGTTTTTTGACTCCAGAAAATAAAATGGAGATGCTTTGTCATTAATTCGAAATTTCAAAATAAATAAACAATACCAGCTATCCCGTTGATTATTCAATTGATAAATTGAATCTAGAATTGACCACGATCTGGCGTTCATGAAACTCATCGCAGAACTAGATTCGATTTTCTACATTTGCAATGGCACTTGGGAACATTCGTATAAACCTGTGATTTGTACATGAAAATATACACTTGTAAATGATTTGCCAAATAATTTCAAAGAACAAACAAGACTCCTTCTCCCGGTTGGCTTAACACTTAATCAACCCTTATACAGGTAGCCTGAGGCACGAGTTTACGTGACTGCTCAACCATTCAATTACAAGCAGTAATGTACTGTGAATACAACCTTATCTGATTGTGCACTACTCAGCATTTTATCCAGCAACAAATCGATATCATGCAGTAGCTAGTATGGGCTGACCTAAAAGATTTGTTAGAAGATTGTCATTGCGAATGTAGTAAGGATCCATGTAGATTCGATCCCCTCCAAAAAATTATGCACATCGGAAATATTCTCTCTAGTTGAGGGGGGATTTCTAACCTCTTCTCAACATATTCCGCAATCAGATCTGGAGTTACTGCCACTTTAATTCCTTCATATAGAGCTAGTGATCGACAGGAATGCAGTCATTCATGATCATACAGATTGAACAAGCTTACGAAAACGTTCAACCTTTTCCCTCTAGCACCATTGTTTCCATGACCAAGCGAATGGATACACCAACACTGAAACAATTCTATATACATCTCCTTCCCACCATTGATATGCCGCCAAACATTTAATCTCATCAATAGATCTGTTGAAAGCACCTTCATACACAAGCTACGTAATTTGATCAATTGGTGAGTGAGGTAGGTGCTATGGTTGCCAAATCTTATTTAGACCCATAAGATAAATCCTGTGAACATATGATTCCACAATATAAACCATGAAAAACTATAATTTCCACACAACGCATAAGGATCTAATGCCACCTTAAACCCTGCTTTAAAAATTAACGTCTACGCTGTCCTGAAACAACTAATGGATTTTGGAGGGGGTCGATTATAGTAAGTTGTTTTGCACCTACTGGACCTAAATGCTCCAAATCATGCCACGTGATCACAAATGGTTTTTGTCAAAACATGACTTCGGACCCGCCTAGCTGTTAAAGCTTGAATGATCTTGGGGGTTCCGAAATGAAATGAAAACTATTAATTTCGTAGTGACAATCTCCACCACTAAAAAATGCCTGAACCTTAACCTTGCCCTTCCTTATCTCAAGGCACGTTTTTTATGTGTCTTTGACTTATCCATTTCCATTTCATCACAAAGGAAAAATACCTTAAAGGCTCCTCCCGTGCTTTGGTGTAAAACTTAGAAATTGGGTGACAAGCCCAACAAATTTCTTTTCCAAATAAATTGTAATTTTATATAAAAATAATTCTCATAAAACTATAATTTTATATTTTTAATAAAATTATGTATTTAAAATATTCAAAATTATTTAAAATTAGTCAATAAACCATGTTTCCGTGAAATTTTATATATGCCCAAAGATATTTAGCGAAATTTTATATATGCCCAAAGATATTTAGCTGATAGGTAAACAAGATAAAATTTAAAAATTTCTAATTTTCTGGGGGTCGAAAAAAGTTACAACATCACTTCCAATTGGGTTCTGCATCCCCTTGTGGGATGCAAAGAACTAGTAGACCAACTTCCTTAAGTGTTGGGCATGGATTCATACCGTAAAACTATAACTTGATGCTGCAATATGCTATAATCAAACTGATACTCTCATCTAAACACTTCAATCCTTATCTGTAACTTTCAACCTAAAATTTCACCACTGTAATGAGTTACGTGAATGCATTCTTTGTCCATTGGTGACTATTCGCAACAGAAAGAATATAAACAAATAAAGAAGATTTCACCTAAACTCCAAACACTATTGCTTGAAAATAATTACTCAATCACTGCCTAACAACTTGCTTAAAATGAAACAATCTTCATGCTACAAATTGTTAGACAAGGAATCACACCATAAAACCATCAATCCTCATGGATCAATCCTGTCAATTGAATAACCTGCTATTGCACACTAAAAACCTGCAACTATGAAATACAACCATATACATGTACTAATTCATATACTCTTTCCCACTGAAATTTGAAGATGAAATTTTCTAACGAATAAAACTATAAATTGATTTATCGTATACTATTCAAATCACACCACTCAATTCCACACACATCTATTAACTGAACTAAAAAGCTTTACACAGTTAGGTGCAATCTTCTTTCCAATGTAACCAAGTGAGGAGTGGATTTATTAACAAACCATGTTTCTAGTAGCTGAAAATCTGGAATATATGTACAATATAAACATCAAATCCCATAGTAAACTTATACTCATAGGTGAAATTTAACAGTTGCATCCTAGGTTGACATCTTAGAGTTATGATCATGGGTGAGAGAAAAAGAGATATAATGTTGATTGCAACTATCAATGAACCTTGCATAGTAGTAAAGGCAGCTGAAATCTTGAAATAGTGGGATAGGCAATCTAGTGAAATCACCATATAAAAAAGTGGAGTCGCCAGGTGAAAGAAATGCAACCAAAATAAATTTCTACTCCTTGTTCACCAGCAAGGAATAGATATAATCTTTATCATTCTCCACGGAAATATATCTTTATTACTTCACTCCCTGGCAACGACACCAAATGTTGTACTTGTTTACTGTAGGTATTCCTACGCTGCAAAAACTATGCCAAAAAACCAACTCAACTAGCCTTTAGGTTCAAGCTAGCCCTTGAACCAGAGGGGACACCCTCAGTTGTTAGAGGACCTTTTTAACGTTTTTCATTGTTATTGAACATCATCCTATGAAACACAATGGCTAGATTTATGACTTAGTTTGGGTGGTTGCTGATGATTGCACAATCCCCATTCACGAATAAATACTCGTCTTACAGAAGCCTTCCTCAAAGTGTCAGCTTCGAGCCTGAGAGAATAACATGATTTATAAAGAATTTAATAGAAGAATATAAGGATATTCCTGGTAATTAAGTAGTCAACTTGAATACTTAATCAACCAGGCATATTTGGATGAGCGAAGAATACTTCTACAACCCAACAAAACACATTGTAGAGGATGAAAGCAGGAAATAATTAGTAAATATGTAGAGGAGTTATCTATATGACACATAGTCCAATAAATTTATCTCTTTAAATGATTATATTTTTTTAGGGGATTTTAGAGAGAGTGATACCCAATCTATCCTTACCCAAAATGTTCTATGCAAACTTGAACATGTGTTGAAAGAGAGTATGAAAGTACTGGAGAAACAAAAAGAAACACAAGTTTTGCCATAAACTGGACCGGGGAGGATTTGACTAGGAATTATGTAATAAAAGTTTTACAAATCTAAGAGGTTCTTGGCATCAAAAGGCAACCCTCTTATATTTAAATTCAAACAATATATAGAAATTACAAACTCATAGTTTTTACTAGCTTTCGGGAAAAAATATTAACAATGCACTAAAAATAAAATCTAATTTATAACAAAATTTCTAGAAATAAAATCAAATAAAACTAAATATATGACATTGATTGCAAAATAATTTGGAAATGTTGGAGTTTTCGATGCCAAATTCTCTTCTAATCCAGAATTATCCCTTTTGATATGCTGATCTTTCGCCTAATGATCTGAATCTGTTTCCTTAAAATTTTCTAACTGTTAGTGAATCAAGGCAATGCACTTTTCACTGTGATTTTGTGCCTAGGAAGTTTTGTCACTTTTGTCCACAAGATCTCTTGTATTTGGAATAAACTTCGAATATTATAGTTATCAAATATCCTATCCCCAAATTTGGGATATATTATTAATATATTATCTGATAAAATTCCTTCAAATTTGCAATTGAAATCGTCCTTCTATTGGTGCTCTGTGACATATGTAACTGATATTCAACTAAAGCTTGAGGAAACTGAAAAAGATCAATCTCTTTCCTTGCTAATTATCCTTGAACCCTACAAGTTTGAATTTTGACTTTCATCCCATCGTCAACCATTTGAAAATATTATAATTTCAAAGTTCCCTGCCTTCAAATCTTGGGATCTAAAATAAATGATGTGGGATCTAAAATAAATGATGTGTTTGTTTAACCACTGATTATAGAATTTTGAATGTTTTGATTGGTAAAACCTAGTAATATTGTGATTTCTAGAAGAAAAACAATATACCCAAAGCCTCTTTATGAAATTGTTTCAAATGTCCTCAAACATGTCTCTTACACGGAATCATTGAAGGCTGCTGCCAATTGTTTTTAATTACATCTGATAATCTCATATCTATAGAGAAAATGTCTTATCTCTAGGTGGATGCTTAATATGTCATTTGAAACCTAAGTTTACATGACATATGTTTTCTCTGCAACCTTTGAGAACTCTTTCATTCCCTTAATATCTTTAAATACCTTTTCCATTTGTCACATATAGTCTGTTATTGTGTATCCTCAGCTCTCTGCATGGATTGGAACCGAGTGGAAAAAAAGTCAGAGCCTTTTAACAAACTGCAAAGTTATTTTCTTTCCAGTTTGCATGACCATTACAGCTTTTGGTAGAGTAATACCAATTGTCTGCGACAGAATTGGTCATGGTCCATCCCCATAAAGAACTAGAAAGCCAAGTTTTTGAGTAGTTTTTTGTAACTGTAGGATCCAAGTGAAAATCTAAATAAGGCATGCCCGTCAAATCTCCATATAAAGCAACACCTAAGGGAGTAGAAAAAGATTTGGCAAGTACATGGCACATTTTTCCAAATCTAAAAAAGAAAATTGGTTCACTGACATTGAAATTCCTTAATTCTATTTGTGAGTGTATTTTTTTCCTCAAACCTGGAACCAATTGCCCCTGTTATCAAAATATTTCAAATGCATCATACAATCCCGAATTTGTCCCTGTTTTTCAAGTGCATTTCCTCCATCACGAAATATGGATGTATACCTATCAAAGATCTGTGGAAATACCCCAAAAAGCTAAAAAAATATGCCTATAATTCACATGTTAAACCTAGTTAACACCATTCTGCACAAAACCCATGTTCCACAATTTTTAAATTCAACATCGTTTGTTCAAAATCTATGCGTGAAGTTCACTATGCGAAAATTACCATGAAATTTTGACCCAAACCTATGACACAACTGTAGAATCTTTGTGCAGTTTGGATGCAACTCATCAAAGCCAGCAGAACCACCTATGGCTTCTTGAAAGTTGTATAATATCTTGATTCATTTAAAATAACTAGCTTATTCATGTCGTTCATCCTCCATGCTTGTTATCTAGATTTGTAGGGTGATCTTTGAAAATGGAATTACATAACATATTTCATTTTCATGTGATAATTTTAATCTACCCATTAACAATTTCAATCACTTCAGCCTCAATCCATACTTGTGCTCAATCAATTGAAATCATATGGGTATAGTAAATTAACAACACATTAAATCTTTGAACACTTGGTATTTGACAAATGTGTATTTAATTGCAGCTAACGTCTGAGGATGAGCACATTTACCGGCCGTTCCACTTGAGAGTTGTGAGTTAGGGTTTGTATATAGAACTCATCACCATTTTTGGACTCTAGAAATTAAAGCAGAGATGCTTTGTCATTAATTTAAAATTTCAAAGTAAAGAAACAATGCCAGCTATCCCGTTGAGTATTCAATTCATAAAATGAATTTAGAATTAACCTCCATCTTGCATTCATGAAACTCATCACACAACTAGATTCAATTTTCTACATTCGCAATGGCACTTTGGAACATGCAAATAGAACTACGTTTTGTACCTGAAAATCTTCACTTGCAAATGATTTACCAAATAAGTTCAAAAAACAAATCCGAGTCCTTCTCCTGGTTGGCTTAATGCTTAATCGACCCTTATACAGGTAGTTGGAGGCACGAGTTTGCGTGACTTCTCAACCATTGAATTACAGGTAGTAATGTACTACGAATACAACCTTGCCTGATTGTGCACTACTTAGAATTTTATCTAGCAACAAATCGATATCATACACTACCTAATATGGGCTGACTTAGAAGATCTGTCAAAATATTATCATTTTGAATGTAGTAAGGATCCATATAGCTTCCATCCCCTCCAAAAATAATGCACATTGAAAATCTTTGTTTTAGATGAGTGGGGAGGTCTAACCGCTTCCCAACATATGCCACAATCAAATCTGGAGTTACTTCCACTTTAGTTCCTTTATATAGAGCCAGTGATCGGTAGGAACTCAATCATGCATGATCATACAGATCAAACAAACTTACGAAAATGTTGAACCTTTTTCCTTTGATGCCATTGTTTCCATGACCAAGAGAATGGATACACCAACAATGATATAATTCTATATACAACTCCTTACCACCATTTATATGCCACCAAATAGTTAATCTCATTAACAGATCTGTAGAAATCATCTTCATAGACAAGCTTCATAATTTGATCAGGTGGTGAGTGAGGCAGCTGCTATGGTTCCCAAAACTTATTTACAGCCGTAAAATACATCCTGTGAACATATCATTCCACAATATGAACAACGAAAAACTATAATTCTCACACAACACATAAGGGTCTAATGCCACCTTAAAACCTGCTTTACAGATTAACCTCTACGCTATCCTCAAACCACCAACAGATTTCGGAGGGGGTTGATTATGGTAAGTGGTTTTGTACCTGGGGGATCGAAATGCTCCAATTGATGCCACATGATCACAAATGGTTTTTGTCAAAACAAGACTTCGAACGCCCCTAACCGTTAAATCTCAGATGACCTTGAGTGGTCCGAAATGAAATGAAAACTGTTGATTTTGTAGTGACAATCTCCATAGCTAAAAACTGCCTGAACGTTAACCTTGCCCTTCCTTATCTCAAGGCACGTTTTTTTATATTTTTCTTTGAATTATCCATTTCATCACAAAGGAAAAATACCTTTAAGGCTCCTCCCATGCTTTTATGTCAAACTTAGAAATTGGGTGACAAGCCCAACAATATTATTTTTCAAATAATTTGTAATTCTAAATAAAAAATAATTCTAATAAAAATAAAATTTTATATTTTTAATAAAATTACATATTTAAAATATTCAAAATTATTTAAAATTAGCCGAGCAACCATGTTTCCATGAATTTTTATATATGTCCAAAGATATTTAGCTGACAGGTAAACTGGATAAAATTTAAAAATTTGTAATTTTCCAGGGGTCAAAAAAAGTTACAACATCGGCTCCAAATGGGGTCTACTTCCCCTTGTGGGATGCAGAGAACTAGTAGGCCAACTACCTTAAGTGTTGGGCATGGAGTCATACCGTAAACCTATAACTTGTTGCTGCAATTTGTGATAATCAAATTGATACTCCCATGTAAAACACCGCAATCCTTATCTGTTACTTTCAACTTAAAATTTGACCACTCTAACCACTCCCATGTAAAACACTGCAATCCTTATCTGTTACTTTCAACTTAAAATTTGACCATTGTAACCAGTTACCTCAATGCATCCTCTATCCATTGTTGACTATTCGCAATAGAAAGAATATAAACAATAAAAAAAAACATGAAAACTCCAAACACTATTTCTAGAAAATAACTACTCACTCACTCCCTAATAGCTTGCTTAAAATGAACAATCCTCATGCTGCAAATTGTTAGACATGGAGTCATACTATAAAACTATCAACCATTCATATTCCATAATATAAAAATATAACCAATCCTCATGGATCAATCCTGTCATTTGAATAGCCTTCTACTGCACACTAAAAACCTACAATAGTAAAATGCAATCATATGCCTATACTAATCTGGATACTCTTTCCCACTGAAATTTGAAGACGAAATTCTCTAAAGAATAAAAATATAAATTTATTTATCGTATATTGTTCAAATCACACCACTCAATCCCACACACCTCTATTTAACTGAACTGAAAAGCTTTACACTGTTAGGTGTAATCTTCTTTCCAATGTAACTAAGTGAGGAGTGGGTTTATTGACAAACCATGTTGTGAGTAGCTAAAAAACTGGAATATATGTACAACATAAACATAAAATCCCATAGGAAACTTATACTCAAAGGTGAAATTTAACAGTTGCATCCTCTATCGACATCTTAGAGTTATGATCATGGATGAGAGGAAAAGAGATATACTGCTGATTGCAACTATCAATGAACCTTACATAGCAGTAAAGGTAGCTGAAATCTTGAAATAGTGGGAACGACAATCCAGTGGAATTGCCATATGACAAAGTGTAGTCGTTAAGTGAAAGAAATGCAACCAACAATAAATTCCTACTCCTTGTTCCCCAGCAATGATAGATCTAATATTTATTGTTCTCCAGGGAAAGATACCTTTGTTACTTCACTCCTTGGCAATGACACCAAATGTTGTACTTTTTCCCCATAGGCCGTCCTTTGTTACAAATTTTATGCTAGGAAACCAACTCAAACAGCCTTTAGGTTCATGCTATCCCTTAAACTAGAGGGGGCCCCCTCAAGTGTGACGATGCCTTGCTTAACACTGTTCACTATCACTAAACAATAGCCTATGAATCACACAGGCCAGACTTATGATTAAGTTTGGTTGGTGGATGATGATTGCATAATCCCCAATAATGAGTAAATACTCATCTTACAGAGGCCTTCCTCAAAGTGTCAGCTTCCATCCTAATAGAATAACACGATTTATAAATAATTTTACAAAACAATATAAGGATATTCCTGGTAATTAAGCAATCAAGCAATCAAACTGAATACTTAATCAATTAGGGAGATTTGGATGTGGGTAGAAAATATCTACAGCCCAACAAAACACATTGCAGAGGATGACAGAAGGAAATAATTAGTAAATACGTAGGAGCTATATCAGAAAAATAGTACAATAAACTGATCTCTTTAAATGATTATAATTTTGTAGGGGATTTTAGAAATATTGATACTTGATCTATTCTTACCAAGAATCTTCTTTGAAAACTTGAACATGTGCAGAAAGAGAATATGAAAGTACTCGAAAAACAACAAGAAACACAAGTTCTGCCATAAAGTGGAGCCAAAAGGCTTTGATTAGGGAATTTTAAACAAAACTTTTACAAATATAACAAGTTCTTGGCATCAAAATCCAACCCTCTTACATTGAAATTGAAAAAATAAATACAAATCACAAACTAGTAGTTATTACTAGATTTATGGAAAAAATATTAAGAATGTACTAAAAATAAAATCTAATTTATTACAAACTTTCTAGAAATAAAATAAAATAAAATTAAGTATAAGACATCTATTGCAAAATTATTTGGAAATTTTGGAGTTTTTGATGCCAAATGCTCTTTCTATATGGAATTATCCCTTTTGATATGCTAATCTTTTGCCTGAAGATCTGAACATGTTTCCTTAACAATCAGTGAATCAAGGCAATGCACTTTTTACTGTGATTTTGTGCCTAGGAAATTCTGTCAGTTTGGTCCACAATATCTATTGTATTTGGAATAATCTTTGAATACTATAGTTATCAAATATCCTACCCCCAAATCCGGGATATATTATTATCTGATAAAATTCCTTCAAATTTGTAATTGAAATCGTCCTTCTATTGGTGCTCTGTGACATATGTAACTAATATTCAACCAAATCTTGAGAAAACTAAAAAAGATCGATCTCTTTCCTAGCTAATTATATTTGAACCCTACAAGTTTGAATTTTGACTTTCATCTCATCACCAACCATTTTAAAATATTATAATTTGAAAGTGCCCTCCCATCAAATCTTGGGATCTGGAATAAATTATGTGTTTGTTCAACCATTGATTATAGAATTTTGAATGTTTTGATTGGTACAACCTAGTAATCCTATGATTTCTAGAAGAAAAAGATATACCCAAAGCCTCTTTATCAAATTGTTTCAAATTTCATCAAACATGTCTCTTACAAGAAATCATCGAAGGTTGCTATCAATTATTTTTAATTATGGTATCTTATAATCTCATATCTATAGAGAAAATGTCTTGATCTATAAGTGGATTATTAATATGTCATTTGAAACCTAAGTTTACATGACATATCTTTTCTCTACAACCCTTAAGAACTCTTTTATTCCCTTAAGATATTTAAATACCTTTTCCATTTGTCACATATGGGTAGTTTTGTTTTGTGTATCCTCAGCTCTCTGCATGGATTGGAACTGAGGGGAAAGCAAGTCTAAGCCTTTCTACAAACTGCAAAGTTATTTTCTTTCTAGTGTACATGACCATTACAACTTTTGGTAAGAGTAATGGCAACTGTCTACAACACAATTGGTCATGATCCATCCCCATAATGAACTAGAAAGCCAAGTTTTCAAGTATTTTTTGTAACTATAGAATCCAAGTCCAAAGCTAAATAACGCATGGTTGTCAAATCTCCGTATAAAGAAGCAACAAAAAGAGTAGACAAAATGTTGGCAAGGACTTGACCCATTTGGCCAAATCTAAGAAATACAACTGGTTCACACATTGAAATTCCTTAATTCTGTGTGTGTGTTTTTTTATTTGACTCAAACCTGGAATTGATTGCCTTAGCTATCACAGAGTTTCCAATGCATCCTAAAATCCCAAATTTGTTGAATTCATCCCTCTTTTCAAGCGCATTTCCTCCATCACGAAATCTGGATGTATACCTTTCAGAGATCTGAGGAAATCTCCCAAAATGACTATATATTTGCCACTAATTCCTACGATGAACCTAACTAATGCCATTTTTTCACAAAACCCATGTTACAAATTTTTTAAATTCACCATCATTTGTCTCGAATTTGTGCCTGAAGTTTACTATGCAAAAATGAGCATGAAATTTTTGTTGGAATGATAATTTCAACCTGCCGGAAGCTGACAGTTGAACAACGACCCATCTTATTTAGAAAACAACCATTGGAGTTTCCCTGCGATGCGATCTGTTCGCATATCGCATTTTTCCCTTGTTTCATTTTTTGTTACCTTTTGTTTTCTGCGATCGCAATCTTCCGATGCGATCAAATCACAGATCGCAAACCTTAAACTTCTGCGTGTTAAGCCCTTTGCTCCTTATCCGCTGATGGAATGGTGCGATATTGTGATAAGCCATGCATTAAATTCCGATAAGATATTTTCAGCTGTGTAATTAATGATATTTACTGCGGTTGGTAAATATAGGTAAGATATTTTTATCATCTTATCATTTTAAAATCAAATATGTTTTTAAACATATAAATGCAATGAACAGCAGTTCCTTTTTCCAAAAAAATGTCAGAAGAGTGAGAGAGAGTTTTGTGATTTCTGAAACGAACAATAGTGCCGAGATGGTGAAATCAGATGCTGGAACTGAAGCATTCCTAATGTAATCCCTCTGAGTAGAGGATGACTATTTTTTAACAGTTTTTTTGTTATGATTAAGATCCTGTATAAAAACAGAGCGTTGTTCTCTGTGCAATTTCCTTTGTGTTTGAAATCAACAGAAATTTCCATCATGGTATCAGAGCTAGTCTAGGCACTCAGTGAGTCAAAAACAAAGTTTGTTTTTCACTGTAGGAGATGTAAGAAGCTTATTGAGCAGATTTTCTCCACCAGAGAAATTTTTTTGCTTGTTTTTTAATTATACAGTCAGTATCTCTTCTTTATTTCTAGAGGTTAAGATGGCAGATGCTGGAACTGGTTTGACAAATTCCCAACTACCACAATTTAATGGGAAAAATCACAGTTATTGGTCCATAACAATGAAAGCATTGTTTGCTTCTCAAGGAATATGGGAGCTGGTTGAAACTGGCTATGCTAAACCAGCATATGCAACAACATTGGCTGCTTTGATAGTAGCAGAAAGAGACCAGTTGAAGAGTGATAGGAAGAAGGATGCCAAATCCCTCTTTTTTGTCTTCCAATCAGTACATGAAAGTATTTTTCCACGGATTTCAGTAGCAACAAAATCCAAGGAGGCATGGGATATTCTCAAACCTGCCTATCAAGGCATGGAGAAGGTGAAGACTACAAAGCTGCAGATGTTGAGGAGAGACTTTGAAACACTCAGCATGAAGGAATCTGATACAATAGATTCATTCTTCACTTAGGTTATTAGGTTGATAACCCAGATAAGATCTCATGGTGAGATTCTTGAAGAAAGAAGGATTGTAGAGAAGATATTGAGATGCTTACCCTCAAGGTTTGAAGCTATTGTGGTAGCGATAGAAGAAACAAAGGATCTCTCACAGTTCACGGTAGATGAACTGAGTGCTTTTCTTATGTCTCATGAACATAGACTGAGTAGAGGAACAGATTCCTCTTTTGAGCAAGCATTCAAGACTTAGATGTCTTTTGGCCAAGGAGAAGGTTGAGGCAGAGCAAATCACAGAGGTCATGGAAGAAGCCAAAACAAAGGCAGAAGTAATCCTGCAAGCACAATCGGAAGGAGCTGCAATCAGAACCAAGATGAAGGTTCAAGCAAACAGCAAGCTCATGGACAAACGTATGACAAATCCCAAGTCCAATGTCATTATTGTAAGAAATATGGGCACTACGCCAATGAATGTAGAAAAGAACAAAATGACATGAATAGTAGGCAGAATGCTAATTTTACAAATGAAGAAGATAAGAATCCAAAGATTGTGCTGTTAACATGTAACATTGTACAAGACAAACAAGAAGATTCTTGGTTCTTAGACTTAGGTTGTAGTAATCACATGACTGGAAATATTGAAATGTTTGCCAATTTGGATGAAAATGTGAAATCTGAGGTAACAACAAGAACTGATAGTAAGATATATGTCAAGGGTAAGGGCAGAGTCAATATCCAAGCAAGAAATGGAGAACCGATGATTGCGCCAGAGGTATACTATGTACCTGGTCTGAAATGTAATATTTTGAGCATTGGATAGCTCATTAACAAAGGTTACAATGTGTTCTTCGAAGATGATATGTGTACAATCAGAGACATACCTCCAAGTAAGAAGATCATTGCACAGGTACAGATGACCAGCAATAGAATGTTTCCTCTCAAACTCAGGGCAGACTTGAAGGAAGGAAGAACTATTGCAGCTGTAACACAAGAAGTCTTTCAGGAACAAGTGAAAGATGAGAATTGGTTGTGGCACTTGAGATGTGGACATCTCAATTTCGGAGGCTTAAATCTGTTGGACAGAAAGGGAATGGTAAAGGCATTTCCATTGATCAAGAAACCAGACAACATTTGTGAAGGTTGCATCTTGGGCAAGCAACACAAAGAAATCTTTCTAGCAGGAAAGAGTTATAAGGGTAGAAGCACCCTTGGAAATTGTTCACTCTGATGTGTGTGGACCGATGCAAATACCATCATTTGCTGGAAATAAATATGTTTTAACCTTCATTGATGATTACACCAGAAAGACATGGGTGTATATGCTGAAACAGAAGAGTGAAGTGTTTGAGAAATTCCGCCACTTCAAAACTCTTGTTGACAAGCAATGTGGGCATTATATCAAAGTGCTTAGAACAGATAGAGGAGGAGAGTACATCTCCAAAGACTTTCTGTGTTTTTGCAGAGAGAGTGGCATACAAAAGCAGTTCACTGCGAGGTATACACCTCAGCAAAACGGTGTTGCCGAAAGGAATAATAGGACCATTCTTGACATGGTCAGAAGTATGCTAAAGGCAAAACTTGCCGCATGAGTATTGGGCAGAAGCTGTCATTTACGCAGTTTACATCTTGAATAGATGCCCAACTAAAGTTGTCATGAACAAAATACCAGAAGAAGCATGGAGTGGTCAAAAGCAAATTGTCACTCACATGAGAGTATTCGGTTGTGTAGCATATGCACATGTACCGAATCAACTAAGCAAGAAGTTTGACAGTAAGGGGGAGAAGTGTGTCTTTATTGGCTATAGTGATGAGTCAAAAGCATACAAACTCTATAATCCATCCACCAAGAAATTGATAGTAAGCAGAGATGTGCAGTTCATTGAAGATGAAGCTTGGGAAGGAAGCTTAGAGAAGACAGTGAATGTGAAGACAATTGTGTCTCACGAAGAAGAAGAGGAAGGGACAACAGCAAATAATCCTTCTTTGGTGGCTCCTCCTCCACCACAACAAGTACAACAAACCACACCACAAGCTGGAATTCGAACAGCCTTGAGAAGTCAAGGAAGTGCTTCTCCAAGCACACCAAGAAGACCAAGATTCAGAAATCTGAATGAGATTTATGAACAAGGAGAGGTAAGTAACAATACCGGTCTAAATTCATTATTCACTTTGTATTGTCATGTTGATGACCCAGTTCATTTTGAAGATGCTTTAAATGAAGATAAATGGATTGAAGCAATGAATGAAGAAACTGGTGCAATTGAGAAGAGTAAAACATGGGAGTTAGTGGACCTCCCTGAAGGCAAAGATGCCATTGGAGTTAAGTGGGTCTATAAGACCAAAAGCAATGCTGAAGGCAAGATTGACAGGCACAAAGCAAGACTTGTTGTGAAAGGCTACAAGCAACAACAAGGCAAAGACTATGATGAAACCTTTGCACCAGTAACAAGGATGGAAACAATCAGAACGGTGTTGTCTATTGCGGCACAACACAAATGGAAGATTTATCAGATGGATGTTAAATCTGCATTCCTGAATGGAGTGTTAAAAGAAGAGGTTTATGTTGAACAACATCCAGGCTATGAAGTTGAAGGCCAAGAACATAAAGTCTGAAAATTGAAGAAGGCTCTTTATGGGCTGAAGCAAGCTCCAAGAGCATGGTACAGTAGAATAGATGCTTATCTGATTGAGAATGGGTTTGATAAGTGTGATGGTGAACCCACACTCTACATAAAAGAGAATGACGGTAAGATTCTTATAGTTGTTTTATATGTAGATGATTTGATTTTTACTAGCAATGATGCTTCTCTCATTCCTAATTTTAAAGAAGTCATGAAAAGTGAATTTGAAATGACTGACTTGGGCTTTTTAAGATATTTTCTTGGAATTGAAGTAGACCAAAGTGAAAATGGTGTTTTCATTTCACAAGTTAAATATGTATAAGCAGTGTTGAAGAGATTTAACATGCAGAACAATAAGGCAGCTGTGACTCCAACTATAATGGGGTTGGAATTGACCAAAGAAGACAGTAGCAAAGATTTTGATCCAAAATTGTACAAGAGCATAGTTGGCAGTGTTATGTACTTAACTGCAACTAGGCCAGACATTATGCATGATGTAAGTTTAATCCCCAGATTTATGGAAAGACCGAAAGAAACTCATTGGTAGGCAGCCAAGAGGATTCTAAGGTATGTGAATGGAATGAAGGGGTTTGGTATTTTATACTCCTCTTCTGAAAGTTTCATGTTGACAGGTTACATTGACAGTGATTGGGCTGGAAGTATTGATGATATGAAAAGCACATCGGGATATGTGTTTTATATGGGATCGGGAGCCATCTCATGGGCTTCCAAGAAGCAACCAGTTGTGTCTTTGTCAACAGCAGAGGCAGAGTATGTGGCAGCAACAGTAGCAGCATGCCAAGCAGTGTGTTTGAGAAGAGTTCTGAGAGATTTGTGTCATGAACAAGAAAAGGGCACAACCATTTACTGTGACAATAGCTCGACAATAGCATTGTCTAAAAACTTTGTTTTTCATTAAAGGAAAAAGCACATAGACACCATATTTCACTTCATACGTGAATTGGTTAACAATGGTGAGATTTTTTTACAACACTGCAGAACAGAGGATCAATTAGTTGACATCTTGACAAAACCATTGGGAAAGAAAAGTTTTGATCATTTCAGGAAATGCCTGGGTATGCAGAAAAACCCAGCAGTTGAATTTAAAGGGGAGTGTTAGAATGATAATTTCAACCTGCCAGAAGCTGACAGTTGAACAACGACCCAGCTTATTCAGAAAATGGCCATTGGAGTTTCCCGGCGATGCGATATGGTCGCATATCGCATTTTTCCCTTGTTTCATTTTTTGTTACCTTTTGTTTTCTGTGATTGCGATCTTGCGATGCGATCAAATCCTGGATCGCAGATCGCAAACATTAAACTTCTGCGCGTTAAGCCCTTTGCTCCTTATCCGCCGATGCGATGGTGCGATACTGTGATAAGCCATGCATTAAATTTCGATAAGATATTTTCAGTCCTTTAATTAATGATATTTATTGCGGTTGGTAAATATAGGTAAGATATTTTTATTATCTTATCATTTTAAAATCAAATATGTTTTTAAACATATAAATGTAATGAACAACAGTTCCTTTTTCCAAAAAATGTTAGAAGAGTGAGAGAGAGTTTTGTGATTTCTGAAACAAACAACAGTGCTGAGATAGTGAAATCAGATGCTGGAACTAAAGCATTCCTGATGTAATCCCTCTGAGTAGAGGAAGACTATTTTGTAACAGTTTTTTTGTTATGATTCAGATCCTGTATAAAAACACAGCGTTGTTCTCTATGCAATTTCCTTTGTGTTTGAAATCAACAGAAATTTTCATCAATTTTTTAGCCAAGTCTATCACACAACTGTAGAATCTTTGTGTAGTTTGTATACAACTCATGAAAGATAGTGAAACCCCCTATGAATTCTTGAAAGGTTGTATAAAATCTTGGTTCATTTAAAATAGCCATCATAGTCATGTCGTTCATCCTCCATGCTTTGCATCTAGATTAGTAGGGTGGTCTTTGAAAATGCAAGTAAATAATGTATTTCCTTTTCCTATGATAATTTTAATATACCCATTATCAATTTCAATCACTTCCACCTCAATCCGTACTTATTCTCAATCAATTAAACTCTTATGGGTATAGTAAATTAACAACACATCAAATATCTGAACACTTGGTGTTTGACATATGTGTATTTAATTGTAGCTAACGTTTGAGAATGAGCACATTTATGGGCCGTTCCACTTGAAAGTTGTGAGGTAGGGTTTGTATACAGAACTCACGGCAATTTTTGGACTCTAGAAAACAAACAAAGATGCTTTGTCATTAATTTCAAATTTCAATGTAAAGAAACAATGCCAACTATCACATTGAATATTCAATTCATAAGATTAATTTAGAACTAACCTTCGTCTGGCATTCATGAAACTCATCATAGAACTAGATTCTATTTTCTACATTCGCAATGGCACTTGGGAACATGAATATAAACTTGTGATTTGTACGTGAAATTTTCACCTGTAAATGATTTCCGAAATAATTTCAAAGAACAAACCTGACTCCTTCTCCCAGTTGGCTTAACGTTTAATCAACCATGATACATGTAGCGTGAGGCATGAGTTTGCATGACTGCTCAAGCATTCAATTACAGGAAGTAATGTACTGTGAATACAACCTTGCCTGATTGTGTGCTACTGAGAATTTTATCTAGAAACAAATCGATATCATAGACTACCTAGTATGGGCTAACCTAGAATATTTGTCAAAAGATCATAAATATTAATGTAGTACGGATCCATGTAGCTTTCATCCCCTCCAAAAATAATTCATATTGGAAAACTTTGTTCTAGATGAGGGGGAAGGTGTGACCGCTTCTCAACATATGCCACAATCAAATCTGGAGTTTTTTCCACTTTAATTCCTTCATATAGAGCTAGTGACCGATAGGAACACAATCATCCATGATCATATGGATCAAACAAAACTAGGAAAACATTAAACCCTTTTTCTCCGATGCCATTGTGTCCATGACCAATAAACTGGGTACACCAACACTAAAACAATGTTATATATAGCTCCTTCCCACCATTGTATGCTGCCAAATAGTTAATCTCATCAACAGATCTATTGAAAGCACCTTCATACACAAGGTGCATAATTTGATCAGGTGGTGAGTGAGGCAGGTGCTATGGTTCCAAAAACTTATTTAGACCCGTAAAATACATCCTGTGAGCATATCATTCCACAATATAAACCACAAAAAACTATAATTCCCACACAACACATAAGGATCTAATGCCACCTTAAACCCTTCTTTGTAGATTAACCTCTACGTTATCCTGAAAACACTAGTGGATTTAAGAGGGGACCGATTATGGTAAGTTGTTTTGCACATGGCGGAATGAAATGCTCCAAATGATGCAACATGATCAGAAATGGGTTTTGTCAAAACAAGAATTCAGACCCCCTAGCTGTTAAAGATCATATGACCTTGGGGGGTCTGAAATGAAATAAGAACTGTTGATTTCATAGTGATAATCTCTGCCACTAAAATCTGCTTGACGTTAACCTTGCCCTTCCTTATCTCAAAGCACGTTTTTTATATTTGTCTTTGACTTATCCATTTCATCATAAAGGAAAAATACATTGAGGGATGTTCCCGTGCTTTGATGTCAAACTTAGAAATTGGGTGACAAGCCCAACAATTTTCCTTTTCAGATAATTTTTAACTTTAAATAAAAATAATTCTAATAAAAATACGATTTTATATTTTTAATACAATTACATATTTAAAATATTCAAAATTATTGGAAATTAGTTGAGAAACCATGTTTCCATGAAATTTTATATATGCCCAAAGATATTTAGCTAACTAGTAAACTGGATGTATTTAAAAATTTGTAATTTTCTGGGGGTTGGAAAAAGTTACAACAATAGTAACTCACACTCCCTCTCACCTATGCACAACTCTGAAATTGGTTACTCCTCACCTCCCAGACGTGAACATGAAATTTTGCATCAACACATCTGCTTGCTCCATCCCATAACTCGTTAGTTTTCCAAAGCAATCAGACTGATCCCAGGAATACAAGATCATCCTTATGCATCAAGGAAGCCAAAGACCACTCCCACAATAGTTGTTCTATCATCAGTCGAAGAAGCAGTTCTTGCCACGCTAGAAGGTCTCGTAAAATCTGTTGAGAACAGAGAGGACCCTCTAGTCTTTCGATGGGGAGAATAAGATACCCTCATGATCTTGGGCTCAGGCTCTGATACAAGAGATGGAGGGGAGGGAAATGAACGAGGTGGCGGTGAACCAATAGACTTAGAGCCGAAACCGTCAAATTCTTAAGAAGAGGAGGAGGATGAAGAAGTAGAAGACATGCTCGACAAAAAATTGGAATGCATGATTTAGGGACCATTGGCTCTCCTTGGTGCTTTGCATAAGATGCCAAAGCATTCGGAGAGGATGTTGACAAAGTATGACCCTCACAGAACAATGAAGGTGGGAGATGACTTGGACAACTTCTACCTGCAACTGCAGACACTCAAGGTACAACATGATGACTTTGTAGGCAGATTGTTTCTATGGAGCTTGGATGGCCTTGTAGAAGTATGGTATCACAGCCTTCCTGCTAATTCAATCCATAGATGGGGTATGTTAAAAATATTTTTTTTGGAAAATTTTGTTGATGATAAGACCCCTGCCATGTTTCTCAAAGAGTTGGGCAGTTTGAAGATGGAGTTAAAAGAGAAAGTGAAATATTTTAATCAAAGGTTTTTTTGCATATTGAAAAATTTTGTAGCAGACAAAAAACCTCATGACTCCTTCTCTGTACACTATTATACGTCTGCACTACCAACCAGTCTTGCGCAATTCGACAAGGGAGATGTGAAACCAGCATTACTAGAGAACTGCGAAGATGCGATCATTGTGGAAAAAGACCTGCATGTAATTACAGTCATCAAGGATGATAAACCAACAAAAGAATCCAAAGATGCAAGCGAGAAGCCCCAGGCTATAGCGAGCAAGCGTAAATAGGATGAAGTAGGTGAAATTTAAACACTTACTCATCTTGTCAAGAAATTGACAATAAAGGTGTCTGAGCTAAAACGATGAATGATCGAGACATATGCAAGCAACCAGCCTCCCGAACAACAGAAGGGGAGCATGTCATCAGGAAACAACCAATTCCTAGCTAAAATTGCGCAAATCTCTAGCTTAGTGTTCCAAACAAAACTGTGCGCGAACAAAGATTGTTTCTCATTCCATGAAGAGCTCCACCTGGAAGGGACTTGTCTAGAATGGAAACGAGTTATAGACTCGGTATGAAGATAATGAGGAAAATGTTGCATCTGATGAGGCACCTAGTACTGCGCATGTGATGAACATGTATCAATTCTCATAAGAAGCACAAAAAACGAACACCGACAAGCAACCCCCAAAGCAAAGTGGTCGATACAATCTCAAAATTCAAGGGGCTCCCCCTATGATTGGGGAGTTGAACAAATGAGTTGAATTATGAGCAAGACTATGTCCATGATCAATAAACTTCAAAACACTCCACTCGACAGTATGAACATGAGTCTAACCCTAGATATGAAGAATATTGTGGAAGATATGAAGAAAACTCGTGCAAACATCTCTTTGTTCTAGTTAACTAAGATCTAGGGTCAGAGGGATATCCTACTTTGCACATTGGGCCAAACATCCACAGACAACACAACCTCTACTAGCAAGGGAGCAAGCACATCTCCTGGTTCATGCACAACTGTGCTCAACATACTCCAAATGGAATAAGAAACTCTGTTTTCCCTCCATTCTTGCTTTCATTTGAAATTTTTAACTGCAATATTCACAATTGTTTGGTTGATTCCAGTGCATCATCCAACATCATTCCACTTTCCATTGCCAAGTGGATCATTGCGCAATGGATCAAGACATATACACACATCATCCAACTAGATCGAACATGTGTACCACCCATTGGTGAACTTCAGGACGTGATCATCTGATTATTTCATGATGACTGAGTTCACCAGTGCATCAACATTGTCATTGTGGACATACCGCAGGCATATGGCTTACTAACCAGTAGAGACTGGTCTAAGAAGCTGAATGGGTAATTTGCTATAGACTAGTCACACTTATGGCTTCCATATGAGGGAAAAAGAAATCAGATCTGGGTGTTATCTGAGAGGTACATCAGACACAATGTCACTCCCATCAATGGTGAGAACTATTGGCTTTCGCAGAACTCATGCTCGAAAACTCCCTCTTGGAAACACAACTGCGGTGTTATCATGCACAACCAGCTCCAATCCCACTAGACATTGAGTTGGGTATCCTTCCTTATGCAAGAGATGGAAATGAAACTTGTACCATACATTGTAACACTAGTAGCAGTAGGATTAGTAGTAGGAGTAGTAGTATTAATGGGTCAAGCAGTCTGTGTGCAGATGAGTTGTGGACCATGTATTTTACTGGATCAAAGACACATGATGGATCTCGAGTCCGGTGTGTCTTGATAGAACAAAAGAATAGGAAAAATTTGATCTCAATTCTCTTGTAGTTTGAGTGCATGAACAACACTACTGAATAGGAAGCACTCGTATTGGGCTTGCACAAGGCCATTAGCCTCAACGTTGCTTCGCTCAAAGTGGTAGGTGATTAAAAAATCGTGGTATGATAGGTTTGTAACACCATACGTTGTTTATCACCTCATCTCAAAAGTTACCAAGAAGATTTATGGTGACTAATCTCGAACTTCCAAGCATTCAATATCATTTCTATGCCAGGAATGCGTAATGAAGCTATCGATGCCTTAGAAAATACAACTACTAGGATGTCACTACTTAGGGATAGGTTTACTATTGAATTTTTTTACAGGGCTTCTATCCCTGATAGCATAACTAATCTACTTGTTTTTTATGACGATCAATAGGTACTTCACTTAATGGCCAACGTTGATGTCTTCAAGGACATAACGATTGACGAAGATGAGCACAAGCAGTCTCTATAAGCTGTAGCTGATGAAAAGAAAGGCAACCTCATACCCTTGATTGTGGTACATCTCCATAATCTTTATGACTTGTAGAACCTATTCCAAGGGTCAGGAAAAAACAAAACCCACATTTCCACAATGATGTACGAACAAGTCAACATAGGAGCAGGTCATGATCCAAAGTTCATCAGTCTTAGTATGTGTTGCACACCGTAGGAGCAACATGTTTTTGTCCACTTGTTCAAATAGTATTGGGATGTGTTCGCATGGACATATAATGATCTGAAAACATACAAGACACGAGTAATCTAACATGTGATTCCAATCAAAGAAGGGTTCAATCCATTGCAGTAGAAACTAAGGAAATTACATCCATCACTTGAAGCCCTTATAGAGAAACAACTAACTAAGTTGTTGGAAGCTCAGGTCACTTACAGAGTTCATCATTTTACATGGGTTTCTATTTTAATTTTTGTATGTAAGCAATCCAGGATGTCTGCTTATCCATTTATTTCCAAAACTTGAACCATGCCCTAGACAAAAAAATCACCCCATGCTATCAATGGAACCTATCTTACATGCAATATCTGGAGCAAGAATATTGTCTTTGCTCAGTGGTCTTTTGGGATACGACCAGGTTCTAGTAGTGGAACTGGATAGTTTGAAACTGTTTTAGAAAAATCTTGACCCACACACGTACCCTCTACAATCACTTGAAGGGAGGATTGAAAACCCCCCTGTCAACGACCAATATCTCAAACACTACTTTCAGTAAGTCAAGGCCGCGCCTCACACCATGTACATAATCTATTTACTGCTTGTTTCCTTTTTGCTTTTCTTTATTATTTTTGTTTTGTTTTGTCTTTTCTGCTCAGTATCATGTTATTTTTGGTTTGTCAATAACTCCTGTCCTCTATTGAGTTCTTTCTTTTGAATGAGTATGTGGCTGAGATCGAAAGAGTCTTGTGATAATGCAGCACTTGGCCAGTCCTACATCCATCTTCTCTATGCTTGGTTATAACCTTCGACTGATGAAGTCTTGACAAAAAATATAAGTTTTCCACAAGGGAAACTTGGGTTCAACCATGAACCTGTGTCCACACTCGGAAACCCCATGCCTATAGTCAACCTTCTTCTCTGTGTGTTCAAGCTCATCCAACTAGTAGAAATGGAGAAGGACAAAATCTAAATGAGAAAACCTATGTCAGAGGTCTTACATGCTTCTTTGAAGGAAAAAAACTCTTCTATTCTAAATACGTCATGATCCCTCTTCCGACCCAAAAATAAATAAGCTCCTATGCACAGTCCTCTTTTAAGATACAAAGGCAAAAGAATAGAAAGGCTTCATGTGTAGAGAGGTGAAACATGAAACTCCACCAAGGTATTGGCCAAGCTCACTAGATGATTTGAATTGGATCCATGAAGAATAATAAAAACACCGAGACTGTATCAAATCAGGAAAAAACTTCCAATTCAAGAGCACAGAGTGATCAGGAAGACCTCTTAACAGTGGTAGTTGGCAACCAACGAGGAACGATAAGGATGTTTGTCAAATCACGCTAACTGAGGCCCATGGAGACCGTGCAAGAGGCAAAACTAGCACCTGGGAAGCTCGGATCAGGAAAAGGAGGCAGTTTCTGATGCGCGATTAGCGTTTAGTGCTAATCGTGCATTGCTGGCAAAAAACCCTCAAGAAGGGGAGGCCCCAAGCACTCGGTCACATGAGAGTCGAGAAAACCATGGGGAAAGCGCTAAAGGCTAAAGGCAGGACCCGCGCTCCAAAACCGGTAGTATATCGGGGGCACCCTTGGGCGGTAAGTGGATTTGTAGAAAAACGAGCGATTCCACTCAGCGCCCAATGCATGGCAGGCGGAGGAGAGCGAAAACTGCCACTCATCGCGTGCTAATGCTTGAGCAAGTCAACCGCGCAAAATGAGCGAATGACGTCAGATCTAGGGGCTCGATATCTAATGGAGGGGAACACGCTTAATGAAAAAACCAAATTTGACACGGGATTGAGCCACGATGTAAGGATTTGAGGTCCGATTTGACCGCTAAGGTGGAGGACGAGTCATTTCCTGATGTAACCAAAGAACTGAATCGACAAAGAAAAGCTAGCGCAGTACGTAGGAGGACAAGTGGCCACTCCCTGTGAGCCGTTGATGAAGACGCAGAGATAGGGAACTCCAAGCGAGCAGTAGTGGGCAACCTGATGGGGGACTGAAGAGGAAGTGAGCAATCATGAGCTAGAGTGGCTTTAAATCCATGAACAGAGAACAAAAGACAGAGAGAGAACAAAGAGAGTGGACACCAAGAGGAAGAGACAGAAGAAGAAGAAGACAACGACAGAGAACGAAGAGACGGTAAAGCAAGAAGCAGAAAAATAGAGAGATGAGCTTACCTGTAGCATAAGGCAGCATCGAGCCATCCCTGAGAGGATCTGTCGGGGAACTGAGCACCACATTGGGCTCTTCCCATTAAAGACTAGAGAGGTCAAGAGCTGGTAAGGAAAAGAGTCTGTGCACTCTAGTAGCATGGGGAATCCAAGAACCACCCTGCTAAGCAATTTTGTTTCAAGAGACTCAGTTTGAGCTCCTCATTGTAATTCTCTCCTTTAAAGACACAATTAAATAAGCCACCACTAAAAGCTGGACCGGAGATGTAGCCCTGGAGGATAGGGTGAACTCCTTATTAATTGTTGTATTCTTGTTTTTTCTTACTGTGTTTCTCTGTTGTTTTTTATTTACAGTGTTTGTGTATTTTGCAATATGATCGGTCCATTGCCTAAAATAACATAGAGACACACCAGCGCATGAGTCTGTAATACCTTCATTCATTAATTAATTAACTTGGGTCACTCAAGGGTGATTTTCAGATGAAGTGGTATCAGAGCTCTAGGCTGTAAAGGTTAGACAAGCTTGTGTTGGTTTAGCTGTTGAATGCTCACTAGATCAAAGCTCAAGTTAGGAGAAGGAAAGTTGGTTGAAAGTAATTTTGAAATTGGGAGAGTCTATCCTTAGAATACAATGTTAGAACAAGGTTTTGTAGGACCAGACCTCAATTCATGGATAGTTTCCTAGCCATAAATTCCATGGTAGAAGAAATTTATAGGGAATTTAGAAAGCATAAGGAGGAAGATTCATCAGACTTCAAGCAAGACAAAGGAGAAGATGAGTCCCACTTCCATGACCACTCCAAAGGAGAACGTAAAGTGGAAAGCTTTCTCACACCTCCTAACAGCCCTGAACACAAAAAGAAAGCATCTTTGATCAAACTATGTTAAATTTGATTTACCTATATATGATGGAGAATTGAATGCAAAAAAGTTGAAAAATTGGATTAGACAAATTGATGTTTATTTCGGAGTGCAGAGTATTGATTCCGACAAGAGCTAGATTCAGCTGGAAAGCTTATGCCTAGGAGGCACTGCCTTGGTTTGGTGGGAAGGCAAGACCCAAGCTGATATGAAAAGACATGGTAAGAATATCTCTGTCTGGAGTGAATTTGTTTCTGCAATCAAAAAGCAGTTCTATCCATTGGCCTACATGAAACAAGCCATGATGAGTTGGCAAACTCTTCGACAATTGAAAGGGCAAAGTGTGCAAGGGTACACTCAAGAATTCAGAAAGAGAACATTGATTCTAGGCATCTCACTAGACTCACCAGAAACTCTTTTGAATTACATTGCTGGTCTACACAGCTACATGCGACATACCATCCTCATATTTAATCCCACTAGTATAGATGAGGTATTTGTAGAAGATACTCATCTAGAAGCTAGAGGAAAGAATGGAAATCGAGAAGTTGGGGGAGCATCCCAACCCATTGCAAGAAAGAATAAGGAGAAAATAAAGCAAAAATGGAAAGCAAGGAAGGCTAATACTGCACAGAAGAGAAAAGCTTCATGCACTCACTGTAAAAAGGATGGGCATGATGATGAGCACTATTGGATTCGACATCCAGAGCTGAGACCTAAGAAGTTCGAGGGCAAGAAGAAGAAGACTGCTGCAGCAATTCAGAAAGATTTGGGGTCAGACTCAAGAGATGAAACAACTATTGCAGCCACAGGTATGAAAGGTAAGAATTCTGAGGCATCTACTAGTAATTCTACACAATCTATTATTGATGAAGAAAATGAGAGAAAAAGACATGAGCTTTTCCATATTTGAGTTATTTCCAAACATCAAAATATTGATACTTTGTTGGATAGTGGCTCACAAGTAAATCTAATTTCTGAAGCAATTGTAAATAAATTGGGATTAGCAACTACACCTCACAAGAAACCATACCCATTGGAGGGTTGAATGATAAAGCACAACTACAAGTGACTAGACAGTGCAAACTCAAGTTTTCTTTTGGGTCAGCATTTGTAGATGAGGTTGAGTTAGACATAATTCCTTTGGATATATGTGGAATTATTTTAGGAAGTCCTTACTTATATGATAGAAAAGCTATTTTCTATAGAGCTGAGAACAAGTATCAACTTGTTAAAGATGGAATCAAATACTTTGTAAGAGCTCATAAGCTGAAGAATAATTATACTCTCATAAACTTAGGGCAGATGAAATGAATGATAAATTCATGTAAACAATTCTTACTGATGGTTGTAAAGGAAAAGGAACTTGATAAAACCAATGTATTTGAGGGCTGTAATGCTGAACAACAAGATAACTTAGAAAAGATTGTTTCAGAGTATGATATCTTGTTTCAAGAACCTAAAGGTTTGCCACCCAAAAAGGAAATAGTACATGATATTATTTTGCAGCAAGATGCTCCATTGCCTAACATTGGAATGTACAAGTTGTTTTCTTTAGAGAATGCTAAAATCAAGAAGCAGGTGCAGGAGTTGATCGAGAAAGGGTTCATGATGTACTTAGACCTTTTCTTGATGATTTTGTTATTGTGTATCTGGATCACATTCTGATTTTTAGTAAAACATCAGAAGAACACTTAAAGCATGTTAAGCAAATACTTGATGTTTTGAAAAGATAAAAACTTCATGTTAAACCCTCAAAATGTGAATTTGGAAAACATCTCTAAATTATTTGGGTCATATAGTATGGGGTGGTGAATTGAAAATAGATCCCTCTAAAGTGGCAGTCATTGTAAACTGGCCTAAACCCAAGTCTGCTACAGAAGTGAGAAGCTTCTTAGGGGTAGCAAAGTATTGGGGGAAGTTCATTTCTAACTTTTCCTCAATTGCAGCTCGCTTACATGCTTTGACAGGATTGAACAAGGTGTTTCAGTGGGGAGGCAAATAGCAGAAAGTCTTCGACACCTTGAAAGAAAAGATTAGTACAACACCTGTACTAGCGCTACCTGATCTTCAAAGAAAATTTGAGATCCAAATAGATACCAGTGACTATGCCATGGGATTAGTGTTGACACAACACGGTAAACCCATATGTTATCATTCTGAGACAATTAATTCTGCAGTAGTTAACTTTCTTACATATGATAAAGAATTGTATGCATTAGTTCAGAGTGTGAAAAAGTGGAAACATTACTTAATGGGAAAAGAGACAATAATACATATTGATCATCAACCACTTCAATATCTACACTCCCAAACTAAGTTGCAGCAATCAAGACACTACAGACGGATGGGTTTTCTACAACAGTTTCATTTAGTCATCAAATATAAAAAGAGCATACATAATAAAGTTGCAGACATGTTATCTAGACCCATTAAAAATGCATCTACTATACTTAAGCATAATTCTATGTTACAGGAAAGTTACATGGAAAGATATGCTCAAGACATAGACTTTAAAGATATATATGCAACTTTAAGTCAAGGAAAAAGAGTATAAGAACTCGATTATCATGTAAAGCACGGACTCTTATACCATTATGGGAAGTTATGCATTCCATAAACTGAAAGAGTAAAGATCATTCAAGAAGCACACACTTCTCTGATATCAGGTCACTTTGGGGTAAGTAAAACAATTGCACAGCTGCAAAGATTTTCTTATTGGCCAAAAATGAATGAGACAATTTCTAGATATGTAAGAGGGTGTACTATGTGTTCTAAAAGCAAGCCCAACAATAGAAAACTAGGCTTTTACACTCCATTAGCAGTTCCTTCTCACCCTTGGGAAAGTGTCTCCATGGATTTTGTTGGAGGACTGCCTAAATCTAGGAAAGGTCATGATTATCTATATGTTGTTGTGGATAGGTTCAGCAAAATGTGTATTTTGATACCTTGTAATAAATAGATTATAGCTAAACAAACTGCAAAATTGTTTTAAACATGTATGGGTTCATTTTGGACTACCCACTTCCATTGTCTCTGATCGAGACATCCGATTTGTGGGAAAGGTTTGGTCAAGTCTGTGGGAACTGATGGACACCAAACTGAAGAAGAGCACAACTTTTCATCCACAAACTAATGGCTAGACAAAAGTAGTTATCAGGATAGTGATCTAGTTACTTAGAGGATACTGCAGCAAACATCCTAAGCTTTGGGATGAACAATTGTGTTATGTGCAGCATGCTTACAATAGATAAAAACATTCTTCTACATAGAGATCTCCTTTTGAGACCTGTTTTGGTTTCACACCAAGGTCTCCTTTGGATTTTTTCTTTGGTAAAGATACCACAGTTGATGGACACAATGATGTGGATAAGGCAACTACGTTCATTAAACAAATCCAGGAGATCCGCCAAGTAGTACTGGAAAAGCTAGAGAAGAGCCAAGCCAAATACAAGGCAAGGCATGACAAGCATCGAATGGAGCATAGTTTCCAAGTTGGTGACCAAGTCTAGCTATACATTAGCGAGGATAGGATGTAAGGTGAAGGTAAGAAGTTAAAGCCTATCAGGTATGGACCTTTCAGGATACTTCAAAAGATTGGTGAGAATGCTTTTCACCTTCATCTACCAGCTTACATGCACATCTACTCAGCCGTAAATGCAGATTGCTTGAGATTGTTTGAAACCTGACTGATTGAGGATTCTGAAGAGCAAAGTCAATTGCCTTCTATTGATTACCTGCTACCTAAATATCTTAATTAATTATATGAAGACATAGTTTTAGACAGGAAGGTGGGAACAACACGCAAAGGAGATGTTCAGTACCTCAGAATTGGGCCGAAAGGTTCAAATCCAAGCAATGCAAAGTGGATAGAGATTGGACAAGTGAGACAATTGTACCCTCACTTAGTCGCTGCTTGAAAACCAACTTTTGGTGGTCCAAAAGCTTTTTAAGTGGGAAGGCCATGATCTGAATTGGATCCATGAAGAATAATCAAAACACCATGACTATATCAAATCAGGACAAAACTTTGAATTCAAGAGCACAGAGTGATCAGGAAGACCTTTGAACAGTGATAGTTGGTAGCCAGTGATGAACGACGAAGACCTCGGTCAAAGCGCACTAACCAAGGCCCATGGAGACCACGCAAGAGGCAAAACTAGCACCTCGGAAGCCTGGATCGAGAAAAGGAGGTAGCTTCTGAGGCAGAACCCATCGAGAAGGAGAGGCCCTGAGCGCTCGGTCGCATGAGAGCTGGGAAAACCATGGGGAAAGTGTTAAAGGCTAAAGGCGAGGCCCGTGCTCCAAAACCAGCAGTATATCGAGGGCACCCTTGGGCGGTAAGCGAATTTGGAGAAAAAATAGCGATTTCACTCAGCGCCCGATGCATGGCAGGTGAAGGAGAGAGAAAATTGCTGCTCATCATGCACTAACAGTTGAGCAAGTCAACCACGCGAAATTAACGAATGACGTTGGATCTGGGGGCTCTAGATCTAACAACTGAGAATGTGCTCAATGAAAGAACTAGATTTGATAGGATTTGAGGTCCGATCTGACCACTGAGGTGGCGGACGAGTCATTTCCCAACGTAACTAAAGAACCGAATCGACAAAGAAAAGCTAGCAGTTCATAGGAGGAAAATTGGCCACTCCCTATGAGCCATTGATGAAGACACAGAGATAGGGAACTCCAAGCGAGCAGCAGTAGGTGATTCGACAGGGGATGGAAGAGGAAGCGAGTAGTCATGAGCCAGAGTGGCTTTAAAGCCATGAACAGAGAAGAAAAGATAGAGAGAGAACAGAGAGAGAGGACACCGAGAGGAAGAACTAGAAGAAGAAGAAGATGAAGACAGAGAACGAAGAGACAGTAAAGAAAGAATTAGAAAAATAGATAATCGAGCTGACCCGCAGCATAAGGTAGCATCAAGCCATCCCCGAGAGGATCTGTAAGGGGAACTGAGCACCACATTGGCCTCCTCCCATTAAAGACCAGAGAGGTCAAGAGGTGGTAAGGAAAAGAGTCCGTGCACTCTAGTGTTTTGGGAATCCAAGAACCACCCTACCAAACAATTCTGTTTCAGGAGACTTAGTTTGAGCTCCTCATTGTAATTCTATGCTTTAAAGACACAATAAAAGAAGGCCACCACTGAAAGATGGACTGGAGACGTAGCCCTGGAGGATAGGGTGAACTCCTTATTAATTGTTGTGTTCTTGTTTTTGCTTATTGTGTTTCTCTACTATTTTCTATTTCCAGTGCCTGTGTATTTTGCAATCTGATTGATCCGTCGCCTAAAATAACATAGACACACACTAACACATGATTCTATAATACCTTCATTCATTAATTAATTAAATGAGGTCACTCAAGGGTGATTTTCAAATCACTAGAAATGAAGGAATGCATGTGTTCCTATGTAACTTGATGAGCCCCAAAAATGGGTAACTATATGGGCTCATTCTGCCTATTATTTTCATTTAATCCACCATTCGCCATAGTTTTGTGCATGTTTTTAAATATATTTATGTTAATAGAGTGAATGGAGATAGTCACTTTTCCACATAGTCTAATGAGTTTTTATTGTAGATTTTTGGACATTTTTGGACCAAGACCAGGCATTTATAAGTAGATTGGCAGCCAAACTCGCAGAAACAGGGCTGAGAATTTATAGGAGGGGTGTCTCCTGCATTAAATGACCCCTTCCTCGAGTTCTCCATCAACAGCTCCGAGTACAACAACCCACAAATGATGATTCTAAGGGGCAGCCAAGCAGGTCTAGTGAAGTTGTTATTTTCTACACTTTTAGGCAGCCGAGTTCCTAAAGTTTATGAGGACTGTTGGGAGTCCTCACTTGTATAAATAAGAAGGCTTCAAGCCTTAGTACGTTAGCCATTTCATAGTCTATTTTCGTACTTTAGTGCAGTCTTGTACTCAGCACATTTTCAAGCTCTTTTTGCAGACAGTTTGGTGATGTAGCTATTATTTTTTTATCAATGAAGATGAATCCAACTTTGAACCAGCACTGATATTTCCTGGAGGGATGTAGCTCTTGCGTTTGGGCCTAGCCCAAGTTCCCAACACCTCCTTTGTGTATTTATATGCTTTTTCTTACATTCATGAAATAATTTTTGTTGTTTAGGTTAAATCTTGCTTTGTTAATTAGGTTGCTTTTGATGATTAGAATAGTTGTTCTTACTTCAACGCGATTAGATAGTTTTCCACAATAAGAGAAAGAGATCCAAAAGGGCTACCAAGCATGCCTAGATCTCCTTTCTCCCTCCTTGGGACCATGGTTTGAGATCAAGGCACTCTTGCTGCCACCAAAACATTGTTTTTGCTTTCCAATGAAATTGCTAGTGTGAGATTTCGAGTTGGAGAAGTTGATATTAGTTGTATTTAAATGCTTGGATATGTTCTTACTCATTTACCATGGATTTGTTGTATAAATTCTTGTCCATCAAGTTCTGTTCAACACTTTTCTAGTTTTAGGTCAAAATTAGGTTAAAACACGTAAAACTCTGTTTTTTTAATTCTTGCTTGGGATAGTTTTGAAAAGCAACTATGCGACTCACTTGTAGAACACTCCATCTTATCATTCTCCCATCATAAAACCTGCTCCAGTCCATCTGTTGGTATCATCCCAAGACCCCTTTTTCCTCCTAAAAACATGTCATTTACCCATTCCTTTTCATCATATATTCCTTAGCATCCTTGAAAATTAATTATTAATAGTCTTATAGTTATTAAAATGCATTGGAATTGATTTAGGGATTTTATGTTGAAGAATTAGAAGTTTTTGGTGAAATGGTTACAGGAAGTTCCAACTTCCTGTAATGCGCTCATTGTTTGACATGTGTCACAGCAGCTGGACTAGAGCGAAAGGCATGGATGAAAAATAGAATGTCCAAGGATGGACAAACACCTATCTTACAGCCGGATCGACTCTCCTACATGCGTAGTCAACCCAGGTCAAAGCATGGCACACTGGCGATAAAGGCAGAAACAACAGCTCATCCTATCTTGATTTAGTTTTTGTTCTTTTTTATCAGTTAGGATAGAAACATTTTGAAAAGCTTGATGTAATAAAAGCAGCAACAACCAAAGTCCGAATGTACATTCATTAATGACATGGTTATGTAAATACAGTCAGAGTAATGGATAGAGGTTAATCGTTGTATCGTTCCAAAGACTCTGTTTTGAAACTTAATACTAAGAACCAGTTACAGTTCCGATTTGTGTTTCGTGCATTGATTTGATCTTCAGTCGATTATAGTCCAGTGTACCTCTGGAGTGCGGACGGGCCCTGCACTCAACCGGTATATTGTTCCTTCATTCTATTTGCACTTAGGTTATCGTGTGGTTTGATTTCGATTTCAATAGATATTAAACAGTTTGCACAACAGTTACAATTACTTGGGTTTTGATTTCCATAGTTTTTGACTTCCATTGAATGTATATGGTTTGCGCTTATGGTTCGTTTGTGTTTATGGTAATGCTGGACAATCACCACTGAGATCTGGAAGTGTGTCCTGTAAGGGATTTGATCCCTGTGTGTCTTTTCAAAGCACTGTCATAAACTTTATTTTTATTTCACAATTCATTGATGATCTCTGTATATTTTGATATTGTATAAATGTTAGCGAATGTTGGGTGTTTACTGAACAAGGATTTCATGTGTAATGTCTTTGTAAGAAGATTGAGATCATTGTTACAGTGATACGCAGTGTTTAGTTTCAGTGTGTGATTTGGTAAATGCATTTAATGATAGCATTGTAATCAGGTATATTAGCAGAGTGACCTGAGTGTTTGATGATAGGTGACATATTCCAGTCTTCCGTAAAGAAGCCCTGTGACCTACATCATAACCACTTAGCCAACAATCCTTTATGTCTATATATTTTAGACGCATGCCTCTAAGCTTACGCATCCTGGTCGATATTAAATTTAGTCTAGCCTAGTACCCTAGCTAGAACACTACATTTTGGCACCGTTGCCGGGGAGGCGTACTTAAAGGATTCAAACAAAAAGAAAAAAATTTCAACACACAAAAATAAACAAAAACACAGTTAGAAATCATGTTCATTTATGCCTAGATTTAGAGACAATCAAGGGAGATTTGTAAAAACCCCCCACCATCTAAAAACTAACCCATCATCATCAGGAGCAGACTCTCTAGGGAATACAACACCAGCTGAGGAAGTTATCCAGACATTGGCAGAAAAATTTTACTCAGGACAGAAACTTACTCTTATTGAGAGGGAAACTTTATTCACACATAAATCTTCTACACAAGGAAAAAGTAGTACAGTTACCGAACAATCTTCTTTTCTCCTTTTTCCACCAAGTGACACTGACACAGAGAGACCAATTAGAATGACTGAGGAAGGATCTGGATCAGTACCTCGCCAAGGAGATGAGGAGGAGTCCACCTTTAAGTTCCCTATACAAGAACCACAGGAGGATGAGGAGATCAAAATGAAAAATATACCCCCATCCGTGCTACCCAATTTCTATGGTATGGCTTCAGAGGATCCGGACTCTTTCTTGTTCGAGTTTGACATTGTATGTCGAACTTATGGCTATACAGATGATGCCCATCGGCTTAGATTGTTCCCAGCCACACTAAAGGCATCAACCTTGAGATGGTTCATGGGGCTTGGTGAGCATGCTATAGTTGATTGGGATGGTATGAGGAGAATATTTCTAAGGAAATATCAGCCTTATTGCAGATCCAAAGACTCTAAAGATGATATCTTTAGAATGAGTCAGCAAGAGGATGAAACCTTAGAGGAATATCTAGAACGGTTTGTCTACAACTTACAAAAATCTAAACACCGAACTATGCCTCCTGATCTGGTCCGCACAATATTCTTGAAAGGTATCCGAGAGGAATACATGGATGATCTCAACTTAATGGGCAAAGGTGACATTTATGCCTTACCCTTTGAAGAAATCGCTGAGTTGTGCGAAAAGTACTCAAGGAGTAAAGCTAAAATGGGAAAGAGAGGCCTGTCATTAAGGGTCACAAAATCAGCCTCTGCAAGTGTCACTAGGGCCGAAATAGGGAATCTTTTAGAAGAGTTTAAAACAGATTTGTTAAGCACTCTAGGGAACCAAATTCATACTTTAAAAGCCAAAAAGAAACAAGAAGATGAAGATCATATCATGGCTATTTTCTGCCCAAAGTGCCGAAAGAAGCATGCATTAAAAGATTGCCCTCTAGAGAATATCCAAGTTTGTGCTTTCTGTACTGAACATCATGATATGTTTAACTGTCCTAAAGTTAAAATTTTGCAGAACTGTAATATGGCAGCCAGTAAAGAGATGGAAAACGTGTATTATATGGGCACAAAGCGACCATGGCAGCCAAGGCAAGCACCCCAAGGTATGTTTCCTAATCAAAATCTGCAATTTCCTATGAATGATCAAATGTATGCACAAAACTCATGGAATGTACCCATGCCATGGCAGCATCAAAACCAACCACAAAATCAATGGAGACCGTCTCAACAGTACTCCCAATCTTATAATGCATATCCTCAATCATACCCACCTTACTCACAGCCATATCAACAGTACCAACAGCCATATCCATCACATTCTCAACCATATCAGGAGCATCCTCAGCAAGTTGTCTATCAGCCCCAACCTCCTCAACAAGCACTGCCTGCTCCTCCACCAATAAATGCACCACAGCTGCAATTTCCTGCTAACTCACAACCTCCTAGACCCACTCAAATTCCTGCTCAAACTGTCCCAAATCCGAATAATAGAGAAGAGAGGCCAGCCTATAACGTAGAGGAAGGAACCTCATATTCCACACTGCCTTTGCAAAACATTAATTTGAGGTCTGGTAGGGTGCTCCACAAGGATTCTCCAATAACAGATAAGCAAGAAGAAAACTCAGAAAAGGAAAATGAAATGACAAATCAAACAAAACCAAACAATGATACCAAAGACAAACAGATGCAACCACTGCATCCACCTTTTCCAGACCGATTGGTCCAAGTAAAACCACCACTGTCTATACCACAATTTGATGTCTTAGATGAGCTTAAAAATGTCTACATAAAAATCCCACTGCTGCAAGCTATCAAAGACATTCCTATCTATACCAAAGCCATTAAAGACATGTGCCTCAAGAAGCCTGCTAAGAGAAGACTTGATCCTCAAACCATTCATGTTTTAGGAAATTTAGCAGGCCTTATGACCAATACCATCTCCATGGAGAAGTATGTTGATCCTGGCATTCCCAAAGTGACCACCATCATTAACAACATACGGATTCCAAACACTTTGATAGATCTTGGAGCCGCAATCAATGCCATGACTCTTGAAACCATGAGAACACTCCAGCTCATGAATTTGCAACATACCACGATTGTTCTTGAACTAGCTAATAGATCCAAAGTCATTCCTGAAGGGATTTTGGAAGACATCATTGTCTCACTGGACTCTTGGGAGTATCCAGTGGATTTCCTAGTCCTTCAACCCAAATCCAATTTAGGAGGACACCTTATCATTCTAGGTAGACCATGGTTAGCGACTGCTGATGCATTTGTAGGATGTCGATCAGGAAACATGATCATTTCAAGGGGGACTGAAAGGAAACAACTCACCCTTTATCCATCGGCACAATCACCAGCAGTAACACATAACTTGTGGCTTGATGATAAATTTAATCATAAAGAAGAAGTACAATCTGTTTTTAGCATTGACCAAATCTATGATTTCCAGGAAGACAATAATGATTTGGTAGAATTATTTCTTTCTCAACTTGATATGTCTGAAAATTTGAGAAATGAACAATATCATGCTGCAGATTTACTTCTGGCTCAAAACTTTCACGAAACATGCTCTATCCAGTCATTGCAAACTACATTTCATGACATTTTTCCAGTTCAATCCATCACCAATACACAGAGTCAAATCATAGAGATCAGTCCAGGGAAAACTCTGAACATAGGCAACCACCTAGACTCATCTCAACAAGAGAAATTGATTAAACTCTTGAGAAAATACCAAAAAGCTTTTGCTTGGGACTATACCAACATGCATGGGATTCACCCCGACACATGCACTCACCACATCTATACAGATAGCACCATTAAACCAGTGAGGCAACCACAGAGAATAATGAACCCCATGCTCCAAGATATTGTCAGAGAGGAGTTGCAAAAACTTTTGAGAGTTAATTTTATATATCCTATCTCTGACAGTCAGTGGGTATCCCCATTGGTGATAGTGCCCAAGAAGAATGGTAAGTGGCGCATTTGTGTTGATTACAAACAGTTGAACAAAGCAACGCTCAAAGACTACTTCCCACTGCCATTTATTGATCAAGTGTTAGACACCCTAGCTGGCAAAACATCATTTTCTTTTCTTGATGGTTTCAGTGGCTATAACTAGATCAGGATAGCCTCTGAAGACCAGGACAAAACCACATTCACATGTCCTTGGAGGACCTATGCCTACAATGTTTTGCCATTTGGACTTTGTAACACACCAGCTACATTTCAGCGAGCTGTGTTAGCTATTTTCGCTTATTTAATTCATGATTGTGTTGAAGTCTACATGGATGATTTTTCAGTATATGGCAATTCATTTGAACATGCATTAGAAAATCTTGAAAGAGTTTTGAAAAGATGTATTGAAGCTAACCTGTCCCTCAGTATTGAAAAGTGCTTTATGATGTTAAACGAAGGGATAGTGCTAGGCCACTATATTTCTTTTTAAGGCATCCAGGTTGACCCAGCCAAGATCCAGATCATAGCTGATTTGCCAATCCCACAGAATCAAAGAGAGGTAAGAAGTTTTCTTGGGTATGCAAGCTATTACCGCAGATTTATTGAAAATTTTAGTAAGATAGCCTTACCTTTGTTTAAACTTCTAACCAAAGATGTACTTTTCTCTTGGAATGAGAACTGCCAACAAGCATTCGAACAACTCAAAAAGAAATTATCCACCGCACTAGTCTTGAGAGGGCCTAATTGGAGCCTACCATTTCATATCTTTACAGATGCATCCGACACTACAGTAGGTGCATCCTTAGGCCAAAAAGAGGAATCTTGTACTTATGCCATTTATTTCATTAGTAAAAATCTAACACCTGCAGAGCTCAACTACACAGTTACAGAAAAGGAAACACTTGCCATCATTTATGCTGTGAATAAATTCCGACATTACATAACTGGTTATGAAGTCTTTGTACATACTGATCATTCGGCCATTAGACATTTAATTAACAAACCAATAACCAGTGGCAGAGTTACCAGATGGTTACTATTGTTACAGGAATTTAACATCACAGTCTTAGATAGACCAGGCAAGGAGAACCAGGTGGCATATTTTCTCTCTAGACTACAAAATCCAGGTGAGGTTGTTCCAGTTGAAGATTCTTTTCCAGATGAAAACTTATTTGCAATTTCCATAGTAACTCCTTGGTATGCTGATTTGGCCAATTATTTGTCTACAGGAAGGACACCTCCACACTTTACTGCAAAGGAACGGAAGAGACTAGTCAAACAAAGTGCTAGATATTCATGGCTTAATGGCAACTTATTTTACACTGGTTTTGATATGATAATTAGGAGATGTGTAAGAAATGATGAGGTCATTGATATTTTAAAATCTTGCCATGATGAACCGTGTGGTGGGCATTTTGCAGCGAAGCGGACAGCATTCAAAGTTCTTACTCTTGGGTACTATTGGCCATCCATTTTCAAGGATGCCAAGAAGTATGTAAAGAGTTGTGACAGCTGCCAAAGAATGGGCAGGCCCACAGCTACCGATGAGATGCCCCTTCAGCCCCAAGTTCACTTAGAGCCATTTGAAAAATGGGCTCTAGACTTCATAGGACCCATCAACTCGACCTCTAATGGTAAGAAGTACATCTTAGTATGTACTGATTACATCACAAAGTGGGCTGAAGCAAAAGCACTGGTTAGAGCCACCGAGCACACAGTAGTGAATTTTCTTTTTGAAGAGATTTTTGTGAGGTATGGAGTACCAAGGGAAATTGTCACTGATCAAGGTACTCAGTTCACCTCAAAACTAGTGAAGGACATCACAGAAAAATACCAAATCAAGCATAGGAAAAGTACCCCTTACCATCCACAGGCCAATGGGCAGGTGGAATCAACAAACAAAACTTTGGAGGGGATCATTACCAAAACTGTTGCAATGAAAAGGAAAAACTGGGAAGAGAAACTGAAAGATGCACTCTGGGCTTACCGGATTACATGGAAAGATACCACAGGATTTACACCATACCAATTGGTGTACGATAAGGAGGTAATGTTTCCTATTGAATTCCAAATCCATACTTTTAAACTGGCTGCAGATTTACAAATTGATTTGGACCAAGAAAAAAAAGAAAGAATCCAGCAGTTGAACCAGCTGGATGAGATGAGGCAGCAAGCAGAAGAAACCACCATCCTCATGCAAAAACATAGGAAGCAGTGGCATGATGCATATATTAAGAAGAAGTAGTTTAAGGAAGGTGACTGGGCTTTGCTTTTTGACTCAAAATTCAGAGATCACAAAGCCAAGTTCACCACCCATTGGATGGGCCCCTATGAAATTGTTCAGGCTTATGACAATGGTTCAGTCAAGCTCAAAACTATTGATGGCGAATATCACTCCTTCACAGCCAATGGTCATCGCCTGAAACTCTACACCAAGCCCATCAGCAAGCAAGATTTTCTCCATACACTATCTCAGCAAAGAGAGGTTGAGGTACTGCAGCCCTCAGCTGCAGTATCACTGCCTTAGTTTCATTTCCTTTCAATTTCAAAGTTAAAAAGAAAAAAAATATAAAATATATATAAAACAAAAATTAAAAAAAATTAAAAAAAAAAAAAAAAATTAAAAAAAATAATAATGGGTTAGATGTGAAAACCAGTCTCTGGCACACTCTAACCTCGAATTCCTACTTGAAAACCAGTGTTTGGTGGGTATGAATTCTCTTTCTTTTGTTTACAGTTTGTTTTATCAGTTGAATCATGACTTGAGGACAAGTCAAAATTTTAGTCGGGGAGAGGCATCAGCGCTTTGTTCTTTTATCTCTCCATTGTAAATTCTTAAAGAATTCTTATTCTATATCTTCACTGTAAATTTCCAAAGAAGCTTGTTCTAGCATTCCAGACTTCAATAAATAAGTTGTTTTGTCATTGTTTTATCTCAAAGGGACCTGGTTATAAATATGATGCAGGGGGACCTGTTTTGTCCAGACAACTATGCTACCAACACCAGCAGTAAGGGACCTGTTTAAGACATTCAGAAGGGACCTGTTAAAGAAATTGACACCAAGGGCTACTTCAACAGAATTTCATCAAGTTTCTACAAGGATTTCGGCATCAAGACTCCATCAAAAGGCACAAGCTCAGTGAACCTGTATCAATATAAGGAGCTGCATGAACATTTTCAATTTCTCTCAAGGGACCTGTTACATTCAATCTTTCTCAAGGGACCTGTTACATTCAATTTTTTCTCAAAGGACCTGTGCATTCAATCTTCCTTAGAGGACCTGTTACAACAAGCAAAAGAACAGTCAAAAAGGGACTAGCTACTCAGCATGTCAATACAACAATGACCAACAAAAGAGTAATATGTTTATGTTCTTAAACATTTAATTACTTAGATTGATTTTTAATGTAATTTTGATGACTGTGAACTCTTATGATTGATTTCAAGGATATCTACATTTCCTATCATCCCTTATTCCACCGATTCTCATCATTCCCATAGCATCAACCCATTCATACTTCTAAAACCCATTATCAACATATCAACTTTTTCATACATCCCATAGTCATACCAACATCCTCCATCTGACCGAATACCAACTGAAATGGGACACGTGGCGGATTATGTTTTTAAATATAAAGGAAAGAGACAAATGTAAAAACGGCCTATCTATTTCATTCCACATAGCCAAATCATAGTTCCACCACCCAACGTACCCAATGATTCAAGGGACTTCCCGAAACCATACCCACCATTATATATACATGCTCCCAACGTTCTTGTGGTGACATCTGTGTAAGTGTACATCACTCCTCTGTTTTCAAATGAATGAATATGCTGTGAAGTGAGTACAGCCGGTTACCCCACAGTCATTCTCGCACTTGATTCCCATAATTTTCAAAGTATAATCGGGAGCAGTGAGCGCCGGAAGAAGCATTATCATTTGGGTCCGATTTACTCAACGAGGAATGGGAGCGGTGAGCACTTAAAGAGAAAGTATAACCACCCTGTTGCGATTTCCACTACAGTCATAATACAGTCGACCACTCGAGCATCATATTGAAGACTAAGGAAGCGGTATACCAGGTAACCAGTTTGAAATTTCTTTGTTAAAATTGTAAGAACATAAACAGAGAAGGGTTAGAAGCACGACCCTCTGCCACCATGACTAATAGGGTCGAACCGAGTGTGTTCGACAGTTCACAATATCATGAGGATTGCATCGAAATTCTTAGAGAAATACAGTGGTTACCATTCCTAGAGAAATTCCATGGAAGCAATGAGGAAGTTACCAAGCAATTTGCCTTCACCTTCAATGGAGAAAAACCCCTGATAGGTAACTTCTCATTCAGGGTTTCAGAGGATACTATAGCTCAGGCAATAGGGATTAGTCCAGAAGGGGAGAAGTATTTTAAAACCAAGCAATTTAAAGAAAAATCGTGGACACAGCTTATGTCTAGATCTAGAGTCTCATCAGTGAACTGGAAGAAGGGTGTTCCAAGAAGCTGGTTGATGCATCCTTGGGATGAGATGGTCTACATCCTTCAAAAATTCATAACTTGTGAAGGCCGCTACAGTATTGTCTATCTATACCACATTAAACTACTCCTCCATTTGAAGAAACAATGTGTTATCAGTATACCATATTTTCTGTTACAAAGTTTAACCAAGATGTCCAAGACTATCCAGAAGCAGAAGGGGAATGAAGACAAAAGCCTGTATCACTTTGGCTTAATCAAAATCCTTATTGAGCATGAATTTCAGAGAAGAGGGAAGCCATGGAAAGAATTTCTAGCTGTTAATCAAATTAGAGATGAGGAAGATAAAGAAGAAGTGCAAGAGGACTTAGGGTTCATGAAGGACATTGATGAAGAAATCCCAGTATCCAAAACCGGCAAGGCACCTCTACCTGTGGGTAGCATAAGGACCAGGAATGTGAAAAAGGAAGATGCTAAGAGGGCCAAGAAGGATAAAATTTTCACCACTTACTCACGAAGAACAAGGAGGACACCAAAAGCCCAGTTGCAAGAAGACCAGCTGGAATCCAATGCACCTGCACAAATGGATGTTGAGAGTGGTGACCACTCACTACCAGGACCAGAAGTTGACATAGAGGTAGAGGGCAATAACAAGCAGGAGAAATGTTCACCACCTCCCATCAAGAGATAGAAGAAACTGGAAAAACAAATTGAAGAATTAAAAGAAGAGCTCATGGAAGCTAATATGTTAGAAAAAGTTATCAAGAAGGAAAATGAAATGCTCCGGGCGCAGAGTAAAGAAACTCAGAAGAAGAATGAAAAGTTAAAGGAAAGAATCAATGAACTGGAGGCTGAGCTGACTGAGATCTCGAACTGGGCCACTAAGTGGTATAATCAGAAGAAGACCCTCAAAGAAAAATACAAAAAGTTAAAACAGGAGCTCAAGGGTAAAAAAGATAACCAGGTGAAAAAGAATGTGGACACCTTGCTCAAGGCAGCAGAGATCCAGTCAGGGACAGAGTTCAAGGGAAGCACTTCGGGGATAGCATGAGGACATGCTAATTCCTTAAGTCGGGGAGAGATGTTGGTATCATCCCAAGACCCCTTTTTCCTCCTAAAAACATGTCATTTACCCATTCCTTTTCATCATATATTCCTTAGAATCCTTGAAAATTAATTATTAATAGTCTTATAGTTATTAAAATGCATTGGAATTGATTTAGGGATTTTATGTTGAAGAATTGGAAGTTTTTGGTGAAATTGTTACAGGAAGTTCCAACATCCTGTAATGCGCTCATTGTTTGACATGTGTCACAGCAGCTGGACTAGAGCGAAAGGCATGGATGAAAAATAGAATGTCCAAGGATGGACAAACACCTATCTTACAGCCGGATCGACTCTCCTACATGCGCAGTCAACCCAGGTCAAAGCATGGCACACTGGCGATAAAGGCAGAAACAGCAGCTCATCCTATCTTGATTTAGTTTTTGTTCTTTTTTATCAGTTAGGATAGAAACATTTTGAAAAGCTTGATGTAATAAAAGCAGCAACAGCCAAAGTCCGAATGTACATTCATTAATGACATGGTTATGTAAATACAGTCGGAGTAATGGATAGAGGTTAATCGTTGTATCGTTCCAAAGACTCTGTTTTGAAACTTAATACTAAGAACCAGTTACAGTTCCGATTTTTGTTTCGTGCATTGATTTGATCTTCAGTCGATTATAGTCCAGTGTACCTCTGGAGTGCGGATGGGCCCTGCACTCAACTGGTATATTGTTCCTTCATTCTATTTGCACTTAGGTTATCGTGTGGTTTGATTTCGATTTCAATAGATATTAAAGAGTTTGCACAGCAGTTACAATTACTTGGGTTTTGATTTCCATAGTTTTTGACTTCCATTGAATGTATATGATTTGCACTTATGGTTGGTTTGTGTTTATGGTAATGCTGGACAGTCACCACTGAGATCTGGAAGTGCGTCCTGTAAGGGATTCGATCCCTGTGTGTCTTTTCAAACCACTGTCATAAACTTTATTTTTATTTCACAATTCATTGATGATCTCTGTATATTTTGATATTGTATAAATGTTAGCGAATGTTGGGTGTTTACTGAACAAGGATTTCATGTGTAATGTCTTTGTAAGAAGATTGAGATCATTGTTACAGTGATACGCAGTGTTTAGTTTCAATGTGTGATTTGGTAAATGCATTTAATGATAGCATTGTAATCAGGTATATTAGGAGAGTGACCTGAGTGTTTGATGATAGGTGACATATTCCAGTCTTCTGTAAAGAAGCCCTGTGACCTACATCATAACCACTTAGCCAACAATCCTTTATGTCTATATATTTTAGACGCATGCCTCTAAGCTTACGCATCCTGGTCGATATTAAATTTAGTCTAGCCTAGTACCCTAGCTAGAACACTACACCATCCCTCAACATTTCCCCCATTCATTTTCCATACTTTCCCAAACTGCCCTAATTTCTACAGTTTTGTGCAAAATTGCTTTCTTGACCTTCGAACAAATCCAACCATCTCCTTCATTCTTGATCTTCATTGACAAAGTCCTAGACCCCTTAACACCTCCATCCGACCTTCATTTCCCTTCTCCCACCATTTTTCCACCTTCAAACCTTCAAAAACAACTTTCGGCCTCTTCCTGTAGATCCCCTGTAGCCTCTTCTAGAAGTTCATGCGAGTGATTTTTCGAAGTCTGATCGCAGTGGAAGTCTCCAAAAAGGTACTAGGGACTGTTTTAGGTCCTCTCAACACCTTCCCAACCTCCTACAAAAGCCAAATCCATCCCCCTTTGCCACCAAACCTCTGGACAGTCGCAACTAGTTAAAACACAAGCATAATAATTCTACATGAAAATGCTCAAAAGTACAAAAAGATGATTTCTTCCCATTTCTCTTCAGAAGTAGCTTGAATACATGCATTTTACCTTTTAACTAATCAATGGCATCCATTTCAGTAGTTTCCATCTCTTTTCCTACAAAAGTAATTTTAGTGGGTAAAACTAGGGTTTGCTAGGTTTTGCATTTCATTTCAGTTTTCATCTTCTTTCTTCAAGTAGAACAACCTCTTTTGAGTTAGCTTTCTTCCATCATAGTTAAAAGCTTCTTCTGAGAACTCATAGAAGTTGGCTTAAGCTCCTAGCGAACTTGCGCTAGCTGATCAGGTGACAGCCTGCAGTAAGAGCTAGTACTTGTGCATATAGCACCATCACTTCCAAGTTTGTTAAGAACTACTGGGTTGATAAAAGTAAAGTAGGGAGCCCTAGGAGTTGCAGCATCATTGCTGCAATACTGGAGCTCACCATCTTTTTGGTGTTGTTGTCGAGGAAGCGTCAGAGTATTTTGTGATTACTGCTTTTCTTATATTTTCTACTGCAACCTTCTACTAAGTAGTTTATTTCAGTAAGAGTAGAGTAGTTATTTCATTTCCATTCTGCAATTTCATTTCAACAAGCGTAAATTAGATATTTCCTGCTTTCATTTCCATTCTGCAATTGCATTTTAGCAAGTATAAATTAGATGTTTCCTGCTTTCATTTCAATTCTCCAATTTCATTTCACCAAAATAGATTAGTCCTTTCTTGCTTTCGTTTCAATTTTGCAATTTTCATTTGAACAAGGTTTATTTTAGTTAGTTGTAATTTGCTGTTCAATCCATTTCAGTTTTTGCAGGTACAAGCAGAAGAAAAGCACAAAAAATCACCCAAAAAAAAAGAGATTTCCTTTCATACCTCGTAGGAATAGAGACAATTCAGGAAAATTCCTACCCAGCACCCCCGCCAAATCACTAAGTCACCCTTCTCTCTTCTTTGGTGGCAGTGATCCAGAAGAACCTCCAGAGATATACGAAGATCCTATAACAAAAGAAGAGCAAGAAACCATTCGTCCTGAGACCATGGCTGAAAACAAAAACGTTAGAGGAAATGGGGAAAGAATGGAAGGTGTAGTTCTTATCTGAGAGACCAATGGGGACACAAAGATGAAAAAAATAAGTCCCTCGGCCTTACCTCAATTCCATGGATTGACTACTGAAGACCCTGATACCTTCGTTTGAGTTTGTCGTCCTTTATCGAACCTATGACTATGCAGAAGATGAGAAAAAGTTGAAACTCTTTCCCTCTACCCTCAAGGATGTAGCATTACGTTGGTTCATGGGGTAACCTGGACACAATATCACAACTTGGGCTCAGATGCAGCAAGCCTTTAACAAAAAATACCAGGACTACTATAGGTCAAATAATACAAAGGAAGAAATATTTCGAATGACCATGGGAAGTGATGAATCTTTAGAAGACTATGAAGAGAGATTTCAACTCAGTTATAAAAGTGCCAGGTGCACACTTGACCCCGAATCTCTATAGTTGGCTCTGCTCAGAGGAGTCCCCGAATACCTTCTAGATACCCTCCATTTGCTAGCTGGAGTGGGACATCTACCAGCTACCTTATGATGACATAAAGACTATGTTTAGAAACCATTATAGGGCTGCCAGAAAGAGAGGTAGGGGAAGTCAAATTTTAGCCAGTACCCCCTTATCTAGTTCATCCCTTAAAAATGAATTTGCAAACTAGATGGAAGATTTCAAAAGTGAGATGAGGTAGACTATTGCCATGCAAATTGATACTTTTCTCAAGGGTAAAAAATATAACCAGGTGAAAAAGAATGTGGACACCTTGCTCAAAGCAGCAGAGATCCAGTCAGGGACGGAGTTGAAGGGAAGCACTTCGGGGATAGCATGAGGACATGCTAATTCCTTAAGTCGGGGAGATATGTTGGTATCATCCCAAGACCCCTTTTTCCTCCTAAAAACATGTCATTTACCCATTCCTTTTCATCATATATTCCTTAGAATCCTTGAAAATTAATTATTAATAGTCTTATAGTTATTAAAATGCATTGGAATTGATTTAGGGATTTTATGTTGAAGAATTAGAAGTTTTTGGTGAAATTGTTACAGGAAGTTCCAACATCCTGTAATGCGCTCATTGTTTGACATGTGTCACAGCAGCTGGACTAGAGCGAAAGGCATGGGTGAAAAATAGAATGTCCAAGGATGGACAAACACCTATCTTACAGCCGGATCGACTCTCCTACATGCGCAGTCAACCCAGGTCAAAGCATGGCACACTGGCGATAAAGGCAGAAACAACAGCTCATCCTATCTTGATTTAGTTTTTGTTCTTTTTTATCAGTTAGGATAGAAACATTTTGAAAAGCTTGATGTAATAAAAGCGGCAACAGCCAAAGTCTGAATGTACATTCATTAATGACATGGTTATGTAAATACAGTTGGAGTAATGGATAGAGGTTAATTGTTGTATCGTTCTAAAGACTCTGTTTTGAAACTTAATACTAAGAACCAGTTACAGTTCCGATTTGTGTTTCGTGCATTGATTTGATCTTCAGTCGATTATAGTCCAGTGTACCTCTGGAGTGCGGATGGGCCCTGCACTCAACCGGTATACTGTTCCTTCATTCTATTTGCACTTAGGTTATCGTGTGGTTTGATTTCGATTTCAATAGATATTAAAGAGTTTGCACAGCAGTTACAATTACTTGGGTTTTGATTTCCATAGTTTTTGACTTCCATTGAATGTATATGATTTGCACTTATGGTTGGTTTGTGTTTATGGTAATGCTGGACAGTCACCACTGAGATCTGGAAGTGCGTCCTGTAAGGGATTCGATCCCTGTGTGTCTTTTAAAAGCACTGTCATAAACTTTACTTTTATTTCACAATTCATTGATGATCTCTGTATATTTTGATATTGTATAAATGTTAGCGAATGCTGGGTGTTTACTGAACAAGGATTTCATGTGTAATGTCTTTGTAAGAAGATTGAGATCATCGTTACAGTGATACGCAGTGTTTAGTTTCAGTGTGTCATTTGGTAAATGCATTTAATGATAGCATTGTAATCAGGTATATTAGCAGAGTGACCTGAGTGTTTGATGATAGGTGACATATTCCAGTCTTCTGTAAAGAAGCCCTGTGACCTACATCATAACCACTTAGCCAACAATCCTTTATGTCTATATATTTTAGATGCATGCCTCTAAGCTTACGCATCCTGGTCGATATTAAATTTAGTCTAGCCTAGTACCCTAGCTAGAACACTACGCCATCCCTCAACATTTCCCCCATTCATTTTCCATACTTTCCCAAACTGCCCTAATTTCTACAGTTTTGTGCAAAATTGCTTTCTTGACCTTTGAACAAATCCAACCATCTCCTTCATTCTTGATCTTCATTGACAAAGTCCTAGACCCCTTAACACCTCCATCCGACCTTCATTTCCCTCCTCCCACCATTTTTCCACCTTCAAACCTTCAAAAACAACTTTCGGCCTCTTCCTGTAGATCCCCTGTAGCCTCTTCTAGAAGTTCATGCGAGTGATTTTTCGAAGTCTGATCGCAGTGGAAGTCTCCAAAAAGGTACTAGGGACTTTTTTAGGTCCTCTCAACACCTTCCCAACCTCCTACAAAAGCCAAATCCATCCCCCTTTGCCACCAAACCTCTGGACAGTCGCAACTAGTTAAAACACAAGCATAATAATTCTACATGAAAATGCTCAAAAGTACAAAAAGATGATTTCTTCCCATTTCTCTTCAGAAGTAGCTTGAATACATGCATTTTACCTTTTAACTAATCAATGACATCCATTTCAGTAGTTTCCATCTCTTTTCCTACAAAAGTATGGTTAGTGGGTAAAACTAGGGTTTGCTAGGTTTTGCATTTCATTTCAGTTTTCATCTTCTTTCTGCAAGTAGAACAACCTCTTTTGAGTTAGCTTTCTTCCATCATAGTTAAAAGCTTCTTCTGAGAACTCATAGAAGTTGGCTTAAGCTCCTAGCAAACTTGCGCTAGCTGATCAGGTGACAGCCTGCAGTAAGAGCTAGTACTTGTGCATATAGCACCATCACTTCCAAGTTTGTTAAGAACTACTGGGTTGATAAAATTAAAGTAGGGAGCCCTAGGAGTTGCAGCATCATTGCTGCAATACTGGAGCTCACCATCTTTTTGGTGTTGTTGTCGAGGAAGCATCAGAGTATTTTGTGATTACTGCTTTTCTTATATTTTCTACTGCAACCTTCTACTAAGTAGTTTATTTCAGCAAGAGTAGAGTAGTTATTTCATTTCCATTCTGCAATTTCATTTCAACAAGCGTAAATTAGATATTTCCTGCTTTCATTTCCATTCTGCAATTTCATTTTAGCAAGTGTAAATTAGATGTTTCCTGCTTTCATTTCAATTCTCCAATTTCATTTCACCAAAATAGATTAGTCCTTTCTTGCTTTCGTTTCAATTTTGCAATTTTCATTTGAACAAGGTTTATTTCAGTTAGTTGTAATTTGTTGTTCAATCCATTTCAGTTTTTGCAGGTACAAGCAGAAGAAAAGCACAAAAAATCACCCAAAAAAAAAAGAGATTTCCTTTCATACCTCGTAGGAATAGAGACAATTCAGGAAAATTCCTACCCAGCACCCCCACCAAATCACTAAGTCACCCTTCTCTCTTCTTTGGTGGCAGTGATCCAGAAAAACCTCCAGAGATATACGAAGATCCTATAACAAAAGAAGAGCAAGAAACCATTCGTCCTGAGACCATGGCTGAAAACAAAAACGTTAGAGGAAATGGGGAAAGAATGGAAGGTGTCGTTCTTATCTGAGAGACCAATGGGGACACAAAGATGAAAAAAATAAGTCCCTCGGCCTTACCTCAATTCCATGGATTGACTACTAAAGACCCTGATACCTTCGTTTGAGTTTGTCGTCCTTTATCGAACCTATGACTATGCAGAAGATGAGAAAAAGTTGAAACTCTTTCCCTCTACCCTCAAGGATGTAGCATTACGTTGGTTCATGGGGTAACCTGGAAACAATATCACAACTTGGGCTCAGATGCAGCAAGCCTTTAACAAAAAATACCAGGACTACTGTAGGTCAAAGAATACAAAGGAAGAAATATTTCGAATGACCATGGGAAGTGATGAATCTTTAGAAGACTATGAAGAGAGATTTCAACTCAGTTATAAAAGCGCCAGGTGCACACTTGACCCCGAATCTCTATAGTTGGCTCTGCTCAGAGGAGTCCCCGAATACCTTCTAGATACCCTCCATTTGCTGGCTGGGGTGGGACATCTACCAGCTACCTTATGATGACATAAAGACTATGTTTAGAAACCATTCTAGGGCTGCTAGAAAGAGAGGTAGGGGAAGTCAAATTTTAGCCAATACCCCCTTATCTAGTTCATCCCTTAAAAATGAATTTGCAAACTAGATGGAAGATTTCAAAAGTGAGATGAGGTAGACTATTGCCATGCAAATTGATACTTTACGAATCCAAAAGAAGCAAGAGGAAGCCGAGAGGGCATTGGCAATCTTTTGTCCCAGGTGCAAGCATCCTAGGAACAAATGGCGATTGTACTCCATAGAAGTGTTTTTTGTCTGTGAAGAAGACCATCCTAAAAATTAGTGTGCTTCCTTACTCGGATTTAAAGCCATGTACCAAGGGCCTGAAGTAGCTACTAAACCACTCTACTTCATGAACCGAAGGAGGCCACACAAACCGAGACCTTACTAGCAGGGAATGCAAGGAACATCCTAGACTTATTACAACCCCAATCAAGCCACTTCCATGCCTTCTTGGGGCCCCCCTGCTCATCCTTCCTAGTTAACACCCCCTCCTTGGTTGTATCCATCTCAATACCATACTCAACCAGCTGCTCATTCATTTCATTCTCACTTTCACTCACAACCTCAGTGGAATGCACCTCATAGGGGTGGAGGCCCCAATAAAACTCTGCTCCCACTCTTTTGCCTCCACCACCTGCTCAACCACAACCATTACCTCCTGCTCCTCCAAGACAACTCCAAATACCTTCTCAACTGAACCTAAACCCCAAAACCAAACAGGCCCAGCAAGTATATACTGGAGAAACTACATGTCCTACCTATGTTGTGGACAATTAGGAGATTAACCTACGATTTGGGAAGGTTCTCCCAGATAGCCAACCTCCTCCTAAGGAGGATGAGGAAGAGAAACATGAAAGTGAACCAAAAATCATCCCACCCTTTCCTGAGAGACTAACTAGAACCACTCAATCGACCCCAAAAGAAACTAAACTTCTGGGAGAACTAAAACAGTTATGTGTAAAAATACCACTTCTCGAAGCTATAAAAGATGTACCAATATACAACAATTTGATCAAAGAGAAGTGCTTCAGGCACCCAGGCAAGCACAAGAGAGATGTCCCAACTATCAATGTCATAGGACAACTGTCTGACTTGATTTTGGGGTAGGTAATCTGTCCAAAATATCTGGACCCTGAGAGTCATGTAGTCAATGTCCACATCAATGGCACCATAATCCCCCACACCTTGATTGATCTAGGGGCTGCCATTAACATAATGACCAGGGACACTATACTCAAACTTAACCTTCATGGTTTCCTAAGAAAGACCTCAACAGTATTGCAGTTAGCAGACCGCTCCACCGTGACTCCTGAGGGGATTGTGGAAGATGTCATGGTCTCCATTGATTCCTGGGAGTACGTTGCTAACTTATTGGTTCTTCAACCAAAGGCAAAGCTGACTAGGTATCCTCTCATCCTGGGAAGGCCTTGGTTAGCTACTGTAGATGCTTACATAAGTTGTCGAACTGGGAGCATGACCATCAAGAATGGGCATATGTCCAAACAGCTAGTCCTATATCCTCGTGCCCAACATCTGCTAGAACATGACTTACCTCTCTAGTTGGAGGAGGAAGATAAGGATGAAGTTTAATGCGCACCATTGTGCACAGTGGAAGCTACCAAGGGGGGTCCTCAAACTAAGGATGATCTTATTGAGAATTTGATTCAAAATCCACCCCCCAGTGTGTTGCCATTAGAAGAGTTGGTGGAAGAAACCCAAGTCAATGCTTTAGTTCGTCTCTGTGTGGCTGATTCAACCTCTCTCCAAGTTAAGAATGTGGAATTTGGCCTAGAATAAACCTTGAATATCAACTCATCCCTATCCACCTCTCAGGAGAAAGAACTGTGTAGCTTATTGAACAACCATTTGAATGCTTTTGCTTGGAGCTATAAGGAGATGAAGGAAGTCCACCCTTTAGTCTGTACTCATCACATTTACATTAAAGAAGATTGTAAACCAATAGGGTAGCCTCAAAGGAGGATGAATCTAGCCCTTAAGGACATTGTCAAAGAAGAACTACAAAAGTTGCTAGATGCAGGATTCATCTACCCCATCTCTGACAGCGAATGGGTTTCTCCTTTGGTGCTAGTGCCAAAGAAAAATAGGAAGTGGAGAATCTGTGTAGATTATCAAGAACTCAATAAGGCCACCAAGAAGTACCATTTCCCTTTGCCTTTCATAGATCAAGTGTTAGATGGCCTGGCAGTTAAGAAGTTCTTTTCCTTCCTAGATGGGTTTAGCGGGTACAACAAGATCCAAATCAACCCGGAAGACCAAGATAAGACCACTTTCACTTGTCCATGGGGTACCTTTTCCTACCGAGTCCTTCCCTTTGGGTTATGCAATCCTCCTACCACTTTCCAGAGAGCAGAACTGAGCATATTTTCTGAACTGGTTCATGATTCAATGGAAATCTATATGGATGACTTTACCCCTTATGGTTCTAACTTCCAAGAAGCTTTGACTAATCTGAGGAAAGTTTTAGTCAAGTGTATTGAAATGAACCTATCCCTCAGTCCTGATAAATGTGAATTCTTAATGACTGAAGGGACTTTGCTAGGTCATACAATTTCTCAGCAAGGATTACAAGTGGATGCCAACAGGATTGCTATCATCCAAAGGGTTCCACCTCCTAAAAAGGTAAGAGATGTTCAGAGTTTTCTAGGCTTAGTAGGGTATTACAAAAGATTCATTAAGGGTTTTAGTAAGATAGCCTCTCCATTGTTTGGTCTTTTGGGAAAAGATGCTGAGTTCATATGGACTGACAACTGTCAAGAGGCTATGGATGCCTTGAAAGGTATGTTGATAACTATCCCAATCTTAAGAGGTCCAAACTAGGCCCTACCTTTCCACATTCACACAAATGCCTTGAACAAAGCTATAAGAGCAACCTTAGGACAAGTTGAAGAGAAGCTACCATATGCCATATATTTTTTCGTAAAAGCTTGTCCAAGGCAGAATTAAACTACACTGTAACCGAAAAAGAGCTCCTGGCTGTAGTCCATTCCCTAAACAAGTTCAGAAACTACATCATTGGATATCAAACATTCATACATACTGATCATGTTGCAGTTAGGTATTTGATGAATAAACCTGATGTAAATGCTCTTATCATTAGATGGTTACTTTTACTGCAACAATTTGATTTGACCATTGTTGATAAGCCAAGTAAGGAAAATGTTGTTGCTGATTTTCTGTCTAGACTAAATCTGCCTACAGGTGAATAAGAAATGGTAGATGATCAAATACCATATGAACACCTATTTTCCATTTCAATACTCTCTCCATGGTTTGCTGATATAGCAAATTATTTAGTTTCAGCACAGTTTCCACCACACCTGTCATCAATCTTTTTAAACTTGGCCCAGATCAGATTTTGAGGCGATGTGTCTGGGAGGAGGAAGTTTTTGACATCCTCCTAACCTGTCATGATGGGCCCTATGGGGGCCACTTTGCAGCAAAGAGAACTGCCTTCAAAATTTTGCAGGTAGATTACTATTGGCCCACTCTTCATCAAGATGTCAAGAGATACATCAGCTAATGTGATTGATGTCAAAGGATGGGGAAACCTACTCCAAGGGATGAGATGCCCCTGTAGCCTCAAATGACTTTCAAGCCATTTGAGAAGTGGGGCATGGACTTTGTGGGTCCTATCAACCCTCCTTCAAAACAGAAGTCTTACATCATTGTGTGCATGGATTACCTGACAAAGTGGGCAGAAACAAAGGCAATCAAAGTAGCAACAGAAGAAAAAGTAGATGAGATTTTGAGGGAAAATATCTTCCACAAGTTTGGCTATCCAAGAGAATTAGTCACAAATCAAGGAAGTCAGTTTACCTCCAATCTGATTGAATACCTTCTCACACATCAAAATATTAAGCACAGAACTTCCACCCCTTATCATCCGCAAGAAAATTGATAGGTGGAAGTCACTAACAGAGCTTTGGAAGGGATTTTGACTAAGGTAGTGACCAGCAGTAGAAAAGATTGGGTAGACCGATTGGTTGAGGCCACCTGGGTCTATAACACTACTTGGAAAATCACCACAGGTTTCACACCCTATGAGCTGGTCTATGGGAAGAAGGCTTTGTTGTCCATAGAATTTGAATATAACACATTAAGGATGGCAGCTTAACTGGACCTAGATCTCATCCATACCCAAAAGGAAAGATTGCTTCAGCTAAATGGATTAGATGAATAGAATGCAGGCCCTTCTCCACTCAGAGGTAGTTCAACTTCAAAGGAAAATATGGCATGACCGACACCTCAAAGAAAAAAGTTCTAGCAAGGAGATTGGGCGCTGCTGTATGATTCGAGATACTAGGATTTCAAGGGCAAGCTGAGGACAAGATGGCTCGGACCATATGCAGTATAAAAATGCAATGACAATGGTTCAGTCCTTATCCGGACCATTGATGAAGAAGCCATCCCCATGCTCGTCAATGGGCACAGATTGAAGATCTATAGGAAGCCCCTTTCCAAGTAGGAGTTCATTGAGAATTTGGGTAAATCAGTGTTGGTAGTGGAGCAGGCTCCTTCCTCCACTCCACTCACACCCTGAACCAAAAAAAAAAAAAAAAAAATGATGAAAATAACAGAAAAAACAGAAAAAAAAAAAACAGAGAAAAAAGAAAATGGAATAAAAGATCCCTGGGTGAAAACCTCTTGGAGGCACCCAGGGCAAGCAGTGAGGTTAAAAACTTCCTGGAGGTGCCCCATCTACCTCAAAAAAAAATAGAAAAAAAAAAACCTAACTTCTTTTGAATAAATTACAGGTTGTAGGAGGATCATTGCAGGTTGCAGTAGGGTCACGCTATAAGAGAAAGACATGGCCATGTTGCATACACCCTTCACAATCCATCCCTCCATCACCGTTATCCTTTCCCAAGTCTTGGTCTTGTTTTTTTTGAAAATTTCGCATCCTACAGGAAACTCTGTGTATTCTACAAGAGGATCCTGTAGAACTTACAGAAAGGCCAAAATCAATCTCAGAGAAGGACCCGAGGGTTGGAAATTTGTCTATGAGGCCTATGAACCTCCCTACCACCATCCATCTTCCTATTTTGCCATTCCATCCCTGTACACCCTCATTTCCACTCTTTTTTTGTCCCTACACAACCACATACAAAAATTCTGTAAACCCAAAAAATTGATCACAAATAAAAGCAGCAGCGTCCTTACTCATTCCTACCTGATACCTTCCTGCTACTGTTTCTTTTTAGTCAAGACCTTATTCAACAGTTTTGTTAGTCCTTCTCAAGTATTAGCCTGAATTTCAAAAGGAGAAGCAGCTACAGGAAATCCTACAGGATTCTTGAAGCAGCTAATCCCTTTGAAAAACATACTCCAGAGAAAGGGTCAGTGCAGCAGGACGTATGAAACATGCAAGGAGAAATGTTTGAATGAGAGATCATCAGCATAAGCCCAAGGCCGATCATGTAGAGTGCTAGCAGCAACAACAATGAGGAAATGAAGTGCCAAAGTCCGAAACATGCACAACACAACAGCAACTGAGCAAGTAAGTGCCTAAACCTATTCCTCGGTTGCATGAATAATATTTCAAAACTATATGAACTATGGGAATTTTCATGATTAAGTGGAATCAGTGTCTAGCTAACTGGCCACCCTCATTCAGTTACATGCCCTCGTGGAATTCAAATGAACCCCATCAAATTCAAACTACCGATCAGATACGCAACCAGCATGTGTGGTATGTCAACTCGGGAAAAAGCATTCAGGACTGGTAGTGGCAGTGGCGTATAATGGGAGTAAGGGAGGTGATGGCAGCTAGGCGACATGCAGAACCATTATGATCGTGACGTAGGACCAATGGTCCAGATGGGGATAATGTACCCATTCGGCCACCTCACCTCCTCACCACGGATTATGCCAATAGTTAAAGGACAATGCGGCCTAAGCCTCTACCACCCTTTGTTTCATTCTCCATTCATGACATTCTCGACTGCAGTACTCACCTACCACCTTCAGAATAGCAAACCAGTTGTCTTCTGCTAGTTTTCTACCAGTTTTTCAAAACCATCCCACCTATCAAGTTCTACAGGAGCATTGTTGCATTCTACAGGAGTCAGAAGATTTCTACATGAAGATCTCTACAGCAAGGGTAGAGAGCATCTCTACAGAAGGAAAACCCAAAATTTTTGTCAAAATTAGAGCTTGAAACAAGGTAGGCTTGGTAAACCTCTCTGCATATGACCTATTTGTATAAGGTGGTGGACTAAAAACATAGCATTGGGTTGAAAGAAAGGAAAGTGAAACTTAAAAGTTTGCCTGCATATTTTCTCTAAGTTCTACATAGTTATTTGTTTTCTTCTCTACTTTCAAAGTCTGTCCTCTTATTTCTCACATTCTATTGTAAAAGAAAACACATGCAACCATAGAGACCAACCTGTGAAGGAAAAAACTGAATTTGCAAGTCTGTGTACTCTCTGAAAAAAACCCTGTGTTATTGATCCTCTATTCTATCAAAAAAAAAAATTCTTTCCAAAAATTGAGAATCAAATTCAGGATAAAAGCATTTTGAAACAGGGGAAATATTGCAATTTGATGTTGGAAGGAGAAATCACACAAAAAATTCCCTATCTGGTTTTAGAAAAAGACAAAATTCAACTATCCCTCTGTTTTCAGTTTTGCCTTCTTTCTCACCTGAGCATTTTTAAAAATCACTCAACACCATGCCAGGATGAGGAAAGAAGCTTTGAACTCCAACAAATTGTATGATCACCCTAAGGTGGTGACCCTCTTCACTAGGGAAAATTGGATACCCTTATTTGAAAGAATTCATGGATATGATTAGGAGGTGATTGAAGAATTTTTGATGTCCCTAAGACCCCATTCGAAAACTCATGCTACAGTCAGTTTTATGGGTCTGACCCTAAAGCTTACCCCTGATTTCATTAGCAGAATCACAGGTCTTCCACTTGGGCTCCCTTGGAGCAAGGAGGATAAAACATTGGGGCAGGTTGCTAAGAAGACATTTTTTCACCCTGAGGAGCATCCTGTAGAGCATAAAAATGGGGTCAGAAGGATAAGCTTGCTTCCTCCATGCAGTGAAGTCAGCTACCAAATAATGAAGTATATCACATCTGAAGGGAGGTTCAACATAATTATGGTTATCACTTCAGGTTATTGCATGAATTGAGATATGGGATGGACCTACCTCCAGCTAGAAAGCTCAGTCTCCTATATTTCCTCCTCCAGTCTTTGATAGAATGTGGCACCAAGCTAAATGGAGGGGTCCCAGACCAGTTGGCCGACCATGGGCTCATGAAATTGTTGGTAGAAGATTCCTTACACACATATACGATCCCCATAGCTTGGGAATTTGTTACGAATATGTCCAGAGAAGAGGACGTCAAAACTTTGACTGAGGAAATTAGTCCATCCAACAGTGAAGAGGAGGAGAAAACCGAGGAACTTGAGAAGAAAAATAATGAGGAAACACAAGACATTCAAACAGAGTGAAAAATAGAGGAGAAATAGAAAGAAGAGGAGAAATTTGAAAAAACTATTGCTGAGCCTAAGGCAGAACAGAAGACAACATGAAAAACAGAGAGAAGAAAAAGGACAAAGGCTGAGAAGAAAAATCCCAAGAAAGCCCAAAAGAAGACTGCCACAGGCAAGTCAGGGACCTAGCAAGAAAAGGAGAAGACATGACCAGAGACAGAAAAGACACAAGCAAAAATAGCAGACATAGGAAAGACTGCAGGAGATGAAGGAAAAGAACAGCTGGAAGAAACATCCCCTGAAACACTGGAAAGGGAAGTAGCAGCTGTGCTTGCTACATTAAACACTCCAACAAAACAAAAGGGAAAAAGAAAAAGGCAAACCTCTATGTATTTTAAAGCCAGAAGGAGCACCAGGATTAAGGTGGGCAAGCCCCAGCCACCATCAAAAGAACCAATTGTCATTGAGGATACACCTACTAAAAAGAAGGCAGAATCTCCCTCCAAGATCTCTATCACCTATGAGAGAGGAAGTCCCAAAACATCCACCTGGAAGGAAAGAATCAAGTTGATGGACTCCAAAGCAGTCCTACAAGAAGCTGAAACATCTCTACAGGAAACACTAGCCAAGCTGAAAGAAACTAAAAAATTAGAAGAGAAGGAAAAAGAACAGTCACAAGGGTAAGGCAAGGCCAAAGAAATACCTGAACCAAGACCTTAGCCTAATTTAGGCTCCTGTTACAATCTGCTAGAAGGTGGGAAGATCATCCCACAAAAATTTGTTGTGCCTCTTTTCTTTGAGTTAGAAAAAGAAAGTTTTTTTATATTTGTGGAAAAGCCTGTGAACAATTTTGAATCCAACGTTTCGGACTAGCTTAGTGAGTCCATCATCAAGGCAATGAGATTTGTATTTGGGAAGAGAGAGCGTGAAATTACAGAGCTTATTAATAGTTATTGAAAAAGATTTTAGATGTCTTCTTTTGTAGTCGGCTTAGAAATGATTAATTGATTAATAATTATTTTATTTCTTTATTTAAATAAGTATTTATTTTATCTATTATTTATTATTATTATTTATTTATTTAGTTTTATTTTATTTTATTATTGTTTATATATATATATATATATATATATATATATATATATATATATATATATATATATAATTTATTATTATTATTATTTTATTTACTTATTATTTTATTATTTTATTTTATTTTTTTTTATTTTTTATTTTTATTTTTTATTTTAATTTTATTATTATTATTATTATTATTATTATGATAATATATATATATATATATATATATATATATATATATATATATATATTTTGAAGTTTATATTACCTGTTTACTATCCTAATTATATGTTAATTGTTTTACTAGAATGTATATAATTTTAAAGATTAGTTTTGAATTTTTATGTTAGCTAATTTATTATGTGATCTTGTTAAATTTTATTTAAAGGATTAGATAGGGAGCTAGCTATGATAGGTTATATTTATCTATTTAATTAATTAAATAATTTTAATTTATTTATTAATATTAATATTAATATTTATTTATTTATTTTTATTTTTATTTTATTTTATTTATTTATTTATTTATTTTAATGAATGTGTGTAAATATTTTTTTATTGCTTTATTATTTTATTTAATAGGGGTTTCTAGGTGTTACTTAACTTTAGACCGTCGTCTCTATTCATGTTATTGGAGGATTTTTCGATTTCAATTGCTTCCTTTACCCTTCTTTTTAAATAATGGTCTTCCTTGTGAATTAATTTTGCTTGTTCTATGCAAATATAACATGAGGAAGAACATGCATGCTAAGCTAGACCTGATTTTTCTTACCTATTTCTTGAAATATCATTAATATGTTCTTTTAGCCTAATGCCAAAGGATCTCCTTGTTTCACCTATATATATTTTGCCACATAAGCAAGGAACCGAGTATACTCCTTTGTGATTTTTTGGGTCTATTGGGTCCTTGGCAGAATCTAGCATGTTTTTGATGGTGTTAGGGGGTGTGAAGGCAACCATAATGTTATGCTTGGTGAGAATTTTGGCAATGTTGTCTGTGGTTCCTTCAATATAGGGTAAGGAGATTCTGGGGTTTTCCAGAGTTTTTCTTTTTTGGGTATTGGTTGTTGATTCTTTAAATATTTTTTGGATAATGTTTTTGATAGCCATTGTTGATAATGACCTTGAAGAGATGGTTAAGTTCTTCTTCTAAATGTTCAGGGTCAGAGATTCTTGAAGCTCTGGTAGCTAGGGTTTTGATGACACCGACTTTTTGCTTCGAATGGTGGTGGGAATTTGAGTGAAGATATTTGTCAGTGTGATTTTGTTTTCTGAAGACTTGGTGGCTTAGTTTTCAATTTTTCTTGGTAAGGAGGACATCTAGGAAGGGGAGCGGGTTGTCTTTTTCAATCTCAATAGTGAATTTAATGTGTTTTGAGAGGCTGTTTTTTTTTTCCCCTAGGAAAAAGTCGTAATTTTATTCATATTGATAAAATTACATTTTGTAGATGCTTGAAGCATATGCATATGGCTGTTCCTGTGATGACAGGCAGCAAACAGAATAAAACATAAAAGGTCAAAAACTGTTCCTGTAAAAACAGGAATCCAACAGAAAAAGTTGTGTCTACAGGCCTATATTTTCCTTCCTTTTTTCTTTTCTACTTTGCGCCATATTCCTGCGTTGGGAGTGGGTGCAATTAAGGCAAGCTGGTTTTCCCCTGTATACACTGATTGTTCTTTGTCTGAGTCAGATCCTTCGGGGCTGTGTGCTCTTTTGGCTCCCTTATTTCTAGCTGTAGATCTTGCTGCCGTTCCAAGTTGTTTGGCTCCAATTTGGGTTCTTCGTTGTTTTCCTCCATCGCTTTGTCCTGTGGTCCTTGTAGATCTGTGGGTTCCATGTTCAGTGCTTCCTCCTCCAGTGGTTCTGTATGCTGCCAGCCCTTTGGTTTCTTCTGTTGTTTCTTGTTCCCTTTAGGTTCCTTACTGGACAGAGGACATGCATATTGTAGGTGCCCTGTCTGCATGTAGCTGCGGCATCTGAATGCCGTGTTCTCGTAATCAAGTTGTTGTGTCCACAATGAATTGTTGAAGTTTAGTGTGATGTGATCTGGAAGCCCTTGGCTTAGATCCACCTCGACACATATTCTGGCATATGTGAAGATTCCCCGGTTGGCTCTGTCCTCATCTATTTTAAGATGTTTTCCTAAGGAATTCCCAATGGTTGTTAATGCCTTCCGATGCCAGAAGTGCAGCGGGAGGTTATGAAGCCTTACCCAAACTGGCATTGTCGATACAACCATTTTGTTAGCATCAAAGTCCGAGAACCAGGGGGTGATAAAGAGGCCAGCATTGCCCCAAAACCAAGGCCCTTGGTTGATGATACTGTCTCGTTCTAGTCCTGTGTTGAATCTGACTATGAAGAAACCCTTAGGGCATAGATATATTTCACACTTGGGTGTCCATGAAGAAAAAACCCATTGATGTAGTGCATCAGCTTTGGGCCAGTAACCATTGAATCTGCAAATAACGACATTTTGCATTAAATCCGTATACAGATCTGTTACCTCAGGCAGTGATACAGTGAGCATGGGTGATTCTGGCCTCTGTTCCACGATATAGGGCCCTGGAAGCTCTGCTGTGGGTGTTGGTTTATGTTGTATTGGATCTTTCCCTTTGACTGCATCACGGAAAGAACCTGTGTTTTTTGAGGTAGTTCCCTTGCATCCTCCTCGGACTCTCAAGTTGAGGATGATAGTTGAATCATTAGCAACTCCATAATGCTGAAGGGTGTGTAGATCCTACAAGCAATGTCCTGAAAATAAAAGATTTTGGTGTGATATCGGAATGCCCAGTTTATTCTGGATCTATTTTTTTACCTCCAGAACCTCCATGCCTTCCTTGGATTGAATGAAATAGTGTTTGCCATCTACGGATCTGATGAATATTTTCAGATCTGTCGGATCTGCCTTACCCAAGCTCTTATTTGTCTGTTTATTGTCCGGATCTGGTGGATCGATGGCGGATCTGGGGATTACATACCCGTCTTCCGCATTGATGGGCTTTGTTTCTACTTCTGGAGGCGTCTGTGGTGGTTTTAGTGGCCGCCATGATAGATCTGGGGCACCCTCACTCATTACCATCCGGATCTCTGCCGTCGATGATCGATCCGTCGTATTTGGAAGCCAAATCCGTGGCACTGTGATCGATTTTGCAGATCTGAGCCTTGCTCTCACTGTTCCTTCGGCGTTATGCACTGATCCGGTGGCGTTGAAGGTTATGTTGGCTCTCACTGTCCAGATCTCTTCGAGCCGCAGGGCCGCAGCCATAACCGCTTTCGGCCCTAACAAAACTCCTTCCATCAGCGTAACAATTGATTGCTGCCTGGGTTCTAAGATCTGTCGTTTGTATGCGGCCTTCAGACTTTCTTTGCAAGCTGGAGGCAGGTCCTTCGAGCCCCGGTTGACCGCGTTCCTGGTGCGACCTTGCAGCGCCATTCGAAAACCCTCGTTCGCCGCAGAGCCTTTCCCTTCAGTCCCCTTTTGAGAGGCTGTTTGAGTGGGATAAGAATTCATTAATTTTATCTAAACCATGTCTCCATTTAGCGAAAATATCATCTACATATCTTTTCCATTCATCAGGGGTAAAGGGGAGAGATTTAAGGGCCATTTGTTCAAAATGTTCCATGTATAAATTGGCATTCAGTGGAGATAAAGGAGAACCCATGGCAACTCCATGAGTTTGCTCATAGATTTTACCTTTGAAACTGAAGTATGAAGATTTAAGGCAAATGCCTACTAGTTCTACAGTTTCATGGTCTGTAATGTTCTTCAAAACTTCTATGGCTTTATCTATTGGGATCATAGTGTAGAGAGACACTACGTCGAAGCTAACTAGGAGATCATTGTCACTAATTTCTAGGTTTTTAATCCATTCTATGAAAGAAGTGGAATCTTTGATATAAGAGGGAGTGTTACCTGATAAAGGTATAAGCTTGTTTGCAAGGTATTTTTGTAACCAGTAAGTGGGTGATCCTATGGTGTTAACAATGGGTCTCAGAGGAATTCTAGATTTATGGATTTTGGGTACACCATAAATTCTAGGGATGATGGCGCTATTGGGAATTAACCTATTTTTAATAGTAGAATCAAGAGAGGAGTTTTTGACTTAGTTACTAACTAGGCGGAGAATTTTGTTGCTAGGGTCCTTGTTAATAATTCTATAGCAGCCACTTTTGTTAAGTTGTTTTTCCATCTTATTATCATAATCTGTCCTATCCATAATAACAGTGGCATTTCCTTTGTCTACTTTTAAAATTAGGACGTCCTTGTTCTTCTTGATGTTTTTTAAGGCTATGGATTCTTCTTTGGAGATGTTGCTAGGAGGAGGTCTGGCATTTCTAAGAATTCTGGCGACGTCCTGTCTTATTTCTTCTGCAACATTTTGCTCAAGGTTAGAACCCACACCTGGATGCAAATTGCTAAATCTAAAGGAGTTGAAGATATAGGGCACATGGAGGACAAGCTGAAAGAGTTGAGAGGGGAGTTGGCGATGGTAAGGCACATAGAGAGCAGTAGAAGAGATCAACTATAGGAAGAAAATGAATTGTTGAAACAACAGTTACAACAACGGGAAATTCAAAAGGGAGACTTGCCAATATTGGAAGGGTAGCAATAGCAAAAAGGTCCCCTAACAGACAATGAAGCAACAGAGAAAAAACAGTAAGAGGAAAAGCCACAGACTGATGTTGAAAAGATAATGAAACAACTGCAAGAAAAAGAGTCTCAGGTAGCAGCTGAAGTGAAGATTTTGAAACAACACTTGCAGGAAAAAGAAGCCCAAATGGCCTGCATGGCCAGCTGGCCAATGGAGGCCTTGAATTGTAGACAACCAGCAACAATGTAAACTATGAAACGGGAACTATAAACTCAAAAGGAGAACTCTAGCCAAAAATCCCCTTAAAAACATCAAAAACAGTGCTAAAAACAAAAAGTGTTGATGCTGGAATAACACTTTTTTTTTCTAGGGTAAATTTTGAACATGTTTTAAAAATGGCGGTGAAAACCAATTTTTTATGCAAAAATTGTCCCAAAAACGCCTTCAAAACAAAAAGTGTTAACGTTGGGATAACACCTTTTTTTCCCTTTTTTTTTTCAAGGGTAATATTTCATCATTTCGAAATAATAGCGTAAAATATTTTATCATGACCCTAAAAAAGATTAAAATTTCAAACAAATAATGAAAACATTAAAAAAAAAAAAAAAAAAAAATTAAAACAATGAAAAAACACAAAACAAAAAAAGTTTAAAAATTAACCAAACATAAATTAAAGCATATACTAAAAAAAGAACATAAAAAAAAAAAAAACAAAAAAAAAAAATCAATCATAAAAATGTAAAAAAAAAACTAAATTAAAAAACTAAAAAACACTTGAAAATTATAAACAAATAAATAGTAAAAAAACATATTTAAAAAAATGGAAAAAATGGAAAAAATCAAAAATCAAAAATCAAAAATCTTGTAAACAATAAAAAAGTTGTCAAAAAAAAGCAAATATATATATATATATATATATATATGGAAAATAAAAAAATTTAAACAAACTATAAAATTTAGGTAAAAATAGAAAAATTTAAAAAACATAAAAATAGAAAAATCATCAAAAAATAAAAAATAAAAATGAAAATTAAAAACAAACTAAATTTAATAAAAACATAGAAAATTAACCAAAAAATAATAATTTAAGAACTACTAAAATTAAGATTAAAATGTTAATTACTTAAAAATATATATATATATATATTAAAAGACAAAAAAAAAAGTAAAAAAAAAATTATCTCATAAATCATAAAAGAATTAGGAAAAAAAAAAGAAGCAAAATTAAAATATAATATATATATATATATATATATATATATATATATATATTGAGTAAATAAAAATAGAAATAAAAACATTAAAAAAACCTAGGAAAAAAAATAAAAACAAACTAGATTTAAAAAAAAAAAAAAACATAAAAAATCCACAAAAAAAAATAAAAAACTAGTAAAATTAACATCAAAAACATTTAAAAAAAAACTAAAAAAAAAAAAAAAACACTAAAATTAAAACAAAAAAAACCCAAAAAGTTTAAAAAAATTTAAAAATATGCCTTTTCAAATTAAAAAAAAACAAAGAATTTAAAAAAATTTAAAATTTTTAAATAAACATTTATTTATCTATTTACGAAAAAAAGAAATTAATTTTTTTAATACATATTGTTTTTTTTATTTAAAAAAGTATATATTAAAAAATTTTAAATTAATTGATACACACGTTTGTTTTTTTTTATTATTATTTTAAAAAAAAACAACTATTAAATTTTTTTTTTTTTTTAAGCAACGATTTTTTTTTTTTTTTTTTATTAATTTAAAAAAAAACTAATTGTTAAATTTTTTTTTTTTAAAACAATGTTTTTTTTTTTTAAATTTAAAACGAAAATTTTTATTTAAAAAAAAAATACTTTTAAAATTTTTATTTAAAATTTTTTTTATTAAAAAATATGAATTTTTGGGGCGAGGGCGGAATGCGATTCCCGGAATCGCCCCTGCCCAAAAATTCATATTTTTTAATAAAAAAAATTTTAAATAAAAATTTTAAGTGTTTTTTTTTAAATAAAAATTTTCGTTTTAAATTAAAAAAAAAAACATTGTTTTAAAAAAAATAAATTTAACAATTACTTTTTTTTTTAAATAATAAAAAAAAAAAAAACAAAAAATCGTTGCTTAAAAAAATAATTTTTTTAATAAATGTTTTTTTTTTAATAAAAATAAAAAAAATGTGCTTATCAAATAAAAAAGGTGTTTAAAAAATTTTAAATAAAAAAGGTAAGTTTAAAAAATTTAAATTTTTTTTTTTTTTTTTTCTGTGTGTTTAATCAATTTTGTTTTTGATTTTTTAAATAGAAAATACATGATTCTTGAAAAATTTAATTTTTAATTTTAAATACATGTTTTTTTTATTTTTTATTTTTTTTTAAACAAATATTTCTAAAATTTCTATATTTTTTTAGTTTTTTTTTGTAAATTTCAGTGTATTTTTGGTTTTTTTTTTTTTTTTTAAATGTTTTTAATGTTAATTTTACTAGTTTTTTATTTTTATTTTTTTTAATTTTCTATTTTTTTTTTTAATCTAGTTTGTTTTCATTTATTTTTTTATTTTTTTTTCTTGTTTTTGTTAATGTTTTTTTAGTTTTTATATTTTGACTTACTATATATATATATATATATATATATATATATATATATATATATATATATATATATATTTTAAATTATGTTTTTTTTTTTACAAATTCTTTTATAGTGTATGAGATAATTTTTTTTTATTAACATTTTTTTTTGGGTCTTATTTTATATATATTTTTATATGACTTTCTTGAAGTAATCAACATTTAAAAAAATAAAAATAAAACAACTTAAAAATTCTTTAAGTAATCATAATTTAAAAAAACAACGGACATAATAAATTTTAAAGTGTGAAAAATAAGTCCTCTAAAAAAAAAGGTATGATGTATAACACGTTGCATCAACACGTTTCAAAATCAGCATAAAAATCACTAACATTTAAAAACGAATATTTATATTTGATACATGAGAATATTTAAATTGTCAAAAATATGCTCCAAAAAATAATTATTGTATTCTGCATCACCACTCTTCAAAATCGGGTCATGTTTCTACTACCTCTATGAAACGGATAATCGTATCGGTTATTTAAAGTGCCAAAAACTATGTTCTAAAAAAAATATGTGTATTCTGCATCGCTCCTTTTCAAAATCGGGTCAATTTTTTGCTATCTCTACGAAATGGGTAACAGTATCAATTCTCGTTTCATAGTTTACATTGTTCAGCTAGGTCCTATGCATTGTATCTTAAAGACCAATGGCTCCAATTCCAAATTAAAACATTGGCCCAAAGGGGCACAATCCCATTCCACAATTATAACCAGCTTATGCATTTATGTGATAGTAGCTCAGCTGAAAATAAAGCCAAGTTAGTAGAATTCTATTTACACAACCTAGTACTTCCTAGCATGAATCTATGGGATCCAAATGTTGCATTAGGAGACCTACAACTCATGGCTATAGATTCTTGATAGAGCCATGAGGAAAAGAGAGCAGTAGAAATTCAGAAGATTATGGCGAAGGAGCTGAGTGAGATCCTCATGATAAGTGCAGAACCAGAAGATCTCTCAACTCTCATATATGCCCACCAGCACCTTGCAAACAATCCCCATGTTGCCCCTGACTATGTTGAAAGGCAAGCACAGTGTATTGCCCACTTTGAAGATATGGAGAGACTGTTTGGTGATAACAGCCTTCATGCTTGCATAAGAAGATGGAATACATTGTCCCGTAGCCTAAATATAAGGGAGAATCACTCCCCAAATAGAATTAGGGAAGCTATGTGGAGAGTCCTCCTATACAAATAATCAATACAAACTTGAAATCCAACTGGAACGGTCTTAAGTTCAGTCCTCCACTACTGCTAGGACTATTGGAAGGGGTTAAGGAGGAGGAAGAACAGAAACAATGGGAGGAAGTGGACAGGAAAGGGTTTTCATGACAGAGAAGAGGACATCACCTTAGACGCCTAGGATGTTAGGGAAGCTGTTAAAGCTATCAAAGATGAAGAACTGGATTAGTTGCTCAGAGGATGAGCAACACATTCAGTAAGGGAGTGATGATGAGCCCCAGAAATGGGTAACTGTATGGGCTCATTCTGCCTATTATTTTCATTTAATCCACCATTCACCATAGTTTTATGCATTTTTTTGAATATATTTATCTCAATAAAGTGAATGGGGATAGTCACCTTGCCACATAGTCTAATGAGTGTTTATTGCAAATTTTTGGACATTTTTGGACTAAGACCAGGGATTTATTTTATTTTTATTTATTTATTATTTATTATTTATTTTTTTAATTTTATTATTATTATTATTATTATTATTATTATTATTTTGAAATTTATATTCCCTGTTTACTATCCTACTTATATGTTAATTGTTTTACTAGAATGTATATAATTTTAAAGATTAGTTTTGAATTTTTATGTTAGCTAATTTATTATGTGATCTTGTTAAATTTTATTTAAAGGATTAGATAGGGCGCTAGCTATGATAGGTTATATTTATCTATTTAATTAATTAAATAATTTTGTTTAGTTATTAATATTTATTTATTTATTTATTTTATTTTATTTTTATTTTATTTTATTTATTTATTTATTATATATATATATATATATATATATATATATATATATATTGAAATTTATATTACCTGTTTACTATCCTAATTATATGTTAATTGTTTTACTAGAATGTATATAATTTTAAAGATTAGTTTTGAATTTTTATGTTAGCTAATTTATTATGTGATCTTGTTAAATTTTATTTAAAGGATTAGATAGGGAGCTAGCTATGATAGGTTATATTTATCTATTTAATTAATTAAATAATTTTAATTTATTTATTAATATAAATATAAATATAAATATTTATTTATTTATTTATTTTTATTTTTATTTTATTTTATTTATTTATTTATTTATTTTAATGAATGTGTGTAAATATTTGTTTATTGCTTTATTATTTTATTTAATAGGGGTTTCTAGGTGTTACTTAACTTTAGACCGCCGTCTCTATTCATGTTATTGGAGGATTTTTCGATTTCAATTGCTTTCTTTACCCTTCTTTTTAAATAATGGTCTTCCTTGTGAATTAATTTTGCTTGTTCTATGCAAATATAACGTGAGGAAGAACATGCATGCTAAGCTAGACCTGAGTTTTCTTACCTATTTCTTGAAATATCATTAATATGTTCTTTTAGCCTAATGCCAAAGGATCTCCTTGTTTCACCTATATATATTTTTCCACATAAGCAAGGAACCGAGTATACTCCTTTGTGATTTTTTGGGTCTATTGGGTCCTTGGCAGAATCTAGCATGTTTTTGATGGTGTTAGGGGGTGTGAAGGCAACCGTAATGTTATGCTTGGTGAGAATTCTGGCAATGTTGTCTGTGGTTCCTTTAATATAGGGTAAGGAGATTCTGGGGTTTTCCAGAGTTTTTCTCTTTTGGGTATTGGTTGTGGATTCTTTAAATATTTTTTGGATAATGTTTTTGATAGCCATTGTTGATAATGACCTTGAAGAGATGGTTAAGTTCTTCTTCTAAATGTTCAGGGTCAAAGATTCTTGAAGCTCTGGTAGCTAGGGTTTTGATGACACCGACTTTTTGCTTCGAATGGTGGTGGGAATTTGAGTGAAGATATTTGTCAGTGTGAGTTTGTTTTCTGAAGACTTGGTGGCTTAGTTTTCCATTTTTCTTGGTAAGGAGGACATCTAGGAAGGGGAGCGGGTTGTCTTTTTCAATCTCAATAGTGAATTTAATGTGTTTTGAGAGGCTGTTTAAGTGGGATAAGAATTCATTAAGTTTATCTAAACCATGTCTCCATTTAGCGAAAATATCATCTACATATCTTTTCCATTCATCAGGGGTAAAGGGGAGAGATTTAAGGGCCATTTGTTCAAAATGTTCCATGTATAAATTGGCAATCAGTGGAGATAAAGGAGAACCCATGGAAACTCCATGAGTTTGCTCATAGATTTTACCTTTGAAACTGAAGTATGAAGATTTAAGGCAAATGCCTACTAGTTCTACAGTTTCATGGTCTGTAATGTTCTTCAAAACTTCTATGGCTTTATCTATTGGGATCATAGTGTAGAGAGACACTACGTCGAAGCTAACTAGGAGATCATTGTCACTAATTTCTAGGTTTTTAATCCATTCTATGAAAGAAGTGGAATCTTTGATATAAGAGGGAGTGTTACCTGATAAAGGTATAAGCTTGTTTGCAAGGTATTTTTGTAACCAGTAAGTGGGTGATCCTATGGTGTTAACAATGGGTCTCAGAGGAATTCTAGATTTATGGATTTTGGGTACACCATAAATTCTAGGGATGATGGCGCTATTGGGAATTAACCTATTTTTAATAGTAGAATCAAGAGAGGAGTTTTTGACTTAGTTACTAACTAGGCGGAGAATTTTGTTGCTAGGGTCCTTGTCAATAATTCTATAGCAGCCACTTTTGTTAAGTTGTTCTTCCATCTTATTATCATAATCTGTCCTATCCATAATAACAGTGGAATTTCCTTTGTCTGCTTTTAAAATTAGGATGTCCTTGTTCTTCTTGATGTTTTTTAAGGCTATGGATTCTTCTTTGGAGATGTTGCTAGGAGGAGGTCTGGCATTTCTAAGAATTTTGGCGACGTCCTGTCTTATTTCTTCTGCAACATTTTGGTCAAGGTTAGAACCCACACCTGGATGCAAATTGCTAAATCTAAAGGAGTTGAAGATATAGGGCACATGGAGGACAAGCTAAAAGAGTTGAGAGGGGAGTTGGCGATGGTAAGGCACATAGAGAGCAGTAGAATAGATCAACTATAGGAAGAAAATGAACTGTTGAAACAACAGTTACAGCAACGGGAAATTCAAAAGGGAGACTTGCCAATATTGGAAGGGTAGCAATAGAAAAAAGGTCCCCTAACAGACAATGAAGCAACAGAGAAAAAACAGTAAGAGGGAAAGCCACAGACTGATGTTGAAAAGATAATGAAACAGCTGCAAGAAAAAGAGTCTCAGGTAGCAGCTGAAGTGTAGATTTTGAAACAACACTTGCAGGAAAAAGAAGCCCAAATGGCCTGCATGGCCAGCTGGACAATGGAGGCCTTGAATTGCAGACAACCAGCTAGGTCCTATGCATTGTATCTTAAAGACCAATGGCTCCAATTCCAAATTAAAACATTGGCCCAAAGGGGCACAATCCCATTCCAGAATTATAACCAGCTTATGCATTTATGTGATAGTAGCTCAGCTGAAGATAAAGCCAAGTTAGTAGAATTCTATTTACACAACCTAGTACTTCCTAGCATGAATCTATGGGATCCAAATGTTGCATTAGGAGACCTACAACTCATGGCTATAGATTCTTGATAGAGCCATGAGGAAAAGAGAGCAGTAGAAATTCAGAAGATTATGGCGAAGGAGCTGAGTGAGATCCTCATGATAAGTGCAGAACCAGAAGATATCTCAACTCTCATATATGCCCACCAGCACCTTGCAAACAATCCCCATGTTGCCCCTGACTACGTTGAAAGGCAAGCACAGGCTATTGCCCACTTTGAAGATATGGAGAGACTGTTTGGTGATAACAACCTTCATGCTTGCATAAGAAGATGGAATACATTGTCCCGTAGCCTAAATATAAGGGAGAATCACTCCCCAAATAGAATTAGGGAAGCTATGTGGAGAGTCCCCCTATAAAATAATCAATACAAAACTTGAAATCCAACTGGAACGGTCTTAAGTTCAGTCCTCCACTACTGCTAGGACTATTGGAAGGGGTTAAGGAGGAGGAAGAACAGAAACAATGGGAGGAAGTGGACAGGAAAGCAGGTTTTCATGACAGAGAAGAGGACATCACCTTAGACGCCTAGGATGTTAGGGAAGCTGTTAAAGCTATCAAAGATGAAGAACTGGATTAGTTGCTCAGAGGATGATCAACACATTCAGTAAGGGGGTGATGATGAGCCCTAGAAATGGGTAACTGTATGGGCTCATTCTGCCTATTATTTTCATTTAATCCACCATTCACCATAGTTTTATGCATTTTTTTGAATATATTTATCTCAATAAAGTGAATGGGGATAGTCACCTTGCCACATAGTCTAATGAGTGTTTATTGCAGATTTTTGGACATTTTTGGACTAAGACCAGGGATTTATGAGTAGATTGGCAGCCAAAATAGAAGAAAAAAGGTTGAGGACTTATAGGATGGGTTTCTCTTGCACTAAATGACCCCTTCCTCGAGTTCTCCATCAACAGCTCGGAGTAGAATAACCCACAAATGATGATTCCAAGGGGCAGCCGAACAGGTCTAGTTAAGTTGCTATTATCTGCAGTTTTAGGCAACCGAGTTCCTAAAGTTTAGGACTGTTGGGAGTCCTAACTTGTATAAATAATAAGGCTTCAAGCCTCAGTAGGTTAGCCATTTGATAGTTTATTTTTTCACTTTAGTGTAGTCTTGTACTCAGCTTATTTTCGAGCTCTTTTTGCAGACAGTTTGGTGATGTAACTATTATTTTTTGATCAATGAAGATGAATCCAACTTTGAACAAGCACTGATCTTTCCTATAGGGCTACAGCTCTTGGGTTTGGGCCCAGCCCAACTTCCCAGCACCTCCTTTGTGTATTTATATGCTTTTTCTTACATTCGTGAAACAATTTATGTTGTTTAGGTTAAATCTTGCTTTGTTAATTAGGTTGCTTTCGATGATTAGAATAGTTGTTCTTGCTTCAAGCTGATTATATAGTTTTCTGCAATAATAGAAAAATATCCAAAAAGACTACCAAGCAAGCCTTGATCTCTTTTCTCCCTCCTTGGGACCATGATTTGAGATCAAGGCACTCTTGCTGCCACCGAAACACTATTTTTTCTTTCCAATGCAATTGTTAATGTGAGATTTCGAGTTGGAGAAGTTGATATCAGTTGTATTTACATGCTTAGATCTATTCTTATTCATTTACCATGGCTTTCTCTTATAGTTTCCTATCCATCAAGTTTTTTTCAACACTTTTATGGTTTTAGGTCATAATTAGGTTAAAATAGGTAAAACTTTGTTTTTTTAAGTTCTTGCTTGGGACAGTTTTGAAAAATAAGTGTGCAACTCACTTGTAGAACACTATAGCTTATCATTCTCCCATCACACAATGTGATACAGTCCATCCCTCAAGATTTCCCCCACTCATTCACCATACTTTCCCAAACTGCCCTAATTTCTATAGTTTTGTGAAAAATTTCTTTCTTGACCTTTAAACAAATCCAACCATCTCCTTCATTCCTGACCTTCATTGACAAAGTCCTATACCCCTTAACACCTCCATTTATCCTTCATTTCCCTTCTCCCACCGTTTTTCCACCTTCAAACCTTGAAAAACCACTTTCGGCCTCCTCCTATAGATCCTCCTGTAGAACCTCCTGTAAATCCCCTACAGCCTCTTGTAGAAGTTCATGCGAGTGATTTTTTAAATTTTGATCGTAGTGGAAGTCTCCAAAAGGGTACTAGGGACTTTTTAGGTCCTCTCCACACCTTCCCAACCTCCTGCAAAATCCAACTGCATCCCCGTTGGCCACCAAACCTCTGCACAGTCACAACTAGTTAAAACACAAGAATAATAATTCTACGTGAAAATGCTCAGAAATACAAAAATATGATTTCTTCCCATTTCTCTTCAGAAGTAGCTTGAATACATTTATTTTACCTTTTCAGTAATCAATGACATCCATTTCAGTAGTTTCCATCTCTTTTCCTGCAAAAGTAGGGTTAGTGGGTAAAACTAGGGTTTTTTAGGGTTTACGTTTCATTTGAGTTTTCATCTTCTTTCTACTAGTAGAATAGCCTCTTTTGAGTTAGCTTTCTTCCACCACAGTTAAAAGCTTCTTTTGAGAACTCATAGAAGTTGGCTTAAGCTCCTAGTGAACTTGTGTCAGCTGATCAAGTGACAGCCTATAGTAAGAGTTACTACTTGTGCATATAGCACCGTTGCTTCCAAGTTTGTTATGAACTACCGGGTTGATAAAAGTAAATTAAAGAGCCCCAGGAGTTGCAGCATCATTTCTGAAATACTGGAGCTCGATTCCTTTAGGATACTTTCCAGGACTACTCGCAGTAGAGAAAAACCAGACATAAAAACTTATACTCTAATTTTTTTTTTTAACTCAGGACCCAAACTACCCTTCCAGATTTTGAAACATTGTGATCAAGATGAAACTTATTGTTGTGTTTGACTGAGTTGGAAAAATGTAAACCATGTCTATCCATGTGGTAAGTGGGGAAGCCGAAGTAACCTGCACAATGATTGAATACTCCCTGATAGACGAAGGTCCTATGTTGTTAATGGACCAAAACATAGAAGTTGGTATTCAACCAGTGTGTTGCCAAGTGTTGTAGCAGCTACAACACCCTCCAAAATTTTGGTCTGCATCAAATTTCAGAGCCTTCCTTCGGCTTTTTCTTGATGTTTGCAAGCACTCGAGCTCATACCATGAGATTGCATCGATTCTTTGCACACTCCTCACTTGACTGTTCACCAGTCATTTTTTAGTATCTTAGTCACAATGTCATGCTTGCAGTCATGTTTTGGCTATGTTGACAGTCTGTCTTCATGTGTACAATTTTTATTCACTACGTAAGCATCTATTTCACTAACACACGAAGTTGTATGCCATGTTATGCAAGTGTCGTCACGGTCATTCAATGATCTATCTCAAGTGTCGCGCTTGTCGCTCGCACCCGTCGGTTAGTCACGCTAAGTGTATGTTGTCTTCATGGTTCGAGGTGTCTTGTCGTGGAGTCATGTTGATTGTGTGTTCACAAGGTCATGTATGCACAAGTTCACTTGTTCACACACTTAGTCATTTTTCTGAAATACTGTTGACTATACCACCCTCCACCAAACAGGTCTCCATTGAGCTGCACTATGTAGTCTCAACCCTCAGTGATCATGTATTGCTACCCAGAATTGCACACAGATTGAAACTTCCTCCTAGGCAGTCTACACTATGCAATCCTGGAATTGACCTGACTGACTATCACCCAGAGTAACACAGAAGTTACTAAGAAAGCCATCTCAATTTGCACTTCCCACAAGCAAATCTATCAAGCTTCTCATTGTTCAACTGGAGAATTTGGCTAGGCATTAACCCCAAGCTTCACTCCTCTAAAAAGTTGTACAGCAATTGCCAACATGTCTGTCTCAATTGACTAAATAAATTGCACAGACATGAAGGATAGGAACCCACTGCCTATCATTGCACTGTCCTCGAAATTTTCATAGTTTTGTCAGTTGGCTTAATACTCCTCCTGAAAACTATGTAGTTTTATTGTACTGTCCCCCCACTTCTTGACATCCCGCTCATCTCGGAAACTCCACATACATGTCCTACAAGTGACACCCCCAGTTCTACGTAGTTTTGGCCAACAAGCTCCTATAGCTTGCTACTATCCTCCCAAAGAATCTGGCAGTTTTGACGATCAGTGTCCTCCCTGCTACCCACACTACCTCCCTAGAAAATTTACACAGTTCTTCCCTCCAACTGAGCTAGATCCCAAAAATGGTCACTCCTTTTTTGGACTACTCATCCTAGCCTCCCAGTGACCGCTACGTAGTTTTCCTTAATAGTGGCCTAGAGCCCGCAACATGGCCTGAAATTTGCTCTCCCCAATTTCAGAGCCTTGTCCTCTCTCCTAGTCACCTGCACCTGAAAATGGAATATAATGCATCATGGTAGACTAGGAGACTTATGGATTTGATTTTTCTCGTCATTAGTGGTTGCAGATACAGGTACATGGATGAGACATGGTATGACGAAAAATGAGATGAAAAAGGAGCACATGCTAGAAGACTTGTTTGCAAATGGATGAACACATGAAGCATCCCATGTACTAGTGAAGGAGATACATGCATGCAAAATCAAGCGAATACCAAGACCATAAAAGGCTCTGCACAACTTTCCATCCATAGGTGAATCTGTGACACAGAAAAACCACACTCATCACTCGACAACACTGCAACTCAACATGGACACCACCATTAGCATGAACATACTAGCAGTATCGTATGAGTCATGTCATGTGTCATCTCGACCACATCACTACAGTGGGACGCACTGTTGTAATCAATATAATGTAACGTGGAATTCCAAGAGACCCAAATGTGAAGTTGAAGAGTCATGTAAGTCAAACAGTCATGACGGAGGTCAAACAGTCACAAGTGTCAGTTTCACCCTTGGCTATATATACCCCTCATTTGTACATGCAAATGACTTTTCACCTTGGCTCCTCCCACATAGCCTTGAGAGTCTGTAGTCTTTTCTTTGAGGAGTGAGCACTAGCTCCAACTCCCCGCTATCGCGGTTAGTGATGTATGGTGTAACGATGTGTCTTGGAACTTTTGCTTAATTTAGAAGCTTGATAATAGGCCATCATGGTTTCAGACATGCATTATATTCATTTGTAAGACTATTGTTTGGACACTTGTAATTCATGTTTCTTTAACCTGTATTAAGAGATTTGAACTATTTCAGTTGTTTTAGTACATATGCTATTGGAAATGTGTTGTATCAGTTGTTAACACTGTCTCGCCCATGTGGAATATTTCGCCAGACACTCGACAGATTCATTCTCATAAACTTGCTATAAGGATATCGCACTCGTATGGACTATTCCTCTAGGTTTTATATGTGCTATCTATTCATTGTGGTTTTGTGACTACTGCATCCATGTGGACTACTTCGCCAGAAGCTGCACATGTCCTGTTGGATTGTGTGTCTCTAATAGAGTTGGGACTATTCCCTTTTGACTTGAGACTCACTCTCACCCTCTCCCTCCACAGTGAAATAACCTTGACATAAGAGACACTAAGCACTCAGTAGGGACATGAACCTCATTGTTTAAAGTCAAAGTAAACCACTCTCATGTGCTGACAAGAAAGAGCTAATGCAAACCATTAATATAATGGCAACAGGGCCATCATACCAGATCGGAATCGCAAGCCAAACGACATGAGGTCTAGTTGGGACTTCATATCGGGGAGATCCCTTGAATGTTGGCATGTCCAACACCATCAATAGGTTAGTTACCAGATTTAATTTTTACCCCAAGGAGATCGATGTGAGTGTAATGAAAAGACTATTTAAATATCTGAACGAAACCATTGATTGTGGGCTATGGTGTTCAAGGAGTAAGGAATTCACTCTAATATCATACATAGATGTAGATTGGGTAGGAAATATTGACCACATAAAGAGAACAAGTGGTGTATCATTTTTTTTTTTAATTTCTTAGTGTCATGGCTGAGTAAAAGGCATAATTGTATCTCATTTTCTACATATCAAGCAAGGTACATAAGAATAGTTTCATGTTGTACTTAGGTCCTGCAGATGAAACAAACCTTTAAAACACCAAATTAGAATATTCTCATCCTATTCCAATCATGTGTGATAATACAAGTGTCATTAACATTTCCAAGAATCCATTCATGCATTCAAAGACTAGTCATATTCCTATTAAATATCATTTCCTTATAGATCAAGTATATGAACAAATTATCAATCTCGATTATATTACCACTAAAGAACAAATCAAAAATATATTCACCAAATGTGTTCTCAAGGAGCCATTTGAGTATCTAAGATAGACACTTAGAGTAATATCTCTCTCATCTCATCATCATTATAAGTATTGGTTATAATAGCTCGCCAACAAGTTTTGAGCTTTTAGAAAGTGAATTGTAGGAGAAGAATGATGAAATGAAAATTTCTTTAGAATTTTCATAATTGGTATAACTAGATTTGGTCCACTTGGCACACACATAATTGGTATCAAGGCTTGAAAATTTGTTATCAACACCCACATTAGTACCTGGTGTCCATACTCAGTATTTTTTATCAAATCATTTATTGGCATTAGTGAATTAGGAGTAATAGTTATTTTGTGCTCATGATCAAGGGGAGAGTTGGTAGTAAGGAGAAGCATATGTTAAAGGGAATTTTATATGAATACCCATGCATGATAATCATGTATAAAATATGAAAATATGGTATTTTGAACTATGAAATTGGTATGAATGATTAATTGACATTAGAAGTTGCAAATACAACCATTTTACATTGATTTCAAAGGGGCGAGGGACAATTAATATACTTTTGCATAGGAGCTATGAGTAAGGTACAAGGGTAGAGACTAGTAAATGAAGAAGATTTTTTACAATGGTATGGAGACAAACTTGGTACAGACCATTCGGTTTAGAGATTGGAACCATTGTTGTGACATTGGTTGTGAAATTGGTGCAAAGTACTTAGTTCATAACATAGTAGTTGGTATAGAGGAATGATGAAATGTTTAGACACTTAGTTGAAGTTGGAGATTGACTCAGTGTACTGGTAACAGATAATTGGTTCATAGTTGTAGGAGAGATCAACTGTTGGTTCAAATCCATAGATGAGATCAGCTACGGGTGTTGTATATAAACATTTATACAAAGTCTAGAAATTATATGTGAAAGATATTAGTGCAGATATTACATGAATTAGAGCTTTAATCACTTGTAGTTTAGAATCCCGTGCTCAAAGTGCACAGGGATGCTAGGGGTTGTCGGTGCGCCAAAGCTAGGGGTTTCCATCAACCACAAAGGGGAACATTTTTGATAGTGTTTTCATTGATTTGAAGGTAAGAAGCTCAAGAAGGTGAAGAAGATGGAAAATCCTATGTGGAGGTAAATCTTGTACATAGGTAAAATTTTTGTAGAGGAAAAACCTGAGCAAAGGCAAATATTGTGTATAGGAAAAGCATGTGTGGAGGTCAGTGTATGTTCCATTTCTCCAAACAATGTAGGTCCAAACTAGTCCAGTTGGTAGTGATGATGTAGAGTGTAAGGTGGTGAGAAGTGTTGACATGGCAAGAATAAAAAGTGACATGTGGCACTCATTTTTTGTGTTTTTGGGTGGCTAATTGGATAGGTGGCCCTTGGTGATTGACCCACAGTGGCATGCCATGATAGACTCATAGTCTTCAAGATTTGTTCCAACATCTTGCTTGGTAAGGCTTTTATGTGTTAAATACCTTGGTGTTAGGTTTAAATTAGAGCTTGAGAGAGATAAAGTGTGAAAATAAATGGGAACGGATAATGCCCAATGCCCAATTTCCGATATATGAGATGGTTCTAGGATGAGAACATATTTTGTAAAGGATTTTCCTATTAAGAATTTTTGTGCTTTGATCATTAAATAAGGGAAACGGTATGACAAAAAAATTTATAGTAATTGTGGGTCCCATTTTAGGATGGGGGTTATCAAGGCACCTTAGTGTTAAAGTGGAACAATAGTGGATTAACATGAGGACAAGGTCCCAAAGTAACATGAAATTTTATATCAACTCTGAAGTCTGAAATTTGGTGCTTGCACTTAACTAAGGGGATCGATGTCTCCTATATGCTGGTTCCAACAAAGATTGTAATAATTGGTGTTTCCTACTTCAATCAAATAATTAAAAGAATTTTTTTGATCTTATCTTTGATGGGTTTCCACATATATCTTTTGTTTAACGCTCTCAATGATTGGGACTATTTCAATAAAATTGTCTATCAGACAATTTCATCCATCATCGTGAAAGGAAAATACATGTTAGCATATAAAAAACAAAACATTCAATATTACTATAAACTTCATGATTTGTAGTACAAATGCATTTCATCGTGTTTCCCATCGAATTCCATCTTCCTTAATTTTTATATTGTCATTTTCAAACTCTTCCAACACCTCCCTCAAAGTGAATTTTTCCTCCTCATATGGACTTGTGTTATCTTATGACTTGTCATAAATATCCCCATTGAATGTCCACACATCACTTTCCTTTAGGGAATTTACTACATTTGATAAAGTTTCTAAAGGTTCTACCTCTAAGAGAGCGCACTTGAATATTTTAGTCTTTTTAGTGCCACAACCTAAGACACTTGGTAGTCTTATAAGATTTGTATTTTCCCATATTTTGTATCCCTCTAAAGGATCATCCCTAAAAACTACTAGATCCTCTTCCTTATTAGATCCTACTTTAAAAACCCTCTTAAACCCTAGCCCCACTTCATTCCTCAAATCATCATCTATAAAGTAGACCTCTAAATGTCTATCAACATATTGCATCTCTAATTTATAGTTATATCTCTCTATCTCTCTCAAATACACACACAAATTGAAACAATTAAAATGAAACATAAAATTTCTATAGTTTAGTAAATGATAACAACATTTATCAATAAAAGCATCATTGATGATTTAGAGTAAGAAAGTGCATTTAGAACTATATATGATAAAAATAAGGTGCATTTATAACTATATATGATAAAAATATCACTACATTTGTCATCTAGGTAACACATACATGTTATATTTAAAAAATATAATACATATAATAAATAATAATAATAGTATATTTTAGCACTAGAGAGATAAATACATAGAAAAAGATATATTTATATATGAAAGATAAGGATTTAATATGTACACCTAATATTACACTTGAGAGACATAAAAATTAAAAAAAAGCATGATTAAATATAAATAAATATTATGTATTTCATGCATGCATCAACATAGATCCATCTTAACTTTGGATTTACCAAGCACTGAGAGAGATTAAACCCATGAGTGCAAAAATTATGAAAATGTTTACACCTCGAGTGATATGATTTCTCTTTGTGCTTGATATATTTGGAGTTAAAAAGGATTCATGCTAGTCCTTAATAATATTATTAATATCTATACAAATTTGACATCATTATAACTAAAAATATTCATTTTTTTTTACTAAAAAATATTTTACATATACCTAAATTATATGTATTTGATATTTTTATTTTACGTGTTGTATAATTTTTTAAATTAAAATTATATATAGAGAGAAATAAAGTTAGTCTGATGAAATTATATATATTTGTAGTTAATTTAAAAAAAAATTGTAAATGTTAATTTTTTATATGTTTATTAAATATATATTTTGAAATATCATGATTATGAATATGGATCATAATTATTTAAATTTATTTTAATGTGACATGCATCTTACAATTTTTTTTTTTAATTCTATTAATAAAAACAAAGTAATTTTTAGTTTTTTTTGTAATGTTAGATGAATCCACAATTAGGGTAGCGGGTCATAGTCCAATGATAGGGGGTTAATTTGAAACACTACCACTATAACTCCTAAGTGGGTAAGTTTTGTTCTATTAGATTGTCACCTATTAAACAATAGTGGATTTCAACATGAGACCTTGTACTCATATTTACTCTACATTTTCATAGGCTTACTAAGCGACATTCCACATGAAATTCATTTTCACAAAACTCATTATCATATTCATTAAATTAAAATTATGATAAATAAATTTAGCAAAGTAAACAAATCCCTAATTTTATATAATTATCACCTTTTTCATATTAAACCATGAGAAATTCTAAATCACATTGGATTTTTTTTAAAATCAATTACACAACAGAAAAATAATAACATCTTGAAAGTAAAGTAGATGACAATAATTATTAACATTAAGAAAAGTAATAGCATATGACATATTAAATTATGAAAACAATTATAGATAAGAATTAAATAATTATATTTTAATACATTTAGTATTTAATTGTCTTATTAAATATCACATAAACTGAAAAAAATCAAATAGATTATATAGATAAAAGTATTTGTTAAATATTAAGTTTTAGGCATTGTGATAATATGTTATGATAATTATATATATTAAATATATAGTAAATGTTGGTAGGAATAAATCCATTATACACATCAAAATACTTACCCAAAAGTATATATAGCATTACTCAAATAAAATAAAAAAAACATAAAAATTAACTAAGTTATAAGTTTATTATAAATTAATATTATTATTATTTATAAAAATAACCAATATATGAGTTAAACAATATTCTTAATCACTAAGATTCATCTTACTTTGCCATGCAGATTTCTAACTTGTAAATAGCTTTTGGTACAATGCCATGACCAATACCACAGCTTAACAATACAACATATCAATATGACACATGTTGAAATGAAATTTTCTTTAATTAATTCATTATAGATAAATTAATTAAAAGAGTATAATCAACTTGGAGACAAATCTTTACCCTTGATGTGTGAATACTATTACCAATATTTAACATATTCTACAAAAGTTAGATTTAGACATCTAAAAGTTTACATTCACTTACAACTATTACAACAACTCCCCTTATAAAAGATACTGTTATTCATATCTTGAATTTGTTAGAAATCCGTTACACAAAGAAAAATTTAATTCTTTTTATACTTAGTAAAATAGAAATTAAAATTAATTTATATTCTTCAATAATATTTATCTAAATTAAAATATTTGATTTTCTGTTATTACTTTATTTATTTTATTAAAATATTTTAGTTGATATTGAATTAAAATAGTAAATATTTTATTATATAAAATTAATAAGTTTCCGTTAATCTTAATATATTTTATTGAAGTATTTTAATTGGTATTAAAAAAGAACGAAAGAAAAAAGATGGAGTAATTGGTTTTAGAAAAGGATTTAAATCTATCTTTATATTTGTGAGCACGCAATATGATATCTAAAAGGTTAGGTGAGTTTAACCATGAACTCCCTATAAGATTTTTACTTACCCTACATGTGAAAGCTGTTTCAAGTCGTTCTATAATGTTTTTGTTAAAGAATAGCAGGTTGTAGAAATTGCAAGAGGTATAGGTTATATATTTTTAATGATTTTTGCGTCCTTTCAATAAAATCAGCACTGATCTCAAAATAGAGGACGCTTCACTATGGACACCTCAAATTGCTCTACTTGTGGAAATGGTAGATAACGTACTATATATATTTTTATTCACTTTTAACCATTATAAAATCATCATCGATTCCCAAATATTCCTTAGTCAGAACCTGTGGAAAGTGCATTCAGAGTGCAATTTATACATTTTTTATTGACTTTTTTTCCATTGCCAAAATTATCATCGATTCCAAAATATTCTGAGGTACTAGGAACTTTATCACATAATTCCTGAAGGTTAAGACTTTTGGACTTATTAAACCACTATTGGAAGGAATAGGCTACCAGAATAGGCTACCACGTAACCCGTTCTTTCTTAAGGAACTCTGTGCTAGAGAATTTTTGTTGTTGTTCATATATCGTGTGGGTCTATTTATACTTAAAACTAATAAAAATACAGTATGTTTTAAATAAAATTAAAATTATATATTCTCATCATAAGGATGTTCAATTATGACCTAATCGAGACTTGCATCGAGTGTCTGAAATAATATGTATGGGAGTGATATAATTACCTTTTATCATGAAGTATTGTTTGTATGTATGATGAAATTCACAGAGAAGTCGAATGATATGATGATATTTCTTATTATAATATCTGTATCTATATATATATAATTAATGAAATGCATTGATAAGTCCAATTATAGGATCTTGCATCTGAAGGATATTTCTTGCCATCATGAAATATTGTTTGTTTATATATATATATATATATATATATATTGAAATGCATAGATCAGTCCAATAATATGATCTTTATCTGTGAGAGTGATATTTCCTGTTAGCATGAAATATTGTTTGTATATACGATCAAATGCATAAAGTCCAATTATATCATCTTCTTACATCACCTTCCATGACCACTGGCCTAAGTGAATGAGATGGTGCATGTGGATTGTCACAATCAGGATGATCGAGTCTAATTATCTTGTCATTAAGAGAATGTTCTGAGATTATTTGTTCCTGTTGGTAATATTTTATCGTTAATTTCACCTTTGAATTCAATGATACAGAATTAACTTGGGCAGTTCTAAACAAAATTACCTACAATAATTTCATTCGTTGAGAAAAAAATCATCCGACAGTGGAATCTGTGGACCAACTGCAGTACATAATTGACTGATGTGTCAGTATGAGGTGAAAGGTGCAGAGAATCACATGCTACTCTGAAACAGGCACATGGGTTTTCTTCCTGCTCAAGTCATGTTTTCCCAGTGTCCCAGGAAACTTGTTCGGCAATGCAGTGGGCTTAGATTTTGACATCTCAGCGATCAACCGCTGCCACTAATTGGAAAACATGTTGTGGCCCCTGCAATGCATCTATATATTTATGGGTAAATAAATTGAGACGATCATATGCGGAGTTTTTGCTGAACATTGTCGTTTAATACTACTGGTTCTGATACTAAAATATTCACTGTCAAGATGGTGTCGAGGAAAGAGAAGGTCCAGCATCACAAATTAAAGCCGCAGGTGGAACGCCTGATGAAAAGCAACAATATCATGTCTTTCAAGAGCACAATTAGAGGAGAAGACACCGGTATCGCCACTGGCCTCTTCCTGCTCGCCTGCATTGCACTGTCTAAGTAATCAATGCAGACATGGAAATCAGTAGATAGTCAACAAAATCAACAACACTTCAAATAATAGTTGTATCGGGTAAAATATTAGAGGTATTCAGTGTAGGAGGTTTGGGTTGTGTATTTTTTTGGTTCGCTAAATCTATTAGGATTTAAATTTTGAATTTGATAGATTATACAATAGTTCATAACAAGGCTATATTCTAAAAACCATTCAATATATGATTTTCTTTCTTCCAAACTGCTAGCAACTTTGTTATGCGTTCCCTATCCAGCATTTACCTGAGTCTGAACTTGGCTAGTGTTTTCCTAATCTGGGATATGATTTTTTTCAACATATTTATGTTTTCCTCATTATTTATTTTCTGTAGCGATCGTTAACGAAGTGTTTTGTGAGTATTTGCAGTTTCAAATTGTCATTGCAACGCCTTCAAATGAAAAAAAATTACTGTCTATACTTGTTTCATGCACTGTCCCATTCAAGTGTGCTAAATCGCAGATGAAACCTTTGTTTCGTAAGGTTCAAAGGAAGAAACCACTTATATCAATATTCATAAACAGGAACAGGCAATAATGGTAAAACTGTCTTATGCTTAACGCTTGCATTCAACTACAGTGTCCAATGGTGGTTTTATCCTCTGATAGATATAACTACAGTAGTTTGTCATCAACATCTCTAGTCTCACACCATCTTATTTTTGCAATGTTACATATAATTTTTCTTTGCATCAAACCATTTGAATTGAGTAGGGCACGTGCGCTGGTATTTTGGTAAATTAACGAAACAATCACCGCCACCCTTTTATGGAGTTATCTCTCCATTAATGCTCTGGAGTTATCTATCCATTAATATACTGGTTGAAAGAGAACAGTATATGTTACTGGTTGGATTTAAGAATAATACACTGGGACAGTATATGTGGTTAGTTAGATTTTGTACTTGCATAAATCTAACCAGTGGCATATACCGAGGAGTACTTGCTTAAATCTAACTGATGACATATACTGAGAGGTGTATTAATAATAAATAGTTCCAAAAATAGTAATAATCTGGAAATTGTAAATGCTTTTAACTTTAGGCTAAGCTTGAAAATTGAGGGCCGGGTTGTAAAATTCATATGAGCGTCAACAATTTCAATTAAACTCCATTTCAGGCGAGCAGTTATATATTTCACAACCTGTTAGCAGCAGCTAAAAAGGAAAAGCATCGATGAACCGTACGCATGGTTGGAGTGAATAAAAAAAGGCTAGGCTTGTCAGTGGCTACGAAGAGTAGGGTATAGGGAAATGGACAAAAGGAGTTTATGTACAATGTCTTTTTATCTAGATATATTAGGTGTTTACTGAATACATAGAAAACTATAAAGAAGGTCTGATAGTGTATGTGTTAGAAGTTTTGTAGGTTATTCTGGCTTATTATCTGACTTAATTTGCCAGAATTTGTCAGAGATTGGTTGGAATTTAAGTGTCTGTTACAGATTTATGAATTCGTTTCAATTCAAGTTTATGATTTTTTTACAATTCAAATATTTTAGTCTGTTAAATCTATAGATTAAAGACTAATTTAAACAACACAATTTAACATTTGATAAACTAATTTAAACCCCACAAATGAAGATTTCACACTTAATAAAACCTAACCTATCCAAAACTTCTAATAATTAAACAAAGTCCATAACATAATGTATTAGTTTCGTTGTCAGTGGCATTGATTCCACCGACTCCAGTGCGTGTTTTGTGTTTCTTTGGGGACGGGACTACACGTTTTGAAGATTGGACTATTTGTTTTGTCAATACAGGTTTTCTGTATTACATTTCACTGTCGGGTCAAAGGGGTTTGCGCTAGAATTGCTATTATCCCACTCGAATTTGACATATTTTATACTTCAGGATGTTCAAAGAATTTTATATGATAGGCTCCATGGAGAAAAAAAAAAAAAAAAAACGGTGCTGAATAGCCACTTCCTACACAGGTGTTATTATTATCTCACTAAAGTTTGACATGCGACATACTTGAAGATGGGCAAAGAATCTTACTGTATCTCATACGGAATGGTGTTGTCTAATCAGTTCCTACAAAATAAAATCAAATTATCATTCAAAAGGTAACTCATTCATGTCAATATTTCAATCAAACTTGTGGTAAAGCACTTTTCACAAATCCCAAACCAATATGGATGTGAAGGTTTCAATTTGGGGTGAAACTCTTGCTATAAATACCAAATCAATTTGGATATAAACATTTAGTCATAACTGTCCACATGTATCAATTTTCAGGTGATATTGTTCTTGTTACACATGCCAAATCAATTTGGATGGGAGGTTCTTAATCTGGCCGTACCTCATCAACGTTTTGTCATAAGCGGCAATATGATGAACATGTCACTTTCAAGTATATTCCATGACAACAGTTCCTGCCATGACTGTCAAATCAATTCGCGATGTGAATCTCTTGTCATAAATGCTAATATCAAGATGATAATTTGATACGCTGATTTATAGACATCAGTCAGATATGTTTGATATGTGATTTGTCTCTATTTCCTGGAATCTTGAAACCATAAATGCTAATATCAAGATGATAATTTGATACGCTGATTTATAGACATCAGTCAGATATGTTTGATATGTGATTTGTCTCTATTTCCTGGAATCTTGAAACCATGTGCAAAATTATTTTCACAAATACTTTTACATGTCGAAGGAGCTGCATGTAAACCAGGTACATTTTTATCTCTTCATTTGAAGATTTTCCTCTTTGTTTAAAGATTTTGTAAAGAAAACTACTCTACATTTATATCAATGACAAACACTTGAATGAGTATTTCATTTTTCTATGGGTAAGAAGAAACTTTAATTTCTTCTAGTTAGACGAATATCATAACAGTCCACGTTTAAATATTGTCAAAACTCAGCTTCTAAACCAAGCATCCTTAAGTGTATTGCAGATTCCCTAATATTAGGGAATCGATCTGACATGGGCAGAGCGCCTATGTCCATCCCATTCATATTAAGGGAATCTGCAATGGACTTAAGCTCAGGGTTATAAATTTCAATTTAAACTTATACAATTAAGATAAATGGAATTAAGCTCAGGGTTATAAACCTCAACTTATAGAATTAAGATAGATGGAGGGAGATGTTTAAATGATATTACCAAATATATAATTTTGTTTAAATGGTATTAACAAATATATATATTTTTTTGGGCATCGATGCCTTTCAAATCTATTGAAATTTGTTTTCTGATGAAGATGTTTGTTGTAATACTAGTTCCCGGTAGGCGTTTTTATATAGACCCCAGCTGGATGGGGTTGCCCTTTTTTCTTTTTCTTTTTTTAAATTTAATTTGGACTGGTGCGATTCAATCTGGGCGAATAAAACTGGAATATGCGTTCGTCTGAGTCTGAGATCTAAGGTTGTGGCACAAGGGAGAGCGAAGCGATGAATACAAATTTATTTAGTTTTGCGGCGTTGAACTCGTAAGGTAAGGTGGCGGTGTCCGTTCCGCTTCTTTTCGTTTGGGCTTAGAATGCCAGAGGTTTTTGTCCGGCATCTTTTCATTTGGGCTTAGCGTGCCAGACGTTTTTCAATGTGCCTCTAGCCTTCACTGATCTGCGCAACCTACGCACGGTCATCGCTTTCATGGGCACAATATTCTCAGGATCGGCTCATGTCTATCTGTTTATTTGATAATTAGGGTTACTCATGTTCATAGAAAATTACCTGCAACCTACGCACGGTCATCGCTTTCATCGGACCAATATTCTCAGGATCAGCTCATGTATGTTTGTTTATTTGATAATTAGGGTTACTTATGTTCATAGAAAATTGCCTTATAGATATTTCATGTTGTGATCATTTACTATTTTAGATGAAAAATTCAAAGAATTAGACTTCTCCACTGGAACTAACAATAAAAAGTTAATTGAAATTGGTTTCATCCAATTTTTCTTAATGCCAGAAAAATGCCCTCCTCCAATAACAGTTGCCACTAAGACATGTTCATTTACAAATTCCAATAGTGTCGATGATATATAATGTGTGGGGAATGCAAAGAAGCATCTTAAAGGTCTCGTTAAAATACAATGAACTTAAAGTCATCCTCGACCTGAAACTTTGGCGCAACTTCCTCAGGAGCCACCAGCGAGGAAAAAGCTGTGACCCTTTTTGGCCTTATAAGGTCACTGTTCAGAGCCCTAGACCAGTATTGTTTTTTCCAAAACCAGTATTCTGTGCTATAGGGGTCGCACGCTGACGGGTTTGAATTCAATAACATTTTCCTGGTGGGAGTTAAGCTTTGGGAAAATACCACATGGCATAGAATCGTTGTGACTGTGGCCATTCTATGGACCCTATGAACTGAGGTCGATGTAAACTTCGTTATAGTTTATAGATTACACTGATGTGAGAACCAAAATTTGTCTGACAGGGGGATGATTAATTTTCTGTAGCAAGATTTCCTTTGATAATGCCTTTGTGAACTATTTCCAGTAACAGCTCGATTGCATCAATGAACTTCGAATGCCTAGATCCTCGGTAAATTACAGACCTGATTGCAAACTCTTCACCATGTGATTGTATCATAAATGATTTCAATTCCAAAGTTCTCAAATATAGCGGAGGGCATATTCACATTTGAAGTTAAAATCTGTGCAATTTTCTACAAATGATAAAAATATCTAGAATATACGAAACCATAATTCTGACGGCCTTTCTGATGTGAGGTGACGGGAATTTCCGCAAGTCAAGCCGGCGAAAACTTTGCTCAAGAATGGAAATTAAAATTTTGCCAAATAATAAATCGTCAAGCTATATCGGGAAATCAATACTTTCATCCATCCCAATTAGGAATGCTTTTATGCATAGATTTTTGGCGTTATTATACGTTAATTTAATTGCACCTATACATATTATGGTTTGATACCCCGGAACAAAAACCATAAAGGCCATGTTGACTGAAAATCACAAGTTTCATAACGTAATATTACCAACCAACAACAATACAAGTGTAAATGTATATAACTTAAAGTCCCTCTGTTCTTTATAACATAACGCCCCTCTTTTATACTCAGTCCATCTTTTCATGGCCAACGTGTGCTGTGAAATTTTTTCATTCCTCGCCTTTCTGATTTTAGTCAAGTAGTTGTTGGGAAATTTGTAACCTGTAGAATTTTTTCCTTTAAATCTAGCTCATTCAAGCCAAGTGTTATATGTTGAGCTCTAAGATCATTTTGTAATACCTTTGGCCACCGGTCTTGCAATGCCACTTAATCAAAAGTAAAACTCATCAATTAAATTCATCAATATCTATACGTAAACACATAAGTTATAATTTCCATTATTAAACCCAAGCATTAAATTTATTAAGGACAACAATTGTAAGATAATAATATAGTGCACAATGGAATTGAGAGACTACATATATCTAAATTAGCCTTTTATGTAAAATACATGTAAACTCACAAATACGTACAAATTCTCAAAATCGCGAAACTAGGGCTTCCACACAAATTGCAATAATATGCATGGCACATAAAATTACCAAACCAAACTAGGATTTACAAGAAAGCTCCCTATAATTGTTAAATTAGGTACTCAAATACATAGCACAATGTAGTGCACAAAAAATTACAAACATCTAAGCATAGAACCATAAAACTATGGTTTTCAAAATACATCCATAATTTTGTAAAATATAACACATGAACACTTATCTACATAAATTATCCAACTTACTAGAGTCTCTCCACATTTTTCCCTGTCATGATGCGGTTCATGGATTTCAACCACGGGTCACCCTTGAGCGAGGGATGCAACTCTAGAGGCAATGGTAAACAAGAAACAACCATACCTATATGGCCAAGTCCCCAACCCCAACAGGCATGCTGCTCCAGGGCTCGAGACACCCTCAAGGCTAACTGCCAAGGTGCCAACCTAATAGGTATGCTACTACAAGGCTCCACGAACCCTCCATGCATCATCAATTACCAAAGTGCCAACCCAACAATCATGTTGCTACATGTCTCAAGGCACCCTCCAAGCTAACTGGAAAAGTGCCCACTCGACAATCGACCACATTTATTAATCACAAAAATTGTCTCAATATGATAATCATGGTGAGTGATGGTCAACCATGTTTTATAAAGTCAAAAATGGTCATCCTGGGTCAATCATGCTCAACCATTGTCAAACATCGCATTGTGACTAAAATTTTATTCATATGAAAATCAACCATGGCTAAGCATGGTCAAGTGTGATCCAGTGTCACATTGTCACAAGGATTGTCTCTATATGAAAATCAATGATGGTCAACCATGTTTATTTTAGTGTTTACAATATTTATCTTAGGGTTTATATACCTTCGGTTTATAATATTGGTCCCTTGGGTTTAATAATATTCCCTTGGTCAGATGTGGCATTGTGACAAAAGGTATCTTGATACGGAAATCAACCATGGTCAACCATTGTCAACCATGGTCCAATATCGCATTGTGACAAGGATTGTCTATATATGAAAATCAACCATGGTCAACCATGTTTATTTCAGTTTTTACAATATTTATCTCAAGGTTTATATACCTTGGGTTTATAATATTAGTCCCTATGGTCCAACGTCACATTGTGAAAACCATGGTCAACCTTCCTCCAATGTCGAATTCTAACACAAATCTTCTCAATATGAAAATCAACCATCATGAACCATCGTCAATGATTGTCAATCATGGTCCATATTCCTAGGGTTTATTGATATAAGGGTTCATATTCGTAGGGTTTAATATTATTCCTTTAGGTTTATTATCAATCATGGTCAACTATGGTAAACCATAGTGAACCATGGTTAAACATGGTCAATCATAGTCAACCATGGTCCAACATCACATTGTGATAAGGATTGTTTCAATATGAAAATCAGCCATGGTCAACAATGTTTATTTTAGTGTTTATAATATTTATCTTAGTGTTTATATACTTTGGCTTTATAATATTAGTCCATTTGGTTTAATATTATTCAATGAATGTTGACCATGTTTTATAAAATCAATTGTGTTGAACCTTGGTTAATCAGGGTCAACCATTGGCCAACGTCGTGTTGTGACAAAGATTGTTTCAATATGAAAATAAATCATTGTGTTAACCATGGTCCAATGTTGCATTATGACAAATATTGTCTCAATATGATAATCATGGTCAGTTATGGTCAATCATGGTCAACCTTAGTCAAGCATGGTCAACCATGTTTTATAAAGTCAAACATGGCCATGCATGGTCAATCATGCTCAACCATGGTTGAACGTCCCATTATGACAAACTTTTCTTGATATGAAAATCAGCCATGGTTAAGCATGGTCAACTATGGTTGTTATGAAAGCAGCTCAAGAAAAGATAGAAAAGATAGATCAATGCCTTAGAATTCAGCCTCTTCGAGGGGGCAACCTCCTTTACATTACATAAATGAACAATTCTTTGATGATTCAAATGACAAAACCTCCTTTCTATATATAGGAGTCTAAGGAGTCACAATATAATCCAGCCGACCTAACAATACTAATATAAAGCCACAAAAATAACAATAGAGGGATTCTATGGGGCACATAAATAACAATATGGGGGTAATAGGGGCACAACAATATAAATAAGCGGTATAACTATAATAGTAATGGGGTAATCACTAGTATTATAGGGACCCAACATGCCCCTCTCCTTCAAAAAAGTGTTGTCCTCAATGCTTGAGTAATTCTGGATACTTCTACATAAAATTCTCATCCTCCCATGTGGAATCTTCAGCGGATAAGTTCTTCCACTTGATAAGATACTCTGAAATTGATCGATTTCGTAGCTGTCAAGTTCTTGTTTCTGTGACTGCTTCCGGTTCCAATATAATTTTTCCTTCCTTGTCAAGTTCTGGCAATATTGTTTGAATTGGGAGCTTTCGCCTATAACCTTCTTTAAACATGAAACATGGAAAACTGGGTGCAATCGAGAAGCTGTAGGAAGCTCCAATTTGTATGCCATAGTACCAATCTTTTGCAACACCTTGTACGGACCATAATACTTTGGTGATAGTTTATTATCCTTCTTAGCTTGCTTTAGGGACATTTGCTTATATGGTTGTAGCCGTAGGAATACCCAATCACCTACATCAAAACTTCTTTCACTGCGATGTTGATCTGCCTGTTGTTTCATTCTATTTTGTGCCAACACGAGGTTATCCTTTAAGAGTTGGAGGACTTGTTGTTGACGTTCGATGTGATGTTCCACTGCCTGAACCTTAGAATTTTCTCTTAAATATGATGTGATGGATGGTGGTTGATACCCATAAAGTGCCATAAATGGGGTCATTTTTGTTGCTGTGTGGAAGGAAGTGTTATACCACCATTCAGCCAGAGGCAACCATTTGACCCATTGTGTCTGTTTATCAAATACAAAGAAACGAAGATATCCTTGCAAACATTTGTTTACTATCTCAGTTTGCCCATCAGATTGAGGATGATAAGATGAGCTATGAGCTAACTGAGTACCAAGACAAGAAAATAATTCTGTCCAAAAATTTCCAGTGAAAATGGGATCTCTGTCACTTACAATAATCTTTGGGTTTCCATGTAGCTTTTGAACTGTTTCCATAAATGCAGTAGAAACTGTACTGGCTTTAAATGGGTGTGATAATGCACAAAAGTGTGCATACTTGGTAAGTCTGTCAACTACCACCATGATGACACTCTTTCCCTCAGACTTGGGTAAACCTGTGATAAAATCCATTGAAACCTCCTCCCAACGTTGGCTTGGAATGGATAAAGGTTGTGATAGACCGGGTGTATTAATTGTTTCAACTTTATTTTGTTGGCAAACCAAACATTCTGCCACAAACTTTTGAATATCTGATTTAAGGCCATCCCAAAAAAATTCCTTCTTAACCCTGTGGTAAGTTTTTAAAAATCTTAAGCAAAAATTCCATAAGAATCTTTTGTTTTAGCTGGAAATTCTTATAGAGGTATAAGCGATCTTTGTACCATAACGAATCATTTTGCCAGCTAAATGTATCAAAAGTACTGGAATCTTGTTATAGCTTTCGAATAAGTGCCCACACTTCTTCTTCATTCTTCCATTCCTCCCTTGCTTCGTTTATCCAATCTGGTTGGATAATAGAAATGGCACACAACAATGCTTCCACATCCTCATCCTTTCTTGAGAGTGCATCTGCCACCACATTTTGCTTCCCTTTTTTGTAGATGATTTCAAAGTCATAACCGAACATCTTTGTGACCCACTTTTGTTGTTCTTCAGAGGATAATCTTTGTTCTAAAAAGTATTTAAGGCTATCATGATCCGTTTTTACCTTGAAGTGTATTCCCATCAGGTAGGGTCGCCATTTCTTAAGTGCATAGAGTATTGCCAACATTTCCTTCTCATAAATAGCTTTGCTTAAAAACTTTCCCTTGATTGGACGACTTTCAAAAGCAATGGGTCTTTCATCTTGCATTAGAACAACACCAATTCCATTTCCTGAAGCATCACATTCCACAATAAAGGTTTTTGTGAAGTCCGGTGTAGCTAAGACCAGTGCTTGGCACATTGCCTCTTTAAGATGTTCAAAGGCCTTTGTTGCTTCCGGAGTCCATGAAAATGAATCTTTCTTCAATAATGTTGTTAGAGGTGCTGCTATTCTCCCATAATTCTTAACAAACTTGCGATAATACCCTGTCAACCCAAGAAATCCTCGCAGATGCTTTATGGATGTGGGGATTTTCCATTCCTTAATGGCTTTAATTTTGCTAGGGTCTACCTTAACTCCTTCATGAGATACAATATGACCCAAATATTCCACCTCCTGGACTCCAAAGAAACATTTGGATCCTTTTGCATATAATTGTTTCTCCTCCAATAGTTGTAGCACCCTGTCAACATGTTCAACATGATCCTTCCAAGACTTGCTGTAGATTAGTATATCATCAAAAAATACTAACACAAATTTTCTAAGGAATGGTTTGAAAATTGAATTCATCAAACCTTGAAATGTTGAAGGTGCATTGGTAAGGCCAAAAGGCATGACCAAAAATTCATAATGACCCTCATGAGTTCTAAATGCCGTTTTCGGAATGTCTTCAATCTTCATTCTGATTTGATGATATCCCGAACGAAGATCCAACTTGGTGAAGTAAATTGATCCATGCAATTCATCCAGTAATTCATCAATGATAGGAATGGGGAACTTATCTTTAATAGTGAGCTTGTTGAGCTCCCTATAATCCGGACACATGCGCCATGATCCATCCTTCTTTTTTACCAATACTACTGGAGTTGAGAAAGAACTTTGACTTGGTTGAATTATACCATCCTCTAGCATTTCTGCAACCATACGTTGAATTTCACTTTTTTGGACATAGGGATATCTGTACGGCCTGATGTTTGGAGGAACACTTCCTGGAATCAGATGAATAGCATGATCATGATCACGCATAGGTGGGAGACCTTTGGGAGTCTCAAATACCTTGGAATGATTGTCCAGGACTTTTTGGAGATCTGGAGAAATAGATGATTCCAATGTGGAAACATCTAGCGAACATAATTGTTCAATTACACCTCTTTGCTCCTTTTTTAGAAGCTTAGTCATGCCATTAGAGCTGATTATCTTTCCTGGTTTCCCTACAATACCCGTTAATTCAACTTCCTTTCCTTCCGTAGAAAATTTGATGAAAAGTTCTTGAAAATTAAAAGCTATTATACCCAAGGATTGTAGCCATTGGACTCCTAGTACAACATCGGCACCTCCCATTGGAATGGAAAGCATTGGGCTAGTCAATACATATTCTCCCATGGATAGCTTGATATTATGGCACTTTCTTGAGCAATTTATTGTTCCTCCATTTGCAATCATCACTTGACACTCTGGTGCTGGATATAGGAAGCAATTCAATTCTTTTGCTACCATACAATGAATAAAATTGTGGGTGCTTCCTGAATCAATCAACACTATTACCTTTTTCTTCTTGATTTGTCCTTCTATCTTGATGGTTTGAGGAGTGGTAATTCCCGCCAATGCATTACAAGATATGGTCGGATTTATTTGTTCTTCATCTAGGCTTTGTTCCTGGAATATATCCTCTTCTTTTGACCTTTCTTGCTCCTTTTCTTCTTCCTCTTCACAATCTATGTAGAATAATTTCTTCTCAGCACACTTATGACCTTTTGTGTATTTTCTATCACAATTGTAACAAATCCCTTTTGCTCTTTTTTCTTCCAATTGTTGTGGTGTCAACCTTGTAGGTTGTGGAAGACTAGGGGCAACAACACTTCCATCTTTATAGTTGTGAGTGGTATGCTTCCTAGTTGCCATAATTTTGCTTTCCATTTTTCTTGCTAACCTGAATGCCTTCTCTAATGAATCAGGTACCCAAAGGTGGACATCATGTTGGATATTATCCTTTAAAGACCCTATGAACACATCAATCCTATGCTCCTCTGGAATATCTTTTACCCTTATGTTCAATTTTTGGAACTCCTCAATGTGCTCCATTATTGAACCCTTTTGTTTGAGACTTATCAATTGGCTAAAAAAAGTGTTGCTTTTTTTATCCTCATAATGTGCTATCAATTCTTCCGTAAAAATTGCCCAAGTGATAAATTGTTTACGAGAACAAAGCCATTGATACCATACAAACTGATTTGGTTCCAAATATACAGTTTCCATACGTACCTTTTGTGCGTTTTGCACATTATTGAGATCGAAGAATTGCTCCATTTGTAATATCCATGTGGCGGGATCCTTGCCATCAAACTTCCTCATATCGATTTTTGGAATATGGTGATTCTTTGATCCAACATTAGCATCTATGGAATCATGATTAACATTTCTTTTGTTCTCATCATGAGTTTCCTTTACTACCTTTTCACCATTAGTAAGTATTTCTTGTAGAAAATTTGTCAAATCTGTCTTCAAATCTGCCATGCCTGTCTTCAAATTTGTGTTCAAATCTATCTTCAAATTGTCCATCTTAGCTTCCATGCCATTCATCTTAGCTTCCATGCCATTCATCTTAGCTTCCACGCCATTTATCTTAGCTTCCATGCCATTTATCTTAGTATCTTTTAACTTTTGTGAGCGTGACATTTGTTGCACTTGTTCTTGTAATTTTGATATATCATGTAGCATTTCTTCCTCTTCTTCATGAGTCATGCTAGAGATTTCAGGTTCCTTAATAGGTGTTTGCATTTTCTTTCCTCAGGGCATCAGTTACCGATACTAATGCTCTACTATGCCCTTTGAATTCCTTCAAAATAAATTTTCAAACCAAGCTTAAGCAAAAATTAAAAAAAATCTACACACCTTTTTTCACTTTGTAGGAGCTCGATATTGCCTCTGATGTATCTCTGTACTTTCCAATCATCTAGTTCTAAATTTGTGAACTGTAGTAGCTCTCTGTGTCCTCTTTCCAATGCCACCAGTCTAATCCAAATTGGATTCTCCAAGAAAGAGTTATGCACAATCTCCCAAGATGGCCTGATTATAGACCTTTCCAAAAGAGCGAAGTTGTATGAAGTGTCACGTGTACAATTTTCGATATTTGGTTCTAAAAGAGACATACAAGAAACTAAAGTCCGTGCTCTTTCTGTACCTTCTTACGAAATTTCAATTTGATTCCCAGAGAGAAGTTATGATAATTTTCCCCAGGTCACCTGTTTTGAGTGTAATTCAGGAGTCTGCAAAAAGACCAAATTCCTCAGATCATATCTCCGAAAATATCACGCGAAAAGCTCTGAAATTCGGACCCAAGGTTCAGCGCAATTTCTTCTCAAATAGGGTTTCTTTTGCGGCTTCTGAAACCTCACAAAAAAAAGTTATAGCGAAAATGCCACGATGGCCTGTTTGGAGCAGCGAAACCCTAGAATCCAAAGCTCTGATACCAAATGTTATGAAACCAGCTCAAGAAAAGATAGAAAAGATAGATCAACACCTTAGAATTCAGCCTCTTCGAGGGGGAAACCTCCTTTACATTACATAAATGAAAAATTCTTTGATGATTCAAATGACAAAACCTCCTTTCTATATATAGGAGTCTAAGGAGTCACAATATAATCCAGCCGACCTAACAATAATAATAGAAAGCCACAAAAATAACAATAGAGGGATTCTATGGGGCACATAAATAACAATATGGGGGTAATAGGGGCACAACAATATAAATAAGGGGTATAACTATAATAGTAATGGGGTAATCACTAGTATTATAGGGACCTAACAGTGGTCCAACGTTGCATTGTGAGAAGGATTGTCTCTATATGAAAATCAACCATGGTCAATGATGTTTATTTTAGTTTTTACAATATTTTTCTTAGGTTTTATATACCTTGGGTTTATAATATCAATCACTCTCAACCATGGTCAATGATAGCCAACCATTTTCAATGATGGCAAACTGTGTTTATTTTAGTGTTTACAATATTTATCTTACTATTTATATACCTTGGGTTTAATAATATTCCCTTGGGTTCATAATCCCTTGGGGTTTTAGTATTAATTCCATGGGTTTATTATTCCCTTGGGTGTATAATAACAATCCCTTGGGTTTACAATATCAATCAAGGTCAACCATGGTCAATCATAGCCAACCATGGTCAACCATGGTCAACAATGTTTGTTTTAGTGTTTACAATATTTATCTTAGCGTTTATATACCTTGGGTTTATAATATTAGTCCTTATGGTCAGTCGCGGTTCAACGCGAACCATGGTCCAACATCACATTGTCACAAGGATTGTCTCTATATGAAAATAAACCATGGTCAATCATGTTTATTTTAGTGTTTACAATATTTATCTTAGGGTTTATATACCTTGGGTTCATAATCCCTTTGGGTTTTAGTAATAATCCCTTGGGTTTATTATTCCCATAGGTTTATAATAACAATCCCTTGGGTTTACAATATCAATCATAGTCAACCATTGTCAATCATAGCCAACCATGGTCAATCATGGTCAAACATGTTTATTTTATTGTTTACAATATTTATCTTAAGGTTCATATACCTTGGGTTTATAATATTAGTCCCTATGGTCCAACATCACATTGTGACAACCATGGTTAGCCTTGGTCCAACGTTCAATTCTAACACATATTTTCTCAATACGAAAATTAACCATCATCAACCATCATTAATCATGATCAACCATGGTGCATATTCCTAGCGTTTATTGATATAAGGGTTAATATTCTTAGGGTTTAATATTATTCCTTTAGGTTTATTATGAATCATGGTCAACTATGGTAAGCCATAGTCAACCATGGTTAAACATGGTCAATCATGGTCAACCATGGTCCAACGTCACCTTGTGACAAGGATTGTATGAATATGAAAATCAACCATGGTCAACCAAGTTTATTTTAGTGTGTATAATAGTTATCTTAGGTTTTATATACCTTTTCTTTATAATATTAGTCCCTTTGGTTTAATATTATTCAATGAAGGTTAGCCATGTTTTATAAAATCAATTGTCTTCAACCATGGTTAATCACAGTCAACCATCAGCGAACATCACATTGTGATAAAGATTGTTTCAATATGAAAATCAATCATTGTCTCAACCATGATCTAATGCGGCATTATGACAAAGATTCTCAATATGATAATCATGGTCAACCCTAGTCAATCATAGTCAACCATGTTTTATAAAGTCAAACATTGTCTTCCATGGTTAATCATGCTCAATCATGGTCAAACGTTGCATTGTGACAAAAATTGTCTTGATATGAAAATCAACCACGGTTAATCATGGTCAACCGTGGTCCAACATCACATTATGACAAGGATTGTCTCTATATGAAAATAAACCATGGTCAACCATGTTTATTTTAGTGTTTACAATATTTATCTTATGGTTTATTTACCTTGGGTTTATAATACTAGTCCCTTGGGTTTAATAATATTCTCTTGGGTTAATAAATCCTTGGAGTTTTAGTATTAATCCCTTGGGTTTATAATATCAATCGTGGTCAACCATAGTCAATCATAGCCAACCATGGTTAATCATGGTCAACCATGTTTATTTTAGTGTTTACAATATTTATGTTAGGGTTTATATACCTATGTTAGGGTTTATATACCTTGTGTTTATAATATTTATCCCTATGGTCCAACATCACATTGTGACAACCATGGTGAACCTTGGTCCAATGTCGAGTTCTGACATAGATTGTCTCAATATGAAAACCAACCATTGTGAACCATCATCAATCATGGTCCATATTCGTAGGGTTTATTGGTATATGGTTCATATTACTAAGGTTTAATATTATTGCTTTAGGTTTATTATCAATGATGGTCAACTACGGTAAGCCATACTCACCCACGTTAGTCATGGTCAATCATGGTCAACCATGTCCAACCATTTTCTACCATGTTTTATAAATTCACTCATGGTCAACCATGGTCCAACATTGCGCTCTGACAAATATTTCCTCAATATGAGAATCAAACATCGTCAACCATGGTCAAATATTGCATTGTGGAAAAGATTCTCTCGATTGGGAAATCAATCATGTTCAAGCACGTCAACCATGGTCCAATGTCACATTGTTACAAGGATTGTTTGAATATGAAAATCAACCATGGTCAACCATGGACAAATGTGTTTATTTTAGTGTTTATAATATTTATCATAGGTTTCATATACCTTGGCTTTCTAATATTAGTCCCTTTGGTTTAATATTATTCAACGAAGCTCCACCATGTTTTATAAAATCAATTGTATTGAACCTTGGTTAATTAGGCTCAACGACTATCCAACATCACATTATGCCAAATATTGTCACAATATGATAATCATGGTCAGCTATGGTTAATCATGGTCAACCTTGGTCAAACATGGTCAACAATGTTTTATAAATTCAAACATGGTCATCCATGGTAAATCATGCTCAACCATGGTTGAACATCACGTTGTGACAAAAATTCCCCTGATATGAAAACTAACCATTCTTAAGCATGATCAACCATAGTCCAACGTCACATTCTCACAAGGGTTGTCTCTATATAAAAATCAACCATGGTCAACCATGTTTATTTTAGTGTTTACAATATTTATCTTAGGGTTTATATACCTCGGGCTTATAATATTAATCCCTTAAGTTTAATAATATTCCCTTGGGTTCATAATCCCTTGTGGTTTTACCATTAATCCCTTGGGTTTATAATAACAAACCCTTAGTTTTATAATATCAATCATGGTCAACCATAGCCAACCATCGCCAATCATGGGAAACCATATTTAGTTTAGTGTTTACAAAATTTATCTTAGGATTTATATAACTTGGGTTTATAATATCAGTCCCTTGGGTTTAGTATTATTTGCTTGGGTTCATAATCCCTTGGGATTTTAGCATTAATCCATTGGGTTAACTATTCCCTTGGGTTTATAAAATCAATCCCTTGGGTTTATTATTCCCTTAGGTTTATAATATCTATCAAGGTCAACGATGGTTAATCATAGCCAATAATGGTCAACCATGGTCAATAACCATTGTCACATTGTGTCAAAGATTCTCTCATGGTCCAGCATCATGTTGTGACAACCATGGTCAACCTTGGTCCAACGTCGCATTCTGACACACGTTGTCTCAATATGAAAATCAACCATCGTGAACCATCGTCAATCGTGGTCAACCATGGTTAACCAAGGTCCAATGTCACATTGTGGGAGAGATTCTCTTGATTTGAAAATAAATCATGGTTAATCATAGTAAACCATCATACAATGTTACATTGTGACAAGAATTGTCTATCGACTTTCCATGACCCTCGGTCTAGGTTAGACTCTTAAAATCACTGATGCTACCAAACCAAGAATCTCAACCATAAACTACTTTGCACAATGGAAATATAAAGAAATAAATCACATATGCACAAATATACATGTCTTTTAACAAAAATGTACAATATGTACAATCCCAATCTTCGTTATATTAAACCAAATCTGAGTAATACAACATTCTATGGTATTTAAGATACAATGACGAACAACACTACAAGTTCTATGTCTTATCTTGTCCTGTTGGCCCTTCGCTCCCATTATGCTCACTAGTAGCGCCTTAGTCCATCAAGGCATCTACATGTCAAGACTACCGGAGGGCTACCTCCTATCACTCCTAGAAGTGACATCTGCTACAATGAACGTAAGCTCATCAAACTGCTCTCTAGGTTGGCCAATACCTGAGCTCCAATCTACCAATCTAGCAGTCACATTCCTCCATCAAAGTGCTACACATAAGGTTGCAATAGTTCACCCAAACATGAACCAACAATGTCCTTCTTGTCTACTACTCTAGGGTTACTTTGGGTAAGCAACACGCTTCCCTCCAATCATCTATATGGCATTGAATCACGTCACTGCAAGATCTACTCCTAGTTGGAGTTTGATAGCTCAAGATAACCCAACACATGGCTCAAACAGGATGTTGCAATCACAATCCAATCTTGTCACAAAATTTACCCAATATGCATCGCCAAAACATTTTTATCCTCTTCTTGCACTTGTTGTCACGATACCACTGGTTAGGTCACATAATGTTGTCCTCCACCCACACATAGTCAGTGATATAAGTCTATTAGGGTGGCAGACTTCCAAGGAGAGACTCTACACACCTATGCTGCCCCAAATCTAGGCTTATTCCTTCAACGCTGCCCTTTGAAACAACCGAACTACTAGCTATGGCCTGTGACCTAGCACAACAAATATTTTAGGCTTACGACCTCACTCAAATCACCCCAAACAACCATTAACACAATTTTGTCTTGTATTTTAGCCATGCGACCTTCACTGCCCAACCTTTCTGCACTAGACCAAACCTAAAACAACCCTTCCGAATATGCTTTAGCCCATAAAATAATCCTACAAAGAGTCTGAAATCTTGCCCAACAACTTAACCTCAAACGCAGGCCCTAAACATTTTTCCTTGGACTCCTTGCACACTTTCCCAAGTCCTCTTCTACTTTTGCTAGGTCTCTCCAAATTTTAGAGCTCTCTTAGAGATGTATTGCCACAAGATGGACACTCTAAAACACTCCAATACACCTTGTATTTATACACATACAAGGGCTCAACGAATTAATGAGGAGACCCATCTATTGGACTACTTTTAACCCAAGCCTACATGACTTCTTAACCAATCATTACCTTGTTAACTTCAAAAATTCATTTCTTTCTAATGACAACTCGAATTCACATGATTCTCAATGTGTTGGAATCATATCACTGAGAACTATCATCCTCATCCATAACATTCCATACTTCCATCACGATTTTGGTCCAAATCATGATAGGTACAAAACCCAACACTTGGGTTCCAAGCCCACAAGCTGCCCTTGTGGTGCTTTTCCCTCCAAACCCTGAACCCTAGGGCTTGGAGTACCTCCCAAGCTACATAAATAAACACTCTCTCTTAGTGAGGGAGATAGTTCTAAGACTAGGAAGTATCTTGTCATCATCATCACTGCTTGCAACACTTTCCCAAGTCCTGGCACTCACAATCTTCGCAATCCTTGTACGGTGAACTACACCCTTCTCGAAGTGTTGTTGTCACTATTGAAAGCAACCTACTTCTTCTTCTTATGTTGTAACATCTTCCACTCTTTCTGCGATTCATTATTGGTAGTTGTAGGAGAACCCTTTCTCAACACTAACTAATGAGACTCATTAATAGGTAAATTATATGGCCCTTAATGCCACTCTCCATCTTAGTAAGATCAAATTTTCTCACATTTCTTTACATATTTTATTATATTTTGCTTAGTAAGAAGGGTAAAGGTGACATGTTATGTAATGTGACCTAATGTGCATTAATTCGAGGATTTGGAGTAGTTTTGGGCTAATTTAAGTGCAAGAACTTGAAGTAGACAAGAAATAGGGATTTTATGAGATTGGTTCTCCATCCTTAACTACTCATTCACTCAAAGATACGACCACTAGATCTCATTAGCTTGGAGTTACAAGCAGCCAAGCCCACCGAGTTCATTGGTAGCCAAGTGAGTGATAGTTGAAGACAAGTCAATCTCGAGTTTGGGAGCCAAGCCTCCACAATTTTAATGAAGTTGTTGGTACCTTCAGTTGTATAAATAAGAAGGCCTAGTGCCTCGTTGGTATTTGACTTTTTATGGTAGCCAAGAGGCCATTTCGAGCTAAGATATTGTGATTGTTATTCTAATGTTATTTTTGACATTTTGATGATAATGAAAATGGTTTCTTTGATCCAGAACTGAGCTTACTCAAAGGATTGAAGCTCTTTGGTTAGGGCCCAACCCTAGTAGTAGAAGTTCCTCTTTTTATACATGTATTCTTATATTAGAATCATATATTAGTTGCTCAAGTTATCTCTTCTTTGTTTAATTTACAAGTCTTTGAATGATTGCTTTAATTTTCTTCCATTAGTTGGAGAAGTAGATCAGTTTTACAATAGTGAATGAAAAGACTTCAAAGAAGCTTGTGATAGTGGCCTCATCCTCATCTCCCTCATGGGATCATGGTTTGAGGGCCGCACTGTCACAGCCCCAAAAACATATTTATCTTTTGGTTATAACATAGCTTAGGATTTCCTGTTCATTATATCATTATTGATGATTTCTTAGAAGCACCTTCAATTATAATTTTAGTTTCTTGAGTTTGTTGTAGATTAGAACAGATTCCATTCCATAGATTTAAGCCATTAGGCATCAATAAATTAGTTTCTCAAATTAAACTCATCTTTTCCACATTTACATAAATTTGTGCATGAATGAATAAAGAAATATCTGTTGTTGCAGGGGTTGTTGATCTGCAGGGAGGAACTCATTACACCATCCTCATCTAAGTCTTCTCCACCCCTCACCCAATCCTACCAACTACTAATTCAGATTTCAATTTTGTAACCATCGGGGACAACCACCTTGAGCAAACCGAACCATCCTGAAGAGTTGGGTTGATCCTTGGGTAGTGTCCACCTTCTCGATACCTTGTTCCACCATCATACATGTTCCAAACACTTCATTTCACCTTCCATACCTTCCTACAAATTTCAGCTAAGTTTCCTGTAGTAAATCAGGACATCCTGCAGTAACTTCAGGAAATCCTGAAGCAACTACAGGAAACCCTGTAACACCCTATTTTAGAATTTTTTTGGAAGAAATGATTATCAGAGCCTAGGGTAGGCCTTTCACATGACCTCCATAACCCTCAATGCCATTTTGGACCAACTTTCGGATACCTTCCTCCCCTGCAAAAGATCAACTTGTTTAACTTAGAATTTACATTTCTAAATTGAAAACCAAAAGGCTATTTTCTGCAATATTTAGCTAGTGCATGCATACATCAGTCATAGCAATGTTAGGATAATTTCCATGTCTACGTAGTCCACATCACTAGATGATAGAATGTGAGGTTAAATTACGTATCTTCTGCAAAGTAATGTGTGTTAATTCTTTGCTAGGTAATTTCATGTCATTTCACAGCACTTCCCATTCAACACATTCATTTGCTTAAAATAGGCAAGCATTTACTTTCTACATCAAAGATAGCTTTTCATTCACTATCAGTAGTTAGCCTCCTTCTAGTCAATAGAAGACTGGTTTGAAAAACCCTAGTGGTCTATTCCCTAGTTGAGAAGTGACAAGAGTATATTGTTGCATCTAATGTGCATATAGCACTGTCACCTCCAAGTTTGTACAAACCCCAAGTTGCTAAAGTAAATTTGCTCACCCTAGGAGTTGCAGCATCCTTAATGCAATATTGGGGCTCATCACTTTTTGGCACTGTTGCCAAGGAGGATTCTAGGTAGATGTAATTTCTTCTTTCCTTTGTATTTTACATTCAATAATTAGATGCAATTCCTACTTTCCTTTTGTTTTGCATTGAATAGATAGTTGCAATTTCTTCTTTCTTTCCATTCTACAAGTGATGAGGCTCATCAAGGGGTAAATTATATGGACCTTAATGCACCTCCAACTTACTAAAATAAACTTTTCTCATAATTCTTTACATGTTTTAATTATATTTTTCTCAATGAGGAGAGTAAAGATGAGATGTCATGTCTAGTGGTCTAATTTGCATTGATTACAAGTTTTGGAGCATGTTTTGGCTAATTAAAGTGCAGGAACTTGAATAAAGACAAGCAAGAGGGATTCTAGGAGATAGGAGCTCCCTCCTTAACTCCTCGCTCACTTGAAGATTCCTCAATGAAATCTCATCAGCTCGGAGTTGCAAGTAGCTGAGTCATGAGGTTGATTGGCAACCAATCTGGTGACAGTTGAAAACCAGTTGATCTCGAGATTCAGAGCCAAGCCTCCCTAAAATTAAGGGAGTTGTTGGTAACTTCAGTTGTATAAATCAAGATGCCTAGTGCCTTATTAGGATTTAGATTTTTTGTTCAAGATATCTAAGAATCACTTTTGAGTTGAAGCATTGTAACCAGTCACTCTTGTGTATTTCTGATATTTTTAATGAAATTGAGAAGAATTTCGTTGATTCAGCACTAAGTTGACTAAGAGAGCTGAAGCTCTTTGGTTAGGGCCGAACCCTAGAAGCATAGGTTCCTCTTGTTATATATGTATCCTTAGATTATGCTCATAGTTAGTTGTTGAACTGATTTTGGTGTTGTTAATTTGCAAGTATTGGTAGGGTTAATTAGTTTTCTTCCATTTGTGGATCGTTCTAACAGTAGCATCATAGTGACAAGGAGATATTTTATAAAGGCTGGAAGCAATTGGTTTTCATGTCATTTCTCCCTTTCAGGGATCAGGGCTTGAGGAACACTTCCCATACAACCCAAAAGAATAGAATTCTTGTTTTCTATGTAATATAGGGTTTCATGCTAATTATGTCATTATCATTTAGTTTCATAGGATAAGCTGCAATTCGCATTTTTTAACTCTTAGGTTTTGCACTAATTTCATATCTCTTTTTTACTGGTTTCAAGGACTTCCATGCATGAACTTAGCAAATAAATAGTGACAACTCTACTTTCTTCTATTTCGAATAAACCCTTGTTGTTTTTAGATGAATTTATTGATAAATTCCAACAATGTTGTGTGTTGTTGTGGGAGTTTCCACATTTGAGGGAGACCTCATCTCATGAGACTCATCCAAGCCATATCAACCCATGATTTCCAAAAGTCACTAAGGTCTCAATTCAAATTCTTGTTTTATGACGAAAATGTTCCATTTCCATTGACCAAATCCAACCATCATAAAGATTTTTCTTGAGTTATGAGTAAGTTCCCACCACTTCCATGCCTTATTCCCTCCTTATTCACCTTTTCAAAGATCCATTCCACCTTCTAAAGCACTCCTCAGCCCGTTCCTATAGTAAAACAGGGGATCCTATAAGAGAACTAGTACATCTTGTAGACATCCTATAGGAAAACATATAATAGCCTATTTGAACTCGAATTAAGAAAAATCATAACTAAAGTGAGGATTAGGCCCCTACTTGACCTCCAAACCATCAAAACCATTGCACTAATCTTCCTCCACACCTGTTTCCCTTGCCAAAGAACAAAGAAATATTAGCATTTACATTTTTCAAGCAAAAAGATAAAAAAAAATGTATCCGTTTAAGTTTATTCATGCACACAACAGTTAGTACTCTCTAGATTAGATTTCATGCTTGGGTTAGTTAAAACCCCACATGTGTTAAAGTAGGGTTCTTTTGCAATCAAGGTATGCTAGCAAGTAGATAGATTATTTCATGATATTTTGCAAGCATTTCTTTCAATCTTTCATTCTTGCAATAGGAAACACTCATTTTCTCCCAAGTAGGGTTGATTCTCCCTCTCCAGTTGGTAATCAGACTTCTTTTAGTCAATTGAAGGTTGGTTTGAGAAACCCTAGTGTTCTATTGCCCTAGCTCAGTAGTGAAAAAGAGTAGACCAATAACATCTATTTGTGTATAGAACACTATCACCTCCAAATTTGTACGAACCTCGGGTGGATGAAGTAAAGTCGGTAGCCCTAGGAGTTGCAACATCCTTGCTGCAATACTGGTGCTCATAACTTTTTATCCTCATTGATAGGGAGATTTCTTAGTAGATGTGATTTCTTATTTCTTTCTTCATTTTATTATCTCTTTCATTCTATAATTAGTTCCATTCAGCAAATAGTTGCAATCTAGTTATGTTTTCTTTCAATTCTTAAAGCAATTTAAAACTCTAAAAAAAAAACACCTTCCTTTCATGCCATGTAGGAATGGGGATAACTTAGGAAAATTTCTACCAAATACCCCCACCACTTCAAACAGCCAACCTCCCCTCTTCGTTGGTGGATGTGAGCTAGAGGACCCCTTAGGCGAACAACCAAAGATTTTTGAAGAGCTTATAGGGGAAGAAGAAGATATCATTCCACCAACTGACACAATGGCTAAAAATAGAAATGAAAGAGGAGATAGGGAAAGATTTGAGGATAATTTTACCATCAGAGAAACTAATGGGGATGCTAAGATGAAAAACATAGGCCCCTCTGCTCTTCCACACGTCCATGCCCTGACCTCATAAGATCGATATACTTTTTTATTTGAATTTGTTGTCACGTGTAGAACTTACAATTACACCTATGATGATCAGAAGTTGAAATTATTCCCATCCACTCTCAAGGATGCATCCCTACACTAGTTCATGGGTTTACCTGAGGATGGTATAACCACTTGGGCTAAAATGCAATAATATTTCAACAACTAGTATAGGGACTAATGTATGTCCGGAAACTTTTAGAATGACCTTGGGACATGATGAGTCCTTAGAGGATTATGAGGAAAGATTCCAACTCAGCTACAAAAGGGCCAGGTGCATCCTTAACCCCGAATCACTTAAGTTAGTGCTTCTTAGGGGGATCAGGGATGATCTCCTAGAAACCCTAAACCTGTTTTTAGGAGGGGACATCTACTAGTTACCCTATGATGACATCAAGACATTTTCCATGAATCATTCTAGTGTAGCTAGGAAGAAGGGTAGGGCTATTCAAGTTGTGTCTAATTCACCCTCTTCAAATACATCCATAAAAAGTGAAATTGGGAACATGTTGGAAGGATTTAAGAGTGAAAAGTTGCAAACCCTTTCTCTCTAAATGGAAACTATGCAGATCAAAAGGAAGTAGGAGGAAGCAAAGAAAGAATTAACCATATTCTTCCCTAGATGCATAAGGAGGCACCCTAGGAATGAATTTCGATTGAACCTTATAAAGGTATACTCGATCTGTGACGAAAACCACTCCACAGACAGGTTCCCTTCTATTCCTGGACTGAAATCTGTGTCTGAGGGAACTGAAGGGGTGACTAAACAACTCTACTACATAAATCAAAGAAGGCCTCATGGAACTTGACCATACCAATAGGGCATGTGAGGGTCATCCTATTCATATTATAAACCTAATAAAATCATATCCATTCCACCTTAGTACCCCCTTTCTCATCCTTCTTGGTCTACAACTTCTCCCTGGTCTTCTGCACCTCAATACCATTTCCAATCGGGAAACCAACCATTTCAGCCATATGCTCCTCCACAACCTCAGTGGAATGCACCATCCTAAGGTTAGAGGCCCCCATACAACCAAGCTCTAGCTCTATTGCCTTCTCCTCCATCTCAACCACAGCTCCTACACCCTACTCCACCTAAAGAACCTTAGATTCTTGCCCAACCAAACCTGAATCCGAACAGGAGAGAGGTACAACATGTCTACAATGGAGAAACATCCTACCCTACCTATGTTGTGGAAATGCATGAAATTGACCATAGGTCTGGGAGAGTGCTCCCGAATAACCAATCTCCATCTCCACCTAGGGAGAATGAGGAGGAAAGAGAGTAAGGTGTACCTAGAGTGAATCCACCCCCCTTTCCTGAAAGGTTAACCTGTCCAATCCAACACACCCCAGAAGATACCAGACTTTTAGGTGAGCTAAAAAATTTGTGTGTCAAAATCCCTCTTCTCCAAGATATCAAATATGTCCCCATCTACAACAATTTGATCAAAGATAAGTGTTTCAAACATCCAAGAAGGTGAAATAAAGAAACTCCTACCATTAATTTCATTGGACAGGTGTCTGACTTAATGTTGGGGTGGGTAATTTTCCCAAAGTATCTAGATCCTAGGAGCCGTATAGTAGATGTACAAATATAAGGCACCATTATCCCCCATACCTTGATTGATCTTGGGGCTTCCATCAATGTGATGACTAAGGACACTATGGTCAAGATGAATCTTGAGGGATCATTAACAAAGACCATCATATTCTTGCAACCTGCAAACCGATCCAAAGTAGCTCCTGAGGGAATTGTTGAGGATGTGATGGTCTCCATTGATTCTTGGGAATACCCTGCTAACGTCTTAGTTCTTTAGCCTAAGACTAAATTCAATGGTTATCCTCCCATCCTTGGGAGGCCTTGGTTAGCCACTGTCAATGCCTATATAAGTTGTGGGGCTGGAAATATCACCATAATAAATGGGCATCTGTCTAAACAATTGGTATTGAATCGTCCTGCTCAACCATCCCTAGAGCATGACTTGCCTTTATGGCTAGAAGAGGAAGAAGAAGCTGAAGTCTACTCCTCCCAAATATATACCCTAGAAACTACCATAGGATGAGGACAGCCTAATGAAGATGAATTGATTGAGCACATCTTCCAAAATCAAACTCCCAACACCATGTCTTTGGAGGAAGTAGTGAAGGAAGCCAAAGAGAACCATTAGATTGATATATGCTCAGCTAACTCAAACCCTACTCATGTCAAGATGGTAGAATTTGGCCTTGAAAGAGCATTGAAAATGAACCCCTCTCTATGTATGCCAAGAAGAGGAGTTATGTAACATGCTAAGAGAGCATTTGGATGCCTTTGCTTGGAATTACAAAGAAATTATGGAAGTGAACCCTTTGGTGTGTACTCACAACATTTACATCAATGAAGGTTGTAAGCCAGTTCACCAACCCCAAAGGAGAATGAATCCGGCCCTCAAGGATATAGTCAAAGAGGAGTTGCAGAAGTTGTTGGATATGGGATTCATTTAGCCCATCTCGGACAGTGAGTGGGTGTCTCCTCTGGTGTTGGTTCCAAAGAGAAATGGAAAGTGGAGGATCTGTTGGGATTACTAGGAGCTAAGAAAAGCCATAAAGAAGGACCATTTCCCTCTACCTTTCATTGACCAGTATTAGATGGTCTGGTTGGAAAGCAATTCTTCTCTTTCTTGGATGGATTCAGCCAGTAGAATAAAATCCAGATCAACCCAGAGGACTAGGATAAAACCACCTTCACTTGCCCTTGGGGTACATTTTCTTATAGGGTCCTTCCTTTTTTTTTATGCAATTCTCCTACCACTTTCCAAAGAACAGTCTCGAGCATCTTTCAAGAGCTAGTTCATGATGCAGTGTAAATTTATATGGATGATTTCACCCCCTATGGGTGTGATTTCCAAGAAGATATATCTAACCTCGGAAACGTGTTAAATGAATGCATTGAAATGAACTTATCCCTTAGTCTCAAAAAAAGTGAATTCGTAATCACTGCAGGGACCATTCTAGGTCACTCAATATCCCAGGAAGGACTCAAGTACACCCAAATAAGATAGCCATCATAAAAAGGGTCCCTAATCCACAAAATCAGAGGGATGTCAGAAGTTTCTTAGGGTTAGTGGGATATTATAGGAGATTTATAAAATATTTCAGTAAGGTAGCCTCTCCCTTATTTGGATTATTGGCGAAAGACTCTGAATTTTTATGGTAAGAAAGTCAACAAGAGGCCCTAGAAATGCTAAAGGAAAAATTGACTACTGCTTATATTCTCTGAGGCCAAAACTGGGCTTTTCCTTTTCACATTCATGTTGATGCCTCTCATAGAGCTATAGGGGTGGTTCTAGGTGAGATACATGACGAGCTACCTTATTCCATTTACTTCATCAACAAGAATTTGTCAAAAGTTGAGTTAAACTACACAGTAACTGAAAAAGAGCTCCCAATTGTTTTCCATTGATTGAATAGATTTAGGCATTGCATTACTGGTTACCAGACATTTATACATACCGTCCATGCTGTAATTTAAGTATTTGATGAACCAACCTGATGCAAATGCCTAGATTATTACATGTTTACTTTTATTGCAACAATTTTATCTAACTATTATTGATAAGCTTTGAAAAGAGAATGTAGTTGCATATTTTTTTATCCGGATTGACTTTTCCTGCAGGTGACGAATGAATGATTGATGACGAGCTATCATATGAACATTTATCTGCCATTTTAGTTGTCTCTCCATGGTTTTCTAACATAGTAAACTACTTGGTATCTGCATAGTTCCCTCCAAATTTGTCCTCCAAGGAGAAAAGTAGAATCATAAGAAAAAGTGCCCCATTCACTTGGATTGGGGCAATCTCTTCAACTTGGGTCTAGATAAAATTCTCAGAAGATGTGTTAGGGAGGAGGAGGTTTCTTGACATCCTTCTGGCCTATCATGATGGGCCTTGTGGAGGTCACTTTACAACTAAAATAAAAACATTCAAGGTACTACAAGCTAGCTATTCCTGGCCCACTCTTCACCAAGATGAAAAAGGTATACTAGCCAGTGTGATCGGTGCCAAAGGATGGGGAAGTCTACACCTAGGGATGAAATTTCTCTACAACCTCAAGTGACTTTCAAGCCATTTGATAAGTGGGGCATGGATTTCATCGGGCCCATAGACCCTCCATCTAGATAGAAGAAGTACATCCTTGTGTGCACTGACTACTTAACAAGGTGGGTTGAAGCCAAAGCTATCAAGGTAGCAACAAAAGAAAAAGCGGTTGAATTCTTGAGGGAGAATGTGTCTTATAAGTTTGGGTACCCTAGAGAGTTGGTCACTGATCAAGGCAGTCAATCTATATCCAACACGATTGAAAATATGTTAAGCCAACATAAGGTCAAGCACATAAAGTCCACTCCTTACCACCCATAGGCTAATGGGCAAGTGGAAATAACCAGTTGAGCATTGGAAATATTTCTAACCAAAGTGATTAGTAGCAGTAGAAAATATTGGGTAGACAGATTGGTGGAGGCCATGTGGGCCTATAATACTACTGTGAATACCACCACAGGATTCAGTCCGTATGAGCTAGCTTATGGGAAGAAAGCCCCGTTCTCCATTGGATTTGAATACAACACCTTAAGGATGGTAGCACAACTAGATCTAGATGTCACAAGGGAAAAATAAGAAAGATTTCTCCAGCTGAATGGGTTAGATTAATTTAGGATGCTGTCCCTCCTGCACACAAAAGTGACTCAAGTATAAAGGAAAATATGGCATGACATAAATATCAAGGAAAAATTGTTTCAATAAGGTGATTGGGCCTTGCTGTATGAGTCTTGGTACAAAGATTTCAAAGGCAAGTTAATGACCAAATGGTTGGGACCATATGTGATAGAAAAGTGCCATGATAATGGCGTTGTTCAAATAACAACCTTCGATGCAGAAGGTATCCCTTTGCTTGTAAATGGGTACAGGTTAAAAGTCTACAAAAATACCTTATCAAAGCAAGAATTCATCAGTAGCATCAGCAAGGAAGTGATGGTGATTGAAGAGGTTTCGAATTCCACCTCCCAAAGTTCTTAGATAAAAGAAAAAAAAAAGAAAAAAAATAAAGAGACCCATGTGAAAACCTCCATGAGGCACCTGAGTCCAACTTTTGGGGTGAAAACCTCTTGAGGCAGCCCAAGCGTATTATAAAAATAAAATAAAAGATCTTTGGCTGAAAACCTCTTTTGACACACCTAGGGCAGGAAACAAGGATGAACACCTCCTTCGAGGTAGCCTAGTTGTCTTAAAAAAAAAAAACAATGAGAAAAGGATAAAAAAATAACAATTCTATTTTTGTAGGTTTGAAAGAATATGATGAACACAGGATACAGAGGAAAGCAAGCCCTACAACCAACTATGTTTTCCTTCCTCCATTTCATCTCCTCCATAATCCCCATGCTCTTCCATCCACACTCAACTCCAAATTCCAATTCCAAGCAATTTTGTGTTTTCTAGAGGATTCCCTATAATTACTACAGGAGTTTCTTGTAGGTATTACAAGAGGTCTTAAAAAAGTATAGGAAGGGAAGTCCAGTGGAAAAATGGTGACAGTGGCCTATTTTGGAATATGAAAATAGCCATTGACCTCACCACGCCTTAGCCAACATCCTTTATGACCATGTCACCCCTGTGTCCATGAGAGAAAAATCAAGTTAGAAAATATATATAAAAAAAGGAGAAGAACAAGAACAACAAAAAGGGGCATGCCAATAGAAGCCTACCTCCCTTGCCACTCCATAACCACATCTTCCACTCATTCCAATACCTATTCAACTTCAGAGCAAAGAAAAGATGTGGAAGTTCAAGAAAAAGGTAGCTAGAGGACATCCTCTAGACATTCTGTAGGAAATCTTGTAGCAACCTATTCGACAAAAAAGGCCACAACAACTCCAATCCACCTTCAGCACAAGTCCTACAGGAATAAGGAAGCTCCTGCAGAGATCAGTAGAAACAAGAAGCCTAGCAGCAACAAAAACCAACACTTGTACATCTGAAGGGATCAAACCATCAAGAAAAGAATATGTAGCTAGGTCAAAAACAACAAATTGCCACCACTCTCCAACATTCATTAGCAAGGAAAAGGACCAATAGGTATGTCATGTCACCAATACTCCATCATAGGTGTTGAGCCTCATCATTGGGTAATTATATGGGGCTTAATTCACCTCCTAGCTTAGTCAAACCAACTTTTCTCACAACTCATTACATGTTTTTTATTATATTTTGTTTATGAGATGAGTTAGAGTTGGATATTATGCCTAGTGGACTAATATGTATCAAATGCAGGATTGAAGGAGAAAATCAAGGATTTTTTTCAAATACTAAGGTTAAACTCGAATGGGACAAAGGCGAGGGATTGTAGGAGGTAAATCCTCCTCATTTAATTATCCCCCATTCGAATATTCCTCCATCCATCACACCAGCTCAGAGTGCAAGCAGCCAAGCCATGAGGATTAGGAGGCAGCCGAGCAAGTGAGAAACAAAGAGCTAGTTTATCTCGAGTTCAGGAGCCGAGCCTCCTCGATTTTAAGGACGTCATTGGGAACTTTAGTTGTGTAAGTAGAGAGGCCTAGAGCCTCATTAGGATTAGGATTTTTATTGTAAAACTCTAACCTATTTTCGAGCTCCAGATTTATTAAATTTCTATTGATGTAATTTGTTGTTTTGGTAATGAGAATGAGTTTTGTTTTCAGCCAACACTAAGTTGACTCCAAGGGCTGAAGCTTTTTGGTTGGGGACCAACCCTAGTAGCCAAGGCCCCTCTCTCTTGTATATGTATATTTAGTGTAGTTTCATAGCTTCATTGCTAATTATCTTTTAGATGCATTTCCATTACAAGTAGTGTAGATTAGATTGGTTGCTTATTATTTTGCTTCCATTTGTGCCTTACTTCAGTAGTAGTTTAGCAGGGATAAAAGGAGTACCATAAAGTTGTTAGCAGGTGTCTCGGCCTCACTTCCTCCCTCTGGGATCATGGCTTGAGGAATGGACCCTTAAGCAGCCCCAAAAACATAGATTTTGTATTTCTTTTATGAGCTTTGGAGTTTATTGTCTTTAAATTAGTATGTGGTTAATTTTGTAAAGTAGGATTCCATTGTCATCTTTTTTTCATCTTCATTTTTGCTGTAGATCTCATACATGCTTTCATTCCTTTCAGCAACATTCCTCGTGCATAATGTATGTAGTTAGTTCATTAATTCTACTTTTCTAGTTGATGAGAATGTCTCTTGTTTACATACCTTTTTGGAAGATATACATGGTTTATGTAGAGCAGGTGCTTCAAGAGGAGACTAAGAATTTATAGCCATCAGCCACCTTCCATTCCATCCACCTTAGCCATCCCTTGTTTTCACCATCACCTTCACTAGTTTTCATCAGTTTTGATAGCAATTATTCCGGGCAGATTGAGCGAATCCAACCATCTACTATCTTTGATGTTTACTTTTGAGTGATCATAGACCTTCCCCCGCTCCTTTCCACCCATCAAACACCTTTCCTAGTCCTTCCATCACCTCCAACAGCTCACATTTTTCTCTCGGCTGTATCCTGTAGGTTTACATGGAATCCTATAGGTTTCTAGTACATCTTGTAGGTTTTCCTGAAATGGCTTGTTTTGAGGCTGAATTGAGGAAAAACCTCTAGGAAGTCACCAAAAGCCTCCTGAGGGTCCCCCCACACCATCCAACCATCTCATAACCCTTCCAGCCATCCTCAAACATCCTTAATTCACATGCCACATCAATAGAAGAAATTAGTTTACATACTTGATTTTGCATGAAAAGACAAAAAGGCAAAAACAGATTTAGTTCAGTCTCTTTACTTACACATTAGTGATGTTTGATGCTTCTTACTTCTATAGCTTAGATTTTATCATTTGGTTCATGCTGATTTAGCACTTCTGCAAGGCATAGTTTCTTAGTAGTTAACTAGGAAATGGTGTGATTTGGTATTAAATTTCGACCTTCTCCATTATTGCAGTAGAGTAGCTCTCTTTTAGAGTAGATTTACCTTTCTTCAATTAAGAAATAAAGCTTCTTCTGACTCCATAGAAGTCTAGCTTGAAACCCCAGTGGTCTCTCGCCAGCTAAACAATGACAACAGGGAGAACCATCACTTTTACTTGTGCATACAACACTGTCACCTCCAAGTTTGTACGAACCCAAATTTGATAAAGTAAACTTGGTAGCCAAGGAGTTGCAACATCCTTGTTGCAATACTAACGTTCATCACTTTTTGGCACTGTTTCTAGGGAGGTGTCTAAGTAAAATGTGATTATTGCTTTCTTTTCTTCTATTTCTTGTCTTCAGTACTCTATTATTAGTTTGTTTCTTCAAAAGTAATTTAGTTGTTCCTTTTTTTTCCATTTTCCATTTTCTGTTTTCCTTTCCATTTTGCAAGCAAGATTTCAATTCAACAAGTAGCTTTTTCATTCAGTTAGTAGTTTTCATTCAATCAGCAATTTCAATTTTGCAAATTATTTTCCAAGTTTTGAAAAAAGAACACAAAACCAAACCAAAAACATTCCCTTTCATGCCTCGTATGAATAGGTACAACTTAGGGAAATTGTTGCCAAATATCCCCATTGCATCAAACAACCAACCTTCCCTCTTCTTCGATGGCTATGAACTGGAGGAACCCTTAGGTGACTAAGCTGAAATATTTCAACAACCTATAGAGGAAGAAGAAGAAGAACAACCCATTCCTACTGAACCACTGGCTGAAAACAAAAATGACAAATGGAATAGAGAGAGTTGAGGGTTTCTTCCCCATCAGGGAAACCAATGGGGACACTAAGATGAAAAATGTAGGCCCCTCTTCCCTACCTCATTTCCATGGTCTGACCACAGAGGACCCTGACACATTCCTATTTGAGTTTGTTGTTATCTACCAAACCTATGACTATACAGATGATGAGCAAAAGTTAAAAATATTTCCATCTACCCTCAAGGATGCATTATTGCATTGGTTCATGGGTTTACCTAGGGATAGCATCATAAATTGGGCTCGGATGCAGTAAGCCTTTAAAAAAAATATTGAGACCACTGTTCGTCAAAGGATACTAAAGAGGAAATTTTCAGGATGACCATAGGCAATGATGAATCCTTAGAGGATTATGAAGAAAGATTCCAGCTTAGTTACAAAAGGGCCAGGTGCACACTTGACCCTGAGTCACTAAAGCTGGTCCTCCTTAGGGGAGTAAGGGAAGATCTTCTGGATAACCGACACTTTTTAGTAGCAGGACATATCTTCCAATTACCCTATGAGGATATCAAGTCTGTCTTTAGAAACCATTCTAGGGAAGCTAGGAAGAAGGGTAGACGTAGTCAACCTATGGTCAGTACATCCTCTTCGAACTCATCCATCAACTGTGAAATTGGAAAAATGCTAGAAGATCTCAAAATTGAGATGCCGCAAACCCTTTCCTTGCAAATGGACACTATGCACATTAAGATAAAATGGGTGGAAGCATAGAGAGACTTTGCCATTTTTTGTCCTAGATGCACCAGGAGGAATCCTAGGAATGAATGTACATTGAATTCTATTGAAGTTTTCTGAGCCTGTGAAGAAAACCACTCCAGAGACAAGTTCCCTTCTTTGCCTGGACTCAAAGTTGTATATGAAAGAGCTGAAGGGGTCACTGAGCAGGTCTGCTACATAAACCAAATGAGGCCTCATGGGCCTAGACCATATCAATAGGGCATACAAAGGTCATCCCATGTATATTACAACCCCAACCAAACAATAGCCATACCTTCTTGGGGACCCCTTGCTCATCCTTCCTGGTCTACATGTCCTCCTTGGTCCTTTTCATCTTAGTATCATTCCCAACCATCCAACCAATCATTTCAACCTTATGCTTTGCCACAACCTCGATGGAATGCACCGCCCCAAGGGTGGAGGCCCCAATACAACAATGCTCCATATTTATTGCCTCCACCACCTGCCCAACCATAACTGCTACTCTCTACTCCATCGAGGCAACAATAGATGCTTGCCCAGCCGAATCCTAACCCAAACAATAGGCAGGCTCAACAAGTATGCAGTGGAGAGACATCATATCCAACTTATGCTATGGAAATCTAGGAGATTAACCTGAGATATGGGAGAATTCTCCCAGATAACTAACCTCCACCTCCACCTAGGGAGGTTGAGGAAGAAAGAGAGGAAATCATTCTGTTGAAGCCCCGAAAATCGGGTCTACAACAAGGGGGATACCCGCCCGGTCTAGACCTTGGTTGGTAGCTCCTTATCTGTTTGGTATAGCGGGTCTGACTGGGGATATGGGACCAGTTTCCCAATCTATGAGTGTGTGTGTGTAGAATTTGATGTTCTTGATCTAACAGTTCCTAATTGAGATATTCTAATTTTAACTTTAATCTAATGATATGCTATTGTAATCTAATAAGCAGCAACATCTAAGTCTATACTAACCCGGGATGTAATTCTTCTATTATGCGATCTAAAAAGATTTCAAATAACAACTGGTAATAAAGATCATTCAGCTATTATGAGAAAAGAAATCAATAAGGATGAACCACTTCGCATAAAAAGTTAGACAAAATAGTTGTGAAAAACATATCACATAATGAGCTATTCATACATTAAGCATAAATAAATAGCTATCACCATACAAAAGTGCCAAATGATAACTCAGGCATTCATGCAATAATACATAAACAACTAAAAATTGTATATCACTTTAACACAGAAGCAGATATGGTCAAGAGATAAAAGTACCATTTATGACTAGTCCTACTCATGAGCTTCAATCAACAATGACTTATCTCTCTTTGCTCTAACATCCACTAAGAGTACAGAAGTGCAACATCAGTAGCAGATATCAAATGCAAAAATCAACAAATCCTGTTCCATTCATTCATCAAAACCTCCTCGGAGGGTGAAAAAGTGCATGTTCTGAGGACAAGTTTTTGATAAATTTCCGACCCCTTCTCTATATGCATGAGAAGGGTTTAAATAATACTAACTAAATGTAAAAATAACTTATTTACAAAAATTCATGATGTAGTTTAAATGAACATCCAGTTTATAGGAAAATAAAACAAAATTAAAGCTAAAACTGAACCTAAAATTAAACTACTTTTGTACTTGGTCTTTAAAATTGCACGTATGCAGCATCTGTTTAAGGAGAGTCGGCTGGCTGACTTCTACTTTTAGCTAAGCTGAGAAAAAAAAATTGATGAGAGCTAGTGCCATTTTTTCGGCCACATTTCTAATGCACTTGACAGCCATCGACTGGCTATGTGGCTTCACTAAGTAGGCCCAGTAATACTCCTAGTTTAACTTGCTCAGCCCTTGAATGGCTTTTTCCTTTTCTTGCGATCTCTGTTTCCATTCTGCCTCTAGTTGTTGTGCATTCGGTAAATATCCTGGAGTGTTCTTTGCGATCAAATTTACCCTGTGCAAATTTTCATTTACACAATCGATAAGACTACTGGCTGCTGTTTCTGCCGCTTGTTCTGCCTCCCTGATTTCCTCGTCCCATTTGTTAAAAAGCATTTCTTTATGGTTTTCATTTATCCTTGGTGCACCTTCTCTTTTCCCCTCATCTTTATCTTGCCAAGCCAAGTACTCAGTCACCCGTTTATCAATCAGATCATAGTCACTTCATAAATCTACCACTTGATTAGTGGTCTTATCACTAATGTCAGAATAATAACTCCAATGTGATATATTTTGCCCAACACTTCTTGCTGCTGTAGTAATTGTTCAATCAAGGAAATAGACTCCATAATAAATTCTGTAAGCTTAGGGTTGTCTTTGTGCATCTCTTGTAAATCATGTAACTGCTTTCCTTTCTCATCCAAACTTTTTTGATATCCTATCTGCATTTGCTGGAAGTCCTGATGCAACCTTTCAAGCTGTTTTTGTGCTTCATTATTGGTGTTAGCTTGTTGCGACTGTTGTTGCAATACTTGTATCTAGTCTTCCCTTTATTTTAGCAACTGTTGTACCTCAGATGCTTTATCAATAGTCACAGAGGCATATGCTCCTGCGATCTGAGATAGTTTGGTGAGATTTTCAGTAGGATTGCTAGTGGGATCTTTCCACAAGATGTCTAATTGTTCTGCGTCTTGAGAGAGTGTATTTTCCAATTTCCTTTTCTTTCTCTATCTTCTTATCACTGCTTTATGTTGTGGGCTATAAAATATACCCAGAGGGGGAATTTATTCTATGTTGAGTATAAGCTCGGAAGATGGGGCAACAATAATATGCTCCATATCTGAGACATCGCTGACTGTTATTGTGACTACTTCTTGTGCTACCTGTGTATTGCTCACAGGTGTTTTTATGGCTTGTCCTTCAAGATTGATCAGTTCGTTGAAGGTTTCCCATTCTTTATATAATTCAGTTGTCATTGGCGGTGCTTGAATGATGAGAGGAGGAGGATCTCTTTGCAGGGAGGCAATAACCTGCCGATGTAGAAGTTCCATTGACTTGGGAGTATCCTTTACTGACCCTCCACTCTTATCCTGCTCATTTCCGGATCTTTTAGAGTGTTCGGGCATTTCTTGTTCAGACTTGGATTTAGATCCATTAGAGCTTGAACTCCCACTAAGACTAACACTTGGAGTTGGTTCTCTTGAGGGTAGGCGTAGTTTCTCTAGAGGAGTTCTGGCTAACCTTCCTTCTTTGTATATTGTGAACTTTTGGAAATATTCTGGAGGTAATTGCAATTGGGCTTCGCCCAAAATTTCTTCAAGTGTCCTTTTCTGTTGGAATATATCATCAAATAAATCCTTTTTCCCAAAGAACGCCTTTATCTTGACTGTAGTTGTGAAATTCTGGGCAACTTCATTAGGGTCAAATGGTCTTCCCGGGAATTTGAATAATTGTAAACACGTCATATGATGTACTTCGGTGAATGCGTGACCTACATCAAATAGCGAAAAGGCCCCACATGCTACAGGAAACTATGGCCATATAGCCTTCTTTTTATCCTTTAAGTCTTTAGTTAGACCACCTTCTCCACAGGTTTGATATGCAATCTCTCGAGCTAAGAGTTTATCATTGATGTACAAAGGTAGGACATGAGGGGGTGTAGTAATTCCAAATACCTTGACATAAGTAAACAATTCCTCCCCGAACCACCTTGCAACAAGGAGGATGTCTACCTCTGCTTCAGGCGAGCACCTCGGGGGGTCTTTATCATACAACATTCTGTACCAGGGCAGCATAATTCCATAACAAATTTGGTAGAAGTATGGAGTGAACTGAGAGTCCCACAATTCTTTATGATAGACATGGATGGGTAAGGGGTCTTGAGTTGTCCACTTCCAACCCATAACAGGAAAATTAGAAACATAACATATTGAATCCATAATATATGCAGATAGTTAAAATGGAGGGTAAATTCTCTGGGCCACAACTCTTTTGGACCGGTAATTGACAATGGCCGTAACTTGGTTATCAGATAAAATTTTGGCCCAATATACAATAGTGGAATTTGTGGCAGGATCCAATAATGGTAGCCATTCAGATGAAAATTTATTGATATCTGGCATTCCAAATATTCTACAGAGCATGGCAGCAGCAAAGCAATATGGGGAGGTTAGGGAACCAGTACTGTACATACCGTGTTTATCTTTCTTCAGTGGTTCGTCTCTCCTGGACCAGTCTTTGGTGGTTTCTGCCAAGTCCTGATTTTCCTTTACAAATTTCTCCAGCAGATGATACACGAGCTTTAAATCTTGCGTAGCGAATGAACTGATGAGTCCTGGACCATGAAATTTGAACTGTCTATTTCTGATTTCTGTACTATCTAGTATCCACTTGACCATGTCTGTGTATGGGACGATTTTTGGCCTTGCTGCAATCCGATGTAAGAATGAGCAAGCTAGCTCTGTTAGGGATGCTTCATAAGGACTCTGTGAGCCTGCAACAGCAGTAACTTCCATTACTCTGGGGTTCTCCTCTTCGAGCAGATTATACATGCCTTCCCACGTAGCTATTCCCGTGTCTCTGTTATAAGTCGTGTTTGTATACAAAGGTGCCATTTCCTTTTCTTCGGAGCTCAGGGCTTTGCTTTTCTTTCCCATTTCAACCTACATATTGCTTTGTATCATCCTTTGTTCTCTGTTCCTGCAATTCACAACTGAAGTAGAAATGAATGACAAACAAGGGTGATGGGAGAATTTTAAATGCCAGAGACATACCAAATACACCACCTTACATGAAATGATTCTTCGAAAAGCACGCACTCATATTCTATTAATAACTGACAACTAACTCCTTTATTAGCATTAAAGCGCATAACCATGTGTCAGCTTATGGAAAATACTTTTCTTGAATAACGTGCCTAAAAGATCTGCGATGGAGCGATTTTGCGATTTGCTTCACAACATTGCAGATCACAACATTGCAACATCGATACATCACAATATCACAAAATCGCAGAATCGCAAAAACACAACATCGCAGCGTTGATCTTGCCTGACGTCGCAACATTGCTTTATTGTGAAATCGCGATATCGCAATGTCGCAGATCGCAAGAGTTTAATGTATGAAAACTTTCGTTAACCTGTTTCTTGCGAGATGCGATCTTGCGATCGGCGTCATCTCATATTGGCAAATTGTGAAGTGTTTCGTGTAAGTTTTGCTGAATGCGACGCGATATTTCTTCATTGCCATGATCTCGCAAATGTTGGGATTGTACTCGAAAGGTGGCATCCTGATACCTTTTTACGATGCGATTTTAAAGATTTTTACCTTATCATAAACTTATATTTTAAGAATTTGAAAGGAGCTTCCTAAGCTTATGATGGTATCTTTATTTGCGGAAAGAAAATTTAAACACTACTTTATTTTTGTGTGGATTTTATAACTAAGGGTCCCCACACATTTAGCATTTTGAATGACACCAAATGAAGGGGGGGGCGGGTTGTTGCTGGCCACAACAATTGGCGATTTACCTAGAAGAACCAGTTATCTCTGTTTTTCTATTGAATTTTCTAAACTTCCAAAACAGATAAATTTTCAAAAAGTTAAACTTTATTATGGAAAGATAAAGTACATTACGCTCTTAACCTGTCAATGACACTTTGTTTCAACTATTTTCAACTTTGATTATTTTCTTCCTCAAGCTATTCCTTGTATTTACATTAGTCATTACTTGGTTTGTAAAGATAAAGAAAAGTCTTCTCTGTAAACCAGTTTTAAATATGCTCACTTGTCGTAGGTAGAGCCTTTGCTGCCACCAGGCATTTATAGCCTCGACAGGGTTACCTACTACCCATCAATTATCCTGTATCCTACTTAAAGGAACCTACAACTTTCAAAGAAGAATCCACCTCCACACTTATTGCTTTGATTTTCTTTTTATTCTTAAAGAACAATGTCTTGGTTTGATATCCAATTTATGACACAGTCATTCACTTGATTTATAACTTTGCTGAACAATCTGGCTCATGATGAGACCCCTTGTCTTTTGACTGCAGCAATCTTGAGTCATTGCCCTCTTGTGGTGTACAGTATTTGGAAAAGTCAGCAAGTTATAATAACTGTTATTATGATAAGCCAGGTCGTGATGAGACCTCTTATTCTTCAAGATGAAGTGTATCCTTGGGTCGTTCCTCCATTTCGACCTTCTCCATTATTGCAGTAGAGTAGCGCTCTTTTAGAGTAGATTTACCTTTCTTCAATTAAGAAATAGAGCTTCTTCTGACTCCATAGAAGTCTAGCTTGAAACCCCAGTGGTCTCTCGCCAGCTAAACAATGACAATAGGGAGAACCATCACTTTTACTTGTGCATACAACACTGTCACCTCCATGTTTGTACGAACCCAAATTTGATAAAGTAAAGTTGGTAGCCAAGGAGTTGCAACATCCTTGTTGCAATACTAACGTTCATCACTTTTTGGCATTGTTTCTAGGGAGGTGTCTAAGTAAAATGTGATTATTGCTTTCTTTTCTTCTATTTCTTGTCTTCAGTACTCTATTATTAGTTTGTTTCTACAAAAGTAATTTAGTTGTTCCTTTTTTTTCCATTTTGCATTTTCTGTTTTCCTTTCCATTTTGCAAGCAAGATTTCAATTCAACAAGTAGCTTTTTCATTCAGTTAGTAGTTTTCATTCAATCAACAATTTCAATTTTGCAAAGTATTTTCCAAGTTTTAAAAAAAGAACACAAAACCAAACCAAAAACATTCCCTTTCATGCCTCGTATGAATAGGTACAACTTAGGGAAATTGTTGCCAAATATCCCCATTGCATCAAACAACCAACCTTCCCTCTTCTTCGATGGCTATGAACTGGAGGAACCCTTAGGTGACTAAGCTGAAATATTTCAACAACCTATAGAGGAAGAAGAAGAAGAACAACCCATTCCTACTGAACCACTGGCTGAAAACAAAAATGACAAATGGAATAGAGAGAGTTGAGGGTTTCTTCCCCATCAAGGAAACCAATGGGGACACTAAGATGAAAAATGTAGGCCCCTCTTCCCTACCTCATTTCCATGGCCTGACCACAGAGGACCCTGACACATTCCTATTTGAGTTTGTTGTTATCTACCGAACCTATGACTATACAAATGATGAGCAGAAGTTAAAAATATTTCCATCTACCCTCAAGGATGCATTATTGCATTGGTTCATGGGTTTACCTAGGGATAGCATCATAAATTGGGCTCGGATGCAGTAAGCCTTTAAAAAAAAATATTGAGACTACTGTAGGTCAAAGGATACTAAAGATGAAATTTTCAGTATGACCATAGGCAATGATGAATCCTTAGAGGATTATGAAGAAAGATTCCAACTTAGTTACAAAAGGGCCAGGTGCACACTTGACCCTGAGTCACTAAAGCTGGTCCTCCTTAGGGGAGTAAGGGAAGATCTTCTGGATAACCGACACTTTTTAGTAGCAGGACATATCTTCCAATTACCCTATGAGGATATCAAGTATGTCTTTAGAAACCATTCTAGGGAAGCTAGGAAGAAGGGTAGACGTAGTCAACCTATGGTCAGTACATCCTCTTCGAACTCATCCATCAAGTGTGAAATTGGAAAAATGCTAGAAGATTTCAAAATTGAGATGCTGCAAACCCTTTCCTTGCAAATGGACACTATGCACATTAAGATAAACTAGGTGGAAGCATAGAGAGACTTTGCCATTTTTTGTCCTAGATGCACCAGGAGGAATCCTAGGAATGAATGTACATTGAATTCTATTGAAGTTTTCTGAGCCTGTGAAGAAAACCACTCCAGAGACAAGTTCCTTTCTTTGCCTGGACTCAAAGTTGTATATCAAAGAGCTGAAGGGTCACTGAGCAGGTCTGCTACATAAACCAAATGAGGCCTCATGGGCCTAGACCATACCAATAGGGCATACAAAGGTCATCCCATGTATATTACAACCCCAACCAAACAATAGCCATACCTTCTTGGGGACCCCCTGCTCATCCTTACTGCTCTACATGTCCTCCTTGGTCCTTTGCATGTTAGTATCATTCCCAGCCAGCCAACCAATCATTTCAACCTTATGCTCTGCCACAACCTCAATGGAATGCACCGCCCCAGGGGTGGAGGCCCCAATACAACAATGCTCCATATTTATTTCCTCCACCACCTGCCCAACCATAACTGCTACTCTCTACTCCATCGAAGCGACAATAGATGCTTGCCCAGCCAAATCCTAACCCAAACAATAGGCAGGCTCAACAAGTATGCAGTGGAGAGACATCATATCCAACTTATGCTACGGAAATCTAGGAGATTAACCTGAGATATGGGAGAATTCTCCCAGATAACTAACCTCCACCTCCACCTAGGGAGGTTGAGGAAGAAAGAGAGGAAATCATTCTATTGAAGCCCTGAAAATCGGGTCTACAACAAGGGGGATACCCGCCCGGTCTGGACCTTGGTTGGTAGCTCCTTATCCGTTTGGTATAGTGGGTCTGACTGGGGATATGGGACCAGTTTCCCAAGCTATGAGTGTGTGTGTGTAGAATTTGATGTTCTTGATCTAACAGTTCCTAATTGAGATATTCTAATTTTAACTTTAATCTAATGATATGCTATTGTAATCTAATAAGCAGCAACATCTAAGTCTATACTAACCCGGGATGTAATTCTTCTATTATGCGATCTAAAAATATTTCAAATAACAACTGGTAATAAAGATCATTCAACTATTATGAGAAAAGAAATCAATAAGGATGAACCACTTCGCATAAAATGTTAGAGAAAATAGTTGTGAAAAACATATCACATAATGAGCTATTCATACATTAAGCATAAATAAATAGCTATCACCATACAAAAGTGCCAAATGATAACTCAGGCATTCATGCAATAATACATAAACAACTAAAAATTGTATATCACTTTAACACAGAAGCAGATATGGTCAAGAGATAAAAGTACCATTTATGACTAGTCCTACTCATGAGCTTCAATCAACAATGATTTATCTCTCTTTGCTCTAACATCCACTAAGAGTACAGAAGTGCAACATCAGTAGCAGATATCAAATTCAAACATCAACAAATCCTGTTCCATTCATTCATCAAAACCTCCTCGGACGGTGAAAAAGTGCATGTTCCGAGGACAAGTTTTTGATAAATTTCCGACCCCTTCTCTATATGCATGAGAAGGGTTTAAATAATACTAACTAAATCTAAAAATAACTTATTTACAAAAATTCATGATGTAGTTTAAATGACTGTCCTGTTTATAGGAAAATAAAACAAAATTAAAGCTAAAACTGAACCTAAAATTAAACTACTTTTGTACTTGGTCTTTAAAATTGCACATATGCAGCATCTGTTTAAGGAGAGTCGGCTGACTGACTTCTACTTTTAGATAAGCTGAGAAAACAAAATTGATGAGAGCTAGTGCCATTTTTTCGGCCGCATTTCTGATGCACTTGACAGCCATCCACTGGCTATGTGGCTTCACCAAGTAGGCCCAGTAATACTCCTAGTTTAACTTGCTCAGCCCTTGAATGGCTTTTTCCTTTTCTTGCGATCTCTGTTTCCATTCTTCCTCTAGTTGCTGTGCATTCGGTAAATATCCTGGAGTGTTCTTTGCGATCAAATTTACCCTGTGCAAATTTTCATTTACACAATCGATAAGACTACTGGCTGCTGTTTCTGCCGCTTGTTCTGCCTCCCTGATTTCCTCGTCCCATTTGTTAAAAAGCATTTCTTTATGGTTTTCATTTATCCTTGGTGCACCTGCTCTTTTCCCCTCATATTTATCTTGCCAAGCCAAGTACTCAGTCACCCGTTTATCAATCAGATCATAGTCACTTCGTAAATCTACCACTTGATTAGTGGTCTTATCACTAATGTCACAATAATAACTCCAATGTGATATATTTTGCCCAACACTTCTTGCTGCTGTAGTAATTGTTCATTCAAGGAAATAGACTCCATAATAAATTCTGTAAGCTTAGGGTTGTCTTTGTGCATCTCTTGTAAATCATGTAACTGCTTTCCTTTCTCATCCAAACTTTTTTGATATCCTATCTGCATTTGCTGGAAGTCCTGATGCAACCTTTCAAGCTGTTTATGTGCTTCATTATTGGTGTTAGCTTGTTGCAACTGTTGTTGCAATACTTGTATCTAGTCTTCCGTTTATTTTAGCAACTGTTGTACCTCAGATGCTTTATCAATAGTCACAGAGGCATATGCTCCTGCGATCTGAGATAGTTTGGTGAGATTTTCAGTAGGATTGCTAGTGGGATCTTTCCACAAGACTTCTAATTGTTCTGCGTCTTGAGAGAGTGTATTTTCCAATTTCCTTTTCTTTCTCTATCTTCTTATCACTGCTTTATGTTGTGGGCTATAAAATATACCCAAAGGGGGAATTTATTCTATGTTGAGTATAAGCTCGGAAGATGGGGCAACAAGAATATGCTCCATATCTGAGACATCGCTGACTGTTATTGTGACTACTTCTTGTGCTACCTGTGTATTGCTCACAGGTGTTTTTATGGCTTGTCCTTCAATATTGATCAGTTCGTTGAAGGTTTCCCATTCTTTGTATAATTCGGTTGTGATTGGCGGTGCTTGAATGATGAGAGGAGGAGGATCTCTTTGTGGGGAGGCAATAACCTGCTGATGTAGAAGTTCCATTGACTTGGCAATATCCTTTAGTGACCCTCCGCTCTTATCTTGCTCATTTCCGGATCTTTTAGAGTGTTCGAGCATTTCTTGTTCAGACTTGGATTTAGATCCGTTAGAGCTTGAACTCCCACTAAGACTAACACTTGGAGTTGGTTCTCTTGAGGGTAGGTGTAGTTTCTCTAGAGGAATTCTGGCTAACCTTCTTTCTTTGTATATTGTGAACTTTTGGAAATATTCTGGAGGTAATTGCAATTGGGCTTCGCCCAAAATTTCTTCAAGTGTGCTTTTGTTTTGGAATATATCATCAAATAAATCCTTTTTCCCAAAGAACACCTTTATCTTGACTGTAGTTGTGAAATTCTGGGCAACTTCATTAGGGTCAAATGGTCTTCCCGGGAATTTGAATAATTGTAAACACGTCATATGATGTACTTCGGTGAATGCATGACCTACATCAAATAGCGAAAAGGCCCCACAGGCTACAAGAAACTATGGCCATATAGCCTTCTTTTTATCCTTTAAGTCTTTAGTTAGACCACCTTCTCCACAGGTTTGATATGCAATCTCTCGAGCTAAGAGTTTATCATGGATGTACAAAGGTAGGACATGAGGGGGTGCAGTAACTCCAAATACCTTGACATAAGTAAACAATTCCTCCCTGAACCACCTTGCAACAAGGAGGATCTCTACCTCTGCTTCAGGCGAGCACCTCGGGGGGTCTTTATCATACAACATTCTGTACCAGGGCAGCATAATTCCATAACAAATTTGGTAGAAGTATGGAGTGAACTGAGAGTCCCACAATTCTTTATGATAGACATGGATGGGTAAGGGGTCTTGAGTTGTCCACTTCCAACCCATAACAAGAAAATTAGAAACATAACATATTGAATCCATAATATATGCAGACAGTTAAAATGGAGGGTAAATTCTCTGGGCTGCAGCTCTTTTGGACCGGTAACTGACAATGGCCGTGACTTGGTTATCAGATAAAATTTTGGCCCAATATACAATAGTGGCATTTGTGGCAGGATCCAATAATGGTAGCCATTCAGATGAAAATTTATTGATATCTGGCATTCCAAATATTCTACAGAGCATGGCAGCAGCAAAGCAATATGGGGAGGTTAGGGAACCAGTACTGTACATACCGTGTTTATCTTTCTTCAGCGGTTCGTCTCTCCTGGACCAGTCTTTGGTGGTTTCTGCCAGGTCCTGATTTTCCTTTACAAATTTCTCGAGCAGATGATACATGAGCTTTAAATCTTGCGTAGCGAATGAACCGATGAGTCCTTGACCATGAAATTTGAACTGTCCATTTCTGATTTCTGTACTATCTAGTATGCACATGACCATGTTTGTGTATGGGATGATTTTTGGCCTTGCTGCAATCCGATGTAAGAATGAGCAAGCTAGCTCTGTTAGGGATGCTTCAGAAGGTCTATGTGAGCCTGCAACAACAGTAACTTCCATTACTCTAGGATTCTCCTCTTCGAGCAGATTATACATGCCATCCCATGTAGCTATTACCGTGTCTCTGTTACAAGCCATGTCTATATACAAAGGTGCCATTTCCTTTTCTTTGGAGCTCAGGGCTTTGCTTTTCTTTCCCATTTCAACCTGCATATTGCTTTGTATCGTCCTCTGTTCTCTGTTCCTGCAATTCACAACTGAAGTAGAAATGAATGACAAAGAAGGGTGATGGGAGAATTGTAAATGCCACAGACATACCAAATACACCACCTTACATGAAATGATTCTTCGAAAAGCACGCACTCATATTCTATTAATAACTGACAACTAACTCCTTTATTAGCATTAAAGTGCATAACCATGTGTCAGCTTATGGAAAATACTTTTCTTGAATAACGTGCCTGAAAGATCTGCGATGGAGCGATTTTGCGATTTGCTTCGCAACATCACAGATCACAACATTGCAACATCGATACATCACAACATCACAAAATTGCAGAATCGCAAAAACACAACATCGCAGTGTTGATCTGGCGTGACGTCGCAACATTGCTTTATTGTGAAATCGCAATATCGCAATGTCGCAGATCGCAAGAGTTTAATGTATGAAAAATTTCGTTAAACTGTTTCTTGCGAGATGCGATCTTGCGATCGGCGTCATCTCATATTGGCAAATTGTGAAGTGTTTTTTGTAAGTTTTGCTGAATGCGATGCGATATTTCTTCATTTCCATGATCTCGCAAATGTTGGGATTGTACTTGAAAGGTGGCATCCTGTTAACTTTTTACGATGCGATTTTAAAGATGTTTACCTTATCATAAACTTAGATTTTAAGAATTTGAAAGGAGCTTCCTAAGCTTATGATGGTAACTTTATTTGCGGAAAGAAAATTTAAACACTACTTTATTTTTGTGTGGATTTTATAACTAAGGGTCCCCACACATTTAGCATTTTGAATGACACCAAATGAAGGGGGGGGTTGTTGCTGGCCACAACAATTGGCGATTTACCTAGAAGAACCAGTTATCTCTGTTTTTCTATTGAATTTTCTAAACTTCCAAAACAGATAAATTTTCAAAAAGTTAAACTTTATTATGGAAAGATAAAGTACATTACGCTCTTAACCTGTCAATGACACTTTGTTTCAACTATTTTCAACTTTGATTATTTTCTTCCTCAAGCTATTCCTTGTATTTACATTAGTCATTACTTGGTTTGTAAAGATAAAACAAAGTCTTCTCTGTAAACCAGTTTTAAATATGCTCACTTGTTGTAGGTAGAGCCTCTGCTTCCAGGAGGCATTTATAGCCTCGACAGGGTTACCTGTTACCCAGCAATTATCCTGTATCCTACTTAAAGGAACCTACAACTTTCAAAGAAGAATCCACCTCCACACTTATTGCTTTGATTTGCTTTTTATTCTTAAAGAAAAATGTCTTGGTTTGATATCCAATTTATGACACAGTCATTAACTTGATTTATAACTTTGCTGAACAAGCTGGCTCATGATGAGACCCCTTGTCTTTTGACTGCAGAAATCTTGAGTCATTGCCCTGTTGTGGTGTACAGTATTTGGCAAAGTCAGCAAGTTATAATAACTGTGATTATGATAAGCCGGCTCGTGATGAGACCTCTTATTCTTCAAGATGAAGTGTATCCTTGGGTCGTTCCTCTGAAAGTTGTGATCTCCTTAGCAGGGAGGAAGTCATTGTTTCCTTAAGATAGCTTTGGACGACAATAGTAGAGTTTTTGAATACAACTGTTCTACAGAGAATCTTTATTTTTTTGTTGATACCTTTCATTATACTGACGTAAAACAATTTCTTCACTAAAGGTTGTTTTCATTAAACTTTATGAAGTTGAAACTAGTATCATATCTAGGCTACAGTATTTAACTGTATCTATCAATAATAAAGACCAATTTTCCAAAAGATTTGTTATTTATACAAGCGAGAAATCAAAATCTGAAAGATAATTGGTACCTCATTTGTAGATGCCTAATGTAGCTAACGACAATAGATTTTATTTGTGGAAGATATATTTAAAGAAGAAGAGAGGTAACTATTCCCTTGGATATTTATATGAAATGAAGAGGGCTAATTACTTCCTTTATTTTTGCCTGCAGACTGTTAAAAATAAACTATTAACATAACAAACTAACTAAATTAATTCTACTCCTATTTTAACTATATACATGAAATTGACTAGGTATAGTCATATTTCAAGTGTAACCATTTTCTCATTTTTGTTCCTGCACATATATACATTTCAAATATTAGTACTAGCAATAAAGTTTTTTCTGAACTGAAAACATTAAATGTGGAATTAGAATGCGGAACTATTGTTAGAATTTTACTCGAAATCTCCTTCTTATGAAATTTTCTTTCCAATTGAATACCTATTGGATCATAGAAATCTGGATGGATTTCCATTATGGATTGATAAATGTTAAATGGAAGAGATGACAGGCCAGATTGAGGATATGAATTTTTGGATTTAACAGCCTATATCATATTATTAATGTTATGTGTGAAAGTTAAGCCTTTGACAATTTCTAGTGAAGGAAAAGTTTCCAAATATATTTCTTTGAAACGATCAATGAAGAATGGATGGAAATCTTTCAAAGGAAAATTATCAATTAAATTGAATTGCTGGAAATTTTCTAAAAAAGCATCCTTTTGTTGATATTGTCTTGGATAAGATAGAAGCTTTTGAAAAAACATTGATATTGATTGAAATTGAAATTGAAACAGTTCAACGTTCTTTCGAAAAACTTCAACTTTCCAACAGGGTAATACATCACTTGAATGTATGATAATAAGGTGCTCAGTATGCTAGCGTAAGATATCAAAAGTCTGAAAATCAAAATCAATAAATAAATCTGGTTTTATACATAATGGGTGCAAATGGAATAAATTGAAATGACTATCTGTACAACTAGTGTTATAGCACAATTGGGATCGCATTGAAATATATTCTCTTTCACAAGGATTGGCCAGAATTATGAAATTCGAGTAATTTCAAAATCCATCTTGTGAATTAGAAAGCAAATTATGATTATGAATAGGCGTGAAGGCTTGATCATGATATGAATCATAGACTGGAATACTTTCTTGGATAGTGAAATCATGTAGATGATTTGCTGCTTTAGAATGAGAATCGGTTGAAATGATTTTTGAATTAAAATACCTCTCATTCTCAGATGTTATTTGAAGCTTTTGATTATTCTCTCGAGATAAATCAACATCTTCAATATCAAAGTAATTATCATAAATGACTTCACAAGATTCTCTAGATTTCCCTTCAGTTTCATCTAGTATATTCAAACAATCAGAGGCAAGCATTTCATGTTCATTAATGGTAAAAGAATGTTCTATAACTGCTTCTCTATCTTGAAAACTTAACGGTGATTCATTTAGATCAACCTCTGTATCTTCTGAAACATCATTAATATTGAGAGGGGAAAAATTACCGCCATTAAAAATATCAGGATAAAGAGAAAAATGTGACTCTAAAATAATGCATTTAGAAATATCTCTTTTTCAAAATTCTTGTGCATTATGTTCATCGTAGAGTTCAAGTTTTAGATCATACCTTTGTGTGCTCATGTTTTTGGAAGAAAATTAATTTTTTTTTCTAACCTTGGCATTTGCATTTGTCGGGTTGTGATCATATTTTTTGAATTTGCTTCAAAGTTGCTTCCTGATTCCAAGGCATCCTTTCTTCCAAAATTACCGCTTTCGTCTTCAGAAATATCCTCTAAGGTTTGGTAAACTTCTTTATCACAGTTAATTTGCACATTCAAATTGGATTTCTCATTTATGTTAGAAGGAAATTGAACAAAGCTTGGACTAATTTCAAATGGATCGGGAATAGGAGGCAGAGAATAATTATGATCAACATAATCTAGTGATTCTTCACTTATGGGTTCATTTTCAACATCAAATTTCAAATAGTTCAGATGAAATCGAATATTAAAATCTCTAACAGACTCATATTCTTTTCGTAGATACTCAATTTCATAATATACCTGATCATAATCATAGCAATCAAATTTACAAACGAAAACTGTGACAAATTGATCCGAGCTGTGAATTGAGGCAACCAGTTTCTAGCTTCTGCTACAAATGTGAGAGTAAAAATTCTGCATAAAATGCCTTCATCAATTCCTTGAAAATTAGAATTTAAAACATTTTGAATAAATTGAAGAGCATGATTAAAAGCAGAGAATTTCTCTTACCATTGAATTTTACCTGAGACAAGAGTCTTACCACTTCGGGTGGAGTGTTGAAGGATGCACGTACATGGATGCAACTCAAAAATGGAAGTTTAAGAGAGGCCATCGTAATTCTACTTTAAAATTGAAAACAAACCCCAACAGACAACATGTTTCAGCCCTCCTTCTAGTGCCAAATATGTTGAAGCCTTGAAAATCGGGTCTACAACAAGGGGGATACCCGCCCGGTCTGGACCTTGGTTGGCAGCTCCTTATCCGTTTGGTATAGCGGGTCCGACTAGGGATATGGGACCAGATTCCCAATCTATGAGTGTGTGTGTGTAGAATTTGATGTTCCTGATCTAACAGTTCCTAATTGAGATATTCTAATTTTAACTTTAATCTAATGCTATGCTATTGTAATCTAATAAGCAGCAACATCTAAGTCTATACTAACCCGAGATGTAATTCTTCTATTATGCGATCTAAAAAGATTTCAAATAACAACTGGTAATAAAGATCATTCAACTATTATGAGAAAAGAAATCAATAAGGATGAACCACTTCGCATAAAAAGTTAGACGAAACAATTGTGAAAAACATATCGCATAATGAGCTATTCATACATTAAGCATAAATAAATAGCTATCACCGTACAAAAGTGCCAAATGATAACTCAGGCATTCATGGAATAATACATCAACAACTAAAAACTGTATATCACCTTAACACATAAGCAGAAATGGTCAAGAGATAAAATTAGCATTTATGACTAGTCCTACTCATGAGCTTCAAGCAACAATGATTTATCTCTCTTTACTCTAACATCCACTAAGAGTACAGAAGTGTAACATCAGTAGCAGATATCAAATGCAAACATCAACAAATCTTGTTCCATTCATTCATCAAAACCTCCTCGGAGGTTGAAAAAGTGCGTGTTCTGAGGACAAGTTTTTGATAAATTTCTGGTCCCTTGTCTATATGCATGAGGATGGTTTAAATACTACTAACTAAATCTAAATATAACCTATTTACAAAAATTCAAGATGTGGTTTAAATGAGCATCATGTTTCTAGGAAAATAAAACAAAATTAAAGCTAAAAATGAACCTAAAATTAAACTACTTCTGTACTTGGTCTTTAAAATTGCACGTATGCAGCATCTGTTTAAGGAGAGTCGGCAGGTTGACTTCTGCTTTTAGCTGAGCTGAGAAAATAGAATCGACGAGAGCTGGTGCCATTTTTTCGGCTGCATTTATGATGCACTTGACAGCCATCCACTGGCTATGCGGCTTCACCAAGTATGCCCAGTAATATTCCCAGTTTATCTTGCTCGGCCCTTGAATGGCTTTTGCCTTTTCTTTTGATATCTGTTTCCATTCTGCCTCTAGTTGCTGTGCATTCGGTAAATATCCTAGAGTGGTCTCTGCAATCAAATTTTCCCTGTGAAAATTTTCATTTACACAATCGATAAGACTATTAGCTGCTGTTTCTGCTGCTTGTTCTACCTCCCTGATTTGCTCGTCCCATTTGTTAAAAAGAATTTCTTTATGGTTTTCATTTATCCTTGGTGCACCTCATCTTTTTCCCTCATCTTTATCTTGGCAAGCCAAGTACTCAGTCACCCGTTTATCAATCAGATCATAGTCACTTCGTAAATCTACCACTTGATTAGTGGTCTTATCACTAATGTCACAATAATAACTCCAATGTGATATCTTTTGGTCCAACACTTCTTATTGTTGTAGTAATTGTTCATTCAAGGAAATAGACTCCGTAATAAATTCTATAAGCTTAGGGTTGTCTTTGTGCATCTCTTGTAAATCCTGTAACTGCTTTCCTTTCTCATCCAAATTTTTCTGATATCCAATCTGCATTTGCTGGAAGTCCTGCTGCAACCTTCAAGTTATTTTTGTGCCTCATTATTGGTGTTAGCTTGTTGCAACTATTGTTGCAATACCGGTATCTGGTCTTCCCTTTCTTTTAACAACTGCTATACCTTAGATGCTTTATCAATAGTCACAGAGGCGTATGCTCCTACGATCTGAGATAGTTTGGTGAGATTTTCAGTAGGATTGCTAGTGGGATCTTTCCACAAGACGTCTAATTGTTCTGCGTCTTGAGAGAGTGTATTTTCCAATTTCCTTTTCTTTATTTGTCTTCTTAGCACTGCTTTATGCTGTGGGCTATAAAATATATCCAGAGGGAGAATTTCTTCTATGTTGAGTATAAGCTCGGAAGATGGGGCAATAGGAATATGCTCCATACCTGAGACATCGCTGACTGTTGTTGTGACTACTTCTTGTGCTACCTGTTTATTGCTCACATGTGTTTTTATGGCTTGTCCTTCAAGATTGATCAGTTCGTTGAAGGTTTCCCATTCTTTATCTAATTCGGTTGTGACTGGCGGTGCTTGAATGATGAGAGGAGGAGGATCTCTTTATGGGGAGGCAATAACCTGCTGATGTAGAAGTTCCATTGACTGGCCAGTATCTTTTACTGACCCTTCGCTGTTATCTTGCTCATTTCTAGATCTTTTAGAGTGTTCAAGCATTTCTTGTTCAGACTTGGATTTATATCCATTAGTGCTTGAACTCCCACTAAGACTAACACTTGGAGTTTGTTCTCTTGAGGGTAGGTGTAGTTTCTCTAGAGGAATACTGGCTAACCTTCTTTCTCTGTATATTTTGAACTTTTGGAAATCTTCTGGAGATAATTGCAATTGGGCTTCGCGAAAAATTTCTTCAAGTCTGCTTTTCTGTTGGAATATATCATCAAATAAATCCTTTTTCCTAAAGAACACCTTTATCTTGACTGTAGTTGTAAAATTCTGGGCAACTTCATTAGGATCAAATGGTCTTCCCAGGAATTTGAATAATTGTAAACACGTCATATTCTGTACTTCTGTGAATGCGTGACCTACATCAAATAGCGAAAAGGCCCCACAGCCTACAGGAAACTGTGGCCATATAGCCTTCTTTTTTTCCTTTAAGTCTTTAGTTAGACCACCTTCTCCACAGGTTTGATATGCAATCTCTTGAGCTAAGAGTTTATCAGGGATATAAAAAGGTAGGACATGAGGGAGTGTAGTACTTCCAAATACCCTGAAATAAGTAAACAATTCCTCCCCGAACCACCTTGTGATAGGGATGATGTCTACCTCTGCTTCAGGCGAGCACCTCGGGGGGTCTTTATCATTTAACATTCTATACAAGGGCAGCATAATTCCATGACAAATTTGGTAGAAGTATGGAGTGAACTGAGAGTCCCACAATTCTTTATGATAGACATGGATGGGTAAGGGGTCTTCAGTTGTCCACTTCCAACCCATAATAGGAAACTTAGAAACATAACATATTGAATCCATAATATATGCAGATAGGTAAAAAGGAGGGTAAATTCTCTGGGCCACAGCTCTTTTGGACCGGTAACTGACAATGGCCGTGACTAGGTTATCAGATAAAATTTTGGCCCAATCTACAATAGTGGCATTTGTGGTAGCATCCAATAATGGTAGTCATTCGGATGAAAATTTAATGATATATGGCATTCCAAATATTCTATAGAGCATGGCAGCAGCAAAGCAATATGGGGAGGTAAGTGAACCAGTACTGTACATACCATGTTTATCTTTCTTCAGTGGTTTGTCTCTCCTCGACCAGTCTTTGGTGGTTTCTGCCAGGTCCTGATTTTCCTTTACAAATTTCTCCATAAATTGCTTGTTATACGTTGCCTATGGCTCCTTCCCTTTCACAGCGAATGAACCGATGAGTCCTTGACCATGAGCTTTGAACTATCTATTTCTGATTTCTGCACTATCCAGTATCCACTTGACGATGTCTGTGTATGGGAGGATTTTTGGCCTTGCTGCAATCGGATGTAAGAATGAGCAAGCTAGCTCTATTAGGGATGCTTCAGAAGGACTCTGTGAGCCTGCAACAGCAGTAACATCTGTTACTATGGGGTTCTCCTCTTCGAGCAGATTATACATGCCTTCCCACATATCTATTCCTGCGTCTCTTTTACAAGTCGTGTCTGTATACAAAGGTGCCAATTCCTTTTCTTCGGAGCTCGGGGCTTTGCTTTTCTTTCCCATTTCAACCTGCGTATTGCTTTGTATCGTCCTCTATTCTCCATTCCTGTAATTCACAAGTGAAGTAGAAATGAATGACAAAGAAGGGTGATGGGAGAGTTTTAAATGCCGCAGACATACCAAATACACCACCTTATGTGAAATGATTCTTTGAAAAGCACGCGCTCATATTCTATTAATAACTGACAACTAACTCCTTTATTAGCATTTAAAGCGCATAACCATGTGTCAGCCTATGGAAAATACTTTTCTTGAATAACATGCCCAAAATATCTGCGATGGAGCGATTTTGCGATTTGCTTCGCAACATCGCAGATCGCAACATCGCAACATCGATACATCGCAACATCGCAAAATCGCAGAATCACAAAAACACATCGCAGCATTGATCTGGCCCGACGTCGCAACATTGCTTTATCGTGATATCGCAATGTCGCAGATCACAGGAGTTTAATGTATGACAAATTTCGTTAACTTGTTTCTTGCGAGATGCGATCTTGTGATCGACATCATCACGTATTGGCAAATTGTGAAGTGTTTCGTGTAAGTTTTGCTAAATGCGATGCGATATTTGTTCATTGCCACGATCTCGCAAATGTTGGGATTGTACTTGAAAGGTGGCATCCCGATACCTTTTTACGATGCGATTTTAAATATTTTTACCTTATCATAAACTTAGATTTTAAGAATTTCAAAGGAGCTTCCTAAGCTTATGATGGTAACTTTATTTGCGGAAAGAAAATTTAAACACTAGTTTATTTTTATGTGGATTTTATAACTAAGGGTCCCCACACATTTAGCATTTCAAATGACACCAAATGAAGGGGGGGGGGGGGGGGTTGTTGCTGGCCACAACACATTCTTAAAGTAAATCTACCCTTTAATGAGATATTAACCCAACCACTTCCTCCTATCCTAGAAGAAACTAAAGTTCTAGGAGAAAGAAAAATATATGTATAAAGATTCCACTTCTCCAAGTAATAAAAGATGTTTCTATTGAAAATATTATCATTAAGGAGAAGTGCTTCAAGCATCCAGGGAGGCAAAGAAGGGATGCCCCTACCATTAATGTCATTGGAAAACTGTCCAACTTGATGCTGGGGTAGCTAATATGTCAAAAATATTTGGACCTTGGAAGCCATGTAGTGGATGTGCACATTAATGGCACCATTGTCCCACATACTCTGCTCAATACTGGGCCTACCATTAATGTGATGACCAAGGACACGATGCTCAAGCTCAACCTCCAAGGTTCAGTGAGGAAAACCACAATAGTTCTACAACTTGCATACCACTCCACAGTAACCCCTGAGGGGATTGTTGAGGATGTGATGGTCCATTGACTCTTGGGAGTACCCTAGAGGTTTCCTAGTTCTCCAGCCTAAGGCTAAGCTTAGTAGTTACCCTCTCATCCTTGGGAGACCATGGTTGGCCACTATTGATGCTTACATTAGCTGCAGAGCTTGGAATATGACCATCAAGAATGGGAATAGGTTCAAGAAGTTAGTCCTATACCCTCCTGCTCAACCAGCTCTAGAGCATGATTTACCTGTATGGTTGGAGGAGGAGGAATAATATGAAGTTTACTCCACCCAACTTTATACTTTAGAAACAACCATGGGAGGAGGACAACAAGATGAGGATGATTTGATTGAACACCTACTCCAAATTCTAACTCCCAGTTCATTTCCCTTAGAAGATCTAGTAAAGGAAACCTAGATCAATCATCTGATTGACTTATGCTTGGCTGATTCCAACCCACTCCATGTCAAAACAATAGAATTCAGCCCTGAGAGAACCTTGAAAATAAATCCATCTCTTTCTACTCTCCAAAAAGAGAAGTTATGCAACATGCTAAAGGAAAATCTAGAAACCTTCACTTGGAGTTACAAAGAAATGAAGGGAGTGCACCCCTCAGTGTGTACTCACCACATATACATCAAAGAAGGTTGCAAGCCGGTCTAGCAACCCCAAAGGAAGATGAATCCAACTTTTAAAGATATAGTCAAAGAAGAACTGCAAAAACTGTTAGATGCAGGATTTATTTACCCTATCTCGGCAGTGAGTGGGTCTCTCCTTTGGTGTTAGTTCCAAATAAAAATGGTAAGTGGAGAATTTGTGTTGATTACATGGAGTTGAACAAAGCTATATAGAAGCACCATTTCCCTCTACCCTTCAATTATCAAGTGCTAGATGGCCTGGAAAGGAAAAGGTGTTTCTCTTTCCTAGATGGGCTCAGCAGGTACAACCAAATCTAGATCAGCCCAGAAGACTAGGATAAAACCACCTTCACTTGTCATTAGGGTACATTTTCCTATAGGGTCCTTCCTTTTTCCCTATGCAATTCTCCTGCTACTTTCCAGAGTGCATTCTGAGTATTTTTGCCAAATTAGTCCATGATGCGGTGGAAATTTATATGAATGTTTCTACACCTTATGGTTGTGATTTTCAAGAAGCTCTGTCCAACCTAGGTAAAGTAATGCACAAATTCATTGAAATGAACCTGTCTCTCAATCCCAAAAAATGTGAATTCTTGACGACTCAAGGGAACGTGCTAGGTCATTCAATATCTCAGCAAGGACAGCAAGTGAACTGAAACAAAATAGCTATCATCCGAAGGGTCCCACCTCCTCAAAAGCATAGAGATGTCAAAAGTTTCCTATGGTTAGCTGGATACTATCGAAGGTTCATAAAGGACTTCAGCAAGTTGGCCTCTCCTTTATTTGGTTAATTGTCCAAGGACTATGAGTTAATATGGTCAAAAGATGTTAAGAGGCCTTAGACATCCTAAAGGACAAGTTAACCACTCCACTGATTCTCTGAGGCCCAAATTGGGCCCTTCCCTTTCATATTCATGTTGATGCCTCACACAGATCCAAAAGAGCAGCCCTAGGTTAGATAGATGAAAAATTCCCTCATGCTATCTATTTTATCAGTAAGAATATGTCAAAGGCTAACCTAAATTACACAGTGACCAAAAGGGAACTCCGGGCTATTGTGCATTATATTACAGGCTATCAAACATTTGTGCATACTGACCATGCTACAATCAAATATTTAATGAATAAACCAGATGTGAATACTTGGATTATAAGATGGTTACTTTATTACAACAGTTTGATCTAACTATTGTTGATAAGCCTGGTAAGGAAAATGTCGTTGCAGACTTTTTGCCCAGATTAAATTTTCCTGTAGGTGAAGAAGGAATGGTTGATGACCAGTTACTATATGAGCACTTATTTTCTATTTCAGTTCTCTCTCCATGGTTTGCTAATATAGCAAGCTATTTGGTATTGGCACAGTTCCCACCGAGCTTGTCCTCCAAAGAAAAGAGTAAGATAGTCAAGAAAAGTGCCCCCTTCACTTGGATTTGGGGCAATCTCTTCAAAATTGGCCCAGATCAAATCTTGAGAGGGTATGTCAGGGAGGAGGAATTCTTTGACATCCTTCTTCCTTTCATGATGGGCCTTGTGGAGGTCACTTTATAGCAAAGAGGATAGAATTAAAAGTGTTACAAGTAGGCTATTATTGGCCCACTCTTCATCAGGATGTGAAAAGATATACTAGTCAGTGTGATCGATGCCAAAGGATGGGAAGGCCTACTCCAAGAGATGAAATGCCTCTGCAGCCTCAAGTGACTTTCAAGCCATTGGACAAGTGGGGCATGGACTTCATTACGCCTATTGACCCTCCTTCTATACAAAAAAAATACATCATTGTGTGCGTTGACTATTTGGCTAAGTGAGCTGAAACCAAGGAAATTATGGAAGCAACATAGGAGAATATGGTTGAGTTCCTAAGGGAGAATGGATTCTACAAATTTGGGTACCCTAAAGAGCTGGTCACAGACTAAGGCGACCATTTTACCTCTGACATGATTGAAGACTTCCTTAGCCATCATAGAATCAAGCATAGAACCTCCACTCCCTATCATCCGCAAGCTAATGGGCAAGTGGAGGTGACCAACAGAGTGCCGGAGGACATCCTGACCAAAGTGGCAAGCAGTAGTAGGAAGGATTGGGAAGATAAACTAGTTGAGGCCACCCAGGCCTATAATACCACATGGAAGGCCAGCACTGGATTCACACTCTATGAGCTGCTCTATGGGAAAAATGCCTAGCTGTCCATTGAATTTGACTATAACACATTAAGGATGGCAGCCCAACTAGATCTAGATCTCAGCAGTGCACAAAAATAGAAATTATTCCAGTTGAATGTTTTGGATGACTTTAGAATGCAGACCCTCCTACACAGAGGTAATTCAACTGTAGAGGAAGATCTGGCATGATAACAACATCAAGGAAAAACAATTCCAAGAAGGTGATTGGCCTTTATTATATGATTCTTGGTATAAAGAAATCAAGGGAAAGTTAAGAGCGAGATGGCTAGGACCTTATGTTGTAGAAAGATTCCATGATAATGGTTCAGTGCAGATCAAAACCATAGATGAAGAGACCATCCCTTTATTAGTTAATGAACACCGATTGAAAATCTACAAGAGACCTTTGTCAAGACAAGAGTTCATTGATGATATCAATAAAATAGTGATGATAGTGGAGGCAGTTTCATCTCTTGCCTCACCAAATCACTGAAAGAAAAGAAGAAAAAATAAGAGCTTAGGTGAAAACCTCCATGAGGCACCTGAGTCCCACTATTGGGTTGAAAACCTCTTCAGGCGGCCCAATAGTGTCAATAAAAAAAAAGTGAAAAGAAAATAAAAGGATGTCGAGTGAAAACCTCTCCTGAGGCACCTAGGGAAAATGGCTAGGATGAAAACCTCTTAGAGGAAGCCTAGTTGTTTTCAAAGAAGAAAAAAACAAACAAACGAACAAAAAGAAGAGAGAAAAATCATGAAAATTTCTATTGTTGTAGGTCAGCAAGAAGGATGATCAAGAAGCAAAGGAGGATCACCAAGAGACCTATTTCACTTACATTTTATTTTTTCACTCATTTTCATTCATCGCTCTACCATTTCTCTCATTTTTTCCACTCCTTTCCTTCACTTCACAAGGGGACTATGTTTTTTACAGGATCCCTTGTAAACCTACATGATCTTGTGAAAACCTACAGGATGATACTATAGGAATCACAGTGACCGAAAAATCATACAGGAAGCGACCTGAAAGAAAAACAATGACCTGCTATGTCAAGGAAATATCACCCCCTTCATCATCATTCCATCACCATACCTTACTCATCATCATTCCATCACCCCTGCATTCACCCTTAAAAGTAAAATCAGTTTCAAAAAAATAATTGACAGTCTTCGAAAAGAAGGGAAATGGGGAGGAATAGTGAGCATCACCTGAGTATTCCTCATTCTTCACACTCCTAGTCTCCCTCTCGATCCATGTCACCATCCTCACAACCCCAGAAAAGTGTATGATTAAGAATCCTAAGGGAGAGACAACTATAGGACATCCTATAGGAAATCCTGTCGCAGCCTATCCCACATAATACAAATCATAATAGTAGAAAGCCTCCATCATGATGACCCAAGGGTAGAAGAAGCACGAAAGTAGTAACATCGCCATGATCTCTGACAACAAGTCCCTGCAAAAATAAAGGGATCATCATAAAGCAACAAGAAGGGAAGAAGAATAGCATGCAGTGAATACACACAGCAAGCACCTCCAGTCTTCAACAACTTCAGCAAGGTATTGGAACGACAAGTAAGTATCCCTCTCACTCTATCATATGCATCATGTAGTCAAATAAATGTAAAAGTTACAATTAAGTTTGTTTATAAGCAAAAAGGTGGCCAGTTAACTTGGGCACCTTCGCTTAGTCAACAAAGACAAAACATCATGTTCTCTCACACGTGGCAACATTCAACTTAAAAATAGAGAAGGAGAAGGAGAAAGGTAGTTAAAGCTATGGATGCATAAGGTGGGAGCTAATTACGAGAAGCAGGGAGTGATGAGGTGGTAGTGGGGGCCAACGGTCCAGAAATGGAAATGTACCTCTACTGCCAGCACACCACCTCATGCCGAATGACCAGAAGAGGAAATAAACATTGTCCCCATGCATTCATGCATTCACTTCGTCAATGATCACTCTCACAGGTCACTCTCATACCTAGGCAACCTACTGAAAGCAAAACTCCATCATTTTACTACACAGGAATTCCTACAGGATCATGCATAAGAATTTCTACAGGATACATAGAGATAGTCTACAGGATAGGCCAAGAGGAGTTTCAAGGGGAAAATCTCGAGCGTTGACCATAGAAAACATGATGAAGAGGTAGGCTCTGTAATCACATTCATCTTTCCAAGCAAATTGAGAAAAAAAATCCTCTAGTTTGAAGTAAATTTGGTAGTTGTGCAAGAGAATTGTCAACAAGTCATCTCAATTTCTTACTTCTGCATTGTATCAACCATTACATCTCCTCAAGACATCACCAACCAAGATGACAAGAGGGTTTAATAAGAGGGAGCCCACAAACACTGTGAGAATCGAAAAACACGCTCAGGTACTAGAAATCCTAACCATGCATAATTGGATGGGGTTTTTCAAAGAATTCAGAGGGTATGATGATGAGGTGGCCCGAGATTTTTCTCTCTCCCTCATTCCACTCACCAAAATCCATGCCACTGTTGTGGTAAGAGCCCTCTCCATAGAACTCACTCCTGAGCTCATTAGCAGAGTTACCACACTTCCCCTAAGAATACCATGGAGGAAAGAAGACAATGAGATAGCTAGGTTGCTAAAAGGAAATTCTTTTTAGAAGGTGAGGAACCCACTGAGGACAAAAATGGAGTAAGGAGAGAAAGTCTTCCATATCCCTGGAATGATGTAGCCTACCAACTGATCAAATACATTTCATGTGACGATAGGTATAGTGTGGTCTATGGCTATGATTTTAGGCTTCTGAAAGAATTGAGATTTGGAGCAGAAACACCCCCTCACCATAGGCTCAGGTATACCATACTTCCTACTTCAATCACTAATAGACACAAGCATCAATGTGCAAGAGCGAAATTCCAAACAGTTAGCTCACCATGGGTTAATTAGGATCCTTATAGAAGATGCCCTCCAAAACCTTAGAATTCCTATAACATGGTTAGTTTTCAAAGACATGTAGGCAGAGGAAGACATCAATGATCTCACATATGATGTTAGTCCTACTGTCAGTGAAGAGGAAGAGGAAGAGACTAAAGCAGAGGAAGAAGAAGTAGAGAAATAAGAATAAAAAACAAAAGGATATGAAGATGAGATGGATAAAGAGGGAGATGAAACAAAAGAAGATGATATGGATGAAGAAGGAGATGAAACAAAAGAAAATGAGGAAGATGAAGAAGGAGATGAAACAAAAGAAAATGAGGAAGATGAAGAAGAAGAGGAGAAAGGGAAGGAGGATGGTGAAGAAATGAAGGACGATGTTAAGGAGGAAACTGATAAAGATGTTGAGGATCTACAAACGGAAGAAGAAAGGAAGGACATAGGTGAAGAAGGAAATGGAAAATAGGGGAAGGAAAACAAGGAGGATTCACCTAGCATGTCTCCAGAACCCATTGAGAGAGAGGCAGAAGCTTCCCTCACTATTCTTAGCACCCCCATCAAGCAAAAAGGAAAAGGACATAGGAAGACACCCTTATATTTCAAGACAATGAAAGACACAAGAATAAGACAGGGGAAACCCAAACACCAACCAGAATTCCTATTGTGATTGAAGACTCCCCTAAAAAAAAGGAGAAAATGCCTTCCCCTAAGTATCATATCACCTATGTTGGAGGGACTATGACTAGATCAACCTCCTCCAAGGGAAAAGAAATCCTACAAGATACACAATAGAATCTATAGGAAGCAGAAGTAGTCCTACAACATACTCTACTAAACCTAAAGGAGGCACAAAAATTGGAAATGGAGGTAGGAAAGTAGCAAGAAACTAAAGAAGAGGACCCATAGACAAAATAACCTAGCCCCCAACCTAACCTTGACTCCTACTACAACTTTATTGAAGGAGGCAAGGTCATACCTCAAAAAAAAAAATTCCACTATTCTTCGAGCTTGAGAAGGAGAGTGAGAGAACTCAACGATGGATGCAGATCACCAAATCAAAGGGAGCAGAAGACATTGGGCACATGGAGGAGAAGCTCAAGGAGATGGGAAGAGAGTTGAGTAGCTTGAGAGATAGATAGGCCATAATGAAAAATGAACTAGAGATAGAAAATGCATGGTTGAGAGGACAACTGCAGGAAAGACAAAATCAATTGGTATGTATGGCCAATCTCTCTTTGGAAGCAATCTAGTTTAGGATGCCACCTAAACCCTATGCACTATACCGTAGGGAATAATGGTTGCAGTTCCAGATCAAGACCCTAGCATAGAGAGGCACCATGCCATTTCAGGACTATAGGTAGTTCATTGATCTTTGTTATCATAGGACACTAGAATATAGGGCCATGATGGCTGAGTTTTATTTCCACAACATGACCCTAATAGATACCAATGTATGGGAACCTAATGCCAAGCTAGGAGATTTACGTTCAATTGATTTGGCATCATGGATGAACCATGAGGAGTCAAGGGCTGTAGATATGAATAAGATATTAGCAAGAGAGAAAATTGAACCTCTTATCATCAGAGATGAACAATCAGACCCCATGGCCCTCAACAATACCCATAATTTGATTGCAAATGATCCTTAGCTTGTACCTAGATATCTTGTTGCCCAAGAGAAAGCAATTTCACATTTTGAGGACATGTTCAGGCTATTAGGGGATGATAGCATACATGCTTACCTAAGGAGATGGAACACATTTCCATACAACTTAATGATAAGAGAGTACCACTCTCCTCAAAGATTTAGAGAACCACTAAACAGGACACCCATGTAGAAGCAATCTATGCAAAGGCTAAAAATCAATTAAATTGGCCTGAAACTCAGTTGTCCACCACTACTCTTAAGAATTCTAGAAGGAAGGAAGGAAGAAGAAGAAAGGAGGCAGTGGGAGGAGGTAGAAAGGAAAGCAGGCTTCTATGAACAAGAAGAGGAAACCACAACAGAGGCATGGGATGTTAGGGAGGCCACTAGAGCTATGAAGGATATGGATATTGATTGAGTTGCTCATAGGATGAGCAACACTTTTAGTAGGGGGGAGATGATGAGCCTCATCATTGGGTAACTATATGGGGCTTAATTCACATCCTAGCTTAGTCAGACCAACTTTTCTCACAACTTATTACATTTTTTTTATTATATTTTGTTTATGAGATGAGTTAGAGTTGGATATTACGCCTAGTGTACTAATATGCATCGAATGCAGGATTGAAGGAGAAAATCAAGGAATTTTTGCAAATACTAAGGTTAAAAATTGAATGGGACAAGGGAGAGGGATTGTAGGAGATAAATCCTCCTCATTTACTTATCCCCCATTCGAATGTTCCTCCATCAATCACACCAGATCAGAGTGCAAGCAGCCAAGCCATGAGGATTAGAAGGAAGCCGAGAAAGTGAGAGACAAAGATCTAGTTTATCTCGAGTTCGGGAGTCGAGCCTCCCTGATTTTAAGGAACTCATTGAGTACATTAGTTGTATAAGTAGAGAGGCCTAGATCCTCATTAGGATTTGGGCTTTTATTGTAAAACTCTAAGTTAACTTTGAGCTCCAGACTTGTGAAAGTTCTATTGATGTAATTTGTTGTTTTGGTAATAAGAATGAGTATTGTTTTGAGCTAGCACTGAGTTAACTGATAGCACTGAAGCTCTTGGGCTAGGGCTCAACCCTAGTAGCCAGGACCCATCTTTCTTGTATATGTATCTTTAGTGTAGTTTCATAACTTCATTGTTAATTTGCTTTTAGATGCATTTCCATTACAAGTAGTGTAGATTAGATTGGTTGTTTATTAGTTTGCTTCCATTAGTGCCTTAAATTAGTAGCAGGTTAGGAGGGATAAGAGGCGCACCATAATGTTGTCATTAGGTGTCTTGGCCTCACTTCCTCCCTCTAGGATCATGACTTGAGGAAGGGACCCTTAAGCAGCCTTAAAAACATAGATTTCTATTTCTTTTATGAGCTTTGGAGTTTGTTGTCTTTAAATTAGTATGTGGTTAGTTTTGAAAGGTGGGATTCCACTATCATCTTTTTTTCATGTTCATTTTTGCAATAGATCTCATCCATGCTTTCATTCCTTTCAGAAACTTTCCTCATGCATAATGTAGGTAGTTAGTTCATTAATTCTGCTTTTATAGTTTATGAGAATGTCTCTTGTTTACATAGGTTTTTGGAAGATATACATGGTTTATGCAGAGCAGGTGTTTCAAGAGGATACTAAGAGTTTATAGCCAACAGCCACCTTCAATTCCATCTACCTTAGCCATCCCTTGTTTTCACCTTTGCCTTCACTAGTTTTCATCATTTTCATACAAATTCTTCCAAGCACATTAAGTGAATCCAACCATCTAATATCTTTGATATTGACTTCTGAGTGATCCTAGACCTTATCCCACTCCATTTCACCCATCAAACACCTTTCCTATGCCTTCCATCACCTCCAACACCTCACATTTTTCTCTCGGTTGTATCCTATAGGTTTACATGGAATCTTATAGGTTTCTAGTACATCTTGTAGGTTTTCCTAAAATGGCCTGTTTTGAGGCCGAATTGAGGGAAAACGTCTAGAAAGTAACCAAATTCCTCGCAAGGGTCCCCCAAAACATCCAACCATATCATAACCCTTCCATCCATCCTCAAACATGCTTAATCACTTGCCACATCAACAGAAGAAATTAGTTTGCATACTTGATTTTACATGAAAAGACAAAAAGGAAAAAACAGATTTAGTTCAGTGCCTTTACTTGCACATTAGTGATGTTTGATGCTTCTTCCTTCTATAACTTAGTTAGTAGCATTTGGTTCATGTTGATTTAGCACTTCTGCAAGGCATATTTTTGTAGCAGTTAACTAGGAAATGGTGTGATTTAGTATTAAATTTTGACCTTCTCCATTATTGCAGTAGAGTAAGTCTCTTTTAGAGTAGATTTACCTTTCTTCCATCAAGAAATCAAGCTTCTTCTGACTGCATAGAAGTTTGGCTTGAAACCCAGTGGTCTCTCGCTAGCTGAACAATGACAATAGGTAGAACCTTAACTTTTATTTGTGTATACAACATTGTCACCTCCAAGTTTGTATGAACCCCAGGTTGATAAAGTAAAGCTAGTAGCCCGGGAGTTGCAACATCCTTGTTGCATACTGGCGCTCATCAATAGGAACGAATATGATTAAACTATAGGAATATGCAGGAAGTGGATTTTATAAGCGAAGGTGGCAAGTTAACTTGGCCACCCTCATTCAGATAACAAGAAGAAAAGGGGTTAGTCAATTGCACAAGTGGCATGGTCACATAAAAAAAGGGGGGAATGAATGGAAAAATTGGTTAAGTTACAAAGAATAAATGTGGGAAATGATCATAAGGTCAGGTTGTATGATGAAATTGTAGATGGTCCAACCATCCAAAATGAGGTATTCGTACTTGGCTAGCTATCACATCACCCAACGAAATCATCCACAAATAGAAATAAGCACTGACTCCCATGCAAAGTATTGGTTATTTCGAAAATATGAAGGTGGAGGTAATCTTGAGGAGTCAAAAAAGGAAGAATTTACTCTCGACCTCCATGGAGTTAGCACTTAAAACACATATTTCATTAAATTTGGAATTAAATGATGAATCTAGAATTTCAAAATAACCAAAAACCTCAATTCTATTGAAGTCATTGTAATAAAAAATTTCCAAATTTAATGAAATATGTGTTTTAAGGGAAACAATCAACACCTATAGAAAACAAGAGCACCTACAAGAAACTACAGGAAAGCTAGAGGATACAGGGAGAATTATCACATAGAGTTGTAAGTGGACACCGAGGGCCATCAATTCAGGAGTTCTCATCACCAGAGCATAGAAAAGGGAGGTTGGTGCCATACCTTATGTGTTTCTCATTTGTATAAAAATGGAAGAAATCCTCATTTCTCTTAAGTATTTGCAATACACATAAAGGTAGATAGCTTTATATGAAGGCCAATGAAGGATAAACTCTAAAACCTCATCACCTACAAAAGTTCTTAAACTTTAGCCACCCAAACCCTATTCAGAAAAAAACTGCAAGGAAAATATGACAGGAGGTTTCAACAAAAGAGAGCCCACTAGTACAACCAGAATACACCAGTATCCTCATGTGGTAGAAATATTTACAAGGCATCAATGGATGGGGTTCTTTAAGATACTGAGGGGATACAACGATGATGTTGCTATAGAATTTTCAATGTCACTCATACCTCTCATTAGAGCCAGTGCCACTATCGTAGTGAAGGGTTTTCTAGTAGAAATTACCCCTAAGAGTATTAGTATGATAAATACACTTTCCCTAGGATTGAAATGGAGAAAAGAGGACAAGACTAAAGACACTCTTTCCAAGAAGGGTTTTTTCTTGGAAGGAGAAGAATCAATTGAAGATAAAAATGGGGTTAGAAGGGAAAGCATTCCATATCCTTGGAATGAAGTAAGTTACCACATCATCAAGTATATTAACTATGAAAGGAGATACGATGTAGTGTATGGGTACCACTTTAGACTCCTCCATGAGCTAAGATTTGGGGGGGAGATAGCTCCTCGTAATAGACTTAGTGTACCATATTTTCCTGTTACAATCAATAATAGACATGAGCATCAAGGTACAAGTAGGAAAACATCAGCAACTAGCACATCATGGGTTGATCAAACATGTATCAAACTCATTCTGGAAGATGCTCTAAACAATTTACGAATCCCTATTGCATGGTCAAAATTTGTTGGCATGCAGGAAGAAGGTCCAATTCCAGCTATTGAGTATGACAAAAGGCCTACTCCTAGTGAGGGAGAAGAAGAAAGAGAGGATCAAAAATAAGAAGAAAGAGAGGATCAAAATAAGAAGAAAAAAGATGATGAAGAAGAAGATGAAAAGGAGGATGAAAAAGAGGATGAAGTATAGAAGGATGAAACAAAACTCTAAAAAATAGAGCAAGGAAGAAAAGAATCACAAAGAGTGTCTTTGGAGACTACAGAGAAGGAGGCAACAGTTGCTCTAACTTCCCCAACTACAACTTCCAAATCAAAGGGAAAAAGACAAAGGCAAACTCCCCTTTACTTTAGAATAAGGAAGAGCACATAGATTAAACAAGGGAGACCTCAAACCCCTACTAAGACTCAAATTATCATAGAGGAATCACCAAAATAACAAGAGAGGGTAGTCCCTTTAGAGAAGAAGAAGGTATAAGAAAGATCAAAACAAGCTTCTCCTAAGTCACCAATCACCTATGTTAGGAGACCTATCACCAAGTTAGCCTCAACAAAGAAAGTTAAACAATGTTTAACCCATTCACAAAAAGGGAAAGGTATCCTATAGGAAACACAGACATAACTACAAGAAGAAAAAATTGTCCTACAGGAAACCCTATCAAAGCCGCAAGAATCATAGAAAAAAGATCAGGAAAGGTTGAAAGGGAAAAGGGAAGGAAAAGAGGCAAAAATTACTCAAGAAAAAATAGAGGAAGAGGACCAGGAGCTGAGGGATCCTAGCCCATAGCCAAACCTCCGCTCCTACTATAGATTCATTGAATAAGGTAGGGTGATACCACACAAATTTTCCATTCCTTTATTCTTTGAACTTTAAAAAGAGAGGGAAAGAACACATTGGTGGATCAAAATTGCTAAATCAAAAGGAGTGGAGGATGTAGGCCACATGGAAGAGAAGCTACAAGAAATGGGTAGATAATTAAGTAGCAAAAGAAATATGGAAAAATGATGAAATCTTAATTAGAGGCTTAGAACACATGGCTAATAAAGCAACTATGGGAAAAGGAAGGCTAATTGGCAGCTATGGAATGTTTAACCGTGGAGGAAATTCAATGCAAGGTGCTATCAAAATCATATGCCTTATACCTCAAAGAACAATGGTTGTAGTTTCAGATAAAAACCCTAGAAAAAAGAGGAACCATGCCTTTCCAAGACTACAAGAAATTCATTGACCTCTTTGAGCAAAGCACCTTGGAAGATATAGAAAAGATATCTGAATTCTACGTACACAATTTAGCTCTGACAGATTTAAATATGTGGGATCCCAATCCAAAGCTAGGGGGACTTACAACTAATGGCCTTGGCATCTTGGATGAATCATGAGGAAGCCATAGCTACATAAATGAAAAGGGTAATGGCAAAGAGAAGAAGCAGAACCACTTTTCATCAGGGCAGAACAACCTAACTCAATGGTTCTCATCAACACTCACAACCTTATTTCAAATGATCCCAAGCTTGCACCATGATACCTTGCTATACAAGAACAAGCAGTCACTCATTTTGAAGACAAGTTGAGATTTCTAGGAGGCGTGAGCCAGCAAGACTGCCAAAGGAGATGGAACACCTTACCCTATAGCCTAAAGACCAAAGAATGTAATTCTCCTGATAGAATGAGGGATGCACTTGAAAGAGTCCAAATGTATAAGAAAACACTACAGAGACTCAAAGTCAACTGGATTGGATTGAAACTCAACCCAGCATTGCTTTTAGGTATGTTAGAGGGGTGAAAGGAAGAACAAGAAAGAAATCTGTGGGAGGAGATAGAGAGGAATGGAGGGTTTTATCCAGAAGAGGAGGAAACTACAGTAGAATCTTGGAAGGTCAAGGAGGCCACCAAAGCAATGAAAGACGTGGACATAGATTGAGCTTGTCAGAGGATGAGTGACATTTTCAGTAGCAGGGTGATGATGAGGTTCATAAATGGGTAAATTATATGGAACTTAATGCACCTCCATTTTACAAAAATCGATTTTTCTCATAATTATTTACATGTTTTAATTATATTTTGCTTAATGAGGAGAGTAAAGATGAGATGTCATGTCTAGTGGTCTAATGTGCATTGATTTAAGGTTTTGGAGCAGGTTTTGGAGAAGGTTTTGGCTAACTAAAAAGTAGGAACTCGAGTAAAGGCAAACAAGAGGGATTCTAGGGTATAGCATCTCCCCCCTTAACTCCTCACTCACTTGAAGATTTCTCAATCAAATCTCATCAGCTCGCAGTTACAAGCAGTCGAGTCGTGAGGTTTAGTAGAAGCCAAGCTAGTGACAGTTGAAGACCGATTGATCTAGAGATTGGGAGCCAAGCCTCCCTAAATTTAAAGAAGTTGTTGGTAACTTTAGTTATATAAATCAAGAGGCATAGAGCCTCCTTTCGATTATGATCCTTTGTTCAAGATAGCTAAGAATCGTTTTTGAGTTGAAGCATTGTAACCAAGCACTCTTGTGTATTTTTGATATTTTTAATGAAAATGAGAAGAATTACCCTGATCCAGCACTGAGTTGACTCAGAGGGTTGAAGCTCTTGGGTTAGGGACCAACCCTAGTAGAAGAGGTTCATCATTATGTATATGTATGCTTAGATTATGCTCATAGTTAGTTGCTGAATTGATTTTGGTGTTATTAATTTGCAAGTATTGGTAGGGCTAACTACTTTACTTCCATTTATGGACAGTTCTAACAATAGCATCATAGTGACAAGGATATATTCCAAAAAGCCTAGCAGCAAGTGGTTTTCACCACATTTCTCCCTTTCAAGGATCATGGCTTGAGGAACACTTCCCATACAACCCAAACAAACAAAATTCTTTCTTTTTGCGTAATCTAGGGTTTCCTGCTAATCAGGTCATTATCTTTTAGTTTCATGGGATAAGCTGCAATTGGAATTTCTTATCTCTTAGGTTTTGCACTCATTTCATATCATTTTTCTATTGGTTTCAAGAACTTTCATGCATGAAATTAGCAAATAATTGGTGGCAGCTCTGTTTTATTCTATATTGAATAAACCCTTCTTATTTTTAGATGAATTTAGGGATAAACTCCAACAATGATGTGTATTGTTGCAGGAGTTTCTACATTGCAGGAAACCTCATCTCATCAACCTCATACAAGCCATATCCACCCATGATTGCCAAAAGTCACTAAGGTCTCAATTCTAATTCTTGTTTTATGATGAAAACTTTCCATTTCCATTGAGCAAATTCAGCCACCATAAAGCTTTTTCTTGAGTTCTGAGTAAGTTTGTTCCACTTCCATGACTTATTGCCTCCTTATTCAACTTTACCAAGCTCCATCCCACCTTCTAGACCGCTCCGTAAGCTTTCATCCTGTTCCAGTAGTAAAATAAGGGATCCTGTAGGAGAACTAGTACATCCTATAGGAAAGCCTGTAGTAGCCTGTTTTGAGCCTGAATTGAGAAAAAACATCACTAAATCCAAGATTAGGCCCCTACATGACCTCCAAGCCATCAGAACCATTGCACTCCTCCTCCACACCTCTCTCCCCCGCCAAAGAACAAAAAAAGATTATCATTTACATTTTTCAAGCAAAAAAGGTAAAAAAATGAGTTATTTTATGTTTATTCATGCACACAGCAGTTAGTACTCTCTAGATCATATTTCATGCTTAGGTTAGTTAAAACCTCACATGTGATAAAGTAGGGTTGTTTTGCAAGCAAGGTATGTTAGCAAGTAGATAGAAGATTTCATGTTATTTTGCAAGAATTTCTTTCAGTCATTTATTCTTGCAGTAGGCATCATTCCTTTTCTCCCAATTAGGGTAAAATTTCCCTCTTGAGTTGGTAATTAGACTTCTTCTAGTCAATAGAAGGATGGTTTGATAAACCCTACTGGTTTATCGCCCCAGCTCAACTGTGACAAAGAGTAGACCAATTACATCTATTTGTGTATACAATACCATCACCTCCATGTTTTTATGAAGCCTAGGTTGATGAAGTAAAGTCAGTTGCCCCAGGAGTTGCAGCATCCTTGTTGCAATACTAGTGCTCATCAACAACTAGTTCTGAAAAAACCCTAAAAGGAAAAAGAAAATTTCTTTCATATGTTGTAGGAGTAGAGACAACGTAGGAAAAAAATTCCAAATACCCCCACACCATCAAACAACCAACCTTCCCTCTTCTCCGGTGGCTATGAGCTAGAGGACCGACCAGGCAAACAACCAAAGATCTTTGAAGAGCCTATTGGGGAGGAAGAAGAAAAAGAAACTATTCCACCAACCTACACCATGGCTGAAAATAGAAATGGGCTTGAAAAAAGAAATGAAGCTGAAAACAAAACTAAGGGTGCTTTTCCCATTAGCGAAAATAATGGAGATGCTAGGGTGAAAAACATAAGCCCCTGTGCCCTTCCTCGCTTCCATGGCTTAACCTCAGAGGACCCTGATACCTTTTTTTTTTAGTTTTTTGTCATCTGCATAACTTATGATTACACCCCTAACAACTAGAAGTTGAAGTTGTTCCAATCCAGCCTTAAGGATGCAACCTTGATTTGGTTCATGGGTTTACCTCGATACGTCATCACTACCTGGGTTCAAATGCAACAAGCCTTCAACAAGAAGTACATGGATTATTATAGGTCCAAAGACAATAAAGAGGAAATAGTTAGAATGGCCTTAGCACATGATGAACCTTTGGAAGATTATGAGGAAAGGTTCCAACTCAGCTACAAAAGGGCCAGATGCACCCTCAATCCTAAATAACTCAAGTTAGTCCTTCTTAGAGGGATCACAGAAGATCTCCTAGAAACCCTAAACATGTTGTTAGGAGGGGACATCTATGAGTTATCTTATGATGATATCAAGACAGTTTTCAAAAATCAATCTAGGGAAGCCAAAAAGAAGAGTAGGGTGAGCCAAGCTTTCGCCAGTTCATCCTCCTCCAACACATCCATCAAAAGTAAAATTGATAAAATGTTGGAAGACTTTAAGAGTGAGATGTTGCATACCCTTTCTCTGCAGATGGACACCATGCAGATTAAGAGGAAGAAAGAGGAAGCAAAAAGAGCCTTAGCTATATTTTTCCCTAGATGCACTAGGAGGCACCTTAGAGATGAATGCCCATCAAATATTATAGAGATACACTTGGTTTGTGAGGAAAACTGCTCTACATACAAGCGCCCCTCTCTTCTTGGATTGAAATATGTGTATCAAGGAGCTGAAGGTGTCACTGAATAACTCTGTTGTATGAACTAAATTAGGCCTCAAGGAACTCAACCATACTAGCATGACATTCAAGGGGCATCCTATTAATATTACAACCCCAACTAGAATGCATCCATTCCCCCTTGGTGTCCTATTGCTCATCCTTCATGGTACACACCTTCTCCTTAGAACTTTGCACCTCAATACCATTCCCAACCTTCCAATTAATCATTTCAGCCATATGCTCCCCCACAACCTCAATGGAATACACCATCGCAGGGATGGAAGCCCCCATACAACCAATCTCTGACCTTACTGCTGCCACCTCCATCTCAACCACAACTCCTTCACCTTGCTCCACCTAAGAAACCTTATATGCCTATGCAGTCAAACCCAAACCTGAACAACAAGAAGGAACAATAAGCCTATACTGGAGAGACATCTTACCCTGCCTATGTTGTGGAAATTAAAGAACTCAACCTTAGGTCTAGAAGATTTCTTCCAGATAATCAACCTCCATCTCCACTTGAACAACTTTAAGAGGAAGAGGAAGATAATTTTCCTCAAGAATATCCACCTCCTTTTCCTAAGAGATTAATCCATCCTAGCTAGTGCACCCCAGAAGAGACTGCACTTCTGGGTGAATTGAAAAACTTTTTTGTTAAAATTCCACTCCTCTATTCTATCAAGGATGTCCCCATCTACAAAAATTTAATCAAGGAGAAATGCTTCAAATATCCTAGGAGGAGAAAGAAATACACCCCTACTATTATTGTCATTGGACAACTGTTTGACTTATTGTCAGGGAGAGTGATTTTCCCGAAGTGTCTAGACCCTGGAAGTCATGTGGTAGATGTGCACATTGAGGGTATTATTGTCCCCGATACCTTCATTGATCTTGGGGATTCCATCAATGTGATGACTAAGGAGACCATTCTTAAACTCAATATCCAAGAATCATTAACGAAGCCCACAACAGTCTTGCAACTTGTAGAGAGATCCATAGTAGCTCCTGACGGAGTTGCTGAGGATGTGATGGTATCCATTGATTCCTAGGAATACCTTGTTGACTTCTTAGTTCTCCAACCTAAGGCCAAATTCAATGGTTATCCTCTCATCCTTGGAAGGCCATGGCTAGCCACTTCTAATGCTTACATAAGTTGCAGGGACGAGAATATGACCATTAAAAATGTGGATTTGTCCAAACAATTGGTCTTGTACCCTCCTTCTCAACCATATCTAGAGCATGAATTACCTTTATGGTTGGAAGAGGAGAAGGGAGATGAAGTCTATTTTTCCACATATTACCTAACCTGTACCCTAGATGCTACTATAGGAGGATCGAAACTTGATGAAGATGTCCTAATTTATCAAATCCTCTAGAGTCAACCCCCCAACACCATGTCTCTTGATGGGTTAATAAGGAAAGATGAAGACAACCCTTGGAATGATTTGTGCCTATCTGACTCAAGTCCTACTCCTGTAAAGATGATAGAATTTTTTCCAACAAAAACATTGAAAATCAACCCTTTCCTCTCTAGACATCAAGAAAAGGAGTTATGTGACATGCTAAGAGATCATCTAGATGCCTTTGCCTGGAGTTATAAGGAAATAAAGGGAGTGTAGCCTTCGGTGTGTAATCACCACATTTACATCAAGGAAGGATAAAATCCAGTGTGACAACCTTAGTGGAGAATGAACCCAACCCTCAAAGACATAGTTAAAGAAGGAATGCAAAAGTTATTGGATGGAGGGTTCATTTACCGCATATTAGATAGTAGGTGGGTGTCTCCTCTAGTTATGGTCCAAAATAAGAATGGAAAATGGAGGATCTGTGTGGACTATAGAGAGTTAAATAAAGCCACCAAAAAATGCCATTTACCTCTACCTTTCATTGATCAAGTCTTCGATGGTCTTGCAACAAAGAAGTTATTCATTTCCTGGATGGATTCAATGGTTACAATTAGATCCAGATTAGCCCAGAAGACCAAGATAATACCACCTTCACTTTTCCTTGTGGAACCTTTGCTTATAGGTGTTGGCATTATGATTCTGGTATGGCTCTATGATACAGATGTTGTACTTGATGGCAACACCCTCAAGTGGCAATGCTCTGATTAGGCTCTCAAAATGTTGGAAATTAAGAGGTACGCAGGAGAATAGTTCAAAAGGTGCGTACCCGCAGGTACGCCGTGAAGGGACTGCGGCCGCACACGGAGGTCACCCGTTCAGAAGATGCGTACCCCTAGTTCACTTACTTCAAGGCAGAGAAGCGCGCTCACGTGGGGTTTCTTATGTTTAGCCCGTGGTATTTAGCCCGCCGTTCTTGATTCTATGGTTTTGGCCCGTGGTATTGTTTATATTATTATTATTGTGCCCCATGTCTTTGGGCCCCTTGTGTTGGTTATCTATGGTATTGATCCGCGATTTTAGGAAGAGCTTGCCTATATAAAGCAAAGGAGATCACTTGGCTAAGTATCTTTTGCAAATTGAATATCTTAAGATCTGAAATATTGGGCTATTGTTTTAAAAGCTTGATCTATATAAAAGTGAAGTTGAAAGCGAATCTATGAAGGGTGATCTCTCGAGCGCATGATCAGATCTGGGCATCTGACGATCTGTAGCACACTGGTGGACTGCCAATTCAGCCCTAACCAGAGGTATGCAGGTGATTAACAGTGCAAGTGCGTGGGTACACAGAGCAGAAGAAGGCGCACTGTGTGGGTACGCAGAGCAGAAGAAGGCGCAGTGCGTGGGTACGCAGCGCGACAGAGGTTAAGGTGCGTAGGCATAGTGAAAGTATCCGACGCTTCAGAAGCCGCAGGTGCGTAAGTACGCACCGCGATAGCATCTATGGGTGCGTGGCTACAGCAGCAATACGCGGTGCGATAGCATCTGTGAGTGCGTACCTACAGTAACAGTACACGGTGTGATTGAAGAAACAGTACGTGGGTACGTGGTGCAGCAGAAGGCTCTCTGCGGGTATACGCAGGGGAGCAGAAGGTGAAGTGCGTAGCCACGCAGGCCAAAGAAAGAAAAACTGCATATCTGTATTAAGGCATTTATTTGACTGACTTTTCTCTGTTGATAAGGTGTTCTGGGTTTTGTTTACTGTTACTATTGATCTGGTTACTGCAGTTGACTGGGTGATTTACTTGTACTTTATGATCATTTGATGCTCATGGATCCAATTTGAAAATTTATGAAAAGTGGTCCTTGAAAGAAAAGAAGTAGGGGGTTGTAGCTCCCTTCCAGGAGAGACTGAAAACGAGAGAGAGTTGTAGCTCTCTACAGGTTGCAGCCTGCGTACTGGTAAAGGACTACACCAGTACAAAACCATTGTAAAAGGAGTTTCTAATTTGAAAGAAGATAGAGACATATTGCAGCAGGTGGTTTTCACCCACATTGGGTTTCCACCTTACATCTGGTGTTCTTTGGTGTGACTCTCTGTTTTCTTTGTTCATGCTCATTATTTTATGGTACTGACATGCAAAAATAATTCAATGTATAAATAAGGAATATTTATTAAAAGAAATTGATAATACTGATTCACCCCCCCTCTTAGTATTATTTCCAACAATAGGGTCCTTCCTTTTGGATTAGTAATTCCCCTACCACTTTTTAGAGGGAAGTTTTAAGCAACCATGCAGAGTTAGTCCATGACTCTGTAAAAATATACATGGACAATTTCACTCCCTATGGGTGTGATTTCCTAGAGGCTTTCTCTAGCTTAGGGAAACTGTTAAGTAAGTGCATTGAACTGGACCTATCCCTTAGTCCTGAGAAGTGTGATTTCTGGATGAATGCAGGGACTTTTATATGCTACTCAATATCCGAGGGAGCACTACAAGTGGACCCAAATAAAATTTCTATCATAAAGAGGGTCCCTACTCCTTAGCAGCAGAGGGATTTTAGAAGTTTCTTGGGCTTAGCTGGATACTATAGGAGATTCATAAAGGACTTCAACAGAGAAACCTCACCTTTGTTTGGACAATTGGCCAAGGACTTTGAATTTTGTTGGTGAGGAAGCTACCAATAGGTCCTAGAAACCTTAAAGGACAAGTTGACTATTGCACCCATAATCTAAGACCCAAATCATGCTCTTCCTATCCAAATACATGTTGATGACTATGATAAAGTGTTAGGAGAAGCTCTAGGAAAGATATATGAAAATTTTCCTTATGAATTTACTTTATTAGCAAAAAATTGTCCAAGGTTAAATTGAACTATATTGTGACTGAAGAAGAGCTTCGAGTTCTTATCCATTCCCTAAATAAATTTAGATAGTACATCACTAGTTACCAGACCTTTGTACATACTCACCATGTTGCTATTAAATATCTGATGAAAAAGCTTGATGTGAATTCTAGAATTATTAGATGGTCACTTTCATTAAAATAGTTTGATCTAACTATCGTGATAAGCCTGTTAGAGAAAATGTAGTTGTAGATTTTTTCTCAAGACTTGCTTTTCCTACAAGTGAGGAAGGAATGGTTTATGATCAGCTGTTAGATGGACATATATTTTCTATTTCAGTTCTCTCTCCATGGTTTCTTGACATGGTCAACTATCTAATGGCTTCGCAGTTCCCTCCAAATTTGTCCTCCAAGGAAGAAAGTAGAATTTTAAGAAAGAGCACCCCATTAATTTGGATTGGGGGCAATCTCTTTAAGCTAGGCCCAAATAAAATTTTGAGGATATCTGTGGGGGAGGAGGAAGTATTTAACATCCTTTTGGCCTATCATGATGGGCCTTATGGAGGTGAGTTTACAACCAAGAGGACAACCTTCAAGGTACTTCAAGTTGGATACTATTGGCCCACTCTCCACCAATATTGAAGAAGATACACCATTTGATGTGACCAGTACCAAAGAATGGGGAAACCTACTCCCAGGGATGAAGTTCCCTTGAAACCTCAAGTGACTCTTCAGCCATTTGAAAAGTGGGGCATGGATTTCATTGGGTCCATTGATCCACAATCAGGGAAGAAAATTACATAATTTTATGCACTGATTATTTGACAAAGTGGGCTGAAACAAAGGCTATTAAGGTAGCAACATAACAGAAATTGGTTGAGTTCTTAATGGAGAATGTATTTTACAAGTTTGGGTACCCGAGAGAGCTAGTCACTAATCAGGGAGATCAATTCGCCTCACACGTAATTGAGAATTTTTTGATGCAGCATAAGATCAAACACAGGAAGTCAAATTATTATCATCCTTAGGCCAATGGACAAGTAGAGGTTACTAACAGAGAATTGGAAGGAATTCTTAGCAAGGTTGTGAGAAGGATAAAAAAATATCGGGCAAACAAACTAGTGGAGGCCACTTGGGCATATAATACAACCTAGAGACAACCACTGGATTCACACCTTATGAATTGGTCCAAAGGAAGAAGGATATTCTCTCCATTGAGTTTGAGTACAACACTTTGAGAATGGTAGCATAGTTGGATTCGGATGTTACAAAGTCACAACAAGAGAGGCTTCTCCATCGCAATGGTTTATATGAATTTAGGATGCATTCCCTCCTACACATAGAATCAATTCAATTACAAAGAAAGGTTTGGCATGGAAAAAACATCAAAGACAAAGTTTTTCATGAAGGTGATTGGGCTCTGCTATATGACTCTAAGTTCAAGGTCTTCAAAGGAAAATTGATGACCAGGTGGCTAGGCCCATATTTGATAGAAAAGGGCCATGAAAATGGGGCTATGCAAATAAGGATCATTGGTGAAGAAGGTATCCCCTTGCCTGCCAATGTATACATATTGAAAGCATATAAAAGACCTCTATCAAGTGGAGGGTTAATTAGTACCATCAATAAGGAAGTGAGTGTGCTTGGAAGTGTCTCAACTTCTAGCTCAAAAAATTCTTGAATACTATTGTTTTTTTAAATGAAAAAAGAAAAAAACAATAAGGGACGTAGGTAAAAATCTCTATGAGTCATGTGAGGCCAACTTTTGGTTGAAAACCTCCTTGAGGCATCCCAAGGGTGGAAAAAAAGGAAAATAAAAACATCCCTAGGTGAAAACCTCCCTTGAGGCACCTATGGAAAGAAAATAGGTTGAAAACCTCCTTTAAGGTGAGTTGTGTGTCTTTCAAAAAAAAAGAGAGAAAAGAAAAAACAAAATGCCACAGGGAGGACCTCAAACCTGCCAACTAATAAAATTTTGTGATTTTTGTAGGTTTTTAAAGGAAACAAAGGACTCAAAGTTCAAGGGATAGCAAGCAAGAGTCACCCCATTCTTCTTCCATTCACTTCATATCTCCCATACCTACTATGTCTCCATCATCCATCCTCCCTTCGAGGCATCAAAACACCAATTTTTATGCAGTTTTCTGACTTCTACAGGATTTCCTGCAGTTACTATAGGAGTTCCTGTAGTACTACAAGTTGTCCTGAAAGACTACAAAAATGAAATATCGATTGGAAAATAATTATGCATGCTTGTTCTAGGTTGAAATAAGGGACCATACACCTCACCACCTCTCACCGAACACTAGCTAATGACCATACCAAACTCTGTGTCCATCAAAAACCACTTAGAAAAATGAAAAAAATTTAAAAAAAAAAAAGGAAAAAAAAAGTGAGTCCAAGAGTCATTCCATCATTGGCCTCACTCACCTACCACTGCATCTCCTCCATTTCCATCCTTCCACTTCTACATAACCACCCATTCCTCTTCCAAGTAAAAAAAAAAAAAGCAAAAAAATGATGAAGAAAGGAAACTAGAAGATTTCTTGTAGTAACTATAGGAAACATTGTAGCAGCCTATGTTATCACAACACCAGTTTCTCCATGAATTCTCCTTCACCATCCATACAATTAAAGAGCTCCAAGGCCCCTTTGGACATCATGACTCCTATCTAGATGTCAACAACAAGAGGAGAGACCAAGCACCTGCACACAACAATAAGGAAGACAACCACATCAAGAGGAATAAATAGACAAAAAGGTGACCAAGGAAAAGCACTTACCTAAACAAAAAGAAGTACAACAAAATCACTCTCCACCATGAATCAACCAAGCAAAGGAAGCCACAGGTATGGAACCTCATCCAAATTCTTCCCTAAGTATGATATCATAAAAGTGTAGGAATATGGAAAAGTTTGATTTTAAAAGATGGATGTGGCTAGTTAACTTGGTCACCCTTAGCTCGAAAACAAAAAGTGAACTCCTATTCAACATGCCACGTTCCAATTTCATATCAAGGAGAATGAGTCAAAAATGTGCTCGAGTTAAGTTTTGTGAGAGTGGGTGACGATTATGAGGGGAGGCTGCATGACAACTAACGATGTACCAACAATCCCAAAGAGGAAATCCCATACACTGCTAGCCAATACAACACTCAAAGGAATTGACCATAAATAGAAAACATTCCAAACTCTCATGAACCATTTGTTCGTTTCTAGATCAAAGAAGACTGGGACCACCTTGGAGATCCATTGAGGAAGCAAACTTGTTTCAACCACCCTACAGTAAACATAACTATAGGAACAACTACAAGAAATGAAGGGAGCTAGAGGAAGCATTGGAAATTCACAGAGAACGTTGAAGCGGGGTGCCTAGGGTCCCGGTTACTAAGAAATTCTCCTTACCCAAAGAATCACAATGAAGGGTAGGTTGACTATATATTCTTTGTTATGAATTGTTAGCGAGAAAAAGAAAAAATATGAGTTTTCTAAGTGATTGCAGTGAATCTAGGGTTTTAAACAAAATTTAGTGAAATTTAAAAGTTGTGTGGAGATAGAAAGAAATTGTAGACATCCACCAATACTCTAAACTCTCAATCACCCTAGAAACACTAAGGCTATCCTACCAAACTCCGTGCAACCAACCAACCAAAGAAGAGACATGACAAGAGGATTTAACAGAAGGGAACCCATAGAGACATCCAAGATACACCTCCAACCTCCTATGGTAGAAATATTTAGAAGGCATAACTGGTTGTGATTGTTTTAGTTTCTCAGAGGGTATGATGATGATGTAGCTCAAGAATTTTCAATGGAACTTAACCCTCAAGCTAGAATGAGTGATACTACTATGGTAAGGGGGCTGTCAATAACAATTACTCCTTAAGTAATTAGGTTAATCACTACACTTCCTAAAGAGATGCCATGGAGGAAGGAGGATAAGGCTGCCAGCAATTTTCAAAGAAAAAATTCTTCTTAAGGGATGAAGAGCCAATTGAGGGAAAAAATGGGATAAGAAGGGAAAGGCTCCCCTATCCTTCGAATGAGGTGATCTATCATATTCTCAAATATATCTCTTGTGAGGGGAGGCTAAGTATAATCTATGGTTAGCAATTTAGACTCCTCCATGAGTTAAGATCTGGAGAGGAGATACCCATTGACAAAAGAGTCAGTGTACCCTACTTTTTGCTGCAATCAATAATATACATCAGCCTAAAGGTCCAAGATGGAAAACATCACCAATTGGCACACCATGGTATTATTAAACTAATACTAGAGGATGCCTTGAGCCATTTAAGAATCCCTATTCAATGTTCCACATTTAGACACATGGACATATAGGCTGTGATTGAAGTACAAGCCCTTGAATATGATAGAGACAATACCTCTAGTGGAATAGAGGAGGTAAAAGAAGATGAAGAAGAACCTCAAGAGGAACAAGAAGAGCAAGAGGATGAAGAGGAGGAAGAAACAGAGAAAACAAAGGAAGAAGAAGGAAAAGAAGAAGGAGAGGAGGAGAAATGTGAAGAGGAAAGATATAAGGAAGAAACAAGCCTTGAAGAACATACCAAGGAAAGGGTGGAATCTCCAAGGTTGTCTCCTGAACCCAATGCAGCTACTACCTTGACTGATCTAAGAACACTTATGAAATCAAAAGGGAAAAGGCAGAGGCAGACTCCCCTCTACTTCAAAACAAGGAGGAACACCAAGATCAAACAAGGGAAACCATAAACACCCACGAGGACTCCAATCATAATTGAGGACTCACCAAAAGATCAAGAAAACCTAGTTTCGCTAGAAATAAACGGTGAATAGGGCACATCAAAACAAGTTTTCCCAATTTCTCCCATCACCTATGTTAGGAGGCGTGTCACTAGGTAAGAATCAATAAAGGAATATGAGGCACCTATGATGCCATTTCAGAAATAAAAGACCATTCTCCAAGATCCTCAGATAGTCTTATAGGAAACATTGTGAGCACTACAGTAAATACAAAAAACGCTACAGGGAGGATAGTAGGGACACAAAGAAGGCAAGGAAACAACAACACAAGTGCAGGAGGGGGCATCTTCTCCATAGACATTTGAGGGAGAGTTCCAAGAGATGCATGAGCCTAGGCCACCACCAAATTTAAGCTCTTATTATAGATTCATTAAGGGAGGAAGGGAAATAACATAGAAGTTTACCATCCCTCTCTTCTTTGAGCTTGAGAAAGAGAGAGGGAGGACATGTCACTGGATGCAAATTGCCAAATTACAAAAGGTAGAAGATGTGGGCCATATGGAAGAGAAACTACTAGAGATGGGTTGAGAGTTGAGTAAGATAAGAGACATGGAACAAATTATGAGATCTAAACTAGAGGTAGAAAACATGTGGCAACAGAAGTAGTTACATGAAAAAAAAAGCCAATTGGCCTCCATGGAGGAACTCGAGTGCAGGATGCCACCAAAATCATATGCCTTGTACCTCAAAGATCAATGGTTGCAATTTCATTTCAAGACACTAGAACAACATGGGACTGTGCCTTTCCAAGACTATAGTAAGTTCATTTAACTATGTGACAAGAGCACCCTACAGGGTAAGGCCAAGATATCTTAATTCTACTTGCACAACTTGGACTTAACGGACTTGAATGTGTGGGATCCCAATGGAAAGTTGGGGGACTTAGAACTAATGGCTCTTGCATCATGGATGAGTCATGAGGAGGCTAGGGCTAAGGAGTTGAAGATGGTGTTGGAAAGAGAAGAAAGGGAACCCATTTACATTAGAGAAGAATAGATAAATTAAATGGCTATCATTATCACCCACAACATCATCGCCAATGATCCCTAGCTTGCACTAAGATACCTAGCTACACAAGAGAAAGTAATCACACATTTTGAGAACACCTTGAGATTGATAGGTAAGGAAAGAAAATAAGCATGCCAAAGGAGATGGAACACCCTACCATACAACCTAAGGATCAGGGAGTATCATTCCCTTAGGAGGATGAGAGATGCACTAGAAAGGACCCCACTATATAACAATGCATTGCATAAACTCAAAATCAATGGAATTGGTTTGAAACTCAGTCTACCCTTGTTATTGGGTATGATAGAATGTAGAAAGGAGGAAAAGGAAATAAATCAGTGGGAGGAAATAGAGAAAAATGCAAGGTTTTATCCACAAGAGGAAACTCCATCAACACAGGCCTGGGATATCAGAGAGGCCACAAGAGCTATTAAAGATATTGCCATAGACTAAGTTGCACAAAGGATGAGAAACACTTTAAATATGGGGTTATGATGAGCCTCATCAATAGGCAAATTATATGGGCTTTAATGCCACTTTCCAACTTATTGAAATAAACGTTTCTCACATTTCCTTACATATTTTATTATATTTTTCTTAGTCAAAAGGGTAAAGGTGAGATGTTATGTCATATGGTCTAATGTGCATTAATTGCAGGATTTGGAGTAGTTTTGGGCTAATTTAAGTGCAAGAACTTGAAGTAAAGAAGAAAGAGGTATTTTAGGAGATTGCGTCTCCCTCCTTAACTCCTGAATCACTCGAAGATTCCTCCACTAGATCTCATCAAATCGCATTTTCAAGCAGCAAAGCCCACCCAATTCATTGGTAGCCAAGCAAGTGATACCTGAAGACAAGTCAATCTCAAGTTTGGAAGCCAAGCATCCCTGATTTTAAGGAACTTGTGGATAGCTTCAGTTGTATAAATAAGAAAGCCCATGACCTAATTAGGATTTGAATTTTTATGGTATCCAAGAGGCAATTTCGAGATAGGATATTGTGATTTTTATTCTCACGTTAATTTTGACATTTTGATGGTAATGAAAAGGGTTTCTTTGATCCAACACTCAGTTGACTCAGAGGGCTGAAGCTATTGGGTTAGGGCTCAACCCTAGCAGTAGCAGTTCCTCGTTTTGTACATGTATTCTTAGATTAGAATCATAGATTAGTTGCTGAATTTATCTTTGCTTTGTTTAATTTACAAGTCTTTGAATGATTGGTTAGTTTTTGTTTCATTAGTTGGAGAAGTATATCAATGTTATAATAGTGAAACAAAATACTTTAGAAAATATAGTGACAATGGCCTCACCCTCATCTCCCTCATGGGATCATGTTTTGAGGGCCCCACTCTCACAACTCCAAAAACGGATTTATCTTTTTGTTACTACATAGCTTAGGATTTCTTACTGAGTAGATCATTGTTGATGATTTATTAGAAGCACATGAAATTGTCATTTCGGTTTCTTGAGTTTGTTGTATATTATAAAGCATTCCATTCCATAGATTTAAGCCATTAGACGTCAATAAATCAGTTTATTAAATTTAACTCATCTTTTCCACATTTACATAAATTTGTGCACAAATAAAGAAAGCAATATATGTTGTTGCAGACGTTGTTTTTTTGTAGGTAGGAACTCATTCCACCAGCCTCATCTAAGTCTTCTCCACACCTCACCCAATCCTACCAACTACTAATTTAGATTTATGTTTTGTAACCACTGGCGACAACCACATTGAGCAAATCTAACCGTCCTGAAGAGTTGGGCCGATCCTTGGGTAGTGGGCAGAAATGATGATCAGAGCCTAGGGTAGGCCTTCAACTTGACCTCCATAACCCTCAATGCCATTTTGGACAAGTTTTCCAATACCTTCCTCCCCTGCTAAAGATCATCCTTTTTAGCTTAGAATTTACATTGTTAAACTGAAAACCAAAAGACTCTTTTTTGCAATATTTAGCTAGTGCATGCATGCATCAATCATAGAAATGTTAAGATAATTTCCATGTCTACTTAGTCCAAATCGCTAGATAATAGAATACAAGGTTAAATTAGATCTCTTCTACAAAGTAACGTGTTTTAATTCCTGTCTAGGTAATTTCATGTAATTTCATATCACTTTCAATTCAACGTTTTCATTTCTTCAAATAGGCAAGAACTTACTTTCTGCATCAAAGATAGCTTTACACTCACTATTAGTAGTCAACCTTATTCTAGTCAATAGAAGACTAACTGGAAAATCCATAGTGGTCTATCACCCCAATTGAGAAGTGACAAGAGTAGACTATTGCATTTGTTGTGCATATATCACTGTCACCTCCAGGTTTGTACAAACCCAGGGTTGATAAAGTAAAGATGGTCGCCCTAGGAGTTGCAACATCCTTGTTGCAATATTGGGGCTCATCACTAACCACATGGTCTTCTTGGTTTGCAAAGTTTCCCTCTAAATCTTCCAGATCCCTCTCAAACTAGACTCCCACTGAGTCTCTAGAACCTATACCTTCTGAGGAAAGTATACCTTCTTCTCGAAAACCTATACCTTCTCCTCTAAATGATCTAGTGGATCAAAATAATGCTCAAAATTTAAAATGTGCTAGAGAACTTGAAGCCTGTACGATTGGATAGATCTCGGAGATCTGAATCCAACACAAATCGTTTCACTCAAATCCAATATCTAATACTTCCAGAAACACATTCTGATCGTTTTTGGAAACAACTAAAAAAATTGGAGTTTGAGTTGCAGGGATGCCCACTTAGCAATTTGTATTACTGACCAGACATGAAATGGCATGCTGACTTGACTCCATTGGCCAATAGTAGGTCAACATGTGGCACAACATTTTGATTAGTTGATGACATGGATTTTTTTTTATTGGTTTATGTTTTTGGTGAAATGGCCAATGAGGGGATGCCATATGGGCCAACTAGTGGCTACCACGTGGCCTACTCAGGATGGCCAAAATTATGGTAATGATCAAGAAGCACCGTCGGAGGATTCAAAACCAAGACCTTGTTCCAACTAACCAAAGCCTTCAACTACGATGCTTAACTGAAGTGAAAATGGAAGGCCTGACCAACGAGGGGCTAGCCCAGGGTCATATGACCCCCACATGATAGCCGACATAGAAGAGGAAGAGGGACAACCACAAGGGGCTAGCCCACAGTCATTTCAATCTTGCATATAACTATGAGGATGCTAGGAGGAGGGCCCCAACCCAAGGATACATGTACAACATAAGACGAGGGGTGCGCCAGTGAAGGGGACTAGAGAAAAACCTTGGAATATTGGCCCCCTAAGCAATGATATGTTTTCCATGTGACTAAAATTTTTAGGACTAGGGCTTTAATGGTGCCCTTAATTGTCCTACTATTTTTACCTCTGAGACAGAATAGTGCCAAGTTTTGTGTGTTGATTTGACATTTGGGGCGCTCGAGCCAGGTTTTGGCCGAGTTGTAAGATGGTTCATTCCACACCTCATTCAACCTTGCAAGCATCAGGAAAACAACTTGCAAACAAATCAAATCTTCACAATAAACCTTTTTCTCTGATACAAAATGATCTGTATGTGAAACTTGAAGATTTCTTAAACAATTTGCAAGCTAAAGTTTTATGTGTTTTGGGTAGAGGATCATCTTACTAAACACATAAACATGTAAATTTAAACCAAATTTTACAGCCAAACAATGACAATTAAGCACATCTGAAATGCATCAGGCAGAAAATTATAAAGGAGTTCACCCTTCCCTTGGTCTACATCTCCTGTTCCAACTTCCAATGCATGGCCTCCTCCATTCTTCTCAAAAAAATGTGTTTACATCAAGTTATAATGCTCAAAATGATGAAACAATCACTTCAATGGCTCTAGAAAAGTAAAAAATATTTCCTTTGGTTCTTTCTACACCTCATTTGGCCATAAACTGAGAAATTTATGCCTCTTTCTCTCTTTTCCCCAGTTCTACAACTAACCATCCCATAATTTGGCCAAAACCTGGCTCAAGCACCCCAAATGCAGTACCGACGCACAAAACCTGGCACCATTCCTACTTGGTGAACAAAATTGTAGGATAGCTAAGGGTGCCACTAAGCCCCCATCCCAAACATTTCAGTCACATGGCAACTATTTGACCACTTAGGGGGTCAAGATTCGAGGGTTGTTGTCTGGCCCCCTTCGCTAGCGAGACCCCAGTCTTATGCTCTCCATGTGTCCTTAGGCTGGGCCCCTCCTCTGAGTGAACTTCTGGTTATGTGGGGGATTGAAATGACCCTGGGTTAGCCCCTTATGGCTGCCCCCCTTCCTCTTCCGCGCTGATGGTCAGGTGGGGGTCATATGACCATGGGCTGGCCCTTCCATTTCTGCTCTGGTTAAGTGAAGTGGTTTGGGGCTTTAGTTAGTTGGAACGATGTCTTGGTTTCAAATCTTACAAAGGTGTTGCTCAAACCTTACCAAAATGATGGCCACTCTGAGGAAGCCACTGGTTGGCCCACGTGGCACTCCCTCATTGGCCACTTCACAAAACAACAAGAAAATAAAAATAATTCCATGTCATCAACTAATCACATTGCTGCACCATGTGTTGACCTACAGTTGGCTAATAGAGTCATGTTAGCATGCCATGTCATGGTCCAATCAGAAGTACGAATTACTGACTGGGCATCCCTACAACTCAAATTCCAATCTTTTTAATTGTTTCCCAAAATGATCAAAAGGCATTTCTAGGAGCATATGATATTGGATTTGAGCGAAATGAGATATGTTTGATTCACATCATTGAGATCTATCCAATCATACAAGTTTCGAGCTCGTTGCACATTTTCAATTTTGGGCATTATTTTGATCCACGGGGTCACTCCTCCTCATTGGAAGCCTTTGGACCTCCAAAATCTCTTTATCAATGAAAACATACATGAGGGTACAACTCCCTCACCATTTTAGTCTCAACCCACTAAAATTTGCTTGAATTTGACATTTTGAAGTTTTGATGAGAATACATCATTTTCCATGATTTTGGAATCTTTTCACTGCTATCATAAATAACATTTTGCTATAATTTCCTAGAATATGCAGTATAGAAAATTTCCCTTGAATCAATAAACACAGTCCCTCCTTGGTCTCCAATCAAAGGAAGCTTAAAGATCTCAAATTCTTCTCACCTTGAACAATATCGTCATGACGATGTTTATCATGTCTAGCCTTGTACCTAGCTTGAATATTGATCAAATGTGATCTCCAGAACCACGCACCATCCCTTTTCAAAGCCAACACATTATGAAACCCAGAAGAATAATTTTTGGAACCAATGTCCTCTTTTTCAAATTTCCTTTTCACTTTCGGTTTCGTTCTTGCACCCTCTAACATGGGTATCTTGCTCACACCAATGTTCATCATTGACACATGCTACTACAAATTTAATTCATGTAGTTGACCTCTTTGAGAGGAAACATGTTAGTCTCCTGAAAAATATTATCACTTGCATTACAAACATATTTGGAATCAAATTTCAAACTTAAGTCATATCCCTTGAAGGTTTTACATTCATCAACATCTTCATGTTTGAGCATTAACAATGAAAAATTCAGACTAGCATTAATAATTCTCTTCATTTGTCCCACATTCACAAGAGATGCATTCAACTTCTTTTTGTGTGCTCTAAAAATTTACTCAATCCCATTATTGAACAAGTGATATTTGTTCTCATGGCAATGGAAAATAGCTCTCCTGGCATAAAGATATGGGATTCCCAAAGCTATACCACAAATATCAATAGGAATTACATCAAGTTCTACCTCATCTAAAAAATTTCCACCAAGTGAAAATTTTATTTTTCATCTTCTTGTTACCTATAGTTTTGCATTGTCACATATACAACATAGAGGGTAAGGTTTAGGATGTGGCATGGTTTCCAGGTTCAACTTTTTAACAATCTCTTCTGAGACTAGATTTGCTTCTGAACCACTATCAAATAGAGTATCTATCTTGGTATGTTTTGAAACAACTCTAATGTGGAAAAGCTCTATTCTTGTTTTTTCATATTGAGTTTCATTAAGACAATTTGAAGAACTAGTACTTGCTATGTCCTTACCTTTCAAACCCATAGTTGTGATCTTTGTTTGTTCTCTAGAATCTGAACCTAAATCATGTTGTCTAGTTACAGTTGTCTTCTCCTTCTCCTTATTCTTAAACTTTTTCGGTATCATTTATGGATGAAGTTTCAAACAATTATCTTCATCATGTCCATCTTTCGAACAATGTTTACATATGAGTTTTTCTTTCTCCATCTTGTTGGAATAATTCTTATTCCACTTTCCCTTGAACTTAACCTTTTCCTTCTTCTCTAGATTTGAAGGAACTCTTAGTAATTTCTTCATAAACATTTTTCCCTCTTGCCTGTAAATGAGTTTCCTTAACACAAAATTCATCTACGTTCATAGGGTTAAACATGAGAATAGTGTGTCTAAGGTAACTATGTAAACCTCCAATGTATTTGAGAAATGTGCCTTGAGATGAAAGATATACACCCAATATTAAGTCTCTCCTCTTAAAGTCTTGAGTATAAGACTGCACATTTTTCTCCTTAGATTGCCTAAAGTTCTGCCAATCCATAATATCTTTCTGCATATATGCTAATGAATAAAACTTCCTTCTTAATGAAGCAATAAAATCATTCCAAGAGGATAAATCCTTACCACGTTTCTTCATGTCCTCTTAAGTTTTGGCTTCCGACAAAATTAGTGTTGCACCTTCCAATCTAAGAGAAGTAAGTTAAATCTTGCTTTCATCATCTTTGACTCTTTGTATCCTACAATACACTTCAATCTAATGAATCCAATTATCTAATCTTTCTTTATTTACCTTTCCATTGTACATAGAAAATTCAAACTTAATATCAAGCGTAAGTAAAGGAGTTTTACCATGATCTCTTGGGGAGCTTGGAAGTGTTTCTGAAAGGATAGTGGCAATAGAGGAAGATGAGGTTGAATATGAAGATAACGATGATGATGAAGGTGAAGATGGTGGTTTTTGACCATTCCCTCCACTCCCCTTTGAAGCCTTGTCTCTTTTTTCTCCATGAGATTTTAAGCTCTCCCCATACAATATGGAATTCCTCTCCTCATATAAAACCTTAACCATCTCTTACATCTCAAATAATTCTTTTCTGAAGGTCTTATCATCTTCAAACATCTCTTCTCGACTTTCTTCATGTGTCATGACTATTGAAGCATCAGGAGTGCTTTTTCTACTTGAAACAATTTGAGATCTTGGCTCTACCAATTCTCCTTCTCCTCTTTTGAGCTTCAACCTTGTAAGCATTAGAAAAAAACTTCCAAAAAAATTGAATCTTCAAAAATAAACCTTTTGCTCTCATACAATGACCTATATGTGAAACTTGAAGATTTCTTAAACAATTTGCAAGTTAAATTTTTATGTGTTTTGGGTAGAGGATGAACTTAATAAACACATGAAAAAAAAATTTAAAACAAAATTTATAGCCAGAAAGTGACAAATAAGCACATTTGAAACACATAAGACAAAAAATGATAGAGGACTTTAGCCCTTTCTTGGATTACATCTGTTGGTCCAGCTTCCAATGTAGGGCCTCTTTCATTATGATAAAAAGCATGTGTTTACATCAAATTATAGTACTCAAGGTGCTAAAACAATGGCTCCAGAATAGTAAAAAACCATTGTTTTGGTTATTTGTACACCTCATTTGGACAAAAACCAAGAAAGTTATGCCTCTTTCTCTCTTTTCCCCAGTTCTATAGCTAACCATCTTACAATTCAGCCAAATCATGGCTTGAGTGCCCCAAATGCAAAACTGGCATGCAAAACATGACACTATTCCCACTCAGTGGGCGAAATTGTAAGATGGTTAAGGACACCATTAAGTACCTAGTGCTGAAACTTTTGTTCACATGGCAACTATTTGACCACTTACAGGGGCAAGATTTGAGGGATACTATCTGGCGCCCTATCCTGAGTGCACTCTTGGTTATATGGGGTGTTGAGATGACTATGGGATGGCCCCCTTCCTCTTCCAAATATGGGGAAAAAACTATATTTAAGTTTTAAGAGCGTGAAATATGGTGGATGGAGCTAACCCATAAGGGCCTAGCCCCAAGACAAATGTATTCCATATGCCCTTGATGGATGTGAAAGGTGCCAATCTGGAAGGTACTAAGCTTTAGCCCTAGCCATAGTCACATTCCACCCTCAAGCAACCAGGAGCACAGAGGGATAAAGTATTAAGTAAAAGGCACTTGCGGCAAGCGGGTCAGCCCCAAGTTCCATGAACACCATATGACCAAGCACAGAAGGAAAACGGACCTGGCAGGAAGGGCAAGATGTTAGCCCAGCCCTTGACTGCCTGGCCCATATGTCCACAATTTTCAGCCCTAAGGAGTTATATGGAAAGTTTATTATTCAAAAAAATTCATATGCGACAGGAGAATTTGTCACTCAATTAGTGATTATTTTGGGTGGATTTGTAGGACACTTAGCCAGAAAGTCCAAAATTGTAGGATGTTTAATAGGCAAGTTCATGGAGGAGCTTGTAGCTCATAATATTTTGCATTTTTCACTAAATTGAGCTCAGAAAGAGGCTATCTAGAAGCTTTTGGATACTCTGAATCCATTGGTGACCCATGTTTTGTGAATTGAGCACATATATATGGCCTTTTTTTAGGTTGGAGGCTAAGATATGTATGGATCAAGTAGAGTTTAGTACAATTTCCTGAGGGTACCAAACTTTAAGTTTCACATACAGGTCAATGAAGTCTACATCTGTACCTGCACCCGCTCCTGCTTCTCCAGACCCTACACCTACTCCACCTGCTTCTTTCCATGATACATAGGATTGTACGTCAACCTGTAGAAACCATGCTCTCTAACTCTGAGTATAATCCAGTCAAAATTAGAGCCTCTAAGCTTGAGTATTGCCATCCCATCCTGGAGAAAGGCTTCAAACAATTTCCTCTCGATCATCAAGACATGAATCAAACTATATCTGAGTCGTGGTACAAATAGTACATCCTTGACCCATAATCATACATCCTATATCCATCCTGAATGACACAAAACTCGATCCTCGAACCTCTAACTGACTCTTGTCACCCAACAACAAGTGCAACTTCGACTCCCATCAAGCTAGAGTCTCAAAAACCTCCTATGACTCTGGCATATACTTTGTAGCACCACTATCCATGTACCATCCATCCTCAATGATAATACCCTTCGAGAAATGAGAAATCATAGTAAATTTAGATCCTTCTAATCTCCTATAGATATCATCTATCTCTGCTGAATTGGTAACACCGGCATCCTACCTTCCTTTCTTCTTCTTATCATTTCCCTTCTTCTTCATCAGACATCTTCACGAAAAATGACCCATCTTGCCATAGTTGAAACACTTGAATTTACTGAAGTCCTTATTTTTATTACCCTTCATTCGTGATGAAAATTCCATGTCATCATATGGAGCCTTCTACTTCAGATGAAGGTCCTCATCTCACAACTCTTCCTGAATGAATTCATCCCACAACCTATTCGAGTTTAGCAACTTTTCTTGGCAACAATCCCTTTGATGAAGAGCTTCCATTCCTCGGTGAACCCTTTAAAGGAAATCCTTAACATATCTAAATCTGAGGTAGACACATCGATGGCATAAATCTCATCCTTGACCAGAGACAATATCGTCAGATACGAGGTCACATTTTCACCCTTTATCATCTTGGTGGACTTCAACATATCCTCCAATACTAGTACCTATTTCTCGTTCTTATTCTGGGAAAATTTTTGAGGAGCCATCCACATCTCATGTGCATTTTTCATCTTTGAAAGTGAGGTATTAGGGCATCCCTCACACCATATAGGATGATCAATACTATCCTCACATCCAAACCTTCATATATTTCCAGCTCCTTAGGGTCGGTTGGCTTCTCGATATCTTTCTCAGCGAACTCCTAAAGTCTGTTGACCTGTAAGACCAAATTGATCCTTTACTTCCGAGGGCTATAGTTGGACAACCCCTCCAACCTATCCTCATATTAGAGACCTGCCTGCAACTTTGGCATTGTAGTGAACCCTTCACTCACAATGTTACCAACACCCTCTCACGTTGTACATTGCTACACACAACTCTGATTTAATTACTTCCAAAGTAGCTCAAATCTCCCTCGGATACATTGTTGAGTTTCCATGACCTTGGGTCTAGGTTAGAGTCTTAAAATCATTGACACTACCAAACCAAGAATGTCAACCATAAACTATTTTTCACACAGAAATATAACGTAGTAAATCACATATGAATAAATATACAAGGTTTTTAACAAAATTGTACAACATGTACAATCCCAATCTTCGTTATATTAAACCAAATCTAAATAATACAAGAGTCTATGGTATACAAGATATAATGAAAAACGTTGTTGTAGCTTCTATGTCATATCTCATCCTGCGAGTCCTTCACTCCCGTTCTTCTCACTAGTAGTGGCTTAGTCCATCAAAGCATCTACACATCGACACTAAGGGGGTTTCCTTCTATCATTGATGCAAGTCACATCTGCTACAATGAACAGGAGCTCAACAAAATTCTCTTTAGGCTGGCCAATACCTGAGCTCCAATCTTCCAATCTACTAGTCACTTTTGTCCATCAAAGTGCTACACATAAGGCTGCAATACTTCACCAAAACATGCACTAACAACATCCTTCTTGTATTCTTCTCTAGGGCTACTTTGGCTAGCCAACACGCTTCCCTCGAATCAGCTCTACAGCACCAAATCACATCATAGGAAAATCTTCTCCTAGTTGGAGTATTATCGCTGAAGACAACCCAACACACAACTCCTACAAGTTACTACAATCGTGATCTAGTCTGGTCACAAACTTGACCCAATACACCTCTCCAAAATGTTGTTGTCCTCTTCTTTCACTTGATGTCACTGTACCACTGGTTAGGGTGCACAATGCTACTCTGCACCCACACACAACCAACAATATAAGTCTATTAAGGTTGTGGTCTTCCAAGGAGAGACTCTCCACACCTATGCTGCCCAAAATCTAGGCTCAATCCTTAAACATTGCCCTTAACAACAACCCAGTTGTTGTCTATGGTCTACGGCCTAGCACAATAACTATTGTAGGCTTACGACCTCCCTCAAGTCACCACAATAAACCCATAACATAACTTTTTTTTGTACCTTAGCCCTACGGCCTTCACTGCGCAACCTTTCTACACTAGACCACACTTCAAAAAACCCTTTTGGGCTTGGTTTAGCCCATGAAAAAATCTTGTAAAGAGTCTGAACTTCTTCCCAACAACTTAGCCTCAAACAAAGGCCCTTCATGTTCTTCTTTGTCCCCCTTACACATTGTCCCATGTCCTCTTCTACTGCGGCTAGGTCTATCCAAAGTTAAGAGTTCCCTTAGAGATGCATTGCCACAAGATGGATGCTCTACAACACTCCAATACACCTTGTATTTATACACATACAAGGGCTGGATGAATTTATGAGGAGATCCATCTATTGGACTAGTTCTATACCAAACCTACATGAATTGGTAGCAAATAATTACCTTATCAACTTCAAAAATTCATTTCTCTGTAACGACAACTTGGATTCGGATGATTCTCAATGCATTGGAATTGTATCACCAAGAACTAGCATCCTCATCCATCATGGTTTTGGCTCAAAGCATGATGGGTGTGAAACCCCACACCTGGGTTCCAAGCCCACAAGCTGCCCATATGGTGCGTTTCTCTCCAAACCTTCAACATTGGGGCTTGGAGTACCTACCAAGCTACATAAATAAACATTATCTCAATATGGATATAAATCATGGTCAACCATGTTTATTTTAATGTTTATAATATTTACCTTAGGGTTTATATACCTTGGCTTTACAATAATAGTCCCTTTGGTTTAATATTATTCAACGAAGGTTAACCATGTTTTATAAATTAATTGTGGTCAACCATTGGCCAACGTTGCATTGTGACAATGATTGTTTCAATATGAGAATCAATCATTGTCTCAACCATGGTCCGACCTCACATTATGACAAATATTGCCTCAATACGATAATTATGGTCAATGATGTCAATCATGATCAAGCATTGTCAACCATGTTTTATAAATTCAAACATGGTTTTCCATGGTCAATCATGCTCAGCCATAGTCAAACATCGCATTGTGACAAAAATTGTCTTAGTATGAAAATCAACCATGGTTAAGCATGGTCAATCATGGCCAAGCATTGTATTGTGACAAGGATTGTCTCTATATGAAAATCAACCATGGTGAACCATGTTGAGTTTCGTGTTTAAAATATTTATCTTAGGGTTTATATACCTTGGGTTTATAATATTAGTCCTCTGGGTTTAATAATATTCTCTTGTGTTCATAATCCCTTGGGTTTTAGTATAAATCCCTTGGGATTATTATTCCCATGGGTTTATAATAACAATCGCTTGGATTTATTATTCTCGTGGGTTTATAATAACAATCCCTTGGGTTTATAATATACATGATAGTCACTCATGGTCAATCATAGCCAACCATGGTCAAACATGGTTAACTATATTTATTTTAGTGTTTACAATATTTACCTTAAAGTTTATATACCTTGGGTTTATAATATTAGTCCTTAAGGTTCAACGCCACATTGTGAGAACCATGGTAAACCTTGGTCCAATGTCACATTTTGACACAGATTGTCTTAATATGAAAATGAACCATTGTGAACCATCGTCAATCATGTTCAACCATGGTCAAGCAGGGTCCAATGTTGCATTGTGAGAAAGCTTCTCTCGATTTGAAAATCAATCATGGTCAAGGATGGTTCAACATCACGTTGTGACAAGGATTGTCTTAATATGAAAGTCAATCATGGTCAACCATGTCTATTTTAGTGTTTATAATATTAATTTTAGGGTTTATATATCTTCGCTTTATAATATTAGTCCCTTTGGTTTAATATTATTCAATGAAGGTCAACCATGTTTTATGAAATCAATTGTGCTCAACCATGCTTTACTAGGGTCAAGCATTGGCCATCAAGAATTGTGACAAAGATTGTCTCAATATGATAATCATGGTCAATGATGGTCCATCATGGCCAACCTTGGTTAAGCATGGTCAACCATGTTTTATAAAGTCAAACATGGCCATCCATGGTCAATCATGCTAAACCATGGCCAAATGTGACATTGTGACAAAAATGTCTTGATATGAAAATCAACCATGGTTAAGCTTGGTCAGCCATGGTCCAACGTTACATTGTCACAAGGATTGTCTCTATATGAAAAACAACCATGGTCAACCACATTTATTTTAGTGTTTACAATATCTATCTTAGGGTTTATATACCTTCGGTTTATAATATTAGTCCCTTGGGATTAATAATATTCCCTTGTGTTGATAATCACTTGGGGTTTTAGTATTAATTCCATGGGTTTATTATTCCCTTGGGTTCATAATAATAATCCCTTTGGGTTTATAATATCAATCATGGTCAACCATGGTAAATCATAGCCAACCATGGTGAATCATGGTCAACAAAATTTATTTTAGCATTTACAATATTTATCTTAGGGTTTATATACCTTGGGTTTATAATATTGCCCCCTTGGGTTTAATATTTTTCGCCTGGGTTCATAATCCCTTGGGGTTTTAGTATTAATCTCATGGGTTTATTATTCCCTTTAGTTTATAATATCAATCCCTTGGGTTTATTATTCCCTTTGGTTTACAATATCTATCATGATCAACCAAGGTCAAATGGTGCATCTCAAAAAAGATTGTCTCAATTTGAAAATCAACCATGGTCAATAATCATGGTGACATTGTGTCAAAGATTGTCTCATGGTCAAACATCACATTGTGACAGCCATGGTCATACTTGGTCCAACGTCACATTCTCACAAAAATTCTCAATATGAAAATAAACCATCGTGAACCATTGTCAATCATGGTCAACCATGGTCAACCAGGGTCTAATCCCTTGGGCTTATTATTCCATTGGGTTTATAATAACAATCCCTTCGATTTATAATATCAACCATGGCCAACCATGGTCAATCATAGCCAAACATTTTAAATCATGGTCAACCATGATTTTTTTAGTGTATAATTTTTAATGATTAATAAATTCTTTATTTATATTTATTTATCAATAGTGAATGAATTAACTATTTAATAGTTAAATGAATTATTTATTATTTAAATAATTAACAATAAATCTGAGATTGTGGTCCTCATGATGAACCTAGATCTAGGTTCGAAACGAGTCGACCCTTTGTTCTCTATGTGATTTCTCCAGAAAATATGAACATTATATCATGAATCACAGAAGCATAAAATCTGAGAATATTTGTATTAATAAATATAATTAACAATATTTAATTATTAACAATATTAATATTAGCATTAGTACTAATAGTAATATATTAATTTTAATTTTAATTGTGCAATATTAATATATTAATTTAGCATATTAGATTTATAATATAACATATATTAAGTTAACGTTTACAGCCTAAATCAACTACATTTATAAATGTTGTTGTTCTAGAATAATTACATTAATAAATGTGGTTGATATATATCTTAAACATCAACTTATTTAAATGTGTAATAACAATAATAAACTTTGATTTAAATTCAAAATATTTTTAATGATTTATCTTTAAAAAAAAATATTAACACAAAAATATCATACAATACATTTATTTATTTATATTAAATTTAAAATACATTCACTTATTTATTTATAATTTTCATTATAATTTTAATTAAAATATTCTTATATTTATTTATAAAAATAATTTATAATTTGTTATTATTTAAATTTAATTAAAATATTTTATATTTATTTATAAAAATGATTTATAATTTGTTATATTTATAGCAATTTCTATACTTAAAAAATTCAATTAACAAAATTATCCTTTTATGGGCAACTGAACTCAACTCGTAGCATAAATTTCAAATTAATAAACGGTAAGAAAATGATAAATAGAATATATTAGTGTAATGCTGAGGAAGGCTGCTGTAAAGCTAATAAAACTGTATACGAGCAAGAAAGTAATCAGATGCGATGAGTGCACAGGTATACTTAATCTAGGTTGGCTTGTAATGTTTTCTGGACGATTCAAAACAACATGCAGTCAATGGCCCGAAGCGCTCTGCGCTCGAATTAGCCCATTCAAAATACAACGAAGTGCTTGAATTGGTCGAGGGTATGGATTTGTAAATTAATTAAACTATTTGATTTCAATGAGCTTAATTAGGGGTGGAATACATGATTTTTAAATTAAATTTGTTATATTTTTTATTTGAAATTGAAAATAATTATTTTTCATCTTATTCATTCTGTTAAGTATAGACTAAGAGTGCACGTGAGTGCATGATGTGACAGTCGGGGCGGTTGGTTTGCACACCCCCGGCCATGTTTGAATCCTGCGGGAGCTGCGCGATGCTGCAGCATATTTCTATCGGTGATGACATATATCTGCTTGCTTCGGCGATATTGTATCAGTGATGACGTACCCGCTCGCTTCGGCGATATGTGTTGTATGATGCTTCTTTAGCGGGGACGCACTTCCCCCCTGAAAAAAGAAGTATAAACTAAGAGTATTCTATTGAAATCAAATTTGGTTCTCTCATATATTTAAAAATCAAAATTCTTCAATCCAATTCCAATATACACCATTCCTACAGAGTAATTATATTCTTAAAAAAAAAATTGATATATCAAATTATGAAGATCAAAAATAATATGAGAAAAATAAATTTTTAATTATTTAATTGTGAAACAAAATGATAATGGAAAATAAATCTATATTTTAGAGTTAAAAAGGTTTCTTAATTATTTAGTTTCTAAAATTCAAGCTAACAACCATAACTATCTCAATCACTAAAGTGTGGATAAGTTATGTGAGCCAATGTCCCCAATGGGTGTGCCATTAAAGGCCTTTACGAAGAGAGTTTTCCACATGATTACCATGTGGGTGAAACGAATGAATGAGGAGGTGGCACTCGTTGAGGGGTGTGCTAATTATCACACTTGTCTATTCAAAAGCTCGGCATGGCGATTACTTAGCTCATTAAGGGAGGTTTAACCTAACCCAATCCCGTCATGGTAAATGTTCTCGTGGGATAGCAGTACAGGAACATCACGACTTTCGGTTATGTGCAGAGCAATATTGGTCGATGGTGGAGGCATTGGTTTACAAGGATTTTGTTTGAAAGTCTTTACAATGAATTCATTTATGGTCCCCTGTAACATGTAGAGAATGTGGGTTTCGATCAAAGTGCATCTTCTCACACCTGTCTCTGTTACAACCTAGCATGTGGAGAGATGGTTCATTTAAATTCCGCTATAGAGTGGTCACTACCCTATTACTGTTACATGGATAGTTTAGCAGGGTGGTGGCTTTGTAATTCTACATGGGGTGGCAATCACGTTTACTTACTATCAATTTCTTTGGGGCTTATGCATCAAGTGTATCGTATCCCTAATGGGGACAACTCTTATGCTGCGATTCAGTCTCAAAACACTCTCTTTCCTCGTTTTTTATTTGTAGAAAGATGGTTGTGTTGTTCAAGTGTTGGACCATCGACCGAGGGTCAATGTTTTTTGTATTATTTCCTCACCACACAAGTACTGAGCCTATTTTTCAGCTGGTGGAAGTACTCTCTACTATGTCCCTTTATGCACTGAACCTAGTGGGGGTTTCCTTCCCATGCTCAGTTCTTGTCTATGGGGTGTGGTATCCAGGAAATTTCTCAATTTGGTTATGAAGGCTTCATGTTCAGCACTTTCTCCTTTCTCTTGAATGGTATTTTTGTGCTCAAGCCACCTTGGTTTCTTAATTCAAATCATTGTCATTTTGATCTATTTGGACATATAATTGTAATTTTCATGGTCAATTATCCTAGTTATTCTGTAACTGTAGCTTACCTATCCCTTTTCATCATTCCATTACACTATAATATAAGGATTTGGTTGGAAGATGTCTTCATACGCACATGTCACCCCATCTATGTAGCTTCGTCCTACATCGGGTGGGTGAATATTCACTTGTCCTAAGTTTCTTCACTCATCACATATTATTGTCTAACATCACCTGGTCACTAGTCACCTAGTCATTGGTTCTTCATGCATATAGTATTTTCTATTCCTTCTCCTTCTATCGTAAAATTGCTTCGGGTCTTCTGTTTTCAAACCAACTTATTTTTTTTCATCGGATGGCTCCTTGAAATAGAATTCTCAGTCGCGAAGGGGGTTCATCAAGTTCATCCTCCCACAACCATCCTTTGCATGGTTGGGAATCAATGGCTAATTATTTGGTACAGTTCCTCCTAAGGTAAGGAAGGGAATCCTCCTTCTTCAATCCAAGGAGTTCAGAGATTAGGCTTACCTCCCTGATTGAGAAGTCGATGGTGCTTCTCTTAAGTGGGTTCTAGACTCGTGTAAATTTTGAAAGTGAAAACTTCACTTCCTACACTCGATCACAGTGCACCCGCAAATGTAAAATAACGTGCATATGGTTATCAGGGACAAACAAGTGGACATTAAAAATTATTCATGGTTAGGAGTACATCAAACAAATCCTTAAGGATATCTGCTACAACATAGATGATATCACCACACAACTTTCAAGGGTAGATAAATATGTTGCCTCAGAATCTAGCACTAAATCAGTGGAGGTCAATGATAATCCTGGTGTCATTAATGAACCTCGACTCAATGAGTATAGAGATCCTTACCCTACGAGCTACTATAATATATGTTCTCAACTTGATATCTATAAAGATAGATGGATCATCCATATCCAATTTGTTGTCCATCTACCATAGTAGACTCACTCATTCATATATGATGAGGGGGCCCTTTTAACTCAGCAGTAGAGTAACACCATGGTAAGGCGTAAGTCATCGGTTCAAGTCCGATAAAGGGATCATGTTTCCCACGAAGAAAGAGGCCTCGGGTGGGAGGTGATAGGATGGTATTTTGTGTTTCGAAATGACATAAATGCTAGGCGAGCGGTGGCTAAGATGCTTGCTTTGCTCCAGCTACTTTTGGGTCTTGATCTCGATGTGGTGCTGGTGGTGCTTTAACCCTTGTCTCTCCAACCTATGCCTTCGCTGTCTTTCTGCTGGATAAGCTGTAGGTGCTGTAGCCCTTGCATATGTCTTTCCTAGTAGCCTAGTAGAAGTGCGAGCCTTTGTCTCTGCATCTTTAGCAACTCGTGCTGGATCAACAGCTGGTTATAGGTAAGCTACCTCAGCCTCTCCTACCTTTGCTTGTGCTGCTCCTGCCTATGCTTTGACTGGTGCTTTCCCTTAGTAAACTACAACTGCTTCTTAAGCTGCTATTCGTGATAGTGACAACCCACTGTAGGAATATTGGCAAATTGAATCATTCCGTGGTTAATAACATAGAAGGCAATATGAAATTGCTCTCTACGTACACTAGTTATAAAGAAAATGCCAGGAATAAATATTATGTAAGTCCGTACGATTGATGATCATCCCCAAAATTAGGCAGGAAGTGGGAATCTTGCCTATCCTACCTGTGGACCCGTTTGTGCGCCCAATAAGTAATGAATTGACTGTCTCATGTGCTACACCTTCCCACTCCCAAAGAAGTAAGTAAGTAGAACTGCGCCTTCCCACTTCAAGAAGGGGAGGGGAGGGAGGTAGTATCTTTCTTACTTGGTAAGAGGTAGTTGGATATGCATGCTAGGTGGGCGTACATGGGTATGTATGGGTATACCTTCCTTGAATCAGGGTGGGTAGGTGAGTCTAGGTAGGTTTTATGCCTGCCTGGGTATGCATGGGCCTACCTGGATATTAGGAGTTATGCCGATGCTGGGAAGGAAACGAAACACTCTTTCTCTACTGCTTGATCACTTTGCCTTTATATAACTTACTTCTTTCTGGGCTTACATAGCCTACCTAATTTATTATCTCCTTAACTTCGATCGACGAAAGAAATGGCAGGCTCTAAGTTAACCACCTATCGATTAGCAACGAAGATGGATGCTATGCAAATTGAAACAGCAAGTTAGCACCATCTCTAGGCATAACTTGTCTCCATTTGCTTTATATAAGCTCAGCCTGGAGTTTCCAGTATAGCCATCCTTACCCTCTCTATCAATCCCACGGGCCTAACATGACGATAGAGCCATAAAAGAGATGGAAGGACTCACAAACATATTTCAGCAAATGCTCATAGGCATAACTTGTCTCCATTTGCTTCGTATCAGCTCAGCGCGGAGTTTCCAGTATAGCGATCCTTACCCTATGAGCTACTATAATATATGTTCTCAACTTGATATCTATAAAGATAGATGGATCATCCATATCCAATTTGTTGTCCATCTACCATAGTAGACTCACTCATTCATATATGATGAGGGGGCCCTTTTAACTTAGCGGTAGAGTAACGACATAGTAAGGCATAAGTCATCGGTTCAAGTTCGAGAAAGGGCTCATGGAAGTAAATAACCTTGCATTTATTGTTGTTCTACTGTTCCTTGAAGTTCCTACTGCTTTTCTACTTATCCCTTGCATCAAAACAACCAGTGCAAGCAGTGGAAGCAATTGATTTTGGTGAAAATCAATTGATTGCTGATCACTAGATAGATCTTTATGATCCAGATCATAAGTATAAAATAGGTTATGAGATCTTTTGTATTACAACGATATAGGGTAGGGTGGATCTATTGTATTACAATAATACAGGGTAGGGACTGCTTTTAATTTTTTTTGAAAAGAAAAAAAGTAGTACGGAGGAAAAGAATATCTAACCTTTTCTTCTGTACTACACCTTCTTTTACACCCATATATGGATAAATATATCTTAATTGTACTTATCCATATATTCTAAATGTAGGATGAAGGACCTCGTACCATAAAATAGCAGAGCTGATAGTTCATTCCCTGTGAATAGAAACAAATATTAAAAAACTTGATTAGATCCAGAACCAGAATAAATGCACAGAGGTACCTATCAGAAATTTTATCCGGGTTGCCCGGGACTCAAACCCGGAGCTTGTCGGATGGAGTGGATGATCTTCTCCTTCAGTATCAGTAAGAGCGAGAAATCACTCCCCAAACTGTGCTTGCAATTCTCATTGTACACGACTTTCCCCATGTAATGTATCTATTTACTAATCATTTTAGTTCTCGGATAGAAAAATAAAAATGATTCTGAATCAAGGAAATTACTCAAAGAGAATTTCATTGGTAAAATATGTTTTCTATTTTCAGATCCTCTATCTTTTGCCAGGAATTAGCTACGGGATTTATCTGGGGAATATCAGAATGCCAAATTCGTTCTCTCTGCGAACGGGCCACCGCTTTTGATGAAAATAGTCAGATCGAAAGAAAGACGGAGAACAAATTAGATCCATTTCCTTTATGGTTGCATTTAGCATACATCTCATACTATACTTAAAGGACGAAAGAATGACTTGAAAGGACAAAAGATTCGATCTGTCCATGGGATTCCCATATCTCAGCGACATAGCCAAGTGGTAAGGCAGAGGACTGCAAATCCTCCATCCCTAGTTTGAATCCAGGTGTCGCCTTCTTGAGGTAAGTAAATGGAGGGAAAAGTCTGTATTTCCATTACAGAACCTCTGGAGACATATTGGTACATATTACCAATATAGATAGTGAGTTACGTACATTTGATCCCGATTCCGTCGTGAATGTACGACCCTCGAGTTAGTTATAGTAACTTGTTGGTCAATGAACAAATCAATTTATTGATCTCTCATATCAGCTCGAACGTCAGTAACGTTCATAATGAAAAGGTGGACAAGCTCCAATAAGATCCGCATGCTTCATTGGCTCATATTGCTCCAGAAAGAGTACCTATGGTTGAAAGAGAAAAACTAAGACCAATCGCACGATAACTCCAATGATCTAATTGTTTAATAAATTGACATTTACGATAATTCGTTGATGAAAAATCAACAGTGTATTGCTAATCACTTTTTTGCTTTTCATGTGAATAAAAATTTTCATTTGGAAGAATGGATCGGGAAAACAAATTGTCCATCACACCAAAAAGAACTTGTCTATTTACTCCAGACATAATCACTAAAAGAGCTATGGATGCTAGGGATCCACATAAAAGGGTTGCATAGCTGAACAATATCATACTTACATGCATCATTGACCAATGATATTGTAGCGCGGGTACTAACAATCCAGATCATTGCATTTCCTCCGGAAGACCTAAAGTAGCAAAACCATGAGTTAACATAGCACTTGGCGCAGTGATTACACCTAACCACCGATCATCTCGACTCCGTACTTCTAGAAGTTTATGGAACACGAATGAACTCCAGGAAAGGAACATGAATGATTCATACAAATTAATCAACGGTAAATGTCCTGAATAAAGCCAACGATTAAATAATAATCCCGTTGTACAAAGAAAATTATCTATCATGCCCTTTCCTCTCGAAGTACTTAGTGCTTCAATTCGATAAACTAAGGTTCCCCAATAAATGAGAGTGACAACCAAAATGAGACAAAAAGAGATGTGAGCCAATATATGTTCTAAAGTTATGAATATCATAATAAACTCATTTATTCAATTTATTCCCGAATGAGATCTATGATGGAAACATACGATTGATCCATCACAATGAAAATAGATTGAACATATATTGTTACATAGGAATAAGTAATTGATGAGATCTTCCTGGAAAAATACTGCCACTCGGATTTGAACTGAGATGCTCTCGCACTGCTTCCTAAGAGTAGTGTGTCTACCAATTTCACCATGGCGGCTTCGTAGGGACAATACTAGCTTATTTACACCAGATCGTCAATGTTATGGAACGTGTCTAGCAGAGGGAGTGATTTGTGAATATAATATAAGTCCAAATAAGATCTAAGTTTGGGCATTAACATTTGAATCAATTTTATGTTGGTTGACAATTATAACGGAGCATGGCGCAGCTTGGTAGCGCACCATCTTGGGGTGATGGAGGTCATGGGTTCAGATCTCGCTGTTCCAAAAGAGAATGGGAAATAGTCACATGCGTTATCGTGCAAAGAATATATGTAAATTTTCACTTATTTTTCTTACGATGGGAAGAATCGGAACATCTAGATTCCAAACAATAAATGGTTATACCATCACTTTATAATTTTTTTGATTGGATGGTTTGATTATATACATATCTAGAATGAAACTATGTTTATGTCCATGATCTCCCATATGATTATTATCATATTACACTTTGCAATTTTAGGGGAGACATCCAAATATATTTATAGCTCCCAATAATATTACATACAGGCTAATGTTACCATATATACAGTGTTAATGAATGAATTGATCCTATTTTGAGCTACTAAGATGTAGAAGGGGGTTTCATCAATAGGATCAAATTGCACTAGATTAGTTAGCTCTTTTTATGTATCTCTGTCACAATGGTTTGGGGAAATCGTGGACACTTTTCCATATTTTTTATCTGGGGTACTTAATTTCTTCTGCTGTTATAGGTTTTGGTGGTATTTATCATGCACTCATAGGAACCAAAACTTTAGAAGAATCTTTTCCATTCTTTGGCTATGTATGGAAAGATAGAAACAAAATGACCATAATTTTCGGTATTCACCTAATCTTGCTAGGTGTTGGTGCTTTTCTTCCAGTGCTAAAAGCTTTGTATTTTGGAGGTGTATATGATACTTGGGCTCCCGACAATGGAGATGTAATAAAAATTACGAATCCGACACTTAACCCAAGTGTTATATTTGGTTATTTACTGAAATCTCCTTTCACAGGAGAAGGATGGATCGTTAGCATGGACAATCTAAAAGATGTAATTGGAGGACATGTATGGTTAGGTTCCATTTGTATCTTTGGTGGTATCTGGCATATCTTAGCTAAACCTTTTGCATGTGCTCGTTGTGCATTCACATGGTTCATTAACTACCTACCACAATGCTACTAATGAAGAGCTAATGCAATACCTATTGCTAAAGCACTACCTGTTGGATAAGGCTTGGATGACAGAGATAGAATGAAACTGAACCCTTGGCTTTGGATAAGTTGACTTCCACTGGTACTCCTTCGACTGGTAGTACTTTCTTCCCTACTAATGGAAAGATTATGATTCGATATTACATGTGTAATATCAATAGGTCGAGTGAATAGGTTGAGTGAATAGGTCCAGTGTAGCTATCTCTATCTCCCAATTCTATCTCTATCTTGCTCTCCTAATGATCCAGTGCCACCTATAAGAAAAATGAATTGGCACACCATGTCTCCCAAACTCCATGTTTCCTGAACTAACTCCGACCTTACGTTAAAGGATTGATGGGAGGCTCAACTTAGTTACTTGAGAAAGGGGTGGGTCGACGGGTGGAGGTTGAGGTCATTCATGTACTCGGCCAATCAAGGTAGGGTAGAGAGGGAATTGGTTGAATTGAAGGAGCAAGAGTTAGTGGCAGAGGAAGGCGATATATGTCCAAAATCATGGACTCAAGGAAGATAGGTCCACTCCGAATCAATGTGATATGGTTCTGAATATTCGTTGTTGGAACAAATATTTGAAACTAGACCGAACCAATTCAATATAGGTAAATGCATGATCGCTCGATCTCGAGTTTACAGAGTTCCTATCTGATCCTCAAATCACCTATTGAATAACATCGATGGAACAATTTAAGGGGAGGGAAGTGAGCTTTTTGCCTTCCATTGACCATATTCTATTCACAATATATATTCCATTCAATATTTTTTATTGATTCCATCTTGAACCTTCTGCAATGCAACAAAATGAAAAGGAGTATTTCTATTCTCTCTCATCCATCTCTATGTATACTACATCGTGGTCCAATACAAATGAGTCTACGGGTAGGAACGAGTCGATTTTTTCATAACTCATAGAGCTAAATGAAATGACTCCAAAGTTCTTCTCCTTCTATAGCAAGAAGTTATATATTGAACCATTGTGATCCAAAAGTGAAACCCTTTTTTTCCCTTTTGTTTTCTTTTTTAACATCTTAATTTCGATCCATTTCTCACTGGTGTAATCACCATATGGTACATTCATATGAAAACATTTAGTACATCGTAACAGAATCACATATTTTATTTGTGCATCAATTTCGTCTAAACAGAGAAAATATGTTGTCTATAATTCAGCTCGGAATGGACTTACTTCAGATCTATATCTCTTTCTGTCCAGGGAAGGGAGAAGAGATCATAAAAATAGATCCGACGAAACATTCAATCAACAACGAAATAGGAAGTTCGATCAACTAAATAAGATCAATTAATTTTGGATAGGAAAGGTCCACTTTCCAAATCTCCATCAAATTTCAATACCAGAGTAGCTTATATATTCATAAGCCAATGGGTCAAGTTCACTTACTTCTCCTCCATTTTTTCCACTTCTTTTGAAGACTAGTAATATGAAATTACCAGGTATCCATAATACCTCTGATATGTTCAAAATTGACAAAGATCGAGTAAACTATATACTGATCCTATAGTAGTAGGATGAAGAAGACTATTATTGATAAAAATAGAATGCTCCTCCCCCCATATTAGTTGTGAGACTCCGTCGTAGCAAATGTTTTGCCTGAAACCAATCATGACAGATAATTTTTGTCCCTGAAAAAGGGTTTTCATCTTGAAAAGATGTGGATCATATGATGAGAAATGGACACCCGAGCATTCTTTCTTCATGGGAAAAATGAGCCCTTTATCGAACTTGAATTGATGACTTACGCCTTACCATGGCATTACTCTACCGCTGAGTTAAAAGGGCCCCCTCATCATATATGAATGAGTGAGTCTACTATGGTAGATGGACAACAAATTGGATATGGATGATCCATCTATCTTTATAGATATCAAGTTGAGAACATATATTATAGTAGCTTGTAGGGTAAGGATCACTATACTGGAAACTCCGGGCTGAGTTGATACGAAGCGAATGGAGACATTTTATGCCTGAGAGCATTTGCTGAAATATGTTCGTGAGTCCTTCCATCTCTTTTATGGCTCTATCGTCATGTTAGGCCTTTGGGATTGACAAAGAGGGTAGGGATGGTATACTGGAAACTCCAGGCTAAGCTTATATAAAGCAAATGGAGAAAAGTTATGCCTAGAGATGATGCTGAATCAGCCTTGTCCACAAGGGAGCTATAAGTAATGCAAACTATGAATCTCATGGAGAGTTCGATCCTGGCTCAGGATGAATGTTGGCGGCATGCTGAACACATGCAAGTCAAATGGGAAGTGGTGTTTCTAGTGGTGGATAGGTGAGTAACGCATAAGAACCTGCCCTTGGGAGGGGAACAACAGCTGGAAACACCTGCTAATACCCCATAGGCTGAAGAGCAAAAGGAGGAATCCACCCCAAGAGGGGCTTGCGTCTGATTAGCTAGTTGGTGAGGCAATAGCTTACCAAGGCGACGACCAGTAGCTGGTCCAAGAGGATGATTAGCCACACTAGGACTGAGACATGGCCCAGACTCCTACGGGAGGCAGCAATGGGGAATTTTCTGCAATGGGCGAAAGCCTGATGGAGCAATGCCGTGTGAAGGTAGAAGGCCCACGGGTCATGAACTTCTTTTCTTAGAGAAGAAAAAATGATGGTATCTGAGGAATAAGCATCGACTAACTCTGTGCCAGCAGCCACGGTAAGACAGAGGATGCAAGTGTTATCCAAAATGATTGGGCATAAAGCGTCTGTAGGTGGATTTTCAAGTCTATCATCAAATCCCAGGGCGCAACCCTCGACAGGTGGTGGAAACTACAAGGCTGGAGTATGGTAGGGGCAGAGGGAATTTCCAGTGGAGCGGTGAAATGCGTTGAGATCAGAAAGAACACCAACAGTGAAAGCACTCTACTGGGTCGACACTGACACTGAGAGACGAAAGCTAGCGGAGCAAATGGGATTAGATACCCTAGTAGTCCTAGCCGTAAACGATGGATACTAAGTGTTGTGCGTATTGACCCCGTATAGTGCTGTAGCTATCGTGTTAAATATCCCACCTAGGGAGTATGTTTGCAAGAATGAAACTCAAAGGAATTGACGGGGGCCCGTATAAACAGGGGAGCATGTGGTTCAATTCAATGCAAAGCAAAGAACCTTACGAGGGCTTGACATGCTGTGAATCCTCCTGAAAGAGAGGAGTGCCTTCGGGAACACGTACACAGGTGGTGCATGGCTGTTGTCATCTCGTGACATAGGGTGTTGGGTTAAGTCCCACAATGAGCGCAACCCTCATGTTTAGTTTCCAGCATTTAGTTTGGAACCCTGAACAGACTGTCAGTGATAAGCCGGAGGAAGGTGAGGATGACGTCAAGTCATCATGCCCCTTATGCCCTTGGCGACACACGTGCTACAGTGACCGGGACAAAGGGTTGCGACCCTGCGAGGGCAAGCTAACCTCAAAAACCCAGCCTCAGTTTGGATTGCAGGTTGCAACTCACCTACATGAAGCTGGAATCGCTAGTAATTGTCGGTTAGCCATACGGCGGTCAATCCGTTCCCAGGCCTTGTACACATCGCCCATCACACTATGGGAGCTGGCCATGCCCCAAGTCATTACCTTAAGCACAAGTAGGGGGCTGCAAAAGGTTGGTCTAGTGATTGGAGTGAAGTCGTAACAAGGAATACCATCTTGAGAAGTTCATTTAATATCCAAGAACTGCTCAGCCACAATTGGACAAGTGGGTAATATCACTGCAAACAATAGAAGTTTCTATAAAGCCGGAGCTAAACGTTGGTTGGGTAAGTGTTATGAGCTAAGAGGAGTAGCTATGAACCTTGTAGACCATCCTCATGGAGGTGGGGAAGGAAGAACCCCAATTGGTAGGAAAAAATCTGTGACCCCTTGGGGCTATAGTGCACTTGGAAAGAAAAGTCAGAAGAGAAATAGATATAGTGATGCTTCAATCCTTCGTCGACGTGAGTAAGAATGGTTGGATATCCATAAAAAAAAAAGGAAAGAAAGGTAATTGATCATGGCAAGTTCACTGAAAAAAATCCTTTTGTGGCTAATCATTCATTGAGGAAAATTAAAAATCTAAACATAAAAGAAGAAAAGAAGGTAATAGTTACTTGGTCTCGGGCATCTGTCATTGTACCTGCAATGATAGGTCATACAATTGCTGTTCATAATGAGAGGGAACATTTACCCATTTATGTAACAGATCGTATGGTAGACCAGAAATTGGGGTAATTTGCACCTACGCTAATTTTTCACGGACATGCATGAAACGATAAGAAATCTGATCGTTAATTGAGAAAGGCTTGTCATTCATTAGGGAGCATGGAGTCAATGGGAAACAATAGTCCAGGTCATTTCGAGGCCAGATTTGGTTTGCTAGGCCTCGCTGCCTTCGTCAAGACTGGGTAGGTAGACCTTTCAGGACCTGTCCTCTACTATATAGATAGGAGCTGCTGCAACATGAATATTGGTAACATCTGATTCTTCAGTTGCATCTAGTGCTTCTCCAAGGGTATCCACCACTCAGCGGCATCAACGGCTTTGGCAAGCCCTTATTTATATAGAACAGACTTGAAGTTTACCTTTTCCCCTTTCCTCTCTATATAGGCAGCGCCGGACCTATGAAGCCATAAAGTGGCTATGAGTGCTCCCCAATAGCAGGGAATGATTCAAACCTATGAGGCCCAAAAAATGCCCTATTTCATGCCCCCTGCTACGATCCTCAGTTCCAAAGGGTTCCTCCTGTGCACCTAGATCAAAGGGGAGGCCCGAGGATGAGTCACAAATAACATGAGTCTTGAGAGCAAATGCTAAAATGGACATGTTGGGGGCGAGAGGCAGAGTTCCTAACTGCCTTAATGAAGGAAGTCTTACAGAGCAGTTCAGGCCTAAGTGTCTGACCTGCGGTTGGACACAACCAAACATGAGGCTGATCGAGTGGGCTTTCAAGACTTTGCTGAATGAGCAATAGCAGGTGGTTCAAAAGGTCCTCAACCAGGAGGAGCAGACAGACATAGCTATTTTGAATGGGGTTTCACGTTTAAGAAACAGGTTTTTCCAATAGGGGCTATGTTGCCCTCCTCTCGGTATGGGGTATATATGTTAACTCCACCTGTTGACATATCTATCAATGGTTCCGATCGTTATACAGTGCACAAGTTCAATACCATTACAAAACCTTCAGATCCATTTCTATTTCATAGATAGGCCCAACAACATGACTTTATATATTTGGGAGATAATGCGAACGACTACTTCAACTAGAGTGGGCACTATCACATTGATTCAGAGTGGACCTATCTTCCTTGAGTCCACAATTTTGGACATATGTCGCCTTTCTCCACCACTAACTCTTACTCCTTCAATTCAACCAATTCCCTCTTTACCCTACCTTGATTGGCCGAGTACATGAATGACCTCGACCTCCACCCGCCGACCCACCCCTTTCTCAAGTAACTAAGTTGAGCCTCCCATCAATCCTTTTCCGTCAGGTCGGAGTTAGTTTGGGAAACATGGAGTTTGGGAGACATGGTGTGCCAATTCATTTTTCTTATAGGTGAGACCAGATCATTAGGAATACGAGATAGAGATATAGATAGCATTGGGAGATAGAGGTAGCTACACTCGACCTATTCACTCGACCTATTGATATTACATATGTAATATCGAATCATAATCTTTCCATTAGTAGGGAAGAAAGTACTACCAATCGAAGGAGTAGCAGTGGAAGTCAACTTATCCAAAGCTAAGGGTTCAGTCTCATTCTATCTCTATCATCCAAGCCTTATCCAACAAGTACTGCTTTAGCTCTTAGCATTAGTAGCATTGCGGTAGGTAGTTAATGAACCATACGAATGCACGACAAGCACATACAAAAGGTTTGTTTAAGATATGCTAGATACCACCAAATATGCAAATGGAAACTAACCATACAAGTCCTCCAATTACATCTTCTAGATTGTCCATGCTAACGATCCATCCTTCTCCTCCGAAAGGAGATTTTAGTAAATAACCAAATATAGCACTTGGGTTAAGTGTCGGGCTCATAATTTTTCTTACATCTCCACCGCCGGGAGCCCAAGTATCATATACACCTCCCAAAATACAAAGCTTTTAGCACTGGAAGAAAAGCACCAACACCTAGCAAGATTAGGTGAATACCCAAAATTGTGGTCATTTTGTTTCTATCTTTCCATACATAGCCAAAGAATGGAAAAGGTTCTTCTAAAGTTTCGGGTCCTATAAGTGCATGATAAATACCACACTTCCTGTTGAAATATTCTTACTTTTGGTACCACTATGAACTATACCACTGAGGAGCTTTGCCAATACGATTCAGAATACACCACATTCTAGGAAAGAATACACCTACCTACCTTTCACATAAATGCCTACACCTTCTAGTTAGTTACCCACCAGACTACCTCAAACTACCTATCCCTGTACACTTGCCTCATCCATGCTTAGTTGCTACTACTCCATTAATGAAGATAGACAACATTGCTAGGAAAGAAACTTTAGATCCCTACCTTGCCTGTCATTTTAGTGCTTGCTAACCGGGTACCCACCCTATCCATTCACCTATAGCTTCCAGGAATACTTTGTTGGTGAGAGGCACTAGTCTATGAACTACCCTATCCTTTCCTTACCTTAGAAATTCTTATGGGTGGGTGGTACCACTATCCAACTTCTGGGTATATAACCTATTCCGCCGAATAACCTATACTCTTCATCCATTAGAACCCGCTTGAACCAAGTTTCATGGATCATACAATACTAGTGATTATGGAAAGATAGTATCCTATTACTAGTGTGTTACTTGTAGTGAGCTTATACATGTGGAATACTAGTGAGAAGCATAGTGATTACCATTACCTATACTTGATTCTTGTATTAACCTTGACATATGACTATTGTGTACAAGCACTGTTCAAGCTATGAGTATTGTACTAGTTATACCAGTTCCATTGAGTGAATACACGTACTATCTCCTTTGTTTAAATCATCAATACTATGAGTGTAATACAAGTAGTGATGCTCATTATGAATAGTAACAAGCAAGAAGCTCCATAACTCTTACCAGCTTTCATTACGGTTGGGTAAGTAGTACTAGTAAGGATAGTGAAATGGAGACTATTGTAGACATGTAAGTTCATCCCATTAGTTGTATCCCTTATATATCAGTAATAAATACCACTTAAATGTCACTTATACAGGTATAGATGTAATTAATCATAGTATCTAAGAGCTATGATTAGGCTTCTTCATGCCTTTGATATGTAATGGACTTACTTCATCTTATATGACTAGCTTGACTATACTATCTGCCTAATTAAGATACCATGTATAGCTGCTCTTATCCAGGTTATGATGACGTTATATCCATAATATGAAACTAGTATCTATATCAATGTATCCAAGCCATTCAATTCAAGGTAATGAATAGTTAAGCTGACCTGTAATCTCACACCAATTAGCTAGCATTGGAACTAAGCTTTGTACTATTCATATTGGTTTACTAACCTGGTAAGTTTGGATCAATATGGTTACGATTAGGTCATATCTAAGCTACCTGTTATCGACCATGGGTCTCAAAGCAGGACATATGACCCACCTGCGGTATCTAGTAAGTCCAATCACAATATAAGGATATGATTTCTATCAGAATCAACACGCTTAACTAACATATGGGATTAGATTACTCATACATAGTGTGCTTGATAGATACAGATCACTTATAGTTAACCTATTAGATAAGTTCAAGTGGGTATTAAGGTGTTATGGATCTACTTGTTCAAACTTACTTACATGATTGATTAGGTGATTACAGTACTACTTATACAGATATGCCTTAATTTCCCTTATTGTGGGATGTATGTGAATATAATATACATCCAGAAAGCTGTATGCCCTGAGAGAGGCTTGTACAGTTTGGGAAGGGATTTTTATTCATCGGAATAAGATTCTACTTCAACCAATATGTCCTTAGGCACGACTATACACAACATAGAAATAACACTTGGAAAGGGTGGACAATTGGCTAGAGCGGCAAGTGCTGTAGCAGAATTAATCACAAAGGAAGATCGATCGGCCACATTAAGATTACCATCGGAGAAGTTCGTTTAATATCTAAGAACTGCTCAACCACAATTAGACAAGTGGGTAATATCACTGCAAACAATAGAAGCTTCAGTAAAGCCGGAGCTAAATGTTGGTTGGTTAAGCATTTTGAGGTAAGAGGAGTAGCTATGAACCCTGTCGACCATCCTCATGGAGGTGGGGAAGGAAGAACCCCAATTGGCAGGACAAAACCTGTGACCTCCTCGGCCTATAGTGCACTTGGAAAGAAAAGTCGGAAGATAAATATATACAGTGATGCTTGAATCCTTCATCAACACGAGTAAGAATGGTTGGATATCCATACAAAAAAAAGAAAGGAAAGGTAATTGATCATGGCATGTTCACTAAAAAAAATCCTTTTGTGGCTAATCATTCATTGAGGAAAATTAAAAATCTAAACATAAAAGAAGAAAAGAAGATAATAGTTACTTGGTCTCGGGCATCTGTCATTGTACCCGCAATGATCAGTCATACAATTGTTGTTCATAATGGGAGGGAAAATTTACCCATTTATGTAACAGATCGTATGGTAGACCATAAATTGGGGGAATTTCCACCTGCCCTACCTTTTCAGGGACATGCAAGAAACGATAAGAAATCTCGTCGTTAATTGAGAAAGAATTGTCATTCATTAGGGAGGATGGAGTTAATGGGAAATAATAGTCCAAGTCCAAAGATATGAGCTTTGGCGAGAAATATACATATGTCTGCTCATAAAGCGCGTAGAGTAATTAATCAAATTCGTGGTCATTCATATGGACAAGCACTTATGATATTGTAACTGATGCCTTATGGGGCCTGTTATCCCACATCACAATTAATTCATTCTGCGACGGCGAATGAAAATCACAATATGGGTTTGAACAAATCCAATTTACTCATTGGTAGAGTCGAAGTGAATGAGGGTGTTGTTTTTAAAAGGATTCAAACTAGAGCTCAGGGACACGGTTATCCAATACAGAAACCCACTTGTCATATAACTATTGTATCGGAGGAAATCTCCAGATCGAATGATCCGATTATGTCAATATAATCCCGAAAAAAAGGATATGTATGGCACAGAAAATAAATCCACTTGGTTTTAGACTTGGTGTAACTCAATATGAGTGTTCCCATTGGTTCGCACAACAAAGGAATTATTCCAAAGATCTCCGAGAAGATCAAAAAATACGTACTTGCATTGAAAACTATGTACAGACGCATGTAAATAGCTGCTCGAATTATGGAGGAATTGCACATGTAGAGATTCGCAAAAACATCAATTTGATTAAGGTCAAAATCTATATTGGATTTCCCAAATTGTTATTAATAGAAGGTAGGGGTCAAGGAATTGAAAAATTAAGAAATGATGTGCTAAATATGCTCGATTCTGTGGACCGAAAACTTCACATTGCGATAGAAAAAGTTGCGAAGCCCTATAGAAAACCTAATATTCTTACAGAGTATATTGCCCTACAGCTAGAGAAGAGAGTTCCATTCAGAAAAACAATGAAGAAAGCTATTGAACTAGTTGAACAGGAAGAGGTAGAAGGTATACAGATCCAAATTGTAGGACATCTTGATGGAAAGGAAATTGCTCGGGTCGAATGGGACAGGGGAGGTAGGGTTCCCCTCCAGACAATTCGGGCTAAGATTGATTATTGCTATTATCCGGTTAAAACCATCTATGGAGTTTTTGGGATAAAAATTTGGATTTTAGAAGAGTAGGAATAATTGGTCTTTTCTTTCCAATCTGCCCGATCATGGATCATCAATTCTATCAGATCGAATAGAAATTAGATTTACCATTTGGAACCGTGCTATGCTTAGTGTGCGACTCGTTGGAATCGAGCTTTTCATTCTTTTCCAAAGTTATGTTATGGAGAACTCGAAGTAAGAACGATTGGTCTCTATAAATAAACTAGAGACTAACTCATTGCTTCATATTGCCAAGATCCAATAACTACGGGTAAATACTATCACCTCGTAAATACTTTCTTCCATTAGAGAAAAAATGATATTTTGATCTCTTGTGAAGCGAGAAAGGTGTTTGGTAATGTGGAAAAAGAAGAAAAAAGATAAATATTCTCCCAATATTGTATGGTTCATTAAATACCCTCCAAAAAGCAATGTGATAAAGCATAAGAATCATCCTGATTCATTCAAGCAAGATTGAAGGAATTCAGTTTATGAAGGAGAAAGAGCTTCGAGTCGATGGAAACAAAGGAAATTGATTCCGTAACAGATTAAAAGAAAGCTCCATTACGGAGGGAAGACCTGGGCATTTAGATAGAAGCTATGGAATGACGGAACCTATGACTGCATAAGAGCATATAGGAATTTTAATCATTCATCGGATAGGATGGCGAAATAAACCAAAAGCCAATTAATCTCATTGGAGTCTATAGGTAAGTCGACCCCATGGAGAAAATACTGGAAGAGTAAATATTCGCCTATGAAATTCTTTATTAAGACATTGGATGGAAATGTAAGAGTTATTGGCCCTATAAATTAGATTCTATATACACTAAACTATACCCACCACGATCTGATTGTAACATATGGATCGATCTTTTGTCCAACCAGTAGGAAGATGAGGAGTTATCAATAAACCTCTATTGAAAGTTTATATCAATCATTACCTCATTTTCATCATTACAATGAGCCATCTCCGGAGATGGCTCGTTGTAATTATAGATTACCTTTGCGAATTGCTGATAAAACAATAACTAAAGCGCCCGATACAACCATCAGAGTCAGAACAGTGAGTTGCACAATAACTTCTAGATCCATTTGGTTTTCTTTCACCCTCCATCGACTGAATGTATGAATAAAATGTTGTCGGGATCAATCACTTTTCTTCTATTTTGTCTTCTTCGGACTCCGACCCATTGGTGTAGTTTCGATCAGGAACCTATGGCCTCGAGCAACTGATATCTTTACAATACTACATAAAATAGATAGAGAACCCTTCAATATCTAGATAATAAAATTTGATACTGTAGAGAAATAAATGGACTAATCGATGTAACACATTTAATCAAACTGATTGGGGAGGGAATGAAGATATTGTAATAGAGGTTCAATTTTTGATAGCTTTTTTTCTTGCTTCTACAACAGGTATTCTAGCTCTCAAATTAGTTCACTACAGATCTATATATGATCATAATATGGAATGGATCAGCTAATCCGTCTTAAATTATTGATTAGGCGATCCAAATACGTCATATTAACTAGGATGATTGAGGATTTCCTAAAATAAGAGGAAGTTGTAAAAATTTCCTTTCATATTTCTTGGGGGGATTGAATCATTACCTTATTTATTTTCTATTTATTTTCGAAAGATTGAACTGTTCGTACCCAAACAAAAAGAATTCATTTCATAAGGAAGTTGCTATTGACTTATTTTATTAATTAGAACCAAGAGATCTCATAGGAAAGATGGCTGAGCGGTTCAAGGCGTAGCACAGATTAGCATCATTGACCATGATGAACCACTAACACCCACCTTCCTTGTTGGGCCATTCACTGGAAAGATGCTCCAGCGATGTTATCCCTTACCCTTCGCTCGCTATGCTCAGGCTAAGTTCCTTATCAGGATTATTTTCGAGCCTGAGGCTCTGATCGATCGCTAGTTACGAAACTATTCAAGGTCCACTGGTCTCGAGAAGGCTTATCACAATCAGGTGCAGGGCAATTTCCCCCCTATATGACAATAAGAATAGGGGTGGGGCAAGATGAACCAAGGTTTTGTTCGCCACGGCTCCCCCATTCACTTGTCCGGTGAAGATAGTGGGGCTAAAAAGCCAAAACTACCTTCGTCATTAAGGTTTCCCCTTCCATCCACATACCCTGCCTTGCCCCTCCCTATTTATTAGGCTAGACATATTGAAAGCTAGTACGTAAGTCGATTGTGTATAGGCATAACCCCCTTGATTTCCAATAATCTAATTAATAATATGTGAAACAAACATACATCTTGATTGAGAGTTGCGCATAATTCTATTTCACCGAGTGGGTGGGCTTGCCTATTTATATTGAGATTTATATCAATATTTCTATTTATAAGTACGTGTCCCTATTTTTATATAGATATGTATATTTCAATTTCTATTTATATAAGTACGCATCCCTATTTTGAAGTAGCTAGCTCGGAAGCGGGAGCAGAAAAAATAGATTGATCGCTGGCTATTCCAGGAATCCCACTTTTCTTTGTCAGTAATATTAGACCGTAAATTTAAGCTTATACATTTGCGGAGGTTCATAATTTGCGAATGCACTATAGATCTATAGTGCCTACAAAAATTCTGTTCCGCCTTTATAAGTGGCGCCCACCCCATTTTGATCATATCATGTAGTAGCAGATCTCGCTCAACAAGTGAGAGAATGGGAACTAGGGAGGGGTCTAGAGCAAAAAGCGCTATGCAGCATCAGTAATACCTCTTGGTTAGACCTATAGTAGCGAGGGGTATAACCTTGCGGCGAGGATAACTGGGGAAGGGATAACCCCTCGCGGAGGGTTCTTTCAGTCAACTGAGTTCTATCTGGACGAATCAGCTTGTTGTCCAACTAGTAATGGCTCAATCTATAGATAGAGAGCCTTATGATGGGAAACTATCACATTAGGTTTGGAGAGAGAAAGATGGTCTGGGGGAGCAGGAGCAAACTTGTCCAAAGTACGGCCTGCCTGAATGACTATGGGATCATCAGTCTACTCTACCTCAATTCACCATTTTGAACCCCATACAGAAGGTTTTTCTGTAACAGCTTCTTCTACCCATACCGTAGTTGAAGCACCTAAAGGAGAATTTGGTGTGTTTCTGGTCAGTAATGGAAGCAATCATCCCTATCGTTCTAGAATAAGAGAACCTGGCTCTACGCATTTACAAGGACTTGATTCTTTGTCCAAACATCACATGCCAACAGATGTGGTCACCATAATTGGTACTCAAGATATTGTGTTTGGAGAGGTAGATAGATAGGACAGACTATTAGTTGCTGGGCCCTAGCTTTATTGTGAGCCAGAAACAACCTCACCTCCCTCAAAGATGGATGCGTATGTAAGTATTTAGGGGGAAATTAAATAATACATAACGTATTTCAAGCTAGGCATAGCATATTTCAAGCTAGGCCATAAGTATATTGAAAGCTAGGAGTCACTAATGTCTTAGACAGGCTAGGCTACACGTATTGAAAGCCGGTAAGTAAGTCGACCAAGTAAGCCGCGTAAGTGAACAACGGGAATTGAACCCACGTGTGGTGGATTCACAATCCACTACCTTGGTCCACTTGGTTACGTCCGCCCCAGAAAAACCCAATTTATCTATCTATAGTCATTTCTTCCAAGAACAAAAACGAGCTTACGATTGCTTTTATGTGGGTCGGTGACCTCTGATAGGGGATCAAAGCAAGATCGATGACTAACTCTCAACTCTCACACAAGTTGTATGGCTTATTATAAAATATGTAACAAATATGAAGTATTTCGTATTTCTCCCGGAGAAATATGCCGATCCCATCTTCCCTCCGTTCTTTTGAACGTGAAAGAAGAATCTTTCTTCTTTCGTATCAATCCTTTGTCTATTCACTCATGGGCGAACCTTGGAGAATAGTGATGCAAAATCGTTTTCTTTGGGTACTCCCAAGGGTGGTCGTATGAAAAGGACACGATCATTCATTAGTTCCACTACAGTACTTTCCTTTAGCCAATCTGGATAAATGGGGAATTTATAAACCATTCTTATATCCATTTTGCCTTCCCACTAGAAAGGGATTAGAGTTAATACTTTTTTTTTTAAGGATCCCGAATGAACTTTAGCATTACCATTATGCTACTGGAAATGTAGCATAATCTTATCAACATCCCAATCCATCCATTCCAATCCAAAACTAGGATTAATTTATTATTATTTATAATTAAAGGCACATAACCTATGGAATCACGCATGGGGATGATATTATTTAATTATGGAATTGCTCGTGCATTTTGTAATAGATCCGCGTTATTGCTTTATGGAGAATACTTACTATAGTTTCAGATATCTTGATTCATTCCTCTTCTATTTCTGCTCCTCCCAATGATTCATCCCCCTATTGGGACCCATTTTTTTCCCTCCTTTATGGTTGGATAAAAAGAGGTTCTCAATCCTTTAGGAGAACTAAAAGTAATCATCTTTCTTTGTATCTCTACCATTTATAATGCGTAATGCCCAAACCATTGTGACAGAGATACATAAAAAGAGCTAACTAATCTAGTGCAATTTGATCCTATTGATGAAACCCCCTTCTACATCTTAGTAGCGCTTCCAGATAGGTGTTCTACACCATCTATGCACTTGACTGGAGGGGAACAACATTGATTGCACTCGGCCGATTCAAGAAGGTTTGGAAGGACAAGATCCACCTATACCTATCGAAAGGGGTTTATGCTTGATCGAAGTTTCCCTGGGAAAGCAAAAAATTCCTCTCCTTATTAGTCAATCCCCTAACGGACCTCCATTGTGAGCCTATCAAACTCTCTACGTATGGGAGAGGTACGAACGCTCGACTGTTAAGGCCACCATCGCTTGACCAATGGGAGAGGTCCATTAAGGTGCATAAGCAGACTCGACTAATAGTTTCCATTGGCTCGACTGATAAGGAGAGGTACGTTAAGTGACTCGAACAATGGGAGAGGTACGTTAGTGACTCGACTGGTAAGGAGAGGTACGTTAATGACTTGAACAACGGGAGAGGAACGAGAAGAACTAAAAGGCCACCATCACTTGAATGTTAAGGAGAGGAACTTGAGTTGCTCAACCATTTTGGTGGGGCCGCCATCATGAGTAAGCGAACTCTCAACCAGCGCCCCACCAAATAATTAGGGGACCTTCTAGCAATTTGAAGGGAAGAAATATAAATAAGAAGAGTTATTAGGAATGAAAAGAGAAGGAACAAGGAAAGAAGAAGTGACTGATGAGTGAGTGGGAGCGCTACAAAGAGCACAAAGCTATAGTTTTGAATAAAAACCTCTAATATGATGAGAAAACCAAAGCACTTGGGAAAAACGATGGAGCAAGATCACATAGAGTAATAAGTTATTGCGGATAGGAGTTTCAGATCCATAATCTTTGTACAAAGCATTCAGGAGGAACATGAGCAATCAGAGTGGAAAAGAAATAGGGAGAAGAACAAATATTTCGTCCATTGCCGACCAATCCATAATAATACCTCTGTAACCACGACAGATGATAAGGGTAATAAAAAAAACTGGGGAATCCCTCTTTACGGTATTTCATAGATATCTCTATGAAATTTGAAAGATTTGAAATGATCAAATCATTCAACATTTGTGGGAACTCAAATTGGTTTATTGTTCCATGGAGTGCTCCATTAAGGAATGGATCATACATTTCAGTAAAAGAATCCCCCTTAGAATTTCAGAATTTCACTCTCTTTTCTATAACATTTTCAGCTGGAGATCCATGGCTTAGAGCTTTCACTCGATCTGAAAATTCATTCCCTAAAGAATCTCTTTTTCTTTTCATGGTATGATTCCCTCTATAATAAGGATCCTCAGATGAGCAAGAAGTACATAAAAAATCTCTATATTCACCGAGCGTTTCCCCAAGGACCAATACACTAGGTAAAAACGTAAAAGAGATTTCTTTTTTTCCATCACTTGAGTATGCGCCCAAAAAATATTGAGAGACTTCGGTCCTCACACGACCTAGGCAAGTAAATGGGCTATTTCCAATATATTGTATCAGTTGATAAACCATATTATGATCAAAGAACATAATGGGCCATGGTTGCTGGAAGAACTTTTCTTCTTTTACAAGTTCTTGAAGTTTTTGTGGATCTATAGCCACAAAGCTTTTATTTCTAGCCATAGCCACGGAGAAGTCATATCTAGCCATAGTCATAGAGCAGCCATTGTTGTCTTAATCATTTTTACCTTTAAGAAGAGGTAATGTGGCTCGAGAATAATCCAATTTATCTTACTTCGAAACAAAAAAAAATTGAATGAGAAGTTGTATGAGGTGCAAATGTCATGTACGGTTTTGTAGAGTGACAGTGAAGAAAACTTTTCTATCAACTTTTCCACTATCACCCCCAAAAAACCAAACACTGCCTTACGTATAGTTTCCAGAGTACGATTAACCTCTGGATTTGAAATCACTGCTTATATACTTGGTATTGACCATAATTTACAAGAACATTATGTAGTATTAGTAAGAGGAGGAAGGGTTAAAGATTTACCCGGTGTGAGATATCACATTATTTGAGGAACCCTAGATGCCACAACTCCCATCATATGAAATGGATTCAAGGTCCAATTATGAAAACCTTGAAAGAAGAGGATAAAATTGAAAATAGCTTCTACACCAAAACTAGGTGTGAAAAACCAATCGGACTGTCCCAATGGATAGATCAAAAATACAGAAACAAAGACATCAATTGGAGCAGAGAATGCAATTGCATTATAAGGTCACAATTGTACAGATCGAGCAAGTTCAAATTGATGTAACATGAAACCTAGTAGACCGAAAGCACCATGAAGAGCAACGAAGGTCCATAGACCTCCTAATTGACACCAACGAGTCAAATCTTCGTGTGCTTCGGGACCCCATAATAGCAGCAAAGAATGTGCTAAACTATTAGCAGGAGTAGAAACTACGGTAGTTAGGAAATTACAACCTTCCAGATAGGAACTGGCCAATCTATGAGTATACCATGAAGTCGTAAAGGTTGTACCCGTGAACCATCCACCTAAGGAAAAATAGGCAGAAGGAAAGAGCAATAGACAAGACCAACCCACAAAAACGAAACGGTCTCTGCGTAGCGAGTCATCCATAGTATCAAATAAAGTTTTTTCTTCTTTAGAAGACTCTCCAAGGGCTATAGTCATAGCGATCCTCCTATTTCACTATTTCGACCATTTCCAGGCACCCTATATGATCAAAAGGTATACGATGAATTGGGGACAATTTTTCATCCATCATCCTTTCAAAAACAAATAGGGTTCTGAAGGCTCGTTGTTGGAACAAATATTTGAAACTGGACCGAACCGATTCAATATATGTAAATACATGATCGCTCGATCCTGAGTTTTCAGAGTTCCTATCTGATCCTTGAATCACCTATTGAATAACATCGATGGAACAATTTAAGGGGAGGGAAGTGCGCTTTTTGCCTTCCATTGACCAAATTCTATTCACAATATATATTCCATTCAATATTTTTTATTCATTCTCATCTTCAACCATCTGCAATGCAACAAAATGAAAAGGAGTATTTCTATTCTCTCTCATCCATCTCTATGTATACTACATCATGGTCCGATACGATTAAGTCTACGGGCAAGAATGAGTCAATTTTCTCATAACTCATAAAGCTAATTGAAATGACTCCAAAGTTCTTCTCCTTGTATAGCAAGAAGTTATAGATTGAACCATTGTGATCCAAAAGTGAAACCGCTTTTTTCCCTTTTGTTTTCTCTTTTAATATCTTAATTTCGATCCGTTTCTCACCGGTGTAATTACCATATGGTACATTCATATGAAAATATTTAGTACATCATAACAGAATCACATATTTTATTTGTGTATCAATTTCGTCTAAACAGAGAAAACACGTTGTCCGTAATTTTGCTGGGAATGGACTTACTTCAGTATCTATATCTCCTTCTGTCCAGGGAACGGATAAGAGATCACAAAAATTGATCTGACGAAACATTCAATCAACAACCAAATAGGGAGTTCGATCAACTAAATAAGATCGATTAATTATGCTAAAATTAAGAAGTTATGGGCTCAATGCGATAATTGTGAGAACTTGCTATATATCGGATTCTTGAGAGAGAATCAAAGTGTTTGTAAAGAATGTGGATATTATCTGAAAATGAATAGTTCATATAGAATAGAACTTCCAATTGATCGTGACACTTGGTGTCCTATGGATGAAGACATGTGCAGTCTAGATGTTCTTCAATTTTATTATGAAAATGAACCTTTTCATTCTGATAATCTTAATTCTGAGGATGAACCTTATAAGGATCATATCACTTTCTATCAAATAGAGACAAGTTTAACTGATGCTACTCAAACAGGCATAGGTCAATTAAATGGTCTTACTATCGCACTCGGAGTTATGGATTTTCAGTTCATGGGAGGTAGTATGGGCTCTGTAGTAGGTGAGAAAAAAACCCGTATGATCATGTGAAAACCATTAGTTTGATGGATTGCTAGTCTTCTACCTCCCTTAGTTCACTGGATCAATCAAGGGACAGAGTCAATCACTATTCATATGGTGAGGGTGCATTAGTACACTCGACTGTCAAGGCCACCATCGATTTCTCGCTCGACTGTTAAGGAGAGGACCAGATGGTTGAGTGAGAAATCGATGGCGGCCTTATCAGTCGAGCCCCTACCAGTGATGGCGACCTTATCAGTTGAGCAACTCAAGTTCCTCTCCCTAACAGTCAAGCGTTCGTACCTCACCTTGCCGGTCCTCTCCTTAACAGTCGACCCTGCTGTAGCATCCTTATGGTTGAGCAACTAAAGTTCCTCTCCCTAACAGTCGAGCCGATGGTGGCCTTAACTGTCAAGCATGCTTACGCAACCTGCCAGTGATGGCGGCCTTATTAGTCGAGCAACTCAAGTTCCTCTCCCTAACAGTTGAGCCGATGGCGGCCTTAACAGTCGAGCATTCGTACCTCACCCTGCCAGTCCTCTCCTTAACAGTCGAGACTCTTGTAGCATCCTTATGCTTGAGCAACTCAAGTTCCTTAAAAACCTGTGGATATTGAGGTTCCACAGTCTGTGCTTCAAAATACCCTATTTCAAGCAGTTTTTAAGATCCCCTATGATATGCAGATGAAACAAGTTCTTGCTAATGGCAAGAAAGGGGCTTTAAATGTAGGATTTGTTCTAATTTTACCCGAGGGCTTTGAATTAGCCCCTCTGGATCGTATTTCCCCTGAGATTAGACAAAAGACCGGTAATCTTTATTTTCAGAACTATCGTCCCAATAAAAAAACATTATTATAATAGGTCCTATTCCCGGTCAAAAATATAGTGAACTTGTGTTCCCCATCCTTTCACGAGATCCTTCTACTGATAAAGAAGCTCACTTCCTAAAATATCCCATATATGTGGGTGGTAATAGAGGAAGAGGAAACATTTATCTCGACGGGAGTAAGAGAAAAAATATGGTCTATAATGCTTCAGCAACATGAAGAGTGAGCAAAATTTTACGTAAAGAAAAGGGTGGATATGAGATAACTATCTATAATACATCAGATAGTGGGCAAGTGGTTGACATTGTACCTCCAAGACCAGAGCTTCTTATTTCAGAAGGCGAATTGATCAAGGTCGATCAGCTGTTAATGAATAACCCTAATTTGGGTGGATTTGGTCAAGGAGATGCAGAGATAGTACTTCAAGATCCATTACGTGTTAAAGGTCTTTTATTATTCTTAGCATCTGTCATTCTAGCATAGATATTTTTGGTCCTTAAGAAGAAACAATTTCAAAAAGTTCAATTGGCCGAGATGAATCTTTAGGTCCATAAATTTTTGAACATGAAGTTTACTTATTGATTCAAAAATTAATACCCCTTCGGAGCCTTTTATCCTTCTTATCCCTTATATATTCTTGATAAAATGTTCATTTAGATATATCTAAATTGGAATAAAATTGAAATAGGGCCCCCACATGTCGAGTTTTCCATCATGTAGAGGTTTTTGTTTGAAACATCTGACTTCCAAATTGATTAAAGATTTATTTACAAACATATTTAAATCTATTAGACATTAGAGTTATATTATGTTATTTCAATGAAAACAATTCCAATTAAAATACTATTTATAAGTATTAGTTAAAATTTGAAATTACCAAAAGAATAGACTTAAATGTTTTTGGGTTTGATGTACGCGAATTTGAAAGCTTTGTCCATATTGTCATCCATGTTAACTAATATTATAAGACTTGTAACAACGGTTAATCCATGTTAATTAACATTATAAGATTTCTAGAAAAGGTTAATTATGGGTGTCTTTTTACAATGGGTTTTTCATTGCCTTTCCATGTCCACAAATTTTGTAGAAATTTACCATACGCAATGGTTCAAAAATATAAAGAATTTGTGTGGGGAAATTCAGAAAGACTTGAACTTCAAACATTTCCCACTATTTCTATATTTCTCACTTATACTGAGATATTGTAAAATCACAATGTTATGTTATATTATTTTTATTTCAAATTGAAAATTAAAACAATAATAATAATTATTAATTAAAAATTCATTAAATATTATTTTAAAATTACTTGTTAACTATTCTTTTTAAGCAAAAATCAACTGGCACAATATCCAAATAATATACTTGTCAATTTAGAAGACATATTGTGGAGAAGGGTCATTTCTTCAAATGACAAATTGATCATTGTGAGGAAATAACTACAACTTTGTTGTTTCAAAAAGAAATGATGATGCTTAATTTGAACATGCATGTTCTTTTTACTCCACACCACATGTCATAAACGTCTTGTGAATATCATTTATGGCTTCAAATAAGAGTTTCATATCCCTTGTGCCTTCAAATTATATCCTTAGCCATTCTTTTGTTTGGATTTATACATTCCATATAGTTGTGATGGCATTTTTATCTTTTAAATGTTTAGCTATTTTAAAAATACATTTACAATTCAACCTGCACCACATATTACAATTTTTCTTATTATCAAACATGTTAATTAGTATCCCATATATTTTAAGAAAGGAATGCAATTTTGGGTGCAGTTTAATCCTCGAGTAGATTTGTTTTTGCACAACCTATTGGAAAATTCGATAATAAAGATCATGGTTAAGAAAATATCTTCTTTGATACTTCACTTGAGCTCTAAGTTGAGCTTTCGACGACATTTCAGATTTCCACCATTGAAGTCCCAGAAGAAGAAAGACTTCAACGTTCTATAGAAGCCTTAGTTCTCTAAAATAATTGATCCAACGTTGTTTGAGTGTCCATAGTAAGAGTGTCAAGAATTTTTGGATCCAATATGTAGACCATTCCTTTCTCAGATTTATTTCTTCCTTCAACTTGCTTTCAATTTTCAGCTCTTCCATCGTAATTCTTTCTTTAGGCTCCAAATCAATTTTGTACTTACCCTGTATAACCTGAAGTGTATGAAATGGGTTTGATTTACTAAAGAAATAATAAAAATAAAGAGAAGGAAGGCCTTGTGTGACTATTATATGTTTTGGAGTTTTTGGTTGGATTTGGGTAAAATAAGTTTTCATCAAATCATGATTTTTTGTTGTTTAAAATGTGTTTTCACTGTATATATGGATTCAATTTCATGAAAAGAATTTGGGCATGCCAATTGTGGATAGGTCACAAATGAAACTTTTGATTCCAATAAATCCCAAATTTGACCACGAAATATGCCGAAAAAAACTCCAAAACATATAATAGTTAAATCACCACTTAAAAAAACAAAGCATATTGAAATATTATGAAAGAAAGGTTAGTATAAAGAATATAAATAAACATAATAAAGTGAGATAATGTAAACTTACCTCAATCACCATATTTTGTATTTCCTTTGGAGCTTGATTTCCTATGGTTATACATGACTCTAGTGGTGTGGAAATAATAGAGATGTCTCCTATTGCCAAATCTAGTACAAAATCTATAGGATTCATTGGAATATTTGGTGTAAATCCCCTACTACTAAAATATCCCATGCCATCTGTTGCTTGACCTAAGAAAAAAGGTCATTCTTCTAATAACACGAAGAGTCTATCGAACATATGAAAAGACTTACTACTCGTCTGATGTATTTTTGTAATTATGGTGGTGCCACTTTGCACATAATTCAAATTGCATGTCATCATTTTGTCTAGGTGGTTGTTAAGAAGCAAAAGTAACAAATATGCTCCTTACATGTCCATAAGAACCTTCAAATATTTCAGTTGCAAGCAACATCAAATATGCATTAGTGTACCCTAGCAATGTTATTAAGAACTTGTAGTAGCTTGAGTGATGTAGATGAATCAATCCCTGATGCGGGTTCATCTAACAATAGAATGGATGGATCCACAAGTATTTCATAGGGAAGAAAAGTCCTCTTCTTCTTGCCTCCAGAGACACCACGCAAAAAGTCTCCACCAACTATTTTATTTTGGTATCTCGCCAATATTAAACAGAAAAAATGTCAAGGTGCAATGTAAATATCATCTCTCAAAATCTCTACACATGTAGATTTTATTTTTGTCTATTCAAAGATAATGTTACATTTATATTTGTTTCTTTTACATTCAATTCTAATCCCATTTATCATGTTTAGCCTCTACACATATAAACAGAGTATACCTTTCCAAGCCAAGACTTTGAAGTGTTGCTTCTACTTTCAAAAGGTTTTTTGTTTGCTCATATGGCTCGGAAGCCTCAACTTGGTAGAAAAAACAAGTGTTTCATAAACTGTTAACTTATCATAAAGTATGTCCTCTTGTGTTAGAAATCCTATGCTACAAAAATAAAGTTTTTGATTAGGTTAATCATATATATAGTTGTAACTCTTCAACGAACTATTTTGTTTTAGCAGATTAGCCTATTTTTTTAAGAAGATTATATTAAAAGCATAGTGGTAAACCCAAAAAAAGGTCATCTTTATTTTGATTTCATATTTCAGAATACTTTGAAAACATGATGGAAAGGAACAAAGTCAATTGTTTGACTTCACTACAATCCATCATAATTCTGAAATATTACTAAACCTGCAATCGCGTTAAGTTCAACATCCAAACACTTAGTAAATTTATACTCTTGTTGAACTATGACAAACCTTCGACTACTCGAATTTATGGATTTCTAAATGTATTTGTCATATTAATGAATCTTACGAGGACATTGAGTCTAAATCTCATTTTGAAAACCCATTTGTAATGAATGGAAAAGAAACACTTTATTCATGAAACTATTGAATTACTACAAAGATCATATATGTCCAAGATAATTTTATTAATATAATAAATAATCACAAAGTTAAGTTCACGGTACACAATGGTATAGTTTGAAAGTTCAAAAGCAATTCCTAAATAGATAATAAAACCATACAAATAACTTGTGCTTAATTCTAAATTATCTATGTTGATTCAAACTACAATCTAAGCTTTTCTAAAAAGTTCCAATATATGAATAACATTTAAATTCTTATTGACCTTCTCTTCAAGGCATTTGTGTAAGCGGCCTCATTGTATGTCAAAGAACTTGTAAATTTTCCTTGAACTCTTCCTCCAATAATTTTGAACAAAGTTGTTTTCCCACTGCCTGACAGCCCCATCAAAGCCATAATTTGTTTTGATGTTTCATAATTGGTTATTCAACTCAAGATCTTCTTCCAATTCACATCGATTTTTACCACCCTTGTAATCTTAGTTATGGGATTCCATTGGAAACTCTGTGTAGCTAAATACTGCACAGTGTATTCCAAGTCTGTAGATTGCAAAACAACTTCATGGTTAGGCCAATCAGGAAGTTCTCTACATCACATGTCATATATACTAATGGTTTGAAAAAGGATTATATGTCCTAGATAGATCTAAAACTTTCAAGACAAGACTCAAAGAGCTATATACTACCTTAATAGAGATTGGAAGTAGGGAATTCATAGCTAATTCCCCTTCTTCATTGCTTATTAATGAAGTGTGTGTGTCTTCTACAATGCTCATGCATGAAGTGTCTTTCTTTGAATATAAACAGGTAAGATATTTAATTTTTTGAAAGGGATGTTACCAAAATTACACATAGAAGTGTATGGAGAATGTATCATCATAAAGAGACACTTGGAAAAAAAAACTAACAAAATGAAAAAGGACTTTACCGTGTCATAAGTGGGCCACATTTTGGGTATTCACAGGGGTGATATCTGGTACAAGCATCCTTGATACTAGATTCAAACAAAGATGTTGTTTCAATAACTTGGGCGATCGAAATATAATCGAATAGGAAGTGCCCACGTGGTCATAACCTGTCACTAACAATAAAGTAAGTCTCATCAATAACTCTTTAAGTGATAGAACCATACAATTCAGAACTATTATAGGAAAACCTAAAATAGAAGTGCAATCATACTATGGTGATGATGTCAATAAAAAATATCAACTCTTCTTAAAAATAAGTTATTTTCTAAATTCTTGACTCTATTGAAAAGCAAGTGATTTTGCAGATTCTTGACTTTGAAACCCTTCAACTACTTCTCTCGTTATCAAAAAAATTCCCTCCTGGAATGTATATGTGAGTTTATTTTTGTTTGCTGCTCCTGATTTTGAAATAGGAAATTTAGAGCCTTTCGTATATAGTTTAACCTCCAATGAATAGGTTCCATCCTAAGCCATCAATAATACAATATAATTTCCTCATCTAGAATCTCACTTTTGGGCTCAAAGAAAACATGTTTTCTCGCTAAACCTTAATTTGTTCAAACAAAAATTCATCGGGTTGCTACATATTTATATTCAAAACAACCCTCATAAATATTTTGTGACCTAGAAATAAGCCAAAACCTATGTTTTGCTGAAATATTATCATTCATTTGAACTTAAGTTTCCAAGGTCAGATCTAAGTTTAAGATGCCCATGTTCCTCTAGATTTTTCGTGATCATTAAGTATAATGTGTGATGATTTTCACAGTGGGTTATCAGGAAACTACAAGATATGACATGAAACTATCTCGAAATGCTTTTTATTTATGTGCAACACAACCTTGATAAACATGCCGAGCCCTGAGAATAAAGCAAGTGCTACATTATACTAAAAATTTGTCATTCCTTTAAACTGAAAGATTATAAGATCAAAACTGAGTTTAAAAAGTCTGTGATCCACTCTCTTAGCCATAAAATCCATTTTCATGCAACCCATCTATTGCACCAAGACAAGGGAAGTGCTTTTACAGCCTCAAGTGGAAGACATGTCAAGTGGAGGACATGTCAACTCTTTCACATATTTTTTTTTTTTTTTAAGTCTCAATTAAGAATAAATAAATTCGTTATTGAGATATTATAGATCCTTTTTAATGTTTAATAGGTATAGGTTAAGATAGGTTTATACTAAACTTTGTGAAATAGATAAATACGTTAGTGTTCAAATTTGCCATTGGAAATCAAACTGAAAGTATCACAATGATGCATTGAATTGTAAATGCGTAATACCTATAGATATTCAAAGCATTAATTAGGAAGTACAACCAAAACTTTGATAAGGAGATCCTAAAAATACTAATGAACTTGATTGAATTCGAAGTTAGAAAAAGTTTCATTGCAGAGGCATAAGAACCAAAAATAATGAAAATCACTAAATAAATGTGTTAGATGTTAGTGAGGAAAACAAAGTCTTTGAATAAATTAAATAAAGTGAGCAATGAGACCTATAGATGTTATAAGGTCCCAAGTAGGAAGCAGAGCCAAAACTATGAAGAGGATAAAGTAGCTCGAAACTATCAACATGATGAAAGATTCATGTATAAGTCTAAACAACTAATTTTGAACTTCTCAAGAAAAGTGGTTGATCCACTAAAAATAATCAGTACTTAGAAAATCCTAATGAACTCAAATACAATCTACAAAAAGTTCATGAAATTAGTGTTCAGATAGACACCAATCCATCCTATTGGAGCGTGTGGATCACTAATTGCTACAAACTTTGAGTTAAAAGAGGAATTGATGCTCCATACAAAAATCATTCTTAAAATATTTGACCTCAAATAGAATGAGCAATCATAAAGAGTCACTTAAGTAAGAATTGCACACCATCTCTCTAAATCTAAACTCGATGGATGTAGATGATGACAATGGATGTGATAGATAATGGGAAAATTATGAAGTTACTAGTTGAAGTTGATGACAATGTAAAACAATGATCCAGAAAAAACTAGAAACTGGCCAAATATAAAGCCTACTGTACTAATTTGAAGGAGGTAAACAATTGATGATTCTCTAAAAATATTTTCATAACGGGCCTAAAATACAATACCTAAGATTCAAAACAAAAGTATCGAGAATAAACATAATGATAAACCACCATGTTTAATATGAATCCTTACACATAATATTGTGATAGATACCATTATAAAAGTGAGATATCATTTTTCTTAATTATCCATCCTAGAACACAAATAAAAAAGTATAAAAGAAATGCCATGGAAATGAAATTGCATGCTCACCTCAAATAAGACAAGTTAGGAAAGCTTCATTGAAAAAACTCACCATCCCACTTCAAAATATGGAGCATGAAAAATATTAAAAGAAGGCTCCCAAAAGTAACGTGAAGATTGATCACCGTGAAAAATGTTTTCAAGGTAGGAAATCCGTAGTTAGTGATAGAATGCTACCCATATTTAATATTAGAACACTGCCTAAGTTTTTATCTAACTCACGAAATACTCCAAGCCATGGAGCATGAAGAAAAAAAGGCTTCTAAAAATAACGTGAACATATATTACCGTGACCAAGGTTTTGAATGCAGGAAATCCATCTTTAGTGATAGAGCACTACACATATTTAGTGATAGGATACTACCACATGGAAATTAGGTTGTTGGGGGTGGCTTTCATCCTTGTCCGTGCTCTTAGGTGCTAAGGTTCAAATCACATGAAAATTATAGGCACCCTTTAAAACGTCATAAAAGGATTGTTATTACTCACCACCACAATGCACGTCTAATTTCCCACTATGTGGTGGTCATTTAAACACCAACAACCAAGTTTTTCGAAGAGTCACCTTTATGAAGCACCTCATAACTTCACCACCCTCAAAATTATACAAATAATTCACGAAGCTCTAATGCATGAAAGCTAATACATCAGCCAAACTCAACATAGAATATAATTTCACAATTAAACCATGTAACCTCGAATAGAAATCACTTGATCAACATTCCAAAGAAATTAAGTACAATTCACAAGTCTAGAGGTCAAATTTTCAACCAAAATGAGTTTTGAATGCGAAGAAATTCTTACCCCAATGTTGATGGCGAAATCACTACATTTCAGATTTCGGGTTTTAAGAACTTCATTTTCAATGCCATAATTTTTTTTATATGTGATATAATATAAGTGGATACTTATTATATATCGCATAAAAATACGTGTGATACTTAGAAGGTTTTAGAGTCGAGTACAAGTTGACGAGTCCATCCTCATGGAGTAGATCTAGATGGTTTAAGGGAGTAATTATAACAAGTGTAGAACTTTAATTCACCCATATTAAAGTGGAACCGAGCTAGGGAGAGTAGAAAAAAAGATTGGCTCAAAGAAATTTTAAGGATTACATTAAGCATTGGGAATGTAATGGACTACATTTGGCTAGGAATTTCTCTTTTAAATATAGAAACAAGGAAACTATAAATAATGTTTAGGAAGTAACCATAAAGTAGGATATTGGAAGGAGAATCCAAATGATTAATTTTTCATTAGACAACCGAAAGTAGACCACCACCATTTATGATGGAAGTGGAAAGTAAACTTCTAGCCAAAAATATTTCTATTTTATTAGACCTAGTATTTATGTTAAGTCACATTTGAGTTATGTTAGAAAATTGTAAGCTATGGAAACGTTAACAAAAAAATATTGGTTGGTATAACTAGCCATAAGGGAAAGAAGGAAATTTATTGAGTTCATACTAAAATACTCCATAGTTATGGGTAATCTTCAGACTAAAGCCACTTATGTTTTTCTTTTGCAATCTTATCATATTATTATTGGGATGGACTAGCTTGAATACATAAAGACATCATAAATTTTTTAGAGATAACTTTCACCCATGAAGATGATGAAAGAAGGAATCAAGTAGTCAAATTTATTCCAATACTACTGACTATTAGACATATAATGGAAGTGTTATTAAATAATTGTGTAAGTAAAGTGTGTCAAATATATGCAATACAACTTCTTGATTTGTTGACTGAAAACTAGAAAACAACTTTGGACGACTATGGAGTTCTCGAAAAATATTAGGATATCTCTCTGGAAGAAATTATGGAACTACCTCCAAAGAGACACATAGATTTTACCATAGATTTAATGCCTCAAGTACTACCATGTTGTAAACTACCTTACAGAATGAGTGCCCTAGAGTTAAGAAAGCTAAAAATACAACTTCAAGAAATGTTGGAAAAGAGATATATTTTACCTGTTGTGTCACCGTGGGGAGCACTAGTTTTCTTTGTTAAGAAGAAATATGGTATATACAAACTTTGTATTGAGTATTACCAACTTGACAAGATGACAGATAAAAATAACTACCCCTTGTTTAGAATAGATTACTTATTTGATGAGGTGAAAGGTGCAAATTTGTTTTCCAAAATTGACATTAGATCAAGATACGATCACATCAAAGTTAAGGATGAATATTTCCATAAGACAACTTTTAGAACAAGGTATGAACACTACAATTTTGTTTTGTTACCATTTGGACTTACTAATGCTCATTCCACTTTCATGTGCATAACGAACAACATATTTTGTAAGTACATAGAAAGAATTATTATAATCTTGTTAGGTATTACAGACAGTTAGGGAGTGTTAGTTATATGTTATGTTTCCAAAGTGCACCTTTTATCATGTAACACACCCCATACTAGCCCTAGCTCCTTGTAAGGGTAGGAGTAGATGGTTACTAAAATGACCAGACCTTCAAATTTAGAGTTATGGAGATGGGGTTTAAAAATTTCAACCTTATTAGAACTCTTCAAAATTTAAAAAGAGAAATACAATTGCGTTCGTCTCGTTGAGACCTTTCCAACAATATAGATAAAATCTTGATCTGACATCCAAATCAAAAGATAAGAGTCTTCAAAGATTTGGCCTAATAATTTTATCCAAGTCAATGTAGCCAGCCATGTGGCCTCCACGTGGGCATCCAAGTCGTAGTCCAAACATCAGTTTTGAACTTGTTCATGGTAATAATATAATAGATACAAGCACCCAAAAGTTATGTCCCCTCGTGCGCGTGCACGCACACAAAAATATATATAACTATATTGGAGTCCTCCACTTATATATATATATATATCTATCTCTATATATATATATATATATATATATATATATATATATATATATATATATATATATATATATATATATATATTCATTCCTGAGGTTGTTAGCAGATGATGCAATGTCGGTTTTCTTTACAGATAAGTTTGATTTTGAAGGAGGAAGTATGCAAGATATTGAGGAAGAGATAAACGTAGCATGTGTTTCCATTAGAAGAAGCTATATTGTTGCACTGATGATGATGATGACTTGTACAACTTCGACAATTCTTTGTTCTGCCTATGTCATAAAACCCTGCAAAAAAACATTTTCCAAAGCTTAAAACCCTAAACCATCAAAACTATCCCAAAATTCGTTATTTATGGCATTGGTGATGAGAGTTCTAGTCCAGCTATGCACAATCTCATGTACCACAACTTGCCCACCACTCAAATTGCATGCAACGATAGTGGGGGATTAAGGATACCAACATGTGATTATCCATTCCTCTAGATGGGAGACTCACGAACAACACAAGGACATTGAATTTCTCCCATTCATATTCACTAAAGAGATTTCTGCCCCTTCTTAATTATCTCCTATGTGTTTATGAATTCTTGTTTTGCAACATCCAAAATTGAACAAGGTATATAATATATTACCTTTCGAGTTCGTGAATTTGCGTTCTACGGCTTCTAGAACATGACAAGGTCCAGAATATATCTGAGTCCTAAGACCAAACTCCTTGTAAACAATATTACCCACTACAAATGCAAACATAAATGAAGATTTTTTCTAACAGTGGGCATGACTAGTGCTACAACCTGACCATTAATGTTTTTTTCTGGTCATGGAGACCTTGCATGCATGACCAGATTAGGAGACATGTAAAAAAACACATGTACAGATTTCAGAGTTCGATCTTGCAACGAAGCAACCAACTGTGACAAGAACAGAGGTTAAGGCATTGCTCAGATGTGTAGTGACATGTGTTGAGCACTACATGCCATTTTTTCATTGGAAATAGGAGGACAAAAATAATCACTTCTTATTGGCTAGATCTTCCAAGTCAAACCCCGTAGAGGAATGCCTACCAACGTAATAAACATAATTTGATATCAAGTTTACACAAAAATGAAGTAGTTAAAAGTTTAAAAAGAACTATATATACTTTATATAAAGAAATTGATAAAAAAAAATTGAAAGCTAAAACATTTTAAACAGTCTATCTATTTTATGGAGAAGTAAATTTTGTTGCATTTTATACATTTAAAAATGCAATATAAACAATGAAAATTATGAGTGGTCTCTCTCTATATATAAAGCAAATCAAATTTGTAGAGGTGCAAACATTTTATTCAAAATTTTCATTCTCAAAGAAGTTTTCACCTCAAGAGATTCGCTCTCGCCCTTTCTAGATTTTGTGGTTAAAATAGATATATACTGGTCACCAATACAATATTAAAAGATTATTTAATTAGTTTTAATTTCAAAAACTCAATTTGCATATAAAATTATGTATGTTTCCTTGCATAGAGAAAATACTTTCTTTAAAGTATCATACTAATCTTTAATATGGAGAAGGTGCAAAGATGTTTTTCAAATTTGACTCAACACAACTGATGGTCACCATTTATGAGTAGGATCATCGCTCGCCAAGGAAAATTATGACTCCTCACAAGTGGCATGAAGCATTCATACAAGAAAAGCATGTTGAGTGAATCCATGAACCCATTTTCCGTGTTGGCTATTGAAATATCAAGCAATGATGTTGAGCATTGCCACCTATGACTAACCCTAAAATTTTCAACTTGACACTAAATGCTCAATGATCCTAACTTCTTTTGATCTTTTTAGAGTGTTTAGCAAAGACAAAAACATCATGAAATATGACAACTTAAGTAAAATCATTAATTGATATATTATTTTCCATAGCTCTAAATAATTTAGACATGGACAAATTACATTCTCGCCCTAAATGCTCATGATGAACTTATTTTAAATTTATAATATATTTAATAATTTTTTTTAATAGTATTATAGTTAATAATAATGGAATACTATATATTATTAAAAAAGTAATAGCTTTTACCAGTTACATTTTATTTTCAATTGGGTTAACGAATACAAACATTTTAATATTATTTTTTATTTTAAATATATCACATCACTTTTTTAAAATATTAAAAATCGGTAATAATGATAAATGTTAATGAATTTTAAAAAAATTGTTATTATAATAAATGTTAATTAAATTGATTTAAAATAAATAATGATTTTAGTTGTTTAAGTTTTAAAAATGTTGATTTTAATAGTTTTTTAAAATTCATTTCATATTTTTTAACTGTCAATATAATATTAAGAGAAAATATCTAACATATATCCACTATAACATTTTATTAATGTTTTGTACTAGCAATATTATTTCTCAACCTTGATTTCTTTTAATATTTTAGCCTTTTTATTCTCATTAATAAGTCAACGGCACAAGCCTGTGAACTTAAATTTAACTTTATTCCATTTCAATCTTCAATTTAGTTAAATTTTTTCAATTTAGTTAAACATTTCTTACCGCTGAGAACATTTTTTTTACATCGTCTTTAACATGTTTTTTTTTTTTTCCGAAGGTGGTAAAACCTATCAACTCAGGTGTCAAACCAACAGTGAGGACAGCCATCTCTGGCTGCTATCCGCGAATGCTGGGTTTGACTCATCACTGTTAAATAGGAAAACCACGCCACCTGGCATAACCCTGCTGGTGGTCCGTAATCGGGAGCAGGCTCTCACTCCTGCTAGATGCCTCTGGGTCTTGGGCCGTTAACCTGTTTCCTTACGTCCGAGGAAGACGAGCTCTTAGCCAAGCAGAAGCAGTTTTATTTTATGTTTACCCAATAGCGATTGTGTTTCAAATGATTATATAAATAGTGTTATTTTTTATTTATTATCATAATATTATTTCATATTTTAGTGGATTTTATTTTTTATATAGCATTTTTTTAATATTTTAGGACTTCATTACAATGTTTTTCTTCGAGTTTATAATATTGAAGTACAAATTAGTTCTTAATTGCAATATATATATTTATTTATTTTGCATTAGAGCGGCATTTGCACTCAAGGATGATTTTGAAGTGTTTATATGTAATTGATGCCCATGCTAACCATTACATTTTGAAGACAACGATTCAAGAATATAGATCTCAATGCACACTTTGGAAAATGTGACATTTAAGAGTATTTTGCTAATAATGGTCAAAAAGGCTGAGTTACATATGGCATTAAATAATTTCACTAGATTCTTTTAATGTTTAAAAGGATTAAAAATGTGAACTTTTTGATGTTCCCCATATTCTAGCATGCATAGAGTGAGTAAGATAGTATGCATTGACATTTACAATAATGAGAAATAATTGGTCTTTAAATATAAATACACGTGCAAGTCTAATCTTTATAATATCGGCTGACGGCCTGTATAAACATTTGCCAGGGTGTATCGTGGGCATGCGCCTTCTCAACATGAAGGATAATGGGGTTCTATGTACTACATTAATTTTTAAGAGAAAGACGTATCCTATGATTAATGGCTGCTTTGGATTCATTGAACAATATTCACTTTTGAGGCTCCAAACCAATTTGCACAGTTTCTGGAAAGCCATGGTCTCATAACACTGCGATGACACTGCAACACAAAGTTGATTGACACTGCGATTAACCTGCAACACAAAGTTGATTGACGTGTTAGCAAGACGTGAAGAGGCTACCCGAGTTCACATGCTCCTCTGAAACAGGCACATGGTTGGCGCCCGAACACGAATCTTGCCATTACAATGAATCCTATTCAGCATTGCAATCATTTAGATTTGATGGCAAAGTTTGGACATGTGATAAGTTCATGCATTATCCCCTGCCAAAACCCAAATGTACGACCGGCTGTGATCCTTCCAATGTGTCTCTGTATTCATCATACGATATATATGAATTAGTATGATTATCCATTCTCATGTCTTATGTGTGTCGGTTCTTACCAGTAAAAAGTGTGCGGAGATGGTTTCCAGGAGATCAATATACGGGAAGGAGGAGCCCAAATTCAAGAAAAAGGTGGAAAGCATAATCAAATGCAACAACATGACAACATTCAAGAGTACAGTGTGGGGAGAAGAATCGACTACTACGGGTATTTTGCTGCTCGCTTGCATTGTTTTCTCTGTATAAGCAATCCAGGCTGTTCATTTATCTCAATCAGCACATCCCCATCATAATCAAAACCATTTCAAATATTGTTTGTCTGCTACTCGATCGATGTTTCTGTTAATATAATGTTTATTAGATTCATTAAGCTGTGTATGTTTTGGATTCTTCAGCCATGTTTTTGATGTACACTGTTGCATGCACGCAGAGGCTTCTGCTGCAGCAGCTAGTAATTTGAGATTTCGGATCTTTTCTTAAAGAAACAGTTAATATAAATTTTATTTAAGACAAACAAATGCTTGTTTTGTGATGTGCTCCTTGCATTTGTCTAGACATTAAAGTCGGGATCTCTTTTCATAATCTTCGATATGGTTTTGTGAAGGAACTCCTCCCTTTCTCACTGTCCTAATATCTTTTAGTCGCTCGTAGGAATCGTTAATGTAACGATGTGGATATTTCTAATTTCTGAAATGTTATTACAGCTTTTCAGATACATAGATTTTCCCATGTGTATCTGTTTCATGCACTGTCCCTTCAACTCGAGTGTCTTATGATAGTCATGTCTAACGAAAGAGATAACTCTGGTGGTTTGTCCTCCGCAGCGCAGTAGTTTTATATCAACGTCAACTCCTGTGGCTATTTGTCCCTATAAAATCATTTCACTGTTGCTCCTGTGGTAGGATTCTGGTAAATGTGAATGCAATAACCGGCAGCCTGCCCTGGAAATGGCAGAAGGATTTAAGCTCAGGCTAAGCCTGAAATTTAAGACCTTGGCTTGAAAATGCATATTACAATCTCAAATCGTCCGATGCACTCAACCGCATAAACATTTTTATAGTTGACATCCAAGTTTTCACTGTAGTAATAAGAAAAGCCATTACTTTCCATATGTAATGAGAAAAAAACAAGTCTTATTGGCCTCTTGAATTTTGGTACTTGGAATCTATTTACAGTAGTATTTCCCTGTGAACGCTTGAACCTTACTCCCCATAGTGTAGCCTTTCCCTTTGAAGGCTTGAACGCGTCAACCATACTCCCCATAATGTAACCTTTGTAACCTTTCCCTTTGAAGGTTTGAACCATATTCCCCATAGTGAAAAAAGATACCAGCAACATAAAAATAAGTTTCTAAATTTTTTGGTGTGTGGAATTAATAATGAAGTGATATTACAGATTTAGATAATATTGTTTTTCAAATAGGAAGAAAATTATTCAAAACTTGTAATAATTCAAAACTTGATTTATTATTATAAGTCTAGATTTATATTTACTCTGGATCTATCAAGCATCTAAAGGATCAAATATCTGGAGGTGAAAACCCTTTTTTTGAGTGAAAAATTTGAGGAAATGTTTGCACCACTAGATATTTGATCCCTCTCTGTCCTTGATAGATTACGAGATAATATTGATCTACACTCGTTATATAATACTCTAAAATATTTATATTTGTATCTATATGTCTCTTTATTATCGGTTCTCTCTATCTCACCCCACAAACATACACACTCACTCTCAATATCTAGCGATCTTTCTCTTCCTCCCTCTTCCTCTCTCTCCCTCTCTCTTCTCCTTCTCTCACACTCTCTTCCCCTTCGCTCCCTCTTTCATTCTCTCCTTCTCTCTCTCTTACCTCCCACTGTCCCCTCTCTCACAATCTCTCCATATCTTCTTTATCATTCCCTCTCTCTCTCCACCTTTCTCCCTCTATGTCTTTCTTCTTCCCTCCGTCCCTCCCCCTCTCTCTATTGAGTGCTCTCTCTCTTCCTTCCTCTCTCTCTTCTTTCGTCTCTTATGAGTCTTATCTCTCTTCCTTCCTCTCTCTCCCTTTCTCTCCCACCTCACTCTATCTCTCCCATTCTCTCTTCCCTCACTATCTCCCTCCTCCTTCTCTCTCTCCCTTCAATCTCTATGTCTTTCCCTCTCTCTCTCTTCCCCTTCTCTCCTTACCTCTCTCCTCCCCTCTTCTCTCTCTTGTTAAAGAATGACAGTAATTAATGTTAACAATGTAATTATCTAAGTAAATTTAGTTTTACTGTTCAAAAAGATGTGTAAATATAGGGAGTTATGTAATGAATTCCTTGTATTAAAAGGGTGATTGCCTGAGAGGCTTGATGTAAATTAGAGATTCATTTGTTTTTTACCTCGAGCAATAAGAATTCCAAACCCTTTTCTCGTTGAGAGGGTTTTCAGAGTTTTACCATGTAAAATTTGTGTTTCCTGTTGTGTGATTTAGTTTCCTATTCTTTGTGCATTTCTTTCTCAATTAAATGTTCATGAGCTCCAAATATAGGTTTCCTTGACACACTTAAATTTTTTGTTTTTCCTTAACACACTATGATTTAGTTTCCTATTCTTTGTGCATTTATTTCTCAATTAAATATTAATGGGCTCCAAATACCAACACCTTTTACCCCCTCTCCTCTCTCCCTCACTCCATCTCTCCCTTGCCACACCCTCTCTCTCTATCCTCCTCTCTCTATGTATTTATTCTCTCCCTCCCTCTCTCAAGCTCTATCACTTTCTCCCTCACTCTCTCGAGCTCTATAGCTAATCGCATTGTATTGTGTTTAAGAAAGTATATAAATTTTAAAAACTCAATTGGTTGTAAAATATTAAAACTATATTTTTGATCAATCATGTGAAAAAGAATACAGTAATGAAAAACATAGAATCATGCATAATCTTTCCTCTATTATTGTTAGTCACTTTGTTTTCTCTCATCTCATTGATCCTTAGTTAATATTTATTTTGTTGGTTCTTAATAATATTATTTATATTATATAAATTTCATTTCATTATCATTTTTTTATTTTATTAAAACCTTGATTTAATTTCTATGGGAATATTTTTAATAGTAGTGAGGATATATGTTTAGATTTATCTCAAAGTAATTATAACATTTTTGCTTTTATATTTAATATATATATATATATATATATATATATATATATATATATATATTCTGATTGTGAAATAAGTTATGGTTTGTGGGCATGTGGTATTAATAAGCCATTGTATTGTAACAATGTTTATTTTCAAGTTAGTAATATACATGGTAAATGGGTGTGAATATCATGGTCAAAAATCTAGTCCTATTGTAAAAAATCCTATTTATCCGTTAGTATTACCCGTGGTAAAGTGGGAGTGAATATCAATGGTTAACAATATTGTCTTGATAAGTTATGGTTTTTGGGCATGTGGTATTGATAAGCCATGGTATTGTAACAAAGTTTATTTTCAAGTTAATAATATACATGGTAAATGGGTGTGAATATCATGGTTAAAAATCTTGTCCTATTGTTATAAAATATTTTTAGTGTAAAATAAGTTATGTTTTTTCGGCATGTGATATTGATAACTCATGATAATGGCTCATTGTATTGTAAAAAATCCTATTTACCTATTAATATTACCCGTGGTAAAGTGGGAGTGAATATCAATGGTTAACAATCTTGTCATGATAATGGCTCATTGTATTGTAAAAAATCCTATTTACCTATTAATATTACCCGTGGTAAAGTGGGAGTGAATATCAATGGTTAACAATCTTGTCTTGATAATCCATCATTTGGCAAATGGTATTGTAACAACAAAATCAAAATATGACAAATTGAATTTATTATTTTTATTAAATGTTTACACTCATTACGATATTGATACTGAGTTTATATTATTTTTAACTTTTTGTTTTACATACTTACATTACGCCTACACATCTACCCTATACTGATATTGAGTTTATATTATTTTTAACTTTTTGTTTTACATACGCCTACACATCTACCCTATACTATTGTTTACATACTTACATTACACCTACACATCTACCCTATACTGGATTGTAGATCACCTATACATCTACCCTATACTATTTTTTACATACTTACATTACACTTACACATCTACCATATACTATTGTTTACACACTTACATTACATGTACACATCTACTTTATTTTAAAGCTTCTCAAAGCAATAATCATATCAATTAAATAAGAGTGATTAGGTATCTACATCTCAAATAAATTAATTTATTAGATAAAGATTTGGAATTTTAAGTTCCACTGAACATTTTTTTCGGAGGCTTTTAGATGTATTTTACCATTAATAAAAATCTAAATAGGGATGGACGAAAACAATGTAAAAATTTAACATAAATATGTAGTTCAATTGACTGATTCGGGATAAAACAGTTCTCTTTTTAACTAAGCAATGACCTATTTAACGAAAATTATTCTCCTTTTAACTAAGAAATGACATATTCAAAGAAAATGCATGAAAAGCAAGTAAACACCGTATTTTTTCTCTTTTTAACAAAGCAATGACCTATTTAACGAAAATGCCTGATTTTTTTTCTAACATGACAGGCCGAACAAATTTCAAATTCCAGCCTTGGTTAGATAAATAGAGATGTTGGGTTAGATAAATGGAGTTATTATGATTTGAAATACATTATTGCGAAGTATCAATACCCTACAGGCTTGTACAGAATTACAAACATGTTCTAACAACATAATTAACTAAATGTAGTAGACGGTCGACATCGCGGCGTATGACAGCGTTAACAAGAGGCCTAGTCAAATCCTAACAGCATTAAATAGAAATGAAGTTAAAGTTGTTCAATGTGATTGCTTATTATATCTTTAACTTGTTATTAAGTTTGTTTAGCTATTAGTTTTGATAGTGTATTGCATTTTTGCAATAATGAGTTAGATGGTATCAAACAAGGGTTTGATTTGAATCCAAAAATTAGTTTTATATATTTTTTATATAATTATTTTTTGATTTATTTTTTATGTGGTGTTTCAATGTGGCATCTAAAATTTATGAAGCTTAATTGGTTTTTGAATCTAGGTAAGTATGTGTTTCATTTTTCTTAAATTCCTTATAGTACCAGAGTTATAGCTCTATGCATCAAGTTGGAGATAGCTTCAAAAAGGGGGCTGGCTTGAATTTTTTTTTCCAACCACACAATTAGGGTGCAGTTGCTATTATTTATTATTTTTGCAGGGGCCACCATTTCTATTGTAATAGTCGACAAAGAATTGTTAATAAAGGGGCAACTGTCAAATTTAAAAAAACACAACCTTGAGACGATTGTTGTAAGCTATCTTGTTGAGTTCATAGGGAAAAATCCCAATGCTAGTATTCCTATAACAACCCACATTGTTTCAGGAGACCCAAAAAAATACTATAGCATAATCCTGCCATCAATAGTGAGCCATAAATTCCATGTTGTCATCAAGGGACTAAGTAGTTTCCTTATAAAGAAAAAAAAAAAAAAAAACAAACAAATAATGATATACCAGTATAAATCCCATTTGAAGTCTGATAGGGATAAACACTATTCATGTGAATGTTTCGTTATGGTTCTAAGAGCCACCATTATAAGTATGATCCTCTCAGGCAAGTTTTGAATACTTTCTTAAGGGTTTAATTGAGTTGAAATTGGGGAGATGCCCCCCTATCCATAATACTACGGAATTGTATATAATTGTTCTATAACCTAGTTACATCTTTCACCAACAATGAGAATAAAAAGGTTCCTATACTGAAAGGTATAAATTATGCAGTATGAGAAATTAAAAATAAATTTTTTTTTGAAGATTTTGGATTGTTGGGAAGGAGTAGTCACAAAATATGAAGAACCCTAATGTGTAAACTTAACAACAATGTCAATTTCTCAAAGAAATGATAAAGTTGAGAGAAAAAGAAAGGATTTGAGAGCACTATCGAATCTACACAATGGAGTTGAATACTCCATATTCCATGGGAATGCAATAGAAAGTAGTGCTCATCAAGATTTGGAATTTTTGAAAATATCATACCAAGGCACCAATAAGGTCAAGAATGCAAATCTTAAGATACCGAGGAAGAAGTTTGGAACTTTGCAAATGAGAGGTACTAAAACAATAAATAAATTTATGACTAAGGTGATGGAGGCAAAAAATCAACTTAGAACTCATGGAGAGGATGTCATTCATCAATAGTGGTTCTGAAAATTCTCAAAAGTCACTCAACTTCATTTGAAATGTTTTTGGAAGCCATAAAACAAAGTAAATATCTAACCAAAATATCAATTAAAGAATTGATAGGATCAATGTTAAATCATGACTCAAGAATTAAAGGTAGAAATGACTCATTAGAAAATTCCTTTCAAGCTCAAGCCACAATAAGTAGAGGAAGAGATAGAGCTAATAGAAGCAAAGTAAGAAGAGGAAAAAAATATTTTAGCAATAGGGAATCAAGTGAACCTGAGAAAGCATAGGATCAACCTCATATTTGAACATTCTATAAAACTTGATGAAGGTACAACATTTTTTATTCTTTTTGAACACCACAAAAAAATAGAATTGAATATATTTGGTTACTAGAAAATGGTTGCGGTAATCATATGACATGTAGCAATGATGTTTATTCATGTTTTGAAGAAATAACTAAATCTTAGATTAATTCGGGTGGTCATAATATTGTTAATTCCTTAGGAAAAGGTATTTTCATAGTTATAAACAAGCATAATGGAAAGAAAGACATCCATGATGTATATTATGTCAAAAGTCTGAAATACAATCTATTAGGTGTAGGGCAAATGAGTGAAAATGGTTTTGAATTCAAGTTTAAAGTTCATACCCATACAAGTGTTGACAAGGCACCCAATGAAAGGTCATAGAAAGGATCCAAATGACCAAAAACAGGATGTTTCCACTAGTCATGAGAAATGTAAATCAATCATTTTCATATGTTTAGTTTATAACAAGTTGTGATGAATGGTTATAGCATCTTGGATATGGCCATTTAGCTTTTAATACTTTTGATATTTTGAAAAATAAGTCTATGGTTCTAGGTCTAGCTATCATAGATTTCCATCATAATCCATGTGAAATCTGCGATTTCAACAAAATGACATGGGTCTTATTCATCAAAATAGCTAATATATTTAAAAAAATTCAAGCAAATCAATCCCATTGCAGATAATCAATGTGACAAGAAAACTAAAGTATTGGAATTATATTTTGGAAGCTTGTATGATTTGAAATAATTTGCAGCATATTGTAGAGATCAAGGTATGAAAAGGGAGTTTATAAGAAGGTACACTGACCAAAAAAATGTAGCAAAAACGAAAAATCATATCATCATGATAATGTAAAAGAGAATTTTGAACTCAAAGAATTTGCCAAATTATTTTTGCGTAAAATAAGTAGAATGCTTAGTTTATATTTTGAATATATCTATAGCCTAAAGAATCAAGGAAAAAGTTCCATTATAATATTAGAGTGGTATGAAGATAAGTGTATAATCACATTTAAAAATCATTGGTTGTGTAGCGTATTGACATGTTGAAGAAGAAATGAGAAGGGAATTGGAAGACATAAGTGAAGATATTATTTCAAAAGATGTTAAATTATTTGAAGATCAATCAGGGAATGATCAAGATAATATGGTAAATAGAAATCATGTTTCTCCACATGCATTAAAACAACATTAAGAAACAATAGTGTAACAACAAATACAAGTACTCCTACAACTACACACTCTACCTAAAGGGTAAAATCAAGGAGGACATTATGCACACATTCCATCATAAAGCAACGAATTTGAGCCCAAAGTTTTGTAGAAAACAATAAATTTGAGAGAAAGTTATGAACAATTAAATAATGACCAAGTACATTTTTCCTTATTTTTTTGTCAACCAACATATTTTGAAGAAGCAATAAAAAAAAGAGGGTTGAATATATAAATGAAAAAATTACAAAAATAGAGAAGAATGACAAATAGAGTCTTGTAGATCTACCAGTAAGAGTAACAAATATTAGATTCAAATGGGTTTTGTAAGACCATGGTTAATGAAAATTGAAAAATTGAAAAATAAAGCTATATTGGTAGAGAAAGGTTTTACACAATAGCGTAGATTAGATTATGAAGAAACCTTTCCTCCCATACGAAAGTTAGATATGGGTGGAACAATATTTGTAATAGTAAAAAAATCAGTAGTTACTTTACCAAATGGATGGGAAATCAATATTTTTACATCAGATCTCGAAGGAAGATTTTTATGTAGATTAGCTTCCACTATATGAAGGTAAGGATTAACATATAGAAGTTTACAATTGAAAAAATATCTAGAAGAAAATCAACCTAAAAAAAGTTAAGAAAATACCTTCTATGGTTTAAGACAAGCCCCGAATGGTACAACATAATTGATTTTTATCTGCTCAACAAAAGATTCAAACACAACATTGATGAACATATTCTCTATACAAAAATAGATTTTCAAGGTAATATTTTGATTGGTTGTATTTATGTTGACGATCTACTTTACATAGGAAATATTCACATTGAATATTTAAAAAAAGCTATAACACTTTCAATAAATCCTGTGTTTTATCACAAAAGTAAACACATTAACACTCATGTTCTCTTATCTAAGATCTACTCAACAATGGTGAAGTCAATCCTTAGTTTTTCAATTCAAAAACAAGACTTTGGAATTGTATGTGCTGAAAAATGTAATGAAGATGAAGTCAAAACTAATGGCATGTGTTTAATGTAATTGTTGACTACATCTTCCAATTGTTAGGTAGTTAGTCAATAATTGTGATAGTCTATTGCATTAATGCACAAGCATGCAATGGTTTGGAATAATAAGTTTGACCATTTTAAACAAGTTGTTAGATTGAGTAAAAAAAAAAGTAGTTTTATATATTCTCTATATAATTAATTATTAGTGTGTAGTGGTATTTTAATGACAGGAGAGCTCTCATATTTCATAGGTTTTGTGTTTTACTCTTTTTTTTTTCACCATTTCTCTATTCTTATAAAAGCGATCAGAGAAATATTCTTATAAAAGCGATCAAATATCTTATATTGTACATAAATATAATATAGTATATTTTGAGTATGCTCTTATCACAATTCATAGAGAAACACTCTTATGACATGGCTGGACTACGTAAACACTGAGAAGAGAATATGAAGGATAACATTGTCACAAAAATAATGCTCCAACCACCAATAAATAAAGACATTATACTAAAGAAAATATTCAACAAATTTAGGTAAGTGAGCTTGTAGGTGGTTCAAATAAGATTGAGAAATAAATAATAATATCTACCATTTCTTACCATTAGCATCATTTATAATACGTCTGGATAATGATGTGTTTTACTTATTTCATTCTTTTATATATATATTAAAATAAAAGAAAAGCTAATTTAAATTAACCATTAAAAAACAATGTTTATCATGGTAAACTTTTATCGATTAACTCTGTTTTGTTAATCTTTTGATCACATAACAAAATATCATCACCTTTATCTGTCCATACTAACACTATATTAAGCAATAAAAGAAATAGTGATTCATAAAATTTATTCATGAGATTTTTTGCTGGCTTGATATTCACTATTCACAAACAACATTCACCATTTTCTACCAATATTAGCGCACTGGTGAAAAAAAAAAGAGGAGATTGATACAAAGCTTTCATATATTTTCATGATTTGTGGTAAAATGTTTATGGATAAAAATTAACTCAATGAAGTAAATTTAAATGTTTCAATTTTTTATTTATTTAGATATTTTAATTATTTATTTATTTAGAGATGATGGTTTGATCATTTATTTTATTCAAAATATTCTAAAATAAAAATTAGTTAACAAAATTTTATTTTATTTTGACCATATAGGATTTGAATTTTAAAACTTATTTTTTACATAATACTTTATAACATGGTGATTTCCAGTTGAGTTTCTAATATATATAATTCATTTTTTTGAGTTAAAATCAATTAAAAAACAAACTAAATGATTCAATATGACCATAAGCATAAATATTTTTTAAGAAAAATGAGGAAAAACAACATTTTTAATCATAGATTTGTACATATCTCCTCATAAATTTATGCAAATATCAAATGTAATCACTTGTTGAATATGGAATTTAGTTCCGCATCCAATAAATACATTTTCTACCTACTTTTGCTAGAGAAATAAAAAAATACATAGAATAACATGTTTTATCTTTATACTCATTTTTCATGTATATATCATATTTGGTCTATCAAAATCCTATTATAGTAGGATGAAAAATATCTAAAAAATACCTAAACTCGAAATTTGAATAAAATTATTAAAAATAATCAAAATATGATTTAAAAAACAATTTTATTTTTCTCTATTTTGAAAATAGTTTATTATTTTAACTATTCTATTATTTTCATTAAAAAATCTATTTTATAGCTTAAATTTTCTCATACTTAAAAAAAAAATATCGATATAAATTATCCCAAACGATGTATCTTAAATTACATGAACATTTAAATGAAATATTGATGCTTAGAATAACATTGTAAAATATGTATAACCCATTTTTAAAAACTGGCCTAATGTGAACATTATGTTTAGAAGAACACCTTTTTTTTTAATTAGGTATTTCTTAGGTTTTTGTAGTGTAAATAAATTTCTATAGAATAATCCTTTAAGTAGAAGTATTAGTTTACATAATATAATCCTTTAGGTAGAAGTATTAGTTTACATAATTTTTGTTTGTTTGTTTTAAATTAGGTATTTCTTAGGTTTTTGTATTGTAAATAAATTTCTATAGAATAATCCTTTAGGTAGAAGTATTAGTCTAATTTAGATGGTAGCATAAATCTTATAGAGAAAAGTAATAATATAAAATTTAAACTATATATTTGTTATTCATGTTTATAAGACATGAACATGGTCACAATATCTAGCAATGAGAAAGGGATTAGCTTTAAAGAAACATAATTCTTTGGGTAGCTAATGATATTTATATAAGTTTATAATTAACAATAACTTATTATATAATATAATAAATAGATTATAGGGAATAAACAAAAACAAAGAAAAAAATTAGGTTTTAACAATCTAAGATATTTATGTACAAATACTAATGACTAGAGGGAAAGAGAAAAAATCATCTATAGAAGTGTGATAAAATAGATAAATGTAGTAGTACTAAAAATTGGCATGGAGATAAAACTGAAGATATTACAATGATGCATTGAATTATAAAGGAATGATACCTATGGAGATTCAAAGAATCAATTATGAAGTATGACCAAAACTTTGATAAGGAGAGCCAACAAATACAAATGAACTTGGTTGAATTCAAAATTAGAAAAGGCTTGATTGAAGAGGCATAAGAACAAAAAATAATGAAAACCACTAAATAAATTTGTTAGATGTTAGTCAGGAAAACAAAATCTTTGAATAAATCCAATAAAGTGACAATGAGACCTATAAATGTTGAAATCTACAAGTAGGAAGTAGATCCAAAATTATGAAGAGGATCAAGAAATGTGGTTGATCCACTAAAACTAATAAGTACTTGGAAAATCCTAATGAACTCATATATAATCTATAAAAAAAATCATAAAATTAGTGTTCATATGGAAACCAATCCATATTATTGGAGTGTATGGATCATTAATTGCTACAACCTTTAAGTTAAACTAGGAATTTATGCTCCATACAAAAATCATTCTTAAAATACTTGACCTCAAATAGAATGATCAATCATAAAGAATCACTTAATTAGGAACCGCACACCATCTCCATAAAGCTAAACTAGGAGGATGTAGATGACGACAATGGATGTGTTAGATAATGGGAAAATTATGGAGGTACTAGTTGAATTTTTTGAAAATGTTAAACAATGATGCAAAAAAACTAGAAATCAGAAAACTATAAGGATTACCATACAAATTCAGAGAAGGTAAATAATTGATGACTCTCTAAGAATATTTTGATAATTGGCCTAAAATAAAATACCTAAGCTGCAAAAAAAAATATCCAAAACAAATACACTCATGTACAACAATCCTTAATATTAAGCCTCACATATAATGTTGTGATAAATATGATTATAAAAGTAAGATATCAATTTTCTTAATTATCCATCCTAGGAAAAAAATATAAAAACAACATCGTTGAAATGAAATTGAATGCTCACCTCAAATATGACAAAATAGGGCAGCTTCAGTTAAAAAAATCGCCATCCACGCCAAACCATGGAGCATGGAAAAATTCAAAAGAAGACTTCCAAAAATAATGTGGAGATGGATCAAATAACATGAAGCTAGATCATTGTGACAAAGATTTTCAATGTAGGAAATCCATACCTAGTGATCTAATAGTATACATATTTAATGTTAGAATATTACCTAGGTTTTCGTCTAACCCAAGATCCACTCCAAACCATGGAGCATGAAAAAAATAAATGAAGGCTTCTAAAAATAATGTCAAGATGGATCCCCGTGACCAAGGTTGTGAACCTAGGGAATCCATATTTAGTGATAGAGTACTACACATATTTAGTGATAAAATACTACCACATGTAAATTAGGTGGTAGGGGATGGCTTTCATCCTTGTCTTTTCTTTAAGGTGTTAAGGCTCAAATCACATGAAAATTACAACCTCGTTTTAAAAGTCATTAGGGGAATTTTGAGGTCTAAAATGGACCTCCTAAGAAAATTGTACAACCAAAATGAAATTTATAAGAACCAATAGGATTCAAGATGATGATGTCGACCATGGGGGATGATTCACCATTTTTGGAGGAAAAAGGTATAAAGATTAAAAAATAATAAAACAATAAAACTACCTTTTAAACTCATATTTTAAACTTATCTCCCTAAGGTTTTACTAAAATTTCGAGTGGAATTAAGCATTGTACGAAAAAATTAATTCCTCATCCAAGGAGTACGCATGCTGCATACCTTCAATGGACCCTGCTACACAAAAAATGGGAAATACATGAAAAAACGTGATTGGAATCACATTTTTCATGTATTTCTCATTTTTTGTGTAGTAGAGTCTATGAAATGTATACAACATGGGTACTCCTTGGATGAGGAATTGAATTTTACATCCAACAAAGACCCCCACTTGAAATTTCAGTTTAACCTTAGGGAGATAAGTTGAAAATACGAGTTGAAAAAGTAGCTTTTTAGTTTTTCCCTCTAAAATTTGATGATGTAATCTAATCTTATTTTATTATTTCCACTATTATTTTATAATTTCCTTAGGAGGCCAATTCTATACCTCAAAATTCCCCTAATGCATATCCTCCCTGAACTCTGGTTATTACTCACCATGACAATGCAAGCCTAATTTCCCACTATATGGTGGTCATTTAAACACAAAAAAAGTCTCCTCGCCTTCACCAAATTTATCGAAGGGTCACCTTTATGAAGCACATATTAGCTTAACCACCTTCAAAGCTATTAATAATTATTATTAAAGGAAGCTCTAATGTAGGAATACTAATACGAGAGACAAAGTCAAAATATAACATAATTTCACACCTAAACCATGCAACCTTTAATAGAAATCACTCGATCAACATTCCAAAGCAATTAAGTTCAATTCCCAAGTCTAGGGGTCAAAGTTTCAACGAAAATGAGTTTTGAATGTGTAAGAAATTCTTAACTCATTGTTGATGAAGAAATCACTACATTTGAGATTTCGTGTTTTAAGAATTTCATTTTCAATGCCATAAATTTTTCTATGTGCTATATATATTTATAATATAAGTGGATACTTATTATATATAGTAATAAAAATAAATGTGATATTTATAGGGTTTTTAGAGTTTGGTAGAAGTTGAGGATCCCGTCTGCATGGAGTAGATCTAGATGGTTTCAAGGGAGTAATTATAACAAGTATACAACTTCATAGTTTACTACAGCTTAAAGTGAAACTGAGATAGTGAAAGTACAAAAAAAATTAGCTCAACGCAACTCTAGGGATCCCATTAAGTATTGGGAATGTAATGAACCACATTTGGCCAGGAATTTACCTTTTGAATATAGAGACAAGGAAAATGTAGATAATCTTCATGAAGTAACCATAGTGTAGGACATCGGAAGGATCATATAAAGGATTAATGTTGCATAAGACAACCTACAAGTAGATCACCAACCATATATGATGGAAGTGCAAAACTTCTAACCACAAATATTTCTATTTTATTAGACCTAGGATTTACATTAAGTTACATTTGAGTTGTGTTAGTAGAAAATTAGAACTTATGGAAAACAAAACACAAAATTTCTTGCCTCATACAACTAGCCACACGGGCAAGAAGGAAAGTTATTGAGTTAGTACCAAACTACTCCATAGTTATGGGTAATATTTAGACCAAAGCTACCTCAAATGTACTTCCTTTGGAATCTTATGATCATTTTATGGTGATGGACTAGCTAGAATATCATAAAGACATCCTAAATTGCTTAGAGAGAACTTTCATCTATGAATATGATAAAATAAGGGCTAGAGTAGTTAAAGTTATTCAAATATTAGTGACTATTAGACAGATAAGAGAAGTTCTATTAAATAATTGTATAAGAAAAGTGTGCGAAATATATGCAATACGAATTCTGGATTTGTTGACTGAAAAATAGAAAAGAAGTTTGGACTACTATGGAGTTCTCAAATAATTTTAGGATGTCTCTCTTGATGAAATTATGGGGTTGCCTCCAATAGACACATAGATTTTACCATAGATTTAATGCCTCAAGTAGTTCCATGTTCTAAAGCACCTTACAAAATGAGTGTTTTAGACTTAAGAAATTGCTAAAAATACAACCTCAAGAAATATTGCAAAAGAGGTATATTCCACATGGATTATCAACATGGGGAACATCAATTTTCTTTGTTAAGAAGAAATACGTTACATACAAAGTTTGTATTGACTATTTCCAACTTAACAAAGTGACAGTTAAAAATAGTACCCTTTGTTCAGAATAGATGACTTATCCGAATAGGTGAAAGTTTCCAAGGTATTTCCAAAAATTTACCTTAAATCAAGATACCATCAGATCAAAGCTAAGCATGAATATTTCCATAAGACAAATTTTATGATAAGGTATGAAAACTACAAGTTTGTGGTGTTACCGTTCGGACTTACTAATGCTGCTTCAACTTTCATGTGCATAATGAACATCATATTTAGCAGGCACCTAAGAAAATATTATAATGTTATTGGGTATTACAAACGGTTAGGGAGAATTAGTTATATGATATGTTTAGGAAGTGAACCTTTTATCATGTGACACACCTACTACTAGTTGTATCTCCTAGTAAGGTTAGGAGTAGGTGGTTACTAAAATGACAAGACCTTAAAATTTATAGCTATGGAGATGGGGTCTAAAAAATTCAACCTTCTTATAACTCCTCAGAACTTAAAAATGAAAATACCAATGTGTTCATCTCAATGAGACCTTTCCAGCAGTATAAATTTAATGCCGATCTAACCTCCAGAACAAAGGATAAGAGTCTTCAAATATTTGGTTTATTAATTTCAGCCAAGTCAATCTACCCAGCCACATGGCACCTACATGACCTTCATGTGGGCATCGAATTTGTAGTCCACACGTCAGTTTCCAACTTTTTCATGGCAATAATATAATAGATATGGGCACCCAAAAGTTATATACCTGCATATGCACACACAAAAATATATATAGCTATATTATAATCCTCCCCTTATATATGTGTGTGTATGTGTGTGTGTGTAATGTAGACCACGAGGGCCCCTTTGTTGTCACCTAACGTTGGAAGAAAATCCATGGACATTTCTCTTAGTGCTTGAAAAAAATAAGCTCGGGAACCCCCTCCTAACATTATTAGGTTTGTGTGGAGGTTCCACAACAATATTCCTCCTATCATCCTCACAAAACATGTGATAGAATATCCATCTAATGCTACCTCACCTTAGAAGAAATTTTCTTAAGGTTTCCACTGCATGCATCCAAAAATATCTAGGTTAATCCCCTCATGACACTGTAAGGGTTTTATCGATGGTCCCGCCATATCCTTCTCCCTTACTATTATATTAACATTGTATGGTGTTACCGGGAAAAGTGTCTATTTAGAACTGCTCTATCCCACTAAGGTGTGACAGATGCCTTAGAAACAAACAGAGAAAAACTACTTTTGTATTTCCTTTATGAACTATAGATAGAGAGGAATAGAAAGAACCAACCTGTGTCTTGCGCTAATCCTTTGATCCAATCCCTCTCTTCTTTGACAGCCTCCAGCTACCTGCTCCCTTACTTTCCCAGCTTCACCAAGTACCTGTAAGATCACAGAAGAGGAACACTATACAAAGACATGGATCTATATTCATAAACAACTTACGATCAGATTTAAGTTAACCATACAAAAGTAACAAGCATCAATGATACAAAAGCATGGAGGAAAAACTCAAATAATTTTATTGATAAACAAGAATAGATCCAGGAGGAGTTACAACCGATGGTTCCTAACCCATCATCAACCTCCCAGCAAAGAAGCCCCTCTTCACCTCCAACAAAGCATAGATCACCCAATACTCTGATGTTTGTCTCAAAACCAACAACAATTCCTTACAATGTGCAAAATTCCAGCCTTCGAATCTCTGGGATGAGGGATCCATATATAGATATGTGTAAGGAGGATGAGTCAGCTTGTGATTTGATTAGTGTCTTCTCTCTGTCAGTTGTTGCTTCAACTTGGAGACTGAAGGCCTCTTACTCATCCTTGGTCGAATTCAGTGAGGCGAGTGTCATAGGAGAAGATTTTGGAATCTTCCATTGTCTCTCCACCTCGCGGAATGACACTGCCATTTGTCATTTCTCTCCCAACGCACCCTCATAGTGCATTTAGGTGCGTTGAAACACACCTAGCCAGTGTATTTAGGTGCAATGCAACACACTTAGCCAGTGGCGCAGCTGAAATGATCCTGTTTTGACTTATTCTGAGCAGTTTCTGGTGGAGAACTTCTAGGAGAAGGTGTAATTTGTTGACCTTGTTCCTTTAGGGGTTAGAACAACACTTTTAGGGACTTAGGAGCCCTTGGTTTATGGACATTTCATGCTTGGAGTTGTAAGGCACAAAAATGTCTATAACAGTTGCCCCCTAAAGTATGAGGCCGTTAACCTTTTGGTGTCGGGTGAAATGCTTTGTTATGAGGATCCGAAGTTCTTTCAATTCTGGGAGGAGACCTATAATAAGATACAATACAATACATTATCTTCATACTATTTTTCATGATCTAGCTGGTAGAGGGAAAAACTCCCATAGGGCCTTTTGGGTGAAACCCTAGCAGACTGAAAGTTGTCTATTCAAAGAAACATGCATTCATACAGCCATTATGCTATTATAAGCAAATTCTATGATAAGGGTACGTACCTTTATTCCTACGTTTAAGAAGGCCTTTAGGGTCCAAACCCTTCTTGGAGTTCCCTTCTTCTCTTTTGTCCTACAAAACAAACAATTCAAAGAACACAACAGTACATGGACAAAAACGTATAAAGAAACCATCTTCATGTTACAAAGAAAGGTAGTTAGTTATGAAATCCAAACAACCATTTACACATGAATTCAAAAAATGAATATCATTAACATAAAGAGGATTCAATTCGGGAACCAAGACATGTGTTTCTTTTATTATAGACAAATAAAGTACATAAAAAGGAATACGTTCACCTGAGTCACCTTCAGCAGGCTCCAAGCAAAGCTTCCTTCCGGATCCGTTCCAGCCTCAAGCCTCTAACAAAACTCCTTCCATGACTCTCTCCATGATGTCATAAATGGTGGATGAACATCAACACACAAGGAAACAAAGGTTTCCTGTACAAAATAGGGGAAGTGCAGAAGGCACAAGGGACTTCAGACCTGGTCAAGGGGAAAATCTCAGCATAATAACCTTTCTCTCTATTCTCCCCTCCTTTAGGCCTTCCCTTTGAGGTCTTTTTATACCATCTCCAAAGTAGTTTTTTAGTTAGGAGTTGGTTGGGAATAGTTGGTCCACGGGCACTAACAGGTGATCAGCAGGTAAAACCCGCGATCTCCGCCTAAAAAGAAGGAATTTTATATTTTTTTAAGTGTTTTAATACATACACGTGGGTGGGATATACACAGACCCGCGTATACACACGTTTAACTCAGGGCAATGTCACGTATAAGGAATAAAACACAGTTTTTTAAATTTTAGGACCAGGTCTGGAAGGAGGGGTTGCCCTAGGCCATGAGTATAGCATCACAAACCATAAGAGTGAGATTTGGAGCTATAACAAATGCCCCCTAATATATGAGGTCAGAAGGGGTACATGATGGCCGAAATATATTATGCGAGTACATGGAAAGGAAGTCTGTCAAAAACAAGGAGGACTTCACCAGAATTCAGCCTGCCAAGCCACCAAAGGAGATCAGAAAGAAACACTGTCTGAGGCGGGCATACCCATGCTCAGAAAAAGTAAAGCATGTCCGCATATCAAGTACAAGTGGATCCACTAAGTATACAAGTATAAATGACTGAAAAATACATAATGGATCATCTGATCATAATGAGCAAGTACATGTCTGAATATCACATATAAGACTGTCAATGATGCTGAAAGATGCAACGGATCACTGATATCAAGGACTGATCCCAAAAGGTACCAACTGAACATGATGGAATAGGATGGTACTACACTGCAAACTCAGGTGCCAGCATATAGAATGTCGCCCTGACTAACTGCAACATATAAAGTGGGGTGGTATCAAGTAGCAGCAACAGGAGCAACTGTCAAGTGAAACAATGAATGCTAATACAACTTGAGGTCTTCACCGACCGCCGTGGTACATTTCTACACCATGGGAATAAATGATCTGAATTCGACCATGTGAGAAATTGTTTGATTACCGGTCATTGATGTATACCGTTAACAAACACGAGACTACTCACCGTTAATGATAATGAGCGTCAAGGTACCCAGTACAATCTAACAAGTGTGAATAGATGGGCTGGAGTCGAACACCTGTAAGAATCTATCGATCAGGAGACAATGATGGTTTCCCACTGTCGATAGTGAAGGATCTGCCACTAATGACTGCAAACCCCAAGGTACTGCCAAATGGACTCTAGATCTTTGCCCCAGAGCAATGAGTTGAAGTCGATAGGGAAAGATCCGCTAGAAGGAAGGCATTAAGGAATCCTCCATCAATCTAGCGCGAGTGTAACCCGTAGGCCAATAATGTGGAAGGAATCAGATGAAAAAGATGTAGTAACCCAACCGAAGTACGTTTCTGGCGTACACAAGATGTGGCTAGCGCACGACAGAAACCCTCTGAACCAACCAATAATGAAAGCCGACACAGAGGCGAAGTATCCACCAATAGGGTCAAATGGAAACCAAGGTACTGCACGAATCCCAATGTGTGATAATGTAGGCTGATGTCGAACACAAGGGAAACCACTCAGTCAAAGACCCATGATACTGATCGATGCTGAGCACAAGGTGACCTATTAATAATGAAAATAGGGCTAGGTTGCGGCTCTAGGCCTGTCCTCAGAGCAAGGTGTCGTCGTCGATAAGGACAAGACCCACCAGCAAGAAGTCAATGGGGACCTTCTCAAACCGGCACGAGTAAAGGACCAATATAGCTGATGTGATGATAGATATGACATTGACAACCAGGGATGGCCGACTGAAAAATGAGTCAAGAGACACCGCAGAGAGGCCGACTCAGGCTAACTTCCCTTGAACAAAAGCACGACTCAATGTGACTATGTGGCAACATATGATGACTCTGTATAAGTTTGCCATGCAGGAGGCACGAACGAACCCTCCATATGATTGGAAGAGATAACCAATCGGGGGAGAACTGACTCAATAACAAGGTTATGGCGTACCTAAGTCAAACTAAATCCCACCCATGCGGAGGAGACTTTGTTTTGAGTGCTTGTTCAAGGGCGACACGACTGACTCTAGCTGCCAACAATAAATGGAAATAATGTCCTTGTTCCCGCTCTTTTTGGAATATTTAATTTTTTTGTCTTTTTCTGCTAATTCGGAAAAAGAATAAAAGAATGCTATGGTACAGTGGAAAGAACGAGTGTCGGTGAAACAGATGATCTAGTTCCCGGAACAGGAACGTTTCTATGCTCAATGCAGGGAGGTGAACACTGGTCAGTGACACTCAAAGGTATGCTCCTTCCACGGGTCAAGGTGTGTCAAGCTGTAGAAGTCAAAGGTATGCAAGGTTGATTTTGCAGACGTCATGGTCAAAAGTTGGCTTAAACACGAGTCCAAGTGAAGCCGGCTCTAGGCCAAAAGGTGCAAGTGGTCAACATGCAATGCAGTAGTACAACTTAGCACAAAGGAGCCTCTAGGGTATAAGGCCAGAACAAAGCGGAGAAGCTAAGAGGAATGAGTCTTCAACGCATAAGTCATGGCGGGACTACAGAGGACTCCCGAGCCTACTCAAATCGGAGCAGCATGGGCAACAAATGTCAGTGAGGTGCTAACTAGGATGCGGATGGCTCTACCATCGTGTCATGATTTAAAAATTCGGCGAGTGAAGATGGCTTGTGAACCATAACACGATGGGATTGACCCTATGGTAGATGTATCAGTCAAATGGAGGGTAGTATGCATAATGCAACGGAAAAATGGTGTCCCTAACCTATATGCCAGTGAGAACACGATACCTGCCATGACGGGTCAGCAGTCATGGAACCGTCTCGAACTGTCGAAAAACGTCCAAAATGTCCTGAAAAACAAACCAATCTCGACATTCCAAGCTCCCAAGTTAAAAGTCACATGAGGCCAAACAAAATAAAATTTTGAAAAAATTTTGTATTTTCAAAACTTATAAAAAGCATTTTGGACTCACCATTTTTACCATTTGAGTTTGAGAGCAAAAGATTTGGAGCAAAAGGAGCAATCTTCCGACAGCCAGATTCAATCGTTCAAATTCGTCGAATACCTCCAGGTAACCCTTATACTTAGCTTGCAATTGATTGTGATAGTTTTTAATATTTATGATTGAGGTTTCACCGTTGAAATTTTGTCAAAAATTCGCTTGCGGCATATACGCGGGTTGGTAATATTGAACCCGCGTAGACGCGAGCCCTACACGCGACTGTGTGCAAAGGAACCCGCGTATACGCCGCGAATCATTTTAAACAAAAACTAACGGTTTAAACTCAATTTTTTCTCAGGATGCCTATCACGTGGCGTGAAGGAGAACATGCAGTGGTAGACAATGAAGTTATGAACAGTCTCGAAGCATTGGATGCACTTCGGGGATGCGGTTTGCTTAAATTTTTCAAATTGCCAAATATGAAAGCGAACACGCGATTGCTCGAGATGCTCATTGATTATTGGGATGTCGATGAGGAAGCTTTTATGATCGATCAGATGCCACTTAGGGTAGAAGTGGAGGACATCTATTTTATCACGAGCCTTTCCCAAAGGGGAGAGGTAGTACAGTCCTGGGGCAGGTCACGGAGTGCCCTCTCTATAGAGGACTATGTACAGATATACTGCCCTGGACATCCCAAGAAGGTTGGGAGCCAGATTTCCATTACACATGTGGTGAGTTTGTCACTTAGGATAATCCTATTTACCATGGCTCAGGTGAATGGATCATCCTCTCTGCATCAGGCGTCACGGCAAAACATGAGCGTGGCAGTTGACTGTCTTACTACTGTGTTTGACTGGTGTACTCCTCTTCTGGCCAACATGAAGAGCCAGCTCACTTCTATCAAGAGGGGTCAGACTAAAAACTTTGGCTATGGAAGCATCTTGTGCACTTTCTTTTTCGAGAAGGTTCCTGCACTCCGCCCTAGGGTATCAAATTCCATCAGCACCCCACGTGATCCACGCATGGGCCAGTGGGCTGATCTGATGAAACGTCTGGGGGGTGGGGAGGTCCCAAGGACTGCATTTGATGATGACTTCTTCACCTGGTGGGATCAGCAGATCATCGCCGTGGACGACTACCCCTATGCTGGATTGGATTTCCGAGGAGATCCTGATTTAGCGTTGCCACCAAATGCAGCATGGGGCGAGATCGGTAAGATTTTTTGATTTTATGATTTTTTTGGATTTTTTCAAATATAATGATGAATTTTAAAAAATATTTTTTGATGAGATTCAAATGACTGATATGATGATCATGTTCCAGACATTGGGCCTGTACGACCAGATGGATTCCCGCGGCATGGACGGCGTGGCCGAGGAGCCGAAGAGGCGACTGCTGATACAGAACGGACTCTAAACAACGTCCAGCGACACTTGGCGAGACTGAGCTGCCGAGTACCGATGGCCTGTCATAGAGGACCTTCCTCCGGATATGCAGCGTCATGTGGTTGGCATGCCACGTGACTGGGTTCGCATCTTTCGGTGTGTGGCCACTGCTATAGTGACATACTTAGATGCTCATCCTGAGCCGAGGCATTAGATATGCCGGACATGATTATGGGCATTTGAGTCCCAATTTTGTATATTTTTGGACACACATATGTACACTCGAGACGCTTTACGATATATATATATATATATATATATATATATATATATATATATATACAGTTTGACTTTTTGATGCGTGATTTTATTGTGATGAATGATTAATATGCCAGCCTAATGCTTGATTAGCGATAGAATCAGCTAACCAATTATGAGATCTTGGAATATGCAAATAATTAATATAAGTAAATGATCTTTGCAACAACATCACCCTTAAATACTGGTGATATAAAGATGGATCCCGTACCCGATAAATGTTATTTAATTGAGACACTATCAATTGAGAATCAAGATAAACTACCAACGAGTCGATCCCATGAGAGATTGCCTCGGATAATAAATTAATAACAGCAGTATACTCGGCCATATTGTTTGAAGCAGGACCGATGCACATGCCTCTTGATACCATCAACTGACCAGTTGGATAATAGAGTACCAAAGCTGTGGAAGCAAGATTCCGAGTGTGCCGACTAGCACCAACGGCGAACCCAAAATAAACCAAATCATCCATCAACACCTGCCAAAGCAGACCAAAAAGTGCTGATATCAGAAAACTCTCGATGATATATGTACAAATATACATAAAATACAAAGAAGCCATTGCCTGGTAAATCTAAGCAAAGTACTTCTTGAGGTAGAGCCCGTCAGGGGGCTCCGCCAACTTACTCCTAGGGATGTTTATAGGTACGACGATCGAACCAATCAATATACTCTCTTCGGCAAATGAATGTGTTGGAGCCAAAGGGACCGTACAAACATCACTAGTCGAACTGGAGGATCGAGATTCAACTTCATGCACAGGGGAATGAAAGTGTAACAGATGATGTAAATCTTCAAAAGGTCGATCTACGGCCATCATTGCTTCGAATACCGCTTCATCCGATGGAAAAACAATATCAAAGCAATCCGATGCAGAGGTGGAATCAAGGGTCCGAAAATGAGCCACATCACCATCTATCTCCTTCCCTGAGGAAGAAGTAGAATAGTTATCTGCAGAGTTATCTATAGATTCATATCTAAGCTCTACTACAGATATAAGAGATTCTATTCCACCCACCTCGTCATCACCTGATGTGGTCACAGATGAAGCTAAGGTTCCAGGATTCGAAGAATAAGGAGTTTGGACAAACTCCCTCCGTAAAGGATCCCTGGAGGATGAAATTGTATCTATACCAGCTGTAGGAGGGGGAAGATTAAACGTACCCATCAATGAAGAGTACATCCCAAATCCTAGACTCTTGGTAGGTGGACGGGGGTTACCCACTAAAGGAATAGTAGAGTCAGAGTTTGCTTGAGGATCAACTGGACAATAGTCCAATTGGTCAACCTTAACGATTTTCCCCTCATGAGGAAAGCAAATGACACGAAACAGAGTCGAAACCACGGCATCCATCTCGTATACCTAGTTCCTTCCTAATAGGAGATTATAGTCTAGGTTAGTGTCTATGACCTCTACTTCAATATTAACAACCTTTCCTCCAACACATACAGGAAAAGCCAGGATAATCCCGTATGGCCTATGAGAATGACCATCAAATGCTGTCAATAGGGTGGGTGAAGGAACAACCGACGGTGATCCAATGGCCTTCCAGCATGACATAGACATGACACACGTGGAAGCTCCCTCATCTACAACCGTCCGAAAAATATTCGTTTTTTGGTAGGTAGACTTTATCTGGAAAGCCATGTGATGAGGAAGTCTCTTTTTGACATCCACTGCCCCCATTGCCGATAGCAAGGCACTTCGTTGAGCAGGACATGACTGGAGAACCTCTAACGCGGACATAGCACATGGACTCTGGGCCAGATCCTCAAAAATGGAGTAATTCTGGGCTGCCCTAATAAGAGGTTTATAGTCGCGCGTTTTGCAGAACCTTTCGGTACCCGAGGTATAGTCTCAACAGAAGGTCGCTCAATATGAAGCGGGTTGTTAGTTTCGGGAACTGATTTACCCTTAGAAGTCTCACCTTCACCATAATCACGTGACCGTGTGGTCACATTAGCGTGAGCGCCCATCATGAAAACATTTGATGACTTGTCCCCTTCCTGGTTGCCCCCTGCGGAGGTACCAGGGTTTGAACTCGTGCCAGCAAGAAGTTGCTGCCCTTGGGGAAAAGGGTTGGTAAACACAGCTTGAGAACTAGAAGTTCCTTGCTGCCCTAACAAGCGCTGAGCGTCTTGAATCTTAGGGTAGAGATGAGTTAGATGGTCTCCACTGCACAAATTGCATGGAAACTTGACTTTCTTTCTCGACTCATTTCTACCAACACCAGCATTGTTGCCATATTTATTTGCATCAGGCTTCCCATCCTGGTTCTTTTTCTTACCTCGTCCTTTCTTTTTCGCATTGGAATTTTGGTTTCCTTTGGGATTATCAGATTGGACGGCATTTATTGAAGAAGTTTGGGAAGCGGGGGGATTAGACGATGTGACTTGGTTGTTAGAAGCAGTTTGCAAGGACAACTGCTGCAATTGATTCAACAAGTTTACGGTAGTATTGTCTACTGACCCGACGATACCATCCGCGTGCGGACCTGGCTTCGACTTAGCTACATCAACCTTAGATCCAGGAGCATCTGGAAAGTACTTTTGTAGGATCCCAGACTGAGAGTAGATCAATTCTAATTGCTGGGCCCTAAAAATGGCTTGCTCCTCATAATAGACCCCAGACATGGAGACATACTTGGAGATCTCGGTTGTAAAGACTTCAAAAACCACTCGAGACGGTACTCTGGAGGGATTTCGGCTTTAATGAGCCTCTTTCTCCATCTCCATTCCTGAATATGGTCAGAAATGTGGGTTGCCTTATCCTGACGAAAGGTGGCCAGAAGTTCAGTTCCGGCATCATAGTGGATAGGCAACTGGAAGTGATTTAAAAAAATATTGGCTAAGTCAGCGAACGATGTAAAGCTACCCCCTGGCAACTCTATATACCATTTGGCCGCATTACCAGTCAAGGTGCGCTGAAAGAGTCTCAACCTAATCGAGTCATCGATAAGGGAGTTAGATGAGCACCACAAATGGAATGTGGTTACATGGTCGCCTGGGTCTTCACCACTCTTCCCTTCGAATTTCGGAATGTCCGAAGGGAGTTTGGTTGGGACCGGAGGCCAGGCCGAATTATACCAGATTGGGTAATTTGTTAACTTAGTGAGATCTGGCAAGTTTAACGTTGCCAGAAACAGAAGCCTAGGAGGACCTTGGGGATTCCACCCATACTGGGCAGAACTCCCAAAGCTCTGAAAAGATTGTCCTGGAATTTGGGAGGCACCAGGCTGCCCGAAGTGACCAGTAGAACCGGCTGAACCAAAAGGCAGGCCTTGTGGTCCAGCAAAATTCGGAGTTTGACCAACTCCGGTCGTATAACCTCCATAACCAGCAAAGTTTCCTCCTAGAGGATTGTAGGGAGTTGATAACCCCTGATACGGATTCCAAGCCGAAGCAAGGGGAGGAATACTTTGAAACATGCTAACCATGGAGTACGGCCTATTCCCTTGTTGGCCGATAAACGCATTCCCAGTTCCCAGGCTACTAACCCCAAGGTTATTCCAACCTTGGAAAGGATTGCTGCTTTGTCCTACAGAAGAAAAAGGCATGGATCCTACCGTCAGGTTGGAATGTGGTATATGACCACTTCCGAAAGGAAAACCCTGGAATGAAGCCGATCCGCCCATCATGGACATAGCGGCACTAAACGGAACCGATGGAATACCCTGTGATTGGGTGCCAAAAGGGAAGAGTCCAGTACCCAAAGCATTGGTTTGGACATTTCCGCTCATGGACGGAATGGAGGTAGACCCAACTAAAGATGAGCTAGCAAAAGATCCGAACAAGGAAGCGGAGGGGATGGAAATGGTTCCTCCCCCTTGCACCGATGTTGGGGTTTGCATAGTCGTAGCACTCGTAGAAGCCATGCTTCCAGTAGTGGTCATCGATGGTAAGCGCGTAGCGTAACTTGGACTTGACGGTCTATGCGTCGGAGTCCCAACGTATTGTAATACGTTTGGATGACTAGATGGTAGTGGAGAATTTGGAGCCACTAATGACTCTGAAAGTTCTTCTACCTCTATGTTATTCTCCGCTTGAAAGCGAACTCGAGAAAGGACTAGAGTGTCCCTCTCCTGCTCAGAAGTGCCAGGCCTTGCTTGGCCGCTAATGCCCTTGAGAGGAGGATCAATCCCCGATGCGTCAACCGGCGTGGGACGGAACCCACTGGTAGTATTGCCTCTGCGCCTTCTAGGAGAAGGCTCTAAACTTGGTGGCGAGAGACCACGAAGTCTTCGAGACCGTCTTGGAGATCGGTCAGCCACTTTGAATTTTTTGTTATGATCTAACTAAAGACTCAAAAAATTGAAAGCTAAGCCAACTAGGAGCACAGAGCACACACTATAAAGTCCCTAAACATACAGCCAGTCAAACAACTTCCAAGTATTTCTGCTCCGGGTGATTAAGACCGGACACAAAATACGAGAAAGTGAAATAAGGGGCCTTCCGAAGATAGTCTGGAATGATGAGGGCCCAGTCCTATCTGCAAAGGTGTCAGAGGAAGTTACACTGACCTCCTAACAACAGCCTGCGCCGGTGCAAGCCCCCAAGCTTCGCAAGGGTACCCTCCAGTAGTACTGTCGAGAGTGATGCAATGTCGACCTCAGGTGCCACGGGATTCCCCTCCGTAGCCACCTGTGTAGTTCCCTAGGAGAAGCAACTATGGATACCAACTCGTCGCAGAAGCCAGGCGGAACAGTCGTGAGGTAAGTTCGGACAAGTAGGAGAGGGGGTATCTCTCTTCCCTGTCTTCACAGACCCTCGTGCTTAACTCCCAGATCTGGAGCTTTCCTTGTCTTCCTAACGCTATTGGATTTTCTCTCGTTATTCAGACTCCTACGTTTGACGTTTATATGGCCTTGGAGAGTTAACTCTCCACTCGCCTAATCCAAGGCCCTAAAATCCTAATCTTGTTGGTGTAACTGACTAAAACAAAAAGTTCTAGTGAGTTTTAGTTAGCGCTTGATTTTATTAGGCTGTTATTTAAGTCACAAGGTAACAGAAGTGAAACTAGTGGTGTTTTTTGATGCAAAGGAAATTAATAAAAACTTAACTACATGCACATGCACTTTTTGTTTTTCGATGAAGAGCAATTTCTATAGGGTTCAGAGGTACTTCCAATAAAACAAATTTTCCTTTTCTTTTCGTTAATGCACACTTTACACTCACAAAAGGGGATGCAAATCTATCCTAATGCAACAACTATATGTGGATGCAAGATTCAAAACTACTCTAAAAACAAAAATGAAAGTTGCTTGTTTATCAAACTTTATCTTGCCACTTAAGATGCCTAGATGGAATATGAGATGTTTCCATTCATTTCGTTTAAACACTAAAAACAAGTTCTAAGACAAACATAAAGCACTTTCACTTCTCTAAAAGGAAACCAAATGAAAAACAAGTTCAAGAAAGCAAAACTAAGATTTTCAAAAGATTTTCTCCAAAGCAACAAACAAAAAGTCTTTTCAAAAAATGCTCTCAACAACACTGAAACTTGTGATTGAAGAATAGGCAATTAAACACTTTTGCGAATCAACACCACTTAATGGATGAAAACCCAACAAAAATACATGTGTTTGAAATCGCTCTTCACAATCAAAAGCAGCAATGAAAGCCTTGGCAATGAAAAACCAAAAAGATCAAAAAGACAAATTCCAAGAAAGTGTCAAACAACAACTTTCATGAAACAAAGAAGCAGATGGTCACAAAAAGCGATTTTGTCAAGCAAACAAAAAAGTCACCAAAAGCAAGATTAACACAAAGATTTAATTCAATCTTCCTACCCTGATGAAACAGAGCAGTCAAGATTCCTAGGCAGAAATCTTGCTTGCCTTAGCGAAAATGATGACGCTTGCAATCAACAAAAACCATAACCAACACTCCTTATAATCAGAGAGAATTCAGAACGAGATGCCTGCTGTGAAACAAATAACTGACACTGGAAAATAACTGTTTTAGACTGACTCATACCACCAGACAAACCTTCAGAGGCCAAAAATATTTACAAATCTTGAAAATTAGAATATATACGCGATTGTACTGTAGTACAGATTGCATGTATACGCGACTGTGTTTGAGGAAACTTGCGTATACGCAGGTTCACTAAAAGAAACAAGCGTATATACGCTTCTGTATCTAAGAAAAACAACGTATATGAAAAGCTTGAAGAAAAATAAAAAAGACAAACAGAAGAAACTGGCAAAGCTTAAAGTTCAAGTACAGACTAGACAGTAACAGCAAGCAGACAAGGCAGCTGAGCCCTGATTGGCTTGGAAAACACCCAAACGAGGAACAACAAGAGTGTTGTCCCCAGTGGAGTCGCCAATTCTAGTAGAGGGAAAAACTCCCCTAGGGCTTTTTGGGTGAAACCCTAGCAGACTGAAAGTTGTCTATTCAAAGAAACATGCATTCATATAGCCATTATGCTATTATAAGAAAATTCTATGATAAGGGTACGTACCTTTAGTCCTACGTTTGAGAAGGCCTTTAGGGTCCAAACCCTTCTTGGAGTTCCCTTCTTCTCTTTTGTCCTGCAAAACAAACAATTCAAAGAACACAGCAGTACATGGACAAAAACTTATAAAGAAACCATCTTCATGTTACAAAGAAAGGTAGTTAGTTATGAGATCCAAACAACCATTTACACATGAATTCAAAACATGAATATCATTAACATAAAGAGGATTCAATTCGGGATCCAAGACATGTGTTTCTTTTATTATAGACAAATAAAGTACATAAAAAGGAATATGTTCACCTGAGTCACCTTCAGCAGGCTCCAAGCAAAGCTTCCTTCCGGATCTGTTCCAGCCTCAAGCCTCTAACAAAACTCCTTCCATGACTCTCTCCATGATGTCATAAATGGTGGATGAACATCAACACACAAGGAAACAAAGGTTTCCTGTACAAAATGGTGGAAGTGCAGAAGGCACAAGGGACTTCAGACCTGGTCAAGGGGAAAATCTCAGCATAATAACCTTTCTCTCTATTCTCTCCTCCTTTAGGCCTTCCCTTTGAGGTCTTTTTATACCATCTCCAAAGTAGTTTTCTAGTTAGGAGTTGGTTGGGAACAGTTGGGCCACGGGCACTAACAGGTGATCAGCAGGTAAAACCCGCGATCTCCGCCCGAAAAGAAGGAATTTTATATTTTTTTTAAGTGTTTTCATACATACACGCGGGTTGGATATACACAGACCCGCGTATACACGCGTTTAACTCAGGGCAATGTCACGTATAAGGAATAAAACACTGTTTTTTAAATTTTAGGACCAGGTCTGGAAGGAGGGGTTGCCCTAGGCCATGAGTACAGCATCACAAACCATAAGAGTGAGATTTGGAGCTATAACACTAGCTGAGGCGGGCATTCCCATGCTCAGCTTTATAAATTCATTTTCATGTACATAGGACAGACAATCGTCTGATTGTAGACTGATGATTCTGATAGAGCCATCATCCTTTTGGTAGGAGGATTATCTGTGCTGCAGTGCTTGTACATTTAATGTCTTTATTTCCCTGAATATATATCGCAGCCCGGATGGATGAAATTAGATCCGGGGTCTTCAATCTCGTCCGATCTTCACTCGAAGTACAAGTCGATCCATGTGAGAAATGTTTTGAAGTCGAACATGGAAAGACATCACTTGATTACCAGTCATTGATGTAAACTGTTAACAAGCGCGAGAGGAATCACCGATAATGATAATGACCCTCAAGGTACTACAGTACAATTCATGTGGTGTGAATAAAGGACTTGGCGTCGAACACCACGCAAAATCTTTCGGTCGAAGGCCATTGATGTAAACCTGTCGCCGGAAGTGAGAAACTTGCCATTAAAGCATGCAAGCTTCAAAGTACTGAATGGGGTGTTCCTAGACCAACTTCTTGGATAATGAGCTGATGTCGACAAGAAGTGATCCGTCAAAGGAGGGCCCTAAGGAATCCCACATCAATGACATGGAACGGAGAAAATGATTTTGATGGAGGTGAAAACGATCTGATGATATACGGTTCAGGGTGGTGATCATGAAAGAATGGAGTATAATGTATGGTAGTGGGTGAGACACAGGTGGCTTCTCTGGATGACTTCTCTTGAACATGTCGGCGACACTGATGTGATGGATTGGTAGCATTAACCCCAAATGTGGATGGTATGGTGTGACCATGGCAATGTGACCGGTGAATGAAACAACCCAACCCGACTCGGACACGGAGTGGAAGTGTCATGTTCAAGAGCGACTTGCTACCAATAAAGATTCTTTGAGTTTTCTTCCCAATTTTTCCCCAGTCATTGCTGACCAGTACCTCTTTATTTTTGTCAAGCTTGAGGAGGATAACATATGCTTGTTCTATAATTTTCCCTTCGGGCAAACCCATCGCTATGTTTTAACGAGTCTAGCGATAGTGAAACTCATTCTCGTCTAAAGACAAGTTTGTCGCTATTAATCTTTTTAACGAGTTTAACGACAAAGATAACTCGGTCCTTTTCATTTTTAGAGAGTTTGAAAAGGTACGTAAAGGTAACTCCAAAACTCCTTTTTCGTCATCTAATCCCTTAAGTCCGAAAAATTATAAAACAATACAGAAGGGATGAATTTTCGATAGTTTTAACGAGTTGAACAAAACAAGCGCTCGATCTTTTTGTGCAATAATCCCTCAGGTCCAAAAAGATTAAAATCTAGAGGAGGGATAGCACTTCCTGTCCCTTTAACGAGCTGGAAGGCCAAGGACTCGGCATTCTTTTCATATTTTACGAGTCAGTTGAAAAGAGCTTAAAGAAGACTCGTCTTTTGAGGAACGAGTGATAAAATGGGTAGCAGCTGATTCTAGGTAAGGTTTAGAATTTTCCAATCATGGCAGTGTCACAAGGATGGCTAGTGAAATCACTCTTCGCAGTTGTTCCTTAAAATGGGTAAACAATCAAGTGGAGGTGAATGATCGGCCAATGATAAAGTGGAGGTGACGGTGCAAACACGACCAAGGCTTTATGGTTGAAGTACTACATTCACGGTGGTTATTTACCGGGGAATAGTTCATTTTTAATGAGCTTAAACGCGGGTGGAAACATTTGCTCATGTCTTATGTTTATTTTTTAACGAGCTTGAACTATGTGCTAAAAATGCTCGATTAATCTAGTCGTATGATAAGAATGTTTCATATAAAACGACGATTTTTAGAGTTTTTCCCCACATCCTTTCTTTATGCAAGTTAGGAAACGACTAATCCAAAAAAACAGATAAATAATCGCTCTTTGCTTGCACTCCAAAAGGTTTGCATGCCCCTAGGTATAAAACAGAGTTTCAATGTTACCTCTACTTCTCTCCGCCAAAACATTTGTTTTACCAAGAGAGGCGTACCTCTTACAGGTTACCCAAAGATTGTTCTATTCACAGCACAAACAAAACACTTCTTTGGCAATGTCTACTGAAATAAACAAAGGTGAACGGATGGTATAGTCTGACCATCCCTGACATAACTTTGACAAGAGGATCTTGTTCCAGTCCAACTCCCTCTTCCAATCACGGACGAGAGTACAGAGGTCATATTCTCTCGCGGAAACCTACCTTATACCCGAAGTTTTCCTGCCAAAGCAGACCAAGATGCATGCCCCTTGGGTTTCAGTCATATCCCTCCAAATTACTCGCACTCATCGGGAGGACGGACTGGAGATTGAGACATTTCTTGCATGAAAATACCATTCAGGGATGGTATATGACTATTTGATATGATCCGAAATGAAATGGTCTACGAGCTTGACCACTCTACCTTCGTGCGGAAAACACATTACTCTAAAGAGTGAGGAGACAATGGCTCCTATGCAATAAATATTGTCTCGTCCAAGGAGTAGATTGTAATCCAAGGGTCCTTGAACTACCATTATGTTCATGTGAATTGTTTTCCTTCTCAATGTTATGGGCACATCGGGAAGGATCCCTAAAGGTCGACTGGTTCCTTTATCAAAGCCTGTCAGATTTCTCATCTCAGGAAAAAGCGATGGTGAACCAAGCGCTTTCCAAGCAGTTGGGGAAAGGATACTCACAGAAGCCCCCTCATCTATGATGGTACCAGCCATAACCATTCTATATATTTGAACGATAATTCGGAATGGTATGCTTGCTGGTAAATGGGGTCTGCCTAGTTGATCCCAGTCGAAGGAGACAACTAGGTTGCTTGGTAAAGGAATGGGTAAATTGCCCCCTTCTTCGTCGGAGTCTGCGTTTATGAAGAGAATTTGGACTGTGTCATCCTTGTTCTCTTCAGTGACTGTATCATCAGAAGATGAAACCTCTGAAGGCAAGACCGGGTCAACTGCCGCCTCGACCTTTCGAATTTTGTTTGGTATGGATCCAGATGGTTTTTCTTCAATAATAGGTGCTTCAGCCGACCACTTGAGGGGGCCAGCCGGATTTTCAACTAGTGACGGACTCGGCAAGAGTTTTTTATATCCAGGAGGAAGTCATAACGGTGAAACCTGACGATCATCCAAAACTGTTTTAGCTTCATCTAAGAAGGGACAACGGTGGATAGCATGATCACCTTTGCACAATTTACAAGGAAACCTACATTTCCCTTTTTGTTCTGGGGCTTCACTTTCACTAGTTGACGGTGTGCTTTCAACATGATCATCAGAGGTTGACGACACCTGGTTGTGCAAACGAGGAGACCAGTCCCTTAATATCCGAGGGATGCAAGGACAATCTCTGTAAAAGTGGTCTCCTTTGCAAATGACACATGGTGATTTAGGCCTGGTCGGTGCAGTGTGTGGATTTTCGTTAGACGACACTCGTTTTCCCCCATTCACCTTTGGCTCCTTCTTCTTCTTCTCTTTCTTCTTCTTTTCCTTCTTCTCCTTAGGAACTTGACTTTTGGCTTTACCAGCCCCATCAAGCGAAGAGGAAGGAGGAGAGGAAGAATTAGAGGAAGTAGAAGGTTGGTGGGCAACTCTGGACTCGTCTAATTGCTGATTCGATTGTTCAGGAATAGTGGTGTTCTGAATGACAGAGGTTGAGAAGAGCCATACAGGCAAACCAATTGTCAGTCTTGGAAGCGACAATGTGGCCATATGGGGCGCACCAACATCTCCCCAAGAGGAGGAGGGACTAGGATTTCCTCCAAGGGGAATTCCTTGGTTGGTAGACTCCATTTTCTCAACCCAAGATCAACGTAGGAAAGGGTAATGAATATTCCGTTTAAAATAAATTTTTATACGCTTGGACACAACTTGTTTTTTTAGTTTTTAAGAGTCAAGAAAAAACAAAAGATGACTCTAGTCTCCTTCGATTTTTAATGAGCCTAAAGTGACAATTGCTCAGATGGACCTTTTCCGTTAAGGAGTCTGAAAAGGAACGAAAGGGACTGCTCTGGAGATCTAGGTAGAGGGAATACCAAAACAATCACAAAACTGTAGAATACTTTTTACGGTACGGCAACCAATCTTCCCGAATGCTGTGTTCAGTGCATTGCGATCGATAGGGCGGCAGACACAGCTTCCTATGGATAAAGGATTTAAGCCTATAGGGGTCTCCCAGAATATACTCGACGGTATGTGGGAGCACAAGTCCGTACTGGCACTTATCGTCTCAAAGTGGAGGAATCACCCAACCATCAATGAGGACAGGGACAACAGTTACCAGGCTTTACGACACCAGAATACGTCTCTAGCCTAGACCTCTAAATGTTGTGCGTTAAGTTCCAAAGCGTTGTTAGATTCATTGAATTTATTTTAAGTTGATCTTGCTTATGAAGTTTGCCTTTTGGGTTCACCACGAGATGTAGATGTAATTCCTAAAATGCAATCTAAAGATGATAGACAAACTTTTATCTCTTTTGTGCAATGAAAATCCTAGCTACTAGAGGAAAAGAAAGGCACAATCTTTTCACAAAGAGCAAAGAGCACACTGTAAATGCACTTTCCTAAATCAAGCCAAATAGACTGTCAATATGCAAATGCACATGCATGTATTTGTTTTCGACTTTCTTAGTATTGATGCTAAAAAGAAAGTTGATGTACAAATCTGAATTTGCTTTCAAGCGACAAACACAAACAAGCTTCTTTTCGAAATCAAAAGATAGAGACGATTATGACACCTTGCGATTTTGAAATGAACACTTGTACTTGACACTAGAAAATCACAAATTCAGACCAAAGGAAATAGTAAAAGTATAATCGACCATCAACAGCAATCAAACTTTCTCCTATGATTGAAATTGACACTTGCGACAGATCCAAATCAAAGGGCGACAGTACGACTATTCTACTTTTGCAATGGAAAACTGTAAACGACTCAACAAACACACAAAAAACATCTACAGTTCTTTTGTACAAAGGAGGCGGAATAACAACAAGGAAAAGGGGTTTTAAACAGACACATATACTGACCACAGGCAACAAAATTCAGAGATAGAATTGGAGAAAACGAAGCACAAGAACCACAACTGCACAGGGCTAGTCTGATTAGCGCACCTGTAACACAGAGAAACTGCACTGCAGCGCAGGTTGCCCTTTCAGGAAGTGTGCTGAAATTTAGGATCTCTTAAGAGTACCTGCGCTGGGCCAGAAACGAGAATCTGTCCGGGTTCTGGGTCACAGTTTGCAGTTCAGTCTTTGGTTTTTAGCCAAGTAAGAGCAATCAGTAATGCACAATCAGGGGTAGATCTAAGGAGGGTCTAAGAGCTATCACAAGGGCAATCATATCATTTGTGAATCATTTGTTCAAATCATAAACAAATCCAGTGAATGGATTGAAGCAGCGGATGTCTACTTTGCATTTGTTATGGCAAATGCAGTTCGGATGCTACTTATAAGTTTATGAAACAAACAACAAAGAGATACACAAACAAACTAATTAGACATTCTCCCCAGTGGAGTTGCCATTTTGTTACCGGGAAAAGTGTCTATTTAGAACTGCTCTATCCCACTAAGGTGTGACAACTGCCTTAGAAGCAAACAGAGAAAAATTACTTTTGTATTTCCTTCATGAACTATAGATAGAGAGGAATAGAAAGAGCCAACTTGTGTCTTGCGCTAATCCTTTGATCTAATCCCTCTCTTCTTTGACAGCCTCCAGCTACCTGCTCCCTTACTTGCCCAGCTTCAACAAGTACCTATAAGATCACAGAAGAGGAACACTATACAAAGACATGGATCTATATTCATAAACAACTTAGGATCATATTTAAGTTAACCATACAAATGTAACAAGCATCAATGATACAAAATCATGGAGGAAAAACTCAAATAATTTTATTGATAAACAAGAATAGATCCAGGAGGAGTTACAACCGATGGTTCCTGACCCAGCATCAACCTCCCAGCAAAGAAGCCCCTCTTCACCTCCAACAAAGCATAGATCACCCAATACTCTAATGTTTGTCTCAAAACCAACAACAATTCCTTACAATGTGAAAAATTCCAGCCTTCGGATCTCTGGGATGAGGGATCCATATATAGATATGTGTAAGGAGGATGAGTCAGCTTGTGATTTGATTAGTGTCTTCTCTCTGTCAGTTCTTGCTTCCACTTGGAGACTGAAGGCCTCTTACTCATCCTTGGTCGAATTCAGTGAGGCAAGTGTCACAGGAGAAGATTTTGGAAGCTTCCATTGTCTCTCCACCTTGCGGAATGACACTGCCATTTGTCATTTCTCAGCCAACGCACCCTCATAGTGCATTTAGGTGCATTGCAATGCACCTAGCCAATGTATTTAGGTGCAATGCAATGCACCTAGCCAGTGGAGCAGATGAAATGATCCCGTTTTGGCTTATTCTGAGTAGTTTCTGGTGGAGAACTTCTGGAAGAAGCTGTAATTTGTTGACCTTGTTCCTTTAGGGGTTAGAACAACACTTTTAGGGACTTAGGAGCCCTTGGTTTATGGACATTTCGTGCTTGGAGTTGTAAGGCACAAAAATGTCTATAACATATGGGTACTTCCTCTTCTAAATATATATCACCCCAGGAGTCAAATCGTGAAGGTTTTCCTTTTTCTGCATCTAAGAAGGTTAAAGCTACCACATTCTATTGTTACCAAGGTTACATGAATGGCCCCACTTCCTTTTGCCTCCTACTATCTTGGCATGACATTGCGTGGGCCTTCATCCTTTCTTGCCACATCAACCTAGGAGTTTAATCTTGGGATTTCATTTAAACTGATCAAACAAAAACATCAGGGTACAAGAGTAGGATAGAAATTCCCTTTTTCCTCTACAACCACTCTTTTCTATCATTTTTCTTCATCTGGGGATGGAGAGTCCGTAAATGTTTAAGTGTAAGCCTCCTTTGGAAAATTCCAGGGTGAAATCATTATGGGGTGACATCCCCCACCCTCCCACAACCTTTTCACAATGGCTCTTCGATGGGTGTTAACAACTTACTACCCCATATGGGGTTTCTTAGGCCACATTGTCCCAAGAATAAAATACCACACTTTTCCACCTATTCTCCACTTAAAACCTCCAGGTGTCATACATTTGCGGTCATCCAATGGCGTAAATATCTTGATGAGATCAATGGACCTGACATCACCTTCATATTTCTTTTAATCATGCACCTAGCCACATGGGCATATAAGGTTCAAGGCCTATCTCCTCCAAGGCCTAAGGTTTCAACTCCTAAAAAATGATAAATTAATTCTTATCTAAGTATGCATATAGAGAGCCTCTTCCTAGCCTCCAAGTCCAGAACACAGGCAAAGTTGTGGGTGCCCCTATTAGTTATTCCTCCTGAGCTTTTCAATGTCTTAGCCAAACTATAAAATTGTAGGCTTAACAGACAAATGCAGTTAACATAGATTTATTTGGCTACCTCATGCTCAATTCATCCAGACCAGTTGCACACTCCGAGAAAGCATAAAAACCACACAATTATGGGAAGAATTGGGAAGGGATTCATCCCCTCACTTCCACATGGGAAAGAGAATCCATTATTGATAATCAAGCCAATTATAAACATAGCTAACACAAAGTGATTTGTAATGATAATATAAGAAATTTTTTAGGTATTTAACTTACAATTGCAGGGCATAATTAAATAAACAAAACCATAAACTAATCAAGATTTTAGTCAATAATGTTCATGCACTAACATCATACTACCATGAAACATCATTCATAACTACATACATTCACATAGAATTTCTTTAATTCCATATCTCTCATCTTAGAGAATTTCATTAATAATTCCGAAATAGGGAAAACAAAAGGTGGGACTTCAATTTTCTGCCCAAACATAGACCTCTTCTGGCTAGGATTACTTACAATAGTGATCCTCAAGCCAGATCCACCATCTAAGTTGAATTTTCCTTTCAACGACCTTAGCAGAAATACATATTCAATGCATAGGGGATAGGAAATAGATATAACAGTGGATGGTTTGTGAGCTAGTCAAGGACTACATAATTCATACTAATGGATTCTCTATTAGCTAGGCAAGCACTCCTTCAATGTTTTATTAGCCCCCAGCAAGAACCTTGGTAGGATTATCAATTGTGTCAAGCACTCAATAAGTGGTTTACTAGCCCACAATAAGAACCCTTCTCCATGAGGTTTATTATCCCTTGCAAGCAGCCTAAGCGGCTTCTCATCCAGTCCATTAGCAAGCACTCATTTCATTTCCTTTTCATTCTCTTACTCTTATGGTCATAAATTTATCTTTTAGGGGATCCCATTCCCTCAGTTCATGTATATTCCCAACTTTTCTCATGAGCTCCACCAAAAAGAGGCCCCACCACAAATTTCTTGAGGGGTATTTTCATCTCCCTCATTGACTCTTCCTCTTCCTTTTTCTCGTTAATTATAATATAAAATTAATGCAAGATGCTAACAAAACCCACTTGGTTTAACTTTGATCTTCCATCTCAAATCATGAATTTTTAGTCTCACACTTCTGGCCATTATGTCACTACATTAAAAAAATCAAGGGAAACATATCAGGGGTGTCACAAACCCCAAACCCTTAAAGCTAACATCATCATTGATGTTCGTATTAGCATGAAAATAAATAAGAACTAAGTTTTATACACAACTCTTACATTTTCGCTATTTAGTAACCAAATACGAGTATTGTGCCCTGATTTGCTCAGTTGTCACCCATGTGGCCCCATTATGTCCAAAGTGCTTCCATTGCACCTTGACCTAGTATATTGTTGTATTCCATAGTGTGATTTTCCTATGATACAGGACGCACAATGGTTCTAGTTCGAAATCTCCCTCTGGTTTCACCAATAGGATGGACTAGTCAACAACATGATTAACATGATGAACATATTTTTTAAGAAAGCATATATCAAAAACATTGTGAGCTTTCACTATGGGAGGCAAGGCCAATATATAGGCCACTTACCCCACTCTTTCTAAGATCTCATATGGTCCACTTTATCCGGAAGCCAACTTGGCTCATGATCCCATTTTTAATATGATTTTCTTTGGGTTAATATGGAGATGAACATGCACCTCACTGGAAAATATTTGTGAGTTCTTTACTGGTTTGCATAACTTTTCTACCTACCTTAGGATGCCTTTGAATTTTTCCTAGTCGTTATTGTTTCATGCTCCGATTCTTTCAGCAAATTTGATGCAAAAATTACTTTATTTCTTTGATCATATCAACTAATAGGGGAGTTACAGTTTATGCCATAAAGTACCTCAAAGGGACATGTTCCCAATTACTCTTTATAACCATTGTTGTATGCAAATTCTACCAGTAGAAGATAGTCTTCCCACTTCCTTGGCTGATGCATTATGTACATCCTCAGCATGTCTTCCAATATTTTGTTCACTCGCTCTGCTTGAACATCAATCTAAGGATGGTATGTAGTGTTGAAGGTCAAATGGGTTCCAAAACCATGAAACAAGCATTTGCAAAAGTTTTATGTGAATTTAGCATCCATGTCTCGTATTATTTTATTAGGAATCCCATGAAACCTAAATATCTCAATAACAAAAATATAGTCTTTATCAACTACTTGATGAGTACTTTTAACGGTTATAAAGTGAGCCACATTGCTCAAATTATCCACTACCACCATGATAGCATCATGATATCTAACATTACTAGGCATAACTGTAATGATGTCCTTATATAGGAAGTCCAATTTCCATTCCATAATTGGTATTAGTTGTAGTAGTCTAGTTGGGCTCCTACACTGTACCTTTACTGGTGGATATTCCAAATATTTAGCAAGGTATTCAATAATATCCCTCCTCGTTCCAAGCCAAAAATATGGAATATTTATGGTTGTCATAATATTTTGATATCCAAGATCACCCATGTAAGGTCTTGTTGAGGGCAAAAAATGACCGAAATCAACATTAGGGAGAGCACCCAATTAGAGCCCCAATTGAGATCTGCCCCATTTGGTTTGGTGGTTCCAACTAGTGCTAATGGCTCTAGTTAGCACCTCACTCTCCCTCCTAACTTTTGATATCTCGAATTACCATCAATAAGAAGAGAGAAATCATATTTAACATCATGGAGTCCACATGAAAGAGATAAATCCTTAAGTTCACATGAGGGCTCAGTGAAGCCAAAAATGAAGTTGCTTCATTGTAAGGAAACTTCTAAAATGAAATGGATTTATTCTAAATGAATATCTACTCTAGGATGCAAGCAATAAAAAATAAATCCTAAATCTATCTCGATTGAAAGAAGGGTTAGTCCCACTCTCAATCAAGAGAAAGGTAAAAGGAAGTTCAGATTAGGACCTATCACTTATTCACACAAATAAGCACATATAGCCATCTAATAAGTAGTTATCAGATGTTTATTACACACATATCCAAATTCAAATAAAATGAATTGAAAATCGGTGACATGACTGCATTAAGGAAATAGTTCTCACAAAACATTCATGATTAAAACAAGCAGACACTTGTCATCGATATGCAAAATAGTTAACAATGATAACACATGCATCTATTTGAATTCATTGATCAATTTTGATTAAAATTTGATCCATCATAAAAACCATAGATATCCAATGATTTGAACAAGCATATAATTAAATGAATTTACAATAGTCGAAAACTGAAGAAAAATATACTTATATGGATTAATAATTACCACAAAATTGAATTAAATTGAAGCTAATAATCAATCTTTAACTATGACAATAGTGTACAAAAATTGTATATCTCATCAAAGCTTTTGAGTACAAGATTTCTCATAAAAAAAAACATGATAGCATCAAACTTTAGCAGCTGAAACACATCTCTCCAAATGTCACCCAAAACTACTCAATCATCTACAAATTGAGTCCTTTACAATAGTGCAAAAAACTCTCTTTTTGTATAAGATCGGAATATTTTTCATTCTCCCAAATCTTATTTATAAATTAAAAAAAAAAATCTAAAAATGGGAGATGTTTAAAGGAGTTTAGATCCATAAATTTTGGAGTTGCAAATCCTCTACTCTATTCTTTGTTGTTCCTATTTCATTCCTCTGAACCCGTGGCCTCATTTCCTTCAACTAATGCCCTACAAAAGAAACAAATTAAAAACAATTAAAATAGAGAGAAAATTTTAGTTTTCTAAAATTATGAAACAAATTAACGAATTCAAAACTAAAATTGATAATCGAAACTAATTTGCAACAACAACCCATTTTTGGAAAACTTGAAATTCTTCAAAACAAATTTTGAAATTGATATTTTTTGTTGCAATTTCATAGCCTTCATCTCTGCTAATTTTTAGGCATAGTAAATCTATAAATTTTCTTAATTTAATGCTTCTATAATGTTCTCCATAAAATTAGCTTTCTAACACTTCATTTGACTTAATAAAACTCAAATTACGAGCACTCAAAATCTAGTTTTCAAAACTCTCAAAATTTTAAAAAATCCATATAAACAATTTATTAAACTTTTTTACCATTTATTAATATTTATCTTTAATAAAATTTTATATTTTTAGTATGAATTTAAAATATTAAAACATTAGAATAAAGCCATAATAACATAATATATAAAACAATATGTAAATAAATAAAATTAAATATTGTAAAATATAAGTAAAACAAGCATCAATTAAGACAAAAGAAATCAAATAAAATTAAAAAGTGGGTTGGTGTTTAGTAAATGAAGGTTATATCGGAGGTAAAATAAAGAGGTGGCAGAGACCCACATGGCTGGGAAGCTACCTCCATTACACCATAATATCAAAAGCCTCCTCTTTAAAGGCTTTGTATGTTATGTAAAATCCCCGGCTCTTTATAATAGGGATTCTTTAAAAAAATGCTACTTCATGATGTAAAATAATCATGAAGCATAGGGATTCTTTGTTTAGATATTTTTTTTTTTTTTTTTGAATTTATCCCTTTGGAAAGTAATGATCCTGAGTGGAGTGAGAAAGGTTTTCCATGAAATGTGAGGTTGGTTTGACATAATATTTGTGAAGAGGTAATTTTTTGACAAAAAGCAAGGAATACCCATCTTTCTTCTAAACAAAATGGATTGAAACCATAATTAATTAGACTTTCTTGATAAGTGTAGGCCAAATATCCTAAATGAATAAGCCCTTGGTGTCTAATGATTTGATCTCCAAATTTATTCTTGAATAAATTATGACTGTAAGTCAAAATTGATTAAATTTAAAAAAAGTTTTTTCGGTCATTAGAAACTGAACTAGTAAGTTTATATAAATTAGTATAGTGGTGTAGTTGAGATCCATGTAAAGTTAAATCAACCAATTCTAATAATTTTTTCATCATTTTATTATTTCTTTTCAAAATTTGATCTTGGATAGAGCTTAATTATACATTGTAACGACTAAGATGTCTCTATCTTAATTACCACAATCCTTTTTAGTGTATCATTTTTATTATTATAAATTTATTAACAACTTTCGCATCAAATTAACATATGATTTCCTCGTAATAACATTAGGACATCGAAACTTTATAATATCATAATTATTTATTTTTGCCTCTTCATTAAAAAAACTTGTTATCATTAAACACTATTTTATATTTTTTTGTTTTAATAAATGATCCACCAAAATCAAACTATTATTGAACTTAAGAACAAATAATGTATTCTTCACATGTCTACACTCTTATTACTAATATGCCAACAAAAATATACATCTAAATATATCATATTCAAATACCTCTAAGTATATTCAAATTTATATTTCTTTAATCAATATAGTTTATTATTATTGATATGTTTATGTTTGAACGCCCTTCAACTAATGTACGGAGGACCCCGCGTTGAAGACACCTCGAATAAGTTGAATTTACAATTGGATTAAGGATTTCTTCCCTGTTCAATCATGGCATAATATTTAAGTGTCATTGAAATCATTATGTTAAGTTGAATTTAGAATATGTTTAAGGATTTCTTCTATGTTCAATCATGGCATAATATTTAAGTGTCATTCAAAACATTGAAATCTTATGAATTAGTTATCATTCTGATGATCATTGATGAGATTTTCTGTTAATTAAATTTGGGGAAAATATCATGAATGTGACAACAATAGGATTTGTTACTAAATTAACTCCATTTATTCTTGATGAGGAGTTATTGCATCCTATATTTGTTGTGAGTGAATTTATGATTTATTTTTCTACTTCTAGCTCTAAAAATGTAAGCCCGTAGAGGATATGTGTGATGAGAAGGTGTGAGGAAAAAGAATTCCAAATGTGCAAATCTATTGTTGTAATCTCCTATTGTGTAATAAGATTGTTGATGCCTTTGTTTGGTGGAATAGCCCAGATTGGTTGGGTGAACAATGTTAAACTTGCTGTCTTATGATATCTATTGTGCGTGTGTAATTTATTTCGTTTTTTGCTATGCATACTCTGACAGTTGGTATTAGAGCAGGTTGAGCTACCTGTTGCAGTGATTCAAGCTGACAACGTTTTCAAAGATAGTCGATGGTGCAATCCAAGGGACTATGAATGTTCTAAAATTGTGCAATAGAGCACAAAGCGTTCGACGTGTCGTGTTCACTTCATCTTTACGCGCAGCTATCTCCACAGACGAGTATCTACTCCTTATTAATGAATCTTGGTGGACTTCATTGGACATCATAAGGCAAACAAAGGACAATGGTCAGTTCTACGCAGAGGCAAAAACATTTGCAGAGAAAGTTGCATTGCAGTCTAGAAAGGAAAACCCTCCTCTTGCTATGGTGAGCATTGTGCTGCCGATTGTTGTGGGTCCTTGAATGATGAGCACAACCCCTTTAAGCATACATATGGCACTGTGTACGATTACAGGCTGAAGTGAGATCTGCGTATTGAAGACCAGAGCTATGCAAAGTGGAGTTTGGAGAAACTGTTGACTGGTGTTGAACTGAAGCAACGGTGAAAGGTGCACTGCACTGTGATTTCACAGTGATTTTGTTTTGCTTTTAGTTGCGATTCAAATTGACTGGTGAATTTGCAGTGGTGAAAGGTGAGCTGCATAGTGTGTTCAAGTTTTTCTGTTACATTGATTATTGAAATGCCACGTTGAACCACTGAAAAATGGATATTTGATTTGGAACATTTTTGAAAGGGGCCTTTAAAAAAATGATTTCAAATGGGTCTCCTATTTACATAAAAAAAATCAATTTCAAGGATTTTATAAAGCTGTTATGAAATGCCTTATTTAACAAAAAAAAATGATTTTTATTATATATGATATTATATCAATATCATATTTCGTTCTTTAAATGGTAATATGCCATGTTATTATAAGGCAAGGGCTTTCTTAATCAACACTAATTCCTTTTGAAATTCGAGAGTTTTTTGACACGAGCTACTCAACATGGCAAAAACACAAAGCGCTCAGTTTGAGATCGAGAAGTTCAATGGCAAAAACAACTTCGAGATCTGGAAAGTGAAGATGTATGATCTACTCGTGCAACAAGGTGTGGGAAAGGAACTATTGGGAAAATCCAAACAGCCTTACACCATGACAGATGATGAATGGAGTGACCTGGATGAAAGAGCGCTGAGCGTCATTCAACTGTGTTTGGCTGATGATGTTTTGTTTAACATCGTGTCTGAGAAAACTGCTGCTGGTTTGTGGACAATTCTTGAAAAGTTGTAAATGAAAAAATCCTTAACCAATAGGATTCTTCTGAAGCGACACTTGTACAGTTTGTGCATGAAGGAAGGTACATCTATTACTGATCATTTGAATACCTTTAATACTCCCTTGGTGCAATTAGAAAGTATAGAAGTAAAATTTGAATCAGAAGATAAAGCTATAACTTTATTATGCTCATTGCCCGAGTCATGGGATCATTTTGTTACTTCTATAAGTATTAGCTCATCAGAAACCCTTGAATTTGATGATGGTTTTGGAGCTCTATTGTCCGAAGAAACAAGGAAGAGGTCAAATTTAGAAACCTCTACATCAGAAGCGATGATAGTCGGAGGTCGTTCTAAAGAAAGATGCTTCAGTAAGCACAACAACTTGCGTTCAAAATCAAAAGGGAAGAAGAGTAAGGTAAGGTGCTGGTTTTGTGGCAAATTGGGACATTTGAAGAAGGACTATTGGAAGATACAACAAGCATTCAAAGAAGAATATTCGACAAAGAGGAAAGAAGCAAACACGACAGATACAGGTTCGACATCCATTTAAAGTATGAGTGATGAAGTGTTATCAATTAGTTTGTCTAATCATGATCAACATTAGCTGTTAGATTCTGGTGCGTCAAATCACATGTCCATTCATAGAGAATGGTTTAAAACTTATAAATCAATCAATGATGGAGTAGTTTACATGGGAAATGATGTCACCTATAACATCGTGGGAATTGGTAGTATCCAGATTAAAACGTTTGATGGGACAAATAAAATTCTAACTGATGTAAGACATGTACCTGAACTAAGAAAAATCCTCATTTCATTAGGAGTACTAGACACTAATGTATATAAAACCTTTATTCAAGGTGCAGTAACGAAAGCAAAGAAGGTTGGAAATATTTTTCAGTTAGAAGGAAGAAAAGAGTCAGATCATGCTTCTACAATATCTGAAAACAAAAGTAATTCTATTCATTTATGGCATCAAAGGTTCGGCCATATGAATGAAAAAGGATTAAATTTTTTATCTGATTGTAAGTTACTTCCTAGTTTAAAATCTTCTAAGTTAGATTTCTACAAACATTGTCTATTTGGGAAACAAAGTAAGCAGAAATTTAAAACTAGAAAACGTACTAGTAAGGGAATCCTTGATTATATCCACTTTGATGTTTGGGGTCCATCTCCTACAACCTCATATGGAGGATCGTCATATTTTGTATCTTTTATTGATGATTTCTCTAGAAAAGAGTGGGTCTACATGTTAAAGAAGAAGTCTAATGTATTCATAGTTTTCAAACAGTTTAGAGCATTAGTTGGAAACATCATTGGAAGAACCATTAAATTTTTAAGAACTGACAATGGTGGTGAGTTTACTTCAAAGGAATTTGATAATTGTTGCAAGGACGCTGGGATCGAAAGACATAAAACCACTGTATATACTCCTCAGCAAAATGGAGTTGCTGAACGCATGAACAAGACTCTTTTAGAGAGAGAAAGAAGTATGATTAGTAACACCAATTTGCAGAAGGAATTTTGGACAGAAGCGGTTTCTACAACTTTTTATTTGATAAATCGATCACCATCAACTGCAATAGGATGCAAAATTCCTCAAGAGGTATGGAAAGGTCATCCTTGCGATTATTCTAAACTGAAAGTTTTTGGTTGTGATGCATATGCTCTAGTTCCGAAACATCAGCGTTCTAAATTAGATCCTAAATCAAAAAGATATATCTTTGATGGATATGGTGATGGGACTAAGTGATACAGGTTGTGGGATCCTGCTACTCACAAGATCATCATTAACAGAGATGTTAAATTTAATGAATCTTCACTTGAAAATCCTGATGTAGATGATAAATTGAAATAGGATAATGTATCTAAGCTTCAACACATTTAGTTTGACCCCAGTTCAAATACTGATGATAGTCCAGATGAACAAGTTTCAGATTCAGATCATGAACAAGTTTCAGATGCAGATCATGAACGTGTTTCAGATGCTGATCATGAAGAAGGTCCTACAGATAATAATCAACAAATTATGGAAGTACCAGAAACATCTTTAAGGAGGTCCACGAGAATCAAACGTCCTCCTAAAAGGTATGATGATTATGTTACTTCAGTTGCTTTAACCACTAATGATGATGAAGCTTTGTGCTATCAGGAAGCTGTAGAAGTTTCTAAAAGTGAAAAGTGGAAAGAAGCTATGAAGGACGAGATGATGGCATTAGTCAAGAATGCCACATGGGATCTGGTAGAACTTCCTAAAGACAGGAAAAATGTGGGATGTAAATGGGTTTACAAATTTAAAAGGGGTGTTGATGATATAGAGGACAGGTATAAAGCAAGGTTGGTCGTAAAAGGTTTTTCTCAGAGAGCAAGCATTGACTTTCATGAGATATTTTCACCAGTTGTAAAAATTGTTTCAATTCGGATTTTGTTAGCATTAGTTGCTTTACTTGATTTAGAATTACAGCAACTAGATGTTAAAACTACATTTTTACATGGAGATTTAGATGAGGAGATTTACACGGAACAACTGGAAGGTTTTGTTCAAAATCGCAACAACAAATTTGTCTGCAAACTCAAGAAATCATTGTATGGTCTGAAGAAGTCTCCTTGACAATCATACAAGAAATTTGATTCTTTCATTATGAGTCAAAACTATATAAGAAGTGAATATGATCATTGTGTTTACTTTAAGAAATTAAGTAATGGCATGTTCATTATCCTAGTGTTGTATGTTGACGATATGCTTTTAGCAAGCAAAAGCATAACAGAGATCAATAGATTAAAGGCTTAAATGGCTACGACGTTTGATATGAAAGATCTAGGAGCAGCAAGACAAATTTTGGGCATCGAGATTTTTAGAGACAGGAGTAATGGTAAGCTGTGGCTATCACAATAGAAGTATATTGAGAAAATACTCTTGAGGTTTGGTATGAACAATGCGAAGCCTGTTTTAGTCCCTTTTGCTTCCCATTTTAAACTTTCTTCAAGTTTATGTCCTAATACAAATGAAGAAAAAGAATATATGTCTCGAATTCCATATGCCGATGTAGTAGGTTGTTTGATGTATGCGATGGTTTGTACTTGACTAGATATTTCACATGCAGTTGGGGTTGTCAGCAGGTATATGACAAATCTAGGAAAAGAACACTGGTCAGTAGTGAAATGGGTGCTTCGGTATTTGAGAGGCACAAGTAATTATTGTATCACTTATAACAAAATTAGTGAATTTGTTTGCAGATATCTTGATTCCAATTTTGCAGGTGATTTGGATAAGATAAGGTCAACTTCAAGGTATGTCTTTACTCTTGCAGGTGGAGTTATTAGCTGGATGTGAAAGCCACAGAATATTGTTGCTTTATCCACTACTGAAGCAGAATACAAAGCTGCTTCACATGCTTGTAAAGAAGCGGTTTGGTGAATTTGGTAGGTTACATGACAACATCAAGTTATTTTGTGATAGTTGAAGTGCAATTCATTTGGCTAAGAATCTAGCCTATCATAGTAAATCAAAGAATATACCTATCAAGTACCATTTTGTAAGACAGGTTAGCACTGAAAGGGGAGTCTGTCTTGAAAAAGTGCATACAAAGGAAAACTGTGCAGACATATTCATGAAACCAGTTTTGTTAGAGAAGCTACAATGGTGTTTGGCTTCTCTTGGCTTGTAGAAAAGATAAAAATAATAACGGAACAGGGTAGTAGGCTAATTGTTGTGAAGGTGGAGATTGGTATCAGAGTATGCATAGTAGAAATCATAAGACAACAAGTTTAACGTGGTTCACCCAACTAATCTGGGCTACGTCCACCAAATAGAGGCATCGGCAATCTTATTACACAACAGGAAATTACAACAACAGATTTGCACATCTGGAATTCTTTTTCCTCACACCTTCTCATCGCACATATCCTCTACGGACTTACATTTTTATCACTGGGAGTAAAAAACTGAATCATAAATTCACTCACAACAAATATAGGATGCAATAACTCTTCATGAGGAGTAAATGGAGTTAATTTAGCAACAAATCTTATTGTTGTTACATTCATGAGATTTTTTCCAAATTTAATTAATAGAAAATCTCAACAATCATAGTAAAATTATTTTATGTTTTTTATAAATAAATTTATTTTCTATTTTATAATTAGTTTTTTATATTTTTAATCTTATTATAATTTTATTTTCAATTTAAATTAATAATAATCCTATTGTAAATATTTTAATGCATCATTCCTATTTATTTTATGTTAGAATACATACCAATTTACAATTAATCTTGACTCGGAAGTGTAAATATGTAGTTTCACACCAATGCTAACCTAGCTTATGTCGTCTTCAAAACAAATCAAGAATTAGATTTCGATGCTGATATCAACGCACACTTGGAAAAATGTGAGATTAAAGAGTGTTTTGACAATAAATTCTTAAAAATGTTGAGAATACATGATCTCTATGCCAGTTATTTGATTAAATAAATGTATTAAAACATTTCAATCTTTAATATGAATGAAAAGAATTGTTTAATGTTCCCCATATTCACACTTTCATAGACTAAAAAAGTATGTATTGAAGTTTAGAGTTTTTCCATAATTGCTTGTCTGCTATGAAGAACACATACAAGTCCAATTATAATCTTATTATACACCATTTAAGTCGCATTGGACAGAGTGCATCGTGACTCTGTTGCTTGTCACGGTGAAGGATGGTACAATTATATGTACTTAATTAATTGTTAAGAGGAGGACGTGGTCTATGATATCAGGGTTTTTTTCTTATAAATGCACCAGCACGAGTCTGTTTGATTGATTATCGAACGCATTAACGTTAGGATAAAATAAAAAAATAAAAATAAAATTGGTATTTGATTTTTTTAAAATTAAAAGGTGAGGGGTAAATGATTTTTCAAAATTTATATTTATAATGTTTTTTAAATAGTAAAAGTATTTATTATTTCATTACTTTTCCCAAAATTTTTGGAAGAGAGACTTATTAAGAGCATTGTGAAACAGGGGAATAGTTTAGAGCAATATAACTGATTCGGAAATCAGAAGCTGAAAGCTATAGTGATTAGTTCAAAATCTTGCATTGTAAAAAATTTATTTATTTTTGTTTATTTTATTAATAATTTTTTTTTACAATTTCTATTAATGTCTAATTAAAAGAGAGGTCATTTGCAATATGGACATAGTCGGAGCACTGTGGAGCAGAAAAATATTTTGGACTGCACAAAGATCAGAATTTAAAAGCTATATTTATACACTCAAACTGTTGATAGCAAACAAATTAAATTTTACTATTAATTTTATCTTAATTTTTTTTACAATTTTTGTTAAATTTATTCAGAATTCATAAAAAATAATAATTAAAAACCTTGTATAATAAAAAAATTACTATTGATTTTACTAGTAATATATTTATGATCTCTCTTCTTATTTAAATTTAATTGGAATTCAGAAGGAGAAAAAAATAAATAAGAAAACCAATAATTATTTTAAACCTGCAATTAGGATTTAACTCCTTCCATCACTTCATATACTAGGTTTTTTCATTTTAAGCATTTTAGATTTAATGATATTATGTACTTACTATATGTAGGACGTTTGGCATGTAAAGTAGGAGGATCATTTATTGAATTAGATTTGAACCATGTCATCCCAATCCATTTAAAAAAATGGATATATGATTCATGTGCATCCTCTGTAATATAACACACTAGTGCACTTTGTGTAGTATAACACACCGATATATTATGACATTGTCGTTTTCATCAAGTTTGTTCATCGTTTCTCTCAGTGTAATATAACTCACGGATGCTCCTATGCCAAATATCATTATTAAGTAATTGCGGTGTGTTTATTGTTACAAAGCACACCATTATAATTTAAAATTATTTTAAACAATTAATTCATTGACAGTGCCAAACAATTAAATGCGGGGTGCATTTAACAGAATAAATGCACCGGTTACCAAAGCCTTTTTTGGTTGAAAATTATTTGATTTATGTATAAAATATATAGTATATTTTTATTGAATGGTACATGTTTTATATTGATAAAAAATGTTTACGAAGTTGTTAAGTAACAAAAATACTGATATAATATTGAAAAAAATAGTGAAGGTAAGTTATTTTTAAATTCTTTACAAAATTAATATGTTTGAAATATATGCAAGTTTAACTAATATGTATTGGTTAATGTGTGTCATGCAGAGCCACAAAATGAAGAAGGCTAATCATATTATTTCTAATCTAAGTGTAGAGGAGCGTAAAATATTTATAGGAAAATTGCAGAATGATGAATCAAGTGAATGTAAAAATACTATTCAATGTGATTTTTTTTTTAATTTTCATTATTAATATACTTAAAAACATTAGTTAACATATTTCAAATAATCTATTAATTCATATATTTAATGTTCTACAAGGAGAAATAACTAAGGAAAGTATCAATTTCATTCTAAGAAAAGAAAAATTATAAAATGTGTAAATGACAATGAATTGGTCCTTAGCTCATTTGGAGTGGTGCCGAAGATTAATGAAAGGGGATATTTTTTTACAAAACTATGAGGGATCTAATGGAAATAACATATACACGTATTTCCCACTTATAATGAAATAAACAATCAAATGATTCTAGGAACAAAATTATTTATAAACTACAAGAAGCGTTTCTAGAGAAATGCTCAATGAAACATGCTAGACTTGAAGTAGAAAAAACTTAAAACAACAAAAATGAATTATTCAAAGAGTAATGTTCATAATTAAAATGATTTTGTAGGATTATATGTATATATTACTACAAACCATTCATTTATTAATATCGATTTTGCTATATTATTTATTTTTCTTATATCAATGTAAAAATATTTTATTATGTTTTTGAGGAAGATTATGAAAAACCAAAATGGTTAATGAGTTGATAAGTTAAACATGCCAGTAGGAATGCCCAAAAATGTGTACAATGAGCTAGTCAAGGAAATTAACATAATTGCATCATAAGAGGAGCTATCTCAATAAAAATGTGCTTCAAATGTATGTGATAATGATTGACTTTGTACATATAAAAAATTAATTTATCAATAAATATTAATTTTCAAGTATTTTCTTGCACAAAATAAAATAAAATGGAAATCATTCAAGACTTAAAATAGGAAGACAAGGAAGAAAATGGTTGATATTCAATGTTTGTGAGTAATTATTAATATTTCCTTATAAGAACACAAGGTTTCATCTTTTGTAGATTTTAAATTGTTTTACAACAACTATCTTTGAATGTATGCAAATAGGTGCTAACATGCAAAGAAGAGTCATAAAAAGAATTGATTGACATTGGGTTAAATATGGGATGTGAGTATATGTTTACATACCAAAAATTAATTGTGGAAGTTGTAAGTATCTAAGTTGTTTTACTTCTATAAGCTTATAATTAATAGAACAAAAAACTTCTTTATATTAAACCTATAATTTATAATGGGGTTTAAAATGTGCAAGAAACAATTTATGGAACTACCCCTGTAGAAGAGTTGTTGCAACAAGGCATGAGATTCGGTTTTGAAGCCATGTACATAGTCTATGAGTCAATTCTTGTTATGGTAAATTTCTATTCGATTTACATAGTTGTATATTATTTATTTCAATTTTCATTATTCTCATCATTATAGATACACTCATTACACTTCATTTTTATGTTTGCATATGCAACAAGATGAAGAAGATGAAAGCAATCAACCCAATCAACAAAATATTCCTCCAAATAACTTAAGTTATGAATGTAGCTCAAGCACTAACAACAGTGCTAGCGAAGAATGATGATGTATTTGGATATCAATGCAACATATTGTATCTTGTGAAATAATTGTTTATGAAAATCAAACATTTTGTTTAATGTAATCTACATAGTGTCCCAATTGAAAGAGAAGGGTTACCAATAACAATATCATTTTTATAACAATGAGCCTCTTATTGATATACAATAATAATACTAACAAATTATTCCATTTTGTTATCCAATGTTGCTGTGAAATGTTACACCATCGATTAAATATTATAATTAAGAGATGCAAAATATGATAATATAACAAATTAATATGAACATCATATACAAATTCATTAATTAAATTTCAATTTATATGAATATTTTTATAAGACATATGTTGATTTTTCGTTGAATAATGGATTTTAAAAATTACAATAATTGCACACTCATAGGTTGATATTTCGAAAAAAGAGAAAATGTCATACAAAAAACTAGTGCATCCATAACATACAAATGCATCGGTGCATTATGTTTTATAAAACACAATGATGAAATCTATTTTGCATGACCAGTGTCTTTTCCAAAATTGACAACATTGGAGAATTTAGTTCTTTAAGCACCAATATTGTTTGCAATTAATGACCTGATGCATTGTAATTCATAATGCACGAGTGCTCTCATAGAACTAAAACATCGGTCCTACAAAATTTTATTTCCAGCCCCAGTCCATTATTAAAATTAACAAAACTGGTACTTTTATATCCCTAACGCACCAATGGGTTTATACCAATAATACGCATCAACTTTATGAGTTTAAACCAAATAACAATGACTACAATTTTTTTTTTCATACCACGGGTTGTTTCTTAAAAGAACACCTTGGGGCATTTTTTTATAGATAAGCATCAGGACAATATACATTTCAGATAGCAATGCTCCTTGCATTGAATGCCTCGGTGCTTTTATTTATGTGTGCAATGCAGTGGTTTTATATATTAAGTGCATCAATGGTGCTTGTTCCATGAAGCATGCCACAAAAAAGAAACATTCACCAAAAGCTCTAGTCACACAATATTTTTCAGTTGCAATGAAGTTCTATTATAATCTCCGCTAAAACATCTGCTAGCACAAACACGTGTTTTAGCATATTTTTTTGAAATTTTTTGCTAGTTTTATAACACTAAAAACCTCTATTATAACCTCCGCTAGAAGATATTTTCTTTATAGTGTTATTTGGGATTGTTCCATGAGGAAATAAGTTTGACAATTAAAAAAATGTATACCTCATGTCTTAGCACATCTGATCCATGTGGATATTGGTGGTCACCCGCTTATTCCACTTAGACTCCCAACATTGTCTCTTTTAGTTTTTTGTTTTCATTAATTGTAGCACAATTTACTATTTTTGGCATTTTTTGGGTTGTGAACTTCCAGAGCCTTTTTGAGGCCCTAAACAAAGTTTTTAGGGAAAACAGAGAGACTGAAAATGTATTGAAGAAGATATGTAAATTTGTTTTGGCCTCTTCCTTGAGATCTTCAAATAAAGGTATTATGATAACCAAATAGAGATCGTATGCCAAAGTTACGACCCCAGGAAGTTGATGTACCAATTTACCCAAACCAAACCCACAGTTTTGGTGCTTCATCTCCTAGGGTTAGGTTTTTGGATGTTTAGGGTTTTCCATTGTTTCTCAATAATAAATAGACCTTTGAGCCTCATTGTAGCATAGTTCAGAGGCATGTAACCACCACATATGTTCTTAGAGATAAGTTATCATCCACCGGGCTAGTTTATTTCCACAGGCATATTTCAATATTCTGATATTAATGAAATGAAGTTTAATTTCTATTGAAATTCTATATTTATGGTTATATGTGTAATTTGTTGTGTTCCTATTTAAGTTCAGATTAATAGTATTAAAGAGGTAGGCTCTTTCTTTATTTTTCTTTGCATGTCCCCAATGAGCTCAGGGTATAATGATTTAGTGCTCGATCTAGTTGAACCTTTGCAAGACCAACCTTGAAAAGCCCAACGATCTCCAAGTGTGAAAGAAAATAAAGATGAGGGGCCAAGAGATACTTTCAAAATATTGCTCGAGGAATCCCTCGAACAATACATGATCACGATGATGGATGAATTTTCCCAGATCCTTCGACGACTACCCACAAGCAATGCATCCTCATCTAGCAACAACTCTGAAGGTGCCACTCCTTTTAAAGCATAATTTAACTTTAATATTCCCATATTTGAGGGCTAGATAGATGAAAATGTCATAGATAAATGGTTGAATTTGTTAGAATTATATTTTTTAGTTCATGACTTTTCCAATCAGGAAAATATTACTTTAACACTACTCAAAGCTACCCCACACATCAAGGACTTGTGGGAAACCTACTATGAACAAAATGATGAGAGGGAATCCTCATTGTTTTCAGCTACACCCACTTGTGATTCTTTCCAATATGCCATAAAGGAACAATATTAGCCTATTGGGAGCTATGAAGATAAATACATAAAGTGGACCATGCCATGGCAGAGAAGGGACCAAAACGTGGCAAAGTTCACAAATGTTTTCCATACCCTCCACACGAAGTTGGGTATGAAGGATTTTGAGCAGCATTTGTTACTCAAGTATCGTGGCTGTTTACACAACTACATCAAGGATGAGATGGAATTCCTAGACATCTCCTTTCTCGGCATGGGATACCGATATGCTGTCAAGATTGAATAGACGTTTAAACATAAGAAGCGAGACTTTGGATCTGTGAATCTCAAGGAAGGAAAAGGCGCCCCCAAACCATAGGGAAAAGTCCAAAGCTAAAGCAGGGTGACTCAGGACAACCCGTCGAATCCGCAAGAAAATAACAACACCGTGAAGACAAAGAGGGACATGTGAAAATGATGTGAGTTCAATAAGAGCTCCACTCACAACACAAGTGAGTGTTGGGCCAAGCAGTCACTCGTGGCTAAGTGGAAGGATTCAGAATCAGATGCATATTTTGACTCTGAGTCAGAACCCAACAAGGGGAATGACAAAGGGAAGTGTTGAGATTGCAACAAGATGATGGAGCTTAGTGAAAAGAGTCGTCTTCACTAAGTGGGCCCGCAGGAAAATTATGGCGCAAGTTCTATTTTTGATCCGAGCAGGGATTATCACAGTGTGGGTGACCACAATATGAGTGATCACAGTGTGGGTGACCACAGTGTGAGTGATTACAGTATGAGTGATCAAAGTCTATTTTTAGACTAGCTGTCAAAAATAGAAAAGTCAAATATTATTGTCTCATAATAATATTTGGACTATAAACTCGATCTTATTCTCTAGGAGAACTTTAGTTTGAGCTACAGATGTGGCCCATGCAGCTGTCAGAAGGAAGTACGCTTTTCTTATGAGTCAGTTGAGTTGTTGCATGCATGACTTCAGCTAGAACTCAATCAGTTGAGTTTGGTGGAGTTGATGGAGTTGTGTTTAGTTTGACTTGGTTAAACTAGTTGTAGTTAGTCTAACTGCAAATAGACTAATGATGAGTTGTTAAACTAATTATTAAATCATAATAAAACTACAGAATACATCAGTTAACTCAGTTGCATGTCAGTGCATGTTCAGTTCAGCAGGGATAGGTGTTAGAGAATCAGATTGCTATCAGTTGTGACTATAGTTGTGCATCAGATCTTGCACAATCAAGGGATTGAGTATGCCAATGAGTTTGCTCATGTATTTTCGCAGTATTATAGCCTCTGCTCACGTCTTACATAGTGTGAGTGATTCTTTGGAGGTGAAATATGAGTTTGGTAAACCATTCTCATTCATTCTTGTGCAGGTATTGAGCAGTGGAGGCAGGCAAGCAGTGGAATAGATTTGGAGATCAGATCTTAGTTATATTGTGTGTAACAGGTGGAGCTGGTAGTGGATTGCTTGTGATAAGCATTGTACTTTGTAATGTTACATGGTCTCAATCATTAATATACAGATAGTGTGGGGTTTTTAGCGAGATGCTTTCCCCGGGTTACATACTGTGTTAATGTGTGAATGCTCTTGATGCTTTATTGTTATTGATGCTGCTATATTGATGATCAACATAGAGGAGCTTATGTATTGTGTATGTATTCCGCAATAGTACATGATCAGGATAATTTCTGTTGAATGTGTGTTAAATTATTCAAAATTTCTACATGGTATCGGAGCGAGCTAGATAATTGTAGAAATTTTTTTACATGGTATCAGAGCTGTTGATCATCAGATCTACTATTCAAGAAGTGTTTACATTCTATTTCTTCAGGCAGAGTCTGTAATCGGGCCAGGTAGCCTCTGGATTCATCCTTCCTTTGGAAGGTGAGGTATCCGGTGAATGCCCATACAGTCAATCTCTGTACGAGAAATATTGTGTTCTCACGAATCTTAGATCCGAGGCGGTTGAGTTGGTTGCTAGTGGAATTCAAATTTGCAGCAGTGTTTTCTTGGTGACAACGCAACAATGTCTTTCAATGGATTGTGATTGGAGTATGCTCTTGAGGGCAGCTTATACTATATTGCATGGAAGGACAAGATGGAGGTAGTATTGGATGATAACGGGCTGAAGGAGTTCATAGAGACGGATGTCCCAAAGCCTACTGATGCTTGGCAAAAGAAGACCGCAAAATGTCGAAGGATTCTATTGGAGGGCTTGAAGGATCACATTGTTTCCAGCCTCCATGGAAAGGCTACTCCATATTTGATGTGGAAATCATTAACAAAATTATTCCAAAGCAAGAGCGATCAGAGGAAGCTGGCGCTCAAAGATAAACTCAGAAACATCAAATGCGAGAAGGGTGAGAGTATACCCAAGTATCTCACGAAATTCACTCAATTTCGAGATGAGCTGGGAAGTGTGGGGGTTACTGTCGATGATGAGGACTTGCTGAGCTTGGCTCTCCTTGGTCTTTCGAAGAGTTGGAATTGCTATCAAGACTCTGTCAATGGTCGGGAGAAATTGTCAGGATGGGAAAGACTATGGTCAGATCATGTGCACGAGGAGATTAGGAGGAGTATGAGGGACGGATCTTCGTCAAAGGGAGCTGATGAAGAGAATTGTGCTTTGGCTGCCAAAGTAAAGAAAGGGAAGAGAAAGAAAGCTTCTTAGTCTGGTGCGAAAGGTAAGAAGCAGGATATGTCAAAGGTGAAATATTTTCATTGTCACCAGCACGGACACTATGCCACTAATTGCCCGCAGAAGAAGAAGAACAAGCAAGCTACTGGATCTTCAGCAGGAGAGGCTCTAGCCTCACAGTTTGAGCTTGATTTTTCATTGATCGCATGCTTGGTTTCAAGTGTGATGGGATCGATGTGGTTCTTGGACAGTGGTGCGTCTTTTCACATGGCAGGAGATAGAGATTTGTTCTCTGATCTGGAGGACAAAGATCTTGGAGTGCACATCGAGATGGGCGATGATGGTAGATATACTGTGAATGGTATCGGTACCATTTCCTTTGAGAGGGAGTCTGGTAAACCCTTTCTATTGAAGGAAGTCATGCATGTTCCAGGATTGAAGAAGAATCTCATCTCAGTGGTGATGTTAGAAGGCAAGGGGTATGATGTTGTTTTCAGTGAGGGAAAGGCTTTCCTTCCCAGCAAGACAACTGGTGAGACCCGAAAGATAGGGGTTCGAGTGAGGAACCTTTATCAGTTGCATGTAGATGGATGCGCAGCAATGGCGGGCAAGGCAGAAGGATTGGTGAGCCGAGACGATGGCGAGTTGTGGCACAGGAGATTGGGTCACCTTTACCATGGAGCCTTGAAGATACTGTAGCAGATCACTACAGGGCTTCCTAAAGGCACACTTGCGCAGTCAAATCAGTGCAAGGGGTGTACTTTGGGGAAGTTTGTGAAAGCCACCTTTCACGAGAAGGATAGTCGCGCCATGACGATCCTTGAGAGAATTCACACAGATGTGTGTGGACCTTTCTCAGTTGCTTCAACAGCAAAACACAGCTATTATGTGATTTTTGTTGATGATTTCTCTCGTAAGTGCTGGATCTTCTTCATGTAGAAGAAGAGCGAGACTTTTTCAAAGTTCTGTGAATTCAAAGCACTGGTCGAGAAGGAGTCGGGGAAGAAGGTGAAGGCTCTTAGGAGCGATAATGGTGGTGAATACATCTCGGACGAGTTCAAGGATTTCTGCAAGGTAGAAGGGATTCATAGAGAGCTCATAACTCCCCATAACCCACATCAGAACGGGGTAGCCGAGCGGAAGAACAAAATAATTGTGGGTGCTGCACGGGCAATGTTGCATGATCAGGGCCTACCCCTTCACTTGTGGGTGGAAGCATGCAATACAACATTTTATGTGCAGAACCGTTGTCCTCATAGGATACATGACATGAGTACACCCGAGGAGACTTATTCTGGTAAGAAGCCTGATCTTTCTCATCGGAGGATTTTTGGTGCTAACGTTTACATGCATGTGACGAAGGATGCCAAGAAGAAGTTGGAACAGATCGCAGAGGTTGGGATATTTGTGGGGTACACTGATACGCCCCATAACTATCGTGTGTATTTTCCAGACTGTGGTAAAACTGTTATGCGACGGGATATAAAATTTCAGGAGGAGAAAGCCATGAAGTGTTCGCTTGAGAGTGAGCTACACTTGCATGCAGATGAGGAGCTATTAGTTCCTAAGGATGAGCTTCAGGACGTGGATCAGCCACAGGACGAGGTTCATGGAGTGGAAGAGACCACTCATGCAACACCAACCATCAGAGGGCGAAAGCACTTGACAGAAGCTAAGCGACTGGCTCAAGATGTAGAGAAAGTTGTAGGACCACCTACAGCCCAACAGAGGCAGAGACAGTCACCTGATCGGTACACTGGATACATGGCTCTGATGAGCAAGTGTGTTGTGACTGGGCCATCCTCTTTAGAGGAAGCTGTGGAGGATCACGCATGGGTAGACGCCATGGTGGAAGAGTATGATTCTATTGTCAGAAACAGTGCATGGGAGATTGTTCCTAGACCGGAAGGGAAATCAGTGGTGGGTTCGAGATGGATCTACAAGGTCAAGCAGGCAGCTGACGGGAGTGTGGAGAAGTACAAGGCAAGATTTATTGCCTGAGGCTTTCCACAGATAGAGGGGATCGATTATGCGGAGACCTTTGCACCTATCGCAAGGTATTCTTCCATATGGACGACTCTTGCTCTCGCAGCGCAGATGGGATGGCAAATTCATTAGATGGATGTGAAGACTACGTTCCTCAATAGAGTCATTGAAGAGGAGGTGTACATTGAGTAGGCCGAAGGGTTTGAGGTCTTCAGCAGCGAGTCGCATGTGTGCAGGCTCAAGAGAGCGCTGTATGGGTTGAAGCAAGCACCACGTGCTTGGTACACACGGATAGACAGCTATTTCACAAGACTTGGATTCTCCAAGAGCGAGGCGGATCCTAACCTATACCAGATTGTGGTGGAGGGTAAGTTGCTTATCATTGTACTGTATGTTGATGATTTGATTCTAACGGGTGATGAGCTGTTGATACTGTCATGCAAGAAGGATCTTGCTACAGAGTTTGAGATGAAGGACTTGGGCCTCCTTGACTATTTCCTAGGATTGGAAATATCGCAGCACAGTGGTGGACTGTTTGTTTCTCAGGGTAAGCATGCTTGGGAGATACTGGAGAAGTTCAACATGCATGGTTGCAAGCCTGTTGATACTCCTCTTCCTGGAGGTTGGAGGAAGGAGGATGCCACTTCAGGAGAAGAAGTGGATGCCACTGTTTATCGACAGTTGGTGGGGTCGCTAATGTATTTGGTCAATACACGACCCGATATATGCTATGCAGTTAACTAGCTTTCACAAGCTATGGTTAAGCCTACCAAGCTCTTCTGGAAGGCGGGAAAGCATGTATCGCGCTACTTGACAGGCACATCGGGATATGGTTTGTGGTACAGAAAAGAGGATGAAGTGAAGCTATGTGGCTTCACAGAAGCAGATTGGGCAGGGAGCCCAACAGATAGAAAGAGCACATCAGGAGGGGTCTTCAGTATTGGATCGACAGCAATTTCTTGGTACAGTAGGAAGCAGAGATCCGTGGCACTCAGTTCAGTAGAGGCCGAGTATATGGCAGCAAGTTTGGCTGCATGCGAGGCTATATGGATGAGGAAGATCCTGGTTGGTTTGTTTGGTTCTCATTTGGATCCTACTGTGATTTACTGTGATAACTAGAGTTGCATTAAACTCTCGGCTAATCCTGTATTTCATGATAGATCTAAGCATATTGACATCAGGTACCATCATATCAGAGATTGTGTGCAGTGAAGGATCATGTTGCTTTCATACATTCCAACGGAGGATCAGGATGCTAATATTCTGATGAAGGCTCTCACCAGGAGCAAATTCGAGTACCACCGAGGTAGGATAGGGGTTGCTGATAATCCATATCTTGTCGAGAGGGAGTGTTGAGATTGCAACAAGATGATGGAGCCTAGTGAAAAGAGTCGCCTTCACTAAGTGGGCCCGCAGGAAAATTATGGCGCAAGTTCTATTTTTTATCCCAGCAGGGATGATCACAGTGTGGGTGACCGCAGTATGAGTGATCAGAGTGTGGGTGACCACATTGTGAGTGATCACAGTATGAGTGATCAAAGTCTATTGTTAGACTGGCTGTCAAAAATAGAAAAGTCAAATATTATTGTCTCATAATAATATTTGGACTATAAACTTGATCTTATTCTCTTGGAGCACTTCAGCTTGAGCTACAGATGTGGCCCATGCAACTGTCAGAAGGAGGTACACTTTTCTTATGAGTCAGTTGAGTTGTTGCATGCATGACTTCAGTTAGAACTCAATCAGTTGAGTTTGGTGGAGTTGATTGTGGAGTTGATGGAGTTGTGTTTAGTTTGACTTGGTTAAACTAGTTGTAGTTAGTCTAGCTACAAATAGACTAATGATGAGTTGTTAAACTAATTATTAACTCATTATACAACTATAGAATACATCAGGTAACTCAGTTGCATGTCAGTACATGTTCAGTTCAGCAGGGACAGGTGTTAGAGAATCAGATTGCTATCAGTCGTGACTATAGTTGTGCATCAGATCTTGCACAATCAAGGGATTCAGTATGCCAATGAGTTTGCTCATGTATTTGCCTAGTATTATAGCCTCTGACTACGTCTTACACAGTGTGAGTGATTCTTTGGAGGTGAAATACGAGTTTGGTAAAACATTCTCATTCATTCTTGAGCAGTGGATGCAGACAAGCAGTGGAATAGATTTGGAGATCAGATCTTAGTTGTATTGTGTGTAACAGGTGGAGCTGGTACTGGATTGCTTGTGATAAGCATTGTACTTTGTAATGTTACATGGTCTCAATCATTAATATACAGATAGTGTGGGGTTTTTAGCGAGATGCTTTCCCCGGGTTACATATTGTGTTAATGTGTGAATGCTCTTGATGTTTCATTGTTATTGATGCTGCTATATTGATGATCAACGTAGAGGAGCTTATGTATTGTGTATGTATTCCGCAATATTACATGATCAGTATAATCTCTGTCGAATATGTGTTAAATTATTCAAAATTTCTACAGGAAGTAGATCATTGATGCAGAGCCCAGTGCTGCCATGGCCACCACCAAGATCTAGAAGAATGAGCTTGAAGATCTAGAGGAGGGGGAATGCCTCTTCCACTCACAAATGTGGGTGAAAGGTTCTACACTGTAGTTCACTGTCGACAGTGGGAGCCAAAAGATTATCATTTCAGCATAGGTCGTGAAGCAGTTGGTCCTATCGATGACAACACATCCACAACCATACACCATCAAGTGGCTTCACGAAGGATGAGATCTCCATGTCAGCCAGCAGTGTCGCCTTCTCTATTGCATCCATCGCTTCACATATGAGGTATTGTGTGATGTTTATCCTCTTGAATTTTCTGATGTATTATTAGGACAACCATAGTTGTGGAAGTTGCATGCTGTATATGAGTGTAGACATTTCTCTGTGATTATTACTTTCAGTAATTAGTTATACAAGATACTGGAGGTAGACCCACCTACTGCCATCTCTTGGATGAGTACAAATAAATGTAGCAAGATCATTTCTCTGCCAAGGAAAATTGTTTTCCTTATGATTTTCCCTCAGGGAAAGAAGAAAATTGTCACCATGGATTCTAGATAGGGCTCCTCCACACAGCAGCAGTAGATGGACAAGGTCATGGATGAGTACAGGGACATTTTTTCCTCACCTACAGGGGTACCTCTACACTATCAAGTCAAGCACTCCATCGATTTCACCCTAGGTGCTCACTACCCAATGGACCGATCTATCGAGGTTGTCTTTTGGAGAGTGATTAGACCAAGAGGTAGATTCTGGAGTTGTTGTAGAAAGGGCACATCAGGCCAAGCTGATCACCCTATGGGAGCCCAATTATATTGGTACAAAAGAAGGATAGAACTTGGACACTTTGTATTGACTATCGAGTGTTGAGCAAGATCAATGTCCAAAATGGGTACCCAATCCCACGAATTGATGACCTTTTGGACCATCTCAAGGGGGCTATATATTTCATCAAGATTGAATCTATGTTTAGTTGTCGCTAGGTTCCTATCAAACCCTTCGATGTGTAGAAGACTACCTTTAGATCAAAGGAGGGCCTTTTCGAATGGTTGGTCATGCCTTTCGGGTTGATGAATGCCCCTGCAACCTTCATGAGATTGATGGACGACATCATGTGACCCTTCACCAATGCATTCATGGTGGTGTATTTAGATGACATATTGAGCTTCAGCTAGATTTGGGAAGAGAAATTCTGCCATATTCAACAAGTCCTTCAAACCCTAAGACAACACAAGTTGTGTGCCAATTTGGAGAAATGCACTTTTGGCATGAACCAGGTTCAATGTCAGGGTACATCACTGATGAGAAGGTTGTGCATGTGGACCCCTCCAAGAAGCAAGCCACTGAGGATTAGCCAACCCCAACCACTCTAACATAGCTTTGCAGCTTTCTAGGTCTTACCAATTTCTACTGAAGGTTCATGTTGCGGTTCTCTCATATCACTTGGCCTTTAAGTCAAGTCACCAAGGGCAGAGCGAACGAAAATTATTTTTTGTCTTAAACCAAACAGAAGGATTTTTTTCAGTTGAAGCCTTGCCTATACTCTGCACCAGTGCTTACATTACCAGAACTGCATTAACCATTTGAGATTGAGACAAGCATCTCCAACTATGGTATTGGTGCAGTTCTTACTTAGTAGGGGCATCCAGTGGTTTACCACAGTGAGACACTTTTAGACACAATATGAAAGTTTTCCACTTATTAAAAAGAAATGTATTCCATTGTGCAAGCGTGTCATCAATGGAATCACTACATTATGGGGAATGAAACGATCATTGACACAGACCACAAACCCCTACAATTCATACAAACACAAGAGAATTTTTAGAATGATTGTCATCAGAAATGGTCCACATACCTAGAAAAATTATACGTGAACATTAACTACAACAAGAGCATCACCAATAATGTTGCAAACTACCTAATCTAACCACGAGTCGTGGAGCTTATCATTGTGCTCAACTCCCGTGGGCACGAGAATTCGGGGTGGCCACATCTTTACAAGATCAATCAAAAATTTGACAGCACGTACTAGACAGTCCTAGAAGGTAAGAAAGTTCAATATTTTCACCTCTAGGATCCACTATTATGCCACTTGGGACATATATGTGTTCCTTCAAGTGAGTGTGCTAAGATGATTTGGGAGGCACACTACAATCGGGTCATTGGATGCTTCAAAGTAGAGAAAATAGTGGGTGTACTAAAGAAGTATTTTTTTGGCCAAAACTTCATCAAGATGTTGGGAGGTAAATTAAATCCTACACTCCCTACACCATTTCCAAACAAACCATCAAGAAGCAATGCCTAAATAGTCCTTTGACTACTCCTAGTTGACCTTGGGAATCCATCTCCATCAATTACATGTCGTGTATTCCTTCTACAAAATACGAAAATGACTATGTTTTCATGGTCGTCGACTCATTCTCTAAGATGACCATTATGGAGGCCTACAAGAAGAGAATCACAGTAAAAGCCACTACTAAGCTCTTCTTTGAGCGAGTTTCAGTACACTTTGGGATCCCATAGTCCATTTTCTATGATTGGGACAACATATTCCTAAGTGCATTTTGGTCAAGTCTCTGGTCGATGCTAGATACTAAACCCACCAAGTCCACAAATTTCCATCCCCAAATTGCTGGTTAAACATAAGTCATGAGTAGGATGATCGTACACATTTTGCACATGTACAACTCAAGTTATCCACGCACATGGGATGAAAGCCTACCCTTTATCCAGCATAGATACAACAAAGCTCTCCACAGCTCAACATGACATAGCGCCTTTCAGGTAGTGCTAGATTTTCCTCCGTTATGTCCCATTGATTTGGACATACCATTTGCAACTACTCAGAAAATTTGGCTCATCTCTAGTCTGAAGCTAACAGGGCTAATAGCTTCATTGAGTGCATTCAACAAATCTGCCAGTAGGTCCATGATATATTGAACAAATCCAATTCTATGTACAAACAATGTCATGATCAACATCCATGTGGGTGACAACGTTTGGCAACATTTACATATGGAGGGTCTTGCTAGACCCCACGCAACCCTCGCCTGCTCCAATATGGGCCATATGCCATCAGCAAGGTTATAAGGGACAATGCCTTCGAGTGCAGCATTCTATTGGTCCTTGGTCTGCAATTAGTGTTCAATGTAGACCACCTTCGACCATATTTTCCACCATTTTTGGACACATCCCACATTGCAGAGCAACTCAAACCGACAGAGCTAAACCCACACTGCATGGAATATACCATAATTGATCGGATCATGGACACACGGTTCAAGAAAAATCAGCAACAGAATATCCAAATATATTAGGTTGTCAAGGCTAGCCAACTCCTTCACCAAGGCAAGTGGCTCATCATGAACCAAGTTCAGTAGAAGTTTCCCAACCTCCTCGAGGCACTCAATGCAATGGGGGGCATTTCCTCCTAAGGGGGGTGGAATGATCCATATGGATATTGGTTGTTTCCCATGATATTCATAATCACCTGCCTATTCCACTTCGACCCCCAACACTGTCTCTTTTAGTTTTTTGGTTTCCTTAATTGTAGCACAAATTACTATTTTTGGTAGTTTTTTGGGTCTTGAACTTTCGGATCTGTTTCGAGGCCCTAAATGACGTATTTAGGTAAAAATGAGAGAAAAAATGTCCCAATCTAGATTTGCTATTTTTTTTTTTCGGCCTCCTCTTCGACATCTTCGAAATGAGGTATTACGATAGTCGAATGGAAGTCATATGCTAATGTTACGATCCCTGGAATTTGATGTACCAATTTACCAAAAAGGGGCCCACAAATTTGGTGCTTCATATACTAGGGTTAGGTTTTTGGATGTTTAGGGTTTCCATTATTTCTTAATAGTAAACAGGAATTTGAGCCTCATTGTAACACATTTTAGAGGCATGCAACAACCACATCTCTTCTCAAAGATAAGCTACCATCACACGAGATGGTTTATTTCCATTATCTCTGTAAGGATATTTCAGTATTGTAATATCAATGAAATGAAGTGTTATTCCTCTTAAATTTATGTATTTATGGTTATATGTGTAATTTGTTGCATTCTTATTTAAGTTCAAATCAACATCGATGTCTCATTTATTGGATTTTCATGTGGTTTGATATTATTACATAAATGTGAAATTTCTTTTAATTAAAACTCCAGGTAAAACAAAATTCTTTTCCAATTGAAACATTGAATAATTACGTCATAATGAATATGTTGACTATTCAATCTCATTCAGCATATTTCCAAAACTATTTTTATGATATCTTACATTAAGTTAATATAATCGTTAACAAACTATGAAATTTGGTTAAGTCATTGTAATAAAAAATTTCCAAATTTAATGAAGTATATATCCATAGCAATTCATTCCATACGTATCTATTACCATTTTTACTCACTTATTCTTAAATAACGCACCCCTTCTTAGCACACTAATGCTTCATTTAATGCTTATCTATTCAAATTTGTATCCAGAATATAACAAATGGACCTTATCTAAGGTTAAACCATGGAATAATAGGAAATAAATGAGATATGAAATTGATTTTCTAGCTTGATTCATTCGGATAAATCACCCGAGCTTACTATGAGGGAGTAGTTAATGAACCTCTTGATAGTGGAATCCATCTCTTCAGCGCCAGATCTAGCAATTAGTGTGAATTTTAGTTCCTCTGAGTTTGGATCGAACTTGGGAGTGGTTAGTTGATAGAGAGGTTATAGTTTGGATGGCCTATGGTTTGTTGGAGAATTGAATTCCTTCCTTTAGCTTCCATCTACTTCAAAATATATAGATAAGTGTACCTATTAATGCATGTGAAACTATAGGTTGTGATATTTATTATTGTGCTTATGATTCATGTTTAATGAGATATGTTTATGAATGAATGTGTGAGACTCATTGTTATGTTAAACATCTACTAGTTGTCCTGTATGTTTGTGCCAATAAGTGTTCTTATTTCAACTCATGGTGAATGAGGCTTGGGGATTTTTAATTTTTTAAAAATTGAATGTAAAGGATTTGATATTTGAGGAATATTCTTCATTTGATAAAATCTTCTATGGTGTTGATTTCATTTACCCATTTCATCTTACCCACCACATTTTATTTAATAATAATTTTAATTCAATTCATTCATAATGTGTGCATAGTGATTGAGGTAATTGAAATGATTTTATTCACCTTCTTTCATTCCCTTAGATTTCATTCATTCGCTATCATTTCATTTCTTTCAGCCTCCATTGATTAGTTTCCTTCAATATTTTGAACCATGTGTCCATGCTAGTAGTGAGTACTGATGTGAGTTGATGCAACACCATGCTTCCATTCCAAGATGAGTGGGCTGATTTCTAGGTTTCAAATTGATGTCATTACGGTTTAAGATTTTAATAATTAAATGGGCATGTCTTTTAATTTTCACAACATTATCGTTAGAATATCCAATACATAAATTCAGTAAACCTGGTAGTATTGAAAAGAAAGATTTTGTAAATTCATTAACATAGGCCATTGTATGAAATTTAGGATTTGAATTTAACAACTATTTAAATCAAGGAATTTCAAAGAAATAGGTATTATCAGTACTTAAATAACAATCGATTGAACCTAAACTAACCCATTGGCTCTCTAAATCATAAATACAATAATTAGAATATTATTTGTAATCAGTTTCAGGTTCAGAAACCAAATTTGTATATTAAATTATGTATGTTTCCTTGCATGCAACAAATCCTTTCATTAAAATATCATATTCTTCTTTAATATGTGCAGGTTGTGAAGGTGTTTTTAAATTTGAATCAATAGAAGCATTGGCCATGATTTACAAGGATCATCGTTGACTGAGGAAAATTATGAGTATTCACAAGTTGCATGAAACATTCATACCAGGAAAACATAGAGAGTGAACACATTTTCTCTGCAGGTGTTATTGAAATATCAAGTAGTAATTCCAAAACAATGCTACCTATGGTGAGCCCTGATATCGTAGACTTGGAACTAAATCCTCACATGTATTAAACTTCATTGCATGTTTTTTGAATGTTAAGCACAAGACAAAAACGTCATGAACTATGACGATCTAAGTGAAATGATTAATTCATATATTGTTTCCTATAGCTCCAAATAATTTTGACATGGACAAATTATCTTATCATGATAAAATTTCTGCTCAATGCTCATGATGATATTATTTTAAAATATATAACATATTTATTTTATTAATTTTTGAAATTTTTTAAATCTTAATTTTAAAAAAATATTCTTCATCTATACAATTCACTATGAAATATACTACAACATATTAGAACTAATAATAATGAAATACTATATATTATTAAAAATGTAATAGCTCATCAAAATTAATTACCATTTACATTTCATTTTCAATTTTGTTAACACATACAAACAAAAATAAATAAATACATAACTACAGACATTTTAATATTATTTTTTATTATATATAACATTATTTTTTTGAATATTAAAGAATTGTTATAATGATAAATGCTATTTAAATTAATTTAAAAGAATTAATGATTTTGGCTATTCATGTTCCAAGAATGCTGATTCCAATAGTTTTTTAAAATCCACTTTATATTTTTCAACTCTCAATCTAATGGTTAAAAGGGAATATAGCTATCAATATATATCGATAACATTTTATTAATGTGATTGTGTTCATTATAACTGCAAACTGCATGCTTGAATTATGTAGTTAACTACTCGATGCATGATTAGAGGATAGATTAAACGTTATTGTTGATTGCCTAAATTTTACTATAAAAATTGATATTGAGAAACTACCTTACAAGTTTATAATTGCGTTAATTCCTTGAATTACAAATATTTTTCCCATACTTATGAACCGTAGTTATATTGTCCATTTATAGTGGAAATGAAGTGTTAGGATGTAATGGTTAATGCCGTTTTCATGATGGAAGTGAAAAAAAATATATCCATACTTCCTTTTTTTGTATATGAAAATCTTGATTCATAAATAATGGATCACCCTAGTTATTGTTCTATATTCAATATATGCATATGTATCTAATTGGGGAAATCCCACAATTCTCATATTAAATCATGACTATGGATTGGGGCTATATTGTATGCAATGTCATTGACACTTTCCTAACTCTCTAAATCCACCACTCATGCAAATAGCCTTACTTTTGGAAAATATACCAGTAAATGGTTCTAAGCATAATTGTCCATATGATTAACCATTTGACCTCAACCCAAAAGCCAAAAGGCACTAGCATGTCAGAAGATGTTCTTGTTCTTCTAAGTCAACACGGTGAATAAGTCAATGATGATCATGGTACTATATGATACCAAAGTTGTCATGAAAGGATTCATTTGTTCAACTCATTAACTGACAAGTATTCTCACCACACACCACCAAGTTGTGTAGTACATTATTAGTCCATGCAATAAGCCAACAATATATCTCTCAGTCTCATTGTAGCTTTTTTATGGAACCCTGCAACCACTAACTTCTAACAACCATGTCTTTATGTGATTGCAGAATATCGTCATCTGGTAAATAGATGGTTGAGTTTAATTATACGGGGTGCCTTATAGTTTATGTTTAATGAGGGAAGGGTGCATAGTTAGTATTAGTGCCAAACCACATCTCCCTGATCAATGATTGAGAGTGACTGTAGACCCCAATCCTCCGAGAATTCTTACCATCACCTGGGGGTGGGTGCATAATTCCAATTGTTTTCATGGAAGTGGTTTCCATGCTAAACCAGTTGTAGTTCTACCATGGAAACCATATACAATGGAAGATTTCCCACCTCATAATGTGTAACCTATTAACTTATAACAAGTGACAGTATGAGGAATAAGATTGACCCAAAATCCTTATAATTAGAAAAACTTCATAAAAAATAAGTAGGAAGCCTTGCGGGGCTTCCGATCATGATGACATGGTAGTGACCACATGAATGCCATGTAGGAACATAAGATAATTTTAAATTGCACCATGATGACATACAAGTCCCATGTTCATGCAATGTGGCAGTATAACAATTGCTTGGACCCATGTGAAGTTGAAATTGGTTTATAATGTTGGGTGACATTTGGATGCCACATGGTAGCCCAATGTTGATGTGGGATAACCTGGTTGGTCAAAACTTAGGAGGGCATATCATTAAATGCAAAGGTTTGATTGAGATAAAATTTATATCATTTGAATGCTCTCGATAAACTAAACTTGATTCCACATACATGTAAGAATAAGGATTTTACTAACACTATTTTCATAATGAACCATGGAGATCAGCTTAACCAACATGTAACACCTTCCCCATCCTATGAATCCTTAAGGTGGTGGAAGGAAGATGGTTGCAATATTGGCTTAGTCAACTTATGCTATATTTCTAGCTTTATTGCTATATTTAATAATACCTTTAACCTCACTAGATATTGATAATAGAATCCCAAAATATTTGTGTTGAAACCCCCCCATTGATACATCCTTCATATAAAAAAACCCATATATTTTTATAGTTATCTTTTTTCTCACAAATACCATTTTTATAAACCCCCAGAACCTATAGAATCCCCCTACGACACATCATCCCTCTCAAAACCTATAATATATTTACTATATTTTCACAATTTTAAAACCTGGTTTTTGACTGAATGGGGTAAGGTATTCATTGACAAGGTGAAATTCTAACACTGTGTGTGTGTGTTTCTACTTATAAGATGACAGCTTAGTCATGGTTCTCTGGATAGTAAAGTCAACTAACATAAATAATTTCTTGCTATTTTGTTCCTTCCCTTTAAAAGTGATTAAGTGTATTATCTTAAAATAGTAAGATTCATCTAGCTCAAAATGTATACTATGAAAAATAAGCTTGATATATCATAATTGCCACAATTTAAGTCTATTAGCATTAGCATCATGCTTTCACCAAAAATCCTCACATCAATTTGATATATATATTTTTTCCTCGTGGGATTGTAACACCACAAGTCAAAAAAATTTCTTGTGGGTGTGTGCTATCATATTTTTATTTTTATTTTTAAATAAATGGATAGGACTTGATCTCATAGGAGGATTCTTGATTAGATAAACCCTTCTCCAATCGTGATTTAATTTACCCATTTCATCTTTCTTGTTCCATTTTATTTAATAGTAATTTTAATTTGATTCAACTACCATGTGTGTGCTATGGAACCAACTCACAAAATAAAAGAAAAGATAGATCAATGACTTAGAAATGAGCCTCTTTGAGGGGGAAACATCCTTTACATTGCATAAATAAAAACTTATTATATGATACAAATGATAAGATATCCTTGTTATATATATGAGTCTAAGGGGTCACAATATAACTAGAGCCCACATAACAATAATAGTGTAAGGGAAAAACAATAAAGTAGTGAGATTATATGGGGAACCACAATAACAACATGGGGATACATGGGAACAAAAATAACAATATGGGGCTACACTAACAATAACAATAAGGGGAATACACTAGTATTATAGATACCTAACATGACACTCTCCTTTAAAACATTATTTCCCTCAATGCTTGAGTAGTTCTAGATGATTCTGTATAAAATTATCATCCTCCCATGTGGAATTTTGAGTGAGTAAGTTCTTCCACTTAATGAGATACTCTAAAATTAATCGATTCTATAGTTGTCGAATTCTTGTTTCAGTGATTTCTTCAAACTCAAATATGATTTTTCCTTCTTCGTCAAGTTCTGGAAACACTGTCTGAACTGGAAGCATGTCACCACTAACCTTATTTAAGTATGAAACATGGAAAATGCGGTGTACTTGAGAAGATGCAAACAACTACAATTTGTATGTCATAGTACTAATCTTTGCAACACCTCATGAGAACCATAATACTTGGGTGATAATTTATTATCCTTCTCATCTTGCTTGAGGTACATTTGTTTGTATGGTTGTGGCTGTAGAAATACCCAATCGCTTCCATCAAAACTACATTCACTATGATGTTGATTTTCCTGTTGTTCCATTTGATTCTGCGCCAGAGTGAGGTTATCGTTTAAGAGTTGGAGAACTTGTTGCTGATGATTGATGTCATCTTCCATTGCTTGAACCTTATAATTTTATCTTAAAGTTGATGTGATGGATCATGGATGATATCCATAAAGTGCTATAAATGGGGTCATTTTTTCTGGAGTTTGGAAGGAAGTGTTATACCATCATTCGTCTAGAGGTAACCACTTGACCCATTGTGTCTGTTTATTAGATACAAAGAAACATTGATATCCTTCCAAACAAAAATTCACTATCTCAGTTTTCCCATCAAATTGAGGATGATAAGATGAACTATGAGCTAATTGAGTAACAAGAAAAGAAAATAAATCCATCTGAAAATTTCTAGTGAAAATGGGATCTATGCCACTTAAAATAATCTTTGGGTTTCCATGTAGCTTTTGAATTGTTTCCATAAATGTAGTAGCAACTGTACTAGATTTAAAAGGATGAGATAATGCACAAGATTGTGGATACTTGGTATGTCTATTGACTACCGCCATGACAACACTCTTTTCATTAGACTTGGGTAAAACTGTGATAAAATCCATTGATACATCCTCCCAACACTGACTTGGAATGGATAAAGGTTGTAACAGAACTGGGATCTTAATTGTCTCAACTTTATTTTGTTGGAAAACCACACATTCTACCACAAACCTCTGAATATCCTATTTAAGGCGATCCAAAAAAAATCCTTCATGACCCTTTGGTAATATTTTGAAAATACTGAGTTCTGTCCTAAGGGGGAGGTGTGAAATTCCAAAATAATATTTTACTTTAGTTGGAAATTATTACAAAGATATAAGAAATGTTTGTACGATAATGAATCATTTTACAGCCTATTGTATCAGATGTATTGGGATCTTGCTACAACTATTGAATGACATTCTACACCTATTTGCCATTCTTCTTTTCATCCCTTGCTTCTGTTATCCAATTAGGTAGGATAATAGAAATGGCACAAAGTAATGCTTCCACATCCTCATCCTTTCTTGAGAGTGCATCTGCAACACCATTTTGCTTTCCCTTCCTTTTTTATGATTTCAAAGTCATAAACCAACATCTTTGTGACCCATTTTTGATTCTTGTCTGAAGATAACCTTTGTTCAAAAAATTATTTAAGACTATAATGATTTTTTCTTACCTTGAAGTGTCTTCCGATCAGGTAAGGTCTTGATTGCTTTAGTGCATAGAGTATTGCTAACATTTCCTTCTCATAAATAGGATTTTGTAAATACTTTCCTTTGAGTGGAGGACTTTAAAAAGTAATAGGTATTCCTTCTTACATTATAACAACACTAATTACATTTCTTGAGGCATCATATTCCACAATAAAAGGTTTTTGTGAAGTATGGCATGGTTAAGACTAGTTCTTGGCACATTGCCTCTTTAAGCTATTCAACGGCCTTAGTTTCTTATAGAGTCCAAGAAAATGCATCTTTCTTCAATAATGTTGCTAAAGGTGCTGCTATTCTTGTTGTTGGGAAAAGTATCCAATACGGAATGACCCTATCCCACTCTAAGGGTGATAGTTCCTTAGCAACAGTCAAAGCAAAGCTATCTAAGATTACTTCTTTATGAGATGTAAAAGAGGGGAGAAAGAGATCCACTAACCGATGTCTTTCGCTAATGGTTGATCCAATCTTCTCTCCTTGCTGCTTGCCCCCAGCTCCTTGCTCTTTCACTAGCCCAGCTACACCAAGATCCTGCAAAATGGCAAGAGAGGGAAACTACAAGAAGCATACATTCATAATTGATTCAAGGATTAGAATAAATCAAATACACAAGTATAACAATACACCATTGAGACACATGCATATAGAAGAACCTCAAATGCTTTATTAATGGAAGAATTAAGATTCAGGAAGTGATACAACCATAAGAGGCCCAATCCAGCATCACCTTCCCGGCAGAAAAAAATCTCCTCTTCACCTCCTTCAAAGCAAATCACCCAATAGTTCTAAACTCAAACCAACAGTAATTCTTTACATTCACAAGATTCCAGCCCCTGGATCTCATGGGAGAGAGATCCATATATAGGAGTTTGGAGAGAGGATGAGTCAGCCTGAGATGTGACTAGTGTCCTCTCCCACTCCAGTTCTTCTTCAGTTCTTGAGTCCACTTGGAGGTTCTTGCTTCCACTTGGAGATCTAGAACCTCTTACTCATCACCAGTCGAATTCCTTCATCCAAGTGTCATTTTGGAAGCTTCCTGGGCATTGACTCATTGAGGAATGAGACTTCCACATGTCAAAACTCGCTCAACGCAGGTAGCCTTTGTTGGAGTTGACATTCAACGCAGGTGGTCCATGGAGCAGTTGACATTCAGCGCAGATGCTCAATGGAGCAGTTGACATGATCCAGAATTGCCTTGTTTTTGAGTAATTTTCAGTGGAGAACTTGTTTGGATTGCTGTGGTTTGCTGACCTTGTTCCCCTAGGGGTAGGAACAACATGTTTAGGGACTTTGGATCCCTTAGATTATGGACATTTCATGCTTCATGCTGTAAGGCACAAAAATGTCTATAACAGTTGCCCCCTAAAGTATGAGGTCGTTTATCGGGTGAAATGCTTTATCAGGAGGATCCGAAGTTCATTCAATCGCTGAGAGGTGACCTGTAATAAGATACAATACAATACATTATTTTTCATACTGCTTTCATGATCTAGCTGAGGCGGGCATTCCCATGCTCAGCTTTATAAATACATTTTTCGTGTACATAGAACAGACAATCGTCTGATGGTAGACTGATAATTCTCTGTTGAAATTATCATCCTTTGAGTAGGATGATCATCTGCTACACATGTCAATGTCTTTATTTCCTGAATATATATCGCAGCCCGGATGGATGAAACTAGATCCGGGGTCTTCAAACTCGTCCGATCTTCACTCTAAGTACAAGTCGATCCATGTGAGAATTTCTTGGAGTCGAACATGGAAAGACATCGCTTGATTACCAGTCAATGATGTAAACTGTTAACAAGCGCGAGAGGAATCACCGATAATGATGATGACCCTCAAGCTACGGCAGTACAATCCACATGGTGTGAATAAAGGACTTGGCGTCGAACACCACGCAGAATCTTTCGGTCGAAGGTCATTGATGTATACCTGTCGCCGGAAGTGAGAAACTTGCCATTGAGGCATGCAAGCTTCAAAGTACTGAGGGGGTTGTTCCTAGATCAACTTCCTGGATAATGAGCTGAAGTCGACAAGAAGCGATCCGTCAAAGGAGGGCCTTAATGAATCCCACACCAGTGACACGGAACGGAGCTAATGATTGTGATGAAGGTGAAAACGATCTGTGAAATATGATTCAGGGTGGCGGTCATGAAAGGATGAAAGATGATGTATGGTAGTGGATGGGACACGGTTGACTCTTTCTGAACAACATCTCTTGAACATATAACGAAACTGATGCGATGGATCGGTAGCATTACCCCAAATGTGGATGGTTTGGCGAGACCATGGTGATGAGACCGGTGAATGAAACAACCCAACCCGATGTGGTACGGAGGAAAAGTGTCATGTTCAAGAGCGACTTGCTACCATTAAAGCTTTGAGGTTCTCCCAATTTTTCCCCAGTCATTTCCGACCAGTACCTCTTTATTTTTCTCAAGCTTGAGGAGGATAACATATGCTTGTTCTATAACCTGCCCTTCGGGCAAGCCCATCGCTATGTTTTAACGAGCCTAGCAATAGGGAAACTCGTTCTCGTCTAAAGACAAGTTTGTCGCTATTTAATGCTTTTTAACGAGTCTAGCGACAAAGACAACTCGGTCCTTTTCATTTTTAGAGAGTCTGAAAAGGTACTTAAAGTTAACTCCAAAGGTCCTTTTTCGTCATCTAATCCCTTAAGTCCGAAAAAGTATAAAACAATACAGAAGGGATGAATGTTCGATAGTTTTATCGAGCCGAACCAAACAAGCGCTCGATCTTTTTGTGCAATAATCCCTCAGGTCCAAAAAGATTAAAATCTAGAGGAGGGATAGCTCTTCCGGTCATTTTAACGAGCTGGAAGGCCAAAACTCGGCAAACTTTTCATATTTTACGAGTCAGAAGAAAAGAGCTCAAAGAAGACTCGTATTTTGAGGAACGAGTGATAAACAGGGATAGCAGTAGATTCCAGGTACAGGTTGGAATTTTCCAATCACGGCAGTGTCACAAGGATGGCTAGGTGAAATCACTTTTCACAGCTGTTCCTCAAAATAGGTAAACAATCAAGTGGAGGTGAATGATCAGCCAAATGAAAAGTGGAGGCGACGGTGCAAACACGACCAAGGCTTTTATGGCTGATGATTTTATGGTCTCAAATGGTTATTTACCGGTTCATTTTTTCTGGATGAGCTTGAACTCTGGGGGGAAGCTTGCTCACAGGTGCATTTATTTTTTAACGAGCATGAACTCTTGCTAAAACTGCTCAATTGTGCGTTTATTTTTTAACGAGCATGAACTTTGCTAAAACTGCTCGTATATATAGTCAAATTTTGATTTTTACCATAAATAGCTTTTCTCTTTTCAAGGATAGTACTGCATTCTCAATTGCTGCAACAAACTTTGTTAGAAATGAATAATATTTGCATGAAAATGAGATTATAACCCTAATATTTCGCTTTGAACTACGTAAAAAGCCATTAAAAGGTGTTTTTACCTCTCATTTTACCATTTCATTTGAATTTTGTTTGTTGGAGCTCTGGAGGTGCCTCTTCCCCCTTGATTTTCATCAGCTGATTCCGGGAGATTCTGCGGACGATTTTCAGCGCCGTCTGGACCAGGTAGGAGCTAAACCTTAGCTCTTTCTTTTCATGGTTTCCTTTCTTCATTCTGTGCCTGTTTTCTAGTCTTTCTGAGCCTCAGGGGTTTTGCCAGGGCGCCCTAACTTCAGCGCAGGTTGCCCATTCGAAACCTGCGTTGAATGTCAAGCTGTCTTAAGGCAGCCTGACCTTCAACGCAGGTAGGACACTCTCTGCCTGCGTTGGGCTCAGAAAACTGAGTTTTTAGCACATTTTGTGATGAATTTTCGCCAGTTTCTCATCAAACTCAGGAACTTACTCTTTCTCTTGTTTGTTTTGCAGGGATCTTTGAACAAAATGTCCCTTACATGGCGAGAACGAGAACATGAAGAGGAGGACATGATTGCCCTCCATGACCCTGTCACGGTAAACGCGCTGCGGAACTGTGGCCTGCTGAAGTTTTTCCGTATCTCGAGCATGAGAGCACAGATCACTTTGCTGCAGTATATGCTTGATGCTTGGGATCCTATTAACCAAGTATTCCAGATTAGGGGAAAATCCATCCCCTTGAACGTAGAGGACATTTACTTCTTGACTGGATTGTCAAGGCGAGGTGCCCCCATTTCTTTGTCCGGTTCGGCCCGGGGGACCGACTCCGTGAGAGATTATGTCCGCCAGTATTGCAGGGAAGGTTCCCAGCCGAGCAGAGACGGCAAGGTTGTTATCCGTGAGATTACTGACAGGTCTCTCAGGTCCATTCTGTATACCATTGGTAGGATGGCCGGTAGCGCAGCTCTACATGTTGCCAACAGATCTTATGTGCAGCACGCCTTGGAGTGTCTTCAACCGAAAGTATTCAACTGGTGTGATGCAGTACTTGTTCAGATGAAAAGTCAGATGACCAAGGTAAAGGACGGGAAGCTGAAGAACTTTGGATTTGGTTCTATTTTGACTGCCTTCGCCTTGGAGAAAATCCCACTGATGCAGCCTCAGTATATTGTACTCAACTTGCCTTCTCCGACCGAGCCACGCATGGAGAGGTGGGTCGATCACATGTCTAGGCATGCTGGTCAACCTTAGATTACTTTCACTGATGCCTTCTTCAGGTGGTTCGAGCGCTAGGAGATGGTCTTTTTCGAGTATCCATATGTGGGTATGGATTTCTGAGGTGATCCAGATTTGGTGTTACCAGCTGGCGAATAGTGGGGCGCTATTGGTAAAATTTTTGACCATATCACTGTTTACCGTTTTTATTCATAATGTTGTTGTGCTTTATTCTATCAAGACTTTTAATCATACTCTTGGATGTATGCAGATGTTGGTCCTGTTCGTCCAGCAGTTCGTCCGAGACCGCCAGTTGCTGCCCCGGCAGTGGAGCCTGCTGGGAGAGTTATTCTTCGCGACCTTGACGATACTGAGACCCTTACAGCTGTGCAGGAGCAGGTTGAGAGCCTTACTCTCGGTATTCTGGATGTACGGATCGACGAGTTACCTTTACAGTTGCAGCGGCATACTACTGGTGTGCCTAGACGATGGACTCGTCTCTTGCGCATGATTGCACAGGCCGTGACGTGCTATCATGAGCACCACTAGGCTAGGGTATCCCCTAGCACTTTTTGAGTTTTAGGTCATATGACAAATTTTTTTCTTGGTTACAGAACATTATGTATGAACTATAAACAGCTTATATATATTTTGATTTTCGAGTTTTATTCTGGTTGAGTTATATGATCCATATGTACAATCATTGATGATGTGTCTCTTTTATAAATGTCGCAAATGTCTATCTAACACATAATTTGCTAATGAGTCGGTTAATGTGTTTAAGTTTATGGAAATATGCTGATATTGAATTGAATCAAATTGTCTTTCCAAAATCTTAACCCTTAGGAACATGCGATAAATAGCTGGATTGCGAACGAATATATACCATTGAGTTGTAGTATTACGAGCTGTGAGTCTAGCCTGACAATTAGTCGGCATATGCCACGTGTGATGGCATCAGAGAGTAGTTCTATCAACGCGCTATACTCAGCGATGTTATTCGTTGATTGCCCAATACACACACCTCTGAAACTTACTAACTCACCGCTTGGATCAAAAATGGCCCAGGCTGCGGAGGATAGGTTCTGCGAACTACAACTCGCTCCGTTTGCATATCCAACACATGTCTCCAGAAGGTTCGACATCTGCAACAAATGAAAAAGGGATCACTTGACCAGAACAAATACTTTAGCGAAAACAAAATACAACAAAAGCATGCAGGTTACTATTTAAGCATAGTAACGCTTGAGGTACAACCCGTTGCGGGGCTGCGCCAGTGGAATTCCGTCATAATCCATTAACTCGTAGGCTCCTTTTGCTAACACCCTTTTAACAATATAGGGGCCCATCCATAAGGACTTGAATTTACCTGCTCCCAATTTATCGGATTCTTGGTCATAAAGCAAGACCAAATCACCTTCTGAGAAGACACGGGGTTTGACATTTTTGTCGAACTGAGCCTTGACTCGTTTCTTATGGGCTTCGTTAGCCAGAGCGGCATCACGACGGGTTTCATCCAACTGGATTAATTCCAAGAAACGAGCCTCTTCCTCTGAAGTTCCGTGGAGGAGATCAATTGCGAGTTTAAGCGACGAAATTTCGCACTGGATTGGCAAGACTGCTTCCAGGCCATACACCAGTTGAAAAGGTGTGAACCCGGTCGCGTTCTTTACCGACGTTCGGTAAGCCCACAAGGCTGAGTACAGGGTTAGGTGCCACCTTCTTTTATGAACCCCAATCATCCTTTGCAACATACGCTTCAGGACCTTATTGATTGCTTCAACTTGTCCATTGGCCTGCGGATAATACGGTGTAGAGCTGTCGTGAGATAGCCCTAGCTTGGCAGCTAATTCGACCGTCATGTGATTGCGAAAATGCGATCCATGATCTGTAACTATAGCTTGTGGTACGCCGAACCTGGCGACTACATGATTGAAAAAGAAAAGGGCAGCTGTTTCACCAGTGTTATCCAATGTAGGCATCGCCTCGGCCCATTTGGTAAAATAGTCAACAACGACTATAATATACCCATGCCCCCCGGTCGAGGTGGGGTTACATTGCATGAAATCGATGCCCCATTTGGCGAAAGGCCCAACAGCAACTATTGGCTGTAAAGGTGCGGGTGGTCTTCAGGTTTTGCTATCAAAAATTTGACAAGCATGGCAACTTCTGACTGCGATTATGCAATCTTTGAACATGGTTGGCCAGAAGTATCCTGCTCGTAAGATTTTTTGTGCTGTTGCATATCCAGATTGATGTCCCCTACACGCGCCTGAATGACACTCATTCAGGGCTTTTTCGGCCTCCTCATGGGTAAGGCACCTCCTCAGAACTGTATCGATACCACGACGGTAAAGTGTATCACCGACGATCATGTAGTCTTTTGCTTGGTACTGTATACGTTTCTGTTCAGAGTGAGAGGTGTTAGGCCTGAATTTTTGGGTTTGGAGATAAACTATGATATCTCCGTACCACTCATCGCTTGCAGATATCAGAAACAAACTTTCGTCCACGATTGACTCTTCTGATGTTTCATCGTTGGACGACGATGGGAGATCGCATAATAATTCTGCGAAAACTAGAGCTTTCTTTGATTTGGATTTTACAAATTCCAGATCAAACTCTTGAAGGATCGCTATCCATTTTGAATATTTGCCCCCCAGCAACTGTCGCGACAGTATATAAGTCATGGGGTTGCAATCTGACAAAATAGTAGTTTTCCGAAAGAGGACATAATGTCGAAACCTTTGAATCGCTTGAACAGCTGCAAGCGCTAGTTTTTCAACATAAGAATATTTACTTTCTGTATCATTTAAGTTTTTACTTAAATAATATATAGGATGTTCAATTCCATCGACTTCTTGAACTAAAACCATCGCAATGGTCGTATCCGCTGCAGCCAAATACAGGTTAAAATCTCTTTGATAGTCCGGGGCGTACATTAATGATGCTTTTACTAGACAATCTTTCAGAGCATCAAAGGAAGCTTGCACCACCTGGTCCCAGACGAAAGGTACATCCTTTTTCAAAAGACGAGTATAACCTTTAGCAAGTTCTGCGTAATTTGGAATGAACCTCCTCAGAAAGTTTGCTTTCCCTTGGAGTTTCTGAATCTGAAGCAAATTTGAAGGTGGAGGCAAATTAATGATTACCTGAACCTTGCAAGGGTCGAGACGAATCCCATCCTTAGAGACTACAAAGCCAAGTAAACGACCAGAACCGACACAAAACACACATTTGTGTGGATTGAGTCTTATCTTGTAGTGTCGGCAACGTAGAAATATCGCTCTTAAATGCTGCGGATGATCGTTCCGCTTTCGCGAATGAGCCGGAAGGTCGTCGAGATAAGGTTGAACAATGTTCTTGATGTCATGGAAGGCATAATTCATTGCCCTCTGAAACGTCGCCCCTGCGTTCTTCAAACCAAAGGGTAATTTTCGATAAGCGAATGTGCCCCATGGACAAATAAATGCAGTCTTTGACTGGTCCTGTGGGCGGATATTTATTTGATTATACCCGGAAAATCCATTTATAAATGAAAAGATTTCACATCCGACGCATTCATCAATTATCTGGTCGATGAAGGGTGTAGGGTAGTTGTCCTTCGGACAAGCTTGGTTTACATCCCTATAATCGACACACACTCTAATCGTCCCTTGTTTCTTCATAATAGGGACAATATTCGATACCCAATCGGTTAGAGGAACCGGGTAGATGAATCCAACATGGAGAAGTTTTTCGACTTCCGCCTTAATGGCAGCGGCTTTCTTGGGGTGCACCTGCCGAAGCCGTTGTCTTACTGGTTTGACATCAGGATACATTTTAATTTCATGTTCAACGATACTCGAGTCAATGCCTGGCATTTCATCATATGACCAAGCAAAGACATCTCTAAATTCGCGAAAAAGAGCGTTATATATTTCCAGTTCTGAAGGGGAACAACCTTTGCCGACATAAATATTCTCTACAACATCTGTTTTAGTCGAGATATTTATGGCTATAGTCTCTTCAATATTGGATAAGTTTTGCTCGGAATCCACCGTATTTACAGTATTTGTTAGGAATTCAAAAACTTAAGGGTGATAAAGGTCACGTTGAGTATCTTCTTCATATTCCGGAAGAAGGGAACGATGGTGGTGATCATTCCATGGTGTCCCCTCAATCAATATTGACTGTAAGATTCCTTCGTCTGTCCCATGTACTTTCGACCAAGGATCTAATGGGGTTCCACATTCTCTAGACCTATCTACCCAAACGCTTGACGAGCGTTGATTTGGGATCGCCTCCCATGCTTGAAACATTGATTGCTACAATATTTCTAAAGGGCTTGGGGGCAAAACAATTGCATGATCCATGTCGACACTGTCTTTTGCGACCTTCGAGGAAGATATCATGTTGCAAGTTGCTATAAACGGTATATTTCCTATGTAAATAGGAGGTGGTAGCACGAAAGTTCCCATCATGGTGGGGTCTTTCAATAATCCTACTCCGATATCTTGAAGCGAATGGTTGCTCTCATGGATCATGGGAATGCTTCCTGTAACTTGTGAACCATTAGGGAGGAAGTTTTGTTGGTCGACGACCGTAATCCCTCCTTCAAACGGGAATGCGATCTTCCTAAAATAAGTCGACACAACAGCTGCCATGGCATAAATCCATGGTCTACCCAGTAGGATGTTGTAGTCAAGATTTCCATCGATGACCTCAACATCAATTTCTACTGTTTTTCCTCCTAGTTCAACCTTCAAGTTATTAAGGATACCGTACGGGGTATAAGTCCTTCCGTCGAAAGCTTTTAATGTCGTCGAAGATCGCGACAAGGTTGGAGATCCTAAAGTTTTCCAGCAACTCATCGACATAATACATGTTGATGCTCCCTCATCAATAATTGTTCTGTGAACAGTTTTGTTCAGGGCTTTCACTTGAATAAGGAAAGCTAGTTGAGCTGGTAACTGAGGATCGTATCCTTTGTGATCAAAGGATACAAGATTGGAATCCTTAGGATCAACCCCACCAATTGCTGATAACAACGCCTGCCTTTGGGATGGACAATTTTGTTGTACCTCAAGAGTCGACATAGCGGATGGCGATTGTGCCAAATCTTCCACTATGTTATAATGCTGCGCTGCTCTGGCGCGAGGATTAAATGTCGACTTGTGTACTACACCCTTTGGCGGTTTTATTGTTAATTCAGGAATGATGGGTGGGACAACCTCGGTTGAAGTTGTTGTCGAACTACTTGGTTGATCTTTACCTTTGTCGTTCGACAGTTGCGGATTCCCGTAATCTTTGTTCCTTGTCGAAATCAAAGCATCATTTTGCTGCTTGGAGATCGACAACATTAGCACTTGCGACGGGGAAGCATTTCCATTTTCAACCAGATTTTGACCTTGGTTGGGAAACGGATCAGTCAACACAGCCGAGGTTTGTGAACTTTTAAAGAACCTTCTAAGCTCAGCTTTGTATGGACAATCCCTTGTCCAGTGATCCTCTTCGTCACATATCATACATGGACTTTTTGGTTTCCCTTTCCCAGGAGGGTTTGAAGAAATTTTTCCAGGAGATGACTCACCCTGTTTCTTCTTCTTCCCTTTGTTTTGTTTCTTCTTGCTTCCTGGTTGATTGGTTTCTTTGCCTTTATCTGCTGATATGGCATTTACTTCCGAAGCAAGAATTTCCTCATTCGCATTTTGATCTGAAGTCTTACGGGCTTTCTGAGACGAGGCCTTTTTCGATTTCGCGCTTGCAGTGCCAATCACACCATCGCCGGCATGAGAGTCAATATTCGATTTAGGAGGAGGAGGAATTGAGAATTCTGGTCTAGGGGCGTCAGGTATTTTGTCGTAGAGCGTGCCAGACTGAGTATATACTAAGTCTAGATATTGAGCACGAGCAATGACTTGCTCCTCTGTTACGACTCCCCCTTTGGCCACATCTTCGTTATAGCCAGAAGTAACAAATTGATAAACCATTCAGCTAATAGCTGATCGGGAACGTACGTTTTTACCATCCTTCGACGACGACGCCACTCATGTATATGATCAGATATGTGAGTAGCTGTTGTCTGTTTGAAGTTGGGCAATATTTCGGTTCCTGTTTCATACCTTATTGGTAATTGAAAATGGGTTAAGAAAGTCGTGGCTAAAGAGCTGAAATTGTCGAAAGAGGCTCTTGGCAATTCAATATACCATTTAGCCGCTGGACCTGTCAATGTCCTCTGAAAGAGGCGAAGCCTTATCGAATCATCGTTTAGAGTGTTCGATGAACACCATAGATGGAAGGTCATCACGTGATTCAACGGGTCTTCACCCGGATTTCCATTGAATTTAGGAATGTCCGAAGGAAGTTTGTGAGGAATCGCTGTCCACCAAGGCGCATAAGCAATCGGATCGTTCGTCAACCGATGTAAATCGGGTAACTCTAGAGTTGCCACGAATGGTAACTGTTGACTCAGATTAGGCGAAGCATACCTAGGATACGATGGAATTGCCTGAGCAGTTGGTCTTTGCATACCACGATAATGTAATTGATGTTGGTATGATTGATACGGTTGATGGACTACACCACTGTAAAGTGGTTGATTTTGACCGTTTTGGATATACGGTTGTCCACTGTTCACAAAGATCTGCTGTTCAGAACCTTGGTACACTTGCTGGAATTGTGGTTGTTGGTATTGCACCAGCAATGGTTGTGAAGCCATGTGTTGTTGTGCTATACTAACCGCTGGACCAAGATGTGGGGTAATGGTACCCGTTTGTACTTGTGTCGCCCCGCCAGTTGGCAATTGTGGTTGAGTCACAGGGTCAAGGGGCTGTTGCATTCCAACCTGAGAAATCTGAGGTTGACATACAACAGGCATCATTTGAACTTGCGACACGGTTACAATTGCTAGTGTTGTCGGGATGTTCGTCACAGGTACACATTGTTGCATAAATACACAACTCTGGGTTACTGGGGTAGCATAGGTACCCAACCACTTGTCGTAATTCCAGTATAACCTGAATACTGTTGTGAACTCCCGTATGGGTAACCTACCGGAGGGGGTAATGAAAGGGCATACTGCCCCCCATACGGTGGTGATCCGGTACTGAAAGGAATTGTTAAACCTTGAGGACCGGATTGCCCAAACTGACCTCCAAACGGATCAATTTGTTGAGTTCCAACATAAGAGTTACCGGGTATTATCCTGGAAGAACAAACAGGAACAGACCACATTGTCGTTATAGCCCCTGAAGGGGTTCCTTCCAACTGTTGAGAGCTAGTTGGGACAGATGGTATGCCGGCAAACATTGCTGGAGTGACAGCAGGAGGTTCTGTTGTTGCTGTGTCATTTGACACGGTCCTAGATGTTGACGGTTGTTCAGACATTTTGAGTCTATCCAATAGATTGCCTAGCGATTCTACAGGAACTTCTCCTGGTGATAGGCTAACTTCTGATGTAGAGGGATATAGAGTGACCCCTACTCCAAAATGGGTTGGAGTGGTTTCTTGCGGATCTTCTACAATTTCCTCTATAGCAATCAGACCAGGTGGAAGAGGAAGACCGTCAGGTCCGTAAAATATTTCTGGTGCCGAAGAAGGGGTTGATTCGACAGCGACAGTTGTTTGAGGAGCAAGACTCTCTGAACCGGTTACAGATGGAACTGATTCAGTAACGCAAGTATTTTCTCTCAGACCAGGATCAGTGTTACTGTCCCTCTGGGGCTGTTGAACTTCTTCAATAGAGGCAGGGTTCCCAGAAATGTTTGGAGTAACCGGAACCTCAGATGTCGTTGGAACAATTGTTCTAACTTTGATAGGAGATTTTGACCCGGTTAAACGAGTTCGCTTTGTCCGTACTGTTTTCGATTCCGGACACAAAGATGGTTGACTCGTAAGCCTCCGCGAACGACGGGGTTTCAATTGACTTTCTTCCACGATTGCGGATTACTCGATCAACCAAAATACAAAGGGGAAAATGTATTTCCGAATTGAATGAATTTTAGACGCTTTTAGACACAACTTGCTTTTTCACTTTTTAAGAGTCGAGAAAAAGCTAAAGATGACTCTAGTCTCCTTCGCTGTTTTAACGAGCCCGAAGTGACAAATGCTCGGATGGACTTTTTCAGTTATAGAGTTTGAAAAAGAACAAAAGAAACTACTCTGGAGTTCTAGGCAGAGGGTGTGCCAAACTTTTCGCAAAACCACAAAATACGTTTTACGGTACGGGTGGTCGATCTTCGTGAATGCTGTGTTCACTGCATTGCGATCAGTAGGGCGGCCGACACGGCTTCCTATGGATAAAGGCTTTGTTACTATAGGGGTCTCCCAATATATACGCGACGGTACGTGGTAGCACAAGTCCGTATTGATAGTTATCGCTTCACCGTGGAGGAATCACCCAACCACTCAACGCTAAGATATCACGTTTAACGACGCCGGAACACGTCTCTAGCTTAGACCTCTATGTGTTTGCGTTATGTTTCAAAGCGTTGTTATGTAAATTCAATTTATTTTAGGTTGATCTTGTTTAGCAGTTTTCCTTTATGGATCACCACGAGATGTATGGTACAACTCCTAAATGCAGTCTAAAGATGAGAAGCAAGCTTTTTCAATCTTTTCAACTTATGAAAATCTTAACTACTGAGGGAAAAGAAAGACATCATCTTTTCACATAGATCATAGAGCACACACTAATGCACTTTTTCCTAAATCAACATGCAAGCTGTCAAAATGCACATGCACAATGCAGGTATTTCTTTTCTCTTTCTTAATGTTGATGTACTACAAAAAGAAAGCTGTTCTATAACTTTGAATTCAATTTCAAGTGAAAGCAAACAAGCTTTTGTCCAAAATCAAAAGACACCTTAAGATTTACTTGTTTCAACACTAGAAATACATAAATTCAAACCATATGATGAAAGCAAAAGCTCAATCAGCTATGAATAACAAACAAACTAACTCTTAAGATCAGAACGACACTTATCACAGGTCTAGATCTAAGAGGTCACAGCAAGACTAGTTCACTTTCGTTATGGGAAACTGCAAATGATGTAAGAAATACACAAAGAACAAATACAGTTTCTTTATACAACCGAGGCAGAATAGTGGCAAAGAAAGGTGGTTTCAGATAGGTATATTGACTGATAACAGGCTGCAAAAATAGAGATCAAAACAGGGCAATAAAGGACAAAGAACCCCAGCTGCACAAGGTCACACTGGTTCAGCGCAGGTAGAACACTGTCAGTTTGACATTCAGCGCAGGTAGCCCCTTCGGGACCTGCGTTGAAATGCAGACTGCCTTCACAGTGCCTGCAATGAAGAGAGAAACTCTCGTTTCTCTTGGTTTCCGGGTCACAAAATGCTCAAAAATACACTGTTTCAGGACAAATCAAAGCTACCAATCAAGTACACACTAAAGGATGATTCAAAGGAGGATGAAAAGCTATCACTAAGAGCTGTTCAGAGTCCTTGTGGATCAGCTCTTCAAATCATAAACATGCCCAGAAACTGAGCTAGAGTAGCTGCCCTCTACTTTGCATTTGAAAGATCCAAATGCAGTTCGATTCGGTACTCCCTGTGTTTAGGAAATGAATAGCAAAAACACAAACAACCAAGAAGATACGATCCCCAGCGGAGTCGCCAATTTGTTGTTTGGAAAAGTATCCAATACGGAATGACCCTATCCCACTCTAATGGTGATAGTTCCTTAGCAACAATCAAAGCAAAGCTATCTAAGATTACTTCTTTATGAGATGTAAAAGAGGGGAGAAAGAGATCCACTAACCGATTTCTTTCGCTAATGGTTGATCCAATCTTCTCTCCTTGCTGCTTGCCCCCAGCTCCTTGCTCTTTCACTGGCCCAGCTACACCAAGATCCTGCAAAATGGCAAGAGAGGGAAACTACAAGAAGCATACATTCATAATTGATTCAAGGATTAGAATAAATCAAATACACAAGTATAACAATACACCATTGAGACACATGCATATAGAAGAACCTCAAATTCTTTATTAATGGAAGAAGTAAGATTCAGGAAGTGATACAACCATAAGAGGCCCAATCCAGCATCACCTTCCCGACAGAAAAAAATCTCCTCTTCACCTCCTTCAAAGCAAATCACCCAATAGTTCTAAACTCAAACCAACAGTAATTCTTTACATTCACAAGATTCCAGCCCCTGGATCTCATGGGAGAGAGATCCATATATAGGAGTTTGGAGAGAGGATGAGTCAGCCTGAGATGTGACTAGTGTCCTATCCCACTCCAGTTCTTCTTCAGTTCTTGAGTCCACTTGGAGGTTCTTTCTTCCACTTGGAGATCTAGAACCTCTTACTCATCACCAGTCGAATTCCTTGATCCAAGTGTCATTTTGGAAGCTTCCTGGGCATTGACTCATTGAGGAATGAGACTTCCACATGTCAAAACTCGCTCAGCGCAGGTAGGATTTGTTGGAGTTGACATTCAACGCAGGTGGTCCATGGAGCAGTTGACATTCAGCGCAGATGCTCAGTAGAGCAGTTGACATGATCTAGAATTGCCTTGTTTTTGAGTAATTTTCAGTGGAGAACTTGTTTGGATTGCTGTGGTTTGCTGACCTTGTTCCCGTAGGGGTAGGAACAACATGTTTTGGGACTTTGGATCCCTTAGATTATGGACATTTCATGCTTCATGCTATAAGGCACAAAAATGTCTATAACAATTCTCCCATAATTCTTTACAAGCTTATGATAATACCATGTCAACCCGTGAAGTATTCAAAGATTCTTTATCCTTGTGGGGATTTTCCATTCCTTAATGGATTTTATTTTGTTAGGGTCTACCTTAACACCCTCATGAGATATGATATTACCCAAATATTCTACCCCAGTACTCCAAAGAAACATTTGGAGATTTTTTCATATAATTGCTTCTCTTCTAATGTTTTGAGCACCCTGTAAACATGTTCAACATGACCCTTCCAAGACTTGTTGCAGATTTGTATATCATCAAAAAATACCAAAAAAAATTTCGAGGGGTTTGAAAATGGAATTCACCAAACCTTGAAATGTGGAAGGTGCATTAGTAAGGCAAAAAGGCATGACCAAAAATTCATAATTACCCTCATGAGTGATGAATTTTGTTTCTGAAATGTCTTCATACTCTATTCTAATTTGATGATATCATGAATGAAGATCTGACTTGGTGAAGTAAATCTCTCCATATAAGTCTTCCAACAATTTATCAATGAAAACAATGGGGAATTTATCTTTAATAGTTAGCATGTTGAGGTCCCTATAATCTGAACACATACACCATGATCCATCCTTCTTGTGCACCAATACTACCATAGAAGAGAAAGAAATTTGACTGGTTTGAATTATACCAGCCTCTAGATTTTCCACAACCATAGCTTCAATTTCACTCTTTTGGGCATGGGGACATCTGAAAGGTCTAATGTTTGGAGGAACACTTCGCAGAATCAAATTAATAACATTATCATGATCATCAATAGTTGGGAGGCCTTAAGGAGTCTCAAATACCTTATAATTATTATCGAATACATTTTGGAGATATGGATAAATATATGATTTAGATGTTTGAACCTCTAGTGAGCATAATCATAAAATTATGCCCCATTGTTATTTCTTCATAAGCTTTTTCATGACATTAGAGATGATTATCTTTCTTGATTTCCCTGTAACACTCCTTAATTCAGCTTCCTTTCCTTCCCAAAAAAAATTCAAGAAAAGTTCTTGAAAATTAACAGCCATCGTCCACAAATATTTCAACCATTGGACTCCTAGTACAACATCAACACAACCTATTGGAATAGAAAGAATTACACTATTCAATACATATTAACCCATGGTTAGCTTGATATTACTACACTTTGTAGACCCATTTATACTTCCTCCATTTCCAACCACTACTTGGCACTCTCGTACTCCTCTTCACAATTTATATAGAATAATTTATTATCAGCACACTTATGACCTCCATTTTATTTTCTACCACAACTATAACAAATTTTTCTCCAATTATTGTGGTCTCAAAATTGTATGTTGTGGAAGCCTAGGAGAATCAACACTTCCATTTTTATAGTTATAAGTGGTAGACTTCCTTTTTACCATAATTTTTCTTTCAAGTTTTCTTGCCACTATGAATGCCTTCTCCAATGAATCAGGTTCCCAAAGGTGAACCTCATGTTGGATGTTATCCTTCAAATTCCCTATTAAGACATCAGCCCTATGCACCTATGTAATATTAGTTACCCTGATATTCAATTTTTGGAAGTCCTCAATGTGCTCAACCATTGAACCATTTTCTTTGAGATTTATCAATTGACTAAAGAAGGTGTTGCTCTTTCTATCCTCATAATGTTCTATCATTTCCTCCCTAAATATTTACTAGGTGACAAGTGGTTTGCAAGAACAAAGTTATCAATACCATAAAAAAAAATTGGGTTAGAAATATAAATATCCAAAGTGTACCTTTTTTGTGCATTGCACATCATGGAGATTGATCGATATGTAGTATCCATATTACTGGATCCTTGACATCAAACTTCCTCATATCGATCTTGAGGATGTGGTGGGTATTTAAACCAACATTAGGGTCTCTAAAACAATAATTCATATTCTCTTTTTCTTCATCATCATTTTCATGGATTACCTTGGGACCACTAGGAAACATTTCTTGCAACAACTTTCTTATCCCTTCCAATTTGCCATTCATCGCATCCATGTCTACTTTAAAAAATCCCATATATGCTTTTCAATTGTGCTTCAAACCTTGCATGTCCCTTTTTATTTTTACTTCTAAACCATCCATATTAAAATCCGTCATCTCTTCCAATTCATTTTTGGTTGCGCTTTCTAAGCGAAATTTGTTGCAGTTGGTCTTGTAATTTTGTTACATCATGTTTCATTTCTTTCTCTTCTTCATGCATCATAGTAGAGCTTTCTAGTTTCTTATTGGGTGTGTCAGTTGTTTTTTTTTTTCAATTCATTTCTCAATCAAAAAATGATAGCTATGCTTCACTATGCCCTTTGAATCACTTCAAACTGAATTTTCAAACAAACTTTAGGCAAAATTTAAAAGATATACAGTTTTTTCTTTCTTTTAAGGAGCTCGATATTGAAAATATTGTATCCCTATAATTTCGTATCTCTGACATCTGAAATTTCATATTTTATTATCTCTATGAGTATTCTTTCCGACATGACAAGTTAGACTGATATTGTATTCTTCAAGGAAGGGTTATGCCTAATCATCCATGATGACCTAATTATATACTACTTCCATAGAAAAAACTTGTATGGAGTGCTACATGTCATTGTTTCAACCCTTAGCCCTAACAACGATACAAGAAAAACTAAAATATGTGCACTTTCATAAAAATTTGATAAAATTCAAATCTGATGCTTTGACAAAAATTTATGACAATTTTCCCTAGGTCACCTATTTGAGATGGAATTTTGGAGCTTGCCAAAGCACTAACTTCCTAAGATCGTATATCTTAAAATATAGGGAACCAAGATATGAAATTAGTATGCAAAGGTAACCAATATTTCATCTCCATGTGGTTACAATTTCAGCTTCAAAAGGCTCGTAGAAAAAATATTACAGGTAAAATTCCAAGATGGCTTGCTTGAGGAAGTGAAACACTATAATCCAAAGCTCTAATACAAAATATTATGCAACCAACTCACAAAATAGAAGAAAAGGTATAACAAAGACTTAATAACTAGCGTCTTTTAGGGGGAAACCCCATTTACATTACATAAATTAATAATTCTTAGATGATACAAATGATAAGGCCTCCTTGGTATAAGTGGGAGTGTAAGGGAGCCCTGAGGGATAGCTCAAATGGTCGAGTTTCCGTTGATAGTACTCTCCCGGTTTGGGAGGTCACGGGGTCAAATCTCCTCGACACCCTCGGGGTTAGGCCTGATGGCCGTGCTTCTCTACGTGGACGTAGCGGCCCACCTCCGGTGCCCCGTGAACCACATCAAAAAAAAAAAAAGTGGGAGTGTAAGGGCTGAAAATATAATTAGAGCCTACATAACAATAATAATGTAATGGTACAACAATAAAAATAGCGCGCTTCTATGGTGCATCATAATAATAGCATGGGGGATAAATGGGAACTACAATAAAATTAGGGGTCTACACTAACAATAACAATAAGGGGAATACACTAGTATGCATGGAGGTTGACGTAATTGAAACAATTTTATTTGCCTTCTTTCATTATCACTAGTTGTCATTCATTCCATGTGATTTCATTTCTTTCAAACTCCATAAATACATATCATTCAATAGTGTCAACCATACTTCCATGTTGTAAGTGAGTAGTGATGTTATTTGATGTGATATGATGCTTCCATGCCTTAGGCTGAGTGGGTCAATTTCTCGATTTCAAATTGATGTCATTAAGGTTTAATTTTTTGATAATTAAATTGATGTCTTTAAATTTTCATAACATTATCCTTAGAGTAGCCAATACATAAATTTTTGGAACTAGGCAGTATTGAAAAGAGAGGTTTTGTAAATTCATTAACATAGACCATTGTATTAAATTTAGTATTTGAATAGGACCACATTTTAGATGAAGGAATAACAATGAAACAAGTATTATTTGTACTCAAATAAAAATGAGTTGAATTTGAACTAACCTCTTGACTCTTCTTATCATAAATACAATAATTAGAAGACAATTACTAATCAATTTTAGTTTCATAAACCATATTTGTATGTTAAATTTTGTATGTTTCCTTGTATATAATAAATATGTTCTTTAAAATATCATATTAATCTTTAATATGTGAAAGGTGCAAAGATGTTTTTTAACATTTGACTCCACACATGTTGTGGTCACCATTTATGAGGAGGATCAAAACTGACCGAGGAAAGTTATGAATCGTCACAGGTTGCATGAAGCATTCATACTAGGAAAGAATTGTGAGTGAACACATGAACACATTTTATTTGCGGGTGTTATTGAAATATCAATTGGTTTTCTCTGTGGGTTTTATTGAAATTTCAAGTGGTCTTCTATGTGGATGTTATTGAAATATCAAGTGGTAATCCTAGAATGATGCCACCTATGGCGAGCCCTCAAATTGTTAACTTTGCAGTGAATCCTCACCAGTGTTGAAGTTCTTTCCATGTTTTTACAATGTTAAGCGAAGATAGAAACATCATGAAATATGACGACCTAAGTAAAATAATTGATTCATATATTATTTTCCATAACTCCAAATAATTTGGACATGGAGAAATCAGCTTGTCATGATAAAATTTATGGTCAGTGCTCATAATGAAATTATTTAAAATCATAATATATTTAATTTATTAACTTTTGTAATTTTTGAAATATTAATTTAAAAGTAATATTTGTTTACCCATATAATTCAGTATACAATATATTAGAACATATTAGAATCAATAATAATGAAATACTATATATTATTAAAAAATTAATAGCTCGTCAAAGTTAACTACCATTTACATTTCATTTTCAATTGGTCTAAAACATACCAAAAAATAAATTAGAGACATTTTATATATATATATATATATATATATATATACAACATCAACTTTTTGTCAATATTAAAGAACTAGTACAATGATAAATTTTAATGAAATTTATAAGAATTGTTATAATGATAAATGTTATTTAAATTAACTTAAAATAATTAATGATTTTAGCTATTCGAGTTCCAAGAATGTTGGTTGTCTTGTAAAATCCACTTCATGTTTTTCAGCTGCCAATCTAATGGTTAAAAGTGAACACCTATCGGCATATATCAACTGCAACATTTTATTATGTTGTTGTACTGGTAAAATTGTTTCTCAACCTCGAATTATTTTAATGTTTTAACTCTTTAATTGTCATTAATAGAACACTTTTCTTAGGCTTTTTAACTTAAACTTAACTTTATTACATTCCAATCTCCAATTTAGTTAAATATTTCTTGTGAGAGCATTCTTGTTTATATAATGTTTATAATGTTATTAGTGTCAACATCATGACGAACTATAACATTGGCCTCATGATCAAATTGCATTGACCATGCATTATTTTGTTATTTTTTTGCAATTTTACACAATTTTTTGGGAAAATGTTGAATTTTGTTATTTTTTCATGAATTCAAAAATAATTTTCTAATTTTTTGAAAATCTTATTCCTAATTTTGATTGGCCTAACATGTTTCGATGGGACATAATTCTCCTAGTAGAAAGGGTTTTATTTTCTAGTATTTTTCAGTGTTTGACAATTGAGTTAAAAAAAAAACATTCCTGAGTGACCATTACGTAAGTGAGTTCTCTGGCATTAATGCTCACACTGACACTGTTATGCTATTGCCCTTCCCAACTCTAACAAAACTAGTGCGGCTGCAGGTCCTTTGCACAGGAAAGGACGGGCGAGGTGGACTACAAATGTCATTATTCTGAGATAATTTTACAAATTTCCAGATCATATATTGTATGAATGTTTATGGAGGATGGGGTATGTGTGGGGGAACAAGAAATATTATTATGTTTTATTGTTCAGATCTTTTACTATGTGGAGTACAATGTATGTGTGGGAGAGTAGTAATAGAGAGATTTCAATTTAGAGCTATGAATATCTGTGGAATAATTATATTGTTAATTTCCATTGTGTGGGGTGGTCCATAGGCAACTATTAAACTATTGATGTTAATTTGTGAGACTTTTTGTGCATAGTGGAATTGCTTTGAAATTATTTTATATTGGAAGAATATGTTTTTTCTATTTATGATAAAAAATATGGAAAATGGGTATCTGCAGGATAATGGGTGGTTTGTGCTCCAAAAATGTGTTATTTCTCTGAGCATTGCTGCTAGAATTGAAATTTTTTGTGGCATATTTCATTGTGAGAATCATTTATTAGGACAGGGTATTTTCACGAAAATAGGGGGTGCATATGGAAATTAATGTTCAAGTATTAATGTTAATTTTTTTTATTATTATGGTTAATTGTGTGGATCTTGAAATGTGCAAAAGATGAGGTATGTTTGTCAATTTCGTGAACAAATATAATACCTTTACACATACAAATCTAATACCTTTACACATTTCCTGATCGTATATCTTATGAACTCTTTTGGAGGATGGGTTATATTATGTTTTGTTGTCTGGACATTTTACTGTGGAGAGTACGAGGTATGTGCGATGGAGAAATTTTGTAAAGATTTGATTTTAGAAATATGAATCTTTGCAGAGGATAGGTATGTGGGTAAGAACATAATGATTAAAATTGTTAATTTTCATTGTACATGGTTTTCACCATGGGTTTGTGTGGAAGAATGGGTGTTGCATATGGAATTTATTATTAAACTCTTCATGTTAATATGTGATATTTTTGTGCATAATGTATTTTTCATGAAATGCAACACATACACATTCATTTTATATTGGAAGCATATGTGTTTTCTATTGGCAATAAAAAAATTGGAAAACGAGTTATGTGTAGGAGAATGGGGGATTTTTTGAGTGCTCTCGTTATGTTATTATTGTGAATAGGGTATGTGCGGGATATTTTATTATGAAGAGATTTGACTGTATGAAAGGTGGGATGTGTGTAATAATTTATAGAAATACAGATAAATGTCATGCATTGAAATTAATTAGGATTTTTGAATCCAACCACAATTCCTTGTTCTAATGTTTGAAACATAGAAGAAAGATTGAAATGGAGGTATTCTAAACTTATTTTCTTTATTAAACAAAAAAAGAAAGAAGACTAACAACTATGCAAATTTCTACATACCCTTGATATCATAAATGACACGATCTTCATTAACTTCTGGCTCAATCTTAGAAGGAGGGAGCCTTGGTCAATGGCCATGATATCATCATCTCTTTCATTAGCATCTTCTTCAGCATCTTAGGCCAAATTATCCAGACAAAAACTCAATGTTTCATTTGCCGATTATAGTCACTCGATTTTCAATTATAGGATTCCGATTTTGTGATTTAGAAGGTTGAAATGGACATGCGCTTCAGATTTAATCATTTCAGTATGGTTAAAGACCAAATTGATGAGAAATTCAAGAGCACTGGCTAGTATAGATAGAGAAGCACTAAGATCTTTCTCTAGAAGTCTAGAATCACATTTTATAGACTTAAATTTGTGTTACAGTTGGAAATAAACTTGTCGAATTATAGTTCCAATCCCTAATTCTACTTTTGTCAAGTCATTGTAGCAATTTAAATATACCATCGCTATTATTATCCTTCATTTTCAACCTCATTCTTTTTTGTTAGTGTCGACTTTGAGTCCGTACAGTGTAAATATCCATTCTTTGAAGGACATGCAGAGAAATGCAGTTGACACATAGTTAATTTAAATATGAATAAAATACTCGTGAAGATTTCCTTTTGTGAATATTTTACTATGAAAAGCATGGGCAATGTACGCGATAACGTGGGCGAAGACGGAAAATTAATTATGAACTATTTAGAATTTAGAATTTTTACATATTTAGATTTGAGGAATGAAGGATGTGTAGAGAACGAGATATGTGTGAGAGAATGTAGCTGCAAAGGGAAATTTATAACTTTAATTCAAAATTTAATGATGTTTCACATTTGTGTATTACACCTATAAAAAATTGCTTCAGTGTGTCTTTTCCAATTTCATTTTCTGCAGTAAAATATTCACACCAATTTCATTTTCCAAAGTTTTTTCCCACATTCAATACAACATTTAGTAAATTATTCAACAATGTTTGAAATTAAAATATTCTCACTAATATATAATAATAATAATATTGAGGAACTGTGTGAAATGAAATGACTATGCTCGCATAGCTACTTCCAGAGTTGTGAAAGAATGTTCCTAAATAATAATTAGAAAAGACAAAGCCTTCTGCACATTTGTTTTACTGCAGATAATTTTTTCTTCACACAGATTGAAAACACAATTTATTTAGCATCGTCGTCTATGTAAAATACCTCAGTTCTTCTGCACATACCTTGTCCTCCTCGTATTAAATGCTTTGTAAAATGAAAATGCACCAATTTACGCATAGTGAAAGATTTGTTTATGCTATATTTCTGTAAATAGGCATACCTGTAGAATTGCGCAGGAATTCCATTCTGGGAGAAAACCTTCAATATTTGAATTTTCATAACCAAAAACCTTTAACATGATCCATGCGCAGTTGTACTCATAAATTATTTTCTTTATTACAAAATTTAAAAAAATAATTTTGTTTTTGTTCATGTAAACACTTATAAAATTTTTTTTTTTGTAAATAGGCATATCTGCGAAATTGAAGAGGTAATCCATTTTTCGAAGGAAACCTTCAATATTTGACTTGGTAGAATGACAAACCGTCCAAATAATTCATGCATATTTACATGCATGAACAAGTTCGGAGGAAACCTTCAAGCTTTGACTTTTCACAATCACAAACCTTTGGTACAATAAGTTTTAATTGAGGATACAAAAATATAATAAAAATTAAAGAAGAAACATTAGTATTTTATTTAAACTATTGTCCTCTTTTAAACATAAACAACTTTTCCTAAGTATGGATTTTCCAGTTTGAGTTTTCTACTATAAAATATTTAGACATATTTCTTTTTTGTGTAGTTTTCTCGTCCATTCTGTACAATGTTTAATAAATTATTTAGCAATGCTTGGAATTAAAATATTACCAATAATTTATAATAATAATGTCAAAGGACTCTGTAGAAAGAAACAACTAATTTATAATAATAATGTCAAAGGACTCTGTAGAAAGAAACAACTTGTGGAAGTTGAGAGCTTTGATTATGATAGCACAACCTTTAATCAGTTAATTACCAAAGTCTATAGTGCGAAACAAGTATGTTATGTGTGGGTTTTAGCATGAGAGAAAACAAAAGTATTTTTTTGCAAATTTTATGAATGAGTACAAGTGTGGATGAAGGGTTTCAGTATGAGAGAAGACATAATTATTTTTTGTAAATTTTATGAATGAGTACAAATGTGGATGAATTATGTGGAAGGTATATTAACTTTAGTTACACTTGTATAGCTACTTCTGTAGTCGTGAAAAACATTCCTAAATAATAATTAAATAAAAAAATCCTTTAACACATTCATTTTATAATAGAACACTTTTCTTCACACAGATTACAAATATAGTTCATTTATCAACACCGTGTATTCAAAAGGCATTAGTTCTTCTACACATAGTTCCTCCTCCACACAGTAAATGTTACATACACCAAAACCGTAGCAATTTACAGACAACAAAAGGTTTATTCATGGAATCTTTGTGTAAATAGAGATTACATTTTACATATGAAACTTTCAATCTTTGAGTATGTGCAACCATAGACATTTCACATAATTCATGCACACAAGTACTGATAGACATGATTTTTGATTACAAAATTTGTAAAAAATATTTTCGTTCTTGCTCATGTCAGCACCGATAAACGATATGTTTTTCTAAATAGGCATATTTGTGGAACTGCAAAGGAAAGCCATTGTGTAGAGGAAACCTTAAAGATTTGACTTTGCACAATCATAGACCTTCTGCATAATTCATATACACTTGCACTCATAAACAATTTTTCGCTTACAAAATTTGCAAAAGACACCTTTTTTTGTTCATGCTGACACCTATAAACAATATCTTTTTGTAAATAGGCCTATATTTGTGATTGCAGAGTAAATCAATTATGCGGAGGAAACCTTTAAGATTTCCCTCTGCACAATCACAAACCCTCTAAGTAATAACATTTAATTGTGGATACAAAAGGCCTAAGAAATATTAAATAAGAGACATTTTTATTTTATTTCAAATAAGAAACATTGACTTATTGCAATAAGTACTCTAATAAAAATAATAAACATTAAATAAGAAACATTTCTATTTCATTGTAATTAAAATAGAAACTATTCATCATTAATAATGTTCACTTTCGTCAATCTTACTTCCATTCAATCAATGTGATGGGTCATTGGCCAAATTTTTCATTTTGTTCGTTGATCATTGACAAAATTGTTCATTTGCTTGATTATAATGTTATGTGTTAAGGATACGGGCATACAATATCAGTATTAATAACAAGTTGATCAAAGTGTTTATTTTTTCGTCCAACAAGATTTTTGTTGCGTTGTTGGGGCATCATTTGCCCATATTTCGAGCACAAAATGTTATGACCAATTAGGGAATTCTACTAATCATAGTGCCTCTCTTCGGCAAGTGCTTGTGCAATGGCACAATATAATCTCTTCTTTGTTCTAACCATTCCTTTAGCTTCTATGTGAAATAATAGCATGAATTTATCTATTCCTGGTGCGAATGTCGTGTTACTTTCCTTGTTGCAATTACGAACTATTCAATTCTATTGATCTATGGGCTATTTTGTAGAGTCACAAGATTCTCCCTTTTTTCGATAGTCGATTATTACACTAGATTTATCATTAGTATTTTTATATCCATATTGATACACTTATGTGTGGGAAGCACATGAGATATTTTTTAATTCATCTTGAAATGGATTGAATATAACTAGCAACTCCAAAATTTATGCCAATTATTTCGATGAGAAGGATTTTTGGTTATATCCTGTCGATACAAGTTGTTCTAATGGAAATTTGTGTGATTCTCTTTTTTTATTAAATCAATTGTGATTACTATGGAAATAATTGTTATATTTTCGTACTTAGATATAGGTTACGTTATATTTATTTGTGTCGCTTCCACTGGTTGTATGACATCAATATTGCATTGAAGACATTGAGGAGTTTAAAAATTCTATACTAGATAATAGTGTATCTAGAGAATGATGATGGTGATTAAACTGGGATTCGGGAATAACATTAGTTGTATTATAATTATTATAGCAATTAATCTTATATATTTGTCTTTAGATATCAATTTTTTTAAGTTTCTTTAGGTCACTTCCCTTATCTGCGAATTGTCAATATTTCATTGAAGACATTGAGACAATTAAAAATATAGATAATGTCTATCTAGATAACGATTAGGTTTTTTAAAAATGTAGTTGTGGATCTCTCCTCTATTTTTCATTTTCGACACTCTGATTATCCTTTTTCTTCTTATGATAAACTGCAAATGAAAATACGTACACTTCTCTTTTTTCTGAATATATTGTGTGTTTGGCGTATTCTTCATTATGAATAGTAAAAAGAAATTCCATGAGCTTTGGAAATTGTTCTTTCATATAGATATATCTCAAAAAGTTCTAGATGATGAAGAGTTTAAAAAGTATCCAAAGAAATGGTTATCCTTGTAAGTGAAGGAGATGTGTTTTTGTACATCTATTAGTAAATGCTTGTGAAAACAAGTTTCCCTTTGTGTGGAGAAAAACATGTGGTTGATGGAACATTGGTTGTTTTCTAGATTTATGAAATATTGCAAAATACATTTTCAATTTTCATTTGAGCCTGGAGGACATCTCTACATCTCCAATCTAGTTTTTTGTGTGGGGGTGAGAAGTGAATGGGGAAGTATGAAACTTTTCCATATAAATATTGCATTTTTTATTCCACATACTCATTCTTTGACACAAATCGTAAATCAAAGGGTCTAAGTTTCATAAGGCTTTTGTGACATATTTTTAATAGTAGTAGTAGTAGTAGTAGTAGTAACAAGAAATAACGAGTCTGTGTGGTTTTCTCTTTAGCCTAAGAATCATAAATCAAATGTTCTAAGTATTATAATGCTCTTGTGGTGTAGTTTTACCATGTAACATGTGAATAGTCGCATTCGACAGGTGTTGATCATGCATTACTTTTTTTGGGATGCATATTTCCAATGTATATTGGTATATTTCATAGTACTAAGGGAGAGGGGACTCGTTACAAATGGTTATACTATATTTATCAGAATGGATACTCTGTTTTGAGAATTATGTTTTTTGCTTCCTAGGATAACAATTTTACACAATATCTATTTCCGAAAATAGATACAGATTTTACGGTATCCATATTAGGTAAGGTACATTATGGTTCATTTTTTTGTGACTTTATATCCCATTCATAGACAATTTTATGTGAATCAGTTGTATTTATATTATTTTACTTGTTTTCTTGTACATTGTTTATGTTGTCATTGTCATTGAGAGATAATTCATAGTGAAATTAAAATATCTCTTTTTTTAGAAATTAATTGCTATAAAATAAATAAAGACACATGTCTGAAGCATGACTATTAAAGCATTGATGGTGAAACAATTGTTTACAATATAAAGAAATGGTTCAGTTGCAATACTAAGGCATCTTAATCTATTTTGTTTGAACAATTTTTCATATGACATGGGAGATTTCCTATTCGAAAGTATGCAAACTCTGTTGCATTTTGGATACTCGTCAGCATAATTGTGTGAAGGAACAATATAACATTTCAGGAATTTTTTATCTCAAATAAAGACCAAAGACATACTATTTTATGAATGTGAATTGAATATACATGCATTAATACATGGTGTAGATATCCCAAATGTTTACTTGGAAAGGATGACAAAATTAACTTCACATACTATCACTGAGGAGGAACAAGGAATTTGGCGAGACATATTTTGTATAGATTGGTTATCAAACTAGCTAAAAATTTCCATATGACTTTGGTCAAAGACAACAAGGAAAACCTATGTGCATTTTCATTCAAATTTGTGCAAAGAAAGTTATGACATAGTGTTATGTGAAAATAAGTCAATTTTTGGATATTTCGGACTACTCCTTTGCAACAAAAAATGTTTAATAGGTATTGGTCATGAACCTATAATAAATATAACAAAATACAAAGAAGAAAAAAATGGATGGATGCAAATAGATAATAGCATGGGTAGTCATATGGTTAAGAGATTTTATGGATTCAAAAGTATTTATGGTAATTTTTTTTTGAAGAAATATGCCAATTAATGAAGAATGAGTATGATGTTCCATACTTACAACACATAATTGCATAAACTTTCTATAATCCAATGATGCATAGGCTTCCTGCAATGCAATGATGCATAATGATGCATACACTTTCTGCAATGTAATGATGCATAATGATGGAAGTAGAATTAAGGGGCATCGCAAGGAAACTGGGAAATATAACCAGCTCTAACAGCATGAAAAATGTTCTAAAGAAATAACAATGAGGCGTAATTGCACAATTATGTTCGCTAGAGGTTTCAACATTGAAATCATCTATTTCTCAAGATTTCCCAAAATCCCTGGACAATCATTCCAAGGTATATGAGATTCCCAAAGGCCTCCCACCTATTCATGATCATGATCATGCTATTCATTTGATTCTAGGAAGTGTTCCTCCAAACATCAGTCCTTATAGATATCCATATGCCCAAAAGAGTGAAATTGAATGTATGGTTTCAGAAATGCTAGAGGCTGGTATAATTCAACCTAGTCAAAGTTCTTTCTCCACCTGAGTAGTATTGGTGCACAATAAGGATGGATCATGGCGCACGTGTCTGGATTATAGGGAGCTCAACCAGCTCACTATTAAAGATAAATTTCCCATTTCGGTCATTGATGAATTTTTGTATGAATTGCATGGATCAATTTACTTCACCAAGTTGGATCTTTTTTCAAGATATCCTCAATTTAGAATGAAGACTCAAGACATTTTGAAAACAACATTTAGAAATCATGAGGGTCATTGTGAATTTTTGGTCATGCCTTTTGGCCTTACTAATGCACTTTGTATATTTCAAGGTTTGATGAATTCCATTTTGAAACCCTTCCTTAGAAAAATTGTGTTAGTACTTTTTTATGATATACTAATCTACAACAATTATTGGAAGGATCATGTTGAACATGTTGACAGGGTGCTCAAACTATTGGAGGAGAAACAATTATATGCAAAAACCTCCAAATGTTTCTTCGGAGTACAAGAGGTGGAATATCTGGGTCATATTGTATCTCATGAAGGTGTTAAGGAAGACCCTAGAAAAATTAAATCCATTAAGGAATGGAAAATCCCCACGTCCACAAAGCATTTGTGATGATTTCTTGGGTTGACAAGGTATTATCGCAAGTTTGTTAGGAATTATGGGAGAGTAACAAAACCTCTAATAACATTATTGAAGAAAAATCCATTTTCTTAGACTCTAGAAGAAACAAAGGCCTTCGAACATCTCGAAGAGGAAATGTGCTAAGAACTAGTCTTAGCTATGCCAGACTTCAGAAAAACCTTTATTGCAGAATGTGATGCCTTAAGAAATGGAATTGGCGTTGTTTTCATGCAAGAAGAAATACTTGTTGCTTTTGAAAGTCATCCGATCAAAGGAAATTATTTACACAAAGCTATTTATGAAAAGGAATGTTGGAAATACTACGTTCACTTCAGAAATGCAAACCTTACCTAGTGGGAATACACTTCAAGGTAAAAACCGATCATGATAGTCTTACCTTTTAGAACAATGATTATTTTCATAAGAGCAACAAAAATCAGTCACAAAGATGTTGGGTTATGACTTTGAAATCATCTACAAAAAAGGGAAGAAAAATGTTGTTGCAGATACACTCTCAAGAAAGGATGAGGATGTGGAAGCATTTTTTTGCACCATTTCTATTATCTGACCAAATTGGATAAACAAAGCAAGTGGTGAATGGAAGAATGATGAATAATTATGGGTACGTATTCAAAAGTTACAATAGGATCCCAGTACATCTGATACATTTAGCTAGAAAAATGATTCGTTATGGTACAAAGATCGCTTATACCTTTGTAAGAATTCCCTACTAAAAAAATTATTGTTATGGAATTGAACACCTCTCCCTTAGGATGGCACTTAGGATTTTTTACAAATGACCACAGGGTTAAGAAGGACTTTTTTTGGCATGGCCTTAAATCGGATATTCAAAATTTTGTGGCGGAATGTTTGGTTTTCCAGCAAAATAAAGTTGAAACAATTAATACCCCAGGTCTATTACAACATTTATCCATTCCAAGTCAATGTTGGGAGGAGGTTTCAATGGATTTTATCATAGGTTTACCCAAGTATGAAGGAAAGAGTGGCATCATGGTGGTAGTTGATAGAATCACCAAGTATGAACACATTTGTAAATTGTCTCATCCCTTTAAATCTAGTTCAGTTTCTATTGCATTTATGGGAACAATTCAAAAGCTACATGGAAACCCAAAGATTATTGAAACTGACAAAGATCCCATTTTCACTAGAAATTTTTGGACATAATTATTTTCTTATCTAGGTACTTAGTTAGCTCCTAGATCATGTTGCCATCCTCAATCTGATGGGTAGATTGGGATAGTGAACAAATATTTGGAAGCATATCTTCATTGCTTTGTATCTAATAAATTGACACAATGGGTCAAATGGTTGGCTATGGGTGAATGGTGGTATAACACTTCCTTTCATACTGCAGCAAAAACGACCCCATTTATGGAACTTTATGGATAGCATCCACCATCCATCACATCATATTTAAGATAAAATTCTAAGGTTCAAGTAGTGGAAGATCACATCTAGCATGAACAAAAAGTTCTCCAACTCTTAAAGGATAACCTCACTTTGGCACATAATAGAATGAAACAACAGGCATATCAACATCGCATCAAAAGAAGTTTTAATGTAGGTGATTTGGTATTTATACGACTACAACCATACAAATAAATGTTCCTCAATAAAGCTAAGAAGGATAATAAATTATCACCAAAGTATTATGGTCCGTACTATGGCATACAAATTGGAGCTTCCTACAACTTCCCAAGTGCACCGAGTTTTCTATGTTTCATGCTTAAAAAAGGTTATAGCTGAGAAGCTCCCACTTCAAACAATATTGCTATAACTTTACGAGGAAGTAAAAATCATATTGGAATATGAAACATTCGCAAAAACAAAAACACGACAGTTACAAAGTCGATCAATTTTAGAGTATCTCATCAAGTGGAAGAACTTACCCACTGAAGATTCCACATGAGTGGTTGAGAATCTTATACAAAAGCATCCATAAGTAATCAAGCACTGAGGAAAACACTTTTCTGAAGAAGAGGGGCATGTTAGGTCCCTATAATACTAGTGTATTCCCTTATTATTATTTTCATTGTAGCCCCATATTGCTATTGTTGTGCCCATGTTGTCCCCATATTATTTTTATTGAGCCCCATAGAAGCCCACTATTCTTATTGTTGTGCACTTACATTATTATTGTTATTTTGACTCTTATTATATTGTGACCCCTTAGACTCATATATATAGAGAGGTATTATCATTTGTATCATCCAATAATTTTTCATTTGTGTAATGTAAAGGAGTTTTCCCCCTCGAAAAGGCTGATTTTGAAGTTGTTGAACTATCTTTTATTCTATTTTGTGAGATGATTGCATAAAAGTTTCTCGAAGAAATGATATAGTAGAGAGAAAAAGAAAGGATTCAAGAGCACTATGGAATATACAAAATGGATTTGAATACTCGCTATTCCCCAATAACGTAATAGAAACTAGTGCTCATCAGGCTTGGGAAATTTTAGAAATATCATAGCAAGGAAGCAATGAGGTCAAGAGTGAAAATCTTTAGACAGTGAAGAAGAAGTTTTAAAATTTTCAAATCAGAGGTATTAAAGAAATATATCAACGGTGGTTGAGAAAATTCTCAAAAGTCACTCAACTTCATTTGAAATGTTTGCGAAAGCCATAAAAGAAAGTAAAAATCTGATAAAGTTTTCAATTCAAGAATTGATAGGATCAATGTTAAATCATGACTTAAGAATTAAAGGAATAAATGGTTCATTAGAAGATTCCTTTCAACCTCAAGCCACCATTAGTATAGGAAGAGGTAGAGGTAATGGAATAAAAGGAAGAAGAGGAAGAGAATATTTTGGCAACAAAAATAGGGAATCAAGTGAACCTGAGCAAGCATAAGATCAACAACATAATAAAAAAGGAAGAGGAAGAGGAAGGATTGAAAATTAAAATATACAATTCTATTACTACAAGAAATATGGCCATTTTTAATGTGAATGTAGGAAGAAATATTCATATTTGAACATGTTCCAAAAATTGATGAAGGTATAACATCTTCTTCTTTTGTTATTCTTATTCGTCACCTCATGAAAATAGTAATGAATATCTTTGGTTACTCAACAATGGTTGTAGTAAGCAAATGACATGTATCAATGATGTTTATTCATGTTTTGAAGAAATAATTAAATCTTAGATTAATTTTGGTGGTGAACATCTTTTTAATGCCTTAGCAAAAAGTATTTTCATAGTTATAAACAAGCATAATGGAAAGAAATACATCTATTATGTCCATTATGTACAAAGTCTCAAGCACAATCTATTAGGAGTAGGACAAAATGAGTGAAAATGGTTTTTAATTCAAGTTTAAAGTTCCTACCCACACAATTCTTGACAAGACATCAAACGAAAGGGTCGTAGCAAGGATCCAAATGATAAAAAACCAGATGTTTCCATTAGTCATTAGAAATGTCAAGCAATCATTTGCATATGCTTAGTTTCTAACAAGTTGTGATGAAACATGGTTATGGAATCTTCTATATGGCCATTTAGATTCAATTGTTTTGATCTTTTGGAAAAAACTCTATGGTTCTAGGTCTAAGTATCATAGATTTTGATCATAATTCATGTGAAATTTGATCATTCCAAAACACCAAAGAAACTATTTTTCAAATGTTGTTATCTATAGAGCCAAAATTTCAGTTGAGATAGAACATAGAGACCTTTGTGGTGTAATGCAAACATAGTCAATAGGAGGAAACTTTTACTTTATGAACTTTATTAATGGTTTCAACAAAATTACATGGGTATTATTCATAGAAATAAAATCTAATACATTTGAAAAATTCAAGCGATTCAAACCCAGAAAAATCAAACCATCATGGTAATAGAAAAAACATGTTGAATGCAAAGAATTCGCCAAATGATTATTGGGTAGAAGAAGTAATATGCTTAGTTTATATTTTGAATATATCTCCAATGAAAACCATCAACGATAGATTTCCATTATAATATTGTAGTGGCATGAAGATAAGTGTATAATCACATTCGAAAATCATTGTTTGTGTAGCCTACTCACATGTTGAAGAATAAATGAAAATGGAATTGGATGACATAAGTGAAAAATGCATATTTCTTGGTTATAGTGGAGAAAAATTGTAGAATCTTATCACCAAGAAAGAAATTAACTCAGAACATGTTAAATACTTTGAAGATAAAACATGGAATGATCACTATAAGACAATAAATAGCAATCATGTTTCTCCAGATGCGTTCAAACAACATTAAGAAACAAAAGTGGAACAACTAAGATAAGTGCTGCCAAAACTACACACTCTACCTAAAGGGGAAAATCAAGAAGGATATTATGCATATATTCCATATTAAAGTAGAGAATTTCAGCCCACTGTTTTATAGAAAATAAGAAATTTGAGAGAAAATTATGAACAATTAAATAATCAATAGGTACATTTTTCCTTATTGTTTTTCCAACCAACATATTTTGAAGAAGCAATTAAAAAAGGGGCATTGAATATATGAATGAAAAAATTACAACAATAGAGAAGAATGACACATAAAGTCTTATAGATCTACAAGCAAGAGCAACAAACATTAGATTCAAATGGGTATGTTAGACCAAGTTTGTTGAAAATTGAAAAATTGAAAAATAAAGCTAGATTGGTACTGAAATGCTTTACACAATAGCATAGACTAGTTTATGAAGAAACCTTTGCTCCCGTACAAAGTTTCGATATGGTTGGAAAAATATTAGTAAGAGTAGAAAAATCACTACTTAATTTACCAAATGGATGGGAAATCAGTATTTTTAAATCATATCTTGAAGGAAGATTTTTATGTAGATTAGCTTCCACGATATAAAGTCAACGATTAAGAGAAGTTAAAAAAGATATGGAAGCAAATCAACAAAAAAGACTTTAAGAAAATATTTTCTATGGTTTAAGACAAGCCCCGAGAGCATGGTACAACATAATTGATTTTGATATCCTCATCAAAGGATTCAAGCACAACATTGATGAACTTATTCTGTATATAAAAATATACTCGCAAGGTAATATTTTGATTGGTTGTATTTATGTTGATGATATGTTTTACATGGGAAATATTAATCCTGAAGATTTTTAAAGAACTATAGCACTTTCAAGAAATCATGCATTTTATCACAAAAGTAAACACATTAACACCCATTTTCACTTCATCCAAGAGGTAGTCAAGAATGCTGAAGTCAATCTTTAGTTTTTCAATTCAAACACAATAGTTTGGAATCGTATGTGCTGAAAAATGTAATGAAGATGAACTCAAAAATAAGGGCAGTTCTTGAATGTAGTTGTTGACTACATCTTCCAATTGTTAGGTAGCTAGTCAATAGTTTTGATAGTGTGGTGCATCAATGCGCAAGTAGTGGTTTGGAATAGTGGGTTAGACCATTTTAAACAAGTTGTTAGAGTGAGTTAAAGAAAGTAGTTTTATATATTCTCTATGTATTCAATTATTGGTGTGGTGTGGAAAAGTGTATCTTAATTTGAGGAGAGCTCTCATGCTTCATAAGTTTTGTGTTTTACTACTTTTTTCACTCTTGCTCTCAAATTGTTATCAAAGTGACCACATATCTCATATTCTACATAAATATGACGTATTATGTTTTATGTATAGATATACTCTTGTCATAATTAATGTAACCACACTCTTATCACATGCTCGGACAACCTAAACACATACGAATGAAAATAGAATATGAAGGATAACATTGTCACAAAATAAGGTTTGAACAGCTAAATAATGCAAACACTATACTAAATAAAATATTCATCAAGTTTCAACCAAATTAGGTGAGTGAGCTTGTAGGTCGTTCAAATAAGATTGAGAAGTGGATGATAAGGTTTATTGTTTCTTGCCATTGGCGCCATTTTTAATGTGTATGGATAATGTTATGTACTTCCTCTTTCATTATTCCTCATTACAATAAATAAATATACAAGATTAGAAATGCTAATTGAAATTAACCATTAAAAAAATGTTTTTCATTGTAAAATTTTATCGATTAAGTTTGTTTTGTTAATCTTAAGATAAAATAACAAAATATCATTCACCTTTATCTATCCATACTAACACTATACTAAACAATAAAAGAAAAAGTGATTCATACAATTTTTTCATGAGAATATTGTTTTCTTAATATTCAGAGTACATAACCAACTATATTCATCATTTTCTTCCCATACTATCACTAGTGAAAAAAGAAGATGGACATTGATATAACTCATCCATATACTTTAGCCCCAAGGGTTAGCTCAATTGGTCGAGTCCTCGTTCTTAAGTGCCTCACCGATCGGGAGGTCACAGGGTCAATTCTCCTCGATGTGCTTGGATTTAGGCCCTGCTAGTCTGGCCGGGGGGCTTAACTCCCTTCGGGTTGATCAACCCCAATTTTCCGTGGACGTAGCAGCCACCCAGTGTCCATGAACTACTCAAAAAGAAAACAACAACAAAAACTCATTCATACACTTTTATTTAGAGATGATGGTTTGATTTTATATATATATATATATATATATATATATATATATATATATATATATATATATATATATATATATATATATATATAGGCTTGATCATATGGGATTTGAATTTTAAAACTTTTTGTTTACATATTACTTCATAATGTTGTTATTTGTAGTTTAGCTGCTCCTAGTGAGTGTGTGTGTGTGTGTGTGTCTATATATATATATATATATATAGATGGATGGATATTCTCATTTTCTTTTCGCTAAAATCAATTAAAAAGAAATAAATGATTCAACATAATTATAAGCATAAATATTTTTGAAGTGAAATGAAGAAAAACAACATTTTTACTCATATATTTGTACCTACCTCCTCATAAGTTTACACAAATGTCAAATGTAATCATTTTTGAATGTGGAATTTAGTTCCACATTCAATAATTACCTTTTGTACTTACTTTTGATAGAGAAATGAACAAATACATGGAATAACATGTTTTATTTGTATACCTATTTTTCATGTACATATCATATTTTATTTATCAAAAATCTATGATGGTTGAATGCAAAGTATCTAAAATGTACCTATACTTGAAATTTGAATAAATCTATTAAGATATAAGTCAAAATATGATTTCAAAAATAAATTTCTTTTTCTCTATTTTAAAATTACTTTATTATTTTAACTAACATTCTATTATTTTCATTAAAAAAGTCCTTTAAACCATAAATTTTCTGATACTTTATTTTTTATATATAAATGATTCCAAACCATGTGTCTTGAATTACACCCTAAACATGTAAATGAAATGTTAATGCTTAAATGCCTTCTGTTGAGATAGAGTGATACTTCCATGATGCTCTTGAACTAGCAGAGCGCGCGGAGGGAAGCGAGCTCTGAGAAGCGGCATTAGGGTTTCTGTACTCACTTGCAACGGCAGGTCCTCAGGAAAGAGGCCCCCAAGCTCAGAACGCGGCAGAGCAGACAACCAAAACCCGAAGGTTTTGACAGGCGGGTTCAATGAACCACCATCCGGGGGAAGGAGGGGCGCCTCCCTCAATAAACGACAACCAGCAAGGGAATCTTGAGGGTTCAGATAAAGAACAGGAGCATAATGATGGAAGCACAGACAAAAGTCAGCAGAAACAGACTGAACAAGCACAACAAGACAAGCCGAAAGTAAGCTCATCCACATGCAAGCCAGTAGCTACACACAGACCAAAAGTGGAGCTACCTAGTCATCGTATCAATGCCAGAATCCAATACATGAGAGATCATGCTCTCATAGGCAAATTTATTGGAATATGGCCAAATGAGAAAGCGCTGAGAGCATGGATAAATGTCAAATGGCATCCAAAAGGACACATAACCCTGCATCTAGGGCCGAAGGGTTTTTTCACTGCAGTTTTTAACTGCTTGGAGGATAGGAACAGAGTTTTCGAAGGAGGGCCTTATTTCTTTAACTCTGCCGGGCTATTTCTCAGAGAATGGATTGAACGTTTCAACCCGGATAAGGAGGACCTGAGCTGGGCGCCGGTGTGGATCAGGCTGTATTCTCTACCATTGGAATACTGGGAAGAGGAGTCTCTCAAAGCAACCGGTAAAGTACTGGGCGACTTCGTCAAAGTGGCAGAAGATACAAAGACACAAAGATATACCTCATATGCACGGATCTGTGTCTACATGGATCTGAAACAACCTCTTCCTGATACGGTAAGTCTCTTTCATGAAGATGTGGAATGTATCCAGTTAATTGATTACGAGCATGTTCCCTTTAGGTGCAGGAAATGTCATGACCTAGGACACCTCTTCAGAGACTGCCCATTAAATAGCAAACCCTCGATTCAAACTGAACAGGAAAACCCATCGTCAGATGGTTTCACTAAGGTGACAAATCGTAGAAGAGGAAATAAAAAATCAGTAGTTACTACAAAGATACCTACAGGGGATCAATCAAAGCCTTCTACTAGTAATAGCTTCGCAGCATTAGATAATGAAGATTTGCAAGATCCAGACAATTTAACCTACAATAAGAGAGAACCTACCCAGGAAAAGAAAAAAATTGAAGGATCCCAATCGAAAGAAGGGGAAAAGGAGGTAGATCTAGAAGGCAATAAGCTCAAGACAGCTTCAAAAGCCTGGAGCCTCCCTGATATGGATATAGATGGTACAAACCCCAGTATAGAAAATGAGAAGGAAGGCGATGGTAACTCTCAAGAACCTCAAATCATGGAGGAGGATACGGAATCAATAGACATTGGCGAGCTAGATATCTTGGGATTAGAACAAGCATGTAAAACAGGGAACTTCGACAAAATACCTGATAGACAAGTGGACAACCTAGTGGCAGTCCTCAATAAAGCCCAGAAAAAATATTCACTAGGGGTTCAAATCGGCAGCCAATGGGACGGGAAATTCATCACCAAAGACAGTAGAAAACGGGGACGAAAAGCTACTTTAGAGAGAACCATCAAGATTGAAGAAGTATTGGTAGAATCAGGCAAATATGCAAAGCTAACCAAGTATTTCAATATCAACCCCAAGCCTTCCCAATGAAGTTGATCTCATGGAATATTAGAGGGCTTAATTGCCCAAGGAAAGGAAAACTATTAAAAAACATGTTAATGGAAGAAAAACCAGCAATTCTTTTTCTACAGGAAACAAAGTGCAACTTGACAGTCCTGGAAAAAATAGCAGCAAAAGCCTGGCCAGGGGGGACAGTAACAGCTGTTGATGCTCAGGGAGCTTCCGGAGGACTTGCAGTGCTCTGGGATGCAAGAATGATTCAACTAGCCAACATACATGCAAATAAAAATTTCATCCAAGCCATATTTCATATAATTGGAACCAACATCTATGGTCACATAACTAATGTGTATTTTCCTCAAGAAACCCAGCACAAGGCTGAAATTTTGGATGCTTTAACGAACCTTAATACAGAGAGGCAATACCCGTTATGGATCTCTGGAGGAGATTATAACATGATCGCTTCAATGGAGGAAAAAAAGGGAGGGCGTTGCAGAATAAACAGGGAAGGATCTCTATTAAAAGACTTCATACAAAATAACTGGCTTATAGATACTCCTACAAATAATGGCCTCTACACTTGGAACAACAAAAGGGCAGCTCCAATGCAGATAGCATCGTGTCTGGATCGATTTCTAATCTCTGATAATGCAGTTCATGTAGGAGGAGAATTCACAGCTTCTATTCTTCCCTTCTCCGGTTCTGATCATTGGCCGATAGCCCTCCATTGGAATCGTCCTGGTTGCCATACAAGGCGTCCCTTTCGATTTGAGGCTTTTTGGCTATCTCACCTGGACTTCAATGAATTTGTCAGAGCATCTTGGCTAAAATGCAATCCGATGGATGGTACAAAAATGTCCATATTCCAAAGGAAGCTGAAATATCTCAAAGGGGAAATTAAAGGCTGGAATCACTCTGTCTTTGGCAACATTTTTAAAGCTAAGGAAATCCTTAATCAAGAAATGAAAGTTGTTAAGCAAAGAATGATATCTGAAGGACGCTCGGAAGAACTTAGCAAGAAAGAGCAGTCCCTAGAAACTCAATTCCTCGAGCGAGAGTCACAGGAGGAAACTCTCTGGAGGCAAAAATCGAGAGTTAGATGGCTGAAGGAGGGTGAGAAGAATACGAAATTCTTTCACAAATCTACAGTGCAAAGAAGAATGATCAATCAAATTTCTCGGGTCACCAATGAACAAGGAGGCAAAATTGAAACACATGAAGGAATAGAACAGGTGTTCCTCAATTATTTCAAGAAGATGAATCAAGAGCCGGACATAAACAGAACAGAAGCTATTGAAAAAATCATCAGACATATACCCAGATTAATTACTGAAGACCATAACACTCTCCTTCTCAAACCCATAAGCCTTCAGGAGGTTGATGATGTTGTGCATCAACTCAAAGCAGGGAAAGCTCCAGGACCCGATGGCTTTACTTAAATTTTTTTCATCATTTTAAGGATCTGGTCAAATGGGAAGTGTGGCAGGTGGTGGAAGAATCGCGTACTCTAAGGTGGATGTATCCAGGTCTGAATGGAAGAGGAATCCTACACTCCAGATAGATACGGACGGGATTAATTCAGAACCCACGGAATAATCCACGAAATAATCCACTCTCTCAAGCACACAAAAAAACCAGGTATGTTGCTCAAAATTGATCTATCTAAGGCTTTTGATAGTATTAGTTGGGAATATATGCAAAAAATCCTTCAAGCCTTTGGTTTTGCCCCCTCTTGGATTAGATGGATCAGTAGTCTTATTTCCTCCTCGTTCTTTTCTATTCTCATTAATGGAATCCCTTCACCCACTTTCCGTCCTTCTCGGGGAATTCGCCAAGGGGACCCTATTTTTCCCTTCCTGTTTGTCATCTTAGCTGAAGGATTAGGACGCAGCATTAAAGAAGCTCTCCGTTCTCATCATCTCAAAGGTCTAGCCTTCCACCAAGCCCCTGCTTTTTCGCACCAGCAATTCGTCGATGATAACATGCTATTTGGTCATCCGTCAGTTCAAGAAGCTCGAGTTCTTAAATCTATTCTTGCAGACTTCTCGGAGGCTTCTGGAGCTCTCATTAACAAAGTTAAATCCCAGATCTTCTTCTTCAACACCTCGCCCTCCACCCAAAGATCCATTGCCCGTATCCTTGGCTTCTCCATCGCTGCCCTTCCGTCTAAATATTTGGGTGCTCCTTTATTTGCCACGGCTCTCAAGCATTCCTCATGGAACAATCTTTTAGAAAATCTGGAAGCCAGATTGTCCCTTTGGACTCATAGAGCGCTTAATATGGCAAGCAGGCTGGTACTAATCAAAGCAGTTCTTCAGACCATGCCTCTTTACCTTTTTTCCATATTAGCAGCGCCTAAATGGGTCCTCAAAGCTATCAAACAGCTTCAGCGAAATTTCCTATGGGGGAAATCGGGGCCAAACCGAAAATGGGCACTAGTCAAGTGGGAGAAAGCATGTCTTCCCAAAAAGGCAGGAGGCATTGGATTAAGAGACCCAGAACATAGTAATATGGTAATGGGAGCCAAAATCTGGTGGAAATGGCTCTCTAATCCCACTACACCTTGGGCCTCCCTTTGGACAGCGAAATATGCAAGCAACAAGTCCATGGAGGAGAGAGTTAGAATGTCAGAAATCAGTAAAGGATCGGTTATTTGGAACTCAGCCATTCAACATAGACATATAATTCAAAAGCACAACTTTTGGGAGGTGAAGGATGGCCACATAGCTAGGTTCTGGGAAGACTCATGGCAGTAGCTCCCAAACCTCAGAGATACAATTTCGGGAATTGTTGATCAAGACATATATCAACATGAGAAGGTGAACCAGTTTTGGGACTCACACAATGCCCAAGAACACAGAAAATGGAAAGAGGCCAGGCATATAATACCTCACAGCCCGGAGCAAACTCAACTCTCCCTCTCCTTAGAACTTCAAAAAAGGAAAATACTCACTTCGGCAGGCTTGGACACACTCAGATGGGGATATGAGGAAAAGGGCACTTTCACAACCAGGGAAGCTTATAAAATAATTATCAAAGAAAAGATAATCAAAGACCAATTATGGGACAAGATATGGAATCCATCCATATGGCCGAAGGTCTCAACTTTTCTATGGCTTATCTCTCACAACAGAATTCTCACATGGGACAATCTCAGGAAAAGGAATTTTGCTGGACCATCCATTTGTCCCAACTGCAAACAGGAAGAGGAATCAGCATTACACCTTATGCAAACTTGTCCACTGGGAAGGAAATTGTGGGAAAAAGTTACATTCCGCTGTCAGAAGGATGGAAGAGTGACTGGGGACATCAAAGGGACTCTTCGCACCTGGCCCCAAGAGCCATATAAAAGAAAACTCTTAAATACACTATGGCAACTCATACCAGGATTACTAATGTGGAATATTTGGAAAGAGAGAAATAGAAGGATATTTAAAGATCAAGCACATCCGATAGAGCAGATTTGGAATGGATTGCACCAGAACATTAAAGAAACTCTGTCCATTAAAGGATGGTCTAAAGAGGATTTCCCATCTCTCCCGCAGGAACAAGCCATATGGGACAACTGGCAGATTCAATTAAAACAACCGGTACCATCAAAGGATAATTCTTCAAAGCATCTAGAGTCTCCATCAAGCTGGACACCACCACCAATCAATGTATTTCAGCTTAACTTCGATGGAGCCTCGAAAGGGAATCCCGGAAAAACAGGATTTGGTGGAAGCATCAGAAACTACCAGGGAACTCCCCTAATAACTTTTGTTGGCTCAATTGGTTGGAACACCAATAATGCGGCGGAACTGGAAGGTCTATGGAGAGGACTAAATCTGGCGTAGGAACGAAGATTCTTTCCTCTTATAGTGGAAGGGGACTCTCAGATTATTATCAACATGGCCTCAAAGCTTATGCAGGGATCTCCGGTATATAAGGTTAGTAGCAGTTGGAGACTGGCCACTAGACTAGAGCTTCTCAAACAATGGCTTACTAATCACCAAGCAATTTCCTTTAAACATATTAGAAGGGAAGGGAATAAACTGGCTGACTTTCTTGCAAACTTAGGAGTGGAGTGTGGAAAGGAATTCTTTGAAGGCTCAATTTCCAGTATAGCATCAGAGAATCAACTCTCCACCTTCAAAACCATAGTAGCCAGTGATATGCAATCGAAGGAGGTCTCACACCCGAATGCGGGTGCCTTAATGAGCTGTTAATGCTCATGCAAGCGACGCTGGCATCTGGCATCACTGCAGATTAGGTTGGTGATTTATGGCAGCTCATTTAATCGCAATAATGAGGCATTGGGTTCACGGCATGCGGGGTAAGGTTTTCAAGATGGTGAGCACAAGCAGCGATTCAGTTGTTCTGACCTCGACATTCTCTCTGGTTTATTTAGGCAGAGACATTCTCGGACGGAATTGTTCTTAGAATTTAGGCACAGGGAAGAGCACTTGGAAGCCACCATGACTCCATAGGCGCTCGCATCTAGACAGCTTCAGGTATTTTGTCTTGATTCTTCTGGTACACATCTGGTATGGTCAGTATTTTTTCCTTTGGCCCATCTCTGCAATAGGTCTCGCTACGGTCTTCGTTGAAGTTGTCTGGGCAGGGTGTGGGGTTCAGTCCGTCAGTACTGGGTTTTTTTTCGTGGTTCTGTTTACTCTCTGTGCGGAGTTTTCCCTGGGGGCCTTCAATTCAGAGTACTGCTCTTTCCTGTTTCTTTGATTGGGGCGGGTCGTCTTTCTTCCTTCATCAATCCTTTCGCCCTTTCAGTTTATTAATCCTCTCTGCAATGGCCTGGCATCGTGGAATTTCCCGAAGGGGTAGTAGTTCAGGAGCTCGTGGAGGTGTTAGGGGTAGGGGTGGACCTGGTCCTCGTTGCATTTCCCCGCTAGCTTCTGTCTCGCCGGCCTCACCGTGATCAGACCACTACGGTCCGTCCCTTAATAGTTCTTTCCACTCTTCAAGCTTCAAATTTAAAAGTAAGCTAAACAAGCCAATTATCTCCATTATCATTACAGTCATCTTCTCAGAGGAAGAAGATGAGCTCACAGGCTCTGATGAACACTCCAAGGACAGGTCTCTCTCTCATAATTCTAGTGACTCTCAAGGAAGCATGGCGGGTGATGTCCTCAATAATCCAGGGGCGCAGCAGGCTGAAGGTCATCAAGAGGATTCGTGCCAACAGCAAGCCTCTTCTCATGAGGATATCATTGCTTGTGCACCGGCGCAATTCTCAGGCAGTGTACTGCATCTTGTGACTCCTCCAGGCTGCAACAATATGGAAGTAGAAGACAATGTGATGGTTGAATGGGTTAGCTCTCCTTGCAAAGCTAATGAAGAAGATACAGACTTGCCACCTCAGGCATAACTCACTCTGTCTCAGCAAGTCATCTCAGGACTGCGGTTTTTTTTGGATGTATTTCTCAGTGGGTATGATTTCTGGTATTTTCAGTATGGTTTTTTCTCATCTTCCAGCTTATGAGTCTGGCTTTCCAGCTTTTTGTAATAGCTGCATAGAAATGCATGTTGTAACAGGGTGGCGGGAAACAAAGTATAGATCCTATCTAGCTCTATTGAGTTTTGGGCTTTTGGTTTTCATCTATGTAAACAGACGGCTAAGAGTTGACTGCAACAATTTTTTTGACAGAGGGCAGGCTACAGCCCCCTCAGAGGTTCAAACCTCTCTGTAAATATTTTTTCATCTTTTTTATACATAATAGAATAGTCTTTACTCAGAGAAAAAAAAAAGAAATGTTAATGCTTAGAATAAAAATTTTAAATATGTATAACCCATTTTTTAAAATTGGTGTAATGTGAACATTATGTTTACAAGAATACGATTTTGTTTTTCAAAGAGGTTTTTGCTTTTGTAAATATATTTTTATAGAATAATCCTTTATGTAGAAGTATTGGGCTAATTTAGATGGTATCTATAGATTTTATAGAACAAAGTAATAATATAAAGTTTAAATTATATTTTTCATTAGTGTATATAAGACATGAACATGGCCACAATATATAGAAATGAGAAAAGGATTGGTTGTAAAGAAATATAATGGTTTAGGTAGATAAGGATGTTTATATAAGTTTATAATTAACAATCATTCGTGTATAATAATATAAAATTAACATCTATGTTAAGTAGAATATAGGGAATAAACAAAAAAAGAAAAAAAGAAAAAAAAGTAGTTTCTAACAATTAGGCTTGCTAAGATAACTATGTACAAACACTCATGACTAGAGGAAAATAGAAAAAACCCATCAATAGAAACTCTCTAAAATAGATAAATATGTTCATTCTAAAAATTGGCATTGGGGATCAAACTGAAAATATCGCAACGATGCATTGAATTGTAAATGCATGAGACCTATAGATATTCAAAGCATTAATTAGGAAGTACGACCAAAACATTCATAAGGAGAGCCAAAAAATACTAATGAACTTGATTGAATTCGGAATTATAAAAGGTTTGATTAAAGAGGCATAAGAACCAAAAATAATGAAAAGAACTAAAGAAATGTGTTAGATGTTAGTGAGGAAAACAAAGTCTTTGAATAAATTCAACAAAATGAGCATTGAGACCTATATATGTTAAAAATTCCAAGTAGGAAGTAGAGACAAAAATATGAAGAGGATCCGGTAACTCGAAACTATCAACATGAGGAAAGTTCAATGTATAAGTCTAGACAACTAATGTTGAACTTCTCAAGAAAATTGGTTGATCCACTAAAACTAATCAATACTTAGAAAATCATGATGAAATAATATACAATCTACAAAAGGTTCATAAAATTAGTGTTCACATGTACACCAATCCATCTTATTGTACTGTGTGGATCACTAATTACTACAACCTTTGAGTTAAAATAGGAATTGATGGTCCATACAAAGATCATTCTTAAAATACTTGACCTCAAATAGAATGATCAATCATAAAGAGTCACTTAAGTAAGAATTTCACAACATCTCCCTAAATATAAACTTGGTGGATGTAGATGATGAAAACAGATATGATAGATAATGGTAAAATTATGGAGTTACTAGTTGAAGCTGATGACAACATTAAACAATGATGCAGAAAAAATTATAAATTGGCCAACTACAAAGCCTACCATATGAATTTGGATGAGGTGAAAAATGGATGATTCGCTAAGAATATTTTCATAATTGGCCTGAAATACAATACTAAGATCTAAAAAATAAGTAAAAAATAAATACAGTCATAGACAATAATCCTTAATATGAAGCTTCACACATAATCGTGTGATAGATACCATTAGAAAAGTGACCTATCATTTTTCTTAATTATGCAACCTATGACAAAAATATAAAAGTATAAAAGCAACACCATTGAAATAAAATTGAATGCTCACCTAAAAGAAGACAAGTTAGGAAAGATTCATTTAAGAAATTTACCATCCACTCCAAACCATGGAGCACGAAAAAAATTAAAAGAAGGCTCCCAAAAATAACATGAAGATGGATCACCATGAAAAAGGTTTTCAATGTAGGAAATCCATCATTATTGATATAATACTACACATATTTAATATTAGAATACTGCCCAGGTTTTCATCAATCTCACGATCCACTCCAAACCATAGAGCATGAAAAAAAATAAGGTTTCTAAAAATAACGTGAAGACATATTACCATGACCAAGGTTTTAAATTTACGAAATCCATCTTTACTGGTAGATTACTACACATATTTAGTGATAGAATACTACAACATGAAAATTAGTTTTTGGGAGGTGGCTTTAATCTTTGTGTGTGCTCTTACGTGCTAAGGTGAAAATCACATGAAAATTACAATCTCTCTTAAAAAAGTCATATCATGCATGGACTCTGGTTATTACTCACCACAATGCAAGCCTAGTTTCCCACTCGGTGGTGGTTATCTAAACACTATAAAAACCTCCTACCATTCACCAAATTTATCGAAGCACCTCTTAGCTTCACCACCTTCAAAAGTATACAAATATTTCTTATTAGACAAAACTCTAATGTAGGAAAACTAATACTTCAGACAAACTCAAAATAGAATATAATGTCACATTTAAACCATGAAACCTTGAATATCAATCACTCGATCAACATTCCAAATAAATTAAGTACAATTCTCAAGTCGAGGGGTGAAAGTTTCAACGAAAATGAGTTTTGAATGTGAAGAAATTCTCACCTCATTGTTGATGACGAAATCACTACATTTCAGAGTTTGGTTTTTAAGAACTTGATTTTCCATGCCATAATTTTTTTTATATGTTATATATATTTATAATATAAGTGGATACTTATTATATATAGTAATAAAAATAGGTGTGATACTTAGAAGGGTTTTAGGGTCCAGTACAAGTTGAGGACTCCATCCTCATGGAGTAGATCTAGATGGTTTAAGGGATTAATTATAATAAGTGTAGAAATTCAAAGTTGATCCATTTTAAAGTATAACCAAGATATTGAGAGTAGAAAAAAATTATCTCAAAGAAAGTTTACGGATCCCATTAAAAATTGAAAATGTAATGGACCACATTTGGCTAGGAATTTCCCTTTTAAATATAGAGACAAGGCAACTGTAAATAATGTTAAGTGAGTAACCTAAAGATAGGACATTGGAAGAAGCATCCAAAGGATTAATGTTGCATTACACAACTGAGAAGTAGATCACCAACCATCCATGGTGTAAGTGGGAAGTAAACTCTTAACTAAAAATATTTCTATTTTATTAGACCTAGGATCTATGTTAAGTTACATTTGAGCTATGTTAGAAGAAGATTGTAAGCTATGGAAAACGTTAACAAAAAATATTGGTTGGTACAATTGGCCACAAGGGCAAGGAGGAAATTTATTGATTTAGTACCAAAATACTCTTTTGTTATGTGTAATACTAAGACTAAAGCTACTTTAAATGTTCTTCCTTTGGAATCTTATGATATTATTATTGGTATGGACTAGCTAGAATAACATAAAGACATCATAACTTTCTTAGAGAGAGCTTTCACTCGTGAAGATGATGAAAGAAGGGCTAGAGTAGTTAAAGCTATTCCAATACTAGTGACTATTAGACAGATAATATAAGTGATATTAAATAATTCTATAAGAAAACTCTGTCAAATATATGAAATATAACATCTCTATTTGTTGACTGAAAAATAGAAAACAAATTTGGAGGACTATGGATTTCTAAAAAAATATTAGGATGTCTCTCCTAAAGATATTATGGGACTACCTCCAAAGGGACACATAGATTTTACCATATATTTAATGCCTCAAGTAGTGCCATGTTCTAAACTACCTTATAGAATGAGTGTCCTAGAGATAAGAAAGCTAGAAATACAACTTCAAGAAATGTTGGAAAAGAGGTATATTCGACCTATTGTGTCATTGTGGGGAGCACCAATTCTCTTTGTTAAAAGAAACATGGTACATACAGACTTGTATTGACTATTACCAACTTAGCTAGATTCAAAAACCATTTAAGCTCCATAAATTTTAGATGCCACATTGAAACACCACATAAGAAAATAAAAAAATAGTTATATAGAAAATATATAAAACTAATTTTTAAATTCAATTCAACCCCGATACCATCTAACTAATTATTGCAAAAATGCAATACACTACCAAAACTAATAGCTAAGCAAACTTAATAACAAGTTAAAGATATAATAAGCAATCATATTCAACAGCTATTTAATGCTGTTAGGATATGACTAGGCCTCTTGTTAACGCTGTCATACGCCGCGATGTCGACCGTCTACGTTCTGTTAATTAGGTTGTTAGAACATGTTTGTAATTCTGCTCAAGCCTGCAGGGTATTGATACTTCGCAATAATGTATTTCAAATCATAATAACTCCATTTATCTAACCGAGCCTCTCTATTTATCTAACCATGGCTGGAATTTGAAATCTGTTGGGCCTGCCAGGTTAAAAAAAATCATGCATTTTCGTCATTGCTTAGTTAAAAAGAGAAAAGATAAGGTGTTTACTCGTTTTTCATGCATTTTCTTTAAATAGGTCATCGCTTAGTTAAAAAGAGAATAATTTTCGTTAAATAGGTCGTTGCTTAGTTAAAAAGAGAACTGTTTTATCCAGAATCAGTCAGTTGAACTACATATTTATGTTAATTTTTTACATTTTTTTTCGTCCATCCCTGTTTATATTTTCATTAATTTTAAAATACATCTAAAAGCCTCTCAGTGGAACTTAAAATTCCAAATCTGTATCCAATAATAAAGTAGATGTGTAGGTGTAATGTAAATATCTAAACAATAGTGTAGTGTAGATGTGTAGGTGTAATGTAAGTAGTATAGGGTAGATGTGTAGGAGTAATGTAAGTATGTAAAACAAAAAGTTAAAAGTAATATAAAGAGTGTAAACATTTAATAAAAATAATAAATTCAATTTGTTATATTTTGATTCTGTTGTTACAATACCATTTGCCAATACACTGGCTTATCAATACCACATGCCCAAAAACCATAACTTATCAAGACAAGATTGTTAACCATTGATATTCACTCCCACTTTACCATGGGTAATATTAACCGTAATATGATTTTTTACAATACAATGAGCCAATACCATGAGTTATCAAGATCACAGTTATCAAGATCACATGCCGAAAAAACATAACTTATTTCACCGTGAAATATATATATATATATATATATATTAAATCTAAAAAGAAAAATGTTATAATTACTTATGAGATATATCTAAACCATATATCCTCACTACAACTAAAAATACTCCCATAAAATTAAATCAAAGTTTTAATAAAAAAAATAAAATGATAATGAACTGAAATTTATATAATATAAATAATATGATTAAGAACCAACATAATACCTCTTAACTAAGGATTGAAGTGATGAGAGAAAACAAAGTGATTAACAATAATAGAGGAAAGATAGTGCATGATTCTAAGCTTTTCATTACCATATTATTTTTGACATGATTGATCAAAAATATAGTTTTAATATTTTACAACCAATTGAGTTTTTTAAATTTATATTGTTTCTTAAACACAATACAATGGGATTAGCGATAGAGCTCGAGAGAGTGAGGGAGAAAGCGATAGAGCTCGAGAGGGGGAGGGAGAGAACAATACATAGAGAGAGAGGAGGAGAGAGAGAGAGGGTGTGGCAAGGGAGAGATGGAGTGAGTGAGGGAGAGAGGTGAGGGGGTAAAAGGTGTTGGTATTTCGAGCCCATTAATATTTAATTGAGAAATAAATAAACAAAGAATAAGAAACTAAATCACACAAGAAGAAACAAAAAATGAGAGGAGGAGAGAGAGAGAGAGTGTGGAAAGGGAGAGATGGAGTGAGTGAGGGAGAGAGGTGAGGGGGTAAAAGGTGTTGGTATTTCGAGCCCATTAATATTTAATTGAGAAATAAATAAACAAAGAATAAGAAAATATATCACACAAGAAGAAACAAAAAATTTACATGGCAAAAGAGTTAGTGTGTGTTAAGGAAAAACAAAAAATTTAAGTGTGTCAAGGAAACCCGTATTTGGAGTTCATTAACATTTAATTGAGAAAGAAATTTAAAAATAATAGGAAACTGAATCATACAACAAAAAACGAAGGAAATCTCCATGAGAAAGGGGTTTGGAATTCTTATTGGTCAAGGTCAAAAACAAATGAATCTCTAATGTACATCAAGCCTCAAGGAAATCACCATTCTTATTGCTCACGGTCAAAAGAAAATGAATCTCTAATGTACATCAAGCCTCTAAGGAAATCATCGTTTTAATACAAATACTTCGTTACATAACTCCCTACTCTCCAATCTACATCAAGTTCCTCCGGCAATCACCATTTTAATACAAGGACTTCGTTACATAACTCCCTATAGTTACACATGTTCTTGAATAGTAAAACTAAATTTACTTAGATAATTACATTGTTAACATTAATTTTTGTCATTCTTTAACAAGAGAGAGAAGAGGGGAGGAGAGAGATAAGGAGAGAAAGGGAAGAGAGAGAGGGGGGGAGACATAGAGATGGAAGGGAGAGAGAGAAGGAGAGAGGGGGGAGAAAGTGAGGGAAGACAGAATGGGAGAGATAGAGTGAGGTGGGAGAGAAAGGGAGAGAGAGGAAGAGAGATAGGACTCATGAGAGAGGAAGGAAGAGAGAGAGCACTCAAGAGAGGGAGGGAGAGGGAGAGGGATGGAGGGAAGAAGAAGGACATATAGGGAGAAAGGTGCAGAGAGAGAGAGGAAGTGATAAGGGAGATATGGAGAGATCGTGAGAGAGAGAGGATGATGGGAGGGAAGAGAAAGAGAGAAGGAGAGAGAGAGAAAGAGGGAGAGAAGGGGAAGAGAGTGTGAGAGAAGGAGAAGAGAGCGGGAGGGAGGGGAAGGAGGGAGAAAGAGATCGCTAGATATTGAGGGTGAGTGTGTATGTTTGTGGAGTGAGATAGAGGGAAGGGATAACAAAGAGACATATAGATACAAATATAAATATTTTATAGTATTATATAACGATCATAGATCAATACTATCCCGGAATCTATCAAGAACCAAGAGAGATCAAATATCTAGTTGTGCAAACATTTCCTCTAGTTTTCCACTCAAAAAAGGGGTTTGCACCTCGAGATATTTGATCTCTATGAGTGCTTGATAGATCCGGAGTAAATATGGATCTAGACTCGTAGTAATAAATTGAGTTTTGAATTATTATCTTCCTATTTAAAAAACAATATTATCTAAATCTGTAATATCATTTCATTATTGATTCCAAACACCAAAAAAAATTTGGAGACTTATTTTTATATTACTGGTATCTTCTTACACTATGGGGATCTTCTTACACTATGGGGATTATGGTTCAAGCCTTCAAAGGAAAAGGTTACATTATGGGGAGTATGGTTCAAGCTTTCAAGCCTTCGAAGGGAAAGGTTACACTATGGGGAGTATGGTTCAAGCGTTCACAGGGCAAAACTACTGTAAATAGATTCCAAGTAGCAAAATTCACGAAGCCAATAAGACTTGTTTTTTTCACATCACCTATGGAAAGTAATGGCTTTTCTTATTACTACAGCGAATACTTGGATGTCAAGTATAAAAATGTTTATGCGGTTGAGTGCATGGGACGATTTGATATTGTAATATGCATTTTCAAACCAAGGTCTTAAATTTCATTTTGAAGCCAAGGTCTGAAATTTCAGGGTTAGCCTGAGCTTTAAACCTTCTGCCATTTCCAGGGCAGGATGGCTATTATTGCATTCACATTTACCAGAATGCTACCACAGGTGCAAGAGTGAAATGATTTGATAGGGACAAATCGCCACAGGAGTTGACGTTGATATAAAACCACTGCGCTGCCGAGGACAAACCACTGGAGTTATCTTTTTCGTTAGACATGACTATCATAAGACACTCGAGTTGAAGGGACAGTGCATGAAACAGATACACATGGGAAAGTCTGTGTATCTGAAAAGCTGCAATAACATTTCAGAAATTAGAAATATCCACATCGCTACATTAAGGATTGCTACGAGCAACTAAAAGATGTTAGGACAGTGAGAAAGGGAGGAGTTCCTTCACAAAATCATATCGAAAATTATGAAAAGAGATCCCGACTTTAATGTCTAGACAAATGCAAGGAGCACATCACAAAACAACCATTTGTTTGTCTTAAATAAAATTTATATTAACTGGTTTTTTTAAGAAAAGATCCGAAATCTCAAATTACTAGCTGCTGCAGCAGAAGCCTCTGCGTGCGTGCAACAGTGTACATAAAAAACTTGGCTGAAGAATCCAAAAGATACACGGCTTAAGAGATCTGGTAAACAATATATTAACATAAACATCGATCGAGTAACAGCCGAACAATATTTGAAATGGTTTTGATTATGATGGGGATCTGCTGATTGAGATAAATGAACAGCCTGGATTGCTTATACAGAGAAAGCAATGCAAGCGAGCAGCAAAATACCAGTAGTAGTCGATTCTTCTCCCCACACTGTACTCTTGAATGTTGTCATGTTGTTGCATTTGATTATGCTTTGCACCTTCTTCTTGAATTTAGGCTCCTCCTTCCCGTATATTGATCTCCTGGAAACCATCTCCGCACGCTTTTAACGGATAAGAACCGACACTCATAAGACATGAGAATGGATAATCATCCTAGTTCATATCTATATATATATATAGTATGATGAATACAGAGATACCTTGGAAGGACCACAGCCGGTCCTACATTTGGGTTTTAGCAGGGGATGATGCATGAACTTATGACATGTCCAAACATTGCCATCAAATCTAAATGATTGCAATGCTCAATAGGATTCGTTGTAATGCCAAGATTTGTGTTCGGGCGCAAACCATGTGCCTGTTTCAGAGGAGCATGTGAACTCGGGTAGCCTCTTCACGTCTTGCTAACGCGTCAATCAACTTTGTGTTGCAGGTTAATGGCAGTGTCAATCAACTTTGTGTTGCAGTGTCATCGCAGTGTTATGAGACCCTGGCTTTGCAGAAACTGTGCAAATTTGTTTGGAGCCTCAAAAGTGAATATTTTTCAATGAATCCAATGCAGCCATTAATCATAGGACACGTCTTTCTCTTAAAAATTAATGAAGTACATAGAACCCGATTATCCTTCATGTTGAGAAGGCACATGCCCACGATACACCCTGGCAAGTGTTTATACAGGCCGTCAGCCGATATTATAAAGATTATACTCGCACCGATATTATAAAGATTATACTCGCACGTATATTTATATTTAAAGACCAATTATTTCTCATTATTGTAAATGTCAATGCATACTATCTTACTCACACTATGCTTGCTAGAATATGGGGAACATCGAAAAGTTCACATTTTTAATCCTTTCAAACATCAAAAGAATCTAGTGAAATTTTTTAACGCTATATGTAACTCCGCCATTTTTTACCATTATTAGCAAAATACTCTTTAATGACACATTTTCCCAAGTGTGCATTGAGATCTATATTCTTGAATTATTGTCTTCAAAATGTATTGGTTAGCATGGGCATCAATTACATATAAAGACTTCAAAATCACCCTTGAGTGTAAATGCGGCTGTAATGCAAATAAATCGATCTCTATATACATTGCAATTAAAAACTAATTTGTACTTCAATATTATAAACTCCAAGAAACACATTATAAAAAAATGATATGTAAAACATAGTATCCACTAAAAATAAATTACTCGAAAAAATATGAGATAATATTATTATAATAAAAAATAACAGTATTTATATAGTCATTTAACAAGTTAAACATGATGTACAGAACAATGTTTTGAAATATTTAACTAAATTGAAAATTGAAATGAAATAAAGTTAAATTTAAGTTCACAAGCTTGTGCTCTTGATTTATTAATGATAATTAAAAGTTTAAATATTAAAAGAAAGGAAGGTTGAGAAATATTATTGCTAGTTGAAAAACAATAATAAAATGTTGTGTTGATATATGTTGATAGATATTTTCTCTTAATTTTAGATTGACAGTTGGAAAAATTGAAATGAAATTTAAAAAACTATTAGAATTAACAATTTTAGAATTTAAACCACCAAAATCCTTATTTCTTTTAAATCAATTTAATTAATATTTATTATTATAACAATTTTTTTTAAATTTATTATTATATCAATTTTTTAATATTTATAAAAAAGTGATATTATATATAGAAAATAAAAAAATAATGTTAAAATGTAAGTATTTATTTTTTTATTTTTGTATTCCTTAACCCAATCAAAAATAAAATGTAAATAATAGCATCTTTTTATGAGCTATTACTTTTTAAATAATATACTATTTCATTATTATTAATTAAATAATATATAGTATTTCATTATTATTAATTATAATATGCTATAATATATTGTATAGTGAATTGTATAGATAAATAAATATTAATTTTAAATTAAGATTTTGAGAAAAAATTTAATAATAAAGTAAATACATTATAAATTTAAAATAATTTCGTCATGACCACTTGAGTGACAAGGTAATTTGTCCATGTCCAAATTATTTGAAGCTATGGAAAATAATATATGAATTAATGATTTTACTTAGTTCTTCGCTAAACATTCTAAAAGATCAAAGGAATTTAACACTAGTGAGGATTCCATGCCAAATTGACAATTTCAGGGCTAGTCATGCGCGGCATCATTCAACATTAGCATTTGATATTTCAATAACCGGCAGATAAAATGGGTTCATGGGTTCACTCACCATGCTTTTCTGGTATGAATGCTTCATGCTACTTCTGAAGAGTCATAATTTTCCTCAGCTAACGATGATCCTCCTCATAAATGGTGACCACCGGTTGTGTTGAGTGAAATTTGAAAAACATTTTCGCACCCTGAACATTTTATAGATTAATATGATATTTTAAAGAAAGTATTTACTATATGCAACGAAACATACATAATTTAATAAGAAAATCATGTTTTTGAAAATAAATCTGATTAAATAATCTTCTAATATTGTATTGGTGACTAGTATAAATCCATTTTAAACACAAAATCTAGCAAGAAGGAGAGCGATGATATCTCTTGAGGTGAAAACTTCTTTCAAACTAAACAAATTGAATAAATGTAATACTCCTCGTGAAAAGTTAATGTCGGTAAATAGTAAAGTTAACCATGAACAAAAACTTTATTTGAAAAGTATAAAACTCTGTTGCTAGTATTATGATAATTAAAATAGTGTTAGTGCTATTTGATTTGAGCATATGATTAATCATGGTTAATAACTGTGGAGGCAGTTAAAATATAAAAAAAACCCTAACTACCTTCAGGAGGTAGTTGAGTCCCCAGAGAAAAAAGGGGAAAGATTGCCAAGTCTGGTAAGGATCAGATGGCAGAAAAAAAAAAAAAAAAGGAATGCTATGTCTGGTAGTGATCAGATAGCATAGGAAAAAGGAAGAGATTTTCCTGTGTTCGCTATGTCCGGTTAGGATCAGATAGCAAGATCTGGCGAGGCCAGTGAAATTGCAGTCCAGAGAGTCTGCAAAAGTGCTTGGGGGTGGAAGATCAAGAAGAATCTTCCTACGGATGGGTGGTTTGCCAAGCATTACAAGTAGGTTTGCTGTTAAGCAGGTATGGCTTACTATGTATATCCGCTGAGAAATTTCTTGTGTGGTTCTGTGCTAAGAGAATAGAGATAGTGGAAAGTAATCTGTCTATTTTTTTTTTTTTTAAGGAAAGAACATTAGATTCTATGTGACGGACAGAGACAGAACCTGCATTCTTTATTTGAAATAAAAGTGAAAACATAACGAACAGATCACTGTAATCTTGGCGGTAGCAAGGATTTAATGACAGGGAATAAATACTGTAAAACCCTTTTTCCATATTCAATAATCGAAAACGAAAGACTAGTAATCTTTGTATTCAGAAACCGGAAAGGAAATTATAAACATTCTCTGCTGAAAGAGACTGTAGCATACACTTATATTCACAAAAATGTACACAGAAAGTAAATCTGGTGTGACATGCAGATCAAACAAATCCATATACTAAACTATATTATTGTCCATAGAGAGGTGATGAAATACCTTAAACCTCAGTCAAGTGGACCGCGGGATTAACCAGAGATTGATAACAAAATAGGTTCAACTCAATAACATTTTTTTATAACCGCATAACTATATCACATGATTAGAAATATATATATATATATATATATATATATATATATATATATATATATTCACGGTTGAAATAATACGAAAACAAATAAGTATGAATGCCGAGGAACTGGCATAATAACCGTGGTCACATGCATGCTCAGCCAAGATTAACTTGCAACCCCCGCTCTGGATGAGCCACTCTAGCCGAGCCGAAGCATATGCTTAGCCAGCGGAGGGCACCAAAGTCGAGTCATGTAATATATGGATTCATTATCTGAAAAGAAAGGAAAACAATAGCTTTACCCTGAATAGGGAGATAATATAAATTAAACATTAAGTCTGCAAACATAGTACAGTACAGAGAAGACGGATAAACCGAAAAACATTATGTGTAGAGCTAAAAGCTTACTAAAACCTTCGTGTCTCATTCAAGTTATTTCAACAAGTCTAAATCAGGAAACAAACCCTTCCACTTCAGCACCATTGTTTAACAAGTTACTGTCGGCGTTCAAAGACAAAGCTAATAGTTAATAGACAGTTACACTTTTACAATGAGACACGGATGAAATGGTCATGCTCGGTATGCAGCACCTCCTAACAAAGAAATCCGTCTAAGCAGGGGCGAAAAAAACCCGATAAGCAAAAGTAGAACAGACAAATTGTCAACAGGGAAACCCTTGAGCTTGCACAGGGACCCAAATCCGAGAGAGTGACACCCGGCATCCCTGCCCAAGTGAACAAAAGTTTAGCCGTGGCCCTGAAAAGTCGAACATAGAAAGCTTCAGCAGTATATAAGCCTTACCTGGTATTGGGCTAGCAAGTAGCGTGAAGAAGCTTCTCGTCATCGAGGGCTAAACGACAAGCCATCCACCTGAGCACGATAACCAATTCATAAACTGAGAACCTGTTTAGAAGACAATGAAAGACTGAAACGGGAACATAAAGACTTGTGCAGGCGGTAACCAAAAACTGGTGTGGCATAAACTATTACCCGAAACATCAAGCTTTAAGAAAATATGAACCAGGTTAGCTTAACATTTTACCTGAAGCCGAGGCGCGAAGTTGCTGGAGTAAGAAGGATTTTAGAATAATGTAATCGCCACAGTGCTGTGAGCGGCACAGTCACACTAAATTGAAAAAAATAGAATCAGTCGAGAAAGGGAAACACACCTCTTACAAATATCTCATCCGCCTTACCGCATCGTGGCGCAATCTTAACCCTCGATCCGGAGCAGCCTCTTACCACCGTTCGATGGCTCGTTGGAGTTCGGGAAAGATCAGGCGCGAAATGGCAAGCCCAAGGTATCCGGCCGTATGGCGCTTGGAGCCCCGGGCACGCGTAGTCACATGGCGGGTTGCCAGCTGACTATTCATCCACCCAAATGGACGATGGTGATGTTGCCAGCAAGTTCAACGCACAGTTTCGGATATCTTGGGATTATAAACTGAAGTTCGACAGCAATTGCCATAAATCCAGCATTTAAGATTGACAACCACACCATGCATTGTATAGGTCCCGCATTTGCAACCGCAGAGTTGTATTATGCCATTACATCAAACTTTGTCAACGTTCAACTATTAACGAACCTTTGAAATGGGTGATAGCATTGAAAGGAGGCAAATATATAATCAACATAACCATTATATAAAGTGTGTAAGTATGTGTGTAACCATATTTATGTATAAAAGCAAAACTTGAAACTGTGCTGCTCGATAAACCGAGACACATGTAGATATTACAAAAGTGTGTATTCAAGAAATATTAATATGGATCGCATGTATAGTTTATGCATGGTAGATAAACCAAATTTTTTTTTTTTACTTTACTTGTATAGCAAGGGAGTGTGACAATAAAATATTTTCACCTCTATAAATTCGATCATGTCTATATATAGAGAGAGACCACTTGTAATTTCTCATTGCTTATATTGCATTTTTAGATGTATAAAATTGATCAAAATTTTCTTTGCCATAAAATAGCTAGACTCCTTAAAATGCTTTAACTTTCAAAAAAATATTTTTTATCAATTTCTTTATATATATATATATATATATATATATTTAAACATTTAACCGTTTATTTTTGTCTAATTTTGATATCAAATTATGTTTATTACGCTGATTGGATTTCCTCTGTAGGGTTCGGCTGGGAAGATTCAGATAATTAAAAGTGATTATTTTTGTCCTCCTCTTTCTAATGAAAACATGACACGTAGCACCTAAACACATGCCATTGCACATTGGAGCAATGCCATAACCTTCATTCTCGTTTCAATTGGTTGCTTCGTTGCAAGATCGAGCCCTGTAATCTCTATGTGTGTTTGTGTATGTGAGTCTCCTGGTCCAACCCATGAGTGCAAGGTCTCCATGATAAAAAAAACAATGGTAAGGTTGTAGCACAGCTCGTGCCCACTGTTGGCAAAAATGTCTTCATATATGTTTGCATTTGTATTATGGAATATTATTTATAACGAGTTTGGTCTGAGGACTGGAATCTATAATGGACCTTTTCCTATTACAGAAGTCGTAGAATTCAAATTGATGAACACAAAGGATAATCTATTTTGTACCTAGTTCGATTTTGGATGCCGCAAAACGCAAATTTGTGAACACATAGGAGATAATAGGAGATAATAAAGCAAGGGAGAAACCTATTTAGTGAATATGAATGGGAGAGATTCGATCTCCTTGTATTATCCCCGAGTCTCCCATTTAGAGGAATGGATAATCCCAGGTTGGTCTTCTTAATCCCCCACTATTGTCACTGGGGATTTGAGTGGTGGGGAGGTTGTGTTACATGAGATTGCATATAGCTGGATTGGTACTCTCATCAACAATGCCATAAATAATTACTTTTGGCATAGTTTTGATGGTCTACGATTTTAAGCTTTGGGATGTGTTTTTTTCAGGGTTTTATGACATAGGAAAAATGAAGAATTGTTGAAGTTGTACAGGGAATCATCATCATCATCAGCACAATGCTATAGGTTGTTCCAATGGAAACAAATGCTACCTTTATCTCTTCTTCAATATCTTTCATACTTCCTCCTTCAAAATAAAACTTATTTGAAAAGAAAACCCACGTTGCATCCTCTACTAACAACCTCAAGAATGGCTAGTTATATATATATATATATATATATATATATCTATATAAGTGAAGGAAAAAAATATAGTTATATATATTTGTGTGTGTGCGCACACGCATGCAGTGACATAAGTTTTGGGTACCCGTCCCTATTATATTATTACGATGAACAAGCTGGAAAAACTGATGTGTGGAATATGACTTGGATGGCTAGCTAGAATGACGTGGCTAAAATTAATACGCCAAATCTTTGAAGACTTTTATCTTTTGATTCAGATAACTGATCAAAATTAAATTTACATTGTTGGAAAGGTCTCAACGAGATGAAGACGATGGTATTTCCATTTTTAAGTTTTGAAGAGTTCTAAGCAGGTTGAAATTTTTAGACCATATCTCCATAACAATAAATTTGAAGGTATGGTCATTTTAGTGTCCACCTACTCCTACCCTTACAAGGTGCTAGGACTAGTAGGGTGTGTGTTACACGATAAAAGGTGCACTTCCTAAACATAACATATAACTAACTCTCCCTAACTTTTTGTAGTACCTAATAAAATTATAATACAATTTTTTGATGTACTTACTAAATATGTTGTTCATTATGCACATGAAAGTGGAAGGAGCATTAGTAAGTCCAAATGGTAACACCAAAAAATCATATTGTTCATGCCTTGCTCTAAAAGTTACCTTATGGAAATATTCATCCTTAACCTTGATGTGATGATATCTTGATCTAAGGTCAATTTTGGAAAAGAACTTTGCACCTTTCAGCTGATCAAATAAGTTATCTATTCTTAACAAAGGCTACTTATTTTTATTTGTCATTTTGTTAAGTTGGCAATAGTGAGTAAAAAGTTTGTATTACCATGTTTATTCTTAACAAAGAAAATTGGTTCTCCCCATGATGACACAATAGGTCGAATATACCCCTTTTCAAACATTTATTGAAGTTGTATTTCTAGCTTCCTTAACTCTAGGACATTCATTCTATAAGGTAGTTTAGAACATGGAACTACTTGAGGCATTAAATCTATGGTAAAATCTATGTGTCTCTTTGGAGGTAGTCTAATAATTTCTTCAGGAGAGACATCCTAATATTTTTTAAGAACTCCATAGTCCTCCAAAGTTGTTTTCTATTTTTCTGTTAACAAATTGAGAAGTTGTATTGCATATATTTGACACACTTTTCTTATACAATTATTTAGTATCACTTTTATTATCTATTTAATAGTCACTATTATTGGAATAGCTTTAACTACTCTAATTCTTTTTTCATCATCTTCACAGGTGAATGTTCTTTCTAAGAAATTTATGATGTCTTTATGTTATTCTAGCTAGTCCATCCCAATAATAATATCATAAGATTCCAAAGGAAGAACATTTGATGTAGATTTAGTCTTAATATTACCCATAACTATGGAGTATTTAGGTACTAACCCAACAAATTTCCTTCTTTCCCTTGTGGCCAGTTGTACCAACCGGTAATTTTTTATAATGTTTTCAATATGTTACAATTTTCTTCTAACATAGCTAAAATATAACTTAACGTAGTAATGTAGGGTAACCACCTAGACATACCCACAATATGCATTGAACAATGCATTCACAACTGTCCCAGGCAATTTACTCATGAAGGAGTTAAATATTCATTCATCAAATGGTTAAGGCCCTTTATAAGTTCCTTTTGTTTCAGAACCAATCACCCCACCTGAAACCTCCTATCGAGAGTTTCTAAATAGCCCTCATAAACCTTGGCCACATATATATTCTTCCACTTTCCATTGGTTATACGTATTTAACGTATAACCTTCATATCGGTGCTATTCTCATTTTAATCCATTTACAAAGGAATTACTTCAGAAACATATATTTTTTGCTTTAATACGGATTTAGCACAGATTCCAACACTTTACCTTTATTGCAATCAGCTAATCGGCTTCCCCGTGGTCATAACACATATCAGCAGAACCACTGACCCATATGGGAACACATATACATGGATCTCAAATCCTATACACCCATGTTCAAAACTATCATCGGGTCCGCCCTTACCATCCACTTCCGATCTCCGAAGCCCTGACACCTAATTGCTGATAACTTTTGATGCCGATCGTTGATATATTGCTAATGGCGATATTGCAACTCCACTAAACACCGCAGCTGACCTTTACACCTTTGATTGTAGATATGTTATTTAATCGTGACCATTGATCTGGCCACGATCCAACGGTCCATGATTAATCAGTGCTCTCGCTTCGCAAACCTCCAAGGCTCATTCCGATAACCTAAAATTGTTTTTCCCGACGTGACTTAATGTTGGCCGTTGATATTAATGATCCAACAGCTGCTGAGCATCAAAAATTTACTTCTCGCTCGCCTCTCTTACTTGGGCTTTTTCAAGTTTTCAATGTTTTTTGCGGCTCTATTGGGTTCTTCATAGGTTTTTCCTCCTTTGATATTTCGCTGCAACTCTTCCTTTTGAGCTTAACTTCTCACACTCCTTTGATCTCTACCCTTGTAGAGCTCTTCAACTCCATCTTGTTCTTCCACTTCTCGACTTCTTCTAATCTTAACTCTTAAGCGCACCCTTGCTATGCTATTCATCCAGAGCTTCCTCTGTCTCTTCGATTGGACTCAAAATTCATTGTGATTCCTCTCAATCACTCTGTCCCTCTGTGTCCTTCAGAATTCTGCCCGCAACCTGTTGTAGATCCTACGAATTCACAGCAAGATCATACATGGAACACTTCAATATTCAGATAGAGTTAGGAAATAACTCTTCATATATTAATGTAAAAACAATGATTACATTCGAGAATCTTTGGTCTCACACACACACAAAGGCTTGATTATAATACTGGTGGCCTCCTATATTGAACACGCAGGTTCACTTATTTATAAGAATGCATTGGATTAGATCATTGGAGGATCTGATCACCCCTATAACAAAAGCCCTAAATCTCTCTACATTCATACATAGGTGGCAGACTTTATCCACTCGAGCTTTTTCTCTGTTTTAAAATATAAAAGTCTCCTTATCATCTCTATGGTCCATATCTACTCTAACTAATTCCTAAAAGCTCTCTCTTACTCCTAAAGAGTTGGATTTGACTTCTAGCACTCGTGTTCTCATTTATTTATTCTGAAAGCATTTACATATTCTCCAATTGTCTAATAAAATCACACTTAAAGGCCTAAATATTACATTGACTTGGAACATAGGAAATAAATTCTTAAAATGCATGACCCCCTATGTCTACTATTTACAATGATTTTCCTTGGGCTGAATGCTCCTACATCAAACTCCAAAAGTAGAAAATATTCATGATCTCTTGATCATGTGTCTTCTTATCTTTATCTTCCTCGATCCCATAATTTGTTCTATAACTGTCCAGATTCTTTGTTCCTTTGATGTTGTTGTATGTCTGTTGCCTTCTGCTCCATGTTCTTCTTCTTGTCAATCAGATTCAACTTCGGATTGATCTTGCTTCATGCTGCCAGAATTCTCCTCCATTTGAATTGCTTCATCATTTGCTGCCATATTTCTTCAATTTCTATGTCCATCATATCTTTGGGCTGGTCCATCTTCTGCTTCATATTTCTTTGTTTTGGGTTACCATTGTTGTCATTTATGCTGACTTTTTCTTTGCTTGCTTCATTCTTTGGTTTACTTGCTGCCCCCCTATCATCCTTACCCTCTTTCATGATTAAATCATGATTTTTCAGCATCCTTTCCAGCAATTTAATTCTTTGCTCCATGGATTGATTTCTTCCATAGAATTATCTTCTTCTCTCATATTCATTTGGTTGTTCACCTGTGCAAAATATCCTCTAGCACTTGCAACAAAACTTGCACACTCAAAACACTTGTTAAAATAAAAATATAAGGTTGATGGGCCTTATCTTCCTTTGGAAACAATTCAATTTGTTGCTCTGTTTTCTCCTTCTCCTCTGTCAGCACATCAGTATGTTGATTTGAATTCTTAGTAGAATTCAGGAGACTATCCATTAGTCTCTCTTCCACACCATTTGTTCTAATGATGTCTTCCTGCTTGGGTTCACAGTAGTGAACTTGTCCTCCTTTAACCTGCTACTGGTTATCTTCACTTTCGAATTGTTTGATTCTTACTACCTCTTCTCCATCTTCAAACAACCTCTATTCAATCTCTCAAATCACATACTCATATTCATTCATGCTTTTTAATGGACCTGCAAAAAAATTATTGCATCTTCCTGTCTCCATGGCTACTTGATACACATCTTCTTCTTCAGAAACTGTAACTGTAGCTTTTGTTGTATCTTTAGGTTCTCTCATCAGTTCAATTTCCTCTTCACACATAGCAAGAACTTCATCACAATGCTCTCTTCTTCAAGCTTCATCCTTCACATTTTGTGTTACAGTACTAAAATATTGTCTTCCTTTGACCCTTGTGCTCTCAAGGTCTTTCTACTGTAGCAAATCACTACTTCCCTCATTTAAGAGGTCTTCTTCATCATCCTCTATTCTCCTATAGTACTCTTCCAAACTTTCGACCTCTTCAAAAGACTGTCCATTCTATTCAAAAAACTCCTTCGTTAGTGTTCCCTTTCCCAAGGTTAAATCCTTTACATAGGGTTCCTCCTTCTTAACATCTTTCAATGGATGTCCTTCTTCCCTACTGTCTACCTAAATAGTTTCCATTGCTATCTTTGTTGTGCCTATCCTCATAGAGAATTGATGATCCTTTACTATGTTTCCAGCTAACATAGTCTCTTCCTCAAGTTTGCCTTCAATCCCTTGTTGTTCTATCTTCTCTGAAGATATCTTCAAATGGTTGCTTTTCTCCTGCAATATCTGCCATCATTCACAAACTATCAGTTTTAAAAATATAAGACCCTATGGTCTCACTTGATGGTTCAGTCATCATATCTCCTTGTTGTTCTAAATCATTCATATGATTCAAAAATTATGTGATTGTCTCCTCTTCAATCTCTTCAAGCCCTTAACTTGGTTGCTTGATATCTTTCTCCAGCTGTATACAACATCTATCTATCTCATCTTTTACCAAAATAGAATTTAGATTCTGCTTCTTCATGATAATATCAGCCAATTGTCCTTCACCTACAAACATACACAAATTGTCATATTTAAAATCATTAGACCTTTTGGTCTCACTTGAAGTTTTAGTCTTCAAGTCTTCATCTTCAGTCAGCATCTTCTCATGTTTTTTTGAACTATCCCAATAGTCCATGAGACCTTCACTTGATCCCCATTCTTTAGCTTCAGTGTAGTATTCACTTTCTCCCAAAATTTCTCCTTGTTCTGGTTTACAAATGGATTCTTCCATTTCTAACTCAACTTCCTTGAGTTTTTCCTTCAGCCACTTTACTTTCCTTTGTTGTTGCCTTCTCTTCATCTCATGCCATTCCATCGGCTTCTTCATCAAGACACAACCTAGTCTTTGGCTTTCCTCAAGCATTCTCCTTAATTCATTGAGTCATTCTTTTAATTCAGCAACCTCTTTGTCAATTTCTTCTTGAATCATCCTCATGCCATTTTATTTTACATCCTCTTTCTTATATCCTTTGTTGTGGCTTCTCTCTAAACCTCTGCTATGACTATCAGTAGACATCTTCTTCTCTTCTTTCTTCATGAGCTTCTTTGTAACAAGCCTCTGCAATAGCTAGTCCTCCTAGCTGTAATCTTACCTCACTAAGCTCTCCTCACTTAGTCTTTTGGTAAGCACGGTCCTCTGTCTAGAACCATCTCTTCAGCAACACCTTTGCTCCTTCTAGGCTTCTACAATCTCTCACTCTCTCTTAAGAACACTTCAGTTGTCATCTCTATCCAATTTTTTTTGGATTCTTTAGGTTCACTGCCACTTCTTCTTCAGAGTATTCTCCTTACCTTGTCTTCAAGAACTCACCTCGTTCTTCTCTCACAAATTCTCTTGCTGTCACCTATGCATTAGTCTAAAAGCACACATTCTTAATTTAAAATAGAACATAATACCTCACCTTCAAGATTTCAGCATGATCTTGTTTCACCCATTCTTCTGCACTTTGAATGGATTGTCCTTTGGTTGGTTTACAAGTCCTCTTTCCTTTAAGGAATTCTCTATTACTATTTACTCAAAGCCTCTGTTGGAAAGCTACAGTCTTATAGAACTTCAATGTTCCCTTTTACAGATTACAAATCTACTCTGATACCACTAATTTTTGCTCTGATACCACTAATGATGCAGGGTAACCACCTGCACATACCCATAGTATGCATTTAACAATGCATTCACAACTGTCCTAGGAAATTTACTCATAAAGGAATTAAATTTTCATTTATCAAACGGTTAATACCATTTATAAGTTCCTTTGTATCGGAACCAATCGCCCCACCTGAAACCTCCTGTCGGGAGTTTCTAAACAACCCTAATAAACCTTGCTCACATTTATATTCTTCCACTTTCCATCGGTTATACATATTTAACGTATAACCTTCATATCAACACTATTCTCATTTTAATCCATTTACAAAGGAATTACTTTGCAAACATATCTTTTTGCTTTAATACAGCTTTAGCACAAATTCCAGTGTATGCATTTAAAAATGTGTTCACAATTGTCCCAGGCAATTTACTCACAAAGGAGTTGAATCTTCATTCATCAAATGGTTAAGGCCCTTTATAAGTTCCTTTGTATCGAAACCAATCACCCCACCTGAAACCTCCTATCGAGAGTTTCTAAACAACCCTCATAAACCTCGGCCGCATTTATATTCTTCCACTTTCCATTGATTATACATATTTAACATATAACCTTCATATCGATGCTATTCTCATTTATTAAACGATTATAAAGGATTTAACTTCAAATATACCTTCCACCTGCTTACCCTACCTCCTTGTCATGGTTTCCGAGGTTAAAGCTCTATCGCAATCGCTATCGGCTTCCTCGTGGTCATAACGCATATCAGAAGAACCGCTTACCTATATGGGAACACATATACATGGATCTCAAATCCTATACACCCACATTGACAGTTATCATCGGGTCTGCCCTTACCGTCCACTTTCGATCTCCAAATCCCCGATGCATGATTGCCGATAACTTCCGATGCCGATCGCCGATATATCGCTATCCATGATATTGCAACTCATCTAAACACCGTCGATGACCTTTACACCTCCAATTGCCGATATGCGATTTAATCGTGACCATTGATCTGGCCATGATCCAACGGTCCATGATTAATCGTTGCTCTCTCTTCGCAAACTGCCAAGGCTCATTCTGATAACTTCAAAGGGTTTTTGCCGACGCGACTTAATCTTGGCCGTTGATCTTAATGACCCAACGACTGCTGCGCGTCAAACCTTTACTTCTCTCTCACCTCTCTTGAGATTTTTTGCGTTTTCAATGCTTTCTCCGGTTCTTTTGGGTTCTTTAGAGGTTTTTCCTCCTTCACTATTTCACTGCGACTCTTCCTTCTGAGCTTAACTTCTCACACTCCTTTGATCTCTCCCCTTGCAGAGCTCTTCAACTTCGTCTTCTTCTTCCACTTCTCGGCTTCTTCTGAGCTGAACTTTTAAGCGCACCCTTGCTATGCTATTCCTCTAGAGCTTCCTTTGTCTCTTTGATTGGACTCGAAATTCATTGTGATTCCTCTGAATCACTTTGTCCCTCTGTGTCCTTCAGAATTCTACCTGCAACCTATTGCAGATCCTACGAATTCACAGTAAACTCATACATGGAATACTTCAATATTCTGACACAGTCAGGAAATAACTCTGCATATATTAATGTAAAAACAATGATTACATTCGAGACTCTTCAGTCTCGCACACACACATGCCTGATTCTACTATTGGTGGCCTCTTCTATTGAACGCACAGGTTCACTAATCTATAAGAATGCATTGGCTTGGATCATTGGAGGATTCGATCACCTCTCTAAGGAAAGCCCTAAGGCTCTCTGCATGCATACATAGGTGGCAGACTTTATCCACTCCAGCTTTTTCTCTGTTTTAAAACAGAAAAGTCTCCTTATCAGCTCAATGGTCCATATGTACTCTAATTAATTTCTAAAAGCTCACTCTTGCTCCTAGAGAGTTGGATTTGACTTCTACCACTTATGTTCTCATTTATTTATTTTGAGAGAATTTACATATTGTCCCATTACCTAATAAAATCACACTTAAAGCCCTAAATATTACATTGACTTGGAACTTAGGAAACTAATTCGTAAAATGCATGACCCCCTATGTCTACTATTTACAATGATTTTCCTTCGGCTGAATGCTCCTATATCATGTAGATCTTAGGTCTAATAAAATAGAAATATTTTTGGTTAAAAGTTTACTTTCCACTTCCATCATAGATGTTTGGTGATCTACTTTCTAGTTGTATAATGCAAAATTAATCCTTTGGATGCTCCTCCAATGTCCTACCTTATGGTTACTCGCTGAAAATTATTTACAATTTCCTTGTCTCTATATTTAAAGAGGAAATTTCTAGCCAAATGTGGTCCATTACATTTCCCATACATAATGGCATCCGTAAAGCTTGTTTAAGCTAATTTTTATTTTGCTACTCTCAATATCTCGATTATACTTGAAAAGGGGGAATTGTGAATTTCTATACGTTTTAAAATTAATCCCTTAAACCATCTGGATCTACTCCCTGAGGATGGAGTCCTCAAGTTGCACTGGACTCTAAAACCCTTCCAAGTATCACACTTATTTTTATTACTATATATAATAAGTATCCACTTATATTATAAATATATATAACATATGTTAAAAATTACGGCATGGAAAATCATGTTCTTCAAACCCAAAATCTCAAATGTAGTGATTTGGTCATCAACAATGAGATCATAATTTCTTCGCATTCAAAACTCATTTTCGTTGAAAATTTGACCCCTAGACTTGTGAATTGTACTTAATTTCTTTGGAGTGTTGATCGAGTGATTGCTATTCCAGGTTTCATGGTTTAATTGTGAAATTATATTCTATTTTGAGTTTGTGTGAAGTATTAGTTTTCCTACATTACAAGTTCGTCTAATAAGAATTATTTGTATTCTTTTGAAGGTGGTGAAGCTAAGAGGTGCTTCGATAAATTTGGTGAACGCGAGAGGATTTTTCTTGGTGTTTAGATGACCACCAGAGAGTGGGAAGCTAGGCTTGCATTGTGGTGAGTAATAACCAGAGTCCAGGCATGATATGTCTTTTTCAAGGGAGGCTGTAATTTTCATGTGATTTGAGACTTAGCACCTAAGAGCGCACACAAAGATTAAAGCCGCCACATACAACGTAATTTTCATGTTGTACTATTCTATCACTAAAGATGTGTAGTAATCTATCACTAAAGATGGATTTCCTAAATTAAAAACCTTGGTCACGGTAATCTATCTTCACGTTATTTTTAGAAGCCTTCTTTTCTTTTTTTTCGTGCTCCATGGTTTCGAATGGATAGTGAGTTAGATGAAAACCTAGGCAGTATTCTAATATTAAATATGTGTATAAGTATTATATCACTAACGATGGTTTTCCTACATTGAAAACCTTTTTCGAGGTGAGCATTCAATTTTATCTCAATGGTTTTGCTTTTATACTTTTATATTTTTGTCATAGGATGCATAATTAAGAAAAATGATATGTGACTTTTATAATGGTATTTATCACAACATTATGTATGAGGCTTGTTTCTTACTACATTTATTTTTTGCATCTTAAGTACTGTATTTTACTTTAATTATGAAAATATTTTTAGAGAATCATTAATTGTTTATCTCATCCAAATTCATATGGTAGGCTTTGTACTTGGCCAAATTCTTTTTTTTTTTTGCATGATTTTTTAATGTTGTCATCAATTTCAACTAGGAACTCCATAATTTTACCATTATCTATCACATCCATTGTCATCATCTACATCTAACGAGTTTATATTTATGGAGATGGTGTGCGATTCTTACTTAAGTGACTTTTTATGATTGTTCATTCTATTTGAGGTCAAGTATTTTAAGAATGATTTTTGTATGGACCATCAATTCCTATTTTAACTCAAAGGTTGTAGCAATTAGTCATCCACACACTCCAATAAGATGGATTGGTATCCATGTGAACACTAGTTTTATGATTTTTTTTTGTAGATTGTATATGATTTCATTAGGATATTCTAAGTATTGATTAGTTTTAGTGGATCAACCAATTTTCTTGAGAAGTTCAAAATTAGTACTGTAGAATTATACATTGATCTTTCATCATGTTGATAGCTTTGAGTTACTTGATCCTCTTCATAGTTTTGGCTCTACTTCCTACTTGGAACTTATAACATCTATAGGTCTCATTGCTCATTTTATTGAATTTATTCAAAGGCTTTGTTTTCCTCACTAACATCTAACACATTTATTTAGTGATTTTCATTATTTTTGGTTCTTACGCCTCTTCAATCAAACCTTTTCTAATTTCTAATTCAATAAAGTTCATTAGAATTTTTTGGCTGTAGTTATCAAAGTTTTGGTCGTACATCCTAATTAATGTTTTGAATATCTATAGGTCTCATGCATTTACAAGTCAATGCATCATTGTGATATTTTTAGTTTGATCTCTAATGCCAAATTTTAGCATGAACATATTTATCTATTTTAAAGAGTTTCTATGTATGGGTTTTTCTATTTTCCTCTAGTCATGAGTATTTTTACATGGTTATCTTAGCAAGCCTAATTATTAGAAACTACTTTTTTGCTTGTTTCTTCCATATATTCATTTTAACATAAATATTAATTTTATATTATTATACAACCAATGGTTATTAATTATAAACTTATATAAACATCCTTATCTACCTAAACTATTATCTTTCTTTAAAACCAAAACTTTTCTCACTTCTACATATTGTGGCCATGTTCATGTCTTATAAACACTAATAAAAAATATAATTTAAACTTTATATTATTACCTTTTTCTATAAAATCTATACATGCCATATCAATTAGACCAATACTTCTACATAAAGTATTATTCTATAGAAATTTATTTACAACAACAAAAACCTCTTTGAAAAACAAAATCGTCTTCTTGTAAACATAGAGGTAAAAATCAAACTTTGAATTAAATGAAGGAGTTGCAGCTCACAGGTGTGTACAACACCTAGAGACTACACCCAAAAACAAAGAAGAGACTCTCTCTCCGTTCACTCTACATTACATTAAATGAATATTACAATATTAAATACAACACTAAAAATCAGGTAGTTGTGAACAACCTCCTAAATTCTAGGAACAAATCCTAAACTAAGGAGATGCATTACAACCATGTAACCATTTCTCCATTATTTTTAACTCCCCCCCTAATGGAGAAAGGGTTATTCTGCACTCCTAACATCCCTCTAAATAACTCAAACTTTACTCGCCCTAGAGGCTTAGTAAAAATATCACCTAAATTATCACAAGTGTTACAATACTCCACACATATTTCTTTTGACTGTATCTTTTCTGGAACAAAATGAAACTGAGTGTCAATATGTTTAGTATTTTTATGGAAAACTGGATTGGATGCAAGCTTTATTGTGCTCTTGTTGTCAGTTTTGATGCTGGTTGCTTCTTTCTGTCCTTCGACTGCATCGCTAAGCAATCTCCTCAACTAGATGGCTTCACATGTAGCTGCACACAATGTCTGGTACTCAGCTTCACATGATGATAATGCTACAGTACTTTGCTTTTTGCTACTCCACGAAATAACCGCGAATCCAATACTAAATGTGTAACTTGTGATGGATCTACGATCATCCAGGTCACCTGCCGAATCAAAATCTGAATAACCTGCTAATGTAACATCAAAAATGTTAGTGTATAAAATACCATAATTACAAGTACCACTAAGGTACCTCAACACACATTTTGCTGCAATCCAGTGGCTTTCAAGTGGTTTGGACATAAACTGGCTCAACACACTAACAGAATATGCCAGATCAGGTCTAGTTGTCGTGAGATATATCAAACTTCCCACTAGCTGTCTATACAAAGTGGAATCCACCTGTTTTGTGCCATCGTCACTGCTTAACTTGAGATTCTGCTGCAATGGTGTTGTTGTTGTTTTGCACTGTTCCATTCTGAATCTTTCCAACAGGGTTCTGGCATACTTTCCTCGAGTTAGAAAAGTTTGACCAGAATCTTTCCATACCTCCAAACCTAGGCAATAATGAAGATCTCCAAGGTCTTTCATTTCAAATGACTGTGACATTTGCTACTTGATTTCTTTGATCAAATTATTTGCATTTCCTGTTATGATCATGTCATCCACATACAAAGAAATCAAAATGATTTGCCTGTGTTTATTTATTTTGGTATACAGGTTTGGATCGTTGAGGCTCCTATGAAAACCATGTTGTATAAAAAATGAATCAATTTTCTCATACCATGACCTGGGTGCTTATTTCGGACCATAAAGTGCCTTATGCAATTTACACACTAGATGCTCCTGCCCCTTTTTCACAAAACCAGGAGGTTGTACTAAATAAATTTCTTCCTTTAATTCTCCATTCAGAAATGCAGACTTAACATCTAGCTGGTGTAGCTTCCATTTATGTTTTGTTGCTAACGAAATTAGAATTCTAATTGTATTTAGTTTAGCTATAGGGGCAAAGGTGTCATCGAAATCTATTCCTTCTTGCTGTGAGTAACCCTTTGCTACCAGTCTAGCTTTGAATTTTTCTACACTCCCATCTGCATTTATCTTAGGTTTATACAGCCATTTACATCCTATAGGGGTTTTCCCTTCAGGCAACTCAACTAAATCCTAAGAATGGTTTCTATATATTGATTCAATTTCCTCATGCATTGTAGCCCTCCAGTCATCTGATTTACTTGCTTCTTCATAATTTGAAGGTTCTACAATGTTTAAAACTTTGGACATTAAAGCATAGCCTTTCAATCTTGTAGGTAGTCTAGTCTCCGTACCTGATCTTCTAGGTAGAGGACTTACCTCAAGTCTATCTGTTTCAGCACTTTCCGGGCCTGCATCATCACTTATTACACTATCTGCTACTACTTCTTCCTGTTTCTACTCCTGCTCTGGCTCCTACTCTTCATCTTTGTCACTGTTCATTTCTATCAGCAATGGAATGTGGCTATCACTGTTAGAGTCTTCCTTTCCATCTTCAGCCTATTCATGAAAAATAACATCTCTGCTTGTAAAAACTTTATGAGTCACAGGATTATATAACTTGTATGCCTTATACTCTATGCCATATCCAACAAATACACATTTCAAGGCTTTGGGGTCTAACTTCTTTCTATCTGCTTTTGGTATATGAGCATAAGCTTTAGATCCAAATATTCTTAAATGACTAACTGCTGGTTTGAGTCCAAACAATGCTTCAAAAAGGGTTTTGAAGCCTAGACATTTAATAGGACTCCTATTCCTTAAATAAACAGCAGTATTAATGGCTTCTGCCAAAAGACCATTTGATAGTCCTTACCTTGAAGCATACTTCTGGCGCACTCCACAACGGTTCTGTTCTTCCGTTTTGCTACTCCATTCTGCTGTGGAGTGTGTGGCACTGTGAATTGCTGCATAATCCCATGTTGCTTGCAGAAGTTCATGAACTCTCCTAACCTGTATTCCCCCCTTGGTCCGAGCGGAGAATCTTTATCCTCTTTCCTGTTTGGTTCTCTGTCATAGATTTTAACTCTTTAAAGTACCGAAAGGCTTGACTATTTTTACTTAAAAAATACACCCATGAAAACCTAGTGCAATCATCTGTAAACAACAGAAAGTAATATGCACCTCATAAGGACCTAGTTTGCATAGGTCCACAAATATCTGTATGCACTAGTTCTAGAATGTCTCTTTCCTTTCTGTTGACATGCAATGGGAACTCTTCTCTATGCATTTTCCCTAATGCACATCCATCAAATTCCAGTTGGCATTATGAAAAACAGGGAGTCCATCTACCATACCTTTCTTCCTAAGTAAGATGAGGTCTTGCAAATTGAGATGGCCGAATCTCTGATGCCAGAGATTTTCGACTGTTGATCCAGCTGCAACCATTTCTTGTCGTGGAATACTCTTTTCATCCAATCTGTACAAATTCCCCATGCGCACTCCTGTTGCAACTGTTTCCATCTGGCTATCCTTAATGACACAACCATTCTTAAAGAATTGCACCTGCATGTCTTGGTCTGCAATCATTGAGACAGAGATCAAGTTTTTCTTAATTCCTGGAACATATAATACATTTTTAAGATGTTTAATGTCGCCACTAGGTAGATTCATAGGAATATCTCCATATCCTTTGATCTCATACCCACTATCATCTCCTAGATAAATTTTTGATCCACATGCAGATTCTTCAAGAAATTCAAAACAGTCCTTCTTACGGGTCATATGTGAGGATGCGCCAGAGTCGACATACCATATGTTGTCCTCATCTCCCTTTGATGCTGAAAGAGCAAAATTGACTATGAATAGTCGCAGATCATGGCTGTGGTCCTCCTCTTCTCCAGCAAAACACCCCTGATGTTTCCTCTGTTTACTTCTTCTTTCATCCACCTGCCGCTTACAACATTCTTTAATCTGATGACCAAGTTTCCCACAATAAAAACATCTCTTAACATAGTTATCATTCATACCTCTGAATGATCTCTTTTGAAAAGAGTTGGCTCCTTTCTACTACTGCTGTTGCGGTTGCTGGTGTTGGTGCTGGTGCTAGTGCTGGTGCTACTTTCCTCTGTACTGTTGCCTCTTCGCCATCAAAGCAAGGTCATTGCTCTGAGTTTTCAGATTCTGTCGTCGCTCCTCCTCCTGGAGCAAAATCGCTGTCAGCTCATCAAATGAAGGGGATTTCTCCCTCGCTGACATTCCTGTGATGAACATCTGGTATTCATCAGTCATTATGTTCAATGTAAGCGTGACTAGATCTGAGTCGAACACCTTTTCTCCAATAGCTCCCAGTTTGTCACTTAGATCCTTGACTCTGGCCATGAATCTAGCAACGAACTCATTCTCGTCCATCTTCAATGCAAACAGTTTTCCCTTGAGTGCCAGAACACGATTTGTATTCTAAGTCTCATACAAGTTCTTGATCGTTGTCCATATATCAGTGGCCGACTTAGAATCTCTGATATGTGGGATAATATTGTCCTTAACGGACATCTTTAGTATAACTTTTTCTTTCGTTTCTCTTTTATCCCAATCTTGTTCTTGGGTCACTGTTCTAGATGTCTGCTCATTTCCCTCAACGATTGACCATGCATTTACGCTCTCTAGCAAAGTTTGCATTTTGAATTTCCAGTTGGAGAAATTCGATCCATCGAGTTTGCCAGACTCGTGGAGATATGATTCTATATTTTTATTAATTTCTATCCAACTTAACACTCCAATCGGCCACCACCGAGCAAGTCCGATCTGCTACCACCGAACAGATCAAGAACTACATTGTGCCACCATTGGGCAAGTTCGATCTGCTGCCACCGAACAGATCAGGGACTTCACTATGCCACCATTGGGCAAGTCCGATCTGCTGCCACCGAATAGATCAGGGACTTCACTGTGCCACCACTGGGCAAAACCGATCTGCTACCACCGAACAGATCAACAAACAAGCTCCAACACGCCACCACCAGGCAAAGGTGATCTGCTTCCACCGAACAGATCGAGGAGCTGCACTGTGCCACCACCGGGCAAATAAAACCGATCTGCTCCCACCGAGCAAATCACAGAGCTCTGATTCACCACCACTGGGCAGGTCCGATCTGCTACCTCTGAGCGGATCAAGGAACCTCAATTCGCCACCACAGGGAAAATCAAATCTGCTGCCACCGAGCAGAAATCTCCACATGCCACCACCGAGCAACTCCGATCTGCAACAAAAAATTGCAGATTTTTAGAGAGAAAGAGGTTGGCTCTTTGGCACTCTGAACAGCCACAAATCCATGCCAATTGCAGAAAATATGGATTCACAAAGTGCACGAAAATGGGCGCGATTGACAGCCACAGATCCGCGCCAATTCAGTTACTTTTACCTGACGCTCTTATCAGCCTCAAACCCACGCCAATGGGCACGCCTGTTCACTAAAAAATCGCGCCCGCTCGTGCTTCAGCTCTTTAATTGTACGACTGTGTGAGAGAAATCTACGCCAACGCCTGCTTCTGCTAAAAATAAATAGGCACTAACCCTTTCTTCGGCTCAGAGATGATCAGTCATCTGGGACCCTTTGCTCCAGGTGTTACTACAGTTCCACCTGATCATACAGATACACTTACATGCTCTCCTACCACTACAGATATGTAACTAATGATACATCCCTAAAAACAAAATTTGAGGCTATATCTACCCTAAGCTCTGATACCAAGATAAAAATGAGACTTTGAATTAAATGAAGGAGTTGTAGCTCACAGGTGTGTACAGCACCTGGAGACTGCACCCAAAAACAAAGAAGAGACTCTCTCTCCGTTCACTTTACATTAAATCAAATGAATATTACAATATTAAATACATCATTGAAAATCAGGTAGTTGTGAACAACCTCCTAAATTCTAGTAACAAATCCTAAACTAAGGAGATGCATTACAACCATATAACCATTTCTCCATTATTTTTAACTCATAATGTTCACACTACGCCTATTTTATAAAATGGGTTATACATATTTAAAATTTTTATTCTAAGCATTAACATTTCAATTAAATGTTTAGGGTGTAATTCAAGACACATCGTTTTGAGTCATTTATATATATATATATATATAAAAATTAAGTATGAGAAAATTAAAGGTTTAAATTACTTTTTTAACGAAAATAATAAAATATTAGTTAAAAGAATAAGTATTTTTAAAATAGAGAAAAAGAAATTTACTTTTGAAATCATATTTTGACTCATTTCTTAATGGATTTATTCAAATTTCAAGTATAAGTACTTTTTACATACTTTTCATGCAATGCTCATATTTTTTGATAGATAAAATATGATATATACATGAAAAATAGGTATATAAATAAAACATGATATTCCATGTATTTGTTCATTTCTCTATCAAGAGTGAGTAGAAAAGGTAATTATTGAATGTGGAACTAAATTCCACATTCAAAAAATTACTACATTTGACATTTGTGTAAACTTATGAGGAGGTAAGTAAAAATCTATGAGTAAAAATGTTGTTTTTCTTCATTTCACTTAAAAAACATTTATGCTTATGATTATGTTGAATCATTTAAATTTTATTAATTGATTTTAGCCATAAAAAAAATTAATTGAATACACACACACACATATATATATATACTCACTAGGAGCAGGTCAATTACAAATCACAACAATATGAAGTCCTATGTAGACAATAAGGTTTAAAATTCAAATCTCATATGATCAAGCAAAAAAAAAATAAAAAATTAATATCTATATATATATATATATATATATATATATATATATATATATATATATATATATATATATATATAATAAAATAAATAATCAAACCATCATCTCTAAATAAAAGTATATGAATAAGTTCTTTTTTTTAATAGGTGGTTCACGGACACTGGGTGGCTATTACATCCACAGAAAATTGGGGTTGATCAACCCCGATTGAGGTCAAGTTCCTCGGCTAGATTAGAATACCCTACCACCAATGGCATCGAGTAGAATTGACAGTATGACTTCCCGATCAGCAAGGTACTTAATAATGGGGACTCGACTAGTTGAGTTAACCCTTGGGGCTAAAGTGTATGAATGAGCTATATCAATGTCCACCTTTTTTTTTTCACTAGTATGGGAAGGAAATGGTGAATATATTTGGTTATGTACTGTGAAGATTAACAAAATAATAGTCTCATGAACGAATTTTATGAATCACTATTTTCTTTATTGTTTACTATAGTGTTAGTATGGATATATATAAAGGTGAATGATATTTTGTTATTTTATCTTAAGATTAACAAAACAAATTTAATCGATAAATGTTTACATGAAAAAAATTGTTTTTAATGGTTAATTTCAATTAGAATTTCTAATATTGTATATTTTTTAATGTAATGAAGAATAATGAAAGAGGAAGTACATAACATTATCCATAGACATTAAAAATGACACCAATGGTAAGAAATAGTAAACCTTATTATCCACTTCTCAATATTATTTGAACCACCTACAAGCTCACTCACCTAATTTGGTTGAAACTTGATTAATATTTTCTTTAGTATAGTGTTCACATTTTTTGGTGGTTGGAATGTTATTTTTGTGACAATGTTATCCTTCATATTCTCTTTTCATTCGTATGTGTTTAGCTAGTTCGAACATGTGATAAGAGTGTGGTTACATCAATTATTATAAGAGTATATTTATACTCAAAACATAGCCCATTATATTTATGTAGAATATAAGATATGTGGTCATTTTTATAAGAATTTGAGAGAAAGAGTGAAAAAAAAAGTAGTGAAACACAAAACTTTATGAAGCATGAGAGCTCTCCTCGAATTAAGATACATTTTTCCACACCACACCAATAATTGATTACATAGAGAATATATAAAACTACTTTCTTTGGCTCAATCTAACAACTTGTTTAAAATGGTCTAACTCACTATTCCAAACCACTACTTGTGCATTGATGCACTACATTATGAAAACTGTTGACTAGATACCTAACAATTGGAAGATGTAGCCAACAACTACATTCAACAACCACCCTTAGTTTTGAATTCATATTCATTACATTTTTCAGCACATACAATTCCAAACAGTTGTGTTTGAATTGAAAAACTAGAGATTGACTTCAGCATTGTTGACTAGCTCTTGTATGAAGTGAAAATGGGTGTTAATGTGTTTACTTTTGTGATAAAAAACATGATTTCTTGAAAGTTTTATAGTTGTTTGAAAATTTTCAGGCTTAATATTTCCTATGTAAAATGTATCATCAACATAAATACAACCAATCAAAATATTACCTTCCAAATCTATTTTTATATAGAGAATAAGTTCATCAATGTTGTGCTTGAATCCTTTAATGAGCAGATCAAAATCAATTATGTTGTGCCATGCTCTGGGGGCTTGTCTTAAACCATAGAAAGTCTTTTCATAACATTTTTTTTATTGATTTGGTTCCATATCTTTTTTAACTTCTCTTAATCCTTGACTTTATATCATGGAAGGTAATCTACATTAAAATCTTCCTTCAAGGTATGATTTAATTTTTTTTTTTTTTTACAGAAACGGGTAGTGGATATATTAGAAACTTGGCCTTAATGCCAAAGAGCAGATTACAAAAGGTGAGTCTAAGTCCAAAAATGCCAAACAACCTTGCAATACCATGACAAATATGTTTAGCTCACATCTCTTTTTTGCTGCTACTATGCGGTCAATTTCAGAGATTTTCCCAAGCTTTTGGATACAAACAAACTGATTTAACAAAAGGCAATAAAACATGACAATTTTGTAAATTAAGGAATTGGTTCCCATATTTCTTGTCCACCTCTGAGTAGGGCAGCAGCTGGAAGGAGGGCCACTTTGTTAGCTTCGGTGTCCGCCTCCTTATTATTGGCTCTCAACACATGATAGAAATTCAAGTTCTCGAAAGAATCTCCAAGGTCTGAAATTTTGTGAATCACCCTTGCTGGCCTTAGGTCCATTTGCTTAGAATGAGTCACCATAGTGTTAATAATAACCTGAGAGTCTCCAATAACATTAGCCACCCTGATGTTCAGCACTTTCAAAGTCCTGAGTCCTTGAAAAAAAGCCAAAGCCTTAGCTTGAGTGCTGGAAGTAATGCCCAAACCCCAGGTGAAACTATGGATCCTAAAACCAGCTGGATTGAATATAACTCCTCCAACACCGGCTCTACCAGGATTTCCCTTTGTAGCCCCATCAAAAAATAGAGAGTTCCTCTGTTGGTTTGCAATCCATCCCTACAATTCTTTTGTTGTAGCCCTTATTTGCCAATCTTTTGGGAGGGATATACTCTTTGCCAATTTTTGGAATTGAAGATCGAGAGAAGATCGCTAATTTTTATCTTGCTAGGTGAGATTTAAATCATCTTTGTGGTCTCTCAGGCACTCTTTTAACTGGCATTTAATTTTAACTACCACTAGCTTGACATCCTGTTCATAGTTTCTGAAAATCCTTCTGCTTCACTCCAGCCAAATCTGCCACTAGGTAATTTTAGGGAGAACAAACCAAGAAGCTCTAGTAATTTTGTTTTTTGGAGGAGGACTAGGGTACCTATGTAGCCATTTGACAAAAAAATCAGTAGTGGAGGCAGGCAACGCAAAGTTGGAACTCAAAGTTTCCAGCAGCTCGGTCTAGATCTGCAATGTAAGGGAACATGTCAAGCATCAAATGAGAAACACTTTCCTGATTTACCTTGCAAAGTTTTCACCTTGAAGGGTTGTGGAAGCCATGGTTATGAAGATTATCATCTGTCAAGATTTTGGAATGGCATAACAGCCAATTGAAGAAATCTATTTTTGGCAGTGAGGGATAATCCCATATCCCTTTCCATGGCTTTGGGTTCGTGGCCACATGGGGATGCTCACAGAGCTTGGCCTATCCCTGAGCAATGGAATAACCACCAGCCTGTACACCCCAACCTCTTTATTCCCTACTTCCAATCCATGTTGGAGCCAATCCGTGAAGCTTGGAGCATAGACAAATCTGGGGGCATTTCAATTTTCCAGGCAGCCCAACTTGAATCCCGCCAGACTGACATATCCCACAGGGAGCGCAATCCAACATCATTCATCCAACGACACAGCACTTGAAGAGAGTGACAATGTCCGAATGGCTCATTGTTCATAATTCTATCTGTCCAAAGGTTGATCCTTTTTCCACTGCCGGGGACCCAGTAGGCATGAGTATTTATAAGCAGACAAGCTTTGGAACAGAGCTTCTAGAAGGGTGTATTCAGGAGTGGCAAAGGATGGTCTAGACAGTGGGAGTGCTTGCCATTAAAGTATTTTTTCCAAAGAGCTAGTTGAGCCTAGCCAGGGATAGGAGCAATAATTCTATAGATGAGCTTTGCTCCCATAGTGATATTATGATATCCAATATTTTTGAAGTTCAAGCCTCCTTCCAAGAGCGGTTTGGAGATGGAATCCCAGTTGACTAACAAAATATTTTTCTCATTTTTCTTTCCCCCCTTCCAAATTTTTTTGAGAATGCTAGAGGGAGCTAGAAGAATTGAAAACCAAAATAAGGGAAGACTGTTAAGGACTTATTTAATAAGGATAGACTTACCAACAATGTTGAGCCAGGAAAAGCCCTAGGAAAGAAACTTGTTCTTGAATTTCTCCAATTGAGTGAACCAATCTCTACTGAAGGCTCTTTAAGAAATACAGGAAGGGATAGGTACTTGAAGGAACTCCAGTTTGAGGAGGCTGCGAAACCAAAGGTTGTCGAAATGGAGTTGAGCAATCTAGAAGTGGTGTTCTCGCAATAGATATGGCACTTGACATTGTTAAGACTGCTTCACGAAATCAAACAAAACTCGTGGAGGGCTCATTTAAATCTGGAGGCTATAATCACAGAGGAAACTCCCAATAACAAGGTCTCATCCACAAAGAGGGCATGATTAATGTTTTTAACACCTCTTGCAATACAAAGCCCAACAATTTCTTGGTCCATCATTTTTTTTCTAAATAGAAGCTAAGAAGAGAGGCTTGAAGAATGAATAGAAGGAGTGAGAGAGGGCACCCCTGCCTAAGCCCTCTCGTGGCTTTGAAGTAGCTCTACCACTTACTAAAGGAGCAATCCAAGGCTCTGAGATGCAAGCCTGAATCCAATTTTAAATTTATCACCAAATCCAAATTTTGTGTAAGACATTCAGCAGAAACTATGCATGACTCTATCCAAAGCATTTGCTAAATTGAGCTTGACCACCATACCTTTTTCATTGTGATTCAGACTTGAATGGACTGCCTCTTGGACCAGAATGAAATTTTCCACTATCTGTCTCCCTTAAATGAAACCTCCTTGGCTTTCCGGAATAACTTTGGGGAGGATGAGCTTAAGTCTATTAGCGATGAATTTAGTAATCAGTTTGTAACCAATATTACATAGTGAAATTGATCAAAACCTGTTGAAGATGTTCCGCTCCTTTCTCTTTGGGGATGAGAGTAAGAAAACCAGAGTTTGTGCTACCTCTAATTTTCTGGCAAGCTTGGGACGTAATAACCATTTTGTATAGATCTCTTTCCATAATTGGCCAGCAAGATTGGAGGAATCTCACTATAAATCGATCTGGCCTAGGGGCTTTGTCTGGGTCCATGGCGAAGAGGGCATCCTTGAATTCATTCTTGGTGACTTTAGCTTCAAGAAGATGATTCATTTAAACAGAAATCAAGGAGGGAACCACGTCAATCATACCAGAGATTTGGTCCAGATTTATATCTTGACTATACAGGCTTTTAAAGTGAAGGGAGGCATCTCTTTTGATGCTTGCATTGTCTTTATGAATAATAGTTCCTTCCTTCATTTCGGAAATGGAATTGGTACATTTCCTTGCCTGAGCTTGTTTATGGAAGAAGGAAAAGTTCCTATCCCCTAATTTAATCTGAAGGCTGCGTGACTTAAGTCTCCAGTACTCTTCTTCTGGTAGACAAGCCTTGTGATAATTTTTCTAGAATTGGGCTTCTTTGTCTAGAATGTCTTTAGTTATGTCAGTTGTTTCAGCTTGGAGATGATGATTTTTGAGAATGCATTGGGAATTTTTTCTTTCATTTGCTGGATTGGGCAGAGTTTTGGCCTAGCTTTTTAAAGCCCTTTTCACTCTTTTGAACTTCTCCTCCTAGACAAAAAAGGGGGAGCCTCTGGCTGGCTACATCCAGATTCCATTAACTAATTGCATGAAGTCTGATTCCTTAGGCCAGAGTGGGCTAAATCTGAAGGGAATTGGACCTAGGTCAAGTTGAAACACCAGTTCCAGCTTGATGGGTTTATGATCAGAAGTGCTTCATGGGAGAATATGAAATCTAACATCTAATCCAAGTAGAAGAAAAGAGCTTTGAAGTAAGAATTTATCCAATCTGGCAGCAATGTGGCCAAGGCCAATTCTTTTATTAGTCCAAGTGTACTTACCAGAGATTGGCTTGATGTCCAATAGGTCCCAGTCCTGCATAAGGTCCTCTGCCCATTCCCTTGCTGGATCTTGAGCAGGTACCTCCTGTCTTTTCTGATGATAAGAGAGTGAGGTTAAGATCTCCTGCTATGATGGTATTCTCAAATTAACGAAATCTGATTGGGTTCTAATCGAGTCTTAGTAGGCCTTTTATTCCACTGCATTGACAGGGATGTACACGTTGAAGAGATTGATGATCTCTTTTGAATCTAAGTGTTGCAATTTCAAAAACAGCTAGTGAGTATTGAGGGTCTCAGAAATGATTGAGAATTTGCTAGTGTTCCAAAGGTTGCCCAACACATTGGAAGCCCCTCGAGCTGAGATTGCTCTTGCCTCACATTTGTTCCAGAGTTTCTTACTTGCCTGAAGGAAGACAGAGTCTTCCAGTTTGGTCTTGTGGATGAGAAGTCTGTCAGGAGCTTCTGTTCTTATTAAACTTTTGATGGCTTCTTCTTTGATTCTGCTCCCCATGCCTCTATAGTTCCAGGAGACTATGTTCATCATTTGTATTTCTGGTTGGCTCCCTTGGAGCCTTGGAGCTGGTTTCTCGCCATCTTTTCTTTTGATGCTAGAAGCTTCTCAAAGGTTGGCTGGCTACGTTGGAGCTTTTCCGAGAAAGTTTCTTGCTCTCTTTTTTCCTGATCTGATTTACGACCTCTTGTGGATCTCCTTATCGAAGCTTGGGATTCTCCTATTTCCCCTTCCTCCTTCGAGCAATCAGATTCATGCTCTTTTTCCTCTACTTCGACAATGTTTCCTTTGGAGCTCTCAGCAAGGCTTGCCCCCTTGGGAGAAGAGGGTGTACCTTCGGAGGGTGGGGTTGATTTTTGATTTTTTGGTTCCTGAGTTTCCTCTATTTGATAGCTTAGAGGAGCGAATTTATTTTCTTGATCCATTCTGGGAGGGGGTTACTAAGGAGGGGCTTGAGGACCTCTTCCATTTGGCTCAATCTACTTTTTGATTTTCCTGGTGCACTTGACCTGGTTCCAACCTTGTTCTTTACCCTTATCTAGTTCCACATTGGTTGCATCCTCTAGCGATGTGACCGTAGAGATGACATTTTCGGCATTTGAAAGGTAACTACTCATAGTCCAACTTCTGCAAATGAGTCCAGTTTCCTACTTTGATTTTTATGGCTTTTGGAGACCCACCTCTAGGTCTATGTCTACGTAGATACGAGCACAGTAATATTTATCTTTGTTGTTTTCCCTATCTATGAGTTTCCTAAGGGCATTTTCGATGTGTTTTAGCGAGTCCCAATTCTAGCAATGAACTGGGAGATTAGGGAGTCTGACGCATATGGGGATAGTTGTAGGAACATCTACATTAGGGTCAAAATCAGGCATCCATCTATTGAGGTACAGGCCTTGGGGGCCCATGAAATAGGGGCCATTCTGAAAGATTAGGTCCTTGTCGTCCTTTGATGTGAATTCAAAGAGGAATAACCCTCATCCTAAAAAGTAAGAGGTGATGCTGCTCTTGATCAGAGGAGCCCAGTTCTTGTTAACCCAAGTCTCAGTGGTCTTAGGAGAAGTCCATAGACTGGTGAACTCGCCAACGAGAGCCTGCTCAACCAGGGAGAGGGCGACATGAATCAGGGTCTCGGGCAGTAGGGAGATTTTAGGAATGTCTTCCAGCCTCTTGACAAACTTGGCTGCTTCACTCTTTTTCTTTTGTAGCAAGCCAGCCAAGAGCCAAGAGAAGGCTTCGATAGATGAAGGCGAGCCTACCTGGGGCGAGCTCAGGACATCCATGAGGGAAAGCCCAACTTACTAGTCCCCCCCAGTAGTAGATGAGTGCTTTGAATCCGCCAGAACTCAAAAAAGAATGCAGAAAAGGAGGGCACAAGGCCAAAAACCACGGACCGCAGGAAAAGAGGGCGCAGAGGTGCCGAGACGCAACTAGGGTTTCATGGCAGTGCTCCAGAGCTCAACGATCCACTCATATCATTCTCCTAGTGATAATTGTTATTGACAACCTATATGATTTAAAAATATTGATTTCCCATCCATTTGATAAATTAACTAGTGACATTTCTACTATTGCTAATATTGTTCCAGCCATATTTGACCTTTGTATGGGAGAAAAAGTTTCTTCATAATCTAATCTACGCTATTATGTCAAGTCTTTCACTACTGATCTAGTTTTATTTTTCAATTTTTCAATGTTCATTAAACTTGGTATTACATACCCATTTGAATCTAATGTTTGTTAATTTTGCTGGTAGATCTACAAGACTCTATGTGTCATTCTTCTATATTGTTGTAATTTTTTCATTCATATATTAATGCCCCTTTTTTAATTGCTTCTTCAAAATATGTTGGTTGGAAAAACAATAAGGAAAAATGTACCTATTCATTATTTAATTGTTCATAGTTTTCTCTCAAATTTCTTATTTTCTATAAAGAAAGTGGGCTCAAATTCTCTACTTTAGGATGGAATATGTTCATAATATGTTTCTTGATTTTCCCCTTTAGGTAGAGTGTGTAGTTGTGGTAGTACTTGTCTTATTTCTTCCACTTTTGTTTCTTAATGTTGTTCGAATGCATGTGGAGAAACATGATTTATATTTATTGTATTATCTTGATCATTCCATGTTTGATCTTCGAATAATTTAACATGTTCTGAATTAATTTCTTTCTTGGTGATAATACTCTACAATTTTTCTCCACTATAACCGAGAAATATGCATTTTTAACTTATCTCATCCAATTCCCTTCTCATTTATTCTTCAACATGTGAATAGTTTACAGAAACAATGATTTTCAAATGTGATTATACACTTATCTTCATACCACTCCAATATTATAATGGAAATCTATTGTTCATGGTTTTCCTTGGAGATATATTCAAAATATAAACTAATCATGCTACTTCTTCTACCCAATAATCATTTGGAAAAAAAATTGTGTTCAACATGTTTTTTTCTATTACCATGATGATCTGATTTTTCATTTTTTGCTACTCCATTTTGTTGGGGAGTGTACCTTGTTGTAAATTCTCTTTTCATACCATGATCCCTACAATATGCTGCAAATTATTTCAAATCATACTCCTTCTAGCATCTAATTCTAATACTTTAATTTTCTTGCCACTTTGATTCTCTTCAATGGGTTTGAATTGCTTGAATTTTTCAAATGTATTAGATTTTATTTTTATGAATAAGACACATGTAATTAGGCTGAAATCATTAGTAAAGGTTAGAAAGTGAAAGTTTCCTCCTATTGACTATGTTTTCATTACACCACAAAGGTCTTTGTGTTTCTATCTCAAGTGAAATCCTAGCTCTATAGATAACAACATTTGAAAATAGTTTCTTTGGTGTTTGGGAATGATCAAATTTCGCATGGATTGTGATCGAAATCTATGATAGTTAGACCTAGAACCATAGATTTTTTTTCAAAAGATGAAAACTATTAAAGCTAAATGGTCATATCGAAGATTCCATAACCATGTTTCATCACAAATTGTTAGAAACTAAGCATATGAAAATGATTGCTTGACATTTCTCATGACTAATGGAAACATCTTGTTTCTGATCATTTGGATCCTTGTTATGACCCTTCCGTTGGGTGGCTTGTCATGAATTTTATGAGTAGGAACTTTGAACTTGAATTCAAAACCATTTTCACTCATTTGTACTACACCTAATAGATTTTCCTTGAGGATTTGTACATAATAGACATAATGGATGTATTTGTTTCCATTATGCTTGTTTATAGTTATAACAATACCTTTTCCTAAGGCATTAAAGAGATGATCACGACCCAAATTAGTATAAGATTTAATATTTCTTCAAAACATGAATAAATATGCGTGATACATGTCATTTGGTTACTACAAACATTGTTGAGTTACCAGACATATTCTTTACTATTTTCTTGTGGTGATGAACAAGAATAAAAAAATACAAGATGTTATACATTCATCAATTTTTGGAACATGTTCAAATATGAATATTTCTTCCTACATTCACTTTCAAAATGGTCCTATTTCTTGTAGTAATAGAATTGTATATTTAATTTTCCATCCTTCCTCTTCCTCTATTGTTTATGTTTCTTCCTTTTTTATTATGAGGTTGATCTTGTTCTTGCTCAGGTTCACTTGACTCCATAATTTTGTTGCTAAAATATTCTCTCCACTTCTTCCTTTTATTCTATTACCTCTACCTATTCGTCTACTAACTGTGGATTGAGGTTGAAAGGAATTTTCTAATGAATCATTTCTACCTTTAATTCTTGAGTCATGATTTAGCATTGATCCTATCAATTCTTGAATTGAAAACTTTGTCAGACTTTTACTTTCTTTTATGGCTTTTGCAAAACTTTCAAATGAAGTTGAGTGACTTTTGATCATTTTTTCAACCACTGTTAATGTATTTCTTTAGTACCTCTCATTCGCAAAGTTCAAAACTTCTTCCTCACTGTCTAAAGCTTTACACTCTTAACGTCCTTGTTGCCTTGCTATGATATTTACAAAATTTCCCAAGCTTGATGAGCACTAGTTTCTATTGCGTTATTGGGGAATATGGAGTATTCAAATCCATTGTGTAGATTCCATAGTGCTCTTGAATCCTTTCTTTTTCTCTCTATTATATCATTTATTTGAGAAATTATTATGCAATCATCTCACAAAATAGAAGAAAAGATAGATCAACGACTTCAAAATTAGCCTCTTCATGGGGAAAACCTCCTTTACATTACACAAATGAAAAATTCCTGGATGATACAAATGATAACACCTCCTTTCTATATATACGAGTCTAAGCGGTCATAATATAATTAAATTCAACATAACAATAATAATGTAAGAGTAGAACAATAACAATATTGCGCTTCTATGGGGCACAATAATAACAATATGGGGACAACATGTGCACAAAAATAACAATAAGCGGCTACAATGACAATAATAATAAGGGAATACACTAGTATTATAGGGACCTAACATGCCTCTCTCCTTCAGAAAAGTGTTGTTCTCAACGCTTGAGTAGTTATGGATGCTTCTGTATAAAATTCTCATCCTCCCATGTGGAATCCTTAGTGGGTAAGTTCTTCCACTTGATGAGATACTCTAAAATTGATCGATTTCGTAGCTGTCGAGTTCTTGTTTTTGTGACTGCTTTAGGTTCCAATATGATTTTTCCTTCCTTGTCAAGTTCTGGAAATATTGCTTGAAGTGGGAGCTTGTCCCCTATAGCCTTATTTAAGCATGAAACATGGAAAACTATGTGCAGCAGGGAAGGTGCATGAAGCGCCAATTTGTATGCCATAGTGCGGACCATAATGCTTTGGTGATAATTTATTATCCTTCTTAGATTTCTTTAGGGACATTTGTTTGTATGGTTGTAGTCATATAAATACCTAGTCACCTACAATAAAACTTCTTTCGCTATGATGTTGATATGCCTATTTTTTCATTCTATTTTGTACCAAAGTGAGGTTATCCTTTAAGAGTTGGAGAAATTTTTGTTGATTCTCAATGTGATCTTCCACTACTTGAACCTTGGAAATTTCTCTTAAATATGATTTGATGGATGGTGGATCATATCCATGAAGTGCAATAAAGGGGTTCGTTTTTGTTGCAGTGTGAAAGGAAATGTTATATCGCCATTCAGCCATAGGCAACAATTTGACCTATTGTGTCTATTTATCAGATACAAAGAAATGAAGATATGCTTCCAAATATTTGTTCACTATCTTAGTTTACCAATAATATTAAGGATGACAAGATGAGCTAGGAGATGACTGAGTACCCAGAAAAGAAAATAATTATGTCCAAAAATTTCTAGTGAAAATTGGATCTCAGTTGGTTACAATAATATTTCAGTTTCCATGTATCTTTTGAATTGTTTCCATAAATTCAATAGCAATTGTATAGGCATTAAAGGGATGAGATAATGTACAAAAGTGTTCATACTTGGTAATTCTATGAACTACCACCATGATGCCACTCTTTCCTTTGTACTTGGGTAAACCCGTGATAAAATCCATTGAAACCTCCTCCCAACATTGACCTGGAATGGATAAAGGTTGTAATAGATCTGGGGTCTTAATTGTTTAAACTTTATTTTGTTGGGAAACCAAACATTCTGCCACAAAAATTTTGAATATCAAATTTAAGGCCATCCAAAAAAATTCCTTCTTAACCTTATGGTCAGTTTTAAAAATTCCTAAGTTCCTTCCTAAGGGAGAGGTGTGCAATTCCATAAGAATATTTTGTTTGATTTAGGAATTCTTACAGAGTTACAAGCGATCTTTGTACCATAACGAATTATTTTTCCTGCTAAATGTATCATATGCATTCGGATCTTGTTGTAAGTTTTGAATGAGTACGCATAAGTCTTCGTCATTCTTCCATTCAGCCATCACTTCATTTATCCAATCTAGTTGGATAATAGAAATGGTGCAAAGAAATGCTTCCACATCCTCATCGTTTCTTGAGAGTGTATCTACAACAACATTTTTCTTCCCCTTTTTGTAGATGATTTCAAAGTCATAACCCAACATTTTTGTGACCCATTTTTGTTTCTCTTCTGAAGATAATATTTTTTCTAAAAAGCAACACTATCATGATCCATTTTTACCTTGAAGTGTCTTTCCACTAAGTAAGGTCTCCATTTCTTAAGTGCGTGTAGTATTTCCAATGTTTCCTTCTCATAAATAGCTTTGTGTAAATACTTTCCTTTGATTGGATGACTTTCGAAAGCAACATGTCTTTCTTCTTGGATGAGCACAACACCATTTCAATTTCTTGAGGCATCACATTCCACAATAAAGGTTATTGTGAAGTGTGTCATAGCTAAGATTGGTGCTTGGCATGTTGCCTCTTTGATATGTTCAAAGGCCTTTGTTCCTTATGGAGTCTAAGAAAATGAACCTTTCTTCAATAATGTTGTTAGAGGTGTTGATATTCTCTCATAATTCTTAACAAACTTGCGATAATACCATGTCCACCCAAGAAATCCTCGCAAATGCTTTACGAATGTGGGGATTTTCCATTCCTTAATGGCTTTAATTTTTCTAAGGTCTTCCTTAACACCTTCATGAGATACAATATGACCCAGATATTCCACCTCTTGTACTCAAAAGAAACATTTGAAGGTTTTTTGCATATAATTATTTCTCCTCCAATAGTTTTACACCATGTCAACATGTTGAACATGATCCTTCCAAGACTTGTTGTAGATTAGTATATCATTAAAAAATACTAACACAATTTTTCTAAAGAAGGGTTTGAAAATGGAATTCATCAAACCTTGAAATGTAGAAAGTGCATTAGTAAGGCCAAAAGGCATGACCAAAAATTCATAATGACCCTCATTATTTCTAAACGTTTTTTTCAGATTGTCTTGAGTCTTAATTCTAATTTAATGATATCATGAACAAAGATCCAACTTGGTGAAGTAAATTGATCCATGCAATTCATCCAATAATTCATCAATGACTGGAATGGGAAATTTATCTTTAATAGTGAGCTTCTTGAGCTCACTATAATCTGGACATATGTGCCATGATCCATCCTTCTTATGCACCAATATTACTTGGTTAGAGAAAACAATTTGACTAGGTTTAATTATACCAGCCTCTAGCATTTTTGCAACCATGCATTCAATTTCACTCTTTTGGGCATAGGGATATCTGTAAGGCCTGCCGCCTAATGTTTGGAGGAAAACTGCCTGGAATCAAATGAATAGCATGATCATGATCACGAATAGGTGGGAGGCCTTTGGGAGTCTCAAATACCTTGGAATGATTGTCTAAGGCTTTTGGGATATCTGGCGAAATAGATGATTTTGATGTGGGGACCTATAGCAAACATAATTGTGCAATTACGCCTCATTTTTCTTTCTTTAGAAGCTTTGTCATGCTATTAGAGCTGATTATATTTCTCAGTTTGCCTACAATACCACTTAATTCTACTTCCATTATTATGCTTCATTGCATTGAGGAAATTTTATGCACCATTACATTACAGAAATTTTATGCAATTATGTGTCGTAAGTAGGGAACATCGTACTTATTCTTCATTAATTGGCATATTGTTTCAAAAAAAATCACCATAAATAGTCGTGAATCCAGAAAATATCTTAACCATATGACTGCCCATGCTATTATCTATCCACATCCATCCATTTTTTTCTTCTTTGTATTTTGTTATATTTATTATACGAATCATGACCAATTCCTATTGAACATTTTTTGTTTGAAAGGAGTAGTCCGAAATATCTGAAAATTGACTTATTTTCATAGAACAATATGTCATAACTTTCTTTGCACAAATTTGAATTAAATTGCAAATATGTTTTCATTGTTGTCTTTGACCAAAGTCTTATGGGAATTTTTAACTAGTTTTAGAACCAATGTTTACAAAATATGTCTCCCAAAATTCCTTGTTCCTCCTCAATGATAGTATGTGAGGTTAATTTGGTCACCCTTTCCAAGTAAACATTTGGGTTATCTACACCATGTGTTAATGCATGTATATTGAATTCACATTCATAAAATAGTATGTCTTTGGTATTGCTTTAAGATAAATAAAATCCTGAAATGTTATATTGTTCGTTCACACAATTATGTTGATGAGTATCTAAAATGCAACAGATTTTGCATACTATTGAAGAGGAGATCTCCCACGTCATATGTAAAACGTTTCAAACACAATAGATTAATATTCCTTAGTATTTCATCTATACCATTGCTTTATATATTAAACAAATCTTTCTCCATCAATGCTTTAACAATCACGCTTCAAACATGTTTCTTTATTTATTCTATATCAATTACTTTCTAAAAAAATTTATTTCAATTTCACTATGAATTATTTCTCAACAACAATGACAACATAAACATTGTACAGGAAAACGTGTAAAATAATATAAATACAATTGATTCAAATAAAATTCTTGTCTATGAATGAGATATAAAGTCACAAAGCAAATGAACCATAATGTACATTACCTAATATGGATACCGTAAAATCTGTATCTATTTTTGGAAATCGATATTGTGTACAATTATTATCATAGAAAACAAAAAGCATACTTCTCAAAGCAGAGTATCCATTCTGATAAATATAGTATAACAATTTTCAACGGGTTCCCTCTCCCTTAGAACTATGAACTATACCAATATAAATTGGAAACATGCATCCCCAAAAAAGTAATGCATGATCAACACCTATCGAATGTGACTATTCACACATTACCAAGTAAAACTACACCACAAGGGTTTTATAAAACTTAGAAAATTAGATATATGATTCTTAGGCTAAGGAGAAAACCACAAAGACTCGTTACTTCTTCTTGTTATTATTATTATTCTTATGATTACTACTACTAAAAATATGTCAGAAAAGCCTCATAAAACTTAGACACTTTGATTTATGATTTGCGTCAAAGAATGAGTATGTGGAATAAAAAATGCAATATTTCTATGGAAAATTTTCGTACTTCCCCAATCACTACCCTCAATCGCACAAAAACCGAGATTGGAGATGTCCTTCAGGCTGAAATGAAGATAGAAAATGTATTTTTTAATATTTCATAAATCTAGAAAGCAAGCAATGTTCCATCAACCACAGTTTTTGCTCCACATAAAGAGAAACTTGTTTTCACAAGAATTTGATAATTGATGTATAAAAACACATCTTCTTTACTTACAAGGATAACCATTTCTTTGGATACTTTTTAAACTCTTCCTCATTTAGAACTTTTTGAGATATAGCTATATGAAAGAACAATTTCCAAAGCTGATGGAATTTTTTTTACTATTCGTAATGAAGAATGGGTCAAACACACAATATATTCAGAAAAAACAGAAGTGTACATATTTTCATTTGGAGTTTAGCATAAGAAAAAAAGGAGTAATCAGAGTGTTGAAAATGCAAAATAGAAGCACAGATCTACAACTACATTTTCAAATAACCTAATCATTATCGAGATACATTGTTATCTATATTTTTTATTGTCTCAATATACTCAATGAAATATTGACAATGCACAGATAAAGGAAGTGACATAAATAAGATTTAAGAAATTTATATCTAAAGACAAATATATAACATTAATTTCTATAATAATGATAATACAACCAATGTTATTCCGGAATCCCAGTTTAATCATCGTCATCATTCTCTAAATACATTGTTATGTAGTAGAGAATTTTTAATCTCCACAATGTCTTCAATGCAATATTGATGGCATGCAACCATTGGAAGTGACACTAAGCAATATAACATAACATGTATCCAAGTACAAAAGAATAACAATTATTTCCATAGAAATAAAAATTGATTAAAAAAAAAAAGAGAACCACGCAAATGTCCATTTAAAGATGAATTAAAAAATACCTCATGTGCTTCCCACACATAACTGTATCAATATGGATCTGCAAATACTAATGATAAATCTAGTGCAATAATTAGCTATCGAAAAAATGGCAAAATCTTGTGACCCTATAAAAGAGCCCATAGATCAACAAAATTGAATATTACACGATTTCAACAAGGAAAGTAATGCAACATTCACATCATGAATAGATAAATTCATGCTATTAATTCACTTAAAAGTTAAAAGGAATGGTTAGAAAAAATAAAAGATTATATTGTGCCAACGCACAAGAACCTTCCAAAGAGAATCACGACAATTACCGTAATGCCCTAATTGGTCATAACGTTTTGTGCTTGCAATATGGGCAAATGATGCACCAACAACGCAACAAAATTCTTGTTGGACGAAAAAATAAACACTTTGATGAACTTGTTATTAATACTGATATTGTATTCCCATATCCTTAGCACATAACATTATAATCAACCAAATGAGCAATTTTTTCAATGATCCACGATCAAAACGAAAAATTTGGCCAATGATCCATCGCATTGATTGAATGCAAGTAATATTGCCGAAAGAAAACATTATTAATGATGACTAGTTTCTATTTTATCTACAATGAAATAGTAATGTTTCTTATTTAATGTTTATTATTTTTATTCAAGTACTTATTGCAATAACTCAATGTTTCTTATTTAATATAAAATAGCAATGTTTCTTATTTAATATTTATTAGGCCTTTTGTATCCACAATAAAATGTTATTATGTAGAGGGTTTATGATCATACGGAGGGAAATCTTAAAGGTTTCCTCTGCATTATTGATTTCCTCTGCAATCCCAAAGATATGCCTATTTACACAAAGATATTGTTTACAGGTGTTAGCATGAACAAAAAAAGGAGTGCCTTTTGCAAATTTTGTAATCAAAAAATTTGTTTGAGTGCAAGTGTACATGAATTATGAAGAAGGTCTATGACTGTGTAGAGTCAAATCTTTAGGGTTTCCTCTACACAGTGGATTGCCTTTGAAGTTCTGCAGATACACCAATTTAGAAAAACATATGGTTTATAGGTGCTTACATGAGTAGAAATAAAAGTATTTTTTGCAAATCTTGTAATAAAAAAACATGTTTATGAGTACTTGTGTGCATGAATTATGTGAAAGGTCTGTGGTTGCACAGACTCAAAGCATGAAAGTTTCATATGCAAAACATAATCCCTATTTACACAAAGATACATGAATAAACCTTTTGTTGTATTTAAATTGCTACAATTTTGTTGTGTGTAATATTTACTGTGCAGAGGAGGAATTATGTGCAGAAGAACCAAAGCCTTTTGCATACACGGTGATGATAAATAAACTATATTTTCAATCTCTGTGAAGAAAAATTGTTCTACAGTAAAACACATGTGCGAAAGGATTTTTTTCTTTAATCATTATTTAGGAACATTTTTCACAGCTACAGAAGTAGCTATACAAACGTAACTGAATTTAACAAACCTTCCACATAATTCATCCACACTTGTACACATTCATAAAATTTACAAAAAATACTTTTGCTTTCCTCATGTTGAAACCCACGCATAATATACTTGTTTCGTGCTATAGACTTTTCTAATTAACTTATTAAAGGTTGCACTATCATAATCAAAGCTCTCGACTTCCACAAGTTGTTTCTTTCTACAGAGTCCTTTGACATTATTGTTATATATTATTGGCAATATTTTAATTCCAATCATTGCTAAATAATTTAGTAAACATTGTACATAATGGATGAGAAAACTACGTAAAATAGAAATATGTCTAAATCTTTTATCGCAGAAAACACAAAGGAAAATCTGTACTTAAGAAAAGTTGTATATATGTAAAAGAGGGCAATATTTAAATAAAATACTAATGTTTCTTATTTAATGTTGATTAGATTTTTTGAATCCTCAATTAAAACTTATTATGCCGAAGGTTTGTGATTGTACAAAGTCAAAGCTTGAAGTTTTCCTATGAACTTGTTCATACGTGTAAATATGCATGAATTATGTGGAAGTTTCGTGATTCTGTTGAGTCAAAGCTTGAAGGTTTCCTTCGGAAAATGGAATTCCTCTACAATTTCGCAGATATGCCTATTTACACAAATGTATTTTTTATAACCGTTTACATGAACGAAAAAGAAAGAGGTTTAAAATGAACGATAATTACAACGATGGTATATTTAAGTTCCTACAATGACTCAACAAAACCAGAATTAGGGAATAGAGCTATAATTCGACAAGTTTATTTCCAACTCTAACACAAATTGATGTCTATATAATGTGATTCTAGAATTACAGAGCAAGATCTCAGTGCTTCTCTATCTATATTGAAGTGATTAAATCTGAAGTACGTGTCCATTTCAACCTTCTAAATCACAAAATGGGAATCCTACAATTGAAGATGGAGTGAATGCAGATGGAAAATGAAAAGTTTTTGTCTTGACAATTTTGCCTAAGATGTTGAAGAAGATGCTAATGAAAAGGATGATGATATCATGGCCATTGACCAAGGTTCCCTCCTTCTCAGATTGAGTCGGAAGTTAATGAAGATCATGTCACTTATAATATCAAGGATATGTAGAAATTTACATAGTTGTTAGTATTCTTTATTTTATTTTTTTGATAAAGAAAATAAGTTTAGAATACCTTAATTTCAATCTTTCTTCCATGTTTCAAACATTAGAACAAGGAATTGTCCTTGCATTCAAAAATACTAATTAATTTCAATGCATGACATTTATCTATATTTCTATAAATTAGCACACATATCCCATCTTTCATATAGTCAAATCTCTTCATAATAAAATATCCCGCACTTACCCTATTCATAGTAACATAGCCAAAGCACTCAAAAAATATCCCGTTCTCCTGGACGTGACTTGTTTTCCAATTTTTTATTGCCAATAGAAAACACATATGATTCCAATATAAAGCAAATGTGTATGTGTCGCAATTCACAACAAATACATTATGCACAAAAATATCACATGTTAAAATGAATATTTTAATAATAAGTTCCATATGCAACACCCATTTTCAGACACAAACCCATGGGAAAAACCCTATATAATGAAAATTAAAAATTTTAATCATTATGTTCTTCCCCACATACCTACTTTGGAAAGATTTATATTTCTAAAACCAAATCTTTATAGAATTTCTCCATCACACATACTTCATACTCTTGAGAGTAAAATCTCCACACAACAGAACATAATATACCCCATCCTCTAGAAAAGTTCATACGATATATGATCAGGAAATTTGTGAAGGTATTAGATTTGTCTAGGAAATCAATAAACATACCTCATCTTTTTCACATTCAAAGATCCACATAATTAAACATAATAATAATAGAAAATTAACATTAATACTCTAACATTAATTTCCACATGCACCCCCCGTTCTCCTGAAAATACCCTGTCCTAATAAATGATTCTCACAATAAAATATTTCACACAAACATCATCCTCAGTAAAGATTCAATTCTAGCACCAATGCTGAGAGAAATAACACATTTTTTGAGCAGTTGTGAAACCCCCCATTCTCTCGCACATACCCATTTTCCATACTTTTTCTCTTAAATAGAAAAAACATATTCTTCCAATATAAAATAATTTCAGAGCAATTCCACTATGTGCAAAAAATATCACAAATTAACATCAATAGTTTAACAATACCCTATGAACCATCCCACACAATGGAAGTTAACAATATAATTATTCCTAAAATATTCATAGCTCTAAAATCGAAACCTCTGTGCTACTACTCTCCCACACATACATTGTATTCCACATACTAAAAGATCTGAATAATAAAACATAATAATATTTATTGTTCCCCCACACATACCCCATAATCCATAAACAATCATACAATATACGATATGGAAATTTGTAAAATTATCTCTGCATAATGCCTTTTGAATCCCCCCTTGCCCCTCCATTCCCACACAAAGGACCTGTAGCGATGGTAGTTTTGTTAGAATTGGGAAGGGTAGTACCATAACAGTGTTAGTGTGAGCGTTAATGTCAAAGAACTCATTGACATAATGGTCACTTACGATTTTTTTTTAAATCAATTGTCAAGCACTGACAAATACCAAAGAATAAAACCCTCTCCACTAGGAGAATTAAGTCCCATCGAAACTTGCTAGGCCAAAAAAAATATTAGAAATAAGATTTCCAGAACATTAGAAAATTATTTTTGAATTCATGCAAAAATAACAAAATTCAACATTTTCCCAAAAATTTGTTTAAAATTGCAAAAAAATAACAATAATGCATGGTCAATTCAATTTGATCAAGATTCCAATGTTATAGTCCCTCATGAGGCTGAGACTAATAACATTGTAAACATTATATAAACAAGAATGCTCTCACAAGAAATATTTAACTAAATTCGAGATTGGAATGTAATAAGGTTAAGTTTTGTAAGACCAGGAGGTAACTCCTCAAATCAGAACACTATATTATTCATTTAGGTTGTTCATCATTGTATATAAGAGGGAGTGATTGTTCGGTTCATCTACCGATGAATCTCTATCTTCTCTATTATTTATTTACATTAATTACAGTTGTTCACCCAATCCCTATGATTACGTGTCAACATTCCCCCCCTTAATCTGAAGGGATGTTGGTGAGTCCAAGCATCATTCTGAATCTTTCAACGTTTTCTCTTCCAAGTTCTATGGTGAAGATGTATGCAATTTTCTCATTAGTGGAACAATGGTGGAGATGGATTGTTTTGGCCTCAACATGATGTCAAATCAGATGATATTTTGTATTGATGTGCTTTGTTCGATCATCAAACTTTGGTTTGTTGGCCAAATTTATTGCAGAGGTATTATCAATCATGAGTGGAGTCGATTGCATTTGTTTTACTTGCAAATAATAAAAAAATTTCGTGAGTCACATAATTTCTTTTGTTGCCCCAGCTACTGCCACATATTTGGCCTTAGTTGTGGAATTTGCTGGAACTGATTGTTTACATGATCTCCAGGAGACATCTCCTAATCCAAGACTCATAGCATAATGTGAAGTAGATACCCCAGTTTATTTGTCTCCATCGAAGTCTGAATCAGAGTATCCAATCAAGCTGAAGTCGCCCACCTATGTCTACTTGATTCCAAAGTCTTGAGTTCCCTTCAAGTACTTTAGAAATCTTTTTGCAGCAGATCAATGTCCCTCACAAGGTTTTTTCATAAATCTAGAGAGGATTCCAACAGCAAACGAAATGTCTGGTCTGGTAGTATTTAGGTAGTTGAGACTTCCTACAAGTTGTCTATACTTTGTTGCATCCGCAAATTCATTTCCTTCAATCGATGTGAGCTTTAAGCTTTGTTCCATTGGAATAGTCATAGGATTGCATTCAGTCATGCAAAACCCATTCAACAGATATCCAATGTACTTCTTTTGATAAATGAATATGGACTTCATATGTTGAGTTACTTCAATACCAAGATAGTAATGAACGTAGCCCAAATCATTCATTTCAAAAACTTTGTTCAATTACTTCTTTATGGATGCAATGTAGTTGTTTTTGTTCCCTGTTATCAAAAGATCATCTACATATACAATAAGATATACAACTATTTTTCAACCTTCTTGACAAACAAATTTGCATCACCAAGATCATAATATTTGAAATTGAGTTTCAGAGGATGATTGTTAGTTTTTCATACCAGGCTTGTGGTGCTTGTTTGAGGCCATACAAGGATTTCATGAGTTTTCATACTTTATGTTCATGTCCTTTCACAACAAATTCTTCAGGCTAGGACATAAAGACATTTTCTTTTAGATATCCATTCAAGAAAGCAGTTTTTACATCCATTTGATGGACTTTCCAACTGTTCTGAGCTGCTAGGGCAAAGAGTGTCTAGATGGTAGCCCATTTTGTTGTGGGGGAAAAAGTGTCCTCATAATCAACCCCTTCCTTATGTGCAAAACCTTTTGCCACAAGCCTATCTTTGTTCTTGTAGACCCACTTGTAGCCAATTGGTTTGGTTCCCAATGGAGGATCAACCAGCTTCCAAATGCCATTCTTTATTAGGGCATCATACTCCTATTGCATCACTTCTTTCCATTCATCATGAAAAGTATCTTCTTTGAAGGAAGTTGGTTCAAAATCTGTAGACAAATTCAGTTCACAATCATAAGAAACATCCATATCAATAGGTGACTCAGAGTCATCTACATCACCTCCATTTTGTCGGTTTGAATTTCTAGTTCCTATCTTTCCAACCTCATCAAGATGAACACTTTCAAGTGTCTTTATCAGCCATTTTGGGGGACCTTTCTCATATGGTCCAGGCTGCTCCATTGATTGAGTTGGGACTGAATTAAGATTGAGTCTCCCAATTCTATCAATCACATCACTCAAAGTATCATCCGTTGTTGGAGTTTCATGCAAGGGAGAGAGTGCTTCAGAAGAAGATTCAAGAGGTTGATCTAGTATAAGAACCCCCCCTTCAAGATGTGGAATCTAATTATCAAATTCTTGAAATGATTTCGCATTTATGAATCTATCCAAGCGATCAAGTTGCCTTTCAATAACATTGTTAGTTTTGGATGATTTAAGAGAGATTACATCTCTAGATACAACAAACGTTTTGTTGACTTCATCATAGAGACAATATGCTTTGGAGGTGTTTGAATACCCTAGGAAGATATACTTATGACTTCTTGCACCAAGTTTGTTTCTATGTACCTTTGGTATCATGGCATAACAGGTGGAACCAAAGACCCTGAGATGCGTTACCGAAGGAATGTGTCCATACCACATTTCATAAGGAGTCTTGTTTCTGATAGAATTAGATGGACATCTATTATTTATATATATAGCACATAGAACTGCATCAGCCCAAAGCATCATTTTTACATTTTTGAATAATAGCATGGAGCATACCATATTTAACATTGTCCTATTCATTCTTTCATCTACTCCGTTCTGTTAGGGATTATAAGGCATAGTTGTTTGATGTTTGATCCCATTTGGCAAAGATAGTTTTCAAATTAATTTGAAGTGTATTATTTCCCATTATCAGTGCGAATGGAGCCAATACGAGATTGTGCATCATTTTCAATCCATGCATGAAAGTTCTTGAATGTTTGAAAAGAATCAGATTTGTTCTTCAATAAATAAACGCAACACATTCTGTTGTAGTCATCAATAAATATTATTATATATTTATTTCCATTTGCAGAAGAGAGAGGCATTGGACCACATAAATCTGAATGAATGAGTTCAAGTTTTCTATGTACTCTGGAGTGTGAATCATGAAAGGACTGTTTGCTATGCTTTCCTAGAATGCAAGCATCAAATTGCATAAGCTTTCTAGGAATTGTCGGCAAACCAGTAACACCATTTTTCTTCAACAAGTGGAGGCTATCATAGTTCAAGTGTCCAAATATAGCATGCCATAATAAAATTTATGGAAGTGTACCTTCTTCATAATGAGAATTATATGAGAAAATTTGTGTACAAGTAGAGGTACCCTTCTTCTTCTATCCCGGTCATGACAAGTGAGTGGTCAGATGCTTTTCTCACCTCAAGCTTACCATCAAACATATGAATGGAGTAACCTTGTTGGGAAATGTGGACCAAGGACAACAAGTTTCTCCTCAACTGTGGAAGATATAGAAAATGATGCAAAAGAAAGTATGGAAGACCAGGAAATTTAAGCCTGATTATGCCAAGCCCTGATGGCTTGAGTTTTGATTGGTTTCACAAAGTATACTACTCAATCAAAATTGTCAGTAAATTCTTCAAAAAAAATCTTTTCTATGAGTCATGTGGCAAGTTTCTCCTGAATCAATCAACCAATCGTTTTTCGAAGAAGCAAGTGAAGCATTAAATAAGTCTTCATATACTCCAATATTACATTGTGCCACAACATAATGAGCGGATTCAGGTGCTTTACCTTTTTTTGTGTCCTTAGTTTTACCTTTGGGTTGGTTTCTTTGCTGCTCAATTTTGTCCCAAGGTAGCTTGCATGTGGAGGCATCATGTGATCCATTTCTTTTGCAGCATATGCAGTCCAAATATGACTTTTCTCCTTGAGAGTGTTTGCCCCCCTGACTCTGAAATATCTTCCTCTTCCTCTTCGACCACCTCTTCCTATGGAAGAATCTTGGGTAAGATTATTTTCTTTATAAGCAAGGCACACAACCTCTTCAGAAGATTCAGGGGTTGTCTTCCTTCCAAAAGCTTTCTCTATTTCAACAAATTTTTTCATGAGAGAGTCAAAGGTAATATCTTTGAGATTTCCATTTGCTTGCAATGACTCAAGATAACTGAAGTAGGATAAAGTGGCTTGAGAAAAGTGATTAGAGGAATATCCAATTCAACATTAGTGACTTTGATATCATGCATTATAGATTTTACTTCGAATGCTAGAGCAAGAGGATCATTAGTTTGTAATTTAACGGTGAAGAGTTTAATCATGAGTTGAACAACTTCAAGTGCGGAGTGTGAGTCATAGAGTTCCTTTATCTTTTGTAAGGCTTCAAAAGCATTTGAAAATGGAAAAATGTGTTGACTCACCTCTTCAATTACTAATGTTGTAATCATTGCATAGGCTTTGTTGTTCTTATTTTCCCAAATGGTGAGATCCTTCTCTGAGGTAGGTTGGACTGGCTCTTTGTCTCCTTCTGCAACACACACTCCTTTCCATAGCTCATTAAAAATGAGAGTGTGTTGGATTTTCTGCGACCATTCAGGATAATTCTCCTTTCCATTAAGATCTACTCCCACAATAGATATAATTGAATGCATTGTAAAACCTATGTACAGTCGAGAAAAATAGTGTTGCTGCAAAATTTTACTTGTAAAATGATTGTTATACCAACAACATTCAAAGTTCACCTAAATTTTAGAGTGTGACTGTAGCTGTAGTTATTTTGTTGCTTTGTATGGCAGAGATGAATGGCAAAGATGAGTGACAGAGATGAACGGAGGATATCTGTTGATGGTAAGCGATCAATGGTTATCACAAGAAAAACAAGTCGAGGTGATAACCATGAATAAAGGCGGATTTCAGGTTACAAGTAGGAATTCAGGTAGATAAAAAATGGTAAGTGGTATAGAGAGAGGAGCACCCAATTCCACTAAGCTATGGACACATAGCAACTAGGGGAGAGAGAAAAACCACTAGTATTCGGCGGGTAACTCTCGTGCAGCTAATGAACCTGAAATGGCTATACACCGTTGGATTTTGAGGTGATGATAAATAGTGGAGATTAAAAGGCACTTTTCAGGTTGGTAACCGCCGCGCAAGTGCCCCCCCCCAAAAAAAAAAAATCAATGTCAGCCGTCGGATTTGGAGGTTGAGATCAACGATGCAGAATAAGCCAGATAAAGTGAAACCATGAGAACTGAGTCCGAGCGAGTTTAATGAATTGTATGATTGCATCACAAACATGCAACAGTATTCATCTGGGCAAGAGAGTTGTGATATGCAATTAAAAAGTGGATCCGACGATATTTATATATAAGGGTTTATAATACTTGAGATCCAGCTCAAGGGAATATGAAAAAGGATATATGGTTCTTCAATGTGAAAGGGTATATATACCATACTCACACTAGGAGGAAATCCAAGTCATTATAGCACCTTCTGCTTCAACAACTAGCTCCAATGCAACACACTTCAATGCATGTATTAAACGATAAATGTGATTTTGCAGGGATTTGACAGAGATGTCAGCCTGGAAAAGATGCAAAACCAAGGCAAAATAGAATAGGAGTTAAAAATTAAAAAGGAAGCCAAAATATGGTGCCTGCTCTGATACCATGTCAGACCAAGAGGTAACTCCTCATATCAAAAATCTATATTACTCATTCAGGTTGTTCATCATTATATACAAGAGGGAGTGACTATTCGGTTCATCTCCCTATGACTCTCTATCTTCTCTATTATTTACTTACATTAATTACAATTTTTCACCCAATCCCTATGATTAGGTGTCAACAATTTTAAATTCAAAAGCCTAAGAAATGTGTTCTATTAATGACAATTAAAGAGTTAAAACATCAAAATAATTCAAGGTTGAGAAACAATATTAGTGACACGAAAACATAATAAAATGTTGCAGTTGATATATGCCAATAGGTATTCACTTTTAACCATTAGATTGGTAGCTGAAAAACATGAAGTCTATTTTAAAAAAAAACGAACATTCTTGGAACTTGAATAGCTAAAATCATTAATTATTTTAAGTTAATTTAAATAACATTTATCATTATAACAATTATTTTAAAATTCATTAATATTTATCATTGTACTAGTTCTTTAATATTTACAAAAGTTTGATGATATATATATATATATATATATATATATATATATATATATATATATATATATATATATATATATATATATATATATATATATTTTTCTTTTTTCTTTTGCATGTGTTAGACCAATTGAAAATGAGATGTAAATCGTAGTTAATTTTGATGAGCTATTAATTTTTTAATAATATATAGTATTTCATTATTATTAATTCTAATATATTGTATACTAAATTATATGTATAAAAAATATTATTTTTAAATTAATATTTCAAAAATTACAAAAATTGATAAATTAAATATATTATAATTTAATTTATTTTTATTTTTTTTATAAGTAAGAGATGAAACTTTTATTAATCTGATCAAATTACATAATATACAGAGTGCCCCAGACAGCAAGGGTGGCAAAAGACTAGGGACCGAAGCTTACAAGATTCTAATAAACAGCATAAACTGGTTCCTACCACATCGACAAGACGGACCCGATGGCAGCAATAAAAAGTCCACTAAATAAAACAGCTTCAAAACCCATAGGCAATAGGCATGAACCAATCCTCGCTATTGAAAACATAACCCCAATCCAACAACCAACAAGTGAAGGGACCCACAAACGGACCCACCATCAGGCAACCAGCACAACCAATCCTAGTCGTTGAAAGCGAAGTCCCGATCCAACAACCAGCAGGGATATTGCATGGATGAGAAGCACGAAGGTTAACCACGCGATGAAATCGATTTTCTCTCCCCTGTCATATAATTTTAAATAATTTCATTATGAGCACTAACCATAAATTTTATCATGATAAGCTAATTTGTCCATGTCCAAATTATTTCAAGCTATGGAAAATAATATATCAATCAATTATTTTACTTAGGTCATCATACTTCATGATCTTTTTGTCTTCAGTTAACATTGTAAAAACATGGAAAGAATTTTAACACCAGTGACGATTAAGAGCCAAGTTGACAATTTGAGGGCTGGCCATAGGTGGCATCGTTCTAGGTTTACCGCTTGATATTTAAATAACACCCACAGTGAAAACCACTTGACATTTCAATAACTACGACGAAGAAAACCAATTGATATTTCAATGACACCACAAATAAAATGTGTTTATGTGTTCACTCACCATGCTTTCCTAGTATGAATGCTTCATGCAACCTGTGATAAGTAATAATTTTCCTCTTTCAGTTTTGATCCTCCTCACAAATGGTGACCATAGCCTATGTGGAGTCAAATTTGAAAAAACATCTTTGTACCTTGCACATATTAAAGATTAATATGATATTTTAAAGAACATATTTATTATATACAAGGAAACTTACAAAATTTAATATACAAATATGGTTTATGAAACTAAAATTGACTAGAAATAATCGTCCAATTATTGTATTTATGATAAGAAGAGTGAAGAGGTTAGTTGAAATTCAAAAAAAAAATTGAGGACTTATAATACTTGTTTCGTTGCTATTCCCTGATTTAAAATGTGGTCTTATTCAAATACTAAATTAAATACAGTGGTCTATGTCAATGAATTTACAGGGCCTCTCTTTTCAATACTACCGTGTTCTGGAAATTTATGTATTGGCTACTCTAATGATAATGTTACACAAATTTAAAGACATCAATTTAATTACTAAAAACTTAAACCTTAATGACATCAATTTGAAACCCAGAAATCAACCCACTCAGCCTAAGGCATGGAAGCATCATATCACATAGAATAACATCAGTACTCATATTCAACATGGAAGAACGGTTCAAAATATTGAATGATATGTATTTATGGAGTTTGAAATAAATGAAACCACAGGGAATGAATGACAACTAAGGATAATGAAAGAAGTCAAATCAATATGTTTTAATTATGTCAACCTCCATGCATACTAGTGTATTCCCCTTATTGTTATTGTTAGTGTAGCCCCCTATTTTTATTGTTGTGCCCATATATCCCCCATGCTATTATTGTAGTGCCCCATAGAAGCACACTATTTTTATTTTTGTACCCTTACATTATTATTGTTATGTAGGCTCTGATTATATTTTCATCCTTTACACTCCTATATATACCAAGGAGGTCTTATCATTTGTATCATCCAAGAATTATTAATTTATGTAATGTAAGGAGTTTTCCCCCTCAAAGAGGCTAATTCTTAAGTATTTGGTTTACCTTTTCTTCTATTTTGTGAGTTGGTTGCATAACATTTTGTATCATAGCTTTGGATTATAGTGCTTTGCTTCTTCAAGCAGGCCATATTGGAATTTTCGCTATAATGTTTTTTCTACGAGAATTTTGAAGCTGAAATTGTAATCACATGGAGATGAAATATTGGTTAACTTTGTATACGAATTTCATATCTTGGTTCCCTATATTTTCAGGGATATGATCTCAGGAAGTTAGTGTTTTTGCAGGCTCTAGAATTCCATCTCAAACAGGTGACCTAGGGAAAATTGTCATAAATTTATGTGAGAGCATCATATTTGAATTTTATAAAATGTGGATGAAAGTACACATATTTCAGTCTTTTGTGTATCGTTTTTAGGGATAAATTTTGAAACAATGACATGTAGCACTTCGTACAGGTTTTCTCTTCTGAACTAGTCTATAATTAGGTCATCCTGGATGGTTTGGCATAACCCTTTCTTGAATAATCCAATATCAGTCTAACTTTTAGTGTTGGAAAGAAGACTCATAGAGATAATAAAGCATGAAATTTAAACCTCAGAGGCACAAAACTATAGGGATACAATAATTTCAATATCGAGCTCCTAAAAAAAAAGAAAAATTGTATAATTTTTAAAATTTTATATAACGTTTGTTTCAAAATTCAGTTTGAAGTGACTCAAATGGCATAGTGAAGCATAGATATCATTTCTTTATTGAGAAATGACTTGAAAAAACAAAAATTACACAACTAATAAGAAACCAGAAAGCTCTACTGAAGAGGAAGAAATGCAACATGATATAACAAAATTACAAGACTATGTTCAACAAATTTCACTCTTAGAAAGCGCAACCAAAAATGAATTGGAAGTGATGATGAATGTTAATATGGATGGTTTAGAATTAAAAATAAAAAGGGACATGGAAGGTTTGAAGGATAATTGAAAAGCTGATATGGGATTTTTTAAGACATCGATGCGATGAATGGAAAATTGGAAGGGCTGAGGAATTTGCTACAAGAAAGGCTTCCTAGTGGTGACAAGGTAATCCATGAAAATAATGATGAGGAAGAAATGAATATAACTTCTTATTTTAGAGACCCCAATGTTGGTTTCAATACCCACCAAATCCTCAATATCGATATGAGGAAGTTTGATGTGAAGTATCCAGTAACATGTATACTACATATGGATCATTTTCCATGATGTGCAACACACAAAAAATGTACGCATTGGATCTTTATATTTATAGCCCAATTATTTTTTATGGTATTGATAGCTTTGTTCTTGCAAACCACTTGTCACTTGGTAAATTTTTTGGGAGGAAATGATAGAACACTATGAGGATACAAAGAACAACACCTTGTTTAGTCAATTGATAAATCTCAAATAAACGAGTTCAATGGTGGAGCACATTGAGGACTTCCAAAAATTTAATATCAGGGTAACTAATATTCCATAGGTGCATAGGCTTGATGTCTTCATAGGGAATTTAAAGGATAACATACAACATGGGTTTGCCTTTGAGAGCCTGATTCATTAGTGAAGGCATTCAGAGTGGCAAGAAAACTTGAAATAAAAATTATGGTAAAAAGGAAGTCTACCACTCATAACTATAAAAATTGAAGTGTTTTTGCTCCTAACCTTCCACAACATACAAGTTTTAGACCACAATAATTGAAGAAGAAAATCAAAAGGGATTTTTTATAGTTGTGGTAGAGAATAAAATAGAGGTTATAAGTGTTCTGATAAGGAATTATTCTATATAAATTGTGAAGAGGAGGAAGGAAAGGAATAATAAGCATAAAAAGAGGATGATATACACCAAGAACAAACCCTGAAGAAAGAAGAAATGAATCTGACCATATATTGTGATGCATTGGTAGGAATTACCACTCTTCCAACTCTCAATATAGAACAATATATCAAGAAGAAAAAGTTAATATTGTTGACTTATTCGGGCAGTACCCATAATTTAATTCATTACAAGATAGCAAAGGAATTGAATTTATTCCTATATCCAGTACGAGAGTGCCAAGTGATGGTTGCAAATGGAGGAACTATAAATTTTCGTAATATCAAGCTAACCATGGGCTAATATGTATTGAATAGTCCAATGCTTCCCATTCTACTAGGTGGTGTTGATGTTGTACTAGGAGTCTAATTGTTACAATATTTGTGGATGATAGCTCTTAATGTTCAAGAACGTTTCTTGAATTTTTTTTGCAAAGGAATGAAACTTTAATTAAGGGGTGTCACAGAGAAATCAAGAGAGCTAATCATCTCTCATGGCATGACAAAGCTTAGAAGAAAAAAAATGGGGTTTTACAATTATGCTCACTAGAGGTTCAAACATCTAAATCCTATATTTATCCATATCTCCAAAATGTATTGGATAATAATTCCAAGGTATTTGAGACTCCTTAAGGTCTTCTGCCTATTCATGATCATCATAATGTTATTCATTTGATTCCAGTAAGTGTTCCTCCAAACATCAAAACTTATAGATATCCATATGCCCAAAATAGTGAAATTGAAGTTATGGTTGTGGAAAAGCTAGAGGCTGGTATAATTCAAACTAGTCAAAATTCTTCATTTCTCTAGTAGTACTGATGCACAAGAAGGATGGAACTTGGTGTATGTGTTTAGATTATAGGGACCTCAAAAAGATCACTATTAAAGATAAATTCCACATTGTTGTCATTGATAAATTGTTGGATGAGTTATATGGAACAACTTAATTCACCATGTCAGATCTTCATTTAGCATATCATCAAATTAGAATAATGACTAAAGACATTTTGGAAACAACATTCATAACTCATTAGGGTCATTATGAATTTTTGGTGATGCCTTTTGGCCTTACTAATGCACCTTCCACATTTCAAGGTTTGGTGAATTACATTTTCAAACCCTTAGAAAATTTTTGTTGGTATCTTTTGATGATATACTAATATTCAATAAGTATTGGAAGGATCATGTTCAACATGTTTACAAGGTTCTCAAACTATTGGAAGAGAAACAATTATATGCAAAATCCTCCAAATGTTTCTTTGGAGTACTAGGGGTGGAATATTTGGGTCATATGGTATCTCATGAGGTTTTTAAGGTAGACCCTAACAAAATAAAATCCTTTAAGGAATGGAAAATCCCCAAAATTATAAAGCATCTTCGAAGTTTTCACAGGTTGACATTGTATTATTGCAAGTTTGTAAAGAATCATGGGATAATAGCAGCACCTTTAATAACATTATTGAAGAAAGATACATTTTCTAGGACTCTAGAAGAAACTAAAGACTTTGAATAGCCTAAAGATTTAATGTGCCAAGCACTAGTCTTAGCTACGCCATACTTCACAAAAACCTTTATTGTGGAATATGATGCCTCAGGAAATGGAATTAGTTTTTTTATAATGTAAGAAGGAAGACCTATTAATTTTTAAAGTCGTCCAATCAAAGGAAAGTATTTACAAAAATCTATTTATGAGACGGAAATGTTGGCAATAATCTATGCACTAAAGCAATTGAGACCTTACCTAATGGGAAGACACTTCAAGGTAAGAAAAAATCATGATAGTCTTAAATACTTTTTGGAACAAACGTTATCTTCAGAAGAGAAGCAAAAATGGGTCACAAAGATGTTGGGTCATGGCTTTGAAATCATCTACAAAAAAGGGAAGAAAAATGGTGTTGCATATGCACTCTGAAGAAAGGATGATGACATGTAAGCATTACTTTGTGCCATTTATATTATCCAACCTGATTGGATAAGAGAACCAAGGGATGAAAGGAAGAATGAAAAAGAGTTGTAGAAGGCCATTCAAAAGCTGTAGAAATATCCCAATACATCTAATAAATTAGGCTGTAAAAATGATTCATTATGGTACAAATATTGCTTATATCTTTGTAATGATTTCCAACTCAAGTAAAATATTCTTTCGGAATTTCACACCTCCCCCTTAGGATGGAACTCAAGATTTCTAAAATCTTAATGTATGGTCAAGAAATATTTTTTTGGGATGGCCTTACATCTTATATTCAGAAGTTTGTGGCAGAATATTTGGGTTTCCAACAAAATAAGGTTGAGACAATTAAGACTCCAGGTCTATTACAACCTTTATCCATTCCAAGTCAGTGTTGAGAGGACGTACCAATGGAATTTATCATAGGTTTACCCAAGTTTCAAGGAAATACTGTCATCATGGTGGTAGTTGATAGACTTACCAGTTATGCACACTCTTGTGCATTATCTCATCCTTTCAAATCCAGTACAATTGCTACTACATTTAGGAAAACAATTCAAAATCTACATGGAAACCCAAAGATTATTGTAACTTACATAGATCCCATTTTCACTGGAAATTTTTAGATGGATTTATTTTCTTTTCTTGGTACTCAATTACCTGATAGTTCATCTTATCATCCTCAATTTGACAGGAAAATTGATATAGTGAATTTTTGTTTAGAAGGATATTAGTGTCTCTTTGTATCTCATAAACATACACAATGGGTCAAGTGGTCACCTCCAGCTGAACGATGGTATAAAACTTCCTTCCATACTGTAGAAAAAGTGACCCCATTTATAACACTTTATGGATATCATGCATGATCCATCACATCGTCTTCAAGATAAAATTCTAAGGTTCAAGCAATGGAAGATCACATCAAGAATCCAAAACAAGATCTCCAACTCTTAATGGATAACCTCACTCTGCTGCAGAATTGAATGAAACAATAAGAAAATCAACATCACAATGAATGAATTTTTGATGTAGGCGACTCGGTATTTCTATAGCCACAACCATTCAAACAAATGTCCCTCAAGCAAGCTAAGAATGATAATAAATTATCACCCAAGTACTATGGTTCTTATGAAGTGTTGCAAAGATTGGTACTATGGCATACAAATTGTAGTTGTTTGCATCTTCTCGAGTACACCCAATTTTCCATGTTTCATACTTAAAGAAGGTTAACGGTGATAATCTTCCAATTCAAACATTGTTGCTAGAACTTGAAAAAGAAGGAAAAATCATATTTGAGTCTGAAGTAGTCACCGAAGAAAGAATATGAAAATTAAAGAATCGATTAGTTTTAGAGCATCTCATTGAGTGGAAGGACTTACCCACTCAATATTCCACATGGGAGGATGATATTTTTATACAGAATCATCTGGAACTACTCAAGCATTGAGGGAAATAATGTTTTGAAGGAGAGGGTCATGTTAGGTATCTATAATACTAGTGTATTCCCCTTATTTTTATTGTTAGTGTAGCCCCATATTGTTATTGTTGTTCCCATCTATTTCCCATGTTGTTATTGTGGTGCCCCATATAATCCCACTATTTTATTGTTGTGCCCTTACACTATTATTTTTATGTAGGCTCTGATTATATTGTGACACCTTAGACTCATATGTATACCAAGGATATCTTATTATTTGTATCATCTAATGATTTTTCATTTATGTAATGTAAAGGAGGTTTCCCCTTCAAAGAGGCTCATTTCTAAGTCATTGATCTATCTTTTCTTCTATTTTGTGAGTTGGTTGCATAACACACACATGACAGTTAAATTAAATTAAAATTACTATTAAATTGAATGCAACAAGGAAGATGAAAGGGGTAAATTAAATCAACACTATAGAAGGGTTTCTCAAATGAAGAATCCTCTTATGAGAACAAATCCTTTCCATTTACTTTAAAAAAAATTAAAAATCTCCAAACACACACCCACAAGATTTTTTTTTGACTTGTGGTGTTACAGTGCCAGGAGGAAAAAATATATATCAAATTTATGCTAGGATTTTTGGTGAAGGCATGATGGAAGCATGAAGGTAGTGCTAATACATTAGAATTATGGAAATTATGATATAGGAAGTTTATTTTTCATATTATACATTTTGAGCTAGATGAAGCTTACTATTTTAACATAATACACATAATCAATTGTAAAGGGAAGCGACAAAATAACAAGAAATTATTAATGTTAGTTGATTTTACTGTACATAGAGCCATGAATAAGCCATCATATTATAAGTAGAAACACACACACACACAATGTATATGTGTTATATATATATATATATATATATATATATATATATATAGAGAGAGAGAGAGAGAGAGAGAAGCTTTTCTTATTAAGAAAATGATGTGGAATTTGAGGGCATGCCTCCCAAGCATTAGGATTTCATCTTGTCAATGAATACCTTACCCCATTCAGTCAAAAAGACGGTTTTCAAACTGTGAAAAATGTAGTAAATATATTCCAGGTTTTGAGAGGGATGATGTGAGGTGGGGGGATTCTATAGGCTTTTGGGGTTTATAAAAATGGTATTTTGTGAAAAAAAGGATAACTATATAAATATATCGGTTGTTTTATATGAAAGATGTATCGATGGGGGGGTTTCAACACAAAGATTTTGGGATTATTTTATCAATATCTAGTGAGGTTAGATGTATTATTTAATATAGCAATAAAGCTAGAAATATAGCATAAGTTGACTAAGCTGATATTGTAACCGCCTTCCTTCCACCACCTTAAGGATTCATAGGATGGGGGAGGTGTTACATGTTGGTTAATTTGATCTCCAAGGTTCATTATGAAAATGGTGTTAGTAAAAACCTTATTTTTACATGTATGTGGAATCAAGTTTAGTTTGTCGAGAGAATTTAAATGATATAAATTTTATCTCAATATAACCTTTGCATTAAGTAGTATGCCCTCCTAAGGTTTGACCAACCAGGTTAGCCCACATCAACATTGGGCTACCACGTGGCATCCACATCTCACCAAACATTAGATACCCATTTCAACTTGACATGGATCCAAGTAATTGTTGTATTGCCACATTGCATGCACATGGGACTTATATGTCATCATGGTGCGATTTAAGATTATCTTATTGTTAACGGGAAAAGTGTCTACACAGAACGACCCTATCCCACTAAGCTGTGACAGTGACCTTAGAAACAAACAAGGAAAACTACTTTCGTATTCTTCTTTATGAACTATAAACGAAGAGGAATAGGATGAACCAACCTGTGTCTTGCAGTCGTCCTTTGATCCAATCTCTCTCCTCCTTGACAGCTTCCAGCTACCTGCTCCCTTACTTGCCCAGCTTCACCAAGTTCCTGTAAGATCACAAAAGAAGAAAACTACACAAAGACATGGATTTATATTCATAAATAGCTCAGGATCAGATTTAAGCTAAACATACAAATGTAACAAACATCAATGAAACACAAGCATGTAGGAGAAACTCAAATACTTTTATTGATATAACAAGAAGGTTCAGGAGGAGTTACAGCCGATGATTCCTGATCTAGCATCAACCTCCTAGCAAAGGAATCTCCTCTTCACCTCCAACAAAGCATAAATCACCCAATACTCTGATATCTATCTCAAAACCAACATCAATTCTCTGCAATGTACAAAATTCCAGCCTCTGGATCTCTGGGATGAGGGATCCATATATAGATGTATGTAAAGAGGATGAGTCATCTTATGATCTGACTAGTGGCTTCTCTCTGTCAGTTCTTGCTTCCACTTGGAGACTGAGAGCCTCTTACTCATCCTTGGTCGAACTCAGTGAGGCAAGTGTCATTGGGGAAGATTCTGGAAGCTTCCATTGTCTATCCACCTCGCAGAATGACACTGCCATTTGTCATTTCCTGCTCAACGCACCCTGGTAGTGCATTTAGGTGCGTTGCAACACACCTAGCTAGTGTACTTGGGTGCTATGAAATGAAGCTAGCTAGTGGAGCTGCTGAAATGATCCTGATTTGACTGATTCTGAGCAGTTTCTGGTGGAGAACTTCTGGGAGAAGCTGCAATTTGTTGACCTTGTTCCTTTAGGGGCCGGAACAATACTTTTAGGGAGTTAGGATCCCTTGGTTTATGGACATTTCATGCTTAGAGCTGTAAGGCACAAAAATGTCTTTAACAGTTGCCCCCTAAAGTATGAGGCCGTTTATCAGGTGAAATGCTTTATTAGGAGGATCCGAAGTTCTTTCAATGCTGGGAGGAGACCTGTAATAAGATACAATACAATACATTATCTTCATACTGTTTTCATGATCTAGCTGAGGCGGGCATTCCCATGCTCAGCTTTATAAATTCATTTTCATGTACATAGGATAGACAATCGTCTGATGGTAAACTGATGATTGTGATAGAGCCATCATCCTTTTGGTAGGATGATTATCTGTGCTGCAATGCTGTACATTTCAATGTCTTTATTTTCCTGAATATATAGCGCAGCCCGGATGGATGAAACTAGATCCGGGGTCTTCAATCTCGTCCGATCTTCACTCGAAGTACAAGTTGATCCATGTGAGAAATGTTTTGAAGTCGAACATGGAAAGACATCGCTTGATTACCGGTGAATGATGTAAATAGTTAACAAGCGCGAGAGGAATCACCGATAATGATGATGACCCTCAAGGTACTGCTAGTACAATTCACGTGGTGTGAATAAAGGACTTGGCGTCAAACACCACGCAAAATCTTTCGGTCGAAGGTCATTGATGTATACCTGTCACCGAAAGTGAAAAACTTGCCATTGAGGCATGCAAGCTTCAAAGTACTGAATGGGGTGTTCCTAGATCAACTTCTTGGATAATGAGATGGTGTCGACAAGAAGTGATCCGTCAAAGGAGGGCCTTAATGAATCCCACATCAATGACACGGAATGGAGCAAATGATTTTGATGGAGGTGAAAACAATCTGATGATATACGGTTCAGGGTGGCGGCCATGAAAGAATGAAGTATAATGTATGGTAGTGGATGGGACACGGGTGACTTCTCTGGATGACTTCTCTTGAACATGTTGGCGACACTTATGTGATGGATTGGTAGCATTTACCCCAGATGCGGATGGTATGGCATGACCATGGTGATGTGACCGGTGAATGAAACAACCCAACCCAACTTAGGCACAGAATGGAAGTGTCATGTTCAAGAGCGACTTGCTACCAATAAAGATTCTTTGAGTTTTCTTCCCAATTTTTCCCCAGTCATTGCTGACCAGTACCTCTTTATTTTTTTCAAGCTTGAGGAGGATAACATATGCTTGTTCTATAATTTTCCCTTCCGGCAAACCCATCGCTATGTTTTAACGAGCCTAGCGATAGTGAAACTCGTTCTCGTCTAAAGACAAGTTTGTCGCTATTAATCTTTTTAATGAGTTTAACGACAAAGATAACTCGGTCCTTTTCATTTTTAGCGAGTCTAAAAAGGTACGTAAAGATAACTCCAAAATTCCTTTTTCGTCATCTAATCCCTTAAGTCCGAAAAAGTATAAAACAATACAGAAGGGATGAATTTTCGATAGTTTTAACGAGCCGAACAAAACAAGCGCTCGATCTTTTTGTGCAATAATCCCTCAGGTCACAAAAGATTAAAATATAGAGGAGGGATAACACTTCCGGTCGCTTTAACGAGCTGGAAGGCCAAAACTCGGCAATGTTTTCATATTTTACGAGTCAGTTGAAAAGAGCTTAAAGAAGACTCGTCTTTTGAGGAACGCGTGGTAAAATGGGTAGCAGCTGATTCCAGGTAAGGGTTGGAATTTTCCAATCACGACAGTGTCACAAGGATGGCTAGTGAAATCACTCTTCGCAGCTGTTCCTCAAAAATGGGTAAACAATCAAATGGAGGTGAATGATCAGCCAATGGAAAACTGGAGGTGACGGTGCAAACACGACCAAGGCTTTAATGGCTGAAATGCTTCATTCACGGTGGTTATTTACCGGGGAATATTTAATTTTTTAACGAGCTTAAACGCGGGTGGAAACATTTGCTCATGTCTTATGTTTATTTTTTAACGAGCTTGAACTATGTGCTAAAACTACTCGATTAATCCAGTCATATGATAAGAATGTCTCATATAAAACGACAACTTTTAGATTTTTTCCCCACATCCTTTCTTTATGCAAGTTAGGTGACAACTAATCCTACGAGTTTAAAGGGTTAGAGGTCCTAAAAATTTAAAAAATAAATAGTCACCCCTTGCTTGCACTCCAAAAGATTTGCATGCCCCCAGGTATAAAACAAAGTTTCGAGGTCTCCCTCTATTCGAGCTGACAAAACATTCGTTTTATCAGGAAGGGTCACCCTTTATTCGAGCTGACAAAACATTCATTTTATCAGGAAGGGTACTACCTCTTACAGGTTACCCAAAGATTGTTCTATTTACGGCGTAAACAAAACACTTCTTTGGCGATGTCTACCGAGATAAACAAAGGTGAACAACGACGTCCGCCACTCACATAACTTTGATAAGAGAATCTTATTCTAGAATAACCCCTCTTCCAATCACGAACGGGGTATAGACTAGTCATATTCTCCCGCGGAAACCTACTCTATACCCGAAGTTTTCCTGCCGAAGCAGACCAGGACGCATGCCCCCTGGGTTTCAGTCATGTCCCTCTAAATTACTCGCGCTCATCGGGAGGACGGACTGGGGATTGAGACATTTCTTGCATGAAGAGACCATTTAGGGATGGTGTATGACTCTTTGCTATGCGTGATCTGGGAAATGAAAGCTGGTCCACGACCTTGACCACTCTTCCTTCGTGCGGAAAACACATTACTCTAAAGAGTGAGGAGACGATGGATCCCATGCAATAAATATAGTCTCGTCCAAGGAGTAGATTATAATCCAAGGGTCCTTGAACTACCATTACGTTCATTTGAACTGTCTTCCTTCTCAATGTTATGGGCACATTGGGAAGGATCCCTAAAGGTCGACTGGTTCCTTTATCAAAGCCTGTCAGATTTCTCATCTCAGGAAAAAGCGATGGCGAACCAAGCGCTTTCCAAGCAATAGAGGAAAGGATACTCACAGAAGCCCCCTCATCTATGATGGTACCAGCCATGACCATTCTATATATTTGAACGATAATTCGGAATGGTACACTTGCTGGTAAACAGGGTCTGCCTAGTTGATTCCTGTCAAAGGAGACAACTAGGTTTCTTGGAGGTGGGACTGAGTAGACGGCCGGGTATGGCTCTAACGAACTTCCCTCCTGCGGTAAGGGAATAGGTAGATTGCCCCCATTTTCGTCGGAGTCTGTGTTGATGAAGAGAATTTGGACGGTGTCATCTTTGTTCTCTTCAGTGACTGTATCATCCGAAGATAAAACCTCTGAAGGCAAGACCGGGTCAACTGCCGCCTCGACCTTTTGACTTTCGTCTGGTATGGATTCAGATGGTTTATCTTCAATGATAGGCGCTTCAGCCGACCACTTGAGCGGGCCAGCTGGATTCTCAACTAGCGATGGACTCGGTAAGAGTTTTTTATATCCAGGAGGGAGTCGTAACGGTGAAACCGGACGATCATCCAAAACTCTTTTCGCTTCATCTAAGAAGGGACAATGGTGGACAGCATGATTGCCTTCGTACAGTTTACAAGGAAATCTAGCTTTCCCTTTTTGTCATGTGGCTTCAATTTTGTTAGTTGACGGTGTCCTTTCAACATGATCATCAGAGGTTGATGACACCAGATTGTGCAAACGAGGAGACCAGTCCCTTAGTATCCGAGGGATGCAAGGACAATCTCTGTGAAAGTGGTCTCCTTTGCAAATGACACATGGTGATTTAGGCCTGGTTGGTGCAGTGTGTGGATTTTCGTTAGACGACACTCATTTTCCCCCATTCACCTTTGGCTCCTTCTTCTTCCTCCCTTTCTTCTTCTTCTCCTTCTTCTCCTTAGGAACTTGACTTTTGGCTTTGCCAACCCCATCAAGTGAAGAGGAACGTGGAGAGGAAGAATTAGAGGAAGTAGAAGGTTGGTGGGCAACTCTGGACTCGTCTAATTGATGATTCGATTGTTCAGGAATAGTGGTGTTCTGAACAACATTGGTTGAGAAGAGCCATACTGGCAAGCCAATTGTCAATCCTGGAAGTGAAAATGTTGCCATATGGGGTGCACCAACATCTCCCCAAGAGGAGAAGGGACTAGGATTTCCACCAAGGGGAATTCCTTGGTTGGTAGACTCCATTTTCTCAACCTAAGATCAACGTAGGAAAAGGGTATGAATATTCCGTTTAAAATAAATTTTTAGACGCTTTGACACAACTTGTTTTTTCAATTTTAAAGAGTCGAGAAAAAACAAAAGATGACTCTAGTCTCCTTCGATTTTTAATGAGCCTGAAGTGACAAGTGCTCAGATGGACCTTTTCCGTTAAGGAGTCTGAAAAGGAACGAAAGGGACTGCTCTGGAGATCTAGGTAGAGGGAGTACCAAACCAATCGCAAAACTACAGAATACTTTTTACGGTATGGCATTCAATCTTCCCGAATGCTGTGTTCGGTGCATTGCGATCAGTAGGGTGGCCGACACGTCTTCCTATGGATAAAAGGTTTTAAGCCTATAGGGGTCTCCCAATATATACTTGATGGTACGTGGGAGCACAAGTCCGTACTGGCACTTATCGTCTCAAAGTGGAGGAATCACCCAACCATCAGCGAGGACAACAGTTACCAGGCTTTACGACGCCGGAATACGTCTCTAGCCTAGACCTCTAAATGTTGTGCGTTAAGTTCCAAAGCGTTGTTAGATTCATTCAATTTATTTTAAGTTGATCTTTGTTAGAAGTTTGCCTTTTGGGATCACCACGAGATGTAGATGTAATTCCTAAAATGCAATCTAAAGATGATAAGCAAACTTTTATCTCTTTTCAGCAATGAAAATCCTAGCTACAAGGGGAAAAGAAAGACACAATCTTTTCTCAAAGAGCAAAGAGCACACTGTAAATGCACTTTTCCTAAATCAAGCCAAGCAGACTATCAATATGCAAATGGACATATGCATGTATTTGTTTTCACTTTCTTAATATTGATGCCTAAAAATAAAGTTGATGTACAAATCTGAATTTGCTTTCAAGTGACAAACACAAACAAGCTTCTTTTCGAAATCAAAAGGTAGATATGATTACGACACTTTATGATTTTGAAATAAATACTCATTTCGACACTAGAAAGTCACAAATTCAAACCAAAGGCAAAATTAAAAGCATAATCGACTGTCAACAGCAAATAAACTTTCTCCTAAGATCAAAATCGACACTTACGACAGATCTAAATCAAAGGACGACAGTATGAGTATTGTACTTTTCAATGGAAAACTATAAATGATGTAACAAACACACAAAGAACATCTACAGTATTTTTGTACAAAGGAGGCAGAATTAAGGCAAAGAAAAGGGGTTTTAAAACAGACACACATTGATCACAGGCTGCAAAAATCAGAGACAAAACTGAAAAAATGAAGCAAAGAACCTCAGCTGCACAGGGCTAGGCTGATCAGCGCACCTGTTACACAGAGAAACTGGATTGCAGCGCAGGTAGCCCTCTCGGGAACTGTGTTGAAATGCAGAATCTCTTCACAGAGCCTGCGTTGGGGCAGAAATGAGAATTCTATCCGGGTTCTGGGTCACGGTTTGCAGTTTAATCTATGGTTTTTGGCCGAGTAAAAGAAATCAGTAATTCACAATCAGAGGGTGGATTTAAAGGAGGTCTAAGAGCTATCAGAAAGGGCAATCAGATCATTTGTGAATCAGCTATTTAAATCATAAACAAATCCAGTGAATGGATTGAAGTAGCTGATGTCTACTTTGCATTTGATGATGGCAAATGCAGTTCAATTTATACTTCTACGTTTATGAAACAAACAACAAGAGAAACACAAACAAACTAACTAGACACGCTCCCCAGCAGAGTCGCCATTTTTTTAACGGGAAAAGTGTCTACTCAGAATGACCCTATCCCCCTAAGGTGTGACAGTGACCTTAGAAACAAACAAGGAAAACTACTTTCGTATTCTTCTTTATGAACTATAAACGAAGAGGAATAGGATGAACCAACCTGTGCCTTGCGCTCATCCTTTGATCCAATCTCTCTCCTCTTTGACAGCTTCCAGCTACCTGCTCCCTTACTTGCCCAGCTTCACCAAGCTCCTGTAAGATCACAGAAGAAGAAAACTACAGAAAGACATGGATTTATATTCATAAATAGCTCAGGATCAGATTTAAGCTAAACATACAAATGTAACAAACATCAACGAAACACAAGCATGTAGGAGAAACTCAAATAGTTTTATTGATATAACAAGAATGTCCAGGAGGAGTTACGACCGATGATTCCTGATCCAGCATCAACCTCCTAGCAAAGGAATCCCCTCTTCACCTCCAACAAAGCATAAATCACCCAATACTCTGATATCTATCTCAAAACCAACAGCAATTCTCTGCAATGTACAAAATTCCAGCCTCTAGATCTCTGGGATGAGGGATCCATATATAGATGTATGCAAAGAGGATGAGTCAGCTTATGATCTGACTAGTGGCTTCTCTCTATCAGTTCTTGCTTCCACTTGGAGACTGAGAGCCTCTTACTCATCCTTGGTCGAACTCAGTGAGGCAAGTGTCATTGGGGAAGATTCTGGAAGCTTCCATTGTCTGTCCACCTCGCGAAATGACACTGCCATTTGTCATTTCCCACTCAACGCACCCTGGTAGTGCATTTAGGTGCGTTGCAACGAACCTAGCTAGTGTACTTGGGTGCTATGCAACGCAGCTAGCTAGTGGAGCAGCTGAAATGATCCTGCTTTGACTGATTCTGAGCAGTTTCTGGTGGAGAACTTCTGGGAGAAGCTGTAATTTGTTGACCTTGTTCCTTTAGGGGCCGGAACAACACTTTTAGGGACTTAGGATCCCTTGGTTTATGGACATTTCATGCTTAGAGCTGTAAGGCACAAAAATGTCTATAACACTTATATTCCTACATGGAATTCATGTGGTAACTACCATGTCATCATGATCGGAATCCCGATAGGGCCTCCTCCTTATGTTTTGTGAAGTTATTCTAATTATAAGGATTTTGGGTCAATCTTATTCCTCATCCTCTCACCTGTTATAAGTTAATAGGTTACCTATTAGAAGGTGGGAAATCTTCGATTATATACGGTTTCCATGGTAGAACCACAACTGGTTTAGCATGGAAACCACTTCAACGAAAACAATTGGAATTATTCACCCACTCCCCAGGTGGTGGTAAGAATTCTCATAGGATTAGGGTCTACAGTCACTCTCAGTCATTGATCTGGGAGATGTGGTTTGGCACTAATACTAACTATGCCCATTTCCCTTATTAAACATAAACCATAAGGCCCCCTTCATAATCTATCTCAACCATCCATTTACCACATGACAATATTTTGCAATCACATAAAGACATGGTTGTTAGAAATTAGTGGTGGCATGGTTCCGTAGCAAAACTGCAATGAGATTGAGAGATCTATTGTTGTCCTATTGCATGGATTAATAATGTTCTACATAACTTGGTGGTGTGTGGTGAGAATACTTGTCAGTTAACGGGTTCAACAAATGAATCCTTTCTTGACAACTTTGGTATCATATGGTACCACCATCATCGTTGACTTATTCACAATGATGAGTTAGAATAACAGGAACATCTTCTCACATGCTAGTGCCTTTTGGTTTTTTAGTTGAGGTCAAACGGTTAATCATATGGACAATTATGCACCAGCACTAGTTACTAGTATATTTTTGAAAGGTAAGGCTATTTGCTCCAATGGTGGAATTAGAGAGTTAAGAAAGTGTCAATGGTATTGCATACAATTGAGCACCAATCCATAGTCATGATTTAATATGAGAATTGTGGGATTTCCCCAATTGGAGACATATGCGTATATTGAATATAGAACAATAACTAGGTTGATCCTTTATTTATGAATCAATATTTTCATATAGGGAAAAAGGAAGTATGGATATATTATTTGTCACTTCCATCACGAAAATGGCATTAATCATTACATCCTAACACTTCATTTCCACTATGAATAGTCAATATAACTAAGGTTCATAAGTATGGGAGAAATATTTGTAATTCAAGCATTTAACACAATTATAAACTTGTAAGGTAGTTTCTCAATATCAAGTTTTATAGTAAAATTTAGGCAATCAACAATAATGTTTAAGGTATCTTCTAATCATGCATCGAGTAGTTAACTACATAATTCAGGCATGCAATTTGCAACTATAATGAACACAATCACATTAATAAAATGTTATTGATATATATTGATAGGCATATTCTCTTTTAACCATTAGTTTGAGAGTTGAGAAATATAAAGTGGATTTTAAAAAACTATTGGAATTAGCATTCTTGGAACTTGAATAGCCAAAATCATGAATTATTTTAAATTAACTTAAACATTATTTATCATTATAACAATTCTTTAATATTCAAAAAAATAATTTTCTATATATAATAAATAAAATGTCTATATTTATGTATTTATTTATTTTTGTTTGTATGTGTTAGCAAAATTGAAAATGAAATGTAAATGGTAATTAATTTTGATGAGATATTACATTTTAATAATATATAGTATTTCATTATTATTATTTGTAATATGTTGTAATATATTGCATAGTGAATTGTATGGATGAATATTATTTTTTAATAAAGATTTAAAAAATTTCAAAAATTAATAAATTAAATATATTATATATTTTAAACTAAAATCATCATGAGACTTGAGGAGAAATTTTATCATGATAAGATAATTTGTCCATGTCAAAATTATTTGGAGCTATAGGAAACAATATATGAATAAATGATTTCACTTAGGTCATCATACTGCATGATATTTTTGTCTCGTGCTTAACATTCAAAAAACATGCAAAGAAGTTAAACACAAGTGAGGATTTAGTGCCAAGTCTACAATATCAGGGCTCACCATAGGCAACATTGTTATGGAATTACTACTTGATATTTCAATAACACCTGTAGAGAAAATGTGTTCACTCCCTATTCTTTCCTCGTATGAATGCTTCATGCAACTTGTGAATAGTCATAATTTTCCTCAGTCAATGATGATCCTCATAAATCATGGTCACTACTTATGTTGAGTCAAATTTAAAAACACCTTCACAGCCTACACCTATTAAAGAAGAATATGATATTGTAAAGAAAACATTTGTTGCATGCAAGGAAACACACATAATTTAATATACAAGTTGTGTTTATGAACTTTAAACTGATTAGAAATAATACTCTAATTATTGTATTTATGATATAGAGAGCTAATGGGTTAGTTGAGGTTCAATCAATTGTTATTTAAGTACTGGTAATACCTGTTTCATTGAAATTCCTTGATTTAAATAGTTGTCTAATTCAAATCCTGAATTAAATACAGTGGCCTATGTTAATGAATTTATAAAACCTCTCTCTTTCAATACTACCAGGTTTAGTGAATTTATGTATTGGCTATTCTAATGATAATGTTGTGCAAATTAAAAGAGATGCAAGTTTAATTATTAAAATCTTAAATCGTAATGACATTAATTTGAAACCTAGAAATCAACCTACTTAGCTTGACGCATGGAAGAATGGTATCACATCATCTCACATCAGTACTCACTGGTAGCATGGACGCATGGTTCAAAATGTTGAACAAAACTAATCAATGGAGGCTGAAATAAATGAAATGATAGTGAATGAATTAAATCTAAGGAGAATGAAAGAAGGCAAATAAAATTGTTTCAACTACCTCAATCACTATGTGCACACTATGAATGAATTTAATTAAAATTGCTATTAAACAAAATGTAGTGGGTAAGATGAAATGGGTAAATGCAATCAACACCATAGAAGATTTTATGAGATCCAGAATATTCCTCAAATATCAAATCCTCTACATTCAATTTTAAAAAAGTTAAAAATCCCCAAGCCTCATTGACCATGAGTTGAAATAAGAACACTTATTGGCACAAACATATAAGACAACTAGTCAATGTTTAACATATTAACAATCAGTCTCACACATTCATTCATTCATGGACATATCTCATTAAACATGAATCATAAGCACAATAATAAATATCAAAACCTATCTATATACCTTAAACTAGATGGAAATTAAATGAAGGAATTCAATTTTCCAAAGAACCATAGGCCATCCAAATTGTAATCTCTCTATAAATTAACCACCCCCAAGTTGGATCCAAATTCAAAGCAACTAAAATTCACACTAATGGCTAGATCTAACACCAAAGAGATGGATTCCACTGTCAAGTGGTTCATCAACTTCTCCCTCATAATGAGCTCAGGTGATTTATACAAATTAATCAGGTTAGAAAATCAATTTCATATCTCATTTCTTCCCTATTATTCCATGGTTTAACTTTAGATAAGATCCATTTGTTATAGTGTGGATACAAATTTGAATAGATAAGCATTAAATGAAGCATTAGTGCACTAAGAAGGGGTGTTCTCTTTAAGAATAAGTGAGTAGAAATGGTAATAGATAAGTATTGAATGAAGTGCTATGAAAATATACTTCATTAAATTTGGAAATTTTTTATTACAAGGACTTAACCAAATTTCATATTTTGTTAATGATGATATTAACTTAATATAAGATAGCATAAAAATAGTTTGGTAAATATGGTGCAAAAATTTTAAACATGTGTATTTATGTCTCATATGGTGAATGAGATTGAGTAGTCAACATATTCATTATGACATAATTATTCCATGTCTCAATTGGAAAATAATTTTGTTTTACATGGAGTTTTAATTAAAATAAATGTCACACTTATGTAATCATATTAAAACACATGATATGAAATAAAATTTAATAAATGAGACATGAATGTTCATTTGAACTTAAATAGGAACACAACTAATTACACATATAATGATAAATACATAAATGCAGTAGGAATAACACTTCATTTCATTAATATTAGAATACTAAAATACCCTTACAAAGATAATGGAAATAAACTAGCTCACGTGATGGTAGCTTATCTTTGAGAAGAGATGTGGCGGCTACATGCCTCTGAAATGTGTTACAATGGGGCTGAAATTCATGCTTATTATTAAGAAACAATGGAAAACCATAAACATCCAAAAACCTAACCCTATTATATGAAGTGCCAAATTTGTGGGCCCCATTTTGGTAAATTAGTACATTAATTTCTAGGGATCGTAACATTAGAATATGATTTCTGTTTGGCTATCATAATACCTCGTTTCAAAGATATCAAGGAGGAGGCCAAAAAAAATAGCAAATCTAGATTGGGATTTTTTTTGATCTCTCAATTTTCCCTAAATACGTAGTTTAGGGCCTCGAAACAGATCCATATGTTTAGGACCAAAAAACTACCATAAATAGTAAATTGTGCTACAATTAAGGAAACCAAAAAACTAAAAGAGATAGTGATGGGGGTATTAGTGGAATTGGTGGGTGACCACGAATATCATGGGTGACCACCAATATCCACATGGATCATTCCACCCCCCTTAGGAAGTAATGGCCCCCATTGCATTGAGTGCCTCGAGGAGATTCAGAAACTTCCATTGAACTTGGTCCCTCGTGAGCCACTTGCCTTGGTGAAGGATTGGGCCAGCCTTGATAACCTGATATATTTGGATCTTCTGTTGTCGAGTGTTCATGATTCGTGTGTCCATGATCTGATCAATTATGTTCTATTCCATGCAGTCTAGGTTTAACTTTGTTGGTGTCAGTTGTTCTACAATGTTGGATGTGTCCAATAATGGTGGAAAGTATGGCCGCAGATGGTCTAAATTAAACACTAGCTACATACCAAGGAATGATAGAATGCTAAGCTCAAAGGTGTTGTCCCGCACAGCCTTGGTGATGGTGTATGACCCATATTGGAGCAGGCAAAGGTTGCGATGGGGTCCAGAAAGACCCTCCTTATGTAAATGTAGCCAAACTTTATCGCCCACATGGATGTTGATCATGTTGTTGTTTATGGTTAGCATTGGCATTGTCGAATATATCATGGACCTCCTGTTGGATTTGTTAAATGCGCTCAATGAAGCTATTAGCCCTGTCAGCTTCAGACTAGAGATGAGTCAAATTTTCCTGAGTAGTTGCAAATGGTATGGCCACATCAATGGGACAAAATGGATGAAATCCCAGACCTATCCGAAAGGGGCTATGTCACGTTGAGCTATGGAGAAATTTGTTGTATATATGTTGGACATAGGGTAGGCTTTCACCCCATGTGCATGGATGCTTTGAGTTGTACATGCTCGAAATGTGTACGATCATCCCGTTGACGACTTCTGTTTGACCATCAATTTTGGGATGGAAATTTGTGGACTTGGAGAGTTTGGTATCCAGCATCAACTAGAGACTTGACCAAAAATGCACATAGGAATATGTTGTCCAAATCAGATACAATGGACTATGGGATCCCAATGTGTACCCACACTCTCTCAAAGAAGAGCTTCGCAGTGGCCTCTACTGTGGTACTCTTCTTACAGGCCTCCATAATTGTCATCTTAGAGAATGAGTCGATGACCGCAAAAAAACAGTCATCCTTGTACTTTGTAGAAGGAAGACCAACATGTAATCCATAGAGATGAATTCCCGAGGTCGACTAGGAGTAGGTAGAGGAGTATATAGGCATTGCTTCTTGATGGTTAGTTTGGAAATGGTGCAAGGAGTGTAGGATTTAATATACCTCCCAACATCTTGATGAATTTTTGGCCAAAAAAACACTTCTGCAGTACATCCACTATTTTCTCTACTCTGCAACATCTAATGACCCGACTATAGTGTGCCTCTCAAATCATCTTGGCACGCTCACTTGAAGGAACACAAATGTGTCCTAGGTAACATAACATTGGATCTTGGAGGTGAAAATTTTGAACCTTCTTACCTTCCAGGAGTGTCTGGTATGTGCTGTCGAATTCCGGATTGCTCCCATAAATGTGCGGCCACCCCAAAGTCTCATACCTAGAGGAGTCGACAAAAATGATCAATGCCATGACTAGTGGTTGACTTACGTAGTCTACAACATTATTGGCGATGCCCTTCTTATACTTAATGTTCAAATAGAATTGTTCCAAGTACGTCGACCATTTCCGATGGAGATCATTATAAAAATTCCGTTGTGTCTGCATGAACTGCAGGGGTCTGTGGTCTGTGTTGATGACTGATTCTTTCCCTAGAATGTAATGATTCCAATGATGACACGCTTGCACAATGGAATAAATTTATTTTTTGTAAGTGGGAAATTTTCAGATTGTGTCTAAAAGTGTCTCACTGTGGTAAACCACTGGATGCCCTTGCTGAGTAAGAACTACACCAATACCATAGTTAGAAACAATTTCCTCAATCTCAAATGGTTGATGCTTCAACTCAAAAGATTCCTTCTATTCGGTTTATGACAAAAAAAAAATTCTTTCGCTCTGGCTTTGGTGACTTGACTTAAAGGCTAAGTGATATGAGAGAGCCCCAACATGAACCTCCAGTAGAAATTGGCAAGACCCAGAAATCTATGGAGATCTATTAAAGTGGTTGGGGTTGGCCAATCATGAATGACTTGTATCTTGGATGGGTCCACATGCACACCCTTATCATCAGTGATGTACCCTAGATATTGAACCTGGTTCATGCCAAAAGTGCATTTCTTGAAATTGGCACACAACTTGTGTTGTCGAAGGGTTTGAAGGGCCTGTTGTATATGGCATAGGTTCTCTTCCCAAATTTGGCTGAAGATCAAGATGTCATCTGAATACACCACCATGAATGCATTGGTGAAGGGTCACATGATTTCTTCAATCAATATCATGAAGGTTGGAGGGAAGACACAATCTGATTACAAGCCAATGATGTAAGTCATTAACAGATGCGAGAGAAATCACCGATAATGATAGTGATCCTCAAGGTACTGCAGTACATTTTGCATGGTGTGAATGGATGTTTTGATGTCGAACACCATACAAAGTCCTTCGATTGAAGACCAGTGATGTTAACATATCGCCGGAAGTGAGAAACTTTCGATTGATGTATGCAAGCCTCAAGGTAATGGAAGGGTGCTTCTTAGTAAACTTCTTTGACAATGTGCTGATGTCGACAAGAAGTGACTCATCGTAGCAGGGCCTTGATGTATCCCACATCAACGAAAAAAATTGAGTTTAATGATTTTTGGAGACAAAATGTGATTAACACAAGGTTTAGTAATGGAAGTCATGAAAATTAAGGTTTATGAGTATTGCAAATGATGAATTCAACTGAGTGACTTCTCTTGAACATGTCGACGACACTGAATGAATTGGTAGCATTGACCCAATACCAAAGTAATGGATGGTATGATAGACCATAAGTATCATAACCATCAAGTAGATAACCCAACCCAAGTAGTCACAAAGATGAAGTGAAAGTGTCATGTTCAAGAGCGACCTGTTGCCATAATAACATGTTAGGTCCCTATACTACTAGTGTAACCCCTTATTGTTATTAGTACAAGCCCCTTATTATATTGTTGTGCCCATGTAGTCCCCATATTTTTTATTATTGTGCCCCATAGAAGCCCACTATTGTTATTATTGTGCCCTTATATTATTATTGTTATGTCAGCTCTAATTATATTATGACCCCTTAGACTGATATATATACAAAGGAGGTCTTGTCATCTCTATCATCCAAGAATTTTTCATTTGTGTAATGTAAAGGAGGTTGCCCCCTCGAAGAGACTTATTCCTAAGCTGTTGATTTATCTTTTCTATCTTTTTGTGAGCTAGTTTCATAACATTTGGTATCAGAGCTTTGGATTCTAGGGTTTCATTGCTCCAAACAGGTCATTGTGGAATGTTCACTATAATGTTTTTTCTACAATGTTTCAAAAGCTAAAAACAAAACCCATTCGAGAAAAAATCTCACTGAACCTTGAGTCGGAATTTCATATCTTGTATTTCTATATTTTGGATATATATCTTAGGAAGATAGGGCTTTTGCAGACTCCCGAATTACATCCTAAACTGGTGACCTTGGGAAAGGCTTCCTAACTTTCTCTCTGAGCATCCGATTGAAATTTCGTAAGAAGTTACAAAAAGAGGACGGATTGTATTTTTTTTGGTTATAATTTTTAGAACCTAAGGTTAAAACAGTGACACATGGCACATCATACAACTTCACTCTATTGAACTAGTCTATAATTAGGTCATCGCGGGGGATTGGGAATAAAATTTTCTTCAGGAATCCAATTGCAATCAGACTTCTGGAGTTAGAAAGAGGACTCAGGGGGCTATTACAGATCGAAATTTCAGAACTTAAAGATCCAAAATTATCGAGTTACAGTCATTTCAAGATCAAGCTCCTAAAATTAAGAAAACATGAGATGAGGAAGTTTGAGGACAAGGATCCAGTAAATTGGATATTGCAAATGGAGAAATATTTTGATCTACATGGTGTACCACTGTTACGAAAGCTACACATTGCATCTAATTATTTACAACCAGATCAATTTTTATGGTATAAAGGGCTTTGTTCTCATAAACCATGTGTCACGTGGGAAATTTTCATGGGGGAAATGATAGCACATTATGAGGACACAAAGAGAAGCACCTTCTTTAGCCAATTGATAAATCTCAAACAAAAGGATTCAGTGGCAGAGCACATTGAGGACATCCAAAAATTGAATATAAGGGTAAATGATATTCCAGAGAAGAAAACGGTTGATGTGTTCATAGGGACTTTAAAGTATAACATTCAACACGAGGTTCGTCTTTGGGAACCTGATTCATTGGAGAAGGAATTCAGGTTGTCAAGAAAAATTGAAAGTGAAATTATGGAAACAAGGAATCCCACCACTCACGACTATAATTATGGAAGTGTTTTTTCTCCTATCTTTCCACAACCTACAAGATTTACACCAAAACAATTGGAAGAAAAAATAGAAAAATGGCTTTCTTACAATTGTGATAGCAAATACAATAAAGGTCATAAGTGTGCTGAGAAGAAATTATTTTACATATATTATGAATAAGAGGAAGAAAAGGATAAAGAAACATCAAAATAAGAGGATATACACTAGGAACCCACCCCAGAGGAAGAAGAAATAAATATGACCATTTCTTGTAAAGCATTGGAAAGAATTACCACTCCTCAAACTCTCAAGATAGAAGCACATATCAAGAATAAAAAAGTTCAAGAAGTGAAAGATCACATTGAGAAAGAATAAATGAATCTCACCATATCTTGTAATGCATTGGATGGAATTACCACTCCTCAAACTGTCAATATAGAAGGACATATCAAGAAGAACAATGTTCAAGAAGTGAAAGATCACATCGAGCATCAAGAAATGAACCTGAGCATATCCTGTAATGCATTGGAAGAAATTACCACTCCTCAAAATATCAAGATAGAAGGACATATCAAGAAGAAAAAGGTAATAGTGTTGATTGATTTGGGTAGTACCCATAATTTTATTAATTGTAAGATACTGAAGAAATTGATTTGCTTCCTATATCTAGCACCAGAGTGTCAAGTGATGGTTGCAAGTGGAGGAACCATAAATTGCTCTGGAAAGTGCCATAATATCAAGCTATCCATGGGAGAATATGTATTGAATAGCCCAATGTTTTCCATTACAATGGGTGGTGCTGATGTTTTACTAGGAGTCCAATGGATACAATCTTTGGGTACAACAATGTAAACTTTGAAACGGGAACTGATACTGTTACCCGTTTTGTAGAGGTGGCAAAAAAATGACCCGATTTTCAAAAGTGTTGATGCAGAATACACATGTTTTTTTAAGAACATGTTTTTTGGAACTTTAATTTTTTTCATGTGCATTAAGTGGGTGAGGCTCGGTGAATGGTAGTGATTTTCATCCTGATTTTAAAAAGTGTGTATTCTGCATGACACCCTTTTTTTAAAAGACCTATTTTTTGACTTTAAATTTTCTAGTGTGTGAAATGTAAAAAAATATTTTCTAAATTTGATAGTTTTTGAAGTCGTCATTGTATTCATATTTTCTTGTTCTCTATCTTAATTTTTTTTTTTTTTAGTGGGCTTTTTATTGTTTTGCGTTTTTAAATTATAAAGTCGATAGTTTGAATTTTAGATAATCTACATATTTAGACATCTTTTCAACCCCCTTAATTAATTTTTCAATCGACATGAAATAATTGTTTCTAAAAAACAACATTTTTTAACAATGGACATAAAAAATAACCATTTTTAACATAAATATAACAAAAAAACTAAACGTTTTGATAATTTTTTGCTAGAATTAACATGTCAAAATCACAAATTTTATACAAAAATATTAACTAAAAATGGTCAAATAATAGTTCTTTTTATGAATTTCATGTCAAAAGGATAATAATAACTACTTTTTTTTCAAAAAAAAATGATTAACTTAAAAATCAATGCAAAAATCACATATTACCAATATTGAACGTATAGCAACCCTAATTGAGTGTTTATTCTTCTCATAAAATGTCAAAGTCAAAACATTGCAAAGCTTGAGTTACAAGCACAACTTAAATTTAATCAAGAATGTCACGTAATCCAAACTCTTCGTCCTCTAGAGTTTCATCATTGTCCTCTTCCACAATATTTTCTGTTTCATTTTGCTCATTTTGCTCATTTTCCTCTTCTAATGGGTCTTTCATGTCTGCAAATCCCCCAATATGTGTCTTTCCATACATTCCATGTAATGGTGGTTGGGGTTCCTTTGCCTTTTTTGCCACACGTGATTCACTAAAGTCCCCTTTCTTCAACCCAATTTCTTGCATTGCATCTGGAAGAAATTGGAGAGCATTAATTCTTTGCTGAATGAAATTGCATTGTAATGGATCTTTCTCAATTGCAATGCAATTTCTTCCTTTTTGAAGGCAGCATGCTAGTGTTGTACCTAATTGTCAAGCACAAAAAAATAATGAAGTAAATTAGTACAATGACATATTAATTAAAAAAAACAACATATTGAAATTCAATTCCATGTGGCAAAACGTACCTGAGCCAGAAAATAAATCCAGAACCCAATCTCCTTCATTTGAACATATGTCTATAAGATAGTTAATCAATAATTGTGGTTTCTGATAAATGTTAACTATCTCTCCTTTCATTTCTTTGTCTTCATATGTTAGTTTTCTCACAACAGCATCATAAGACAGTATTTGGCTATGACTCTTTTTGTCCACCCGATTAAAAATCATAGACATATGGCTATCATCTTTTGCCCAACTATCAATATGAATGAAATCACAGTCATTTATAAATTGTTGATCTTCATTGTCAAGAAGATTTGACTTTTGCCTGTAACATAAAATAGTAAAATTTCAATTAACTTGTACATAAATTAATTTTTCAACATTAATCAAATATACCTTTAAACATCTTACCATGTAAGCTGCATCCTTGAATTTGTTTTCCCCTTGAAGCTTGACAATAACATTGCCAACTGTGTGTCTGAATGAAATGTCACAAATCTCCATAATGGTGATGACGTCACTTCCTTAAATCCCGCCACCACTTTATTAAAAGCTTGATAAGTATAAGGGTCATTATCATAACAAATGTTTGGAATATTGAAACCATGGGGAATATCTGCAATAACGAGGGCATAATCCCTTTTTGGTATGAGTTTCGCAATGTCTTCACAGTCGCCTTGTATTACTTGATATTGAATAGTGTCTAGCCCATTCCAAATGAAATGATTAAGAGTTGGATCAAGTTCAACATTCTTAATACGTTGCTTTCTCAGTCTTTCAATCTTTATTTTTTCAATAAAAGTCTTGAAACTGTCTGGTGCTCCATTATCTTCTTTCTTCATCTTTTACCAAACAAACAAATGTATGTGTAAGTTTTAATTTAAATTAAAAATAGTACACAGATGATTAAAACTGAATGTATAAATCAAGTTACCTTTTTAAATGCAAGATAAAAAGCTTTCAATGTTGATGTAGAACTTGAATCTGGATAGTTGCGTACAACATCATCCCAACTATCTTCATTCAACAATTTAACCATTTGTTCCTGAATTTTCATGTAAACTTTGTGACTGCATAGATAAAGAAAAAGTTAATATACTGATATGTATAACAAATACTACCAATAACAACATGTTTTAGTTAAAAGATAACTATAATCCTGGAAATAAGTAAAAATAATTCAGAAAACTTACTTTTGAAATTCTTCAGACATTTCTTCCAATGATAATTCCCCCGACTTCACACGAGATAATATTGTTTTGACAATTTTTTCATCTTTCACTCCTTGCATCGCCCTCCAAGGCGTGATGGTCATATCGTCTGGAAGTTGCTTCAGTTCAGGCGCTGATTTATTGTTGCTACATATCAATGGCTTAGACTTTCTGACCTTCTGGTTTTTAATGCCAATGTCTTCCCACATGCTAAAAATGTCATCAATCAAATTCCAAATATCTCCAGTTCTAAATGCCAATTGGAAAATGTTATCAACACCTCTGAATAAATCGCTAGATCTGTTGTCTTTTCCATTTTTTGAATTGCCTTTATCTTCAATTTGATAGCCTATTTCCATACAACATTCCTTTCGGAAATCTGTAGTAATATTGATCTTATCCCCACCACATTTTTCTAGGAATTCACTATGAATAAATCTAACCTTTTGGACCAAAGTCATAGACATCCTATATTCATTATCTGAATTATGATCCCATGCCACTAGCTTTGCTTCTGTTTCATTTAAACCAGCATAAATGATACATTTCATCGTTTCAAAACGTGGGTTATTAGGATATTCCTCCATCAATTGTCTTTGAGCTTCAACAGAATGGTTCCCCCCAAGCACATAATAATTGTATTCAAAACATTTTGACTTATCAAATGCTTCTTTGTTGGGAACTTGAAGTGGATCAACAAGAAGCACATAACTAACCACATGAGCATATGGATTGTACCTCATCAATGTCTTCAAGTTGTGAACATGCAGATGGTGCGGCTTTCTGACTTGATATTGGCATTGTCCTTCACTTGCCTTATAGGTTTGTGTCACATTTAACTGAAATGTACGACCACCATCAACTAGGTTTCTCTTTGTCAAATTCTGTCGAATGGCATTTTGTTTTGTTTTGATAATGCCATCACCTAAATCAGCTCCTGGTGTAATGATTTCTCTGCTTTCTTTTGAAGTTTCACTAGGTTCTTGACTGCTGGTAATGACTACTTCAAGATCTTCAACTCTACTTTTCTTCGTCTTAACATTCTGAAGAGATCTATTCTTGGCCATTGTTACTTTTGGTCTTTTACGACCTTCCACAATTTCAATGTCATCTTCAGTAATGGCAACATATGCTTCATTGTCAACTTCATCGTCTTCAAAAGTAACTTGTTTACCCTTGCTAGATTTATCCACCAGAGGCCTTTTTTTCTGATTCTTTGGATGTAGTTTTGTAGCATCATCAATTACTACATTTTCCATGTTTTGCATATCTTCCTCTGACACTGAGTAAAAATGGCTGACAACGTTCATGATATCATTCTCTATGTAATGAATGCCTCCCACCATAATTGAACAGCTTTCAACAAAATTCTGCCAAACAAAATATCATATGTTAATATAATCAAAGTTAAAAAATATAGCGAGACATTTTCAAAACGCAAAATAAAAATACAAATAACAATACTTACCGTGTTTTGTGTCATATCATTTACGATTTGTTTACACAACTTTGTAGATACCTCTCTCCTATCATATAATGAATATGATAGTCGGTATTTAATCCTTTCATGTGACTTGGCAGTTTTTGTAAGTACGTAAACAACTTCAGTGTTTGGTACCGAACACATATCCATGACTTTTCCCATCACCTCCAAATTTTCAGTATTATTCCGTGTATCAATGTATAGATATATATTCACAGTTGTGCTCTCTCTTTCTTTCACATACCAGGCTCTTGATGGAAATTTCACCTCTTTTGAACTTTTCGAATCTGATATTAGCTTCTTATCACTTAAAACAGTTGTCATATTTGTAGGTATGAGCTCAGGTGGAGTTCGTTCACCAACGTTTTTTGTAGGTATGAGCTCAGGTGGAGTTCGTTCACCAACGCTTTTTGAAGATACACCTTTAAGACTCCTTGCTCCAGAAAGATTCACAGAAATTTTTCTTGATGCCATTTTCCTGAAAAAAAAACACATAAATCAGTAAAAAAAAAATTGCTAGGCGGGGCTGGGCGGGGTGGGCTGGGCGGGGCGGGCCGGGAGGGCGGCCCGGGGGTGGCCCTGTGCGGCCGGGTGGGCCGGGTGGGCGGGCCGGGCAGGCCGGGTGGGCCGGGTGGGCGGGCCGGGTGGGCGGGCCTGGTGGGCGGGCCAGGCGGGCCGGGTGGGCGGGCCGGGTGGGCGGGCGGGCCGGGTGGGCCGGGTGGGTGAGTCGGGTGGGCCGGGTGGGCGGGCCGGGTGGGCCGGGTGGGCGGGCCGGGTGGGCCGGGTGGGTGGGCCGGGTGAGCCGGGTGGGCGGGCCGGGTGGGTGGGCCAGGTGGGCGGGTCGGGCGGGCCGGGTGGGTGGGCCGGGTGGGCGGGCCGGGCGGGCCGGGTCGGCGGGCCGGGTGGGCGGGCGGGCCGGGTGGGTGAGCCGGGTGGGCCGGGTGGGCCGGGTGGGCGGGCCGGGTGGGTGGGCCGGGTGGGTGGGCCGGGTGAGCCGGGTGGGCGGGCCGGGCGGGCTGGGTGGGTGGGCCGGGTGGGCGGGTCGGGCGGGCCGGGTGGGTGGACCGGGTGGGCGGGCCGGGTGGGGGGGGTGGGCCGGGTGGGCGGGCCGGGTGGGCGGGGTGGGGGGGCCGGGTGGGCGGGCTGGGTGGGCCGGGTGGGCCGGGTGGGGGGGCCGGGTGGGCCGGGTGGGCGGACCGGGTGGGCCGGGTGGGGGGGCCGGGTGGGCGGGCCGGGTGAGCCGGGTGGGCGGGCCGGGCGGGCCGGGTGGGCCGGGTGGGGGGGCCGGGTGGGCCGGGTGGGGGGGCCGGGGGGGGGGGCCGGGTGGGCGGGGCGGGCTGGGCCGGGTGGGGGGGCGAACGGGTGGGATGGGCGGGCGGGCCGGGCGGGGGGATGGGCGGGCGGGGCGGGGTGGGATGGGCGGGGGGGATGGGCGGGGTGGGCGGGTGGGCTGGGCGGGGCGGGCGGGGTGGTCGAGACCACCCCGCCCGCCCCGCCCAGCCCACCCGCCCGCCCCGCCCATCCCCCCCGCCCGCCCCGCCCGCCCATCCCCCCCGCCCATCCCACCCGGCCCGCCCGCCCATCCCACCCGCCCGCCCGCCCGCCCCGCCCACCCGGCCCGCCCGGCCCCCCACCCGGCCCCCCCACCCGGCCCACCCGGGCCCCCCACCCGGCCCACCCACCCCACTCGGCCCGCCCACCCGGCCCACCCACCCGGCCCACCCGGCCCGCCCACCCGTCTCACCCGGCCCACCCACCCGGCCCCCCCACTCGGCCCACCCACCCGGCCCGCCCACCCGGCCCACCCGGCCCGCCCGGCCCACTGGCCCGGCCCGCCCGCCGGCCCACCCGGCCCGCCCACCCGGCCCACCCGGCCCGCCCGGCCCACCCGGCCCACCCGGGCGCCGCCGGCGCAGCGCCACCCCCAGGCCGCCCCGCTCCGCCCTCGGGCGAGGCGGGACGGCCCGGGGGTGGTGCTGCGCGGGCGGCGCCGCCCTCACAGCGCCACCCCCGGGCCGCCCCACCCCGCCCGAGGGCAGAGCGTCGAGCCCTGTGCGGGCGGGCCGGGCGGGCGGGCGGGGCGGGTGGGCGGGCCGAGTGGGCGGACCGGGTGAGCCGGGTGGGTGGGCGGGTGAGCCGGGTGGGTGGGCCGGGTGGGCCGGGTGGGGGGGCCGGGTGGGCCGGGTGGGGGGGCCGGGTGGGCGGGGCGGGCTGGGCCGGGTGGGCCGGGGGCCGGTGGGCCGGGTGGGCCGGGTGGGGGGGCCGGGTGGGCCGGGTGGGGGGGCCGGGTGGGCGGGGCGGGCTGGGCCGGGTGGGGTGGGCGGACGGGTGGGATGGGCGGGCGGGCCGGGCGGGGGGGATGGGCGGGCGGGGCGGGGTGGGATGGGCGGGGGGGGATGGGCGGGGTGGGCCCACCCGGCTCGCCAACCCGGCCCGCCCGTCCCGCCCACCCGGCCCGCCCGGCCGGCTCACCCGGCCAGAAGGAATAGTGTTGACATGGGACTCTGCTGAAACCAGACGTAGATCTAGAAGACTTTTGAAACCTGGAATCTTGGGCATGCATGTGGACTCAGATGGGGCACTAGTTGATGACAGAGAAGAATATGGAACATCTTCGTCAGCATCCAGTCACTCATCTGAAGATGTGAATTCTGATGGTGTGCAAGAAAATATGAGTGATTTTGAATAATTGTTTAAGACAGTTTATATAACTGATGTATGCATCGTATCTTCAAATAAAATGGATGTTTTCCATATTTTGTTAAATGAGAAGTTATGAAGCATTTTTATGTTGTTGGATTATGTCTTAAGTATGATAAATCTTATTGTTTAAATATCTACAATGCAATATCAAATTAGAGATATAATGTCTCTTTTATTCAGTGTACAAATAAAGACTTTTGAATTCATTCAGTGAAATAATTTGTTCATAATGTCATGTTTTTTTAGTTTTGTGGTTGAAAACATGTTAAATTTATACTTAAGAAAGAAAAATGATATTCTACCAGAAACATTAATGTGTTTTTCCTTAAAAGTTAACTTTGTTTGAGACATAAAAAATTGGTTTTATTAGCATTGTTTAAAAAGTATGAAAATAGACCCCTAAAAAAAAAATCATTATTCCAGTATCAACACTTTTTTTCTGAAGCTATATTTTGCAGGAAAATTTCGTAGAAAATTTCGTAGTCGCTGCCATTTTTAAAACAACCGCAAAATTGACACCTAAAAGAAAAAAACATCGTTCCAGAATACACACTTTTCGTTTTGAGCACTGTTTTTGTGGTTTTTTTGGGGTTTTTGGGCCAGAGTTCTCGTTTTGAGTTTATAGTTCCCGTTTCAAAGTTTACATTGTTGTACGACAGATTTTGATTTTCAATAACTTTTATTAAAATTTTTTTGGGAAGGAAAGGAAGATGAATTGAGGGGTATCTAAGGGAAGCCAAGAAATATAATCAACTCTAATAGAATGACAAGTCTTATAAATAAATAACAATGGGGCATAATTGCACAATTACATTCACTGGAGCATCCCACATCGAAATCATGTATTTCTCCATATCTCAAAAACGTTTTGGACAATCATTCCAAGGTATTTAACATTCAAAAAGGCCTCCAAACAATTTGTGATCATGATTATGCTATTCATTTGATTCCAGGAAGTGTTCCTCCAAACATCAGGCCTTACATATATCCATATCCCCAAAGGAGTGGGAACTAATTCAAAAGTTGAAGAAGATCCCAGTTCAAACAATATTGAGAGAACTTGACAAGGAAAAATCATATTGGAACCTGAAGCAGTCATAGAACCGAGAAATCGACAGCTCTGAAATAGATCAATTTAATAGTATCTCATCAAGTGGAAGAACTTACCTGCTGAACATTCCACATGGCAGGACAAGAATTTACACAAAAGCATCAAGAACTACTCAAGCGTTGAGGACACCACTTTTTAAAGGAGAGGGGCATGTTAAGTCCCTATACTAATAGTGTAACCCCTTATTGTTATTACTACAACCCCCTTATTATATTGATGTGCCCATGTAGTCCCCATATTTTTATTATTGTGCCCCATAGAAGCCCACTATTGTTATTATTGTGCCCTTACATTATTATTGTTATGTCGGCTCTGATTATATTATGAACCCTTAGACTCCTATATATAGAAAGGAGGTCTTGTCATTTGTATCATCCAAGAATTGTTCATTTGTGTAATGTAAAGAAGGTTTCCCTGTTGAAGAGGCTTATTCCTAAGGCGTTGATCTATCTTTTCTATTTTTTTTCGAGCTGGTTTCATAACATTTACCCCTTTTCCCATTTTCCCCAGTCATTGCTGACGAGTACCTCTTTATTTTCTATCAAGCTTGAAGAGGGTAACATATTATTGTTGTAAACTCCACCCTTCAGGTGAATCCATCACTATGTGATGTTTTAATGAGTCTAGTGAAGGTGAAACTCAGTCTTGTCATGATGGAAAAGTTTGTCACTATTTAGTGTTTTAATGAGTTTAACGACAATGATAGCTTGGTCCTTTTCATGTTTAGAGAGTTTGAAAACGGACAAAAAGAAAACTCCACAAGTTCTTTTTTGTAGATTTGTCTCTCAAGTACAAAAAAGCGTAAAATAATACGAGAGAGAACCTATTGACCATGTATGATTAACGTATTCCTTTTTCGTAAATAATCTATCCCAGTCTGGAAAAGGGTTAAACTTATACTAAGTAGATGTCATTTCAAATTCGTTAACGAGATGGAAAGGATATGCGCTCAGCAATCTTTTCATATTTCGAGTGTCTGAAAAGGGCCTAAAGAGGACTCCAGTTAGAGGAATGAGTTGTGTCTACGATAGAAATTGGTTCCGGTGATGTTGGAACTTCTAAAACATGTTGATTTATGTGAATAGGCTGGCCAATAAGACCAGTGATTGTAACTGTTCCTCAAAAAGGTTAAAACAACCAAGTGAAAGCATATGATCAGCTAAGAATATAGTGATGATGGAAGGTGAAAAACCAAGGCTCATCTGATGGAAGAGGTAGATAGAATTGAAATCACGAGGGTTAAAATGGATATTGGTTCACTTTTACACAAGCTTCAACCATAGGGAACTATGCTTGGATTCAGTTTCATGTTTACACAAGATTGAAATGAAAAACTATGCTTGGATTCAGTTTCATGTTTACAAAAGCTTGAAACGAAAAACTATGCTTGGATTTAGTTTCATGTTTACACAACCTTGAAAGGAAGAACTATGCTTGGATCCAGTTTCATGTTTACACAAGATTGAAATAAGAAAAAACTATGATTGAGATTGGTTTACATGCCCCTAGAATGATGACTCGATTCTAGGTGCATACCCCTAAAGCTTCATTGCATTCACCTAAGTAGAATAGCTATGAGGTGGATGGAATGAAGGTTCATATATGAGATCAAGTGAAAGACTTGACTGGGATTTAAGGAGATCTAATCAATGACTCGAATTGGAACTTTGCTCCAGGGGACCTTGTTTCATTCTTTAATGAGATTGACACAAGACAAGGAACTTTGCTGAAACTCCTTGTTTCATTTTTTAACGAGCTTGAAACAAGACAATGAACTATGCTCTGGGACCTGTTTCATTTGTTAATGAGGTTGACACAGTAAAATAGTTGTCCTCATATTCCTTGTTTAATTTTTTAACGAGCTTGAGACAAGACAAGGAACTATGCTCATACCCCTTATTTCATTTTTTAACGACGTTGACACAGGACCAAGAACTATCCTCATGGATCTATTTCATTTTTTAATGAGGTTGACATAGTAAAATAACTATCCTCATATTCCTTGATCATGACTCATAAGAGGTCATGACTTCCAAGAGGTTGTCATTAGATGAGAGAACAATTCTCTCGAATGGATCCATAACAAGGAATCCATTAGAGAGATCTGGTTCCAATGCCCCGAGTGTATAATGTACAACATCACTGAATTGATCATTAGTTGATGTAGGCATGGAACAAGTTTCCACATAATTGACCCCTGGAGATGAAGATACCATTGGGACAACAGGACCATTTAGGGAAGATAGTTGACTGGAAGCCATATTTGGATAAGGAAATGAATGCTGGTCAATGGTGACAATTCTGCCTTCATGCGAGAAACTCATCACTCGAAAGATTGTTGAAACAATATCTCCCATGTCATAAATATAGTCATGCCGAAGAAGCAAATTGTAATCTAAAGGGCCTGGGACTACCATCACATTGATATAAACAACTTTTCCTTCAAAAGTAATAGGCAATTGAGGAAGGATCCATAATGGTTGATTGGTTCCTTTATGAAAACCCAACAGATTCTTGGTAACTGGCACAAGAGGCGGCGAACCGAGAACTTTCCAAGCAATGGAGGAAAGGATACTCATAGATGCACCTTCATCTATAATAGTGCCAAGTATGATCATGTTACAAACCTAACTATGATCTGGAAAGGCACATAAGAACGAAGATGACATCCCATCAGTTGATTCCAGTTGAAGGAAGTGACCAGACTACTTGGAGTGGGTACTATAGAAATGGGAGAATTAACCCCTTGAGTTACGAGAGCGGGAGGATTTTCCTCCCATCTTGATGGAATAGGAGGATTTCCGCCAAGCTCATTGGAATCTGAAGAAACTTAAAGAACCTGAGTGGTATCATATTCACTCTCTTCAAGAAAGGTTCGCTTCACTGAAGGTGAAATCGGGTGAACTGTTTCCTCAACCTGTGATTGGTTAGGTATAGACTCATGGGATTTACATTCAAAGAGAGCGGTTTGACCGATGTTTGATTTGGGTCAATCACTTTATCAACTAGTGAAGGATTAAGGAAGAGTCCCATGTAACGAGATGGAAGTCACTGCGGAGAAGCAAGACAGTTATGTAACACTTTTTTGGCTTGATCCAGTTAGGGACAAAGGTGAATGGAGTGATTCCCTTCACACAACCTACAGGGAAACTTGACCTTACCCTTATTTCCATGAACTTTACTACCACTAGTTAATGGTGTGTCACCAACATGATCTCTAGAGGTTGATGACATAGGACGATGTGAATGAGAAGACCATTCTTCTTAGATTTGAGGAATATCGGGACAATTTTGAAGAAGATGGTCTCTCATACAAAGGTTGCATGGATATCGAGCTTTGTGAGGCTTATCGGACAATTTCTCATGAGAAGTTGCATTGAAAACAATGGTTTCTTGGTTTCCCCCTGTTGAATTTGCTTCTTCTTCTTCTTCTTCTTCACTTTGTTCTTCTTCTTAGCCACCTTGTTACTAGTACCAATACTTTCACTAGGCGAAGAGGAAGAAGGGGAGGAAGAAACAACCAACGAAGAAGGCAATACCAAGAAATAATTCCTTTCTGAAATAAATGAAAACTTTTATGACACTTTCTTTTTAGAAATGATTAATTGACTGTAAGCTAACTTTGACAATGAATTGATAATGATAAATAAAACTCTTAAGAAGCACTAAACAATCAAGGTCAAAGTAGGGCTAGGAGAAGAGATACAAGTTCATTTAAGAACCATAGAAAAATTGATCTTTAAACAAATAAATTTAGAAGAAAAATTTGAAAAATCCAAGCCAAAGATGGGTTTTTAAGCTTAAGGAGGATCAGTGCAGGTCAGAATGGGAGTGACTGTGCTACAGATCATTGTCTCTAAGCCAACAGTGCTCTGTAGAGGATTGTCCCTATAGGAATTTACAGGGTAAGTTCCTCAGACAGAACACCGAAGGACACCGCTCACAAACAGATCATAGATCAATACACCAGTACATTTGACGTGGTTAAAATCCTCAAAGAGGGAAACAGTCCACGACCTGAGCCAATGCGGCCACTTCAGGCAATTTATTAATAAAAGAATGAAAATTTACATAAGCTTATCTCACGAATGGTTAACCTACAAATGACCCTCCATGCTCTTTAAATAGAGATCGTGGACCAATCAGGTGTTAAGCCACGGATCAAGTGTCGGTAATATCGAGGAGAGAATGAATCGTCGGATCACTACATATCATGACCGTCAGATTGTAAGTTAAAAAATGTACATAGTAAAGTACACACTTTACCTAACTCTATACTAGACCAAGTTATACTTAACTATTTCCTATGTGTCGAAATATCCTAACATGCCCCCTTAAGAACAACTTGGGATATGATTGAAGGATTTACAAATATAACACAATAGGAGAAGGAGGGAGGCACTAGAGCCTATCCCCCCTTAGTGACAACTTCCTGAACTCCAACCATAAATCGAAGTGTAGTGAACTTTGCCTCTGTGAGAGCCTTTGTAAAGATGTCTGCAACTTGATCAAATATTGAACAATATTTCACTTCAAGAACATGGTCGTGGATGAGCTTTCTGATGAAGTGCATGTGCAGTTCAATGTGTTTGATATGCTGATGTTGGACTGGATCTTTGCATAGTTGAATGGCACTTTGATTATCACACCAAAGTGTAGTCGGATGTTGCTGCTGAAAGCCAAACACTGACAAGATCTGACGAAGCCACAAGGCTTCCTTACTAGCTTCTACGACACGACAATATTCTTCTTCTGCTGAAGAAAGAGAAATGACACCTTGTTTCTTGTGAGCCCATGTAATAGGTCCTGAAGCAAGAGTGAACACATAACCTGCAGTAGACTTCTGATCATCAGGGTCACCAGCCCAATCGGAATCAGTGAAACCAACCAATAGAGGAGATGCTTCAGCACTCTAATGAATCCCAAACTGAACTATACCTCAAACATAACGAAGTATTCTTTTAGTTGCTTTCCAATGACTTTCACGTGGGTTTTGCATAAACCGAGCAACAAGGCCAACAAAAAAGGAAAGGTTAGGATGAGTATGTGTTAGATACAAAATTTTTCCTACAAGTTGACGGTATAAGGTAGCATCAACTTCAGGAGAAGTACAAGTGACCGAAAGCTTGACTCCAGACTGAAAGGGAGAAGGGGTTGGCTTACAGTCTTCCATGTGAAAATGGCATAGAATATCACAAGCATACTTGGACTGGGAAAGGGAAATACCTTCCTTGGATTGAAAGACTTGAAGACCAAGAAAATAATGTAAGTGTCCTAAGTCTGTCATTTCAAACTTCCTTTTAAGGCTATACTTCACATGGTTTATGAGGTTGGGATCACTACCAGTCAGGATAAGATCATCAACATAAAGAACAAGAATGATAAGAGACTTGCCCACTTTCTTGGTGTAGACAATATTGTCAGAATGACACCTAAAAAAGCCATTTTATAAAAGAAAGTTATCCATTTTGGCATACCAAGCTCAAGGAGCTTGCTTGAGACCATAAATGGATTTCTTAAGCCGACATACAAGGCTGGAGTCTATTTGTATAAAGCCAATAGGTTGTTCCATATAGATTTCTTCATGCAAGTCCCCATGCAAGAAGGTAGATTTAACATCCATCTGATGGACTTCCCATTTGAAAGAGGCAACAAGGGAAAGAACAAGGCAGATAGAGTTCATTTTGGAAACAGGGGAGAAGGTTTCAGTGTAGTCAATGCCTTCAACTTGTGAAAAACCCTTAGCAACAAGACAAGCTTTATGTTTATCAACTTTCCCATTTGGTCCATACTTGGTTCCATAAACCCATTTGCATCTAACAAGTTTTCGTCCCTTTGGTAAAGGAACAAGATCCCATGTATCATTTGCCAATAATGAATGATATTCTTCATTCATAGTTACTTCCCAATCTGGATGGCCTGAAGCTTCTACAAAGGTGTTAGGATCATAACTCACTGAAGCTTGAGCCAGTAAAGAAGAAGCTCTCTCGAACTGAGAACGTTTACGTCGCTGATCTGTAGGATCACCGGCAAGATCACCTGCTACATCCCGAGTAGCATGAACCCATTTTGGAAGCTGAGGGGCTGAAGGAGGATCCTGAGAAGGTGGGGGAGGATTTTCATCCTCGCTTTCATCATCTGAAGAAGAAATATTTTCAAAAGTAGAAGAGATAGGAAGAGGTGGCACATCCGCCGAACTAGGCTCGTAGGCCGATATATTTTCAGCGGTCTTTACATCTCTTCTAATGATAACATTCTTGGACTTAAGTGGAATAAGTCTATATCCTTTGACATCTTCAGAATATCCAACAAAAATACATTTTTCGCTATTAGGTTCTAAGGCTTTATGTTTCTCATCTGGAATATGGGCCCATGCTTCACTTCCAAAAACATAAAAGTGACTTACATCTGGTTTAATTGAGCTCCATGCTTCTTCTGGAGTGATATTCTTTAAAACCTTAGTAGGAGTGCGATTTATTATGTAATTTGCACAGTTAATTGCTTCTGCCCAACAATTAAGACTAAGTCCTTTAGATTGAAGCATACAATTATCCATTTCCTTTAAGGTGCGATTCTTCATTTCAGCTACAACATTTTGTTGTGGAGTATATGGAACAGTATGTTGCATTTGAATTCGATGCTCAGTGCAAAAGTTGATGAAGTTGTTTTTAACATATTCTCTGCCATTATCAGATCTTAGCTTAAGAATTTGATGTCCAGATTGTTTTTCAACAAAGGCCTTCAAGGCCAAGAACATGTTAAATACTTCACTCTTGAGTTTTAAGAAGTATACCCAAGTGCGTCTGGAGAAATCATCAATGAAAGTTAAGAAATACTTGTAGCCAGAGAAAGAAACAACTGGAAGTGGACCACATAAATCACTATGCACAAGCTGTAAAGGGGCTAAGGCGTGCCAAGAGGCATGTTTTTCAAAATTGTCCCGATGATGTTTTCCGAGTACACATTCGGAACAAACACCATCTCTGCAAGATACCATTGGAAGAGCTGTCACCATATTTTCTTTACATAGATTCTGAAGAGAGCGATAGTTCAAGTGACCAAATCGCTCATGCCAAAGTTTGCTCACTTCATCATTATGAGCAACAAATACTAAGGGCAGATTTGATGACCCAAAGTTGTGAAACTTATACAGCCTTGTAGAATCATCACCAATGCCAGTAGCTAAAATCTGTCTAGGATCTCTTAGGTCCTTAATTACAACATCATGAGGTGAAAATTCAACGATTTTACCTTCACCTAAATGGGTTATCTGATATACAGATAGAAGGTTGCAAGATAAGGTTGGAACACATAATACATCATTAAACTGACCATTGTCTATATGAAGAGTTCCAGTCCCTACAACACTAAGAGATCTATCATCCCCAACATATATATTTTTTGTGTTACAATCATTTAAAGAAGAAAACATGGCTTTGTTTTTTGCCATGTGATAAGAAGCTCCAGAATCAATGAGCCACTCATGAGAATGGGAAGAAGAAGATACATTTAGTGCATAGCCAGACCGAGATGCTTGGAAACCACATGCAGAAAGTGCCATTCGTGAAGATGAAGTTGAAGTTGAAGAGTGCTCCAAATGGATGTTATGCTTCTTCATTGCTGCTTCCAAGGGTTCCATCTTCTTAAAGCATTTGGATTCTATGTGGCCATCTCGATTACAAAAGTTGCAATGTCTGTGAGTATTCTTCCCTTTGTTTTTATTTGTTTTATCATTTTGTTGAAATGATTTTTCATTTTGAGGCTGAAATTTCTTAGGACCCTTGTTTGGTTTAGGACCATTCTTTTTAGGATACAACTTCTTAGGATTCTTTCGATTTGGTTGCTGCTGGGCAGCTAACACTTTCTTAAAGGAATTTCCAAGATTAAGAAGACCAAGGTGTAAGAGTTTTTCTTGTTCTTTTATTAAAGAATCACAAGAAGAGTCAAAGGAAGGGGACTTGTAGTCTTGTCCTTGAGAAATGAAGCCTTCTCTTGTAGAATGGAAGGTGGAAACAAACACAGAGTAAGCTAGTCCCAACTTAGTAAGAATGGAATATATAAGGTTACTATCTTCTTTCTTAACCTTAACACCTTCCAAGAGAAGTCTAAGGGTCTTGAACTTGGACAAAAAATCTTCAATGCAAGAAAAATTACTGGGGTCCAGTATAAGCAACTCATTTTCAAGTTGATGGGCTCTAAGTTCATTTTTAATTCCAAAGACTTTAGTAATCTGTTTCATTGCGTCATCAAGAGCATCAAGTTCTGCAATATGGAATCTAAGATCTGGTGAAATAGACATCCCTATCAACCCACGTGCTTGATCTTGCCTATTTTCCAATTTAGCTACCTTATCTTCATCTTTTGGTTTGCTTTCTTGGCCTGTGGCTATTCTGTAGAGACATTTACTTCTATGTAGATCCACAATGTTGGACCACCATTGGAAGTAGTTGGTGCTGTCAAGAATAACTTGGAATGGACTTTCCATTTTAACAGAAACTAAAGCTATACATGCTAGAACTAAGTGTTCCAATGAAAATATCTCGAAAAATTAGGCCGTTTCAAAAAAAACGGTTCTGAAAACGGCTTCCGGATGAAGAAGTTATGGCTTTTTGAAAAAAAATTGATGAAGATGCCGACGAAGTGCGGGAATGTGCGAAAATGAAAAAAACGGCCCCTTTCCAACAAAAAGGAGACTTGAACTCAAGACCCTCTACTCTCTTCTTCCCTACAAAACAAAAAACACAAAACCCAACATGGACATACAAAAAAAAAAACGAACCTTACGGCTCGAAGTTAGCTTTAGCCGGAAACTAAATACTTTCCTCAATGTTTCTGATTTTCCGAGATCACACTAAGGCGCAGTGGAAAAGAGCATATGCATGACAAAAATCCTTCCTTTCTGTTTCTGATTTGCCCAGATCGCACAGAGTTGCGGGGAAAAGAGCATACGCAGAAATGAAAGGTATAGATCCAGTAATAAGAAAAAGCTAAATAAACCGAAACTGAAATAAACAGAGAGAAAATAACTGTAAACTGCAAATAAACACTATATACCTGCAAATCTTAAAAATGACATAGCTAGGGCTACCGGAAACCTTTTCGCGTGAAACGAAAGGGTTTCCTCACTGGAAAAGATGCTCCCAACACAACAGAGCAGTCCTCTCGACCCGAAAGCAGTCAGAAACAGTAGATCTAGGAAATGGTAGTCGGATGCAGTTCTACCGTCTTCAGATTTGGATCACCAACGGACGCAACCCTCAAATATCTCTAATACCATGTAGGAATTTACAGGGTAAGTTCCTCAGAAAGAACACCAGAGGACACCACTCACAAATAGATCACAGATCAATACACCAGTACTTTTGATGTGGTTAAAACCCTCAAAGAGGGAAATAGTCCACGACCTGAGCCAATGCGGCCACTTCAGGCAATTTATTAATAAAAGAATGAAAATTTACATAAGCTTCTCTCATGAATGGTTAACCTACAAATGACCCTCCATGTTCTTTAAATAAAGATCATGGACCAATCGGGTGTTAAGCCAAGGATCAAGTGTCGGTAATACCAAGGAGAGAATGAACCGTCAGATCAGTACATATCGTGACCATCGGATTGTAAGTTACAAAATGTACATAGTAAAGAAACACACTTTACCTAACTCTATACTAGACCAAGTTATACTTAACTATTTCCTATGTGTCAGAATATCCTAACAGTCCCTTGACCGAGCCTGTGCTAGTGACAGAGAGGCCAATCAAAAGTCATCTAACCTCAATTTTTTAACCAAAAATACTTCAGAAAGACTGAAATAAGATCAATGAAAGAATGCAAAGTCTAATAGGGTGTACTATGATGAGGATAAACTACCAGGAACAATGGTCATTCCCGAGTGGAGTCGCTAATTTGTTATGTGGAATTTTGCATCTACGGATAAACAAAACTTCCCTAAGTGGGTAGCTACAGTTAGAAGAACATAATTAAAGAATTTAACCTTTTCCTATAGAAGATAAATAAGATAAGGGACCTACTTGTTACCTTTCACTTCCCTTTGTCTCCTTTGAATAGCTCCCATCACTTCTTCTCAAACTGAATTCACTTGATCAGTACTTGCAATCATAAATAGAGGAAAAAAACCAATGAAAGAAAGACATCTATCTACTATAAGAAAATGGAATTGAAAGAATTTATGCATATAATCATCATACATAAAGAAAAGAATATGGGAAAAGGTGTAAACAACTTTATTAAGTAGAAGGAAAAGTTACAACCAAAGAAGTCTGATCCCATGTCATTCATCCAACTTGATTTCCATCCTTCATCACATCACATCAAAAGCACAACACTACAAGAGCATAACAATACTTTCTTATGATCTCAAACCTCAAACCAATGGCCTTCCAAACTTAGAGTTAGTTTCCGTGGAGGAAGGGATGAGAGGATAGGAGGTTATTTGATTCATTCCCTATCCAATTTCGAGCTCATAGGAGATGATAAGTGTGGGAATCTTCTTGAATGCTCCACAAGATAAGAATATTCCCAGAATGCTATGAAGAATTCCATCAATATTTCCTAGCGTAGGTCAAATTGGGCCTAAATGCACTGAAACACACCCTTACATGGGCCTACTTGTACTGAAGCACATTTACCTCTAACCAATGTTGGGCTGGTCCCTCAAGGTGGCATTTCTGGAGGGCTTCACACCAGGAAACTTTAAGGGAAGGAGGCATTCAAATTGGTGACTTGTCTAGGGCATGTAGTAGTTGGATTAGGGTTTGATGAGCCCTAATAGTAATGATATGAATGTTGTGAGTGGTGAGCCCAAATGGATCTGTAACACACCTGGTGATAACTAGACTTCAATTCAATCTTGCTGAAATATTTGGCTCCCTTGAGATGGTCTAGAAGGTCATCAGTCGGTGGGATTGGGTACCCATTTCGGACATTGATCTTGCTCAATGCCCGATAGTCAATACAAAGTCTCCAGGTCCCATCCTTCTTTTGTACCAATATAGTCGAGGTTGCACAGGGTGATGAGCTTGGCTTAATGTGCCCTTTCGGCAACAACCCCAAAATCTACCTCTTGATATCATCACTCTCCAAAATAGATCCTTGATTGATTGGTCCACTGGGTAGTGGAGTGCTTGCGGTTAGATCGATGGAGTGCTTGACCTGATAGTGCAGAGGTACACCTATAGGTGAGGAAAAATTTCCCTCTACTCATCTATGGCATTGTCCATCTACTGCTGCTATTCGGAGGAGCCCAGTCTAGAATTCATGGCCACAATTTCCTTCTTTCCCTAAGGGGGAATCATAACAAAAACAATTTTCCTGGTCAAGGAAATGATCTTACTTCATTTCTTTGTACTCATCAAAGAGATGGTACTAGGTAGGGCTACCTTCGGTATCTTGTACAACTTATTACCAAAAGTAATAATAACAAAGCAAGGTCGAGACTCATATAAAACATGCAGATTCCACAAGTATGGTTGTTCTAATAATACATCACAAACTTCAAGAGGTGAAACATCACACAATACCTCATCCGTGAAGGGACGGATGCAGTAAAGAAGGCGACACTGCTGGCTAACATGGAGATCTCATCGTTGGTGAAGCCAACCAATGGTGTATGGTTGCGAATGTGTTGTCATCTATAGGACCAACTTCTTCATGACCTCTGCTGAGTCAACAATTTACTACAACATACAACCTTTCACCCACATCTGTGAGTGGAAGAGGCATGCCCCCTCCTTTGGATCGTCAGGCTCATTCTTCTAGGTCTTAGTGGTGGCCAAGGTGGCACTCAGCTCTGCATCAATGATCTGCTTCCCTTTTTCATTCCCCTTGTTGGGTTCTAACTCAGAGTCATAACATGCATTTGATTTGGAAGCCTTTCACTTAGCCACCAATGACTCCTTGGCCCGAAACTCACTTTTGTTGTGAGTGGAGCGCTTATGGAACTCAAACCATTTTCACATGTCCTTCTTTGTCTTCGTGGTGTTGTTATTTTCTTGCAGCTTCGATGGGTTGTCCTGAGTCACCTCACCTTAGCTTTGGCCTCTTCTCTATTGTTTGGGGGTGCCTTTTCCTTGCATCAGATTCGTAGATCCAAAGTCTCGCTTCTTTTGTTTAAAATTCTGTTCAATCTTGACAGTGTATCGGTATGAGATGTCGAGAGAGGAGATGTCTAGGAATTCCATCTCATCCTTGATCTACTTGTGTAAACAGCCGCAGTACTTGAGTAACAAATTCTACTTAGAATCCTTCATACCCAACTTCGTGTGGAGGGTATGTAAAACATTTTTGAACTTTGGCACATCTTTGTCCCTTCCCTATCATAGCATGGTCCACTTTATGTATTTATCTTCACAGCTCCCAACAGGCTAATATTGTTCCTTTACGACGTCTTGCAAAGAATCAAAAGTGGGTGCATCTGAAAACAATGAGGATTCCCTCTCATCCTTTCATTCATAGTACATCTCCCACTATTCCTTGATGTGTGGGGTGGATTTGAGAAGTGTCAAAGTACTATTTTCCCGATTGGAAAAGTCATGAGCTGAAAAATATACTTCCAACAAATTCAACCATTTATCTACAGCACTCACATCTATCTAGACCTCAAATATGGGAATATTGAAGTTAAATTGTGCTTTCAAAGGTGTGGCACCTCCAGAGTTGCTGCTGGATGAAGATGTATCGCCTATGTGTAGTCGTCAAAGGATCTGGGAAAATTTATCCATCATCGTGTTCCTCTATTGTTCGAGGGCTTCCTCAAGCAATATGTTGAAAGGATCTCCTTCCCCCTCATCCTTCTTTCTTCCACCATGGAAGATCGTTACGGTTTGTGAGGTTGGCCTTGCAAAGGCTCAACTAGATCGAGCCCTAAATCATTATACCCTGACCTTGCTGGGGACATGCAAATAAAAACAAAGAAAGGCTGGACCTCTTTGATACCACTAATCGTAACTTAAACGCAAAAAATTACATATATAACCATAAATACATAATTGCAACAAAAATAACACTTCATCTCATTAATATCAGAATATTGAAATATACTTACAACTGGAATGGAAATAAACTAGCTTAGTTGATGGTAGCTTATCTTTGAGAAGAGATGTGGCAACTACATGCCTTTGAACTATGCTACAATGAGGCTCAAAGGTCTCTTTATTATTGAGAAACAATGGAAAACCATAAACATCCAAAACCCTAACCCTAGGAGATGAAGCAACAAAACTATGGGCCCTGCTTGGCTAAATTGGTACATCAACTTCTTAGGGTCGTAACTTTGGCATACGATCTCTGTTTGGCTATGATAATATCTTGTTTTGAAGATCTTAGGGTAGAGGCCAAAACAAATCTATATATTTAATTCAATGCATTTTCAGTCTCTCTGTTTTCCCTGAAAACGTCATTTAGGGCCTCAAAATGGCTCCGGAAGTTCACAGCCCGAAAAAATGCCAAAAATAGTAAATTGTGTTGTAATTAATGAAACCTAAAAACTGAAAGAGGAAATGTTGGGGGTCCAAGTGGAATAGGTGGGTGACCACCAATATCCACCTGGATTAGATATGTTAAGATATGAGGTATAAATTTCTTTTATTGTAAAACTTATTTCCTCATCGAATGATCCCAAATAACACTACAAAGAAGATACCTTCTAAGAGAGGTTATAATAGAGGTTTTTAGTTTTATAAAATAGGCAAAAAATGTCAAAAAAATATGCTAAAATATTTGTTTGTGCTAGCATATGTTTTAGCAGAGATTATAATAAAACTTCATTGCAACTAAAAAATATGGTGTGACTAGCGGTTTTAGTAATTTTTTTTTCGCGCTATCCTTCAAGGAGCAAGCACCATTGATGTGCTTCATATATAAAATCACTGGATTGCATACATAAGTAAAAGCATCGAGGCATTGAATGCAAAGACCATCCATGTCTGAAATGTCTATTGTCCTGATGCTTATCTATAAAAAATGCCCCAAGGTTTTCATTTAGGAAACAACACTGGGGCATGAAAAAAAAATTATCGTCATTATGCTTTCGTTTAAACTCATAACGTCGATGTGTATTATTTGTATAAACACACTAGTGCGTTAGGGATATAAATGTACTAGTTTTGTTAATTGTAATAATGCACTGAAGCTGGAAATAAAATTTTGTAGGAGCAATGTTTTAGTTCTATGATATCACTAGTGCTTATGAATTACAATGCATCGGGTCATTAATTGAAAGCAATATTGGTGCTTGAAGAACTAAGTTCCTTGGTGCTGTCATTTTCGGAAAAGACATCGGTCATGCAAAATAGATGTCATCACGGTTCTCTTATATAACATAATGCATTGATGCATTTGTATGTTATGGATGCACTAGTTTTTGTATGAAATTTTTTCTCTTTTTTTCGAAATATCAACCTCTGAGAGTGAAATTATTGTAATTTTTAAAATCCTTTATTCATCAAAAAATCAACATATGTCTTACAAAAATATTCAGATAAATTAAAATTTAATTACTGCATTTGTATATGATGTTCGTATTAACTTTTTATATTATCATATTCTGCATCTCTTCATTATAATATTTAATCATCCATATATTTAATCAATGGTGTAACATTTCACACCGACATTAGATAACAAAATAAAATATATTTAATTTATGTACTATATATCAATAAGAGGCTCGTTGTCATAAACATGATATTGTTATTGGTAATCCCTTCTCTTTCAATTGCGACACTATGTACCTTACATTAAACAAAATGATTGATTTTCATAAACAATTATGTCACAAAATACAATAGGTTGCATTGATACCCAAATAGATCATCATTCTTCACTGGCGTTGTTGTTAGTGCTTGAGCTACATTCATGACTTAAGTTATTTGGAGGAATGTTTTGTTTATTTGGTTGATTGGTTTCATCTTCTTCATCTTGTTCCATCTGCAAACATGAAAATAAAGTGTAATGAATGTATCTACAATGGTGAGAATAATGAAAATTGAAATAAACAATATACATCTATGTAAATCGAATAGAAATGTACCATAGCAAGAAATGACTCATAAATTGTGTACATGGCTTCAAAGCCCAATCCCATGCCTTGTTGCAATAAGTCTTCTACAGGTGTAGTTCCATACATTGTTTCTTGCATGTGTTTAAACCCCATTATAAATGATAGATTTCACATAAAGAAATTTTTTGTACTATTAATTATAAACTTAGAGAAGTAAAAAAACTTAGATACTTACAAATTCCACAATTAGTTTTGGGTATGCAAAAATATACTCACATCCCATATTTAACACGATGTCAATCAATTCTTCTTATGACTCTCGTTTGCATGTTAGCACCTATTTGAAGACATTCAAAGATGGTTGTTGTAAAACAATTTAAAGTATACAAAATATGAAACTTTGAGTTCTTATAAGGAAATATTAACAATTACTCACAAACATTGATATCAACCATTTTCTTCCTTGTCGTCCTATTTTAAGTCTTGAATGATTTCCATTTTATTTTCTTTTCTACAAGAAAATAATTGAAAAATTAATATTTAATGATAATTTTTTTTATATGTACAAATTCAATCATGATTACATACATTTGAAGCACATTTTTATTGAGATAGGTCCTCTGATGATGCAATTATGTTCATTTCCTTGACCGTCTCCCTGTACACATTTTTGGGCATTCATACTGGCATGTTTAACTTATTAGCTCATTGATCATTTTGGATTTTCATAATATTCCCCAAAAACATAATAAAATATTTTTATATTGATATATGAAAAATAAATATATCAAAATTGATATTAATAAATGAAAGGTTTGTAGTAAAAAATTACATATAATCCTAGAAAGTCATTTTAATTAGGAACATTACTTTTTGAATAATTCATTTTCTTTGTTTTAAGTTTTTGTTATTGCAAGTCTCACATGTCTCATTGACCATTTCTTTGGAAATGCTTCCTGTAGTTTATAAATAATTTGGCTCTTAGAATCATTGGATTAATTATTTCATTGTAAGTGGGATGTACATCTATATGTTATTTCTAATAGGTCTCTCACAGTTTTGTAAAAAATATCCCCTTTCATTAATCTTTGACACCACTCCAAATGAGCTAAGGAACAATTCGTTGTCATTTACATATTCTATAAATTTTCTTTTCTTAAAATGCCCTTGATATTTTCCTTCGTTGTCTCTCCTTGTAGAACATTATATATATCTATGAATTAATAGATTATTTGAATTATGTTACCTAATGCTTTTAAGTATATTATTAATGGAAATTTTAAAAAAAATCACATTGAATAGTATTTTTTCATTCCCCTGATTCATCCTTCTGAAATTTTCTATCAAGAATCTACGCTCTTCTACACTTAGACTAGAAATAATATGATTAGTCTTCTTCATTTTTTGGCTCTGCATGACGAACAATAACCAATACATATTAGTTAAATTAGCATATAGTTCAAACATATTAATTTTGTAAATAACTTACAAATAACTTACCTTCAATATTTTTTTTGATGTTATATCAATATTTTTGTTACTTAACAACTTCGTAGACATTTTTTCTCAATATAAAACCTGTACCATTAAATAAAAAATATACTATATAATTTATACATAAACCAAATAATTTTCAACGAAAAAGTCTTTAGTAACCGGTGCATTTATTCCATTAAATGCACCAGGAATTTAATTGTTTGGCATTGTCATTGAATTAATTGTTTAAAATAATTTTAAATTATGATGGTGCACTTTGTAACGATAAACGCACCACAATTACTTAATAACGATATTTGGCATAGGTGCATTGGTGAGCTATATTACACCGAGAGAAATGATGAATAAACTTAAGAAAAAGACAATGTCACAATATATCAGTGTGTTATACTGCACACGGTGCACAAGTGTGTTATATTACATAGGATGTACTATGAATCATATATCCATTTTTTTTTTAAACGGATTGGGATGACATGGTTCGGATCTAATGATGCAGGGTTACCCTGCGTTTACCCATAGTATGCATATTCCTATGCATAAACAATTTCCCCCTTGCATTTACCCACAATATGCATATTCCTATGCATAAACCATTTTCCTCACGAATTAATATGACCTACCAGGTCAAATCTTCAATAATGGTGATGGTTAAGTCCCCTTTCATTAGAACTCATGCAGAAACATATTAATAGACTGACCCAAAGTCTAAACCCTCGTTCAATTTTTCATCGGGACTCGATCAACCCTCATAAGCCATTGTAAATCCTTATTCCGCACATATAGCCAATCCCACTTTATAATTTTGGGCCATAATTGGACTTAACCATAAAACCCTCTATTGGCGCTTTAATCCATAACAAACCCTTTATAGTAGATAACACATAAAATGACATAAATCATACCTTTTCTTCCAATCCTTGGCTTTTGCACAGTTACTGATGTTACCTTATCGCAATCGCTTATCGTAGTTTTCCATGGTCATACCACACATATGCTCTTATCACCCCTCTGACTCCGATATGTGACTATCAGAATTATTTAACACCAATTTTACATTAAAAGACTTGGCACAACACTTTAATGGAATACAAAGGAAACACATTGAAATTCTACTCCAAACCACATAACTTGACTTCAAATATTATAGACCCACATATATAAATATCGTCACGTCTGTCAACTCCAAAGCTTTTTCGTTGTGCTACACTTCCTCCAATCTCCGATCAACACTTATTGCTATCGGTGATTGCCCCATCCTTCAGAACTGACCTCTTCCTCTTAAAAGTTCTAATCCGACACATATTTCGGACCCGATGGGTTCTAGGTCACATTTGATAAGGTTTCATGTCCGGCTATGCATCGCAAGTCATAAACGCTTCCTCCCTTTAAAAGATTGCGATACGATCCTGATCGTTTCATTCTTGCGATTTAATCCTAACCATTGATCTATGAGATCTAATAGTTCTTGTGCATTGACACTTTACTCCTCCACTATTCTGTTTTCTTATGATTTACACTATTCCTTCAGCGTTTCTGTGATTCTGGGTTTTCTTTGGGGTTTTGGCCTTTCAGTTGTTTTACTACGTGATTCCTCCTGAGTTTTGACATTGATCCCTCTAATGGATTCAACGATCCGTTATGATCCTCCTCTTCATGTGTTTCTCTATGTAATCGCCAAACTTTGCCTACAACTCTCTGTTACATCGGATATGCTAATTCATTAATTCATCATTCAATATTCAATAACACACTTATACAAATTCTATTTGTCACTCTCTGTACATATAAATGTCAATAAAAAATTACATAATGAGACTCTATGTCTATCCTCGGCCTGATCTTCTAATTTAATGGCCTCTGATCATCATCTGCCCGTAGGCTTACAAACACACAATCTATCTAATTATCTAACTCTCTAAATCTCTCTCTATCTACCTTGTCTATGCCTTTCAAGCTTACATTTATATAGAAATTGATTCTAAAACCAATTCCTAGTTTAGATCCATAAGCTTCTCAACAAAATCCTAAAATCTATTTCTCATCCCTAAAGATTCTCTCAAATCCACAAAATCATGAACTAACTCCTAATCTGAGATTTACAATCAATTATCAATCCTTTTGTTTTTCAACTATCCTAAATCTCTCATGTTCTCCTACATTCGAGAACATTTACAAATATGCCTCACAATATTCAATTAATTCCTATTCTCATTAAAATCACTCAAACCATTAAATAATTACATTAATTCAATACTTAGGAAACCAACTTCCTTGAAACACAACACCCCCTATGTCTACTAGAATACAATAATGATGTTGAGCTGAATGCTCTTGCATCAAATTCAATAAGTGATCCTCCTACTTTTTATATCAAATGTCCTACATATAGTAAGTACATAATCTCATTAAATCTAAAATGCCTAAAATGAAAACCCATAATATATGAAGTGGTGGAGGGAGTTAAATCCTAAGGTGAACTTTTGCACGTTTAAGATAAGTATAGGTTTTTTTAATTTTCTGAATTTCAATTAAATTTAAATAAGAACATAGATCGTAAATATTTTACTAGTAAAACAATAGGAAAATTGTAAGAAAATTTACGAGTAAAATCATTTGTAAAATTTAAATTTTTTACTATTAAGGTTTTCAGTGAATCACTATACCTTACAAATTCTAATATTTTTGTGGTCCAAAATATTTTTTTGCTCCAACTATGTGCGTCTTGTAGATGATCTCTCTTTTAATTAAACCCTAATGGAAATTTAAAAAAAATCATTAATAAAATAAACAATAAAAATTAATTTTTTTACTATACAATATTTTGATTGAATCACCATAGCTTTTAGCTTCTATGTTATTCTAAACTCTTCTACTTTGCACAATGCTCCACTCGTATATCTCTCTTCCAAAATTTTGAAAAAAATAATAAAATAGTGAATACTTTTTACTATTTAAAAATCTTTATAAATATAAATTTCGAAAAATCAATTACCACTATTTTTTAATTAGGAAAAAAAACCATTTTTATTTTATTTTTTCACTTTACACTGAAATTAATGTGTTCGATAATCAATCAAACAAACTGGTGTATTTATGTAAAAGAAATCATGGTATTATAGACCACGTCCTCCTCTTAACAATTAATCAAGTACATATAATTGTACCATCCTTCACCACAAGCAAGAGGGCCACGATGCACTCTACCCAATGCTACTTAAATCGTATATAATAAGATTTTAATTGGACTTGTATGTGTTTTTCATAGTATACAAGCAATTATCGCAAAACCCTAATCTTCACTACATACTATTTTAGTCTATGCAATTGTGGAATATGGGGAACATTAAACAATTCTTTTCATTCATATTTAAAGATTGAAATGTTTTAATACATTTATTTAATCAAATAAGTAGCAGAGACTTCATGTATTATCAACATTTTTAAGATTTTATTGTCAAACAACTCTTTAATGTCACATTTTTCTGCGTTGAGATCAGTTTCGAAATCTAATTCTTGAATTGTTTTGAAGACGTCATAAGCTAGGTTAGCCTGGGTGTGAAACTACATATTAACCATTCCAAGTCAAGATTAATGGTAAATTTCTATGCATGACATAAAATAAATAGGAAATGATGCATTAAAGTATTTACAATATGATTATTATTAATTTAAATTAACAATAATATTATAATAAAAATTTAATAATATTAAAAATAATAAAAAATTATTATAAAATAGAATATACATTTATTTATTAAGAACATAAATTAATATTATTATGATCCAGAGAAAGATAACTAATTCATATGATCATTTCTCTCCCACATTAATAAAACAATACTATTAATATAATGATTTCAATGACACTTAAATATTTCTAATTTTATATAAAAGGAGGGTTTTTTGCATTATTGTGAAGGGCTCAATTTGTAGAAGATTGGGGCAATTCTTAATCTAGATAAGTATATGTTTCTTTAGTTTTGGACTACTGTAAATTCATTTAATTATTTTCTTGTTTAAATCATTGGATACCTATGGATTTTATTATGGATCAAATTTTAATCAAAATTGATCAATGAATTCAAATAGATGGACATGTTATCATTGTTAACTATTTTGCATATTGATGACAATTGTGTCTTTGTTTTAATCATGATTTTTTTATGAGAACTATTTTCTTAATGCAATCATGTCACTGATTTCCAAATCGTTTTATTTGAATTTGGATGCAATAAACATATGTTAACTACTTAGTAGATGGCTATATGTGCATATTTGTGTGAATAAGTGATAGGTCCTAGTCCAAACTTCCTTTTACCTTTCTCTTGATTGAGAGGGGGACTAATCGTTCTGTCAATTGAGATATATTTAGGATTTATTTTTTAAGAAGTTTCCTTACAATGAAGCAACTTCATTTTTGGCTTCGCTCATCCCTTATGTCAACCTAAGGATTTATCTCTTTCATGTGGACTCCAAGATGTTAAATATGATTTATCTCTTCTTATTGATGGTAATTAGAAATATCAAAAGTTAGCAGGGAGAGTGAGGTGCTAACTAGACCCATTAAAACAAGTTGGAACCACCAAACCAAATGGAGAAGAGCTCAGCTGGGGATCTAATTGGGTGCTCTCCCTAACGTTGATTTCGGTCATTTTTTGCTATCAACAAGACCTTACTTTGGTGATCTTGGATATCAAAAGATTATGAGAACCATAAATAGTACATATTTTTGCATTGAAATGAGGAGTGATATTATTGAATACCTTGCAAAATGTTTGGAATATATGCAGTAAATGTTAGTGTAGGAACCCAACTAGACTATTACAAGTAATACCAATTATGAAATGGAAATTGGAGTTCCTATACAAGGACTTCATTATAGGTATGCCCAATAATGTTAGATATCATCATGCTATCATGTTGGTAGTAGATAAGTTGAGCAAGGTGGCTCACTTTATAACAGTTAAAAGTACTCATAAGGCAATTGATAAAGCATGTATTTTTGTTAAAGAGATATTTAGGTTTCATGGGATTCCTAATAAAATAATATAAGACATGGATGATAAATTCACATCAAACTTTTGGAAATACTTGTTTTCTAGTTTTGGAACCCGTTTGACCTTCAACACTACATACCATCCCTAGACTGATGTTCAAGCAGAGGGAGTGAATAGAATATCGAAAGACATGTTGAGGATGTACATAATACATCAGCCAAGGAAGTGGGAAGACTATATTCCACTGGTAGAATTTGCATAAAACAATGGTTATCAAGAGTAATTAGGAATGGGTCCCTTTAAGGAACTTTATGGCATAAAATGTCATTCCAATATTAGTTGATATGATCCAAGAAATAAAGTAATTGTTGCACCAAATTTGTTGACATAATTGGTGCAGGAAACAATAACAATCAGGAAAAATCGAAAGGCATCCTAAGATAGGTCAAAAAGTTATGCAAACCAGTAAATAAGTCACAAATATTTTCAAGTCATGGGCATGTTTATCTCCATATTAACACAAAGAATATCATATTAAAAATGGGATCATGTGTCAAGTTGGCTTCCAGATAAGGCAAACCATATGAGATCTTAGAATGAGTGGGGTTAGTGGCCTATATATTGACCTTTCCACCCATAGTGAAAGCTCACAATGTTTTTCATATTTCCTTTCTTAATAAATATCTTCATCATGTTAATCATGTTGTTGACGAGTATATGCTATAGGTGGATCCAAAGGGAAAGTTCCAACTAGAATCATTATGCATCCTGTATCATAGGAAAATCACACTATGGAATACAAAACTAGACTAGGTTAAAGTGTAATGGAAGAACTTTGGACCTAATGAGGACATAGGGGAGACAACTAAGAAAATAAGGGCATAGTACCCATATTTGGTTACTAAATAAAGAAAATGTAAGAGTTGTGTATAAAGCTTAGTTTTTGTTAATTTTCATGCTAATATGAACATAAAGGATGATGTTAACCTTAAGGGGGTGGGGTTTGTGGCACCCCCGATACATTTCCCTTGATTTTTTTAATGTAATGATGTAATGGATTGAAGTGTGAGACCAAAAATTCATGATTTAAGATGGAAGATGAAAGTTAAACCAAGTGGGTTTGGTTGGCACCTAAAATTAATTTTATTGTATAATTAATGAGAAAAAGGAAGAGGAAGAGTCCAAGAGGGAGATGAAAAGACCCCTGAGGAAATGATAAAAATTCAAATGTATAACAATGTGCAGTGGGGCCACTTTTTGGTGGAGCTCATGAGTAAAGTTGGGAAGAGATATGAGATGAGGGAATGGGATCCTCGAAAAGATAAATTTATGACCATAATAGTAAGAGGATGAAAATGAAATGAAAATAGTGCTTGCCAATGGACTGGATGAGAAATCACATAGGGTGCTTGCAAGGGATAATAAATCACATGGGGTAGGGTTCTTATTATGGGCTAATAAACCACTTATTGAGTGCTTGACACAATTGATAATCCACCCAAGGTGCTTGCAAGGGGTTAATAAAACATTGTAGGAGTGCTTAGCCTAGCTAATATAGAATCCCTTTATGTAGTCCTTCACTAGCTGACAAACCATATACTTTGATATCTATTTCTTATCCTCTATGCATTGAAGTTGTATTCCTGCTAAGGTTGTTGAAAGGAAAATTCAACTTAGATGGTGGATTTGGCTCGAGGGTGACTATTGTAAGTAATCCTAGCCAGAAGATTTCTATGTTTTGGAAGAAAATTGAAGTCCCACCTTTAGCTTTCCATATCTCTGAATTATAAATGAAATGCTTTGAGTTGAGAGCTATGGAATTAAAGAAATTCTATGTGAATGTATGTAGTTATGAATGATGTTGCATGGTGATATGATGTTAGTGCATGAACATTATTGACTAAAATATTTATTAGTTTATGTTTATTTATTTATGTCCTGCAATAATATGTTAAATACCCAAGAATTTTCTTGTATTGTCATTACAAAGAAATTTGTGTTAGCTATGTTTATAATTGGCTTGATTATCAATAAGGGATTCTCTCTTCCCTATGTGGAAGTGATGGGATGAATCCTTGCCTAATTCTTCCCAAAATTGGGTGGTTTTTATGTTCTCTTAGAGTGTGCAACTAGTCTAGATGACTTGAGCATGAGGGAGACAAATAAATCTATGTTAACTGCAGTTGTATGTTAAGCCTGCAATTTTATAGTTTGGTTAAGACATTGAAAAGTTCAGGAGGAATAAGTAATTGGGGCACCCACACCTTTGCATGTGTTCTAGTCTTGGAGGCTAGGAAGAGGCTCTCTAGATTCATACATAAATAAGAACATATTTACCATTGTTTAGGAGATGAGACCTTAGGCCCTAGAGGAGATAGGCCTTGAACCTTATATGCCCATGTGGCTAGGTGCATGATTGAAGGAAATAGAAAGGTGATGTTAGCACCATTGATCTCATCAAGATATTTACTACATTGGATGACTGCACAGGTATAATACCTGGAGTTTTTAAGCGGAGAATAGGTGGAAAAATATGGTATTTTATTCCTGGGATGATGTGGCCTGATTTACCCCATATGGGGCAGTAAGTTGTTGGCACTTGTCGAAGAGCCATTGCGAAAAGGTTGTGAGAGGGAGGGGGTATGTCACCCCATAATGGTTTCACCCTGGAGTTTTCCAAAGGAGGTTTACAGTTAAACATTTTGGGGAATCTCCATCCCTAGATGAAGAAAAATGATAGAAAAGATTGGCCATAAATGACAGAGGGAATTTACATCCTACTCCCATACCCTGTGTTCTTATTTCATGAGTTTAAATTAATCCCTAAGATTAAACTTCTGGGTTGATGTGGCAAGAAAGGATGAAGGCCCACATGATGTCATGCCAAGATATTAGGAGGTAGAAGGAAGTGGGGCCATCGAGATAAAGTTGGCAACAATAGAATGTGGTACCTTTAACCTTCTTAGATGTGCACAAAGGAAAACCTCCATGATTAAACTCCTGGGATTATATATATTTAGAAGAGGAGTTACCCATACCATGTTAATATAATAGTAAGGGAGAAGGATAGGTGAGACCATCAATAAAACCCTTACAGTGTCATGAGGGGATCACCTTAGATATTTTTGGATAAATGCAGTGGGAAACCTTAAGAAATTTTCTTCCAAGGTGAGATAGCACTAGATGGAGATTCTATGGCATGTTTGTGAAGATTATAGGAGGAATATTGTTGTGGAACCTCCACACAAACCCGATAGTGTCAGCAAGTGTTCCTTGAGATGATATGGCATGATTGACCCCATATGGGGTAGTAAGTTGTTGACACTCTTCGAAGAGCCATTGCAAAAAGGTTGTGAGAGGGAGGGGGGATGTCACCCCATAATGATTTAACCCTGGAGTTTTCCAAAGGAGGTTTGCACTTAAACATTTAGGGTCTCTCCATCCCTAGACGAAGAAAAATGATAGAAAAGGTTGGCTATAGATGAGAGAGGGGATTTACATCCTGCTCCTGTACCCCGTGTTTTTGTTTCATGAGTTTAAATGAAATCCCCAAGATTAAACTTCCGGGTTAATGTGGCAAGAAATGATGAAGGCCCACTGTTATTAAACCAACTCAAGAAAAGATAGAAAAGATAGATCAATGCCTTAGAATTTAGCCTCTTCGAGGAGGCAACCTCTTTTACATTACATAAATGAACAATTCTTGGACGATTCAAATGATAGAACCTCCTTTCTATATATAGGAGTCTAAGGAGTCGCAATATAACCCAACTGACCTAACAATAATAATATAAAGACATAAAAATAACAATAGAGGGACTCTATGGGGCACAGTAATAACAATATGGGGATAATAGGGGCATAAAAATATTAATAAGGGATGAAACTACAATAGTGATGGGGTAATCACTAGTATTATAGGGACCCAACATGCCCCTCTCCTTCAAAAAAGTGTTGTGCTCAATGCTTGAGTATTTTTGGATGCTTCTGTATAAAATTCTCATCCTCCCATGTGTAATCTTCAGCGGATAAGTTCTTCCACTTGATAAGATACTCTCAAATTGATCGATTTCGTAGCTGTCAAGTTCTTGTTTTCGTGACTGCTTCTGGTTCCAATATAATTCTTCCTTCCTTATCAAGTTCTGGCAATATTGTTTGAACTAGGAGCTTGTCACCTATAACCTTCTTTAAACATGAAACATGGAAAACTGGGTGCAATCGAGAAGCTGCATGAAGATCCAATTTGTATGCCATAGTACCAATCTTTTGCAATGCCTTGTACGAACCATAATACTTTGGTGATAATTTATTATCCTTCTTAGCATGGCTGAGGGACATTTGCTTATATGGTTGTAGCCGTAGGAATACCCAATCACCAACATCAAAACTTCTTTCGCTGCGATGTTAATATGCCTATTATTTCATTCTATTCTGTGCCAACACAAGATTATCCTTTAAGAGTTGGAGGACTTTTTGTTGATGTTCGATGTGATGTTCCATTGTTTGAACCTTAGAATTTTCTCTTAAATATGATGTGATGGATGGTGGCTGATATCAATAAAGTGCCATAAATGGGGTCATTTTTGTTGTTGTATGGAAGGAAGTGTTATACCACAATTCAGCCAGAGGCAACCATTTGACCCATTTTGTTTGTTTATCAAATACAAAGAAACGAAGATATCCTTCCAAATATTTGTTTACTATCTCAGTTTTACCATCAGATTGAGGATGATAAGATGAGCTATGAGCTAACTGAGTACCAAGACAAGAAAATAATTCTGTCCAAAAATTTCCAATGAATATGGGATCTTTGTCACTTACAATAATCTTTGGGTTTCCATGTAGCTTTTGAATTGTTTCCATAAATGCAGTAGAAATTGTACTAGCTTTAAATGGATGTGATAATGAACAAAAGTGTGCATAATTGGTAGGTCTGTCAACTACCACCATGATGACACTCTTTCCCTCAAACTTGGGTAAACTTGTGATAAAATCCATTGAAACCTCCTCCCAACGTTGGCTTGTAATGGATAAAGGTTGTAATAGATCCAATGTCTTAATTGTTTCAACTTTATTTTGTTGGAAAACCAAACATTCCGGCACAAATTTTTGAATATCTGATTTAAGGCCATCCCAAAAAAATTCCTTCTTAACCCTGTGGTAAGTTTTTAAAAATCTTGAGTACCCTCCTAAGGGAGAAGTGTGCAATTCCATAAGAATCTTTTGTTTTAGTTGGGAATTCTTACAGAGGTATAAGCGATCTTTGTACCATAAAGAATCATTTCACCAGCTAAATGTATCAGATGTACTGGAATCATGTTGTAACCTTCGAATAAGTGCCCACACTTCTTCGTCATTCTTCCATTCCTCCCATGCTTCGTTTATCCAATCTGGTTGGATAATAGAAATGGCGCACAACAATGCTTCCACATCCTCATCCTTTCTTGAGAGTGCATCTGCCACCACATTTTGCTTCCCCTTTTTGTAGATGATTTCAAAGTCATAACTCAACATCTTTGTGACCTACTTTTGTTGCTCTTCAGAGGATAATCTTTGTTCTAAAAAGTATTTAAGGCTATCATGATCCGTTTTTACCTTGAAATGTCTTCCCATTAGGTAGGGTCGCCATTTCTTAAGTGCATGGAGTATTGCCAACATTTACTTCTCATAACTAGCTTTATGTAAAAACTTTCCCCTGAATGGATGACTTTCAAAAGCAATGGGTCTTTCATCTTGCATTAAAACAGCACCAATTCCATTTCCTGAAGCATCACATTCCACAATAAAGTTTTTTGTGAAGTCCAGTGTAGCTAAGACTAGTGCTTGGCACATTTCCTATTTAAGATGTTCGAAGGCCTTTGATGCTGCTGGAGTCCATGAAAATGCATCTTTCTTCAATAATGTTGTTAGAGGTGCTTCTATTCTCCCATAATTCTTAAAAAACTTGCGATAATACTCTATCAACCCAAGAAATCCTCGCAAATGCTTTATGGATGTGGGGATTTTCCATTCCTTAATGGCTTTAATTTTTCTAGGGTCTACCTTAACTCCTTCATGAGATACAATATAACCCAGATATTCCACCTCTTGTACTCCAAAGAAACATTTGGATCTTTTTGCATATAATTGTTTCTCCTCCAATAGTTGTAGCACCCTGTCAACATGTTCAACATGATCCTTCCAAGACTTGTTGTAGATTAGTATATCATCAAAAAATACTAACACAATTTTTCTAAGGAATGGTTTGAAAATGGAATTCATCAAAACTTGAAATGTTGAAGGTGCATTAGTAAGGCCAAAAGTCATGACCAAAAATTCATAATGACCCTCATGAGTTCTAAATGTTGTTTTTGGAATGTCTTCACTCTTCATTCTAATTTGATGATATCCTAAATGAAGATCCAACTTGGTGAAGTAAATTGATCCATGCAATTCATCCAATTATTCATCAATGACGGGAATGGGAAACTTATCTTTAATAGTGAGCTTATTGAGCTCCCTATAATCCGGACACATGCACCGTGATCCATCCTTATTTTGCATTAATACTACTGGAGTAGAGAAAGAACTTTGACTTGGTTGAATTATACCAGCCTCTAGCATTTCTGCAACCATATGTTCAATTTCACTCTTTTGGACATAGGGATATCTGTACGGCCTGATGTTTGGAGGAACACTTCCTAGAATGAGACGAATAGCATGATCATGATCAAGAATAGGTGGGAAACCTTTAGGAGTCTCAAAAACCTTGGAATGATTTTCCAAGACTTTTTAGAGATCTAGAGAAATAGATGATTGCAATGTGGAAACATCTAGCGAACATAATTGTGCAATCACACCCCTTTTTTCCTTTTCTAGAAGCTTTGTCATACCGTTAGAGATGATTATCTTTCTCGGTTTCCATATAATACCCCTTATTTCAACTTCCTTTCCTTCCATAGAAAATTTCATGAAAAGTTCTTGAAAATTAAAAGCTATTGTACCCAAGGATTGTAGCCATTGGACTCTTAGTACAACATCAACACCTCCCATTGGAATGGAAAGCATTGGGCTAGTCAATACATATTCTCCCATCGATAGCTTGATATTATGGCACTTTCCAGAGCAATTTATTGTTCCTCCATTTGCAACCATCACTTGACACGCTGGTGCTGGACATAAGAAGCAATTCAATTATTTTTATACCTTACAATGAATAAAATTGTGGGTACTTCCTGAATCAATCAACACTATTACAGTTTTCTTCTTGATTTGTCCTTCTATCTTGATGGTTTGAGGAGTGGTAATTCCCACCAATGCATTACAAGATATGGTCAGATACATTTCTTCTTTATCTAGGCTTTGTTCCTGGAGTATATCCTCTTCTTTTGACCTTTCTTGCTCCTTTTCTTCTTCTCTTCGAAATCTATCTAGAATAATTTCTTCTCAGCACACTTATGACCTTTGGTGTATTTGCTATCACAATTGTAACAAAGCCCTTTTGCTCTTTTTTATTCCAATTGGTGTGGTGTCAACCTTCTAGGTTGTGGAAGACTAGGGGCAACAACACTTCCATATTTATAGTTGTGAGTGGTATGCTTCTTGGTTGCCATAATTTTGCTTTCCATTTTTTTTTTAACTTGAATGCCTTCTCTAATGAATTAGGTTCCCAAAGGTGATCATCATGTTGGATATTATCCTTTAAAGTCCCTATGAACACGTCAATCCTATGCTCCTTTGGAATGTTTTTTACCCTTATGTTCAATTTTTGGAACTCCTCAATGTGCTCCATTATTGAACCCTTTTGTTTGAGACTTATTAATTTGCTAGAAAAAGTGTTGCTTTTTGTATTCTCATAATGTGCTGTCAATTATTCCGTAAAAACTTCCCAAGTGATAATCTGTTTACGAGAGCAAAGCCATTGATATCATACAAACTGATTTGGTTCCAAATATAAAGTTGCAATATGTACCTTTTGTGTGTTTTGCACATTATTGATATCGAAAAGTTGCTCCATCTGTAATATCCATGTTGAGGGATCCTTGCCATCAAACTTCCTCATGTCGATTTTTGGAATATCGTGGGTGTTCGATCCCACATTAGAGTCTAAGAAGTCATGATTAACATTTCTTTTGTTCACATCATGAGTTTCCTTTACTACCTTTTCACCATTAGTAAGTATTTCTTATAGACATTTGTCAAATCTGTCTTCAAATCTGCCATGTCTGTCTTCAAATCTGTCTTCAAATCTGCCATATATCTCTTCAAATCTGGCTTCAAATCTATCTTCAAATCATCCATCTTAGATTCCATGCCCTTTATCTTATATTCCATGCCATTTATCTTGACATTGGATGACTGCACAGGTATAATACCTGGAGTTTTTAAGCAGGGAATAGGTGGAAAAATATGGTATTTTATTCCTGGGATGATGTGGCCTGATTTACCCCATATGGGGCAGTAAGTTGTTGGCACTTGTCGAAGAGCCATTGCGAAAAGGTTGTGAGAGGGAGGGGGTATGTCACCCCATAATGGTTTCACCCTGGAGTTTTCCAAAGGAGGTTTACAGTTAAACATTTTGGGGAATCTCCATCCCTAGATGAAGAAAAATGATAGAAAAGATTGGCCATAAATGACAGAGGGAATTTACATCCTACTCCCATACCCTGTGTTCTTATTTCATGAGTTTAAATTAATCCCTAAGATTAAACTTCTGGGTTGATGTGGCAAGAAAGGATGAAGGCCCACATGATGTCATGCCAAGATATTAGGAGGTAGAAGGAAGTGGGGCCATCGAGATAAAGTTGGCAACAATAGAATGTGGTACCTTTAACCTTCTTAGATGTGCACAAAGGAAAACCTCCATGATTAAACTCCTGGGATTATATATATTTAGAAGAGGAGTTACCCATACCATGTTAATATAATAGTAAGGGAGAAGGATAGGTGAGACCATCAATAAAACCCTTACAGTGTCATGAGGGGATCACCTTAGATATTTTTGGATAAATGCAGTGGGAAACCTTAAGAAATTTTCTTCCAAGGTGAGATAGCACTAGATGGAGATTCTATGGCATGTTTGTGAAGATTATAGGAGGAATATTGTTGTGGAACCTCCACACAAACCCGATAGTGTCAGCAAGTGTTCCTTGAGATGATATGGCATGATTGACCCCATATGGGGTAGTAAGTTGTTGACACTCTTCGAAGAGCCATTGCAAAAAGGTTGTGAGAGGGAGGGGGGATGTCACCCCATAATGATTTAACCCTGGAGTTTTCCAAAGGAGGTTTGCACTTAAACATTTAGGGTCTCTCCATCCCTAGACGAAGAAAAATGATAGAAAAGGTTGGCTATAGATGAGAGAGGGGATTTACATCCTGCTCCTGTACCCCGTGTTTTTGTTTCATGAGTTTAAATGAAATCCCCAAGATTAAACTTCCGGGTTAATGTGGCAAGAAATGATGAAGGCCCACTGTTATTAAACCAACTCAAGAAAAGATAGAAAAGATAGATCAATGCCTTAGAATTTAGCCTCTTCGAGGAGGCAACCTCTTTTACATTACATAAATGAACAATTCTTGGACGATTCAAATGATAGAACCTCCTTTCTATATATAGGAGTCTAAGGAGTCGCAATATAACCCAACTGACCTAACAATAATAATATAAAGACATAAAAATAACAATAGAGGGACTCTATGGGGCACAGTAATAACAATATGGGGATAATAGGGGCATAAAAATATTAATAAGGGATGAAACTACAATAGTGATGGGGTAATCACTAGTATTATAGGGACCCAACATGCCCCTCTCCTTCAAAAAAGTGTTGTGCTCAATGCTTGAGTATTTTTGGATGCTTCTGTATAAAATTCTCATCCTCCCATGTGTAATCTTCAGCGGATAAGTTCTTCCACTTGATAAGATACTCTCAAATTGATCGATTTCGTAGCTGTCAAGTTCTTGTTTTCGTGACTGCTTCTGGTTCCAATATAATTCTTCCTTCCTTATCAAGTTCTAGCAATATTGTTTGAACTAGGAGCTTGTCACCTATAACCTTCTTTAAACATGAAACATGGAAAACTGGGTGCAATCGGGAAGCTGCATGAAGATCCAATTTGTATGCCATAGTACCAATCTTTTGCAATGCCTTGTACGAACCATAATACTTTGGTGATAATTTATTATCCTTCTTAGCATGGCTGAGGGACATTTGCTTATATGGTTGTAGCCGTAGGAATACCCAATCACCTACATCAAAACTTCTTTCGCTGCGATGTTAATATGCCTGTTATTTCATTCTATTCTGTGCCAACACAAGATTATCCTTTAAGAGTTGGAGGACTTTTTGTTGATGTTCGATGTGATGTTCCACTGTTTGAACCTTAGAATTTTCTCTTAAATATGATGTGATGGATGGTGGCTGATATCAATAAAGTGCCATAAATGGGGTCATTTTTGTTGTTGTATGGAAGGAAGTGTTATACCACAATTCAGCCAGAGGCAACCATTTGACCCATTTTGTTTGTTTATCAAATACAAAGAAACGAAGATATCCTTCCAAATATTTGTTTACTATCTCAGTTTTACCATCAGATTGAGGATGATAAGATGAGCTATGAGCTAACTGAGTACCAAGACAAGAAAATAATTCTGTCCAAAAATTTCCAATGAATATGGGATCTTTGTCACTTACAATAATCTTTGGGTTTCCATGTAGCTTTTGAATTGTTTCCATAAATGCAGTAGAAATTGTACTAGCTTTAAATGGATGTGATAATGAACAAAAGTGTGCATAATTGGTAGGTCTGTCAACTACCACCATGATGACACTCTTTCCCTCAAACTTGGGTAAACTTGTGATAAAATCCATTGAAACCTCCTCCCAACGTTGGCTTGTAATGGATAAAGGTTGTAATAGATCCAATGTCTTAATTGTTTCAACTTTATTTTGTTGGAAAACCAAACATTCCGGCACAAATTTTTGAATATCTGATTTAAGGCCATCCCAAAAAAATTCCTTCTTAACCCTGTGGTAAGTTTTTAAAAATCTTGAGTACCCTCCTAAGGGAGAAGTGTGCAATTCCATAAGAATCTTTTGTTTTAGTTGGGAATTCTTACAGAGGTATAAGCGATCTTTGTACCATAAAGAATCATTTCACCAGCTAAATGTATCAGATGTACTGGAATCATGTTGTAACCTTCGAATAAGTGCCCACACTTCTTCGTCATTCTTCCATTCCTCCCATGCTTCGTTTATCCAATCTGGTTGGATAATAGAAATGGCGCACAACAATGCTTCCACATCCTCATCCTTTCTTGAGAGTGCATCTGCCACCACATTTTGCTTCCCTTTTTTGTAGATGATTTCAAAGTCATAACTCAACATCTTTGTGACCTACTTTTGTTGCTCTTCAGAGGATAATCTTTGTTCTAAAAAGTATTTAAGGCTATCATGATCCGTTTTTACCTTGAAATGTCTTCCCATTAGGTAGGGTCGCCATTTCTTAAGTGCATGGAGTATTGCCAACATTTACTTCTCATAACTAGCTTTATGTAAAAACTTTCCCCTGAATGGACGACTTTCAAAAGCAATGGGTCTTTCATCTTGCATTAAAACAGCACCAATTCCATTTCCTGAAGCATCACATTCCACAATAAAGTTTTTTGTGAAGTCCAGTGTAGCTAAGACTAGTGCTTGGCACATTTCCTATTTAAGATGTTCGAAGGCCTTTGATGCTGCTGGAGTCCATGAAAATGCATCTTTCTTCAATAATGTTGTTAGAGGTGCTTCTATTCTCCCATAATTCTTAAAAAACTTGCGATAATACTCTGTCAACCCAAGAAATCCTCGCAAATGCTTTATGGATGTGGGGATTTTCCATTCCTTAATGGCTTTAATTTTTCTAGGGTCTACCTTAACTCCTTCATGAGATACAATATAACCCAGATATTCCACCTCTTGTACTCCAAAGAAACATTTGGATCTTTTTGCATATAATTGTTTCTCCTCCAATAGTTGTAGCACCCTGTCAACATGTTCAACATGATCCTTCCAAGACTTGTTGTAGATTAGTATATCATCAAAAAATACTAACACAATTTTTCTAAGGAATGGTTTGAAAATGGAATTCATCAAAACTTGAAATGTTGAAGGTGCATTAGTAAGGCCAAAAGTCATGACCAAAAATTCATAATGACCCTCATGAGTTCTAAATGTTGTTTTTGGAATGTCTTCACTCTTCATTCTAATTTGATGATATCCTAAATGAAGATCCAACTTGGTGAAGTAAATTGATCCATGCAATTCATCCAATTATTCATCAATGACGGGAATGGGAAACTTATCTTTAATAGTGAGCTTATTGAGCTCCCTATAATCCGGACACATGCACCGTGATCCATCCTTATTTTGCATTAATACTACTGGAGTAGAGAAAGAACTTTGACTTGGTTGAATTATACCAGCCTCTAGCATTTCTGCAACCATATGTTCAATTTCACTCTTTTGGACATAGGGATATCTGTACGGCCTGATGTTTGGAGGAACACTTCCTAGGATGAGACGAATAGCATGATCATGATCAAGAATAGGTGGGAAACCTTTAGGAGTCTCAAAAACCTTGGAATGATTTTCCAAGACTTTTTAGAGATCTAGAGAAATAGATGATTGCAATGTGGAAACATCTAGCGAACATAATTGTGCAATCACACCCCTTTTTTCCTTTTCTAGAAGCTTTGTCATACCGTTAGAGATGATTATCTTTCTCGGTTTCCATATAATACCCCTTATTTCAACTTCCTTTCCTTCCATAGAAAATTTCATGAAAAGTTCTTGAAAATTAAAAGCTATTGTACCCAAGGATTGTAGCCATTGGACTCTTAGTACAACATCAACACCTCCCATTGGAATGGAAAGCATTGGGCTAGTCAATACATATTCTCCCATCGATAGCTTGATATTATGGCACTTTCCAGAGCAATTTATTGTTCCTCCATTTGCAACCATCACTTGACACGCTGGTGCTGGACATAAGAAGCAATTCAATTATTTTTATACCTTACAATGAATAAAATTGTGGGTACTTCCTGAATCAATCAACACTATTACAGTTTTCTTCTTGATTTGTCCTTCTATCTTGATGGTTTGAGGAGTGGTAATTCCCACCAATGCATTACAAGATATGGTCAGATACATTTCTTCTTTATCTAGGCTTTGTTCCTGGAGTATATCCTCTTCTTTTGACCTTTCTTGCTCCTTTTCTTCTTCTCTTCGAAATCTATCTAGAATAATTTCTTCTCAGCACACTTATGACCTTTGGTGTATTTGCTATCACAATTGTAACAAAGCCCTTTTGCTCTTTTTTATTCCAATTGGTGTGGTGTCAACCTTCTAGGTTGTGGAAGACTAGGGGCAACAACACTTCCATATTTATAGTTGTGAGTGGTATGCTTCTTGGTTGCCATAATTTTGCTTTCCATTTTTTTTTAACTTGAATGCCTTCTCTAATGAATTAGGTTCCCAAAGGTGATCATCATGTTGGATATTATCCTTTAAAGTCCCTATGAACACGTCAATCCTATGCTCCTTTGGAATGTTTTTTACCCTTATGTTCAATTTTTGGAACTCCTCAATGTGCTCCATTATTGAACCCTTTTGTTTGAGACTTATTAATTTGCTAGAAAAAGTGTTGCTTTTTGTATTCTCATAATGTGTTGTCAATTATTCCGTAAAAACTTCCCAAGTGATAATCTGTTTACGAGAGCAAAGCCATTGATATCATACAAACTGATTTGGTTCCAAATATAAAGTTGCAATATGTACCTTTTGTGTGTTTTGCACATTATTGATATCGAAAAGTTGCTCCATCTGTAATATCCATGTTGAGGGATCCTTGCCATCAAACTTCCTCATGTCGATTTTTGGAATATGGTGGGTGTTCGATCCCACATTAGAGTCTAAGAAGTCATGATTAACATTTCTTTTGTTCACATCATGAGTTTCCTTTACTACCTTTTCACCATTAGTAAGTATTTCTTATAGACATTTGTCAAATCTGTCTTCAAATCTGCCATGTCTGTCTTCAAATCTGTCTTCAAATCTTCCATATATCTCTTCAAATCTGGCTTCAAATCTATCTTCAAATCATCCATCTTAGATTCCATGCCCTTTATCTTATATTCCATGCCATTTATCTTGACATTGGATGACTGCACAGGTATAATACCTGGAGTTTTTAAGCAGAGAATAGGTGGAAAAATATGGTATTTTATTCCTGGGATGATGTGGCCTGATTTACCCCATATGGGGCAGTAAGTTGTTGGCACTTGTCGAAGAGCCATTGCGAAAAGGTTGTGAGAGGGAGGGGGTATGTCACCCCATAATGGTTTCACCCTGGAGTTTTCCAAAGGAGGTTTACAGTTAAACATTTTGGGGAATCTCCATCCCTAGATGAAGAAAAATGATAGAAAAGATTGGCCATAAATGACAGAGGGAATTTACATCCTACTCCCATACCCTGTGTTCTTATTTCATGAGTTTAAATTAATCCCTAAGATTAAACTTCTGGGTTGATGTGGCAAGAAAGGATGAAGGCCCACATGATGTCATGCCAAGATATTAGGAGGTAGAAGGAAGTGGGGCCATCGAGATAAAGTTGGCAACAATAGAATGTGGTACCTTTAACCTTCTTAGATGTGCACAAAGGAAAACCTCCATGATTAAACTCCTGGGATTATATATATTTAGAAGAGGAGTTACCCATACCATGTTAATATAATAGTAAGGGAGAAGGATAGGTGAGACCATCAATAAAACCCTTACAGTGTCATGAGGGGATCACCTTAGATATTTTTGGATAAATGCAGTGGGAAACCTTAAGAAATTTTCTTCCAAGGTGAGATAGCACTAGATGGAGATTCTATGGCATGTTTGTGAAGATTATAGGAGGAATATTGTTGTGGAACCTCCACACAAACCCGATAGTGTCAGCAAGTGTTCCTTGAGATGATATGGCATGATTGACCCCATATGGGGTAGTAAGTTGTTGACACTCTTCGAAGAGCCATTGCAAAAAGGTTGTGAGAGGGAGGGGGGATGTCACCCCATAATGATTTAACCCTGGAGTTTTCCAAAGGAGGTGTGCACTTAAACATTTAGGGTCTCTCCATCCCTAGACGAAGAAAAATGATAGAAAAGGTTGGCTATAGATGAGAGAGGGGATTTACATCCTGCTCCTGTACCCCGTGTTTTTGTTTCATGAGTTTAAATGAAATCCCCAAGATTAAACTTTCGGGTTAATGTGGCAAGAAATGATGAAGGCCCACTGTTATTAAACCAACTCAAGAAAAGATAGAAAAGATAGATCAATGCCTTAGAATTTAGCCTCTTCGAGGAGGCAACCTCTTTTACATTACATAAATGAACAATTCTTGGACGATTCAAATGATAGAACCTCCTTTCTATATATAAGAGTCTAAGGAGTCGCAATATAACCCAACTGACCTAACAATAATAATATAAAGACATAAAAATAACAATAGAGGGACTCTATGGGGCACAGTAATAACAATATGGGGATAATAGGGGCATAAAAATATTAATAAGGGATGAAACTACAATAGTGATGGGGTAATCACTAGTATTATAGGGACCCAACATGCCCCTCTCCTTCAAAAAAGTGTTGTGCTCAATGCTTGAGTATTTTTGGATGCTTCTGTATAAAATTCTCATCCTCCCATGTGTAATCTTCAGCGGATAAGTTCTTCCACTTGATAAGATACTCTCAAATTGATCGATTTCGTAGCTGTCAAGTTCTTGTTTTCGTGACTGCTTCTGGTTCCAATATAATTCTTCCTTCCTTATCAAGTTCTAGCAATATTGTTTGAACTAGGAGCTTGTCACCTATAACCTTCTTTAAACATGAAACATGGAAAACTGGGTGCAATCGGGAAGCTGCATGAAGATCCAATTTGTATGCCATAGTACCAATCTTTTGCAATGCCTTGTACGAACCATAATACTTTGGTGATAATTTATTATCCTTCTTAGCATGGCTGAGGGACATTTGCTTATATGGTTGTAGCCGTAGGAATACCCAATCACCTACATCAAAACTTCTTTCGCTGCGATGTTAATATGCCTGTTATTTCATTCTATTCTGTGCCAACACAAGATTATCCTTTAAGAGTTGGAGGACTTTTTGTTGATGTTCGATGTGATGTTCCACTGTTTGAACCTTAGAATTTTCTCTTAAATATGATGTGATGGATGGTGGCTGATATCAATAAAGTGCCATAAATGGGGTCATTTTTGTTGTTGTATGGAAGGAAGTGTTATACCACAATTCAGCCAGAGGCAACCATTTGACCCATTTTGTTTGTTTATCAAATACAAAGAAACGAAGATATCCTTCCAAATATTTGTTTACTATCTCAGTTTTACCATCAGATTGAGGATGATAAGATGAGCTATGAGCTAACTGAGTACCAAGACAAGAAAATAATTCTGTCCAAAAATTTCCAATGAATATGGGATCTTTGTCACTTACAATAATCTTTGGGTTTCCATGTAGCTTTTGAATTGTTTCCATAAATGCAGTAGAAATTGTACTAGCTTTAAATGGATGTGATAATGAACAAAAGTGTGCATAATTGGTAGGTCTGTCAACTACCACCATGATGACACTCTTTCCCTCAAACTTGGGTAAACTTGTGATAAAATCCATTGAAACCTCCTCCCAACGTTGGCTTGTAATGGATAAAGGTTGTAATAGATCCAATGTCTTAATTGTTTCAACTTTATTTTGTTGGAAAACCAAACATTCCGGCACAAATTTTTGAATATCTGATTTAAGGCCATCCCAAAAAAATTCCTTCTTAACCCTGTGGTAAGTTTTTAAAAATCTTGAGTACCCTCCTAAGGGAGAAGTGTGCAATTCCATAAGAATCTTTTGTTTTAGTTGGGAATTCTTACAGAGGTATAAGCGATCTTTGTACCATAAAGAATCATTTCACCAGCTAAATGTATCAGATGTACTGGAATCATGTTGTAACCTTCGAATAAGTGCCCACACTTCTTCGTCATTCTTCCATTCCTCCCATGCTTCGTTTATCCAATCTGGTTGGATAATAGAAATGGCGCACAACAATGCTTCCACATCCTCATCCTTTCTTGAGAGTGCATCTGCCACCACATTTTGCTTCCCTTTTTTGTAGATGATTTCAAAGTCATAACTCAACATCTTTGTGACCTACTTTTGTTGCTCTTCAGAGGATAATCTTTGTTCTAAAAAGTATTTAAGGCTATCATGATCCGTTTTTACCTTGAAATGTCTTCCCATTAGGTAGGGTCGCCATTTCTTAAGTGCATGGAGTATTGCCAACATTTACTTCTCATAACTAGCTTTATGTAAAAACTTTCCCCTGAATGGACGACTTTCAAAAGCAATGGGTCTTTCATCTTGCATTAAAACAGCACCAATTCCATTTCCTGAAGCATCACATTCCACAATAAAGTTTTTTGTGAAGTCCAGTGTAGCTAAGACTAGTGCTTGGCACATTTCCTATTTAAGATGTTCGAAGGCCTTTGATGCTGCTGGAGTCCATGAAAATGCATCTTTCTTCAATAATGTTGTTAGAGGTGCTTCTATTCTCCCATAATTCTTAAAAAACTTGCGATAATACTCTGTCAACCCAAGAAATCCTCGCAAATGCTTTATGGATGTGGGGATTTTCCATTCCTTAATGACTTTAATTTTTCTAGGGTCTACCTTAACTCCTTCATGAGATACAATATAACCCAGATATTCCACCTCTTGTACTCCAAAGAAACATTTGGATCTTTTTGCATATAATTGTTTCTCCTCCAATAGTTGTAGCACCCTGTCAACATGTTCAACATGATCCTTCCAAGACTTGTTGTAGATTAGTATATCATCAAAAAATACTAACACAATTTTTCTAAGGAATGGTTTGAAAATGGAATTCATCAAAACTTGAAATGTTGAAGGTGCATTAGTAAGGCCAAAAGTCATGACCAAAAATTCATAATGACCCTCATGAGTTCTAAATGTTGTTTTTGGAATGTCTTCACTCTTCATTCTAATTTGATGATATCCTAAATGAAGATCCAACTTGGTGAAGTAAATTGATCCATGCAATTCATCCAATTATTCATCAATGACGGGAATGGGAAACTTATCTTTAATAGTGAGCTTATTGAGCTCCCTATAATCCGGACACATGCACCGTGATCCATCCTTATTTTGCATTAATACTACTGGAGTAGAGAAAGAACTTTGACTTGGTTGAATTATACCAGCCTCTAGCATTTCTGCAACCATATGTTCAATTTCACTCTTTTGGACATAGGGATATCTGTACGGCCTGATGTTTGGAGGAACACTTCCTAGAATGAGACGAATAGCATGATCATGATCAAGAATAGGTGGGAACCTTTAGGAGTCTCAAAAACCTTAGAATGATTTTCCAAGACTTTTTAGAGATCTAGAGAAATAGATGATTGCAATGTGGAAACATCTAGCGAACATAATTGTGCAATCACACCCCTTTTTTCCTTTTCTAGAAGCTTTGTCATACCGTTAGAGATGATTATCTTTCTCGGTTTCCATATAATACCCCTTATTTCAACTTCCTTTCCTTCCATAGAAAATTTCATGAAAAGTTCTTGAAAATTAAAAGCTATTGTACCCAAGGATTGTAGCCATTGGACTCTTAGTACAACATCAACACCTCCCATTGGAATGGAAAGCATTGGGCTAGTCAATACATATTCTCCCATCGATAGCTTGATATTATGGCACTTTCCAGAGCAATTTATTGTTCCTCCATTTGCAACCATCACTTGACACGCTGGTTCTGGACATAAGAAGCAATTCAATTATTTTTCTACCTTACAATGAATAAAATTGTGGGTACTTCCTGAATCAATCAACACTATTACAGTTTTCTTCTTGATTTGTCCTTCTATCTTGATGGTTTGAGGAGTGGTAATTCCCACCAATGCATTACAAGATATGGTCAGATACATTTCTTCTTTATCTAGGCTTTGTTCCTGGAGTATATCCTCTTCTTTTGACCTTTCTTGCTCCTTTTCTTCTTCTCTTCGAAATCTATCTAGAATAATTTCTTCTCAGCACACTTATGACCTTTGGTGTATTTGCTATCACAATTGTAACAAAGCCCTTTTGCTCTTTTTTATTCCAATTGGTGTGGTGTCAACCTTCTAGGTTGTGGAAGACTAGGGGCAACAACACTTCCATATTTATAGTTGTGAGTGGTATGCTTCTTGGTTGCCATAATTTTGCTTTCCATTTTTTTCTTAACTTGAATGCCTTCTCTAATGAATTAGGTTCCCAAAGGTGATCATCATGTTGGATATTATCCTTTAAAGTCCCTATGAACACGTCAATCCTATGCTCCTTTGGAATGTTTTTTACCCTTATGTTCAATTTTTGGAACTCCTCAATGTGCTCCATTATTGAACCCTTTTGTTTGAGACTTATTAATTTGCTAGAAAAAGTGTTGCTTTTTGTATTCTCATAATGTGCTGTCAATTATTCCGTAAAAACTTCCCAAGTGATAATCTGTTTACGAGAGCAAAGCCATTGATATCATACAAACTGATTTGGTTCCAAATATAAAGTTGCAATATGTACCTTTTGTGTGTTTTGCACATTATTGATATCGAAAAGTTGCTCCATCTGTAATATCCATGTTGCGGGATCCTTGCCATCAAACTTCCTCATGTCGATTTTTGGAATATGGTGGGTGTTCGATCCCACATTAGAGTCTAAGAAGTCATGATTAACATTTCTTTTGTTCACATCATGAGTTTCCTTTACTACCTTTTCACCATTAGTAAGTATTTCTTATAGACATTTGTCAAATCTGTCTTCAAATCTGCCATGTCTGTCTTCAAATCTGTCTTCAAATCTGCCATATATCTCTTCAAATCTGGCTTCAAATCTATCTTCAAATCATCCATCTTAGATTCCATGCCCTTTATCTTATATTCCATGCCATTTATCTTAGCTTCTGTTAGCTTTTGTGAGAGTGACATTTGTTGCACTTGTTCTTGTAATTTTGATATATCATGTAGCATTTCTTCCCCATGCGTCATGCTAGAGATTTCAGGTTGCTTACTAGGTGTTTGCATTTTCTTTCCTCGGGGCATCAGTTACCGATAATAATTCTCTACTATGCCCTTTGAATTCCTTCAAAATAAATTTTCAAACCAAGCTTAAGCAAAAATTTAAATAATTCTACATACCTTTTTTCACTTGTAGGAGCTTGATATTCCCTCTCATGTACCTCTGTACTTTCTAATCATATAGTTCTAAAATTGCGACCTGCAGTAGCCCTCTGTGTCCTCTTTCCAATGCCACCAGTCTGACCCAAATTGGATTCTCCAAGGAAGAATTATGCAAAATCTCTCACAGTGACTTGATTATAGACTAGTTTAGTAGAGTGAACTTGTACGAGGTGCCACGAGTCATTGTTTTGGCCTTTGGCTCTGAAAAATATCTACAAGAAACTACAATATGTCCTCTTTCTGTAACTTCTTAGAAAATTTCAATTTGATGCTCAGAGAGAAAGTTATGACAACTTTCCCCAGGTCACCTGTTTGGAATGTAATTCATGAGTGTGCAAAAAGACCAACTTCCTGAAATCATATCTCCACAAATATAGCGGGAAAAGCTATGAAATTCAGACCTGAGGTTCAGCGCGATTTCTTCCCAAATGGTTTTTTTTTTAGCTTCTGAAACGTTGCAGAAGACAAGTTATAGCGAAAATGCCACGATGACCTATTTGGAGCAGCAAAACCCTAGAATCCAAAGCTCTAATACCAAATGTTATGAAACCAGCTCAAGAAAAGAGAGAAAAGATAGATCAACACCTTAGAATTTAGCCTCTTCGAGGGGAAAACCTCCTTTACATTACATAAATGAACAATTCTTGGATGATTCAAATGAAAAAACCTCCTTTCTATATATAGGAGTCTAAGGAGTCGTAATATAACCCAACCGACCTAACAATAATAATATAAAGCCACACAAATAACAATAGAGGGATTCTATGGGGCACAGTAATAACAAATCGGGATAATAGGGGCACAGAAATATTAATAAGGGATGCAACTACAATAGTAATGGGTTAATCACTAGTATTATAGGAATCCAACACCCGCATGATGTCATGCCAAGATATTAGGAGGCAGAAGGAAGTGGGGCCATCGAGATAACCTTGGCAATAATAGAATGTGGTACCTTTAACCTTCTTAGATGTGCACAAAGGAAAGACTCCATGATTAAACTCCTGGGGTGATATATATTTAGAAGAGGAGGTACCCATACCATGTTAATATAACAGTAAGGGAGAAGGATAGGTGGGACCATCGATAAAACCCTTATAGTGTTACGAGGGGATCACCCTAGATATTTTTGGATACATGCAGTGGGAAACCTTAACAAATTTTCTTCCAAGGTGAGATATCATTATATGAAGATTCTATCGCATGTTTTGTGAAGATTATAGGAGTAATATTGTTGTGGAACCTCCACGCAAACCCAATAGTGTCAGCAAGTGTTTCCTGAGATTAATTTGGTTGATTGCTAAAAGCAATCTCCATGGATTTTCTTCTAAGGTTAGGTGATAGTAGAGGGGCCTTCATGGTCTACACACACACACACATAAGGGGAGGATGCAATAGAGTTATATATATATATATATATATATATATATATATATATATATATATATATATATATATATATATATATATATATATATATATATATATATATATATATATATATATATATATATGTATGTATGTATACATATACATATATATATATATATATATATATATATATATATATATATACATATATACATATATATACATATACATATATATATATATATATATATATATATATACACATATACATATACATATATATATATACATATATATATACATATACATATATATATACATAGACATATATATATATATATATATACATATATATATATATATATATATATATATATATATATATATATATATATATATATATATATATATATATATATATATATAGATAGATATATATATATTTGTGTGTGCATATGGAGGGACATAACTTTTGGGTCCCCATGTCTATTATATTATTACCATGACCAAGTTGGAACGTAACATGTGGGCTACAACTTGGATGCCCATGCGGAGGCCATGTAGGTGCCATGTGGCTGGCTGGATTGACATGGCTGAAATTTAGAGACCAAATATTTGAAGACACTTATCTTGTGATCAAGAGGTTAGATCAACATTGAATTTATAGTGTTGGAAAGGTATCAACTAGATGAACACAATGGTATTTTCCTTTTTAAGTTTTGAGGAGTTCAAATAAGATTGAATTTTTAGACCCCATCTCCGTAACTCTAAATTTTAAGGTCTCGTCATTTTAGTAACCACCTACTCCTAACCTTACTAGGAGTTACGACTAGTAGGAGGTGTGTTACATGATAAAAGTTGCACTTCCTAAACATAGCATATAACTAATTCTCCCTAAGTGTCTGTAATACCTAATAAGATTATAATAGTTTTTTTTAGGTGCTTATTAAATTTGATGTTCATTATGCACATGAAAGTGGAAGGAGGATTAGTAAGTCCAAACAGTAAAACCAAAAAACAGTAGTTTCATACCAAATCCTAAAATTTGTCTTATGGAAATATTCATCCTCAACATTGATCTATTGGTATATTGATTTAAGGTCAATTTTGGGAAAGAAGTTTGCACCTTTCACCTAATCGCATAAGTCAACTATTCTAAACAAAGGGTACATAATTTTAACTATCGATTTGTTAAGTTTGCAATAGTCAATAAAGAGTCTGTATGCAACATCTGTCTTCTTAAAAAAGAGAACTGGTGTTCCCCATAGTGACACACCACGTGGAATACACCTCTTTTGAAATATTTCTTGATATTGTATTTTTAACAATTTCTTAACTCTAGGAAACTATTTTTGTAAGGTGATTTAGAACATGGCACTACTTGAGGCATTACACCTATTGTAAAGTCTATGTGTCTCTTGGAGGTAATCCCATAATTTCATCAAGAGAGACATCCTAATATTCTTTGAGAACTCCATAGTCCTCGAAAGTTGTTTTCTATTCTTTAGTCAACAAATCTAGAAGTTTTATTGCATATATTTGACACACATTTCTTATACAATTATTTAATATCACTTTGATTATATATCTAATAGTCACTAATATTGGAATAAATTTAACTACTCTAGCCCTCCTTTCATCATATTCACAAGTGGAAGTTCTCTCATTAGATTCCAAAGGTAGCACATTTAAGTTAGCTTTGGTTTGAAGATTACCCATAACTATGGAATAGTTTGGTACTAACTCAATAACATTCCTTCTTGCTGAAGTGGCTATTTGTACCAGCCCATAGGGGTTTCACTCAATGAACCTCTAACATATCACGTGCATTCATGGCATATTAAACAATACACTTAATTTGACTATATGTTGGAAAATACCTCTAAAATTCACATTATTTAAGCCCTACCAATATAAACCCAATACACCTTCCTAATTTAAAAACCCTTACTTTCACTAGATATTGTAGGTATCCATTTTTTTGTTAATAGTTTTTATACCCCTTTATACTTTTTCATTAACTTTGGACTCCATTTTTTTATACTTGCTAATATAAAAACTCTCTCCCCCCTATATATCCCCCAAAATATTATGTCATTTATTCTTCAATAAATATCTGCCAATATGAACCCACGTGGTATGGTATTGCTCCCCAAGTCAAGCCCCCGTGTACCAACCACGATTTTTTGTGTTTTGTTTTCCATAACTTACAATTTTCCACTAATGCAGCTCAAATGTAACTTAACATAGATCCTAGGTCTAATAAAATGGAAATATTTATCGTTAGAAGTTTAATTTCCATTTCCATCATAGATGGTTGGTGAACTACATGTAGGTTGCCTCCTGCAGCATTAATCCTTTGGATGATCCTTCCAATGTCCTACTCTATGGTTACTTCATGAACATTGTTTACATTTACCTTGTCTCTATATTTAAAAGGGAAATTCCTAACCAAATGTGGTCCATTACATTCCCAATACTTAATGAGATCCCTAGAGTTGCCTTCAGCTATTTTTTTTTCTACTCTCACTACCTCAGTTCAACGCTAAGGTAGACTAAACTGAGAAGTAATATACTTGTTATAATTACTCCCTTGAAAGCATCTAGATGTACTCCATGCAGATGGAATCCTCAACTTGTAGTGAACTCTAAAACCCTTCTAAATATCTCAATTATTTTTATTTCTATATATAATAAATATCCACTTATATTATAAATGTGTATAACATACAAAAAAATTTATGTCCTTGAGAATAAAGTTCTCAAAACCTGAAATCTCAAATGTAGTGATTTCTTCATAAAAAAATGAGCCAAGAATTTCCATGCATTCAAAACTCATTTTCGTCGAAAATTTGACCTCTAGACTGGTGAATTGAACTTAATTTCTCTGGAATGTTGATTGAGTGATTGCTATTGAAGGTTGCATGGTTTAACTATGAAATTATATTATATTTTGAGTTTGCCTATCATATTAGTATTCCTACATTAGAGCTTCCTTTAATAAGAATTATTTAATAGTTTTTGAGGTGGTGAAGCTAAGAGGTTCTTCATAAAGGCTACCCTTTGATAAATTTGGTGAAGGCGAGGAGACTTTTCTTGGTGTTTAAACGACCACCACATAGTGGGAAACTAGGCTTGCGTTGTGGTGGTGAGTAATAACTAGAGTTCAGGCATGACATGCATTAGGCAAATTTTGAGGTCCAAATGGGTATCCTATAGAAATTATAAAATATTAGTGGAAATAATAAAATAAGATTAGATTACATCATTAAATTTTAGAGGGAAAAAGAAAACTACTTTTTCAACACGTATTTTCAACTTACCTCCCTAAGGTTAAACTCAAACTTCAAGCGGGAATCTTCATTGGATGTAAAATTCAATTCTTCATCCAAGGAGTACCCATGTTGTATACTTTCGATAGACCCTACCACATAAAAAATGTGATTCCAATCACCATTTTTCATGTATTTCTCATTTTTTGTGTACCAGGGTCCATTGAAAGTATGCAACATGAGTATTCCTTGGATGAGGAATTTAATTTTTCATCCAATGAGTAATCCCACTTGAAATTTGAGTAGACCCTTAGGGAGATAAGTTGAAAATATGAGTTGAGAAAGTAGTTTTATTGTTTTATTATTTTTTAATCCTTTTACCTTTTTACTCCAAAAATGGTGAATCATCCTCCATGGTTGACATCATCATATTTAATCCTATTGCTTCTTATAAATTTCATTTTGGTTGTACATTTTTCTTATGAAGCCCATTTTAGACCTCAAAATTCCCTAATGACTTTTTAAAGGGAGGTTGTAATTTTCATGCGATTTGAATCTTAACACGTAAGAGAACAGACAAAGATGAAAGCCAACCCTACCGCCTAATTTTCATGCAGTAGTATTGTACCAGTAAATATGTGTAGTACTCCACAACTAAAGATGGATTTCTTAGGTTCACAACCTTGGTCACGGGAATCCATCTTCACGTTATTTTTAGGATCCTTCTTTCATTTCTTTTCATGCTCCATGGTTTGGAGTGGATCATGGGTTAGATGAAAACCTCGGTAATATTCTAACATTAAATATGTGTAGTATTATATCACCAACGATGGATTTCCTACATAGAAAAACTGTCTCACAATGATCTAGCTTCACGCTATTTGATCCATCACCATGTTATTTTTGGAAGCCTTCTTTTAATTTTTTCCATCCTCGATGGTTTGGAGTGGATGGTGAGTTTTTTAAATGAAGCTTCTTATTTTGTCATATTTGAGGTGAGCATTCAATTTCATTTCAATGATGTTGTTTTTATATTTTTGTCCTAGGCTGGATAATTAAGAAAATTGATATCTTACTTTTATAATCATATTGATCACAATGTTACATGTGAGGCTTCATGTTAAGCATTGTTGTCCATGAGTGTATTTGTTTTGGATATTTTTGTTCTGCATCTTATGTATTTTATTTTAGGCCAATTATCAAAATATTATTAGAGAGTCATCAATTGTTTACCTTCTCTGAATATGTATTCTAAGACTTATAGTTGGCCAACTTCTAGATTTTTTGGCATCATTGTTTAACATTGTCATAAAATTCAACTAGTACCTCCATAATTTTCCCATTATCTATCACATCAATTGTCATCATCTACATCATCCTAGTTTAGCTTTATGGAGATGGTGTGCAGTTCTTACTTAAGTGTCTCTTTATGATTGATCATTCTATTTGGGGTCAAGTATTTTAAGAATGGTTTTTGTATGGAGCTTAAATTCCTATTTTAACACAAAGGCCATAGCAATTAATGATCCACACACTCCAATAAGATGGATCGGTTTCCATATGAATACTAATTTTATGATTTTTTTTTTAGATTGTATATGAGTTCATTAGGATTTTCTAAGTACTGATTAGTTTTAGTGGATCAACCACTTTTCATGAGAAGTTCAAAAGTATTTGTCTAGACTTATACATGGATATTTCATCATGTTGATAGCTTTGAGTTATTTGATCCTCTTCATAATTTTAGCTCTACTTCCTACTTGTGCCTTTTAACATGGATATTTCATCATGTTGATAGCTTTGAGTTATTTGATCCTCTTCATAATTTTAGCTCTACTTCCTACTTGTGCCTTTTAACATCTATAGGTCTCATTGTCACTTTATTAGATTTATTCAAAGAATTTGTTTTCTTAACTAACATCTAACACATTTATTTAGTGGTTTTCATTATTTTTGGTTCTTATGCCTCTTCAATCAAACCTTTTCTAATTTTGAATTTAACCAAGTTCATTTGGATTTGTTGGCTCTCGTTATCAAAGTTTTGGTCATACTTCATAATTCATGCTTTGAATATCCATAGGTATCATTCCTTTACAATTCAATGCATCATTGTAATATCTTCAATATATCTCCATGCCAATTTTCATCACTATTATATTTATCTATTTTAGAACGTTTCTAAGTATGAATTTTTCTCTTTCCCTCTAGTCATGAGTGTTTGTACACAAATATTTTAGCAAGCCTAAATGTTAGAAGCTAATCTTTTTCTTTGTTTTTTGTTTATTCCATATATTCTGTATTATTATATAACAAGTTATTTTTAATTATAAGCTTATATAAACTTATATAAACATTCTTAACTAACTAGAGCATTATATTTCTTTAAAACTAATCCTTTTATCGTCGTTATATATTATGACCATGTTCATGTTTTATAAACACTAATAACAAATATATAGTTTAAACTTTATAATATTACTTTTCTCTATAAGATTTATGCTACCATCTAAATTAGACTAATAGTTCTACCTAAAGGATTATTCTATATAAATTTATTTAAAATAGAAAAGCTTAAGCAAAAGCTAATTTAAAGCAAACTTTTTTTTTTTTTTTAATGTAAAGTGTTCTTATAAACATAATATTCACATTAAGCCAATTTCAAAAAATGGGTTTATACATATTTTACAATTTTATTGTGTGCATTAATATTTCATTTAAATGTTTATGGTGGAATTCAAGATACATGGCTTGGGATCATTTATATAAATTTTTTTTCTTTGTTTTGTGAAAATTTAATTTTTAAAATAGTTTTTTACTGAAAATAATAAAATAGTAAAATAGTAAACTATGTTTAAAATAGAGAATATATATATATATATATATATATATATATATATATATATATAATTATAATTTTTAATAGATTTATTCAAATTCAAATGTAGGTATTTTTTAGATACTTTTCATCAAGTGATTATAGGATTTTGATAGGCCAAATATGATATATACATGAAAAATGAGTATAAAAATTAAACATGTTATTTCATGTATTTTTTAATTTCTCTATCAAAAGTAGGTAGAAAAGTTGCTTATTGGATGCGAACTAAATTCCACATTCAAAAAGTGATTACATTTGACATTTTCTTCAAGTTATGAGGAGATATGTACAAATCTATGATTAAAAATGTTTTTTTCCTCATTACGCTTAACAAACATTTATATTTATGGTCATATTGAATAATTTAGTTTTTTCTAATTGATTTTAACTCTCTCTCTCTCTATGTATATAACTTAAACTCAATTGGACATCACCATGTTATAAAGTATTATGTAAAAAATAAGATTTAAAATTCAAATCCTATATGATCAAATCAAATTAAAATAAAATTCTGTAAACAATTATTTTTTTTAAATATTTTTAATAAAATAAATAATGAAAGCATCATCTGTAAATAAATAAAAAACTATAATCCCTAAATAAATAAATAAATAAAACATTTAAAGTTTCTTCCTTAAATTAATTTTTATCCATAAACATTTTACCACAAATCATGAAAATATATGAAAGCTTTGTATCAATCTCCACCTTTTTTTTTTTCGCCATTGTGTTAGTATTGGTAGAAAATGGTGAATATTGTTTTGTAAGTAGTGAAGATTAACCAAGCGAAAATCTCATGAACAAATTTAATGAATCACTATTTCTTTTTATTGTTTACTATAGTGTTAGTATGGGCACATAAAGGTAGATGATATCTTGTTATGTGATCGAAAGATTAACAAAACAGAGTTAATCGATAAAACTTTACAATGATAAACATTTTTTTAATGGTTAATTTCAATTAGTCTTCATTTTATATTTATATATATACGGAGAAGAATGAAATAAGTACATAACATTATTCATACACATTAAAAATGATGTTAATGGTAAGAAATTGTAGATATTATTATCTATTTCTCAATCTTATTTGAGCCATCTACAAGCTCACTTAAATTTTTTCAGTATAGTGTCCATATTTATTGGTGGTTGGAGCATTACTTTTGTGACAATGTTATCTTTCATATTTTCTTCTGATTGGTTTGAGTTTAGCCAATAAAGGCATGTCATAAGAGTGTTGTTATATTAATTGTGATAAGAGAATACTTATACTCAAAATATACTACATTATATTTATGTAGAATATAAGATATTTGGTCACTTTATAAGAATCTTAGAGAAAGAGAGAAAAAGAAGAAGTAAAACACAAAAACTACCAAGCATGAGAGCTCTCTTCCTATTAAGGTACTAGTCCATACCAATAATTAATTATATAGAGAATATATAAAACTACTTTTTCTTACTTAATCTAAGAACTCGTTTAAAATGTTCAAACTTATTATTCCAAACCAATGCATGTTTGTGCATTAATGCACTACACTATCAAAACTATTGACTAACTACGTAACAACTGGAAGATGTAGTCAACAATTACATTCAACACATGCCCTTAGTTTTGACTTCATCTTCATTACTTTTTTGAGGACATACAATTCCAAATTGTTGGTTTTGAATTGAAAAACTAAATATTGACTTCACCATTGTTGAGTAGATCTTAGATAAGTGAAAATGAGTGTTAATGTGTTTACTTTTGTGATAAAACACATGATTTCTTGAAAGTGTTATAGCTTTTTTAAAACCTTTAGGTGAAGATTTCCTACGTAAAATAGATCATCAACATAAAGACAACCAATCAAAATATTACCTTGCAGATCTATTTTTGGATAGAGAGTAGGTTCGTCAATGTTGTGTTTGAATCTTTGGTCGAGGAGATAAAAATCAATTATGCGGGCTTGTCTTAAACCATAGAAAGTATTTTCTTAACTTTTTTTTGTTGAATTTCTTCCATCTCTTTTTTTACTTGTAAACTTTTATCTCTTAATCCTTAACATCATATAGTGGAAGCTAATCTACATAAAAATCTACCTTCAAGATCTGATTTAAAAATATTGATTTTCCATCGAGTTTGTAAATTAACTAGTGATTTTTCTACTATTACTAATATTGTTCCAACCATATTTGACCTTCATATGGGAGCAAATGTTTCTTCATAATCTAATATATGCTATTGTGTAAAGCCTTTCTTTACCAATCTAGATTTATTTTTCAATTTTCATTAAACTTGGTCTTACAGACCCATTTGAATCTAATGTTTGCTACTCTTGCTTGTAGATCTACAAGACTTTGTGTCATTCTTCTCTATTGTTGTAATTTTTTCATTTATATATTCAACCCCCTTTTTTATTGCTTCTTCAAAATGTGTTGGTTGACAAACCAACAAGGAAAAATGTAATTATTCATTATTTAATTGTTCATAATTTTCTGTCAAATTTCTTGTTTTCTATAAAACTTTGGGCTCAAATTCACTACTTTAGGATGGAATGTGTGCATAATGTCCTCCTTGGTTTTCCCCTTTAGGTATAGTGTGTAGTTGTAGAATTACTTGTCTTTTTTGTTACACTTTTGTTTCTTAATGTTGTTCTAATGCATGTGGAGAAACATGATTTCTATTTACTATATTATCTTGATCATTCCATGTTTGATCTTCAAAGAATTTAACATATTTTGAAATAACATCTTTCTTGGTGATAAGATTGTAAAATTGTCTCCACTATAACCAAGATATATGCATTTTTCACTTATGCCCTTGAATTATGTTCTCATTTCTTCTTCAACATGTGAATAGGCTACGCAACCAATGATTTTTAAATCTGATTATACACTTATCTTTATACCACTCTAATATTATAATGGAACTTTTTATTTGATTATTTTGTCTAAAGATATATTTGAAATATAAACTAAGCATGCTAGTTATTTTACCCAAAAATAACTTGGAAAATTCTTTGAGTTCAACATGCTCTTTTCAATTATCATGATGATATGATTTTTCCTTTTTGCTACTCCTTTTTTTTGGTGAGTGTACCTTGTTATAAACCCCCTTTTCATACCATGATCCCTACAATATGCTACAAATTATTTCAAATCATACAAGCTTCTAACATCTAATTCTAATACTTTAATTTGCTTGTCACTTTGATTGTTCGCAATGGGATTGATTTGCTTGAGTTTTTCAAATATAGTAGGTATTTTCATGAATATGACCCATGTCATTTTGGTGAAATCATTAATAAACGTAAATCATTTTGGCAATGATACAAATTTCACATGGATTATGATGGAAATCAATGATAGTTTGACCTAGAACCATAGAATTATTTTTCAAGATATCCAAACTATTAAAAATCTAAAGGGCCATATCCAAGATTCCATAATCATTCATCACAACTTGTTACAAACTAAACATATGAAAATGATTGATTTACATTTCTCATGACTAGTGGAAACATCTTGTTTTTGGTCATTTGGATCCTTTCTATGACTTTTCATTGTGCGCCTTATCAAGATTTGTGTGGGTAGGAACTTTAAACCTGGATTCAAAACCATTTTCACTCATTTGTCCTACACCTAATAGATTGTATTTCAGACTTTTCACATAATATACATCATGGATGTCTTGCTTTCCATGATGCTTGTTTATAACTATAAACATCATTAGTCTAAGATTTAGTTATTTCTTGAGAACATGAATAAACATCATTGCTACATATCATATGGTTACCGCAACCATTGTCCAATAACCAAATATATTCAATACTATTTTGTTGTGGTGTTGGAAAAGAATAAAAAGGAATAGAAGATGTTGTATCTTCATCAATTTTTGGAGAATGTTCAAAGATAAGGTGGATCCTATGCTTGCTCAGGTTCACTTGATTCCCTCTTGCTAAAATATTTTCTTTGTCTTCTTACTTTTCTTCTATTACCTCTAGCTCTTCCTCTACTAATTGTGGCTTGAGCTTGAGAGGCATTTTCTAATGAGTCATTTCTACCTTTAATTCTTGACTCATGATTTAACATTGATCCTATAAATTCTTTAATTGAAAATTTTGTTAGATCTTTAGTTTCTTTTATGGCTTTCAAAAATATTTCAAATGAATTTGAGTGACTTTTAACAATTTTCACAACCACCGTTGATGGATTCCATCCTCTCCATGAGTTCTAAGTTGATTTTCTGCCTCCATCACTTATTCATAAATTAATCTATTGTTTTAGTACCTCTCATTTGCAAAGTTTCAAACTTCTTCTTCAGTATCTTATGCTTTTCATTCTTGACCTTATTGGTGCCTTGGTATGATATTTCCAAAAATTCCCAAGCTGGATGAGCACTAGTTTCTATTGCATTCTGATGGATTATGGAGTATTCAACTCGATTGTGTAGATTCCATAGTGCTCTTGAATCCTTTCTTTTTCTCTCTACTTTATCATTTGTTTGAGAAAATGACATTGCTTTTAAGTCTACATGTTAGGGTTCTTCATATTTTGTGACTACTCCTTCCCAACAATCCAAAATCTTCAAAAATATATTTATTTTAGTTTCTCATGTTGCATAATTTATACCATTCAGTATAGCAACCTATTTATTCTTATTGTTGGTGAAAGATGTAACTAGCTTATATAACAATTATATACAATTCCTTAGTATTATGGATTGGGGGGCTTCTCCCCAATTTACACACACTTAAACACTTAAGAAAGTATTCAAAACATGGTCTGAGAGGATCTTACTGATAATGGTGGCTCTTAAAACCATAAAGAAACATTCACACGATTAGTGTTTATCCCTATGAGACTTTGAATGGGATTTATACTGGTATATCATTATTATTTTTATTTTTTTTGCTTTATAAGGAAACTACTTAATCCCTAGATGGCAACATGGAATTATGGCTCACTATTGATGGTGGGATTATGCTGTAGATTTTTTTAGGTCTCTTGACACAATGTGGCTTGTTAGAGGAATACTAGCATTGAGATTCTTCCCTATGAACTCAACAAGATAGCTTACAACAACCCTCTCAAGGTTGTCTTAAACCAAATTTGGCAGTTTCTCCTTTCTTAATAATGCTTTGTTGACTATTACAATAGAAATGGTGGCCCTTGAAAAAATAATAAATAGTAGCAAATGCACCTTAATTGTGTGGTTGGAAAAAAAAATCAAGCCAACCCCATTTTTGAAGCTATCTCCAACTTAATGAATTGAGCTATAACTCTGGTACTATGAGGAATTTAAGAGAAAAAATAAAAAAGATATAGTAAAGCACATACTTACCTAGATTAAAAAACCAATTGAGGTTCATAAATGCCACATTCAAACACCATGTCAAAAAATAGTTATATAGAAAATATATAAAACTAATTTTTGAATTCAATTCAACCCCTTGTTTGATACAATCTAACTAATTATTGTAAAAATGTGCTACACTACCAAAACTAATATCTAAACAAACTTTAAACAAACTTAATAACAACTTAAAGATATAATAAGAAATCATATTGAACGACTTTAACTTCATTTCTATTTAATGTTGTTAGGATTTGACTAGGTGTTATAGACATTTTTGTGCCTTACAACTCCAAGCATGAAATGTCCATAAACCAAGGGCTCCTAAGTCCCTAAAAGTGTTGTTCTAACCCCTAAAGGAACAAGGTCAATAGATTACAGCTTCTCCCTGAAATTCTCCACCAGAAACTACTCAGAATAAGTCAAAACAGGATCATTTCAGCTGCTCCACTGGCTAGGTGCGTTGCATTGCACCTAAATACACTGTGAGGGTGCTTTGCATTTCCAAAGTCCCTTCTGTGGGGTGCGATGGGTGAGAAATGAGAAATGGAAGTGTCATTCCGCGAGTTGGAGAGACAATGGAAGCTTCCAGAATCTTCTCCTGTGACACTTGCCTCACTGAATTCGACCAAGGATGAGTAAGAGGCTTTTATTCTCCAAGTGGAAGCAAGAACTGACAGGGAGAAGACACTAATCAAATCACAAGCTGACTCATCCTCCTTACACATATCTATATATGGATCCCTCATCTCAGAGATCCAGACGCTGGAATTTTGCATATTGTAAGGAATTGTTGTTGGTTTTTTGAGACAAACATCAGAGGATTGGGTGATCTATGCTTTGTTTGAGGTGAAGAGGGGCTTCTTTGCTGGGAGGTTGATGCTGGGTTAGGAACCACTGGTTGTAACTCTTCCTGGATCTTTTCTTGTTTATCAATAAAAACTATTTGAGTTTTTCCTCCATGCTTTTGTATTGTTGATGCTTGCTACATTTGTATGGTTAACTTAAATCTGATCCTAAGTTGTTTATGAATATATATCCATGTCTTTGTATAGTGTTCTTCTTCTGTGATCTTACAGGTACTTTGCGAAGCCGGGCAAGTAAGGGAGCAGGTAGCTGGAGACTATCAAAGAAGAGAGGGATTGGATCAAAGGATTAGCGCAAGACACAGGTTAGTTCTTTCTGTTCCTCTCTATCTATAGTTCATAAAGGAAATACAAAAGTAGTTTTTCTCTGTTTGTTTCTAAGGCAATTGTCACACCTTAGTGGGATAGAGCAGTTCTAAATAGACACTTTTCCCTGTAACAAAATGGCGACTCCGCTGGGGAATGTCTAATTAGTTTGTTTGTGTATCATTCTTTGTTGTTTGTTTCATAAACTTATGAGTAGCTTTCGAATTGCATTTGCCATAACAAATGCAAAGTAGATAACTGCTGCTTCAATCCATTCACTGGATCTGTTTAAGATTTAAATAGCTAATTCACAAACTATTTGATTGCCCTTGTGGTAGCTCTTAGATCCTCCTTAGATCTACCCCTGATTGTTGCATTATTGATTGCTTTTACTCGGCCAAAAACCAAAGACTGAACTGCAAACTGTGACTCGGAACCCAGACAGATTCTCGTTTCTGGCCCAGCACAGGTACTGTTAAGAGATCTTGAATTTCAGCGCACTTCCCGAAAGGGCAACCTGCGCTGCATTTCAGATTCTATGTGTTACAGGTGCGCTGATCAGACTAGCCCTGTGCAGCTGTGGTTCTTGTGCTTCATTCTTTCCAATTCTATCTCTGAATTTTGCTGCCTGTGATCAGTATATGTCTGTCTGAGACCTCTTTTCCTTGCTGTTATTTCGCCTCCTTTGTACAAAAGAACTGTAGATGTTTTTGTGTGTTTGTTGAGTCATTTACAGTTTTCCATTGCAAAAGTAGAATAGTCGTACTGTCGTCCTTTGATTTGGATCTGTGGCAAGTGTCGATTTCGATCATAGGAGAAAGTTTGATTGCTGTTGATGGTCAATTATACTGTTACTATTGACTTTGGTCTGAATTTGTGATTTTCTAGTGTCAAGAACAAGTGTTCATTTCAAAATCGCAAGGTGTCGTAATCATCTTTGTTTTTGATTTCGAAAAAGAGCTTGTTTATATTTGTCGCTTGAAAAGAAATTCAGATTTGTACATCAACTTTCTTTTTAGCATCAAAACTAAGAAAGTCGAAAACAAATACATGCATGCGCATTTGCATATAGATAGTCTGTTTGGCTTGATTTAGGAAAGTGCATTTACAGTGTGCTCTTTGCTCTTTGTGAAAAGATTGTGTCTTTCTTTTCCTCTAAGTAGCTAGGATTTTCATTGCACAAAAGAGATAAAAGTTTGTTTATAATCTTTAGATTGCATTTTAGGAATTACATCTACATCTCGTGGTGAACCCAAAAGGAAAACTTCATAAGCAAGATCAACTTAAAATAAATTCAATGAATCTAACAACGCTTTGGAACTTAACGCACAACATTTAGAGGTCTAGGCTAGAGACGTATTCCGGCGTCGTAAAGCCTGGTAACTGTTCTCCTCACTGATGGTTGGGTGATTCCTCCACTTTGAGACGATAAGTGCCGGTACGGACTTGTGCTCCCACGTGCCGTCGAGTATATTTTGGGAGACCCCTATAGGCTTAAATCCTTTATCCTTAGGAAGTCGTGTCTGCCGCCCTATCGATCGCAATGCACTGAACACAGCATTCGGGAAGATTGAATGTCGTACCGTGAAAAGTATTCTGCAGTTTTGCGATTGGTTTGGTACTCCCTCTACCTATATCTCCAGAGTAGTCCCTTTTCTTCCTTTTCAGACTCCTTAACAGAAAAGGTCCATCTGAGCACTTGTCACTTCAGGCTCATTAAAAATCGAAGGAGACCAGAGTCATCTTTTGTTTTTTCTCGACTCTTAAAAACTGAAAAAACAAGTTGTGTCAAAGCGTCTAAAATTTATTTTAAATGGAATATTCATTACCCTTTCCTACATTGATCTTGGGTTGAGAAAATGGAGTCTACCAACCAAGGAATTCCCCTTGGAGGAAATCCTAGTCCCTTCTCCTCTTGGGGAGATGTTGGTGCGCCCCATATGGCCACATTGTTGCTTCCAGGATTGACAATTAGTTTGCCTGTATGGCTCTACTCAACCTCTGTCGTTCAGAACACCACTATTCCTAAACAATCAAATCAGCAATTAGACGAATCCAAAGTTACCCACCAACCTTCTACTTCCTCTAATTCTTCCTCTCCTCCTTCCTCTTCGCTTGTCGGGGCTGGTAAAGCCGAAAGTCAAGTTCCTAAGGAGAAGAAGGAAAAGAAGAAGAAAGAGAAGAAGAAGAAGGAGCCAAAAGCGAATGGGGGCAAACGAGTGTCGTCTAACGAAAATCCACACACTGCACCGACCAGGCCTAAATCGCCATGTGTCATTTGCAAAGGAGACCACTTTCACAGAGATTGTCCTTGCATCCCTCGGATCTTAAGGGAATGGTCTCCTCGTTTGCACAACCCGGTGTCGTCAACCTCTGATGATCATGTTGAAGACACACCGTCGACTAGTGAAAGTGAAGCCCCAGGAAAAAAAGGAAAATATAGATTTCCTTGTAAACTGTGTGAAGGCGATCATGCCGTTCACTGTTGTCCCTTCTTAGACGAAGCTAAAAGAGTTTTGGATGATCGTCCGGTTTCACCATTACGACTTCCTCCTCGATATAAAAAACTCTTGCCGAGTCTGTCACTAGTCGAAAATCCGACTGAGCAGCTCAGGTGGTCGGCCGAAGCATCTGTCATTGAAGATGAACCATCTGAATCCATACTAGACGAAAGTCAAAAGGTCGAGGTGGCAGTTGACCCGGTGTTGCCTTCAGAGGTTCCATCTTCAGATGAAACAATCACTGAAGAGAACAAGGATGACACCATCCAAATTCTTTTCATAAGCACAGACTCCAACGAACATGGGGGAAATTTACCCGTTCCTTTATCGCAGGAAGGAAGTTCGTCAGAGTCATACCCGGCCGTCTATTCGGTCCCACCTCCAAGCAACCTAGTTGTCTCCTTCGACTGGAATCAACTAGGCAGACCCCATTTACTGGCTAGTGTACCATTCCAAATTATTGTTCAGATATATAGAATGGTTATGGTTGGTACCATCATAGATGAGGGGCTTCTGCGAGTATCCTTTCCTCAACTGCTTGGAAAGCGCTTGGTTCGCCATCGCTTTTGCCTGAGATGAGAAATCTGACAGGCTTTGATAAAGGAACCAATCGACCGTTAGGGATCCTTCCCAATGTACCCATAACATTGAGAGGGAAAACCATTCACATGAACGTTATGGTAGTTCAAGGACCCCTGGATTACAATCTACTATTGCATGAGAGCCATTGTCTCATCACTCTTTAGAGTGATGTGTTTTCCGCACGAAGGAAGAGTGATCAAGCTCGTGGACCAGCTTTCATTTCCTGTATCACACATAGCAAATAGTCATGTACCATCCCTGAATGGTCTTTTCACGCAAGAAATGTCTCAATCTCCGGTCCGTCCTCCCGATGAGCACGAGTAATTCGAAGGGATATGACTGAAACCCAGGGGCATGCACCCTAGTCTGCTTCGGCAGAAAAACTTCGGGTATAGGGTAGGTTTTCGCGGGAGAATATGACTAGTCTGTACCCCCATCCGTGATTGGAAGAGGGGGTTATTCTAGAACAAGATTCTCTTGTCAAAGTTATGTGAGTTGGCGAGCACCACCACTCACCTTTGTTTATCTCAGTAGACATCACCGAAGAAGTGTTTTGTTTGCACTGTGAATAGAACAATCTTTGGGTAACCTGTAAGAGGTAGGCCTCTCTCGATAAAACAAATGTTTCAACGGACTAAAGAAGGGGTAACTTTGAAACTCTGTCTTATACCTGGGGGCATGCAAACCTTTTGGAATGCAAGCAAAGAGCGACTATTTATTTTTTAAATTTTTAGGACCTCTACCCCTTTAAACTCGTAGGATTGGTCGTTTCCTAACTTGCATAAAGAAAGGATGTGGGGCAAATCTCTAAAAGTTGTCGTTTTATATGAGACATTCTTATCATACGACTGGATTAATCGAGCAGTTTTAGCACATAGTTCAAGCTCGTTAAAAAATAAACATAAGACATGAGCAAATGTTTCCACCCGCGTTTAAGCTCATTAAAAAATGAACTATTCCCCTGTAAACAACCACCGTGAATGAAGTACTTCAGCCGTTAAAGCCTTGGTCGTGTTTGGACCATCACCTCCACTTTTTCATTGGCCGATCATTCACCTCCATTTGATTGTTTACCCATTTTGGGGAACAGCTGCGAAGAGTGATTTCACTAGCCATCCTTGTGACACTGTCGTGATTGGAAAATTCCACACCTTACTTGGAATTAGCTGCTACCCGTTTTATCACTCGTTCCTCAAAAGACGAGTCTTCTTTAAGCTCTTTTCAACTGACCTATAAAATATGAAAAGATTGTCAAGTCCTCGGCCTTCCAGCTCGTTAAAGGGACAGGAAGTGCTATCCCTCCTCTAGATTTTAATATTTTTGGACCTAAGGGATTATTACACAAAAAGATCGAGCGCTTGTTCTGTTCGGCTCGTTAAAACTATCAAAAATTCATCCCTTCTGTATTGTTTTATACTTTTTCGGACTTAAGGGATTAGATGACAAAAACGGAATTTTGGAGTTACCTTTACGTGCCTTTTCAGACTCTCTAAAATTGAAAAGGACCGACTTATCTTTGTCGTTAAACTCATTAAAAAGATTAATAGCGACAAACTTGTCTTTAGACGAGAACGAGTTTCACTATCGCTAGGCTCGTTAAAACATAGCGATGGGTTTGCCCGAAGGGAAAATTATAGAACAAGCATATGTTATCCTCCTCAAGCTTGACAAAAATAAAGAGGTACTGGTCAGCAATGACTGGGGAAAAATTGGGAAGAAAACTCAAAGAATCTTTATTGGTAGCAAGTCGCTCTTGAACATGACACTTCCACTCCGTGTCCGAGTCGGGTTGGATTGTTTCATTCACCGGTCACATCGCCATGGTCACGCCATACCATCCACATCTGCGGTTAATGCTACCAATCCATCACATCAGTGTCGCCGACATGTTCAAGAGAAGTCATCCAGAGAAGCCACCTGTGTCTCACCCACTACCATACATTATACTCCATTCTTTCATGACCGTCACCCTGAACCGTATATCATCAGATCGTTTTCTCCTCCATCAAAATCATTTTCTCCGTTCGGTGTCATTCATGTGGGATTCATCAAGGCCCTCCTATGACGGATAACTTCTTGTCGACATCAGCTCATTATCCAAGAAGTTGATCTAGGAACACCCCATTTAGTACTTTGAAGCTTGCATGCCTTAATGGCAAGTTTCTCACTTCCGGCAAAAGGTTTACATCAATGGCCTTCGACCGAAAGAATTTGCGTGGTGTTCGATGCGAAGTCCTTTATTCACACCACGTGGATTGTACTACAGTACCTTGGGGATCATTATCATTATCGGTGATTCCTCTCGTGCTTGTTAACAGTTTACATCATTGACTGGTAATCAAGCAATGTCTTTCCATGTTCGACTTCGAAACATTTCTCACATGGATCGACTTGTACTTCGAGTAAAGATCAGACGAGATTGAAGACCCCGGATCTAGTTTCATCCATCAGGGCTGCGATATATATTCAGGGAAATAAATACATCAAATGTACAACATTGCAGCACAGATAATCATCCTACCAAAAGGATGATGGCTCTATCAGAATCATCAGTCTACACTCAGACGATTGTCTGTCCTATGTACATAAAAATGAATTTATAAAGCTAAGCATGGGAATGCCCGCCTCAGCTAGATCATGAAAATAGTATGAAGATAATGTATTGTATTGTATCTTATTACAGGTCTCCTCCCAGCATTTAAAGAACTTCGGATCCTCATAATAAACCATTTCATGCGACACCAAAAGGTTAAAGGCCTCATACTTTAGAGGGCAACTGTTATAGACATTTTTGTGCCTTACAACTCAAAGCATGAAATGTCCATAAACCAAGGGCTTTTAAGTCCCTAAAAGTGTTGTTCTAACCCCTAAAAGAACAAGGTCAACAGATTACAGCTTCTCCCAGAAGTTCTCCACCAGAAACTGCTCAGAATAAGTCAAAACAGGATCATTTCAGCTGCTCCATTGGCTAGGTGCGTTGCATTGCACCTAAATACACTGTGAGGGTGCGTTGCATTTCCAAAGTCCCTTATGTGGGGTGTGATGGGCGAGAAATGAGAAATGGCAGTGTCATTCCGCGAGGTGGAGAGACAATGGAAGCTTTCAGAATCTTCTCCTGTGACACTTGCCTCACTGAATTCGACCAAGGATGAGTAAGAGGCTTTCAGTCTCCAAGTGGAAGCAAGAACTGACAGGGAGAAGACACGAATCAAATCACAAGCTGACTCATCCTCCTTACACATATCTATATATGGATCCCTCATCTCAGAGATCCAGAGGCTGCAATTTTGCATATTGTAAGGAATTGTTGTTGGTTTTTTGAGACAAACATCAGAGGATTGGGTGATATATGCTTTGTTTGAGGTGAAGAGGGGCTTCTTTGCTGGGAGGTTGATGCTGGGTCAGGAACCACTGGTTGTAACTCTTCCTGGATCTTTTCTTGTTTATCAATAAAAACTATTTGAGTTTTTCCTCCATGCTTTTGTATCGTTGATGCTTGCTACATTTGTATGGTTAACTTAAATCTGATCCTAAGTTGTTTATGAATATAGATCCATGTCTTTGTATAGTGTTCTTCTTTTGTGATCTTACAGGTACTTTGCGAAGCTGGGCAAGTAAGGGAGCAGGTAGCTGGAGACTATCAAAGAAGAGAGGGATTGGATCAAAGGATTAGCGCAAGACACAGGTTAGTTCTTTCTATTCCTCTCTATCTATAGTTCATAAAGGAAATACAAAAGTAGTTTTTCTCTGTTTGTTTCTAAGGCAACTGTCACACCTTAGTGGGATAGAGCAGTTCTAAATAGACACTTTTCCCTGTAACAAAATGGCGACTCCGCTGGGGAATGTCTAATTAGTTTGTTTGTGTATCATTCTTTGTTGTTTGTTTCATAAACTTATGAGTAGCTTTCGAATTGCATTTTCCATAACAAATGCAAAGTAGATAACTACTGCTTCAATCCATTCACTGGATCTGTTTATGATTTAAACAACTAATTCACAAACTATTTGATTACCCTTGTGATAGCTCTTAGATCCTCCTTAGATCTACCCCTGATTGTTGCATTATTGATTGCTTTTACTCGGCCAAAGACCAAAGACTGAACTGCAAACTGTGACCCAGAACCCGGACAGATTCTCATTTCTGGCCCAGCACAGGTACTGTTAAGAGATCCTGAATTTCAGCGCACTTCCCGAAAGGGCAACCTGCGCTGCATTTCAGATTCTCGGTGTTACATGTGCGCTGATCAGACTAGCCCTATGCAGCTGTGGTTCTTGTGCTTCATTCTTTCCAATTCTATCTCTGAATTTTGCTGCCTGTGATCAGTATATGTCTGTCTGAAACCTCTTTTCCTTGTTGTTATTCCGCCTCCTTTGTACAAAAGAACTGTAGATGTTTTTGTGTGTCTGTTGAGTCGTTTACAGTTTTCCATTGAAAAAGTAGAATAGTCGTACTGTCATCCTTTGATTTGGATCTGTGGCAAGTGTCGATTTCGATCATAGGAGAAAGTTTGATTGCTGTTGATGGTCGATTATACTGTTACTATTGCCTTTGGTCTGAATTTGTGATTTTCTATTGTCAAGAACAAGTGTTCATTTCGAAATCGCAAGGTGTCGTAATCATCTCTGTTTTTTATTTCGAAAAAGAGCTTGTTTGTATTTGTCGCTTGAAAAGAAATTCAGATTTGTACATAAACTTTCTTTTTAGCATCAATACTAAGAAATTCGAAAACAAATACATGCATGTGCATTTGCATATAGATAGTCTGCTTGGCTTGATTTAGGAAAGTGCATTTACAGTGTGCTGTTTGCTCTTTGTGAAAATATTGTGTCTTTCTTTTCCTCTAAGTAGGTAGGATTTTCATTGCACAAAAGAGATAAAAGTTTGTTTATCACCTTTAGGTTGCATTTTAGGAATTACATCTACATCTCGTGGTGAACCCAAAAGGCAAACTTCATAAGCAGGATCAACTTAAAATAAATTCAATGAATCTAACAACGCTTTGGAACTTAACGCACAACATTTAGAGGTCTAGGCTAGAGATGTATTCCAGCGTCGTAAAGCCTGGTAATTGTTTTCCTCACTGATGGTTGGGTGATTCCTCCACTTTGAAACGATAAGTGCTAGTATGGACTTGTGCTCCCACATACCATCGAGTATATTTTGGGAGACCCCTATAGGCCTAAATCCTTTATCCTTAAGAAGCCGTGTCTACCGCCCTATCGATCACAATGTACTGAACACAGCATTCAGGAAGATTGACTGTCATACCGTAAAAAGTATTCTGCAGTTTTGCGATTGGTTTGGTACTCCCTCTACCTAGATCTCCAGAGTAGTCCCTTTCATTCCTTTTCAGACTCCTTAACAGAAAAGGTCCATCTGAGCACTTGTCACTTCAGGCTCATTAAAAATTGATGGAGACTAGAGTCATCTTTTGTTTTTTTTCGACTCTTAAAAACTGAAAAAACAAGTTGTGTCAAAGCGTCTAAAATTTATTTTGAACGGAATATTCATTACCCTTTCCTACGTTGATCTTGGGTTGAGAAAATGGAGTCTACCAACCAGGGAATTCCCCTTGGAGGAAATCCTAGTCCCTTTTCCTCTTGGGGAGATGTTGGTGCACCCCATATGGCCACATTGTCGCTTCCAGGACTGACAATTGGTTTGCCTATATGGCTCTTCTCATCCTCTGTCATTCAGAACACCACTATTCCTAAACAATCGAATCAACAATTAGACGAATCCAAAGTTACCCACCAACCTTCTACTTCCTCTAATTCTTCCTCTCCTCCTTCCTCTTCGCTTGTCGGGGCTGGTAAAGCCGAAAGTCAAGTTCCTAAGGAGAAGAAGGAAAAGAAGAAGAAAGACAAGAAGAAGAAGGAGCCAAAAGCGAAAGGGGGCAAAAGAGTGTCATCTAACGAAAATCCACACACTGCACGGACCAGGCCTAAATCGCCATGTGTCATTTGCAAAGGAGACCACTTTCACAGAGATTGTCTTTGCATCCCTCAGATCTTAAGGGACTGGTCTCCTCGTTTGCACAACCCGGTGTTGTCAACCTCTGATGATCATGTTGAAAACACACCGTCGACTATTGAAAGTGAAGCCCCAGGACAAAAAGGAAAATATAGATTTCCTTGTAAACTGTGTGAAGGTGATCATGTCGTTCACTATTGTCCCTTCTTAGACGAAGCTAAAAGAGTTTTGGATGATCGTCCTGTTTCACCGTTACGACTTCCTCCTGGATATAAAAATCTCTTGCCGAGTCCGTCACTAGTCGAAAATCTGGTTGACCACTCAGGTGGTCGGCCGAAGCATCTGTCATTGAAGATGAACCATCTGAATCCATACCAGACGAAATTCAAAAGGTCGAGGCGGTAGTTGACCCGGTCTTGCCTTCAGAGGTTCCATCTTCAGATGATATAATCATTGAAGAGAACAAGGATGACACCGTCCAAATTCTTTTCATAAGCACAGACTCCAATGAACATGGGGAAATTTACCCGTTCCTTTATCGCAGGAAGGAAGTTCGTCAGAGTCGTACCCAGCCATCTATTTGGTCCCACCTCCAAGCAACCTAGTTGTCTCCTTCGACTGGAATCAACTAGGTAGACCCTGTTTACCAGCTAGTGTACCATTCCGAATTATTGTTCAGATATATAGAATGGTTATGGCTAGTACCATCATAGATGAGGGGACTTCTATGAGTATCCTTTCGTCAACTGCTTGGAAATCACTTGGATCGCCATCGCTTTTGCCTGAGATGAGAAATTTGACAGGCTTTGATAAAGGAACCAGTCGACCGTTAGGGATCCTTCCCAATGTGCCCATAACATTGAGAGGGAAAACCGTTCACATGAACGTTATGGTAGTTCAAGGACCCCTGGATTACAATCTACTCCTTGGACGAGACTATATTGATTGCATGAGAGCCATTGTCTCATCACTCTTTAGAGTGATGTGTTTTACGCACGAAGGAAGAGTGGTCAAGCTCATGGACCAGCTTTCATTTCCTGGATCACACATAGCAAATAGTCATATACCATCCCTGAATGGTCTTTTCACGCAAGAAATGTCTCAATCTCTAGTCCGTCCTCCTGATGAGTGCGAGTAATTCAGAGGGATATGACTGAAACCCAGGGGGCATGCACCCTGGTCTGCTTCGGCAGGAAAACTTCGGGTATAGGGTAGGTTTCTGCGGGAGAATATGACTAGTCTGTACCCCCATCCGTGATTGGAAGAGGGGGTTATTCTAGAATAAGATTCTCTTGTCAAAGTTATGTGAGTTGGCGAGCACCGCCACTCAGCTTTGTTTATCTCGGTAGACATCGCCGAAGAAGTGTTTCGTTTGCGCTGTGAATAGAACAATCTTTGGGTAACCTGTAAGAGGTAGGCCTCTCTCGGTAAAACAATTTTTTTAACGAACTAAAGAAGGGGTAACTTTGAAACTCTGTCTTATACCTGGGGGCATGAAAACCTTTTGGAATGCAAGCGAAGAGCGACTATTTATTTTTTAAATTTTAAGGACCTCTACCCCTTTAAACACATAGGATTGGTCGTTTCCTAACTTGCATAAAGAAAGGATGTGGGGCAAATCTCTAAAAGTTGCCGTTTTATATGAGACATTCTTATCATACGACTGGATTAATTGAGCCGTTCCGTTTTAGCACATAGTTCAAGCTCGTTAAAAAATAAACATAAGACATGAGAAAATGTTTCCACCCGCGTTTAAGCTCATTAAAAAATGAACTATTCCCCGGTAAATAACCATCGTGAATGAAGTACTTCAGCCATTAAAGCCTTGGTCATGTTTGCACCATCACCTCCACTTTTTCATTGGCCGATCATTCACCTCCATTTGATTGTTTACCCATTTTGAGGAACAGCTGCGAAGAGGGATTTCACTAGCCATCCTTGTGACACTGCCGTGATTGGAATATTCCAAACCTTACCTAGAATCAGCTGCTACCCGTTTTATCACTCGTTCCTCAAAAGACGAGTCTTTTTAAGATCTTTTCAACTGACTCGTAAAATATGAAAAGATTACCAAGTCCTTGGCCTTCCAGCTTGTTAAAGGGATAGGAAGTGTTATCCCTCCTCTAGATTTTAATCTTTTTGGACCTGAGGGATTATTACACAAAAAGATCGAGCACTTGTTTTGTTCGGCTCGTTAAAACTATCGAAAATTCATCCCTTCTGTATTGTTTTATACATTTTCGGACTTAAGGGATTAGATGACGAAAAAGGAATTTTGGAGTTACCTTTACGTGCCTTTTCAGACTCTCTAAAATTGAAAAGGACCGAGTTATCTTTGTCATTAAACTCGTTAAAAAGATTAATAGCGACAAACTTGTCTTTAGACGAGAACGAGTTTCACTATCGCTAGGCTCGTTAAAACATAGCGATGGGTTTGCCCAAAGGGAAAATTATAGAACAAGCATATGTTATCCTCCTCAAGCTTGACAAAAATAAAGAGGTACTGGTCAGCAATGACTGGGGAAAAATTGGGAATAAAACTCAAAGAATCTTTATTGGTAGCAAGTCGCTCTTGAACATGACACTTCCACTACGTTTCGGAGTCAGGTTGGGTTATTTCATTCACCGGTCACATCGCCATGGTCACACCATACCATCCACATCTGGGGTTAATGCTACCAATCCATCACATCAGTGTCACCGACATGTTCAAGAGAAGTCATCCAGAGAAGCCACCTGTGTCTCACCCACTACCATACATTATACTCCATTCTTTCATGACCGCCACCCTGAACTGTATATCATCAGATTGTTTTCACCTCCATCAAAATCATTTGCTCCGTTCCGTGTCATTGATGTGGGATTCATCAAGGCCCTCCTATGACGGATCACTTCTTGTCGACATCAGCTCATTATCCAAGAAGTTGATCTAGGAACACCCCATTCAGTACTTTAAATCTTGCATGCCTTAATGGCAAGTTTCTCACTTCCGGCAACAAGTTTACATCAATGGCCTTCGACCGAAAGAATTTGCGTGGTGTTCGACGCCAAGTCCTTTATTCACACCACGTGGATTGTACTGCAGTACCTTGAGGATCATTATCATTATCGGTGATTCCTCTCGTGCTTGTTAATAGTTTACATCATTGACTGGTAATCAAGCGATGTCTTTCCATGTTCGACTTCGAAACATTTCTCACATGGATCAACTTGTACTTCGAGTAAAGATCAGACAAGATTGAAGACCCCAGATCTAGTTTCATCCATCCGGGCTGCGATATATATTCAGGGAAATAAAGACATCAAATGTACAACATTGCCGCACAGATAATCATCCTACCAAAAGGATGATGTCTCTATCAGAATCATCAGTCTACACTCAGACGATTATCTGTCCTATGTACATAAAAATGAATTTATAAAGCTGAGCATGGGAATGCCCGCCTCAGCTAGATCATGAAAACAGTATGAAGATAATGTATTGTATTGTATCTTATTACAGGTCTCCTCCCAGCATTGAAAGAACTTCGGATCCTCATAATAATACATTTTACTCGACACCAAAAGGTTAACGGCCTCATACTTTAGGGGGCAACTGTTATAGACATTTTTGTGCCTTACAACTCCAAGCATGAAATTTCCATAAACCAAGGGCTCCTAAGTCCCTAAAAGTGTTGTTCTAACCCCTAAACGAACAAGGTCAACAGATTACAGCTTCTCCCAGAAGTTCTCCACCAGAAACTGCTCAGAATAAGTCAAAACAGGATCATTTCAGCTGCTCCACTGGCTAGGTGCGTTGTATTGCACCTAAATACACTGTGAGGGTGCGTTTCATTTCAAAAGTCCTTTCTGTGGGGTGCGATGGGCGAGAAATGAGAAATGGCAGTGTCATTCCGCGAGGTGGAGAGACAATGGAAGCTTCCAGAATCTTCTCCTGTGACACTTGCCTCACTGAATTCGACCAACGATGAGTAAGAGGCTTTCAGTCTCCAAGTGGAAGCAAGAACTGACAGGGAGAAGGCACTAATCAAATCACAAGCTGACTCATCCTCCTTACACATATCTATATATGGATCCCTCATCTCAGAGATCCAGAGGCTGCAATTTTACATATTGTAAGGAATTGCTGTTGGTTCTTTGAGACAAACATCAGAGGATTGGGTGATCTATGCTTTGTTTGAGGTGAAGAGGGGCTTCTTTGCTGGGAGGTTGATGCTGGGTCAGGAACCACTGGTTGTAACTCTTCTTGGATCTTTTCTTGTTTATCTATAAAAACTATTTGAGTTTTTCCTCCATGCTTTTGTATGGTTGATGCTTGTTACATTTGTATGGTTAACTTAAATCTGATCCTAAGATGTTTATGAATATAGATCCATGTCTTTGTATAGTGTTCTTCTTCTGTGATCTTACAGGTACTTTGCGAAGCCGGGCAAGTAAGGGAGAAGGTAGCTGGAGACTATCAAAGAAGAGAGGGATTGGATCAAAGGATTAGTGCAAGACACAGGTTAGTTCTTTCTATTCCTCTCTATCTATAGTTCATAAAGGAAATACAAAAGTAGTTTTTCTCTGTTTGTTTCTAAGGCAACTGTTACACCTTAGTGGGATAGAGCAGTTCTAAGTAGACACTTTTCCCTGTAACACTATGCCTCTTGTTAACGTTTCCATACATCATGATGTAGACCATCTACATTCAGTTAATTATGTTGTTTCAACATGTTTGTAATTTTGTACAAGCCTGTAGGGTATTGATACTTCGCAATAATGTATTCCAAATCATAATAACTCTATTTATCTAACCAAGGCTGGAATTTGAAATTTGTTCATGCATTTTCGTTAAATAGGTCATTGCTTAGTTAAAAAAGAAAAAAATATGGTGTTTACTTGTTTTTCATGCAATTTCATTAAATAGGTCATTTTAGTAAAAAAGAGAATCATTTTTGTTAAATAGGTCATTGCTTATTTAAAAAGAGAACTGATTTATACAGAATCAGTCAATTGAACTACATATTTATATTAATTTTTTACATGTTTTTCATCCATCCCTATTTACATTTTTATTAGCGGTAAAATACATCTAAAAGCTCCCAAAAAAAAATGTTCAGTGGAATTTAAAATTCCAAATCTGTATCTAACAAATTAGTTTAGTTGAGATGTGGATAATTAATCACTCTTATTTAATTGATATGCTTATTGATCTGAAAGGCCCTCTACAACCAAGTATAAGGTAGATGTGTAGGTGTAATGTAAGTATGTAAACAATAGTATAGGGTAGATGTGTAGGCGTAATTTGAGTATGTAATCAGTAGTATAGGGTAGTGTTGTGCTACACAACAACCCTCCCAATTTCAAATTTTTCATATAAAACTTTAATAAGAAATGGGTCCCCTTTTAGAATAGAAATAAAATCTATAAAACGTTTGAAAATAAGTTTTTAGAATAGGTTATATAAAATTTTCATTTAGGATAGGTTAAATCGCAATCACAATTTACAAATCTATCGAACCCATGAAATTCCTCTTGATAAGGACCTATCTGATACGAATTATAATAAAACCTTATCATAAAGCTTTATCGAGAAAAAACATTATAAAAGGCATATTTCACATCGCGCACATCTTTTATTTCAATAGTGAACTTAAAGTCTTCCATTGAGATCCATCAATGTGATAATTCTATTGGAAATCACATATCACTACTCATCAACAAATCGCTCCAAGTCTTCCATAGAAAACCTCTAATGCGATAAGCTAATTGCAATCGTGCATCGCTGAAATCATAAGGCGTATCCAAAAAGCTCCTTTGAAATCTTCATATGTGATTTTAGTATCATGAAGCGCACTTTTGATAAAAGGAAAAACACAAAATCTCATGAACTTGTGCGGTTTAAAGTTATAAATCAATTATAAAGAAAATTTAAACACTTTACCAATTTTAAAGCATGTCACCTCCCCATGCCATCTCACTAATGATCACAATCGCAACCATGCAAAGGAACCATTTAAGCACGACACTTGTAACTCCTGATCTGCGATATGCAATTATCACTAATCACCGATTGAAAAGTCATGATACCCATACTATAAAGGATCGTTATAAATTTGCGATGCGACATATCATTAGGGCATTAAAGTTGCAGATTGGAAGTTATGGGGAAATCATTAATAAGCAGTTATGGTTGAATCCTTCAAGGATTTCATCCATTGTGGCTTAATATATCATAGATCCATAACATCTATTTCAATTAATTATTGTTAGTACTGTTCATTGCATATTAGATTTCAACAATTATTTCCATAGTTACGTCGTTCTGTTTCATTTTGCAGAGCGAATCTGAAATCATGAATCCAGCAAAAATGACTAAGAAATCTCAGAAAGTAAAGGTCCACATCGTAACGAAAGATGAACCAGCAAAGTTGGTATTAACAACTGATAGTACCAATGTAAGCCTCAAAAATATTTCATGGGAGGGCATATATAATTGACTCAAAGCCAAGGATCCAAGAAAAATTGAAGAAGAAGGAGAAACAACTGGTTCAATTGATAAATCAGAAAATACTCTTAACGATTTAGCCAACTCCTTCCTCCACAGAATAGCAGCTCATGTGAAAGTGTTACCATGAAATGACATGGTGAGATGGGTTATAGAAAGTATCAACATAATCGACAGAGCCTTCTATACAGCCAATGGAAGGATGCTCAAGACATTCAGGGTAGAAGATGTCAAGAAGATGTATCATTTGCTGGAACCCCAGAAACATTACAATAAAGCATTTTCAGAAGCTTTGTCCAAGGAGAACGATATAGAGTCGGACCCTATTAGGCAATGGAGACATTTCCCGAACAAGCATAAGCATGAATCTTTTGGTATGTATTCTGTAGACTCCTTAACATGTCCTTATTGCTATGCTGGCGCTATGATATGTAGACTCTTTGTAGTCTATGATTCAACTATGTTTGCCATAGAAATGGTTCCTTTAATGGAAGCAGCAATCCACTCTTATATCATGGATTGGGCAACCATTTTATCAGATAAAATGGCTAACCAAATCCCCAATTATAGAAGAAATAGGTTTGTAACTACCCGGACAATACCCCCATTCTATATGAGCACCTACATCATGGATACCTTCTGTTTTAATTCTGACTACCACATTATAGGTTGGAAATGGATGCCTCAAGACCCGAAACCTATTCACATTTATCATAAGTATTTGTGGAAGGCCCATTATAAAGATCATATATATAGAATTTTTGATGGTTTTGTTCTACCCGTCCATCAAGCCATATTCAACAAAACTGCTCCTCGGTTATCTAGTGAGGCCAGCATTGACCCAACATCAATCGATAGTTGGTTCACTGAAGAAATATTTACCTATGTCAGACTTTTTGGTGGCACCACAGATCCACATGTTCTCCCCTTGTACATTCGTGATAAGTTATTGGTGAGAGAAATAGCTTACCAGATAACAAAAACAGGAATGTCTAGGAACCTCAAAGAGTCCAAGAAACAAATGTGGCCTTCATTTTCCCTCCACTGTGGTACTTACACACTACATGATTTCAAACATATAGAGAAATAAACAGAGAGGATAAAAATTCTAAAGTTATTAGTCATTCCCAAGAGATAGTATGATCCAAGAGCAGTGGCTTACAACTTCACCACTGAGGTGAAACTTGCCAAATTGAACATGAGATAGATGAATATGATGACTTGTTCACTTCGGCTGAGTTATTTTCATGAGTAAAAAATCTATCAAATATTAAATTAGGAGCAAGGGGTAGAGATAAGTTTATGCAGTTCAGGGCGTAGAGGTTACAAACAATGCCTCTGGATTTATTGGCCACTACCCCTATGGTGCAGCAAGAAGGCCACGGTGAAGAAAAAACTATTGAGAAGAGTCTTGAAAAAGAGAAGAGTCCTGAAAAGGAGAAAAGTCCCAAAAACGAGCAGACAAATGAAAAGACCACCGAGCTCCTAGATACCGATGTAAATATTTATTCTAGCTTAATCAAGGAATGGGAGTAGTTTGATCAAATGATCAAGAACTAGAATGACTCCCAAAACATCAATATGCCAAAATCGCCGTCAACAAAGAAGCCTATTATTACTAGTACTACAATTGAAGGGGAAGTTTGCACAGTGAACATTCAACATGATATTAAAATAATCCCAGAGAATCCCTCTGAAGAGATTGTATTGAAGGTTGAGGAAATACCACTGCTGGATGTATTTTATAGTCAAAAGAATAGGGTTTTGGTCAAAAGATAGAGAAAAAATATAAAGATTGACGAGGGACCATTCTCAATTCCTCAATTTGAAATGATGAATGTGGTATGAAAAGACTCAAAAGTCAATCCTTCTGAGCATTTAACCAACCTAACCTAATAAGGAGGTGCCTATACAACTGCCAAATGGACAAGGCCTCTGAATTTAGCCAACTAATCAAGGAAAAGGTTCTAAGAATGATCTAACTTGAAGAGAAAACAACAGAAGACTAGCAAAAGATTAGTCAGCTTGAACAACAGCTAGAGAAAAAATAATAGAATGAACAACTAAAAGGATAGCTAGCTCTCAAGAAACAAAATATCGATTAGCAGGCTCTCGAGAAACAAAAAAAGTTGTCTCAAGAACTCAGCAAGCTTCAAGCAGTAGTTCAGCAGGAAAAGAAGGCTAAAGAAGAAAAAATTGCACAGCTATAATTACAGGTAGAGAAATTCAGGGGTTATCCAAAGGTTCGTGAATTCAGGAAAGAAGCCTTGGAGGTGACCAAAGCCTTATCTCGCCAACTAAATATCATTTGCCATAAAATACCATTGGTTGACCCATTGTGCATGGTGAGCGCCGGTATTGCAGCAAGAGTGTTGCAACTCTTGGGCTGCCAACTTTACTTTTGCCAACCCATTTGTTCGTAACAAACTTGGAAGTGTCAGTGCTGTATGCACAAGTACTAGCTCTCGATGTAGGTTGTCACTTGGTCAGCTGACGCAAGATCACTAAGAGCTCAAGCTAACTTATATAGATTTTAGAATAAGCTTTATGTGTGATGAAAGGAAAGAAAGATTACTCTATAGATGCTATTCTAACTGCAGAAAGGAGAAAGACTCGAATGTAAAGCAAAAGCTAGTAAAGCCTAATTAACAAGCCAATACTATTTCTACCAAAATCACTATGAAAACCATCAAAGAAATGCCATTAACTACTCAAGGAAGCAAACAACATACAACCATGCTAATTCTGAAAGTAAATAAGAAAAAAACATATTTTTTGGATTTTTATTTGCTTTTATGTGAATTTAATCATGCATCTAATTTATTGTGTGTGAGTTTGGAAGCGAATAGGTGGTTTTAGAGGGTGGTTTTGGAGCTTTTGAGGATGTAATATGGTGTGTATGGGTTATAGGAGGTGCTAGGTGGCCTTCTGGAGGCTTTTCCCACAGTCGGCCTTCAAAGAAAGCCTACAGGAGGCCTACAGGAGGAGGAGGAGAGAAATCTCCACTATTTTAAGGGTGTGAGAGTGGGTGGAAAAGGTGTATGAAGGTTGGGATGAGGTGTTAGGGTGCCTAAGGTCTACCATGAATCACCAGGAGAGAGAAAGATGATTGAGTTTGGTCAAGGGGAGAGGAATAAGTTTTATGGAAAATAAAGGAAACTAGGGTAGAATTGTGGTGAGACTTGGGAGACCTATAGGGCGTGGATCAGATGGAGGGTATGATTGCTAGTAATCTAGCCTACTGTTGGAAGAGATATGCTACATAGAAACTGAAATTCAACCAAGAAAATCAACCAACAATTCAAATGAGTGCATCCTAGGAAAAACAGAGTTTTGGATAAAAATCATTTAAACTATGATGTATGAAAGGAAATGCTGAGAAATGTTGCAAGAAAGGAAAGCATGAAAAGGGACTATTGCAAATCAGGAAGTGGACATGATGAAGGAGATCTAAAGCAAAAAAAAACTGGACTATTAACCTACTAAAGAGCCGCAAACTCTAGAAGTCCTACGACTGAGCAAAATCTATGTTTTTGGAGCAACAAGAGAGTCTATGCCTCAAATCATGGTCCCAAAAGGAGGAAGAGAGGCCAAGGCAATATTTTTATCCTTTTGAATATTTTTTGATCATTTCTTAACCTCCTACAAAAAGCAAAAGTGGAAGCAAACTACTAAATCATCAAAAGAAACATATTCTTAACCATAAGGAAAATACATCTAACAGCAAATTAATCTACAAACTAAAGCAAAGCATACAAATAGAAGTAAAGAGAAGCTTGGCTGCTTGGATTATGCCCTAAACCAAGAGCTTCAACCCTCTGAGGTAGCTCAGTCCTAGCTCAAAAAGGATTCCATCTTCATTATCAAAATAATAGTAAGATTACATTAAACTATCACAAAATAATAAGCTCAAAACTTGAGCAGAGTTTATATAAGAAAAAAAAATCTGACCCTAGTGAGGCCCTAGGCCTCTCTACTTATACATCTGAAGCTACCAACAACTTCTTTAAAATCAAGGAGGCTTGGATCCCAAAACTCTAGATAACTCTCAATCATCGGTGACCTTCTAGTGCATGATTCGGCTACTTGTACGTCGAGCTAAATGAAGGGGAATTCTTAGTGAGGAGCAATAAATGAGGGGGATTCCCTCCTATAATTCCTATCATCTGTCTACCCCAAGTTATTGTTGTAGTTTGGCCACTAGATCCTTGACTCTGACCTTGAAATCCATCAATAATCTGCATTAAATACATGTTAGACCATATGGCATAATAATTAAGTCAACTCGCCCTATAAGCATAATATAAGCAGAAAATCATACAATAAGCTAAGAGAATGGTTGATTTGACTAGGTTAGGAGGTAAAATGAGCCCATATAATTATCCATTTATGAGGCTCATTATCACCCCCTACTGAAGGTGGTTCTCATCCTTTTAGCAACCTAGTCAATCTCTTCATCTTTTATGGACTTGGTGGCCTCCCTAGCATTCCAAGCTTCGGATGTGGTCTGCTTATGTTCTCCATAAAACCCTGTTGTTCTGTCTATGTCCTTGCACTACTCTTCTTCTTCTCTTTTGCCTTCTAGCATGCCTAATAGGCATGGAGGACTCAGTTTGATGCCAATCCAGTTGACCTTCAGCTTTTGCATGGAGTGCTTGTACATTGGCACTCTTTTTAATGCATCCCTCAGCCTCATTGGGGAATGGTATTCTCTCATCTGTAAGCTGTGGGGTAGGGTGTTCCATATTCTCATGCATGCATGCACACAATCATCCCCAAGTAGCCTTTTCATATCTTCAAAGTGTGCAATGGCTTGTGCTTGATTGGGTAGATATTTAGGGGCAATCTGAGGGTCATTAGAAAGGAATTTGTGTGTACTAATGAGTTCCATAGGATCTGATGGCTCAGCTCTTATCATTAAGTGTTCATTCTGCTCTTTTATCAACAGTCTTTCCATTTTTTCTACCCTCAATTCTTCATGATTCATCCATGAGGCCATGGCCAATAATTATAGATCCCCTAGCTTGGCATTGGGGTCCCACACATTCATGTCTATGAGGGCCATATTATGTAGGTAGACCTCTGCCGTATTTGCTTTATCCTCTGAGGTGCTTTGGTCACATAGATCCATGAATTGGCTGTAGTCTTGGAAAGGCATTGTGCCTCTTTGTGCCAAAGTATTTATTTGGAATTGAAGCCATTGGTCCTTTAGATAGAGGCCATAAGATTTGGCTGGTGTTCTACATTGTAATGCTAAATGGATAAGCTGGCCATGTATGCCAACTGAGTCACTTTCTCTTGCAGCTGCCTCCTTAGTAGTTCATTCTCATTTTCAGGGGATTTTCTTGTAATGGCCTCTCTGTCTCTGAGAGCACAAAATTCTCTGCCCATTTCCCTAAGTTTGTTTTCCATGTGGCCAATAGCCTCAACTCCTTTGGACATGGCTATCTCCATCAACCTATGTGTTCTCACTCTTTGTTTCTCCAATTCGAAAAATAGTGGAATTGAAAATTTATGTGGGATTATCCTACCTCCCTCATGTAGATTGCAATAGGAGGCAAGACTAGGTTGGCGGTCAGGTTCTTGTAGCTCTTGTGCTTCCTGCTTCACCTCTGGCTATCCTTCTATCTTTTTCTCAAGTTTTTGTGTCTCCTGTAGTTTGGACAGTGTCTCGTGTAAGACTATTTGAGCCTCCTCTAGGTCTGGTTTTGGGTCCCGTAGTACTACCTTTCCCTTCCATGTAGAGGATCTTGGAGTCCCCCTTTCATAGGTTATGGGTGTCTTGGAAGGAGATTCTTTCACCTTGGCAGATGGTGAATCTTCAATGGTAATGGGAAATTTTGAAGAGGGTTGAGGTTTGCTTGTTTTAATTCTTGTGCTCTTCCTTCCCCTAAAATACATGGAGGTCTTTCTTTTCCTCTTCTGCTTTGGCTTGACTGGTGTACTAATGGCAGCAAGGGCAGTTTCTGCTTCACTTTCCAAAGTCTCAGGGGAATCTTCTCCTTGCTCTGCCTTCTCTACCTCTTTTTATCCTTCTTCTATCTCTTTTTCTTTTTCCTCAACTTTTCCCTCCTGTGTTTCTTTTCCTTCCTCCTTCCTTTCTTGCTCTACTATGTCACCACTAGCTTCATCTTCTCTTCCTTGTTGTTCTTCCTCCTCACTACCAATAGGAGTCACATCATAGGTTAATGCCTTTATGTCATCCTCAATTGTCATATTTCGGAAGACTTCTGCCCTAAATTTCTTGCTTGTAACTTGGAGCTGGAGTCGATGAGGGATTGAAGGAGAAAGTAAGGATACTGAGCTTTTGAGGTGTTGGGGTATCCATGTCATACCTCAAGTCATGGAGGATTCTAAAGTGGTATACATAAACAATGTTGTGCCTCCCCTCACAAGAAATGTATTTGATTATTGGTAGCTAACCTCATCCCAGGGATATGGTATACTAGCCCTCCTAACTCCATTTTTATCTTCAATAGGGGTTTCATTATTTTGGAAAAATTCTTCTTGGCATCCTGGCCAATTGGGTTCTCATATTTACTCCAAGGTAGCCCCAAAGGAAGGGTAGTGGCCCTACTAATGAATTCAGGGGTTATTCAATGTAGAGGCCTCTAATGGTTATAGTAACATGAGTTCTTGTGTGAGAGACCAGAGAGAGAGAGAGAGTAAATCCTTGTGCAATTTCAGCATCAAACCCTCTAAATTTCTCAAGGAAATTCATCTAGTTTGCCCTTGTGAATATGTCCACCACTTGAGGATGTGCATGGAGCCTAGTGGAGTTAGTGGGCTCCTTTCTCATAAACCATCATATCATACTTCTTGTACTTTCTTGAAGAACCAAATATGGAGGTGGAGACAAAGAATTTTGAGAAAAACAGAGCAACACACGAAACTGTGTTTTTTTGTTTTTTTTTTTTTTAATATAAATTCTTTTTGTTTATTTCTACCCTCCTAAAGACTTATTTCATCCTAAAATTGAGATTAATTCTTTCTCATTTCAATATTCAACAGAGGGCATTATGGACCCTACCTCTTCAGACTGAAATTTGTGCCAAAGATCATGTTTTGTCCCTTCAAAATGACTCACTACGCCTCTTATAGAAGCCCACTGTCCCCCCTATAGATTTCCTATAGATGCTCCTGTAGAAAATGATGAGAGCAAGAATATGGAGGAAATCAATGGAGGATGGTGGTTACGAGGCTGTGGGGGCACAAGAAGACTGCTGTGTGGCTGGGTGAAAAGGAGGAAATGAAGAAAACATGGTGAGAATGTGCGGGGAGGAGTGCTCATTACCCTTTATGGATATTTTAGGTTATGAGTGCTGAGATGGGAAGGTGTATATTACCCATATTCAGACTATTTGTCCCCACCTTCTTGGTCATCATGTCCCCTCATCATAATCATCCCTCATTATTGCATCAAAGCTCACACTTCCTCCCACTACATGTCCTTGGCATCTTGTGCTTGAGTTGACTGTGTGCATGTGTGTGTGATATTTCGGTTGAGTGGAGTCAACTAAATGAAGGTGGCCAAGCTAACTGGACACCTTTCCCTCATTTGCTCTCAACCATCTTGTTGCCTTCGTATGACTCCTAATTACACAAATGCAAATTGAGGAGTGATTTACTTACTTACTTGTGATCCGAGTGTATTTGTTGTGAGGTGTTGTTGCTTTCTCTGCTGCATGCCTACACTTTTCTTCATGCATGCTGTCTCTGCTAGCTAATGTGTGGTTGTGTACTTTTGCAGGTTCTTATTTTTCTCAAGATGAGCTGCATGTGCTTTTTCAACCTGCAGATGTGCACTCTTTTGTTGTTTGTGTTGGACTTCCATGGGATCAACTACTATAGGAATTCCTACATCAGCTCCTGTAGCTGCTTCTCCGCTTGAAACTTTAGTTATTTCCCTTCATTAGATCTCTAGAATGATGCAAGACGTGGAGGTGAATGATGGAGGGATAGTAGGTAAGCTTCAAGTAAGGTTACTGGTGCCTTTTCCGCCTTTTATTTTTGTTTCTTTTTCCTTTTCACTGAAAAACTATTTTTCTATGTTTTTTTCTTAGAAAGGGAAAAAAGTAATGATGCTTGGGGTGTGATGCAGGCTTGGAAATGATGGCAAAGAGTTTTTAGGATGGGAGGAGGGATTATAGGTTCCTCGTGAAGCTTTTTGTCCCTCAAATTGCCTTCTGCAGACACTTTTGGCTCTCTGTAATTCCTAGAGGAGCAACTTGTAGAAAACATAGTTTTGGAAGAAAAAGGTACAGTGGGGTGAAACAGATGCCAAAAATGATAGAGGAAGGTGTCGAGAAGATGAGATGGATTTTGGTGTGAATTTCAGGGTCCCCTTGGCCCCTTCTTCTACTCCCTGTAATCCTCTTGCAAACCTGCAATGGAATAAAACTTCATTTTTTATTCCTTTTTTTTTCGAAGACAACTAGGGTGCCTCAGAGAGGTTTTCACCCTAATTTCCTGCCCTGGGCGTCCCCAAGGGAGGTTTTCACCCAGGGATCTCATTCCTTCTCCTTTTATCCTTTATTATTTTTTTACATCGCTGGGCCACCTCAGAAGAGGTTTTCAACTAGATGATGGGACTCAAGCATCTCATGGAGGTTTTCACTTCAGTCCTTATTATCCTTTCCTTTCTTCAGTGAGTGGGTGAAGTGGAAGCTAAGACATGCTCCACTACCACCATTGTTTTATTCAAATCTTCAATAAAATCTCACTTGGAGAGGGGTTTCTTGTAGACCTTCAACCGAAGTCCATTGGCAAGCATGGGGATGGCCTCATCATCAATGGTTCTGACCAGAACTGAACCATTTTTATTGTGTTTCTCCACAGTGTAGGGTCCTAGCCATCTTGTCCTCAGCTTGCCTTTGAAATCCTTGTATCTTGAATCATAGAGTAGTTCCCAATCTCCCTCTTGGAATTGCTTCTCCCTGATATTTTTGTCCTGCCATATCTTCCTCTGAAGCTGAACTACCTCTGTATGGAGAAGGGCTTGCAATATGTATTCATCCAACCCATTGAGCTGAAGTAATCTTTCCTTTTGTGCGTGGCTCAGGTCTAGGTCCAGCTAAGCTACCATCCTTAGGGTATTGAATTCAAACTCTATTGACAGCAAAGCCTTCTTCCCATAGACTAGTTCATAGGGTGTGAACCCGATGGTGGTCTTCCATGTTGTTTTGTAGGCCAAGTGGCCTCAACTAATCTATCCACCAAGTGTTTTCTATTGCTGCTGACTACCTTGGATAAGATCCCTTCCAATGCTATATTAGTGACCTCCACTTGCCCATTGGCTTGTGGATGGTAAGGGGTGGAAGTCTTGTGCTTGATCTTATGATGTGTGAGCAGGTCTTCAATTAGGCTGGAAGTGAACTGACTTCCTTGGTCTGTGACCAACTCTCTCAGATACCCGAACTTGTAGAATATGTTTTCCGTAAAAGACTCAGCTACTTTTTCCTCTTTCACTGCTTTGATTTCTTTTGTCTCAACCCACTTTGTTAGGAATTCGGTGCACACAATGATGTACTACTTCTGCTTTGATGGGGGGTTGATAGGCCCCACAAAGTCCATGCCCCACTTTTCGAATGGCTCAAAGGTCACTTGAGGTTTCATGGGCATTTCATCCTTTGGATTGGATTTCCCCATCCTTTGACACCAATCACACTGGCTCGTGTATCTCGTCACATCCTAGTGAAGAGTGGGCTAGTAGTAGCCTGCTTGCAATATGTTTAAGTAAGTTCTTTTTGCTGCAAAATGACCTCCATAGGGTCCATCATGACAAGTCAGGAGGATGTCAAAGACTTCCTCCTCCCTGACACATCTTCTCAAGATCTGATCTAGGCCAAGTCGAAGAGATTTCCTCCAAACAAGGTGAAAGGGGCACCTTTCCTTACTACCTTTCTCTTCTCTTTTGAGGATAGGTGTGGTGGAAACTGTGCTGAAACCAAGTAGTTTGCTATATCAACAAACCATGGAAAGAGTATTGATATAGAAAATAGGTGTTCATCTAGAATTTTGTCATCCACCATTCCTTCTTCACCTGTAGACAAAAAGTGAGAAACAACATTTATTTTACCAGGCTTATCAATAATGGTCAGATTAAATTGCTCTGGTAAAAGCGACCATCTAATAATGTGAGAATTTACATATGGCTTGTTCATTAAATATCTAATTGCAACATGATCAGTGTGCACAAAGATTTTATAGCCTGTGATATAATTTTTGAATTTTTTTTAAGGAATGCACGACAGCTAGGTGTTCCTTCTTGGTCACTGTGTAGTTTAACTCTGCCTTTGACAAGTTTTGCTTATAAAGTATATGGCATAAGGTAACATTTCATCAATTTGTCCTAAGGCTGCTCCTATCGCTTTGTTCGAGGCATATGTGTGAATTTGAAAGGGTAGGGCCGATTTTGGGCCTCTGAGAATTGGGGCAGTCACTAGCTTGCTCTTCAAGGTAGCTAGCACTTCTTGATATTTTTTGACCATATGAACTCAACATCTTTACCTAGGAGGCCAAACAAAGGAGAGGCTATCCTGCTGAAGTCTTTAATGAATCTCCTATAATATCCAACTAAGCCTAGGAAACTTTTGACATCTCTCACCTTTTGAGGAAGTGGGACCCTTTGGATGATGGAAATTTTGTTGGCGTCCACCTACAGTCCTTGTTGAGATATTGCATGACCTAGAACGGTCCCTTCAATCATAAAAAATTCACATTTTTCCAGACTGAGGGACAGGTTCATATCAGTACACTTATCTAGAACTTTTCCTAGGTCAGATAAAGATTCCTAAAAATCATAGCCATAAGGAGTAAAATCATCCATGTATATTTCTACTGCATCAATAACCAGTTCAGAAAATATACTCAATATCGCTCTTTGGAAAGTGGTTGGAGCATTTCACAAACCAAAAGGAAGGACTCGATATGCAAAGGTACCCCAAGGACAAGTGAAAGTGGTCTTATCTTGGTCTTCCAGGTTGATTTGAATCTAACTTTACCCACTAAACCGATCTAGGAAAGAGAAAAACGTTTTCCCTGCCAGACCATCTAACAATTGATCTATGAAAGGTAAAGCAAAATGGTCATTTTTGGTGGCTTTGTTCAATTCTCGATAGTTGACATAGATTTTCCCCTTAACATTTTTCTTTGGCACTAGCACCAAAGGAGAAACCCATCAAGTCTCAAAGATGGGATTGATGAATCCTCCATCAAGCAATTTATGCAGTTCTTCCTTAACAATGTCTTTAAGTGTTAGATTTATCCTCCTTTGAGGCTGCCTAACTGGTTCACAATCTTCCTTGATGTACATATGATGAGTACATACTGAAGGGTGCACTCCCTTCATCTCCTTATGACTCCAAGTGAAGGCATCCAGATGTTTCCTCACCAGGCTCCGTGGCTCCTTCTCCTGGGGAGTAGATAGGGATGGATTGATTTTCAATGTTATTTCTGGGCTGAACTCTATCTTTTTGACACAGAGAGAAGTAGGGTCGGCCACACAGAGATTAGTTGAGAGCTTGTTTTGGGTTTCTCTTACTATGTCTTCTAAAGGTGATACCCTCGGAGGTGGATTCTAAATCAAATTTTCAATCAGATCATCCTCATCTTGCGGTTTTCCCCTAATGGAGATTTATAATGCACAAAGCAGTGTAGAATAAAATTCATCCTCATTCTCCTCCTCCAACCAGAGAGGTAGATCATGTTCTAGTAGGGGTTGGGCAAGAGGATATAGGGCTAACTATTTGGACATGTGCCCATTCTTTTTGGTCATGTTCCCAGCTCAATAGCTCATGTAGGCATCGGTTGTAGCCAACCAGGGTCTTCCCAGAATGAGAGGATACCCAGTGAGCTTTTCCTTTGGCTAGAGAACCAAGAAATTACCAGGGTACTCCCAAGAATCAGTGGGGACCATCACATCTTCCACAATCCCCTCGGGGGCCATGGTGGAGCGGTCTGCTAGTTGCAGCGTTGTCACGGTATTCCTCAAGGACCCTTGGAGATTAAGTTTGAGCATTGTGTCCTTTGTCATCGCATTAATGGTAGCTCCCAGATCAATCAAGGTATGTGGGACCATTGTGCCATTGATGTGGACATCAACTACTCGGCTTCCAGGGTCCAGATATTTTGGAAAAATTATTTGCCCCAACATCAGGTTGGACGGTTGTCCTATCACATTTATGGTTGGGGCATTTCTCTTGCGCCTCCCTGTATGCCTAAAACACTTCTCTTTGATCAATCTATTGTACATAGGCACATATTCTATGGCTTGGATAAGTAGTATCTTCACACATAAGTGTTTTAATTCTCCCAAGAGTTTAGTCTCTTCCGGGGTAGTCTCTCAAGAAAGGGTGGATCTGCTTTAGGTTCACTTTCCTCTTTATCTTCCTAAACCTCCCGAGGTGGAGGCTGGGTATCTGGGAGAACTTTCCTAGATCGCAAGTTGATTTCTTAAATCTCCACAGCATAAGTTGGGTATGATGGTTGCCCACTATGCACCTTGCTGAGCCTGTCTGTTTTTCTGGTTTGGATTTGGTTGGGCAAGGAAGGGCACTTGTCGGTAGAATGATTTTCTTCACAAAATGAACAAACCTCTATAGCGTTCAATGGGCATTCATTCCTAGGATGCCTCTTGGTGTATCTAGGGAAAGAAATGGCGAAATCCCTCTTTGCTTCCTCTTGTTTTCCTTTGATATGTAAGGTATCCATTTGCATGGCAAGAGTCTGCAACATCTCACTCTTGAAGTCTTCCAGCATGTTTCCAATTTTGCCTTTAATGGGTGAATTGGAAGAAGAGGTACTGGCTATGGGTTGACTCCCCCTAGCTTTTTTTTTGGCTACTCTAGAATGGTTTCTAAAAATAGTCTTTATGTTCTCATAGGATAGTTGGTAGATGTCTCCCCCAGCCAGTAGATGGAGGGTGTCTAGAAGGTCTTCCTGAATTCCCCTAAGCAGGACCAAATTCAGAGACTCAGGGTAAAGTGTATACCCGGCCCTTTTGTAATTGAGTTGGAACCTCTCTTCATAGTCTTCCAGGGACTCATAACTTCCCATGGTCATTTGGAAGATTTCTTCTTTAGTATCGTTTGACCTACAATAGTATAAATACTTTTTGCTAAATTCCTGTTTCATCTGAGCCCAAGTTGTGATGTTATTGCTAGGTAATCCCATTAACAACTGCAGTGTTGCACCCTTGAGAGTAGAAGTGAACAATTTCAACCTTTGCTTCTCTTCTATATAGTCATAAGTTTGACAAATGACAACAAACTCAAATAAGGTGACAGGACCTTTTGTAGTCAAACCATGGAATTGAGGTAGGGCTAAAGGGCTTATATTCTTCATTTTGGTGTTCCCATTGGTCTCCCGAATGGGAAAGGTACCCTATATTCTCTCTCCATTTCCCCTTGTATTTATGTTTTTAGCCATTGGCTCTAAAGGAATGGTTTCTTCTTCTTATTCCCCTATAGGTTCTTCAAATATGTCTAGTTGTTCACCTAAGGGTTCTTGATTACAGCCACCGAAGAAGAGAGAAGGTTGGTTGTGTGAAGTAGTGGGGTTGTTGGGAAAATTTTTTCCTGAGTTATCTATATTCCTACAAGGCATGACAGGAAATATTTTTGGTTGGTTTTTGTTTCTTTTTCCCCACACTGAAAGTACCTCTAGAAACTGAAATTGTGATTGAACAGAACAAATCGCAACTAGCTGAAATGAACTTGTTGAATGGGAATTTGCATAATTGAAATGGAAGGCAAGGAAATGCAGAACTGAAAGGAAAGAAATGACTAGTCTACTTTTGCTGAAATAAACTATTAGCATAATGTTGCAATAGGAAATAGAAGAAAGCAGTAATCACAGAATACTATGACGCTTCCCCGGCAACGGTGCCAAAAAGTGGTGAGCGGCAGTATTGCAGCAAGAATATTGTAACTCCTGGGCTACCAACTTTACTTTTATCAGCCTGGTAATTTGTAACAAACTTGGAAGCATCAGTGCTGTATGCACAAGTACTAGTTATCACTGTAGGTTGTCGCTTGGTCAGCCGGCACAAGATCACTAGGAGCTCAAGCCAACTTCTATGGATTTCAGAAGAAGCTCTATGTGTGATGAAAGGAAAGAAATATTACTCTACAGATGCTATTCTAACTACAGAAAGGAGAAAAACTGGAATGTAAAGAAAAACTAGTAAATCCTAATTAACATGCCAATTCTACTTCTGCCAAAAGCACAATGAAAACCATGAAAGAAATTCCATTACTTACTCAAGGAAGTAAACAACATCTAACTATGCTAATTCTGGAAGTAAATAAGCAAAAAACATATTTTTGGATTTTTATGTGTTTTTATGTGAATGTAATCATACATCCAATTTATTGTGTGTGACTGTGGCAGTGAATAGGTGGCGTTAGAGCGAGGTTTTGGAGATTAGGAGGATGTAATATGGTGTGGATGGGTTCTAGGAGGTCCTAGGTGGCCTTCTAGAGGCTTTTCCCACACTCGGCCTTCGAAAGAAAGCCTATAGGAAAAACTACAAGAGGAAAATAGGGAAACTACAAGAGGCCTACAGGAGGAGGCCAAGAGCAATCTCCGCTATTTTGAGGGTGTGAGAGTGGGTGGAAAAGGTGGATAAAGGTTGGGAGGAGGTTTTAGGTCAAGCCTAAGTTCTACCATGAACCACCAGGAGAGAGAAATATGATTGGGGTTGCTCAAGGAGAGAGGAAGAAGTTCTATGGAAAATAAAGGAAACTAGGGCATAATTGTGGTGAGACTTGGGAGACCTATAGGGCATGGATCAGATGAAGGGTGTGGTTGCTGGTAAGCTGGACTACTACTGGAAGAGATCTACTGCATAGAAACTAACAGTCAACCAAGAAAGTCAAGCAACAAATGAAATGAGTGCATCCTAGGAAAAACAAAGTTTTGCATAAAAATGGTCTAAACTATGATGTATGAAAGGAAATGCTGAGAAATGTTGCAAGAAAGGAAAGCATGAAAAAGTACTATTGCAAATTAGGAATTGGACGTGATGAAGGATATCTAAAGCAAAGCAAAAGTGGACTATCAACCTACGAAAGAGCTGCAAACACTAGAAGTCCTATGACTGAGGAAAAACTATGTTTTTGGGGTAGCAAGAGAGTCTTTGCCTCAAATCATGGTCCCAGAGGGAGGAAGAGAGGCCAAGGCATTATTTCTAGACTTTTGAATCTTTTCTGATCGCTGGCTAACCTCCTATAGAAGGCACAAATGGAAGCAAACGACTAAATCATCAAAAAAAAACCTATTCTTAAGCATAAGGAAAATACACCTAACAACAAATTAATCTACAAACTGAAGAAAATCATACAAATACAAGTAAAGAGAATCTTGGCTTCTTGGATTTGGCCCTAACCTAAGGGCTTCAGCCGTTTTAGGTAACTCAGTGCTAGCTCAAAAAGGTTTCCATCTTCATTATCAAAATAATAGCAAGATTACATAAAACTTCCACCAAATAATAAGCTTGAAATTTGAGCATATTTCACATAAGCAAGAAAAATCTGACCCTAGTGAGGCCCTAGGCCTCTCTACTTATACATCTGAAGCTACCAACATCTTCCTTAAAATCAGGGAGGCTTGGCTCCCAAAACTTGAGATAACTCTCAATCATCTTCCACTGTCTCGGCTTCCTTCTAGTGCATGATTTGGTTGCTTGTACTCTGAGCTGAATGAAGGGGAATTTGAAGTGAAGAGCAATAAATGAGGGGGATTCCCTCCTATAAGTCCTCTCCTCTGTCTACTTCAAGTTATTGTTGCAGTTTAGCCACTAGATCCTTGACATTGACCTCGAAATCCATCAATAATCTGCATTAAATACATGTTAGACCACATGGCATAATAACTAACTCAACTCACCCTATAAGCATAAATATAATCAGAAAATCATACAATAAGCTAAGAGAATGGTTGATTTGGCTAGATTAGCTGGTAAAATGAGCCCATATAATTATCCATTTATGAGGCTCATCACTGCACTATCATTGCATCACTCATTGAACAAGTAGTTGACACCACGCTATAATTTGAAAGCGTAGATGATAAGCTCACAAAATTTCTCTCTTGGAAAAGTTCAGAAGAAGGCATGGCTGCAAATCTACCGAAAACCCAAGAATCGTAGAAAGAAATTGTGTTTTCAAAGTGGGAATCACAGTTAATAAAGGCCAAAAGAGCTACTTCCAGAGCCAGGGCTACAATGAACAGTGTGATCGAGTTGGAAAGTGATAGCTTATATCTAGTTAACTTGATCTCTGATTGCTCTCCAGGAAAGCCCAAAACAAAAGCGCTAGAAGATCAATAGAGACAGTATCTGGCCAGCAGAGAAGAACAAATCAGCAAAGTTCAAGACTTGACTAGGAATGCATTTTGGTTTTTCCTAGTAAAGCCGTATAGTCAACAAATGGCCACCAAATGCCTCACTGACACTATCAATCTCATGGTTCCCGAAATTTCAGATGCTATGTACACAATTCAACTACATTCTAGGTTGAGTCCCCCTCCAGAAGTTCAGCAAATGCTCTCAATTTGTTAACTGTAATTGCAAGAGAAGAAGTAGATACAATGAATCAGTTAAAATGATATTGCACTGTTATTTTCATAAATCAAATCCTAGATTTTCATGTTTGCAGTTTTAACAGCTCAAAGCGATTTTTATTGACAGTTATTTTTTATTTTATTATTTAAACTCTTTCATGTCTTTGAAGAAAGGCACCTCAACTTGTATAAGATTTGACTTGAGAAGTTGCACTTTTGTACTTTTGAATATTTCTTTTTCATCATGAGTGGATCAAGGTTCTACATTTTTGTGAAAAAACTTTTTCAAGACCTACGCTTTTGTATCTCCTAGAAGGTTTTCTCAAATAAGAAAGTGGAATCGGAATGTCATTTACATTAGAAATACTCAAATGCATGTGGTATTTTTATCATGTTCTTTTGTCCTGTTTCCTTATGTAATGAAGCATTCCTTTTAAAATTTTCTATTGTTGATATCTGTATGTTGTTCAAATAATTCTTTATCATGTCATTTCTAAAGATTTAGAATTGTTATACTTTAAAGATATATGTCAACGATATACATTGTTATCAATGTGATATGTTTTATTAATAATTACTTTATTTAATTTCTTAAACAAAGTAATCATTATCTATGAATGCATCTTTCTATCGATTAGTAATTCATCTATATGATTATTTGTCTGTTAGAAATAATAAAAAATCGCATTGTTAATATATTACCCGGGTTAGATAAGAATATTTGTATATTTTTGAGTCATTGTTTAAAGCACTTATCATCCTTATTATACATTACAAAACAATCATTCATTGAACTATTCATTATTCTAGGAAAATAGTCCCATAATATACAATCAGAGCCACCACACCAAATGGAAAAGGAGTTGTACTAAGGTCCGGACCGGGTGGTTATCCCCAATGTTCGTGCTGAGATTTTAGAGGCATCAACATTTTTGGTGCTAGAAGGAGGGCCTAAACAATGAATGGTGAGTAAATCCAAATTCATAGGCCATTCTAAGAGTAAAAACCCCTCACCATCTCGTCCAACTTCTCCTTCGCATTATAAATCTCCTATTTTTACGCAAGAAGTTGAACAGGAAAATACAACACCCACTGCTGAAAACATAAAAACAGCTGAAAATTCTTCCCTTGAATCCCTTGAAGTACAGTCCTTAATTCATAAACTCCAAGGGTTTTCAATATACCAAGACTAGTCTGAGTTATCCCAAGGCAATGTGACTTCGCAATATATTGCATCCCAGCCTCTTACAAGATCCCAGAGTAAAAAGCTTGTTATTCCACCAACTGAATTTCCTCTGCCTAGTAGAAAAAGAGCTAGGAAGACACCTTTAGAGTCTGATAGTGAGACTCTTTCTTCATCATCATGCATTCCATCTAAACCATTGCAAATTCATCCATCCATCTCCCAACTCAAGATCATAGTCCATAAGGATACAGGTACTTCAACATCCTCTACCCAATCACTTTCAACTGCCTCTTCACCCTCTTCCACTGTTAGTTTGAAAATGGCACATAATCAACCTCAACCAAGGCCATGGACAAATCCAGGAGTTGTCACTATGCCTGCACCATTGAGTGAATTACTAGCTCATCCTGAAAAATGGTTAGCAAAAGTTAATTGAGACATTGGCGTATTAGCAGAACAACATATCAACAATTTCATGTTGTCAATAAACTTGAATGGGGTAACAGAAGAGGATGTCGTTGTTAGGATATTTCCATACACTCTACAAGAAGCAGCTGGATCGTGGTATTTTCATTTACCACCAGGATCCATCAATAGCTAGGATGATTTTCAAGAGAAATTCTTAATTAAGTTTGGAGACGATAGGTCCACAATGAATTTAATTAATGATCTCTCCAATCTGAAATTTGAATTAAAGTAACCCATAAAAGACTTCAACTCTCGATTTAATAAACTATTGAATAAAACAACTGCAACATGTAAGCTTGGTGAAGAAGTCCGAAGTGAATGGTATATCTCTGCTTAACCTTCAAACATATCCATCTTCATTGATAGTGCTGCCAAACCCACATTAGCAGAAAATATGAAGGAAGCGATCATTGTTGAAAAACGTATCATTGCTTTGGAAAAGAAACATGCTATGGAAGAAAGAAAATAAGAAAAGGTTACTTTCAAAGATGATTCAAAAAAGAAAGCAGTTAAAGACCCATATGTCATGGAAGGGTTACAAAAAGTTTTGAAAACTATGTCTGATGAAATGCTGGAAATAGAAAAGCAGGTAGCTAAAACTTCTACTAAAAAACCATTTATAAATTTTAGAAGAAATCAGTCAATTGACCCTAAACCACCTAATGCTATATCCAATGCAGAATCAGATCTAGATGATGATGAAGATGAAGATACAATTTTTTCATTGGAGGAAATGGAAGAAGATGAAACAGTTGAATGTCATGGGATGTGTGACTTTATCTTGCCCAACTCTAACAATGAAAGTGAACAGGAAGCTCTCCTAGTAAATACCAGAAGTAAAAATGCAACAGTGCCTATTCAAACAAATCCAAAGAAGAAAAATTCAAACCCTATTACTAAAGACAAAGCTCCCATGAAAAAAACTCCAGTTATGCCTACCCAAAACCAACCATCATCCTCCAATCCACCCTCATCATCTAAAACATTAGTAGTCTCTAACTCTATGGATTGCAACATTTTGGAAGACATGAAGAAGACTCAACCAAATATTTCTTTATATGAACTTAGAAAGCTCAAACGTCAACAAAAGTTGTTACTTAAAGAGTTAAATGCAATACCTTCTTCTCCTCTTCCAACTAGTGTATTATCTAAGGTGGCCAAAGGATCAGATAAACCACCATTGGATAAAGTAGATGCTACTGATGTTGTTTTGATTAGAGATAGGTCTAATTCTCATACTCCTCATTTTCTCTTGACTTATGAGATCTATAATAGAAACCTGCATAATTCCCTGATAGATTTAGGGGCTTCATCAAATATAATGCCAACCTCAATTTGCTTTAAATTAAACTTTGAGCCCCAGAAATCTATAGTCTGTATTGTCCAATTAGATCAGACTAAAGTGCAAGTTTTAGGAGAGATTAATTCAGTGACCATTAGGTTATCAGATAATCCCAGAGTAGTTCAAAGAATTGATATATTGATTGTTGACATCCCTGAGTTTTATGTTTTAATTCTAAACATGGATTGGTCTAAGAAACTCCATGGTTACATTTCCACTCACTGGTCTCATATGTGGCTTCCCTATAAAGGGAAACCAAATCAAGTCAAAATATATCGGGAAAAACACATGACTCATACAGTAATGGAGTTTGAACAAGAAAACCAACCTCTAGCTTTCAATAACAACATTCTTGGAAATTACTCAGCTAAGTCATTCTTTGGAAATTTTAATGCTCAACAATCGCCTTTTCCTCTTAATAGTATCACATCACAAATTGAAAACTTCTCTCGTAATGATACCTCAAGATGTGTTAGTATTGCTGATGAACCTGTAAATAAATATGTAGATAAGCCTTTATTTTGGTCTTTATATTTTGATGGATCAAAATCCAATGATGGTGTAGGAGCAGGGTGTATTTTAGTTAGTCCGAAAGGGGAAGAAACCATCCTATCATATAGACTAGAATTTGAGTGTACTAATAACACTGCAAAGTACGAGGCATTGATCCAAGGGCTCTATAAAGCAATAGGCCTGAATATTCAACATATGAAAGTATTTGGTGATTCTGAAAATATCATCAAACAAGTAAGGAACACTATTCATTGTCTCTCAGGTCATCTCAAAGATTATCAATCCCTTGTTCAAGATCTCATAACTCATTTTATAGCATTTAAAATTTCTCCTATTCCTAGATCTTAGAATGCAACAACTGATTTATTGGCTAATGTTCCTCCAAAGCTCCTTCCATATGAGGATTATAGTCCAGATAGGTTTTCAATTGAATTAATTTTTTAGCCATATGTCCCAGACAATGTCACCAATTGGCGGGTATTTAATCATGATGAAGACATCTTAAATTTCTTAACTTTTGAAAAATCTTATGATGATCAGATTATTGATGAAAGCGATGATGATCTTCAGCTAAAAAAAAGACTAAATGAGAATTCTATTTCCTAAATTTGTTGTCAAGCTGGAAGATCTCTATGATATCAATGATAGATCCAAAAAGGTCACTAATGCAAAACTTCAAAGTTCTACTTTAAAGTTTGAATTAGTAAATATTGACACTGAGGCCAAACAACAAAATGTCAATATAGGGCTTGAACTCACATAAGAAGAAATATTTTCTTTCATCAGATTATTAAACAAGTACAAAATTTTTTTTTCTTGGAATTATGAAGATTTGAGAACTTATGATACTTCTATCATTTAACACACAATTCAATGATTTCTGATGAGAAACCTGTACAACAAAAGTTAAGGAAAATTCACCCAAATCTGGAAAGTCAAATCAAAGAAGAGTTGAATAAACTTATGAAAGCTAAGATAATTTTCCCAGTTAGACATTCTAAATGGGTTTCAAACTTAGTACCTGTAAGAAAAAAGAATGGTGATATTAGGATTTGCATAGATTTTAAAAATCTCAATACGACATGTCAAAAAGATAATTTCCTATTACCAACAATGGAGCAGATACTTCACTCAGTTGTTCATTCAGAGTTAATGTCCTTTCTTGATGGTTTTTTAGGATACAATCAAATATTGGTACATCTAGATCATAGACTAAAAACTACATTGAGAACTAAATGGGGAACATATGCCTATCAGAAAATTCCTTTTGGTTTGATAAATGGTGGAGCTACTTTCCAACATGCCATGGATATAGCCTTCAAAGGTTTGATCAATAGGTCATTTTTTTTCTTACTTAGATGACATAACTGTCTTTTCCAAGAAAAGAGCCAATAATCTACATGATTTAAAACATATCTTTGAGCAATGTAAAAGGCATGGGATTTCTCTAAATCCCAAGAAATCATTCTTTTCTCTAAATGAAGGAAAACTCTTAGGGTTTATTGTATCCAGAGATGGCACATATATTGATCCTGACAGGATAAAAGAGATTTTTGATATTCCTTTGCCACATAACAAGAAATCAATGCAATCATTTTTTGGACAGATAAATTTTGTAAAAAGATTTGTTCCTGATTTTTCTCATATAGTCCTACCTTTACAAACTATTACTAAGAAAAGTTCAGTTTTCAAATGGGGACATAACGAAGAAGAAGCCTTTGACTCAATCAAATAGGAAATTACTAATGCTCCTGCTTTGAATACTCCCAATTTTTCTAATAATTTTATTTTGTATACTTTGGCCACTCAAACATCTTATGCTGCTATTTTAACACAAATGAATGATCAACAAGTAGAAGCACCTATATCTTTCTTTAGTTCCAATTGGCAGGGTGCTGAACTCAACTATTCGAAAGTTGAAAAACAAGATTTGGCTGCGTTTATATCTATCAAACATTTTAGACCATTTCTCCCAAAAACACACACAAAAGTAATAGTCCTATTCTTTGTAGTGAGGCAATTTCTACTGCAAAGGGAAGTAGGAGAAAAGAGAGCTAATTGGGTAACAGCTTTACAAGAGTATGATATTGATAATAAACCAGCGAAAATTGTGAGAGGACAAGGTTTTTGTAGGTTATTAGCAAGAGCTTCTAATATTCCAGAAAATGAAGATTCAGATAATACTCTTCAAGTAGATGAGATAAGTATCATAAATTTTGAATCTCAGTATGCTGATCTAATCTTTTACTTGAAAAATGGATATGCTCCTCCTGATTTCAGTTAGAAAAACAAACGTTCCTTAATATTAAAAGCAAAACACTTCGAAATCATTTACGATGTGTCGTTTAGAAGAAATTATGATTCAATTTTATTAAGATGCCTTGAAAAAACTAAAGCACAAAAGGTTTTGCAGGAATTACATGATGGTCTTGCAGGTGGACATTTTGGAGGAGATACTACAGCTCATAAGATAATACGTGTTGGATATTATTGGCCCACTTTATTTAAATATTCCCATGATTATGTTAGGAAATGCAAGATATGCCAAACTGCTAGTCGGAGACAAAGGAAACCAGCTTTTCCTTTACAACCAGTAAACATTGAGCAACCATTTGAACAATGAGGCTTGATATCATAGGAGAGATTGTTCCACATGCTTCCAAGAAACACAGATACATCCTTACAGCCACAGACTACTTCACAAAGTAAGTAGAAGAAATTCCATTAAAGGTAGCCAACTCTAATGTAACCATTGAATTTATTGATCAATTCATCATTACTAGGTTTGGTGTACCTAATGCCCTTATTTTTGATAATGCATCTTATTTTTTTGGGAGTAGTATAGTTGAATTTTCTCTTAAGAGAGGTTTTAAATTAAAGCATTCTACAAATTACTATCCTCAAGGTAATGTTTTGGCAGAGTCAACTAATAAGAATCTCATTAAGATTATTAAAATAATTGTTGATCAAAATCAAAAGAATTGGCATAAATCTTTAGTATTTGCATTATGGGTAGATCACATAACTCATAAGGCCTCAATAGGTGATTCTCCTTTTAACCTAGTGTATGGGAAAGAAGCTCTAATACCTTCAAACTTAGCATTCCCATCTCTAGCCCTAGTACAATTTATTGAAGAAAATCCTTCTTCCTCTATTGAATTAAGATTTGATCAAATCCTCAAATTGGAAGAAGAAAGAGAGAAGGCCAAAATCACTAACGCTAAATATCAACAAGTCATTAAATCTTCTTTTGATGCCAGTTCTACTGGCTCAAAAATATTATAAATTGGTGTTCGCATGTTGAAATGGGACAAAGCACATGAAGACAAAGGTAAACATACCAAATTTCAAAAGATGTGGCTTGGACCATTTCAAATCATTGAAAAGATAGGCTCATCAAAGTTCATACTACAAGATTTATCAGGAAATAGAGATTCTCTTCCTGTGAATGGGCTTATCTTAAAGAAATTCTTTTCTTAAGGAGGTAACTCCTTCTTACCTGTAAATATTCTTTATGCAAGTTTGTTTATTTTCAGATAATAATGTTGTAAATAGTCTTCCATTGACCTTTTATTATTGAAAAGTTCTTTAAGAGAATATTGTGAATATGTGATCTCAATAGGTGGAAACTTTCAAGCAAATGATTACAGTTTTGGAAATTTAGATAAAACATGAGACTCTAAGAACCTCTTTAAAATTTGTAAAATCTTCCAAAACCTTGAAAACATTGTAAATCATTCTAAGTTTTATAATGTTAAGAGATGTTATTTGTAAAAAGTAAAGACTTTTCCAAACATGGCATCTAAAACTCTAGAAATTGTCATCCATAAATTCTTAAGGAGAAAATCATTCAACCCATCCACTAAGTTTATGATTTTTCAGAGTGTAATTCTAAAATATGTCTGACATAAAAGATAAAAGGTCTCATCATGAGCCTTCTTACCATGATCATAGGGAACTAATTAAACTGACATTACCAATACTGCATATCAAAAAGGGTAATGGATTATAATCAAAAGACAAGGGGTCTCATCATGAGCTAGCTTGTTCAGTTCAATTACAACCAGTGAATGGCATTGTTATAAGATGGCTACCAAACTAAGACAATGTCTCTTTATCTTAAAATATAAAAGAATATAAAATAAAAAATTATATGTAAATATATCTTTTTGAATTTATCTTTCAAAAGTTATGGTCTTAGGTGGATGGGACAATGAATCATTTATTGTTAAAAGGTAACCCTATCAAGACTATAAATGTTTGCTGGCATCAGAGGCACTACCTATGACAAAAGAGTAAATATAAAAGCTGAATTGGAGGAGCCCCCTACTTTATCTTTATCAACCAATCAAAGCTTGAAGAAACCAAAAGTGTTTTTATTTTTAAGGGATTGTAAAAGAAATTGCAAGAAATTTTTATTTTATTCAAAGTTAATTTTTATTTAGCTATTCTTAGATTGTTTTCTTTATCCTCAATTATTTCCAACTTAAGAAAGTTTTAGATATTTCATTAGTTTTTCAGAGATAATTGTTTCTACCAGTCAATCACCAATTTTTGTGCTATACAACAATCCTCCCCATTTCAAATTTTTCATATAAAACTTTAATAAGAAATGGGTCCCATTTTAGAATAGAAATAAAATCAATAAAAAGTTTGAAAATAAATTTTTGTAATAGCTTATATAAAATTTGCATTTAATATAGGTTAAATCGCAATCACAATTTACAAATATATCGAACCCATGAATGTCCTCTTGATAAGAACTGATCCAATTTGAATTATAATAAAACCTTATCATAAAGCTTTACCAAGAAGAAACAATTATAAAAGGAATATGTTGCATCGCTCACATCTTTTATTTCAATAGTGAACTTAAAGTGTTCCATTGAGATCCGCCGATGCAATAACTCTATCAGAAATCACATATCACTACTCATCAACAAATTGCTCCAAGTCTTCAATAGAAAACCTCCGATGCGATAAGCTGATCACAATCACGCATCGCTAAAATCATAAGATGTACCCAAAAAGCTACTTTGAAATCTTCTGATGCAATTTTAGTATCGTGAAGCACACTTTTAATAAAAGGAAAAACTTGAAATATCACAAACATGTGAGGTTTAAAGTTGTAAATCAATTAAAAAAAAATCTAAACAACTTATCAATTTTAAAGCATGTTGCCTCCCCATGCCAGCTCACCAATGATCGCAATCGCAACCATACAAAGGAACCATTTAGGAACAACACTTGTAACTCCCAATCTTCGATATTTGATTATCGCTAATCGCCAATCAAGAAGTAATGATACCCATACTATAAAGGACTATTATAAATTTTTGATGTGACATATAATCATGGCATTAAAGTTTCATGTTTGAAGTTACGGGGAAATCATTAATAAGCAGTTATGGTTGAATCCTTCAAGGATTTCATCCGTGGTGGCTTAATATATCATAGATCCATAGCATCTATTTCATGTAATTGATGTTAGTCTTGTGTGGTGCATATTATCTTTGAACAAGTATTTCCACAGCTACATCCTTCTGTTTTATTTTGCAAAGCGAATTTGAAATCGTCAATCCAACAAAAATGACTAAGAGATCTCGAGAAGTAAAGGTCCCCATTGTACTGAAAGATGAACCAGCAAAGTTGGTACTAATAGTTGATACTACCTGTGCAGGCCTCGACAAGACTTCATGGGAGGAAATATATAATTTACTCAAAGCGAAGGATCCAAGCGAAATTGAAGAAGAAGGAGCAACGACTGGTTCAATTGATAAATCACAAAATACTCTTAATGATTTAGCCAGCTTCTTCCTCTATAGAATAGCAACCTGTGGGAAAGTGTTATCATACAATGACATGGTGAGATGGGTTATAGAAAGTATCAACATAATCGATAGACCCTTATATACAGCTGATGGAAGGATTTTCAAGACATTCAAGGAATAAGATATCAAGAAGATGTATCATTTTTCGGACCCCCAGAAACATTACAATAAAGCATTTTTAGAAGCTTCCACCAAGGAGAACGATATAGAGTCGGACCATATCTGGCAATGGAGACATTTCCCGAACAATCATAAGCATGAAACTTCTGGTATGTTCCTTTAATGGAAGCATAAATCCACTCTTATATCATGGATTGGGAAACCATTTTATCAGATAAAATGGCCAACCAAATCCTTGATTATATATGAAATAGGTTTGTAACTATCCGAACAATAACCCCATTCTATATGAGCACATACATCATGGATTCCATCTGTTTCAATTCTAACTACCACATTCTAGGTTGGAAATGGACGCCTCAAGACCCAACCCCTATTCACATTTATCATAAGTATTTGTGGAAGTCCTATTATAAACATCATATATATAGAATTTGTCATGGTTTTTTTCTACCCGTCTATCAGGCCATATTCAACAAACCTGCTCCTCGGTTATCCAATCAGGCCAATATTGACCTAACATCAATCGGCAATTGGTTCAGTGAAGAAATGTTCACCTATGCCAGACTTTTTGGCATGACCATAGATCTGCATGTTCTCCCCTTGTACATTCCTTATAATCTATTGGCCAGAGAAATAGCTTACCAGATAACAGAAACAGGAATGTCCAGGAACCTCAAAGAGTCCAAGAAACAAGTGTGGCCTTCATTTCTAGTCTGCTGTGGTACTTACACACTACATGATTTTAAACATGCAGAGAAAGAAACAAAGAAGACAAAAATTCTGAAGTTAGTAGTCATTCCTAAGAGATAGTATGATCCAAGAGCAGTGGCTTACAACTTCACCACTTAGGTGAAACTTGCCAAATTTGAACATGAGATAGGTGAATATGATGACTTGTTCACTTCGGCTGAGTTATTTTCACAAGTAAAACCTCTAGCAAAGATCAAATTAGGAGTAGGGGTAGAGATAAGTTTATGCAGTTTAGGGCATAGAGGTTACAAACACTACCTTTGGATTTATTAGCCACTACCCCTATGGTGCAGCAAGAAGGCCACAATGAAGAACAAACTACTAAGAAGAGTCTTGAAAAAGAGAAGAGTCCTGAAAAGGAGAAAAGTCCTGAAAAGGAGCAGACAAATGAGAATACTAGTGAGCTCCTAGATACTGGTGTAAATATTGATTCTAGCATAATCAAGGAATGGGAGCAGTTTTATCAAATGATCAAGAACCAAAATGACTCCAAAAACATCACTATGCCAAAATTGCCTGCAACACAGGAGCGTATTGTTACTAGTATTACAATTGAAGGGGCAGTCGACACAGTGAACTTTCAACATGATATTGAAATAAATCCAGAGAATCCTTCTGAAGAGATTGTATTAAAGGTTGGGGAAATACCAGCCTTGGATGTATTTTACAGTCCAAAGCATAGGGTTGTGGTCAAAATACAGAGAAAAAACAGAAAGATTGACCAGGGGCCATTCTCAATTCCTCAATCTAAGATGATGAATGTGGTATGGAAAGACTCAGAAGTCAATCCTTCTAAGGGTTTAACCAAGTTATCCCAATATGAAGGTGCCTATATAGCTGCCACAATGGACAAGGGTTTTCAAGATAGAAAACTAATCAAGGAAAGGGATCTAAGGATCACCCAATTTAAAGAGAAAACGATAGAAGAACAATAGAAGATTAGTCAGCTTGAGCAATAGCTAGCAGAGCAAAAACAACAGAATGAACAACTAAAAGAACATCTAGCTCTAGAGAAACAAAAGATTGATCAGCAAGCTCTCCAGAAGCAACAAAAGTTGTCTCAAGAACTCAGCGAGCTTCAAGCGGTAGTTCAACAGGAAAAGAAGGCTAAAGAAGAAAAAATTGCACAACTATAATTACAGGTAGAGAAATTCAAGGGTTATCCAAAGGTTGGTGAATTCAGGAAAGAAGCCCTGGAAGTGACCAAAACCTTATCATGGAAACTAAATATCTTTTGCCATAAAATATCATTGGTTGACCCATTGTGCAATATCACTGCATCACTCATTGAATAGGCAGTTGACACCAGGATAGAATTTGGAAATACAGAAGATAACCTCACAAAATTTCTCTCTTGGCAAAGTTCAGAAGGAGGCATGGCTGCAAATCTACTGAAGATCCAAGAATCACACAAAGAAATCTTGTTTTGAGTGGGAATCACAGTTAATAAAGGTCAAAAGAGCTACTTCTTGAGCTAGGGCTACAATGAATAGTGTGATCGAGTTAGTAAATGATAGCTTATATCTAGCTAACTTGATCTCTAATTTCTCTATAAGAAAGATCTCGAAAACAAAAGTGCTAGATATCAATGGAGACAGGATCTGGGCAGCAGAGAAGAACAAATCGTCAAAGTACAAGACTTGACTTGGGATGCATTTTGGTTTTTCCTAGTAAAGTCACACATTCAATAGATGGCCACCAAATTCCTCGCCGACGATGTAAATCTCATGGTTCCTGAACTTTTTGATGCTATGTACATAGCTCAACTACATTCTAGGTTGAGTCACCCTTCAGAAGTTTAGCAAATGATCTCAATTTTTCAACTTCAATTGCGAAAGAAGAAGTAGATACAATGAATCAGTTAAAAGGATATCGCACTATTATTTTCATAAATCAAATCCCATATTTTCATGTTTGTAATTTCAACAACTCAAAGCAATTTTTATTAATAGTTAGTTTTTATTTTATTATTTAAGCCCTTTCATGTCTTTGAAGAAAGGGTCCTCAACTTGTATGAGATTTGACATGAGAAGTTTCACTTTTGTACTTCTAAATATTTTTTTATCAGTAGTGGATCAAGGCTCTACATTTTTGTGAAGAAACTTTCTCAAGGTCTACACTTTTGTATCTCTTGGAAGGTTTTCTCAAAAAAGAAAGTGGAATCGGAGTGTTATTTACATCAGAAAGACTCAAATGCATGCAGTATTTTTATCATTGTTCTTTTCTCTTGTTTCCTTATATAATGAAGAATTCCTTTTAAAAGTTGCTATTGTTGATATCTGTATGTTGTTCAAATAATTCTTTATCATGTCATTTCTAAATATTTAGAATTGTTATACTTTAAATATATATGTCAACGATATACATTGTTATGAATGTGATATGTTTTATTAATAATTACTTTGTTTAATCTATTAAACAAAGTAATCATTATCTATGAATGCATCTTTCTATCGATTAGTAATTCATATATATGATTATTTGTTTGTTAAAAATAATAAAAAATCGCATTGTTAGTATATTACCTGAGTTAGATAAGCATATTTGTATATTTTTTAGTCATAGGTTAAAGAACTTATCATCCTTATTATACATTACAAAACAATCATCCATCAAACCATTCATTATTATGAGAAATTGGTCCCATAATATCCAGTCAAAGCAACCACACCAAACAAAAAAGGAGTTGTACTAAGGTCTGGACCGAGTGGTTATCACCAATGTTGGTGCTAAGATTTTAGAGGCATCAATAGGTAGATGTGTTGGCCTAATGTAAGTATGTAAAATTAAAAAAAGAAGAAGTTAAAAGTAATATAAACTCAGAATTGTAATGAGTGTAAATATTTAAATCTTATATCAATCAATAATAAAATAATAAAGCGATAAAAATATTAAATTCAAATTAATAAAAACAATAAATTCAATTTGCTATATTTTGATTTTGTTGTTACAATACCATTTTCCAAATACCACATGCCCAGAAACCATAACCTATAAAGACAAGATTGTTAACCATTGACATTCACTCCCACTTTATCACGGGTAATATTAACCTCTAAATACAATTTTTTATAATACCATGAGTTATCAATATCACATCCTAAGAAAACATAATTTATTTTACACTAAAAATATTTTATACAATAGCACAAGATTTTAAACCATGAATATTCACCCCCACATTGCCATTGATATTATGAACTTGTGAATAGGCTTTGTTACAATACCACGGGCCAATACGATGGCTTATCAATACCACATGCCCAAAAACCATAACTTATTTCACAATCAGAGTATATATATATATATATATATATATATATATAATCTAAAGGGAAAAGTGTTTTAATTACTTCTGAGATATATCTAAACCATATATCCTCATTACTACTAAATATATTCCCATAGAAATTAAATCAAGGTTTTAATAATATAAAAAATGATAATGAAGTGAAATTTATATAATATAAATAATATTATTAAGAACCAAAATAATACATATTAACTAAGGATCTAAGTGATGAGAGAAAACAAAGTGACTAACAATAATAGAGGAAAGATAGTGCATGATTCTATGTTTTTCATTATTGTATTCTTTTTGACATGATTGATCCAAAATATAGTTTTAATATTTTACAACCAAAGATGTTTTTTAAATTTATATACTTTCTTAAACACAATACAGTGGGATTAGTGATAGAGCTCAAGAGAGAGAGGGAGAAATTGATAGAGCTGGAGAGAGGGAGGGAGAGAATAAATACATTAGTCATAGAGCTCGAGAGAGAGGGAGAAAGTGATAGAGTTGGAGAGAGGGAGGGAGAGGAGAAATACATAGAGAGATTAGGAGAGAGACAGGGAGTGGCAAGGGAGAGATGGAGTGAGTGAGGGGGAGAGGAGAGTGGGGAAAAGATGTTGGTATTTGGAGCCCATTAACATTTAATTGACAAAGAAATGCATAAAGAATAGGAAACTAAATCACGCAACAAGAAACAAAAAAATTACTTGGTAAAACACTAACAACGTGTCAAGGAAAAACAAAAAATTTAAGTGTGTCAAGGAAACCTATATTTGGATCCCATTAACATTTAATTGAGAAAGATATGCACAAAGAATAGGAAACTAAATCACACAACGAGAAACACAAATTTTATGTGGTAAAACCCTGAAAACCCTCACAATGTGTCAAGGAAATCTTTCCACGAGGCAAGGGTTTGGAATTCTTATTGCTCGAGGTCAAAAACAAATGAATCTCGAATGTACATGAAGCCTCTCACAATCACCATTTTAATACAAAGACTTCGTTACCTAATTCCCTACTCTTCAATCTACATCAAGCCTCTCAGGCAATCACCATTTTAATACAAAGACTTTGTTACATAAATCCTGATAGTTACACATCCTCTTGAATAGTAAAACTAAATTTACTTAAATAATTACATTTTTAACATTAATTGTTGTCATTCTTTAACAAGAGAGAGAAGAGGGGAGGAGAGAGATGAGGAGATAAGAGGAAGAGAGAGAGAGAGAGGGAGACATAGATATGGAAGCTAGAGACAGAAGGAGAGAGGGGGGAGATAGTGAGGAAGAGAGAGAGTGGGAAAGATGGGGGGAGATAGAGTGAGGTCGGAGAGAAAGGCAGAGAGAGGAAGGAAGAGAGATAGGACTCATGAGAGTGAAAGGGAGTGAGAGGAAGGAAGAGATAGATCACTTAAGAGATAAAGTGAGAGAGAGAGGGAGAGGGAGAGAGGAAAGAAGAAAGACATAGAGGGAGAAAGGTGGAGAGAGAGAGGGAGTGATAAGGGAGATATGGACAGACTGTGAGGGAGAGAGGAGAGTGGGATGGAAGAAAGAGAGAGAAGGAGAGAGAGAGAGAAAGATGGAGAGAAGCGGAAGAGAGTGTGAGAGAAGGAGAAGAGAGAGGGAGCGAGATGAAGAGGGACAAAGAGAGATTGATAGATATTGAGAGTGAGTGTGTATGTTTCATGGGGGCTTCACTCAACAAACCTATGACATATCACGTTCCTTCATGGAATATTAAACAATACCCCTAATTTGACTAAATATTGGAAAATACCTCTATAAATCACATTATTTAACACCCTACCAATATGAACCCAATACAGCTCCCCAATTTAAAAAACGCCTACTTTCATCATTTAAAAAGAGGTTAAAGTTGGAAAAAGAATCTATTGCCCCATGGTACCGAGGCAAAATCACGACCTGGCTGCATTCGAACTAGTGTTTTGCGTTAGGGTTTGTTGCTGGTCTCCATGACAGGACGTGGAGGAGGGAGTTTTGCTCCCTCCTACAGTCAAGTAGCTGCAGATAGAAGCAAAGGAGTTGGATCAGATCACTTAAAGAAATCAATGGAGGTGGCAATAAAGGCTATTAACCTAGAAAAATCAGAAAATATTAGACCTCATGGACAGGAAGGGAATCATGAGGAAGCCAATATGGAGAGGAGGACATGGGGTAGTAGTTAGGAAGCTTCTCCTATGAGTACAACAAGGGTGTGTAAACCCAAGTTGACCATTATTCCTTGGGTCGTTTTAAGTGACCCAATGCTACAGGTGCACAAAGATCACATGGTGAAATACGCGGTTATAAGCAAATTTATGGGGATTTGGCCGACAAAGAAGGTTTTTCAAGCATGGATAAGGAACCATTGGAAACCAAAGGGGGAAATAAAATTTCACCTTGGGTCCAAGGGCTTCTTTACATTTGCATTCACAAGCTTAAAGGATAAAGACAAAGTGCTCAAGGGAGGACCCTATTTTTACGCTGATGCAGGCCTTTACATCCGACCATGGATGATGAACTTTGTCCCAGAATGAGAAACTTTTACATCGGTATTGGTGTGGATAAGAGTTTACTCCCTTCGATTAGATTATTGGCTATCAAAGTCTCTAAAGGCTATCGACAACAAGCTATGGCATTTTATAAAGATCTCAGAAGCGACTCTAAAAGGAAAATACACATCCTTCGCCAGGATATGTGTGGAAATGGACTTATCTGACGCACTCCAGACGCGATCATTTTAGAAGTGTATTATGAAGAATGGGTGTAGGCGGTGGACTATGAACATGTCCCATTTAGGTGCCGCAAGTTCCATGATCACAGGCACCTATACAGAGACTGCCCATTAAACAAAATGGAGAGCAACACAAAAAACACCACAGATAAAGATCCCTAGGGTTTTAATAAGGTTGGGGGCAAAGGGAATGGAGGAAAGCGATACCAAAAGAATATTAATGAGGATGGAAAATTAAGCCACAACAATTTCAAGATCTTATAACAAGCTGGAAACAACAGGAAAAACCAGGAATCAAATAATAATCCCACTGAGAAGGAAAGGGATGCTAGCAAGGAGGATATATCAGAGAACAAACAACAAAAGGATGATCGGCCAAGAATTATTGAGCTTAGTAGGGACCATGATATGACCCCAAGTGAGGCCGGAATGGAAGACCATGAACTGCAAGAGATTCTAGAAAGGGAGAATTCAGTTCTAGAAAAGTTTCTGGAGCAAGGACTAGCCAAAGGGGTAGACTCCCTACCAAAAGAGAAGTTTGATAGGGTTCAACATCTCTTCCTCTAGATATCACAATCCAAGGGCTCTAGAGTCAAATTAAACCATGATGTCCAGGAGAATAGAGGGGTGAAAATGATGGAGGATGCACCGATGCATTCTTCCAAGAGCCCGGGTAGGAAAAGAGCAAGAAAAAGACAGAATGAGCTGCTGACCAAATGTGGGAAACTCATGATTAAATCATGTAAGATGATAGATATTACCAGTTACTCCTTTACAAGCCTTTGTTAATTAAGATTACAACTTGGAACATTAGGGGTCTAGAAAGTAAAAGGAAACAAAGAAATATTAATAGTAGAATAAAAGAAGAAAAACTAGATATGGTTTTTATTTAGGAAACAAAGTGTTCGATGGACAAGATCAGAGAGATACACAACAAGTGGTTAATCAAGTATGAGTATCTAGAGGTTAAAGTGGAAAACTTAGTGGTGGGGATTCTTACGCTTTGGGACCCACAAAAACTTGGAATCTTGGATGCTGAAGCATCTAGGAACTATCTATCCTTGGTGATTCAACCTTTGGGTGATAAGGATATATACATGATCACAAATGTCTATGGTACTCAAAAATAGGAAGAAAAACTAAAGCTCCTCACCTGTGCCTTGGATTCTGGTAGGGATATCAATATGATCATATCTCTTATAGAGAAAAACAGTGGTACTAGAAAACTAGGCAAAGACTCCATTGCCTTCGAGAACTTCATAAATAACATGGGGCTAGAGGACACTAAAACAGTAAATGATAGTTTTACCTGGAACAATAAGAAGGGAGGGGCTGCTCAAGTCGCCTCTAAACTAGATAGATTCATAGTCTCAGGGGACCTCCTTCTTACAGGCCTTGACATGTCAGCCTGTCGAACTTGAAGCTACTTTTATGGGAACACCGCGGAACAGCCCTTTTAGGTTTGAAAATGTCTGGCTCTCTCACCTTGACTTCACCAGAAATATTGGAAAATGGTGGATGGAAGATATGCCCATTGAAGGCACTAAAATGTTCATGCTACAATAGAGACTTAAACACATCAAATCCAGGCTTAAAGATTGGAACAAAAATGAGTTTGGCAATATTTGTAATGCCAAAAGAGGAGTTGAGCAGAAAATCGAGGGGATTAATGGGATCATCATCATAGAGGGTTTTACCGAGGAATGGAAAAATAAAGTTGGCACTCTTCAGAACTAATGGGAAGATCGATGCATGCAAGAGGAGATTTTCTAGAGACAGAAATCTAAGGTGTAGTGGATTAGAGAAGGAGAAAGAAACATGAAGTTTTTTCATAAATCAACCCTAGATCACAGGTCACATAACAAAATTACAAAACTCAAAGACTCTCAAGGGAAAGAGCTCATCTCTCACAAAGAAATGGAATTTGTCCTAGTTTATCACTTCCTTAGCATAGCATAGGAGCCTCTCATAGACAAATCTTGGTTCATTAACAATTTCACAAAGCACATTTCGAAGCTTGTAACCAGGAAAGACAACCACAAAAGGTCAGTGTCTGAAGAGGAGGTCAGTGAAGTTTTCAATGAGATGCAAAATGGGAAAGCTCTAGGCCTGGATGGGTTCAACGTGGACTTCTTCAAAGCTTACTGGAAAATAGTGAAACAAGATATCCTTGAGGTTGTGGAAGACTCAAGAAGATCCAAAATGGTTTTGAAGGCTCTTAATACCTATTTCATAGCTTTGGTTCCAAATCAGGAAAAGGCTATGACACTAGACCGATTCAGACCCATAGCTTTATGTAATGCAGTGTACAAAATTATTTCCAAAGTGATCGCTAATAGACTTAGGTCCCTGCTTCCAGCTCATGTCTCAGAGGAGAAAATTGGTTATGTAGAAGGAAGACAAATTCTCAATAACATCATTCAAGCTCATGAAGTGGTACACTCTCTTAAGAGCAATAAGCAAGCTAGGATGATCATACAGCTTGACCTAGTGAAAGTTTATGATAAGCTAATATGTTCTTACATCACGACAATGCTAATCGCTTATGGCTTCAACCACAACTGGATAAGATGGGTTATGGCCCTTGTATCAACATCTTTTTCTTCCATCCTACTTAACAGTTCTCCCTACAGTAACTTTATGCCTTATAGGGGTCTCAAACAAGGGGATGTGCTCCACCCCTTCCTTTTTGTTCTCATGATGGAAGTGCTAGGCACAACAATCAAAACAGGAAAATGCTTAAGGAAGAATCCAGGATCTAATACTTACCATGGATGGTGTTGCTTTTACTCATCAATAACTTGTGGATGAAATAACACTGCAGGGTACTCCAACGGTCAGGGAAGCCAGAGCTTTCAAACAAATCCTGAACGACTTCGTTATTGCCGCTAGTACAGAGGTAAGCCTTGATAACTCAAAATTTTTCTTTCTTAACATTATCATTTCTATTCAGAAGAACCTCACCAGAATTCTCGAGTTTCAAAGGGATCAATTACCTTCCAAGTACCTTGGAATTCCTCTTACAGACAAACGTCTGAGCAAGGGAGTATGGGAGCCGGTAATAAATAAACTGCGGGACAAGGTTAGGAGATGGACATGTAGGTTTTAAAATTTGGCGGGGCATCTTGTGCTTATGAAGGCGGTCCTGCAGGATATTCCCATTTTCATGTTTTCAGCTCTTCCTGCTCCTAAAGGAGTTATGCAACCAATCAAGAGTATTCAACGAGAATTTCTTTGGGGCAGAGGGGAAGAGAAAAATAAGTGGGCTTCTTTAGCTTGGGAAAAGCTATGAAAACCTAAGGACCATGGTGGTTTGGGGATTCATGACCTTGAAACCCTTAGCAGAGTTTTAGGAACAAAACTTTGGTGGAGGTGGCTTAAAGAATCCGCAACCCCTTGGGCCAAGCATTGGAAACAAAAATATGCAAATAATTGGCAGGAGAGGGATCATATCCGAATTTCATTGCTCATCAAGGGCTCTCATATTTGGAACCTTGCTTGAGATAATATAGCCATTGTCCAGCATCATAGTTTCTGGGAGGTCCGAGCTGGGAACCTGGCATGGTTTTGGGAGGATAGTTGGAAGCAGGAACCAAATTTGTTCAAGGAAGAATTAACCGCTCTCAAGAATGACACTGACAATAAAGTTTTACTTATGGTAAGTGACTTCTGGGATCAAGTAAGGAACAATGGTAAATGGAGAATATGGAAGGATCTAGGTTACAATGAAGAGAGCCCTTTGAAGGCCTAGGTAGTTTCTCTTACTCTAGACTTGGAACAGAGGAAGATTTTGGTGTCATCCTTGTCTAACCAACTGAGATGGGGAAGAAATACTGAAGGAAAATTTAACCTCAAAGAAGCTAAACGAATGGCCTGAGGATTTTATTATCAAAACCCTGATTAGGTATGCAAGAACCTTTGGCAGATCCTGCATTGGATGAAAATAAAGTTGTTTGTGTGGTTGGTTCAACAAAATAAAATTATAACCTCGAAGAATCTTCTCAAAAGAGGTTTTTTTGGACCATCCAAATTCCAGCTATGTGGATTAGGAGAGGAGACAATGGAACAATTACTCAACCTTTGCCCATTCACCTCTACCTTGTGGGATTGGGTGGCCTTAGTCTTAAGGAGAATTGACAGGGACAGACTCAGCATCACCAACACTTTGAAGAATTGAAGGAAAAAGTTCTCAGGCAATGAAATCATAAATAAAGATTGGACTCTGGTTCTAGGCTGCATTATCTGGGATGTATGGAAAGAACGCAATGGCAGGATTTTCAAGAACAAAATTGGCTCGAGCCAGCACATCATTGCACAAATATTACGATAGCTCAAAGACATAGTTGGAACCTTTTTGTGGAAACTTCCGGAGAACCCTCCTTAAATGCCCCAAGATGCTGGCATACTACTGTAGTTGGGTCTCCATTTGCTAGTTCCCCAGGGCATAAACAAGGGTGTGAGCCAAACAACTACTGGTAAAGACATCTGGCAGCCTCCTCCTCATGGTTTTTTGAAAATCAATATAAGCAGAGCCTCTAAAGGCAACCCTGGGATGGCTAGATTTGGTGGGGTTATAAGAGATGAGCATGGGTGCATAAAGGACATCTTTCATAATAATTTGGGTATTGCCACTAATAACATGGCAGAGCTCATGGCCTTAGAGCAGTGCGTGGAAATCTTGATCGAGTCAAATTTATACAATGCCATCATTGAAGGAGACTCTAAATTGGTCATCAAAGCAGCCAAAAAGATATGTAATGGAATGACACTAGGAAAAGTTTTGAAACATTGGAGGCTATCGCAGGTCTTTCAACGTATTTCTTCCCACTTGCGAACCTTGATAACTTTCAACTTCGTTCATGTGTGAAGAAAAGCCAATATGCTAGCTGATCGTATGGAAAATGAAGGAGTGCTTCGCAAGGAAACTTACAGCAGGTACACTTGCGATTCAACACCCTCGAGGAAATTGTGTGATGATTGTCAAAGATAGGCATCCAAACACATGGAGCACTTCCAAACCATGAGAAATGAGTAGAAGGAAAATTAGTGGAAATAGGAGAGAGGGGAAGTAGGATTCAATCCTACCCATTGATCCCACAAAGAATGCTTAAGACAAAGCAAGCTACAGGGAAGGAGTACATGGTAAATAGTGGGCTAGTAGAAAGGCTGTTGACCATATATTTTGATGGCCTTCATTATCGAATGGCTATCGGGTTGAAAGATGACCGAAGGTTAAGTCTACAAGTGGACATGAAGATTTATATATTTGCAGTTTATAATCTTTATCAGATCCATAGAGCGGGTAGAGGGCGCGCTATTTTCTGATCTGATATCTCTGATCACTGTCATATCAAGAAGGGCTTGATCGTTTGGATATCTATTTTTAAAAGTGATTGGAGGTTAAGACTTAGACCGGACCTGAATTTTCAATGGGAGAGGAATGAATGACATAAACCCGAAGTGAAGAAAAGGATCCACAGGAATCATTTGATCATGGCAAATCAACAGACATATTTGGTGGAAAATTTTAGCGGGAATAGGAGTGGATGGAAGTTCTTGAGCCAGGCTGAAGTGCCGTGGTAAATTCTAGCCGTCGATCCTTTATACACGCACAGACATCATATTCCATTACGAGGGTTCAGCCACTGGTAACCCTCATGCTAGTTTGAATAGCCACACACAATTGGATCTAAGTATCATGTCCGTTGAATGGATATCGGGTTTTAAAATGGGGGAGTTAAGTTGAAGAGTAGACACAATTTTTTATAGATCAGAGGTTCTTCTTCTTTTTGAGTTCCGGAAAGTGGTTAATGGGCATGCAAGTTCTTGAGGCAATGTTGCGTCAACCATTGGGTCAAGAACCAGATTGACGGTTGAGATTCAATCGTATTTTTTCTTTTAGTAAAAGTGTGTGGCTAGGGATAAACTCAGTTTTGCAATATGCAGATGTGCCTAGGTTTGCAGGGATGTGATGGACTGTGGACTATCAAATCAATTGTTTGATTGAATGATGGAGCTTTACCCACACATTTAGTAGTTTCAAAGGGTGGAGGCATGCAGTAATTGCGATGTGTGACAAGCCGAAATGTGCAACAAGCCAAGATGTGCAATAAGCTGAGATTAGGAGGAAGAGTAATCTTTTTTTTGCTTTTGTGTGTAGTGTTTTGGCTATTGTTGACCCTGTTGCTTGTTTTCATCAAAGGGTATGTCTTTTGTTGGTATTTACACTTGTAAAGACATTGTTCCATATGTAATCTTATTTTTGAGGTTAATTGAAGGCACCACTCTTACTTGACCAAAAAAAAAAAACCTACTTTCACTAATATTGTAAGTACCCATTTGTTCATTAACATTTTTTATACTCGTTTATATTTTTTCATTAACTTTAAACTCCATCTTTTATACTTGCCAATATAAAAACCCATTACCCCCAATATATCCTCCAATATATTAAGTCAAATTTTCCTCAGTATATATCCCCCAATATGAACCCACGTGGTATGGTATTGCTTACCCCTGTCGTATGTTTCAGGGGTGAGATAGAGAGAGAGAATAATAAAGAGACATATAGATACAAATATAAACATTTTATAATATTATATAACGAGTCAATATTAACCCAGAATTTATCAGGAACTGAGAGGGATCAAATACCTCGAGGTGCAAACATTTCCTCAAATTTTGCAATGAAAAAAAAATTTGCAGCTCGAGATATTTGATCCCTCTCGATGCTTGATAGATCCAGAGTAAATATAGATATAGGCTAATAGTAATAAATTTGAATTTTGAATTATTATCTTTCAATTTGAAAAATAATACTATCTAAATATGTAATATCATTTCATTATTGATTCCAAAAACCAAAAAGTTCGGAGACTTATTTTTATATCGCTGGCATCTTCTTACACTATGGGGAGTATGGTTCAAGCCTTCAAAGGCCAAGGTTACACTATAGGGAGTATGGTTCAAGCGTTCAAAGGGAAAAACTACTCTACATATATTCCATCTACCAAAATTCAAGAGGACAATAAGATGAGTTTTTCTTTTCCTCATTAGCTATGGAATGGATTTTCTTATTACTACAGCAAAAACTTGGATGTAAACTCTAAAAATGTGTATGTGGTTGAGTGCATCAGACGTTTTGAGATTGTGATATGCATTTTCAAGTGAAGGTCTCAAATTTCAGGCTTGGCCTAAGCTTAAAACCTTTTGCCATCTCCAGGGCAGGCTCGTTGTTATTGCATTCACATTTACCAGAAATTACTTGATAGGGACAAATAGCCATAGGAGTTGATGTTGATATAAAACTACTAAGCTGCCGAGGACAAACCAATGGAGTTATCTCTTTCGTTAGACATGACTATCATAAGAAACTATAGTTGAAGGGATAGTGCATGAAACAGATACACATGGGAAAATCTATGTATCTCAAAAGATGCAATAACATTTCAGAAATTAGAAATATCCCCATCGCTACATTAACGATTGCTACAAGTGACTAAAAGATATTAGGACAGTGAGAAAGGGAGGAGTTCCTTCAAAAAAACCATATCGAGAATTATGAAAAGAGATCCTGACTTTAATGTCTAGAGAAATGTAGTGAGCACATAACAAAACAACCATTTGTTTGTCTTAAATAAAATTTATATTAGCTGGTTTTCTTAAGAAAATATCTGAAATCTCAAATTACTAGTTGTTGCAGCAGAAGCCTCAGCGTTGATGCAACAGTGTACGTCAAAAACTTGGCTAAAGAATCCAAAACATAAATGGCTTAGGAGATCTGATAAACATATATTAACAGAAACATCGATCAGGTAATAGCTAAATAATATTTGAAATGGTTTTGATTAGGATGGGGATCTGCTGATTGAGATAAATGCACTACCTGGATTTCTCATATAGAGAAAGCAATTGAAGCGAGCAAAAAAATACCCGTAGTAGTCGATTCATCTCCCCACATTGTACTCTTCAATTTTGTCATGTTGTTGCATTTGATAATGCTTTCCACCTTCTTCTTAAATTTGGTATCCTCCTTCCCATATATTGATCTTCTGGAAACCATCTCCACACTGTGTTTACTGATCAGAACTGACACTAACAAGCACAAACAGAATTGACATTAACAAGTACATCATGCCTACTGAGACTGGACACTCTATTAATCAAAGGATTAGTGAGCACGCAACGGATAATAAGCATAGGACAACTAAGTCTTTTGTTGTGGCAGAGCATGCAAAAAAGACCAAACATCATGTCTGTATTGAGAAGGTCGATATTATTGCTAGAGTTCCGCAGTTCCACCACTGAAAATTTAGGGAAGCCATTAAAATTGAAAAAAGGCCAAGCAATCTCGATAGAGATGATGGTTGGAATATCAATAGTTGCTTGGTCCCAGCCATCGCCTCCTAGTCATTTCCAGCCCTTCCTCCCCTCCCTCCTTTTATATCTTGTCCCTAGGATATCCCCTTGATATTCTTTAACCTTCTTTCTTTAGCCATAGTTTTTTTATGCTCTGTGGAAAGTCTTCCTTCTTTTCTTGTCTTTCATTTCTTATAGGGTTATAGTATATAACATAAGATATTTAAATTACAAATTTATGCAATTGGCTTTTCTAATAATTCTATATCGGTTAGTCACCCAGCCCTTAATAGTATACTATTATTATAACAATACAATAGATCCCTACTATTACTAAGTTCCCTAGAATTAGAGTACTGATATAATAATACTATGATCATAATGAATATTACTTTTATTTCCAATATTAATAATAATAATATATTAATAACGATGATAATAATACTAATATGAATGATCTAGTATATTTAATATTACATTTAATAATATGCATAGATCTATTATTAATTATTCATTTTTATTAGTTTTATATTAATTAGTTACACTAGTCATTCATAATAAGTTGAATACTATGACATTATTATAATAATAGTATAATATTTATTTTTAATTATTATTAATTCCTTCTGATTAGTAACAATGAGATCATGGGTTTTTTTGCTCAAGACTATTTGTGGAATACAGATCTGAATCTTTGGATGTATCTCAGCTACTTTATATTCCTCATATAATATATAAAGTTTTTTTTCTCTGAAAAAAAAAAAAAAAAAAAAAAAAAAAAATTATTTCTAGCATAATATCCCCTAATATTATTATTAAATATGATTATCTTTTCACCTAAATAACTCCTGATAAATATTAAAATAATATTTTAACATAATAATATTATTTAATTAAACATGTTAATTAGTCAAATCTAACCATTTTGGGTCATTCTTAGCTGTTTATTAGGTCTATCCTAATATAGCTTTTTTAGTCAAACCTAGCCATTGGAGGATCTGTTCTCCCTATTTAATATGCACCCATGATTAGATTCTTCAACTTGTCCTGACGATGAGCCACACTTGTTGGTTCGAAACACATCAACAGTTATTCTATCATGTGATTTACACCGAAATACTTTCTCAATCTTGATATGGATCACAGAAGACTCAACTCAATAAATTGAAACTATTTAACTAAGTCGAAATTTGAAATGCAATAAAGTTAAATTTAAGTTCACAAGCTTGTTCTCTTGATTTATTAATGATAATTAAAAGTTTAAAATATTAAAAAAATGAAGGTTGAGAAATAATATTGCTAGTAGAAAAACAGTAATAAAATGTTGTGTTGATATATGTTGATAGATATTTTCTCTTAACTTTAGATTAGCCATTGAAGAAAATGTAATGATTTCTAAAAAAACTAGAATTAACAATTTTGGAATTTAAACCACCAAAATCATTATTTCAATTAAATCAATTTAATTAACATTTATCATTATAACATTTTTTTTAAAATTTATTAACATTTAACATTATATCAATTTTTACTATTTATAAAAAGGTGATGTTATATATATAAAATAAAATAATAGTATTAAAATGTATTTATTTATTTTTGTATTTTTTAACCCAATTGAAAATAAAATGTAAATGGTAGCCAATTTTTATGAGTTATTACTTTTTTAATAATATATAGTATTTCATTATTATTAATTATAATATGCTATAGTATATTGTATAGAGAATTGTATGGATAAATAAATATTATTTTTAAATTAGGATTTCGAAAATAAAAAAAAATAAAAAAATAAAGTAAATCTATTATAAATTTAAAATAGTTTCATCATGAACACTTAGGATGACAAGGTAATTTGTCCATGTCTAAATCATTTGGAGCTATGGGAAATAATATATGAATTAATGATTTTACTTAGGTCGTCATACTTCATGATGTTTTTAGCTTCGCTAGACATTCGAAAAAGTTGGAAAGAAGTTTAACACCAGTGAGGATTCATTGCCAAATTGACAATTTTAGGGCTAGTCATGGGTGGCATCGCTGAGCATTACCACTTGATATTTCAATAACCAGTAGAGAAAATGGGTTCATGGGTTCACTCACCATGCCTTTCTTGTATGAATGCCTCATGCCACTTGTGAGTGTTATAGACATTTTTGTGCCTCGCATCATGGAGCATGAAATGTCAATAATCACAGGGATCCTCAGTCCCTAAACATGTTGTTCTTACCCCTAAAAGAACAAGGTCGTCAAACAACAGCACTTCCAATCAGTTCTCCACCTGAAAACACTTCAAAAAAGGATTATTTTGGATCATGTCAGCTGCTCCACTGAGCTTCTGCGCTGGAATGCAACTGTCCCTCCTTGTACCTGCGCTGGAAGTCAAATCTAATGAAGGCTACCTGCGCTGGGCGAGATTGGCCAAGTGGCACAGTCATTCTGCAAGGTGTCAACTGCCCAGGAAGCTTCCAAACTGACACTTGGTTCATGAGATTCGCCCTGTGATGAGTAAGAGGTACTTGACCACCATGTGTAAGCAAGGATCTCCAAGTGGACTCAAGAACTGAAGATTAACTGAAGAGGGAGAGGACACAAGGCAGCTTCATGTCAGTCTCAAGATGACTCATCCTTTCTTCTTCTCTCCTATATATAGAGCTCTTCTATGAGGTCTAAGGAGGCTGGAATTTTGTGTAAAGCAAGGAGGTGCTGTTGGATTACAGTTAGAGCTATTGGGTGATTGTTTTACTAGAGGTGAAGAGGAGAGTTCTTGCTGTTGGGGAGGTGCTGCTGGATTGGAGCCATCATTGGTTGTAACCTTCTCAGAACCCTGTTACTTCTATCAATAAAGTTTTGCATGTTCTCCTGTATACTTGTATTGCATTGATGTATTGTATTTACATGTATATTTGATTCACTCTAATCCATGCATCAGTTATGAGTACTTGTATCTTGTAGTTTCCTCTCTCGTTTTGTGCAGGGCTTGTGTGTAGTTGGACCGGCAAAGAGAGCAAGGAGCTGGGAACAAGAGACAAAGAGAGAGGATCAAGATCGACTAAGCGAAGGATACCAGGTTGGTTGATCATTTCTTCCCCCTCTCTGTACTTTCATAAAGGAAAACATCAAAGCTTTACTTTCAGTTGTTGCTAAAGACTGTCACCTTTAGAGTAGGGATAGGGTCATCCGCATCGGATACTTTTCCCCACAACAAACTGGCGACTCCGCTGGGGAACCCAGTATCTTGTTGGTGTTTGTAGTATTTTGCTATTCATTTCTTGAAGAAAAGAGTACCAAATCGAAAAGCTTTTGACTATATCAAAAGCGAAGTAGAGGGACTGCTACTCTTGCTCATTTGCTGAGCAAATTCAAGATTTGAAGAGCTTATCTACAAAAGACTCTTTACTCTTTGTGATAGATCTTCATCCTCTTGATCATACCTTAGCCTGTACTTGACCTATAGCTTTTTATTTCATCAAAAACAGTGCATTTTTGAGCTTTTTATGACCCGGAAAACTTTGTAGACGAAACTCTCGTGAGTCAGTGCAGGCTGTACACAGGCAGCCTGCATTATAGCGCAGGTACTCCCTTCGGGAACTGCGCTGAGAGTGAAATTGGCAGACTAGAACCTGCGCTGGTCCAGTTAGCCCTTGTCTTGCTCAGTCTTCCTATTGTGTCTTGGCCCTGTTTGCACTTGTTTTTGGCTGATTGCTTGCTGGTTATTGTACTTGCTGCAAGCCACTTCTCCTTGACATTATTCCGCCTCAGTTGTGTGATGAAACTGTGAATGTTCTTTCAGTATTTCTTGTTGTAGTCACAGTTTCCCATTGTGAAAAGCGAACCAGTATAGCTGTGACCTCTTAGATCCTGAACTGTAAAAGTGTCTTTGTGATCTTAAGAGCTAGTTTTATTACTGTTCATGGCTGTTTGAGTTTGTTTGTTTTTCACTTTATGGTTTGAATTCATATATTTTGAGTGTTGAAACAAGTACTTGTAAAGCGTCTTTTCATTTAGACAAAGCTTGTTTGTTTACGCTTCAAATTGAATTCGAAAGTCATACAACAGTTTTCCTTTTGTCTACATCAACATTAAAGGAAAAGAAAAGAAATACATGCATCTTGCATTTGCATTTTTGATAAGTTTGTGTGTCTGATCTAGGAGAAAGTGCATTAGTCTGTGCTTTGTGCTCTGTGTGGAAAGATATTGTTTTTCTCTCCCCTCAGTAGTTAGGATTTTCAAAGCTAAAAAGATTGTGAAAGCTTGCTTATCATTTTAGCTGCATTTAGGAATTTGTACCAATACATCTCGTGGTGATCCTGAAAGACAAACTGATAAACAAGATCAACTTAAAATATATTGAATGAATCTAAAAACGCATTGTAACATAACGCTCACAATAGAGGTCTAGGTAGAGACGTGTTCCGGCGTCGTTAAACGTAGTGACTGTCGATCTCTACGAAGGTGGGTGATTCCTCCTGAGGGACGATAGCACTAATACGGACTTGTGCTCCCGCGTACCGTCGCGTATATTGGGAGACCCCTATAGGAAATTATCCTTTATCCTTAGGAAACCGTGTCGGCCGCCCTACTGATCGCGATGCAGTGAACACAGCATTCACAAAGATCGACCACCCGTACCGTAAAACGTATTCTGTGGTTTCGCGAAAGGTTTGGCACACCCTCTGCCTAGATCTCGAGAGCAGTTTCTTTTGGCCCTTTTCAAACTCTATAACTGAAAAGGTCCAACCGAGCATTTGTCACTTCGGGCTCGTTAATACATCGAAGGCGACTAGAGTCATCTTTAGCTTTTTCTCGACTCTTAAAACATGAAAAAGGAAAGTTGTGTCTAAAAGCGTCTAATAAAATTCATTCAATACGGAAACATAATTCCCCTTTTTGTATTTTAGTTGGTCAAGTAATCCGCAACCGTGGAGGAAAGTCAATTAAAACCCCGTCGTTCAGGGAGGCTTGCGAGTCAACCGCCTTTGTCTCCGGAACCGAGAGTAGTACGGACGAAGCGAACTCGCTTGACCAGGTCAAAATCTCCTTTTAAAGTTAGAACGGAAGTTCCAACAACATCTGAGATTCTGGTCACTCCCAATATTTCTGGAATCCCTGCCTCTATTGAAGAAGTTCAACAGCAACAGAAGGACAGTGGTACTCATCCTAGTCTGAAGACAAGTACTTGCATAACTGAACCAGTTCCATCTGAAACCGGTCCACAGAGTCTTGTTGTTCAAACGACTGTCGCTGTCGAAGCAACCCCTTCTTCGGCACCAGAAATCTTTTACGGACCTGACGGTCTTCCTCTTCCTCCTGGTCTGATTGCAATAGAGGAAATCGTAGAGGACCAGCAAGCAAATACTCCAATTCATTTTGGAGTAGGTACCCCTCTTTTTCCTTTTGCATCAGAAGTTTGTCTATCGCCACCGGAAGTTCCTGAAGAATCGTTAGGAAGTTTATTGGATAGACTTAAAATGTCTGAACAACCGTCGACATCTAGGACTGTGCCAAATGACACAGCGATAGCAGAAGCTCCTGCTGTCACTCCAACGATGTTTGCCGGCATACCATCTGTCCCAACTAGTTCTCATCGACTAGAAGGAGTCCACCCAGGGACTATTATGACAACTTGGTCTGTTCCAGTTTGTTCTTCCGGTATAATACCCGGTAATTCTTATGTTGAAACTAGACAAATTGATCCCTTTGGGAATCAGTTTGGGCCATCCAGTCCTCAAAGGCCATCTACACCCTTGAGCTCCGGATTGTTACCGTATGGGGGGCAATATGCCCTTTCACTTCCCCTTCCGGGGGGATACCCATACGGCAGTTTTCAACAGCATTCAGGTTTGACTGAAGTAACGACGAGTGGTTGGGTACCTATGTTACCCCAACAACCAAGAGTTGTATATTCCATGCAACAGTGTATACCTGTGTCTAGTATCCCGACGACGCCAGCAATTGTAACCGTGTCGCAAGTTCAATCGATGCCTGTTGTATGTCAACCCCAAGTTGTAATGCAACAGCCAATTGACCCTGCAACACAACCACAATCGCCAACTGCCGGGACGACACAGATACAAACGGGAACCATAACCCCGCATCTTGGTCCGTCGGTTAGTGTCGCACAACAAAACATGGCTTCACAACCATGGATGGTGCAATACCAACAACCTCAGTTTCAACAGGTGTACCAAGGATCTGAGCAACAGATCTTTGCAAATAGTGGGCAACCCTATATTCAGAACGGGTTAAACCAACCACTTTACAGTGGCCAAGCCCACCAGCCGTATCAGTCATATCAACATCAGTTGCATTATGCTGGTATGCAAAGACCTACTGCTCAGGCGATTCCATCGTATCCTGGGTACGCCTCGCCAAACCTGAATCAGCAGTTGCCATTCGTGGCAACCCTAGAATTACCAGATTTACATCGATTAACGAACGATCCAATCGCCTATGCCCATTGGTGGCCAGCGATTCCTCACAAACTTCCTTCAGACATTCCTAAATTCAATGGAAATCCGGGCGAAGACCCGTCGAATCATGTGATGACATTCCATCTGTGGTGTTCGTCGAATACCTTGAATGATGATTCGATAAGACTTCGTCTTTTCCAGAGGACATTGACTGGTCCGGCGGCCAAATGGTATATTGAATTACCTAGAGCCTCTTTCGACAATTTTAGCTCCCTAGCCACGACTTTCTTAACGCACTTTCAGTTACCTATAAGGTACGAAACTGGGACAGAGATCTTGACCAATTTCAAGCAGACAACAGCCACACATATATCTGATCATATACATGAGTGGCGCCGTCGGCGCAGAATGGTAAAAACCTATGTTCCAGATCAGCTTTTAGCTGAGTGGTTTATAAAGTCGCTTCTGCCTGCTATAACAGAAGATGTGGCCAAGGGAGGCGTCGTAACAGAGGAGCAAGTTATTGCTCGTGCTCAATATTTGGACTTAGTATATACTCAGTCGGGCACGCTCTATGATAAGATACCTGACGCCCCCAGACCAGAATTTTCAATCCCTCCTCCTCCCGGATCGAATAGTGACTCTCATGCCGGTGATGGCGTGATTGGAACTGCAAACGCTAAGTCGACAAGGGATTCGAATAAGAAAGCCCGTAAGACTTCGAATCAAAAAGCAAATCAAGAGATTCTTGCTTCGGAGGTAAATGCTGTATCTACGGATAAAGGAAAAAACTCCAATCAACCAGGAAGCAAGAAGAAACAAAACGAAGGGAAGAAGAAGAAACAAGGTGAGTCATCCCCTCAAAAAACTTCTTCAAGCCCTCCTAGGAAAGGGAAACCAACGATTCCATGTCATATATGCGATGAGGATCATTGGACAGCAGATTGTCCATATAAAGCCGAGTTTAAAAGATTCTTAAAGAATTCACAAACCCCGGCTGTATTGACTGATCCGTTTCCCAATCCAAGCCAAAATCTGGTTGACAGTGGAGATACTTCCCGGTGCCAGGTACTAATGGTGTCGACCTCTGAACAGCAAAATGATGCTTTGATTTCGACAAAGTGCAAAAACTGCGGGCATCCGCAGTCGTCAAACAGTAAAGGAAATGATCAACCAAGCAGTTCGACTACAACTTCGACAAAAGTTGTGCCACCATTTACTACGGGAAGCACTCCTATGATCCAGGGAAGGAATCACTCTCTCCAAAATATCGGAGTCATTCTCCTAAAAGACCCTACTTTAATGGGTACTTCCGCATTACCGCCTTTAAACAATATGGCGGAAATGACCACAATGGAATATGAGACCTTCTGTTTCTAGCAGATCAGAAAGATCGAAGATAGTTCCTATCTCAGGTCAACCTCGTTAAAAAATGAAAAACCATGAGGATAGTTCTTTTACTATGTCAACCTCATTAAAAAATGAAACAATCCCCTTTCCAGATCTCAATGGTAAACCTTCATTCCAATCAACAAAGTTGAATGCAATGAAGCTTGGGGGACATGCACCTCGATTGCATTGTTATGCTGGGGGCATGATTAGCATTATCGAGCAGTTTTAGCACATAGTTCATGCTCGTTAAAAAATAAACGCAAGATCCGAGCAGTTTTAGCACATAGTTCATGCTCGTTAAAAAATAAACATAAGTTGTGAGCAATCTTCCCCTAGAGTTCAAGCTCATCCAGAAAAAATGAACCGGTAAATAACCGTGGTAAATGTAACCTTTGACAACCATATTAAAGCCTTGGTCGTGTTTTGTGCACCGTCACCTCCATCTGTTCATTTGGCCAATCGTTCATCTCCATATGTGTGTTTACCTATTTTGAGGAACATCTGCAAAGAGTGATTTCACCTAGCCATCCTTGTGACACTGCCATGATTGGAAAATTCCAACCTGTACCTGGAATCTGCTGCTATCCCTGTTTATCACTCGTTCCTCAAAAGACGAGTCTTCTTTGAGCTCTTTTCACTGAATCGAAAAATATGAAAAGTTTGCCGAGTTTTGGCCTTCCAGCTCGTTAAACGACCGAAACGCTATCCCTCCTCTAGATTTTAATCTTTTTGGACCTGAGGGATTATTGCACAAAAGGATCGAGCGCTTGTCTTGTTCAGCTCGTTAAAAGTACCGAACAGCCATCCCTTCTGTATCGTTTTATACTTTTTCGGACTTAAGGGATTAGATGACGAAAAAGGAATTATGGAGTTAACTTTCTGTACCTTTTCAGACTCTCTAAAAATGAAAAGGACCGAGTTTTCCTTGTCGTTAGACTCGTTAAAATGATTGAATAGCGACAAACTTGTCTTTAGACGAGAACGAGTTTCCCTATCGCTAGGCTCGTTAAATCATAGCGATGGGCTTGCCCGAAGGGCAGGTTATAGAACAAGCATATGTTATCCTCCTCAAGCTTGACAAAAATAAAGAGGTACTGGTCAGAAATGACTGGGGAAAAATTGGGAGAACATCAAAGTTTAATGGTAGCAAGTCACTCTTGAACATGACACTTTTCCTCCGTACCACATCGGGTTGGGTTGTTTCATTCACCGGTCTCATCACCATGGTCCTCGCCAAACCATCCACATTTGGGGTAATGCTACCGATCCATCGCATCAGTGTCGTTATATGTTCAAAAGGGGTCATTCTGAAAGTGTCAACTGTGTCCCATCCACTGCCATGCATTATCCTTCATCCATTCATGATCGCCACCCTGAATCATATGTCACAGTTTGTTTTCACCTCCACTAAAGTCATTAGCTCCGTTCCGTGTCATTGATGTGGGATTCATTAAGGCCCTCCTTTGACGGATCGCTTCTTGTCGACTTCAGCTCATTATCCAAGAAGTTGATCTAGGAACACCCCCATCAGTACTTTGAAGCTTGAATGCCTCAATGGCAAGTTTCTCACTTCCGGCGACAGGTATACATCAATGACCTTCGACCAGAAGATTTTGCGTGGCGTTCAACGCCAAGTCCTTTATTCACGCCACGTGAATTGTACTGCAGTACCTTGAGGGTCATCGTCATTATTGGTGATTCCTCTCGCGCTTGTTAACGGTTTTCATTATTGACCGGTAATCAAGCGATGTCTTTCCATGTTCGACTTCAGCGAAATTCTCACATGGATCGACTTGTACTTAGAGTGAAGATCGAACGAGTTTGAAGACCCCGGATCTAGTTTCATCCATCCGGGCTGCGATACATATTCAGGAAATATAAAAGCATTTGTCATGTACATCATTGCAGCAGATGATCATCCTACTCAAAGGATGATAATTTCAGCAGAAAATTATCAGTCTACCATCAGACGATCGTCTGTTCTATGTACCAAAATGTATTTATAAAGCTGAGCATGGGAATGCCCGCCTCAGCTAGATCATGAAAACAGAATGAAAAATAATGTATTGTATTGTATTGTATTACAGGGCGCCTCCTCAGCACTGGAATGAACTTCGGACCCTCTAGATAAAGCATTTCACCCGATAAACGGCCTCATACTTTAGGGGGCAACTGTTATAGACATTTTTGTGCCTCGCATCATGGAGCATGAAATGTCAATAATCACAGGGATCCTCAGTCCCTAAACATGTTGTTCTTACCCCTAAAAGAACAAGGTCATCAAACAACAGCACTTCCAATCAGTTCTCCACCTGAAAACACTTCAAAAAAGGCTTATTTTGGATCATGTCAGCTGCTCCACTGAGCTTCTGCGCTGGAATGCAACTGTCCCTCCTTGTACCTGCGCTGGAAGTCAAATCTAATGAAGGCTACCTGCGCTGGGCGAGATTGGCCAAGTGGCACAGTCATTCTGCAAGGTGTCAACTGCCCAGGAAGCTTCCAAACTGACACTTGGTTCATGAGATTCGCCCTGTGATGAGTAAGAGGTACTTGACCACCATGTGTAAGCAAGGATCTCCAAGTGGACTCAAGAACTGAAGATTAGCTGAAGAGGGAGAGGACACAAGGCAGCTTCATGTCAGTCTCAAGATGACTCATCCTTTCTTCTTCTCTCCTATATATAGAGCTCTTCTATGAGGTCTAAGGAGGCTGGAATTTTGTGTAAAGCAAGGAGGTGCTGTTGGATTACAGTTAGAGCTATTGGGTGATTGTTTTACTAGAGGTGAAGAGGAGAGTTCTTGCTGCTGGGGAGGTGCTGCTGGATTGGAGCCATCATTGGTTGTAACCTTCTCAGAACCCTGTTACTTCTATCAATAAAGTTTTGCATGTTCTCCTATATACTTGTATTGCATTGATGTATTGTATTTACATGTATATTTGATTCACTCTAATCCATGCATCAGTTATGAGTACTTGTATCTTGTAGTTTCCTCTCTTGTTTTGTGCAGGGCTTGTGTGTAGTTGGACCGGAAAAGAGAGCAAGGAGCTGGGAACAAGAGACAAAGAGAGAGGATCAAGATCGACTAAGCGAAAGATACCAGGTTGGTTGATCATTTCTTCCCCCTCTCTGTACTTTCATAAAGGAAAACATCAAAGCTTTACTTTCAGTTGTTGCTAAAGACTGTCACCTTTAGAGTAGGGATAGGGTCATCCGCATCGGATACTTTTCCCCACAACAGTGAGGAATCATAATTTTCCTGAGCAAAAAATGGTCCTCCTTATAAATGGTGACCACCAGTTGTGTTGACTCAAATTTGAAAAACATTTTTGCACCGTGCACCTATGAAATATTAATATGATATTTTAAAGAGAGTATTTGCTATATCCAAGGAAACATACATAGTTTAATATGAAAATTGAGTTTTTGAAATTAAAACTAATTAAATAATATTCTAATATTGTATTAGTGACTAGTATAAATCCATTTTAACCACAAAATCTAGCGAGAACGAGAGACCATATGTCTTGATGTGAAAATTTCTTTCAGAATGAAAAAATTGAATAAAATATTTACACCTCTATAAATTCGATCCTGTCTATATAGAGAGAGACAACATGTAATTTCTCATTGTTTATATTTAATTTTTAAATGTATAAAATTGATCAAAATTTTCTTTGCCATAAAACAGCTAGACTCCTTAAAATGCTTTAACTTTCAAAAGATATTATTTATCAATTTATTTATATAATGTATATTGTTATGAAACCAGCTCATAAAAAGATAGAAATGATAGATCAATGCCTTAGAATTCAGCCTCTTTGAGGGGGCAACCTCGTTTCCATTACACAAATGAACAATTCTTGGATGATTCAAATGACAAAACCTCCTTTCTATATATAGGAGTCTAAGGGTTCACAATATAACCAAGCCAACCTAACAATAATAATATAAAGGTACAAAAATAACAATAGAGGGATTCTATGGGGCACATTAGTAACAATATGGGGACCATAGGGGCACAACAATATTAATAAGGTTTACAACTACAATAGTAATGGGTGAATCACTAGTATTATAGGGACCCAACATGCCCCTCTTCTTTAAAAAAGTGTTGTCCTCAACGCTTAAGTAGTTCTCGTTGCTTCTATATAAAATTCTCATCCTCCCATGTGGAACCTTTAGCGGATAAGTCCACTTGATGAGATACTCTGAAATTGATCGATTTCGTAGATGTTGAGTTCTTATTTCTGTCATTGCTTCTGGTTCTAATATAATTTTTCCTTCCTCATCAAGTTCTGGCAATATTGTTTGAACTAGGATCCTGTCAGCTATAACCTTATTTAAACATGAAACATTTAAAACTGGGTGTACTCGAGAAGCTGCAGGAAGCTCTAATTTGTATTCCATAGTACCAATATTTTGCAACGCCTTGTATGGACCATAATACTTTTGTGATAATTTATTATCCTTCTTAGCTTGCTTTAGGGACATTTGTTTATATGGTTGCAGCCATAGGAATACCTAGTCACCTACATCAAAACTTCTTTCACTGCGATGTTGATCTGCTTATTGTTTCATTCTATTCTATGCCAACACAAGGTTATCCTTTAAGAGTTGGAGAACTTGTTGTTGATGCTCGATGTGATGTTACACTGCCTGAACCTTAGAATTTTCTCTTAAATATGATGTGATGGGTGGTGGCTGATATCCATAAAGTGCCATAAATGGGTTTATTTTTACTGTAGTATGGAAGGAAGTTTTATACCACCATTCATCCAAAGGCAATCATTTGACCCATTGTGTCTATTTATCAGATACAAAGTAATGAGGATATCCTCCAAAACATTTGTTTACTATCTCAGTTTTCCCATCAAATTGAGGATGATAATATGAGCTATGAGCTAATTGAGTACCAATATAGGAAAATAATTCTGTCCAAAAATTTCGAGTGAAAATGGGATCTCTATCACTTACAATAATCTTTGGGTTTCCATGTAGCTTTTGAATTGTTTCCATAAATGCAGTAGAAAATTTACTAGATTTAAATGGCTGTGATAATGCACAAAAGTGCGCATACTTGGTAAGTCTGTCAACTACCACCATTATGACAATCTTTCCTTTAGACTTGGGTAAACCTGTGATAAAATCCATTGAAACCCCCTCCCAATGTTGGCTTAGAATGGATAAAGGTTGTAATAGACCTGGGGTCTTAATTGTTTCAACTTTATTTTGTTGGCAAACCAAACATTCCACCGAAAAATTTTCAATATCCAATTTAAGGCCATCCCAAAAAAAATTCTTCTTAACCCTGTGGTAAGTTTTTAAAAATCCTAAGTGCCCTCCTAAGGGAGAAGTGTGCAATTCCATAATAATATTTTGTTTGAGTTGGGAATTCTTACAGAGGTATAAGCAATCTTTGTACCATAACGAATCATTTTTCTAGCTAAATGTATCAGACGTACTAGAATCTTGTTGTAACGTTCGAATAAGTGTCCACAATTCTTCGTCATTCTTCCATTCCTCCCTTGCTTCATTTATCCAATTTGGTTGGATAATAGAAATGGCACACAACAATGCTTCCACAACCTCATCCTTTCTTGAGAGTGCACCTGCCACAACATTTTTCTTCCCTCTTTTGTAGATGATTTCAAAGTCATAACCCAATATATTTGTGACCCATTTTTGTTGCTCTTCAGAGGATAATCTTTGTTCTAAAAATAATTTAAGGCTATCATGATCCGTTTTTACCTTGAAGTGTCTTCCCATTAGGTAGGGTCGCTATTTCTTAAGTTCATGTACTACTTCCAACATTTCCTTCTCATAAATAGCTTTATGTAAATACTTTCCCTTGATTGGATGACTTTCAAAAGTAATGGGTCTTTCATCTTTCATTAAAACAACACCAATTCCATTTCCTGAAACATCACATTCCACAATAAAGGTTTTTGTGAAGTCCATTGTAGCTAAGACCAGTGCTTGGCACATCGCCTCCTTAAGATGTTCAAAGGCCTTTTTTGCTTCTGGAGTCCTTGAAAATGCATCTTTCTTCAATAATGTTGTTATAGGTGTTGCTATTCTCCCGTAATTCTTAACAAACTTGTGATAATACCTTGTCAACTTGAGAAATCCTCGCAGATGCTTTAAGGATGTGGGGATTTTCCATTCCTTAATGGCTTTAATTTTGCTAGGGTCTACCTTAACACCTTCATGAGATACAATATGACCAAGATATTCCACCTCTTGTACTCCAAAGAAACATTTGGAGCTTTTGGCATATAATTGTTTGTCCTCCAATAGTTGTAGCACCCTGTCAACATGTTCAACATGATCCTTCCAAGAATTGCTATAGATTAATATATCATCAAAAAATACTAACACAAATTTTCTAAGGAAGGGTTTGAAATTGGAATTCATCAAACCTTGAAATGTAGAAGGTGCATTGGTAAAGCCAAAAGGCATGACCAAAATTTCATAATGACCCTCATGAGTTCTAAATGCTACTTTCAGAATGTCTTCAGTCTTCATTCTGATTTGATGATATCCCGAACGAAGATCCAACTTGGTGAAGTAAATTGATCCATGCAATTCATCCAATAATTCATCAATGACAAGAATGGGAAAGGCATCTTCAATAGTGAGCTTGTTGAGCTCCCTATAATCCGGACACATGCACCATGATCCATCCTTCTTGTGCACCAATACTACTGGAGTGCAGAAAGAACTTTGACTAGGTTGAACTATACCAGCGTCTAGAATTTCTACAACCATACATTCAATTTCACTCTTTTGGGCATAGGGATATATGTACAACCTGATGTTTGGAGGAACACTTCCTGGAATCAAATGAATAGCATGATCATGATCATGAATAGGTGGGATACCTTTGGGAGTCTAAAATACCTTGGAATTATTATCCAAGACTTTTTGCAGATCTGGAGAAATAGGTGATTTCGATATGGAAACATCTAGTGAACATAATTGTGCAATTACACCTAATTGTTCCTTTTTTGGAAGCTTTGTCATACCATTAGAGCTGATTATCTTTCCCAGTTTCCTTGCAATACCCCTTAACTCAAATTCCTTTCCTTCCACAGAAAATTTCATGAAAAGTTCTTGAAAATTGAAAGCTATTGTACCCAAGGATTGTAGCCATTGGACTCCTTGTACAACATCAACACCTCCCATTAGAATGGAAAGAATCAGGTTATTCAATACATATCATCCCATGGATAGCATGATATTACGGCACTTTCTAGAGCAATTTATGGTTCCACCACTTGCAACCATCACTTGACACTATCATGCTGGATATAGGAAGAAATTCAATTCTTTTGCTATCTTACGATGAATAAAGTTGTGGGTACTTCCCGACTCAATCAACACTATTACCTTTTTCTTCTTGATATGTCCTCCTATATTGATATTTTAAGGAGTGGTAATTCTGACCAATGCATGACAAGATATGGTCGGATTCATTTCTTATTTATCTAGGGTTTGTTTCTAGAGTATATCCTCTTCTTTTGACATTTCTTGTTCCTTTTCCTCCTCCTCTTCACAATCTATGTAGAATAATTTCTTCTCAACACACTTATGACCTTTAGTGTATTTTCTATCACAACTGTAACAAATCCCCTTTTCTCTTTTTTATTCCAATTTTTGTGTTGTCAAACTTATAGGTTGTCGAAGTCTAGGGGCAACAACACTTCCATATTTATAGTTGTGAGTGGTAGGCTTCCTGGTTGCCATAATTTTGTTTTCCATTTTTCTTAGTAACGTGAATGGCTTCCCTAATGAATCAGGGTCCCAAAGATGAACCTCATGTTGGATATTATCCTTTAAAGTCCCTATGAACACATCAATCCTATGCTCCTCTAGAATATCTTTTACCCTTATGTTCAATTTTTGGAAGTCCTCAATGTGCTCCATCATTGAACCCTTTTGTTTGAGACTTATCAATTGGCTAAAAAAGGTGTTGTTTTTTGTATCCTCATAATGTGCTATTGTTTCTTCCATAAAAATTGCCCAAGTGACAATTTTTTTACAAGAGCAAAGCCATCGATACCATACAAAATAATTTGGTTCCAAATATAAAGTTACAATACGTACCTTTTGTGTATTTTGCACATTATGGAGATCGAAAAATTGCTCCATCTGTAGTATACATGTTGCGGGATCCTTTCCATCAAACTTCCTCATATACATTTATGGAATATGGTGGGTCTTCAATCCAACATTAGAGTCTATGAAATCATGATTAACATTTCTTTTGTTCTCATCATGAGTTTCTTTTACTACCATTTCACCATTAGTGGCCATTTCTTGTAGCAACTTATTCAAATTTATCTTCAATTCTTCCATCTTATCGTCCATGCTATTCATCTTAGCTTCCATCTTAGAATCCATGCCATTCATCTTAGCTTCCATGCCATTCCTCTTAGCTTCCACACTATTCATCTTGGCTTCATTTACCTTTAGTAAGAGTGAAATTTGTTGTACTTGGTCTTGTAATTTTGATATATCATGTTGCATTTCTTCCTCTTCTTCATGAGTCATGCTAGAGCTTTCAGGTTTCCTACTAGGTGGTTCCATTTTCTTTCTTCAGGGCATTAATTAATGCTAATAATTCTTCACTATTACCTTTGAATTCCTTTAAACTAATTTTTCAAACCAATCTTAAGAAAAATTTAAAAAATTACACACCTTTTTCCACTTTGTAGGAGCTCGATATTGAATATGATGTATCTCTGTAATTTCAGATTATCCCATTTTGAAATTGTGACCTGCACTATCCCTCTATGTCCTCTTCCCAATGCCACCTATCTGATCGAATTTAGATTCTCCAAGAAAGAGTAATGAACAATCTCCCAAGATGACCTGATTATATACCTTTTTAGAAGATCAAAGTTGTACGAACTACCACGTCTCGCTGTTTTGATATTTGGGTCTAAGCAATATACATAGGAAACTACAGTTCATCCTCTTTCTGCATCGTCTTGTGAAATTTCAATCTGATGCTCAAAACAAAAGTTATGACGATTTTCCCCAGGTCACCTATTTGGAATGTAATTCGGGAGTCTGCAAAAAGGCCAACTTCCTCAGATCATATCTCTGCCAATATAGCGTGAAAAACTCTTAAATCCGGACCTGAGGTTTAGAACGACTGCAGGCAAAATGGGTTTTGGTTTTATCATTTGAAACATCATAGAACAGAAGTTATAGCACAAATTCCACGATGACCTATTTGGAGCAGCTAAACCCTAGAATCCAAAGCTATGATACCAAATGTTATGAAACCAGCTCACAAAAAGATAGAAAAAATAGATCAACGCCTTAGAATTCAGCCTCTTCGAGGGGTTAACCTTCTTTACATTACAGAAATGAACAGTTATTGGATGATTCAAATGACAAAACCTCTTTTCTATATATAGGAGTCTAATGATTCACAATATAACCAAGCCGACCTAACAATAATAATATAAAGGCACAAAATAGTCATAGAGGGATTCTATACGGCACAGTAATAACAATATGGGGACCATAGTGGCACAACATTATTAATAAGGGATACAACTACAATAGTAATGGGGAATCACTAGTATTATAGGGACCCAACATATATATAGATCTTTTTAAACTTTTAAGTACTTTATTTTTGTGTAAATTTGATATCAAATTATTTTTATTAGGCTGATAGGCGTTCCTCTACGGGGTTTGGCTGGGAAGGTTCGACCAATCAAAAGTGATTATTTTTTTCCTCCCCTTTCCAATGAAAACATGGCACGTAACACCTCAACACATGTCACTACACATTCGATCAATGTCTTAACCTTCGCTCTCGTCACAGTTGGTTTCTTCATTACAAGATCGAACCCTATAATATCTACATGTGTTTGTGTATGTGAGTCTCCTGATCCGTCCCATGAGTGAAAGGTCTCCATGACTGAAAAAAGGAGAAGAAATTAATGGTCTGTTTGTAGCATTGGTTGTGCCCATTGTTAGAAATAATACCTTCAAATATGTTTTCATTTGTAGTGGGTAATATTGTCTATAAAGAGTTTAGTCTCGGGGCTCGGATCTATTATGGTTCTCGTCCTATTCTAGAAGCCATAGAACGCAAATTCATGAAGACAAAGGATAATCTATTATGTACCTTTTTCTATTTTCGATGCTACAAAATGCGAATTCATGAACACATAGGAGACAATTATGAAGGGGGATAAATCTCTTTTGCCAATATGAATGGGAGAGATTCAATCTCCTTGTATTGTTCCCAAGTCTCCCATCTAGACGAATGGGGAATCCCAAGTTGGTCTTCTTAATCCCCCATTATCATTGCAGGGGATTTGAGTCGTAGGCAGGTTGTGGTACATGAGATTGCGCATAGATGGACAAGAACTCTCATCACCAATACTGTAAATAATGAGTTTCTACATAGTTTTGATGGTTTAGGGTTTTAAGCGTTGGGAAATGTTTTTTTGCAGGGTTTTATGACATAGGCAGAACAAACAATTGTTGAAGTTGTACAAGTCATCATAATCATCAACACAACAATACAACTTCTTCCAATGGAAATAGGTGCTACCTTTATCTCTTCCTCAATATCTTGCATACTTCCTCCTTCAAAATCAAACTTATCCATAAAGAAAACCCACATTGCATCCTCTACTAACAACCTCAGGAATGACTATATATATATATATATATATATATATATATATATATATATATATATATATATATATATATCTATATATATATATATATATATATATATATATATATATATATATATATATATATATATATATATAAGTGGAGGACTACAATATAGTTATATATATTTGTGTGTATGTGCGTGTGCATGAGGGGACATAACTTTTGGGTGCACATATCTATTATATTATTACCATGAATAGGTTGGAAATTGATGTGTGGACTACAACTTGGATGCCCACGTGGAGGCCACATGGCTGGCTAGATTGACTTGGATGAAATTAATAGGAAAAATCTTTGAAGACTCTTATCTTTTGATTTGTATGTCAGACGAAGATTAAATTTATACTATTGGAAAGGTCTCAACGGGACGAATGCAATGGTATTTACCTTGTTAAATTTTGAAGAGTTCTAAGAAGGTTGAAATTTTTAGACCCCATGTCCATAACTCTAAATTTCAAGGTCTAGTAATTTTAGTAACCACCTACTCCTACCCTCACAAGGAGCTAGGGCTAGTGGGGGGTGTGTTACATGATAAAATTTGAACTTCGTAAACATAACATATAACTAACATTCCCTAACTGTCTATAATACCTAACAATATTATAATAATTTTCTTTGGGTACTTACTAAATATGTTATTCATTATGCACATGAAAGTGGAAGGAGCATTATTAAGTCCAAATGGAAACACCACAAAATTGTAGTTTTCATACCTTGTTCTAAAAGTTGTGTTATGGAAATATTCATGCCTACCTTTGATGTGATCATATCTTGATCTAAGGTCAATTTTGGAAAAGAACTTTGAACCTTTCACCTGATCAAATAAGTCATCTATTCTAAATAAAGAGTACTTAGTTTTATCTATCACCTTGTTAAGTTGTCAATAGCCAAGAGAAATTTTGTATGTACCATAGTTGTTCTTAACAAAGAATACCAGTGCTCCCCATGGTGACCCAACAGGTTGAATATACCTCTTTTCCAACATTTCTTGAAGTTGTATTTTTAGCTTTCTTAAATCTAGGACACTCATTCTGTAAGGTAGTTTAGAACATGACACTACTTGAGGCATTAAATCTATGGTAAAATCTATGTGTCTCTTTGGAGGTAGTCCCATAATTTCTTTAGCAGAGACATCCTAATATTTTTTGAGAACTCCATAGTCCTCCAAAGTTGTTTTCTATTTTTCAGTCATAAAATCGAGAAGATGTATTTCATATATTTGACACGCTTTTATTATACAATTATTTAATAGCACTTCTCTTATATGTCTAACTAGTATTGGAATAACTTTAACTACTCTATTCATTCTTTCAACATCTTCATGGGTGAAAGTTCTATCTAAGAAATTTATGATGTATTTATGTTATTCTAGCTATTTCATCCCAATAATAATATCATAAGATTCCAAAGTAAGAACATTTAATGTATCTTTAGTCTGAAGATTACCCATAACTATGGAGTACTTTGGTACTAACTCAATAAATTTCCTTCTTTCCCTTGTGGCTAGTTGTACCAGCCAATACTTTTTGTTAGTGTTGTCCATAGCTTACAATTTTGTACTAACATAACTCAAATGTAACTTAACATAGATACTAGGTCTAATAAAATACAAATATTTTTCATTAGAAGTTTAATTTCCACTTCCACCATAGATGATTGGTGGCCTACTTTCTGGTTGTCTAATGAAACATTAACCATTTGGATGCTCCTTCCAACGTCCTACCCTATGGTTACTCCCTGAACATTATTTAGAGTTGCCTTGTCTCTATGTTAAAAAAGGAAACTCGTAGCTAAATGTGGTCCATTACATTCCCAATACTTAATGGGATCCTTAAATTTTCTTTCAGCTAAATTTTTTTGCAACTCTCACTAGCTAGGTTCCACTTTAGTATGGGTGAACTAATGTTCTACACTTGCTATAATTACTTCCTTAAACCATCCATCCTCTACTCCATGAGGATGGAGTCCTCAATTTTACTAGACTCTAAAACCCTTCTAAGTATCACACTTATTTTTATACCATATATAATAAGTATCCACTTATATTATAATTAGATATAACATATATAAAAAATTCTGGCATTGAAAATGAAGTTCTTAAAACCTACCACCTCAAATGTAGTGATTTCTTCATCAACAATGAGGTCATAATTTCTTCGCATTCAAAACTCATTTTTGTTGAAAATTTGACCCCTAGACTTGTGAATTGTACTTAATTTCTTTGGAATGTCGATCAAATGATTTATATTCAAGGTTGCATGGTTTAATTGTGAAATTATATTCTATGTTGAGTTTGTCTAAAGTATTAGCTTTCCTGCATTAGAGCTTCCTTTAACAAGAATTATTTGTATAGTTTTGAAGGTGTTGAAGTTAAGAGGTGCTTCATAAAGGTGACTCTTCAATAAATTTGGTTCTTAGTGTTTAAATGACCACCACAGAGAGGGAAACTAGGCATGAATTGTGGTGGTGAGTAATAACTAGAGTTCAAGCATGATACAACTTTTTAAAGAGAGGCTATAATTTTCCTGTGATTTCAACCTTAGCACCTAAGAGCATAGACAAAGATGAAAGCCACCACCTACAACATAATTTTCATGTGGTAGTATTATATCACTAAATATGTGTACTTCAGGGAAAATTTCAAGGATGGAAATTTATCTTAAAGTTTAGAAACCTTGGCGAATCCCACTAGTCCATCATATGGAATCTATAAAATGGTTGGATACGTTTTTGTAAAAATATTAAAATTTATAATATTTTTATATAGCCTATATATAATTTTTGGCTATTTTTAGGGTAAAATAATTTAACTCTATAAAATTTGGGCGAATCATTTTTACAAAAAAATGGAAATTAGCGTATCTTCTTTTGGAAAAAGTATAGAAAATTCACCCATGAGCAAATATTAGCCCTTAAAATTTTCCTAGATGTGTAGTGCTCTATCACTAAGGATGGATTTCTTGCATTCAAACCTTGCTCACGGTAATATATGTTCACATTATTTTTGGAAGCCTTTTTTTTTTCATGCTCCATGGTTTGGAGTGGATCGTGAGTTAGATGAAAACTTAAATAGTATTCTAATATTAAATATGTGAAGTATTATATCACTAACAATGGATTTCCTCCACTGAAAACATTTTTCACGGTGATCTATCTTCACGTTATTTTTGGGTGCATTCTTTTAATTTTTTTCATGTTCCATGATTTGAAGTGGATGGTGAGCTTTTTAAATGAAGATTCCCTAACTTGTCTTATTTGAGGTGAGCATTCAATTTCATTCCAATGGTGTTTCTTTTATATTTTTAACCTAGAATGGATAATTAAGAAAAATAATATGTCACTTTTATAATCTTATATATCACAATATTATGTGTGAGGCTTCATATTAAGGATGGTTGTCCATCACTGCATTTATTTTTGATACTTTTGTTTTGCATCTTAGGTATCGTATTTTAGGCCAATTACAAAAATATTTTTAGAGAATCATCATTTGTTTACCTCCTTCAAATTCATATGGTAGGCTTTATAGTTGGCCAATTTCTAGTTTTTTTCTAGATCATTGTTTCACATTGTCATCAACTTCAACTAGTAACTCCATAATTTTCTCATTATCTATCACATTCATTGTCATCATCTACATCCATCGAGTTTAGATTTAAAGAGATGATGTGCAATTCTTACGTAACTGACTCTTTATGATTGATCATTCTATTTGAGGTCATGTATTTGAAGAATGATTTTTTTATGAAGAATCAATTCCTCTTTTAACTCAAAGGTTGTAGCAATTACTTATCCACACAATCCAGTAAGATGGATTGGTGTCCATGTGAACACTAATTTTATGAATTTTTTGTAGATTGTATTTGATTTCATTAGGATTTTCTAAGTAGTCATTAGTTTTAGTGGATCGACCACTTTTCTTGAGAAGTTGAAAATTAGTTGTTTAGACTTATACATGGATATTTCATCATGTTGATAGTTTCAAGCTACTTGATCCTCTTCATAGTTTTGGCTCTACTTTCTACTTGAACCTTATAACATCTATAGGTCTCATTGCTCACATTATTGAATTTATTCAAAGACTTTGTTTTCCTTCGATCTAGGTGGATATTGGTGGCTACCTGCCTATTCCACTTGGACCCCCACCATTTTTTTTTTTAGTTTTTTAGATTCCTTATTTGTAGCCCAATTTACTATTTTTTGCAGTTTTTTGGGTCCTGAACTTCTGGAGCCGTTTTGAGGCCCTAAGCGACATTTTTTTGGGAAAACTGTTAGCAACATGGGACATAGATGGATGTTTCTCACTTAAAAGTTGTATTCCTCGAAAAGATCTTTCTAGTGAGGTATTGTGTGCATCAAATGGAGATCGTATGCCAAAGTTACAAGCCTGGGAAGTTGATGTAGCAATTTACCCAAACGGGCCCTATAGTTTGGCACTTCATCTCCTAAGGTTAGGTTTTTGTATTTTTAGGGTTTTCCATTGTTTCTCAGAAATAAAAATGCATTCAAGCCTCATTGTAACATAGTTCAGAGGCATGTAGCCACCACATCTCTTCTTAGAGATAACCTACCATCACCCTAACTAGTCTTATTTCCATTCTGTTTGTAAGCATATTTCAGTATTCGAGATTAATGAAATGAAGTGTTATTTCTATTACATCTTTCTATTATGGTTATATCTATAATTTGTTGCATTCCTATATTAATCTAGATTAGTGGTATCAGAGAAATATCTTCTTTCTCTGTTTTTCTTTGCATGTCCCCAACGAGGTCGAAATATAAGGAATTAGGGCTTGAATTGGTCGGACGTTTGCAAGACCATCCTCGCAAATCCAGATGGCCTCCCATGTCAAATGAAAGGAAAGACGAGGGGGTAGGAGACCTTATCAAAATCTTGCTTGAAGAAGCCCTTGAGTGACAAAGGAACGCGATGATGGGAAACTTTTCCTAGATCCTTCAGCGACTACCTAGGGGCTATGCATCTACTTTTGATAGCTACTTTAGGAGTGCCACACCCTTTAAGGAACAAGTTAACTTTGACATTCCCATATTTGAGGGTCAGATCCATGTAGACATTGTAGATAAATGGTTAAATCTGCTAGAAGGATATTTTTCTGTTCATGATTTTTCCAACTGAGAAAAGATCACTTTCGGACGTCTCAAAGCAGCCACCCATGTGAAGGACTAGTGGGAAACGTACTGTGAGTAGAACGATGAAAGTATGAACTCAATATTTTCAGCCGCACCCACTTGGAACTCATTTGGGATGCCATCAAGGAGCAATACTACCCTATGATAAGCTATGAGGATCAATCCATAAAGTGGACAATGGTGCGACAAGGAAGGGACCAAGATGTGCCAGAGTTTAGCAATATTTTTCATACCCTTTGCATGAAGTTGAGTATCAAGGATGATGGGAAGCATTTGGTTCTCAAGTACCAAAACTTCCTACACAGGTACATCCAAGACAATATGGAATTCTTGGAAATTGCCTCGCTCAGCACGGCATACCGATATGTTGTCAAGATCGAGAAAATTTTTGAACAGAAGAAGTGAGAAAGGGAATGGTGTCCCCAAACTGTAGAAAAAAGGACAAAGCCAAAGCAAGGTAGCTGAGGACAACCCACCAATGCCGCAAGAAAAGAAGAACACCACGAAGCTGAGGAAGGACCCGTGAAAGTGGTGTGAGTTCCATAAGCACTCCACTCACAACACAAGTGAGTTTTAGGCCAAGTAGTAACTAGTGGATAAGCTAAAGGCTTCAAAATCAGATGCATGTTCTGACTCTGAGTCAGAGCTCGACAACAGGAACGACAAAGTGAAGTAGATTATCGATGGGGAGCCCAATGCCACCGTTGCCACCATGAAGATCCAGAAGGACGAACCTGAAGATCCAGAGGAGGAGGAGTGCCTCTTATACTCCCAGATGTGGGTAAAGGGTTCACCGCTATAGTTCATTGCTAAGAGTGAGAGCCAAAAGAACCTCATTTCAGTAGAGGTCATGAAGCAACTGGGCTTACGCACCACAACATATCCATAATTGTACACCAACGGGTGGCTTCACCAAGGAAGCAACCTTCGCATGAGCCAGCAATGTCACCTTCCATACAACATCAAGCCCTTCAGAAATGAGGTATTATGCGATGTTACTCCCCTTGATGTTTGTGTTGTATTATTAGGCCAACCATACTTATGGAAGTGACATGATGTTTATCAGTCAAGGCCTTGTACTGTTATTTTTACTTTGGAAATAAGTTGTACAAGATACCGGAGGTATAAATACCTACCGCCCTCTCATTTCTTACTGAAAAACAATATAGTAAGCTCATTTCCAAAATCAGGAAGTTTGTTTTCCTGATGATACGCCCTCAGGGAAAGAATAAGACGGTGTCCATGACCTTGAGATAGGGCTGCTCTGCACAACAACAATAAATGGATGAGGTCGTGGACGAGTACGAGGACATCTTCACCTCCCCCACAGTGATGCCTCTGCACTGTCAAGTCAAGCACTCCATCGATCTAACCCCAGGTGCGTCACTGCCCAATGGACCAATATATTAGTTCTTCGTTATGGAGAATGACCAAATCAAGAGGCAGAGTTAGGAGTTACTAATGAAAGGTCGTATCCATCCAAGTTCATCGCCCTGTGGGAGCCCGATCGTGTTGGTACAAAGTAGGATGGGACTTGGAGACTCTGTATTGACTACCGGGCATTGAACAAAATCATTTTCTGGATTAGGTACCCAATCCCACGGATTGATAACCTTTTGGACCAACTGAAGGGGGAAAAATATTTTAGCAAGATCAACTTGAAGTCTAGCTATCACCAGGTACCAATCGAACCCTCTGATGTTTGGAAGACTACCTTCAAAGCCAAGAATGGCCTTTTTGAATTATTGGTTATGCCTTTTGGGTTGACAAATGCTCCTGCAACCTTCATGAGGTTGATGGATGACATCTTGCGGCTATTCACCATCTCATTTGTAGTGGTATACTTGGATGACATTGTGATCTTCAGCTACAGTTAGGAAGAGCACCTCCACTGCATCCGACAGGTTCTCCAAACACTGTGGCAACAAAATTTGTGTGCCAATTTGGAGAAGTGCACTTTTTGCATGACCTACGTTTCGTATCTAGGATATATTGTTGATGAACGACGGGTGCATGTGGATCTAGTCAAGTTCCAAGTCATTCAGGATTGGCCAGCCCCAACCACTCTGACAGAGCTTTGTAGCTTGCTGGGTCTTGCCAATTTCTACAGCAGGTTAGTGCTAGGATTCTCTCATATCACTTGGCCCTTGAGTCAAGTCACCGAGGGAGGAGTGAAAGCAAAACTATTTTGGTATGAATCTCAACAGAAGGCATTTGCAGAGTTGAAACATCGCCTTTGCTTGGCACCAGTGCTCAGTTTACCAAACTTGCAAAAACCATTTGAGATTGATAAATATGCATCTGATTGTGATATTGGGGCAATCCTTACTCAACAGGGGCATCGAATGGCATATCACAATGAGACACTTTCAGACACAGTCTGGAAGTATCCCACGTATGAAAAAGAGATGTATTCCATTGTGCATGCCTACCTATAATGGAAGCATTACATTTTGGGGAAGGAAATTGTCATTCACATAGACAACCAACCCTTGCAGTTCATATATACACAAGGGAAGTTGCAGAATGATCACCATGAAAATTTGTCCACATACCTACAATAGTTCCATTTGAAAATCAAGTATAAGAAGGGTAGCACCAATAATGTTCCAGATTGCCTTAGCTGACCACCCATCATGGTGTTTACCACCCTGCTCAACTCTTGTGGGCAGGAGACTTTTGATCGACCACTTCTCTAAAAAAGCAACCCATATTTCAACCACACATAGCAGATTCTTTTGGAGGGTCAGCAAGTTCTAGATTTTCACCTCTAGGATGCCCTCCTATGCCACCTAGGACACCTTTGTGTTCCTTCAGTCAAGTGAGGCAAGATGATTTGGGAAGTGCACTACAGTCAACCCGCTGGGAATTTTAGGGTCAAGAAAACAATGGCAGTACTGCATAAGTATATCTACTCGCTGAATATTTAACAAGATGTTGGGAAGTACATCAAATCCTACATTGCCTACACCAATGCCAAACCGACCATCAAGAATCAGGGCCTATATACTCGGCTGCCTACCCCTATTCGACCTTGGGAATCCATCTCCATGGATTACATGTCGGGCATCCCTTCTACTAAGCATGTCAACAACTGTGTTTTTGTAGTCCTCGACAGATTCTTGAACATGGTCGTTGTGGCGACCTGCAAGAAAGATATCACAGCAGAAGCCATTGCTAAACTCTTCTTTGAACGAGTGTGGGTACACTTTGGGATTCCAAAATCTATCATCTCAGATTAGGATAGCAGGTTCCTCAGTAAATTTTGGTCCAATCTCTGGTCGATCCTGGACACTAAGCTCACTAAGTCCACAACTTTCTATTGAGTCTTTGTTATGAAACCAGCTCAAGAAAAGATAGAAAAGATAAATCCACGCCTTAGAATTCAGCCTCTTCGAGGGGGCAACCTCCTTTACATTACATAAATGAACAATTCTTCGATGATACAAATGAAAAAACCTCCTTTCTATATATAGGAGTCTAAGGAGTCACAATATAATCCAGCCGACCTAACAATAATAATATAAAGCCACAAAAATAACAATAGAGGGATTCTATGGGGCACAGAAATAACAATATGGGGGTAATAGGGGCACAACAATATAAATAGGGGGTATAACTACAATAGTAATGGGGTAATCACTAGTATTATAGGGACCCAACATGCCCCTCTCCTTCAAAAAAGTGTTGTCCTCAACGCTTGAGTAGTTCTGGATACTTCTGCATAAAATTCTCATCCTCCCATGTGGAATCTTCAGCGGATAAGTTCTTCCACTTGATAAGATACTCTGAAATTGATCGATTTCGTAGCTGTCGAGTTCTTGTTTCTGTGATTGCTTCCGGTTCCAATATAATTTTTCCTTCCTCGTCAAGTTCTGGCAATATTGTTTGAATTGGGAGCTTGTCACCTATAACCTTCTTTAAACATGAAACATGGAAAACTGGGTGCAATCGAGAAGCTGCAGGAAGCTCCAATTTGTATGCCATAGTACCAATCTTTTCCAACACCTTGTACGGACCATAATACTTTGGTGATAATTTATTATCCTTCTTAGCTTGCTTTAGGGACATTTGCTTATATGGTTGTAGCCGTAGGAATACCCAATCACCTACATCAAAACTTCTTTCACTGCGATGTTGATCTGCCTGTTGTTTCATTCTATTTTGTGCCAACACGAGGTTATCCTTTAAGAGTTGGAGGACTTGTTGTTGATGTTCGATGTGATGTTCCACTGCCTGAACCTTAGAATTTTCTCTTAAATATGATGTGATGGATGGTGGTTGATACCCATAAAGTGCCATAAATGGGGTCATTTTTGTTGCTGTATGGAAGGAAGTGTTATACCACCATTCAGCCAGAGGCAACCATTTGACCCATTGTGTCTGTTTATCAGATACAAAGCAACGAAGATATCCTTCCAAACATTTGTTTACTATCTCAGTTTTCCCATCAGATTGAGGATGATAAGATGAGCTATGAGCTAACTGAGTACCAAGACAAGAAAATAATTCTGTCCAAAAATTTCCAGTGAAAATGGGATCTCTGTCACTTACAATAATCTTTGGGTTTCCATGTAGCTTTTGAACTGTTTCCATAAATGCAGTAGAAACTGTACTGGCTTTAAATGGATGTGATAATGCACAAAAGTGTGCATACTTGGTAAGTCTGTCAACTACCACCATGATGACACTCTTTCCCTCAGACTTGGGTAAACCTGTGATAAAATCCATTGAAACCTCCTCCCAACGTTGGCTTGGAATGGATAAAGGTTGTAATAGACCTGGTGTCTTAATTGTTTCAACTTTATTTTGCTGGCAAACCAAACATTCCGCCACAAACTTTTGAATATCTGATTTAAGGCCATCCCAAAAAAATTCCTTCTTAACCCTGTGGTAAGTTTTTAAAAATCCTGAGTGCCCTCCTAAGGGAGAAGTGTGCAATTCCATAAGAATCTTTTGTTTTAGCTGGGAATTCTTACAGAGGTATAAGCGATCTTTGTACCATAACGAATCATTTTTCCAGCTAAATGTATCAGAAGTACTGGAATCTTGTTGTAGCTTTTGAATAAGTGCCCACACTTCTTCGTCATTCTTCCATTCCTCCCTTGCTTCGTTTATCCAATCTGGTTGGATAATAGAAATGGCACACAACAATGCTTCCACATCCTCATCCTTTCTTGAGAGTGCATCTGCCACCACATTTTGCTTCCCTTTTTTGTAGATGATTTCAAAGTCATAACCCAACATCTTTGTGACCCACTTTTGTTGCTCTTCAGAGGATAATCTTTGTTCTAAAAAGTATTTAAGGCTATCATGATCCGTTTTTACCTTGAAGTGTCTTCCCATTAGGTAGGGTCGCCATTTCTTAAGTGCATGGAGTATTGCCAACATTTCCTTCTCATAAATAGCTTTGTTTAAAAACTTTCCCTTGATTGGACGACTTTCAAAAGCAATGGGTCTTTCATCTTGCATTAGAACAGCACCAATTCCATTTCCTGAAGCATCACATTCCACAATAAAGGTTTTTGTGAAGTCCGGTGTAGCTAAGACCGGTGCTTGGCACATTGCCTCTTTAAGATGTTCAAAGGCCTTTGTTGCTTCCGAAGTCCATGAAAATGAATCTTTCTTCAATAATGTTGTTAGAGGTGCTGCTATTCTCCCATAATTCTTAACAAACTTGCGATAATACCCTGTCAACCCAAGAAATCCTCGCAGATGCTTTATGGATGTGGGGATTTTCCATTCCTTAATGGCTTTAATTTTGCTAGGGTCTACCTTAACTCCTTCATGAGATACAATATGACCCAAATATTCCACCTCCTGGACTCCAAAGAAACATTTGGATCTTTTTGCATATAATTGTTTCTCCTCCAATAGTTGTAGCACCCTGTCAACATGTTCAACATGATCCTTCCAAGACTTGCTGTAGATTAGTATATCATCAAAAAATACTAACACAAATTTTCTAAGGAATGGTTTGAAAATTGAATTCATCAAACCTTGAAATGTTGAAGGTGCATTGGTAAGGCCAAAAGGCATGACCAAAAATTCATAATGACCCTCATGAGTTCTAAATGCTGTTTTCGGAATGTCTTCAATCTTCATTCTGATTTGATGATATCCCGAACGAAGATCCAACTTGGTGAAGTAAATTGATCCATGCAATTCATCCAGTAATTCATCAATAACAGGAATGGGGAACTTATCTTTAATAGTGAGCTTGTTGAGCTCCCTATAATCTGGACACATGCGCCATGATCCATCCTTCTTGTGCACCAATACTACTGGAGCTGAGAAAGAACTTTGACTCGGTTGAATTATACCAGCCTCTAGCATTTCTGCAACCATACGTTCAATTTCACTTTTTTGGACATATGGATATCTGTACGGCCTGATGTTTGGAGGAACACTTCCTGGAATCAGATGAATAGCATGATCATGATCACGCATAGGTGGGAGACCTTTGGGAGTCTCAAATACCTTGGAATGATTGTCCAGGACTTTTTGGAGATCTGGAGAAATAGATGATTCCAATGTGGAAACATCTAGCGAACATAATTGTGCAATTACACCTCTTTGCTCCTTTTTTAGAAGCTTTGTCATGCCATTAGAGCTGATTATCTTTCCTGGTTTCCCTGCAATACCCCTTAATTCAACTTCCTTTCCTTCCACAGAAAATTTCATGAAAAGTTCTTGAAAATTAAAAGCTATTGTACCCAAGGATTGTAGCCATTGGACTCCTAGTACAACATCAGCACCTCCCATTGGAATGGAAAGCATTGGGCTAGTCAATACATATTCTCCCATGGATAGCTTGATATTATGGCACTTTCCAGAACAATTTATTGTTCCTCCATTTGCAATCATCACTTGACACTCTGGTGCTGGATATAGGAAGCAATTCAATTCTTTTGCTACCCTACAATGAATAAAATTGTGGGTGCTTCCTGAATCAATCAACACTATTACCTTTTTCTTCTTGATTTGTCCTTCTATCTTGATGGTTTGAGGAGTGGTAATTCCCGCCAATGCATTACAAGATATGGTCGGATTTATTTGTTCTTCATCTAGGCTTTGTTCCTGGAATATATCCTCTTCTTTTGACCTTTCTTGCTCCTTTTCTTCTTCCTCTTCACAATCTATGTAGAATAATTTCTTCTCAGCACACTTATGACCTTTTGTGTATTTGCTATCACAATTGTAACAAAGCCCTTTTGCTCTTTTTTCTTCCAATTGTTGTGGTGTCAACCTTGTAGGTTGTGGAAGACTATGGGCAACAACACTTCCGTCTTTATAGTTGTGAACGGTATGCTTCCTAGTTGCCATAATTTTGCTTTCCATTTTTCTTGCTAACCTGAATGCCTTCTCTAATGAATCAGGTTCCCAAAGGCGCACATCATGTTGGATATTATCCTTTAAAGACCCTATGAACACATCAATCCTATGCTCCTCTGGAATATCTTTTACCCTTATGTTCAATTTTTGGAACTCCTCAATGTGCTCCATTATTGAACCCTTTTGTTTGAGACTTATCAATTGGCTAAAAAAAGTGTTGCTTTTTGTATCCTCATAATGTGCTATCAATTCTTCTGTAAAAATTGCCCAAGTGATAAATTGTTTACGAGAACAAAGCCATTGATACCATACAAACTGATTTGGTTCCAAATATAAAGTTGCCATACGTACCTTTTGTGTGTTTTGCACATTATTGAGATCGAAGAATTGCTCCATTTGTAATATCCATGTGGCGGGATCCTTGCCATCAAACTTCCTCATATCGATTTTTGGAACATGGTGAGTCTTCGATCCAACATTAGAGTCTATGGAATCATGATTAACATTTCTTTTATTCTCATCATGAGTTTCCTTTACTACCTTTTCACCATTAGTGACCCTTTCTTGTAGCAACTTCTCCAATTCATCCATCTTATCATCCATGCCATCAATTTTAGCATCCATGCCATTCACCTTAGCTTCCATGCCATCCATCTTAGCTTCCATGCCCTTTATCTTAGATTCCACGCCATTTACCTTAGCTTCTGTTAGCTTTTGTGAGCGTGACATTTGTTGCACTTGTTCTTGTAATTTTGATATATCATGTAGCATTTCTTCCTCTTCTTCATGAGTCATGCTAGAGCTTTCAGGTTCCTTACTAGGTGTTTGCATTTTCTTTCCTCGGGGCATCAGTTACCGATAATAATGTTTTACTATGCCCTTTGAATTCCGTTAAACCAAGCTTACACAAAAATTAAAAAAAAACTACACACTTTTTTTCACTTTATAGAAGCCTGATATTGAATCTGATGTATCTCTGTAATTTCGGATCATCCAATTCTGAAAATGCTACCTGCAGTAGCCTTCTGCATCCTCTTTCCAATGCCACAAGTCTGAGCCAAATTGGATTCTCCAAGGAAGAGTTATGTGAAATCTCCCACAGTGACTTGATTTTAGACTGGTTTAGTAGAGTGAACTTGTACGACGTGCCACGAGTCACTGTTTCAACCTTTGAATCTGAAACACACATAAAACAAACTACAGTCCGTCCTCTTTCTGTACCTTTTTACGAAATTTCAATCCGATCCTCAGAGAGAGAGTTATGACGATTTTCCCCAGGTCACCTGTTTTGAATGTAATTCAGGAGTCTGCAAAAAGGCCAACTTCCTCAGATCATATCTCCAAAAATATCGCGCGCGAAGCTCTGAAATTCGGACCCAAGGTTCAGCGCCAATTCTTCTAAAATGGGTTTTTTTTGCGACTTCTGAAACATCACAGAAAAAAAGTTATAGCGAAAATGCCACGATGACCTGTTTGGAGCAGCGAAACCCTAGAATCCAAAGCTCTGATACCAAATGTTATGAAACCAGCTCAAGAAAAGATAGAAAAGATAAATCCACGCCTTAGAATTCAGCCTCTTCGAGGGGGAAACCTCCTTTACATTACATAAATGAACAATTCTTCGATGATACAAATGAAAAAACCTCCTTTCTATATATAGGAGTCTAAGGAGTCACAATATAATCCAGCCGACCTAACAATAATAATATAAAGCCACAAAAATAACAATAGAGGGATTCTATGGGGCACAAAAATAACAATATGGGAGTAATAGGGGCACAACAATATAAATAGGGGGTATAACTACAATAGTAATGGGGTAATCACTAGTATTATAGGGACCCAACATGTGAAAATGTCATTCATTTCCATTACACTTTCAATATTATGTCCATTATATCACCTCCATTTCACCTCCATTTCACTACTATGTCACCACATTCATCCCACTTTCATTATCATTGGGCCACCTTTATGTTTTTCCAATCTTTATTATTTCTAAGCCTTTTAAGTGAATTTGTGGTTAAACATTAGAAAATAATGTGCATATGCTTATACATAACAAATGGGTTGAGGTTGTTGACATGTGTAGGTTGAAAGGAGACTTCTAGAAGATCCTAATGTGGCACTCTAAGGCCAAATTCGAATTTGGTTGGAAAGAATCATGGGATCATGAGGATATGTGTCACATCTCCTAATTGTATTGTAACTCTAAAAAGACATGTGTCTTATCAGTTCCTATTTTGATTAGGACTCTATAGGTAGAGGGAGAGATTCATGGACTATCATTAATGAGATGGCTCTCATCTTTTTTGTATAAATAGGAGATCTCTCTCCTTCATTTGTTAGTCTTTAGTCCCTAGTTCTTAAGTTTGTAGTTCTTCCTTGATGGCTTTTGAAAGCTTTGGAGAACTTTGTTGTACTTTGTACTTTTGAAGAAATTGAATAAAGCTTTGATGTTCTCAACATGGAAGGAGATGTGAAGTAGATGTCATGGAGCATATTAGAATGTAAGGTAGAGTAGATTTCATTTTGTAAATATTGCTTTGTAGAATGTAAGGTAGAGTAGATTTCATTTTGTAAATATTGCTTTGATTTGATTTGATTGCTTTCAAGTTTGATAGATTAGATTTTTCATTCATGCAATTTTAATTCATGCAAGTGTGTTCAATTTTGCTTTGATTTCATAGGTGGCAGAGGGCCCCTGCCTTGTATAGTTGTCATTTAATTTTGCATTTAATTTTGTTGTGCTTATGTATATTAGTTGTACATAAATTGCTTTCAAGTTGATTGTAGATTAGTGATGCACATAGCCTTTTAATGACTAATGACATGATAGAATCATCTTGTCCTTTTGCTGAAGCAGCAAGGATACTGGGTCTCATAGTCACTAGCTCATTGTTTGGTTATTGCATTTTATTTTGATTGAACTAATGACATGATAGAATCATCTTGTCCTTTTGCTGAAGCAACAAGGATACTGGGTCTCATAGTCATTAGCTCATTGTTTGGTTATTGCATTTTATTTTGATTGAACTAGTTGTATATTTACACTTTTGTGTAAATACTAACTCCATCAATAACATGTTTTAAGTTCTTTTGAAGTGCTAAGTTTTGGAAGTTACCATTAGGGACATAGGCCTTGTCTCGAAATCTTTATCCATACTTGTCCTTTAAAAGTATTCTTAAGACCTTAGAATAGGATTTCCATTTGCATTAAACACTTTAGAAAATCGACAAGAACAAAACGCCAAAAACAACATAAACTATAAAACAACGAAGTAAGAGAAAGGTTAACTAAGCACATATAGTGCACCACACTTCATCATTTTACGATACCCGGATTGATAATTTATGTAGAGCAATTTAAGACGTTAAATTGACTAGACATTTTGGCGTCGTTGCTGGGGAAGTGTAATTAGGAGACCTTATTTCTTACATCTGAAAAAAAAAAAGTTAATAATTCTTGAGTATGCTCTCCTCTTGCACTTTGTGTGATCTGGAGGATAAGAAAAAGAATTATTATGTAAAAAAAGAAAAAAAAGGAGACAAAATAAACTTCAACATTTCAATTGATTCAATAAAAAAAAAAAAAAATGATGAAAAAATGAAACTCAACTGCCTTGATAGGTTCAAATTGTCCAAAATTGTCTGGTTATGCTTTGTAGTGGTCTTCAAAACACTGTATCCTGTTTTAATAAGGTTTTGCAACTTAGCTGCGGAAACTGCCCTGATTCTGTAGCTAGCTGAGAATTTCGCAGCTGTTTCAAGGTTTAGCAGGTTACAAGCGTCCAATGAAGAAATCGACCACATGGGCATCTCCAGAATTGTCCCGACATGGATCCTATCCTAGTCACCCAGTTCAGATCAATGAAAAACTAGCCTAAGACCTCAGTCAAAGTCCTGTTTTTAACATGTTTTTCTTGAAGTATTTGCTGCCTGAAATTGAAAATCATTAATCCTTTTTATAAAATTTTACAATTTCAGAGAAGAAGAAAAGAGAAAAACAATCCTAGCTTCCACTATGGGCTTAACAAGAAAATATGCCTCCCTGTTCAAGCTTTGGCCTGAAACAAACCTGAAAGAACATTTAAGAAAAAATAGGTCAAATTGCATGGACTGCTGTGTTAAAATAAAAACTCTGTGTTTTTGGGATTTGGTTGGACTCTTGCTGATATGGCTTTCAAAGAAAGGATATGAAGGATTAACTGGATATCTTGTGGAATATAATAACAATGAGACAAGGAAAACGAATAATTTTAATGAGTTTGACATTTTTGAGAATCTAAGAGAAGATGAACTCTGTATGAGAGATTCTCTTGCTGTTGTTCGCATTACTACTGAGGCAGCAACAGGATTCAAGTTGCATTTCAAGAAAACTCATTTAAATTAAGAGTAAAGACATTTGAATCAGCCGGAAATTGTCTAACCAAAGAAGAAACTTCTGAAGTGATCGTTGTCCTTAAGATTTAAAAGCCATTTTGGTAACACAATAAAAAGAAGTGGATTGTTGCAGTCACGCTTATACTGTACAAATTCTGCGATTGGAAGGCTTGTGAAGAATTTTTTTTAGCATCTCCTTCCCTGAATAATTCATTTGTTGCATCTGAAAACAATTTTTCCCCCTCTGAGATTTATCTTAAGGCCGAATGAAAATTCATAAAAGGCAGAACAGTGAGAACAGTAAAACTCAGAAAAACGTAATAGCTGAAAAAACGTCAAACTTCAAACATTCGATTTTCCCAAACAGAGATGAATTTCAAGAAAATAAAACATGGGTTTTTTTGCCAGGTGGGTTAACTAGATAACCCAGAAACCGTTTGAAGAAATTTGTGGCAGTCTGGGAGAAATCTTCAGTTCTTTGGAGCCCATTTTTATCTGCCGCGCGTGAAAAAAAAATAGAACTTTCAATTAAATGAGCGGACAGTGATTTAATTGGGCTCTGTGCTGGCACTTACTCTACCTCTACCACGTCTTCCAGCCTTTGCCACCACTTCTTCTGCCCTTATGCCACCCGTTTGCAAATCATTAATACCTGTTTAACAACAGTCTGAATTGAACACGGCATTGTCTAACTCCATTACATACGGCTCTTCACAGCAATGACGTGTCCATAAAACTCCGCCAAGCAAGAGGGAAGTTTGTCGGTTGGTTCCATCAATGGGAGATGACAATAGTAAATGATTTCAAGAATTCAAATGCACGGGAGTTGTAGATTATACAGAATTTAGGAATGTTGATATGGTGATAGAGGTTGTAAGAGAGAAAATTTCCATTGAAGCGAGAAATATTTATTGACCTGGAAAATATTTGTCTTGCACACTGCATCTTAGCCTCTAATATGTCCACGATTGATCTCAATCCCATTAGTGCAAAAACATATGTTCAAGACCGTTTAGTAGGGGCACATTTTCTTTTCAGTCCTGCACATGTGATGCCACTCCTTGAAATTGTTTGAATAGAGAAAACTTCACCACAGATTATTGTTGACCTTATAAATGTTGGAAAGAATATAAAGAAAGTCCCTATAATGGTGGGAAATTGCATCGACTTTGCTGTCAATCAAATGTTCTTTCCATAATCAGCTCATATGTTAGCAATTCTTGGTGCAGATATTTATAGAATAGACAAAGTCATCACAAGTTTTGGAATGATTGCAAGATCTTGTTGGATATGAAGTATCTATTAAGGTTGGACAGCAATTTGTTACAACCTTCACTCCTCCACATTGTTTTCTCTTCCACGCACACAACCACTTCATTTCATAGTATTTTCTACACTCTGTTTTCATTAGCTGCAGAAACAAGCCACTTTCCGCAGCTAGCTCAACTTTCCGCAGCTGGCTCAACTTTCCGCAGCTATTTTGTTAAACTCTAGGTTGCAGGTGTCATCAAGCAAAACAAGCCACATGGGTAGTTGCGGGAATGTCAGTACATGGATGGTGTCCTATTCATTCGGTCAAATTTGATGAAAAAGACCCCGGTCAAAGGGAAGTCAAGTTGAGTGTTATCACAAAATCGCCACACTGAGTCGCCACACTAAGTCGCTGCATGTCAAGAAAAAATAATATTTTTTGGATCAATGAAATGAATAAGTTATTTGCTCACTTTTCTGAAGGTATTGATTAATTTTGGATTGATGATGAAAGATGAATGGCTAACTTTTTATTCAAGATTTTTAGCTACAGTAACTGTGCACATTCCACAACTAAAGTCCAATTCCGCAGCTGTTCTCCAATTCCGCAGCCAGAAAAAACCTCATTGTTCAAATCAACCTAACTTTCTCATACAAAATCAAATTTTGATGATTTAAGTACCATTGGAAAGATCTCAACAAGATCTACACAATGAGAAATCCATCATTTGAGTTTGAAATGGCAAATAATGAAATAAATTGCTGAAAAGAAGCAACATCAACTTGAGGCACTAATTCCAAATCAGGTATAAATTCTTTTGATTTTTCCTTTGAGAACTTGTTTCACTAATACAAATTCTTAGTTTTTTGTGTAAATATCATAACTAGAGAGATTGGCCATCTCTCTCCTTTGATAATCTTACATGCCATTGCAGAAGAAGTATTAGTTTTTTTTTGCAGGTTCCAGGAGGAAGGACAAATGACTACAAGAGAATGGTGTCTCTCTAAGAGACCAATTTGTTTCATAAGAGGATGATCAACAACAAAGAGGAAATATGTTGATGCAAAATCAGATCCAAACACTTGAAAAACTTTCAGATACTATTGTCTCCATCACATCCATCCATCACATCCATACTTCATAATAAACCATTCATCTCATTTTCCTCCATATTTTCCATTTACATTCACATACACTTTCCATCTCTTTTTGTTTATTCATAACCCACAAATAAAAGCAAGAGGCTCATTCATATGCTTATTGCCCATTGCCATTTCTACTCTCCATTTCCATCTTCCATTTTCATCTTCCATTTCCTGTCATTTTCATTCAGCAAATAAGCCCTGCTTCAATGCAAATTATTGAGTCCATAGTCCTTTGAGTCTAAGTTCTTTGTAAAAACACCTTGAGGCTTGCATGCCTTAATGGCAAGTCCTCATGCTGACAAACAATGGGAATACATTAATGTCTCTTGTTCGTCAGATCTTCTAGGTGACTTGACTTCAGCAAATTCATTCGTACCTAGCAAGATGTGTTTAGGCATCTTGACTCTCATTGTCATCAATGGTGAGAGTTCTCGTGTTGACTAGTGGCATCCATTAATGGCCACTAAGCCAACAATTTCCTACTATGTTCGACATCAGAACATCTTTTCACATAGTAGGAATTGTGCCAATGAGTTTTGAAGACATGAAGACTATTATTTTCAGCATTTTGGAGCAGATTCAGTAAGTTTTAGTAGAAGCAATAAAAAGTCATCTTATCTCTTTATCCATGACTCCTCTTGTTCAGCCACTTGAAGAAGAATATGATCAGAATTTTTCAGCCACCACACATACAACTCATCCATTCCAAAGGGTAAGTGAAGGTACGTCATTTTCTAACTTTTGACCATAGAATTCCATAAAAAGCTAGGATGATAATTGTTGGAAAAACATTTCTCTTCCTCATTTCATAAAATTGCCAATACCATCAGTTGGGGGGGGGGAATACATTCATATTCATATCTTGCCATGTCCATATCATATTCAAGAGCTCACATACTTCCAACATATATCAATTATTACATTGCTATTATGAGCATACAATGGCTTTTGAAAAAGTGCTTAAAGGATAAATTGGATACAAACAAAATCATGGTTGTCACACAAGAACCAACCATCATGCAATCCAATAAAGATATAATTTGCAACAATAATCAAAGATCAAAGTAGAAGGCAACAACAAAGAAAAAAAAAATGGTTGTAACACAAGAACCAACCATGTTGCAATTCAAGTAAAACACTTTGCAGAAATATGAAGTTATCAAATGATATCATGCAAAGTTAAGCCAAAGCTCAAGGATCAAAATAGTTAATGTAATATATATTGCATGAGGACATGCAATAGCTTCAGTTGGGGGGTATGTTGAGTCTTGAAAATGTCATTCATTTCCATTACACTTTCACTATTATGTCCATTACATCACCTCCATTTCACCTCCATTTCACTACTATGTCACCACATTCATCCCACTTTCATTATCATTGGGCCACCTTTATATTTTTCCAATCTTTATTATTTCTAAGCCTTTTAAGTGAATTTGTGGTTAAACATTAGAAAATAATGTGCATATGCTTATACCTAACAAATGGGTTGAGGTTGTTGACATGTGTAGGTTGAAAGGAGACTTCTAGAAGATCCTTATGTAGCACTCTAAGGCCAAATTCGAATTTGTTTGGAAAGAATCATGGGATCATGAGGATATGTGTCACATCTCCTAATTAAATTGTAACTCAAAAAAGGCATGTGTCTTATCAGTTCCTATTTTGATTAGGACTCTAGAGGTAGAGGGAGAGATTCATAGACTATCATTAATGAGATGGCTCTCATCTTTTTTGTATAAATAGGAGATCTCTCTCCTTCATTTGTTAGTCTTTAGTCCCTAGTTCTTAAGTTTGTAGTTCTTCCTTGATGGCTTTTGAAAGCTTTGGAGAACTTTGTTGTACTTTGTACTTTTGAATAAATTGAATAAAGCTTTGATGTTCTCAACATGGAAGGAGATGTGAAGTAGATGTCATGGAGCATATTAGAATGTAAGGTAGAGTAGATTTCATTTTGTAAATATTGCTTTGTAGAATGTAAGGTAGAGTAGATTTCATTTTGTAAATATTTCTTTGATTTGATTTGATTGCTTTCAAGTTTGATAGATTATATTTTTCATTCATGCAATTTTAATTCATGCAAGTGTGTTCAATTTTGTTTTGATTTCATAGGTGGTAGAGGGCCCCTGCCTTGTATAGTTTTCATTTAATTTTGCATTTAATTTTATTGTGCTTATGTATATTAGCTGTACATAAATTGCTTTCAAGTTGATTGTAGATTAGTGATGCACATAGCCTTTTAATGACTAATGACATGATAGAATCATCTTGTCCTTTTGCTGAAGCAGCAAGGATACTAGGTCTCATAGTTACTAGCTCATTGTTTGGTTATTGCATTTTATTTTGATTGAACTAATGACATGATAGAATCATCTTGTCCTTTTGCTGAAGCAGCAAGGATACTGGGTCTCATAGTCATTAGCTCATTGTTTGGTTATTGCATTTTATTTTGATTGAACTAGTTGTATATTTACACTTTTGTTTAAATACTAACTCCATCAATAACATGTTTTAAGTTCTTTTGAAGTGCTAAGTTTTGGAAGTTACCATTAGGGACATAGGCCTTGTCTTGAAATCTTTGTCCATACTTGTCCTTTAAAAGTATTCTTAAGACCTTAAAATAGGATTTCCATTTGCATTAAACACTTTAGAAAACCAACAAGAACAAAACCTCAAAAACAACATAAACTATAAAACAACGAAGTAAGAGAAAGGTTAACTAAGCACATATAGTGCACCACACTTCATCAGTTTACGATACCCGATGGATAATTTATGTAGAGCAATTTAAGACGTTAAATTGCCTAAACACTTTCCATCTCCAAACTCATGGCCAGACAAAGGTCATCAACATGATGATCATACACATTTTGCACATGTACAACTCAAAGAATCCATGCACATGTGATGAGAGCCTTCCCTATGTCCAACACAACTATCATTGGGCTCTCCATAGCTAAACTAAAAACAACCCTTTTCAGGTGCGGTTGGGATTCTAGCCACTATGTCCCATTGATGTGGGCATACCATTTGCAGCATGTAAGGTAGATTCGGCTCATGTCCAGCTGGAAGTTGGTAAGGAAAAAAACTTGATTGAGCACATCCAACATATCTACCAGTGGGTCCATGACATTCCGGAGAAATCAAATTCCAAGTACAGGAAGCGACATGATCAGAATCAGGTGCCACACAAGTTTCAGGTGGGCAACAATGTTTGGTTTCATTTCCTGAAGGAATGCCTTACCGAAGCCTATTAGAAACTCAAACCACATCGATAAGGTCCTTACACCATTACCAAGGCTATGGGAAACAATCCATTTGAGCTCAACATTCCCACATTCCTTGGCATGTACCTAGTGCTCAATTTGGACTGCCTTCAACCATACTTCCTGCCATTACTAGATACATCAGACATTGCAGAACAACTGACACATACAGAGTTAAATCTAGATTGGATGGAGAAAGCCATAACTAATCAGATCATAGACACATGGATCAATAACACCCGACATCAAAGGATACAAATATATCGAGTTGTCAAAGTAGGCCAACTCCTTCACCAAGGCAAGTGGCTCACTAAGGACTAAGTTGAGCAGAAGTTTCCTCATCTCATGGAGGAACTCAACGCAATGGAGACCATTGTTTTCTAAGGGGTAACGAATGATCTAGGTGGATATTGGTGGTGACCTACCTATTACACTTGGATTCCCACCATTGATTCTTTTATTTTTTTCAGTTTCCTTATTTGTAGCAGAATTTACTATTTTTGGCAACTTTTCAGGTCTTGAACTTCCAGAGTCGTTTTGAGGCGCTAAACGATGTTTCTTTAGTAAAACCAAGAGTAACATGGGTCATGGACAGATGTTTCTCACCCAAAAGTTGTATTCCTTGGATAGATCTTTCTAACAAGGTATTATACACGTCAAATGGAGATCCTATGCCAAAGTTATGACCTCGGGAAGTTGATGTACCAACTTACCCAAATGGGGTCGATAGTTTGGTGCTTCATCTCCTAGGGTTAGAATTTTTGATGTTTAGGGTTTTCCATTGTTTCTCAACAATAAATAGGCCTTCGAGCCTCATTGTAACACAGTTTAGAGGCATGTATCCACCACATCTTTTCTCAGAGATAAGCTACCATCGCTTGAGCTAGTCTTATTTCCATTCTGTTTGTAAGCATATTTAATTATTTGATATTAATGAAATGAAGTGTTATTTCTACTGCATCTTTGTATTATGGTTATATCTGTAATTTGTCGCATTCCTGTTTAAATCCAAATCATCCTCACTAACATCTGACACGTTTATTTAGTGCTTTTCACTATTTTTGGTTGTTATGCCTCTGCACTCAAACTCTTTCTAATTTCAAATTCAATCAAGTTCATTAGTATTTGTTGGCTCTCCTTATCAAATTTGTTGTCATGCTTTGTAATTAATTCTTTGAATATCTATAGGTATTATGCATTTGCAATTGAATGCATCATTGTGATATTTTCTGTTTGATCTCCAATGCCAATTTTCAGCACTAACATATTTATCTATTTCAGAGAGTTTAGTATTAACATATACCTATTAAACATTAAAAATGATCTACAATATCTCGGTAACAAACATTACGATGGATTCGTACAAATTTATTTATTCTTTGTTAAGACTTTTTAAAAAATTACATTAATTATTTATTTGTGAAAGAGTTGAAATGTCTTCCACTTCACATGTCTTCCACTTGAGGCTGTAAGAGAACTTCTCTTGTCTTGGTGCAATAGATGGGTTGCATGCAAATGGATTTTATGGCTAAGAGATTGACTCACATACTTTTTAAACTTAATTTTTATCTTATTATCTTTTAGTTTAAAGGAATGGCAAATTCTTAGTATAATGTAGCTCCTGCTTTATTCTCAGGGCTCAGCATGTTTATCAAGTTTGTGTTGCACATAAATAGGAAGAATTCTAACGTAGTTTCATGTCATGTCTTGTAGCTTCCTAATATACCATTGTGAAAATCATCACACATTAGAATTAATGATCATGAAAAAGCTAGAGGAACATGGGCATCTTAAACTTAGATTTGACCTTGGAAACTTAAGTTCAAATGAATGATAATATTTGAGTAGAACATAGGCTCTAGTTTATTTCTGGGTCACAAAATATTTATGAGGGTTGTTTTGCACATAAATAGGTAGCAACCCAATGGAGTTTCCTTTGAACAAATTAAGGTTTAGCGAGAAAACATGTTTTCTTCGAGCTCAAAGGCAATCTTCTAGATGAGGAAATTTTATTGTACTCTTGATGGTTTAGGATGGAACCAATTCGTTGCAGGTTAAACTCTATTCTAAAGGCTTTAAATTTCCCATTTCAAAACCCAAGGAGCAGCAAATGAAGAGAAATGCACATATACAATCGATGAGGGCATTTTGTTGATAAAGAGAGAAATAGTTGAAGGATTTCAAAGTCAAGAATCTTCAAAATAACTTAATTTTCATAAGAGTCAAGAATCTAGAAAGAAACTTACTATTCAGAAGAGTTGATATTTTTTATTGACATCATAACCATAATATGATTGCACTTCTATTTTAGTTTTTCCTATAATACTTCTGAATTTTATGGTTCTATCACTTAAAGAGTTATTGATGAGAATGATTTTGCTGTTGTTACAGGTTGTGACTGCGTGGGTACTTCATCTTCAATTATGTTTTGATTGCACAACTTATTGAAAGCAGAACTTCATTTGAATATAGTATCAAGGATGCTTGTACCGAAGATCACCCCTGTGACTGCCCAAAATGTGGCCCACCTATCACATGGTAAAGTTCTTTTTTTTTTGTTAGTTTTTTTTTCCAAGTGTCTCATTATGATGATACATTCTCTGTACAATTTTATGTGTAATTTTGGTAACATCTCTTTCAAAACTTAAATATCTTACCTGTTTATATTCAAGGAAAGAACCTTGACGCATGATCATTGCAGAGGACGCTCACACTTCATCAATAATAAATGAACAAGGGGAATTAATTACATATTCCCTACTTCATTCTCTATTAAGGTAGTATATAGCCCTTTGAGTCTTGTCTTGAAAGTTTTACATTTATCTAGGACATATCGTGCTTTCTCGAACCATTATTATATATGACATGTGATGTAGAGAACTTCTTGATTGGCCTAACCATGAAGTTGTTCTGCAATTTATAGACTTGGAGTACACTGTGCAATATCTAGCTACACAAAGTTTCAAACAGAATCCTGTAAGATCACAAGGGTGGTGAAAAGCCATGTGAATTTGAAGAAGATCCTGAGTTGAATAACTAGTTATTTAGCATCAAAACAATTTATGGCTTTGATGGGCCCGTGAGGCAATGGGAAAAAAACTTTGCTCAAAATTATTGGAGGAAGAATTCAAGGAAAATTGACGAGTTCTTTGACATACAATGAGGCCCCTTACACAAATTCCCTAAAGAGAAGGTGAGTAAGAATTTAAATGTTATTCATATATTGAAACTCCATAGAAAATCTTAGATGGTAGTTTGAATTAACATAGATATTTCATAATTAAGCACAAGTTTTTTGTATGGTTTTAGTCTTTATTTAGGAGTTGCTTTTGCAGTTTCACATTGTACCATTGTGTACCATAAACTTAACTTGTGTTTACTTTTTATACTAATAAAATTATCTTAGATATATCTGATCTTTGTAGAAATTCAATAGTTTCGTGACAAAATCATTTCTTTTCCATTCAATACAAATGGTTTTTCAAAGGGATATTTAGACTCAACATCCTCATAAGATTCACTAAGATGAAAAATAAATTTAGAAATGCATACATTTGAGTAGTCAAAGGTTTTTCATAGTCGAACAAGAGTATAAATTTACTAAGTGTTTGGATGCTGAACTTAACTCGATTGGAGGTTTAGGAATGTTTCAAAAATATGATGGATAGTAGTGAAGTCAAACAACTAACTTTGTTCCTTTCCATCATATTTTCAAATTATTCTGAAATATGAAATCAAAATAAATATGATCATGTTTTGAATTTACCACTATACTTTTAATATAATCTCCTTAAGAAAATAGGCTAATCTTCTAAAACAAAATAGGTCGTTGAAGAGTTACATCCATATGTACGATTAATCTAATCAAAAACTTGATTTTTCTAGGATACGATTTTTAACACAAGAGGACATACTTATGATAAGTTAACGGTTTATGAAACACTTGTTTTTGCTACGAAGTTGAAGCTTTCGAGACATATGAGTTAACAAAAAAAGATTTCTAAAGTAGAAGTAGCACTTCAATGACTTGGCTTGGAAAAGTATAGTATGTTTATATGTGTAGAGGCTAAACTTGATAAATGGGATTAAAATTAAATCTAAAAGAAAAAAATATAAATGTAACATTATCTTTGAATACACAAAAAGAAAATCTAGATGGGTAGAGATTTTGAGAGATGATATTTACATTGCAACTTGATATTTTTTTTGTTTAATATTGTCCAAATGCCGAAATAAAATAGTTGGTGGATACTTTTTTTGTTGTGTCTCTAGAGGAAAGAAGAAGAGGACTTTTTTACCTATGAAATACTTGTGGATCCATCCATTCTATTGTTAGATGAACCCACATTAAGGATTGATTCATCTACATCACTCAACCGACTACAAGTTCTTAATAATGTAGCAAGGGTACACTAATGTATATGTGATGTTACTTGCAACTAAAATATTTGAAGGTTCTTATCGATATGTAAGGAGAAGATATGTTACTTTTTCTTCTTAATAACCTCCTAGACATAATTATGACATGCAAGTTGAATTATCTGGAAAGTGGCACCACCATAATTATGACAATACATCAACTGAGTAGCAGGCTTTTTCATATGTTCGATAGACTCTTGGTGTTATCAAAAGGATGACCTATTTTCTTAGGTCAAGCAAGAGGCCCCATGGGATATTTTGGAAGCAGTGGATTTACACCAAACATTCCAATGAATCCTACAAATTTTGTACTATATTTGGCAACAGGAGACATCTATATGATTTCCACACCACTAGAGCCATGTATAACCATCGGAAATCAAGCTCCCAAGGAAATACAAAATATGGTGATTGAGGTAAATTTACATTATCTCACTTAATTAGGTTTATTTATATTCTTTATACTAACCTCTCTTTGGTAGTATTTCAATACGTTATGCTTTTTTTAAGTGGTGATTTATCTTTTATATGTTTTGGAGTTTTTTTTGGGCATATTCCCTGGTCAAATTTGGGATTTATTGGAACCAAAAGTTTGTGTTGGGTCCCTATAATACTAGTGATTACCCCATTACTATTGTAGTTATACCCCTTATTTATATTGTTGTCCCCCTATTATCCCCATATTGTTATTTCTGTGCCCCATAGAATCCCTCTATTGTTATTTTTGTGGCTTTATATTATTATTGTTAGGTCGGCTGGATTATATTGTGACTCCTTAGACTCCTATATATAGAAATGAGGTTTTGTCATTTGTATCATCCAAGAATTGTTCATTTATGTAATGTAAAGGAGGTTTCCCCCTCGAAGAGGCTGAATTCTAAGGCATTGATATTTCTTTTCTATCTTTTCTTGAGCTGGTTTCATAACATTTGGTATCAGAGCTTTGGATTCTAGGGTTTCGCTGCTCCAAACAGGTCATTGTGGCATTTTTTCTATAACTTTTTTTCTGTGATGTTTCAGAAGTCGTAAAAAAAACCCATTTGAGAAGAAATCGCGCTGAACCTTGGGTCCGAATTTCAGAGCTTTTCGCGTGATATTTGCGGAGATAAGATCTTAGGAAGTTGGTCTTTTTGCAGACTCATGAATTACATTCAAAATAGGTGACCTGGGGAAAATCGTCATAACTTTCTCTCTGGGGATCGGATTGAAGTTTCGTAAGAAGGTACAGAAAGTGGATGGACTGTAGTTTCTTGTGGGTATTTTTCAGATCCAAAGGTCGAAACAGTGACTCGTGGCACGTCGTACAAGTTAGCTCTACTGAACTAGTCTATAATCAAGTCACTGTGGGATATTTCGCATAACTCTTCCTTGGAGAATCCAATTTGGGTCAGACTTGTGGCATTGGAAAGAGGACACAGAGAGCTACTACAGGTCACAAGTTCAGAACTAGATGATTTGAAAGTACAGAGATACATCAGAGGCAATATCGAGCTCCTACAAAGTGAAAAAAGGTGTGTATATTTTTTTTAAATTTTTGCTTAAGCTTGGTTTGAAAATTTATTTTGAAGGAATTCAAAGGGCATAGTAGAGCATTATTATCGGTAACTGATGCCCCGAGGAAAGAAAATGCAAACACCTAGTAAGGAACCTGAAAGCTCTAGCATGACTCATGAAGAAGAGGAAGAAATGCTACATGATATATCAAAATTACAAGAACAAGTGCAACAAATGTCACGCTCACAAAAGTTAACAGATGCTAAGATAAATGGCGTGGAAGCTAAGATAAATGGTGTGGAAGCTAAGATGAATGGCATGGAAGCTAAGATGGACAATTTGAAGATAGATTTGAACACAAATTTGAAGACAGGCATGGCAGATTTGAAGACAAATTTGACTAATTTTCTACAAGAAATACTTACTAATGGTGAAAAGGTAGTAAAGGAAACTCATGATGAGAACAAAAGAAATGTTAATCATGATTCCATAGATGCTAATGTTGGATCGAAGAATCACCACATTCCAAAAATCGATATCAGGAAGTTTGATGGCAAGGATCCCGCCACATGGATATTACAGATGGAGCAATTCTTCGATCTCAATAATGTGCAAAACACACAAAAGGTACGTATGGAAACTTTATATTTGGAACCAAATCAGTTTGTATGGTATCAATGGATTTGTTCTCGTAAACAATTTATCACTTGGGCAATTTTTACGGAAGAATTGATAGCACATTATGAGGATACAAAAAGCAACACTTTTTTTAGCCAATTGATAAGTCTGAAACAAAAGGGTTCAATAATGGAGCACATTGTGGAGTTCCAAAAATTGAACATAAGGGTAAAAGATATTCCAGAGGAGCATAGTATTGATGTGTTCATAGGGTCTTTAAAGGATAATATCCAACATGATGTGCGCCTTTGGGAACCTGATTCATTAGAGAAGGCATTCAGGTTAGCAAGAAAAATGGAAAGCAAAATTATGGCAACTAGGAAGCATACCATTCACAACTATAAAGATGGAAGTGTTGTTGCCCATAGTCTTCCACAACCTACAAGGTTGACACCACAACAATTGGAAGAAAAAAGAGCAAAAGGGCTTTGTTACAATTGTGATAGAAAATACACAAAAGGTCATAAGTGTGCTGAGAAGAAATTATTCTACATAGATTGTGAAGAGGAAGAAGAAAAGGAGCAAGAAAGGTCAAAAGAAGAGGATATATTCCAGGAACAAAGCCTAGATGAAGAACAAATAAATCCAACCATATCTTGTAATGCATTGGCGGGAATTACCACTCCTCAAACCATCAAGATAGAAGGACAAATTGAGAAGAAAAAGGTAATAGTGTTGATTGATTCAGGAAGCACCCACAATTTTATTCATTGTAGGGTAGCAAAAGAATTGAATTGCTTCATATATCCAGCACCAGAGTGTCAAGTGATGATTGAAAATGGAGGAACAATAAATTGTTTTGGAAAGTGCCATAATATCAAGCTATCCATGGGAGAATATGTATTGACTAGCCCAATGCTTTCCATTCCAATGGGAGGTGCTGATGTTGTACTAGGAGTCCAATGGCTACAATCCTTGGGTACAATAGCTTTTAATTTTCAAGAACTTTTCATGAAATTTTCTGTGGAAGGAAAGGAAGTTGAATTAAGGGGTATTGCAGGGAAACCAGGAAAGATAATCAGCTCTAATGGCATGACAAAGCTTCTAAAAAAGGAGCAAAGAGGTGTAATTGCACAATTATGTTCCCTAGATGTTTCCACATTGGAATCATCTATTTCTCCAGATCTCCAAAAAGTCCTGGACAATCATTCCAAGGTATTTGAGACTCCCAAAGGTCTCCCACCTATGCGTGATCATGATCATGCTATTCATCTGATTCCAGGAAGTGTTCCTCCAAACATCAGACCGTATAGATATCCATATGTCCAAAAAAGTGAAATTGAACGTATGGTTGCAGAAATGCTAGAGGCTGGTATAATTCAACCGAGTCAAAGTTCTTTCTCAGCTCCAGTAGTATTGGTGCACAAGAAGGATGGATCATGGCGCATGTGTCCAGATTATAGGGAGCTCAACAAGCTCACTATTAAAGATAAGTTCCCCATTCCTGTCATTGATGAATTACTGGATGAATTGCATGGATCAATTTACTTCACCAAGTTGGATCTTCGTTCGGGATATCATCAAATCAGAATGAAGATTGAAGACATTCCAAAAACGGCATTTAGAACTCATGAGGGTCATTATGAATTTTTGGTCATGCCTTTTGGCCTTACCAATGCACCTTCAACATTTCAAGGTTTGATGAATTCAATTTTCAAACCATTCCTTAGAAAATTTTGTTGGTATTTTTTGATGATATACTAATCTACAGCAAGTCTTGGAAGGATCATGTTGAACATGTTGACAAGGTGCTACAACTATTGGAGGAGAAACAATTATATGCAAAAAGATCCAAATGTTTCTTTGGAGTCCAGGAGGTGGAATATTTGGGTCATATTGTATCTCATGAAGGAGTTAAGGTAGACCCTAGCAAAATTAAATCCATTAAGGAATGGAAAATCCCCACATCCATAAAGCATCTGCGAGGATTTCTTGGGTTGACAGGGTATTATCGCAAGTTCGTTAAGAATTATGGGAGAATAGCAGCACCTCTAACAACATTATTGAAGAAAGATTCATTTTCATGGACACCGGAAGCAACAAAGGCCTTTAAACATCTTAAAGAGGCAATGTGCCAAGCACCGGTCTTAGCTACACCGGACTTCACAAAAACCTTTATTGTGGAATGTGATGCTTCAGGAAATGGAATTGGTGCTGTTCTAATGCAAGATGAAAGACCCATTGCTTTTGAAAGTCGTCCAATCAAGGGAAAGTTTTTAAGCAAAGCTATTTATGAGAAGGAAATATTGGCAATACTCCATGCACTTAAGAAATGGCGACCCTACCTAATGGGAAGACACTTCAAGGTAAAAACGGATCATGATAGCCTTAAATACTTTTTAGAACAAAGATTATCCTCTGAAGAGCAACAAAAGTGGGTCACAAAGATGTTGGGTTATGACTTTGAAATCATCTACAAAAAAGGGAAGCAAAATGTGGTGGCAGATGCACTCTCAAGAAAGGATGAGGATATGGAAGCATTGTTGTGTGCCATTTCTATTATCCAACCAGATTGGATAAACGAAGCAAAGGAGGAATGGAAGAATGACGAAGAAGTGTGGGCACTTATTCGAAAGCTACAACAAGATTCTAGTACTTCTGATACATTTAGCTGGAAAAATGATTCGTTATGGTACAAAGATCGCTTATACCTCTGTAAGAATTCCCAGCTAAAACAAAAGATTCTTATGGAATTGCACACTTCTCCCTTAGGAGGGCACTCAGGGTTTTTAAAAACTTACCACAGGGTTAAGAAGGAATTTTTTTGGGATGGCCTTAAATCAGATATTCAAAAGTTTGTGGTGGAATGTTTGGTTTGCCAAAAAAATAAAGTTGAAACAATTAATACACCGGGTCTATTACAACCTTTATCCATTCCAAGTCAACGTTGGGAGGAGGTTTCAATGGATTTTATCACAGGTTTACCCAAGTCTGAGGGAAAGAGTGTCATCATGGTGGTAGTTGACAGACTTACCAAGTATGCACACTTTTGTGCATTATCACATCCATTCAAAGCTAGTACAGTTTCTACTGCATTTATGGAAACAGTTCAAAAGCTACATGGAAACCCAAAGATTATTGTAAGTGACAGAGATCCCATTTTCACTGGAAATTTTTGGACATAATTATTTTCTTGTCTTGGTACTCAGTTAGCTCATAGCTCATCTTATCATCCTCAATCTGATGGGCAAACTGAGATAGTAAACAAATGTTTGGAAGGATATCTTCGTTGCTTTGTATCTGATAAACAGAAACAATGGGTCAAATGGTTGCCTCTGGCTGAATGGTGGTATAACACTTCCTTCGATACAGCAATAAAAATGACCCCATTTATGGCACTTTATGGGTACCAACCACCATCAATCACATCATATTTAAGAGAAAATTCTAAGGTTCAGGCAGTGGAACATCACATCGGACATCAACAACAAGTCCTCCAACTCTTAAAGGATAACCTCGTGTTGGCACAAAATAGAATGAAACAACAGGCAGATCAACATCGCAGTGAAAGAAGTTTTGATGTAGGTGATTGGGTATTCCTACGACTACAACCATATAAGCAAATGTCCCTAAAGCAAGCTAAGAAGGATAATAAATTATCACCAAAGTATTATGGTCCGTACAAGGTGTTGGAAAAGATTGGTACTGTGGCATACAAATTGGAGCTTCCTGCAGCTTCTCGATTGCACCCAGTTTTCCATGTTTCATGTTTAAAGAAGGTAATAGGCAACAAGCTCCCAGTTCAAACAATATTGCCAGAACTTGACGAGGAAGGAAAAATTATATTGGAACCGGAAGCAGTCACAGAAATAAGAACTCGACAGCTACGAAATCGATCAATTTCAGAGTATCTTATCAAGTGGAAGAACTTATCCGCTGAAGATTCCACATGGGAGGATGAGAATTTTATGCAGAAGTATCCAGAACTTCTCAAGCGTTGAGGACAACGCTTTTTTGAAGGAGAGGGGCATGTTGGGTCCCTATAATACTAGTGATTACCCCATTACTATTGTAGTTATACCCCTTATTTATATTGTTGTGCCCCTATTACCCCCATATTGTTATTTCTGTGCCCCATAGAATCCCTCTATTGTTATTTTTGTGGCTTCATATTATTATTGTTAGGTCACCTGGATTATATTGTGACTCCTTAGACTCCTATATATAGAAAGGAGGTTTTGTCATTTGTATCATCCAAGAATTGTTCATTTATGTAATGTAAAGGAGGTTGCCCCCTCGAAGAGGCTGAATTCTAAGGCGTTGATCTTTCTTTTCTATCTTTTCTTGAGCTGGTTTCATAACAGTTTGATTTTTAAACTATCCATAATTGGAATCCAAAAACGTTTTTCATGAAAGTGAATCCAAATATACAATCAAAACACATTTTAAACGATAAAAAATCATGATTTGACCAAAATTTATTTTACCCAAATCCAGCCAAAAACTCAAAAACATATAATAGTTAGACAAGGCCTTCCTTATCTTTATTTTTATTGTTTCTTTAGTAAATTAAATCCATTTCATACACTTCAGTGCACACATGATAAGGACAAAATTGATTTGGAGCAGGAAGCAATAAATCTGAAAAAGGAATGGTCCACATCATGGATCGAACAATTCTCGACACTCTTAGTATGGACTTTCAAAAAACATCGAACCAATTATTTTAGAAAACTGAGGCTTCTATAGAACATTGAAGTCTCCCTTCTTCTGATGTTTCTCTGGTTGAAATCTGAAATGTCAACAAAAGCACAGCTTAGAGCTCAAGTGAAGTATCAAAGAAAATATTTTCTTAACCATGATCTTCATTATCGAATTTTCCAACAAGATATGTAGAAACAAGTGTACTCCACGATTAAATTTCACAAAAAATTGCATTCCTTGCTTAAAATATATGGGATACTAATTAACATGTTTGATAATAACAAAAATTGTAATATGTGGTGCAGGTTGAATTGTAAATGTATTTTTAAAATAGCTAAACATTTAAAAGATAAAAATTCCATCACAACTATATAGAGTATATAAATCCAAACAAAAGAATGGCTAAAGATCTAATTTGAAGCCACAAGGGATATCAAACTCTTATTTGAAGCCACAAATGATATTCACAAGATGTTTAGGACATGTGGTGTGTAGTGGCAAGAACTTGCATATTCAAATTAAGCTTCATTAGTTCTTTCTGAAACAACAAACTTGTAGTTATTTCTCGCAACGATCAATTTTTCATTTGAAGAAACGACCCTTCTCCACAATATTTCTTTGAAATTGACAAGTATATTTTTTGGATATTGCTACACTTGATTTTTGCTTAAAAAGAATAATTAACTAATAATTTTAAAATAATATTTAATAAATTTTTAATTAATAATTATCAATTTGAAATCAAAATAATATAAGATATCATTTTGGTTTTACAATATCTCAATATAAGTGAGAAATATAGAAATAGTGCGAAATTCTTGAAGTTCAAGTCTTTCTTAATTGCCCCACACAAATTCTTTATATTTTTAAACAAATTGCATATGGAAAATTTCTACAAAATTTGTGGACATGGAAAGCAATGAAAAACCCATTCTATAAAGACACGTGTTATAGACATTTTTGTGCCTTACAGCATGGAGCATGAAATGTCAATAATCCGAGGGATCCAAAGTCCCTAAACATGTTGTTCTTACCCTTAGAGGAACAAGGTCAGCAAACCACAGCACTGCAAATCAGTTCTCCACTGAAAAACACTCAAAAACAGGTCAATTTTGGATCAAAGCAGCTTCTCCACTAAGCATCTGCGCTGAATGTCAAAAGCTCTATGGTGTACCTGCGCTGCATAGCAAGTGCAACAAAGGCTACCTGCGCTGGGCGTACTTTGACATGTGGAGGAATCTTTTCTCAATGTGCCAGTGCCCAGGAAGCTTCCAAAATGACACTTGGATCAGAAGATTCGCCTAATGATGAGTAAAGAGGTTCTAAAACTCCAAGTGGAAGGTAGAAACTCTGAGTGGACTCAAGGACTGAAGAACAACTGGAGTTGAAGAGGACAACAAGTCACACATCAAGCTGACTTATCTTCACTCCAAAAATCTATATAAGGATCTCATCCCATGGGATCTAGAGAGGCCAGAATTTTGTGCAAAGAATTGTTGTTGGTTTACAGTTGAGAGTATTGGGTGATTGCTTGAGGGAGGTGAAGAGGAGATTTCTTTCCGTTGGGAAGGTGATGCTGGATTGGACCTCTCACGGTTGTATCACCGCCTGAACCTTACTTCCTTATATTAATAAAGCATTTGAGGTTCTTCTATTCGCATGTGTTTCAATGGTGTATTGTCTTACTTGCGTATTTGATTTATGCTAATCCTTGAATCAATTATGAATGCATGCTTCTTGTAGTTTCCTTTTCTTGTCTTGTTCGCAGGATCTCGTGTAGCTGGGCCCGTGAGAAGACTTGGAGCTGGGAGCAAGCGGCAAATAGAGGAGATTGGATCGACCATTTGCGCAAGACATCGGTAAGTGGATCTCTTCCTTTCATCTCTTGCATGTCATAAAGAAGTAACTTTAGAGAGCTTTGCTTCAGCTGTTGCTAAGGAACTATCACCCTTAGAGTGGGATAGGGTCATTCCGTGTTGGATACTTTTCCCCACAACAGACTGGCGACTCCGCTGGGGAACTTGTCTTGTTGGTAGCTTGTGTTTCTTGCTATTCATTTCCTAAACAAAGGGAGTACCGAATCAAACTGCATTCGAATCCTTCGAATGCAAAGTAGAGGGCAGCTACTCTAGCTCAGTGCTGGGCATGTTTATGATTTGAAGAGCTGATCCAAAAGGACTCTTTTTAGCTCTTTGTGATAGTGTTCATCTTCCTTAATCATCCTCTAGTGTATACTTGACTGATAGCCTCTGATTTGGCCAAAAACCATTGATTTTTGAGCAAACTGTGACTCGAAATCTGAGAGAGACGAGAGTTGTCTCTTCAGTGCAGCTGCAGCAAAGGCTACCTGCGCTGCAACGTAGGTCCCGAAGGGGCTACCTGCGCTGCATGTCAGATTGACAGTGCAGCACCTGCGCTGATCCATTTTTGCCTTGTGCAACTAGGGTTCCCCACTGTCTGTTGCCCAGTTTTCAATATTGTTTTTGCAGCCTGTTGTCAACCTGTATACCCAGTTGAAACTACCTTTCTTTGCCTTCATTTCGCCTCAGTTGTATGAAGAAACCGTGATTTTTCTTATTGTATTTCTTGCTTTCATTCACAGTTTCCCATAGCGAAAGTGAACTAGTCTTGCTATGACCTCTTGGATCTAGACCTGTGAGAAAGTGTCGTTGTGATTCTAAGAGCTAGTTTATTGTTGTTCATAGCTGCTTGAGCATTTGCTTTCGTTATATGGTTCGAATTTCAGTATTTCTTGTGTTGAAACGAGTGAATCTTAAGGTGTTCTTTTGATTATTGGACAAAAACTTGTTTGCTTTCGCTTGAAATTGAATTCGAAATTATACAACAGCTTTCTTTTTGTAATACATCAACATTAAGGAAGGAGAAAAGAAATACTTGCATTGTGCATGTGCATTTTGATAGTTTGCATGTCGATTTAGGAAAGTGCATCAGTGTGTGCTCTATGATTTGTTTGAAAAGATGATGTCTTTCTTTTCCTTCAGTAGTTAAGATTTTCATAAGTTGAAAGAATTGAAAAAGCTTGCTTATCATTCTTAGACTGCATTTAGGAGTTGTATCATACATCACGTGGTGATCCATAAAGGCAAACTGCTAAGCAAGATCAACCTAAAATGAACTGAATTTACCTAACAACGCTTTGAAACATAACAAAACACAGTAGAGGTCTAGGTAGAGACGTGTTCCGACGTCGTTAAACATAGTGACCGTCGATCTCTACGAAGGTGGGTGATTCCTCCTGAGGGACGATAGCACTAATACGGACTTGTGCTCCCGCGTACCGTCGCTTATATTGGGAGACCCCTATAGGAACAAAGCCTTTATCCATTGGAAGCCGTGTCGGCCGCCCTACTGATCGCGATGCAGTGAACACAGCATTCACGAAGATCGACCACTCGTACCGTAAAACGTATTCTGTGGTTTCGCGAAAGGTTTTGGCACACCCTCTGCCTAGAACTCCAGAGTAGTTTCTTTTGGGCTTTTTCAAACTCTGTAACTGAAAAAGTCCATCCGAGCATTTGTCACTTCGGGCTTGTTAATACATTGAAGGAGACTAGAGTCATCTTTAGCTTTTTCTCGACTCTTAAAAAGTGAAAAAGCAAGTTGTGTCTAAAGCGTCGTCATATAAAATTCATTTTAAACGGAACATAATCACCTCCTATTCCTGCGTTGATCTTCGAAGTTAGTCTTTTGGCATCGTAAGTTCTTGTAGAATCGCTAAGAAATCGTTTGGATAGACTAGATATGTCTGAACAACCATCGACATCTAGGACTGTGTCGTCTTACACAGCAGCAACAGAACCTCCTGCTGCTACTCCAACGATGTTCGCTGGTATACCATCTGTCCCGGCAAATTGTCAACAACAAGCCGGAGTCCAATCAAGGACGACAATATGGTTAGTTCCTATTTCTTCATCCGGATTATCATCTGATACTTCTTATGTTGAAACTCAACAAGTCGATCCAATGTGTCTTCAAAGGCCAATTTACCCTTTAAGTACTGGATTTCGGCCATGTGGAGGGCAGTATGCTCTTTCATTGTTCCCTCCTAGAGAACAACCATATGAGAGTTTACAACAAGGATCAGGTCAAACTGGAATTACATCCAGCGGTTGGGTACCAATACTGCCTCAACGATCAGGAGTTGCATATTCAATTCAACCAGTACACCCTGTGTCGAATATTCCCACCACACCTGCTATGGCGAATGCGTCGCAAGTACAAGCGCTACCTGTTGTAATACAACAACCTCTTGTCTCGGTGGCTCAATCACAATCTCAGAGTAGTGCCTCCTTATCTGGAGCGACTCAGGCTCAAACAAGTACTGTGACTCCTCATCTTGGTCAATCATCCAGTATTGGTCAACAACAAATGGTCCAACAACCAGAGCTGGTTCAATCTCAACAACCGCCATTCCAGCAATCATATCAAGGACCTGAGCAACAAGTCTTTGTAAGTAATGGGCAACCATGCTATAATGGTTATGCCCATCAACTTTGTCAAAGTTGTCAGCATTATGCTGGTCTGCAAAGACCCATTGCTCAGGCGATACCATCTTATCCTGGATATGCTTCGCCTAACCTGAACCAACAGTTGCCCTTTGTAGCAACTCTAGAATTTCCAGATCTAAACCAGCTGACGAATGATCCAATTGCTTATGCCCCTTGGTGGCCAGCGATTCCGCATAAACTTCCATCGGACATTCCTAAATTCAATGGAAATCCAGGCGAAGACCCGTCGAATCACGTCACGACTTTTCATCTGTGGTGTTCATCGAACACTCTAAACGATGATTCGATAAGACTTCGCCTCTTCCAGAGGACATTGACAGGTCCAGCGGCTAAATGGTACATTGAATTGCCAAGAGCCTCTTTCGACAATTTCAGCTCCTTAGCCACGACTTTCTTAACCCATTTTCACGGGAACAGAACTCCTTACCAACTTCAAACAGACAACGGCCACTCACATATCTGATCATATACATGAGTGGCGACATCGTCATAGGATGGTGAAAACTTACGTTCCTGATCAGCTGTTAGCTGAATGGTTTATAAAGTCGTTACTTCCGGCTATAACGGAAGATGTGGCCAAGGGGGGAGTCATAACAGAGGAGCAGGTCATTGCTCGCGCTCAATATTTAGACTTAGTATATACTCAGTCTGGCACGCTCTACGACAAAATACCTGACGCCCCTAGACCTGAATTTTCAATTCCTCCCCCTCCTAAATCGAATACTAACTCTCACGCCAGTAATGGCGTTACTGGCAAACGCAAAATCTCTAGTCAAAATGCAAATGAGGAACTTCTTGCCTCAGAAGTAAATGCCATGTCGACCGACAAGAGCAAACAACTAAAGCAGCCAGGGGGCAAGAAGAAAAAGAAAAGGAAAGGGAAACCCCCGACAGGGTGTCATATATGCGATGAGGATCATTGGACGAAATATTGTCCACATATAGCTGAAGTTAAGAAGCTCTTTAAGAGTTCGAAAACCCCAGCAATATTGACTGATCCGTTTCTTAACCCAGGCCAAAATCTGGTTGCTAATCGAAATGCTTCCCGATCCCAAGTGCTTATGTTGTCCACCTCAAAGTAGCAGAATAATGCTTTGACAAGGAATAAAGATTACAGGAATCCAAAACAGTTGAACAACAAGGCAAATAAACAACCTAGTAGTTCAACAACAACTTTGACCAAAGTCGTGCCACCCATCATTCCTGAACCAATGATAAAGTCGCCAAGGGGAGTAGTACACAAATCGACATTTAATCCTCGTGCAAAAATAGCACAGAATTATAATATAGTAGAGGACCTGGCCCAATCGCCGTCCACTATGTCGACACTTGAGGTACCGCAAAATTACCCCTCCCAAGAGCAAGCTTTACTATCAGCGATAAGTGGGATTGGCCCAATGGATTCCAATCTTGTGGTCTTTGATCATAAAGGATATGACCCTCAGTTACCAGCTCAACTAGCTTTCCTTGTTCAAGTGAAAGCCCTCAACAAAACTGTTCATCGAACAATTATTGATGAGGGGGCATCTACATGTCTTATGTCGATGAGTTGCTGGAAAAATTTAGGCTCACCACCCTTGTCAAAATCGTCAATGACATTAAAAGCATTTGATGGACGATCATACACTCCATACGGGATTTTAAGTAACTTGCAAGTTGAACTGGGGGGAAAAACAGTAAAAGTTGATGTGGAAGTAATCGACGGAAACCTCGATTACAACATCCTACTGGGAAGGCCTTGGATATATGCCATGGCTGCAGTTGTGTCGACCTACTTCAGGAGGATTGTATTTCCTTTTCAAGGAAAAATTACAATCGTCGACCAACAAACATTTCTCCCCAACAGTTCTCAAGTTACGGGAAGCAGCACAATGATCCATGAAAGTAATCAATCGCTCCAAAATATTGGAGTAGGTCTCCTAAAAGACCCTGCCTTAATGGGTACTTTTGCCCTACCGCCGGCGGGTAATCTGGCGGAAGTAGCCACAGTGGAAGCCTACAATATGAAATCTTCTATATCCAACGGATTCGGAAGATTCCTAAATATTTTGTCAGCATGGATCATCGCCCTAATGGAAATACTGTAAATACAGTGGGCTCCGAGGACGGTTCTTATCTCGTGTCAACCTCGTTAAAAAATGAAACAAGGAGTCATGAGGATAGTTCTTTTACTGTGTCAACCTCATTAAAAGATGAAACAAATCCCCTTTTCAAAATTCAAAGGTAAACCTTCATTCCAACCACCAAGTTGAATGCAATGAAGCTTGGGGGGCACCCTCCTTTGACATGCGTTATTATGATGCTGGGGGCATGCAATTAAAAAACGAGCAGTTTTGGCATAGTTCATGCTCGTTAAAAAATAAACATAACCTGTGAGCAAGCTTCCCCCGGAGTTCAAGCTCATCCAGAAAAAATGAACCGGTAAATGACCATTTGAGACCGTAAATCCATCAGCCATAAAAGCCTTGGTCGTGTTTGCACCGTCACCTCCACTTTTCATTTGGCCGATCATTCACATCCACTTGATTGTTTACCTATTTTGAGGAACAGCTGCGAAGAGTGATTTCACCTAGCCATCCTTGTCACACTGCCGTGATTGGAAAATTCCAACCTGTACCTGGAATCTGTTGCTATCCCTGTTTATCACTCGTTCCTCAAAATACGAGTCTTCTTTGAGCTCTTTTCACTGACTCGTAAAATATGAAAAGTTTTCCGAGTTTTGGCCTTCCAGCTCGTTAAAAGGACCGGAAGAGCTATCCCTCCTCTAGATTTTAATCTTTTTGGACCTGAGGGATTATTGCACAAAAAGATCGAGCGCCTGTCTAGTTCGGCTCGATAAAGATATCGAACATTCATCCCTTCTGTATTGTTTTATACTTTTTCGGACTTAAGGGATTAGATGACGAAAAAGGACCCCTGGAGTCCACTTTATGTACCCTTTTCAGACTCTCTAAAAATGAAAAGGACCGAGTTGTCTTTGTCGCTGGGCTCGTTAAAAATATTAGATAGTGACAAACTTGTCTTTAGACGAGAACGAGTTTCCCTATCGTTAAGCTCGTTAAAACATAGCGATGGGCTTGCCCGAAGGGCAGGTTATAGAACAAGCATATGTTATCCTCCTCAAGCTTGAAAAAAATAAAGAGGTACTGGTCAGAAATGACTGGGGAAAAATTGGGAAGAACCTCAAAGCTTAATGGTAGCAAGTCGCTCTTGAACATGACACTTTTTCCTCCGTAAGTATCGGGTTGGGTTATTATCATTCACCGGTCCCTTCACCATGGTCTCGCCATACCATCCATACATGGGGTAATGCTACCGATCCATCACATCAGTGTCGTTATATGTTCAAGAGATGTCATTCAGAAAGTGTCAACCGGGTCCCATCCACTACCATACATCATCTTTCGTCCTTCCATGACCGCCATTCTGAATCATATTTCACAGATCGTTTTCACCATCATCACTAGCTCTGTTCCGTGTCACTGATGTGGGATTCATTAAGGCCCTCCTTTGACGGATCACTTCTTGTCGACATCAGCTCACTATCCAAGAAGTTGATCTAGGAACACCCCCTCAGTACTTTGAATCTTGCATGCCTCAATGGCAAGTTTCTCACATCTGGCGATAGGTATACATTAATGACCTTCGACCGGGAGACTTTGCATGGTGTTCGACGTCAGATCCTATATTCACGCCATGTGAATTGTGCTGCAGTACCTTGAGGGTCATCATCATTATCGGTGATTCCTCTCGAGCTTGTTAACAGTTTACATTATTGACTGGTAATCAAGCGATGTCTTTCCATGTTCAACTTCAAGAAATTCTCACATGGATCGACTTGTACTAGAGTGAAGATCGGACAAGTTTGAAGACCCCGGATCTAGTTTCATCCATCCGAGCTACGATATATATTCAGGAGATAAAAACATAGACATGTGCAGCAGATGATCATCCTACTAAAAGGATGATAATTAAAAGCAGAGAATTATCAGTCTATTATCAGACGATCGTCTGTTTATGTACAGCAAATGTATTTATAAAGCTGAGCATGGGAAATGCCCGCATCAGCTAGATCATGAAAAGAAAGTATGAAAAGATAATGTATTGTATTGTATTTTGTTACAGGTCACCTCCCGACGATTGAATGAACTTCGGATCCTCCTAATAAAGCATTTCACCCGATAAACGACCTCATACTTTAGGGGGCAACTGTTATAGAAATTTTTGTGCCTTACAGCATGGAGCATGAAATGTCAATAATATGAGGGATCCAAAGTCCCTAAACATGTTGTTCTTACCCTTAGAGGAACAAGGTCAGCAAACCACAGCACTGCAAATCAGTTCTCCACTGAAAAACACTCAAAAACAGGTCAATTTTGGATCAAAGCAGCTGCTCCACTAAGCATCTGCGCTGAATGTCAAAAGCTCTATGGTGTACCTGCGCTACATAGCAAGTGCAACAAAGGCTACCTGCGCTGGGCGTACTTTGACATGTGGAGGAATCTTTTCTCAATGTGCCAGTGCCCAGGAAGCTTCCAAAATGACACTTGGATCAGAAGATTCGCCTAATGATGAGTAAAGAGGTTCTAAAACTCCAAGTGGAAGGTAGAAACTCCGAGTGGACTCAAGGACTGAAGAACAACTGGAGTTGAAGAGGACAACAAGTCACACATCAAGCTGACTTATCTTCACTCCAAAACTCTATATAAGGATCTCATCCCATGGGATCTAGAGAGGCCGGAATTTTGTGCAAAGAATTGCTGTTGGTTTACAGTTGAGAGTATTGGGTGATTGCTTGAGGGAGGTGAAGAGGAGATTTCTTTCCGTCGGGAAGGTGATGCTGGATTGGACCTCTCACGGTTGTATCACCGCCTGAACCTTACTTCCTTATATTAATAAAGCATTTGAGGTTCTTCTATTCGCATGTGTTTCAATGGTGTATTGTCTTACTTGCGTATTTGATTTATGCTAATCCTTGAATCAATTATGAATGCATGCTTCTTGTAGTTTCCTTTTCTTGTCTTGTTCTCAGGATCTCATGTAGCTGGGCCCGTGAGAAGACTTGGAGCTGGGAGCAAGCGGCAAATAGAGGAGATTGGATCGACCATTTGCGCAAGACATCGGTAAGTGGATCTCTTCCTTTCATCTCTTGCATGTCATAAAGAAGTAACTTTAGATAGCTTTGCTTCAGCTGTTGCTAAGGAACTATCACCCTTAGAGTGGGATAGGGTCATTCCGTGTTGGATACTTTTCCCCACAACAACACGTGTAATTAAATTTTTCTAGAAATCTTATAATATTAGTTAACATCGATGATACTATGGACAAAGCTTTCAAATTCACATACATGAAACCCAAAAACATTTAAATATATTCTTTTGATAATTTCAAATTTTAATTAATAATTATAAATACTATTTTAATTATAATTGTTTTCTTTGAAATAACATAATATAACTTTAATGTTTAATAGATTTAAATATGTTTGTAAACAAATGATCTGGAATTTATCCAGGACAAATAATTAAAGGTATTACAAACTCATGTGCATGGATGTGCCTATGTTACTTTATCTAGCAGATTGATAAAATTGCGAAATACACAGACACTGAAGCAGTTAGAGTAAACACAATAATAAAACATGTAAATACAACAAGTTTAATAAGGAGTTCATCCAATGCTCCTGGGCTACGTCTCCTGGTCTAGCCTTCAATGGTGGCCTCTCTATTATGGTTTCAAAGGAGAGTCTTTACAACAGTGAGCTCAATTTGAGTCTCACTAAACAGATATAAATCAGTAGGACTGGACTTGGATCCTCCAAGTCCAATCTACTTTCTGACAGTTCATTTCCTCTTCCTAGCACTCTAGTTCTCCTACCTCTATCTATTTGAATTCCCCTGTTCATCGTCATCATCACTGTGTAACATCATACAGGGAGGTGGCCACCTGTTTCATAACAAACTGAGTGTCAATTCTCTTGAAAATGTTTGAACTACCATTATTTCTGCTTAACTTCCCAAAATCCCTGCGAACATGATTCCTCTGCCAACTCATCTTTTATAGAAATTTTTGGGCACTGCAACCCCAAGCATAAATTTCCATAAAACCAAGGGCTCCTAAGTCCCTAAAGGTGTTGTTCCAACCCCTAGAAGAACAAGGTCAACTAATTGTAGCATCTCCCAGAAATTCTCAATGAAAAACTACTCAGAACTAGTCAAAACTGGACCATTTCACCTGCACCTTAGGAAAAGTGCATTGCATCCCACCTAAATACACATAGTAGGTGCGATGCATGTTAGAAAGCCCTTCTATGGGCTGTGATGGGTGAGAAGGGACAAATGGTAGGGTCAATCCGTAAGGTGGAGAATCGTGGAATCTTCCAGAAACTTCTCCTGTGACACTTGCCTCTCTGAATTCGACCAGGGATGAGTAAGAGATCATCAATCTCCAAGTGGAATCAAGAACTATCAAAGGGAAGAAACTAATCAAATCTCAAAAGATAACTCACCTCCCTTGCAGACATCTATATATGGATCCCTCATCCTAGAGATCCAGAGGCTGGAATTTTGTATCTTGTAAGGAAGTGTTGTTGGTTTCTTGTTTCAATATCATAGTGTTGGGTGCTCTAAGCTTTTCATGAGGTGAAGAAGGGCTTGCATGCTGAGAGGATGATGCTGGGTTAGAGCAATCAGTTGTAATTCTCTTTGCTCTTTCTTGATTATCAATAAAGCTATTCAAGTTTTCCTCCATACTCTTGTATGATTGATTATTTATGCATTTTTATGGTCAATGTACATCTGATCCTATATTGTTTATGATAATAGATCTATGTTCTTGGATAGTGTTATGCTGCTTTGATTCTACATGTACTCTTTGAAGCTGGGCAGAAAAGGAAGCGAGCGGTAAAGACCTACCAGAAGAGAGAGGAATCGAGCAAGGAACCAACCACAAGACAGAGGTTGGTCTCCTTATTCTTCTCTTATCTATTTCTCGTAAAGGAAAACGAAAGTAGTTTTTAGTGTGTTTGTTTCTAAGGTAGCTACCAGCCTTAGTGGGATTAGCAACTCTGCATAGACACTATTCCCGATAACAAAATGGCGACTCCGCTAGGGAGCGAGTAGATTGTTTTTTCATCTACAATGTTTACTTTATAAACTTACAGGCGGAGCCTGAAGTCAAGCCAGCTAGCCTTCGAACTGCATTTTCTATGGAAGTGGAAAGTAGATCAACACTGCTTCAGTAAATCTCTAGGTTTTTTTTATGAATTAAACGATTGATTTACAAGCTTTCTAATTGCCCTTGTGGTGGCCCTAGTAACCTCCTTAGATCTACCCTTGTGATTGATTTACTGATTACCACTTGCTCGGCCTAAATCCCTGAACTGAATTGCAAACTATGACCCAGAATCCAATCAAAGTCTCGTCCCTGGTCCAGCGCACTGTCTGTTCTGTGAACTTCAAATGCAGCGTACTTCCCGAGTGTAGTAGGTGCGTTGCATTTCAGTTTCACTGCGTTACAGGTGCGCTGATCAGACAAGGCCTTGTTCCTAAATTTTGGTTTCTATGTTCACTCTTTTCAACTCTATTCAGGAGTTTTGATGCCTGTAGTCAGTACACCTCTGTTTGAAACCCCTTTCCTTGTTGTTATTCCGCCTCCATTGTGCAAAGAACTGTAAATTTTTTTATGTATTTTTGAGTCATTTTCAGTTCTCCTTTACAAAGAAGTAGCGTAATTGTACTGTCGTTTCTTGAATTGAAAGTGTCGCAAGTGTCGTTTTCAGTCATAGAAGAGAATCTGATTGTTCTTGATAGTCGATTACACTGTTACTCTTGTATTTGATCTGAATTAGTAGTTTTTCCTAGTGTCGAAAGCAAGTTTTCAATTCCAAATCGCAAAGTGTTGTCATTGTCCTCATTTTGTTTTGAAAAGAAACTTGTTATTAATTGTCGCTTTGGAAAATAATTCAGATTTGCGCTTAGCTTTCTTTTTATTATTCACACATTAAGAAGGCTGAAAACAAATACATGCATGTGCATTTTCATTTAGACTGTTTGTTGGTTTGATTTAGGACAGTGCATATAGTGTGTGCTCTATGCTCTTTGTTGAAAGAACGCCATCTCTCTTTCCTTAGTAGCTAGGATTTTCATTGCAGAAAGAAGATTAAACAACTGTTTATCATATTAGATTGCATTTTGGGAATTGTACATCTACATCACGCGGTGAACCTAAAAGGAAAATTTCTTAAGCAATATCAACTATAAAATAAATTTAATGAATCTAAAAACGCTTTGGAACCTAACGCACAACATCTAGAAGTCTAGGCTAGAGACGTATCTAGCGTCGTAAAGCCTAGTAACTGTTGTTTTCACTGTTGGTTGGGTGATTCCTCCACTTTGAGATGATAAGTGCCAGTACGGACTTGTGCTCCCACGTACCGTTGAGTATATTTTGGGAGACAACAATAGGCTTTATCCTTTATCCATAGGAAGCCGTGTCTGTTGCCCTATCGATCGCAATGCACTGAACACAACATTGGGGAAGATTGACTACCGTACCATAAAAAGTATTCTGCAGTTTTGTGATTGGTTTGGTAATCCCTCTGTCTAGATTTCCAGAGCAGTCCCTTTCGTTCCTTTTCAGACTCCTTAACAGAAAAGGTCCATCTGAGCACTTGTCACTTCAGGCTCATTAAAAATCGAAGGCGACTAGAGTCATCTTTTGTTTATTCTTGACGCTTAAAAATTGAAAAAACATGTTGCGTCGAAGTGTCTAAAATTCATCTAATTCGGAAGCATACTTCCCCTTTGATTTTTAGTTGATCGAGTAATCCGCAACCGTGGAAGAAAGTCAACTAAAACCTCGTCATTCGCGGAGGCTTACGAGTCAACCGTCTTTGTCTCCAGAGTCGAAATTGTTATGGACAAAGCGAACTTGTTTAACTAGTTCCAAATCCCCTGGTAAAGTTAGAATAAGTGTTCTGACACCATCGGAGGTTCCGGTTACTCCAAAAATTTATGGTATCCCTGCCTTTATAGAAGAAGTTCAACAGCCACCAAAGGATAGTAGAACTGATCCTAGTGTGAAGGTAAACACCTGTCTTACTGAGCCAGCTCCATCTACAGCTGATTTGGAAGGTGTTATTCCCCAAACATATGTTGCTGCAGATTTTATAACTTCTTCGGCACCAGAAATATTTTACGGACCTAACCGTCTTCCTCTTCCACCTGGTCTAATTGCTATAGAAGAGATTGTGGAGGATCCTCCATCAAGTACTCCATCGCGATTTGGAGTCGGGATCACTCTATATCCTTCTTCGTCAGAAATTAGTCTACCGCCAATGGAAGCTCCTATAGAATCGCTAGGCAATCTTTTGGATAGACTAGAAATGTCTGAACAACCATCGACATCAAGGACTGTGTCATCCAACACAGCGATGGTAGAACTCCCTGCTGTCACTCCAACAATGTTCGTCGGCGTACCATCTGTCCCAACTAGCTCTCAATCGTTAGACGGGGCCCACTCAGGGGCTATTTCAACAGTATGGTCTGTTCCTGTTTGTTCATCAAGAATAGTATCTGGGAGCTCTTATATTGAGTCTCAACAAATTGATCCTTCAGGGTGTCAATTTGGATAGTCTGGTCCTCAAGGGCAAACAATTCCTTGAAGTACCGGATTACCGCCGTATGGGGGGCAGTATACCCTTTCCTTGTCTCCTCCGGGAGGACAACCATACGAGAGTTCACAACAAAATTTAGGTTATGCTAGAATTACATCTAGCGGTTGGGTACCAATACTACCTCAACAACCAAGAGTTGTATATTCGATGCAACAATGCTTACCTATGTCAAATATACCGACTACGCCAACTATTGTGACAGTGTCGCAAGTACAAGCGTTGCCTGTTGTATTCCAACCTCAGGTTTCTCAGGTGGTAATGCAACAGCCTCTTGTCCCTATGACTCAACCAAAATCACCAACTAGTGGGATGACATAGGCACAGATGGGTACAATTACCCCTCATCTTGGTCAAACAGTCAGTATTGGACAACAACACATGGATTCACAATCATGGCTGGTGCAATACCAACAACCGCAATTCCAACAAGTATACCAAGGATCTGAGCAACAAATCCTTGTAAATAGTGGGCAACCGTACATTCAAAACGGTCAAAATCAACCGTTATACAATGGTTATGCCCATCAACCTTACCAAAGTTACCAGCATCAAATGCATTATGCTGGTACGCAAAGACCAACTGCTCAGGAAATTCCCTCGTATCCTGGGTATGCTTCGCCGAACCTGAATCAACAGTTACCCTTCGTGGAAACTTTGGAGTAACCAGATCTAAATAGGTTAACAAACAATCCAATTGCTTACGCCCCTTGGTGGCCAGCGATTCCGCATAAACTTCCGTCAGATATTCCTAAATTTAATGGAAATCCAGTTGAAGACCCATCGAATTATGTGATGACATTTCATCTGTGGTGTTCATCAAACACCCTAAATGATGATTCGATTAGACTTCGCCTTTTCCATAGGACATTAACTGGTCCGGCAGCATAATGGTATATCGAGTTACCCAAAGCTTCATTTGACAACTTTAGTACCCTAGCCAAAACCTTTTTAACCCATTTTCAGTTACCGATAAGGTACGAAACGGGAACATAACTTCTTACCAACTTCAAGCAAACAATGACCGCTCACATATCCGATCATATTCATGAGTGGCGACGTCGTCGTAGAATGGTAAAAACATATGTTCCTAATCAGCTTTTAGCTGAATGGTTTATTAAGTCTTTATTACCTTCCATTACAGAAGATGTGGCAAAAGGAGGAGTCGTCACTGAAGAGCAAGTTATTTCTCATGCGCAATATTTAGACTTGATTTATACTCAGTCTGGCACACTCTACGATAAAATCCCTGACGCTCCCAAACCAGAATTTTCCGTCCCCCCTCCTCCTAAATCGATCAATGACTCTCATGTCGGCGATCGCGTGATTGGCGCGATAGACACGAAATCGACAAAGGCTACAACTCAAAAGGCCCGTAAGATTTCTAGTCAAAATGCAAAAGAAGAACTTCTTGCCTCGGAAGTAAATGTCGTCTCGACAGATAAAGGCAAAGAAACCAAGCAACCGGGAGGCAAGAAGAAAAACAAAGGGAAGAAGAAGAAATAGGAGGAATCATCACCTGAAAAATCTTCTGCAAACCCTCCTGGAGATAAGAAACCAACAAATCCATGCTTAATATGTGATGAGGATCATTGGACAAGAGATTTTCCACATAAGGTTGAGCTTAAAAGATTCATCAAGAATTCAAAAACCTCGGCAATATTGACTGATACATTTCCAAATCTAGGAACAAATCTGGTTGCTAGTGAAAATGCTTCCCCGTCCCAAGTACTGATGTTGTCGGTTTCGAAACAACAAAATGATGCTTTGATATTGACAAGAAACAAAGATTACGGGAATCCATAGCTGTCAAACAACAAGGATAAAGATCAACCTAGTAGTTCGACAAAAACTTCCACAGAAGTTGCGCCACCCATCATTCCTGAGCTAACTATAAAACTGCCAAAGGGAGTAGTACACAAGTCAACATTTAGTCCTCGTGCCAAAGTAGCACAACATTATAATATAGTGGAAGATCTAGCCCAATCGCCATCCGCTATGTCGACACTTGAGGTATTGCAAAATTTCTCATCCCAAAAGCAGGCTTTCTTATCAGCTATCGGTGGGATAGACCCAAAGGATTCTAATCTTGTGTCCTTTAATCATAAAGGATACGATCCTTAGTTACCAGCTCAACTAGCTTTCCTCATTCAAGTGAAAGCCCTCAACAAAACTGTTCATCGAACAATTATTGATGTGGGAGAATCTACATGTATTATGTCGATGAGTTGCTGGAAAACTTTAGGATCTCCAACCTTGTCGCGATCTTCGACAACATTAAAAGCATTTGACGGACGAACGTATACCCCATATGGTATTCTAAGTAACTTGAAAGTTGAGCTAGGAGGGAAAACAATAGAAATAGATGTCAAAGTAATCGACAGAAACCTCGATTACAACGTCCTACTGGGAAGACCATGGATATATGCTATGGCTGCAGTTGTGTCGACCTACTTTAGGAAGATTTCATTTCCTTTTCAAGGAGGAATTACAATCGTCGACCAATAAACATTTCTTCTGAATAGTTCCCAAGTTACAAGAAGCATTCTCATGATCCATGGAAGCCCCCATACGCTTCAAAATATCAGAATAGGCCTACTAAAAGACCCTATATTAATGGGGACTTTTGCCCTTCCGCCTCCAATCAATCTGGCGGAAGTAGCATCGGTAGGAACCTGCAATATGATATCTTCGATTCAAAAGATCTCAGAAAACGATAGAAGCATGGATCATATGCAGGTATTGCCTCCAAGCCCAATAGAAATATTGTAGCAATGAATGTTTTTAGCATGGGAGGCAGATCGGAATCAACGCTCATCAAGCGTTTGGATAGATAGGTCTAAGGAATATGGCACCTCTTCAGATCCTTGGTCGCAAGTTCATTACACCGATGAAGGAATTGTTCAATCAATGGTAATTGAAGGGGTGTCATGGGAAGATTACCACCATCATTCCCATCTTCCAAATTGTAAAGAAGATACTCCTGATGACCTTCATCATCCGTTAGTTTTTTATTTCCTATCAAATACTATAAACACAGTGGATTCCAAGCGAAACTTGTCCAACATTGAAGAGACTATCGCCATAAATATCTCGACCAAAACTGATGTTGTAGAGAATATTTATGTTGGAAAATGTAGTTCTCCTTCAGAACTGGAAATATATAATGCTCTTTTTCGCGAATTCAGAGATGTCTTTGCTTGGTCATATGATGAAATGCCAGGCATTGACTCGAGTATAGTTGAACACAAAATAAATATGTATCTAGATGTCAAGCCAGTACGACAATGGCTACAGCAGGTGCACCCCAAGAAAGCCACTGCCATCAAGGCAGAAGTGGAAAAAATTCTCCATCCTGGTTTCATTTACCCGGTTCCTCTAACCGATTGGGTATCGAACGTTGTTCCTGTTATGAAAAAGCAAGGAATGATTAGAGTGTGAGTCCATTATAGGGATGTAAATCAAGCTTGTCCAAAAGAAAACTACCCTACACCTTTTATTGACCAGATAATTGATGAATGCGCCGGATGTGAAATCTTTTCATTCATGGATGGATTCTTCGGGTATAATCAAATAAATATCCACCCACAGGACCAGTGAAAGATTGCACTTATTTGTCGGTGGGGCACATTCGCATATCGCAAATTACCCTTTGGTTTAAAGAACGCAGGGGAAACATTTCAGAGGGCAATGAATTATGCCTTCCATGACATCAAAAGCATCGTTCAACCATATCTCGATGACCTTCCGACTCATTCGCGAAAGAGGACCGACCATCTGCAGCATTTGAGAGCGATATTTCTATGTTGTCAACACTACAAGATACGACTCAATCCACACAAATGTGTGTTCTGTGTCAGTTCTGGTCATTTACTTGGCTTTGTAGTCTCATAGGACGGGATTCGTCTCAACCCATGTAAGGTTCAGGCAATCATAAATTTGCCTCCACCTTCAAATTTGCTTCAGATTCAGAAACTCCAAGGGAAAGCAAACTTTTCGAGGGGGTTCATTCCAAATTACACCGAAATTGCTAAAGGTTATACACGTCTATTGAAAAAGGAAGTGCCCTTCGTTTGGGATCAGGTCACGCAAGCCTCCTTTGATGCCTTAAAAGAATCACTAACGAAAGCATCATGAATGTACACTCCTGATTATCAAAAAGACTTTAACCTGTATCTGTGATCCAGGTGGATGTTGGTGGCCACCCACCTATCCCATTTGGACCTCCACAATTGTCTCTTTCAGTCTTTTCAGTTTCCTAAATTGCAGCACAGTTTACTATTTTTAGCAGTTTTTCGGGTCCTGAACTTCCGGAGCCGTTTTGAGGCCCTAAACGACGTTTTTTTGGGAATCTGGGGCAACGTGGGTCAATGGACCAAGGTTGCCTCCCAAAGTCATAGTACTCGGATAGATCTTTCTAACGAGCTATCGTACGCGTCAAACGGAGATCGTATGCCAAAGTTACGACCCCGGGAAATTGATGTACCAATTTACCCAAACGGGGCCCACAATTTGGCGTTTCATCTTCTAGGGTTAGGTTTTGGGATGTGAAGGGTTTTCCATTGTTTCTCAACAATAAATAGGCCTTCGAGCCTCATTGTAACACAGTTCAGAACAGTTCAGAGGCATGTAGCCACCACATCTCTTCTCAGAGATAAGCTACCATCGCCCTAGCTAGTTTATTTCCATTTCTGGTTGTAAGCATATTTCAGTATTTTCCATTAATGAAATGAAGTATTATTTCTGCTGCATCTTTGTGTATATGGTTATCTCTGTAATTTGTTGCGTTCCTGTTTAAATCCGGATCAGTGGTATCAGAGCGGTCTGCTTTTTCTCTGTTTTTCTTTGCATGTCCCCAACGAGGTCGGGATATAAGGAGTTAGGGCTTGAACTGGTCGAACCTTTGCAAGACCAGCCTCGCAAATCCCGACGGCCTCCCATGGCGGATGAGAAGAAAGACGAGGGAGCAGGAGATCCCATCAAAATCTTGCTCGAAGAAGCCCTCGAGCGACAACGGAACGCGATGATGGACAGCTTTGCCCAGATCCTTCAGCGGCTACCCAGAAGCAACGCGTCGGCTTCCAGCAGCTACTCTGGAAACGCCACACCATTTAAGGTACAAGTTAATTTTGAAATCCCCATATTCGAGGGTCAGATAGACGCAGATGCCGTAGATAAATGGTTAAATCTGCTAGAGGGTTATTTTTCTGTTCATGAATTTTCGAGTCGGGAAAAGATTGTTTTTGCTCTTCTCAAAGCAGGCCCCCACGTCAAGGACTGGTGGGAAACCTACTACGAGCAGAAGGATGAAAGTACTGGCTCACTATTTTCAGCCGCACCCACCTGGGATTCGTTCCAGGATGCCATCAAGGAGCAGTACTACCCTGTCGGAAGCTATGAGGATGAATACATAAAGTGGACCACACTGCGGCAAGGACGAGACCAAGATGTGCCGGAGTTCACAAACACTTTTCATACCCTTCGCACACAGTTGGGTATCAAAGATTCTGAGCTGCATCTGGTACTCAAATACCGTGGCTGCCTGCACAAATACATCCAGGAAGAGATGGTGTTCTTGAACATCTCCTCACTCGGCACAGCATACCGATACGCTGTCAAAATCGAGCAAAAGTTCAAACAGAAGAAGCGAGACTTTGGATCTGCAAATCCGAAGCCCAAAGGACAAAGCCAAGGCGGGGTGACCCAAGACAACCCGTCGAAGCCGCAAGAAAAGAACAATACCACGAAGCCGAAGAAGGACACAGGAAAGTGGTGTGAGTTCCACAAGAGTCCCTCTCATAACACAAGTGAGTGTCGGACCAAGAAGTCGCTGGTGGCCGAGTTGAAGGCTTCTGAATCAGATGCATGTTCCGACCCTGAGCCAGAACCCGACAAGGGGAATGGCAAAGGGAAGCAGATCATTGATGCGGATCCCAGCGCCACTATTGCCACCGCCAAGATCCAGAAAGATGAGCCCGAAAATCCAGAGGAAGGGGAGCGTCTTTTCCACTCACAGATGTGGGTGAAGGGTTCGCCGCTGCAATTCATTGTCGACAGTGGCAGCCAAAAGAACCTCATTTCAACAGAGGTCGTGAAGCGGTTGGGCCTACCGACTACACCACACCCATAGCCGTACAGTATCGGGTGGCTTCATGAAGGACGAGATCTCAAAGTTCGCCAGCAGTGCCGCCTTCCCTACATCATCAAACCCTTCACAGACGAGGTATTGTGTGATGTTACACCTCTGGATGTTTGTGATGTACTATTAGGCCAGCCATACTTATGGAGGCGACATGTTGTGTATGATTCAAGGCCTCGTGCTATCATTATTTCTTTGAATAATTCATTATACAGGATACCAGAGGTAGCCCCACCTACTGCCACATCCTTGATCACTACCAAGAAAGGCAGCAAGCTCATATCACAGACCAGGAAATTCATCTGCCTGGTTCACTCCCAAAATAAGGGGAAGATCATTGCTACATCCATGACCCCTGCAAAGGGTTCCTCCACGCAGCAGCAACAACAAAGGGATACGGTCATGAAAAAACATATGAACAACTTCTCCTCACCCACATGGGTACCACACAAGTTTCAAGTGGGCAACAAAGTCTGGTTGCATCGACAGAAAGAACGCCTTACCAGAACCCATCAAAAGCTCAAACCACTCCGACATGGGCCTTACAGCAGTACCAAGGCTATGGGGAACAATGCTTTGGAGCACGTCATTCCTCCATTCCTTCGCCTACACCAAATATTCAATGTGGACCATCGTCGACCATGCTTCCCACCATTACTGGACACAGCAGAGATTACAGGACAAGTTCAACAGATGGAGGAACTCAACGCAATGGGGACCATTGCTTCCTAAGGGGGGAGGAATGATCCAGGTGGATGTTAGTGGCCACCCACCTATCCCATTTGGACCCCCACAATTGTCTCTTTCAGTCTTTTCAGTTTCCTAAATTGCAGCACAGTTTACTATTTTTAGCAGTTTTTCGGGTCCTGAACTTCCGGAGCCGTTTTGAGGCCCTAAACGACGTTTTTTTGGGAATCTGGGGAACATGGGTCCATGGACCGATGTTGCCTCCCAAAGTGGTAGTACTCGAATAGATCTTTCTAACGAGCTATCGTACGCGTCAAACGGAGATTGTATGCCAAAGTTACGACCCCGGGAAATTGATGTATCAATTTACCCAAACGAGGCCCACAATTTGGCGTTTCATCTTCTAGGGTTAGGTTTTGGGATGTGAAGGGTTTTCCATTGTTTCTCAACAATAAATAGGCCTTCGAGCCTCATTGTAACACGGTTCAGAACAGTTCAGAGGCATGTAGCCACCACATCTCTTCTCAGAGATAAGCTACCATCACCCTAGCTGGTTTATTTCCATTTCTGGTTGTAAGCATATTTCAGTATTTTCCCTTAATGAAATGAAGTATTATTTCTGTTGCATCTTTGTGTATATGGTTATCTCTGTAATTTGTTGCGTTCCTGTTTAAATCCGGATCAATCTGGCTGCGGCGGATACAACCATTGCAATGGTTTTAGTTCAAGAAGACAATGGAATTGAACATCCTATATATTATTTAAGTAGAAACTTAATGATACAGAGAGAAAATATTCCTATATTGAAAAGCTAGCGCCCACAGCTGTTCAAGCGATACAGAGATTTCGACACTATGTCCTCTTTCAAAAAAACTACCATTCTGTCAGATTGCAACCCCATGACTTATATATTGTCGCGACAGTTGCTGGGGGGAAAATATTCAAAATGGATATAAATTCTACAAGAGTTTGATCTGGAATTTGTAAAATCCAAGTCAAAGAAAGCCCTAGTTTTCACAGAATTATTATGCAATCTCCCATCGTCGTCCAAAGATGAAACATCCGAAGAAAGAATCGTGGATGAATCTTTGTTTCTGATATCTTCAAGCAATCTGTGGTATGGAGATATAATCATCTATCTCCAAACCCAAAAATATAGGCCTAATACCTCCCACTCCGAACAGAAACGTATTCGATACCAATCAAAAGACTACATGATCGTCAGTGACACGCTTTACCGTCGTGGTGTCGATACAGTTCTGAGGAGGTGCCTCACCCATGAGGAAGCCGAAAAAGTCCTGAATGATTGCCATTCAGGCGCGTGTGGGGGGCATCAATCTGGTTACACTACGGCGCAAATTTTTTTACGAGTAGGATACTTCTGGTCAACAATGTTCAAAGATTGCATAACCGTAGTCAGAAGTTGCCATACCTGTCAAATTTTCGATAGCAAAACCAGAAAACCAATCGCACCTCTACAACCAATAGTTGCTGTTGGGCCATTCACCAAATGGGGCATCGATTTCATGACATGTAACCCCACCTCGATCGGGGGGCATGGGTATATCATAGTCGCAGTGGACTATTTTACCAAATGGGCCGGGGCGATGCCTACATTAGATAACACTGGTGAAACAGCTACCCTTTTATTTTTCAATCATGTAGCCGCTAGATTCGGCGTTCCACAGGCTATAGTCACAGATCATGAATCACATTTTCGCAATCACATGATGGCCGAATTAGCTGCCAAATTAGGGTTGTCTCACGACAACTCTACTCCATACTACTCACAGGCCAACTGACAAGTTGAAGCAATCAACAAAGTCCTAAAGTGCATGCTACAAAGGATGATTGGAGTCCACAAAAGGAGTTGGCACCTGATCTTGTACTCAACCTTGTCGGCATACCGAACATCAGTAAGGAATGCAACTAGGTTTACACCCTTCCAACTGGTGTATGGCCTAGAAGCAATCTTACCAGTTCAGTGTGAAATCTCGTCCCTCAAACTCGCAATCGACCTTCTCCCGGAACTTCAGAAGAGGAGGCTCATTTCTTGGAACTAATCCAATTGGATGAAACCCGTCGTGATTCTGCTTTGGCTAATGAAGCCCATAAGAAATGAGTCAAGGCGCAGTTAGACAAGAATGTCAAACCCCATGTCCTCTTAGAAGGTGACCTGTTCTTACTTTACGACCAAGAATCCGATAAATTGGGAGCAGGTAAATTCAAGTATTTATGGATGGGCCCCTATATTGTTAAACGCATATTAGCAAAAGGAGCCTACGAGTTAATGGATTATGACGAAATTCCACTAGCGCAACCCCATAACGGGTTGTACCTTAAGCGTTACTATGCATAATCAGTATGGTAACCTATATGCTTTTGTTACATTTTTGTTTTTGCTAAGGGTAATCATTTTGGTCAAGTAAATCCACTTTTTACATTTGTCACAAATGTCAAACCTATTGGAATCTTTTGTTGGATATGCCGATGGAGCAAGTCGTAGTTCCCAGAACATATCTTCTGTGGCCTGGGCCATTTTTGATCCAAGCGGTGAGTTAGTAAGTTTCAGAGGGGTATGTATTGGTCGATCAATGAATAACATCGTTGAATATAGTGCGTTGATAGAACTTCTCTCTGATGCCATCACACATGGCATACACTGACTTGTCGTCAGGCTAGACTCATAGCTCGTCATACTACAACTCACTGGTATCTACTCCCTCCGAAATCCAGCTATCTATCGCATGCTCCTAAGGGTCAAGATTTTGGAAGGAAATTTGATTTTATTCAATATCAGCATATTTCCATAAGCTTAAATACATTAACTGACTCATTGTCAAATTATGTGTTAGATATACATTTGCAACCTTTATAAAAAGAAGCATTTCATCAACACTTGCATTCAGATCATGTAACTTAACCAAAATAAAACTCCGAAAATCAAAAAAATAAATATATAATTGTTTATGGTTTACACATAATGTTCTGTAACCAAGAAAAAATTGGTCAAATGACCCAAAACTCAAAACGTTAGGGGGCACCCTAGTCTAATGATGCTGGTGATAACAAGTCATCGCCGGTGAAATCATGCGTAAAAGCCTAGTCCATCGACTTGGCACGCCAGTGGTATGTCGCTGCAACCTCAGAGGCAGCTCGTCAGTCCTCACATCTGGAATACAGAGAGTGAGGCCCTCGTCCTGTTCCTGTAATGTTGAAAGAGTCTCGGCCACATCAAGGTCGCGAAGGATAGCCCTTCCCACAGCCTCTCCTGCTGGAGCGGCGGCTGGCACTCTCAGGCGTACTACTGACCGGACGGGACCAACATCTACATGAGCACATGAGTTTTGATTAGTCTTGATAGAATAAAGCACAAGGACATTATAAAGAGAAACGATAAATAGAAAAATTGTCAAAGAATTTACCAATGGCACCCCACTACTCGCCAGCCGGCAGTACCAAATCCGGGTCACCCTGGAAGTCCATACCAACATATGGATACTCGGAAAAAACCATCTCCTGATGATCGAACCACCCGAAGAAGGTATCAGAAAAGGAAATCTGAGACTGACCAGCATGTCTCGACATATGGTCGACATATCTCTGCATCCGTGGTTTAGTCGGTGGAGGTAAACCAAGTGAAATATACTACAGATGCATCAGTGGGATCTTTTCCAAGGTGAAGGCGGTCAAAATAGAACCATATACAAAGTTCTTCAATCTTCTGTTTTTCACCTTGGTCAACTGTTCTTTCATCACAAAGAGTACTGCATCATACCAGTTGAACACCTTCGGTTCGAGACATTCTAAGGCATACTGCATATAAGACCGGTTGGCCACATGAAGAGCCGCACCACCAGCCATCCTACCAAAGGTGAATAGAATGGTCCTCAAATACCTGTCAGTGACATCTCGGATGATGATCTTGCCATCTTTACTTGGCTGAGATCCCTCTCTGCAATACCTGCGAATGTAATCTCTCACAGATTCGCCTCCACGGGTCGAACTTGATAAAGAGATAGGGGCACCCCGCCTCAATAAGCTAGTCAAAAAATAGATGTCCACGATAGTCAAGGGGATGGATTTTCCCCTAATCTGGAACACCTGGCTGGTAGGGTCCCAAGCATCGAGAAAATACTGCAGCAGGTTGATTTGTTGCCTCATGCTAGATATGCGGAAAAACTTCAGCAGGCCACAGTTCCGCAGTGCATTTACTGTAACCAGATCATGTAAAGCAAGCATGTCCTCTTCTTCATGCTCATGTTCTCGCCGTGTAATAGGCATTTTGCTCCAATAAATCTCTGAAAACAAACAAGAGAAGAGTTAGATCCTGCTTTGGTGAGAAACATGCAAAATTTTCCATTGAAAATTGTTCACAAATTTCCCTACTTTCGCCCATCGCATCCCCAACAGTGTTCTGGGTGCATTGCATGTCAACTGTCCAGTGAGTAGGCCAACATGAAATGCACCTTTCAATATAGAAAGGGTGTGATGGAGCCAGAGCGAGTTTTTCAAACCCAGGGGCTTAGAAAAACCAAAAATCAGGCTCAAAATGCAAAATGGAAAGGATGAAATGAAAGAGCTCAGGTTTAGCTCCTACCTAGTCTAGACGACGCCAAAAATCGTCCACAGAATCTCCCAGAATCAGCTGGTGAAAATCAAGGGGGAAAGCACCTCCAAAGCTCCAACAAGCCAAAGTTCAAATAAAATGGTAAAATGAGGGGTAAAAGCACTTTTAAATTACTTTTTACGTAATTCAAGTAAATATTAGTGTCTTGACTCATTTTCCAGACATGTATTTTTCATTTCTAACTAGTTTGATGAAGCAATTGCACATGCAGCGCAAACTTTGAAGGAACAAAGTCATTAATGGTAAAGTCAAGAAATGACCATTATATCGAGCAGTTTTAACGCGGAATTCAAGCTCGTTAAAAAATAAACATAAGCAATGAGCAAGTGTTTCCCCTAGCGTTTAAGCTCATTAAAAAATGAACCAATTTCCGGTAAATAACCATCGTGAATGTATTACTTCAGCCTTTGAAGCCTTGGCCGTGTTCTCATCATCACCTCCACTCTGTATTGGCCGATCATTCACCTCCACTTGATTGTTTACCCCTTTTGAGGAACAGCTGTGAAGAGTGATCTTGTTAGCCATCCTTGTGACACTCCCGTGATTGAAAAATTCCAAACCTTACCTGGAATCAGTTGCTACTCGAATTTATCACTTGTTCCTCATGAAACGAGTCTCCTTTAAGCTCTTTTCAACTGACTCGTAAAATATGAAAAGATTGCCGAGTCATTGGACTCTCCAACTCGTTAAAGTGACCGGAAGTGCTATCCCTCCTTTAGATTTTAATCTTTTTCGACCTGAGGGATTATTACACAGAAAGATCGAGCGCTTGTCTTGTTCAGCTTGTTAAAATTATCGAAAATTCATCCCTTTCGTATTATTTTATACTTTTTTGAACTTAAGGGATTAGATGACGAAAAAGGATTTTTGGAGTTTCCTTTATGTTCCTTTTCAGACACTCTAAAATTGAAAAGGACCGAGTTATCTTTGTTGTTAAACTCGTTAAAACCTAATAGTGACAAACTTGTCCATACCAGACAAGAACGAGTTTCACTATCGCTAGGCTCGTTAAAACATAGCGACGGGTTTGCCCGAAGGGCACATTATAGAACAAGCATATGTTATCCTCGTCAAGCTTGACAAAAATAAAGAGGTACTAGTCAGCAATGACTGGGGAAAAATTGGGAAGAAAACTTGAAGAAACTTTGTTGGTAGCAAGTCCCTCTTGAACATGACACTTTCACTCCGCATTCGAGTCGGGTTGGGTTGTTCCATTCACTGGTCACATCACCATGGTTCCATCACACCATCCAAATTTGGGTTTAATGCTACCAATCCATCATGTCAGTGTCGCCGATATGTTCAAGAGAAGTCACTCAGAGAATTCACCTATGCCTCACACACTATAATACATTTTCGCTCCATTCTTTCATGACTGCCACCCTGAACCGTATATCACCAGATTTTTTTCACCTCCATTAAAATCATTTGCTCCGTTCCGTGTCATTGATGTGGGATTCACTAAGGCCCTCCTATGACAAATCACTTCTTGTCGACATCAGCTCATTATCCAAGAAGTCTATCTAGGAACAACCCTTTCAGTACTTTGAAGCTTTCATGCCTCAATGGCAAGTTTCTCACTGCCGACGAGAGGTTTACATCAATGGCCTTTGACCGAAAGATTTTACGTGGTGTTCGACGCCAAGTCCCTTATTCACACAACGTGAATTGTACTGCAGTACATTGAGGATCATTATCATTATCGGTGATTCCTCTCACGCCTGTTAATAGCTTACATCATTGGCTGGTAATCAGGTGATGTCTTGCCATGTTCGACTCCAGAACATCTCTCACATGGATCGACTTGTACTTTGAGTGAAGTTCAAACGAGATTGAAAACCCCGAATCTAGTTTCATCCATCCGGGCTGCGATATATATTCAAGAGAATAAAGACATCAAATGTACATCATTGCTGCACAGATAATCATCCAATCTAAGGGATGATGGCTCTACTAGAATCATCAGTCTACACTCAGACGATTGTTTGTCCTATGTACATGAAAATGAATTTATAAAGCTGAGCATGGGAATTCCCGCCTCAGCTAGATCATGAAAATAAAATGAATATAATGTATTGTATTGTATCTTATTACAGGTCGCCTCCTAGCACGAAAAAACGTCGGATCCTCATGATAAAGCATTTCACCCGACATCAAAAGATTAACGACCTCATGCTTTAGGAGGCAACTGCTATAGACATTTTTGGGCACTGCAACCCCAAGCATAAATTTCCATAAACCAAGGGCTCCTAAGTCCCTAAAGGTGTTGTTCCAACACCTAGAAGAACAAGGTCAACTAATTACAGCATCTCCCAGAAGTTCTCCATGAAAAACTACTCAAAACTAGTCAAAACTGGACCATTTCACCTCTCCATAGGCAAAGTGCATTTCATCCCACCTAAATACACACAGTAGGTGCGATGCATGTCAAAAATCCCTTCTATGGGGTGTGATGGGCGAGAAGGGACAAATGGCAGGGTCAATCCACAAGGCGAAGAAGCATGGAATCTTCCAGAAACTTCTCCTGTGACACTTGCCTCTCTGAATTCGACCGGGGATGAGTAAGAGATCATCAATCTCCAAGTGGAATCAAGAACTATCAGAGGGAAGACAATAATCAAATCTCAAAAGCTAACTCACCTCCCTTGCAGAAATCTATATATGGATCCCTCATCCCAGAGATCCAGAGGCTGGAATTTTGTATCTTGTAGGGAATTGCTGTTGGTTTCTTGGTGCAATATCATAGTGTTGGGTGATCTAAGATTTTCATGAGGTGAAGAAGGGCTTACTTGCTGAGAGGATGATGCTGGGTCAGAACAATCGGTTGTAATTCTCTTTGCTCTTTCTTGATTATCAATAAAGCTATTCTAGTTTTCCTCCATACTCTTCTATGATTGATTATTTATGTATTTGTATGGTCAATGTACATCTGATGCTATATTGTTTATGATAATAGATCTATGTTCTTGGATAGTGTTATGCTGCTTTGATTTTATAGGTACTCTTTGAAGTTGGGTAGACAAGGAAGCGAGTGGCAAAGACCTACCAGAAGAGAGAGGAATCCACAAAGGAACCAAGCACAAGACAGAGGTTGGTCTCCTTATTCTTCTCTTATCTATTTCTCATAAAGCAAAACAAAAGTAGTTTCTAGTGTGTTTGTTTCTAAGGTAGCTACCAGCCTTAGTGGGATTAGCAACTCTTCATAGACACTATTCCTGATAACATCATCGTTCATGTTGGACATCAAACCTTTATACAATTGGCCTATTTACCCCATTGAATCCAGTCATCCATCGGATCATTTGTCCGTCGTCGATTGGGAGCCTCCAGATCTTACGATCTCTATCCATATTGGGCAGGTCAGTTGCATGACGTTTACCCATAAGATATGAGCGGTTTTCTCTCTCATCCACTAAACGCGTGGCAACAAGTGTGTGGCATTGGGCGAGACTCAATTGAAACTGCTTACCACTCGAAGCCCTTCCAATATCTTGTCGGCTTTCGTGTGGGAACCACCTCTGACGAATTCAGAAAATTCCCTATGGTTTTTGACTTTTTGGGTCTAGTCGCTCAGGGCTTTTTCTTCTCTGAGGGGTTTGCTCGACAATATGTTGCTAATCGCATATCAGAAACCTCCCTGGTTTCTCAAAAAGGCTTCTCTCTTTGTTGTTTCGTGATAGCATGCATTCCCATGGGCCAACGGTCGGTGTGCTTGACCAAGGGTCCTCGTTGCATGGCGCTGCTCACAAATTACAATGGTTCGAGTATATTTCTAATAAGCTCACCCTTTATAAGTATTTGACACTTTGGCATGAATTTTACAGAGTTATGAGAACTTAAAGAGTTCTTTAGGATTCAATTTAGATCACAACCTTCCAACAGAAAAATCTTTTGAACCACCAAAAGTTGGTTTTTAAGCATCAATCAAGTGAGGGTAAAGATTCTTCACTTACCCAATTTCTATCCATTTTGTACTACCTGGTTTTGAACCTCCGAGTCCAATCCTCAGGTACTCAGCATCCCCCCGATACGTAGTTCTCACCTTGCTATCTAGAACTATATCTTCCTGCAACTCATTGAGATATTGAGGTAACAACTCATCAATAGAAGGCAATTGTCTCTGCTCTTCAGGATCATCAACCAATGAAGGTTCAAATAGTCCCAAGTTGTCTGCATTAAAAACTGAGTAGATGTGCATGTAAGCTGGTAAATCAAGGCAAAAATCATTCTCACCAATTTTCTCAAGTATCTCGAAATGTCCATACCTTATTGGCTTTAGCTTCTTACCTTCACCATGCATTCTGTCTTTGCTTATATACATCAAGACTTGATCACCAACTTGGAAGTTATGCTTAGTCCGATGCTTATCATGCCTTGCCTTGTACTTGGCTTGGCTCTTTTCCAGTTGTTCCTGTACTGCTCGGTGAATCTCTTGGATTTATTCAATGAACTTAGTTTCTTTGTCCACATCACTGTGTACATCAACTACTATGTCTTTACGAAAGACAAAATCCAATGGAGACCTTGGTGTAAAACCAAAACAAGTCTCAAAAGGAGATCATTGTGTAGAAGAATGTTTAGCTCGGTTGTAAGCATGCTACAAATAACATAAATGTTCATCCCAAAGCTTCGGATGCTTGCTGTAATAGCCTCTGAGCAACTGGATCACTTTCCTATTGACCACTTCTATTTGGCCATCTATTTGCGGATGAAAAACTGTGCTCTTCTTTAGTCTGGTGTCCATCAATTTCCACAAACTTGACCAAAATTTCCCAACAAATCGGGTATCTCGATCAGATATAATGGAACTGGGTAATCCGAAATGAAACCATACATGCTAAAATAGCAACTTTGCAGTTTTTTCAGCTATAATCTGTTTGTTAGAAGGTATTAAAATACACATTTTGCTGAACCTATCCACAACAACATATAAATAGTCATGACCTTTTGTAGATTTAGGCAGTCCCCCAATGAAGTCTATAGAAACACTTTCCCAAGGATTAGAAGGGATTGGTATCAGAGTCTACAAGCCTTTTTTTTATTGTTGGGCTTTCTTTTAGCACACATGGTACACCCTCTTACATATCTAGAAACTGTCTCGTGCATTTTTGGCCAATAACAAAATCTTTGTAGCTGTGCAACTATTTTACTTACACCAAAGTGACATGATATTAGAGAAGTGTGTGCTTCTTGAATTATCTTTACTCTTTTTGTTTGAGTAATGCATAATTTTCCCAAATGATACAAGAGTTGGTCCTTAACATGATAATCCAATTCTTCTACTTGTTTTCCATGACTTAAAGTTGCATATACATCTTTAAATTCTATATCTTTAGCATATTGTTCAATGTAGCTTTCATGCAATACTGAATTATGCTTAAGTATAGTGGATGCATTTATGATTGTTCTGGACAACATATGTGCAACCTTGTCGTGTATGCTCTTTTTCTATCTGATGACAAGATGAAACTGTTGTAGAAAACCCATCCACCTATAGTGTCTTGATTGTTGTAACCTAGTTTGTGATTGAAAGTATTGAAGTGGTTGATGACCAGCATGTATAAATATCTCTTTTCCCATTAAATAATGTTTCCACTTTTTCACACATCGTACTAATGCATACAATTCTTTATCATATGTGGCATAATTAACTGCTGTAGAATTAAATGTCTCAAAATGATAACATATGGGTTTATCGTGTTGTATCAATGTTGCACCCATGGCATAGTCACTGGCATCTATTTCAATCTTAAATGGTCTTTGAAGATCGAGCAGTGATAGTACTGGTGATGTTCTAATCTTTTCTTTTGAGGTGTCAAAGGCTTTCTACTATTTGCCTCCCCACTGAAACACCTTGTTAAATCTTGTTAAAGCATGTAATGGAGCTGCAATCAAGGAAAAGTTAGAAATAAAATTTTTCCAATACTGTGCTACTCCTAAGAAGCTTCTAACTTCTGTAGCAGATTTGGGTTTAGGCTAGTTTACAATGACTGCAACCTTAGAGGGATCTATCTCCAATTCACCACCCCCTACAATATGACCGAAATAATTCAAAGATGTCTTGCCAAATTCACATTTTGAGAGCTTAACATAAAGATTATCTTTCTCAAAACATCTAGAGTCTTCTTGACATGCTTTAAATATTCTTCCCATCTTTTACTAAATATAAGAATGTCATCCAAATATACAATGAAAAAATCATCAACAAAAGGTATGAGTACATCATTCATTATTCTCATGAAAGTAGCAGGAGCATTAGATAAGCCAAAAGGCATAACCAACCACTCATAAAAATCCCTGCTTTTTTTTGAAAGCAGTCTTCCATGCAGCTTGCTCTACAACTCTGACCTGATGATAACCACTATGCAAGTCCATCTTGGAAAAATAAACACCTTCTTTAAACTGAACTAATAGATCATCTATGTGAGGAAGTGGATAACAATTTTTGGTTGTTATCTTATTTAGTGCTCGGTAATCAATGTACATTCTCCATGAGCCATATTTCTTTCTGACCAAGACAATTGGAGACCCACAAGGCAATGTGCTAGGTCTTATGAACCCTTTCTTGAGTAGATCCTATACTTTCTTCTTGATTCCTACATTCTCTAAAGTGGACAACATGTACATTCCGATGTTAGGCAATGGAGCATCTTGCTGCAAATTAATATCATGTACTATTTCCTTTTTGGGTGGTAGAACTTTAGGTTCTTGAAATAGTATATCATATTCTGAAACAACTTTTTGTAAATAAGCTTGTTGTTTAGCATTACAACCCTCAAATACATTGGTTTTATCAAGTTTATTTTCCTGTACAACGATCGGTAAAAATTGTTTGCATGAATTTACAATTCCTTTCATCTGCCCTTAGTTTGTGATAGTATAATTATTCTTGAGTTTATGAGCTCTTACAATATATTTGATTCCATCTTTAATGAGTTGATACTTGTTTTCATCTCTATAGAAAATAGCTTTTCTATCATACAAGTAAGGAATTCCTAAAACAATTCCACATATATCCAAGGGAACAATATCTAACTCAACCTCATCTACAAATGCTGACCCAAAAGAAAACCTAAGTTTACATTGTCTAGTCACTTGTAGTTGTGCTTTATCACACAACCAACCTAATGGATATGGCTTTTTGTGAGGTGTGGTTAGTAATCCAAACTTATTTACATTTGCTTCAGAAATTAAATTTACTTGTGAGCCACTATCAAGAAAAGTATCAATCTTTTGATGCTTGGAAACAACTCGAATATGAAAAAACTCATCTATTTTCCTCTCATTTTCTTCATTGTCAGTAGATTGTGTAGAATTGCTAGTAGATGCTTCAGAGTTTTTACCCTTTATACCTATGGTTGCAATTGTTGTCTCATCTCCTGAATCTGACTCCAAATCCTTTTGAATAGCTGCAACAGTCTTCTTCTTCTTCCCATCATACTTCTTTGGTTTCATCTCCGGATGCAGAATCCAACAGTGTTCATCATCATGCCCATCCTTCTTACAGTGAGTGCATGAAGATTTGGTCTTTTGTACAGTATTTGTGTTCCTCTCTTTCCATTTTTGTTTTATTTTCTCCTTATTCTTTCTTGCAATGGGTTTTGATGATCCCCCAACTTCTGGTTTCACATTCTTGCCTCTATTCTCTAGATGTGTAGCTTCAACAGATACCTCATCTATGCTAGTGGGATTAAACATAAGAATAGTGTGCCTTAAGTAGCTATGTAGACCACCTATATACTTCAGCAAAGTTTCAGGTGTGTCTAAGGAAATTCCTAGAATCAAAGCTCTTTTCCTAAATTCTTGGGTGTAATTTTGTACACTTTTCCCTTTTAATTGTTGAAGAGTTTGCCAGCTCATCATGGCTTGCTGCATATAGGCTAGTGGATAGAATTGCTTTTTAATTGCAGAAACAAATTCACTCCAGACAGAAAGAATTTTACCATGCTTCTTCATGTCAGCTTGTGTCATGCCTTGCCACCATACCAAGGCAGTGCCTCTAAGGTGTAGGTTGGCCAGCTGAATCTTACTACTGTCTGAATCAATGCTCTGCACCCTGCAATACACATCACTCTGTCCAATCCAATTATCCAGCTTCTCTGCATTCAAATCTCCATCATATATTGATAAAGTAAATTTAACATCTAATTTAATCAAAGATGTCCTCTTTTTGTTTTCAGGGCTACTAAGAGGTGTGGGAAGTTTTTCTTCTTTCCCTTTGCCTTTAGACTAGTCATGGAGGAGAGATTCTTCTGCTCCTTTATCTCGTTTCGAATTTGATGAATCATCCTCTCTACCTTTCTTAAATTATCTATACATTTCCTCTACCATGGCTCTCATGGTCGTGAAACTATCCATGAACTGAGATTTTGATTCCAAGGGACTTTCTTTTGACATTTTCCTTTTAGGATAAACTCTCCCAATTTCAGGGTTAGTTTCAACCAACTCTCCTTCTCCTAATTTAAGCTTTGATCGCGTTACCATTCAACAATAAAATCCAGCACAAGCTTTTCTAACCTTAGTAACCTAGAGCTTTGATATTGCTTGATCTAGAATTTATCCAGGACAAAGAATTAAAGGTATTACAGACTCATGTGCATGGATGTGCCTATGTTACTTTATGCAACCGATTGATAAAATTGTGAAATACAGAGACACTGAAGTAGTTAGAGTAAACAGAATAGTAAAACATGTAAATACAAGAAGTTTAATAAGGAGTTCACCCAATGCTCCTGGGCTATGTCCCCTAGTGCAGCCTTCAGTGGTGGCCTCTCTATTATGTTTTCAAAGTAGAGTTTTTACAAAGGTGAGCTCAATTTGAGTCTCACTCAATATATATAAATCTGTAGGACTGGAATTTGATCCCCCAAGTCTCTGGAGTACACAGACTCTCCTTACTGAAACTTGACCTTTATTGGTCACAGTAGTATGAGCCCAATCTGAGACTTATACATGACACTTCTGTCCAGTTTAGTTTGCTTGAACCTCTCAAGCCTTCTCTAGAGTACACAGACTCTCCAACTCTCTTTGGCTCTGTCTCACTCAATGCTGCCTTTAGGTCAGCTCAACTTACTTTCTCTAATCTCTACTCTTAGCTTTCATTCTCGCTTTTCTCACTACCTGCTTTGTTTCTTTCAGTTTGTGGCTTTAAAGCTAATCTTCTTTCTGACTGTTTGTTTCCGCTTCCCGATGCTCTGGTTATGTTGCCTTTGTCTGTTTGAATTCCCCTGTTCGGCATCATCATGATTGTGTAACGCCTTACACGGAGGTGGCCACTTGTTTCATAACAAACTGAGTGTCAGTTCTCTTGAAAATGTTTGAACTGCTGTTATTTCTATTTAATTTCCCACAATGCCCGTGAACATGATTCCTCTGCCAACTCATGATTCATGCCAGACATAAAACCTTTATACAATTCGGCCTATTTACCCCTTTGAATCTCGTCATCTGTCAGATCATATGTCCACCGTCGATCTAGAACCTCCAAATCCTATGGTCACCGTCAATATTAGGCAGGTAAGTTGCATGACATTTACCTGTCTGATATGAGTGGTTTTCTCTCTCTTCCGCCGGATGTGTTGAACCCAGTGTGTGGCATCGGGTAGGACTCGATTGAAACCATTTATCGCTCGAAGCCCTTCCAATATTCTATCAGTTTTCGTACGGGACCTAGCTCTAACAGAATCAACGAATTCCGCACAGTTTTTGACTTTTCGGGTCCATTCGCTCGGAGTTTTTCTTCTCTAAGGGGTTTTCCTAGCTTGTCATTAATCACATATCAAAAACCTCCCCCGTTTCTCAAAAAGGCTTCCCGTTTTGTTGTTTCTTGACAGGGTGCGTTACCATGAGCCAACAGGAGACACGCTTGATCGAGGGTCCTCGTTGCATGGCGCTACTCACAAATTACAACTATTCAAGGATATTTCTGATAAGCTCAACCTTTGTAAGTATTTGACACTTTGGCATGAATTTTACAGAGTTATGAGAACTTAGAGAGTTCTTTAGGATCCAATTCAGATCAACAAATATTTAAACAATTTGGAATTCAAACCTTTCAAACAAAAATCTCTACATGATGGAGAGCTCGAAATGCAGTGGCTGACATTTTAATGCCGATAGACTAATAATGGAACATGGTACCAACATAGAGATTGATTTGTGCTAAGATGAAGAAAAATTATGGTAATTATAAATTATGAAATATCAAATGGAATGAATAATATAGTTTTATTGTAGGTTCTATGTTCTATGTTGATTGATGATATCAAAGTTTTTATTGCTTCATTAAGTCAAAATCTACATCTAGAAACTGTAAATGTCGGTGAAGGGGACATAGCAGGACAACTAACGTATGACCTTGGGCTTTGTAGCCCTAGTGCTGGCACTGGCCATACGTAAGCAAAAAAATTGGTATGAAGGCTTTTAACCCTAAAGTAAACTTTGTAAAAGCGTGATCACTATATGTCACTCGGTGAATGCATTGATCTAACAAAGATGGACAAGAGGTATTGTATGACATCCTTCTTGTAAGGTTGTTTTTTTCAAGAGGTACTATGTGGCGAATTGAAACTGTTATCCATTATAATCTACTACTTGTAATTTTCATTCAAACTTAGAAAAACATCTTAGAAGAGAAAAAGCCAATATTTGTTACAAACATTATATTATCTATAAAATTAAGTTAATGTAAATCATTTAGCTTTATCTTTCCCTTTTGCATGCAATCTGCTTTATTAGTTCTTATTTTCAATAATCATTTATATTGCATGATTGTTCCTCAACTTATGCCTTAGGACATTTTCTTTGCAACATCTGGTGCAAATGCTAGCTATCTATTTTAGAGAGTTTCTATGTTTTGACTTTTCTCTTTTCCTCTAGTCATAAATGCTTGTATATAGTTATCTTACCAAGCCTAATTGTTAGAAACTATTTTTTTTAATTTATTTCCTATATTCTATTTATTTAACATCAATATTAATTATTATCATAAAACGAGTATTTGTTAATTATAAACATACTTTCTTTAAAGCCAATCCTTTTGTCATTGTTATATATTGTAGCCATGCTCGTGTCTTATAAACAGTAATAACAAATATAATTTAAACATTATAGTATTACTTTTTCATATAAAATATACGATATCATTTCAATTAGATCAATACTTCTACAGACTGGATTATTCTATACAAATTTATTAACAAAAGCAAGAACCTCTTCGAAAAATAGATCCGTGTAGAGTGTTCTTCTAAACGTCGAAAGGATGCCCGTGTCTTATAAAGAGTAATAACAAATATAATTTAAACTTTACGTTATTACTTTTTCCTATAAAATCTACGATACCATTTCAATTAGATCAATACTTCTACAGAATACATTATTCCATACAAATTTATTAACAAAAGCAAAAACCTCTTTGAAAAAAAGATCGGTGTAAAGTGTTCTTCTAAACGTGGAAAGTGTTTTTGTAAACATAATGTGGAAAGTGTTTCTGTAAACCTAATGTTGACATTACGCAAATTTTTAAAAATGGGTTATACATATTTAAAATATTTATTCTAAGCATTAATATTTCATTTAAATGTTTAGGGTGTAATTCAAGAAATATGGTTTGGTATTATTTATATAGATTGATTGATTTATTGATTTGTTTATTTTTATTTTTTTTAAGTATGAGAAAATTTAAGTTTTAAATGGTTTTTTTTTAATGAAAATAATAAAATTTTATTTAAAATAATAAAATTAAAAAAGAATTATTTTTTATATTATATTTTGATTTATTTTTTAATATATTTATTCAAATTTGAAGTGTAAGTAGTTTTTTTTTAAGATACTTTGCATCCAACTATCACATATTTTTGATAGACAAAGTATTATATATATATATATATGAAAAATCCCTATAAAAATAAAATATGTTATTCAATGTATTTGTTCATTTTTTATCAAAAATAAATAGAAAAGGTAATTATTGGATGTGGAACTAAATTCCATTTAACAAATGATTACGTTTGACATTTTTGTAAATTTATGAGGAAGTAAGTACAAATTTATGAATAAAAATGTTGTTTTTCTTCATTTCCTTTCAAAAATATTTATGCTTATCATCATGTTGAATCATTTAGTTTTTTTTAATTGATTTTAGCCATATATATATTCAACATTTAGTTTTTTTTAATTGATTTTAGCCATATATATATATATATATATATATATATATATATATATAAAAGCGAAAACTCAATTAGAAATCACCACAATAAAATTTAAAATTCAAATCTCATATCATAAAGTCAAAAAATTAAAATTTTTAAACTATTTTTTAGTTATTTTTTTAATAAAATAAATAATCAAATCATCCTCTCTATATAAATAAAAAAAACATCATCTCTAAATGAATAAAAAACAATGAAACTTTTAAATTTTCTTTAAATTAATTTTTATTGATAAACATTTTAAAACAAATCATAAATGTATATGAATGAGTTATATCAATCTACACCTTTTTTTTTCAAGAGTGTTAGTATGGGCAGAGAATTGTGAATATATTTGGTTATGTACTATGAATATTAACAAAACAAAAGTCTCATGAACGAATTTTATGAATTTTATGAATCACTATTTCTTTTACTGTTTACTATCATGTTAATAGTACAAATGAAAGTGAATAATATTTTATTATTTGATTTTAAGATTAACAAAAAAAATCGATACAATGAAAAACATTGTTTTTTAATCGCTAAAAGTGAATTAGCTATTCTAATATGCTATATTTTTTTTTGAATGAAATGAAGAAGAATGAGAGAGGCAATACATAACATTATCCATACCCATTAAAAATTACGCTAATGGTAAGAAATACGAAACATTATTATTCACATCTCAATCTTATTTGAACCACTTACAAGCTCACTCACCTCATTAAGTTAAAGAAAATTTTATTTAGTATAGTGTTCATATTATTTTTAGCGATTGGAGCGATATTTTTGTCAGAGTGTTATCCTTCATGTGTTTAGGTAGTCCAAGCGTGTGATATGAGTGTGGTTACATTAATTTTGATAAGAGTATATTTATACTCAAAATATAGCACATTATATTTATGTAGTATATAAGATATGTGGTCACTTTTATAAGAATTTAAGAGAAAAAGTGAAAAAATGTAGTAAAACACAAGCCCAATGAAGCATGAGAGCTCTACTCGTATTAAGATACATTTTTCCACACCACATCAATAATTGATATATAGAGATTATATAAAACTAATTTTTTTTTACTCAATCCAGCAACTTGTTTAAAATGGTCTAACTCATTATTCCAAAGAACTGCTTGTGCATTGATGCACTACACTATCAAAACTATTGACTAACTACCTAACAATTGGAAGATGTTGCAGTTTTCACCACATTCAATTCTAAACTGTTGTTCTTGAATTGAAAAACTAAAGATTGACTTCACCATTGTTGACTATCTCTTGGATGAAGTGAAATGAGTGTTAATGCGTTTACTTTTGTGTTAAAACACATGACTTCATCAATGTTGTGCTTGAATCCTTTAAAGAGTATATCAAAATCAATTATGTTGTACCATGTTCTAGGGGCTTGTCTTAAACCATAGAAAGTCTTTTCTTAACAATTTTTTTTTTTGTTGATTTTCTTCCATATATTTTTTAAATTCTCTTAACCCTTGAGTTTATATTGTGGAAGCTAATCTACATAAAAATGTTACTTCAAGATTTGATTTAAAATATTGATTTCCTGCCCATTCGTTAAATTAACTAGTGATTTTTCTACTATTACTAATATTGTTCCAACCATATCTGACCTTCGTATGGGAGCAAAGGTTTATCCATAATCTAATATATGGTATTGTGCAAAGCCTTTCACTACCAATCTAGCTTTATTTTTCATTTTTTCAATTTTCATTAAACTTGGTCTTCTAGACCCATTTGAATCTAATGTTTGTTACTCTTTCTGGTAGATCTACAAGACTCTACATGTCATTATTCTCTATTGTTGTAATTTTTTCATTCATATATTCAACCCCCCTTTTTTTGCTTCTTCAAAATATGTTGGTTTGGAATACAACAAGGAAAAATGTACATGTTCATTTTTAATTGTTCATAATTTTCTCTCAAATTTCTTGTTTTCTATAAAATGGTGGGCTCAAATACACCACATTAGGATGGAATGTGTGCCTAATGTCCTTCTTGATTTTTCCCTTTAGGTAGACTGTGTATTTGTGGTAGTACTTGTCTTAGTTGTTCCACTTTTGTTTCCTAATGTTGTTCAAATGCATGTGGAGAAACCTGATTGCTATTTACTATATTATCTTGATCATTCCATGTTTGATCTTCCAAGAATTTAACATGTGCTGAATTAATTCTTTCTTGTTGATAAGATTGTACAATTTTTCTCCACTATAAACAATAAATATGGATTTTTCACTTATGTCATCCAATTCCCTTCTCATTTATTTTTCGACATGTGAATAAGCTACACAACCAATGATTTTTGAATGTAATTATACACTTATCTTCATACAACTCGAATATTATAATGGAAATCTATCGTTGATGGTTTTGGTTAGAAATGTATTCAAAATATAAACTAAGCTTGCTACCTCTTCTACCAAATAATCATTTGGAAAATTCTTTGGGGTTCAACATGTTTTTTTCTATTAGCATGATGATCTTATTTTTCCTTTTGCTACTCCATTTTGTTGGTAAGTGTAATTTGTTGTAAATTCCCTTTTCATACCTTGATCCCTACAATATGCTGCAAATTATTTCAAATCATACTCCTTCTAGTATCTAATTCTAATACTTTAATTTGCTTGCCACTTTGATTTTTTCAATGGGTTTGAATTGCTTGAATTTTTCAAATGTATTAGATTTTATTTTTATGAATAAGACCCAGGTAATTTTATTGAAATCACGAATAAATTTTATACTGTAAAATTTTCCTCCTATTGATTATGTTTGTATTAGACCACAAAGGTTTCTTTGTTCTATCTGAAATGAAATTTTAGCTCTATAGATAACAACATTTGAAAAATCATTCCTTTGGTGTTTGGCAATGATACAAATTTCACATGGATTATGATGGAAATCTATGATAGTTAGACCTAGAACCATAGATTTTTCTTTTCAAAATATCAAAACTATTAAAAGATAAATGGCTATATCGAAGATTCCATAACCATGTTTCATCATAACTTGTTACAAACTAAGCATATGAAAATGATTGCTTGACATTTCTCGTGACTAATGGAAACATCTTGCTTTTAGTCATTGGGATCCTTTCTATGAACCTTTCATTCGGTAGCTTGTCAAGAATTGTGTGAGTAGGAACTTTAACCTTGAATTTAAAACCATTTCACTCATTTGTCCTAGAACTAATATATTGTTCTGGAGACTTTGTACACAATAGACATCATGGATGTATTTCTTTCCATTACGCTTATTTATAACTATAACAATACCTTTTCCTAAGGAATTAACAAGATGATCACCACCCAAATTAATCTAAGATTTAATGATTTCTTCAAAACTTGAATAAAGATCATTGTTATGTTTCATATGGTTGCTACAACCATTGTCGAGTAACGTGATATATTCATTACTATTTTCTTGTTGTGTTGAACAAGAATAAAAAAATAGAAGTTGGTGTCCCTTCTTCAGTTTTGGGAACATGTTCAAATATGAATATTTCTTCCTACATTCACTTTCAAAATGGCCATATTTCTTGTAGTAATACCATAGTATATTTGAATGTTCCATCATTCCTCTTCCTCTATTATTTCCACCACTTTCTTTATTATTATGAGTTTGATCTTGTGCTTGCTCAGGTTCACTTTATTCCCTATTTTTGGTGCTAAACTATTATCTTCCTCTTCTTCCTTTGCTTTTATTACCTCTACTTCTCCGTCTACTAGTTGTGGCTTGAGGTTGAATGTAATTTTATAATGAATCATTTCTACCTCTAATTCTTGAGTCATGATTCAACATTGATCCTATCAATTCTTGAATTGAAAACTTTATCAGTTCTTTCCTTTCTTTTATGGCTCTCACAAACATTTCAAATGAAGTTGAGTGACTTTTGAGAATTTTCTCAGCCAGCACTGATCTATTTATCTAGTACCTCTCATTATCAAAGCTTCAAACTTCTTCCTCACTCTCTAAAGATTCTCATTTTTGACCTCATTGGTGCCTTGGTATGATATTTCCAAAATTTCCCAAGCTTGATGAACACTAGTTTCTATTGAATTATTTGGAAATATGGAGTATTCAACTCCATTGTGTAGATTCCATAGTGCTCTTTAATCGTTTCTTTTTCGCTTTACTATATCATTTCTTTGAGAAATTGACATTGTTGCTAAGTCTACACCTTTTGGTTCTTCATATTTTGGTGACTATTGCTTCCGAGCAGTCCAAATTCTTCAAAAATCACTTCATCTTAATTTATTAATATGTATTATTTATACCATTCAGTATGGGACCCTATTTGTTCTTATTATTGGTGGATGTTGTGACTAGCTTGTATAACAACTTTTGGTTATTATGGGTTGGGGGCTTCTCCCCAATTTTCAACTCACCAAAACCCTTAGGAAGGTATTCAAAACTTGGCATCAGTAGATCTTTCTTTTAATGGTGGGCCTTAGAACCACAAAGAAACATTGACATGATTAGTGTTTATCCCTATAAGACTTCAAATGGGCTCTATAGTGGCAGATCCACTTAAAAACAAAACAGAAAATTTTAACATGAGTAGATGTGGCGGTGGTTCCTCACAGAAACCTATACTTATAATAGGGACAAAAAGCCACAAAGAAACCATGGCTTTGCTTCGGCATATAAAGCCCATCTCTTAGTAGTAGATCATGTACAAAGAAAAAGGATGGATTTCCTTTATGGGTTTGGCCTCTAGGGTGATTTGTTTTCTTTTTTTTTTTTCCTTTTAAGGAAACTACAGTGTCCCTTGATGACAACATTGAGCTATGCCTCACTATTGATGTCACGATTATGCTGTAGATTTTTCTTGGGTCTCTTGACACAATGTGGGTTGTTAGAGGAATATTAACTTTGGGATTCTTCCCTATGAAACTCAACAAGGGTAGCTTATAACAACCCTCACAAGGTTGTCCTTTGCCAAACTTGGTTGTTGCTCCTCTCTTAACAATGCTTTGTCAACTATTGCAGCAATAATGGTGGCCCATGGAGAAATGATAAATGGCAGTTTGAATTGTGTAGTTGGGAAACCTATGGATTGCATTAAGACAAACATAAAAGCTCCAATACCAAAAAATAATAATTCAAACCAACCTCCCCTTTTTAAGCTCCCTCCACCTTGATGCATTGAGCTATAGTTCTCGTACTATGTCGTAATTTAAGATACTATGTCGTAATTTAAGAGGAAGAGTGAAAAAAAATACACTGAAACATAAAATTACCTAGATTGAAAACCCAATTAAACTTCATAAATGTTAGATACCACATTCAGACGCCACATCAAAATCGTTTTAAATATGTAAAACTTTTTCCTAGATTCAATCCAACACCTTCTTTGATACAATCTAATTAATTATTGCAAAAGTACACTACACTACCAAAACTAAAATCTAAACACACTTCCTAACACCTTAAAAATATAATAAGCAATCATATTGAACCACTTTAACCTTTTTTTATATCTGAGGTTTCTTTAAATTTAAAAAAATTAAGCATCTTATAAGATTTAGATTATACAAATTTTACAATTCAAAATTATGACATGAACGAATAACAACAAATTTTGCACACAATTCACTCAAAAATAAAAGCGCTGAAGATTTATACTAAGGCTTTAATTTCTCTTTAATGATGTTATGATTTGACTCGGCCTCTTCTTAATTCTGTCATACGCTGCGATCTCGGCCGTGTACGTTCAGTTAATTATGTTGTTCGAAAAAATTTGTAATGCTCAAGCCTCTAGGGTATTGATACTTCACAATAATGGATTTCAAATCAAATTAACTCTATTGATCTAACCCAGATTCTCTATTTATCTAGCCAAATCCTGGAATTTGAAATTTGTTCGGCCTGAGAAGACAAATTACGGTGTTTACTTGTTTTTCATGTCTTTTCGTTAAATAGGTCATTGCTTAGTTAAAAAGAGAATTGGTTTATCCAGAATCAGTCGGTTGAACTACATATTTGTATTAAAGTATTAATTTTTTTCGACTATTTATATTAATCTATTTATAATTATATTAAATTATTACATTCTTAATGAGGGTAATATACATCTAAAAGCCCAAAAAAATGTTTTGTGGAACGTTAAATTCCAAACATGTTTATAACCGAATTCATAATTCATTTAATTGAGATGTAGATACCTAACCACGGTGATTTAATTGATATGCGTATAGTAATAAATTCGGGTTTTGAATTATTATCTTTCTATTTGAAAAAGAAGACTGTCTAAATAGCGAAGTGATCCTATGTAATATCATCGGATGTAATGTCATTATGTTATAATTTTACGGGACATGAATTAAAGCGTACGTGAGTACCGGAGATACGCATATGGTAACCGATACACATCAACTCTATTTATTCGTTTGCATCGTCAACTGAACACGGGTTGGATCAAATATAAAATAAAAGTAAAAATCACAGAGGCTGAAATTGGTGATGACTTACTTTCATATTGGTTGTGTCTTCCTATACACAGACGGACCGCACGGAGGATATTTACTGTTGCTTCCACTTTGGATCAAGATGCTGTTCTGTGAGAAAGGATTGATGAGCCTCTAGAGCGACAACATGGCAGCGTAATTCCCTTGCCCATGGGGGAAGGGGCAGATTCAAGGGAGTTCATGAAGTAGTTGAGGAGACAATGGGTAGAGGGGAGCAAAAACAAGAAAGAGTCGAGCGATATGATAAAAATTCGAATTAAAAATATTCAATTCGGAAAAAATTCGAAAATAGATATTTTAAAGAGTAGTATGTTTGTTAATTTTGTTTTTTATTTATTTTAAATTTTAAATAAGTTTTATCAACTAATATTTTTAATAATATAACAATCTAAGTAAAAGTCATTTAAAAAAATTTCCCTCCAAAATTTTTCTTTTTCAGATCTTAAATATAATATCTTTTTTAACTTAGAAATTTATCTATGTAATAGATGCACGTTTATAAAACAAATTTATCTATAATTTCTCAATATAATATATAATCTTTCCATAAATAAAAAAACTATCACCAATAAAAGAATCAAACACTTTCAGAGATTCTTTCTTTCCCTTGTAACTAAGTTGGAAAGACCGAAAAACATAATTTTTCTAATTTTATTTTTACTTTCTATATTTTTGGCATCCGGTTATCTTTCTTTTTATATATGTCATTTTTTCTTTTCTTCGTTGCTAAGTTCCCTTGACTAAAAAACCATAATTTTTCTAATTTCAATTTTACACTTTTACTTTCTATATTTTTGATATCTAAATTCCCTTGACTAAAAAACCATAATTTTTCTAATTTCACTTTTACTTTCTATATTTTTGATATCTAGTTATCATTCTTTCTTTATATATATACCCTCCTTTCTCTATTTCAGTGCATCAAGAACGTTTCTTATATCTGTTTTTCAAGAACATTTCTTAGTGAGGGAAAAGAGAGAACTTAGATACAGGTCAGCACTAGTTAGGCTTACTTTCTGGCCAGAAGAAAGGAAGGAGAGGCGCTCCCATCTACCTGTTCCAGTAAATTAACCTGCTAAATTAACACGTACGAATCGGATCGAATTTAGGTGAATTGTTCGGCAATCGAACCGAATTAGCGAATTTCCGTATCTTTTTTCCCCATACGGACGAATTTGGTAACTATGGAGTAAAGTGGCGATGTACAGTAGAAGGGAGATTAATATCAGTATGAGTGATGTTTTTATAGATTTGAATGAAAATAAAATTAATGTAATCAATTTCAAGAATCCTGAGACTTCTAGTTTCTTTTCATTACCAATAACTATAAAGTAATGGCTGAATCCTGAGACTTCTAGTTTCTTTTCATTACCAATAACTATAAAGTAATGGCTTTTGTTATTCACTGCAGCGAAAACTTGGATGTCAACTATAAAAGTGTCTATGCTGTGTGTGAGGAGCGCAACGGACGATTTGAGATTGTAATATGCATTTTCAAGCCAAGGTCTTAAATTGCAGGATTAGCTTGAGCTTAAAACCCTCTTCCATCTCCAGGGCAGGCTGGCTTTTACCAGAATGCTACCACAGCTGCAACAGTGAAATGATTTGCTAGGGACAAATATGCACAGGAGTTGACGTTAATATAAAACTACTGCGCTTCTCGAGCGCAAACTACTAGAGACGATCATAAGACACACACTGTAGTTGAAGGGACAGTACATGAGACCGATACACATCTGAAAAGCTGCGATGACATTTCAGAAATTAGGAATATCCACATCGCTCCATTAACGATAGGTACAAGCAACTAAAAGATATTACGACAGTGAGAAAGGGAGGAGTTCATTGACGAAATCATATCGAAAATTATGAAAATAGATCCGGACTTTAATGTGTAGACAAATGCAAGGGAGCACATCACAAAATAGCCATTTGTTTGTCTTAAATAAAAGTTATATTAACTGGTCCGAAATCTCAAATTATTAGTTGCTGCAGCAGAAGCCTCTCCGTGCATGCAACAGTGTACATCAAAAACTTGGCTGAAGAATCCAAAACATACACGGCTTAAGAGATCTCATAAACATTATATCAACAGAAAAATCGATCGAGTATCAGCCGAACAATATTTAAAATTGTTTTGATTATGACGAGGATCTGCTGATTGACATAAATGAACTGCCTGGATTGCTTACACGGACAAAGCAATGCAAGCGAGCAGCAAAATACCCATAGAAGTCGATTCTTCTCCCCACACTGTACTCTTGAATGTTGTCATGTTGTTGCATTTGATTATGCTTTCCACCTTCTTCTTGAATTTGGGCTCCTCCTTCTCGTATATTGATCTCCTGGAAACCATCTCCGCACTGTGTTTATTGATCAGAACTGACACTAACAAGCACAACCAGAAAGAAAAAATGAGAATGGATAATCATCCTAATTCATATATATATATATAGTATGATGAATACAGAGATACATGGGAAGGATCACAGCCGGTCCTACATTTGGGTTTTGGCAGGGCATGATGCATGAACTTATGACATGTCCAAACATTGCCATCAAATCTAAATGATTGCAATGCTGAATAGGATTCGTTGTAATGCCATGATTTGTGTTCGGGCGCAAGCCATGTGCCTGTTTCAGAGGAGCATGTGAACAGGTAGCCTCTTCACGTCTTACTAACACGTCAATCAACTTTGGGCTGCAGTGTCATCGCAGAGTTATGAGACCCTGGCTTTCCAGAAACTGTGCAAATTTGTTTGGAGCCTCAAAAGTGAATATTGTTCAATGAATCCAAAGCAGCCATTAATCATAGGACACGTCGTCCTCTTAAAAATTAATGAAGTACATAGAACCCCATTATCCTTCATCTTGAGAAGGCACATGCCCACGATACACCCTGGCAAATGTTTATACAGGCCGTCAGCCCATATTATAAAGATTATACTTGCGTGTATTTATATTTAAAGACGAATTATTTCTCATTATTGTAAATGTCAATGCATACTATCTTATTCACTCTATGCATGCTAGAATATGGGGAACATAAAAAAGTTCACATTTTTAATCCTTTTAAACATTAAAAGAATCTAGTGAAATTATTTAATGCTATACGTAACTCAGCCTTTTTGACTATTATTAGCAAAATACTCTTTAATGCCACATTTTCCCAAGTGTGCATTGAGATCTATATTCTTGAATCGTTGTCTTCAAAATGTAATGGTTAGCATGGGCATCAATTACATATAAACACTTCAAAATCATCCTTGAGTGCAAATGCGGCTGTAATGCGAAATAGATCAAAATATATATTGTAATTAAGAACTAATTTGTACTTCAACAGTGTAAATTACAAGAAAAACATTGTAATGAAATCCTAAAATATAAAGAAACGATATATAAAAAATAATATCCACTAAAAATAAATTACTTGAAAAAATATGAGATAATATTATTATAATAAAAAATAACACTATTTATATAATCATTCGAAACACAATCGCGATTGGCTCAACATAAAATAACATGTTAAACTTGATGTAAAAAGAATGTTTTCAACCGTAAGTTGAAAATATTTAACTAAATTGAAATGCAATAAAGGTACATTTAAGTTCACAAGCTTGTGATGTTGATTCATTAATGATAATTAAAAGTTTAAAATATTAAAAGAAATGAAGGTTGAGAAATAATATTTCTAGCAGAAAAATAATAATAAAATGTTGTGTTGATATATGTTGATAGATATTTTTGGTTAACCTTACATTGATAATTGAAAAAAATGAAATGACTTTTAAAAAATTATTAGTGTAACATCTCTCTTTTGTATACTAAATTATTATCAACTTAAGCTAAGTTAAAGCTAAGTGTGATATCCTCCCTTTTGTGTTAAATGTTCGTAAATCTAAGCTGAGGAAAACTAGGTTTGATACCCTTCTTTTGTGTATTAAATTATTATAAACCTAAGCTAAGTTAAAGCTAGGTGTGATATCCTCCCTTGTGTGTTAAATGTTTGTAAACCTAAGTTGAGGAAAGCTAAGTGATATGTAATAGGAAAAACAAATGTGTTATTAAATAAATTAATAAAATAAATTACTTGGAGGGTGGAGCACCAAGAGAGAGGAGATGCATGCCAAATCCCATGAGGAATGGGATAGAGCTGAATCTTTCATGATAAAGCTTCTGGATGTGATTCTAAATAAGCTTGGATGCATTGCAAATCTATCAAATGGATGGGAGATAAAGATCCATCGGACGTAAAGATTTGCGGGAGATAAAGGCAAACTTTTATGTGGAAAAGCGTCATGCGAGATAAAGATGACCTTTTTTGGAAAAGACCTAGGCAAATGGAAAAATCCATAAAGCGGGACACCGCTAATGGTAACTAAATCATGAAAGAGGGTATTAAATACCTTGTGCATCGATCAATTGAGGACAATTGATCCTTGGCAAGGTCTTTGGCTTGGGGGGTATTAGATTCATGGTTGGGTGGTGGTTCTCGTCCCTCCAAGTGAGGTTTTAGTTGGTGTCAGATACGTGGGATGTATGTATGATGATTCTTACTCTATCACTTTGTTATAGTTCCAGTTTGCCTATGAGAAGATTTATGTTTCCTTGCAATGAATGAATGAATTGAATGAAATGGTTATGAGTAGATTACGGGCATTTTCGTTCATTCTGATCCAAGTCACTTGCATGAAATATGTTCTATCTTAATCCTTACTTTGAAATTGTTAAATCGTTCATCTCACGGTTATCTTTACTATGGAGAAAATGATTTTTCATTATGCATGTTGCATTCTAGTGTGAAGTTAGCAGTAGAAGTGTATAGAGTGGTTGAGAGTAGTTGTGCCCATGAGCTATATTATTCATGATAGAGATTGCATGCACCAATTATACATGAATAGATTACATGTGTTAATGATTTTTATGATAATGTATTATACCTGTGACTCCTTTTATATCCAAGAGCAAAGTTCGTAGGGGAAGCATAATATGTGGTTTTACATACTAATGGTGTTTAAGAGCAGATCATATATGAATATGTGATATAGCTATGAAATCTACATCTTACATTTGAATAACAAATATAATCTACCTATAATGCTATGTGATAAATTAAATGCTTATGCATGCGGAACAATTGTGGAATTAATGCATAATGCTCCTCATTGTATGGCCAATTTTTCAAATTATCTGTGTTTGCATGTCTAAGATTGCCTCCTTTTATGCTAGTCCAACTAGTTATGCATGTGAATGAAGGGTTGGTTAGTAACCTATTGTTTATATGTAGAGGACTATGATCATGATACACAACCATACTAATTACAGTAAGCTTGAATTAATGTCCATTAATCCTTCTGGGGATTAACCCAAGGGTTTCATAGGATGCATGCCATGATTAGTTTTAACAGTTGATCATATACAATAGACATGTTAATGAATCTAAGGTTCCATATAATAGAACCAATAAAAAAATTAAGGAGAAAATTGTACTATGGCCTAATAGTAATATGACTGAGGTAATTTTAGAAGACAAGATCCGCAAGGATGGGTAAAGCTTTAACTATGAATGAACCCGAAATTTTAAATTTATGGCTCCTAGAGGTTAATTCCTAGATAGGTTCAGGAGGTTCATTACAAATGGTATTGGAGCGTCAAGTTCAAACCTTGCGGCCTTTGGGCTAATACGCCTCCATAGGGTATGGAAAAAAAAATTAAGCACTAAGTCGGCCTCCCTCCCACAAAGTCTACAAAAGGGTCCAGGTATAAGCGTTAAATCTAGATTATTTCAGATTTAAGAATAAATATTAAAAATCTTCTGGCACACATGCTCAGATGAGATATTTATGTTGACATTGGAAACAATAACATACATATATATATATATATATATATATATATATATATATATATATATATATATATATATATATATATATATATATATATATACTGAACTACTAAAGGATGACACTTTAGGGAAGAATGAAACCCTTAAATGCCTCTCCAAACGAACATGTTTGTTGTACAAATCACTCATCTCCCTTAAAGTGCGTCTCCGTTAACAAATTGCATACGAGGTTGTACATTCCAGAGTTATGGAAAGCATCAAGACTAATAGAGTGACTTAAATATAATACATTTATAAAGACATATCTATCAATCCATCTATAGATTAATTGAGATAGGTAGTTTCGAAATGTGTCACAGTGTCGAATATATAATTTGGATGCCGTTACTGTACAATTAATAACCAATTCTAAAATGTGCTGAGAAGGAAGGTTTCTTTTGTAAAGGTGCTGATATGATTTCGATGGGAAGTCTCCATGGGTGGAGAACTCGTGTTGTTACGAAGCCATATGATGGCAAGGCCACAGAAATTTCCAGGGGTAATCGATGGCTTCGAGATCACAATAAAGTAGGCTCAGGGAGAGTTGTAAATCGAGGCAGGGGAATTGTTGAGAATGCAACAAGATGATGGAGCTTAGTGGAAAGGAGTCACCTTCACTAAGTGGATCCGCAGGCAAATTATGGCGCAAAGTCTATTTTTAGACTATGTCTATTTTTAGACATATGGATCATGGTCTATGAGTTGCAGGATGTTGTTTATGGATGATTGGTCATGTTGGGAAAAATAGATAGACTTCTATTTCTAGTTCACAGTGGAGTGATCAAAGTCTATTTTGAGACTGCCAGGCTAAAAATAGAAAAGTCAAATATTATTGTCTCATAATAATATTTAGACTATAAACATTATCTTATCCTCTTGGAGCACTTCAGTTTGAGCTACAGATGTGGCACATGCAGTTGTCAGAAGGAAATACACTTTTCTTATGAGTCAGTTGAGCTGTTGCATGCAGGACTTCAGTTAGAACTCAAGCAGTTGAGTTTGGTGGAGTTGATTGTGGAGTTGCTGGAGTTATGTTCAGTTTGACTTGGTTAAACTAGTTGTAATTAGTCTAACTGCAAATAGACTAGTGATGAGTTTTGTGAATTAATTATTAACTCTTAAAGCAACTAAAGGATACATCAGTTAACTCAGTTGCATGTCAGTGCATGTACAGTTCAGTGGAGACAGGTGTTAGAGGTTGAGATTGCTATCAGTTGTGACTATAGTTGTGCATGAGATCTTGCACAATCAATGGGATTGAGTTATGCCAATGAAGACTGCGTAGTGTGGGCCAATACCAAGTATTATAGCCTATGCTCACATGATTTCCAGTGTGAGTGATTCTCAAGCATTGTGCAGCGGAGGCAGGCAAAGCAGCGGAGGAGATTTGAACCTGTGACTTGTTCAGATCTGAGCTAGTTTTGTGTTTAACAAGTGAAGATAGTACTCAGTACTTGTGAGGAGTATTGTACTATGTAATGTTACATGTTCTCAGTCATTAATATACAGATAGTGTGGGGTTTTCAGCTATAAGATTTTCCCGAGTTACATATTGTCTTAATGTGTGCATGCTATTGATGTTTCATTATTTTTGATGCTGCTAAATTGCTGATCAACGTAGAGGAGGTTATGTATTATGCATGTTTTCCACAATAGTGTATAATCGGGATAATCTCTGTTGAATAAGTGTTTATTATTCAAAATTTCTACATGGTATCAGAGCTATTGATCATCAGATCTATTATTTAGAAAGTGTTTACAACTTATTTCTTCAGGTAGAGTCTGTAATCGGGCCAGGTATCCTCTGGATTCATCCTTCCTTTGGAAGGTGAGATATGCGGCAAAAGCCCATACAGTCAATCTCTGTACGAGAAATACTTTGTTCTCACGAATCTTAGATTGGAGGTGGTTGAGTTTGGAGCTGGTGGAGTTTGAATTTGCAGCAGTGTTTTCTTGGTATCAATGAGGCAATGTCTATCAACGGATTGCAATTGGAGTATGCTCTTGAGGGCAGGTCGAACTATATTGCATGGAAGGACAGGATGGAGGCAGTGTTGGATGATAACGGGCTGAAGGATTTCATAAAGACTAATGTCCCAAAGCCTACAAATGCTGTGCAAGTTGATGCTTGGCAAAAGAAGACAACAAAGTGTTGAAGGATTCTGTTGGAGGGCGTGAAGGATCACATTGTGTCCAGCCTCCATGGAAAGGCTTCTCCATACTTGATGTGGAAAGCGTTAACAGATCTATTCCAAAGCAAGAGTGATCAGAGGAAGCTGGCGCTCAAGGATAAACTCAGAAACATCAAATGTGATAAGGGAGACACTATGCCCAAGTATCTCGTGAGGTTCACTCAGTGGAGAGATGAGCTGGGAAGTGTGGGGGTGACTGTCGATGATGAGGACTTCTTGAGCTTGGCTCTCCTTGGTCTTTCGAAGAGTTGTCATTCCCATCAGGACTCTGTCAATGGCCGGGAGAAATTGTCAGGATGGGAGAGACTTTGGTTAGATCATGTGCAAGAGGAGATCAGGCGGAATACTAGGGACGAATCTTCATCAAAGGGACCTGATGAAGAAAATTGTGCTTTGGCTGCCAAAGAAAAGAAGGGGAAGAGCAAGAAAGCTTCTCAGTCTGGTGCGAAAGGCAACAAGCAAGACATGTCCAAGGAGAAGTGTTTTCACTATCACCAGCACGGACACTATGCCACTAATTGTCTGCAGAAGAAGAAGAACAAGCAAGCTGCTAGATCTGCAGTAAGAGAGGCTCTAGCCTTGCAGTTTGTGCTTGATTTTTCATTGATTGCATGCTTGGTTTCAAGTGTGATGGGATCGGTGTGGTTCCTGGACAATGGTGTGTCTTTTCACATGACAGGAGATCGAGATTTGTTTTCTGATCTGGAGGACAAAGATCTTGGAGTGCACATCGAGATGGGCGATGAAGGTAGATACAGTGCGACCGGTATCAGTAACATTTCCTTTGAGAGGGATTCTGGTAAACCCTTCATATTGAAGGAAGTGATGCATGTTCCAAGATTGAAGAAGAATCTTACCTCTATGGCGATGTTAGAAGACAAGGGATATGATGTTGTTTTTAGTGAGGGAAAGGCTTTCTTGCGCAGTAAGACAAGTGGAGAAACTCGGAAGATAGGGGTTTGAGTGAGGAACCTTTATCAGTTGCATGTAGATGGATGCGCAGCAATGGCATGCAAGGCAGAAGGATTGGTGAGCCGAGATGATGGCGAGTTGTGGCACAGGAGATTGGGTCACCTTCACCATGGAGCCTTGAAGATACTGCAGCAGATCACTACAGGACTTCCTAAGGGCACACTTGCGCAGTTAGATCAATGCAAGGGGTTTACTTTGGGAAAGTTTGTGAAAGCCACCTTTCACGAGAAGGACAGTCACGCCATGATGATCCTTGAGAGAATTCACACAGATGTGTGTGGACCTTTCTCAGTAGATTCGATAGCAAAACACAGGTATTATGTGATTTTTGTTGATGATTTCTCTTGTAAGTGTTGGATCTTCTTCATGCAAAAGAAGAGCGAGACATACTCAAAGTTATGTGAGTTCAAAGCACTGGTCGAGAAGGAGTCGGGGAAGAAGGTGAAGGCTCTTAGGAGTGATAATGGTGGTGAATACATCTCTGGTAAGTTCAAGGATTTCTGCAAAGCAGAAGGAATTCGAAGAGAGCTCATAGCTCCCCATAACCCAGAGCAGAATGGGGTTGTTGAGCGGAAGAACAGAACAATCATGGGTGTTGCACAGGCAATGTTGCATGATCAAGGCCTACCCCTTCACTTGTGGGTGGAAGCATGAAATACAACAGTTTATGTGCAGAACCATTGTCCTCATAGGATACTTGGCATGAGTACACCTGAGGAGGTTTATTATGGTAAGAAGCCTGATCTTTCTCATTTGAGGATTTTTGGTGCTAACATTTACATGCATGTGATGAAGGATCCCAGGAAGAAGTTGGAGCCAACTGTAGAGGTTGGGATATTTGTGGGGTACACTAATACTCCCCACAACTATCGTGTGTATTTGCCAGACAGTGGTAAAACTGTTATGTGACGGGATATAAAATTTCGGGAGGAGATAGCCATGAAGTGTTCGCTTGAGAGCGAGCTACACTTGCATGCAGATGAGGAGCTATTAGTTCCTAAGGATGAGCTTCAGGATGTGGATCAGCCATAAGATGAGGTTCATGGAGTGGAAGAGACCACTCATGCAGCGCCAACCATCAGAGGGCGAAAGCGCTTGACAAAGGCTGAGCGACTACCTCAAGATGTAGAGAAAGTTGTAGGATCAGAGAAAGATGCAGAGATAGTCACCTGATCGGTACATTGGATACATGGCTCTTATGAGCAAATGTGTTGTGACTGAGCCATCCTCTTTCGAGGATGCTGTGGAGGATCCCGCATGGGTAGACGCCATGGTGGAAGAGTATGATTCGATTGTCAGAAATAATGCATGGGAGATTCTTCCTAGACTGGAAGGGAAATCAGTGATGGGTTCGAGATGGATCTACAAAGTTAAGCAGGCAACTGACGGGAGTGTGAAGAAGTACAAGGCAAGATTTGTTGCCCGAGGCTTTTCACAGATATAGGGGATCGATTATGAAGAGACCTTTGCACCTGTTGCAAGGTATTCTTCCATACAGACTATTCTTGCTCTCTCAGCGTAGATGGGATGGCACATTCATCAGATGGATGTGAGGACTGCTTTCCTCAACAGAGTCATTAAGGAGGAGGTGTACATTGAGCAGCCTGAAGGTTTTGAGATCTTCAGCAGCGAGTCACACGTGTGCAGGCTCAAGAGAGCGTTGTATGGGTTGAAACAAGCACCACGTGCTTGGTACACATAGATAGACAGTTATTTCATCGGACTTCGATTCTCCAAGAGTGAGGCGGATCCTAACCTATACCAGATTGTGGTGGAGGGTAAGTTGCTTATCATTGTACTTTATGTAGATGATTTGATTCTAACGGGTGATGAGATGTTGATACTTTCATGTAAGGATGATCTTGCTAAGGAGTTTGAGATGAAGGACTTGGGCCTCCTTCATTATTTCCTGGGATTGGAAATCTAGCAGCGCAGTGATGGACTATTTGTTTCTCAGGGTAAGTATGCTCGAGAGATACTGGAGAAGTTCAACATGCATGGTTGCAAGCATGTTGATACTCCTCATCCTAGAGGTTGGAGGAAGGAGGATTCCACTTCAGCAGAAGAAGTGGATGCCACTATTTATCGACAGTTGGAGGGGTTGCTTATGTATCTGGTCAATACATGACCCGATATATGCTATGCTGTTAACCAGCTTTCACAAGCTATGGTTAAGCCAACCAAGCTCTAATGGAAGATAGGCAAGCATGTATTGCATTATTTGAGAGGAACATTGGGATATGGATCTTGGTACAGACAAGAGGATGTAGATTGGGTAGGGATCTCAACGGATGACATCAGGTACCATCATATCAGAGATTGTGTGCAGCGGAGAATCATGTTACTTTCATACATTCCAACGGAGGATCAGGATGTTGATATCTTGACGAAGGCGCTCGCCAGGAGCAAATTCGAATACCACCGAGGTAGGATAAGGGTTGCTGATAATCCATATCTCGTTGGGAGGGAGTGTTGAGAATGCAACAAGATGATGGAGCTTAGTGGAAATGAGTCGCCTTCACTAAGTGGGCCCATAGGCAAATTATGGTGCAAAGTCTATTTTTAGACATATGGATCATGGTCTATGAGTTGCGGGATGTTGTTTATGAATGATTGTTCATGTTTGGAAAAATATATGGACTTCTATTTCTAGTTCACATCGGAGTGATCAAAGTCTATTTTTAGACTGCCACGCTAAAAATAGAAAAGTCAAATATTATTCTCTCATAATAATATTTAGACTATAAACATTATCTTATCCTCTTGGAGCACTTTAGTTTGAGCTACAGATGTGGCACATGTAGCTATCAGAAGTAAATATGCTTTTCTTATGAGTTAGTTGAGTTGTTGCATGCAGGACTTCAGTTGGAACTCAAGCAGTTGAGTTTGGTGGAGTTGATTGTGGAGTTGATGGAGTTGTGTTCAGTTTGACTTGGTTAAACTAGTTGTAATTAGTCTAACTGCAAATAGACTAGTGATGAGTTGTGTGAATTAATTATTAACTCATAAAGCAACTAAAGAATACATCAGTTAACTCAGTTACATGTCAGTGCATGTACAGCTCAGTGGAGACAAGTGTTAGAGGTTGAGATTGCTATCAGTTGTGACTATAATTGTGCATGAGATCTTGCACAATCAATGGGATTGAGTTATGCCAATGAAGACTACGTAGTGTGGTCCAATACCAAGCAATATAGCCTGTGATCACATGATTTCCAGTGTGAGTGATTCTCAAGCATTGTGCAGTGGAGACAGGCAAAGCAGTGGAGGAGATTTGAACCTATGACTTGTTCGGATCTGAGCTACTTTTGTGAGTAACAGGTGGAGATAGTACTGAGTACTTGTGAGGAGTATTGTACTATGTAATGTTACATGTTCTCAATCATTAATATACAGATAGTGTGGGGTTTTCAGCTGTAAGCTTTCCCCGGGTTACATACTATGTTAATGTGTGCATGCTATTGATGTTTCATTGTTTTTGATGCTGCTAAATTGTTGATCAACGTAGAGGAGGTTATGTTTTATGCATGTATTCCGAAATAGTGGATAATCGGGATAACCTCTGTTGAATAAGTGTTTATTATTCAAAATTTCTACAGGAATGACATTTCTACACACGACCAAAAGCTAGCCATATGTTGTTCTGGGGAAAGCTCTGATGTGTACACCTCCCTCTAGCTCAGCTTTGGATACATGAGTGTGATGTTTAATATTCATGCATTGTTTTCTTCTTCTTCTTTTTTTGGTAAGGACATCAGGTTGGGTGTCTGTTTTATGGTAACTCCTAAGCAGCAATGCCTTGCCAACCTAAGGATCAGAGAAAAGGCCGCCATATTGCTGTTTCTTCTTTTTGAAATGACTGACTTTCTGATGCTTATCACAAAATGAACCCCAAAACAGAGAAACAACACTTTTTAATTCATGAAAATATGCCAATCGTATTGATCGCTACATGAGGCCGATAGAATTACCTTAAAAAACAAAAAAAAAACTCAAAGAATGGTGCTCGTAAAGGAAATGAATAATAAAAATTAATTAAATATAATACGTATATGGTTTATGTAAAAGGAGATAATATTTACCAATAGTTGAATTCTAACCGCCAATGGTATACAAACACTGCCAATGTGGGGCAGGGACATTTAGTCTATTTACGGAGAAAGGATGGCAAAGTGGTAGGTTTCCCATCACGCCAACAGTGGAATAAGGAAAAGGCTGCTAAAGCAGCATGACTCCACAACCGTTAATTCAATTTTCTTAGATTTTAGAAACATCATCGCCTAGGAAAATATTTTGGTATGCAACTCCCTCTGTGCCAATCCAATTGGTTCCTTCTACCACATGAAAAGACTTTGGTGAAGAATTCACAAATCCTTCACCTCTGGAAAGGATATTTAGAGGGATACAGATTATCTTAAATTTCTAGTGTCCATGTAAGTTTGTTAGCTTCTCTATACACAGGAGGCCAAATAGAATTGGGATCATCAGATCTAGTTAAATTCTTCTAGGCAGAGTGCAGAAGCCCTCGCACTGCCTTGATATTGAATAACCTTCATTTCGGTGGTCTTGGCTTCAGGAAGGATTATTTTTTTCCATGGGTGGCGGTATCTTGTAAAAATATCTATTGCAAATACTCATACCTGATGCTGCTGATGTTGGATTTCAATTTGCGCAACTTCAATGACTGTTGGTATCATGCATTGAGATGGGTCTTGAGAAGCCCTTGTTGCTTGAAGAATATGAGGAAGATGGCAGTGATATATATATATATATATATATATAAACAAATGTTAGAGCTATGTTGTGATGCTCATAGTTGTATTGAGTTGCTCGTTATTTATGTTGCAAGCCAATGGCCGAATTATCTTTTGTGGATAATCGCCCTTCATAGTTGCAAAATTGAATGTTATTACTAATGGATTGCATGTATATGGTTATATATCTTTGAGAATGATCATCTCAATCAGGTGCAAAGTCTACATTACTTTATATTAATAGTTGATGCCTACTGATAGTTACTTGTCCTGTGGATGATTACATTTATTAATTTCCGAATTGTACATTAATTAATAAATGATGCATGCTAAGGATTACTCATATCATGGATGATAATTGTGATCCATTATACAGGGTTTCATATTAGGTTATAAAGGTTGCATGTTATGATATAACTGATGCATGTTGAATATAACGAACTTCTGTAAACGATGATATTATTTTCATCACAGAGCTTGTTTAATATGTGGGTAGCATACTAAGCCAAAATGGTATGCTTCTGTACTAGTGAAGTAAAGGTCTGTACATGGAAAGGCTAATGAAATAAGGTATACAAGCATGTTGACATGCCTGGTCATATATAGGGGTCATGGGTATGCCAAACTAAATAATATAACCATATACCCATCATTGTCCAAAATGATAAGTTGTATATCGTTAAGTTAGGGGAATAGTATGTTTTTTTTAGCATGTAGATGCTCCTCACAGAGGTTATGTCCCTTGGTTGGGGACTTCAACAAAAAAAAACAATAGAGTGCAAATTGTATGTAGGGACTAGTTTTTCTTTCAGGTTTGCAGTGAAAAATAAGGTTAGAAAATGAAGCAGTGATGGGTATTATGAATCCATCATGCAAATTTCAGACATAGTAAGTACATGTGCATAGAAAATAAAAGAGAAGAGGACCTAGAATTGAGAGTGCAAGCTTTACTTGGATATTTTAAAAAATGAATAACATTAGAATATAGTTGTAGGGCCACACACTCATTGTTCCTTGTTTCATGGTTGACAGTTCTATATATTTTTCTTTGCTAAGATGTTTTTGCAGAAGAACATCGAATAAGTATGGTCAATGAATTACTGAGTCACAAATTATACAAGTACCTCAAATGCACATTCACAGCGTTAAAATCTAACAGAGTTTAAAGGAAACAATAAATTTCTAGCTATCGCCTGACTGTCCCATGCCTTGGCACTAGCTGTGTGGATTAGCTTGGAGGGACTATTTGACTGAATGAAAAAAAAGAAGGGTTTGTGTATTTTATAAAAAAGAAAAACAAATTTCATATCTCCAATGCAAAAGTCTACATTGAAAGACAAAAAGGGTATACTTCCATTGAATTATTTTGATAGTAAGTTTTTTTGATTCCATCGGTAAGATTTCAAATTGGGTATAAAGCTTGAAAGTTGAACAAAGGCATATATATCACTATGTTAGTGGTCAGTGAAAATAATTAAATGATAGGAAATATTATTAATCTAACTTTTAAAAATAATAAAATCGTAAACAATGCTTCGTACATGAGAAGACCATGACGATTGGATATGGAAATTTATAGCAATACATATTATTGTAAACCGCAATGAGAACGACCAGTAAAAGTAAGCATGTGTCTCTTATTGTATCAAAAGGTAGTGTGAGTAATGATAGGCATAGAAGGTAGCTGTTATGGATTGGGCCATGGAGCTATCCTACTGATGATAGCATCTACATAGACCATATGTATAAGCATAGATATTTATACTGATATTTATCTTTATACTTGATCATAACTATGTTTAGTAGGGAACATAGTAATCTAGATAAATATCTATGCATGAAAAAATAATTGCTTATTTAGAATTGCATAGAAGAATTAAATCCTTATGTATAAGGATTTTGTAAAGACAAATTTTCTACCTACAATTTTAGTTTATTTTAGAGGGTTGACTTTCATGTAAATATCCAAATTAGTCATGCTTGACCATGTGGGGATTGTGGTATCGAAAGTGAAGTTAAGATACATACATATGCATGATAGCAAGTAGATGTACCTAAAAGGAAACTTGGGAAAAATTGGTATTAAGAATGATGAAGAGAAATTAGAAAGTTTTCTTAAAATCTCTAACACAATTTCTACCATTAGATCAACATCCCAAAAACATGACATGAACTTGTTGATGAATGGTGTGAAAAACTATATGGAATTGAAAGTTCCAATATGTAGGAGATTTAAATCGTGATTGGTAAAATTGCAGTATACATTCAAGGCTAAATAAAATCATCTAACCCTAGAAAAGAAGATTAAATAATAAAGAAAACCATGGTTGTATCGTGTTGTATTGTTGTGTAATGATACCTATACCCATGCAGTGTCATGAATTGTATCTATTACCATAGTTTGGCTGAGTGGTCATTTAGATAAAAATGTCTTAAAAAGGATCGTGATATAGTAATGAGTCACAGGAATCTTCCATGTAAGAACTTTCTGATGAGTTCTAGTATTGATGAAAGAAAGTAAAATTCATTGCTCAACAATCATAAAAATGTTGGTTACACTAATGAGTAGTAAGGGGGAGTATGTTTTATAGAATAAAAGAACATGATTGACCTAATGATTATATTGGTAAAGTAGTGTGGAGTTGTTCTTGAGTTGTGATAGTCTGTATGTTTTGCTGCTTACATGTTGGACATAGTTGTGATTTGTAGAATCAGTGTTATGCTGCTATCAATGCTTACAAATAAGCATAGCATGTAGAAATTTGTTTCTTCCTACATGTAGGGGATTTGAGTTGCTTGAACTATATTGAAGTTATATATTGATAGCATACATTCTTGGGATGTTATATGCCAATAGTAAATAGGCAAAGTATTCATGACTATGGTAGGAGTCATGCTGGACAAATAAATTGAAGGTTATTAATCTTACTGAGAGGAAAAATATTACAACCAAAGATGTCATAGCATGCAATCGGGAGAAAATACCTTAAAAGTAATGTTTTTTGATTTTGTTAAAATTGATAACAAGTAATGCACATGAGTGGTATATATCATTACTTGAGCAGCACACCTACATATGTTGCCTTCAAGAATACAGGAATCACAAATTCTCATAAAACTAGACTATGATTCTGGTCAAAGGTTAAACTAGGGTCATCATGCTATAGAAAAAAAACAACTTATAGATGGTATAATTGCTATGAAATCATATACCAAGGTAAAGGATGGTGAGAGCATGTTATAGTATAAGGCTATATAACCTACACAAATCGACATTCCAATGTGATTCATTCTTCGGTTGGAAGAAAGTATGGTTAAAGGGGAAATTTAACTTAAACCGATTTCGAGGACATATGCATCTTTTGAAGGATATGCATAATAGAACCTATAAGTATCCTTGAGTTCAAAGAATAGTAATTGGTGACGTAGCACAAATCGTATGGACCATTGGGTCAATTAAATGATATTTAACAATCTATTTAAATAGACTGATATCATAATTTGTACCAAGAAATTTTGAGAGGATCTCTTATCTGATTGCATTGATAAGTGTCTGGACAACATAAGGAAATGTTGTGTGATTCAAACAAAAGTTCATAAATAGATAACACATCTTCTAGTAAAGGGTGATTTAATGTTAATGATTAACTAACATGTAAATACCCTGAGATCATAAACACTTACAACTAAAAGGAGTGTTGGACTGAAAGTAGTAAAAACTTTCATGTATAACTACACTGAATTATGCATGCCTAGCAAGTTGTTGAGGCATAGAAAGGGAAATAGTAAATCATATGGGATGATCTGATAATATATGAGCTAATGGTCTACTTTAGGACATTAAATAGAATATATGATAAAAATATCCATCAATACTATACTATGCTACTGATATTATAACCAATGAAATCTATAAATGATCTGCACTTGACAAAACTCTCTCTGATTATAGAAATGAACCATACTCATACAAATTTCTTTTCAACTGAGCATAGTTTTTTGGTATGATAGTAACATGGTAGGAAAATATGTGGACAATGTTTTTTCATGCAGGTGATACCATGAGGATGGTATTATAGGCAGTGCCACAAATGGACAATGTATAACAGTACATGTGGGACCATAGCACTAGATACACTACAAGGTTGTGTATCGACATGTATAACATACGTTGTCTGCAGGTATGCATAGAGTCATTTGACAGTGGTCTGGCCAGGTAAAAAATCTTGGACGTTACCTAGAAGAAGGAAAGTAAGTTTGGTATAAGTAATTATGCTTAATCGCAGTTTGGCATACATACAACTACAATGAATATATACGATTAATATATATAGTTATGTGAGCTAATTTGTTATGAACTTGCAAGAATATTAATGTGGAAAATATGCTAACTGATGTATTGTATGCAGAAGGACTGCAAGAAGCAGATGTTCGACACAGGACAAAAAGTCTTGAAAGAATGCAAGCAAAGAAGATGCATTCTTTAGATAAAATAAATGATAATAAATAGCTACTTTAATAATATTAAGTAACGAATTATGATATTTACCATAGTTAAACTTTTGCATCTATAAATTCTCACAAATGGTTTGAAAAAAATGTTACAGGTGTTATCACTCTGATAATTCCTTTGAAGTAATAAGAAGGAAAAACCAAAGGTAACCACTATCCACTTTTGGAGATTAGGACCTAGCCTTCCTGATGCTCAGAGAGGGCTCTCTCTTTAAGTTTTCACTTTGTTTTAGTTAAGATATTTTCGGCTAGCTACAATTGTTCAAGGGGTTTTGATTTGTTTGAGATTAGGTGGTGGGGTCTCTTAAACAGATGGATAAATTGATGTCTTTTGGACCATGGGCTATGGAGTTAATTGATAAGCAAGCAAGGATGGATAAACTCACTAAAGGGGATGTTCCAAGGGCAAGATAGCTCAGTGTATTTCAAATGTTTAAGACAAAGGGGTGAAAGGGTTTCACTCAGGGTGAGAGAGCACTTAAGGGTTCTCAAACCTGGATAATGAATGAGGAAGGCAGGGATAATTGAAATCAAAGGGCAGTTAAGAATCCTTTAATCTAGATTATTTATGAAGTCAATTTAAACTAAAGGGATATTAAGAATCCTTTAATTTAAATATCAGAAGAAAACATTCAAATGGTCAAGTGTTAAAATAGAGTGTGATATAAACAAATTCTGAAATATATTTCCAGTTATAGCATTTAGATTGAAACACATATGAGATTATGAACAACTTTGAGAAATTGACAAAGACACATTAAAATACTTGTCTGGTATTCGGTCAATACATGAATCCTTGGAACAGTATGATCTTTATTAATCACTCCATCATGCTGGCTCATCAACTGATACAATAACATTCTGGTTCTTCTTGATAAAAAAGTCTATAGAAATGTATAATAGAATCCACACTACATACTTCAAATTGTGAAGTATTTATACAAAAAATCATTACAAAATATCTCAAACTAATTTAAGATTTAATGTAGGAAATAAAAACATCTTCTTGCAAGAAGATAGAGACAACTATTGAACCAATTCATGTTGTCCCTTTTATTTTGCTACTGCTAGCTTTTATGGTTTGATTTTAGCCCTTTATGCTTCTTTTTTATTTGATCTTTTACGCCAGAATCTTTATTTACTTTTGGCTTTCATCTGATACACTTTGACACTGATACACTTTAACTCTATTGATCTGTATTCCTCTTTTTACCTGGATGTCTTACCTTTACTGTACATTAACCTTCTTACTGCATATTTCTCATAGTAAATCAGTTAATTTCTCTCATGTTTCAGCATCAGGTAATTGGATCTTTAGCATCCTTCTATATATTTCATCTGCCTCGGTGTACTTGGCAAAATTAGGCTTATTGATAAACAAGTGTTTACCTCATGCTGGAGGTAAAAAAAAAGTTTTCAAATATCTGGTTGAGTACTTTGCCTATTCGCAATGCCTTGGCTAATGATGTATTGACTTGTTCTTTTGGTAGCTCTCTGATTTTGCTGATGTAATCCTGATGTGTCATGAGCTTGCCATTTATTACTAAGGGACTGGGTAACCCTTTCTCTCTCAAAACTTGAAACTTAGCCATAAATCTGTCAATGGCTACCTTCATATTTAGACACTTTTCCTCCAAGTTTAGCATTAAGCTTCTGTTGGAGAGGACCTTTCTCACCTCCAAAATTGTCTCTGTTATGTCCTCTATTTCGAATTCTTGAAGCTCATAATTATTCTTATTGTTAAGGAACTGGATAATTCTAGTAGCATCTTTTGGCATTTATCCTAATTCTTCTTTTACTCTTTGGACGACCTTTGTAGCCATCTTTATTAAATCTATCAATTTAATAATCACCTGAATAGATGGCCAAATATCATTAACAGAGTGAATGATATTGGCCCATAATAGTTCCTTGGCCTGGCAAAGGGGTTATTTTAGTGTTAGGTCCTTCTCCATGGCCTTTATTCTCTCACTCATCCTGGCAGCCTTTTGTACTTCTTCTTTGTGCATGATTTTGGCAATCTTGTAATCAGTTTCCAAGCTTGTCACCTTTTCTTTCAGCTTATTCATCTTTGTTGCCTATATGAACATTTCCTACATAGCGTTAACCAACTTTGCTACTTATTCCCATGATGTACCTACTCTTGATGTAGATTCTATGGAAACTACTTGTGTTGTTGCCATAGGAGTTGTGGGAGCCAATGAGGCTACCAATGTTGAAGGAACAATCATTCATACTATTGGGATGACATTCACTGATGTAGAGGCAATATCATTTTTCTTTAATTGGATTACACTTTCTAATTCCTTATCTGTCTCCCTCAACTGATCATTTAGTTTGAGGACTAAGTCCATCAACTCTTCATGCCTGGTTTGATTTTCCAAAACTTCCTATGTCTGGGGATGTTGCAGTTGAGGTATTTTCAATTTTTTTTAGTGCTGCAATGTCATCATTCTTTTTCATAATCATTTGTTTAGTGGCTTTGATGTATTTTCGATCATGTCCCAATTCAATCACTACATCTTCTGAAGACTTGATTCTAGTGTCTTTTGGTTGTGATGAGGCTTATTCGAATTGATACTATGTTGAGATATTGTTCAATGAATTTTGCAATTGATGGGCAACTATGGATTTTCCAGTAAGGGTGGAGAAAGCATTTCTCCATCTCGTTTGTGAAATTAAATTTGGTTAATGTCATGAATATCCCTTAACAATACCTCAAAATCAATCATCTTGAGATCAACTAATGTCCTTGGTTGTTGAATAGTTGGCTTTATGGAGGACATTTGCATTTTTCCTTCCTTGATGTCAAACACTGACATCAACTTGGTTTGATTAGTAGGTGTAAGCTTGAGATAATGTGCATAATATTGTGCCTCCAGTTTCTCATTTATCATTTTCATTTCTTTAAACCTGCCCTTTATGTCCTTATCTTTATCGGCAGACCTACTAAATGAGGAGACTTCTACACTGAGCTGCATTTCTAACATTTGAGTCTGTGATGTAGATGGCTCCTGCGTTTCTCCAGATGGAGCTGTGCGCTTGCTCGTATCTCAGTATTAGTTATTTCTGCTGAGCCTTCTGTGTCTTCCTGTTCTGAAACACGATTGAGCCTAGGCCTTTTGCTCTAGCTGGCTTCATACTACATATTGGATTTGTCCATACCTGAACTGTAGGCTCCCTCTCTGCTCCCCTTAGTATTCTTTTCCTCATTTTCAAGAGTTTTCAAAACTATCGGGGTACTCATGGTCGCTTCTTGTTGTGGTACCCACAGGAATGAGCTTTCATCAAGCTGTCTTTCTAAATCACACAAGGTATTTTCAACATCTACCTTTTTTACTATCCCTGTCTATGAGAGTGTTCTCCAACCACTCAGATTGATTAGCATATTTTTTATCCCTAGTATGGGGTGATGAATGTAAGGCCCCAATTTCACCTTTTGTCTAAGTTTGGTCATAAGCCCTTGAGGGTCATATCTCCACATGAAACTATTTTGGAACTTCGTTTGTTGCAGAATCTGATCTGGTTCCTGCCCTGCTTCTCTAGAATTGCAAAAGAAAGGGCCTTACTGATTTTTGACTTTGAACTGAGTTCTTTTCTTGGCTGAGACAAAATTGACTTCATTAGAGTTCATTATTTTCCTATAATACTCTAGAGAAAATAACCTCATAAGGAGGTATTTTGGCAGTTTGTATGGGGCAAGCTGGCAACCACAGATTCTTATCTCAGTGTGGTTTTGGTAAAGGTACCAATCTCCCACCGTAATTTTCTTGCACAATTGGAGGACTCTTTTGATTTCTTGACTTATTCTGAGTGGAGGAATTCTTGTCAGCATGGTCATGACTGGATAGACAAAAGAGTCAATGAAGTCTGTATAGGTGTATGGTGATGAAATAGTTGTGGAATAATGGTGTCCAAAATATGACAGACCTGGGTTGGCCTCTAGTATCAAGGTTCTGGAGGGTGAAGGGAAATTTGTCTGACGGATAATACAAAAACATATGGTATAGTACAGATGAGTAGTTGAATACTCTTTCATTGTGCATTCTAGTAAATTTTTCATGCATCCTTTTAGCTATGAACTAGGCATAATTGTACAAACAAGGAGGAGGCTTTCATGGGCTGAAAATAGAAATGAAGCCTGGGAAGAGCTCATCAACAGATTTATTAGTGGTATATCACAAAATACATGATATCATAGTCACAATATGCTTTCCCCTTTCAGAGAAAATGGTAGAAACATATGGATGGACATATTTAGGAATGTTCTTCTCTTCTACAATGAAAGTTTGGAATATTTGGGTCGGTCTTGAGTGACTCAACTTGGTGTACACGTCTAACAAATCCCCAATGGAGATTGGGGTCAGATTTGGACCTAGTTGGACTTGCAACATCTCATTAATTGATTTAGTTGTAATTGTGAACAAAGCCTTTAGGTTAGGGGACATTATAGCTCTCTGGCTGGGAATGTAACAAGCATGGCAAATATGGACAATTCCAGGAAAAATATGCATTTGGGGAAACTGATATTTGGGAAAATTAGAGTTCCAAAGGCCAATGCCATCAGAATGGTTTAGATATATGTCTTTACTCAAACAATGAATTTTGAGAAGGACTTAATATGCACTTGTGTCTCTGATTTGAAAATCCTTGTCTACTAGGGGAAGGTGGTCAAGGTCCAAATGGGGAGTTGTGATAGGTCTGACATCCATGGTGACGGGGGAAGCCATAATTCAATTCCTGTGGATTTGAATTTGGCACTACAGGTTTATTCAGAGGTTTTGAAGGAAACTAGAAGCTTTCAGAAGGGTTTGGGCACAAACTTTTAAATTTAAAGTACTTACAATTAATTTTACTTAATTAAAACACTTTACAGACTGAACATTTTCAAATTGAAAGGATTGTGTAGTAATTTGTCTTCAAATACCCAGAATTAGGTGAAATATCTTCAAATTTGGAGTTCACGACAACTACAGGAGTTTGAATGGCTCTAGTACAGATTTGAGAGCTTGATTGGGGTCTCTGTAGATTCTTCAAGAGCAGAATTTAAGGTCAATTGATGAATTCAGCGTTTTCAAGTGTTGCAATGGTTTGTAGAGGTTCACAAAGAAAATGAGCAAAAAAGGTGAAATATGGCTTCTCGGCCTTTTTATTGAGCAACAGTCACTTTTTGGCGAGTAATTTTACAAATGAATAGTGGGTAGTTTTTCAGGTTGAGCGGGGAGGCAGTTTCCCAAGCCATTGCACCGCTTTGTGGAGGAGGCAGTATTTAGGAGGGGTGACCTGATGTATTCCAGCACTTGACACGTAGCAGTTGGGGGGCCAGGGAAAACCACCTTATCGGGCCGGTAACAGTCGGTCATCGAGTGAACCCGATATGGCTGTGGACCATCAGATGAGGGTGATGATGATCAGATGGCAATCACGCAAGGGATGTGTAAGGATGATATGAGAATAGGTTTGGGGGGCACAAGGCTTTAATCCTTGGTGGTTTGGGATTAAATAGGAATTAATCTTGGGATTAAATGATCAGGCGGGGCTTAATGATGAGATTAGTTTAGCTTTACTGTGTAGTGTTGTATTAAGTAGGTTTTGTCGGGAATATGGGACAAAGTATGGTTTATATTAAAAGTAAGGGTGGGATATTTATATAGGGGATTTATTTAATATACGAGAAAAGGTATATCAGGAATTATATAATTAAGTTAAAAATTAATATGAAATGAATGTGCAGAGTGAACATACAACTAAGCATAATGTAATATTTGATACTCTTTCTTCACATAGACATACACTTAGGATAAAGTTCTTTTGTGGGTTTTTTGAGTGAAATATGATTTAACATGGGGTTATTTACTTTTCCTAGGAAAATTGAAGTATCTTTAGGAAAAGGAATTTTATTAGGGTAATGAATGGAAATGAATTTTATGAAGGGAATTCTAAGACTTGATGTCCATAAGTCATTAAGCCGATGAAGGGTCCCACCAAAAGTCAGAGAGATGCTTTGAGCCTTTATGACTTGAAGGATTTAAGTACTAGAACTTACTTGTGGGTGGGGAATATAGTAAGTAAAGGGGTGAAAAGAATGAAAGGTAGTTAATTAAATGAACTTGTAAACCATTGTTTTTTGCCTTCTTAAATTCTTATTCATACTAAACATATAGTAAATCATGATAAATGTGCTTTTATCCAATCAAATTTATACTTCATCAACCTTTCTTCTACTTAACCATTACTTACCCTATCATTTTTTCTTCATTTTATTTGGGTGCATTTAGGCTAGAAGACCCTTATCATTCATTTTTCTCTTGAAAAGTAAACCGTCTAATTCTTACCTTACATCATCCAAGGGCTCAGATTAAACTAATGACCTCCTTTTATTTTCTCTACCTATCTAATCATCTGCCAGGATTAAGTTGTTTGGTCAGATTTTATTCTCTAACTATAAACATAAAATTGAAGAATGAAATAGCCAAGATTAAATAGTTTGACTACCATGGGTTGTGGCATTTATGACAAGCTGCACACAACCATTATTTAAGATAGTAAAATAGTAAAATACTAGTGGCATTTAGACTTGCACGCTTTCATGAGCTATTTTTGTTTTTGGGGTTCATATTTTTTCATTTTTCGATATTTTTTTATTCTTTTTGTCCTTTGATATTTCTTTTAGGAGGTACCCTCTTTACATTTTTTTAAATTTTTAATATGGAAAACATTTGTAGAAAGAAAAGGTATGTAAAATATTACAAGGCTCAAACTTAGCCAATTCAAAATTATGAATCCTATCACTCTAGGACTCTAATAGTGGCTACACTTGGGGGTGGCATTTTGTACTGAAATGTCAAGAAATCTAAAGATTAGTAGCCTTTGAATTGTGGCTGAAGTTACCTTGCAAATTGTCCTCCTATGAGTTTTCATTATTGATAATTATGACAATAAATCTTTTAAAGCTTAGGGCCTTCTGTCCGGGCTTCAACTTCAAAGGATTACCATCCAATATAGTCTACACTTTGCAATGTTATGTACAATTATGGAAAATAAAATGAACTATTATAAGTCAGTGGAAAAGTAGTGCTTCAGCATCCTACCATTAACAAGTCCTCTTAGTAGATATGATCCATCTATGTTACTCAAGAAAAAGGAATTGTTGGCTCTGTAGCCAAAAATGACATAAGGCCCTTGCCATAGAAAATCAAATTTTCCATGCTTACCTTTATCTTCCCTCCTTGAATCCGACTTGAGGACTTTGTCTCCTATGTGAAAATCATCTACTTTAGTCTTTTTATCAAAGACTTTTTTGATTTTTTCCTGGATTATCTGTGGTTTTACATAAACCTCTTCTCTGGTCTGCTACAGGTGTATTGTATGGCTTATTCATCTTGAATGTCATTCAGTTCCACCTGTAGTTCCTGAAGGATTTTCATGACTGACACTCCCAAGGATGATGGAAAAACTGCATCCATCGCATAAACCAACTGATAGGGTGATGTTCCAATGGACTTTTTAGTAGTCAATCTATCTGCCCATAAGGCATTGACTAACTTCTTATTCCATGTCTTTTTATTATCCTCCATTAACTTTTTGATAATATTGACCAGGCTTTTGTTGGATGACTCTGCGATTCCATTACCTTGAGGGTAATATGTTGTGGAATGGGCAAGGGTGATATGGTATTTATTACAAAAATATATCATTATTTTGGAATTAAAGGTTGTTGCATTATCAGTAATGGGCTTCTGGGGACATGCAAATCTTGAAAGGATATTGCTCTCTAGGAAGGTGATTATGACAGTCTCTGTAGCTTTCCTAGAAGGTATGGGCTCTATCCATTTGGTAAAATAGTCCATGGCTATTAGAATCCACTTATGTTGAGCTGAGGATGGGGGGTCTAATTCTCCAATGAACTCTAACTTCCATTGTTAAAAAGGGATCTCAGTGGAAATTGGTTTAAGAGGCAAGGGTAACAATTTCCTCTTTCCCTCAAAGATCTCGCATTTTTGAGAGGAGGTCACATGTTTTTCGAAAGCTACAAATAAAGTAGGTTAGTAAAAACTAGCTCTCAAAATCTTGTTAGTAGTACTCTTCCAGTAAAAGTGTCCTCCAAAGTCCCCTGCATGGAACTCTTGCAAAATATTGTCAGCCTCATCTTTTAATAAACATGTTAAGAGAATACCACTACTGTACTTCCAAAACAATGCATTATCTATAACACAATATCTCAATGACTTCATTTTTAAGAATCTGGCTTTAGTTCTTGTCAATCGAGGAGGAGTTTGTATGTAATGTAATATCTAGATACCATGGTGATTGAGTAAAGGTTCTCTGATCTATGGAGTCTCCATCTCCTCCTAATCATCCAAAGCACTAATGAAGTTGATATTAAGGGTTTGAAAGTTTGATTCAGCCATCATTTTGGCTAAAAATTGTCCTTTGATGAGCTTGTTAGGTTTTATCTCTATGTCATATTCCAATATTGTGGCATTTCACTTGCCTCTTTTTGCTTTAGGTCCATTTTCAGTCAAAATGTCCTTAACTACAGAGTTTGGAACATATGCAATGATGTGAGAGTACAAAATGTATACTCTAAAATGTTTGATAGCTTTAACTAAAGCCAATTCCTATTTTTCCATGATATTATATTTTACTGTGGCATCTCTTAAGGATTTACGAAAGAATGCTATTGGTTGTTCATATCCTTGATTGTTCTTTTGCAGCAAGACTGCTGTAATGGTGTGTTAAGAGGCAAATGAAAAAATAATAATATATTTGCTGAAGGCAGGACCAATTAGGATTAGAGTCTTGGTTAATGCTTCCTTAACAGCTTCGAAGTATTGTTTGGCCTCCAATGTCCACTTGATTTATGAGTCCTTTCTTAGCATGTTATTTAATTCCCTAATTAATTCTGCTAGATTTGATATGAATCTCCTAAGAAAATTAATCTTACCTAAAAATGATTGTAGCTCCTTTATGTTTCGAGGATGGGAAATGGACAGAATGGCTTCTATTCTAGTAGGGTCTATCCTAATCACATCTTTTGATATGATGCATCCTAACAACTTTCCCTATTCTAGATCGAAAAGTGTGTTTTTAGAATTTAAAGAAATTCCAAATTTCCTGCATTTGATAAATACTCTTCTGAGATGGTCTAAGTGTTCATTGTCTGATTTAGAGAAAATTGTAATATCATCCTGGTATACTACTAAGAAATCATGGATTTGTTTGGCAAAAGTTATATCCATAGCTCTCTAAAATGTGGCACCTGCATTCATTAATCCAAAGGGCATCCTCAAATACATGAAGGTACCCCAGGGAGTAGTAAATGTAGTTTTGGGTTGGTCCTCAAGTTGGACTAACATCTGGTCATAGCAAGAGAATCCATCTAACAGTGAAATCCTAGATGAGCCCACTACCCTTTGCAATATATGGTCCATTTTTGGTAAGGGGTAGTTGTCTTTTAAAGAAACCTTTTTCAAGTTTCTAAAATCTACACAATTTCTAATTTCAGCTGTCTTTTTCTTAGTTGTAACTAAGTTTGAAATCAAGTCTGAGTATCTAATAGGTGATATTATTTGAGCATAAAACATCCTTTTAACCTATTTTTATGTGGATAGCATAAGGACTGGGTTTATCCTCCTAAGTTTCTATTTGAAACATTTATGATCTTCTTTTAGAGGTATTTTGTGTTGGATTATGCTAGTGTCATAAGATTTTAAGTCCTCATAACTCCATGCAAATACATCCTGGAACTTTTTAAATAGATTTATATATTTGACCTTTTCCTCTAGGGGAAAGGCTTTAGATCTCTTAATGAGCTTTGGATTATCTTTAGTTCCTATATTAACTTCTTCTATGTCATCTCTTAGAGGTTCCATCTTGGGATTTCTAGCTATATCATTAGAGTCAAACAAATCCTCTAAAGGTATTAATCCTTTAGGCAAAAAATTATCTTTCAAATTAAGAATATTTGGATAATCATCCATTATTTCATCTATATCTACATTCTCTAATCTATCTATTTCTATTTTAGTAAATTTAATTGGTTAATGTACATCAAAAATATTTACATCTAAGCTACTTTCTATATTATCATCTATTGCGGAGTCAGTATCAATCTTATAGTTCCAAAATTCACCTTCATTGTTCATGAAATCATAGATCTGAGAGTCCTCGGAAAATATCTACCATACTTAAGGTTATCTGGTATAACAGGCCTATGTCTAACTTATGCAGTGTACTAGTGGTTTGGTTGGAATGACAATTTACATGTACTAGCAAAGCTAGCCAGACTATGGGCCTGCATGTTTTGTTTTCTTGGAGTGGCATCAAAGTTTGATTCGAGGAGGTCCTTGACCAAGTCTAAAACTATATCCCTATATATACCAAGCCTAGGGTTGTTGAAAAAATATTCTCCACTTATTTGTTTCATAATCAGCGCCGAGTCTTCCATGACAGAAACTCTTTTGGCTCGCAATTTCCTAACCAATTGTAACCCTAGAATCAGTGCTTCATATTCAGCCATGTTATTGGTACATTTGAAGTTCAATTTGAAAGCACGACCCTCAGCATGGTTATTTTCCATATTATGGATCCGTACTCCTGCACCAGCCCCCAACCTATTTATAGACCCATCAATGTCTAAATGCCAAAATGACTCATGGAATATGTTCTCACTATCAATGGTTATGTACTTAAGGTCTTTGGTTGTGATTTCCTTTTTATCAGTTTTTGCATTGTACAAGATGAAGGAGTCCATATCTGAGTGCATGGAGTATATGGGAAAGTTTTGGGGCTTCTCCTCACTACTAACCATGTACTTCATCAATGTCTCCCTATATAATTTTCTTGGTTGGCCAGAAATAGATATGGTGGCATCAAACATATCTAACTGCAAATATCCCTGTAGTTCTGCTCCCCATGAGCGAGATAGTAACATTCCATATTTGGGTGGGATATCTGTAACTACAATGTCCATTAGAATGCTATTTGCAGGGCACTCAACAAGAATAACACATAAGTCTTTGATCAGACCAAGGCATTTAACCTAGTTGGAGTCAAAAGAGAATAAATCCTTATAAGGTCTGGCTATGTCTAGGTTCAATCTTTCTATTATTGCTTTTGGCATGAGATTGTGGGATGCTCCTGAGTCCAACATAGCATTATGCAAAATTTTATCATGAATATTTAAGCTGATGTAAAATGGAGGAACTCCCCCTTGCTTATGAGTTCCATTGGCCTTAGGGCCAAACAACAATTCAGGCTGGTCATCATTCAATTTAACATAATCCTCTCCCTCTCCTATGTTAAATGTCTTAGTTATATGACCTGTAACTTTCATTCTTTACCACTTCGGTCAGAGGAACTGATATCTTTAACTTAGCTATCTCATTTTTAATATTGAAAGGGAGTTTAGGTTTGTTTGGTTGATTCAAATCTTCCTTAATGTGTGCATTTTGAGCGTCTTTATCCTATTTCTTAGTGGTCAGCTGTTTCTACTATTTTGCCTTGACCCATTTTATCTTGATTGTTTTCAATGATTGGCTCTATTTGGGTTTCATTAGAGGTTATATCTACAATCCTGGGGGTTGAAGTTTTAGGTGTTCCCCTAGGGAGAATTTGCAATACTTTTTTAACTGGAGTTTCTTTTATTATGTTAGTCTAAGTTTGGATAGATCTTTCAATGGAAGTTTCATTGTTCTTCTTAATTCTAAAGCTATATTGTTTATGTACTTCATATATAGTTGATTCATACCCTTGTTTAAAATCAAAAGATTCACCAGATTCTAACTGTAATTGTTGAAGCATATATATAACTCTTGTTCTTCTTGAGTAATAAAAACAATGTCTTCCTATGTGGTTTCTAGTAAGCTAATCTGGGTATCATCCTCTGCTTCTTGATTTTGTGATTCCTCAACATAATTTTCTTGGAAGGGTGGCCTAATCTGTTGGTCTGGTGTAGTATTTTTTGCAGCATTAGGGTTCTTCCTAAAATTTGGGTTTCTTATTGGGGGTTATTGTTGTTGATTTTTCCATTGATTTTTCCTATCCATAATTATTTCTAAATTTTTAGCTAAAACATCTACTTTTCCATCTGAGGTTGAAGGTCCTTCTTTAAATACAACTTTCTTTTTGTTCCTCATTCATGCTTTCCTAGCGAACAGGTTGGCTTCTACACTGACAACATTACTCTGCATTTGTTCAAGGGTTTCAAGATTTCTCTCCCTTAACTGGTATGACATATCAACATCAAAACCATTAGGGAACTTAATTTATGCTAGGTCAGCTGTGGCCTTAATGTTGGATGGAATTGCATTATAGATATTATTAAAGCTAGTGCAATAGTCCTAAACTCACTCGTTGAGAGATCTCCTAATATTTTCATATTTAGAAAGTATTTGCAATTAATTATTTTTTCTTTCGCATATATTAATGAATAATATTTGAAAATTTTCTAGGTCTTCAATGTGGTTGGCAAGAAAGGCTTTAAACCACTTCTTAACATCGCCAGTTAAATTTTGGGCAAAGAGTCTCATTTGGACATCTGCCTCATCTATTTCATGTAATTCAAAAAAGTCAGACATCTTGTTTACATGCTATTGGGCAGTGTAATGACTAGTAGCATCAAACAGGAAAATATTAATCTGATAATCTGTAGGTATAGCATGAAGTTGGGTAGTTAGAACTAGAGGAGTATATCTATTTGCCATTGCTATGATTCTGGTTTGACTGGGGGGTAAAGTTGAGGTGGTCGTAGAAGGGCTTGAAACTGATGGAGATGAACTAGATGATGATGAAGATAATTGATTAGTAAGTGATTTAGGTGATTGAATTTTGGTAGATACTATTGATGAAGTCATGGTAGAGGAAGGTGGATTTACAGTGAGTAATGATTGTGAAGAAATTTGATATGCAGTAGCAGTAAGGCAACTAGCTCTACAAATTGTTGAAGATAAGCACTATCTATATTACTAATCAATGCAGAGGTCAAGGCATCTAACTTGTTAAAAGCATCTAAGACAAATTTGTCTAAATCTGGATGAATAACCCTTTTTGATTCGATGAGTTGAGTAAATTGAAGATCTAAAATTGTTTCATGGATATCATTCTCAGATTTGGTTCTAAATAGTGAGAGGTCAAATGACAAATCAAAAGGGACTTCTTATAAAGTTGAAAACTCCTCAAGGAGTGAATTGGGTCTGTCTAGATGGCTCTTACTAGTTTAAGTTTCTGTTGCTCTCGGTTGTCTCAAAATCCTCTCTGAGTTATTCACTACAGTTGCAGGGTTTGGATTTAGGTTGGCCCTATTGTAGTGAATATTTTTAGGAGCCAAAATTTTAGGTTTTCAATTGGTTTTATGAAATTTTCTGAAAACTCACTGCGCGTGATGAACTTAAGGGGCTCAAGATTTGATTGAAGGTTTCCTTAAATTTTTTATGGGACTGAGGATCGAAGTCCCCACTATGGTCTCCAGAAATGCTATCAATCTGATAATTCCTTTGAAGCAATAAGAAGGAAAAACCAAAGGTAACCACTACACACTTTCGGAGATCAGGGCCTAACCTTCCTGATGCTCAGAGAGGGCTCTATCTTTAAGTTTTAACTTTGATTTAGTTAATATGTTTTAGGCTAGCTATGACTTTTCAAGAGGTTTTGATTTGTTTGAGATTGGGTGTTGGGATCTCTTAAACAAATGGATAAATTGATGTCTTTTGAACCATTGGGCTATGGATTCAACTGATAAGGAAGCAAGACTAGATTAACTCACTAAAGGGGATGTTCCAAGCGAAAGATAGCTGAGTGTCTTAGATGTTTTAGAGAGAGGAGTGAAAAGGTTTCACTCGGGGTGAGAGAGCAATTAAGGGTTCTCAAACCTAAATAATGAACGAGGAAGGTAGGGGTAATCGAAATCAAAGGGCAGTTAAGAATCCTTTAATATGGATTATTTATGAAGTCAAGTTAAACTAAAGAGAAATTATGAATTCTTTAATTTAAATATTAGAAGAAAACATTCAAATGCTTAATTGTTAAAACAAAGTGTGATTTAAACATCTTCTGAAATATATTTCCGGTTATAACATTTAGATTGAAACACATATAAGATTATGAATAACTTTGAGAAATTGACAAAGACACATGAAAATACTTGTCTGATATTTGCTCAACACATGAATCCTTGGAACAGTCTAGTCTTTATTAATCAATCCAGCTTGCTAGCTCATCAACTGATATAATAACCTTCTAGTTCTTCTTGATCAAAAAGTCTATATAAATGTCTAATAGAGTCCACACTACATACTTCGAATTGTGAAGTATTTATACAAAAAATTATTACAAAATATCTCAAACTAACTTGAGATTTAATCTAGGAAATAAAAATATCTTCTTGCAAGAAGATAGAGACAACTATCTAACTGCTTCATGCTGTCCCTTTTATTTCGGTGTTGCTAGCTTTTATGGTTTGATTTTAGCCCTTTATGCTACTTTGTTTTTTGATAGTTCACGCTGGAATATTCATTTAGTTTTGGCTTTCATCTAATACGCTTTGACACTGATACACTTTAACTCTGCTGACATGTCTTCATATTTTTACCTGACTATTTTACTTTTATTGTACATTAACCTTTTTACTGCATATTTCTCAAAGTAAATCAATCGATTTCTCCCATGTTTCAGCATCAGGTAATTGGATCTTTAGCATCATTCTATATATTTCATCTGCCTTGGTGTAGTTGGGAAAGGTAGGCTAATTGATAAACAAGTGTTTTGCCTCATGCTGGAGGTAAAACAAGTTTTCAAATATGTGGTAGAGTACTTTGGCTGTTGGCAATGCCTTGACTGATGATGTATTGACCTATTCTTTTGCTAGCTCTCTGATTTTTCTTTTGTAATACTACTGTGTCATGAGCTTATCATTTATTACTAAGGGACTCGGTAACCCTTTCTCTCTTGAAATTTGAAACTTAGCCATAAATCTATCAATGACTACCTACATATTTGGACACTTGTCCTCCAAGTTTAGCATTAAGTTTATCTTGGAGAGGACATTTCTCACCTCTAAAATTGTCTCTGTTTTGTCCTCTATTTGCAATTCCTAAAGCTCATACTTATTCATATTGTTAATGAACTAGATAATTCTGGTAGCATCTTCGGGCATTTCTCCTAATTCTTCTTTTACTCTTTGAATGGCCTCTGTAGCCATCTTTATTAAATCTATCTATTCAACAATCACCTAAATATATGGCCAAATATCATTGACAGAGTCAATGATATTGGCCCATAATTGTTCCTTGGCCTGGCCAAGGGGTTTTTTTAGTGTTAGGTCCTTCTCCATGCCCTTTAATCTCTCACTCATCCTAGCAGCTTTTTGTACTTCTTCTTTGTGCATGATTTTGGCAAGCCTGTAATCAATTTCCAAGCTTCTCATCTCTTCTTTTAGCTTATTCATCTCTGTTGCCTGTATGGACATTTCTTCCATAACATTAACCAACTTTGCTACTTCTTCACCTGATGTACCCGCTACTAGTGTAGACTCTGTGGAAACTGGTTGTGCTATTGCCATAGGAGCTATGGGAGCCAATGAGGCTATCAATGTAGAGGGAACAACCCTTGATACTATTGGGATGAAATGATCATTTAGTTTTAGGACTAAGTCCATCAACTCTTCATGCTTGGTTTGATTTTCCAAAACTTCCTATGTCTGGGGATGTTGTAGTTGAGGTATTTTCAATTGATTTTTGATTGCTGCAATGTCATCATTCCTTTTCTTGACCAATTGTTCAGTGGCTTTGATGTCTTTGGGATCATTTCCTAATTCAATCACTAAGTCTTCCAATTACTTGATTCTAGTGTCTTTGGCATGTGATGAAGCCTTTCACAATTGATATTGGGCTAAGATATTATTCAATGAATTCTGTAATTGATGTGCAACTATGGCTTTTCCAGTAAGGGTGGAGTAAATCATTTCTTGAGCCTGTTTGTGAAATTCAATTTGGTTAATGGGATGAATATCCCTTGCCAATACCTCAAAATCAATCTTCTTGAAATCTGCTGATGTCCTTGGTTGTTGAAGAGTTGGCTTTATGAATGACATTTGCATTTTTCCTTCCTTGATGTCAAAAGTTTACATCAACTTGGTTTGATTAGTAGGTGTAAGATTGAGATATTGTGCATAATATTGTGCCTTCAGTTTCTCATTTCTCATTTCTCATTTTGATTTCTTTAAACATGTCCTTTATGTCCTTATCTTAATTAGCAGGCATACTAAATGAGCAGACTTCTACACTGAGCTGCCTTTCTAACATTTGAGTCTATGATGGAGATGGCTCCTGCTTTTCTCCAAATGGAGTTGTGCCCTTGCTCATATCTAACTCAGTATTAGTTATTTCTATTGAGCCTTCTGTGTCTTCCTGTTCTGAAATAGGATTGAGCCTTGGAATTTTTCTCTAGATGGATTCATAATGCATATTGGATGTCTCCATACCTGAATTGGAGGCTCCCTCTCAGTTCCTCTTTGGATTCTTTTCCTCATTGTGAAGAGTCTGCAAAACTATAGGGGTACTCATGGTTGCTTCTTGTTGTGCTATCTGCAGGAATCAACTTTCATCAAGCGGTCTTTCTAAATCACACAAGGTATTTTCAACATCTACCTTTGTACTATCCTTGTCTATGAGAGTGTTCTCCAACCACTCAGATTGATTGGCATATTTTTCTATCTCTGGTATGGGGTGATGAATGTAAGGCCCCAATTCGACCTTTTTTCTAAGTTTGGTCATAAACCCTTGAGGGTCATATCTCCACATGAAACGGTTTTGGAACTTCATTTGTTGCAGAATCTGATCTATTTCCTACCCTGCTTCTCTAGAATTGAAAAAAAAAGGTCCTAACTGACTTTTGACATTGAACTGAGTTCTTTTCTAGGTTGAGAAAAAATTTACCTCATCAGAGTCCATTATCTGTTTATAATAGTCTAGAGAAAATAACCTCATAGGGAGGCGTTTGGGCAGTTTGTATGGGGAAAGCTGGAAATGATAGATTCTTATCTCAATGTCGTTTTAGTAAAGGTGCCAATCTCCCACCTTACTTTGCATGCATAATTGGAGGACTCTTTTGATTTCTTGAATTATTTTGTTTGGAGGACTTCCTGTCAGCATGGTCATGACTAGATGGACAAAAGAGTCAATGAAGTTTGTATGGGTGTATGGTGATTAATACTTGTGGAATAATGGTGTCCAAAATATGACAAACTTGGGCTGGCCTCTAGTATATAGCTTCTGGAGGGTGAAGGGAAATCTGTCTGACTGATAATACAAAAACATATGGTATAGTACATATGGGTACTTGAATACTCTATCATTGTGCATTCTAGTAAACTGGTCATGCATCCTTTCAGCTATGAACTCGGCATAATTGTACAAAGTAGCATGGAGCTTTCTTGGGGTGAAAATAGACATGAAGGCTAGCACGAGCTCATCAACAAATTCATCAGTGGTACAAACCAAAATACATTATATCATAGTCACAATATGCTTGCCCCTTTTAGAGAAAATGGCAGAAAGATATGGAGGGGCATCTTTAGGAATGTGCTTCTCTTCTACAATGAAACTTTGGAATATTTGGGCCAGTCTTGAGGGACTCAACTTGGTGTACAGGTCTAACAAATCCCCAATGGAGAGTGGGGTTAGGTTTGGACCTTGTTGGAATTGCAACATCTCATTAATTGATTTAGCTGTAATTGTGAACAAAACCTTTTAGTCAGGGGACATTATAACTCTCTGGCTAGGAATCTAATAGGCATGGCACATATGGACAATTTCATGAAAATTATGTACTTGGGGAAATTGGTATTTTGGAAAATTGGAGTCCCAAAGGCCAATGTCCTCAGAATGGTTCAGATATCTGTCTTTACTCGAAAAATCAATTTTGAGAAGGACTTCATATGTACTTGTGTCTCTAATTTGAAAATCCATGTCTCACAGGGGGAGGTGGTCAAGTTTTGAATGGGAAGTTGTGATAGCTCTGTCATCCATCGCGACGGGAGTAACCATAATTCAGTTCTTGTGGATTTGAATTTGTCACTATAGGCTTATTTAGAGGTTTTGAAGGAAACTTGAAGCTTTCATAAGGGTTTGGGCACAGGCTTTTAAATTTAAAGTAATTTCAATTAATTTTACTTAATTAGAACACTTTACAGACTAAACATTTTCAAATTGAAAGGGTTGTTTGGTAGTTCTTCTTCAAATACCTAGAATTGGGTGAATTATCTTCAAATTTGGAGTTCACAACACTGCAGAAGATTGAATGGCTCTGGTACAGATTTGAGAGCTTGATTTGGGTCTCTGCAACTTCTTCAGGAGTGGAATTTAAGGACAATTTATGAATTCAACGTTTGTAGGTGTCACAATGGTTCACAAAGGTTCACAAACAAAATGAGTGAAAAAGGAGAAATAGGGCTTCTCGGCCTTTTTATTGAGCAATGGTTACTTTTTCGCAGGTAATTTTACAAACAAACAGTGGGCAGTTTTTCGGGTTGAGAGGGGAGGCAGTTTCCCAAGCCATGGCACCGCTTTTGTGGAGGCGGCGGTATTTAGAATGGGTCACCTGATCTATGCCAGCGCTTCACAGGTAGCAGTTGGAGGCCAAGGAAAACAACCTTATCGGGCGACTAACGGTCGGTCATCAGGTTAACCCGATATGGCTATGGACTGTCGAATGAGGGTGATGATGTTCATTTGGCAGTCGAGGGAGCGATGTGTGCGAATTATATGAGCATAGTTTTAGTGGGGGCCCAAGGCTTTAATCCTTGGTGGTTTGGGATTAAAGGGGATTTAATCTTGGGATTAAATGATCGGGCGGGGCTTGATGATGGGATTAGTTTAGCTTTACCGTGTAGTGGTGTGTTAAGTGGGTTTTGTTAGGAATATGGGACAAAGTATGGTTTATATTAAAACTAAGGGTTGGGATATTTGTAAAGGGGATTTATTTAATATACGAGAAAAGGTATATCGGGAATTATATAATTAAGTTAAAAATTGATATGAAATGAATGTGCAGAGTGAATATACCACTAGCATAATGTAATATTTGATGCACTTTATTCACATACACTTACACTCAGGATAAAGCACTTTTGTGGGTTTTTTTGAGTGAAATAGGATTTAATGTGGGGTTATTTACTTTCCCTAGGAAAATTGAAGTTTATGCTTAGGAAACGTGATTTTATTAGGGTAATGAAGGGAAATGAATTTTATGAAGGGAATTCTAACACTTCATGTCCATAAGTCATTAAGTCGAGGGTCCAATCCCACCAAAAGTCAGAGAAATGCGTTGATCCTTTATGACTTGAAGGATTTAAGTATGAGAACTTGCTTGTAGATGGGGAAATTAGTAAGTAAAGGGGTGAACATAATGAAGGAGAGTTAATTAAATGAACTTGTAAACCATTGATTTTTTCCTTCTTAAATTCTCATTCACATTGAAAAATATAGTTAAGCATGATAAATGTGCTTTTACCCAATCAACTTTATACTTCAACAACCTTTCTTCTACTTACCCATTACTTACCCTACCATTTTTTATTCATTTTATTTGGGTGCATTTAGGCTAGCAGACCCTTATCATTCATTTTTATTTTGAAAAGTAAGCTATCTAATTCTAACCTTATATCATCTAAGTACTTATATTAAACTGATGAGCTCCTTTTATTTTCTCTACCTATCTAATGATCTGCTAAGATTAAGTTGTTTGGTCAGATTTTATTCCCTAACTATAAACATAAAATTGAAAGCATGAAATATCCAATATTAAACAGTTTGACTACCATGGGTTGTGGCATGTATGACAAGATGCACACAACCATTATTTAAGATAGTAAAGCAGTAAAATAGTAGTGGAATTTAGACTTGCACACTTTCATGATCTCGTTTTGTTTTTGGGGTTCATATTTTTTCATTTTTTGATCTTTTCTTATTCTTTTCGTCCTTTGATATTTCTTTTATGACATACTCTCTTTGCATTTTTTTAAATTTTTAATATGGAAAAATTTTTCAGAAAGCAAAGGTATGTACAATATTACAAGGCTCAAACTTAGCCAATTCAAAATTATGAATCCTATCACTATAGGACTCTAACAATAGGTAGCTATGAAAGGAGATCACTCCTTGAGACTGATGTAGCTATGGAAGGAGAGGTATTGTGATCACTCCTTGTGACCAATGTATAGCGGGAAAATTGCATCAGATGGCAGAGCCATGAGAGCTATTGATACAGAAACCAACTACCTGTGAAAGTGAACATGATGCGGTGAGACACCAAGGGTGGTGTAAAATTTAAAGGGGGATGTATGCCACACCCATCCCTTGTGTACTAAATTATTGTAAACCTAAGCTAAGTTAAATCTAGGTGATATGTAATATGAAAAGAAAATGTGTTATTAAATAAATTAATAAAATAAATCACCTGGAGGATGGATCATGAAGAGAGAGGAGATGCTTGACAAATGCTATGAGGAATGGGATAAAGATGAATCTTTCATAATAAAAATTCTATATGTGATTCTAGATAAGCTTGGATGGATTGGAGATCCATTGAATGGATGGGAGATAAAGATCCATTGGGCATAAAAGCTTTGTAGTATATAAATGCAAGTTTTTATGTGGAAAAGCGTTGTGGGAGATAAAGATGAGCTTTTCTAGAAAAGACCTAGGCAACTGAAAAACTCCATAAATCAGGATGTCTCTAATGGTAACTAAATCATGAAAGAGGGTATTAAATACCCAGTACATCGATCAATTGAGGACAGTTGATCCTTGGCAAGATCTTCGACTCGGGGGGAATCAGAGGTGATTCATGGTTGGGTGGTATTGCTCCTCCATCTAAGTGAGGTTTTAGTTGGTGACAGATGCATGGGATGTTTGTATGATGATTCTTACACTCTCTCTCTCTCTCTCTCTATTATAATTCGAGTTTGTCTATGAGAGGATTTATGTTTCCTCGCCATGAATGAATGAATTTAATGAAATTCTTATTAGTAGATTATTGGTGTTTTCCTTCATTCTGATCTGAGTCAGTTGTATGAAATATGTTCTATCTTAATCCTTAATTTGAAATTCTTAAATCATTCATCTTAGGGTTATCCTTACTATGGAGATAATGGTTTTTCATTATGCATGTTTCATTCTAGTGTGAAGTTAGTAGTAGAAGTGTATAAAGTGCGTGACAATACTTGTACCCATGAGCTATCTGACTCATGATAAAAATTGCATGTGCCAATTATAGGTAAATAGATTACCTGTGTTAATGATTTTTATGATAATGTATTATACCTATGACTCCTTTTATATTCAAGAGTAGATTTCATAGTGGAAGCATAATACGTGGTTGTAAATACTAATGGTGTTTAAGAGGAGATCATATATGAATATGTGGGATAGCTATGAAGTATACATCTTACATTTAAATAAGAAATATACTCTGCATATAATGTTATGTGATAAATTAAATACTTATGTATGCGGAACAATTGTGGAATTAGTGCATAATTCTCCTCAGTGTATGGCCAATGGTTCAAATTATCTGTGTTTGCATGTCTAAGACTTCCTCCTTTTCGGTTAGTCCAACTAGTTATGCATGTGAATTAAGGGTTGGTTAGTAACATAATGATTATGTGTAGAGGACAATGATCATGATACACAACCATACTAATTACAGTAAACTTGAATTAATATCCATTAATTCTTGTGGGGATTAACCCAATGGTTTCATAGGATGCATGCCATGATTAGTTTTAACCGTTGATCATATACAGTAGACATGTTAATGAATCTAAGGTTCCATAAAATAGAACCAGTAAAACAATTAAGGAGAAATTTGTACTATGGCCTAATAGTAATATGACTGAGGTAACTTTATAAGACAAGATCTGCAACGAGGGATAAAGATTTAACTATGAGTGAACCAAAATTTTAAGTTTATGGGTCCTAGAGGCTAAATTCCTAGATAGGCTTAGGAGGTTCATTACAATTAGAATTAACAATTTTGGAAATTAAACAACCAAAATCATTATTTCTATTAAACCAATTTAATTAACATTTATGATTATAGCAATTCTTTTAAAATTCATTAACATTTATCATTATATCAATTCTTCAATATTTATAAAAAAGTGATTTTATATATATATAATAAAAAGGTAATGTTAAAATGTAAGTATGTATTTATTTTTGTTTGTATTCCTTAACCCAATTGAAAATGAAATGTAAATGGTAGACAATTTTTATGACCTATTACTTTTTTAATAATATATAGTATTTCATTATTATTAATTATAATATGCTATAATATATTGTATAGTGAATTGTATGGATAAAGAAATGTTAGTCCTAAATTAAGATTTTGAAAATAAAAATAAAGTAAATATATTATAAATTTAAAATAATTTCATCATAAGCACTTAGGGTGACAAGGTAATTTGTCCATATCCAAATTATTTCGAGCTATGGAAAATAATATATGAATTAATGATTTTACGTAGGTCGTCATACTTCATGATATTTTTATCTTCGCTAAACATTCTAAAAAGATGGAAATAAGTTTAACACTAGTGACGATTCAGTGCCAAATTGAAAATTTTAGGGCTAGTCATGGGTGGCATCGCTCAACATTACCACTTGATATTTCAATAACCCGCAGAGAAAATGCGTTCATGGGCTCCCTCACCATGCTTTTCTTGTATGAATTCTTCATGCCGCTTGTGAGGATTCATAATTTTCCTTAGGGAACGATGATCCTCCTCATAAACGGTGACCAGCAATTATGTTAAGTCAAATTTTAAAAACATTTTCCCACCCTGCACATATTAAAGATTAATATGATATTTTAAAGAAAGTATTTTCTCTATGCAATGAAACATACATAATTTAATATGAAAATCAAGTTTTTGAAATTAAAACTAATTAAATAATCTTCTAATATTGTATCGATGACCATTATAAATCCATTTTAACAACAAAATATAGAAAGAATGAGAGCTATCATATCTCTTGAGGTGAAGAATTCTTTCAAAATGAAAAAATTCAACAAAATATTTATACCTCTATAAATTCGATTTTATATATATAGAGAGAGACCACTTGTAATTTTTCATTGTTTATATTTCATTTTCAAACGTATAAAATTGATCAAAATTTTCTCTGCCATAAAATAGCCAAACTCCTTAAAATGCTTTAACTTTCAAAAGATACTTTTTACCAATTTCTTTATATAATGTATATATAGAACTTTTTAAACTTTTAACTACTTTATATTTTTGTAAATTTGATATCAAATTATTTTTATTATGCCGATAGCCATTCCTTTGTGGGGTTTGGCTGGGAAGATTCATCCAATCATAAGTGATTGTTTTTGTCCTCCTCTTTCCAATGAAAACATGGCACGCAGCAACTCAACACATCTCACTACACATCCGAGCAATCCATTAACGTTCGTTCTCATCGCAGTTGGTTGATTCATTGCAAGATCGAACCCTATAATATTTATGTATGTTTGCATATGTGAGTCTCCCAATTCGCCCCATGAGTGGAAGGTTTCCACGACAGGAAAAAAATTAATGGTCAGTTTGTAGCATAGGTCTTTCCCACAGTTGGAAAAAATGTCTTGATATATGTTTCATTTGTACTGAGGAATATTTTTTATAAAGAGTTTGGTCTCTAGATTGGGATCTATTATGGACCTTGTCCTATTCTAGAAGCTACAGAATTCAAATTTACAAACACAAAGGATAATCTATTTTATACCTTGTACGATTTTGGACGCAGCAAAATGCAAATTCGTGAACACATAAGAGATAATGAAGGAGGGGGAGAAACGTCTTTAGTGAGGTCTTCTTAATCCCCCACTATTGTTCCAGGGGAATTGGGTGGTGGGTAGGTTGTGGTATATGAGATTTCACATAGCTGGATTGGTACTCTAATCAGAAATGGCATAAATAATGACTTTTGGCATAGTTTTGATGGTTTATGGTTCTAAGCTTGTGGAAGTGTTTTTTTACAAGGTTCTATGACATAGGTAAAATGAAGAATTGTCAAAGTTTTACAGGGAATCATCATCATCATCATCACAATGCTATAGGTTCTTCCAATGGAAACAAATGATACCTTTATCTCTTCCTTAATATCTTTCATACTTCCTCCTTCAAAATAAAACTTATCTATAGAGAAAACCCACATTGCATCCTCTGCTAACAACCTCAGGAATGGCTAGTTATATATATATAAGTGGAGGACTGTAATATAGTTATGTATATTTGTGTGTGTGTGCACGTGCATGAAAGGACATAAATTTTGGGTGCTCGTCTCTATTTGGATGCCCACATGGCTGGCTAAATTGACTTGGTTGAAATTAATATGCCAAATATTTGAGGACTCTTACATTTTGATTCAGATGTCAAATCAAAATTAAATTTATACTATTGGAAAGGTCTCAACGAGACAAACACGATGGTATTTCCATTTTTAATTTTTGAAGATTTCTAAGAAGGTTGAAATTTTTAGACCACATCTTCATAACACTAAATTTGAAGATCTGGTCATTTTAGTAACCACCTACTTATACCCTTACAAGGTGCTAGGGCTAGCAAGGTGTCTGTTACATGATGAAAGGTGCACATCCTAACCATAACATATAACTAACACTCCCTAACTTTATGTAATACCTAATAAGATTATAATACTTTTTTATGTACTAACTAAATATGTTGTTCATTATGCACATGAAAGTGGAAGGAGCATTAGTAAGTCCATATGATAACACCAAAAAATCATAGCGTTCATACATTGTTCTAAAATTTATCTTATGGAAATATTAATCCTTAACTTTGATGTGATGGTATCTTGATCTAAGGTCAATTCTGGAAAATAACTTTGTGCCTTTCACCTGATCAAATAAGTCATCTATTGTGAACAAAGGGTACTTATTTTTATTTATCATTTTTTTGTGTTCCATTTTTCTTAAATTCTTTATAGTACTAGAGTTATTTTTTTTGTCCAACCACACAATTAAGGTGCAATCGCCATTCTTTATTATTTTTGTAGGGGCCACTATTTCTGTTGTAATAGTTGACAAAGCATTGTTAAGAAAGGAGCAACTGTCAAATTTGGAAAAACACAACCTTGAGAGGGTTGTTGTAAGCTATCTTGTTGAGTTCATAGGGAAAAATCCCAATGCTAGCATTCCTCTAGCAACCCACATTGTGTTAAGAGACCCAAAAAAAAAGCTATAGCATAATCCGGCTATCAATAGTGAGCCATCATTCCATGTTTGTCATCAAGGGACTATGTAGTTTCCTTGTAAAGCAAAAAAAAAGAAACAAACAAACAAATAATGATATACCACTATAAATCCCATTTGAAGTCTCATAGGGATAAACAATAATCATGTGAATGTTTCTTTATGGTTCTAAGAGCCACCATTATAAGTCAGATCCTCTGAGGCCAAGTTTTGAATACTTTCTTAAGGATTTAAGTGAGTTGAAATTGGGGAGAAACCCCCCATCTATAATACTAAGGAATTGTATATAATTGTTATATAACCTAGTTACATCTTTCACCAACAATGAGAATAAATAGGTCCCTATACTAAAAGGTATAAATTACGCAATATGAGAAATTAAAATAAAGATATTTTTGAAGATTTTGGATTGTTGGGAAGGAGTAGTCACAAAATTTGAAGAATCCTAATGAGTAGACTTAACAACAATGTCAATTTCTCAAAGAAATGATAAAGTAGAGAGAGAAAGAAAGGGCTCAAGGGCACTATGGAATCTACACAATGGAGTTGAATACTCCATATTCCATGGGAATGCAATAGAAACTAGTGCTCATCAAGCTTTGGAATTTTTGAAAATATCATACCAAGCCACCAATAAAGTCAAGAATGCAAAGCCTAAGATATTGAGGAAGAAGTTTGAAACTTTTCAAATGAGAGGTACTAAAATAATAGATCAATTTATGACTAAGGTGATGGAGGTAGAAAATCAACTTAGAACTCATGGGGAGGATGTCATCCATCAATAGTGGTTGTGAAAATTCTCAAAAGTCACTCAATTTCATTTGAAATGTTTTTGAAAGCCATAAAAGTAAAGATCTAACCAAATTTTCAATTAAAGAATTGATAGGATCAATGTTAAATCATGACTCAAGAATTAAAGGTAGAAATGACTCATTAGAAAATTCCTTTCAAGCTAAAGACGCGATAAGTAGAGGAAGAGATAGAGGTAATAGAAGCAATGTAAGAAGAGGAAGAAAATATTTTAGCAACAAGGAATCAAGTGAACCTGAGAAAGCGTAGGATCAACCTCATATATGAACATTGTACAAAAATTGGTGAAGGTACAACATCTTCTATTCTTTTTCATTCCTTTTCAACACCACAACGAAATAGTATTGAATATATTTGGTTACTGGACAATGGTTGCGGTAATCATATGACATTTAGCAATGATGTTTATTCATGTTTTGAAGAAATAACTAAATCTTAGATTAATTCAGGTGGTGATAATATTGTTAATTCCTTAGGAAAAGGTATTGTCATATAAACAAGCATAATGGAAAGAAAGACACCCATGATGTATATTATGTAGAAGTCTGAAATACAATTTATTCGGAGTAGGGGAAATGAGTGAAAATGGTTTTGAATTCAAGTTTAAAATTCCTATCCACAAAAATATGTAGGAATTTACAGGGTAAGTTCCACAGAAAGAATACCAAAAGGACACCGCTCACAACCAGATCTCAAATCAATACACCAGTATTTTTGACGTGGTTAAAACCCTCAGAGTGCAAGGAGGGAAACAGTCCACGGCCTGTCCCAACGTGGGTACTACAGGCAATTTATTAATCAAAGAATGAAAATTTACATAAGCTTCTCTCATGCACGGATTACCCGAACAATGACCCTCCATGCGCTTTAAATAGAACTCATGGACTAATCGGGTGTCAAGCCACGGATCAAGTGTCGGTAATACCGAGGTGAGAGTGAACCGTCGGATCACTACATATCGTGACCGTCGGATTGTAAGTTACAAAATGTACAACGGTAAAGAAACACACTTTACCTAACTCTATACTAGACCAAGTTGAACTTAACTATATCCTATGTGTCGGAATATCCTAACATCCCCCCTTAAGAACAACTTGGGATAGGATTGAAGGATTTACAAATATGACACAATAGGAGAAGGAAGGAGGCACTAGAGCCTATCCCCCCTTAGTGACAACTTCCTGAACTCCAAGCATATATCGAAGTTTAGTGAACTTCGCCTCTGTGAGAGCCTTTGTGAAGATGTCTGCAACCTGATCATCTGTTGGACAATATTGCACTTCAAGAACATGGTCATGAATGAGCTTTCTGATGAAGTGCATGTGTAGTTCAATGTGTTTGCTGCGCTGATGCTGAACTGGATCTTTGCATAGCTGAATGGCACTTTGATTATCACACCAAAGTGTGGTTGGATGCTGCTGCTCAAAGCCAAACTCTGATAGGATCTGACGAAGCCACAAGGCTTCCTTACTATCTTCCACGGCACCACGATACTCTGCTTCTGCTGACGAAAGAGAAATGGCAGCCTGTTTCTTACAAGCCCATGTGATAGGCCCTGAACCAAGAGTGAAGACATAGCCGGCAGTAGACTTCCGATCATCAGGGTCACCAGCCCAATCAGAATCAGTGAAACCAACTAACAGAGGAGCTGCTTTGGCACTGTAATGAATCCCAAACTGTATTGTACCTCGAACATAACGAAGTATTCTTTTAGCTGCCTTCCAATGACTTTCACGGGGATTTTGCATAAAACGAGCAACAAGGCCAACAGCAAAGGAAAGATCAGGACGAGTATGGGTTAAATACAAGAGTTTTCCGACAAGTTGACGGTATAAGGTAGCATCAACTTCAGGAGAAGTACAAGAGACTGAAAGTTTGACTCCAGACTGAAAGGGAGAAGGGGCTGGCTTACAGTCTTCCATGTGAAAATGACGAAGAATATCACAAGCATACTTGGACTGGGAAAGGAAAATACCCTCTTGGGATTGCAAGACTTGAAGACCGAGAAAATAGTGTAAGTGTCCTAAGTCTGTCATTTCAAATTTCTTTTTAAGGCTAGACTTCACATGGTTTATAAGGTTGGGATCACTACCAGTAAGAATAAGATCATCAACATAAAGAACAAGGATGATAAGAGAGTTGCCCACTTTCTTGGTGTAGACAGTATTGTCAGAATGACACCTAGAAAAGCCAGATTCTAAAAGAAAGCTATCCATTTTGGCATACCAAGCCCGAGGAGCTTGCTTGAGGCCATAAAGGGATTTCTTAAGTCGACAAACAAGGCTGGAGTCTGTTTGTATGAAGCCAATGGGTTGTTCCATATAGATTTCTTCCTGCAAGTCCCCATGCAAGAAGGCAGATTTAACATCCATTTGATGGACTTCCCATTTTAAAGAGGCAGCAAGGGAAAGAACAAGGCGGATAGAGTTCATTTTGGCAACAGGGGAGAAGGTTTCAGTGTAGTCAATGCCTTCAACCTGTGAAAAGCCCTTAGCAACGAGACGAGCTTTATGTTTATCAACTTTCCCATCTGGTCCATACTTGGTTCTGTAAACCCATTTACATCTAACAAGTTTGCGTCCCTTTGGTAGAGGAACAAGATCCCATGTATCATTTGTCATCAATGAATGATATTCTTCATTCATAGCTGCTTCCCAATGTGGATGGCCTGAAGCTTCTGCAAAAGTGTCAGGATCATGATTTACTGGAGCTTGAGCCAGTAAAGAAGAGGCTCTTTCAAACTGAGAACGTGTACGTCGCTGATCTGTAGGATCACCGGCAAGATCACCTGCTGCATCCCGAGTAGCACGGACCCATCGTGGAAGTTGAGGATCCTGAGAAGGTGGGGGAGGATTATCATCCTCGCTTTCATCATCTGAAGAAGAAATGTTTTCAAAAGTAGAAGAGATAGGAAGAGGTGGCACATCCGCCGGACTAGGCTCGCAGGCCGATTTATTTTCATCAAACTTTACATCTCTTCTAATGATAACATTTTTGGACTTAAATGGAATAAGTCTATAACCTTTTACATCTTCAGAATATCCAACAAAAGTGCATTTCTCACTCTTAGGTTCTAAAGCTTTATGCTTTTCATCTGGAATATGGGCCCATGCTTCACTTCCAAACACACGAAAGTGACTTACATCTGGTTTAATGGAACTCCAAGCTTCTTCTGGAGTGATATTCTCTAGAACCTTAGTAGGAGTGCGATTGATTATATAATTTGCACAATTAATTGCTTCGGCCCAAAAACTAAGACTGAGTCCTTTAGATTGCAGCATACAATTAGCCATTTCCTTTAAGGTGCGATTTTTCCTTTCAGCTACACCATTTTGTTGTGGAGTGTATGGAACAGTATGTTGCATTTGAATTCCATTTTCGGTGCAAAAGTTGATGAATGTGTTTTTAACATATTCTCCACCATTATCAGTTCTTAGCTTAAGAATTTGATGTCCAGATTGTTTTTCAACAAATGCTTTGAAGGCCAAAAAAGTGGTAAATACTTCGCTCTTGAGTTTTAAGAAGTATACCCAAGTGCGTCTGGAGAAATCATCAATGAAAGTTAAGAAGTACTTGCAGCCAGAGAATGAAGCAACAGGAAGCGGACCACATAAATCACTGTGCACAAGCTGTAAAGGGGCTGAGGCGTGCCAAGAGGCACGTTTGTCAAAACTGTCCCGATGATGTTTTCCGAGTACACATCCGGAACAAACACCATCTCTGCAAGATACCATAGGAAGACCTGTCACCATATTTTCTTTACATAGATGCTGAAGGGAGCGATAGTTTAAGTGACCAAATCGCTCATGCCAAAGTTTGCTCACTTCATCATTATGAGCAACAAATACTGAGGGAAGATTGGATGACCCAAAGTTGTGAAACTTATACAACCTTTTGGAATCATCAGCAAGACCAGTAGCTAGAATCTGTTTAGGATCTTTTAGATCCTTGATTACAACATCATGAGGTGAAAATTCAACAATTTTACCTTCACCTGAATGAGTTATCTGATAGACAGATAGAAGGTTGCAGGATAAGGTTGGAACACATAATACATCATTAAACTGACCATTGTCTAGATGAACAGTTCCAGTCCCTACAACATTAAGAGATCTATCATCACCAATATATATATTTTTGGTGTTACAATCATTTAAAGAAGAAAACATGGCTTGGTTTTTGGCCATGTGACAAGAGGCTCCAGAGTCAATGAGCCACTCATGAGAATGAGAAGAAGAAGAAGATACATTTAATGCATAACCAGACTGAGATGATTGACAATGAGATGCAGAAAGTGCCATTCCGGAAGTTGAAGTTGAAGTAGGCTCCACATGGATGTTATGTTTCTTCATTGCGGCTTCCAAGGCTTCCATCTTCTTAAAGCATTTAGATTCTAAGTGGCCATCTCGATTACAAAAGTTACAATGTCTATCAGTCTTCTTCCATTTGTTTTTATTGGTCTTATCATTTTGCTGAAATGATCTTTCATTTTGAGGCTGAAATGGTTTAGGACCATTCTTTTGAGGATATGACTTCTTAGGATTCTTTGAATTTGGTTGCTGCTGGGCGGCTAACGCTTTCGTGGAAGAGTTTCCAAGATTAAGAAGACCAAGGTGTAAGAGTTTTTCTTGTTCTCTTATTAAGGAATCACAAAAGGAGTCAAAGGAAGGGGGCTTGTAGTCTTGTCCTTGACAAATGAAAGCTTCTCTTGTAGAATGGAAAGTGGAAACAAATACAGAGTAGGCTGGTCCCAACTTAGTAAGGATGGAATAAATAAGGTTACCATCATCTTTCTTAACTTTAACACCTTCCAAGAGATATCTAAGGTTCTTGAATTTGGACAAGAAATCTTCAATGCAAGAAAAATTATTAGGATCCAAAGTAAGCAGCTCATTTTCAAGTTGATGGGCTCTAATTTCATTTTTAATCCCAAAAACTTTAGCAAGTTTTTCTAATGCTTCATGAGGAGTCTCAAGTTCTGCAATGTGGAATCTAAGATCAGGAGAAATAGACATCCCTATCAAACCACGTGCTTGATCTTGTCTATTTTCCCATTTTGCCGCCTTGTCTTCATCTTTTGGTTTCTTCTCTTGGTCTGTGGCTATTCTGAAGAGACCTTTACTTCTAAGTAAATCTTCGATGTAGGCTACCCATTGGAAGTAGTTAGTGCTGTCAAGAATGACTTGGCATGGGCTTTCCATTTTTCAAAAAAAAATTGAAGCTGAAGATGCTGAAAGTAGGTGTTCCAATGGATAGATCTCGAAAAAATAGGCGGTTTTAAAAAAAACGGCTCTGAAAAAGGCTTCCGGATGAAGAAGTTATGGCTTTTTGAAAAATAATTGTTGAAGTTGCCGGCAAAGTGCGCGAATGTGCGGGAATGAAAAAATCCGCCCCCACAAAATGGAGACTTGAACCCAAGACCTCTACTCTCTTAAAATAGCTTTGAACCAATTGATCTATACAAAAAATTTGAGAGAGAGAGAGAGAGAGAGAGAGAGGGGGGGGGGGGGGGGGGGGGGGCCTCGGTTTGCGTGCTTGCCTTGAGAAAGCTCTTTTTCCCTACAAAACACAAAACACAAAACCCAACACGAATATGCAAAGAAAAACGAACCTTGCGGCTCGAAGTTAGCTTTAGCCAAAAAACTAGAAATTTTTTTAAAAAAACCTCAAAGTTAGCTTTAGCCGAAAAACTAAATATTTTTCTCAATGTTTCTGATTTTCCGAGATCACACTAAGGTGCAGGGAAAAGAGCATACGCATGAGAAAAATCCTTCCTTTCTGTTTCTGATTTGCCCAGATCGCACAGAGTCGCAGGGCAAAGAGCATACGCAGAAATGAAAGGTATAGATCCGGTTAAAAAAAAAGGCTAAATAAACTGAGACCGAAATAAGCAGAGAGAAAATAATAGTGAACTGCAAAAAAAACACTGTATACCTCCCGATCTGAAAAATGACGCAGCTAGGGCTACCGGAAACCTTTTCGCGTGAAACGAAAGGGGTTCCTCACTGGAACAGATGCTCCGAACGCAACAGAGCAGTCCTCTCGGCCCGAAAGCAGTCAGAAACAGCAGATCTAGGAAACGACAGCCGCATGCAGTTCTACCGGCTTCAGATTTGGATCACCAACAGACGCGGCCCTCAAATAGCTCTGATACCATGTAGGAATTTACAGGGTAAGTTCCACAGAAAGAATACCAAAAGGACACCGCTCACAACCAAATCTCAAATCAATACACCAGTATTTTTGACGTGGTTAAAACCCTCAGAGTGCAAGGAGGGAAACAGTCCACGGCCTGTCCCAACGTGGGTACTACAGGCAATTTATTAATCAAAGAATGAAAATTTACATAAGCTTCTCTCATGCACGGATTACCCGAACAATGACCCTCCATGCGCTTTAAATAGAACTCATGGACTAATCGGGTGTCAAGCCACGGATCAAGTGTCGGTAATACCGAGGTGAGAGTGAACCGTCGGATCACTACATATCGTGACCGTCGGATTGTAAGTTACAAAATGTACAACGGTAAAGAAACACACTTTACCTAACTCTAACCTAACTCTATACTAGACCAAGTTGAACTTAACTATATCCTATGTGTCGGAATATCCTAACAAAATATTGAAAAGACACCCAATGAAATGTCATAGAAAGGATCCAAATGACCAAAAACAAGATGTTTCCACTAGTCATGAGAAATGCAAATCAATCATTTTTGTATGTTTAGTTTGTAACAACTTGTGATGAATGGTTATGGCATCTTTGATATGGCCATTTATCTTTTAATAGTTTTGATATTTTGAAAAACAAGTCTATGGTTCTAGGTCTAACTATCATAGATTTCCATCATAATCCATGTGAAATCTGTATCATTGCCAAAATGATTTACCTTTATTAATGATTTCAGCAAAATGACATGGGTCTTATTCATCAAAATCACTAATATATATGTAAAATTCAAGCAAATCAATCCCATTGTAGAGAATCAAAGTGACAAGAAAATTAAAGTATTAGAATTAGATGTTGGAAGCTTGTTTGATTTGAAATAATTTTTGGCATATTGTAGAGATCAAGGTATGAAAAGGGAGTTTATAACAAGGTACACTCACCAAAAAAATTGGACTAGCAATAATGAAAAATCATATCATCATGATAATGTAAAAGAGAATGTTGAACTCAAAGAATTTCCCAAATTATTTTTGGGTAAGATAAGTAGCATTCTTAGTTTATATTTTGAATATATATCTAGCCAAAAGAATCAAAGAAAAAGTTCCATTATAATGTTAGAGTGGTATGAAGATAAGTGTATAGTCACATTTAAAAATCATTGCTTGTGTAGCATATTCACATGTTGAAGAAGAAATGAGAAGGGAAATGGAGGACATAAGTGAAAAATGCATATTTCTTTGTTATAGTGGAGAAAATTGTACAATCCTATCTCTAAGAAAGATATTATTTCAAAAGATGTTAAATTATTTCAAGATCAATCATGGAATGATCAAGATAATATAGTAAATAGAAATCGTGTTTCTCCACATGCATTAGAACAACATTAAGAAACAAAAGTGTAACAACAAATACAAGTACTGCCACAACTACACACTCTACCTAAAGAAGAAAATCGAGGACATTATGCACACATTCCATCCTAAAGTAGTGAATTTGAGCCCTAAGTTTTATAGAAAACAAGAAATTTGAGAGAAAATTATGAACAATTAAATAATGAACAAGTACATTTTTCCTTGTTGTTTTGCCAACCAACATATTTTGAAGAAGCAATAAAAAAAAATGGGTTGAATATATAAATGAAAAATTACAATAGTAGAGAAGAATGACAAATAGAGCCTTGTAGATCTACCAGTAGGAGTAACAAATATTATATTCAAATGGGTATGTAAGACCAAGTTTAATGAAAATTGAAAAATAAAGCTAGATTGGTAGAGAAAGTCTTTACATGATACCACAAATTAGAGTATGAAGAAACCTTTGCTCCCATATGAAGGTCATATATGGTTGGAACAATATTAGTAATAGTAGAAAAATCACTAGTTAATTTACCAAATTAATGGGAAATCAATATTTTTAAATCAAATCTTGAAGGAACATTTTTATGTAGATTAGCTTCCACTATATGAAGCTAAGGATTAAGAGACAAAAGTTTACAACTGAAAAATGATCTGGAATAAAATCAACAAAAAAAAAAGTTAAGAAAATACTTTCTACGATTTAAGACAAGCCCCGAATGGTACAACATAATTGATTTTTATCTCCTCAACAAAAGATTCAAACACAACATTGACGAAGCTATTGTCTATACAAAAATAGATTTGCAAGGCAATATTTTGATTGGTTGTATTTATCTTGATGATCTATTTTACATAGGAAATCTTCGCCTGGAAGATTTTAAAAAAGATATAACACTTTCAAGAAATCTTGTGTTTTATCACAAAAGTAAACACATTAACACTCATTTTCACGTATTTAATATCTACTCAAGAATGGTGAAGTCAATCTTTAGGTTTTTAAATCAAAAACAAGACTTTGGAATTGTCAGTATTGAAAAATGTAATGAAGATGAAGTCAAAACTAAGGGCATGTGTTGAATGTAATTGTTGACTACATCTTCCAATTGTTAGGTAGTTAGTCAAAAGTTTTTTTTTTTCCGAAGAAAAAGCGAACTTTTTATTAAGAAAAATAAAAAGTTACATTGCATATGCAGAGCATTTCCAATACACAGATGCATTGAAGCATTCCGTAAGCTGCCACATGGGCTCGAGTGCTTTCACACCCCACGCAACGTTAGAGAACTAACGTGCACAAAGAATAAGAAAAGAGAAAAGAGAGGAGAGAGAGGAAAGGGCAGAAAAACTGAAAGCTCACGCTTCAAGTTTTTCTCCCCTTTTTCTTTTCAACCTTGCGCCACTCTCCTTGAGTGGGCTCGATCGAAGCAATGACTAACTGTGTTTCTGCTTTCTGTGGTCCTGTTTCTTTGTCTGAGTCTGAAGTATCTAAGTGGTAATGCCGTTTGATGCCTCCCATGCTTGGATCCACGCTTGTCATCTCTGCCTGATTTTGGTGAATCATTGTGTTCTTGTTTGCTGATGTAGTAAATTTTCCGAAATCTGAGGACAAATGTTCCTGATTGTTTGCCGTGGGTGTGGCAGCCGCGGCATTCTCCCCAATAGGATCATCCTGTTGTTCAGGTGTGGAGTTAAGTTCCTCCTCGTCCTCTATTCCTTTTCTGGATTCACTGTGCATTGCCAGCCTCTTGGTTTGTGAACTTGTTTCTTGTTCCTTCTGTTTTCTCTTTTGTTTTGTAGACATTTATTGTGTAGATGTCCTGTTTGTTGACAGCCTCGACATCTGAAGGCCGTGTTTTCATAATCAAGAGGCCGTTTCCACTGAGAGTTGTTATGGATCAGAATTATATTGTTTGGAAGCCCTTGGCTAAGATCAACCTCCACACAGATTCTGGCAAAGGTATGAATGCATCTTTCTATTCTTTCCACATCTTGCTTGATGAATGAACCTATGGCATTCCCTATCGCTGCAAAAACATTTGGAAACCAGAAATGTAATGGTAGGTTGTGGAGCCTGACCCAAACCGGCATTTTGGAGACCACCATTGTGGAGGGGTCAAAACCCGGGAACCAGGGGGTCATGAAGAGACCAGCATTGCCCCAGAACCATGGCCCCTCATGGAGGGCAAAATCTTTTTCCTTAACCGAGTCGAATTTTACAATAAAAAAACCTTTGGAGCACAAATGGATGTCACAATTTGGGATCCATGAGGAGAAGATCCATTGTCTTAAAGCATCTGTTTTAGGCCAAAACCCGTTGAATCTGCATATGACAGCCGTTGAGGACAGATCAGAATGAAATTTTTTTACCTCAGGCAAGTCGATTTGCAGAATAGGATTCTGTGATCTTTGCTCCACAATGTAGGGTCCAGGAAGATCTGGAGTTGGTGTTGGCTTGTTTTTGACTTCCCCCTTTCCTTTGACAGCATCTTTAAAAGAACCAATGCCTTTAGGGCCTGGACCAGAGCTTCCTCCTCTCAGCCTTGTGCTTACAAAGATAGTTGAGTCTCGACCAATGCCATAGTGCTGTACTGTAAAATTATCCTGCAGGATTTTACCTGCATGTATCAAGCTTAGCAGATTTGATGGGATGCCTATATCTGCTTGAATTTCATCCTTTATGTTTTTTATCACTGTTCCTGTCCAGATTTGCTTGCAGATAGATTTCCCTGACAGGGTTCTGATGAAAATTTGAGTTCGATCCTGTTCTGGGTCCTTGAGGGCTAGCTTAGATTTTTTACCCCGTGAAACTATTGCTATTCGGATCACAGAGGCGTAAAGGGGGGCAGGTTCCCCAAGGCTATTTCTCTTGTGCTCAAGTAAATAATCTACGGGTCGTGTGCGTAACAGGGGAATCCTGTCCTCTGGACTTGTGTCGGTTTTGGAGGGGATGACCCATGGCCTTGAAGTCTTCTCCGCCTGGGTATCTTGCTCTCGCTTCTGTTTGGATGAGAACAGGGGGGCAGCGTAACACAAGAACCACGAAGCACTGCCCATGCCCCAACCTTGTATACCGGTCTTTCCCTTGAAAAAATGCCGGAGAAAAACAGATCGATTTTCCCTCCCCAATACAAATCTTGAAACAGCATCTAGATGAGAAAAATCCCCATGAATATGCTGCAGAAGGAAAAAACATTCGTATTTTCCAACTGCTAAGAGCAGACACATTCGGGGAAACCTAAAAAATAGACATCGGCAAAGGAAAAAACGCGGAAGGAAGGTTACCCACGCACCAGCGGCTTCATCATTCGTCGCCCCCAACAACAGATGAAAAACACCCTTCTCAACTATGGGCTCGCATCTTTGAGCATCCGCAAGAAAGCCCTTCTCGGTTTTTTGACTGGCCACAAAACAGGGTTCATCCATACGCTCCCCTCCTTCATGAGAAAATCTCGAAGCCGTATGCCATATATCCAAAAATCTCTCCGTCAGGGAGCTCGTTCTGAGGCCGCATAAGCAGATGTTCTTATTTGAGATTTCGAAGCCCAGGAATCCCCAGCCGCCGTAGGCCGCGACAGAGGATGGAGCCTAGGCGATGGAGCCGAACTGCCGGGGGAAGGAGCACGAAACCCTAGCAGGAGCGAGCGCCATTTTTTCTTCCCTCAAATATCTTGTTTTTTATAGTTAGTCAAAAGTTGCGATAATGTAGTGCTTTAATGCACAAGCATGCCGTGGTTTGGAATAATAAGTTTGACCATTTTAAACAAGTTGTTAGATTGAGTCAAAAAAAAAGTTTTAAATATTCTCTATATAATTAATTATTGATGCAGAGTGGTATCTTAATAGGAAGAAAGCTCTCATGCTTTATAGGTTTTTGTGTTTTACTCTATTTTTTCACTATTTCTCTAGAATTCTTATAAAACTAACCACATATCTTATATTGTACATAGATATAATGTAATATATTTTGAGTATGCTGTTATCACAAATCATGTAACAACACTCTTATGACATGACTGGACTACCTAAACACAAACGAATGAGAAGAGAATAGGAAGGATAACATTGTCACAAAAATAATGCTCCAACCGCCAATAAATATGGACACTATACTAAAGAAAATATTCAACAAAATTAGGTAAGTGAGCTTGTAGGTGGTTCAAATAAGATGGAGAAGTAGATAATAATATCTGCAATTTCATACCATTAGCATCATTTATAATACGTATGGATAATGTTGTGTTCTGCTTCTTTCATTCTTATATATGTATATATAATAAAATAAAAAAAAGCTCATTTAAATTAACCATTAAAAAACAATGTTTATCATTGTAAATTTTTATCGATTAACTCGGTTTTGTTAATCTTTCGATCACATAACAAAATATCATCCACCTTTAACTAAATAATAAATGACATAGTGATTCATAAAATTTGTTCATAAGATTTTCGCTGGGTTAATATTCACTATTCACAAACAATATTCACCATTTCTACCAATATTAACGCACTGGTGAAAAGAAGAAAGGAGTTTGATACAAAGCTTTCATATACTTTTCATGATTTGCGGTAAAATGTTTATGGATAAAAGTTAACCTAAGGAAGAAAATTTAAATGGTTCGTTTATTTATTTATTTAGATATTATAGTTATTTATTTATTTAGAGATGATGGTTTTATCATTTATTTTATTAAAAATATTTTTAAATGATTATTGCAAATTTTAAATTTTATTTTTTACCTAATATATAATATGGTGATTTCCAATTGATATATATATATATATATATATATATATATATATATATATATATATATATATATATATTCAATTCATTTTTTGAGTTAAAACCAACAAAATAATCTAACTAAATGATTCAATATGACCATAAGTATAAAGAGTTTTTAAGAAAAGTGATGAAAAACAACTGTTGGAAATAATACTGAGAGGGGGGGTGAATGAGTATTATCTAATCAATAAAACTTTTCATTTTCATACTCAGATTCATATATGCTACTTCAGTTAAGTATATCCGCATATATATGCGACTGTGTTTATTACAACTAGCGTATAACCATTAAACTCATGATTCAGTTATGTGATCTTCAATGGGTGCATCAGAACATTATTAGACATATTAACAGTCAACAGTAACAGTAAAATAGATAGATCAACACACATAAGAAACACACATGAACACCATGATATAAGTTGGAAACCCAATGTGGGTGAAAACCACCTGCTGCAATTCGTTTCTATCTTCCTTTATTAAGAAACGTCTTTTACAATGCACTGGTGCAATCCTTTACCAGCACGCAGGCTACAACCTGCAGAAGGCTACAACCTTCTCTCGTTCTCCACACTCTCCTGGAAGGGAGCTCCAACCCCCTTTGCTCTTGTACTAGCTAAGATACTAGTACGTAGGCACTGGCCTACAATCTTCTCTCCTTCGGGTACCACGTTTCATACATTTTCAAATTGAATACTCCTGAAGCACAGCACATAATCTGAAAGGCCACGTTTCATCCAATTTTCATACTAGACCCATAACTATCATTGAAGCACAAAACAATCAATACTAACATCATCAATCTCTGAATCACTGAAACATTGAAACCTTGCCAACAACACAGTCACCAGAACACAGAGCAGAACTTTGCAATAACAATCAGAACCAACTGTACCATCAAAATCATGCATCAGAGTGCATACGCTACTTGGAAGTGTCGAACCTGCATGTATACGCAACTTCATCAAGATGAACCAGCGTATATGTCATTAATCACTTATTCATAACTTTGCTGCACTTCCTAACTTCAGTCATAACGAGATCATGACATATACAAGGATAATATATGCGTTAGCACCCAGATCTATTCCATCAGATCTCATAAATATGATTCATTATGATCCTGATCCAATATTAGTTCTCATCCATCAATACTGAAGCTAAACACAATCAGCCAAACAAGATATGCAGAATACTGACACCTTTAAACTTTCATCAGAACCCTTTAACAACCAGAACCACCTGTAACTTCAAATATCATAGCTCAAAAGGTATACGCTACTACAATGACCTCAACCTGCGTACATATGCGCTTACACCAAAGCCAACCAACGTACAGATCTATAAATATTCAATCATGACTTGCAACGATTACAAACTTAAGTTATACCCAGTTCAGATCATTGCATGCGTCAGTATACAGATCTAGAATAAACATAATCAATCATATAGAGATAGTTCATTTCAAACCATTTGATCCCGATCTATCCTTAGATCTTGTTCTCCATCCACCGGTGAGATCTGTCCTTAGCTCAGATCAAGCAATGCGTCATCAACCCATAACCTGCATACTGGATCTCATAATTTCTTAGATATTCAAGACTTTTCGGATACCATTTTCCTAATGATCTTGTTCTCCTTTTATAGTCTTAGGCCTTGCTCAATACCATGGTCCAAAACCATAATAAATCAATACCAAGAGCCCAATACTTGGGATCAACACACTTATCGAGATACCATGGTCCAAAACCATAAGTTCAAATACCGAGGACTAACTACCACGGACCAAAAGTAAGCTTTCTGACATGTACGCGCTTTTCCGTGCATGAAACTGCGTGTATACCCTACTTGCTATATAGCGAACCTACATATACGCGACTTGGTATATAGTGAACCTGCATGTATACCCTACTTGGTATATAGTGAACCTGCGTATATACTCTTCTTTCTTCATTCTTTGTAGTCTGATCATCAGTTCTTTGCTACTGACCTGCTGCACTATAATCTGTCATTTTTCCATCAAGGACAACAATTGTCTCATAATGCCAACAATCTCCCCCTTTGGACTTGATGGCAAAGCTAACTTGTCATACTTAGAACTTGATCTTCTTATTCCTTTGAGTTGTCCTGCATCCCATGCATTTAGTCACATCTATAGATTGATCTAGTTATATGTAAGTGAGATGTTCTTCTATGAGAGGGTTACCATCAAGTACAACACATGCATCATAATGCCAACAATCTCCCCCTTTGGACTTGATGGCAACAACACCAAATCACTCTCCCCCTTTGACATCAAGGGCAAAGGGTGGACCAAGATATTCTCTTTCCTTGATAAAAATTCTGTTGTCCATACTCCCCCTGAGTACCTGCTGAAATCTCCAAATGTGCTCCCCCTTTGTATATGCCAAAGTGTACCAATCTGTCCATGCTCCGCCTGAGTACATTCTAAGTCTCTGTACTGCTGAAGTGTGTTGTTCATGCTCTTCCTGACTGAAAGCAAGATCTACAAAAAGATGTTCTTCAAGAAGAACCATGACTTATACATCATAAGAGACCTTCCTATCACCAAAATACTCAATGCATACATCCATTTCCCAACCACGTGGGGATATACTAGAATTGACTCATCCACCCAACCAAGTGGGGATACATCAAAAGTTTACACATGATAAAGCAAGAACATTACATCTTCATCCCAGGCATAGTGGGGAAACCAATATAGGCCATTACATGACCTTGCCACCATGAAAGAGATATCACAAAAGAGATATATGACATAGAGACGAAATATCTAGAGCAAGACTTATGAAAGTCACCAATAACTACTATTAGCAGCATTTGACAATCACTATATATATCAGCAACCATGTTCTCCTTCTGTTCTTCTTTCTGCAGCTGATGATCCAGATTTAAACAGGAACGCAACAAATTACAGAGATAACCATATACACAAAGATGCAGCGGAAATAATACTTCATTTCATTAATGGAAAATACTGACATATGCTTACAAACAGAAATGGCAATAAACTAGCTAGGGCGATGGTAGCTTATCTCTGAGAAGAGATGTGATGGCTACATGCCTCTGAACTGTTCTGAACTGTATTACAATGAGGCTCGAAGGCCTATTTATTGTTGAGAAACAATGGAAAACCCTTCACATACCGAAACCTAACCCTAGAAGATGAAACGCCAAATTGTAGGCCCCGTTTGGGTAAATTGGTACATCAATTTCCCGGGGTCGTAACTTTGGCATACGATCTCCGTTTGACGCGTACGATAGCTCGTTAGAAAGATCTATCCGAGTACTACCACTTTGGGAGGCAACATAAGGCTCGGTCGCCCCAGAATTCCAAAAAAACGTCGTTTAGGGCCTCAAAACGGCTCCGGAAGTTCAGGACCCGAAAAACTGCTAAAAATAGTAAACTGTGCTACAATTAAGGAAACTGAAAATGCTGAGAAAGACAATGGTGGGGGTCCAGGTGGACCTGGCAGGTGGCCACCAATATCCACCTGGATCATTCCTCCCCCCTTAGGAAGCAATGGTCCCCATTGCGTTGAGCTCCTCCATGAGATGAGGAAACCTCTGCTGAACTTGTTCCCTGGTGAGCCACTTGCCCTGCTGAAGGAGTTGGCCTGCTTTGACAACTCGATACAGTTGGATATGCTGTTGGCGAGTGTTCTTGATCTGTGTGTCCATGATCCGATCAGTTGCAGCTTGTTCCATGCAATCGGGATTTAATTCTGTGGGTTTGAGCTGTTCTGCAATGTCGGATGTGTCTAGCAATGGTGGAAAGTATGGCCGAAGGCGGTCCACATTGAACACTGGGTGCAGGCCAAGGAATGGGGGAATGCTAAGCTCAAATGCATTGTCTCCCATAGCCTTAGTAATGGTGTAAGGACCATATCGAAGTGGTCTCAATTTCCGATAGGCTCCAGTAAGGCGTTCCTTTTGCAAATGCAACCAGACTTTGTCGCCCACCTGAAACTTGTGTGGCACCCGGTGTTGATCATGTCGCTGCTTGTACTTGGCATTTGATTTCTCCAGAATGTCATGGACCTGCTGGCGAATATGTTGGATGCGCTCAATGAAGCTGGTGGCCTTATCTGTTTCGGACTGGACATGAGCTGAATTCATGTGAGTAGCTGCAAGTGGCATGGCCACATCAATGGGGCATAGTGGCTGGAATCCTAAACCCACCTGAAAAGGGCTATGGCCAGTGGAGCTGTGAAGAGCTCGGTTGTAGCTGTGCTGAACATAGGGGAGGCTCTCGTCCCATGTGCGTGGATGCTTTGAGTTATACATGCGCAGAATGTGCACAATCATCCTGTTGACAACCTCTGTCTGGCCATCAGTTTGAGGATGGAAGGCTGTGGACTTCGTGAGTTTGGTGTCCAGCATTGACCAGAGACTGGACCAAAATGTGCTGAGAAACCGACTGTCCCGATCTGAGATGATAGACTGTGGGATCCCAAAGTGCACCCACACTCGTTCAAAGAAGAGTTTAGCAGTGGCTTCTGCTGTGATATTCTTCTTGCAGGCCATCATAATGGCCATCTTTGAGAACCTGTCGACGACCACAAAAACACAGTCATTTCCATGCTTAGTGGAAGGAAGGCCTGACATGTAATCCATGGAGATGGATTCCCAAGGTCGACTAGGGGTAGGCAACGGGGTATAGAGGCCTTGCTTCTTAATGGTCGGTTTGGCAATGGCACAGGCAGTACATGATCGGATGTACTTCCCAACATCCTGTCGAAGATTCGGCCAATAGAAATAGTTTTGCAGTACTGCCACTGTTTTCTCGACCCCGAAATGCCCAGCAGCCCGACTGTAGTGTGCTTCCCAAATCATCTTGGCACGCTCGCTTGAAGGAACACAAAGGTGACCGAGGTGGCATAATAGGGCATCCTGGAGGTGAAAATCTGCAACCTGCCGACCCTCCAAGAGTGTCTGGTATGTGTGGCCGAATTCTGGGTCGCTTTTGTAGAGAAGTGGCCAATCAGAAGTCTCGTGCCCGCAAGAGTTGAGCACGGTGGTTAGCGCCATGATCGGTGGTCGACTGAGGCAATCTGCAACATTATTGGTGCTGCCCTTTTTATACTTGATATTCAAGTGAAACTGTTGCAGGTATGTAGACCACTTCTGATGGCGATCATTCTGCAATTTCCCTTGGGTCTGTATGAATTGCAGAGGTCGGTGGTCTGTGTGGATGACCGTTTCCTTCCCCAAAATGTAATGCTTCCATTGTCGGCAGGCCTGTACAATGGAATACATCTCTTTATCATAAGTGGGGTACTTCCGGACTGTGTCTGAAAGTGTTTCACTGTGATATGCCACTGGATGTCCATGTTGAGTAAGGACTGCCCCAATAGCATAGTCAGAGGCATCTGTCTCGACCTCAAATGGTTGTTGTAAATCTGGTAATGCGAGCACTGGTGCCGTGCAGAGGCGATCCTTCAACTCCCTGAATGCCTTCTGTTGAGATTCAGACCAAAAGAATTTTGCTTTCGCCCCGCCCTTGGTGACTTGACTCAAGGGCCAAGAAATATGAGAAAATCCCAACACAAACCTGCGGTAGAAGTTGGCAAGACCTAGAAAGCTGCGGAGCTCTGTTAGAGTGGTTGGAGAGGGCCAATCCCGAATGACTTGGACCTTGGCTGGATCGACATGCACCCCCTGTTCATCAATGATGTATCCCAGATACTGGACCTCGGTCATGCCAAAAGTGCATTTCTCCAAATTGGCACATAGCTTGTGTTGCCGCAGTGTTTGGAGAACCTGTCGGATGTGGTGGAGGTGCTCTTCCCAACTCTGGCTGAAGATCAGAATGTCATCCAAGTATACTACTACAAAGGAGTTGGTGAATGGCCGCAAGATGTCATCCATTAGCCTCATAAAGGTTGCAGGAGCATTCGTCAATCCGAAAGGCATGACCAACCATTCGAAGAGGCCCTCCTTGGATTTGAAGGCAGTCTTCCACACATCTGAGGGTTCAATTGGTACCTGGTGATATCCTGACTTCAGATCGATCTTGCTGAAATATTTCGCCCCCTTTAGTTGGTCTAGGAGGTCATCAATCCGCGGGATCGGGTACCTATTACGGACAGTGATCTTGTTCAGCGCCCGATAGTCAATACAGAGTCTCCACGTCCCATCCTTCTTCTGTACCAACACTATCGGGCTCCCACAGGGCGAAGAACTCGGACGGATGTGACCTTTCTGTAGGAGCTCCTGAATCTGCCTCTTGATTTCATTGTTCTCCAGAACGGAGCGCCGATAAATTGGTCCATTGGGTAGCGGCGCACCTGGGGTCAGATCAATGGAGTGCTTGACTTGACAGTGCAGAGGAACCCCTGCCGGGGAGGTGAAGATGTCTTTGTACTCCTCCACAATCTTGTCCATTTGTAGCTGCCGTGCAGAGGGACCTCGTTTGGAGGCCGCGGCCACTGTCTTCTTCTTCCCTTGAGGGCGTATCATCAGGAAAACAAATTTCCTGGTTTTGGAAATGATCTTACTGCATTGTTTTGCAGTAATCAAAGAGATGGCGGCAGGTGGTGGTACCTCTGGTATCCTGAACAACTTATTTCCCAATGTAATAATAACAGCACGGGGCCTTGATTCATACACAGCATGTCGCTTCCACAAGTATGGTTGTCCTAGTAATACATCACAAACTTCAAGGGGAGCAATGTCACACAATACCTCATCCGTGAAGGGCTTGATGTTGTATGGAAGGCGACACTGCTGGCTCACGCGAAGATCTCGCCCTTGGTAAAGCCACCCAATGGTGTATGGTTGTGGATGTGCTGTGGTCGGTAAGCCCAACCGCTTCACGACCTCTGCCGAAATGAGGTTCTTTTGACTCCCGCTATCAACAATGAACTGTATCGGGGAGCCCTTGACCCACATCTGGGAGTGGAAGAGACGCTCCTCCTCCTCTGGATCTTCGGGTTCATTTTTCTGGATCTTTGCGGTAGCAACAGTGGCGCTGGGATCCGCATCAATGATCTGCTTCCCTTTTTCATACCCCTTATCGGGTTCTGACTCAGAGTCGGAACATGCATCTGATTCTGAAACCTTTAGCTCAGCCACCAGTGACTGTTTGGCCCGACACTCACTTGTGTTGTGAGTGGAGCTCTTATGGAACTCGCACCATTTTCCAGTGTCCTTTCTCGGCTTCGCGGCGTTGCTCTTTGCTTGCAGCTTCAGCTGGTTGTCTTGGGTTGTCCCGCCTTGGCTTTGTCCTTTGTTCTGTGGTTTAGGGGCACCTTTCCCCTGCTTTGGATTCGCAGATCCAAAGTCTCGCTTCTTTTGTTTAAACTTCTGCTCGACTTTGACGGCATACCGGTATGCTGCGCCGAGCGAGGGGATGTTTAGGAACTGTATTTCTTCCTGGATGTACTTGTGCAGGCAGCCACGGTATTTGAGTATCAAATGTTGCTCCGAATCCTTGATACCCAACTTTGTGCGAAGGGTATGGAAAAGATTGGTGAACTCCGGCACATCTTGGTCCCTTCCCTGCCGCAGCGTGGTCCACTTTATGTATTCATCCTCATAGCTTCCGACAGGGTAGTACTGCTCCTTGATGGCATCCCGGAACGAATCCCAGGTGGGTGCGGCTGAAAATAGTGATCCAGTACTTTCATCCTTCTGCTCGCAGTAGGTTTCCCACCAGTCCTTGACGTGGGGGGCTGCTTTGAGAAGAGCAAAAACAATCTTTTCCCGACTCGAAAATTCATGAACAGAAAAATAACCCTCTAGCAGATTTAACCATTTATCTACGGCATCGGCGTCTATCTGACCCTCGAATATGGGGATTTCAAAATTAACTTGTACCTTAAAGGGTGTGGCGTTTCCAGAGGAGCTGCTGGAAGCCGATGCGCCGCTTCTGGGTAGCCGCTGAAGGATCTGCGCAAAGCTGTCCATCATCGCGTTCCGTTGTCGCTCGAGCGCTTCTTCGAGCAAGATTTTGATGGGATCTCCTGCCCCCTCGTCTTTCTTCTCGTCCGCCATGGGAGGCCGTCGGGATTTGCGAGGCTGGTCTTGCAAAGGTTCAACCAGTTCAAGCCCTAACTCCTTATATCCCGACCTTGTTGGGGACATGCAAAGAAAAACAGAGAAAAAGCAGACCGCTCTGATACCACTGATCCAGATTTAAACAGGAACGCAACAAATTACAGAGATAACCATATACACAAAGATGCAGCGGAAATAATACTTCATTTCATTAATGGAAAATACTGACATATGCTTACAAACAGAAATGGCAATAAACTAGCTAGGGCGATGGTAGCTTATCTCTGAGAAGAGATGTGATGGCTACATGCCTCTGAACTGTTCTGAACTGTATTACAATGAGGCTCGAAGGCCTATTTATTGTTGAGAAACAATGGAAAACCCTTCACATACCGAAACCTAACCCTAGAAGATGAAACGCCAAATTGTGGGCCCCGTTTGGGTAAATTGGTACATCAATTTCCCGGGGTCGTAACTTTGGCATACGATCTCCGTTTGACGCGTACGATAGCTCGTTAGAAAGATCTATCCGAGTACTACCACTTTGGGAGGCAACATAGTGCTTGATCGCCCCAGAATTCCAAAAAAACGTCGTTTAGGGCCTCAAAACGGCTCCGGAAGTTCAGGACCCGAAAAACTGCTAAAAATAGTAAACTGTGCTACAATTAAGGAAACTGAAAATGTTGAGAAAGACAATGGTGGGGGTCCAGGTGGACCTGGCAGGTGGCCACCAATATCCACCTGGATCAGCTGATCCACCTGAACCAAAACAACTTGATTACTTGAACCAAAAGCTTCTAAGGTAATGTCAACAATGCATTATTAGAAGATTATCTGCTCCCCCTGAACCTGTGCCAGATGGACTCTGACAGAACCATATCAGACTCTCTGCAACCAGAGTCTCTCCCTGCTGATTTCCTTCAAAACTCCATATACGCGTCTGCACCTGCATAAATCGGTGTATGTACGCGGATACCCCTCATCCAACTCGCGTACACTAATATCCATATCAACAACCTATAAATGTCCTGTAACAAGGTATGTTTGAACATAGATGTCAACTCATCCGTTTAAAACATCATCATGAAATCATTCACATTATATCATATGTGAAACCACCATAGTCATTTCATCAACATCAAGCTCTACATGATCCAAGTATCATTACTTTGGAACATCTGCATCAATCAACATATGTAAGTATCAACCTATCATCATATAGATATGAACTCATCATCATGTCTCCAACAAAGCGACTTTGAGTAGTCATCCATGTATCAGCACTATGTATCTTGAGCAACAATCCTTATCCACATGAGTGCCTGCATCATAGCTGTATGATCTTTATGCATATGACAACAGCAGTGTATGAGTGACTCATCATCAAGTGAGGAAGATGTGTATTCAAGCTTTGTACTTCTCCTTATCCTTATGAAGATCACCATGTAAGCACCATATATGCATCATCAAAGAATCAACCATAAATCTGATCTCAACATCTACTATGTAACTTCAAGAATCATATGAGATTTTATCATAGACAACTCACAACCACATCATAGCAAGATATATCATTTAGCCATATAAGTATCATCACCAAGGACTATTAATCCATAATGCCAACAATTCATTATTAAAGGCATATGCTCCCCCTCAACCTAAGCCATCTGTTTACTGTTAGATCTGATCATGCATATATCAGTAACAAGCATCAAGACATCATCATCAAGTTAGGATCAAACCCTTCTAAACATCTTACAAGTATCAAGACATTTCGACACATCATCAGCAGACTGTAAACATTATCAAACAGAGAAAATAATGGTCTGAAACATAACAAATCTTTTTCTTGAACCTGTCCCTACTGCATTTTCTTCAGACTGACATATACGCGACTTTGCAGTGTCTAACTCGCGTATATATGCGACTTCCCTTTAAGAAACTTGCGTATGAGATTCAGGACACTGAAGTTTTACACTTTCAGCTCCCCCTGATTTTGTTATGTCTGTGCTGTGCTGTGTCTGATTATATTGTGCTATGCCACATATTTCTGACTGTCCTTCCTTCTTCTTCCATATCTTCAAGCGTGATGATGTTTTCTTCTTTTGGTATGGTGCCCGTACTTTGTTTCTGCATTCCTTTGCTGTATGTCCAAGCTTGTTGCATGCATAACATCTTACATGTTTCATATTCCTCCTGTAGCAAACAACAACTTTGTGACCAAACATATTGCAAGAAAAACAATATCCATTAAAGTACCTGGAATGAGATGATTTTTCCGTGTGATGATTTTGAACCATTCTTCTTCTACATCTAGCTGCAACATGTCCAAGATTATGACATTCATAACATTCAATACTATTCATCTGAGTAAATGACCGACTATTACTTCCATAGTTAGGAGTAAAAGATTTTCTTTGAAGAATCTCTTTCCTTGATTGTTGATAGGGTTGACCTTTCATCTCTCTTATCTCCTTGTTGATCATTTTAGATTTCTCTTTAGAGTTCCTTGCCTCACCTTGTGAACTAGATTCACCTTCAATAGATTCATGAAAACCAAGACTAGTCTTGATAGCAGGAGACCTTTGACTATTAAGAATATCTTCCAAGGCTTTAGTACTATCTTGAAATCACAACAGTTTATCCTTTTCATCTAATTTACCTTTCAAGATATTTACCTCAACTTGAAGTTGTTCTTCCTTTTCAAGATATTGCTTCTTCATGTCTTCTTCAGCTTTCCTTCTTTCTTCCAACTGATGCCTTAGTTTGAGAATCTCCTTTTTTTGTTCTTCATTCAGATCCTGCTGCATTTGACGAATTCTGAAGGCACATTCTAGCTGAGATTTTAAGCTGATAACTTCTTTTACCTGTTTTTCATTAGCTTGGAGTAGATCTTTATTCTGCTTCTTTGATTCTTCAATATCTTCCTTTAGCGAGCGTATCGTGGCTTCAAGACTTTCATAGTAACTGGTTCTATCTCTGAGTTTCTTGATGGTTGTTATTCTTTCATTGACTTCATCTCTAAGAGATGTTACTTCATCCTGCAACTTTTGATATTTGTCCTTGAATCTCTCGTTGAGCCTTTAGTCTAGTAACAGCTTCTTTGAGGGAACCACTCTTTACGTTCAGAAGTCTTTCTTGTTCACTAATTTTGTTTGTCAACCTGTTAAATTCTGCCTCTATTTGATATCCTTCTTCCCCACCCATAAGAGCACATTCAGTTGTTTCGTTATCACTTCCATCCTTTCCAAATGGATAGATGGCTGGAACATCAGAGGATAGAAAATTCGTACCTGATAGTTCATCTTCATTCTCAAATGATTCTGAATCTAATTCTGAATCTGAAGAGCTTCTTATACCTAATCCCCAATCGATTCTCCCACTGTCATAGTTCTTCTGAGATGTCTTCTTCTTCTTAGGCGCTTTCTTCTTAAGCTTCTTTCCCATAGTTCCACGGATCTCCTTCAAGCGATCAATCTTCTACCAAAGGACCTTCTCTGATACCAATTGTTGGAAATAATACTGAGAGGGGAGGTGAATCAGTATTATCTATGCAATAAAACTTTTCATTTTCATACTCAGATTCATATACGCTACTTCAGTTAAGTATATCCGTGTATATACACGACTGTGTCTATTGCAACTAGCGTATAACCATTAAACTCATGATTCAGTTATGTGATCTTCAATGGGTGTATCAGAACATTATTAGACATACTAACAGTCAACAGTAGCAGTAAAACAGATAGATCAACACACATAAGCAACACACATGAACACCATGATATAAGGTGGAAACCCAATGTGGGTGAAAACCACCTGCTGCAATTTGTTTCTATCTTCCTTTATTAAGAAACTTCTTTTACAATGTACTGGTGCAGTCCTTTACCAGCATGCACGCTACAACCTGCAGAAGGCTACAACCTTCTCTCATTCTCCAGACTCTCCTGGAAGGGAGCTACAACCCCCGTTGTTCTTGTACTAGCTAAGATACTAGTACGTAGGCGCCCGCCTACAATCTTCTCTCCTTCGGGTACCATGTTTCATACATTTTCAGACTGGATACTCCTAAAGCACAACACATAATCTGAAAGGCCACGTTTCATCCAATTTTCATACTGGACCCATAACTATCATTGAAGCACAAAACAATCAATACTAACATCATCAATCTCTGAATCACTGAAACACTGAAACCCTGCCAACAACACAGTCACCAAAACACAGAGCAGAACTCTACAATAATAATCAGAACCAACTGTACCATCAAAATCATGCATCAGAGTGCATACACTACTTGGAAGTGCCGAACCTGCGTGTATACGCAACTTCATCAACATGAACCCACGTATATGTCATTAATCACTTATTCATAACTTTGCTGCACTTCCTGACTTCAGTCATAACTAGATCATGACATATACAAGGATAATATATGCGTTAGCACCCAGATCTAGTCCATCAGATATCATAAATATGAGTCATTATGATCCTGATCCAATATTAGTTCTCATCCATCAATACTGAAGCTAAACACAATCAACTAAACAAGATATGCAGAATACTGACACCTTTAAATTGTCATCAGAACCTTTTAACAACCAGAACCACCTGTAACTTCAAATATCATAGCTCAAAAGGTATACGCTACTACAATGACCTCAACCTGCATACGTACGCGCTTACACCAAAGCCAACCCGCATACAAATCTATAAATATTCAATCATGACTTGCAACGATTACAAACTTAAGTTATACCCAGCTCAGATCATTGCATGCGTCAGTATACAGATCTAGAATAAACATAATCAATCATATAGAGATAGTTCATTTCAAATCATTTGATCCCGATCTATCCTTAGATCTTGTTCTCCATCCACCGATGAGATCCCTCCTTAGCTCAGATCAAGCAATGCGTCATCAACCCATAACCTGGATACTCGATCTCATACTTTCTCAGATATTCAAGACTTTTCGGATACCATTTGCCTAATGATCTTGTTCTCCTTTTATAGTCTTAGGCCTTGCTCAATACCATGGTCCAAAACCATAATAAATCAATACCAAGAGCCCAATACTTGGGATCAACACACTTGTCGAGATACCATGGTCCAAAACCATAGGTTCAAATACCAAGGACTAACTACCACGGACCAAAAGTAAGCTTTCCGACATGTACGCGCTTTTCCTTGCATGAAACTGTGTGTATACCCTACTTGGTATATAGCAAACCTGCGTATACGCGACTTGGCATATAGTGAACTTGCGTGTATACCCTACTTGGTATATAGTGAACCTGCGTATATACTCTTCTTTCTTCATTCTTTGTAGTCTGATCATAAGTTCTTTGCTACTGACCTGCTGCACTATAATCTGTCATTTTGCCATCAAGGACAACATTTGTCTCATAATGCCAACAACAACATTTTTAGTCATAGATTTGTACATATCTCCTCATAAATTTATGCAACTATCAAATGTGATCACTTGTTGAATGTGGAATTTAGTTCCGTATAAAATAAGTACTTTTTCTACCTACTTTTGATAGAGAAATAAAAAAAATACATAAAATAACATTTTTTATTTTTATACTCATTTTTCATGTATATATCATATTTGGTCTATCAAAATACTCTTGTATTAGAATGAAAAATATCTTAAAAATACCTACACTTGAAAGTTGAATAAATGTATTAAAAAATAATCAAAATATAATTAAAAAACAATTTTATTTTTCTCTATTTTTAAAATAGTTTATTATTTTAACTATTTTATTATTTTCAATTAAAAAAAACTATTTTATACCTTAAATTTTCTCATACTTAAAAGGAATCTATATAAATTATCGCTAAGCATGTATCTTGAATTACATCACAAAACATTTAAATGAAATATTAATGCTTAGAATAAAATTGTAAAATATGTATAACCCATTTTTTAAAATTGGCCTAATTTGAACATTATGTTTAGAAGAACACTTTACATAATTTTTTTGGGTTTTAAATTAGGTTTTTCTTACGTTTTTGTATTGTAAATGAATTTGTGTAGAATTACGTTTTTGTATTGAAAATATGTATAACCCATTTTTTAAAATTGGCCTAATGTGAACATTATGTTTAGAAGAACAATTTACATAATTTTTTTTGGTTTTAAATTAGTTTTTTCTTACGTTTTTGTATTGTAAATGAATTTCTGTAGAATTACGTTTCTGTATTGTAAATAAATTTCTCCAGTAGAAGTATTAGTCTAATTTAAATGGTAGCATAAATCTTATAGAGAAAAGTAATAATATAAAGTTTAAACTATATATTTGTTATTAGTGTTTATAAGACATGAACATGGTCACAATATCTAACCATGAGAAAAGGATTAGCTTTAAAGAAACATAATGCTTTAGGTAGTTAAGGATATTTATATAAGTTTATGATTAACAATAACTTGTTATATAATAATATAATAAATAGAATATAGGGAATAAATAAAAATAAAGAAAAAAATTAGGATCTAACAATTAGACTTGTTAAGATACTTATGTACAAACACTCATGACTAGAGGGAATGAAAAAAATCATCCATAGATATGTTCTAGATAAATATAGTAGTGCTAAAAATTGGCATGGAGATAAAACTGAAAATATTACAATGATCCATTGAATTATAAAGGAATGATACTTATGGATATTCAAAGAATAAATAAGTATGACTAAAACTATGATAAGTAGAGCCAATAAATCCGAATGAACTTGGTTGAATTCAAAATTAAAAAAGGCTTGATTGAAGAGGCATAAGAACAAAAAATAATGAAAACCACTAAATAAATTTGTTACATGTTAGTCAGGAAAACAAAGTCTTTGAATAAATCCAATAAAGTGACAATGAGACCTATAAATGTTGAAAGGTACAAGTAGGAAGTATAGCCAAAATTATGAAGAGGATAAAGTAACTCAAAGCTATCAACATGATGAAATATCCATGTATAAGTGTAAACAAATACTTGTGAACTTCTCAAGAAAAGTGGTTAATCCACTAAAACTAATAAGTACTTAGAAAATCCTGATGAACTCATATAAAATCTATAAAAAAAAATCATAAAATTAGTGTTCATATGGAAGCCAATCCATCTTATTGGAGTGTGTTGATCATTAATTGCTACAACCTTTAAGTTAAAATAGGAATTTATGCTCCATACAAAGATAATTCTTAAAATACACGACCTCAAATAGAATGATCAATCATAAAGAATCACTTAATTGAGAACTGCACAACATCTCCATAAAGCTCAACTAGGAGGACGTAGATGACGACAATGGATGTGTTAGATAATGGGAAAATTATGGAGGTACTAGTTGAATTTTATGACAATGTTAAACAGTGATGAAAAAAAAACTACAAATTGGCCAAATATAAGGCTTATCATACAAATTCAGAGAAGGTTAGCAATTGATGACTCTCTAAGAATATTTTGATAATTGGCATAAAATAAAATACCTAAGCTGCAAAACAAAAATATCCAAAACAAATACACTCATGTACAAAAATCCTTAATATGAAGCCTCACACATAATGTTGTGATAAATATGATTATAAAAGTAAGATATCAATTTTCTTAATTATCCATCCTAGGAAAAAAAATTATAAAAACAACATCATTGAAATGAAATTGAATGCTCACCTCAAATATGACAAAATAGGGCAGCTTCATTTTAAAAAATCACCATCTACGCCAAACCATGGAGCATGAAAAAATTAAAAAGAAGGCTTCCTAAAATAATGTGGAGATGGATCAAATAACGTGAAGCTCGATCATTGTGACAAAGTTTTTCAATGTAGGAAATCCATCATTAGTGATATATTACTACACATATTTAATGTTAGAATATTACCTAGGTTTTCATCTAACCCAAGATCCACTCCAAACCATGGAGCATGAAAAAAAATAAAAGGCTTCTAAAAATAATGTGAAGATGTATCCCTGTGACCAAGGTTGTGAACCTAAGGAATCCACATTTAGTGATAGAGTACTACTCATATTTAGTGAAAAAATACTACCACATGAGAATTAGGTGGCAGGGTATGGCTTTCATCTTTGTCTGTTCTTTGAGGTGCTAAGTCTCAAATCGCATGAAAATTACACCCTCCCTTTAAAAGGTCATTAGAGGTATTTTAAGGTATAAAATGGGCTTCCTACAGAAAATGTACAGCTAAAATGAAATTTATAAGAACCAATAGGCTTGAAGATGATGATGTCAACCATGGGGGATGATCACCATTTTTGGAGTGAAAAGGTAAAAGGATTAAAAAGTAATAAAATGATAAAACTACTTTTTTCAACTCATATTTTAAACTTATCTTCCTACGGTTTTACTCAAATTTCAAGTGGGATTACTCATTGGATGAAAAAATTAATTCATCATCCAAGGAGTATGCATGTTGCATACCTTCAAAAGACCCTGCTACACAAAAAATGAGAAATAAATGAAAAAACGTGATTGGAACCACATCTTTCATGTATTTCTCATTTTTTTGTGTAGTAGAGTCTATCAAAAGTATACAACATGGGTACTCCATGGATGAGGAATTTAATTTTACATCCAATGAAGACTCTCGATTGAAACTTGAGTTTAACCTTAGGGAGATAAGTTGAAAATACGAGTTGAAAAAGAAGTTTTTTTTTTTTTTTTTTTTTTTTTTTTTTTTTTTTTTTTAGGGATTCAACTGCGTTAAGTAAGTCATTCAAACGTATGACCATTTCCATGAGAGGTAGTCGTAAAGTGACTAATTTCTCATGATTTTTGAATAGTTCACTTAGCACTCATTGCATCGGGTGATGCTCACAGGGGTGAAGAAGTGGGATTGAAACTAGTGAAATGTGGAGAACGAATCACATAGCATCAATCATCACTTCCGGGGCTTGCACCCGGTAACCAGGACTTCCCAGGAGGTCACCCATCCCAGAACTCCTCTGGCTCAAGCGCGCTTAACTGTGGAGTTTTTCCCCACAATCAAGCCCACTTAGCTTGCTACCCCATTTGCAAAACCTTAGCAAGTATTGTGCCTCATGAACCATTCAAGTAGAGATCCCTTGACTCTTTTTGAATTTAAGTATGGGGGATTTACGCAGTGCATTATATTAGATATCATTTTTTTTAGGGATTCAACTGCGTTAAGTAAGTCATTCAAACGTATGACCATTTCCATGAGAGGTAGTCGTAAAGTGACTAATTTCTCATGATTTTTGAATAGTTCACTTAGCACTCATTGCATCGGGTGATGCTCACAGGGGTGAAGAAGTGGGATTGAAACTAGTGAAATGTGGAGAACGAATCACATAGCATCAATCATCACTTCCGGGGCTTGCACCCGGTAACCAGGACTTCCCAGGAGGTCACCCATCCCAGAACTCCTCTGGCTCAAGCGCGCTTAACTGTGGAGTTTTTCCCACAATCAAGCCCACTTAGCTTGCTACCCCATTTGCAAAACCTTAGCAAGTATTGTGCCTCATGAACCATTCAAGTAGAGATCCCTTGACTCTTTTTGAATTTAAGTATGGGGGATTTACGCAGTGCATTATATTAGATATCATTTTTTTAGGGATTCAACTGCGTTAAGTAAGTCATTCAAACGTATGACCATTTCCATGAGAGGTAGTCATAAAGTGACTAATTTCTCATGATTTTTGAATAGTTCACTTAGCACTCATTGCATCGGGTGATGCTCACAGGGGTGAAGAAGTGGGATTGAAACTAGTGAAATGTGGAGAACGAATCACATAGCATCAATCATCACTTCCGGGGCTTGCACCCGGTAACCAGGACTTCCCAGGAGGTCACCCATCCCAGAACTCCTCTGGCTCAAGCGCGCTTAACTGTGGAGTTTTTCCCCACAATCAAGCCCACTTAGCTTGCTACCCCATTTGCAAAACCTTAGCAAGTATTGTGCCTCATGAACCATTCAAGTAGAGATCCCTTGACTCTTTTTGAATTTAAGTATGGGGGATTTACGCAGTGCATTATATTAGATATCATTTTTTTAGGGATTCAACTGCGTTAAGTAAGTCATTCAAACGTATGACCATTTCCATGAGAGGTAGTCGTAAAGTGACTAATTTCTCATGATTTTTGAATAGTTCACTTAGCACTCATTGCATCGGGTGATGCTCACAGGGGTGAAGAAGTGGGATTGAAACTAGTGAAATGTGGAGAACGAATCACATAGCATCAATCATCACTTCCGGGGCTTGCACCCGGTAACCAGGACTTCCCAGGAGGTCACCCATCCCAGAACTCCTCTGGCTCAAGCGCGCTTAACTGTGGAGTTTTTCCCCACAATCAAGCCCACTTAGCTTGCTACCCATTTGCAAAACCTTAGCAAGTATTGTGCCTCATGAACCATTCAAGTAGAGATCCCTTGACTCTTTTTGAATTTAAGTATGGGGGATTTACGCAGTGCATTATATTAGATATCATTTTTTTAGGGATTCAACTGCGTTAAGTAAGTCATTCAAACGTATGACCATTTCCATGAGAGGTAGTCGTAAAGTGACTAATTTCTCATGATTTTTGAATAGTTCACTTAGCACTCATTGCATCGGGTGATGCTCACAGGGGTGAAGAAGTGGGATTGAAACTAGTGAAATGTGGAGAACGAATCACATAGCATCAATCATCACTTCCGGGGCTTGCACCCGGTAACCAGGACTTCCCAGGAGGTCACCCATCCCAGAACTCCTCTGGCTCAAGCGCGCTTAACTGTGGAGTTTTTCCCCACAATCAAGCCCACTTAGCTTGCTACCCCATTTGCAAAACCTTAGCAAGTATTGTGCCTCATGAACCATTCAAGTAGAGATCCCTTGACTCTTTTTGAATTTAAGTATGGGGGATTTACGCAGTGCATTATATTAGATATCATTTTTTTAGGGATTCAACTGCGTTAAGTAAGTCATTCAAACGTATGACCATTTCCATGAGAGGTAGTCGTAAAGTGACTAATTTCTCATGATTTTTGAATAGTTCACTTAGCACTCATTGCATCGGGTGATGCTCACAGGGGTGAAGAAGTGGGATTGAAACTAGTGAAATGTGGAGAACGAATCACATAGCATCAATCATCACTTCCGGGGCTTGCACCCGGTAACCAGGACTTCCCAGGAGGTCACCCATCCCAGAACTCCTCTGGCTCAAGCGCGCTTAACTGTGGAGTTTTTTCCCCACAATCAAGCCCACTTAGCTTGCTACCCCATTTGCAAAACCTTAGCAAGTATTGTGCCTCATGAACCATTCAAGTAGAGATCCCTTGACTCTTTTTGAATTTAAGTATGGGGGATTTACGCAGTGCATTATATTAGATATCATTTTTTTTGGGATTCAACTGCGTTAAGTAAGTCATTCAAACGTATGACCATTTCCATGAGAGGTAGTCGTAAAGTGACTAATTTCTCATGATTTTTGAATAGTTCACTTAGCACTCATTGCATCGGGTGATGCTCACAGGGGTGAAGAAGTGGGATTGAAACTAGTGAAATGTGGAGAACGAATCACATAGCATCAATCATCACTTCCGGGGCTTGCACCCGGTAACCAGGACTTCCCAGGAGGTCACCCATCCCAGAACTCCTCTGGCTCAAGCGCGCTTAACTGTGGAGTTTTTCCCCACAATCAAGCCCACTTAGCTTGCTACCCCATTTGCAAAACCTTAGCAAGTATTGTGCCTCATGAACCATTCAAGTAGAGATCCCTTGACTCTTTTTGAATTTAAGTATGGGGGATTTACGCAGTGCATTATATTAGATATCATTTTTTTAGGGATTCAACTGCGTTAAGTAAGTCATTCAAACGTATGACCATTTCCATGAGAGGTAGTCGTAAAGTGACTAATTTCTCATGATTTTTGAATAGTTCACTTAGCACTCATTGCATCGGGTGATGCTCACAGGGGTGAAGAAGTGGGATTGAAACTAGTGAAATGTGGAGAACGAATCACATAGCATCAATCATCACTTCCGGGGCTTGCACCCGGTAACCAGGACTTCCCAGGAGGTCACCCATCCCAGAACTCCTCTGGCTCAAGCGCGCTTAACTGTGGAGTTTTTCCCCACAATCAAGCCCACTTAGCTTGCTACCCCATTTGCAAAACCTTAGCAAGTATTGTGCCTCATGAACCATTCAAGTAGAGATCCCTTGACTCTTTTTGAATTTAAGTATGGGGGATTTACGCAGTGCATTAATCCAATGATGTAATCTAATCTTATTTTATTATTTCCACTATTATTTTATAATTTCCTTAGGAGGCCAATTTTATACCTCAAAATTCCCCTAATGCATATCATTCCTGAACTCTAGTTATTACTCACCATGATAATGCAACCCGAGTTTCCCACTATATGGTGGTCGTTTAAACACCAAAAAAAATCTTCTCACCTTCAACAAATTTATCGAAGGCTCTCCTTAATGAAGAACCTATTAGCTTAACCACCTTCAAAACTATTAAATAATTCTTATTAAAGGAAGCTCTAATGTAGGAATACTAATACGAGAGACAAAGTCAAAATATAATATAATTTCACACTTAAACCATGCAACCTTGAATAGAAATCACTCGATCAACATTCCAAATAATTTAAGTTCAATTCACATGTCTAGGGGTCAAATTTTCAACGAAAATGAGTTTTGAATGTATGCAAATTCTTAGCTCATTGTTGATGAGGGAATCACTACATTTGAGATTTCGTGATTTAAGAATTTAATTTTCAATGCCATACATTTTTGTATATGTTATATATATTTATAATATAAGCGGATACTTATTATATATAACAATAAAAATAATTGTGATATTTATAGGGGTTTTAGAGTGCGGTACAAGTTATGGATCCCATCTTCATGGAGTACATCTAGATTGTTTCAAGGGAGTAATTATAAGATGTATACAACTTCACATTTTACTCCAACTTAAAGTGAAACCAAGGGAGTGAAAGTACAAAAAAAAATTAGCTCAAGGAAACTCTAGGGATCCCATTAAGTATTGGGAATGTAATGAACCACATTTGGCGAGGAATTTCCCTTTTAAATATAGAGACAAGGCAAATGTAGATAATCTTCATGAGGTAACCATATTGTAGGACATCAGAAGGATGATCGAATGGATTAATGTTGCACAAGACAACCTACAAGTAGATCACCAACCATCTATGATGGAAGTGCAAAGTAAATTTCTAACCACAAACATTTCTATTTTATTAGGCCTAGGATCTACGTTAAGTTACATTTGAGTTGTGTTAGTAGAAAATTGTAACTTATGGAAAACAAAACACAAAATTTCTTGCCTCGTACAACTAGCTACATGGGCAAGAAGGAAAGTTATTAAGTTAATACCAAACTACTCCATAGTTGTGGGTAATCTTCAGATCAAAGCTACCTCAAATGTGTGTCCTTTGGAATCTTATGATCATTTTATGGGGATGGACTAACTAGAATATCATAAAGACATCTTAAATTGCTTAGAGATTTCTTTCATCTATGAATATAATAAAAAAAGGGCTAGAGTAGTTGAAGTTATTCCCAGATTAGTGACTATTAGACAGATAATAGAAGTTCTATTAAATAATTTTTTAAGAAAAGTGTGTCAAATATATGCAATACAAATCCAGGATTTGTTGACTGAAAAATAGAAAACAACTTTGGAGGACTATGGAGTTCTCATAGAATATTAGGATGTCTCTCTTGATGAAATTATGGGATTACCTCCAATACACACATAGATTTTACCATAGATTTAATGCCTCAAGTAGTGCCATCTTCTAAATCACCTTACAAAATGAGTGTTTTAGACTTAAGAAATTTCTAAAAATACAACATCAAGAAATATTGCAAAAGAGGTATATTCCACGTGGTGTGTTACCATGGGGAACACATTTTTTCTTCGTTAAAAAGAAATATGGTACATACAGACTTTGTATTGACCATTGCCAGCTTAACAAAGTGACAGTTAAAAATATTACACTTTGTTCAGAATAAATGACTTATCCGATCAGGTGAAAGTTTCCAAGGTGTTTTCCAAAATTGACCTTAGATCAAGATACCATCAGATCAAAGCTAAGCATGAATATTTCCATAAGACAAATTTTAGGACAAGGTATGAACACTACAGGTTTGTGGTGTTACCATTTGGACTTACTAATGCTCCTTCAACTTTCATGTGCATAATGAACATCATATTTAGGAGGCACCTAAGAAAATATTATAATCTTATTAGTTATTACAGATGTGGGGGAGAATTAGTTATATGCTATGTTTAGGAGATGAACCTTTTATCATGTAACACCCCTCCTACTAGTCATATCTCCTAGTAAGGTTTGGAGTATGTGGTTACTAAAATGACAAGACCTTCAAATTTAGAGTTATGGAGATGTGTTCTCAAAAATTTAACCTTCTTAGAACTCCTGAGAACTTAAAAATTAAAATATCAATGTGTTCATCTCGATGAGACCTTTGCAACAGTATAAATTTAATGTCAATCTAACCTTTGGATCAAAGGATTATAGTCTTAAAATATTTCATTTATTAATTTCAGCCAAGTCAATCTACCCAACCACATGGCACCTACATGACCTTCAAATGGGCATCGAATTTGTAGTCCACACGTCAGTTTCCAACTTTTTCATGGCAATAATATAACAGAGATGGGCACCCAAAAGTTATATACCTGCATATGCACAAAAAAAATATATATATAACTATATTACAATCCTCACCTTATATATGTGTGTGTGCGTAATGTAGACCATGAGGGCCCCTTTGATGTCACCTAACCTTGGAAGAAAATCCGTGGAGATTTCTCTTAGTACTCAACAAAAATAAGCTTGGGAACCCCCTCCTAACATTATCGGGTTTGTGTGGCAGTTCCACAACAATATTCCTCCTGTCATCATCACAAAACATTCGATAGTATCTCCATCTAATGCTACCTAACCTTGGAAGAAAATTTCTTAAGGCTTCCCAGTACATGCATCCAAAAATATGTAGGGTAATCCCCTCGTGACAATATAATGGATTTATCAATGGTCCCACCATATCCTTCTCCCTTAATATTATATTAACATGGTATGGGTACCTCCTCTTCTAAACATATATCACCCTAGCAGTCAAATCATGGAGGTTTTCCTTTGTCCACATCTAAGAAGGTTAAAGGCACCACATTTTGTTGTTACCAAGGTTACATGAACGGCCCCACTTCCTCCTACCTCCTACTATATTGGCATGACATTGCGTGGGCCTTCATACTTTCTTGCCACATCAACTTGGGAGTTTAATCTTTGGGATTTCATTTAAACTCATCAGACAAAAACATCGGGGTACGAGTGTAGGATAGAAATTCCCTTTGTCATCTATAACCACTCTTTTCTATCATTTTTCTTCATCTGGGGATGGAAAGTCCCTAAATGTCTAAGTGCAGGCCTCCTTTGGAAAATTCGAGTGTGAAATCATTATAGGGTGACATCCCCTATCCCTCTCACAACCTTTTCGCAGTAGCTCTTCAACGGGTGTCAACAACTTACTACCCCATATGCGGCCGTTCAGGCCACATCGTCCCAAGAATAAAATACCATATTTTTCCACCTATTCTCCACTTAAAACCACCAGATGTCATACATTTGTGGTCATCCAATGGCGTAAATATCTTGATGAGATCAATGGACCTGAAATCACCTTCCTATTTCCTTCAATCACGCACCTATCCACATGGGCATATAATGTTCGAGGCCTATCTCCAAAAGAACCGAGCCCTTGCGAATGAGGGAGGAAGCCGCGGACCAAGGTCATAGTCACTAGAGTGCCCACTGCTCCCAAAGAGTGAGAATAATCAGTAACAATAGAAGGAGAACCTTAAAACATGGAAGGAGAGCTTACCTCTATTCGAATGCCAGATGAAAGTTGATATTTGAGCCACCCCACAAGTGTGACCTGCAACAGAATGACAAGCTTACAGTCAAACAGTGAAGCGAAAACCTTCAAGATAAAAGTATAATCGAAACCACAAAATGAGAAAAAAAAATTCAGAGCTGAGGCAACCTAGAAGTATAGCTGAAGTAGCACTCGCAGAGCCACAAGAAAAGTGGACAACATAGGACAGAAGCCGAGGGTTTCATGCCCATGAATCCAAGCTTTGAATTAATATATAGATCTGACAAACAGTGGAGCATCATAGCCGCAACTGGGCCATATCGACGGGGAAAAGAAGAGATCAGCGTACAACTAGCCACAATCATTACTAGAGCTTGCAGATAGAGACCCCCACGGAGAACTATCCCGAAAATAGGATAACCGAAGCCCTCGAGGAGCAGCAGGCTGAAACTAGTAGCAGAGACCTCACCTCGACAGAGCAACAGAGCACCGAAGCAGCGACATAATGACAAAGGTTAGGGTTTCTTTGGCATAGTGAAGAGGCGGGAGAAGCGAGACCCAAGGATAGGAGAGTTGTCCTCACAACACTAATTCGCCTATACCACGTCATAAAACCAATCAACTATAAAATCATCCACGCAATCACACATTAAATGATATGTCCTAAGTGATCAGGGTTACTCCCATCAATTTTGGTATCAGAAAAGGTTAGGGTTAATTTGTTTTTTTTTTTAAATGGAAGTTGGAGGAAGAGGTCTTGGTAGAGCTATGCGAAGAGTAGCAGATGAAGGATTGAGAGAAGAGATTAGGATCCTGAGTGCCTGTTTAGCAGCAGTAGAAGCAAGAAGGAGAGTGGATCCAGAAGTAGGGGATGACAGTGAGGAAGAAGCTGCAGTTATGACAAATGGATCAGATGAGGAAGGACTTGAAATAAGATTGTTAAGATCAATTTTATTGGCTAGTAGTAAGCCAAAGCCTGAGATTTCAAACTATGATGGTAGTTTTTCCACAGAAGTGCAGTTGGACTAGATCATTGAGTTAGAAAAATACTTTGAATGTGAGGAGATCAGCGAAGATAGAAAAAGTTAAATTTGTTGCTACCAAGTTGAAAGGACAGGCGGCTTTATGGTGGGACAGTGTCCAAGCAGAGAGGATAAGATGAAATAAGTTACCCACTAAAAAGTGGACCGGAATGGTCCCCAAAATGAAGGGTAAGCTTTTGCCCTAAGATTACCAGATTTCTCTATACTGGCAGGTGCAGAATTTGAAATAGAGAGGAATATCTGTGAAAGCATATACCGAATAATTTTATTGGGTGAATCTGAGAGCAGGTTACATTGAAGACACCCCAAAAAAACAGTAAGGTTTTTAAATGGCCTAAAGCTAGAGATATTGGACGAGATAAGTACTCTTTCTCCAAAAACCATAGATGAATCATAATAGAGTTCCATGAAGGCAAAAGAAATGATCACTAGGAAGCAAAACTCCAGAAGAGGATGTGGATCTGGCAGAGGGAAAGGACAATACTTTGGCAGAGGTAGGACTACCAACAACAGTGAAGAAAGTAGCAATTCAAAGACCTCAGGGATAGTAGAAAAGGAAGGTAGCACTAGGGGAGGAAGGCCATACCAGTGAGGAAGGGGTAATGGCAGAGGCAGTGGAGCTGCCTACTAGTGTTAGAAGTGCCAAAAGTGGTGGTACAGGTCGTTTGAGCATCCTGAAGGTGAACAAGGTGGACAAAGAGGAGCATATGTTTCTTAAATAGAGGAAGAAGAGGCACTATCCCAAGAGGTAGAGAATGTACTGGAGACAGGAGAGGCCTTAGTCTTAAATAAGGTACTATTGAAATTGGTAAAGGAGATAGCTCACGAAACCTAGAGAAAGGCATTATTCTGAACTATGCGTAAGTCACATGGAAAATGCTGCAAACTGATTATAGACAGTGGAAGCACTGATAATCTGGTTGTAATATATATGGTGGAGAAATTGGGCTTGAAAAGGTTAAAGCACCCAACTCCCTATAAGGTGTCTTGTTTACAGAAAGGACATCAACTGCTAGTTGACGAGAAATGTGAGGTGGAATTCCATATTGGCAAGTATAGGGACAAGGTGACTTGTGATATCATGCCCATGGATGTGTGTCATATTCTGCTAGGTATAGCATGGCAGTATGATGGAAAAAAATTTCATGACGGAAAAACAAACTGCTACAAGTTTGTCAAGGATGGGATTAAGCATACGCTAGTACCCATCAAGGAAGAAGAAACAGTAGAGACTAGTGGGACAAAAGTGTTGCTGATGGGAGGAAAAGAATTTTTAAAACAGATTGAAGATAATGAGATAAAGTATGTTGTTGTAAGGAGACCAAGAGCAGTGTTGTTGCATACTAAAATTTCTAACTTACCGGAAGAAATGTAGTATTTGTTACGGAAATTCAGCGACATTATGGCGGATGATTTACTAGATAAGTTACCACCAAAGTGAAGTATCAGTAATCACATACATTTCATCCCCAGAGCTAGTTTACCAAACAAAGCTACTTACTGGATGAGTAGTAAGGACAACAAAGAGATCAAGAAGTAGGTATAGGAATTGTTGGACAAAGGATTGATACATGAAAGTTTAAGTCCCTGTGTAGTTCCAATAGTTTTAGCTCCCAGGAAAGGAGGCGAGTGGTAGATCTGTATAGTTTTAAGAGAAATAAGTAAAATTACTATTAGGTACAGGCTTCCATTGCCACGAATGGATGACATGATGGACTTCTTGAGTGGAGCAGCATATTTTTTGATGATAGATCTAAAGAGCAGATACCACCAGATTAGAATAAGAGAAGGGGACAAACAAAAAACAACTTTCAAAACCAATGAAGGTTTGTATGAATGGCTGGTGATGCCATTTGGGTTAAGTAACACCCCTAGCACTTTCATGCATCCAATGAATGCGATGTTGAAGGAGTTCATTGGAAAATTCGTGATTATATATCTTGATGATATACTGATTTTTAGTAAGACCAAGGAAGAACATTTTCGACACGTTAGATATATTTTGGAGAAGTTACAACGAAATAAGTTGCTGATAAATTTAAAAAAATGTTCTTTATTTTAGAAGGAATTAGTCTATTTGGTTTTTGTTATTTTAGAAAATGGACCCAGAAAAAGTTGCAGCTATAATCAAAGGGCCATCCCGTAAGAGTCTGTTCGAAGTCCGGAGTTTTCACAGGTTGGCAAGTTTCTATTGCAAGTTTATAAAGAATTTTAGTGGAATTTGTGCACCCATGTCGGATACCATCAGAAAGGCAAGTTAGCCTTTCCATTGGACTAAAGCTACAGAGAAAAGTTTCCAGATATTGAAGAAGAAGATTATTGAAAGGCCAATTTGGAGATTGTTGATTTTAACAAAATTTTCCAAGTTTGTTGTGATGCCAGTGGTACAGCCATTGGAGCCGTACTCAACCAGTAAGAAAAACCAGTAGCTTACTTCAGTGAAAAAGAAAATGAAAGCAGGCAAAAATACACGTCTTACGACAAGGAGTTTTATGTCTTCATCTAAGAATTGAAGCATTGGAGACATTATTTGTTGGGTAATGAGTTTATCTTGTTTTCTGATAATTCTACATTACAATATGTTATGCAGCAACATAAGTTGAATCAAAAACACACAAAATGGGTTGAGTACTTGCAGAGTTTTACATTTGTATTGAAGCATATCAGCGGTCAAGCCAATAAGGTAGTAGATGCACTAAGCAGAAGAGTTTTACTCTTATAATAGAGCATGATACAAGTGTTGGGTTTTAAACACTTAAAGGACTTGTATCAAACTGATGCAGATTTCAAGGAGGCTTATAAAGCCTGCCAAAATCCCTTGTTGAGGAATAATAGTCCATGGTTGGACTGGAGCTTATAGGAGGAGATGCTATTTAAGGGAGGACAGTTGTGTGTTCCAGAATGTTCGATGAGGGAGAAAATCATCTTGGAAAAACATACTGGAGGACTAGCTAGAAATTTCGGTATTGATAAGACCTCGAACCAGCTCATTAATTTTTATTACTGGTTGAAAATGCGAAGAGGCCTGTAATGATATGTAATTAGGTGTAAAATGTGTCAGTTGGAGAGAGGGCACAGTCAGAACACGGGGTTGTATACACTCTTTCCTATTCCAAACAGACCGTGGGACTTAGTTAGTCTGGACCTCATCTTGGGTTTGCCAAAAACACAGTGGGGTTTTGACTCCATCATGGTGGTGGACCATTTCTCCAAGATGGCACGCTTCATCCCTTACAGGAAAACTAGTGACGCCAACCATGTAGCACACTTGTTTTTCACTGAAATTGTCAGACTACATGGCTTACCCAAGTCCATTGTTTCTGATGGGGATGTGAAATTCACAGGACATTTCTCACGCACCTTGTGGAAGAATCTGCCACAAAGTTAAACTTCAACTCTGCTTATCACCCATAAACCGATGGGCAGACGGAGGTGGTGAACAGGAGTTTAGGAAACCTGATATAGAGTCTAGTTGGGGAAAATTCACGGATGTGGGATCGTGTACTTACCCAAGTGAAATTTTCTTACAATGATTCACTAAATCAAAGCATGGGAAGTAGTCCTTTCCAGATCTTGTACGGAATGCATCCTTAAGGAGTGCATGAGTTACAAGATTTGGGACATTTAGAAAGAAGAAGCGCTGACAGGGAAGATTTCGCAAGAGCAATTAATGACCTACATTAGCAGGTGAAGTGAAAATTACAAGACATCATTCAAAGGTACAAATAGAAAGCAGATCCAAAAATACGGGAGGTAAAATTTAACATAGGGGATCAATTCCTAGCACATCTGTGCAAAGAAATATTCCCTAAGGGAAAATACAATAAGTTGAAGTTTAAGAAAATTGGCCTTGCAATATTCTGCGTAAGTTTTCTGCAAATTCCTATGAGCTGCAATTGCCTCCAGGTATATGAATATTTCCCTTCTTCAATGTGGTGGATTTATTCCCATGCACTACCAGTCCTGAAGGGGACAGTTCGGTGCAGCCAAATTGGGATACCCAGGAAGAGAGTAGTTCGTGGATGAGACAAATGCCTTCAACTCAGCCACCTGACATCAAGGGAATCCTCGATACATAGGTGGCCAGGCGGACTCGAAGAAGGAAGTACCTACATTACCTCATCAAGTGGCAGAACTGTCCCATTGAGGACAGTTCATGGCTTGACGGAGGTTAGATACAATGTACAAGGTATTCTATCGAGGAGCTCATGGACCGGAGCCATGAATTTTCATCTACCCCAGGAACCTGATGTAGAAGCATCCAGCTAAGGGAGGTCATGGCTGGAGTATTTGTCTTTGCAAACTAGGAGGAGTTTCAGTTAGTTTTTTTTAGTTCCATTTAAATTTCTAGTTAATAGCATTTAGGACTTTATGCTAAGTTTAAGGTTGTCCCAGCCACTGTTCATTTTTATTTACTATTCTTTAATTTTTAATTTATTGTTTCAACTTAACTTTAGAATACAGACAAGGATGAACAATTATTAAAGAATAACTAAAATGTAACTACTAACAATTTAAATAATTGTACAGTGACCTTTAAGAGGGAAGGAAAAAGCCACTGTAATCATCCATCATAGTATTGAATAAAAAGAAGCATGCAATCATTTTGAGAAGCAAGAAAATCTAAGTCCATATATTTTGCAGCCTAAAGTTATTTAACTAAGCTCATCTATCCATTTCCTAACAGTGACAGAGAGCAGAAATAATCATAGAGGCAAGAAGAAAACACGGTCAAGTTCCATAAACCAATAGAGAGGCTTTGCAGGAGAGTCCAATACAACAAGCATTTACAAATACCAAAAAACTAGTAAAATTTCACATTTACTATCTTTCCTTTCAAAATATCTATGCATATATATAAATTTTCGGTCCATGATAAAGTCACAGATAACCGAACAACGAAATGGAAACCATCCATAACAGGCCAAGCATAACCACAAGTTCATAAGTTAACCACAGAGCTGACATAATTACATAAGTTAATAGCCCAGTGGCATAATACAGAGGATGATGAAACAATGAGGCTGAAGCCACAACCCTCGACAATAGACCCAGAAAAGACTGCAAACATCAAACTCTTCGAAATAGACAGACAGAGAAATGATGAGGCATGACCCTACTCGATCTAAGAGCATAGGTGTCAGGGCAGAGACCAGCGGCCAATGAGCCCAGTTATTCACCTATAGTGGCCACTAAACAAGGCTGTAAGAATCCAAGACAAGAACCATAAAAAGAAAATGAAAACAGAGACAAGGGTTTAAGGAGGGTTCACTTACCAGAGGAGTCGAGCTCTTGCGAATGAAGGAAGAATCTGTGAACCATGGTCACAGTCACTAGAGTGCCCACTGCTCACAAGGAGCAAGAATGATCAGTAACAATAGAAAATGAAGCAGAACGTTGAAACATTGAACGAGAGCTTACCTCTGTTTGAATGCCGGATGAAAGCTGAGAGTCGAGCAACCCCACGACCATGACCTGCAACAAATTGACAAGTTTACAGTCAAATAATGAGGCGAAAACTTTCAAGACAAAAGTATAATCGAAACCACACAACGAAAACAGATTTATAGAGCCAAGGCAACCAAGAAGTATAACTGAAGTAGCACCCACAGAGCCACAAGATAGGGGACCAACACAGGACAAAATTCAAGGGTTTCATGCCCATGAAGCCGAGCTTCAAATCAATATACAGAACCAATAAATAGAGGAGCATCGCAACCACAGCCAAGCCATATGGCCGGGGAAAAGAAGAGACCAGCGTATAAGTAACCATAGTCATTACTAGAGCTTGCAGACAGAGACCCTCACAGAGAACCATCCTGAGAGTAGGATAACCAAAGCCCTTGAGGAGCGACAGCCTCAAACCAGTACCAGAGACCTCACCTCGACAGAGCAGCAGAGCACGAGAGCAGTGATAGAATCATAAAGGTTAGGGTTTCTTTGGCATAATGAAGCGGCAGGAGAATTGAGACCCGAAGATAGGATAGTTGTCCTCCCAACACTAATTCACCTGTACCATGCCATAAAACCAATCAACTATAAAATCATCCACACAATCACACATTAAATGATATGTTGTAAGTGATCAGGGCAGGTCCCATCATTGAACCATCATAAAAACCATAGATATCCAATGATTTAAACAAGCATATAATTAAATGAATTTACAATAGTCAAAAACCTAAGAAACATATACTTATATGGATTGATTATTGCCACAAAATTGAATTAAATTGAAGCTAATAATCAATCTTTAACTATGACAATAGTGTACAAAAATTGTATATCTCATCCAAGCTTTTGAGTACAAGATTTCTCCAAAAAAAAGAAATCATGATAGCATCCAACTTTAGCAGCTGAAACACATCTCTCTAAACATCACCCAAAACTACTCAATCATCTACAAATTGAGTCCTTCATAATAGTGCAAAAAACCCTCTTTTTGTATAAAATTGGAATATTTTTCATTCTCCTAAATCTTATTTATAATTAAAAAAAAAAAAAAAAAAAAAATTGAGAGATGTTTAAAGAAGTTTAGATCCATCAATTTTGGAGTTGCAAATCCTCCACTTTATTCTTTGTTGTTCCTATTCCATTCCTTCAAATCACTGGCCTCATTTCCTTCAACTAATACCCTACCAAAAAATCAAATTAAAAACAATTAAAATGGAGAGAAAATTTCAGTTTTTTAAAATTATGAAACAAATTAACGAATTCAAAAATAAAATTGATAATCGAAACTAATTTGCAACAACAACCCATTTTTGGAAAAACGGAAATTCTTCAAAAAAAATTTGAAATTGATATTTTTTGTTGCAATTTCATAACCTTCATCTTTACTAATTTTTAGACATAGTAAATCTATAAATTTTCTTAATTTAATGTTTCAATATTATTCTCCAAAAAATTAGCTTTCTAACGAGTTGTGTACACTTCATTTGACTTAATAAATCCCAAATTACCCACTCTCAAAATCTAGTTTCCAAAACTGTCAAAATTTAAAAAAATACATAATTATAAACAATTTATTAAATTTCTTTACGGTTTATTAATATTTAGCTTTAATAAAATTTGATTTTTTTTAAGTATGAATCTAAAATATTAAAACATTAGAATAAAACCACAATAACATAATATATATAAAAAAAATAAAACAATATACAAATAAATAAATAAAATTAAATATTGTAAAATATAAATAAAACAAGTATCAATTAAGACAAAAGAAATCAAATAAAATTAAAAAGTGGGTTGATGTTTAGTAAATGAAGGTCATATGGGTGATGGAATAAAGAGGCGGAAGAGACACGCATCGCTGGGAAGCTACCTCCATTACACCATAATATTAAAAGCCTGCTCTTTAAAGGCTTTGTATGTTATGTAAAATCCCCGGCTCTTTATAATAGGGATTATTTAAAAGAATGCAAAATAATCATAAGCATAAACTGAAGGATGAGTATCTCAGTAGATAATATTAATAGATATTTATTCTTTCGAATTTATAGGTTTTTTTTGTTTTTCTTAATGATGAATCTATTTATAAATTATTAGAGTGGTGTAGTTGAGATCCATGAAAAGTTAAATGAACCAATTCCAACAACTTTTTTATCATCTTATTCCTTCTTTTGAAAATTCGATTATATAAAATATCTTTGATAGAGCTTAATTATACATTATGACAAATGAGATGTCTATATCTTAATTACCACAATCTTTTTTAGTGTATCAATTTTACTATTATAAATTTATTAACAACCTTCGCATCAAATTAAGATATGTTTTCCACGTAATAACATTACGACATCAAAACTTTATAATATCATAATCATTTATTTTTGCTTTTTCATTTAAAAAAAACTTATTATCATTAAACACTATTTTATGTATATATTTTTTTAATAAATGATCCACCAAAATCAAACTATTATTGAACTTAAGGATAAATAATGTATTCTTCACATCTCTACACTCTTATTACTAATATGCCAACAAAAATATATATGTAAATATATCATATTCAAATACCTTTAAGTATATTCAAATTTATATTTCTTTAATCAATATATTTTATTATTATTGATATGTTTATGTTTGAACACCCTTTAACTAATGTACGGAGGACCCCGCGTTGAAGACACCTCGAATAAATTGAATTTACAATTGGATTAAGGATTTCTTCCATGTTCAACCATTGCATAATATTTAAGTGTCATTGAAATCATTTAGTTAAGTTGAATTTACAATCCGTTAAATTCAATCCGTTTAAGGATTTCTTCTATGTTCAATCATTGCATAATATTTAAGTGTCATTGAAATAATTATGTTAATAGTATTGTTTTATTAATGTGGGAGAGAAATGATCTTATGAATTAGTTATCTTGATGATCATAATAAGATTATTTTATGTTTTTTATAAATAAAATTATTTTCTATTTTATAATTAGTTTTTTAATATTTTTAATACTATTAAATTTTTATTATAATATTATTTTTATTTTTAATTAATAATAATCCTCTTGTAAATATGTTAATGCATCATTTCCTATTTTTTTAGGTTAGAATACATAGAAATTTACAATTAATCTTTGACTTGGAATTGTTAATATGTAGTTTCACGGCAATGCTAACCTAGCTTATGACGTCTTCAAAACAACTCAAGAATTAGATTTCGATACTGATCTCAACGCACACTTGGAAAAATGTGACATGAAAGAGTGTTTTGGCAATAAACTCTTAAAAATGTTGATAATACATGATGTCTATGCTACTTATTTGATTAAATAAATGTATTAAAACATTTCAATCTTTAATATGAATGAAAAGAATTGTTTAATGTTCCCCATATTCACACTTGGAGGGACTAAAAAAGTATGTATTGAAGTTTAGAGATTTTCCATAACTGCTTGTCTACTATGAAAAACACATACAAGTCCAATTATAATCTTGTTATACACGATTTGAGTAGCATTGGACAGAGTGCATCGTGACCCTGTTGCTTGTCACAGTGAAGGATGGTACAATTATATGTACTTAATTAATGGTTAAGTGTAGGACGTGGTCTATGATATCAGGGTTTCTTTCTTATAAATGCACCAGCACGAGTGTGTTTGATTGATTATCGAACTCATTAATGTTAGGATAAAATAAAAAAATAAAAAATATTTGGTATTTGATTTTTTTTTAAATTAAAAAATGAGTGGTACTTGATTTTACTAAATTTATATTTATAATTTTTTTAAATAGTAAAAGTATTTATTGTTTCATTATTTTTTCCAAAATCTTTGGAAGAGACATATTTGGGAGTTCAGAGGCTGAAAGCTATGGTGGTTCATTTAAAATCTTGCATCGTAAAAAAATTAATTTCTATTGTTTGTTTTACTAATAATCTTTTTTTTACAATTTATGTTAATGTAATTAAAAGAGAGGTCGTTTGCAAGATGGACATAGTTGAAGCACTCTAGAGCAGAAAAATATTTTGGACCACAGAAAGATCAGAATTTAAAAGGTATATTGATACACTCAAACTGTTGATAGCAAAAAAAAAAAAAATTGTTGTTAATTTTATCTTAATTTTTTTTTTACAATTTTTGTTAAATTTATTTAGAATTAGGAAAAAAAAAAAAAATTTAAAAGCCTTGTATAGTAAAGAAATTACTATTAATTTTACTAATAATATATTTACATCTCTGTTCTTATTTAAATTTAATTGAAATTTAGAAGAAAAAAAAAATAAAAAAAAAACAACTTATTTTAGACCTGCAAAAGTTCACTTTAAGATTTAACTCCCTCCATCACTTCATATATTAGCTCCCTCCATCACTTCATATATTAGGTTTTTTCATTTTAGGCATTTTAAAGTTGGACATTTGACATGTAAAGTAAGATGATCACTAATTCAATTAGATCTGCATCATGTCATCCCAATGATCCCAATCTGTTTAAAAAATGGATATATGATTCATAGTGTGTCCTTTGTAATATAATAGACTCGTGCACTAATAACACACCGATATATTATGACATTGTCGTTTTCATCAAGTTTGCACATCATCATAATTTAAAATTATTTTAAAAAATTAATTCAATGGCAATGCGAAACAATTAAATGCCTGGTGCATTTAATGGAATTAATGCATTGGTTACCAAAGCCCTTTTTGTTGAAAATTATTTGATTTATATATAAAATATATATTATATTTTTTATTAAAGGGTACAGGTTGTATATTGATAAAAAAAAAAATTTCTACGAAGGTGTTAAATAACAAAAATACTGATATAACATTGAAAAAAGAGTGAAAGTAAGTTCTTTGTAAATTCTTTACAAAATTAATATGTCTGAACTATATGCAAATTTAACTAATATGTATTGGTTGATGTGTAGTTAAAATTTAACTAATATGTATTGGTTGATGTGTGTTATGCAGAGCCACAAAATGAAGAAGGATAATCATATTATTTCTAATCTATGTGCAGAGGAGTGTAAAAGATTGATAGAAAAATTGCAGAATGATGAATCAAAGGAATGTAAAAATACTATTCAATGTGATTTTTTTTTTAATTTTTATTAATAATATAATTAAAAACATTAGTTAACATATTTCAATTAATATATTAATTCATATATATTTAACGTTCTACAAGGAGAAACAATGAAGGAAAATATCAATGTCATTCTAAGAAAAGAAAAATTATAAAATATGTAAATGACAATGAATTGGTCTTTAGCTCATTTGGAGTGGTGCCAGAGATTAATGGAAGGGGATTTTTTTTTTACGAAATAGACATATTTCCCACTTACAATGAAATAATCAATCCAATGATTATAAAAACAAAATTATTTATAAACTACAAGAAGCATTTCCAGAGAGATGGTCAATGAGACATGTGACTTGCAATGCAAAAACTTAAAAAAACAAAAATGAATTATTCAAAAAGTAATGTTCATAATTAAAGTGATTTTCTACAATTATATGTAAATATTACTACAAATCATTTACTTATTAATATCAATTTTGTTATATATTTGTTTTTCATATATCAATATAAAAATATTTTATATTGTTTTTGAGGTAGATTATGAAAATCCAAAATGATCAACGTGCTGATAAGTTAAACATGCCAGTAGGAATGCCCAAAAATGTGTAAAATGAGAAGGTAAAGGGAGTGAACATAATTGCATCATAAGAGGAGCTATCTCAATAAAAATATGCTTCAAATGTATGTGATAATAATTGAATTTGTACATATAAAAAAATAATTTATCATTAAATACTAATTTTCAAGTATTTCTTGCACAAAATAAAATAAAATGGAAATTATTCAAGATTTAAAATTGGAGGACAAGGAAGAAAATGGTTGATATCAATGTTTGTGAGTAATTGTTAATATTTCCTCATAAGAATTCAAGGTTTCATCTTTTGTATATTTTAATTTGTTTTACAACAACCATCTTTGAATATCTTCAAATAAATGCTAACACGTAAAGATGAATCATAAGAATAATTCATTGACATCGGGTTAAATATGGAATGTGAGTATATGTCGCATACCAAATATTAACTGTGGAATTTGTAAGTATCTAAGTTGTTTTACTTATCTAAGTTTATAATTAATAGAACAAAAATATTCTTTATATTAAATCTATCATTTATAATGGAGTTTAAAACGTGCAAGAAAAAATGTATGGAACTACCCCTGTAGAAGACATGTTGCAACAAGGCATGAGATTGGGTTTTGAAGCCATGCACACAGTTTATGAGTCACTTCTTGCTATGGTAAATTTCTATTTGATTTACATAGTTGTGTATTATTTATTTCAATTTTTATTATTCTCACCATTGTAGATACACTCATTACACTTCATTTTATGTTTGCATATGCAACAAGATAAAGAATATGAAAACAATCAACTCAATCAAGAAAACATTCGTGCAAATAACTTAAGTCATGAATGTAGCTCAAGCACTAACAATAGTGCTAGCGAAGAATGATGATCTGTTTGGATATCAATGCAACCTATTGTATTTTGTGAAATAACTGTTTATGAAAATCAAACATTTTCTTTAATGTAATATACAGTGTCCCAATTGAAAGAGAAGGGCTTAGCAATAAAAATATCTTTTTTAATGACAACGAACATCTTATTGATATATAATAATAATAATAAATTATTCCATTCTGTTATCCAATGTCACTGTGAAATGTTACACAATTGATTAAATATATGGATGATTAAATATTATAATGAAGAGATGCAAAATGTGATAATATAACAAATTAATATGAACATCATATACAAATGTAGTAATTAAATTTTAACTTATATGAATAATTTTATAAGACATATGTTGATTTTTCGATGAATAATAGATTTTAAAAATTACAATAATTGCACTCTCACACGTTGATATTTCGAAGAAAAAAAAGAAAATGTCATACAAAAAACTAGTGCATCCATAACATACAAATGCATCAGTGCATTATGTTTTATAAAAGCACCATGATGAAAACTATTTTTCATGAACAATGTCTTTTCCAAAACTGAGAACACTGAAGAATTTAGTTCTTTAAGCACCAATATTGTTTGCAATTAACGACCTGATGCATTGTAATTCATAATGCACTAGTGCTCTCATAGAGCTAAAACATTGGTCCTACAAAATTTTATTTCCAGCCCCAGTGCATTATTAAAATTAAAAAGATGGGTACTTTTATATCCCTAATGCATCCATGCATTTACTCAAATAATACACATCGACGTTATGAGTTTAAACAAAATCACAATGACTACAATTATTTTTTTTCATGCCCCAGTGTTGTTTCTTAAAAGAACACCTTCGAGCATTTTTTATAGATAAGCATCGGGACAGTATACATTTCAGACATTGATGTTCTTTGCATTCAATGCCTTAGTTCTTTTGTTTATGTATGCAATCTAGTGGTTTTATATATTAAGTGCATCAATGGTGCTTGTTCCATGAAGCAGACCACAAAAAAAAAAGAACATTCACTAAAACCTATAGTCACACAATATTTTTTAGTTTCAATGAAGTTCTATTATAATTTCCGCTAAAACATCTGCTAGCACAAACATATGTTTTAGTAGATTTTTATGACAATTTTTTCCAATTTTATAACACTAAAAACCTCTGTTATAACCTCCGATAGAAGGTATTTTCTTTGTAGTTTTATTTGGGATCGTTCCATGAGGAAATAAGTTTGACAATAAAACAAATTTATACCTCATCTCTTAGCACATCTAATCGAGGTGGATATTGGTGGTAACCTACGTATTCCACTTGGAGCCCCAACATTGTCTCTTTTAGTTTCTCGGTTTCATTAATTGTAGCACAATTTACTATTTTTGGCATTTTTCAGGTCGTGAGCTTCTGGAACCATTTTGATTCCCTAAACGAGGCTTTTAGGGAAAATAGAGAGTCTAAAAATGCCTTGAAGTATTGATGTCAAATTTTTTTGGCCTCTTCCTTGAGATCTTCAAAAAAAAGTATTACGGTAACCAAATAGAGATCGTATGCCAAAGTTACAACCCCGGGAAGTTGATGTACCAATTTACCTAAACTGGGCCCACAATTTTGGCAATTCATCTCCTAGGGTTAGTTTTTTGGATTTTTAGGGTTCTCCATTGTTTTTCAATAATAAATAGACCTTTAAGCCTCATTGTAGCATAATTTAGAGACATGTAGCCACCACATCTCTTCTCAGAGATAAGCTATCATCAACCGATCTAGTTTATTTTCATTCCGCTTGTAAGCATATTTTGGTATTCTAATATTAATGAAATGAAGTTTTATTTCTATTGCAATTATGTATTTATGGTTATATGTGTAATTTGTTGCGTTCCTGTTTAAGTTTGGATCAATAGTATCAAAGAGGCATGCTCTTTCTTTTTTTTCTTTGCATGTCCCCAACGAGGTCAAGGTATAATGATTTAGGGCTCGATATAGTTCAACCTTTGCAATACCAACCTCGAAAAACCTAACGATCTCCAATGGTGGAAGAAAATAAAGACGAGGCGGCAAGAGATCCTTTCAAAATATTGCTCGATGAAGCCCTCAAATGATAGAGGAAGACGATGATGGATAAATTTTTCCAGATCCTTCGGCGACTACCCATAGGCGACGCATCTTCATCCAACAGCCACTCTAGAGGTGCTACTCCATTTAAAGCACAATCTAACTTCAATATTCCCATATTTGAGGGCTAGATATATGCAACTATCATAGATAAATGGTTGAATTTGTTGGAAGTATATTTTTCAGTTCATGACTTTTCCAATCGGGAAAATATTACTTTGACACTTCTAAAAGCTACCCCACACGTCAAGGACTAGTATGAAACCTACTATGAACAAAGGGACGAGAGGGAATCCTCGTTGTTTTCAGCTACACCCATTTGTTATTCTTTCCAAGATGCCATAAAGGAACAATATTAGCCTATTGGGAGCTATGAAGATAAATACATAAAGTGGACCACGCCATGATAGAGAATGGACCAAGACGTGCCAGAGTTCACAAATCTTTTCCATACCCTCCAACATGAAGTTGGGTATGAAGGATTCTGAGCAACATTTGTTACTCAAGTATGGTCGCTATTTACACAAGTACATCAAGGATGAGAAGGAATTCTTGGACATCTCCTCTCTTGGCATGGAATACTGATAGAATGTCAAGATTGAGAAAATTTTTAAATAGAAGAAGCGAGACTTTGGATCTGTGAATCTCAAGGAAGGAAAAGGCACCCCCAAACCAGAGAGAAAAGGCCAAAGCTAAGGTGGGGTGACTCGGGAAAACCCACTGAAGCCGCAAGAAAATAACAACACGACAAAGAAGGACATGTGAAAATTATGTGACTTCCATAAGAGCTCCACTCACAACACAAGTGAGTTTCGGGCCAAGCAGTCACTCATGGCTAAGCGGAAGGCTTCCAAACTAGATGCATGTTCTGACTCTGAGTCAAAACCCAACAAGGGGAATGACAAAGGGAAGTAGATCATTGGTGCAGAGTCTAGTGCCACTGTGGCCACCACCAAGATCTAGAAGAATTAGCCTGGAGATCTAGAGGAGGGAGAACGCCTCTTCCACTCGCAGATGTGGGTGAAAGGTTCTACACTATAGTTCATTGTCAATAGTAGGAGCCAAAGGGTTCGCATTCCAGCAGAGGTTGTGAAACAGTTGCTCATATCGATGAAAACACATCTACAACCATACACCATCGAGTGGCTTCACGAAGGATGAGATCTCCATGTCAGCTAGTAATGTTTCCTTCTCTACTACATCCATCCCTTCACGAATGAGGTATTGTGTGATGTTTCTCCTTTTGAAGTTTGTGATGTATTATTGTGAAAACCATACTTGTGAAAATTACATGTTGTATATGAGTCTAGAACTTTCTCTGTGATTATTACTTTTAGTAAAAAGTTGTATGAGATACTAGTGGTAGCGCCACCTACTGCCATCCCTTTGATGAGTACAAATAAATGTAGTAAGATCATTCCCCTTCTCGGGAAAATTTTTTTCCTTATTATTTTCCCTCAGGGCAAGAAGAAAAGTGTGGCCATGAATTCTAGACAGGGCTCCTCCACATAGCAGTAGCAGATGGACAAGGTCATGGATGAGTATAGGGACATTTTTTCCTCACCTATAGGGGTACCTCTACACTATCAAGTCAAGCACTCCATCAATCTAACCCCGAGCACTCCACTACCCAATGAACCTATCTATTGAGCCTCTCTTTTGGAGAGTGATGAGATCAAGAGGTAGATTGATGAGTTGTTACAGAAAGAGCACATCAGGCCAAGCTCATCACCATATGGTAGCTCGATTATATTGGTACAAAAGAAGGATAGGACCTGGAGACTTTGTATTGACTATCAGGCGTTGAACAAGATCAATGTCCAAAATGGGTACCCAATCCCACTCATTGATGACCTTCGGGACCATATCAAGGGGGGCATATATTCCATGAAGATTGAATTGACATCTAGTTATCACCAAGTGCCTATTGAACCCTTCGATGTGTAGAAGACTACCTTCATATCCAAGGAGGGCCTTTTGCGAATGGTTGGTCATGCCTTTCAGGTTGATGAATGCACCTGCAACCTTAATGAGATTTACGGATGGCATCATGAGACCCTTCACCAATGCATTCATGGTGGTTTATTTAGATGACATCTTGATCTTTAGACAGATTTTGGAGGAGAACCTATGCCATATTCGACAGGTCCTTCAAACCCTGTGACAACAAAAGTTGTGTGAAAATTTGAAAAATGCACTTTTGGTATGAACCAGGTTCAAATCTACCATACATCCCTGATGAGAAGGGTGTGCATGTGGACCCATCCAAGATACAAGCCATTCAGGATTAGCCAACCCCAACCACTCTAAAATATCTCTCCATCCTTCTGGGTCTTCATAATTTCTACCGAAGGTCCATGTTGTGGTTCTCTCATATCACTTGGCCTTTAAGTCAAGTCACCAAGGGTGGAGCGAAGGAAAATTATTTTTGGTCTTAAACTGAACAAAAAGATTTTTTTGACTTGAAGCATCAGCTCTACTCTGCACCAGTGCTCACATTATTAGAACTGCATTAACCATTTGAGATTGAGACAGACATCTCCAACTATGGTATTGGTGCATTTCTTACTCAACAAGGGCATCCAGTGGTTTACCATAGTGAGACACTTTTAGACACAATATGGAAGTTTCCCACTTATGAAAAAGAAAGGTATTCCATTTTGTAAGCGTGTCGTCAATGGAATCATTAGATTATGGGGAACAAAACAATCATTGACATAGACCACAGACCCCTGCAGTTCATACAAACACAAGATAATTTTTAGAACGATTGTCATCAGAAATGGTACACATACTTGGAAAATTATATTTGAACATTAAGTATAAGAAGGGTATCACCAATAATGTTGCAAACTACCTAAGCCAACCACCAGTCATGGTGCTAATCATTGTGACCAACTCCTGTGGGCACGAGACTTCAAGGTGTCCGCATCTTTCCGAGATCGATCAAGAATTCGATAGCACATACCAGACACACCTAGAAGGTAAGAAAGTTCAATATTTTCACCTCCAAGATCCACTTTTATGCCACTTGGGACACATATGAATTCCTTCATGTGAGCGTGCTAAGATGATCTGGTAGGCACACTACAGTCGGGTCACTAGATGTTTCAAAGTAGAGAAAATAGTGGGCGTACTAAAGAAGTATTTTTTTTGGCCAAAACTTCATCAAAATATTTGGAGGTACATTAAATCCTACACTCCCTGCACCATTGCCAAACCAACCATCAAGAAGCAATGCATATATACTCCTCTGCCTTCTATAAAGTACGACAATGACTATGTTTTTGTGTTTGTCGACTCATTCTCTAAGATGACCGTTATGGAGGCGTGCAAGAAGAGTATCATAGTAAAGGCCACTGCTAAGCTCTTCTTTGAGCGAGTCTAGGTACACTTTGGGATCCCATAGTCCATTATCTCTGATTGGGACAACATATTCCTAAGTACATTTTGGTTAAATCTGTGGTCGATACTGGATACCAAACTCACCAACTCCACAAATTTCCATCCCCAAATTGATGGTTAAACATAAGTTGTCAGCAGGATGATCATACACATTCCGCACATGTACAACTCGAAGCATCCATGCACATGGGCTGAAAGCCTACCCTATGTCTTGCATACATACAACAAAGCTCTCCACAACTCAACGTGACATAGCCACTTTCAGGTAGGGCTGGGAATTCATCCATTATGTCCCATTGATTTGGCCATACCATTTGCAACTACTCAGGAAAATTCAGCTCATCTATAGTCCAATGCTGACAAGGCTAATAGCTTCATTGAGTGCATCCAAAAAATATACCAGTAGGTCCATGATATGTTGGATAGATCCAATGCTAAGTACAAACAATGTCATGATCAACATCCATGTGGGCAACAAAGTTTGGCTACATTTACATAAGGAGGGCCTTTCTGGACCCCATGCAACTTTCACCTGCTCCAATATGGGCCATACACCATCACCAAGGCTATAGGGGACAATGCCTTCGAGCTTAGCATTCTATCATTCCTTGGTCTACAGCTATTGTTAAATGTAGACCACCCTCGTCCATACTTTCCACCATTGTTGGACATATCCGATGATGAAAAACAACTCAAACCAACAGAGCTATTTAACCAAGACTGCATGGAATAAACCACAATTGATTGGATCATGGGAACACAGATAAAGAACACTCAAAAATAGAATATCCAAATATATCGGATTGTCAAGGCTAGCCAACTCCTTCACCAAGCCAAGTGGCTCAACAGGGACCAAGTTCAGCAGAAGTTAACCAATCACCTCAAGGCACTCAACGCAATGGGGGTCATCGCTTCATAAGGGAGGTGGAATGATCCATGTGGATATTGGTGGTTGCCCATGATATTCATGCTCAATTTCCTATTCCACTTCGACCCCCAACACTATCTCTTTTCGTTTTTTGGTTTCCTTAATTATAGCACAATTTACTATTTTTAGCAATTTTTTGGTTCCTGAACTTTCGGATCTATTTCGAGGCCCTAAACGACTTATTTAGGTAAAACTAAGAGATAAAACATGTCCCAATCTAGATTTGCTATTTGTTGTTCACCTCCTCTTCAACATATTCGAAATGAGGTATTACGATAGCCGAATGAAAATCATATGTTAATGTTACGATCCGTGGAAATTGATGTACCAATTTACCAAAACAGGGCCCACAAATTTGGTGCTTCATATACTAGGGTTAGCTTTTTGGATGTTTAGGATTTTACATTATTTCTTAATAGTAAACAGGTATTTGAACTTCATTGTAACACATTTCAAAGGTATGCAACAACCACATCTCTTCTCAAAGATAAGCTACCATCACTCGAGCTAGTTTATTTGCATTATCTTTGTAAGGATATTTCAGTATTATAATATTAATGAAATTTCAAAATTTAATGTAGTATATATCCATAGCCCTTCATTCAATACTTATCTATTATCATTTTTACTCACTTATTATTAAAGAGCACACCCCTTCTTAGCGCACTAGTGCTTCATTTAATGCTTATATATTCAAATTTGTATCAAGACTATAACAAATGGATCTTATCTAAGGTTAAACAATGGAATAATAGGAAATAAATGAGATATGAAACTGATTTTGTAACTTGATTCATTTGGATAAATCACCCGAGCTTACTATGAGGGAGTAGTTGATGAACCTCTTGATAGTGGAATCTATCCCTTGAGTGTTAGATCTAGCCATTAGTGTGAATTTTAGTTCCTCTGACTTTGGATCCAACTTGTGGGTGGTTAGTTGATAGAGATATTACAATTTGGATGGCCTATGGTTCATTGGAGAATTGAATTGCTTCATTGACTTTCCATCTAGTTTAAAATATACAGATAAGTGTACACGTTAATGCATGTGAAACTATAGGTTGTGATATTTATTATTGTGCTTATGATTCATGTTTAACGAGATATGTCCATGAATGAACGTGTGAGACTCATTGTTATGTTAAACATCGACTAGTTTTCTTATATGTTTGTCCCAATAAGTGTTCTTATTTCAACTCATGGTGAATGAGGCTTGGGGATTTTTAATTTTTTAAAAATTGGATGTAGAGGATTTGATATTTGAGGAATATTCTTGATCTAATAAAATCTTCTATGGTGTTGATTTCATTTACCCATTTCATCTTACCCCCCGCGTTTTATTTAATAATAATTTTAATTCAATTCATTCATAATGTGCACATAGTGATTGAGGTAATTGAAACGATTTTATTCACCTTCTTTCATTCTCCCTAGATTTCTTTCATTCGCTATCATTTCATTTCTTTCAGCCTCCATTGATTAGTTTCATTCAATATTTTGAACCATGCATCCATGCTAACAATGAGTACGGATGTGAGTTGATGTGATCCCATGCTTCCATTCCTCTAGATGAGTGGGTTGATTTCTAGGTTTCAAATTGATGTCATTATGGTTTAAGATTTTAATAATCAAACTGGCATGTCTTTTAACTTCGACAACATTATCATTAGAATATCCAATACATAAACTCACTAAACCTAGTAGTATTGAAAAGAGATGTTTTGTAAATTCATTAACATATGCCATTGTATGAAATTCAGGATTTGAATTCGACAACTATTTAAATCAAGAAATTTCAATGAAATAGGTATTATCGGTACTTAAATAACAATCAATTGAACCTCGACTAACGCATTGCCTCTCTCTATCATAAATACAATAATTAGAAGATTATTTCTAATCAGTTTCAGGTTTAGAAACCAAATTTTTATATTAAATTATGTATGTTTCCTTACATGCAACAAATGCTTTCTTTAAATTTTCATATTCTTCTTTAATATGTGTAGGCTTGAAGGTGTTTTCAAATTTGAATCAATAGAAGCGGTGGCCATGATTGACAAGGATCATCATTGACTGAGGAAAATTATGACTATTCACAAGTTGCATGAAGCATTCATACAAGGAAAACATAGAGAGTGAACACATTTTCTCTGTAGGTGTGATTGAAATATCAATTAGTAATTCTAGAACAATGTTACCTATGGTCAGCCCTCATATTGTAGACTTGGCACTAAATCCTCACTTGTGTTAAACTTCTTTGCATGTTTTTTGAATGTTAAGCACAAGACAAAAACATCATGAACTATGACTACCTAAGTGAAATCATTAATTTATATATTGTTTCCTATAGCTCCAAATAATTTTGACAAGGACAAATTATCTTATCATGATAAAATTTATTCTCAATGCTCATGATCATATTATTTTAAAATATATAATTTATTTAATTTATTAATTTTTGTAATTTTTGAAATCTTAATTTAAAAAAAATATTCTTCATCCATACAATTCACTATGCAATATATTACAACATGTTACAATTAATAATAATGAAATACTACATATTATTAAAAATGTAAGAGCTCATCAAAATTAATTACCATTTACATTTCATTTTCAATTTTGTTAACACATATAAACAAAAATAAATAAATACATAAACACAGACATTTTAATATTATTTTTTATTATATATATAACATTATTTTTTGAATGTTAAAAAATTGTTATAATAATAAATGTTAATGAAATTAAAAAAAATTATTATAATGATAAATGCTATTTAAATTAATTTAAAAGATTAATAATTTTGGCTCTTCAAGTTCCAAGAATGCCGATTCCAATAGTTTTTTAAAATCCACTTTATATTTTTCAACTCTCAATCTAATGGTTAAAAGAGAATATGCCTATCAATATATATCAAGAACATTTTATTAATGTGATTGTGTTTGTTATAGCTGCAAACTGCATGCTTGAATTATGTAGTTAACTACTCGATGCATGAATAGAGGATAGCTTAAACGTTATTGTTGATTGCCTAAATTTTACTATAAAACTTGATATTGAGAAACTACCTTACAAGTTTATAATTGTTTTAATTGCTTGAATTACAAATATTTCTCCCATACTTATGAACCATAGTTATATTGTCTATTTATAGTGGAAATGAAGTGTTAGGATCTAATGGTTAACGCCATTTTTGTGATGGAAGTGACAAATAATATATCCATACTTCCTTTTTCTCTATATGAAAATCTTGATTCATAAATAATGGATCACCCTATTTATTGTTATATGTTCAATGCACGCATATGTATCTAATTGGGTAAATCCCACAATTCTCATATTAAATCATGACTATGGATTGGCGCTCAATTGTATGTAATGCCATTGACACTTTTCTAACTCTCTAAATCCACCTCTTCACAAATAGCCTTACTTTTCAAAAATATACCAGTAAATGATGCTAAGCATAATTGCCTATATGATTAATCGTTTGACCTCAACCCAAAAACAACAAGGCACTAGCATGTTAGAAGATGTTCTTGTTCTTCTAACTCAACATAGTGAATAAGTCAATGATGATCATGGTATTATATGATACCAAATTTGTGAAGAAAGGATTCATTTGTTGAGCCCATTAACTGACAAGTATTCTCACCACACACCACCAAGTTATGTATCACATTATTAAGCCATGCAACAAGCCAACAATAGATCTCTCAATCTCATTGTAGTTTTGTTATGGAACCCTGCCACCACTAACTTCTAACAACCATGTCTTTATGTGATTGTAGAATATGGTCATGTGGTAAATGGATGGTTGAGATCGATTATGCAGGGGGAGTTTTAGTTTATTTTTAATGAGGGAAGGGGGCATAGTTAGTATTAGTGCCAATCCACATCTCCCCGATCAATCACTGAGAGTGACTGTAGACGCCAATCCTCCGAGAATTCTTACCACCACCTGGGGGTGGGTGCATAATTCCAATTGTTTTCATTGAAGTGGTTTCCATGCTAAACCAGTTGTGGTTCTACCATGGAAACCCTATACAATGGAATATTTCCCACTTTATAATGTGTAACCTATTAACTTATAATAGGTGACAATATGAGGAATAAGATTGACCCACAATCATTATAATTAGAAAAACTTCACAAAAAATAAGGAGGAGGCCAGTGAGGCTTCTGATCATGATGACATGGTAGTGACCACATGAAGGCCATGTAGGAACATAAGATAATTTTAAATTGCTCCATGATGACATACAAGTCCCACGTGGATGCATTGTGGCAGTACAAAAATTACTTGGACCCATGTCAAGTTGAAATTGGTTTCTGATGTTGGGTGACATTTAGATGCCACGTGGTAGCCCAACGTTGATGTGGGCTAACCTGGTTGGTCAAACCTTAGGATGGCATACCATTTAATGCAAAAGGTTATATTGAGATAAAATTTATATCATTTGAATGCTATTGACACACTAAACTTGATTCCACATACATGTAAAAATAAGGTTTTTACTAACACCACTTCCATAATGAACCTTGGAGATCAACTTAACCAACATGTAATACCTTACCCATCCTGTGAATCCTTAAGGTGCTGGAAGGAAGGTGGTAACAATATCAGCTTATTCAATTTATGCTATATTGCTAGCTTTATTGCTATATTAAATAATACCTTTAACCCCACTAGATATTGATAAAATAGTTCCAAAATATTTGTGTTGAAACCCTCCCACCAATATATCTTTCATATAAAACAACCCATATATTTTTATAGTTATCCTTTTTCTCACAAAACTCCATTTTTATAAACCCCCACAACCTATAGAATCCCTCTACCACATATCATCTCTCTCAAAACCTATAATATATTTACTATATTTTTCACAATCTTAAAACCTGCTTTTTGACTAAATGGGGTAAGGTATTCATTGACAAGGTGAAATCCTAACGCTTGGGAGGCATGCCATCAAATTCCACATAATTTTCTTGATCAAAAAATCCTCTCTCTCTCTCTCTCCCCCTATATATAGATATATAGATATATAGATAGATATATATATATATATATATATATATATATATATATATATATATATATATATATATATATATATGTATGTATGTATGTATGTATGTATGTATGTATGTATGTATGTATGTATGTATGTATGTATGTATGTATGTATGTATATAACACATATACACTGTGAGTGTGTGTTTCTACTTATAAGATGATGGCTTAGTCATGGTTCTTTGGACAGTAAAATCAACTAACATTAATAATTTCTTGTTATTTTGTCCCTTCCCTTTAAAAGTGATCAAGTGTACTATCTTAAAATAGTAAGCTTCATCTAGCTCAAAATGTATACTATGAAAAATAAACTTCCTATATCATAATTGCCACCATTTTAACCTATTAGCATTACTATCATGCTTTCACCAAAAATACTTGCATCAATTTGATATATATTTTTTCCTCCTGCCATTGTAACACCACAAATAAAAAAAAATTGTTATGGGTTTGTGCTTGCATATTTTTATTTTCGAAAGGATTTGATCTCATAAGAGGATTCTTCGTTTGATAAACCCTTCTATAGTCATGATTTAATTTACCCATTTCATCTTTCTTGTTCCATTTGATTTATAAGTAATTTTAATTTGATCAACTATCATGTGTGTGTTATGCAACCAACTCACAAAATAGAAGAAAAGATAATCAACGAATTAGAAATGAACCTCTTTGAGGAGGAAACCTCCTTTACATTACATAAATAAAACATTATTAGATGATGCAAATGATAAGATATCCTTGGTATATATATGAGTCTAAGGGGTCACAATATAATCAGATCCTACATAACAATAATAGTCTAAGGGCACAATAATAAAGTAGTGGGATTATATGGGGAACCACAATAGCAACATGGGCATACGTGGGAACAACGATAACAATATGTGGCTACACTAACAATAACAATAAGGGGAATACACTGGTATTATAGATACCTAACATGACCTTCTCCTGCAAAACATTGTCTCCCTCAATGCTTGTGTAGTTCCAGATGATTCTGTATAAAATTCTCATCATCCCATATGGAATCTTGAGTGGGTAAGTTCTTCCACTTAATGAGATACTCTGAAATTAATCGATTCTATAGTTGTTGCATTCTTGTTTTAGTCACTGCTTCAGACTCAAATATGAATTTTCCTTCTTCTTCAAGTTCTAGCAACACTATTTGAACTAGAAGCTTGTCACTAATAACCTTATTTATGTATGAAACATGGAAAATTGGGTGTACTTGAGAATATGCAAACAACTACAATTTGTATGCCATAGTACCAATCTTTGCAACACCTCATAAAAACCATAATACTTGGGTGATAGTTTATTATCCTTCTTAGCTTCCTTGAGGGACATTTGTTTGTATGGTTGTGGTTGTAGAAATACCCAGTTGCCTACATCAAAAATTCATTCACTGTGATGTTGATTTTCCTGTTGTTTCATTCGATTCTGTGCCAGAGTGAGGTTATCCTTTAAGAGTTAGAGAACTTGTTGTTGATGATTGATGTGATCTTCCATTGCTTGAACCTTATAGTTTTATCTTAAAGTGGATGTGATGGATCATGGATGATATCCATAAAGAGCTATAAATGAGGTAGCTTTTTCTGGAGTATGGAAGGAAGTGTTATACCATCATTCGGCTATAGGTAACCACTTGACCCATTGTGTTTGTTTATTAGATACAAAGAAACACTGATATCCTTCCAAACAGAAATTCACTATCTCAGTTTTCCTATCGAATTGAGAATGATAAGATGAGCTATGATCTAATTGAGTACCAAGAAAATAAAATAAATCCATCCAAAAATTTCTAGTGAAAATGGGATCTATGTCACTTAAAATAATCTTTGGGTTTCCATGTAGCTTTTGAAGTGTTTCCATAAATGTAGTAGCAAATGTACTAGCTTTGAAAGGATGAGATAATGCATAAGAGTGTGCATACTTGGTATGTCTATCAAATACCACCATGACGACACTCTTTTCTTCAGACTTGGGTAAACCTGTGATAAAATCCATTGATACATCCTCCCAACACTGACTTGGAATGGATAAAGGTTGTAATAGACCTGGGGTCTTAATTATCTCAACTTTATTTTGTTGGAAAACCAAACATTCTGCCACAAAATTTTGAATATCATATTTAATTCCATCCAAAAAAAAACCTTCTTGACCCTTTGGTAAGATTTTTAAAATACCAACTTCCGTCCTAAGGGGGAGGTGTGAAATTCCAAAAGAATATTTTACTTGAGTTGGAAATTATTACAAAGATATAAGAAATATTTGTACCATGATGAATCATTTTTATAGCATAATGTATTAGATGTATTGGGATCTTGCTACAACTTTTGAATGACATTCTACACCTCTTTGTAATTATTATTTTCATCCCTTTCTTATGTTATCCAATTAGGTTGGATAATAGAAATGGCACAAATTAATGCTTCCACGTCCTCATCCTTTCTTGAGAATGCATCTGCAACACCATTTTGCTTCCATTTTTTTTATGATTTCAAAGTCATAACCCAACATATTTGTGACCCATTTTTTCTTCTCTTTTAAAGATAACCTTTGTTCCAAAGAGTATTTAAGACTATCATGATTTTTTCTTACCTTGAAGTGTCTTCCGATTAGGTAAGGTCTCGATTTCTTTAGTGCATAGAGTATTGCTAACATTTCCTTCTCATAAATAGGTTTTTGTAAATACTTTCCTTTGAGTGGATGACTTAAAAAGCTAATAGGTCTTCCTTCTTACATTATAACAACACTAATTACATTTCTTGAGTCATCATATTACACAATAAATGTTTTTGTGAAGTATAGCATAGTTAAGACTAATGCTTGGCACATTGCCTCTTTAGGCTGTTCAAATGCCTTAGTTTCTTATAGAGTCCAAGAAAATGCATCTTTCTTTGATAATGTTGTTAAAGGTGCTACAATTCTCCCATAATTCTTTACAAACTTGTGATAATACCATGTCAACCTTTGAAATATTCGAAGATGCTTTATATTTGTGGGGATTTTCCATTCCTTAATGGATTTTATTTTTTTAGGGTCTACCTTAACACCCTCATGAGATACAATATGACCCAAATATTCCACCCCTAGTACTCCAAAGAAACATTTGAAGGTTTCTGCATATATTTGCTTCTCTTCTAATATTTTGAGCACCTTGTAAACATGTTAAACATGATCCTTCCAAGACTTGCTACAGATTTGTATATCATCAAAAAATACCAACAAATTTTTTCTAATGGTCTGAAAATGGAATTCATCAAACCTTGAAATGTGGAAGGTGCATTAGTAAGGAAAAAAGGCATGACCAAAAAATTCATAATGACCCTCATGAGTTATGAATGTTGTTTCTGAAATGTCTTCATACTTTATTCTAATTTGATGATATTATGAATGAAGATCTAACTTGGGGAAGTAAATTTCTCCATATAACTCATCCAACAATTTATCAACGACAACAATGGGAATTTATCTTTCATTGTGAGCTTGTTGAGATCCCTATAATACAAACACATACACCATGATCCATCCTTCTTGTGCACCTATACTACTATAGAAGAGAAATAACATTGACTAGTTTGAATTATACCAGCCTCTAGATTTTCCACAACCATAGCTTCAATTTCACTCTTTTGGGCATAGGGATATCTGTAAGGTCTGATGTTTGGAGGAACACTTCATGGAATAAAATGAATAACATTATCATGATCATGAATAGATGGAAAGCCATAAGGAGTCTCAAATGCCTTGGAATTAATATCCAATACATTTTGGAGAAATGGATAAATATATGATTTAGATGTTTGAACCTCTAATGAGCATAATCGTAAAATTATGCCCCATTGTTCTTTCTTCAAAATATTTTTCATGCCATTAGAGATGATTATATTTCTTTATTTCCCTATGAAACCCCTTAATTCAACTTCATTTCCTTTCCAAAAAAAATAAAGGAAAAGTTCTTGAAAATTAATAGCTATCATCCACAAATATTGTAGCCATTGGTCTCCTGGTACAACATCAACATCACCTATTGGAATGGAAATAATTGGAGTATTCAATACATATTAACCCATGGTTAGCTTGATATTATTGCACTTTCTAGACCAGTTTATAGTTCCTCCATTTGCAACCATCGCTTGGCACTCTCGTACTCCTCTTCACAATTTATATATAATAATTTCTTATCGGCACACTTATGACCTCTATTTTATTTTCTCCCACAATTATAACAAAGCCCTTTTGATTTCTTTCTCCAATTATTGTGGTCTCAAAATTGTATGTTGTGGAAGCCTAGGAGCAGCAACACTTCCATTTTTATAGTTATGAGTGGTAGACTTCCTTTTTACCATAAATTTTCTTTCGAGTTTTCATGCCACTCTGAATGCCTTCTCCAATGAATCAGGTTCCCAAAGGCGAACCTCATGTTGGATGTTATCCTTCAAATTCCCTATGAAGGCATCAACCTTATGCAGCTATGGAATATTAGTTACCATGATATTCAATTTTTGGAAGTCCTCAATGTGCTCCACCATTGAACTCTTTTCTTTGAGATTTATCAATTGACTAAAGAAGGTGTTGCTATTTCTATCCTCATAATGTTCTATCATTTCCTCCCTAAAAATTTACTAGGTGACAAGTGGTTTGCAAGAACAATGTTATCAATACCATAAAAATAAAATTGGGTTATAAATATGAATATCCAATGCGTATCATTTTTGTGTGTTGTACATCATGGAGATTGATCCATATGTAGTATCCATGTTACAGGATCCTTGACATCAAACCTCCTCATATCGATTGTTCAGTCAATTTAGTTTCCTAAATTTCTTTGCATAAATTATCAACCGAGGATCGTAAGCTGATGAAGTGTAGTTCACTGTATGTGCTGGTTAACCCTTCTTACTTCGTTGTTTTGTATTTTTAAATTGTTTTGTTTTTGGGGTTTCCTTGATTCCTAATGATGTACAGTCTGAATTATGAGAAACTGAGTCTAAATTTCCTAAAGGTGAACTAATCAAAATCTAAGTTAAAGGAAGGAAAAACAAAGAATCTATTCTATTTAGTCATTTAATCCTAAGTCAAAAATTAAAAGGTGAATTTGTAAAGCAAATTGAAATAATTACAAAGAATAAAACTGCCTAAAGCAATTTTAGTTGTCTAAGCCTCCAATTTTGAAAGATAACTTTCTTGAGATGGCAAACTAGAAACTTACTATACTTTATAGTTTAAAGAACTAAATAAAATATGTAGAGAGTAACTAATTGATTACAATCACTGTGTGAAATGAATGTTAACCATTTAGGTGACCAAAAACAATTATCCTCACAGTGCATTGGCAATCTAAACTAAGAAATAAATAACAAAGGAAACAAACAATGAGTAAACTAATCAACAATTCATCCTTGTTACTTTTCCACCTTACCGTCTTAAAACAAAAAATGTTTCATTTATGAAATAGATAGCAGAAACAAGACTACACCATTGAATTCTAACATTACGCTACTGAACAGAATTAAAAGAAAACAATCTACAGGAAATCAATCTAAACTACAAACACTACTAAAAGTAAATAATGAAACTAAATTGAACAGTGAACAAAATAACAAAATAAAAACCTCCTTCAGTGCAGGAGCCCTCTGTAACTGACTGAGTCAAGCTGCTAACTAGCTGAAGATACTCATTCAAATGATCACTTGGTCAGATACGACTTCATATTATTAATAGGAAAATAAGTTCCAAAATTATATAGATGTAAGACTGAGCTTAATACATATAGAAATTCGAACTCCTTCTCATTTCTTTCCAACTGATATTTAAAGAAACATTCCTATCTATCTTTTGAGAGAGTTTAGCTACAGGTGGTCTCCATGTATTACAACAGATCTACGTAAATGGTTAATCAGCCACAGGCGACTTTAGGTCAGCAAGATGGTTGCATGAAACTGTTATCACCAGTGGCTGGTTCAAGTTAAGGCTACAACAAAACTGTTGGATTATTAATTAGCCATGAAGAGTGGACATAGAGTCCTACTGCTCCCGTGTTTCTTCATTTGACTCCACCTTTGACTATGGTCTTAAGCTAGCTTTTTTGTCGATCTGGGATGGGTGACTAGGATAGGATCCATGCCATGACCATTCCAGAGATGCCCATGTGGCTGGTTTCCTCGTTTGACACTTGTAACATGTTCAACCATGAAAGTAGCTACAGAACACACAGTTAGCTGCAGAATGGGCTACGTTCCGTAGCTAAATTGAAAAAACTTATTTCAAATAGAAAAAATATAAAAGTATAACATGTCAATAATTAAATGTCTTTCTTGAGACAAAATCTATCATTTATCAATGATGGGGATCTGTATCTTATGGAAAAACAAGAGAAAGAAGTGAGAAAAGTTGTTAAGGAGAGAGTAATTATGAGAGCCAACATACCCCCACTGCAAAATCATTGCATGTCCCCATGCAATTTTTCCAAAACTGTGAACTCTTCTTTCCTATTGCATCTACTCAGATACCTCTGCCAGTACATCTAAATTTCTTCTCTTGCTTCCTTTTGAAGTGACTGCCATCCTGGGCTTCTTCATGAGAGGTATGTATTTAAGATTGATCACTGTTTTGTTCAAGTTTCTATTCTTCCTCTTCAACTTCCTATTCTTCTTGTACCATAGCCCTAGGTGCAGTATTGTATTGTCATCAATGGCTTTATCTAGTTTTCTTTGTTCCTTCAGGTTTCATTTTGTTTCCTTATATGCCTGTTCAATATCTCCAACTCATATATTTCCTGTTTGAGAGAGTTAGTCAGAGGTTCTAATGGATTGACAGTTTGTTCTAGATTTGCTGAGGATCCTAGATCCATTGAGAAACTTTTCTTTTCCAGAGATTCTATGTAATCATAAATTGGTTGTTGTACTAGGGCTATACATGGGGATCCTCTGTTGGGGCTACCTTCAAAATACTATCTAGAAGTGTTTTGAGGACTGTATGTAAATGGAACATTTTCAGGAGATGATACTGAAGTTTCTTCTTCTAGATTTATGAACTCTATTTCCTTTGACGATACCTTCTTCACCACACCTAAAACTCTAGATCTCCTTCTTAGTTGTAGGAGTTGTATGTTCTCCTCTTTTGCACCCTTTTTCTCCTTTCCTATCGTTTCCTTCCTCTTGATTCGTTTCGTAATTTCCGTCAATTTTTTAGAGATTGGTTGTTCATCATCTTGTTGTAATGGAGATTCAGGTGTGTTCTCAGTTATTCCACCAGCTTTCTTTTTTATCTTCTTCTTCTGCTTGATTTTCTCTCTGATCTTTGTTAATTTTTCAGAGATTGGTTCTTCATCATTTTTCTATGCTGAAGGCTCAGGGTTGCTTTGAATGGTTAGATTAGTCTTCTTTCTCCTACTCTTTCTAATACTATCTTTTTCAGGAGATTCTGGTGTCTCTTGGAAATGGTTTCTTATCATAAATTTTTCCCAGGTGTCTCCCCTTCTTTTTAGATGACACTCAACCAGTATTTTGTCCAACCCATTATGGCAAATGGTTGTCTCCAGGGATTTTATTTTCTTTTGTACATTTGAAGCCATCCTCCTTGGACTGTTTAGAAGGAAGAAAGGAAGGTTGATGTTTCCATTTTCTAGAAAGTTCATCAATAAACGTATATGATAAACCTACATACATCCGAATCTTTCCTCACAGGTAATAAATTTTTGTAATATCAAAAGCATGCCTTTGCATTTATTTTTGAGTGTTGAAATAGGAATTCCTTTTCTAACCATAGTAATATCCATATTTGGGTTCCTTAGGATTACCTTCCAAGATTCATTGTGAAATTCTTTGTTTTTAAACCATCTCTCACCAAGTCTTGGTAGTTCTGTAGCCTCTGCTATGTAAGAGTTTGTTACTGCAAACTTAATGTCTCCAATCTCTACTTCTATACCATCGAATGATCTAGCAAAATATTTTTTGATCTCCTTGTGATATCCATCAAATTTTTCAATGAATTTGAGCCTTCAAGTCTTCTGCAGCATCTCCTTGAGTTGTGGGTACCATTCCATATACTTTGCCCCTACGGGATCTGCCTTGACAATGAGTCCCATGGTCTCTATTTTGTAGAATTTTCTAACCTTTAGAATTACTCTCCTGGTCTATGAAATGGTCTATCTGTGGTTATCGCGAAAAAGAATTATGAGTTTGAATGGAATAAGTAGACGGTGAGGGTTTGGAGAGATGTGAAAACATTGGTCATATTCTGGTTGTGACCATTAGTAGATGGAGTTATTAAAGACCATTTTAAGTACAAAGTATGGAGATCGTAGCAGAGGTGTGGTATGATGAAATCATTATAGACCATTCGGTATCGAATGTGGAAGATGTGGCAGAAACGTGGTAATAAAATCAAATGATGACTTATTAAGGAGACATATGATCATTCATATTATACATAACTTATGTTTCTGACTTGTTGTTTGAAATAAATTTGCATTTTACCTTAGGACTTAACCTTTTCTTGATAATTCTTTTGGTGTTGATCCGTAAGTACTTTGAGCATGGTTGATCTTCAAAACTTGATTCTTCAATTTCCTTGCATTCATGATTTATTTGTGAGTTGTACAATTGTGCCAGAGTTGATAAGTAAGTTGTAGTTGCAGAATCAGATTAGCTACGGGATGGAACCAACTGCAGAATATGAAAAGAAGGAAAAGTGAAATATGGCTTATGAAATATGGATGTAAAAATAAAATGGAAATGAGTTATGACAATGAAATGGAATGAGATGTAAGATAAAATGAAAAATAGGGTGAAATGGAGTAAAAATGACAGTGAGATGAAGTGGAATTGTAAAACTGAATGAAAACTGAATGAGATGGAATGAAACTATGAAATTGCAGACTCTATATTGCAAATAAATGTAGCTTTTGTCACTACTTATTACAGAAAGAAAATGGAAAATATAGGATGTGAGAAATCTATAATTTCCACCCTGTGTTTTTTGTAGAAGTATGTCAATCAATGATTGGTTTTCAACCTTATACAATTCATTATTTTTTTTGTTTGTTTTTTTTTTATCGGTCATTTCTTGGGAGAAATAAAGATTAAGTTAGTTGAGAAGAAGGGTTCTTCTTCACTAGCTTCATTTCAGAGTTATCCTGGAAAATCCTAATGAACTCCTCCCTTGAAACTGGTTTTTGATATATCTTCAACCGATGACCATTCACAAGAAGAGGTACCTTTTCCTCATCAATTGTTCTTATTCTCACTGCTCCATTATTAAAGACTTCTTCAATCTCATATGGCCCAAGCCAATGAGTTTGAAACTTCCCTTGAAAATCTTGGAACTTCGAATTAAACAATAGTGCCCAATCTCCTGCCTGAAAGTTTTTCTCCTTAATATATTTATCATGCCATTTAGCCCTCTGTTGGACTATATTGGTTCTTTGGACTGCATCTTGCCTGATTTCATCAAGTTCATTGAGTTTCTCCAATCTATGTTTTTGTGCCTCTGATAAATCCAATACCAATTGGACTACCATTTTGAAAGTTTTGATTTGAAACTCTATAGGGAACAGGGCCTGTTTTCCATAAAAAAGTTCATAGGGTGTATGTCCCGTTGTGTTCCTCCATGTAGTTTTATAGGTCCATAAGGCTTCAGGAAGCCTTTCTACCTAGTCTCTTCTATGTAGGTGCACAGTCTTAGTGAGAATTCCTTCAATCATCTTATTTGTAGATTCAACTTGACCATTTTCTTGTGGATGATAGGGAGTAGATTTCCTATTTTTTATCTTGTAATTTTCCACAAGACCCTCCACCATTTTAGATGTAAATTGAGATCCCTGATCTGTCACAATTTCTCTTGGAACACCAAAACAAGTGAAGATGTCCTCAAAAATAAAATTAACTACATATTTTTCATTAGCAAAAGGTAATGCTTTGGTCTCTACCCATTTAGTGACATAATCAGTGCATACTAATATATACTTATTTTGCTTAGGTGAAGGATTAATTGGCCCAATAAAATCTAAGGCCCATTTTTAAAAATTTTCAATGAGTACCTGAACTTATAGTGGCATTTCATTTGAAGGAGAAAGCTTCCCTACCCTCTGGTACCTGTCACACATCCTGACATATTCTTTGGCATCTTTGAAGATGGATGGCCAATAATATCCTAAATAAAGGATTTTATATGTTGTCCTCTTGTCAGCAAAGTGTCCACCACATTGGTCATCATGAAATGCCTTAAGAATCTCGGAAATTTCATCTTCCCTAACACTTCTTCTGGTCATAATATCTGGCCCTATTTTATACAATTCATTAGTGATCCACGAGTATCTTGCACTTATCTGAATGATTTTTCTTTTTTGTCTAGGAAACAAATGGGAAGGTAATTTCCCTATGACTAAGTAATTAGCAATATCTGCAAAGCAAGGAGTTTGAGTAGTCACTGCAAAAATATATTCATCAGGAAACTTATGTTCAACCGGTGTGTCATATTTGATATTCTGAATTCTGGACAAGAAATCAGAAATTGTGTTTTGTTACAAGTCTATCTAGCACAATAATATTGAATTCTTGCAAGAGCAAAAGCCATCTTGTAACTCTGCCATTAGTAATAGGTCTATTCATTAAATATATAATTGCAGAGTGATCTCTATGAACAAAGGTTTCATAGCCTATTATATAATGTCTGAACTTTTTGATAGCTTGAACAACAGCTAAAAATTTCTTTTCAGTTACAGTGTAGTTCAACTCAATGGGAGTCAACTTCTTACTTGTATAGTAGATGGCATAGGGAATCAAGTCTTTTTGTCCTAATACAACTCCTAGAGTTGTATCTAAAGCATCTGTTGAAATGTGAAAAGGTAGTTTCCAATTTGGAACTCTCAAGATGGGTGCTTCAATTTTTTTTTTTTTTAAAGTCTCAAATGCTAACTGGTAGTCAGGATTCCAATTGAATTAACAATCCTTGGTGAGTGATTTGAAGAGTGGGGATGCTATTTTAGTGAAATTTTCTATAAATCATCTATAGTATCCTGTGAATCCTAGAAAACTTCGAACATCCTTTTGGAAATTTGGAATTGACAATTTAGAAATGACTTCTACTTTAGATTTATCAACTTTAATCCTATCTCGTGAAATGTTATGCCCTAAAATAATACCTTTTGTAAACATCATAAAAAAAATTTCATGGCTTAATGAATGGTTTGCTTCCTTAAATCTTTTAAGAACTCTTTCCAAATTTTCCAAAGCTTCTTCAAATGTATTCCCATAGACTGTAAAATCATCCATATATACCTCTACACAATCATGTATTAGATCAGAAACAATTCCTAGTACTACTCTTTGGAATGTTGCAAGTGCATTACATAACCCAAAAGGAAGTACTCGGTAGGCATAAGTTCCCCATGGAAAAGTAAATCTGGTTTAATCTTGACCTTCAGGTGCCACCTGAGTCTGATTATAACCACTAAAACCATCCAAGAATGAGAAATACTTATGACCTGCTAATGTATCTAATACATGATCTATAAAGGGCAAAGGAAAATGATCTTTAAGAGTAGATTTATTCAATTCTCAGTAATCGATACACACCCTCCATTTACCATTCTTTCTAGGCACAATCACTAAAGGGGAAACCTATTGGATGTCTGAAATTGGGTAAATGAAGTTTACATTTAGCAGTTTTTGCAGCTCTTCTTTCACAATTTCCCTAAGATTTGTATTCATTCTTCTCTAAGATTGTCTGATAGGTCTGCAATTTTCCTCAATGTAGATGTGATGAATACAATTCTTAGGACTAATTCCTTTCATGTCAGTATATTCCCATGCATATGCAGCAGAATGTTGTTGTAACGTCTTGATTAGCTTTTCCTTTTGTAATTTCTCCAACTTATTGTTTATGTTCAATGCTCTCCCTGGAAAGATTTCAATTGTAAAGCTACCAAATTCTTCCATAGAATAAAGAGATCTGCCTAGATGACAAATATTCAACGTTCGATTTTTCTTGAAATTGATCATGTTCATATTCTTGAGATGATTCAAAATTTTCCATTGTATTTAGGATTTGACTATCTTCAGTAATATTTGAAATAGTAAAGAGAGGCTAAATGTAATTTTCATCATCAATCCATTCTTTGTCATCTATTTCTATGATTGTTCTTGTTGGAGAATATAGAGTGAATTTCTTTGTTGAATTCCCATCAGAAATATACATATCACTAGATCTAAAACTAATGAAAGCATCAGATGTGGCCAGCCAAGGTCTTCTTAATATGAGTGGATGTCCTCCTAGATTTTGGGGTTTAAGATCATAAAAACAATAGGATATTCCCAAGAATATAAGGATACTGAAATATCTTCTAACACTCCATCTGGTTTGATTACAGATCTGTCCGCTAATTGCAATAATGTAGGTGTGTAAAGAATATTAGGAAGCTTGAGTTGTTCCATGGTTTGTTTTCTCATAATGTTTATTGCTACCCCTAAATCAATCAATGTATTTGGAACTCCAACTCCATTGATATGTGTTTTGACAATTGGACTTCTTGGATCTACATACTTTTGTATGGCATTTTTTCCCATCATTATATCTGTTATCTTTCCTACCAGCTGAATTCATTTTGTTTCTTTTTCTTTTCTTCCTGGTTTCTTTATGCTCAACTCCTTTATTATTTTTGCTAGAACTGGAATCTCCTTAATGGCTTGTAATAAAGGAATTTTGATACAGACATTTTTCAATTCATCTAGAAAATCATAATTGGGCAGCATGATCTACTTTTATACTCCTCTATCAACTTGTAGTCTTTTAGGAAAAGGAGGTGCAGAAGTAGATACTGACTACTCAATAATAGGAGTTGAGTTCACTGGTTCTTTCTGTTTTTCATTTTCAGTATTTTGGTTTTAGAGAGATGTTACCTCAACAATTTTATTGGGATGTAAAGAATCTTCCTTAGAACTGTCTTATTCCTGTATAACTACAGAAGGCCTTTCCTTTTCTAATATCCTACCAGATCTCAGTTGAACATCATTAAGATCTAGAGGAGTGGTCATATAAGTTGGAAATTGTTGTCCTTCCACCATGTAAGCATTCTGAGGATTTTTATTGTTGGGTTTTGGTAATGACTGGGCAGGTAGCTAATTTGGTTTCTGCTGAAATGGCAGTAAGAGTTGAGGATTTTGGTTTTGTTGTGGAAATGGTAATGAAAATTGAGGGTTCTGAATTTGAAGTTGTGGCTGCTGATTTTTTTGTGGAATGTGTGGGGGAGGATAATTCTGATACGATGGAGGATATTGATAATATTGAAAAAATCTCCCATAAGGATTTTATACTCCTTGTGCCCACGGTTGAGATTGAGATTGAGGTTGAGGCCAAGTTTGCTACCAAGAATTCCAATTTGGTGGGGGCTGAAGATACATTTGGTTGTTAAATCCCTGATTTTGTTGCCCCTGCCAAGGTTTTCTAGAAACAAAGCAAAAGGCTCTGCTGAATTTGGAACTGTTTCTTCTTGAAAAATAGCCTTCAGACCTGGAATCGAAGGACAACCCTTGGTTTCATGATTCTCTAAGAAAATCATACAAGTCTCGATAATTTTTGCATCTAAAGGGCATTCTCTTAGAGCATGTTTTTTTCTACATTTTGGATAGAAAATAGCTAAAGCAGCAGCCTTGGTTTTCTGCTTGTTTTGCAACTTAATGGTGGCTATTTTCTCACTAAGACTCCCTAGGATATCTGTTTTGAATTCATCAATCATATTACCAATTTCTTCCCTACTCACTGATCCAATTGCAAAATTATTTATTCTAACAAGAGAAGGATCTCTTGGACCTTTCCTTCTTTTGGATTTCTCTCTTGAGAGATGAACACATAATTCTCCTATATCATTTAATGGGAGTTGAGAGATATCTCCCTTCCCCAACATGTTAAGGATATCTATCCAATCATCTCTAATGGATTTTAATAAAAGGGCTTTTAAGGTATCTTCATATAAATTGTTCATCTTTTCTCTTTTCAAATTATAGTTGAATCTCTCAATCAAATCCTCTAAGGTTTCATCTTCTCTTTGCATCATCTTGAACACTTCATCTTTGTGATTGGTAGGCATACAATAATCCAAATACCTATTCAAAAACTTTTTTTCATGTCATTCCATGTTCTAATGGACTAAGTGACTAATCCCATGAACCATTTCAAAGCAGCTCCTTTCAGTGTTGAAGGGAACAACTTAAATTTTTGAGAGTCTTCTAGATAGTCATAGGTTCTGCACAAGACTTCAAACTCAAATAAGAATGTTTTAGGATCCTCACTTTTTAACCCATGGAACTTTGGGAGGATAGAAGGTGAGATATCTTTCATTGTGGCATTTGTTTCCTCATCCACTATAGGGAATCCAAAAGAATTATCTATTTCCCTATTTCCTCCGCCTCCCCCATTATTTCCTCTACCTTCTCCATTATTTCCTCTACCTCATCCATTATTTCCTCTACCTCTTCCTCTACACCCTCCTCCAAATAGTGTCAATTCTTCATCTTCTCCTTCTTCTCCAATTATAGTTTTTTCAGGGTCAATATAGGGTTCAACCTACAAGTTACTTTCTCCTCCTCTAGTTCTTCTATTAATGGGATATGGGAGAGAGGTTCTACTTCTTCTTCCTCAATAGGTATTCCTAATTCTTCAACTAAAGTGTGCTCTCCTGTCGAGGTGAAAAAGGCTATTCCTACTGTTGGAGATTCGGGATTTTTCTCCTCTAGGACTAACTTGGTAGATGAAGTAGGAGATTCTTTTGATTGGATTTCTGCCGCTGGAATTTCAAGAGTTCTATGCCTGGGAGTATGAGTTTTGAATGGAGGTGTATCTTTCCTTGTTCTTGATGGAGTAGGTGGTGTTGTAGGAATTGAACTTCTGCCTCTAGCTATAAATCTACCCCTAGAGTCTCTTTCTATATGCATATCATTTTTTTTTAATGTAAGAGATGAAGTTACCTAGTTACACTTCCCTAGCAGTGGCACCAAAATGTTCAGTCAATTTAGTTTCCTAAATTGCTTTGCATAAATTATCAACTGAGGCTCGTAAGTTGATGAAGTGCAGTGCACTCTATGTGCTAGTTAACCCTTATTACTTCGTTGTTTTGTATTTTTATATTGTTTTGTTTTGGGGTTTCTTGATTCCTAATGATGTAGAGTCCCAATTATGAGAAACCGAGTCTAAATTTCCTAAAAGTGAACTAATCAAAATCTGGGTTAAAGGAAGGAAAAATAGAGCATCTATTCTATCAAGTCATTTAATCCTAAGTCAAAAATTAAAAGGTGAATTTGTAAAGCAAATTGAAATAATTACAGAGAATGAAACTGACTAAAGCACTTTTAGTTGTACAAGCCTCTAATTTTGAAAGATAACTTTCTTGAGATGGAAAACAAGCAACTTACTGTACTTTATAGTTTAAAGAACTAAATTAAATATGTAGAGAGTAACTAATTGATTACAATCCTTGTGTGAAATGAAAGTTAACCATTTAGGTGAACAAAAAGAAATTATCCACACAGTGCATTGGCAATCTGAACTAAGAAATAAATAACAGAGGAATGAAATAGTAAGTAAACTAATAAACAATGCATCCTTATTACTTTTCCACCTTACCCTGTTAAAAAAAAACAATTTTCATTTATGAAATAGATAGGAGAGACAAGACTGCACCATTGAATTCTAAAATTATACTACTGAACAAAATTAAAAGAAAACAACCTACAAGAAATCAATCTGAACTACAAACACTGCTAAAAGTAAATAATGAAACTAAACTGAACAGTAAACAAAATAACAAAAGAAAAACCTCCTTCAGTGCAGGGGCCCTCTGCAACTGACTGAGTTGAGCTACTAACTAGTTGAAGATACTCATTCAAATGATCACTTGGTCAAACAGACTTCATATTATTAACAGGAAAATAAGTTCCAAAATTACATAGATGTAAGTCTGAGCTCAATACATATAGAAATTCGAACTCCTTCTCATTTCTTTAGAACTGAAATTTAAACAAATATTCCTAACTGTCTTTTGAGAGAATTTAGCTACAGGTGGTCTCCACGTAATACAACATATCGACGTAAATGGTTAATCAGCTACAGGTGACTTTAAGTTAGCAAGATGGTTGCGTGAAACTATTATCATCGATGGATGGTTCAAGTTAATGTTGCAACAAAATTGTCAGATTATTAATTAGCCATGAAGAGTGTACACAGAATCCTATTACTCCCGGGTTTCTTTGTTTGACTCCACCTTTGACTGTGGTCTTGAGCTAGCTTTTTTGTTGATCTGGGCTGGGTAACTAGGATAGGATACATGTCATGACCATTCCAGAGATGCCCATGTGGCAGGTTTCCTGATTTGAAACCCGTAACCTGTTCAACCATGGAAGTAGCTACGAAACGCACAGTTAGCTGCAGAATGGGCTACATTCTATAGCTAAATTGCAAAAAATTATTTCAAATAGCAAAAACATAAAAGTATAACATGTCAACAATTTAATGTCTTCCATGAGACAAAATATATCATTTATCAGTGATGGGGATCTGTCTTTTATGGAAAAACAAGAGAAATAAGTGAGAAAAGTTGTCACGAAGAGAGTAATTTTGAGAGCCAACATCAATATTGGGGATGTGGTGGGTACTTAAACCAACATTTGGGTCTCTAAAATAATAATTCATGTTCCTTTTTTCCTCATCATCATTTTCATGGACTACCTTAGCACCACTGGGAAACCTTTCTTGCGAAACTTTCTCAGCCCTTCCATTTTTCCATTCAACGCGTCCATTTCTACTTTAAAAAATCCCATATCTTCTTTTCTATTATCCTTCAAACCTTCCATGTCCCTTTTTACTTTTACTTCTAAACCATCCATATTAACATTCATCATCACTTCCAATTCATTTTTTTGGTTACGCTTTCTAAGAGAGAAATTTGTTGGAGTTGGTCTTGAATTTTTTTTATATCATGTTCATTTCTTCCTCTTCTTCATGCATCATAGTAAAGCTTTCGGGTTTCTTACTGGGTGTGCCAATTGTTTATTCTTTCAATTAATTTCTCAATCAAACAATGATAGCTATGCTTCACTATGCCCTTTGAATCACTTCAAACTAAATTTTCAAACAAACATTATGCAAAATTTTAAAAAATATACAGATTTTTGTTTATTTTTAGGAGCTCGATATTGAGATTATTGTATCCCTATAATTGCGTATCTCTGAGGTCTAAAATTTCATCGTTTATTATCTGTATGAGTATTCTTTCCAACACTACTAGTTAGACTTTTATTGGATTCTTCAAGAAAGGGTTATGCCTAATCATCAACGATGACCTAATTATAGACTAGTTCAGTAGAGAAAACTTGTACAGAGTACTAAATGTCATTGTTTCAACCCTTAGCACTAACAATGATACAAGAAAAACTAAAATATGTGCACTTTAATACACATTTTATAAAATTCAAATCTAATGCTTTGATAGAAATTTATGACAATTTTCCCTAGGTCACCTATTTGAGATGGAATTTTGGAGCTTGCAAAAACACTAACTTCATCAGATTCTATATCTGAAAATATAGGGAACAAAGATATGAAATTTGTATACGAAGTTAACCAATATTTCGTCTCCATGTGGTTACAATTTCAACTTCAAAAGGCTCGTAGAAAAAATAATATAGTGGAAATTCCAAGATGGCCTGCTTGAAGAAGCGAAACACTATAATCCAAAGCTATGATACAAAATGTTATGCAACCAACTCACAAAATAGAAGAATAGGTAGACCAAAGACTTAAGAATTAGCCTCTTTGAGGGGGAAACCTCCTTTACATTACATAAGTTAATAATTCTTGGATGATACAAATGATAAGACCTCCTTGGTATATATCGGAGTTTAAGGGGTGAAAATATAATCAGAGCCTACATAACAATAGTAATGTAATGGTACGACAATAAAAATAGTGCGCTTCTATGGCGCACCACAATAATAACATTGGGGATACATGGGAACAACAATAAAAATAGGGGGCTACACTAACAATAACAATAAGGGGAATACACTAGTAAGCATGGAAGTTGACGTAATTGAAACAATTTTATTTGCCTTCTTTTATTATCCTTAATTGTCATTCATTCCCTGTGATTTCATTTCTTTCAAACTCCATCAATACATATCATTCAATAGATTGAACCATTCTTTCATGTTGTAAGTGAGTAATGATGTTATTTGATGTGATATGATACTTCCATGCCTTAGGCTAATTGGGTCAACTTCTAGGTTTCAAAATGATGTCATTAAGGTTTAATTTTTTAATAATTAAATTGATGTCTTTAAATTTTCATAACATTATCCTCGGAGTAGCCAATACATAAATTTTTGGAACTGAGCAGTATTGAAAAGAGAGGTTTTGTAAATTCATCGACATAGGCCATTGTATTTAATTTAGTATTTGAATAAGACCACATTTTAAATTAAGGAATAGCAACGAAACAAGTATTATCAGTACTCAAATAGAAATGAGTTGAATTTGAACTAACCTCTTAACTCTTCTTATGATAAATACAATAATTAGAAGATTATTTCTAATCAATTTTAATTTCTTAAACCAGATTTGTATATTAAATTATGTTTCCTTGTATATAATAAATATGTTCTTTAAAATATCATATTAATGTTTAATATGTGAAAGGTGCTAATATGTTTTTTCAAATTTGACTCCACACAGGTTGTAGTCACGATTTATGAGGAGGATAAAAACTAACCGACGAAAGTTACGAGTCATCACAAGTTCCAGGAAGCATTCATACTAGGAAAGCATGGTGTGTGAACACATTTTATTTGCGGGTGTTATTGAAATATCACTTGGTTTTCTCTGTGGGTGTTATTGAAATGTCAAATGGTTTTCTATGTGGGTGTTATTGAAATATCGAGTGGTAATGCTAGAATTATGCCACCCATGGCGAGCCCTCAAATTGTTAACTTTGCATTGAATCCTCACCAGTGTTAAACTTCTTTCCATATTTTTACAATGTTAAGCAAAGGAAGAAACATCATGAATTATGACGACCTAAGTAAAATAATTGATTCATATATTATTTTCTTGATTCATATAAAATTCATGATCAGTGCTCATAATGAAACTATTTAAAATTATAATATATTTAATTTATTAATTTCTGAAATATTAATTTAAAAGTAATATTTGTTTATCCATATAATTCCATACATAATATATTACAACATATTAGAATTAATAATAATGAAATACTATATATTATTAAAAAATTAATAGCTCATCAAAATTAACTACCATCAATTGGTCTAAAACATACCAAAAAAATTAAAAAAAAAAATACAACATTTATATATATATATAGCATTAGCTTTTTGTAAATATTAAAAAACTGGTACAATGATAAAGGTTAATCAAATTTAAAAGAATTGTTATAATGATAAATGTTATTTAAATTAACTTAAAATAATTAATTATTTTAGCTATTCAAGTTCCAAGAATGTTGGTTCTTTTTAAAAACCACTTCATGTTTTTCAGCGGCCAATCTAATGGTTAAAAGTGAATACGTGTCGGCATATATCAACCGCAACATTTTATTATGTTGTTGTGCTAGTAATATTGTTTCTCAACCTTGAATTATTTTAATGTTTTAACGCTTTAATTGTTATTAATAGAACACATTTATTAGGCTTTTGAATTTAAACTTAACTTTATTACATTCCAATCTCCAATTTAGTTAAATATTTCTTATGAGAGCATTATTGTTTATATAATGTTTACGATGTTACCTCATGAGGAACTATAACATTGGCCTCATGATGAAATTGCATTGACCATGTATTATTTTGTTATTTTTTTTTAAATTTTAAATAAATTTTTGGGAAAATGTTGAATTTTGTCATTTTCGCATTAATTCAAAAATAATTTTCTAATTTTTTGAAAATCTTATTCCTAATTTTTTTACTAGCCTAACAAGTTTCTATGGGACATAATTCTCCTAATGGAGAGGGTTTTATTTTTTAGTATTTTTCATTTCTTGACAATCGATTTAAACTATATATATATATATATATATATATATATATATATATATATATATATATTTATTTATTTATTTATATTTTCCTGATTGACCATTACATCGATGAGTTCTCTGGCATTAACACTCACACTGGCACTGTTATGGTACTGCCCTTCCCAATTCTAACAAACTAGCGCGGTTGCACGTCCTTTCCATAGGAAAGGAGGGGTGGGGGGGAACTACAAAAGTCATTATGCTGAGATAATTTTACAGATTTCCAGATCGTATATTGCATGAATGTTTATGGAGGATGGGATATGTGTCGGGGAACAAGAAATATTATTATGCTTTATTGTTTAGATCTTTTGCTATGTGGAGTACAATGTATTTGTGGGAGAGTAGTAGTATAGAGATTTCAATTTTAGAACTATAAATATTTGCGGAATAATTATATTGTTAATTTCCATTGTGTGGGGTGGTGCATAGGGGACTCTTAAACTATTGATGTTAATTCGTGAGAGATTTTGTGCATAGTGGAATTGGTCTGAAATTATTTTATATTGGAAGAATATGTTTTTTCTATTTACAATAAAAAATATGGAAAATGGGTATGTGCTGGATAATGGGTAGTTTGTGCTAAAAAAATGTGTTATTTCTCTGAGCATTGCTGCTAGAATTGAATATTTGTGCAAGACATTTCATTGTGAGAATCATTTATTAGGATAAGGTATTTTCAGGAGAACAGGGGGTGCTAATGTTAATTTGCTATTATTATTATGTTTAATTGTGTGGATATTTGAATGTGTGAAAGATGAGGCATGTTTGTTGATTTCCTGAAAAAATCTAATACCTTTACACATTTCCTGATCATATATCATATGAACCTTTTTGGAGGATGGGGTATATTATGTTTTGTTGTGTGGATATTTTACCCTGAAGAGTACGAAGTATGTGCGATGGAGAAATTCTATAAAGATTTGATTTTAGAAATATGAATCTTTGCAGAGGATAGGTATGGGGAGAAGAATATAATGATGAAAATTATTAATTTTCTTTGTACATGGTTTTCACCATGGGTTTTTGCGGGAGAATGGGTGTTTCATATGGAACTTATTATTAAACTATTCATGTTAATATGTGAGATTTTTGCGCATAATGTATTTTTTTGTGAAATGCGACACATACACATTTGTTTTATATTGGAAGAATATCAGTTTTCTATTTGGCAATAAAAAATTGGAAAGCAAGCTATATGCAAGAGAATGGGGAATTTTTTGAGTGCTCTGGCTATGTTATTATTATGAATAGTGTATGTGTGGGATATTTTATTATGAAGAGATTTGACTGTATGAAAGATGGGATATGTGTGCTAATTTATAGAAATACAGATAAATGCCATGCATTGAAATTAATTAGTATTTTTGAATCCAACCACAATTCCTTGTTCTAATTTTTGAAACATAGAAGAAAGGTTGAAATCAAGGTATTCTAAACTTATTTTCTTTATTAAAAAAAAAGAAATAACACTAACAACTATGTAAATTTCTACATATCCTTGATATCATAAGTGACACAAGATTCATTAACCTTTGGCTCAATATGAGAAGGAGGGAACCTTGGTCAATGGCCATGATATCATCATCTCTTTCATTATCATCTTCTTCAGCATCTTAGGAAAAATTATCCAAACAAAAACTAAATGTTTCATTTGCCGATTACAGTCACTCCATATTAAATTATAGGATTTCCATTTTGTGATTTAGAAGGTTGAAATGCACACATGCTTCAAATTTAATCATTTCAGTATGCTTAAAGACCAAATCAATGAGAAATTCCAGAGCACTAGCTAGTATAGATAGAGAAGCACTAAGACTTTTCTCTATAAGTCTAGAATCACAGTTTATAGACTTTAATTTGTGTTACAGTTCGAAATGAACTTGTCGAATTATAGTTCCAATCCCTAATTCTGCTTTTGTCGAGTCATTGTAGCAATTTAAATATACTATCACTGTAATTATCCTTCATTTTCAACCTCTTTCTTTTTTGTTAATGTCGACTTTGAGTCCATACAGTGTAAATGTTCATTCTTTGAAGGACATGCAGAGAAATGCAGTCGACACGTAGTTAATTTAACTATGAAAAAAAATACTCATGTGAAGCTTTCCTTTTGCGAATATTTTACTATGCAAAGGATGGGTAATGTATGCGATAATATGGGCGAAGACAAAGAAATAATTATCAACTATTTAGAATTTAGAATTTTTACATATTGATGAGGGAGCATCTAACTCAAAAGGAAATTATTGTAAATAATAGGGGTCATGCATTAGTTTATTAGATATTTTCAAAATAAAACTAGGAGAGCTTTTAGGCATAAAAGGGATGTATATGGACATTAAGGGATAAGGAAAGCTTTTCTATTTTAGAATAGGAAAAAGATGGAAAAAGACAAAAAGATGCTTTTCCATGTGTATGCATTGCATGTAGAGTTAGAGCTTTTAGTTGAGTGATTTTGGGATTTTTATCATGTTAAGTTTAATAAATTATGGAGCCTCCAAGGCATTGGGCAGAGAAGAAGAGTGGGAGGAGTGAGTGTGAGAGTAAGAAAGTATTCTCCTTGGGAGCCTTCGGGCAGTTTGTAAAAGGGCCATAGATTTGCATATCTGGCCATATATGTGAATGTTTGTTTATGTGAATATAAATATGATTTGCATGGATATGTTCGCCTTAATGAATTCTGAGATAGTGTGAATGGCTTTCTTATTTCTCCATGTATTTTGACTTGAGGCGCTCGGTGTTATTGTTATGGTTCGGAAATTATGGACTGTGATTGATGGGTTTTAATTTCTATGTGCTATAACCATGTATATGAATCGTTGAAGGGTTTTTAACTGTTTCAAAGCCTTCTGTCCGACGGAGACACATGTGACAGCGGCATGGTGAAAGGCCTTTTTGGGACAGGCGAGCCATTTCATATGTTCGTCGTATTGAAGCCTCTTTACATCGGTCAGAAAGAGCGTAACAAGGTGAGGTAGTGACATCGTTTATAACCATATCAGTCCAGAGGAAAGAATATATCGGCAACCCAATGTAAAGACAGAGGTATATATATCCAACAATAATTTATACATGTATATCTACGTATGCATTTGCTGAGGTGAGTTCCGGAGGATATCAGTTCGAAGACTTATTGTTTATATGCCTGCGGTGTTTATATATATTCTGGCTTATCCATAGATGTATGCGTCGGGACACCAGGTTCCAAAGAATTGCTGCGTGTTGAAAGTAAAAGCGGCCTTATAATTACCGAAAGTGTATGGCGAACAGAAGTGTATATGCGCCTATCCTATGGTAAGCCGATGCTGGTAGTCCAGTGCCATCTTTTGTTTAAATTAAAGCCGATATATAAACCAGTGCCATAAGAATACAGGGCGCACCAATGACAAGCTATAGCTATATAACTTTAGTGCAGAAAGTTCGAAGAAGGAACGGAAGTATCGGTTGAGCCATCGAAGTTAAAGGCTGCGTATAAAGAACCAGGACTATCATGTGGAGCGTGATTTATATGTATGTTGACCGAAGAATCGATGTCCATCCGAGCTATGCCATTCCGCTCGGGCGATTGATATATATAGGATAGCCTACCATAAATCGGTGTCGTATATATATGGGAGATTTGTTTTAAATTGAAATCCAGCATACTGCCAGCGCCGAGAGCAGAGAAGTGCGCAAGTCCATTTTTATATGTTTGTTCTAAGAGTTTCATGGAGATGGTTTTATAACTCCGTGAGTTAACAAACATGAGTTTTACAGCATTGCTAGACAAACAAGCTCGACTTTTGGTTAATCATAAGATTACAAGCCATGAATCAAGCTTATATTCTTGATGGGAGAAAGATCCTGGTAGTAGCGGCTTGGGAGTGGCCTGGGCTGCATCAGGTGGTATCAGAGCTAGAATGCTCAGCTAAAGATATTTGTTTTTTTTTTAGAACTGAAGTGTGTTGAATAGTTTTTAAATTTGATATGCAAACTCCACGAGTGAACAGGATTGCAGAAGAAGATGGAAGACAAGATCATGTAAGATCTTAAGAGGTGAGATTATTTCTGATTTGAAATTTGTGAATTGAAGTTTATGGTTGCAGAAAAGTGGCAGTGAACCTGAAGAATCCAACAAGGAATTGGATAAAGAGGACAACTGAAGTTTTCTCAGGAGAGAGAAGGAGATTGCAGAAGCCTAGAGGGAGAAAAGGTGTTGCTCAAGAGAAGGTTCCAGACAAAGGACCGTGCTTACCAAAAGACTAAGTAAGGAGAGCTTAGTGAGGTAAAATTGCAGCTAGGAGGACTAGCTGTTGCAGAGGCTTGTTGCAAAGAAGATTCAATAGAGGTTGAAGAATGTTGCAGATGAGAGAAGCCTATAGGAGCAGTAGTGGATGCTCGAAAGGTTCCAGCAGAGGACCAATGGTTACCAAAAGACCAGATCCGGAGGGAAGGATTGGTGAGGTAAGTGGCAGCAAGAGAGCTTGCTGTGGCAGAGGCTTCATGCAACGCATAGGTGAGGAACTTATGGCGAAGAAGATGACTACTGATAGTCATAGCAGAGGTTCAGGAAAAAGCCACGGTAGAGGACATAAGAAAGAGGATGCCAAGGTAAATGGCAAGAAGATGAGTCCAGAGGAAGTTGAAGAATACATTTGTGAATCAGAACAAGGAGAATTTCTGGGAGATAGTGATGATGAAGGCTTGAAGACTGAAACTTCAAGTAAGACCAAAGGGTCATATGGTTTTAAATCTGACAATTTGTGGATGGTTGCGGGTGAAAGACAATTAGATGGTGGGATGAATGCAGGAGTTCGAGAAAGAGAGATTGCAGTAATGAAGGTACAATTGCAGGTACTGGAAGAATGGCTACAAGAGCAGAAAGATCAAAATAGGAAATGGATCTTTCCACTTAAGGGAAAGAGAGTGATTTGGCGACAGTTGCAGAGAAGGTTGAAGCAAATTATGATTGCCTTGTTGAAAAAGGGACTTAGAGTTCTTGCGCCAGAGTTGGAGTTTGAAATTCCCGCATGCAGATATATTAAGAGGAAAATGTTGAAGGAAGCAGTCAAGACTGAAAAGTCTCATGGTTTTAAAACTAATGAGTTGTGCATGTTTGCGGGTACATAACAGGAAGATAAACAAACTTTAGAGTTTGTGCAAGAAGAGTTGAACCTGAAAGCTGTCCAGATCGATAATGAGTTAGCAAGATCTCAGAAGCAGATGGAGAAGAAGGAGTCTAATCAGGATGTTGACGGAGAAAGAGAAGGACCAGCTAATGATTGGTCAAAAACTAGTGGAGGTATGGAAAATCATGTGAAATTTCCAAGGTCTACTCCTAATGAAGTTGTTGAATTGTATAGGAAACTAGATCTCCAAAGAAGAGAATTGGAGAGGCAGAGGACTTATTGGATGGAGAACCAAGGGAAGAGACTCTTTATGAATGACAATCATAAAGCTGAAAATGGTAAGAAGGAAGGACTAGCTAACAGTCTCATGGTGAAGGCAAATCAGCATACTGATGTGCTGATTGGGATGGAACAACATACTGAGATACTGGCAGAGGAAAGTAAGGCACTGATGCCTTGTGATTTTAATTTTAACATGTGTTCTGTGAATGCAGGTATGGTAGCCAGTGCTGAGAAACATTTGACTTAGCTGAACAGTGAGTTAAAGAGAAAAGAAGTTCTCTGTTCCAGAAAACAAGAGGGGGTGGATGATTGGGTGGCAGTAAGAAATGAGAAAGTCAGAACAGAGAGCATCATAGAGGCAAGAAATCAGCAACTTGAAGATTTATTGGACAAGGAAATTGAATTAATCAGAAGAATCATGCTGAAAGTGTCTCAGAAAAAGACATCAGCAAAGAAGAGAAGTAGCAGAAGCAGCAAGAGGAAGACAACAGAAGATTGCAAGAGTGCGACTAGTGCAGCAAAGCAGCATAAAATATGGAGACCGAGAGAAGAACAACAGACAGAAGCAGCGGAAAATGCAAAGTTACAGTACAAGATATGGGATCCAGGCAAACATGGAGCTGAACACATGATGAGGAGATCATGAAATTTTTCTACCTTGGGAGTATGATGCGGGAGCATCTAACTCAAAAGGAAATTATTGTAAATAATAGGGGTCATGCATTAGTTTATTAGATATTTTCAAAATAAAACTAGGAGAGCTTTTAGGCATAAAAGGGATGGATATGGACATTAAGGGATAAGGAAAGCTTTTCTATTTTAGAATAGGAAAAAGATGGAAAAAGACAAAAAGATGCTTTTCCATGTGTATGCATTGCATGTAGAGTTAGAGATTTTAGTTGAGTGATTTTGGGATTTTTATCATGTTAAGTTTAATAAATTATGGAGCCTCCAAGGCATTGGGCAGAGAAGAAGAGTGGGAGGAGTGAGTGTGAGAGTAAGAAAGTATTCTCCTTGGGAGCCTTCGGGCAGTTTGTAAAAGGGCCATAGATTTGCATATCTGGCCATATATGTGAATGTTTGTTTATGTGAATATAAATATGATTTGCATGGATATGTTCGCCTTAATGAATTCTGAGATAGTGTGAATGGCTTTCTTATTTCTCCATGTATTTTGACTTGAGGCGCTCGGTGTTATTGTTATGGTTCGTAAATTGTGGACTGTGATTGATGGGTTTTAATTTCTATGTGCTATAACCATGTATATGAATCGTTGAAGGGTTTTTAACTGTTTCAAAGCCTCTCGTCCGGCGGAGACACATGTGACAGCGGCATGGTGAAAGGCCTTTTTGGGACAGGCGAGCCATTTCATATGTTCGTCGTATTGAAGCCTCTTTACATCGGTCAGAAAGAGCGTAACAAGGTGAGGTAGTAACATCGTTTATAACCATATCAGTCAAGAGGAAAGAATATATCGGCAACCCAACTTAAAGACAGAGGTATATATATCCAACAATAATTTATACATGTATATCTGCGTATGCATTTGCTGAGGTGAGTTCCGGAGGATATCAGTTCGAAGACTTATTGTTTATATGCCTGCGGTGTTTATATATATTCGGGCTTACCCATAGATGTATGCGTCGGGACACCAGGTTCCAAAGAATTGTTGCGTGTTGAAAGTAAAAGCGGCCTTATAATTACCGAAAGTGTATGGCGAACAGAAGTGTATATGCGCCTATCCTATGGTCAGCCGATGCCGGTAGTCCAGTGCCATCTCTTGTTTAAATTAAAGCCGATATATAAACCAGTGCCATAAGAATACAGGGCGCACCGATGACAAGCTATAGCTATATAACTTCAGTGCAGAAAGTTCGAAGAAGGAACGGATGTATCGGTTGAGCCATCGAAGTTAAAGGCTGTGTATAAAGAACCAAGACTATCATGTGGAGCGCGATTTATATGTATGTTGACCGAAGAATCGATGTCCATCCGAGCTATGCCATTCCGCTAGGGCGATTGATATATATATGATAGCCTGCCATAAATCGGTGTCCTATATATATGGGAGATTTGTTTTAAATTGAAATCCAGCATACTGCCAGCGCCGAGAGCAGAGAAGTGCGCAAGTCCATTTTTATATGTTTGTTCTAAGAGTTTCATGGAGATGGTTTTATAACTCCGTGAGTTAACAAACATGAGTTTTACAGTATTGCTAGACAAACAAGCTCGGCTTTTGGTTAATCATAAGATTACAAGCCATGAATCAAGCTTATATGCTTGATGGGAGAAAGATCCTGGTAGTAGCGGCTTGGGAGTGGCCTGGGCTGCATCACATATTTAGCTTTGAGGAATCAAGGGCATGAGGAGAACAAGATATGTGCGAGAGAATGCAGTTGCAAAGGGAAATTTATAAATTTAATTTGCAATGTAATGATATTTCACATTTGCGTATTACACATATACAAATTTGCTTAAGTGTCGCTTTTCCAATTCCATTTTCTGTAGTAAAATATTCACACCAATTTCATTTTCCAAAGTTTTCTCCCGCATTCAATACAACGTTTAGTAAATTATTCAACAATGTTTGAAATTAAAATATTCTCAATAATATATAATAATAATAATATTGAGGAACTATGTGAAATGAAATGACTATGCTCTCATAGCTACTTCCAGAGTTGTAAAAGAACGTTCCTAAATAATAATTAGAAAAGACAAAGCCTTCTGCACATTTGTTTTACTGCAGAACATTTTTTCTTCACACGGATTGAAAACACAATTTATTTAGCATCGTCGTCTATGAAAAATACCTCAATTCTTCTGCACATACCTTGTCATCCTCCTAGTATATGTTTTGTACAATGAAAATGCACCAATTTACGCATAGTGAAAAATTTGTTTATGTTATATTTTTGTAAATAGGCATACCTGTAGAATTGCACAGGAATTGCATTCTGCGGAGAAAACCTTTAAGATTTGAATTTTCATAACCAAAAACCTTTCACATCATTCATGCACAATTGTTCTCATAAATTATTTTCTTTATTACAAAATTTAGAAAAAAACAATTTTGTTTTTGTTCATGTAAACACCTATAAAAAAATATCTTTGTGTAAATAGACATATCTGCGAAATTGAAGAGGGAATCCATTTTTTGAAGGAAACCTTCAATCTTTGACTCAATAGAATCACATAACTTCAACATAATTCATGCATATTTACAAGCATGAACAAGTTCGGAGGAAACCTTCAAGCTTTGACTTTGTACAATCACAAACCTTTGGCATAATAAGTTTTAATTGAGGATACAAAAATCTAATAATCATTAAATAATAAACATCAGTATTTTATTTAAACTATTGTCCTCTTTTACATATATACAACTTTTCTTAAGTATGTATTTTCCAGTTTACGTTTTTTGCGATAAAATATTTAGACTTATTTCTTTTTTGTGTAGTTTTCTCGCCCATTCTGTACAATGTTTAATAAATTATTTAGCAATGCTTGGAATTAAAATATTACCAATAGTATATAATAATAGTGTCAAAGGACTCTGGAGAAAGAAACAACTTGTGGAAGTTGAGAGCTTTGATTATGATAGCACAACCTTTAATCAGTTAATTGCAAAAGTCTATAGCACAAAACAAGCATATTATGTGTGGGTTTCAGCATGAGAGAAAACAAAAGTATTTTTTTGTTAATTTTATGAATGAGTACAAGTGTGGATGAAGGGTTTCAGCATGAGAGAAAACAAAATATTTTTTTGTAAATTTTATGAATGAGTACAAGTGTGGATGAATTATGTGGAAGATCTATTAACTTTTGTTACGTTTGTATAGCTACTTCTGTAGTTGCGAAAAATGTTCCTAAATTATAATTAAAGAAAAAATCCTTTCACACATTCGTTTTACTATAGAACACTTTTTCTTCACACGGATTGCAAATATAGTTTATTTATAATCACCATGTATTCAAAATGCATTGATTCTTCTGCACATAGTTCCTCTTCTGCACAGTAAACGTTACACACACCAAAATTGTAGCAATTTACAGATAAAAAAAGGTTTATTCATGTTATCTTTGTGTAAATAGGGATTACGTTCTGCATATGAAACTTTCAATCTTTGAGTTTGTGCAACCATAGACCTTTCACATAATTCATGCACACAAGTACTCATAAACATGATTTTTTATTACAAAATTTACAAAAAAATACTTTATTTTTTTCTCATGTCAGCACCTATAAACGACATGTTTTTCTAAATAAGCATATCTGCAGAATTGCAAAGGAAATCCATTGTGCAGAGGAAACCTTAAAGATTTGACTGATTTGACTCTACGCAATCATAGACATTCTACATAATTCATATACACTTGCACTCATAAACAATTTTTTTGATTACAAAATTTGCAAAAGACACTGTTTTTTGTTCATGCTGACACCTATAAACAATATCTTTGTGTAAATAGGAATATATTTGCGATTGCAGAGGAAATCAATTATGCGGAGAAAACATTTAAGCTTTCCCTCCGCACAATCACAAACCCTCTGAGTAATAACAATTAATTGTGGATACAAAAGACCTAATAAATATTAAATAAGAGACATTGCTATTTTATTTTAAATAAGAAAAATTACTATTTCATTGTAAATAAAATAGAAACTATTCATGATTAATAATGTTCACTTTCGTCAATCTTAGCTGCATTCAATCAATGGGATGGATCATTGGCCAAATTTTCCATTCTGTTCGTGGGTCATTGACAAAATTGTTCATTTGGTTGATTATAATGTTATGTGTTAAGGATATGGGCATATGATATCAGTATTAATAACAAGTCGATCAAAGTGTTTATTTTTTCGTCCAACAAGATTTTTGTTGCGTTGTTTTTGCATCATTTGCCCATATTGCAAGCACAAAGCGTTATGACCAATTAGGGAATTCTATTAATCGTAATGCTTCTCTTTAGAAGGTGCTTGCATGATGGCACAATATAATCTCTTCTTTGTTCTAACCATTCCTTTAACTTTTATGTGAATTAATAACATGGATTTATCTATTCCTGGTGTGAATTTTGTGTTACTTTCCTGTTGCGGACTATTCAATTCTATTTATCTATGGGCTCTTTTATAGAGTCACAATATTTTCCATTTTTTCGATAGCCGATTATTACACTAGATTTATCATTAGTATTTGCAGATCCATATTGATACACTTATGTGTGGGAAGCATATGAGATATTTTTTAATTTATCTTGAAATGGATAGCATATAACTAGAAATTCCAAAATTTATGCCAATTATTTCCACCGGAAGGCTTTTCGGTTATATCCTCTCGATATACAAGTAGTTCTAATGGACATTTGCATGATTCTCTTTTTTATTAAATAAATTGGGATTACTATGGAAATATTTGTTATTACTTCATACTTGGATACAAGTTATGTTATATTGCTTAGTGTCGGTTCGACTGGTTGTATGCCATCAACATTGCATTGAAGAAGTTGAGGAGATTAAGAATTCTATACTAGATAATAGTGTATCTAGAGAACGATGACAATGATTAAACTGGGATTCGGGAAAAACATTGGTTGCATTATAATTATTATAGGAATTAGTATTATATATTTCTCTTTAGATATCAATTTTTTAAAGTTTCTTTATGTCACTTCCCTTATCTGCAGATTGACAATATTTCATTGAAGGCATTGAGACAATTAAAAATATAGATAAGAGCCTATCTAGATAACGATTAGGTTATTAAAAAATGTAGATAACGATTAGGTTATTAAAAAATGTAGTTGTGGATCTGTCCTTCTATTTTTCATTTTTGGCACACTGATTACCCTTTTTTTCTTATGATAAACTTCAAATCAAAATATTTAAACTTCTCTTTTTTCCAAATATATTGTGTGTTTGGCATATTTTTCATTACGTATAGTAAAAAGAAATTCCATCAGCTTTGGAAATTGTTCTTGCATATAGCTATATCTCCAAAAGTTCTAGATGAGGAAGAGTTTAAAAAGTATCCAAAGAAATGGTTATCCTTGTAAGTAAAGGAGATGTGTTTTTGTACGTCTATTAGCAAATGGTTGTGAAAACAAGTTTCTTTTTGTGTGTAGAAAAACATATGGTTGATGGAACTTTGGTTGTTTTCTAGATTTATGAAATAGTGCAAAATACATTTTTGATTTTCATTTGAGCCTCAAGGACATGTCTACATCTCCAATCTAGGATTTCATGTGGGGGAGAGAAGTGAATGGGGAAGTACGCAACTTTTCCATATAAATATTGCATTTTTTATTCCACATACTCATTCTTCGACACAAATCATAAATCAAAGGGTCTAAGTTTTATAATGCTTTTGTGACATAATAATAATAATAATAATAACAACAACAACAACAATAACAAGAAATTTCGAGCCTGTGTGGTTTTCTCTTTAGCCTAAGAATCATAAATCAAATGTTATAAGTTTTATAAAGCTTGTGTGGTGTAGTTTTACCACGTAACGTGCGAATAGTCACATTTGACAGGTGTTGATCATGCATTACTTTTTTTGGGATGCATGTTTCCAATGTATATTGGTATATTTCATAGTTCTAAGGGAGAGGGGACTCGTTACAAATGGTTATACTATATTTATCATAATGGATACTATGTTTTAAGAATTATTCTTTTTTCTTGCTAGGATAAGAATTGTACACAATATCTATTTCCGAAAACAGATACAGATTTTATGGTATTCGTATTAGGTAAGGTAGATTATGGTTCATTTGTCTTGGGACTTTGTATCCAATTCATAGACAAGAATTTTATGCGAATCAGTTGTATTTATATTACTTTACTCGTTTTCTTGTACATTGTTTATGTTGTCATTGTCGTTGTGAAATAATTCATAGTGAAATTAAAATACCTTTTTTTTAGAAAGTAATTACTATAGAATAAATAAAGAAACATGTTTGAAGCATGACTGTTAAAGGATTGATGGAGGAAGATTTGTTTACTATATAAAGAAATGGTATAAATGCAATACTAAGACATCTTAATCTATTTCCTTTGAACAATTTTGCATATGACGTGGGATATTTCTTATTCGATAGTATGCAAATTCTGTTGCATTTTAGATACTCGTCACCATAATTGTGTGAAGGAACAATATAACATTTCAGGAAATTGTTATCTGAAATAAAGACCAAAAACATGCTATTTTATGAATGTGAATTGAATATACATGCATTAATACATGGTGTAGATAGCCCAAATGTTTACTTGGAAAGGATGACCAAATTAACTTCACATACTATCACTAAGGAGGAACAAGGAATTTGGGGAGACATATTTTGTATAGACTGGTTATCCAACTAGCTAAAAACTGCCATATGACTTTGGTCAAAGTCAACAATGAAAAACCTATCTACATTTTAATTCAAATTTGTGAAAAGAAACTTATGACATATTGTTCTATGAAAATAAGTCAATTTTCGGATATTTTGGATTACTCCTTTGCAAAAAGAAATGTTTAATAGGAATTGGTCATGAACCTATAATAAATATAACAAAATGCAAAGAAGAAAAAAATTGATGGATGCAAATAGATAACAGCATGGGTAGTCATATGGTTAAGAGATTTTCTGGATTCAAGAATATTTATGGTAGATTGTTTTTTGAAACAATATGCCAATTAATGAAGAATGAGTATGATGTTCCCTACTTACAACACATAATTGCAAAAACTTTATGCAATGCAATGATGCATAGTGATGCATAAACTTTCCTCAATGCAATGATGAATAATTATGCATAAACGTTCTGTAATGCAATGATGCATAATGATGGATGTATAGTTAAGGGGTATTGCAGGGGAACCGTGAAATACAATCAGCTCTAACGGCATGAAAAAACTTCTAAAGAAGAAAGATGAGGCGTAATTGCACAATTATGTTTGCTAGAGGTTCCCACATCGAAATCATCTATTTCTCTGGATTTCCCAAAAGCCTTGGACAATCATTCCAAGGTATTTGATATTCCCAGAGGCCTCCCACCTATTCATGATCATGATCATGATATTCATTTGATTCCAGGAAGTGTTCCTCCAATCATCAGTCCTTACATATATCCATATGCCCAAAAGAGTGAAATTGAACATATGGTTGCAAAAATGCTAGAGGCTGGTATAATTCAACCTAGTCAAAGTTATTTATCTGCCTTAGTAGTATTGGCACACAAGAAGGATGGATCATGGCACACGTGTCTAGATTATAAGGAGCTCAACAAGCTCACTATTAAAGATAAATTTCCCATTCTAGTCATTGGTGAATTATTGGATTAATTGCATGGATAAATTTACTTCACCAAGTTGGATCATTGTTCAGGATATCATCAATTTAGAATGAAGACTCAAGACTTTCAGAAAACAACATATAGAAATCATGAGGTTCATTGTGAATTTTTGGTCATGCCTTTTGGCCTTACTAATGCACTTTCTACATTTCAAGGTTTGATGAATTCCATTTTCAAACACTTCCTTATAAAAATCGTTTTAGTATTTTTTGATGATATACTAATCTACAACAAATATTGGAAGGATCATGTTGAACATGTAGACATGGTCCTCAAACTATTGGAGAAGAAACAATTATATGCAAAAACCTCCAAATGTTTCTTTGGAGTACAAGAGGTGGAACATATAGGTCATATTGTATCTCATGAAAGTGTTAAGGAAGACCCTAGAAAAATTAAATCCATTAAGGAATGGAAAATCCCCATGTCCATAAAGCATTTGTGAGGATTTCTTGTTTCGACACGGTATTATCACAAGTTTGTTAGGAATTATGAGAGAATAACAAAACCTCTAACAACATTATTGAAGAAAGATTTATTTTCTTAGACACTAGAAGAATTGAAGGCCTTTGAACATCTCAAAGAGGAAATGTGCTAAGCACAAGTCTTAGCTATGCCAGAGTTCACAAAAACCTTTATTGTGGAATGTGATGCCTCAAGAAATGGAACCAATGTTGTTTTCATGCAAGAAGACAGACCTGTTTCTTTTGAAAGTTGTCTGATCAAAGGAAAGTATTTACACAAATCTATTTATGAGAAGGAAATGTTGGAAATACTACATGCACTTAAGAAATGCAGACCTTACCTAGTGGGAATACACTTCAAGGTAAAAACGGATCATTTTAGTCTTACTTTTTAGAAAAATGATTATTTTCAGAAGAGCAACACAAATGGGTCACAAAGATGTTGGGTTATGACTTTGAAATCATATACAAAAAAGGGAAGAAAAATGTTGTTGCAGATACACTCTCAAGAAAGGATGAGGATGTGGAAGAATTTATTTGTGCCATTTCTATTATCCAACCAGATTGGATAAACAAAGCAAGTGGTGAATGGAAGAATGACGAAGAATTATGGGTATGTATAGATCCCAGTAAATCTAATACATTTTGATAGAAAAATGATTCATTAAGGTACAAATATTGCTTATACCTCTGTAATAATTCCCAACTCAAAAAAAAATCTTATGGAATTGAACACCTCTCCCTTAGGAGGGCACTTAGGATTTTTTTTAAATGACCACAGGGTTAAGAAGGAATTTTTTTGGGATGGCCTTAAATCTAATATTCAAAATTTTGTAGTGGAATGTTTGGTTTTCGAACAAAATAAAGTTGAAACAATTAATACCACAGGTCTATTACAACGTTTATCCATTCCAATTCAATGTTGGGAGGAGGTTTCAATGGATTTTATCACAGGTTTACCCATGTCTGAAGGAAAGAGTGGCATCATGGTGGTAGTTGATAGAATTACCAAGTATGAACACTTTTGTACATTATCTCATCCCTTTAAAGCAAATATAGTTTCTATTGCATTTATCAGAACAATTCAAAAGCTACATGGAAACCCAAAGATTATTGTAACTGACAGAGATTCCATTTTCACTAGAAATTTTTGGACATAATTATTTTCTTGTTTGGGTACTCAATTAGCTCCTAGATCATCTTATCATCCTCAATATGATGGGTAAACAGAGATAGTGAACAAATATTTGGAAGCATATCTTCATTGCTTTGTATCTGATAAACAAACATAATGGGTCAAATGGTTGCCTATGGCTGAATGGTGGTATAACACTTCCTTTCATACTGCATCAAAAATGACCCCATTTATGGCACTTTATGGATATCATCCACCATCAATCACATAATCTTGAAGAGAAAATTCTAAGGTTCAAGTAGTGGAAGATCACATCTAGCATTAACAACAAGTTCTCCAACTCTTAAAGGATAGCCTCACTTTCGCACATAATAGAATGAAATAATAGGTATATCAACATCGCATCAAAAGAAGCTTTAATGTAGGTGACTGGGTATTTATATGGCTACAACCATACAAAAAAATGTCCATCAAGAAAGCTAAGAAGGATAATAAATTATCACCAAAGTATTATGGTTTTTACTATGGCATACAAATTGGAACTTGCTGTAGCTTCCCCAGTGGACCCAGTTTTCCATGTTTCATGCTTAAAGAAGGTTATAAGTGAGAAGCTCCCACTTCAAACAATATTTCTATAACTTTATGAGGAATTAAAAATCATATTGGAACGTGAAGTATTCACAAAAGCAAGAACTCAATAGTTACGAAATCCATCACTTTTAGAGTATCTCATAAAGTGGAAGAACTTACCCACTGAAGATTCCACATGGGAGGATGATAATTTTATACATGAGCATTCATAACTACTCAAGCATTGAGGACAACACTTTTTCTGAAGGAGAGTGGCATGTTAGGTCCCTATAATACTAGTGTATTCCCTTATTATTATTTTCATTATAGACCCTTATTGCTATTGTTGTGCCCATTTTGTCCCCATATTGTTATTAGTCTACCCCATAGAAGCCCATTATTCTTATTGTTGTGCACTTACATTATTATTATTATATTAAATTTTATTATATTGTGACCCCTTATACTCATATATATAGAAAGGAGGTATTATCATTTGTATCATCCAAGAATTTTTCATTTGTGTAATGTGAAGAAGTTTTCCCCCTTGAAGAGGCTAATTTTGAAGTTGTTGATCTATCTTTTCTTTTATTTTGTGAGATGGTTGCATAAAATTTCTCAAATAAATGATATATTAGAGAGAAAAATAAAGGATTCAAGAGCACTATGGCATCTACACAATGGATTTGAATACTCCCTATTCCCCAATAACAGAATAGAAACTTGTTCTCATCAAGCTTGGGAAATTTTGGAAATATCATAGCAAGGCAACAATGAGGTCAAGAGTGAAATTCTTTATACCTTGAAGAAGAAGTTTTAAACTTTTCAAATCAGAGGTACTAAAGTAATATATCAATGGTGGTTGAGAAAATTCTCAAAATTCACTCATGTTCCTTTGAAATGTTTGCGAAAGCCATAAAAGAAAGTAAAAATATGATAGACTTTTCAATTCAAGAATTGATAGGATCAATGTTAAATCATGAATCAAGAATTAAAGGAATAAATGGTTCATTAGAGAAATTCCTTTGAAGCTCAAGCCACAATCAGTAGAGGAAGAGGTAGAGGTAATCAAATAGAAGGAAGAGGAGGAAGATAATATTTTAGCAACAAAAATAGGGAATCAAGTGAACCTGAGCAAGCATAGGATCAACCTTCTAATAAGAAAGGAAGTGGAAGAGGAAGGATGGAAAATTAAAATATACAATGCTATTAATACAAGAAATATGGTCATTTTGAAAGTGAATGTAGGAAAAAATATTCATATTTGAACATTTTCCAAAAACTTATGAAGTTATAACATCTTCTATTTTTCTATTCGTGTTCGTCACCTCAAGAAAATAGTAATGAATATGTCTAGTTACTCAACAATGGTTGTAGTAACAAAATGATATGTATCAATGACTTTTATTCATGTTTTGAAGAAATAATTAAATCTTAGATTAATTTTGCTGGTGATCATCTTTTTAATTCCTTAGGAAAAAGTATTGTTATAGTTATAAAAAGGCATAATGTAAAGAAATACATCCATCATGTCTATTATGTACAAAGTCTCAAGCACAATCTATTAGGTGTAGGACAAAATGAGTGAAAATGGTTTTTAATTCAAGTTTAAAGTTCCTACCCACACAATTCTTGACAAGACACCAAATGGAAGGGTCATGTCAAGGATCCAAATGATCAAAAACAAGATGTTTCCATTAGTCATTAGAAATATCAAGCAATCATTTTCATATGTTTAGTTTCTAATAAGTTGTGAAGAAACATGGTTATGGAATCTCTGATATGGCCATTTAGCTTTAATTGTTTTGATCTTTTGAAAAAAATTCTATGGTTCTAGGTCTCACTATCATAGATTTTGATCACAATGCATGTGAAATTTGATCATTCCTAAACACCAAAGAAACTATTTTTCAAATGTTGTTATCTATAGAGCTAAAATTTCACTTGAGATAGAATACATAGACCTTTGTGGTGTAATGTAAAAATAGTCAATATGAGTAAACTTTTACTTTATGACATTTATTAATGGTTTCCGCAAAATTACATGGGTCTTATTCATAGAAATAAAATCTAATACATACGAAAAATTCAAGCAATTCAAACCCATTGCAAAGAATCAAAGTGGCAATAAAATTAATTATTAGAATTACATTCTAGAAGGAGTACGATTTGAAAGAATTTGGAGCATATTGTAGGGGTTGAGGTATGAAAAGGGAATTTACAACAAGGTACACTCACCAACGAAATGGAGTAGCAAAAACGAAAAATCAGATCAACATGATAATAGAAAAAAACATGTTGAACACAAAGAATTTTCCAAATGATTATTGGGTAGAAGAAGTAGCATGCTTAGTTTATATTTTGAATATATGTCTAACAAAAACCAGCAATGATAGATTTCCATTATAATATTGTAGTGGTATGAAGATAAGTGTATAATCACATTCGAAAATCATTGTTTGTGCAGCCAATTCACATGTTGAAGAATAAATGAGAATGGAAATGGATGACATAAGTGAAAAATGCATATTTCTTGGTTATAGTGTAGAAACACAGTAAATAACAATCATGTTTCTCCACATACATTCGAACAACATTAAGAAACAAAAGTGGAACAACTAAGACAAGCACAACCACAACTACACACTCTACCTAAAGGGGACAATCAAGAAGGATATTATGCACACATTCCATCCTAAACCAGAGAATTTAAGCCCAGCATTTTATAGAAAATAAGAAATTTGCCAAAAAATTATGAACAATTAAATAATGAACATCTACCTTTTTCCTTATTGTTTTTCCAACCAACATATTTTGAAGAAGCAATTGAAAAAAAGGGGGTTGAATATACGAATGAAAAAATTACAACAATAGAGAAGAATGACACATAGAGTCTTGTAGATCTACAAGCAAGAGTAATAAACATTAGATTCAAATGGTACGTAAGACCAAGTTTATTGAAAATTGAAAAATTGAAAAATGAAGCTAGGTTGGTAGTAAAAGGCTTTACACAATAGCGTAGATTAGTTTATGAAGAAATCTTTGCTCCCATTGAAAGGTCGAATATGGTTGGAAAAATATTAGTAATAGTAGAAAAATCACTAGTTAATTTACCAAATGGACGGGAAATAAATATTTTTAAATCATATCTTGAAGGAAGATTTTTATGTAGATTAGCTTCCACGATATAAAGTCAAGGGTTAAGAGAAGTTAAAAAATATTTGGAAGAAAATCAACAAAAAAAAACGTTAAGAAAAGACTTTCTATGGTTTAATACAAGCCCCGAGAGCATGGTACAACATAATTGATGTTGATCTCCTCATTAAAGGATTCAAACACAACATTGATGAACTTATTCTCTATATAAAAATATATTTGCAAGGTAATATTTTGATTGGTTGTATTTATGTTGATGATATTTTTTACATAGGAAATATTAATCCTAAAGATTTTCAAAGAACTATAGGACTTTCAAGAAGTCATGTGTTTTATCACAAAAGTAAACACATTAACACCCATTTTCACTTTATCCAAGAGGTAGTCAACAATGTTGAAGTCAATCTTTAGTTTTTCAATTCAAACACAACAGTTTGGAATTGTATGTGCTGAAAAATGTAATGAAGATGAGTTCAAAACTAAGGGTGGTTGTTGAATGTAGTTGCTAACTACGTCTTCTAATTTTTAGGTAGCTAGTCAATAATTTTTATATTGTGGTGCATCAATGCACAAATAGTGGTTTGGAATAGTGGGTTAGACCATTTTAAACAAGTTGTTAGATTGAGTTAAAGAAAGTAGTTTTATATATTTTCTATGTAATCAATTATTGGTGTGGTGTGGAAAAGTGTATCTTAATTTGAGGAGAGCTATCATGCTTCATAAGTTTTGTTTTTTCCTACTTTTTTTTTCACTCTTGCTCTCAAATTCTTGTAAAAGTGACCACATATCTTATATTCTACATAAATATGATGTGCTATGTTTTGAGTATAAATATATTGTTATCCTAATTAATGTAACCACACTCTTATCACATGCTCGGATGATCCAGGTGGATATCGGTGGCCACCCACTAATTCCACTTGGATCCCCTCTAGTGCTTCTTTTAGTTTTTTCAGTTTCCTTAATTATAGCAGAGTTTACTATTTTTAGCAGTTTTTCAAGTCCTAAATGTTCGGAGCCGTTTTGAGGCCCTAAATGACATTTTTTGGGAAATCTACTGCTGGCGATTTTTCTATCTAAAAATTGTCTTTTCCATCGTATTCCTTGTAGAGATCTTTCCAACGGGATATCATGCGCATCAAACGGAGATAATACAACCAATTCGTGACCCCGGGAAGTTGATGTACCAACGTACCCAAAAAATGGGGCCCACAATTTGGCGTTTCATCTTCTAGGGTTAGGTTTTGGAATGTGAAGGGTTTTCCATTGTTTCTCAACAATAAATAGGCCTTAGAGCCTCATTGTAAGACAGTTCAGAGGCATGTAGCCACACATCTCTTCTAAGAGATAAGCTACCATCTCCCTACCTGGTTTATTTCCATTTCTGGTTGTAAACATATTTCAGTATTTTCAATTAATTAAATAAAGTATTATTTCCACTGCATCTTTGTGTATTTGGTTATCTTGGTAATTTGTTGCGTTCCTATTTAAGTCTGGATCATCGGACTACCTAAACACATATGAAGGAAAAGAGAATATGAAGGATAACATTGTCACAAAAATAAGGTTCAAAAAATGTGAACACTATACTAAAGAAAGTATTCATCAAGTTTCAACCAAATTAGGTGAGTGAGCTTGTAGGTGGTTCAAATAAGATTGAGAAGTGGATGATAAGGTTTACTATTTCTTACCATTGGTGTCATTTTTAATGTGTATCAATAATGTTAGGTACTTCCTCTTTCATTATTCCTCATTACATTAAAAAAATATTCAAGATTAGAAATGCTAATTGAAATTAACCATTAAAAAACAATGTTTTTGGTTGTAAAGTTTTATCGATTAAGTTTTTTTTGTTAATCATAAGATAAAATAACAAAATATCATTCACCTTTATTTATCCATACTAACACTATACTAAACAATAAAAGAAACAGTGATTCATAAAATTCGTTCATGAGACTATTGCTTTTTTAATCTTCACAATTCATAACCAAATATATTCACCATTTTCTCCCCATATTAATAGTGGTGAAAAAAAAAGGTGGACATTTATATAACTCATTCATATACCTTACCCCCAAGGGTTATCTCAATTGGTTGAGTCCCCTTTGTTAATTTCCTCGCCGATCGGGAGGTCACAGGGTCAATTCTCCTTGCTGCCCCTGGATTTAGGCCCTGCTAGTCTAGCCGAGGGGCTTGACTACCTTCGGGTTTGCTCAGCCCCGATTTTCCGTGGACGTAGCAGCCACCTAGTGTCCGTGAACCACCCAAGAGAAAAACAACAACAACTCATTGATATACTTTTATTTAGAGACGATGGTTTGATTATTTATTTTATTTATATCTATATATATTTTTATTTTTATTTTTATTTTTATGGGTTGATCATATGGTATTTGGATTTTAAACCTTATTGATTACATATTACTTCATAATGTTGTGATTTGTAATTGAGCTGCTCTTAATGAGTAAGTATGTATATATATATATATATATATATATATATATATATATATATATATATATATATATATATATATATATATATATAAATCAATTAAAAAAAATTAAATGATTCAACATAATGATAAGCATAAATTTTTTTGAAGTGAAATGAAGAAAAACAACATTTTTACTCATAGATTTGTCCTTACCTCCTCATAAGTTTACACAAATGTCAAATGTAATCATTTATTTAATGTGGAATTTAGTTCCACATTCGATAGTTACCTTTTCTACTTACTTTTGATAGAGAAATGAACAAATACATAGAATAACATATTTTATTTGTATACCTATTTTTCATATATATTCCGAATTTTATCTATCAAAAATCTATGATCATTGAATGTAAAGTATATAAAATGTACCTATACTTGAAATTTGAGTAAATCTATTAAGAAATGAGTCAAAATATGATTTCAAAAATAAATTTCTTTTTCTCTATTTTAAAAATACTTTATTATTTTAACTAACATTTTATTATTTTCGTTAAAAAAATGATTTAAACCATAAATCTGATACTTAATTTTCTTTTAGAATAAAAAATTTAAATATGTATAACCCATTTTTTAAAATTGGCGTAATGTGAACATTATATTTACAAAATGATGATTTTGTTTTTGAAATAGGTTTTTTCTTTTGTAAATAAATTTCCGTAGAATAATACTTTGTGTAGTAGTATTGGTCTAATTTAGATGGTATCTATAGATTTTATAGAACAAAGTAATAATATACAGTTTAAATTATATTTGTTATTAGTGTTTATAAGGCACTAACATGGCCACAATATATATAAATTAGAAAAGGATTGGTCGTAAAGAAGTATAATGGTTCAGGTAGATAAGGATGTTTAGGCCGATAGGCCTTCCTATGCATCAATTTCTTCGTCAACACTTTTATTAGGCCGATAGGCCTTCCTATGCATCAACTTCTTCGTCAACACTTTAATCCTGCTCCGTTCAATCAGGTGAGACACTTTCCACCGTTGATTTGAAGTGTGACTGCTTTTTCCAAATATCAGTGCAGTTGGCTTCTTTTCACCTCTGAGTTTTGCTCTGCGCTCCATGGCATGGAAAGCAAGATATTTTTACCGCTTTTTCATTCACGCAAATTGCTCCAGGAGAATGGCGTGAGGTTGGGTTTTGGCCATGAATTTGTCATTCGAGAAAAGTTACAACTCTTCCTTTGGTTACTCTGACAGTTCAACCGTCGACGACAAGTTCATGAGCCCGAACGCTCCTAGTAATGGCGATAATGGAAATAATAACAACTATGTCATTCGAAACAGATTTCAGACTGCTGAGGCTCTGGTTGAAGAGGGTATCTAACATGCTTGCCAACAGCTTACCATGAAATTGAGCGACATACAAATGTCTTCAAGAAGAGCTGCAGAAGCAGGTATCTTGAATTTTTTTTCAAGTCTTTTCGATTTCTAGAGGTATTATTTATTTTTAAAAGGCTTGTCTCTCCATAATGGAGATCTGGTTCAGTTGCTTGCGATGAATGGAGTTAGGACAGGAATTATTGTTTGAGAAACTCCTCTTCTTTTACTTTTATCTGTTTAAAGCCTCTATTCCTACCATTGCGCCAGTAACCTGTTGTCGTATTTCCGTGATCTAGCTACACGAAGGACTGATGTGGCAGCTTGGCTTAACAACATGTTCCCCACAGTAAATCTCCCTGATGAGCCTTTGGAAGAGGATTTGAGAGCATGCTTAAGTAATGGGAGCATTCTTTGCCAGGTCATGAATAAATTGAATCCTGGCTCGATACCGAAGGTACATTTTACCTCCTCCTTACCATGTGTTTATTCCCCATGTTTAAGGCAGTAGACAATTTTTGTTTCCGTTCTAGAGCCAATAATGAATTCAGCAATTAGACTCCAGCGGATATTATATTTTACATAGAAGGGAAATTTTTGTCTGCATGTTACTGAAAAACTTTTTGAACAAGCTTCTCCAAATGAAAATCTTCAATCTCTTGGGATTTTGCAAATGAAAGAAAAATGGTTTTTGCACATGTTCCTGTACACGAACAAGGGCTTTTTGCACATTCTATACCTCTATGGTTTGCGAAGAAGCAAACATGGGCCTAACCTATCTCGAAGTGTTCTTATAGTGAACACGAGTGTCTCTATTATGCTATGTCGGTTGTTTTTCCAGATTTACCATTTGAAGGGGACAATTTCTTACCGAATGTATCAAAACCAGGCCTGGCAACTACTGAAGGTGTTGCGCATTATGCGGTTCGAGAATGTCAGGAATTTCCTGGTGGCTATAGATGATTTAAGGCTGCCAACTTTTGAAGCTTCTGATTTGGAACAAGCAGGATTACTTGGCCTTTTCTTCTGGATGTTACCTGTATAGAATCATCTATTTTGCTTTCTTAGCCTTCACATTTGTGGATGTTTTCAGGCTAATATGGTGACTGTTGTAGACTGTCTTCTGTCTCTGAAAGAATTTTATGATTCGAAGAATGGAGTAGAAACTCAGTCCCTATGGAAACAGGTGGCTGATACAGACATCCCCAATGACATTAAGTCCACAGTTCGAGGTGATTCTCCTAGAAAATCTCTCAACACCACTCTAAAAAGTGGAAGCTAGCCACGGAAAAGATGGGTACTTCCGGATCTGGAAAATTGTGCAACTTCAGATCAAGAAGTGACAGATCAATCTTCTAGTGTGAATTGTCCAAAAGTAGTGAAATTGCCTACGAGATTTGATGCTGAGAGTCTTTTATCAAGTTCTGTTATGTCAGATATGAGTAGGATCTAAAGGAAAGAAAATTATTAATCATTCCTTTTGAAGGTTAGTGTAGGTTATGCACCATTCAGAACCATGACTTTGATGCTCATTTATTCTGTTTTAATTTTGTTTTTAGATCTAAAAAAAAGTAATTGCACAATGATCTAGTCCAAGAAAACAAGGTTTCCACAAACCAATTAACTCTTCTAGAAAAATTTAACAATTCCAATTTAATACTCCTATCGGCCTCTCTTTGTACCTTTTGGGACAATTGCTAGTTATATAAGTTTATAAATAACAATCACTGGTTGTATAATAATATAAAATTAACATTTATGTTAGATAGAATATAGGGAATAAACAAAAAAAAGAAAGTTTTTAACAATTAGGCTTGCTAAGATAACCACGTACAAACACTCATGATTAGAAGAAAATAGAAAAACCCATACATAGAAACTCTCTAAAATAGATAAATATGTTCATGCTGAAAATTGGTATTAGGGATCAAATTGGAAATATCACAATGATGCATTGAATTGTAAATGAATGAGACCTAGAGATATTCAAAGCATTAATTATTAAGTATGACCAAAACTTTGATAAGGAGAGCCGAAAAATACTAATGAACTTCACTGAATTCGAAATTAGAAAAGGTTTCATTGAAGAGGCATAAGAACCAAAAATAATGAAAAGCACTAAATAAATGGGTTAGATGTTAGTGAGGAAAACAAAGTCTTTAAATAAATTCAATAAAATGAGCAATGAGACCTATAGTTGTTACAAGTTCCAAGTAGGAAGTAGAGACAAAACTATGAAGAGGATTAGGTAGCTTGAAAATATCAACATGGTGAAAGATCGATGTATAAGTCTAGACAACTAATTTTGAACTTCTCAAGAAAATTTGTTCATCCACTAAAACTAATCAATACTTGGAAAATCATAATGAAATCATATACAATCTACAAGAGATTCATAAAAATAGTGTTCACATGGACACCAATCAATCTTATTAGACTATGTGGATCACTAATTACTTCAACCTTTGAGTGAAAATAGGAATTGATGGTCCATACAAGAATCATTCTTAAAATACTTGACCTCAAATATAATGATGAATCATAAAGAGTCACATAAGTAATAATTGCACACCATCTCCCTAAATATAAACTCGGTGGATGTAGATGATGACAATGGAGGTTATGGATAATGGTAAAATTATGGAGTTACTAGTTGAAGTTGATGACAACATTAAACAATGATGCAGAAAAAAATAGAAATTGGCCAACTACAAAGCCTACCATATGAATTTGGACGAGGTAAACAATTGATAATTATCTAAGAATATTTTCATAATTGGTCTAAAATACAATACCTAAGATGAGAAAAAGAAATATAAAAAATAAATACAGTCATGGACAACAATCCTTAATAAGCCGCATACATATTGTTGTGATAGATACCATTATAAAAGTGACATATCATTTTTCTCAATTATCCATCCTATGGAAAAAATATAAAAGCAACACCATTCAAATAAAATTGAATGCTCACCTCAAAAAATACAAGTTAGGGAAGCTTCATTTAGAAAATTTACCATCCACTACAAACCATTGAGCATGAAAAAAATTAAAAGAAGGCTCTCAAAAATAATGTGAAGATGGATCACCATGGAAGAGGTTTTCAATGTAGGAAATCCATCGTTATTGATATAATACTACCATATTGAATATTAGAATACTGCCTAGGTTTTCATCTAACTCACGATCCACTCCAAACCATGGAGCATGAAGAAAACAAAATAAGGCTTCTAAAAATAACGTGAAGATATATTACCGTGACCAAGGTTTTAAATTTAGGAAATCCATCTTCAATGATAGATTACCACACATATTACTTGATAGAATACTACAACATGAAAATTAGGTTGTAGGAGGTGGCTTTAATCTTTGTCTGTGCTCTTAGGTGCTAAGGTTCAAATCACATGAAAATTACATCCTCTGTTAAAAAAGTCATATCATGCCTAGACTCTGTTTATTACTCACAACAATGCAAGCCTAGTTTCCCACTCTGTGGTGGTCATCTAAACACTAATAAAAACCTCCTTGCATTCACCAAATTTATCGAAGCATCTATTAGCTTCACCACCTCAAAAGTATAGAAATAATTCTTATTAGACAAAGCTCTAATGTAGGAAAACTAATACTTCAGACAAACTCAAAATAGAATATAATTTCACAATTAAACCATGAAACCTTGAATAGTAATGACTCGATCAACATTCCAAATAAATTATGTACAATTCAGAAGTCTAGGGGGGTCAAAGTTTCAACGAAAATGAGTTTTGAATGCGAAGAAATTCTAACCTCATTGTTGATGACGAAATCACTACATTTGAGATTTTGGGTTTTAAGAACTTGATTTTCCATGCCATAATTTTTTATATATCTTATATATATTTATAATATAAGTGGATACTTATTATATATACTAATAAAAATAAGTGTGATACCTGGAAGGGTTTTAGGGTCCAGTACAAGTTGGGGACTCCATCCTCATGGAGTAGATCTAGATGGTTTGAGGGATTAATTATAACAAGTGTAGAAATTCACAATTCACCCATTTTATAGTATAACCGAGATATTGAGAGTAGAAAAAAATATCTAAAAGAAACTTTAGGGATCCCATTAAGTATTGGGAATGTAATGGACCACATTTTGATAGGAATTTCCCTTTTAAATATAGAGACAAGGAAGTTGTAAATAATGTTCAGGGAGTAACCAAAAGGTAGGATATTGGAAATAGCATCCGAAGGATTAATGTTGCATTACACAACTAAAAAGTAGATCGCCAACCATTTATGATGGAAGTGGTAAGTAAAATTTTAACTAAAAATATTTCTATTACTAGACGTAGGATCTACATTAAGTTACATTTGAACTATGTTAGAAGAGAATTGTAAGCTATGGAAAACATTAACAAAAATTATTTGTTGGTACAACTAGCCACAAGGGAAAGGAGGAAATTTATTTATTTAGTACCAAAATACTCCATAGTTATCGGTAATATTAAGACTAAACCTACTTTAAATGTTCTTCCTTCGGAATCTTATGATATTATCATTGGGATGGACTATCTAGAATAACATAAAGACATCATAACTTTCTTAGAGAGAACTTTCACCCATGAAGATGATGAAAGAAGGGATAGGGTAGTTAAAGCTATTCCAATACTAGTGACTATTTGATAGATAATAGAAGTGATATTAATAAATTGTATAAGAAAAGTGTGTCAAATATATGCAATATAAGTTCTCAATTTGTTGACTGAAAAATAGAAAACAAATTTGGAGGACTATGGATTTCCCAAAAAATATTAGGATGTCTCTCCTGAAGAAATTATGGGACTACCTCCAAAGAGACACATATATTTTACCATATATTTAATTCCTCAAGTAGTGCCATGTTCTAAACTACCTTACAGAATGAGTGTCCTAGAGTTAAGAAAGCTAGAAATACAACTTCAAGAAATGTTCGAAAAGAGGTATATTCGACCTATTGTGTCATCGTGGGGAGCACCAATTTTCTTTGTTAAGAAGAAAAATGATACATACATACTTGTATTCACTATTTCCAACTTAACAAAATGAAAAATAAAAATAAGTACCCTTTGTTCAGAATAGATGACTTATTTGATTAGGTGAAAGGTGCAAAGTTATTTTCCAGAATTGACATTAGATTAAGATGCCATCACATCAAAGTTAAGGATGAATATTTCCATAAGATAAATTTTAGAACAAGGTATGAACACTATGATTTTTTGGTGTCACCATATGGACTTACTAATGCTCCTTCCACTTTCATGTGCATAATGAACAACATATTTAGTAAGTACCTGAACGAAAGTATTATAATCTTATTAGCTATCACAGAAAGTTAGGGAGCGTTAGTTATATGTTATGTTTAGGAAGTGCACCTTTTATCATGTAACACACACCCTGCTAGCCCTAGCACCTTGTAAGGGTAGGAGTAGGTGGTTACTAAAATGTACACACCTTCAAATTTAGTGTTATGGAGACATGGTCTAAAAATTTCAACCTTCTTAGAACTCTTCAAAACTTAAAAATGGAAATACCATCATGTTCGTCTCATTGACACCTTTCCAACAGTATACATTTAATTTTGATCTGACATGTAAATCAAAATACAAGAGTCTTCAAATATTTGGCCTATTAATTTTAGCCAAGTCAATTTAGCCAGCCACGTGGGCATCCAAGTCATAATGCACACATCAGTTTCCAACCTGTTCGTGGTAATAATATAATAGAGATGGGCACCTAAAATTTATCTCCTTGCATGCGCGTGCACACACACAAAAATATACATAACCATATTGCATTCCTCCACTTATAGCCATACGTGACTTTGTTAGTCGTCCACTTATATATATATATATATATATATATATATATATATATATATATATATATATATATATATATAACTAGCCATTCCTGAGGTTGTTAGCACGGGATGCAATGTGGGTTTTCTTTACAGATAAGTTTTATTTTGGAGGAAGTATGAAAGATATTAAGGAAGAGATAAAGGTAGCATTTGTTTCCATTGGAAGAAGCTATAGCATTATGATGATGACGATGATGATTCCCTATACAACTTTGACAATTCTTCATTCTGTCTATGTCATAGAACCTTGCCAAAAAACAGTTCCGAAAGCTTAAAATCATAAACCATCAAAACTATGCCAAAAGTCATTATTTATGGCATTTCTGATTAGAGTACCAATCCAGTTATGTGCAATCTCATGTAGCACAACCTACCCACCACTCAAATCCCCTGCAACAATAGTGGGGGATTAAGAAGACTTCACTAAAGACGTTTCTCCCCCTGCTTCATTATCTCTTATGTGTTCACAAATTTGCATTTTGCGGTGTCCAAAATCAGACAAGGTACAAAATAGATTATCCTTTGTGTTCGTAAATTTGAATTCTGCAGCTTCTAGAATGGGACAAGGTCCATAATAGATCCCAATCCAGAGACCAAACTCTTTATAAACAATATTCCCCAATACAAATGCAAATATATATGAAGACATTTTTGCCAACTGTGGGCAGGACCTATGCTACAACCTGACCATTAATTTTTTTCGTGTAATGGAAACCTTGCACTCATGGGGCGGATCAGGAGACTCACATATACAAACATACATAGAGATTACAGGGTTCAATCTTGCTACGAAGCAACCAACTATGACGAGAACGAAGGTTAACGTATTGCTCGGCTGTGTAGTGACATGTGCTGAGGCGCTACATGCCATGTTTTCAATGGAAAGAGGAGGAAAAAAATAATCGCTTTTGCTTGGTTGAATCTTCCTAACCAAACCCTGTAGAGGAACTCCTATCAGAATAATAAACATAATTTGATATCAAATTTACAAAAATATAAAGTAGTTAAACGTTTAAAAAGATCTATATATACATTATATAAAGCAATTGATAAAAAATATGTTTTGAAAGTTAAATCATTTTAAGGAGTCTCGCTATCTTATGACAAAGAAAATTCAATCAATTTTATACATTTAAAAATGCAATATAAACATTGAAAAATTACAAGTGGTCTCTCTCTATATATAGACAAGATCAAATTTATGGTGCAAATACTTTATTCAATTTTTTCATTCTGAAAGAAGTTTTCACTTGAAGAGATATGATAGCTTTCATTCTTCCTATATTTTGTGGTTAAAATGGGTTTATACTGGTCATCAATACAATATTAGGAGATTATTTAATTAGTTTTAATTTCAAAAACTCGATTTTCATATTAAATTATGTATGTTTCCTTGCATAGAGCAAACACTTTCTTTAAAATATCATATTAATCTTTAATATGTGCAAGGTGTGAATATGTTTTTTAAATTTGTGGCATGAAGATTTCATACAAGAAAAGCAAGGTGAGTGAGCCCATGAACCCATTTTCTCTGTGCATTACTGAAATATCAAGTGGTAACGCTGAGTGATGTCACCCATGACTAGCCCTGAAATTGTCAATTTGGCATTGAATCCTCACTAGTGTTAAACTTATTTCCATCTTTTTAGAATGTTTAGTGAAGATAAAAATGTCATGAAGTATGATGACCTAAGTAAAACCATTAATTCATATATTATTTTCCATAGCCCCAAATAATTTGGACATGGGCAAATTACCTTGTCACCCTAAGTCCTCATGATGAAATTATTTTAAATTTATAATATATTTATTTTTTTTTTTTTGGAAATCTTAATTTAAAAATAATATTTCTTTATCCATACAATTCACTACACGATATATTATAGCATATTATAATTAATAATAATGAAATACTATATAGTATTAAGAAAATTGTCTACCATTTACATTTTATTTTCAATTAGGTTAAGGAATACAAACAAAAATAGATAAATACTTACATTTTAACATTAGTTTTTTCATTTTATATATACAACATCACCTTTTTTATAAATATTAAAGAATTCATATAATCATAAATGTTAAAGAATTTTAAAAGAATTGTTATAATGATAAATGTTAATTAAATTGATTTAAAAGAAATAATGATTTTGGTTCTTTAATTTCCAAGATTGTTAATTCTAATTGTAACAAACCTCCTGAGCCTATCTAGGAATTTAGCCTCTAGGACCCATAAATTTAAAATTTGGGTTCATTCACAGTTAAAGCTTTACCCCTCCTTGCAGATCTTGTCTTCTAAAATTACCTCAGTCATATTACTATTAGGCCATAGTAAAAGTTTCTCCTTAATTGTTTTACTGGTTCTATTATATGGAACCTTCGATTCATTAACATGTATATTGTATATGATCAATCGTTAAAACTAATCATAGCATGCGTCCTCTAAAACCATTGGGTTAATCCCCACAAGAATTATTGGATATTAATTCAATTAGTATGGTTGTGTATCATGATCATAGTCCTCTACACATAATCATTAGGTTACTAAACAACCCTTCATTCACATGCATAACTAGCTCGACTAGCCTAAAAGGAGGATTTCTTAGACATGCAAACACAAATAATTTGAACCATTGGCCATACACTGACGAGCATTATGCATTAATTCTGTTGACACCTAATCCTTGTGATTGGGTGAATTTATGTAAATAAATAAATTAGAAATATGAACAGTCATCAGGAGATGAACTGAACAGTCTCTCCCTCATGTATATTATGAAGGCCTACCTGATGGAATAAATACATGAATCATTTTTTGCCTTATGGAGTTACTGCCTGGCCTGACATAGTATCAGAGCCAGCTCCATTTTTTTAGCTTTTATGCTCTTTCTAACTACCTATTATGCTCCTCTACTCCGCTGCTCTCCATTCAAAATAGTTGTCCATACAAAACGCTACCTATTTATAAATTTGGTAGCCTGCGCCTAACATTCACCTGAACATTGCTCCACGTATTCTCTATTGAAAAGTTCCTCTGCCACAACCCAGCCATACATCTGGCGTAGCATTTGGATAGACCCTGTATTGAATGTGTTGTTACGCTACTCTCTGGTGTCAAAGTGCTACATGTTGCGCTGCTCCTCCATCCTCAAATTAGGTATAGCATGACATCCTGCAAGTACACCCCGACCTAGTTTGCTCACATGTCCTTAGCCATTTTGATGCCTTCCACTTTAATTACATTTCTATCATATTCCATTGTCTCTACCAAGCAGCCGAGCACATCGTAATCTAATATAAAAGAGATGAGCATATGAATATGGCAAGAAACATGAGAACCACCAGGAATTTGTTGCAGAACTGTGTAAAGACCAGCAATGATGATAATAACAGAAAGGTCCAATCTGCGACCATACTCTTTACCTAACTTACTTTCTCTTTTTGGGGCTTGAAATTTCAGGTGATATCGCTTACAATTTCGTGGCAACGACATTAGGATGGTAGTACATCACAATAGTTGAACTAAACTAGCACAGGTTGCTTATTTCTTGGGCTCATTTGCGCCTCCCGGCACATTTGTTTGGCTAGAATGTGCTGATACATTTTGAATGATAGAGTTGTGACACAATATCTAATAATTGCAAATTGGCATCGTTGGTTTTATATGAAAGAGAACATTATTATGAATGGAATTGAGAGTGGATGCAGTGCATTATGTTGTTGAGGGTATTTTTTGACTTAGTATACTACCATATTCTATGCTTTAACATTGTGCAGATGAATGCAAATTGATATTTGAATTTTCTTTCCCATTATATCAGATGTATATTTTTTCCTATTAGAAGTAAAATTTTGCAGCAGAAGTGCTTGCTACAGAATGCATTTAATCATATCCATGGTGGGAATAGTTCTCACTAGCAAGGAGAACTATCCTGAATAGTCCCAGATGATAAAACACACCCTCATTTTCAATGAGTTGTGGAAAGGAGTGTGTGTCGGAGATGGAGACAATGAACCAGTACAGCCTACCTCAGACAAAGAGCTTGTCATTTGGGAAAGAAATAACAACAAAGCTTATGCATTAATCACAACATCTGTAAATGAAGAGGTGAGTCGCCATATTTCGTCATATTCAACTTCCTTTGAGGCCTTACAAAAGATGAAAGAACTCCATGACTCACATTCTGCACTCGAAGTTTCTCAACTCATGATTAAACTCCTCACTCTTGAACTACAAAATAATGATCCTCTTGCTATTGCATCTGAAGTAAAGTCTATAATGCATGATATCAAATCCACTAAAGTTGAATTGGATGTTCCTATTATTGCTTTTCTCAAGGCACTTTCTCCTACTCACTCCAATTATCTTGATTCATTGCAAGCAAACGGAAATATCAAAGATATAACCTTTGACTCTCTTGTGAAAAAGTTTGCTGAAAGAGAGAAAGCTTTTGGAAAGAAGACAGCCCCTGAATCTTCTGAAGAGGTTGTGTGCCTTGCTCATAAAGAAAAGCATCCTGCTCAAGATTCTACAAGAGGAAGAGGTGATCAAAGAGGAAGAGGAAGATATTTCAGAGGCAGGGGGGGAAGACATTCTCAAGGAGAAAAGGAAAATTTGCACTGCATACGCTACAAAAGAAATGGATCACATGATGCCTCTACATGCAAGCTACCATGGGACAAAATTGAGCAGAAAAGAAACGAACAGAAACGTAAAACTGATGATATAGACAAAGGTAAAGCACTTGAATCTACTCACTATGTTGTGACACAATGTAACATTAGAGTAAATGAAGATTTACTTAATGCTTCACTTTCTTCTTGAAAAAATGATTGGTTGCTTGATTCAGGAGCAACCTACCACATGACTCATAGAAAAGATTTTTTTGAAGATTTCACTGACAATTTTGATGGAGCAATATACTTTGCATATCAATCAAAAATCAAGCCATCAGGGCTTGGCACAATCAGGCTTAAACTGGCTGGTCTTCCATACTTTCTTCTGCATCATGTTCTATATCTCCCACAGCTCAAGAGAAACTTGTTGTCCTTTTTCCACATCTGCCAGCAAGGTCACTTCATTCATATGTTTGATGGCAAGCTTGAGGTAAGAAAATCATCTGACCACTCACTTGTCATGACGAGAATAGAAGAAGAAAGGCTTTTCAAGCTACAAGGAACCTCTGCTTGTGCACAAAATTTCTCATACAATTCTCATCATGAAGAAGGTACACTTCCATCAAGTTTACTATGGCATGCTAGATTTGGACATTTTAACTATGACAGTCTCTGCTTCTTGAAGAAAAATGATGTTGTTGGTTTGCCTACAATTCCTAGGAAACTTAAGCAATGTGATTCTTGCATTCTAGGAAAGCATAGCAAACAGTCTTTTCATGATTCACATTCAAGAGAACATAGAAAACTTGAACTCATTCATTCATATTTATGTGGTCTAATGCCTGTTCCTTCTGCAAATGGAAATAAATATATCATGACATTTATTGATGACTACACTAGAATGTGTTGGGTTTATTTATTGAAGAACAAATCTGATGCTTTTCAAACATTCAAGAATTTTCATAAATGGATTGAAAATGATGCACAATCTCATATTGGGTCTATTGGCACTGATAATGGAAAAGAATACACATCAAATGAATTTGAAAACTATCTTCGCCAACATGGGATCAAACATCAAACAACTGTGCCTTATAATCCCCAACAGAATGGTGTAGCTGAAAGAATGAATAGGAAAATCTTAAATATGGTACGATCCATGCTATTCTTCAAGAATGTAAAGATAATGTTTTGGGCTGATGCTGTTTTATGTGCTGTATATATAAAGAATAGATGTCCTTCTAATGCTATAAGAAACAAGACTCCATATGAAATGTGGTATGGACATGTTCCTTTGATAAAGCATCTCAAGGTCTTTGGTTCCACCTATTATGCCTTGATACCAAAGGTACGCAGAAACAAACTTGGTGCTAGAAGTCATAAGTGTATCTTTCTTGGATATTCAAACACCTCGAAAGCATACCATCTCTATGATGAAGTAAATAAAAAGTTTGTTGTATCTAGAGATGTAATTTTTCTTGAATCATCCAAAACTAACAATGTTGCTGAGTGGCAACTTGATCGCTTGGTTAGATTCGCAAAAGAAAAATAATTTCAAGAAATTGATAATTAGATTCCACATCTTCAAGGGGGGATTCCTATACTAGATCAACATGTGGAATCTTCTTCTGAAGAACAATCTCCCTCTTATGAAACTCCAACAACGGATGATCCTTTAATTAATGTGATTGATAGAATTGGGAGACTCAATCTTGATTCAGTCCCAACTCAATCAACGGAGCAGCCTAGACCATCTAAAAAGGTCCCCCAAAGTGGGTGACAAAGACACTTGAAAGTGTTCATCCTAATGAAGTTGGAAAGACAGGAACCAAAAATTCAAACCGACAAAATGGAGGCGATGTAGATGACACTAATTCACCTGTTGATATGGATGTTTCTCATGATTATGAATTGAACTTGTTTATAGATTTTGAACCAACTTCCTTCAAAGAAGTTGCTTCTCATGATGAATGGAAAGAAGAAATGCAAAAGGAGTATGATGCCCTCATAAAGAACGACACTTGGAAGCTGGTTGATCCTCCATTAGGAACCAAACCAATTGGCTACAAGTGGGTCTACAAGAACAAGTATAAAGATGATGGCTCACTTGACAGGCACAAAGCTAGGCTTGTGGAAAAAGGTTTTGCACAGAAGGAAGGGGTTGATTATGAGGAGACCTTTTCACCCATAGCAAAATGGGCTACCATCTGGACACTCTTTGCACTAGCAGCTCAGAACGGTTGAAAAGTCCATGAGATGGATGTAAAAACTACTTTCTTGAATGGAGATCTAAAAGAGAATGTTTTTATGTCCCAACCTGAAGGATTTGCTGTGAAAGGACATGAACATAAAGTATGCAAACTTGTGATGTCCTTATATGGCCTCAAACAAGCACCGTGAGCCTGGTATGAAAAACTAACTGAGCATCTTCTGAAACTCAATTTCAAACATTTTGATCTTGATGATGCAACTTTATTTGTCAAGAAAGTTGGCAAAATAGTTGTATATCTTGTGGTATATGTAGATGATCTTTTGATGATAGGGAACAATGAAATCTACATTGCATCCATAAAGAAGGAATTGGGGAAAGGTTTTGAAATGACTGATTTGGGCTATGTTCATTACTATCTTAGCATTGAAGTAACCCAACATCCAAATTCCATATTTGTTTCTCAAAAGAAATACATTGGAGATCTATTGAAGAATTTTGGCATCGCAGAGTGCAATCCTCTTACTACTCCAATGGAACAAAAATTAAATCTCACGTCTATTGAAGGAAAAGAATTTGAGGATGCAACAAAGTATAGAGAGCTTGTAGTAAGTCTCAACTACCTAACTACTACTAGACCAGACATTTCAGTTGCCATTGGAATCCTCTCCAAGTTTATGCAAAAGCCTTGTGAGGGACATTGGTCTGCTGCAAAAAGAGTTCTAAGGTACTTGACGGGAACTCAAGACTTTGGAATCAAGTATACACAGGTGGATGACTTCAGCGTGATTGGATACTCTGATTCATACCTCGATGGAGACAAAGAAACTGGGGTATCAACTTCAGGATATGTTATGATTGTTGGATGAGGAGCTGTCTCCTGGAGATCACGCAAACAATTAGTTCCAACAGATTCCACAATAGAAGCAGAACACGTGGCAGGAGCTGAAGAAACAAAAGAAATTGTGTGGCTCAGGAAAATTATCGAAGATTTACAGGTAAAACAAGTACAATCAACTCCACTCCTGATTGATAATACCTCTACAATAAAGTTTGCCAAGAACCCAAAATTCCATGATCGAACAAAGCAAATCAATACTAAATATCATCTGATTTGACATCATGTTGAGGCCAAAACAATCCATCTCCATCATTGTTCCACAAATGAGAAAATTGCAGACATCTTCACAAAAGCGCTTGGAAGAGAAAAGCTTGAACAATTCAGAATGATGCTTGGACTCATCAACATCCCTTCAGATCAAGGGGGGGGGGGGGACGTTGACACCTAACCCTTGTGATTGGGTGAATTTATGTAAATAAATAAATTAGAGATATGAACAGTCATCGGGAGATGAATTGAACAGTCTCTCCCTCATGTATATAATGAAGGCTTACCTGATAGAATAGATACACAAATCATTTTTTTCCTTATGGAGTTACTACCTGGCCTGACAAATTCCACAATTGTCCCGCATGCATAAGTATTTAATTTATCACATAGCATTATAGGCAAATTATATTTCTTATTTAAATGTAAGATGTAGATTTCATAGCTAGCTCACATATTGATATATGATCTCCTCTTAGACACCATTAGTATTTACAAACATGTATTATGCTTCTGCTATGAACTCTACTCTTGGATATAAAAGGAGTCACAAGTATAATACATTATCATAAAAATCACTAACACAAGTAATCTATTTAAGTATAATTTGTCCATGCAATTTTTATCATGAATCAGATAGCTCATTGGTACAAGTATTGTCACCCAATTTATACACTTCTACTACTAACTTCACACTAGAATGCAACATACATAACGAAAAACCATTATCTCCATAGTAAAGATAATTGTGAGATGAACGATTTAACAATTTCAAAGTAAGGATTAAGATAGAACATATTTCATGTAAGTGATTCAGATCAGAATGAAGGAAAACACTAGTAATCTACTCATAAGCATTTCATTCAATTCATTCATTCATGGCGAGGAAACTTAAATCTTCTCATAGACAAATTGGAACTATAATAGATAGAGAGAGAGTAAGAATCATCATACAAACATCCCATGCATCTGTCACCAACTAAAACCTCACTTGGAGAGATGAGCACCACCACCCAACCATGAATCACCTCTGATTGCCCCCGAGCCGAAGATCTTGCCAAGGATCAATTTTCCTCAATTGATCGATTCACTATGTATTTAGTACCCTCTTTCCTGATTTAGTTACCATTAGCACCGTTCTGCTTTATGGATTTTTCCATTTTCCTAGGTCATTTCTAGAAAAGTTTGTCTTTATCTCCCACAACGCTTTTCCACATAAAATCTTGCCTTTATCTCCCGTCCATTCGATGGATCTCCAATCTATCCTAGCTTATATATAATCACATCTAGAAGCTTTATTATGAAAGATTCATCCTTATCCCAATCCTCATGGGATTTGTTAAGAATCTCCTCTCTCTTGATCAACCCTCCAAGTGATTTCTTTTATTAATTTATTTAATAACACAATTTATTTTCATATTACATATCACCTAGCTTTCATCAGCTTGGGTTTAGAATAGTTTAACCCACAAAGGAGGGTATCAAACCTAGCTTCCCTTAGCTTAGGTTTACAAACATTTAACACACAAGGGAGGATATCACATCTAGCTTTAACTTAGTTTAGGTTTACAATAATTTAGTACACAAGGGAGGGGTGTTGCATACTCCCCCACTTAAATTTTACATGGTCCTTGGTGTATCACTGCATCATGTTCTCTTTCACAGATAGCTGGTTTCTCAGTAAACAACTCTCATAGCTCTGCCATCTGATGCAATTTTCTTGATGTACATCGGTCACAAGGAGTGGTCACAGTTTCTCTCCTTCCATAGCTACATCAATCTCAAGGAGTGATCTCCTTTCATAGCTAACTGTAACATTTTTTTCAAACCATATGTGAGAATTTATAGATGAAAAAGTTTAACTATGATAAATATCATAATTCATTACTTAATATTATTAATGAAGATATTCCTTATCATTTATTTTATCTAAAGAATGCACGTTCTCTGCTTGCATTCTTTCAAGCCTTTGTGTTCTTTGTTGAACACCTGCTTCCTGCAGTCCTTCTACATACAAAACATGAGTTAGCATATTTTCCACATTAATATGCTTGCAAGTTTGTAACATATTAGTTCAGATAACAACATATATTCATCATATATATTCATTGTAATTGTATATATGCCAAACTGCGATTAACAGTAATTACTTATACCAAACTTACTTTCCTTCTTCTAGGTAACCTCCAGGTTTGTTTACCTGGCCAAACCTCTATCAAATGACTCTATGCATACTTGCACAGGAGGTATGTTATACACGTCAATACATAACCTTGTAGCATATGTAGTGCTATGGTCCCACACGTACTGTTGTACATAATCCATTTGTGGTATGGCCTATAATACCATCCTCATGGTATCACGTACATGACAAAACATTGTCAACATATTTTCCTACCATGTTACTATCATACAAAAAAATTGTGCTCAATTGAAAAGAAATTTGTATGAGTATGGTTATTTCTATAATCGAAGAGAGTTTTGTCAAGTGCATATCATTTATAGATTTCATTTGGTTACAATATCAATAGTATAGTTCTGTATTCATGCATATTTTTATCATAGCTTCTACTTAATGTCCTAAATCAGACTATTAGCTCACAAATTATCATATCATCCCATACGATTTACTATTTTCCTTTCTATGCCTCAACAACTGATCGGCATGCATAATTCAGTGTATTAAAAATGAAAGCTTTTACTAATTTCAATCCAACACTCCTTTTAGTTGTCAGTGTCTATGATCTCAGGGTATTTACATGTTAGTTCGTCATTAACATTAAACCACCCTCTACTAGAAGATGAGTTACCTATTTATGAATTTTTGTTTGAATCGCACAAAATTTCCTTATGTTCTCCATAAACCTTATCAATGCAATATGATAAGAGATCCTCTCAAAATTTCTTGGTACAAATTATGATATCGATCTATTTAAATAAATTGTTAAATATCATTTAATTGACCCAGTGGTCCATACCATTTGTGCTACATCACCAATTACTATGCTTTTCACTCAAGGATACTTATAGGTTTTATTATGCATATCCTTCAAAAGATGCATATGTCTTGGAAATCAGTTTAAGTTAAATTTCCCCTTTAACCATACATTCTTCCAACCGAAGAATGAACCAGATTGGAATGCCAATTTTTGCAGGTTATATAGCCATATACTATAACATGCTCTCACCATCCTTTACCTTGGTATATACTTTCATAGCAATTATACCATTTATAATTTGTTTTTTTTTTATAGCATGATGACCATAGTTTAATCTCTGACCAGAATCATAGTCCAGTTTTATGAGAATTTGTGATTTTTGTATTCATGAAGGCAACATATGTAAGTGTGCCACTCAAGTAATGATATATTCCACACATATGCATTACTTGTTATTAACTTTAACAAATTCAAACAACATTACTTTTAAGGTTTTTTCTCCCTATTACATGCTATGACATCTTTGGTTATAATGTTTTTCCTCTCAGTAAGATTAATAACCTTCAATTTCTTTGTCCAGCATGACTCCTAACATAGTCATGAATACTTTGCCTATCTACTATTGGCATATAACAACCCAACATGTATGCTATCAATATATAACTTCAATATAGTTCAAGCAACTCAAATCCCCTGCATGTGGGAAGAATCAAATTTCTACATGCTATGCATATTTGTAACCATTAATAGCAACATAACATTGATTGTACAAATCACAACTATGGCTAAAATCTAAACAACAAAACATACAGTCTATCACAACAACAACTTCACATTACTTTACCAATATAAACATTAGGTCAATCACACTCTTTTCTTCTATAGAACATACTCCCCCTTACTAGTCATTGGTGTAACCAACATTTTTATGATTGTTGAGCAATGACTTTTACTTTCTTTCATCAATACCAAAATTCATCAGAAAGTTCTTACATGGAAGATTCATATGACTCATTACTATGCATAGATATTAAGCATGATCCTTTTTAAAACATTTTTATCTAAATGACCACTCAACCAGACTATGGTAACACATACAATTCATGACAATGCATGGGTATATGTATCATTACACAACAATACAACAATGATACAACCATGGTTTTCTTTATTGTTTAATCTTATTTTTTAGGGTTAGATGATTTTATTTAGGCTTGCATCTATACTACAATTGTACCAATCACCATTTAAATCTCTTACATATTGGAACATTCAATTCCAATATAGTTTTTCACACTGTCCATCAACAAGTTCATGTAATGGTTTTGGGATGTTGATCTAATGGTAGAAATTGTGTTATAGGTTTTAAGAAAACTTTCTAATTTCTCTTCGTCATTCTTAATACCAATTTTTCCCAAGTTTTCTTTTAGGTACATCTACTTGCTATCATGCATATGTATGTATCTTAACTTCACTTTCGATACCACAAACCCCACATGCTCAAGCATGACTAATTTGGAGATTTACATGAAAGTCAACCCTCTAAAATAAACTAAAATTGTAGGTAGAAAATTTGTCTTTACAGAAATCCTTATACATAAGGATTTAATTCTTCTATGCAATTCTAAATAAAGAATTATTTTTTCATGCATAAATATTTAACTCGCATACTATGTTCCCTACTGAACATAGTTATGATCAAGTATAAATATAAATATGAGTATAAATATTTATGCTTATAGATATCATCCATGCAGATGCTATCATGAGTAAGATAGCTCCATAGCCCAAGCCATAACAACTACCTATTATGGGCCTCTCATTACGCACTCTACATTTTGATACATTAAGAGGCACATGCTTACTTTGACTATTGGTTCTCATTCTGGTTTAAAATAATATGTATTGTTATAAATTTCCATATCTAATCGACATGTTATTCTCATTTACCAGGCATTTTACAATTTTACTATTTTTCAAAGTTAGTTTAACATAATTTCCTCTCATTTAATTGTTTTCACCGACCAATAATACGGTCATATATGTGCCTTTGTTCATCATTCAAGCTTTATACCCAGTTTGAAATCTTACCAATGGAATAAAAAAACTTACTATCAAAATCATTCAATAAAAGTATACACTTTTTGTCTTTTACTGTTGACTTTTGTGCTAGAGATACGAAATTTCTTTTTGTTTTTTATAAAATTCACAAACCCTTCTTTGAATCCAAATTTTTGCAGTACTTTCTGTTTGGGGAAACGCTGTACTTTTTTTTTTTCACTCAGTCAAATAGTCTTTCCAAGCTAATCCACACAACTAGTGCCAAGGAATGGGACAGTCATTCGATAGCTAGAAATTTCATGTTTCCTTTAAACTCGGTTAGTTTTTAACATTGTGAATGTGCATCTAAGGTACTTGTATAATTTACAACTCAGTAATTCATTAACCATATTTATTCGATGTTCTTCAACAAGAACAAGTTCTCGAAGGAAAATATATAAAACTGTCAAACATGAAACAAGGAACAATGAGTCTGTGGACCTACAACTATATTCTAATGTTATTCATTTATTTAAATATTCGAGTAAACCCCACATTCCCAACTCCAGGTTTTCTTCTCTTTTAGTCTATATGTACATGTACCTACTATGTCTGAAATTTGCATGATGGATTCCTAATACTCATCACTGCTTTAGTTTATAACCTTCCTTTCTCACTACAGACCTGAAATAAAAATGAGTCCTTGCTTATAATTCTCACTCTATTTTTTTTTTTTGTTGAAGTCCCCAAGCGAGGAACATAGCCTCTGTGAGGAGCATCTATGTGCTAAAAGAAACCATACTATTCCCCTAACTTAACAATGTACAACCTATCGTTTTGGACGATGACGGGTATATGGTTATATTATTTAGTTTGCCATACCCATGACCCCTATATATGACCAGGTGGGTCAACATGATCATATACCTTATTTCATTGTCCTTTCCCTGTACAGACCTTTACTTCACCAGTACAGAAGCATACCATTCTGGCTTGGTATGGTACCGACATATTAAACCAGCTGTGTGATGAAAATAATATCATCATTTACAGAAGTTAGTTATATTCAGCATAACATGCAACATTTATAACACAACATGCAACCTTTATAACCTAATATGAAACCCTGTATAGTGGATCAGAAGTATCATCCATGAGATGGGTAATCCTCAGCATGCATAAGTTATTAATTAATGTACAATTCTGCAATTGATAAATGTAAACGTCCACAGGACAACTGACTATCAGTAGGCATCAACTATTAATATAAAGTAATGTAGACTTTGTACCTGATCGGAATGATCATTCTCAAAGATAGATAACCATATACATGCAATCCATTGATAATAACAGACAATTTTTCAACTAAGAAGGGAGGTTATCCACAAAAGATAATTTCGTCATTGGATTGCAACATAAATAACTAGAAAATCAATACAGATAAGAGCATCACAACATAACTTTAACAATTTTTTTATATAGATCACTGCCATCTTCCTCAAATTCTTCCAGCAACAAGGCCTTCTCAAGACCCACCTTAATGCGTGACACCACCAGTCATTGAAGTCGCTCGAATTCAAATCCAATATCAGCAGCATCAAGTATCAATATTTGAAATAGAGATTTGCTCGAGATACCGCCACCCATGGAAGAAAATAATCCTTCCTAAAGCCAAGACCACCGAAATGAAGGTTTTTCAACATCAAGGCAGTGCGAGTGATTTTGTGCTCTACCTAGAAGAATTTAACTAGATATGAAGATCCAAATTTTATTTGGTCTCCCCCATATAGAGAAGTTAACAAACTTACGTGGACACTAGAAATTTAAGATAATCATTATCCCTCTGAATTTAAGGAACTGTGAATTCTTCACCAAAGTGTTTTCATGAGGTAGAAGGAACCAATCGGATTGCCACATAGGGGTTTGCATTCCAAAATCTTTTCTTATGCGATGATGTTTCTAAAATCTAAGAAAATTGACTTAACGGTTGTGGAGTCATGCTGCTTTAGCAGCCTTTTCCTTATTCCACTGTTGGCATGATGGGAAACCTATCGCTTGGCCATCCTTTCTCTGTAAATAAACTAAATGTCCCTGCCCAACATTAGCAATGGTTGTACACCAATAGTAGTTAGAATTCGAATATTGGTAACTCTTATCTCCTTTTACATAAACCATATCTATATTATACTTAATTACTTTTTATTCTTCATTTCTTTTACGAGCACCATTCTCTGAGAAATTTTATTTTTTTTTGAGGTAAGTCTATCAGCCTCATGTAGCGATCAATATCATTGGCATAGTTTTATTCTTTAAAAGGTGTTGTTTCTCTGCTTTTTGGGCTCATTTTGTGATAAGAATAAAAAATTCAGTCACTTCAAAAAGAAGAAACAATAGTATGGCAACATTTTCTCTGATCCTTAGATTTGCAAGGCATTGTAGCTTAGGATTTACCATAAAACAGCCACCCAACCTGACATTCGTACCGAAAAAAAAAAAGAAGGAAAAATACAATGCATGAATATTAAACATCACACCCGTGTATCCAAAGTTGAGCCACAGGGAGGTGTACACATCAGAGCTTTCCCCAGAACAACATTTCGCTAGGTTCTAGCCATGTGCAAAAATGTCATTCCCCTGCCTCGATTTATAGCTCTCTCCATTTATACTTTGATTGTGATCTCGAAGCCATCGATTACACTTGGAACTGCATGTGGCCTTGCCATCATCTGGCTTCATAACAAGATGAGTTCTCCACTCATGGAGATTTCCCATCGAAATCATATCAACACCTTTACAAAAGAAACCTTCCTTCTCAGCACATTTTAGAATTGGTTATTAATTGTACAGTAATGACATCCAAATTATATATTTGACACTGTGACACATGTCAAAACTACCTATCTTTGTTAATCTATAGATGGATTGATAGATATGTCTTGATAAATGGATTACATTTAAGGAAATCTATTAGTCTTGATGTTTTCCATAAATCCGGAATGTACAACCTCTGATGAAGTTTGTTAACAGAGACGCAACTTAATTGAGATGATTGGTTTGTACAACAGACATGTTCATTTTTTGAGGCGTTTAAAGGTTTCATTCTTCCGTAAACTATCATCCTCTAGTAGTTTATTGTGTGTCTATATATGTGTGTGTGTGTGTGTGTGTGTGTGTGTGTGTGTGTGTGTTATTGTTTCAAATATCAACATAAATATCTCATCTAAGCATATGTGCTAGAGCATTTTTAATATTTATTTTTAAATCCGAAATCATCCAGATTTAACACTTGTACTTGGACCTTTTTGTAGACTTTGTGGCAGGGAGGCCGACTTAATGATTAATTTTTTTCCATACCCTATGGAGGTGTATTGGCCCAAGGGCCGTAAGGTTTCAAAATGATGCTCTGATACCATTTGTAATGAACCTCCTGATCCTATCTCGGAATTAGCCTCTAAGACCCGTAAATTTAAAATTTTGGGTTCATTCACAGTTAAATATTTACCCCTCCTTGCAGATCTTGTCTTCTAAAATTACATCAGTCATATTACTATTAGTCCATAGTACAAATTTCTCCTTAATTGTTTTACTGGTTCTACTATATGGAACCTTAGATTCATTAACATGTCTATTTTATATGATCAACCATTAAAACCAATCATGGCATGTGTCCTATTAAACCCTTGGGTTAATCCCTAGAAGCATTAATGGACATTAATTCAAGTTTACTGTAATTACTATGGTTGTGTATCATGATGATAGTCCTCTACATGTAATCAGTAGGTTACTAACGAACCCTTCATTCACATGCATAACTAGGTAGACTAGCCTAAATGATCGGAACTGGATCCATAGAAAGACTGTCGAGAACCATGATTGAATCAGGTCAAACAAATCTCTCATGAAATAAAAGACAGTATCAAAAACACCCTAAACCATTGGCCATGGCAGCTGACGGGGAACGACAAGGACCTTGGTCAAAGCACACTGAGTGAGGCCCATGGAGACCACGCAGGAGGCGAAAGTAGCCCCTGGGAGCCCCAGAATGGAAAAAGGACAAGGTTTTTGATGAGCGATTAGCACTCTCTAGGCAAATAGGGCCCTGAAGGGGGAGCCTGAGTAGTTGGTCACATCGGGAGCCAGGAAACCATGGGCAGAAAAAACGAAAAATGTTAACGTACAAAGGTGGGACCTACGCACTGCAAAATTGGTGGCATTAATGAGGGTGCCCTTAAATGGTAAGAGGTTTTGGATAGGAGCATATCGATTCCATACACCGATCGATGCATGGCAAGCGGAGGTGAGAGAAAACCACCATTGATTGCATGCTATCAGTTGATCAAGTCAACCGCGCAAAACGTGGGTATGGCATCAGATCTGGAGGACCCAGATCAGACGGCTGGGATTGCACCCAATGGAAAGAAGTGGAATTGACAAGGAATTAAGCCATGTTCTAAAGGGATTTTGAATCCATTTAACCGCCACAGTGGGGGAAGAACACATCCCTGGCATAACTGTCAGGCCAGGCAGTAACCCTCCAAAGGCAGAAAAAACTGATTCGTGTATATTCCAAAGGTAACCCATTATTATATACAATAGGGAGTGATTGATCAGTTCATCTCCCGATGACTGTTCACCTTCCCAATTTATTTATTTACATAAAATTCCCAATCATGAAGATTAGGTGTCAACATTCCCCCCCTTAATCTGAAGGGACGTTGGTGAGTCCAAGCATCATTCTGAATCGTTCAAGCTTTTCCCTTCCAAGTGCTTTGGTGAAGATGTCTGCAATTTGCTCATTTGTGGAACAATGACGGAGATGGATTGTTTTGGCCTCAACATGATGTCGAATCAAATGATATTTAGTATTGATATGCTTTGTTCGATCATAGAACTTTGGGTTCTTGGCCAACTTTATTACAGAGGTGTTATCAATCATGAGTGGAGTTGATTGTACTTGTTTTACCTGCAAATCTTGAAGAATTTTCCTGAGCCACACAATTTCTTTTGTTGCTTCAGCTGCTGCCACGTATTCTGCTTCTGTTGTGGAATCTGCTGGAACTAATTGTTTGTGTGATCTCCAGGAGACAACTCTTGATCCAAGACTCATAGGATATCCTAAAGTAGATACCCCAGTTTCTTTGTCTCCATCGAAGTCTAAATCAGAGTATCCAATCAAGCTGAAGTCGTCCACCTGTGTATACTTGATTCCAAGGTCTTGAGTTCCCTTCAAGTACCTTAGAACTCTTTTTGCAGCAGACCAATGTCCCTCACAAGGCTTTTGCATGAACTTGGAGAGGATTCCAATAGTAAATGAAATGTCTGGTCGGGTAGTAGTGAGGTAGATGACACTTCCTACAAGCTGTCTATACTTTATTGCATCCTCAAATTCCTTTCCTTCAATAGATGTGAGCTTTAAGTTTTGTTCCATTGGAGTAGAAAGAGGATTGCATTCTGTCATGCCAAATCTGTTTAATAAATCTCCAATGTATTTCTTTTGAGAAAGAAATATGGCTTTTGGATGTTGGATTACTTCGATGCCAAGGTAGTAATGAACATAGCCCAAATCAGTCATTTCAAAACTTTTCCCCAATTCCTTCTTTATGGATGCAATGTAGCTTTCATTGTTCCCTGTCATTAAAAGATCATCTACATATACCACAAGATACACAACTGTTTTGCCAACTTTCTTGACAAACAAAGTTGCATCATCAAGATCAAAATGATTGAAGTTGAGTTTCAGAAGATGCTCAGTTAGTTTTTCATACCAGGCTCGCGGTGCTTGTTTGAGGCCATACAAGGACTTCACAAGTTTGCATACTTTATGTTCATGTCCTTTCACAACAAATCCTTCAGGCTGGGACATAAAAACATTCTCTTTTAGATCTCCATTCAAGAATGCAGTTTTTACATCCATTTCATGGACTTTCCAACCGTTCTGAGTTGCGAGTACAAAGAGTGTCCGGATGGTGGCCCATTTTGCTGTGGGGGCAAAAGTTTCCTCATAATCGACCGCTTCCTTCTGTGCAAAACCTTTTTCCACAAGCCTAGCTTTGTGCTTGTCAAGTGAGACATCAGCTTTGTACTTGTTCTTGTAGACCCACTTGCAACCAATTGGTTTGGTTCGAAATTGAGGATTAACCAACTTCCAAGTGTCATTCTTTAGGAGAGCATCATACTCCTTTTGCATCGCTTCTTTCCATTCATCATGAGAAGCAGCTTCTTTGAAGGAAGTTGGTTCAAAATCTATAGACAAGTTCAATTCACAATCATAAGTAACCTCCATATCAACAGGTCAATTAGAGTCATCTACATCACCTCCATTTTGTCGGTTTGAATTTCTGGTTCCTGTTTTTCCAATTTCATCAGGATGAACACTTTCAAGTGTCTTTGTCAGCCACTTTGGGGGACCTTTCTGAGATGGTCCAGGCTGCTCTATTGATTGAGTTGGGACTGAATCAAGATTGAGTCTCCCAATTCTATCAATTACATCACTTAAATCATCATCCGTTGTTGGAGTTTCATGCAAGGGAGATTGTTCTTCAGAAGAAGATTCCACATGTTGATCTAGTATATGAATCCCCCCTTCAAGATGTGGAATCTGATTATCAAATTCTTGAAATGATTTCGTTTTTGTGAATCTATCCAAGCGATCAAGTTGCTGCTCAACAACAATGTCAGATTTGGATGATTCAAGAAAAATGACATCTCTAGATACAACAAACTTTTTATTTACTTCATCATAGAGGCGGTATGCTTTAGAGGTGTTTGAATACCCCAGGAAGATACACTTGCGACTTCTAGCACCAAGTTTGTTTCTATGTACCTTTGGTATCAAAGCATAACAGGTGGAACCAATGATCCTAAGATGTTTTACCAAAGGGACATGTCCATACCACAATTCATAAGGAGTCTTGTTTCTTATAGAATTAGATGGACATCTATTCTTTATATATGCAGCACATAGAACAGCATCAGCCCAAAACATTATCTTTACATTTCTGAAGAAAAGCATGGACCGTACCATATTCAAGATTGTTCTATTCATTCTTTCAGCTACACCATTCTGTTGGGGATTATAAGGCACAATTGTTTGATGTTTGATCCCATGTTGGCGAAGATAGTGTTCAAATTCATTTGATGTATATTCTTTTCCATTATTAGCGCGAATAGACCCAATATGAGATTTTGCATCATTCTCAATCCATTTATGAAAATTCTTGAATGTTTGAAAAGCATCATATTTGTTCTTCAATAAATAAACCCAACACATTCTGGTGTAATCATCAATAAATGTCATGATATATTTATTTCCACTTGCAGAAGGAACAGGCACTGGACCACATAAATCTGAATGAATGAGTTCAAGCTTCCTATGTGCTCTTGAATGTGAATCATGAAAAGACTGTTTGCTATGCTTTCCTAGAATGCAAGCATCACATTGCTTATGTTTCCTAGGAATTGTAGGCAAACCAGCAACACCATTTTTCTTCAATAAGTGGAGACTATCATAGTTTAAATGTCCAAATCTAGCATGCCATAATAAACTTGATGGAAGTGTACCTTCTTCATGATGAGTAATATATGAGAAATGTTGTGCATGAGCAGAGGTTACTTGCAGTTTGAGAACTCTTTCTTCTTCTATTCCCCTCATGACAAGTGAGTGGTCAGATGCTTTTCTTACCTCAAGTTTGCCATCAAACATATGAATGGAGTGACCTTGCTGGCGGATGTGGACCAAGGATAGCAAGTTTCTCTTAAGTTGTGGGAGATATAGAACATGATCTAGAAGAAAGTCTGGAAGACCAGGCAGTTTAAGCCTGATTGTGCCAAGCCCTGATGGCTTTATTTTTGACTGATCTGCAAAGTATACTGCTCCATCAACATTGTCAGTGAAATCTTCAAAAAAAAATTTTTTATGAGTCATATGACAGGTTGCTCCTGAATCAAGCAACCAATCATTTTTCTAAGAAGCAAGTGAAGCATTAAACAAATCTTCATTTACTCCAATGTTACATTGTGCCTCAATATAGTGAGCGGATTCAGGTGCTTTACCTTTGTCTGTATCATCAATTTTACCTTTCTGCTGGTTTCTTTTCTACTCAATTTTGTCCCATGGTAGCTTGCATGTAGAAGCATCATGTGATCCATTTCGTTTGCAGCGAATGCAATGAAGATCTGTCTTTTCTCCTTGAGAATGTCTGCCCCCTTGCCTCTGAAGTATCTTCCTCTTCCTCTTCATCCACTTCTTCCTCTTGTAGAATCTTGAGCAGGATGCTTTTCTTTATGAGCAAGGCACACAGTCTCTTCAGAAGATTTTGGAGCTGTCTTCTTTCCAAAGGCTTTCTCTCTTTCAGCAAACTTTTTCACAAGAGAGTCAAAGGTTATATCTTTAAGATTTCCATTTGCTTGTAAAGACTCAAGATAATTGGAGTAGGTAGGGTAGAGTGCCTTGAGAAAAGCAATAAGAGGGATATCCAGCTCAACCTTAGTGGATTTAATATCATGCATTATAGACTTTACTTCAGATGCAAGAGCGAGAGGATCATTATTTTTTAGTTCAAGAGTGAAGAGTTTAATCATGAGCTGAACAACTTCAAGTGCAGAATGTGAGTCATAGAGTTCTTTCAGCTTTTGTAAAGCTTCAAAGGCAGTTGAATATGATGAAATATGGCGACTTACTTCTTCATTTACAGATGCTGCGATTAATGCATAGGCTTTGTTGTTCTTGTTTTCCCAAATGACAAGCTCTTTGTCTGATGTAGGCTGGATTGGGTCATTGTCTCCTTCTCCGACACACACTCCTTTCCACAACTCATTGAAGATGAGGGTGTGTTTTATCATCCGGGACCATTCAAGATAGTTCTCCTTGCCAGTGAGAACTATTCCTACCAAAGAGATGATTGAATGCATTCTGTAAAAAATACTTCTGCTGATAAAAAAAACTTTTGCTGATAAAAAGAACTTCTCCTGATAAAAAACTTCTGCTAATAAAAAAACTTCTGTTGATAAAAAACTTTTGTTAATAAAAAAAACTTTCTGCTAATATATAATGAAGTTGTACTCAAAAGGGCAACTCTGCTGATTTCAAATTCTTTATGCACTCTTTTTTTTTTTTTTTAAATGTCTCCAAAATTTATAAAATATCCTCCCCTTTCATTTTATTTTAAACAAGAAAACCATTCAATATATATATATATATATATATATATATATATATACCACAGACTTGGACAATATATATATATACACCCACAGTGCTCAGCATCAATACCCACAATGTTTTCCCCGGATGCTCTCAGCTTTAATACACATTCAATGCTCGAATATAGTGAGTAGATTCAGCTTTAAAACGACATTAATAATGCAAACACATTCAAGCATTCAAAGATTAATAATGCAAAGGCATTCAAACGTTAATAATGCAAGGCATTCAAACGTTAATAATGTTGTGCATTCAATAAAACGATAATACCACTGCACATTCAATAAAACAATAATACCACTGCCGTGAGCACTGATAATTCAAAACTGAAAACGATAATACCACTGCGTCGATGGCAATTGAACAGGCGTTCGCAGGAAGGAAAAACGACAATCGCCGTTGCCGGGGATCGAACCCGGGTCACACTTGAGTACTGCCGTCGATGGCAATTGAATAGAGCAAAAGTAGTGCTGGCATTCAGAGCTTGCAATATCCCACTGCTGGTGATGTACTTGCAAGTATGGACACGTATTCTTTTACAACTGATCTCCTTCGTTGTATCAGCTTATCGAATCTACCATTCAACAGGAAGGACTATTGATTCAGATGGAACTTCATGTGGCCCTTCAAAATCGTCATAGAATAGCGTTCTCCTTCATTGTATCAGCTTATCGAATCTACCATTCATGACAGTCATGGCCGTTCAAATGCACAACACACCACGGTAATTCAACGCACAAGTATATCAGCCTCAGCGTTAGGTAGACAACGTTCTGCATGCCACCTTAACCAGAGAGGGCGAGGAAGAAATTATGGCATGGTCTGACTGCTCAGAGAGTGACAGAGGCAGAGGCAGAGTAGCGCTCTGGACAGAGGCAGTGGCAGAAATGATCAGGAGTTACAACTATTTTTAGAACTGGCTCTGATACCATGTCAGGCCAGGCAGTAACTCTCCAAAGGTAGAAAAAACTGATTCGTGTATATTCCATAGGTAACCCATTGTTATATACAATAGGGAGTGATTGTTCAGTTCATCTCCCGATGACTGTTCACCTTCCCAATTTATTTATTTACATAAAATTCCCAATCATGAAGATTAGGTGTCAACAGTAACTGAAGAAACGAAGTGATGAAGCATGTTGGCGCCATTTAGAGGAGGACAAGTGGCCACTCCCTGAGTTTTCATGATGACGCAGAACGCAAGGAACTCCAAGCGCAGTTGTAGAAGGTGAATCAACACGGGTAGAAGAGGAACCGAACAGGCATAGGGATTGAATGGCTAAAGCCACAAACATAGATAGTCAAATCAGTTAGAGTTGATTTGGAATCATAATTAAGAAGAGTCCAAGCGACCAAGAGAGACAGTGAATAGTGAACCCTGAGAGGAGGACTGAACACAGAGAACAATAAAGCTAAATAGAAGAGATAGATGGCCGAGCTGACCAGAGGCAGCATCGAGCATCAGAGAGCTTGAAGATTCAAGCCTTCCCATAAAGGAATCTGTCCAGACTGAGCATCACATTTGGCTCTTTCCACTGTAGACAAAGGGGTCATAGAGCTAGTAGGAAGAAGAAGAGTCTGTGTACTCTCAGTGGCTTGGGGAATCCAAGAACCACCATGCCAAGCAAAATCTATTTCAGGAGAACTCATATTGAGTCCCTGTATTGTAATTTCTCTGTTACAAGACATAATAAAACAAGGCCACCACTGAAGCTTGACTGGAGACATAGCCCTATAGAATAGGGTGAACTCCTTATTAAAATTGCTTGTGTCTTTATGATTTCATACTATATTTCTCTGTTGTCTCTCTATTTCATTTGTCTGCGTATTGGCAATCTGATCGATCTGTTGTTTTAATAACATAGAACACACACCAGCACATGAGTCTGTAATACCTTAGTTTAATAAATCTTTAACTGATGGCACTCATAGGGTGAATATCAAATCAAGTGGCATTAGAGCTCAAGGTTGTAAGGTTAGACAAGCTTGTGTTGGTATAGCTGTGAATGATCACAAGATCAAAGATCAAATTAGGAGAAGGAGAGCCGGTGGAAACTAATCTTGAAATTGGGAGAGTCTATCCCCAAAATACCATGTCAGAAGAAAGTTTATGGGGCCAGACCCCCAATTCATAGACAATTTCGTAGCTATAAATTCTAGGGTTGAAGAAATGTACAAAGACTTTAGAAAGCAAAAGGTGGAAGATGCATCGGGCTCTAAGCAAGAGAAAGAAGAAGATGAGTCTCACTTCCATGACAACTCCAAAGCAAAGGGGAAAGAGGGAAACTTTCTCACACCTCCTAATAGACCTATACATAATAAGAAAGCATCCTTGATTAAGTTAGATGTTAAATTTGATTTTCCTATATATGATGGACAACTAAATGCTGAAAAAATGGACAATTGGATTAGACAAATTGATGTTTATTGCAGGGTATAGAGCATAAACTTAGACAAGAGTAAGATTCAGCTGGTAAGCCTATGCCTAGGAGGCGCTGCCTTGGTTTGGTGGGAAGGTAGAACCCAACCTGATATGAAATGACATGGTAAGACCATCTCTGTCTCGAGTGACTTTGTTTCTACAATAAGAAAACAATGCTATCCATTGGCCTACATGGAGCAGACCATGATGAGTTGGAAAACTCTTCGGCAGTCGAAGGGGCAAAGTGTACAAGGGTATACTCAAGAGTTCAGAAAGAGAGCACTGATGTTGGGTATCTCACTAGACTCACCAGAGACTCTTTTGAAGTACATTGGTGGTCTACACAGCTACATGAGGCATACCATCCTCATGTTTAATCCCACTAGTATAGATGAGGTATTTGTACAAGCTACTCATCTAGAGGCTAGAGGAAAGTATGGCAATCCAAAAGTTGGGGGACCATCCCAACCCATTGTAAGTAAGAGCAAGGAGAAAAGAAAACAGAAGTGGAAATCAAGGAAGGATAACATTGCATAGAAAGCCAAAGCTTCATGCACTCAATGTAAAAGGAGGGGCATGATGATGAGCATTGTTGGATTCTGCATCCAGAGCTAAGACCTAAGAAGTCTAAAGGCAAGAAGAAGAAGACAGTTGCAGCTATTCAGAGAGATTTGGGGTCAGACTCGGGAGATGAAACAACTATAGTAGCCACAGGTATAAGAGGTAAGAATTCTGAAGCATCTACTAGTAATTCTACTCAATCTATTATTGATGAAGAAAATGAGAGAAAAAGACATGAGCTTTTCCATATTCGAGTTATTTCCAAAAATCAAAATATTGATACTTTGTTTGATAGTGGCTCTCAAGTAAATTTGATTTCTGAAGAAATTGTAAAGAAATTGGGATTAGCAACTACACCTCACCAGAAACCATACCTATTAGGATGGTTGAATGACAAAGCACAACTACAAGTGACTAGACAATGCAAACTCAAGTTTTCTTTTGGGTCAACATTTGTAGATGAGGTTGAGTTAGACATAATTCCTGTGGATATATGTGGAATTGTTTTAGGAAGTCCTTGTATGATAGAAATGCTACTTTATATGGAGCTGAGAACAAGTATCTACTGGTTAAAGATGGAATCAAATACTTTGTAAGAGCTCATAAATTCAAGAATAATTATACTCTCACAAACTCATGACAGATGAAAAGAATGATTAATTCATGGAAACAATTCTTACTGATGGTTGTAAAGGAAAAGGAACCTAATAAAACCAATGCATTTGAGGGTTGTAATGCTAAACAGCGAGCTAATATAGAAAATGTTGTTTCAGAGTATGATGTCTTGTTTCAAGAACCTAAAGGTCTGCCACCCAAAAAGGGAATAGTACATGATATTATTTTGCAGCAAGATGTTCCATTGCCTAACATTGGGATGTACAAGTTGTCTTCTTTAGAGAATGTTGAAATCAAGAAGTAGGTGCAGGAGTTGCTCAAGAAGGGCTTCATTAGGCCTAGCACAGCACCATGTGGGTCACCAATTGTTTTGGTGAGAAAGAAAGATGGCTTGTGGAGAATGTGCATAGATTACTGAGCACTGAATAAGATAACGATCAAATTTTTTTATCCCCTTCCTCACATAGATGAACTTTTAGATCAATTGAAAGAAGTTGTTTATTTCACCAAGCTGGATTTGCACAGTGGATACCATCAGGTTAGAGTTGCAGAGCAAGATGCATGGAAGAATACTTTCAAAGCAAAGAAGGGATTGTGTGAATAGCTAGTTATGCCTTTTGGCTTAACAAATGCTCCTGCTACTTTCATGAGATTAATGAATGATGTTCTGAGACCTTTTCTTGATGATTTTGTTATTGCATATCTAGATGAAATTTTGATTTTTAGTAAAATGTGGGAAGAACATTTAAAGCATGCTAAGTAGACATTAGATGTTTTGAAAAGAGAGAAAATTTATGTTAAACTCTCAAAATGTGAATTTGGAAAAACATCTATAAACTACTTGGGTCATATAGTAGAGGTAGGGGAATTGAAAATAGATCCCTCTAAAGTGGCAGTCATTATGAACTGGCCTAAACCTAGGTTAGCTACAAAAGTGAGAAGCTTTCTAGGAGTAGCACAATATTGGAGGAAGTTCATTTCTAACTTCTCCTCGATTGCAGCTCCCTTACATGCTTTAACAGGATTGAATAAGGTGTTTCGGTGGGGAGGAAAACATCAGAAACCCTTCGACACCTTGAAAGAGAAAATAAGTACAACACTTGTACTAGCACTGTCAGATTTACAAAGACCATTTGAGATCCAAACTGATGCCAGTGACTATGCCAGGGGAGTAGTGTTGACACAGCACAACAAACCCATATGTTATCATTCTGAGACTTTTAATCCTACAGTAGTTAACTATCCTACATATGATAAAGAATTGTAAGCATTAGTTCAGAGTGTGAAAAAGTGGAAACATTATTTAATGAGAAAAGAGACAGAAATACATACTGATCATCAGCCACTTCAATATCTACACTCCCAAACATGGAAAATTTTAGGGGCGAATGTTCACCCTTTGGCGAAATTAAGGGGTTTTAAATTTTTAGTGGGGGAATATTTTGTATCATAGTACCTTTTTACAAATCACCTCAAATAGCCCACCTTATTTTAAGGGAGAGGGTAAAGAAGCTAAATTTAGCCCTTGAAATTAGGAGTTACAACCTTTCATTCGCCCTAATTTTCAAGAATAGGTTTTATTTAAGTGAATCCTATGGGCCAAATACCATATTTATAGAAGAGGTATGGTAAATTAATAAAAATACAAATAAATGAGAGGCATGGTAAATAAATAAAATATTTTTATATTTACTCCATAAGTCACCTTATAGACATGCAAGGGTGTAAAAAAATAAAAATATAAGTAAAGTGGAGGTATGGTAAATAAATAAAACGTCTTTTTATACTTACTCAAAAGGTATGATAAATAAATATAAATATAAATAAACTAGACATATCGTAAATAAATAAAACCTCTTTTTATATTTAGTCCATAACCCTCGTTGTATTTATGAAGGCTCAAAAAAGAGGTTTTATTTAAGTGAATCCTATGGGCCAAATACCATATTTGTAAAAGAGGTATGGTAAATTAATAAAAATATAAATAAACAAGAGGTATGGTAAACAAATAAAACATTTTTTTAAATTTACTCCATAAGTCACCTTATATTTACAAACACTCAAAATGGGAAAAATACTATGGGACAGATACCATGGGCTAGATTATTATTAATACCATGGAAAAAAACATTATTAACCCTAATATTAGTATTAATAAAAATTAAAATGGAACATGGTATTGACCCATGGTATTCACAAAAATGGCACATGGTATTGACCCATGGTATTCACCTAGAATGTAGCCGATTTAAATGGGGGAATTAAACCAGCATAGATCCATCTTTACTCTACATCTACTAACCCCCAAGTGAAAAAATCTTTGATCCCTCTCAGGGTTTGGTGGATCAAGAGTAAAAATGGATGTTGTAATTTAATGTATTTTAAACATTTTAGCTTGGTTAAAATAAAAAATAAAATAAAAATCAACTATTAATTTTATTAATTTTTATAAATTACTAATAGTAATTTTTAAGCTCCAGGTTTATATTCATGTGAGCATAGACTATTTAAAGGGGAAATTCTATCATCCTAGATCCATCTTAATTCTGCGTCTACCAAGTGCTCAGAGGGATGAATATATTTCATGCCCCTAGGAGTGGTAGATGTGGAGTTAAGATGGATATAGGTTGGTTTTTATGATAATGAAGATATTAAATAGAATTAGGAAATTATATTGGAAAAACATCTTAAGGTGAATGGTTAAAGCATAAACATTGGACAAGTATATTTGTATACTTCTGTTTTAAACTAAAACAAATCCAAAGCTAAAAGGAATGCATTGATTGCACTAGTAATCCTTCTATAACTTTCCAACATAGGATGGAGTAAACAGATTGTAATTTGGGTAATTTTTCTAACTGCAAATAAGAACATGTTATTGGCAGGGTGGTTACAAGGTCCCTAGAATTGATGAATTTGAATTTTTCTTGGATTTATATATAGTATTAGGTTTTTTCTCATGCTTTCTATGAATGACACGGGTGAATTTATCCTACACCGACTAGGTTATCGATATGTAATTTCGGCAATTTTGATTTCAAAAGATATTTTAAAGAAATGCAATGATTTCATTTGTGTATTCAATAAACACAATATTCTAATGGAATTCTGCATTTTTGGTTTACCTATACATATTCCATGGAGAAGTATTAGTGGTGTGACATAAATTGTCCTCAGAGGCTTTAGTTTTACTCTTTTCTGGAAGCAAATACTTTCTTCCCACTTTTTTGAGTTCCATGAAAAATTTGAAAGTCCTAAGAGTATTCGATTATGGGTTCAAGAGAGACATAGTATTCAATTACGAGTTAAAGAGATCCACATTGAATGATCTATCGACCTTATCTTCACTTAGTTTAAGAATATTCACTTGGAGAGGCAGCATGCTCCCCCACTTCAAGAGCATAGTAAAGTCATGTAGAACTTAGAGAAGCTATCTTTAAGCTTTTAGTGAAGATTGGAAAAATGTTTGGGTTCAATAACACCTAGTCGAGCATTGAGCTTCCAATAATGCCAGATTTTAACCTGGAGCACTTTTGTGATTTGGAGGAGATGCCCCCTCATATTTGTGACACATCTTCAGTTGTGAATTGGACTAATACTAACTGTCATTTCCTTCCAAAGTTACCTGATGACATGGGGAACCTCAACTCTTTAAGAATATTAAGGAAGGAAAGAAAGTACATTATGCTAAGTTCTCTTATGCATTTCAAGTTTTTCTTGGATATATACAATGTTTCAGGTAGGAAAGTACATTTTGTTAATGAAAATTTGTCTTGATAGGGAGGCCCAATTTCAAATTCTAATGCTTTCAAAAAACATTGTATAATTGTAATGTTTCTAAAAGGAAATCATATTTTTTCAATTTAAGTATCATGATCCAATAGTCCAACTTATTTTTTAGTAACCCATTAGGCTTTGTAGCTTTGAATAAATCCATGTCTTTTGATAAGATCCTCTTCCAAATTAGAATGCAGTTTCCTTTTTGAAATAACCATATACAATGTCTTGATTTTGTTATTGAGAAAATAGAGGTTGTGAAACAAGCCTGCACCATACAAGGACTTGATTCATTGATCATGTATCAATTATGGTTCTTGATGTAACAATGTCTTGATTTTGTTGCTTGAAAATAGAGGTTATGCTTTACTATTTCACAAAATTTCTTACAATCTTTCCATAAGTATTGATTTGTAATCTCAGTCACAGAGGGATGACAGTAGTGACAAAGGTAATATTCCATGGTTTGAAGTTCCCCTCTTACTAAATATTTAAATATATCACCACAATTTATCTGTTAGTTAAAGTAATTCTATTTGATATGTAAACAATTCATTGCTTGATGTATAGATTTTGATTTTTTCCCTTTTTATTTTTTTCTCAGATTTGGTATGAGATATCTTCCAAGATTTGGGTTCCCTAGTTTCCCCACCATAGCTACTAGGTTCAGATGCTATCATTAAATATTCTTGGAATGTTACAACTTTTCCAATAAGTGTGCTTTGAAACATTGTTGTTGCTTTTCCCTGGTGTTAATGCAAATAAGCACTACAACTAGTGCCATTATTTAGATTAAGTGTCAAAATCTAGGTGGTCATGTAATTATGGGGTGATTGTTTTCTAGCTATTAAGGCCATATGCATTTTTATCTCTAATGTTGTCCTGAGATATTCAAATTCAGAATAAGAATTGAGGTCTTGTTTCCACTGTAGATTGCAGTCAGTTTCTTGAACATAATATATAGTAGATTATCTTTTACTAATCAACTATGGATGTGATCCCTCGTAGGAAAGGAAATTCAAAGTGACTTTGATTTCACATTGATTTGTCAAAACATCCACACAGGAAAGGAGATTCAAAGTGACACTAATTTCACACTGATTTGTCAAAATGGAGGCAATAGAGAAGGAAACTTTGTACTTAACAATGCTCCTAATTTCATATGTACATGCACAGACATATTAGTAGAAAATATTGAAGGGTTGCCTAGGTAATATTTTCCATTCCACTACATTCTTTATAGCTTGTAAATAAATAACTCGGAACAATTCATTACACTATTTGTTATTCTTTATTAATCAGTGGTTAAAATTTTGATATTGAACTAGCTAAGATTTTTCTTCCTTATGTGAAATTGTGTGTTCTATAGTGCTTCTTCTCCATTCACTATGTATAGCATATAAAGTGTGCCTAATGGAGTAGGAAGATTGGAAAATCTTATGATCCTTGAAGTATGTTACAAGGCAGAAACCCAATGGGGCAGGGTAGGTGCATCCCCACAAAGGGGTCACAAATACCAAAGTTGGGTCACAAATACCAAAGTTGGTATTGGCTAGTGCCTTGAGCTGGAAAATTTCCTTTAGCCTTGTATTAACAGTGAATCTGGAGAGGATTCTAATATAATCTTTATAAGATTTATATCAGTTAATATTGACGAATAAAATTCATGAGACATGAGCTAGGATGTCCTTGCAAGGTGGTTGTTGATTATTGGAGGCTATGATGGCCATTCTGTCAGGCCATGTGGTCGCACTCCCTTGATCATGAGCACGATTTTGATCATGATGGAAGACTTCATAGTCTAGATTGATTGTTTAGCAGTGATAGTTAGTGGGCTCATCCACAAAAGCTTCTATTTCACTAATCCTTTTTATAGAGTTGCTAGATCCAATTTCCAAAGGTTTTAATTACACTATAGAGTTGAGTTCTGACAGAGTTGTGATTCACAGTGTTAAGTATAGCAGCTATGACACTTGAATGAAGACAAGCATAGTAGAGGCATTAGACTCTGTTATAATCTTAACTGCATATTATAAGGGACTTGGTTGGCTTTTTTATAATTTTATAAACAAGTTCCATGTCGTGGAAATGTGAAGAAAGAGACAGTGATATTGCCACCATGTGGCTGTCGTCATATATGGTTTTATACTTTTTCAAAAACTTCTCTAAGAGTTCAGAATGCTAAGATTCACTAGGACTTTACAAAGTTTTATTATTTACTGAAAGACTCGCCAAGATATTACAACATTTTAGAATTGAGTAAAATATTCACCATGCCTCGTGAGAGATTCGCCAAAAACTTATATATACATATTATATTATTGATAAAATCACCTTCGATTTTTCCTATATACCATGGAGATTCGCCCATTTATTATACATATAAATTTGGGGGGGTTCTTAAAATTTTCCTTGCTCCCAAACTAAGTTGCTAAAATCAAGACATTATAGATGGATGGGTTTTCTACAACAGTTTTACTTAGTCATCAAATATAAAAAGGGCATACATAACAAGGTTGCAGACATGTTATCTAGACCCATTATAAATGCATCTACCATACTTAAGCATAATTCTATGCTACATGAAAGCTAGATAGAACAATATGCTTAGGGTATGGATTTTGAAGATGCATATGCAGCTTTGAGTCAAGGCAAAAGAGTAGAAGAATTGGACTAACATATAATGGACCAACTCTTATACCATTGTGGGAAACTCTGCATTCCACAAACTAAGAGGATAAAGATATTTAGGGAAGCACACACTTCTCTGATATCAAGTCACTTTGGGGTAAGCAAAATAGTTGCACAGGTACAAAGATTCTGCTATTGGCCAAAAATGAATGAGACAGTTTCTAGATATGTAAGAGGGTGTGCCATGTGTGCTAAAAGCAAGCCCAACAATAGAAAACTAGTCTTGTCCACTCCATTGCCAGTTCCTTCTCACCCTTGGGAAAGTGTTACCATGGATTTTGTTGGAGGACTGCCTAAATCTAGGAAAGGTCATGATTATCTATATGTTGTTGTGGATAGGTTCAGCAAAATGTGTATTTTGATACCTTGCAGTAAACAGATCATAGCCGAATAGACTGCAAAATTGTTCTTTGAACATGTATGGGTTCATTTTGGATTACCCACTTCCATTGTATCTGATCGAGACACCCAATTTCTTGGGAAGTTTTGGTCTAGTCTGTGGGAACTGATGGACACCAAATTAAAGAAAAGCACAAGTTTTCATCCACAAATAGATGGCCAGACATAAGTAGTAAATAGGACTATGATCCAGTCACTGAGAGGATATTGCAGTAAACATCCTAAGCTCTGGGATGAACACTTGTGTTATGTGCAGCATGGTTACAACAGAGCCAAACACTCTTCTACAAAGAGATCTCCTTTTAAGACCTTCTTTGGTTTCACACCAAGGTCTCCTATGGATTTTGTCTTTGGTAATATACCATGGTTGATGGACATAGTGATGTCGACAAGGCAATCAGGTTCATTGAACAGATCCAGGAGATCCATCAGGCAGTACAGGAACAGCTGGAAAAGTGCCAGGCCAAGTATAAGGCTAGGCATGATAAGCATTGAATGGAGCATAGTTTTCAAGTTGGAGACCAAGTCTGGTTATATATCAGCAAGGACAGGATGCAAGGTGAAGGTAAAAGGTAAAGCCTATGAGGTATGGACCTTTTAGGACACTTGAGAAAATTGGTGAAAATGCTTTTCGCCTTGATCTACCAGCTTACATGCACATCTACTCAGCCGTAAATGCAGATTGTTTGAGATTGTTTAAACCTTCAAAGATTGAGGACCCTGAACAGCAAATTCAATTGCCTTCTATTGAGGACCTGCTACCTGAATACCTCAATGAGTTACAAGAAGACACAGTGCTAGACAGGAAGGTGAGGACAACGTGCAAGGGAGAAGTTAAGTAACTCACGATTGGGCTCAAAGGTTCAAATCCAAGCAGCGCAAAGTGGATTGAGATTGGACAAGTGAAGAAACAGTATCCTCACTTAGTCGATGCTTGAAAACCAACTTTTGGTGGTCCAAAAGCTTTTCAGTAGGGAGGTCATGATCTGAATTGGATCCATAGAAAGACTGTCAAGAACCATGACTGAATCAGGTTGAACAAATCTCTAAAGAAATTCAAAACAGTATCGAAAACACCATGAACCAATGGCCATGGTAGCCGATGTGGAATGACGAGGATCGAGGTCAAAGTGCGTTGACCGAGGCCCATGGATACCGCGTAGGAGACCAAAGTATCTCCTGAGAGCCCCGGAATGGGAAAAGGATGAGGTTTTTGATGCACGATTAGCGCTTAGCCGAACAGGGCCCTAAAGGGGGAGCCCGAGCACTAAGTCACATCGGGAGCCAGGAAACCGCGGGCGGAAAAAGAGAAAAACGGTAACATACGAAGGCGAGACCTGCCCTGGAAAATTGGTGGTATTCATCAGGGTGCCCTTAAGTGGTAAGAGGCTTTGGATGGGAGCGGAGCGATTACATACACTGATCGATGCATGGCAGGTGGAGGTGAGAGAAAACTGCTGTTGATCGCACACTATCGGTCGAACAAGTCAACCGCGCGAAATGTGCATATGGCGTCAGATCTGGAGGGCCTAGATCAGACGGCAAAGAGCACACCTGATGGAAAGAAGTGGAATCGATAGGGAATTAAGTCGTGTTATAAAGGGATTTGGAATCCATTTGACCGCCATGGTAGAGGAAGAATGCACCCATGGTGTAACTGAAGTAACGAACCGATGAAGCATGTTGGTGGCATTTAGAGGAGGACAAGTGGTCACTCCCTGAGCATTCATGATGACACCGAATGCAAAGAACTCCCAATGCAGCTGTAGAAGGTAAATTGACATAGGCGGAAGAGGACCTAAACAGGCATAGGGATCGAATGGCTAAAGCTATGAATAGAGACAGTCAAAACAGTTAGAGTTGGTTTGGAATTAGAATTGAGAAGAGTCCAAATGACCAAGAGAGACAGTGAACAGTGAACCCTAAGAGGAGGACTGAACACAGAGAACAGTAAAGCTAAGAAGAAGAGATAGAGGGCCAAGCTGACTAGAGGCAACATCGAGCATCAGAGAGCTTGAAGACTCAATCCTTCCCATAGAGGAATCTATCCAGACTGAGCATCACATTTGACTCTTTCCATTGTAGACCAAGAGGTCATAGAGCTGGTAGGAAGAAGAAGAGTATGTGTACTCCCAGTGGCTTGGGGAATCCAAGAACCACCCTGCCAAGCAAAATCTACTTCAGGGGAACTCATATTGAGTCCCTGTATTGTAATTTCTCTGTTGAAAGACACAATACAACAAGGCCCCCACTGAAGCTGGATCAGAGACGTAGCCCTGGAGAATAGGGTGAACTCCTTATTAAAATGGCTTGTGTCTTTATGATTGCTTATTGTATTTCTCTGTTGTCTCTCGATTTTATTTGTCTGTGTATTGGCAATCTGATTGAACCGTTGTTTGAATAACACAGAACACACACCAGCACATGAGTCTGTAATACCTTAGTTTAATAAATCTTTAACTGATGGCACTCATAGGGTGAATATCAGATCACTAAAAAGTGGCAGTCTTAGACATGCAAACATAGATAATTTGAACCATTGGCCATACACTAAGAATTATGCATTAATTCCATAATTGTTCCACATGCATAAGTATTTAATTTATCACATAGCATTATAGGCAGACTATATTTCTTATTTAAATGTAAGATGTAGATTTCATAGCTATCTCACATATTCATATATGATCTCCTCTTAAACACCATTAGTATTTACAACCACGTATTATGCTTCCACTATGAACTTTGCTCTTGGATATAAAAGGAGTCACAGGTATAATACATTATCATAAAAATCATTAACAGGGGTAATCTATTTACGTATAATTGGTGCATGCAATTTCTATCATGAATCAGATAGCTCATGGGTATAAGTACTGTCACCCACTTTATACACTTCTATCGCTAACTTCACACTAGAAGGAAACATGCATAATGAAAAATCATTATCTCCATAGTAAATATAACCGTGAGATGAATGATTTAACAATTTCAAAGTAAGGAATAAGATAGAACATATTTCATGGAGTAATCTACTCATAAGAATTTCATTCAATTCATTCATTCATGGCAAGGAAACTTAAATCTTCTCATAGACAAACTGGAACTATAACAAAGAGATAGAGTAAGAATCATCATACAAACATCCCACACATCTGACACCAACTAAAACCTCACTTGGAGGGAGGTGAACCACCAACGAACCATGAATCACATTTGATTCCCCCCGAGCCAAATATCTTGCCAAGGATTAACTATCCTCAATTGATCGATGCACTGGGTATTTAATACCCTCTTCCATGATTTAGTTACCATTAGCGGTGTCCTGCTTTATGGATTTTTGCATTTGCCTAGGTCTTTTCTGGCAAATCTCGTCTTTATCTTCCATGATACTTTTCCACATAAAATCTTACCTTTATCTCCCGCAAAGCTTTTATGTCTGATGGATCTACAATGCATCCAAGCTTATCTATAATCATATCTAGAATCTTTATCATGAAAGATTCATCCCTATCCCATTCCTCATGGGATTTGGCAAGTATCTCATCTCTCTTGGTGCTCCACCCTCCAAGTAATTTATTTTATTGATTTATTTAATAACACATTTTCTTTTCTAATTGCATATCACCTAGCTTTCCTCATCTTAGGTTTAGAATTGTTTGACACACAAAGCAGGGTATAAAACCTAGCTTTCCTCAACTTATATTTACAAACATTTAACACAGAAGGAAGGATATCACACCTAGCTTTAACTTAGCTTAGGTTTACAATAATTTAGTACACAAAGGAGAGGTGTTACACTAATAATTTTTTAAAAGTCATTTCATTTTTTTCAATTGTCAATCTAATGTTAAGAGAAGATATCTATGAATATATATCAACACAATATTTTATTATTATTTTTCTGCTAGCAATATTATTTCTCATCCTTCATTTCTTTTAATATTTTAAACCTTTAATCTGATAAAAACTGAATATATTAACTAAATGGATCTCCAGGTGAGATACCTGGAGAGTGTACAAACACTCATACACACACTATATTCAATCAGGAGAATAGCCTAGTACATATAGGCTTTCACACTATCAGGGTGGTTTCAACCACTCCCTAGATAGTAGGATCTAATACCTAATCTTAGAGTCTCAATCCTATCCTTAGAACAACTAATTGTAACTTTCTCCATTAATTCGAACACTCCCACTTAATGGAGAAAGGGTACTGAAAAATAACATATCCCTGATGGTCTAGTCTCACCTAGGCTTACAATTAAAACATTAAAATAGTTGGTAACAGAGTTTCCATCTTAGTCTTCTTGTAGCAGAGCCCATACTTGTTCATTTGTGGATGAAGTTTCATCTTCACTTTATTTTCCATGAGGTATTGATGTATATTCACCTCATTTCTTCCCTAGTGATGGAAAGCTTGAATTCTTATTCTCACCCTTCTCAAGATTATGACAGGCTGGATAGAAGGATTTTCCCTCTCACTATTTACGATGTCAACCATCTGAAAATCAACTATGATGTCTTAGTCTTTCATTGATGTAATGTCTATACACACAGAAATATTAATGAGATCATCAAAATTTAAATTCTCTCAAGCTTTGTCTTCTTCTACCACGTCTTTGCAATCAGCTTCATGTGGCTCGTCCCATTTATCTTCAACAGTTTGTTCCTCTTTACACCCTTCCTGAAGATCATCTCGTGTGTCTTCAATCTCAGGATCTTGAACAACAAACTGTTCCTCTTGATTCTCGTGGTCATCAATATAACCACATTGTTTTTCTGAAATTTCTTCTGACTCGAACATACTTCCCATGCTAATGCTTCCAAATGCCCACATGAGAAAATCATCATCATCAGAATCAAAAATATCTAAAAATATAGACATGTTAAATTCCAACTTATCTTGCTTCGATATTTCTTCTCAACTCCACACAGTCCTCTAACGAGCTCCAACAACCCCGTAACCACACACGTGGGAAGCTTCTCCCTTTTGAAGCTCTTTAACTGTAGAACCTTGAGGATTTTGGCTTTTGTGCCACGTAGGTCTTCGTGCCCTCGGCTTTGTTGACAAGCAATAAAACACCCTCTCACAAGCTGGAAACACTATCAATATCTAATTCTAATGCAAATATTTCATTGTGGCATATAATAACTTGGAAGAGAAATTTACCCAATTGGTTTTTATATCTCTACAACCTGGAACTTCTAGGTTACTCAAACAATTTAAATTTACCAGGATAAATCTGCTGCCAGCAATACCGGATCATTGTTATCCAAATGCTCCCCTTATATCAAATAATAATTTCTTCAAATAATGCAAAGTTCTTCAATTTAAATAAACTCCATATTTTTAATTAAAGATTTAGAAAAAAAACTTTAATTATGCAAGGGGCCACCTCAACATATATTAAAACATCAGATTACTTTAAAACGGAGCAAAATCTTTACTCAAAATGGAACGCTCAAGATCAACCTTGAATCATCGATTTCAACTCAGTCGCATGATTTCAAGAGCAAGGATATTTTTGCCTTCATGTTGGCTGCAGATTGATTTGTGGCAATATGAATCTATTAATATGTCCAGTGATACAATAGCAAGTTTGGAATGCAGGATGATAATTATCAATATCCAAATCAGGTTCTACCAATGGACATGGATCAAGTCCACCAGCTCAATGATGAAGAATCAATGCCTTTCCAACCCCATACCATAACTTGACAATCCTCACCAGGCGATCTGAACCGTTGTTGGAATGAAGATCATTTGCTTTTACAAAAATTCAAGATTCATCATACTCATGCAAGATCCATAGCAGCAATAAATTTCATCATAAAAAAATGAGTTAACATAAACCCAATAGCAGAGACAGATCCATGAAGGTAAAAGCTCAATACAGGAAACCCAATCAGCAGCAGCACTCCACGACTTTTCTCAGCCCACTATGCACAACAATCAGATCTCAGTACTTCTGTGCGCGGCCTTCACATGATACCATGCAGCAACCTCTACTCATGCCACAGCCACCTCAAGCATGATTTCAAAGGAAAACACGTAGCTACAGGGTCGTGCAGCCACCATGCAGCTATCGTGCAACCCTCGCAGCCACCGATTCTGTATATTTCGCCATCTCGGCAGCTCCGGCAATAAACTGATTCTGCTGCTCCAATAACAAAGAAAGCGTAAGCAATCATCGGGAAGAAGCCCCAGATCCAAACGGAATAACAACAACAGATCAAGATGGGGTGTGCCCTCTAATTAATTAATAAAAAACAGGGTTCCACCACCAGCAATAGCAGCGCCAGGGGAAAGAGGCCTTTGTGGGCATGGGAACAGAGAAAACGCAATCCCTCTGCGATCCATCCTTCATGCAACACCTCTCTTACAATCGGCGCTCTTATACAGCACGGTCTCGCGAAGATCTTTGTGACTGTACACAAGATAGCTGCTACGATCGCTAACATGAAAACACAGGGAAGTAACAGTGAGATCGGCGCGTTTGTGCACCTAACACTTGCGATGATTTCAGCTCAGTCGCGCCTTTCAAATCCTCCACTCAGCATATAGGTCCCTCGGTCCTGTAGTTCTGATACCATGATAAAACCTGAACATATTAACTAAATGGCTTTCTGGGTGAGATACTTGGAGAGTATACAAACACTCATAAACACACTATATTCAATCAGGAGAACTACCTGGCACATATAAACTTTCACACTATCGAGGTGGTTTCAACTACTCCCTAGATAGTAAGATCTAAGACCTAATCTTAAAGTCTCAATCCTATCCTTAAAACAACTAATTGTAACTTTCTCCATTAATTTTAACATAATTATCATTAATAAATCAACACCACAAACTTGTGAACTTAAATTTATCTTTATTGAATTTCCATTTTCAATTTAGTTAAATATTTTCAACTTAGGGTTGAAAACATTCTTCTTTACATCATGTTTAACATGTTATTTTAGGTTGACCCAGTCGCCATTGTGTTTCAAATGATTATATAAATAGTGTTATTTCTAATTATAATAATATTATCCCATATTTTTTCAAGTGGCTATTATTTTTTATATTTTTATTTTTTTAAGGATTTCATTACAATGTTTTTCTTCGAATTTACAATATTGAAGTACAGACTAGTTCTTAAGTGCTATATATATATATATAGATATATTGATTTATATTGCATTACGGCTGCATTTGCACTCAGAGAATGACTTTGAAGTGCTTATGTGTAATTGAAGCCAATCCTAACCATTACATTTTGAAGACAACGATTCAAGAATATAGATCTCAATAAACACTTGAGAAAATGTGACCTTAAAGAGTATTTTGCTAATAATAGTCAAAAAGGCTGAGTTACATATAGCATTAAATAATTTCACTAGTCTCTTTTAGTCTTTAAAAGGATTAAAAATGTGAACTTTTTGATGTTCCCGTATTCTAGCATGCATAGAGTGAGTAAGATAGTATGCATTGACATTTAGAAGAATGAAAAATAATTGGTCTTTAAATATAAATACACGTGCAAGTATAATCTTTATAATATCGGCTGACAGCCTGTATAAACCATCTTTATAATATCGGCTGACGGCCTGTATAGACATTTGCCAGGGTGTATCGTGGGCATGTGCCTTCTCAAGATGAAGGATAATGGGGTTCTATGTACTTCATTACTTTTTAAGAGAAAGACGTGTCCTATGATTAATGGCTGCTTTGGATTCATTGAACAATATTCACTTTTGAGGCTCCAAACAAATTTGCAGAGTTTCTGGAAAGCCAGGGTCTCATAACACTGCGATGACACTGCAACACAAAGTTGATTGACGTGTTAGTAAGACGTGAAGAGGTTACCTGTTCACATGCTCCTCTGAAACAGGCACATGGTTTGCGCCCGAACAGAAATCTTGGCATTACAACGAATCTTATTCAGCATTGCAATCATTTAGATTTGATGGCAAAGTTTGGACATGTCATAAGTTCATGCATCATCCCCTGCCAAAACCCAAATGTAGGACCGGCTGTGATCCTTCCAATGTATCTCTGTATTCATCATACTATATATATATGAATTAGTATGATTATCCATTCTCATTTTTTTGTTGCTGGTTGTGCTTATTAGTGTCAGTTCTGATCAGTAAAGACAGTGCGGAGATGGTTTCCAGGAGATCAATATACGGGAAGGAGAAGCCCATATTGAAGAAAAAGGTGGAAAGCATAATCAAATGCAACAACATGACAATATTCAAGTGTACAGTGTGGGGAGAAGAATCGACTACTACGGGTATTTTGCTGCTCGCTTGCATTGCTTTGTCTGTATAAGCAATCCAGGCAGTTCATTTATCTCAATCAGCAGATCCCCATCATAATGAAAACAATTTCAAATATTGTTCGGCTGTTACTCGATCGATGTTTATGTTAATATAATGTTTACCAGATCTCTTAAGCCGTGTATCTTTTGGATTCTTCAGCCAAGTTTTTGATGTACACTGTTGCATGCACGCAGAGGCTTCTGCTGCAGCAACTAGTAATTTAAGATTTCGGATCTTTTCTTAAAAAAAACAGTTAATATAAATTTTATTTAAGACAAACAAATGATTGTTTTGTGCTGTGCTCCTTGCATTTGTCTAGACATTAAAGTCGGGATCTCTTTTCATAATTTTCGATATGGTTTTGTGAAGGAATTCCTCCCTTTCTCACTGTCCTAATATCTTTTAGTTGCCCGTAGCAATCGTTAATGTAGCTATGTGGATATTTCTAATTTCTGAAATGTTATTGCAGCTTTTCAGATACATAGATTTTCCCATGTGTATCTGTTTCATGCACTGTCCCTTCCGCTAGAGTGTCTTATGATAGTCATGTCTAACGAAAGAGATAACTCCAGTGCTTTCTCGTCGGCAGCACAGTAGTTTTATATCAACGTCAACTCCTGTGGCTATTTGTCCCTATCAAATCATTTCACTGTTGCACCTGTGGTAAGATTGTGGTAAATGTGAAAGCAAGAACAGCCAGCCTGCCCTGGAAATGGCAGAGGGTTTTAAGCTCAGGCTAAGCCTGAAATTTAAGACCTTGGCTTGAAGATCCATATTACAATGTCAACTCGTCCGATGCACTCCTCACACACCACAAACATTTTTATGTTTGACATCCATGTTTTGGCTGTAGTGAATAAGAAAAGTCATTAATCGCTATGGGTAATGAAAAGAAAAGTCATTACTCGTCATGGGTGGTAATCAAAAGAGATGGTAATTTTTTTTAATATTTTTTTTGGAATTGATTTGTGGTAATTTTATTTTGGTTTAAATTTAAGAAAGTGTGATCTATACTTTCTAAAAAGTGTAAGAAAATACAAATAATATGAAAATAAGTCTCATCACTAACTTAAACTTCAAACTTCTTAATGTTTGAAATGTTCATTGACTTAACTAAATGAATAAATAGAGTTGATGTATATTGGTTACCGTATGCGTATCTTCGGTTCTGAGTTATGCTTTAATCCATGTCTGTTAAAAGTATAACATAATCACATTACATCTGATTTTTTTCCAGAACGAAAAAGCTTTATTGTATTATATTGAGAATATATAAAGGTTCGAGATAGTGCAAAAAATAGCTATCAGAAGCTGAAGGATCTTGATTTTGAAGACAAAACCTGATAGCAGAGACTGGGGAATGATTCCCCCATGAGGAAAAAAATCGTCAGAGCTATTCCAAAAAACTATCAGACATAAACAAATTCCATTTATATATGCGTCACATACCAAACCATATCAGATATTAAGACTAGATCAAAAGAGATTGTTGGGCATCCATATACCACGACATATACAAAGATTAAAAAATAAAAGATGATAGAGAAAACTCATGAAAATAACCATAGGAACGTCAGCATCCAGGGATAGGGAACTCCTGGATGATACAGGAATTCTCACCATATATAATCTTCAAGGACCAGGTACCTGTACCAAGGAGCAAACCCTCCTTTAACAGACAGTCAGCTTGTTGATTCTGAGCATGGCAGATGTGTTGAATGGAGCTGTCTTTCATGAGTCCCCAATAGAACAAGATTATGTACAACCAGTCTACTAGGTGGGGCCCCCTGATGTGGCTCGTTCCCAAGACATGATCAATCACAAATTTCGAGTCACCAAAAAAAGAAATAGCCTGAATATCAAAAAAGATGCAAAAAGCGAGAATACCCGCTAGAGCCCTTTCCGTAGCCAAACCTTTAGTGCCCTTCCCTCCATTCCAAGAAATAAAGTATTGAAGATCCCTGTCCATTATGATGCGAACCCCACATCCACAAATTTTTTGTTGCTCAGTGCCATCAAAAAATGCCCTTGGGGCTCCTGAGCGGAAGCACACCTTCTCTTTACTGTTGCTTTTTTTCATTTTGGGAAGCTTTTTTGGCATAGAATCATAGAAAGAAATGATATGTTGCAATATTGACTTGAGGGGGATCTTTGATTCATTGAAAATTTTGCTATTTCTCCATTTCCAAGCGCACCATAGGAAAATAATAATCATGGGCCTCCATGAGTCTCCTTGTCCACTCCACCAATCAAAAGCTTCCTGAGTTGAAGCAAAAACAATGAGAGGGAAACCATATAGATTTGCCAGATCCTGCCAAATTTGCATTATAGATTGGCATTGGAAGTACATGTGATAATTGGATTCCTCATGGGAATCACACATGGTGCATCTACTCGGCCCATGCCAATTCGTTTTCCTCAAATTCTCCCATGTCAAACTTTTATTGTGGAACACAAGCCGCGAGAAAAATATTAATTTCGGAGGGCATCCTGTCTTCCATAAGAGCGGTGGATAAATCGAGCTAGAGTGAGGGACCTTTGATCTGAACAAATCTGTGTAAATGTCTTTCACTTGGGCCGACATGTTTGCATTTGGAACCGACGAGATCTGATAGTCGACAATCCTTGAGCGATGAAAGCCACAGCTTTTCAGAGATTCCTTGACGGAGTTCCAAAGCCCAGCCATAGAATCTGACATGCCAATATCAATGGCCTCTTCCCAAAGGGGATTTGGACCTTGCCATGCTGATGTGAGCTTGTCCCAAGTAAAAAAACCAATTCTATGGAAATAAATAAGAAGTTTCTTGGGAATGCATATGCTCTCCCAACCACCCATGATGGGATCTAAACCAATAAATATACTGCTGCCAAATTGTAATCTCCACTTCAAATTCTTTAAAAATTATTGCTCGATTTTGCGAAAATTTAGCCAAATACCTGATCCGTAAATCGCTCCAATCCTACCCTTCCTGAACCAGTATTTCATATCCCTTCCTTTCATATATTTCTTTTTGATAGTGATGCTCCACATCCCTTCCCCAAAGATCCCTCTCCACAGAGACTTGCAAAGGAGTTCTTTACCAAATACCCTCAAATCCAATAATCCCCAACCTCCTAAGCTCTTGGGCACAACGATCTTTTCCATCTTAGAAAGGTGATATTTTTTCTGATGTGATTTACCACCCCATATAAAATTTGCAGAAATCTTGTTCCTTTTATGGATGATACTTACAGGGAGGAAGAAATATGTGCCCAGTATACAGCCAATTGCGACAATACAGCTTGAGTTAAAATAATTCTTCCTGCCAGGGATGAACACTTGTATTCCCAGGCCGGGATCTTTTTGTAGAATTTTTCTATCATCCACTGCGAGTCCACTTTAGAGTAACTGTTGTCTTTTCACTGAAAACCCAGATACTTTAAACCATCCTTTATCGACCTCGACTCTATTTCAAACAACTCAGAGATCCAATTCACCATTTCCATATTGATGTCGTTGTGGAAGAGGACAGATTTAGCCTTATTTATATATAACCCGGTAGCACTTTGGAATCTATTAAGGATGTCATAGAGGCAAAACCATGATACCGTGCAGAGCATTGCGAAAATGAGCACATCATCAACAAAAAGGTTGTGAGAGATGAAGTTATCCCTACAGATCTTGACAGGCCTGCACCTATTTTCTGAGACCACCTTGTTTATGTGAAGGCTTAAAGAGTTCATAGAACAGAAGATGAGAAAGGAATCACATTACATCTCATGATATTACATAGTATGACTTTCTTATTTAAACAATTGTTTTTCAAATATAAACATAATAATTCAAAACACGAATTTATTACTATAGGCATATACATTAAATCAGTGTTGTTAGGTATCCACATCTCAATTAAATCAATTTGTTTAGAAACAGGTTTGGAATTTGACGTACCACAGAACGTTTTTTGGGCTTTTAGATGTATCTTACCGTTAATGAAAATGTAAACAGGGATGGTCGTCAAAAAAATTTAATAGTTTAATATATATATATGTAGTTCAACTGACTGATTCTGGATAAAACAGTTCTCTTTCTAACGAAAGAAAATTTAATAATTTAATATAAATATGTAGTTCAACTGACTGATTCTCGATAAAACAGGTCTATTTTTTACTAAGCAATGACTAATTTAAAGGAAAGGCATGAAAAGCAAGTAAGCACAGTAACTTTTTTTGTCTTCTCCGGTCCAACAAATTTCAAATTCGAGGCTTGGGCTAGATAAATAGAGAGGCTGAATTAGATCAATAGAGGTATTTTGATTTGTAATACCAAACCTACATGGTCGACATCGCAGCATATGACAGCGTGTATGACAGCGTTAAGAAGAGGCTGAGTCAAATCATAACAGCATTTAATAGAAATTAAAGCCCTAGTATAAATCTTGAGCGTTTTCGTTTTTCTTTGGCACATAGCTTTTTAGTGGATTGTGCGCAAAATTTGTTGTTATTCGCTAATATTATAATTAAATTTTGTATAAGTTAAATGTTATAAAGATGAATTTTGTATAAGTTAAATGCTATAAAGATGAATGATTTATTTAACTTAATTGAATCTAAGAAAATGATATTTAATATAATGCATTGCGAAAATCTCTCAATACTTAAAATCAAAAGAGTGAAGGGAATCCTACTTAATTGGTTTGCACACTAGTTGTTAAGGTTTTACAAATGGGATAGCAAGCTAAGTGGGCTTGATAGTGGGGAAAACTCCACAATTAGGTGCGCTTGAGCTAGAGGTGAAAGCCCCGAAAGTGATGATTAACCTCATGTGATTCATTTCACTAGTTTCAATCCCACTTCCTCACCAGTGTTAGCATCACCCCCTGTAATGAGTGTGAAGTGGACTATTCAAAAATCATGAGAAATTAGCTACTACCTCCCATGGAAATGGTCATAGATGAATGACTTACTTAATAGAGTTGAATCTCAAAAAATGATATCATTTTTATAAAATTTAAAGATAGCTCATATATAAAAAGCGTTAAAGTTATTCAATATGATTTCTTATTATATTTTTAAGTTGTTAGGAAGTGCGTTCATTTATTAGTTTTGGTAGTGTAGTGCTTTTTTACAATAATTAATTACACTATATCAAACAAGGTGTTAGATTGAATCCATTTTTTTATATATATTCTCTATATAAAGACCTTTTTGATGTGGTCTCTTAATGTGGTATGTGGTATCTAACATTTATGAAGCTTAATTGGTTTTTCAGTCCAGATAACTTTATCTTTCACTTTATTCTTTCACTCTTCCTCTTAAATTAGGACATCATACCAGAGTTATAGCTCAATGCTTCAAGCTAGATTGAGCTTAAAAAGGGGAGGTTTGATTCAAATTTATTTTTCTTGGTATTGGATATTTTATGTTTGTTTTAGTGCAATCCATAGGTTTCCCACCCACACGACTAAGGTGCAGCATCTTCCATTTATTATTTTTGTAGGGGCCACCGTTTCTATTGTAATAGTTGACAAAGCAGTATTAAGAGAGGAGCAACGGCCAAGTTTGGCAAAGATCAACCTTGCGAGGGTTGTTATAAGCTACCCTTGTTGAGCTTCATGGGGAATAACCCAAAAGATAATATTCCTCTAACAAACAACATTATGTCAAGAGAGAGAAGAAAGATCTATAGCATAATCATGTCATCAATAGTGAGGCATTACTCAATGTTGTCATCAAGGGGTAGACTAGTTTCCTTATAAGGAAAAACAAACAAACAAAAAAACATAGAGGCCAAACCCATAAAGGAAGTCCGTCAAAAAAACATAGAGGCCAAACCCATAAAGGAAGTCCGTCATTTTTCTTTGCAGAGGATCTGCCGTCATTTTTCTTTGCAGAGGATCTGCTACTAAGAGAGGGGCTTTATATGCCAAATCCAAGGTAGGGTTTCTTTGACACTTTATGTCCCCATTATAAATATATGTTTCTATTTGGAACCACTGCCAAATGTAATCATGCTATTTTTTTTTTAAGTGGAACTGCCACTACAAATCCGATTCAAAGACTTATAGCGATAAACACTAATCATGTGAATGTTTCTTTGTGGTTCTAAGAGCCACCATTATAAGCAAGATCTAATCATGCCAGGTTTTGAATACCTTCGTAAGGGTTTTGGTGAGTTGACAAGTTCATGTATCATCCCCTGCCAAAACCCAAATGTAGGACCGGCTGTGATCCTTCCAATGTATCTCTGTATTCATCATACTATATATATATAATGAATTAGTATGACTATCCATTTTCATTTTTTTTGTTGCTGGTTGTGCTTATTAGTGTCAGTTCTGATCAGTAAAGACAGTGCGGAGATGGTTTCCAGGAGATCAATATACGGGAAGGAGAAGCCCAAATTGAAGAAAAAGGTGGAAAGCATAATCAAATGCAACAACATGACAATATTCAAAGTGTACAGTGTGGGGGAGAAGAATCGACTACTACGGGTATTTTGCTGCTCGTTTGCATTGCTTTGTCTGTATAAGCAATCCAGGCAGTTCATTTACCTCAATCAGCAGATCCCCATCATAATCAAAACAATTTCAAATATTGTTCGGCTGTTACTCGATCGATGTTTATGTTAATATAATGTTTACCAGATCTCTTAAGCCGTGTATCTTTTGGATTCTTCAGCCACGTTTTTTATGTACACTGTTGCATGCACGCAGAGGCTTCTGCTGCAGCAACTAGTAATTTAAGATTTCGGATCTTTTCTTAAAAAATCCAGTTAATATAAATTTTATTTAAGACAAACAAATGATTGTTTTGTGCTGTGCTCCTTGCATTTGTCTAGACATTAAAGTCGGGATCTCTTTTCATAATTTTCGATATGGTTTTGTGAAGGAACTCATCCCTTTCTCACTGTCCTAATATCTTTTAGTTGCCCGTAGCAATCGTTAATGCAGTTATGCGGATATTTCTAATTTCTGAAATGTTATTGCAGCTCTTCAGATACATAGATTTTCCCATGTGTATCTGTTTCATGCACTGTCCCTTCCGCTAGAGTGTCTTATGATAGTCATGTCTAACGAAAGAGATAACTCCAGCGGTTTGTCCTCGGCAGCGCAGTAGTTTTATATCAACGTCAACTCCTGTGGCTATTTGTCCCTATCAAATCATTTCACTGTTGCACCTGTGGTAAGATTGTGGTAAATGTGAAAGCAATAACAGCCAGCCTGCCCTGGAGATGGCAGAGGGTTTTAAGCTCAGGCTAAGCCTGAAATTTAAGACCTTGGCTTGAAGATCCATATTACAATGTCAACTTGTCCGATGCACTCCTCACACACCACAAACATTTTTATGTTTGACATCCATGTTTTCGCTGTAGTGAATAAGAAAAGTCATTAATCGCTATGGGTAATGAAAAGAAAAGTCATTACTCGTCATGGGTGGTAATCAAAAGAAATGGTAATTTTTTTTAATAATTTTTGTTTTAGGAATTGATTTGTTGTAATTTTATTTTGGTTTAAATTTATGAAAGTGTGATCTATACTTTCTAAAAGTGTAAAAAAATACAAATAATATGAAATCAAACTTCAAACTTCTTAATGTTTGAAATGTTCATTGACCTAATTAAATGAATAAATAGAGTTGATGTATATTGGTTACCATATGCATATCTTCGGTTTTGAGTTATGCTTTAATCCATGTCTCTTAAAAGTATAACATAATCACATTGCATCTGATTTTTTTCCAAAACGAAAAAGCTTCATTGTATTATATTGAGAATATATAAAGGTTCGAGATAGTACAAAAAATATCTATCAGAAGCTGAAGGATCTTAATTTTGAAGACAAAACCTGATAGCAGAGACTGAGGAATGATTCCCCCATGAGGAAAAAAACCGTCAGAGCTATTCCAAAAAACTATCAGACATAAACAAATACCATTTATATATGCGTCACATACCAAACCATATCAGATATGAAGACTAGATCAAAAGAGATTGCTGGGCATCCATATACCACGACATGTACAAGGATTAAAAAATAAAAAATGATAGAGAAAACTCCTGAAAATAACCATAGGAACGTCAGCATCCAGGGATAGAGATGTCCTGGATGATACAAGAATTCTCACCGTATATAATCTTCAAAGACCAGGTACCTGTACCAAGGAGAAAACCCTCCTTTAATAGACAGACAACTTGTTGATTCTGAGCACGGCAGATGTGTTGGATGGAGTTGTCTTTCATGAGTCCCAAATAGAACAAGATTCTATCCAACCAACGTACTAGGTGGGGCCTTCTGATGTGGCTCGTTCCCAAGACATGATTAATCACAGATTTGGAGTCACAAAAAATAGAAATAGCCTCAATATCAAAAAAGATACAAAAAGTGAGAATACCTGCTAGAGCCCTTGCCTCAACCAAACCTTTAGTGCCCTTCCCTCCATTCCAAGAAATAAAGTATTGAAGATCCCTGTCCATTATGCTGTGAACCTCGCATCCACAAATTTTTTGTTGCTCAGCACCATCAAAAAACGCCCTTGGGGCTCCTGAGCGGAAGCTCACCTTCTCTTTACTGTTGCCTTTTTTCATTTTGGGAAGCTTTTTTGGCATAGAATCATAGAAAGAAATGATATGTTGCAATATTGACTTGAGGGAGATCTTTGATTCATTGAAAATTTTGTTATTTCTCCATTTCCAAGCGCACCATAGGATAATAATAATCATGGGCCTCAATGAGTCTCTTTGCCCACTCCACCAATCAAAAGCTTCCTGGGTTGAAGCAAAAACAATGAGAGGGAAACCGTATAGATTTGCCAGATCCTGCCAAATTTGCATCATAGATTGGCATTGGAAGTACATGTGATAATTGGATTCCTCATGGGAATCACACATGGCGCATCTGCTCCGCCCATGCCAATTCCTTTTCCTCAAATTCTCCCATGTCAAACTTTCATTGTGGAACACAAGCCGCGAGAAAAATATTAATTTCGGAGGGCATCCTTTCTTCCATAAGAGCGGTGGATAAATCGAGCTAGAGTGAGGGACCTTTGATCTGATCAAATATGTGTAAATGTCTTTCACTTGAACTGACATGTTTGCATTTGGAACCAACCAGATCTGATAGTCTACAGTCCTTGAGCAATGAAAGTCATAGCTTTTCAAAGATTCCTTGACGGAGTTCCAAAGCCTAGCCATAGAATCCGACATGCCAATATCAATGCCCTCTTTCCAAAGAGAATTTGGACATTGCCATGCTGATATGAGCTTGTCCCAAGTAAAGAAACCAATTCTGTGGAAATAAATAAGAAGCTTCTCGAGAATGGATATGCTCTCCTAGCCACCCATGATGGGATCTATACCAATAAATATACTACTGCCAAATTGTAATCTCCACTTCAAATTCTTTAAAAATTATTGCTCGATTTTGCGAAAATTTAGCCAAATACCTGATCCGTAAATGGCTCCAATCCTACCCTTCCTGAACCAGTATTTCATATCCCTTCCTTTCATATATTTCTTTTTGATAGTGATGCTCCACGTCCCTTCCCCAAAGATCCCTCTCCACAGAGACTTGCAAAGGAGTTCTTTACCAAATACCCTCAAATCCAATAATCCCCAACCTCCTAAGCTCTTGGGCACAACGATCTTTTCCATCTTAGAAAGGTGATATTTTTTTTGATGTGATTTACCACCCCATATAAAATTTGCAGAAATCTTGTTCCTTTTATGGATGATACTTACAGGGAGGAAGAAATATGTGCCCAGTATACAGCCAATTGCGACAATACAGCTTGAGTTAAAATAATTCTTCCTGCCAGGGATAAACACTTGTATTCCCAGGCCGGGATCTTTTTGTAGAATTTGTCTATCATCCACTGCGAGTCCACTTTAGAGTAACTGTTGGATTTTAACTGAAAACCCAGATACTTTAAACCATCCTTTATCGACCTCGACTCTATTTCAAACAACTCAGAGATCCAATTCACCATTTCCATATTGATGTCGTTGTGGAAGAGGACAGATTTAGCCTTGTTTATATATAACCCGGTAGCACTTTGGAATCTATTAAGGATGTCATAGAGGCAAAACCGTGATACCGTGCAGAGCATAGCGAAAATGAGCACATCATCAACAAAAAGGTTGTGCGAGATGAAGTTATCCCTACAGATCTTGACAGGCCTGCACCTATTTTCTGAGACCACCTTGTTTATGTGAAGGCTTAAAGAGTTCATAGCCAGGATGAACAGAAGAGGAGAAAAGAATCACATTACATCTGATGATATTACATAGTATGACTTTCTTATTTAAACAATTGTTTTTCAAATATAAACATAATAATTCAAAACACGAATTTATTACTATAGGCATATACATTAAATCAGTGTTGTTAGGTATCCACATCTCAATTAAATCAATTTGTTTAGAAACAGGTTTGGAATTTGACGTACCACAGAACGTTTTTTGGGCTTTTAGATGTATCTTACCGTTAATGAAAATGTAAACAGGGATGGTCGTCAAAAAAATTTAATAGTTTAATATATATATGTAGTTCAACTGACTGATTCTGGATAAAACAGTTCTCTTTCTAACGAAAGAAAATTTAATAATTTAATATAAATATGTAGTTCAACTGACTGATTTTCGATAAAACAGGTCTATTTTTTACTAAGCAATGACTAATTTAAAGGAAAGGCAAGAAAAGCAAGTAAGCACAGTAACTTTTTTTGTCTTGGCCGGTCCAACAAATTTCAAATTCGAGGCTTTGGCTAGATAAATAGAGAGGCTGAATTAGATCAATAGAGGTATTTTGATTTGTAATACCAAACCTACATGGTCGACATCGCAGCATATGAAAGCGTGTATGACAGCGTTAAGAAGAGGCTGAGTCAAATCATAACAGCATTTAATAGAAATTAAAGCCCTAGTATAAATCTTGAGCGTTTTCGTTTTTCTTTGGCACATAGTTTTTTAGTGGATTGTGCGCAAAATTTGTTGTTATTCGCTAATATTATAATTAAATTTTGTATAAGTTAAATGTTATAAAGATGAATTTTGTATAAGTTAAATGTTATAAAGATGAATGATTTATTTAACTTAATTGAATCTAAGAAAATGATATTTAATATAATGTATTGCGAAAATCTTTCAATAGTTAAAATCAAAAGAGTGAAGGGAATCCTACTTAATTGGTTTGCACACTAGTTGTTAAGGTTTTGCAAATGGGATAGCAAGCTAAGTGGGCTTGATAGTGGGGAAAACTCCATAGTTAGGTGCGCTTGAGCTAGAGGTGAAAGCCCAGAAAGTGATGATTAACCTCATGTGATTCATTTCACTAGTTTCAATCCCACTTCCTCACCAGTGTGAGCATCACCCCCTGTAATGAGTGTGAAGTGGACTATTCAAAAATCATGAGAAATTAGCTACTACCTCCCATGGAAATGGTCATAGATGAATGACTTACTTAATAGAGTTGAATCTCAAAAAATGATATCATTTTTATAAAATTTAAAGATAGCTCATATATAAAAAGCGTTAAAGTTATTCAATATGATTTCTTATTATATTTTTAAATTGTTAGGAAGTGGGTTCATTTATTAGTTTTGGTAGTATAGTGCTTTTTTACAATAATTAATTACACTATATCAAACAAGGTGTTGGATTGAATCCATTTTTTTATATATATTCTCTATATAAAGATATATAAAGACCTTTTTGATGTGGTCTCTTAATGTGGTATCTAACATTTATGAAGCTTAATTGGTTTTTCAGTCCAGATAACTTTATCTTTCACTTTATTCTTTCACTCTTCCTCTTAAATTAGGACATCATACCAGAGTTATAGCTCAATGCATCAAGCTAGATTGAGCTTAAAAAGGGGAGGTTTGATTCAAATTTATTTTTCTTGGTATTGGATATTTTATGTTTGTCTTAGTGCAATCCATAAATTTCCCACCCACACGACTAAGGTGCAGCATCTTCCATTTATTATTTTTGTAGGGGCCACCGTTTCTATTGTAATAGTTGACAAAGAAGTATTAAGAGAGGAGCAACGGCCAAGTTTGGCAAAGGTCAACCTTGCGAGGGTTGTTATAAGCTACCCTTGTTGAGCTTCATGGGAATAACCCAAAAGATAATATTCCTCTAACAAACAACATTATGTCAAGAGAGAGAAGAAAGATTTATAGCATAATCATGTCATCAATAGTAAGGCATTACTCAATGTTGTCATGAAGGGGTAGACTAGTTTCCTTATAAGGAAAAACAAACAAACAAAAAAACATAGAGGCCAAACCCATAAAGGAAGTCCGTCTTTTTTCTTTGCAGAGGATCTGCCGTCATTTTTCTTTGCAGAGGATCTGCTACTAAGAGAGGGGCTTTATATGGCAAATCCAAGGTAGGGTTTCTTTGACACTTTATGTCCCTATTATAAATATATGTTTCTATTTGGAACCACTGCCAAATGTAATCATGCTATTTTTTTTTTAAGTGGAACTGCCACTACAAATCCGATTCAAAGACTTATAGCGATAAACACTAATCATGTGAATGTTTCTTTGCGGTTCTAAGAGCCACCATTATAAGCAAGATCTAGTCATGCCAGGTTTTGAATACCTTCGTAAGGGTTTTGGTGAGTTGACAAGTTCATGTATCATCCACTGCCAAAACCCAAATGTAGGACCGGCTGTGATCCTTCCAATGTATCTCTGTATTCATCATACTATATAGATATATATAATGAAATAGTATGATTATCCATTTTCATTTTTTTTTGTTGCTGGTTGTGCATATAAGTGTCAGTTCTGATCAGTAAAGACAGTGCGGAGATGGTTTCCAGGAGATCAATATACGGGAAGGAGAAGCCCAAATTGAAGAAAAAGGTAGAAAGCATAATCAAATGCAACAACATGACAATATTCAAAGTGTACAGTGTGGGGGAGAAGAATCGACTACTACGGGTATTTTGCTGCTCGTTTGCATTGCTTTGTCTGTATAAGCAATCCAGGCAGTTCATTTACCTCAATCAGCAGATCCCCATCATAATCAAAACAATTTCAAATATTGTTCGGCTGTTACTCGATCGATGTTTATGTTAATATAATGTTTACCAGATCTCTTAAGCCGTGTATCTTTTGGATTCTTCAGCCACGTTTTTTATGTACACTGTTGCATGCACGCAGAGGCTTCTGCTGCAGCAACTAGTAATTTAAGATTTCGGATCTTTTCTTAAAAAATCCAGTTAATAGAAATTTTATTTAAGACAAACAAATGATTGTTTTGTGCTGTGCTCCTTGCATTTGTCTAGACATTAAAGTCGGGATCTCTTTTCATAATTTTGGATACGGTTTTCTGAAGGAACTCCTCCCTTTCTCACTGTCCTAATATCTTTTAGTTGCCCGTAGCAATCGTTAATGCAGTTATGCGGATATTTCTAATTTCTGAAATGTTATTGCAGCTCTTCAGATACATAGATTTTCCCATGTGTATCTGTTTCATGCACTGTCCCTTCCGCTAGAGTGTCTTATGATAGTCATGTCTAACGAAAGAGATAACTCCAGTGGTTTGTCCTCGGCAGCGCAGTAGTTTTATATCAACGTCAACTCCTGTGGCTATTTGTCCCTATCAAATCATTTCACTGTTGCACCTGTGGTAACATTCTGGTAAATGTGAAAGCAATAACAGCCAGCCTGCCCTGGAGATGGCAGAGGGTTTTAAGCTCAGGCTAAGCCTGAAATTTAAGACCTTGGCTTGAAGATCCATATTACAATGTCAACTCGTCCGATGCACTCCTCACACACCACAAACATTTTTATGTTTGACATCCAAGTTTTCGCTGTAGTGAATAAGAAAAGTCATTACTCGCTATTGGTAATGAAAAGAAAAGTCATTACTCGCCATGGGTGGTAATAAAAAGAAATGGTAATGTTTATTAATAATTTTTGTTTTTGGAATTGATTTGTGGTAATTTTATTTTGGTTTAAATTTATGAAAGTGTGATCTATACCTTCTAAAAGTGTAAAAAAATACAAATAATATGAAAATAAGTCTCATCACTAACTCAAACTTCAAACTTCTTAGTGTTTGAAATGTTCATTGACCTAACTAAATGAATAAATAGAGTTGATGTATATTGGTTACCATATGCATATCTTCGGTTTTGAGTTATGCTTTAATCCATGTCTCTTAAAACTATAACATAATCACATTGCATCTGATTTTTTTCCAGAACGAAAAAGCTTCATTGTATTATATTGAGAATATATAAAGGTTCGAGATAGTACAAAAAATATCTATCAGAAGCTGAAGGATCTTGATTTTGACGACAAAACCTGGTAGCAGAGACTGAGGAATGATTCCCCCATGAGGAAAAAAACCGTCAGAGCTATTCCAAAAAACTATTAGACATAAACAAATACCATTTATATATGCGTCACATACCAAACCATATCAGATATGAAGACTAGATCAAAAGAGATTGCTGGGCATCCATATACCACGACATGTACAAGGATTAAAAAATAAAAAATGATAGAGAAAACTCCTGAAAATAACCATAGGAACATCAGCATCCAGGGATAGTGAAGTCCTGGATGATACAAGAATTCTCACTGTATATAATCTTAAAAGACCAGGTACCTATACCAAGGAGCAAACCCTCCTTTAATAGACAGTGAGCTTGTTGATTCTGAGCACGGAAGATGTGTTGAATGGAGTTGTCTTTCATGAGTCCCCAATAGAACAAGATTCTATCCAACCAACCCACTAGGTGGGGCCTTCTGATGTGGCTCGTTCCCAAGACATGATTAATCACAGATTTGGAGTCACAAAAAATAGAAATAGCCTCAATATCAAAAAAGATGCAAAAAGTGAGAATACCTGCTAGAGCCCTTGCCTCAACCAAACCTTTAGTGCCCTTCCCTCCATTCCAAGAAATAAAGTATTGAAGATCCCTGTCCATTATGCTATGAACCCCGCATCCACAAATTTTTTGTTGCTCAGCACCATCAAAAAACGCCCTTGGGGCTCCTGAGCGGAAGCACACCTTCTCTTTACTGTTGCCTTTTTTCATTTTGGGCAGCTTTTTTGGCATAGAATCATAGAAAGAAATGATATGTTGCAATATTGACTTGAGGGGGATCTTTGATTCATTGAAAATTTTTCTATTTCTCCATTTCCAAGCACACCATAGGACAATAATAATCATGGGCCTCAACGAGTCTCTTTGCCCACTCCACCAATCAAAAGCTTCCTGGGTTGAAGCAAAAACAATGAGAGGGAAACCGTATAGATTTGCCAGATCCTGCCAAATTTGCATCATAGATTGGCATTGGAAGTACATGTGATAATTGGATTCCTCATGGGAATCACACATGGCGCATCTGCTCAGCCCATGCCAATTCATTTTCCTCAAATTCTCCCATGTCAAACTTTTATTGTGGAACACAATCCGCGACAAAAATATTAATTTCGGAGGGCATCCTTTCTTCCATAAGAGCGATGGATAAATCGAGCTAGAGTGAGGGACCTTTGATCTGATCAAATCTGTGTAAATGTCTTTCACTTGAACTGACATGTTTGCATTTGGAACCGACCAGATCTGATAGTCTACAGTCCTTGAGGGATGAAAGCCATAGCTTTTCAGAGATTCCTTGACGGAGTTCCAAAGCCCAGCCATAGAATCCAACATACCAATATCAATGCCCTCTTTCCAAAGGGGAATTGGACATTGCCATGCTGATATGAGCTTGTCCCAGGTAAAGAAACCAATTCTGTGGAAATAAATAAGAAGCTTCTCGAGAATGGATATGCTCTCCTAGCCACCCATGATGGGATCTATACCAATAAATATACTACTGCCAAATTGTAATCTCCACTTCAAATTCTTTAAAAAGTATTGCTCGATTTTGCGAAAATTTAGCCAAATAGCTGATCCATAAATGGCTCCAATCCTACCCTTCCTGAACCAGTATTCCATGTCCCTTCCTTTCATATATTTCTTTTTGATAGTGATGCTCCATGACCCTTCCCCAAAGATCCGTCTCCACAAAGACTTGCAAAGGAGTGCTTTACCAAATACCCTCAAATCCAATAATCCCCAACCTCCTAAGCTCTTGTGCACAACGATCTTTTCCATCTTAGAAAGGTGATATTTTTTCTGATGTGATTTACCACCCCATATAAAATTTGCAGAAATCTTGTTCCTTTTACGGATGATACTTACAGGGAGGAAGAAAATATGTGCCCATTATACAGCCAATTGCGACAATACAGCTTGAGTTAAAATAATTCTTCCTCTAGGGATAAACACTTGTATTCCCAGGCCAAGATCTTTTTGTAGAATTTGTCTATCATCCTCTTCTAGTCCACTTTAGAGTAACTGTTGGCTTTTAACTGAAAACCCAGATACTTTAAACCATCCTTTATCGACCTCGACTCTATTTCAAACAACTCAGAGATCCAATTCACCATTTCCATATTGATGTCGTTGTGGAAGAGGACAGATTTAGCCTTGTTTATATATAACCTAGTAGCACTTTGGAATCTATTAAGGATGTCATAGAGGCAAAACCATGATACCCTGTAGAGCATTGCGAAAATGAGCACATCATCAACAAAAAGGTAGTGCGAGATGAAGTTATCCCTACAGATCTTGACAGGCCTGCACCTATTTCCTGAAACCACCTTGTTTATGTGAAAGCTTAGAGAGTTCATAGAACAGAAGAGGAGAAAGGAATCACATTACATTTGATGATATTACATAGTATGACTTTCTTATTTAAACAATTGTTTTTCAAATATAAACATAATAATTCAAAACACGAGTTTATTACTATAGACATATACATTAAATCAGTGTTGTTAGGTATCCACATCTCAATTAAATCAATTTGTTGAGAAACAGGTTTGGAATTTGACGTACCACATAACGTTTTTTGGGCTTTTAGATGTATCTTACCGTTAATGAAAATGTAAACAGGGATGGTCGTAAAAAATTTAATAGTTTAATATATATGTAGTTCAACTGACTGATTCTGGATAAAACAGTTCTCTTTCTAACGAAAGAAAATTTAATAATTTAATATAAATATGTAGTTCAACTGTCTGATTCTCGATAAAACAGGTCTATTTTTTACTAAGCAATGACTAATTTAAAGGAAAGGCATGAAAAGCAAGTAAACACAGTAAGTTTTTTTTGTCTTGGCCGGTCCAACAAATTTCAAATTCAAGGCTTTGGCTAGATAAATAGAGAGGCTGAATTAGATCAATAGAGGTATTTTGATTTGTAATACCAAACCTACATGGTCGACATCGCAGCATATGACAGCGTGTATGACAGCGTTAAGAAGAGGCTGAGTCAAATCATAACAGCATTTAATAGAAATTAAAGCCCTAGTATAAATCTTGAGCGTTTTCGTTTTTCTTTGGCACATAGTTTTTTAGTGGATTGTGCGCAAAATTTGTTGTTATTCGCTAATATTATAATTAAATTTTGTAAAAGTTTTTTTTCAGAAAGAAAATCAGAATAGTATTATATTAAGAAAATATAATGAGCATTGGACGTTACATGTCAGCGTTCAGAACTGAAAATGCAGGAAAAGCTGGAGCCTGGGTCAAGCTAAAATCTGGGACATAGTCGAAGATGATCAGAACAAAATCTTATGCGTAGACTCCATAAATAAAAAACAAGACAGGTTGTCATCCGAAGAAAATGAGTTAAATGTTGTATAAGTTAAATGTTATAAAGATGAGTGATTTATTTAACTTAATTGAATTTAAGAAAATGATATTTAATATAAAGCATTGCGAAAATCTCTCAATACTTAAAATCAAAAGAGTGAAGGGAACCCTACTTAATTGTTTTGCACGCTAGTTGTTAAGGTTTTGCAAATGGGGTAGCAAGCTAAGTGGGCTTGATAGTGGGGAAAACTCCACAGTTAGGTGCGCTTGAGCTAGAGGTGAAAGCCCCGAAAGTGATGATTAACGTCATGTGATTCATTTCGCTAGTTTCAATCCCACTTCCTCACTAGTGTGAGCGTCACCCCATTGTAATGAGTGTGAAGTGGACTATTCAAAAATCATGAGAAAATAGCTCCTACCTCCCATGGAAATGGTCATAGATGAATGACTTACTTAATAGAGTTGAATCCCAAAAAATGATATCATTTTTATAAAATTTAAAGATAGCTCACATATAAAAAGCGTTAAAGTTATTCAATATGATTTCTTATTATATTTTTAAGTTGTTATGAAGTGCATTCATTTATTAGTTTTGGTAGTGTAGTGATTTTTTACAATAATTAATTACACTATATCAAACAAGGTGTTAGATTGAATCCATTTTTTTATATATATTCTCTATATAAAGACCTTTTTGATGTGGTCTCTTAATGTGGTATCTAACATTTATGAAGCTTAATTGGTTTTTCAGTCTAGATAACTTTATCTTTCACTTTATTCTTTCACTCTTCCTCTTAAATTAGGACATCATACCAGAGTTATAGCTCAATGCATCAAGCTAGATTGAGCTTCAAAAAGGGGAGGTTGGATTCAAATTTATTTTTCTTTGTATTGGATATTTTATGTTTGTCTTAGTGCAATCCATAGGTTTCCCACCCACACAACTAAGGTGCAGCATCTTCCATGTATTATTTTTGTAGGGGCCGCCATTTCTATTGTAATAGTTGACAAAGCAGTATTAAGAGAGGAGCAACGACCAAGTTTGGCAAAGGTCAACCTTGCGAGGGTTGTTATAAGCTACCCTTGTTGAGCTTCATGGGGAATAACCCAAAAGATAATATTCCTCTAAGAAACCACATTATGTCAAGAGACCGAAGAAAGATCTATAGCATAATCATGCCATCAATAGTGAGGCATTACTCAATGTTGTCATCAAGGGGTAGACTAGTTTCCTTATAAGGAAAAACAAACAAACAAACAAAAAACCATAGAGGCCAAACCCATAAAGGAAATCCATCATTTTTCTTTGCAGAGGATCTGCTACTAAGAGAGGGGCTTTATATGCCAAATCCAAGGTAGGGTTTCTTTGACACTTTATGTCCCCATTATAAATATATGTTTCTATTTGGAACCACTGCCAAATCTAATCATGTTATTTCTTTTTTAAGTGGAACTGCCACTACAAATCCCATTCAAAGACTTATAGTGATAAACACTAATCATGTGAATGTTTCTTTGTGGTTCTAAGAGGCACCATTATAAGCAACATCTAGTCATGCCAAGTTTTGAATACCTTCGTAAGGGTTTTGGTGAGTTGACAACTGGGGAGAAGCCCCACAGTCCATAATAATGAGAAATTATTATAAAAGTTAGTTACAACGTCCAATAATGATAAGAAAAAATATAGTCCCATATTGTACGGTATAAATTATGCAATATGAGAAATTAAAATGAATAGATTTTTGAAGAATTTGGATTTTTGGGAAGTAGTAGTCACAAAATACGAAGAACCTGAAGCTGTAGACTAACGAAAAATGTCAATTTATCAAAGAAATGTTATATTGAAGAACAAAAGAAAGGATTCAAGAGAATTATGGAATCTACACAATGGAAATCTAGTGCTCTTCAAGCTAGGGAAATTTTAGAAATAACATACCAAGACACCAATGAGGTCAAGAACGAAAAGCTTTAGATAGTGAGGAAGAAGTTTGAAACTTTGCAAATATGAGGTATTAAAGAAATAGATCAACGGTGGTTGAAAAAGTTCTCAAAAGTCACTCAAATTCATTTGAAATGTTTATGAAAGCCATAAAATAAAGTAAAGATCTCACAAAATTTTCAATTCAGGAATTGATAGGATCAATGTTAAATCATGACTCAAGAATTAATGGTAGAAATGAGTCATTATAAAATTCCTTTCAAGCTCAAGCCACAATTATTAGAGGAATAGGTAGACATAATATAAGTAAAGGAAGAGGAGGAATAGAATATTTTAGCAACAAAAACATGGAATCAGATGAACCTAAGAAAGCACAAGATCAATGTGATAATAACAAACGAAGAGGCTGAAACGATAGAGAAAGAGGAAGGATCGAAAATTCAAATATACAATGCTATTACTACAAGAAATGTGGTCATTTTGAAAGTGAATGTAGGAAGAAATAGTCATATTTGAACATGTTCCAAAACCTTATGAAGATACACCATTTTCTTTTTATTATTCTTGTACAACACCATAAGAAAATAGTCATGAATAGCTCTAGTTATTCACAATGATTGTAGCAATGATATGAAAAGTAACAATAATGCTTATTCGTGTTTTGAATAAATAATTAAATCTTAGATTAATTTGGGTGGTGATAAAATTGTTGATGCCTTAGGAAAAGGTATTGTTATAGTTATAGATAAGCATAATGGAAATCAATACACCCATAATGTCTATTATGTACAAAGTATGAAGCACAATCTATTATGTGTAGGAAAAATGAGTGAAAATGGTTTTGAATCCAAGTTTAAAGTTCCTACCCACCTAATTTCTTAAAATCCACCCAATGAAAGGGTCATAGCAAGGATCCAAATGACCAAAAATAAGATGTTTCCGTTTGTCATGAGAAATGTCAAGCGGTCATTTTCATATGCTTAGTTTGTAACAAGTTGTCATTAAACAAGGTTATGGCATCTTCTATATGGCCATTTATCTTTTAATAGTTTTGATCTTTTGAAAAATAAGTCTATGGTTCTAGGTCTAACTATCATAGGTTTCCATCATAATCCATTTGAAATTTGTATCATTTCCAAACACCAAGCAAATGATTTTTTAACTGTTCTTATCTATAGAGATAAAATTTCACTTGAGATAAAACACAGAGGCCTCTGTGATCTAATGCAAACATAGTCAATTGGAGGGAACTTTTACTTTCTAACCTTTATTAATGATTTCAGGAAAATGACATGGGCCTTATTCATAAAAATAATATCTAATACATTTGTAAAATTCAAGAAATTCAAACACATTGCAGAGAATCAAAGTGGAAAGAAAATTAAAGTATTAGAATTAAATGCTAGAAGGAGTATGATTTGAAAGAATTTGTAGTATATTATAGGGATCAAGGTATGAAAATCGAACTTACAACAAGGTACGCTCACCCACAAAATGGAGTAGCAAAAAGGAAAAATCACATCATCATCATAATGGAAAAAAGAACGTTGAACACAAAAAATTTGCCAAATGATTATTGGGTAGAAGAAGTAGCATGCTTAGTTTGTATTTTGAATATATCTCTAGCCAAAGGAATCAACGATAGGGTTCCATTATAATATTGCAGTGGTATGAAGATAAGTGTATAATCCCATTTGAAAAACATTGGTTGTGTAGCCTATTCACATGTTGAAGAAGAAATCGGAAGAGAATTGGATGACATAAATGAAAAATGCATATTTCTTGGTTAAAATGGAGAAAAATTGTACAATTTTATCACTAAGAAAAAAATTAATTTAGAACATGTTAAATTCTTTTAAGATCAAACATCAAATGATCAAGATAATATAGTAAATAGTAATCATGTTTCACCATATGCATTCGAACGACATTAAGAAACAAAAGTGGAACAAGTAAGACAAGTACTTCTAGAACTACATACTCTACCTAAAGGGGGAAACCAAGAAGGACATTATGCACACATTCCATCCTAAAGCAGTGAAGCTGAACCCACCATTTTATAGAAAACAAGAATTTTGAGAGAAAATTATGAACGATTAAATAATGAACAAGTACATTTTTCCTTGGTTCTTTGCCAACCAACATATTTTGAATAAGCAATAAAAAATGGGTTGAAGATATGAATGAAAAAATACAACAATAGAGAAGAATGACACATAGAGTCTTGTAGATCTACAAGAAAGAGTAACAAACATTAGATTCAAATGGGTTTGTAAGACCAAGTTTAATGAAAGTTGAAAGATTGAAAAATAAAGCTAGATTGATAGTGAAAGGATTTAAAAAGTACCATAGATTGCATTATGAAGAAATCTTTGCTCCCATATGAAGCTCGGATATTGTTGGAACAATATTAGTAATAGTAGAAAAATCACACGTTAGTTTACCAAATGAACGTGAAATAAATATTTTTAAATGAGACCTTCAAGGAAGATTTTTATGTAGATCAACTTCCATGATATAAAGTGAAGGGTTAAGAGAAGTTAAAAAGAATAAGGACGAAAATCAACCAAAAAAAAAAGTTAAGAAAATAATTTCTATGGTTTAAGAAAAACACGTAGAGTATGGTACAACATAATTTATTTTTATATCCTCATTAAAGAATTCAAACACAACATTGATGAACTTATTCTCTATAAAAAAATATGCTTGCAAGGTAATATTTTGATTGGTTGTATTTATGTTGATGATATACTTTACATAGAAAATATTCAGCTTGAATATTTTCAAAAAACTATAACACTTTCAAGAAATCATGCGTTTTATCATGAAATTAAACACATTAACACCCATTGTCACTTCATCCGTGAGCTAGTCAACAATGGTTAAGTCAATATTTAGTTATTCAATTCAAACGCCACACTTTGGAATTGTATGTGCTGAAAAATGTAATGAAGATTAAGTCAACACGAAGCACGGGTGTTGGATGTAGTTGCCGACTACATATTCCAATTGTTAGGTAGTTAGTCAATAGTTTTGATAGTGTAGTGCATAAATGTACAAATAGTAGTTTGGAATAATGAGTTAGACCATCTTAAACAAGACGTTAGATTGAGTAAAATAAAAGTAGTTTTATAGTTTCTGTGTAATCAATTATTGGTGTGGTGTGGAAAAGTGTATCTTAATACGAGAAGAGCTCTCATGATTCATAGGTTTTGTGTTTTACTAGTTTTTTTCACTCTTTCTCTCAAATTCTCATAAAAGTGACCACATATATTAAAATCTACATAAATATGATGTGCTTTGTTTCAAATATAAGTATGCTCTTATCACAATTAATATAACCACACTCTTATCACATGCCCAGACTACCTAAACAAACAAGAATGAAAATAAATTATGAAGGATAACATTGTCACAAAAATAGAAATACAAAATTATGAACACTATACTAAAGAAAATATTCATCAAGTTTCAACAAAATTATTTGAGTGAGCTTGTAGGGGTTCAAATAAGATTGTAAAGTGTATAATAATGTTTATTATTTGTTACCATTAGCATCATTTTTAATGTGTATGGATAATTTTATGTATTTCCTCTTTCACTCTTCCTCATTTCATTAAAAAAATATAAAATATTAGAAAATCTAATTGAAATTAACCATTAAAAAACAATGTTTTTGGTTGTAAACTTTTATTGATTAACTCTGTTTTGTTAATATTAAGATCAAATAACAAAATATCATCAACCTTTATCTGTCCATATTAACACTTTAGTAAACAATAAAAGAAATGGTGATTCGTAAAATTCCTTCATGAGAATGTTTTTTTCTTAACCTTCGCACCATAGTTACCAAGTCCAAATTTGAATACGAAAATGAATTTGATTCGATACGAAAAAAATTCAACTATCTGAAATTCAATACAGAAAAGATTTGGGAGTATACATCTTAATACTACTACAGAATGATTTTCCTTTAAATTTTAAAATAAACCTAAATTAGCTATCTTGATATGCAATTTCTCAAAAACTAATCAAAAATTGTATTCAATCATATTATAAAAATTGAAAATAAAATTAGATATTGAAATTAGGAGAAAGAAGTTTTGCTCAATGGAAAATAAGATAGATTGGAAAGCACAAGCCCAAAAAATAATGAAAAACCTTTAGAACTATTAGTTGGTCAATTAAAAGATAATAGTTAATAAAATTGTTTTTAATAATACATTATCAAGTAATATCCTATTGACTAATTGAATAAATTATAGATCAAAATCATCTAAGAACCGGCTTAGCTTCAGTTTCCTTAATAAAAAAAAAATTAAAAAATCTAAAAATCATGTGTAATCTATTTCCCTAAGAAAAACGTTTTAAAAAAAATAGATAAATCATGTTTAATCTATTTCCCTTACAAATTCTTAAGAAGAAAGGATTAAATTCCAACCGTTTTTATGGCCTATAAACCTTAAAAAACCATTACTCATGGCTCAATATTGTTCTATCACAGGAAAAAAGGAAAAAGAAAATTAATTAGATAAAAAAATTATTTTATTTTTAAAGTGAAAGCTTAAACGATAAAACTATTTATTTCATTTTTATACCTACATGTATTTTTAATATAGAAAGGAAAAGGAATTACACCTAATCCAAAAAATTTAATAACATAACAAGTAATTTTGAATGAAGAGGGAAAATGAAATTTTTAATCAGTTATAATGGAGCTTGATTTGGTGAAATAGGGTTATCATTGACTTTGTCTTCGATGTATTTCTTTTGAAACTTCTAATTGTTTCATGGGATACAAGTAATTTTCAATGGAGAGGGACAATAAAATTTTTAATTAGCTATCATGGAGTTTCTGATGTGGTGAAATAGGGTTATCATTGACTTCGTCTTTGATGTATTGGTTTCGGAATTTTTAATTGTTTGATCGGATATAGTTATAATTGTTTGATGGGATATAGTTATCAATGGAAACTATTTTTCAACCCTCGTTCTAAATTTTAACAAAATTTTTGAGATATTGGTATGTGTATCAAATTATACCAAATATTTATTAGAGGAATTTTGAGGTCTAAAATAGGTCTCTTAAGGAAATTGTAAAATAATAATAGAAATAATAAAATAATATTATATTACATCATCAAATTAAGGGAAAAAAAATCAACTCGTATTTCCAACTTATCTCCTCATGGGTTTACTCAAATTTCGAGCAGAAACACTCGTTGGATGCAAAATTTGATTCCTCATCTAAAGAGTACCCATGTTGCATATTTTTGATAGACTCTACTATACAAAAAATGAGAAATATATGAAAAAACATTATTTCAACCATGATTTTCCATTTATTTCTCATTTTTCGTGTAACGAGGTCCATCAAAGGTATGCAACAAGGGTAATCTATGGATGAGGAATAAAATTTTGCATCCAACAAGTAATCCCGCTCGAAATTTGAGTAAAACCTTAGGGAGATAAGTTCAAAATACAAGTTAAAAAAATAGTTTTATTATTTTATTAATTTTTTAATATTTTTACTTTCTTACTCCAAAAATGGTAAATGATCCCCCATGGTTGACATCATCATCTTAAATCCTATTAGTTCTCATAATGTTTATTTTGGTTGTACATTTTTCTTAGGAAGCCCATTTTACACCTTACAAAACCCCTAATGCGTATTTTCGAATTCTTCAACTCAATTCAACCGAATTTGATAACTATGCTTCACAGTGCATAAAAAAAATATATTGACCATTTTCAGCCTATACAAACAATTTGGTAGGAAAAAAAGGTGGACATTGATACAACTTATTCATATACTTTTTTGATTTGTTTTAAAACATTTATCAATAAAAATTTATGTAGGAAGAAAATTTAAATGTTTTATTGTTTTTTTTATTTAGAGATGATGATTAGATTATTTATTTTATTAAAAATTAAAAAGATAAAAAATAGTTTTGATTTTTTAATTTTATTTCACTTGATTATATGGAATTTGAATTTTAAATTTTATTCTCTACATAGTACTTCATAATGTGGTGATTTTTAATTGAGTTTCTTTTATATATATATATGGGCTTAAAAAAAAAAGACACTAAATGATTCAACAAGATCATAAGCGTAAATATTTTTGAAGTGAAATAAAGAAAAACAACATTTTTACTCATAGATTTGAGGTTATCTCCTAATAAGTTTATACAAATGTCAAATGTCAAATATAATCATTTGTTCAATGTCGGATTTAGTTCCACATCCAATAATTACCTTTTTTGCTTACTTTTAATAGAGAAATAAACAAATACATGAAATAACATGTTTTATTTTTATATTTTTTTCATGTATATATCATATTTTGTCTATAAATCCATATAATTGTTAGATGCAAAGTATCTAAAAAATGCCTACACTTAAAATTTGAATAAATCTATCAATAAAGCACTCAAAATATAATTTAAAAACTATTTTTTTTCTCCATTTTTAAAATACTTTATGATTTTAAGTAACATTTTATTATTTTCATTAAAAAAACCATTTAAACCTTAAATTTTCCCAAACTTTAAATTAAAAAAAAACAAAACAACAACATTCAAAATATTTATATAAACGATTCCAAACCATGTGTAACCCTAAACATTTAAAGAAAATGTTAATGCATGGAATAAAAATTTTAAAGATGTATAACGAATTTTTTAAAATTGGCATAATGTGAACATTATGGTTACAAGAACACTTTACATTATTTTTTTTTGAAATGAGGTTTTTCTTTTGTAAAAAAAATTCTATAGAATAATCCTTTATGTAGAAGTATTGGTCTAATTGAGATGATATGATAGATTTTATAGAACAAAGTAATAATATAACGTTTAAACTATATTTGTTATTAGTGTTTATAAGACACGAACATGGCTACCATATATAACAATGAGAAGAGGATTAGCTTTAAAGAAAGATAATCGTTTAAGTAGCTAAGGATGTTAATATAGGTCTATAATTAATAATAATTGGTTGTATAATAATATAAGGTTAGCACCTATATAAAATAGAATATAGGGAATAAAAAAAATAAAAACTAGTTTCTTACAATTAGGCTGGCTAAGATAATTATGTAAAAATATCCATGACTAAAAGAAAAGAGAAAAACCCATAAATAGAAACTCTCTCAAATAGATCAATATGCTAGTCCTGAAAATTGGCATTGGAGTTCAAACTGAAGATATCACAATGATGCATTGAATTGTAAAAGCATGAGACTTATAGATATTCAAAGCGTCAATTAGGAAGTACAACCAAAACATTGATAAGGACATCCAATAATTCCTAATGAACTCGATTGAATTAGAAATTAGAAAAGGTTTGATTGAAGAGGCATAAGCACCAAAAATAATAAAAAACACTAAATAAATGTGTTAGATGTTAGTGAGGAAAACAATGTCTTTGAATAAATCCAGTAAAGTGAGCAATGAGACATATAGATGTTAAAAGGTCCAAGTATTAAGTACAGCCAAAACTATAAAGAGGATCAAGTAACTCGAAACTATCAACATGATGAAAGATCTATGTATAAGTCTAAACAACTAATTTTCAACTTCTCAAGGAAAGTTGTTAATCCACTAAAACTAATTAGTACCTAGAAACTCCTAATGAACCAATATATATTACACAAAATATTCATAAAATGAGTGTTCACATGAACACCAATCCATCTTATTGGAGTGTGTGGATCACTAATTTCTACAACCTTTGAGTTAAAATAAGAATTGATGTGATCCAGTTGGATGTTGGTAGTCACCCACCTATCCCACTTGGACCCCCACAACTGTCTCTTTCAATTTTTCAGTTTCCTTAATTATAGCACAATTTACTATTTTTGGCAGTTTTTCGGGTCCTAAAATTTCGGAGCCATTTTGAGGCCCTAAACGACGTTTTCTAGGAAATCTCATCCCTAAGATGTAGTGCTCGAATAGATCATTCTAACGAGCTATTCTACGCATCAAACAAAGATTGGGTGCAAAATTTATGACCCTAGGAAGTTGATGTACCAACTTACCCAAAATGGATTTGGCGTTTCGTCTTCTAAGGTTAGGTTTTGGGATGTTAATCGTTTTCCATTGTTTCTCAACAATAAATAGGCTTTCGAGCCTCATTGTAACACGGTTTAGAGGCATGTAGCCGCCACATATCTTATCAGAGATAAGCTACCATCGCCCTAGCTAGTTTGTTTCCATTGTTGTTTGTAAGCATATTTCAGTATTTTACATTAATGAAATGAAGTATTATTTACACTGCACCTTTGTATTTATGGTTATCTCATCTCTGTATTTATGGTTATCTCTGTAATTTTTTGCATTCCTGTTTAAATATAGATCATGATGCTCCATACAAAAATCATTCTTAAGATACTTGACCTCAAATAGAATCATCAATCATAAAGAGTCACTTAAGTAAGAATTACACACCATCTCCCTAAATCCAAACTAGGTGGATGTAGATGATGACAATGGATGTGATAGATAATGGGAAAGTTATGGAGGTAGTAGTTGAAGTTGATGACAATGTTAAACAAGGATGCAGAAAAAACTAGAAATTGGCCAACTGTAAAACCTACCATAAAAAATTGTAAGAGTTAAACAATTGATTATTATGTAAAAATATTTTAGCCTGATATACAATACCTAAGTTGAAAAAAAAAATATCAATGTATTGACGAAAAAAAATACTTCATATGATTCCTCACACATAATGTTGTGAGAAATACCATTATAAAAGTGACATATCATTTTTCTTAATTATCCATCTTATGACAAAAATATAAAAGTATAAAAGCAACACCCTTGAAATGAAATTTAATGCTCACCTCAAATAAGACAAAATAGGGAAGATTCATTTGAGGATCTCACCATCCACTCCAAACCATCAAGCATAAAAAAAATTGAAGGATGGCTCCCAAAAATAATGTGAATATGGATAAACATGACAAAGGTTTTCAATGTAGGAAATCCATCAATAAAGATAGAATAAAACACATATTTAATATTAGAATAATGGCTTTCCTCTAACTCGCCATCCACTCCAAACCATGGAATATGGAAAAAAAAAATAAAAGAAGAATTCCGAAAATAATGTGAAGATGGATCACCGTGACCAAGGTTTTGAAAGTAGGAAATCCATATTTAGTGATAGAGAATTACACATCTTTAGTGATAGAGAATTACACATGAAATTTAGGTTATAGGTGTTGGCTTTCATCTTTATCTGTGCTCTTAGGGACTAAGGTTCAAACCACATGAAAATTAAAGCCTTGATCCAAATGGATCCAAGAATCACTCTCTCTGTCTTCAAAAACTCAAAAATCATGCCAAAGACCAAAGAAAATCACATAAGGAAGCCTTTCAAAACACTATCGGGAGGAAAAAACCTATGAAATCAATGAAAAAACAGAGTATCAGAGGCAGAACAAGTAATGCATAGTAGCCATCAGATCTCGCTAATCAACGGCCCAGATCTGAGTGGTAGATCGCAATCAGCGGGATCCACATAATACTTGCAACGACGATTAGCAGATATTGGCAGGATCCACATGAGGCTTGCGATGGCGATTGGTGGAGACCTCATAGGAGATGTGATGGCAACTGGCGAGGTCAACGAGGACCTTCAATCAAGCACGTAGATTGATGGCCCACGTTGCATCGCCAAATCGCAATTGACAAAATACAACAGAGCGGGGTTTATGTGTATATGCATATACACGATCCGATGGACCGAACCCAATAATACTATAAGCCATATTGCATCGATCTTGAGATCCATCAAGCATCATTTTTAATATATTTTTGTAGTTTCGTTTGATAAACGAAATGCGAAGGAGAAAGCATCGATGCGATAGGCCGGACCCAATAGGGTACCTTAAGGCTATTATATATAATTTCAAGTCTGGAGGAAAGACCATTTCTAATGTGTTGTCACAATTTTAAATATATTTATGGAACACAAAGGGACAAAGCCATTGCGATAAGTGACAATGACCAATAGGCAGACCCGATGGGAGAATAGGGTGGATTTAAGGACTTTTGAAGTCTGATATATTGAGTTTTGGTGGATTTTCTCTATTAAAATCCATTTTCATTGTGTTTAATAGAGCATGGCTATTTCATGAGTTGCAGAGGCCTGAGGCACTCATGCGTTACAGAATAGGTGGCCACCTCCTCTCTATGCGTTAACCAATGATTGTATAATGTTGGAAGAGGGATTCGAAGTGGACGGAGGCCAAGGAGACTGAGAGATGAGAACCTGAAATGAACAGGAAGTCCAGTGTTGGCTTTAAAGCCATAAACAGAGAGCACAATAGAGGAGGTAGTATTGCAGGAAAATTCCGAGATAGAGTTAGGACAGAGACAGAGAGCATTGAGGGAGTCTGTGTACTCAGAGAAAACTTGAGAGGTTGAAGTAAAGCTCTTGTAATTGTATTATGTTGTGTGTGAAGCTCAAATTGAGCTCAATGTTGTAAAAAGAACTTTGCTTGAAGACAGAATAGAGAGGCCACCACTGAAGGCTAGACCAGGAGATGTAGCCCAGGAGTATTGGGTGAACTCCTCATTAAATTTGTTTTGTCATGTGTTGCTTATTATGTTTTTTTTGTTTACTGCTCCATTGTCTATGCATTTCGCAATCTTATCAATCCATTTCATATAATGACATAGACAAATCCATGCACATAGGTCTATAATACCTTATTATTGTCTTAGATCTCATTATTAGATCAAGTGGTATCAAAGCTTTAGGTTGCTAAGGTTAGATAAGCTTGTGCTAGACTGTTTGTGAATGATAACTAGGTCAAAGCTTAAATTAGGAGAAGGAGAACTGGTTGAAACTAACCGAGAAATTGGGAGAGTCTATCCTAGGAGGAAAATGACATAAGAAAATCCCTTGGAATCAGACTGTTAGATCATGGAGAGTTTCATGACCATGACAGCCATGGTAGAAGAAATGTATAGAGAATTTAAGAAAGGTCGAAGCGAAGATTCTTCAACTTCCAAACAAGACAAAGGAACAAAAGAATCTCTTCTAGATGACCATTATAAAGTCAAAGGGAAAGGAAAAGAGGCTCCTCTATCCACACCTCCTGATAGCCCTGAAAATACAAAGAAGAAAACATCTTTAATTAAATTAGATATCTTATTTCAAGAACCTAAAGGTCTGCCACCAAAAAGGGAAATTGTACATGATATTAATTTGCAGCAAGATGCTCCATTGCCTAACATCGGAATGTACAAGTTATCCGCTTTAGAGAATGAAGAAATCTAGAAGCAGGTATAAGAGCTACTCAAAAAAGGGTTCATAAGACCAAGCACATCGCCATGTTGATCTCCAATAGTGTTAGTGAGAAAGAAGGATGGTTCATGGAGGATGTGCATTGATTACCGAGCACTGAATAAAATAACGATCAAGAATCATTATCCCCTTCCTCGTATTGATGATCTATTGGATCAGCTAAAAGAGGCTATTTACTTTTCCAAGTTGGACCTATGTAGTGGTTACCATCAGGTCAAACTAGCAGAGCAAGATGCATGGAAGACTGCTTTCAAAACAAAGCAAGGGATGTATGAATGGCTAGTTATGCCTTTTGGCTTAACTAATGCTCTTGCCATTTTCATGAGGGTTATGAATGATGTACTCAGGCCGTTTATTGATGATTTTGTAATTGTATATCTAGATGACATTCTTGTATTCATTAAAACATGGGAAGAACATTTGAAGCATGTAAAGAAGACTCTAGATGTTTTGAAAAAAGAAAATCTCTATGTTAAATAATCAAAGTGTGAATTTGGTAAAATATCTTTGAATTATTTGGGTCATATTGTAGGGGGTGGTGAACTGAAGATAGATCCCTCTAAGGTTGCAGTAATTGTAAACTGGGCTAAACCCAAGTCTGCTACAGAAGTTAGAAGCTTTCTAGGGGCAACACAATATTAGAGAAAGTTCATTGCTAACTTTTCCTTAATTACATCTCCCTTACATGCTTTGACAGGATTGAACAAGGTGTTTCGGTGGGGAGGAAAATAGCAGAAAGCCTTCGACACCTTGAAAGAAAAAATTAGTGCAGCACCATTACTAGCATTGCCAAATCTTCAACAACCATTTGAGATCGAAATAGATGCCAGTGATTATACCATGGGAGCAATGTTGATGCAACATGGTAAACCCATATGCTACCATTTTAAGACTTTTAATTTTGTAGTAGTTAATTATCCTACATATGATAAAGAATTGTATACATTAGTTCAGAGTGTGAAGAAGTGGAAACATTACTTAATGGGCAAAGAAACAATAATACGTAATGATCATTAGCCACTTCAGTACTTGCACTCACAAACTAAATTGAAGAAATCAAGATACTATAGGTGGATGGGTTTCCTACAACAGTTTCATTTAGTCATCATATATAACAAGGGCGTACACAATAAAGTTGCAGATATGTTGTCCATACCAATCATAAATGCATCTACTATACTTAGGCATAACCTAGTAATGCATGAAAGCTACATTGAACAATATGCTCAAGATATAGACTTTAAAGATGTATATGTAGCTTTAAGTAATGGAAAAAAGGTGGAAGAATTGGATTACTATATTCAGGACCGACTCTTGTATCATTTGGGAAGGCTATCCATTCTACAAATAGAGAGAATTAACATAATTAGGGAGGCACATACTTCTCTGATATCAGGTCATTTTGGTGTAAGTAAAATAGTTGCACAGCTGCAAAGATACTGCTATTGGCCAAAAAAGCATGAAACGGTTTCTGGATATGTAAGAGGGTGTACCATGTGTGCTAAAAGCAAGCCCAACAATAGAAGACTAGGCTTTTACACTCCACTACTAGTTCCTTCTCATCCTTGGGAAAGTGTTTCCGTGGACTTTATTGGGGGATTGCTAAAATCTAGAAAGGGACATGACTATCTATATGTTATTGTGGACAGGTTCAGCAAAATGTGTATTTTAGTACCTTGTAATAAGCAGATACAGTTGAACAAACAACAAAATTGTTCTTTCAGCATGTCTGGGTGCATTTTGGGTTACCCACTTCCATAGTATCTAATCGAGACTCTTGATTTGTTGGGAAGTTTTGGTCAAGTCTGTGGGAATTAATGGACACCAGACTGAAGAAAAGCACAACCTTTCATCCACAGACAAATGGCCAAATAGAGGTAGTCAACAGGACAGTGATCCAGTTGCTCAGGGGTTATTATAGCAAGCATCCCAAGCTTTGGGATGAACACTTATGTTATGTGAAACATGCTTACAACCATGCTAAACATTCTTCTACACAGAGATCTCCTTCTAAGACCTATTTTGGTTTCATACCAAGGTCTCCCTTGGATTTTGACTTTGAAAAAGACGTAGCAGTTGCTGGAAACAGTGATGTGGACTAAGCAACCAGATTCATTGAACATATCCAAGAAATTCACCAGGCAGTGCAAGAATAGCTGTAAAAGAGCCAAGCCAAATACAAGGAAATGCATGATAAACATTGGGTGGAGCACAGCTTCCAAGTTGGCGATCAAGTCTGGCTGTATATCAGCAAGGACAAAATGCAAGGTGGAGGAAAGAAGCTGAAGCCAATTAGATATGGGCCTTTTAAGGTACTTGAAAAAATTGGTGAGAATGCTTTCTGCCTTGATCTGCCAGCATACATGCACATCTATTTAGTAGTAAAAATTTAAGACTGTTTGAACCTTCATTAATTGAAGATCCTGAAGAGCATAGTCAATTGCCTTCCAGTGATGATATGTTGCCTAAATACCTCAATGAGCTACAGGAAGATACAGTTCTAGACAAGAAGGTGAGGACAACACGTAGAGGGGACGTGGAGTACCTTAGAATTGGACTCAAAGATTCAAAACCCAATAGTGAAAAATGGATAGAGATTAGGCAAGTGAGGCAGTTGTATCCTCACTTAAACAATGCTTGAAAAACAAATTTTGGTGGTCCAAAATCATTTTTAGTGGAAAGACATGATCCAAATGGATTCAAGAATCACTCTCTCTATCTTCAAAAACTCAAAAGCCATGCCAAAGGGCAAATAAAGTCGCATAAGGAAGCCTTTCAAAACACTATTGGGAGGTGAAAACCCATGAAATCAATGAAAAAAAAAGAGTATCGGAGGTGGAACAAGTAATGCACAGTAGCTGTCAGATCTGGTTGATCAACAGCCTAGATCTGAGTGGCGGATCGCAATCAAGAGTAACCTTCGACAGAGTGTTAGCATTATGATGCATGTGTCGTACTTGATGGCAACCCACTTGTAGAAGAACAACTCACTTATATATAACTAGATGAATCTATAGAAAAGATATCAGATGTGATAGAATACATGGGATGCAGGATAGCTTAAAGGAATCAGTTCATATCTAATGAACAATGACAACTCATTAAGATGACAGTTCTCAGTATGACAAGTTAGCTTTGCCATCAAGTCCAACGGGGGAGATTGTTGGCATTATGATACATGTGTTGTCCTTGATGGAAACTCACACAGATGATAGATCATAGTGTAACAGGTCAGCAGCAAAGAACTGATGATCCGACTATAAAGAATGAAGAAAGAAAAGTATATATGTAGGTTCACTATATACCAAGTTGTGTACACATGCAGGTTCACTATATACCAAGTCGTGTACACACGCAAGTTCACTATATACCAAGTCGCGTATATACACAAGTTCGCTATATACCAAGTAGTGTATACACGCAAGAGCACTATATACAAAGGTGCGTATATCGTATACCTGCACTTTTACACAAGGAAAGGTGCGTACATGTCGGAAAACTAAGTTTTGGGTCCACGGTATATGGACCTATGGTTTTGGACCTTGGTATTGCATCCAAAGTGTTGAGATCATGTATTGGGTCCCTAGTATTGGTTCTAAATGTTTCTGGACCATGGTATTGAGTAAGGCCTAAAACTATAAAAGGAGAAGAAGATCATTAGGCAAAGGCATTTAGAAAAGTCTTGAATATCTAATGAAGTATGAGATCTAGTATGCAGGTTATGGGTTCTCAACGGTTGATGGAGAAAAAGATCTAAGGATAGATTGGGATCTAATGGCTTGGAATGAATCATCTCTATATGGTTTGATCACACTTATTCTAGATCTTTATACTGACGCATGTAATTTTCTGTAAATATTATGATCTGGGTATAACTCAAGTTTTGGAATAGTTGCAAATCATGAATGAATATTTACAGATGTATACGCTGGTTGACTATGATAAAAGCGCATACATATGCAAGTTACATACATCTAAGTAGTGTATACCATATGAACTATGATGTTTGAAGTTACAGGTGGTTCTGGTTGTTGATGAGTTCTGTTGACTGTTTACTGGTGTCAATATTCTGCATATTCAGTTTGGTTGATTGTGTTTAGCTTCAGTGTTGATGGATGAGATCTATAATGGATCAGGATCATAGTGACTTATCTTTATGTGATCTGATGGACTAGATCTGGTTGCTAACACATGTATTATCCTTGTATATGTAATGATCTGGGTTTTTCTGGAGTCAGGAAGTGCAGCGAAGTTATAAGTAAGTAATTAATGACATATACGTTGGTTCATTTTGGTGAAGCTGCATATACACGCTGGTTCGTCTCTTCCAAGTAGCATATGCACTCTGATACATGATTTTTGATGATACAGTTAGACCTGAACATTGTTGTAGAGTTCTGTGTTCTGCTCTGTGTTCTGGTGATTGTAGTTTGTTGACTGGGTTTCAATGATTCAGTATTGGGTGATTCAAAGATTGATGATGCTAGTGTTGATTGATTGTGTGCTTCAATGATATTGATGGGTCCGGTATGAAAATTGTATAAAATGTGGCCTTCAGATCATGATGATGTGTTCCATGAGTATCCAATCTGAAAATTTATGAAACGTGGTACCTGGAGGAAGAAAGAGAAGGTTGTAGCCTTCTGTAGGTTGGCACCTACATACTAGTACATTATCTAGTACAAGAGATAAGGGGGTGGTAGCTCCCTTCAAGTAGCAGCTGGAAAACGAGTGAAGGATGGAGCATTTAGTAAGCCAGCACCTATGTACTAGTAAAAGGATCAGCTAGTACAAGAGGTAAGGGGGTTGCAGCTCCCTTCCAAAAGACACTGGAGAATGAGAGAAGGTTGTAGCCTTCTGTAGGTAGAAGCCTGTGTACTGGTATAAGACTAAACCAATACAGAAATATTGTAAAAATAAGTTTCTTATTAAAAGAAGATAAAGATGACTTGCAGCAGGTGGTTTTCACCCACATTGGGTTTCCACCTTACATCATGGTGTTCATGTGTGCTTCTTGTGTGTGATGATCTATTCTATTTTACTGCACCTGTTTGCTATTCATATGGTTAATAAAAGTTCTGATGCACTAACTAAATATTAACATTTAATGGATTAACTGAATCATATGTTTATTGGATATACGCTAGTTGTATTAGACATAGTTGCATGTACACGCAGGTTCCCTTCATTGAAGTAGTGTATATGAATCTGAGTATGAAAATGAAAAAGTTTTTTATTTGATAATACTGATTCACCCCCCCTCTCAAATATTATTTCCAACACAGAGATCGGCGAGATCCACATAATATTTACGATGACGATCAATGGATATCGACAGGATCCACATGAGGCTTCCGCCGGCGATCGGTGGAGACCTCATAGGAGATGCGAAGGTGACTGGTGGGGTCAACGAGGATTGTCGATCAAGTGCGTAGATCGACGGCCCAGGTTGCATCACCAAATCGCAATGAGTAAAATACAAAGGAGCAGGTTTTATGTGTATATGCATATACGCAATACGATGGACTGGACCTGATAATACTATAAGCCATATTGTATGGATCTTGAGATCCATCAAGCATCATTTTTAATATATTTTCGCAGTTTTGTTTGATAAACAAAATGCGAAGGAGAAAGCATTGATGCGATAGGTCAGACCCAAAAGCGTACCTTAGGGCTATTATATATAATTTCAAGTCTAAATAAAAGACCATTTCTAATGTATTGTCACAGTTTTTAATATATTTATGAAACACAAAGGGACAAAGCCATTGAGATAAGTGACAATGACCAATAGGCAGGCCCGATGGGAGAATAGGGTGGATTTAAGGATTTTTGAAGTCCGATACATAGAGTTCTGGTGGATTTTCTCAGTTAAAATCCATTTTCACTGTGTTTAACAGAGCACTGCTGTTTCAGGAGTTGCAGAGGCCTGAGGCACTCATGCGTTATAGAATAGGTGGCCACCTCCTCTCTATGAGTTAAGCAAAGATTGTATAATGCTGGAAGAGGGATTCGAAGTAGACAGAGGCCAGGGAGATCGAGAGACGAGAACCCAAAATGAACAGGCAGCGTAGCGTTGGATCTAAAGCCACAAATAGAGAGCACAGCAGAGGAGGCAGTATTGCAGACAAATACCGAGACAGAGTTAGGAGAGAGATAGAGAGCATTGAGGGAGTCTATGTACTCAGAGAAAACTTGAGAGGTTCAAGTAAAGCTCTTGTAGTTGTATTCTATTATGTGTGAGGCTCAAATTGAGCTCACTGTTGTAAAAATACCTATGCTTGAAGACATAATAGAGAGGCCACCACTGAAGGTTGGACCAGGAGATGTAGCCCAGGAGTATTGGGTGAACTCCTCATTAAATTTGTTGTGTCGTGTGTTAGCTATTATTTTTTTTTTGTTTACTGATTCATTGTCTATGCATTTCGTAATCTTATCAATCCATTGCATAAAATGACATAGACAAATCCATGCACATAAGTCTGTAATACCTTATTATTGTCTTAGATATCATTATTAGATCAAGCCTTCCTTTAAAAAGTCATATCATGCTTGAACTCCGATTATTACTCACCACCAAAATGCAAGCATCACCAATGCAAGCCTAGTTTCCCACTCTGTGGTGGTCATTTAAACACCAAGAAAAATATCCTCACCTTCACCAAACGTATCGAAGAGTCACCATTATGAAGCACCTATTAGCTTCACCACCTCCAAAAATATACAAATAATTCTTATTAAAGGAAAATCTAATCTAATAAAAGTAATATTTCACACAAACCCAAAATAGAATATAATTTCACAATTAACCATGCAACCTTGAATAGCAATCACTTGATCAACATTCCAAAGCAATTGAGTACAATTCACAAGGCTAGGGGTCAAATGTTCAAAGAAAATGAGTTTTGAATGCAAAGAAATTCTTAGTTCATTGTTGATGAATAAATCACTACATTTGAGATTTTGGGTTTTAAGAACATCATTTTTAATGCCATAATTTCTTATATAAGTTATATATCTTTATAATATAATTGGATACTTATTAGTCCCTGTTGACTGGCATGGGACTATAGTAATCAGATTTGATTCTTAGAAATTAGTTACCCTAACAATTAGGCTAATTAGTCTATAGTTTTTTATATCTAACGTGCAGTGACCATAGCTTTTTAGTTTCATCATCTTATTTGGCCTCTACCCGAGGTGAAGAGGCCAAAACCATCTATTAACCTGGAATGTTTCATTATTATTTTTTCCGAGTGAAACTAATGCTACTATTAGTTCTAAACACTAAACGTTTGTCTTTATATGAAATCCTTGTACCTCTTTTGAATATTTTCCATTTGTGGCCTTATACAACTACCACCTTGTACAACTGACTACCACCTGTAAGCCATGCAATGTAGCCTATTCTGTGGCATTTAAATTGCACATCCCTCCTTGCCACGACCCTAACCATACTTGTTGTAGCATCGTCAATGGGAGCAGTAATCGAGCAAGCAGCAACTAAGATAGTAGCAAAGGTAGAGGTAGTTGCAAATGAACTAGATTACTACCGGTTTACCTCCCAGTCAAAGCAAGAGAAGGGAAGGAAATTGATCACCCATCACCACCAGAGGCACAGTAGGAAGCAGTTTCATATGCAATTCATGGTTCATTATTAATAGCATTAGTAAACATTTGACCAATATCAAGGAAAGTAACAACTAGAGTAGGAGTAACAGGTGGAAAAGTTGGATTATATTAAGCATTAGCGAGAGATATATTTGCTGAAATCATAACAAAAGTAAGTGAAATGCCAACTATGATATAGAAAATCTAGCATTACTAGCCTTGCTTACTTTAATTTAGGCTTTCCCTAATCACTTCATTGGCTAAGAGCTTTCCCAATTGTTTAACACTCTATATGCCACTATATGGCATGTCTTCTAGTCTAGTCTTCCTAGCATGTATGTCTTGTCTATACTATAATCCTCTTTCATGGTACTTGTCTTTCTATGCACTGGTCTTTATGAGGCTTAGGTAGGAAGAAGGAAAAAACTAGCCCCATCTTGTCGTCAAGCTTCGTGCACTCTCTTTGGGTAAGTAATAAGTTAATAAGGAGCAGTAGTACGAGTTTCACCCTACTTGTATCTTTCATGTTTGCTCTGATATTTTTGCATGATGTGGTTCTCGATGCTGAATAATACTAGCCCAACCTCTCAGTAGCAATAGAGAAGTGCCCACAATAGGTGCTTGAGGTTGTAACCCATCTTTCATTATGTTGCATTCGTACCTGATGGCGACTCCCTCTTTCCTAGCCAGAGAGAGAAAAAGAATGAATGGCACCTTGATATTGTATTCTTGTTCATAGCATTGTATTTGATCGACATCTAAACGAACTAGCCTTCATCATCTGCTTCACCCAATTCATCAAACACTGCATCAAAGGCTGATAAGGTGGGTGGTTACCCCATGTATTTTTGTTGGTTAGTTGATAATTCCTATCGTTGCTAGTCTACCAGCCATGACTTGCAAGATACCTCTTACACATTGTCAGGAATAATATGCTAGTCACAGAGCTCTGAAACACATATATTGTACTAAACTAAACCTATATAAATTTGTTGAATTTCAAGAAACTAATCCTATACAAATCTGTTGAATTTCTAAGAAATTCCAGATGCATAGTTTATCTTTCCCCAGCTAAAACATGTATGGAATTATGCACAACTAGAATATATCTAGAATCATGCACAATTAATGGCATTCCTCTTCAATTTTGACTTCTCTAACATTCAATGTGAGCACCTTTCAACTTCTCTGACATTCAATCTGAAGACCAGAAAAGTTTTTATAGGAGAAGAAATAGATTGGTCAGTGAGTGTCATGACCTTAACAGTTGGGAGATTCCGATTAATGCGGTGAATCCCTAACCTGCACGCATGGAGCACTGGTGGACCGGCACTTCTCGTCGTGAAATATTGGAACTTGTGATGGATAGTGTGGCTTCTTTCAATACCTCAAACACGTGAAATCCATGCACGAACTTTTTATCAAATATTTTCTTTTTATTTTAATTTAACTTTATTTATTATTTATTAAATTTTCAAATTAACATGGATCATGGTACTAATCTCACTCAGAAATTCATTGCCTATGACTTTTGTGTGGATGACCTACATATTCTTGTCCATGCTTTATCCTATGTGTAAAAAGCTATCCTTAATTAATCATGTTCCACCGTTCAAATGCAACTTAGTAATCAATGGAGTAAAATATCAATTCCAGAAGTGTGCAATAAATGTTGCAGCCCAAGGAATGGTAGAAAATCTCCTCATTCAGGCTTTACTTCCCCAGTTTGAAGTAAATTTGATATCTATGCAAATTTTCAAAGTGTTTATTAAGGATATGGAAAAATTTGATTTCATTTTTTTAGTTTACATTCATTTTGATTTTACGTGATATGAAAATATATTTATCTTATTTGTTTTGGATATCTATTTATTTATATATTGAAAATAAAGAGTGGTTCTAAACTTCTTTAATTATAATATTTTGGCAGGAGACCAAACTATCGAAAAATCTTCTTAATTAGTTGGGTCAAAAGGAGATTGGTTTTTCCTATTTATCCTTTTACAATGGAGGGATATGCACATTGTCCCACCTTCACTATTGCCACTATGTAGATTAATGGGGCTTGTTATACTAGAGTCCTAGAAAGGACTAAGGAGGAAAAAGACAAAAATGAGTAAGGAGGAAAAAGACAAAGCTGAATCCCAGTATTGTGAGTTTCTCCAGATGGCAAACAAATTGTTTCCTTTCTCGTGAGTTGTCTTAAAGCACTATGCAATATCCTTAGTCACGTCCTGATTTTAACAATATTAGTTTTTGCGAATTCATAAGAATCTCACTTTCCCCCTTCTCTTAACAATATTAATTGTTTCTAATTCATCAGAATCTCATTTCATGGAATCATTTCCCCATTGTTGAACTTAATTCTGAATGCACAGATTCTATATATTCACCTAGAGAACGTGATGTGATCCAATCTAAATTGAAGATGCCAACTGATAACATGTTTTTTAATAATCAACTAATGGCAGAAATTGAGTCTACAATCCATTCTCTGTGCTCATGATAATCCAATGAGTTCCCCCGGTGAAAAAACATTAGCCTTTCCATCTTCTGAAATTAAGACTTTCGATGTCATTTGGCGTACAATAACCTCTACATGCTTATAACCAATTCGTACCCCTTGGGATCGGTAAACTTTTTGAATCTGATTGACCAAATGAATCTGGCTTTGTTCCATAGTTATCCTAGTGCTTATGAATAAATCTAAATTGAAGATGACAATTGATAACATGTTGTTCAATAATCAACTACTCGCAGCAACTGAGTTTGAAATTAATGAAGAAAAGTTTATTGTTGAGAATGTCATTAACATGTTGCTTAATAATCAACTACTGAAAGCATAAGTGAAGAAGTCCACAATCGAAGCTAGTTGAATCACCACCGACTAGTAGAAGAAATGGAGGAAGAAATTGGCTTGCTTACTTACTTGTTGGCTAGCTCACTAGCCCTATTTAGTTTCAATGATCAGTAATGCAGGACATGGTAATATGTGTCCAATCTCTGATAATGAACATTCACTTCAAATACTGCTACAAGATATTTGAGATGTTTAGTATTTTGCTGAATTTTGTTGAGAATTTCCTTCAATTTCTTAATATTGTGGCCCATCTGGTAGTGAATTATCATATTTCCAAACATTTTAAGAGCTTCACCACATCATACCTCTCTAATGTGTCCTTCGCCCCACATTTCTGCACCATATATGGTATGCCTTGTCAAGAAAATCCTCAATACTATCAAACTATTCCGGCAAGAAAATCCTCAAGACTATCAAACCAATTGGACACTGAAGTGGAGTTCCTCTTCCCTCTGGCATCATTCAAAAGACTTTTAATGTAGATAAGTTGATCACAAAAGAATTCAAAATCCTCTCTAAAATTAACAATGACTTTTAATGTGGATAAGCTGATCACAAAAAATTCAAAATCCTCTCTGAAATTAACAATGAGCAACACCTCTTGGAAGATCCTCTCTGAAATTAACAATGAGCTATACCTCTTGGAAGATTTTGTGAGCCACAATGAAAATAAATCTATCTATGAGCATAGTAACAAAAAATTATCCTGTCATGTATCCTTTGACTCTTGTACCACTCTGGTTTTGTTCACCGTAGTTGCGACTATTCTCTTCATAAGATCTATAATCGAGATCTCTAATGGTTAGGCTTACTTTTGTAAGATCTCTAATGGAGATCTCTAATGGTTGGGCTTACTAGGGTGCAATTTTATTCTCATCGCTTACCTTACTTTTAGTTGCAGTGTGAAGAACCAACGAGGTGAGTGCCCTACTAAAACTGTGAAACTGTGAGTGTACTATTTTTATGAATGTACTACTGTTAACTGTGAATGTACTATTGTTCCTCATCCAAGGCAGGGACTAGCTGCCGTGTAGCCTCCTTGTTATATATAGTAATAAAAATAATTGTGATACTAAGAAGGGCTATAGAGTCGAGTACAAGTTTAGGACTCCATACTCATGGAGTAGATCTAGATGGCTTAAGGGAGTAATTATAACAAGTGTAGAATCTCACAATTCACCCCAGTTTAATGTGGAACTGAGATAGTGAGAGTAAAAAGAAGATTGGCTCATCGAAATTTTAGCTATCTCATTAAGTACTGGGAATGTAATGGACCAAATTTGGCTAGGAATTTCCCTTTTAAATATAGAGGCAAGGCAACTGTAAATAATGTTCAGTGAGTAACCATAGTGTAGGACATTAGAAGGAACATCCAAAGGATTAATGTTGCATTAGACAATCGACAAGTAGATCACCAAACATCTATGATGGAAGTGGAAATTAAACTTCTAACCACAAATATTTTTATTGTATTAGACATAGGATCTACAATAACTTACATTTGAGTTATGTTAGTGGAAAATTGTAAGCCATGGAAAGAAAAATCACAATAAATATTGGTTGGTACAATTCACCACAAGGGAAAGAAGGAAAGTTGTTGAGTTAGTACCAAACTACTCCATTGTTATGATTAATATTCAGACTAAAGCTACTTTAAATATACTTCCTTTGCAATGTTATGAGATTATTATTGGGATGAACTAACTATAATAGCATAAAGGCATCATCAATTTCTTAGAAAGAACTTTCACCCGTGAAGTTGATGAAAGAAGGGCTAGATTAGTTAAAGTTATTCCAATACTACTGACTATTAGGAAAATAAGAGAAGTTTTACTAAAGATTTGTATAAGAAAAGCATGTCAAATATATGCAATACAACTTCTCAATTTGTTGACTAAAAAATAGAAAACAACTTTGGAGGACTATGGAGTTCTCAAAGAATATTAGGATGTATCTCCTAAATAAATTATGGGCGTACCTCCAAAGAGACACATATATTTTACCATATATTTAATGCCTCAAGTAGTTCCATGTCCTAAACCGCCTTACAGAATGAGTGTCCTAGAGTTAAGAAAGAAAAAAATACAACTTCAGGAAATGTTGGAAAAGAGGTATATTCGACCGGTTTTGTCATCATGGGGAGTACAAGTTTTCTTTGTTAAGAAGAAAGATTGTACATAAAGACTTTGTATTGACTATTGCCAGCTTAAATAAATGAGAGATAAAAATAAGTACTCGTTGTTAAGAATAGATGACTAATTTGATTAGGTTAAAGGTGCAAACGCATTTTCCAAAATTGACCTTAGATCAAGATACAATCACATCAAAGTTAAGGATGAAGATTTCCATATGTCAACTTTTAGAATAAGGTATGAACACTACAATTTTATGATGTTAGCATTTGGGCTTACTGATGCTCCCTCCACTTTCATGTGCATAATGAATAACATATTTAGTATGTACCTAAAAAATATATTATAATCTTATTATGTATTACAAACTTTTATGGAGTGTTAGTTATATGCTATGTTTAGTAAGTGTGTATTTTATCATGTAAGACACCCCCTACTAGCCCTAGCTCCTAGTAAGAGTAGGGGTAGGTGGTTACTAGAATGACCAGACCTTCAAATTTAGAGTTATGGAGATGGAGTATAAAAATTTCAACCTTCTTAGAACTCTTCAGAACTTAAAAATGGAAATACAATTTCGTTGATCTCATTTAGAGCTTTCCAATGGTATAAATTTAATCTCGATCCGCCCACTACATCAAATGATAAGAGTCTTCAAAATTTTGGTTTATTAATTGCAGCGAAGTCAATCTAGCTAGCCACATGGACACCACGTCGGCATCTAAGTCATAGTCCACACATTAGCTTCCAACATGTTCATGGTAATAATATAATAGATATGGGCACCAAAAATTTATGTCCCTGAATACATGCGCACACACACACAAATATATATAACTATATTGTATTCCTCCCCTTATATATATAAAACTGGTAATTCCTAATATTTTTAGCAGAGGATGAAATGTGAGTTTTCTTTACAAAAAGGTTTGATTTTGACGAAGGAAGTATGCAAGAGATAGAGGAAGAGATGAAGGTAGCACCTCCTGGCATTGGAAGAAGCTCTATTGTTGTGATGTTGCTGATCTTGCTGCCTAGTAGAACTTCAAAAAAAAATTGTTCTGTGTATGTCATAAAACCCTACAAAAAACACTTCCCAAAGATTAAAACCCTAAACCATCATAAATTTGTGAGAAGTCATTATTTATGACATTAGTGATAAGAGTGACATTCTAGCTATGTGAAATTGCATGCACCACATCGTGCCGACCACTCAAAGCCCCTGTGACGATAGTGGAGTGTTAAGAAGACCAGCTTGGGATTCTCCACTTGTCTATATCGGAGAATTAGGGACCATACAAGGAGATCAATTCTCTCCCATTCATATTCACCAAAGAGATTCCTCACCCCTAATTCATTATGTCCCATGTGTTCATGAATTCACGTTCTCAAGCTTCCAAAACCAGATAAGGTGTAGAATAGATTATCCTTTATGTTCATGAATTTGCATTCTGTGCTTTCTAGAATAGGACAACTTCTAGAATAGATCCCAGTTATGAGACCAACTTCTTTAGAAATAACAATCACCACTACAAATGCAAACAAATATGGAATATTTTTTCTGACAGTGGGTACAACCTTTGCTAGAACCCGACCATTAACATTTTTTTCCAATTGTGGAGACCTTACATGGATGGGGCATATCAGGGAACCCACATATGCAAACACACATTGAGATTACAAGGTTTGATCTAGCAACGAAGCAACCAACTGCGATGAGAATGAAGGTTAAGGCATTGCTCGAATGTGTAGTGACATGTGTTGAGGTGCCACATGCAATTTTTTCATTGGGAAGAGGAGGATGAAAATAATTGCCTCTGATTGGATGAATCTTCCCATCGAGACGAACGTCTATCAGTGTAATAAACATAATTTGATATCAAATTTACATAATAATAAAGTAGTCAAAAGTGTAAAAAGAACTATATATACATTATATAAAGCAATTGATAAAAAATATTTTTGATAGCTAAAACATTTTAAGCAGTCTATCTATATTATGGAAAAGTAAATTTTGATCCTTTTTATACATTTAAAAATGCAATATAAGGAAACAAATATTACAAGTGGTCTCTATCTATATATACAAAGGATTAAGTTTATAGAGGTACAAACATTTTATTCAAATTTTTCATTCTAAAAGAAGTTTCCACCTCAAGAGATCTTATCACTCTCGCTAGGTCTTGTTGTTAAACTGGATCTATATTGGTCACCAATACAATATTAGAAGATTATTTAATCAATTTTAATTTCAAAAACCCAATTTGCATATTAAATTATGTATGTTTCCTTGCATTTTGCAAACACTTTCTTTAAAATGTCATATTAATCTTTAATATGTGAAAGGTGCGAAGATGTTTTTCAGATTTGACTCAATAGGAGTGGTGGTCACCATTTATGAGTAGGATCACCATTGGCCGAGGAAAATTATGACTCCTCAGAAGCGGCATGAAGCATTCATACCAGAAAAACACTGTGAGTGAACCCATAAACCAATTTTCTTTACAGGTTATTAAAATATAATGTGGTAATGCTAGCGCGATGCCGCCCATGACTAACCCTGAAATTGTCAACTTGACACTAAATCCTCACCAATGTTAAACTTATTTCCATCTTTTTAGAATGTTTAGTGAAGACAAAAACATCATGAAGTATGAAGACCTAAATGAAATCATTGATTCATATATTATTTTACATAGCTCCAAATAATTTAGATATAGACAAATTACCTTCTCATGTTCATGATGAAATTATTTTAAATTTATAATATATTTAATCTATTATTTTTTTTAATTTTTAAAATCTTAATTTAAAAATAATATTTATTTATCCATATAATTTACTAAACAATATATTATAACATATTATAATTAATAATAATGAAATACTATATATTATTAAAAAGGTGATAACTCATTAAAAAAGTGGCTACCATTTACATTTTATTTTCAATTGGATTAACACATACAAACAAAAATAAATAAATATAAACGTTTTTATATTATTCTTTAATTCATATATGTAATATCGTTTTTTTATAAATATTAAAAAATTGGTATAATGATGAATGTCAATGAATTTAAAAAAAAAAGTTATAATAATAAATATTAACTGAATTAATTTTAAAAAGTAGTGATTTTGGTGGTTTAAATTCTAATTCTAATGATTTTTGAGATACACTTCATACTTTTCGGTTCTCAAACTAATATTTATGAAAATATCTATCAATATATATCAACTACTAACAATATCATTTCATCCTTGATTTCTTTTAATGTTTTAACGTTTTAATTATCATCAGCAGAATCAACAGCACAAGCTTGTGATCTTAAACTTAGCTTTATTGCATTTCAATCTTCAATTTAGTTAAATATTTTAGTTAAATATTTCTTATCGGTGAGAACATTCTTCTTTACCTAATGTTTAACATCTTATTTTATGTTGACCCAATAGCGATTGTGTTTCAAATGATTATATAAATAGTGTTATTTTCTATTATAATAACATTATCTCATATTTTTTCAAGTAGTTTATTTCAGTGGATATTACTTTTTATATACCATTTTTTTATTATTTTATGATTTCATTACAATGTTTTTCTTGAACTTTATAATATTGAGGTACAAATTAGTTCTTAATTGCAATACATATATTGATTTATTTTTCTTTACGGCCGCATTTGCACTCAGAGGATGACTTTGAAGTGCTTATGTGTAATTGAAGCCAATCCTAACCATTACATTTTGAAGACAACGATTCAAGAATATAGATCTGAATGCACACTTGGGAAAATGTGACATTAAAGAGTATTTATGCTAATAATGGTCAAAAAAGACGTAGTTACATGTAGCATTAAACAATTATAGTAAACCTTTTAATGTTTAAAAGAATTAAAAATGAACTTTTTGATGTTACCATATTCTAGACATGCATGGAGTGACTAAGATAGTATGCATCGACACTGACAATATGAGAAATTATTGTTTCTTAAATAGAATACACGTGCAAGCATAATCTTTATCATATCGGCCTAGGGCATGTATAAGCATTTGCCATGGTGTATCGTGGTCACGTGTCTTCTGAAGATGAAGGATAATGGGGTTCTATGTACTTAATTAACTTCTAAGAGAAATATGTGTCCTATGATTAATGGCGCCTTTGGATTGATCGAACAATATTCACTTTTAAGGCTCGAAACAAATTTGCCACAGTTTCTGGAAAGCCAGGGCCTCCATAACACTGCGAAACAAGGTTGAATGACGATAAGAGGCTACCTGTTCAGATGCTCCTCTGAAACAGGCACATGGTTTGCGCCCGAACACAAATCTTGGCATTACAACTAATCCTATTCAGCATTGCAATCATTTAGATTTGATGGCAATGTTTGGACATGTTATAAGTTCATGCAAAATGATTGCAATGTTTGGACATGTTATAAGATCATGCATCATCCCTTGGGGAAACCCAAATGTAGGACCGGCTGTGATCCTTCCAATGTATCTTTATATTCATCATACGATATATGTGAATTAGTATGATTATCCATTCTCATGTCTTATGTGTGTCGGTTCTTACCAGTACAAAGTGTGCGTACAAGGTGTGCGGAGATGGTTTCCAAGACATCAATATACGGAAGGAGGACCCCAAATCCAAGAAAAAGGTGGAAAGCATAATCAAATGCAACAACATGAGAACATTCAAGCAACAACATGACAACATTCAAGAGTACAGTATGGGGAGAAGAATCGACTACTATGGGTATTTTGCTTCTCGCTTGCATTGCTTTCTCTGTATAAGCAATCCATGCAGTTCATTTACCTCAATTAGTGGATCCCCATCATAATCAAAACCATTTCAAATATTGTTTGGCTGTTCCTCGATCAATGTTTATGTTGATATAATGTTTGTCAGATCTCTTAAGCCGTGTATCTTTTGGATTGCTGAGCCTGTTGGGGCACTACACACCTAGGACCTGCATTACTCGCACATGTAGAGACTTAGTTAGAGCATTCACTGACATGCAAGGCTTCAACATTGGAATCTTCACCAGATTGGCACCTTCAACTCTCCATGGATGCATGGGACTACATGCAAGATCCTTTCTGCATTATATACTCCATGATTCGCTCCTCCTTTCACTCTGCAACTTCCTAGTTCTCTCCGGAACTTGCTATAGGTGTCAAGTCCTCTCATTGATCACCACTATGGTGCATTACCTTGGGATCTTCACCCAGTGATGCTATATCATGAGCATTGTAACCTATTTTCTGAATATCAATCATTCTTGTTGTTCTTTCGATTTTCTTTTAGTGTTTTTGCTCTACAAAGCTGTGTGTTTAGCATTTACTAGCTAGATTCATTTGCGTAGGTTTTCTAACACATTTACATGGTATCAGAGCCCACAAGTTGCTAGATAAAAGGTCCACCAGTACCTTATTTTGCAATTATTACAGCTTGGACATCGAAGATTGACATAAAAATGGAGTTTTGAAAAGCATCAATCCTAACATTGTACAACTATCACGAATGGAAGGACCAAATGGCTCGATAGCTTCATCAGAAAGCATTGTACAAGATTACCATGGCTACAAAAGTGGAACCCACTTCAGCCATAGAGAAATCCATGTACCTCAACTGCATGGATGAAGCCCACGGATCCATATGCATGTGCATCTCCCCAGAGTTGGAGTTTCATCTATCTGCCTGCAGTACTCCCAATGAGATTTGGAAAAAGGTTGAAGAACTCTACGGGAAACACAATGAGATGAAAGGACATGTGCTTGAAGTGGAGCTACTCTCATTGGATCCACAGAGCTATGACATAATTCAAGACTTCTTTACCAAATATAATGATCTATTGCTACAACTCAAGGGTTGTAGAATTGAAAAATCCAAGGAGGAGAGTCGCCAAGTTCTCTCTTTTATGTCAAAGCTCGGACCAAAATACTCTGTCTTTGTGTCTACATTTCACTCAGTAAAGCTCACAATAGGTAAATCCTACACTATGCCTTCTCTCAAAGAGTACATCGACTCCCTCACTTTTGAGCAAGATAAACTCATTGGCATGGGGAAAATCAAACCTCCAAAATCACATTCACTTGTTGTGCATGATGGCAGCCACAATAAAAATCACAGATCTGATTCAAATCAGAAAAATCAATAGCAAAAAGACAAGGGAAAAGTGCATTCCCATCCAAAGAAGGAAGGGTACACCAAGCCCTTCAATGACTCCTCTCGCTCCAAAAATGGGAAAGGGAACAAAGGAGACAAATGCACCTGCTGTCAGTGAGGATTCCATCTGGAATCCTCTTGCAGGAAGAAGCAAATTGACTAAATGGCAGAAATCCTTCTGAAGCACAACCTTGGTAACCACATCCTTCATGGTGCCAAGAAGAAAAATGATGATCTGCCACATGCGAAAGGTAACAATTTTCATGCTTTAGTTGCAATTAACTCTTCCCCTAATGCATGGATTATAGTTTTTGGTGCATCACATCATATGGCTACCGCAAAGGAAGTCTATTCCTCTTTGGATGCATGCAAAGGACCTCCCATCCTCATGGGAGATGACTCACCTATTGAGGTCACCAGAAAAGGTAAAGTGGAACTTTTACAAAAAAGCTTTGAAGATGTGCTTCATGTTCCAAAACGTTCGGTAAAATTGCTTTCATTTTATCAGATCACTCATTTCAGCGCTGGAAAGAGAGTGGAATTCTATCTAAATGCAGTGAACGTATATGACCTACATAGGAGCTCCAAAATTACAACCGGTGAGGTAAAGAATGGATCTAGACTGTATACATTTTCTGAATTTATTGAATCTGAATCCTCCTTATTGCTTACACATGTTGATGATAGTAGTAGGCTTTGGCACAAGAGGTTTGGTCACTTAAATTACAGGTATATGCATTAGCTAAGCAAGCATGACATGGTGCAAGACTTGCCAAATATCAATTTCTGCAAAGGAGTTTGTAAAGGGTGTGTCCTTGGAAAATGTCCTAGAGAAAAGTTTGCCACTGGCAAGACTCACAGAGCATCCTTTCCTCTAGATCTGATCCATAGTGATCTCATGGGTCCTTTTTCTCATCCTTCCATCAACAAAGCAAGGTATGTGCTTACATTTATTGATGATTTCTGATGGTATACTTGGGTGTATCTTCTCAGGGCCAAATCTAAAGTTTTTGCGCAAGATTTCAAAGCACTAGTTGAGACACAGTCAGAGAGAAAGATTAAAGCCCTTCGTATAGACAATGGGGGCGAATATGTTAAAACAGCACTTCATAACCTTTTCCTTTAGTCCGGCATACATTTGCAGCACACAGTTTAGTACACTCCGCAACAGAATGGAGTTGCTGAGAGAAAGAACCGATCTCTCAAAGAGATGGCTTGCTCAATGTTGCATGCTATGTCACTACCTCATAAGCTATGGTTTGAAGCACTTAATTGTGCTAACTACATCTAGAACACATCTCCTCATAAATCTGTCAAGGATCATACCCCCTTTAAGGCTTGGAGGGGCACTATACTGGATGTCACCGACTTCCACATTTTTGGCTTCAGAGCATGGGCCAGGATATCTTCTGAAAAGAGGAAAGCCCTTGATCCACGGAGCATTGAGTGCATCTTTGTTGGATACCCTGATGATGTGAATGGATACTGACTCCTAACAAGCTCATCATTTAGCGAAGTGTCCAATTTGAGGAAAGTCTCTCGCATGCACCTCAATTACCTCATGCAGACACGTTTTATCTACCTCATGATCGAGATGATGACTCAGTACACTCAGATGCAGATACATAGCATGAAAATGTCAAGGTAGAGCATGCAGATGTAGAGATAGAGACTTTAGATACAAATCCAGTGCATGCATATGATGATCCACATCCAAGCCCAGATCGGGCTTCCAGCAGTAAATCAACTTCCCCTATCATAAATCAGAGAACAAGGAGCTTAAGTGAGATATATGCACAAGACCACCCAACTACTGGAAATGGTCTTGTGGGGGATAATTCTAATCCGTGGAGGACTAGCTTAGAGTTTATTGAGCCTCCTCTTGCCCTCACTACCACTCAACCAACACCATCCTAACATTGTCATTTGGTTCAGTCTTTTGATCCGCAGTCTTATGCTGAGGCTGCTTGGCATCCCTCTTGGGAGTCCACCGTGGAGGAGGAGTACAACTCCCTCCTCGACAATCAGACCTGGGATCTAGTCCCCCTTCCTTCAAGAAGGAAACTTGTCCAATGCAAATGGGTCTACAGGACCAAGAGTGCTGCAGATGGGCAAATCACCAGACAAAAAGCCAGGCTAGTAGCCAAAGGCTTCTAGGAAGTGCATGGCATTGATTATGATGGGACATTTTCTCCAGTATCAAAGATGGATGGATGTGAAGAATGTCTTTCTTCACAAAGACCTATCTGAGGAGATCTACATGGAGCAGCCACATGGTTTCATTCAGAATTCATCTTTGGTCTGCAGACTGAAGAAGTCTCTCTACGGCCTTAAGTAGGCCCCGAAAGCTTCATATGCGAAGATGGATCCTTTTTTCTTATCACAAAACTTCAAAATATGTGAGTATGATCTGAATGTTTACATGCTAAGGACACATGACTCTCTTCTTATCTTAGTTTTGTATGTGGATGATCTCTTGATCATTGGCAGCTAGGCTTCAGCCATTGTTTCAGTCAAGAGGACCTTGCATGATAGGTTCTTGATGATGGACATGGGTCCATTAGACTTCTTTCTTGGTCTTGAGATCAGTGAAGATGCCACAGGAATCAAACTCTCTCAGCCTAAGTATGCACGGGATCTCCTCGAGAGATTTCACATGACTGACTGCAAGCCAGCATCGACTCCTTTTCTGTCTGGGGTTTGCCTTGAGGATGGAGGTGACACTCCATTAGTTGACAGTAATCTCTAGCGACAACTAGTGGGGAGCTTACTATACCTCACTCACTCCAGACTAGATCTCTCATATGTAGTAGTTGAAATTTCCAGATACATGCAGGAGCCGCATGAGCTACACTGGAAAGTTTCCAAGCGCATCCTCTGATATGTACAAGGCACCATCACCTTCGGGATTCACTATGTAGTAGGCATTGCATTGAATCTCCTTGGCTTCATAGATTCTAATTGGGTGGGCGACAACATTGATATCAAGTCCACCTCTAGATATTCACTCAGTCTAGTGTCTGGCCCTATCTATTGGTCGAGCAAGAAGAAGGCTACTATTTCTCTCTCTTTAGGTGAGGCCGAGTATAGAGCGGTAGTCAACATCACCATTCAGGCTCTATGGCTATTACACTTCCTCACTGAGTTGGGCGTCCAGTTCCACCAACCCACTGTTATCTGGTGTGACAACCAGATCACTCTTAAATTTTGCAGGGATCCAGTACAACGATAGCAGACGAAGCACATAGAGATCCATATGCACTACATCAAAGAGATAGTACATGATTGGGTCATTGATTTGTAGTTCTATCCTTCAGCCTAACAAATTGCAGACATCTTCACCAAGTCATTCACAGAGCAAAAGTTTAACTCTTTGTGCGATCGCCTTGGAGTGAAGGACACAATTGCTTAGCAAATGTGTTTTCTTCCTCTTTTCTTTTAATTACATTGTATTTTGAGGGGGGAGTTTTCCCACGATGTTTTTTTTCTTTCCTCAATTTTAATACAAGTTGCACTGTATTTTGGGTGACCTTTGGCCTTAGTTGCTATGGCCCATTTTCTATTTTTCCCCATAGTGGTGTTCAGGGGGGGTGGTGAAGGTACTACAAACCTAGGACCTTCATTACTAGCACATGCAGACACTTACTTAGAGCATTCACTAGCATGCAAGGCTTCAATATCGGAATCTTCACCAAATTGGTTCCTTTCACTGTCCATGCATGCATGGGACTACATGCAAGATCCTTTCTGCATGATTTACTCCCTGATCTGCTCCTCCTTGCACTCCGCAACCGGCTAATTCTCTCCGGAACTTTTTGTACGTGTCGAGTCCTCTTGTTGATCACCACCATGGCGCATTACCTTGGTATCTTCACCCAGTGATGTTATATCATGAGCATTGTAACCTATTTTTTGAATATCAATAATTCTTTTTGTTCTTTTCATTTTATTTTAGTGTTTTTGCTCTACAAAGCTATGTGTTCAACCTTTACTAGCTAGATTCATCTGTGTAGGTTTTCCAAAACATTTACACAACCAAGTTTTTGATGTACACAGTTGCATGCAAGCATAGGCTTCTGTGCAGCAACTAGTAATTTGAGATTTGGGATCTTTTCTTTAAAAAACGAGTTAATATAAATGTTATTTAAAACAAACAAATGGCTATTTTGTGACGTGCTCCCTTGCATTTGTCTAGACATTAAAGTCGGGATCTCTTTACATAATTTTCGATATGATTTTGTGAAGGAACTCTTCCTTTTCTCACTGTCGTAATATCTTTTAGTTGCTTGTAGCAATCGTTAAGGCAGCGATGTGGATATTTCTAATCTCTGAAATGCCAATGCAGTTTTCAGATACATAATTTTCCCCTTGTATATTGCTTTCATGTACTGTCCCTATCAAATCATTTCACTGTTGCACCTGTGGTAGCATTCTGTTAAACGTGAATGTAATAACAGCCAGCTACAACCAGCTTGCCCTGGAGATGGCAGAGGCTAAGCCTGAAATTTAAGACCTTGGCTTCAAAATGCATCTTACAATATCAAATCGTCTTATGCACTCCTCACACACCGCATAAACATTTTTATATTCGACATCCAATTTTTCGCTGTAGTCAATAAGAAAAGCCATTACTTGCCATTGGTAATGAAAAGAAACCACAAATCCTATTATGAATTTTGGCTGGAATTTTGGAGTTTCTAATTGATTTACATAGTTTTGGAGTTTCGAATAAATTGAGAAGAGTACCCGTGTTCAAATCACTTGACTCATAAATATGCAGTGTAAGAAAAATATTAATAATATGAAAACAACTCTCATTACCAACTCAGACTCTTCCAATATGAAAACAACTCCCATTACCAACTCCGAGTTTTCCAATTTTAATGGAATGTATATTGGTTGCCATATACGTATCTTCGGTTGTCAGGTACGCTTATAATCCACGTCTCATAAAAGTATAACATAATGACATTACATCTGATGATATTGCAGAGTATCACTTTCCTACTTAGACAGTCTTGTTTTTCAAATATAAACATAATAATTTAAAACCCGAATTTATTACTCTAAGAATATAAATTAAATCAGCGTGGTTAGGTATCCACAATTCAATTAGTTTAATATAAATATGTAGTTCCGCTGACCGATTCAGGATAAAAAATGTCTCTTTTTAACTGAGCGATGACCTATTTAACGAAAAGGCATGAAAAACAAGTAAACACGGTAATTTTTTTTTGCCATCACAGGCCGAATAAATTTCAAATTGCAGGCTCAGCTACATAAATAGAGAGGCTGGGTTAGATCAATAGAGTTATTTTGATTTGAAATCCGTTATTGTGAAGTATCAATACCATAGAGGCTTGTACAACATTACAAACATGTTCAAACAACATAATTAACTGAGCGTACACTGTCGACATCGCAGCGTATGACAGCGTTAACACTAGGACGAGTCAAATCATAACAGTGTTCAATAGAAATTAGAGCCTTAGTATAAATCTTCGGCGTTTTCGTTTTTCTTTTGGGGCATATTTTTGAGTGAATTGTGTGCAAAATGTCTTGCTATTCGTTTACATCATAATTTTGAATTATAAAATTTGTTGGTATTAAAAGGGTCAAAGTTGTTCAATATGATTGCTTATTATGTTTTTGCTTATTCTATTTTTAAGTTTTTAGGAAGTGTGTTTAGTTATTAGTTTTGGTAGTGTAGTGTTTTTTGCAATAATGAGTTATATGGTATCAAACAAAGTGTTGGATGGAATCCAAAAACTATTTTTTTATATTTTTTATATAAATATATTTTTTATGTGGTTTCTTAATGTAATATTTAATATTTGTGAAGTTTAATTGGTTTTTTAACCTAGGTAACTTTGTGTTTCACTGTATTCTTTCACTCTCTCCTAACTTCTGACATAGTACTTGAGCTATATCCAAATGCATAACGTTGGAGAGAGCTTTAAAAATGGGATTTTGGATTGATTTTTTTTTTTGGTATGGAGATTTTATGTTTGTCTTAATCTAATCCATAGGTTTACCAACCACAGAATTAATGTGCAATAACTACCATTTATTATTTTTGCAGGGGCCATCGTTTATGTTGTAATAGTTCACAAAGCATTGTTAAGAGAGGAGCAACAACCAAGTTTGGCAAAGGACAAACTTGTGAGGGTTGTTATAAGCTACCATTGTTGAGTTTCATAGTGGAGAATTCCCAAGCTGATATTCCTCTAACAACCCACATTGTGTCAAGAGACCCAAGGAAAATCTATAGCATAATCATCCCATCAATAGTGAGCTAGAGCTCCATGCTACCATCCAGGGATGGAGTAGTTTCCTTATAAGGGGAAAAAAAAACAAAAATCACCCTAGAGGCCAACCCATAAAGGAAATCTATTCATTTTCTTTGTAGAGATCTGCTACTAAGAAAGGGGCTCTATATGCCAAAGCCAAGCTAGGATTTCTTTGTGGATTTGTCTCCTCAATATAAGTATAGGTTTTTGTGTCGAATCACAAGCACATCTACTCATCGTATTTTTTTTCTTAAGTGGATCTGCCACTGTAAAACCCGTTCGAAGTCTTATAAGGATAAGCACTAATCATGTGAATGTTTCTTTGTGGTTCTAAGAGCCACCACTATAAGTAAGATCCACTCACACCAAGTTTTGAATACCTTCGTAATGGTTTCAATGAATTGAAAATTGGGTATAAGCCCCCCATCCATAAAAACAAGGAATTGTTACACAAGTTAGTCACAACTTCCACCAATAGTAAGAAAAAATAGGGTCCCATACTGAATGGTATAAATTATGCAATATGAGAAATTACAATGAAGGGTTTTTTGAAGAACTTGGATTGTTGGGAAGCAGTAGTCACAAAATTTGAAGAACTCGAAGTTGTAGACTTAGCAACAATGTCAATTTGTCAAAGAAATGATATAGTAGAGATCAAAAGAAAGGATTCAAGAGCACTATGGAATCTACACAGTGGAGTTGAATACTCCATATTCCTTGATAATGCAATAACAACTATTGCTCATCAAGCTTGGGAAATTTTGGAAATATCATACCAAGGCACCAATAAGGTCAAGAATGCAAAGCATTAGATAGTTAGGAAGAAGTTCGAAACTTTTCAAAATGAGATGTACTAAAGAAATAGATCAACTGTGGTTGAGAAAAATCTGAAAAGTCACTCAACTTCATTTGAAATGTTTTTGAAAGCCATAAAATAAAGTAAATATGTGACAAAGATATCAATTAAAGAATTGACAAGATCAATGTTAAATCATGACTGAAGAATTAAAGGCATAAATGATTCATTATAAAATGCCTTTCAAGCTCAAGCCGCAATTAGTAGAGGAAGAGGTAGAGGTAGTAGAAGAAAAGGGAGTGGAACATAATATTTTAGCAACAATTCTATTACTAAAAGAAATATGGTCATTTTGAAAGAGAATGTAGGAAGAAATATTCATATTTGAACATGTTCCAAAAAATGATGAAGGTACAACATCTTCTCTTCTTTTTATTGTTGTTCAATGCCACAAGAAAATAGTAATGCTATTACTAAAAGAAATATGGTCATTTTGAAAGTGAATGCAGGAAGAAATATTCATATTTGAACATGTTCCAAAAAATGATGAAGGTACAACATCTTCTTTTCTTTTTATTCTCGTTCAATGCCACAAGAAAATAGTAATGAATATCTTTGGTTACTCAACAATGGTTGTAGTAACCATATGAGATGTAAAAGCTTGAATAAATAATTAAATATTAGATTAATTTGGGTGGTGATCATCTTGTTAATTCCTTAGGAAATGGTATTGTTATAGTTATAAACAAGCATAATCGAAAGCAAGGAATCCATGAGGGTTATTATGTACAAAGTTTGAAAGACAATATATTAGGTGTAAAACAAATGAGTGAAAATGATTTTGAATTCAATTTGAAAGTCCTATCCACACAATTCTTGACAAGCCACCCAATCAAAGGGTCATATAAATGATCCAAATGACCAAAAACAAGATGCTTCCACTAGTCATGAGAAATGTCAAGCAATCATTTTCATACACTTAGTTTGTAACAAGTTGTGATGAAATATGGTTATGGATTCTTCGATATGGCCATTTAGCTCTTAATATTTTTGATCTTTTGGAATGTATGTGTATGGATCTAGGCTTAATTATCATACATTTACATCATAATCCATGTGAAATTTGTATCATTACCAAAAAACGAAGAAATGATTTTTCAAATGTTGTTATATATAGAGCTAAAATTTCACTTGAGATAGAATACAAAAACCTTTGTGATCTCATCTAAACATATTCAATAGGAGGAAACTATTACTTTCTAACCTGTATTAATGATTTCAGAAAAATGTAATGCGACTTATTCAAAAAAATAAAATCTAATACATTTGAAAAATTCAATCAATTCAAACCCATTGCAGAGAATCAAAGTTCTGATAAAAGTAAAGTATTAGAATTAGATGCTAGAAGGAGTATGATTTGAAATAATTTGCAGCATATTGTAGTGATCAAGGTATGAAAAGGGGATTTACAACAAGGTATACTCACCAACCAAATGCAGTAGCAAAAAGGAAAAATTAGATCGTCATGATAATGGAAAAAGGCATGTTGAACGCAAAGAATTTTCCAAATGATTATTTGGTAGAAGAAGTAGCATGCTTAGTTTATATTTTGAATATATCTCTAGCAAAAATCATCAACACTAGAGTTCCATTATAATATTGGAGTGGTATGAAGATAAGTGTACAATCACATTCGAAAATCATTGGTTGTGTACCCTATTCACATGTTGAAGAAGAAATGAGAAGGGAATTGGATGACATAAGTGAAAAATGAATATTTCTTGGTTATAGTAGAGAAAAATTGGACAATCTTATCACCAAGAAATAAATTAATTCAAAACATGTTAACTTCTTTGAAGATCAAACATGGAATGATCAAGATAATAAAATAAATAGAAATCATGTTTCTCCACATGCATTCAAACAACATAAAGAAACAAAAGAGGAACGACTAAGACAAGTACTGCCACAACTACACACTCTACCTTAAGGGAAAAATAAATAAGGACATTATGCACACATTCCGTCCTAAAGTAGTGAAATTGAGCCCACCATTTTATAGAAAACAATAAATTAGAGAGAAAATTATGAACAGTTAAATAATGAACAAGTACATTTTTCCTTGTTGTTTTTCCAACCAACATATTTTGAATAAGCAATACAAAATAGGTGGGGTTGAAGATATTAATGAAGAAATTACAACAATATAGAAGAATGACACATAGAGTCTTGTAAATCTACCAGCAAGAGTAACAAACATTAGATTCAAATGGACATGTAAGACTAAGTTTAATGAAAATTTAAAAATAAATTTAGATTGGTAGTGAAATGCTATACATAATAGCATAGAGTAGATTATGAAGAAACCTTTTCTCCCATACAAAGGTCAGATATTGTTGGAGCAATACTAGTAATAGTAGAAAAATCACTCGTTAGTTTACTAAATGGATCTGAAATCAATATTTTTAAATGATATCTTGAAGGAATATTTTTGTGTAGATTAACATCCATGATATAAAGTCGAGGGTTAAAATAAGTTAAAAAGATTTGGAAGAAAATCAACAAAAATAAAGGTTAAAAATATACTTTTGGTGGTTTAATAAAAGCCCTGAGATCATGGTACAACATAAACGATTTTGGTCTCCTCAATAAATGATTGAAACACAACATTGATGAACCTATTCTCTATACAAAAATAGATTTGCAAGGTAATACTTGGATTGGTTGTATTTATGTTGATGATATGTTTTACATAGGAAATTTTAAGCTTGAAGATTTTCAAACTACTATAACACTTTCAAGAAATCATGTGTTTTATCACAAAAGTAAACACATTATGACCCATTTTCACTTCATCCAATAGCTAGTCAACAATGGTGAAGTCAATATTTAGTTTTTCAATTCAAAGGAAACACTTTGGAATTGCATGTATTGAAAAATATAATGAAGTTGAAGTCAAAACTAAGGGCAGATGTTGAGTGTAATTGCTTACTAGATCTTCCAATTTTTAGGTAGTTAGTCAATAGTTTTGATAGTGTAGTGCATCAATGCACAAACAGTAGTTTGGAATAATGAGTTAGACCATTTTAAACAAGTTGTTAGATTGAGTCAAAAAACTAGTTTTATATATTCTCTATGTAATAAATTATTGTCGTGGCATGGAAAAGTGTATATTAATGGGAGGAGACCTCTCATGCTTTATAGGTTTTGTGTTTTACTAATTTTTTCTCTCTCTTTCTCTCAAATTCTTGTAAAACGGACCAAATATATTATATTATACATAGATATGATGCACTTTATTTTGGGTATAAATATGATTTTATAACAATTAATGTAACCACACTCTTATCACATGCCTGAACTACCTAAACACACAAATAAAAAGAGAATATGAAGGATAAAATTGTCACAAAAATAGCGCTCGAACCACCAAAAGATACTGACACTATACTTGATAAAATCTTCATGAAGTTTCAACAAAATTAGGTGATCGAGATGTTAGGTGGTTCAAATAATATTGAGAAGTGGATAATAATGTTTGCTATTTCTTACCATTAGAATCAATTTTAATGTGTATGGATAATGTTATTTACTGTCTCTTTTATTCTTCCTTATCACTTTCAAAAATAGAAAAGATAACTGAAATTAACCATTAAACAACAATGTTTTTCGTTGTAAATATTTATCGATTAACTCTGTTTTGTTAATATTAAGATCAAATAACAAAATATTATCCACCTTTAGTTGTCCATACTAACAATATAGTAAACAATAAAAGAAAGAGTGATTCATAAAATTCATTCATGAGACTTTTGTTTTGTTAAGCTTCCCAATACATAACAAAATATATTCATCATTTTCTGCCCATACTAACACTTTGGTGAAGAAAAAGGTGGAAATTGATAGAACTCATTCATATACTTTCATGATTTGTTTTAAAATGTTCATCAATAAAAATTAACGTAAGGAAGTGTTGTAGCAGATGCAATACACTCCAAAAAATTTTCCTGCATCCAATTTTAGAGACTTCCTTGGTTTTTCCTTGATGATTGCAAACACTCGGGCTCATCCCATGAGCTCATGTCAAGTCTTTACAACCTCTTTTCTTAATCATTCGTCGGTCGTCTTTTAGAATGTTGGTTGCAATGTCATTCTTACGGTCTTGTTCTGGTTATGTTGAATGTCTATCTTTGTGTGTAAAAGTTGTGCTCACTATGTAAACATCAGTCGCACTCTTACATGAAGTTGTATGCAATTTTGTCCAAGTGTCACACTTGTCACTCGCACCCTTTGGTCAGTCACACTGAGCATATGTTGTCTTTTGGTTTGAGGTGTCTTGTCGTCGAGTCATGTTGAGTGTGTGTTCACAAGGTCATGTGTACACAGGTTCAATTGCTCACACACTTAACCATTTTTCCTAAGATCTGTTAATCGAACCACCTTTCATCAGCCAAAACTCCACTGACTTGCACAGTGCAGTCTTAGTCCTTAGTGACCAAGTACTGCTACTTAGAATTGAGTAGAGCTTGAGTCTGCCTCCTAGTTAGTCTGCACTGCATAATCCTAGAATCAACCTAGTTGTTTGTCACCTAGAATAGTGTAGAGGCTTCCTAATAAGATATATCAATTTGTGATTCCCGCAAGCATATCCATCACACCTCTTGCTGGTCAACTAGAGAATTTGATTGGGCAATCAACCCAGGCTTGACTCCTACCAAAATATGCGTAGAATTTGTCAGCTTGCCTACCTGCACGGACTAAAGAAATTTCACAAACAAGAAGGACAGAACTCACTACCTATCACTAAACTGTCTCTAAAAATTGCAAAGTTTTGTCAATCAGACACCCTGCCAACTGACCTTCTTCTCCTCCCAAAAATTCTATAGTTTTCTTGGACTGTCCAACAGTTTCTTGACACCTTGCTCAGACTAGAAACTCTGCAGACATGTCCTGCATGATTTCCTCCCATTTCTATGTAGGTTTGCCTAGCAAGCTCCTGCAACTTTCTCCCGGCCTCCTCCGAAAATCTATGCAGCCTTCATTCTTACTACCCTCTCATGCCCGTACTGCCTTCCCCAAAAAAAAAATTGCAGTTATACCTACCAACTGAGTTAGATCCCATAGAATGTTATCATTATCCTGAATTGTTGAACCCAACCTCTGAGTGTCCTCTGCATAGTTCTTATTGACAGTGCCATGCATCTCGGCCTCAAATGTGCTTTGCATAGTTTTAGAGCCTTGTCCTCTCTCCCAATCACCTGCACCTAAAAACGAAAGATGATGCATCAAGGTATACTAGGGGATTTCTGGATTTGATTTCATCTTGTCATGAGTGATTGCAAATACATGTAAAAGGATGAGACATGGCGTGATGAGGAACATCATGAATAAGGGGCACATACAATGAGACTTGTTCGTGAAGGGATGAACAAATGAATCATACCAGGCACAAGTAAATGGGATACATGCACATGCAAAATCAAGCGAACACCAAGACCATTGAAGAATCTGCACACCTTGTAATGTGGAGGTCAAGCTTTGATACACCAAAATCGCACTCATCATTCGGGAGCATTACAGCTCGACATGGACACCATCATCAACATGAACATACCAGCACTATCACGTCAAGTGATGTCATGAGTTGTCTCGACCACATCACTAATGTGGGCCATACTATTGTAATCAATGTAATGTAATGTGGAAGTCCAAGAGAACCACATAAAAAGTCGCAGAATCATGTCAGTTGAAGAGTCATGTAAGTCAAAGAGTCATGAGGGAATTCAAAGAGTCACAAGGGTCAAGTTCACCCTTGGCTATATATCCCTGTCATTTGTACATGCAAAGGAATTTTCACCTCACCTCCTCCTACATAGCCTTAAGAGTCTGTAGTCTTTTCCTTTAGGAGCAGGCAATGGCTCCAATGCCCCTCTATCGGTGTTAGTGATGTATGGTGTACGGATGTGTCCTGGAACTTTTTCTTAATTCAAAAGTATGTTAATAGGCCAACATGTCTTCACACATCTATTGTATTCGTTTGTAAGACTATTATTTTGACACTTGTAATGCATGTTTCTTTAACATGTATTAAGAAAATTGAACTATTTCAGTTGTTTTAGTGCACATGTTATTGGAAATGTGTTGTATCAGTTATTAACGTTGTCTCGCCCATGTGGACTATTCCATTGGTCACTCGACATATTCATTCTTGTAAACTTGTTATAATGATCATCGCACTCGTGTGGACTATTTTGTTGGGTGTTCTATGTGCTATCTATTCACTTTGTGTTTGTTACTACCACATGTGTGTGGACTATTCCACTGGAAGCTCCACATGTCATGTTGTATTTTGTGTCTCTAACTAATTTAGGACTATTCCCTTTCAACCTGAGATTCACTCTCACCCTCTCTCTATGTAGTAGAAGGACTTAGACACGAGTTACACTAAGCACTCACCAGGCACATGAACCTTGCTACTTGAAGACTAAGTATACCACTCTCATGTGCTAGCAAGAAAGAGCTAAGGCATAGCTTTAAGATAATGGCAACCAAGCCATCATACCAGATGGGACTCCTACACCAAACAGTGTGAGGTCTAGTTGGGACTTCATACCGGGGAGATCCCCTTAACATTTGCAGGTTCTAGCACCATCAACATTTCTAGCGCTTGAAGGAGGGCTGCCAATTTTTTATGGTTGAATGTCCTCTCACCCAGACTCATCAATCATGTCGTCAAGGTAGTAACTCACACTCCGTCTCACCTATGCGCAACTATGAAGTTGGTTACTCCTCACCTCCCAGATGTGAACATGAAATTTTGTATCAGCACCTCCGCTCTATCTGTCTCAAAACCTTTCAATTTTCCAAATAACTGGGATCAATCCCAAGAATACAAGAGCTTCCATACGCATCAAAGAAGCCAAAGACCACTCCCATAGGCGTTATTGTCTCATTAGTGGAAGAAGCAGTTCTTTCCACACTCGAAGGTCTAGCAAAAGCTATTGAGAATGGAGAGGAACCTCCAGTCTTCCGACACGAAGAAAAGGACACCCTCATTATATCAAGCTTAGGCTCTGGTACAAGAGATGGAGGGGAAGGTCATGGATGAGGTGGAGGTGAATATGAACCAATCAACTCCGAGGCAGAACCATCAGATTCTGAAGAAGAGGAGGAGGGAAAAGAATAAGAAGATATGGCTGACAAAAAATTAGAATGATTGACTGAGGGACCATTGGCTCTCTTGGTCACTTTGCATAGGATGCCAAGGAGTTTAGAGAGGATGTTGACAAAGTATGAACCTAACATAACAATGTAGGTAGAAGACCACTTGGACACTTCTACCTACAACTGCACACACTCGAGGTACGATATGACGACATTGCATGCAGATTATTTCCATGTACCTTGGATGCCCGAGAAGTGGTATGGTATCACAACCTTACTATCAACTCCATCCAAAATTGGGGTATGTTCAAAAGGATGTTTTTGAAAAAAATTGTTGATGATAAGACCCCTGCCATGTTGCTCAAAGAGTTGGTCAAACTAAAGATGGAGTTGAAAGAGAAATTGAAAGATTTTAATCAAAGGCTTTTACGCATATTGAACAATTTTGCAGCATATACAAAACCCAATGAGTCCATCACTATCAACTATTACACGTCTACACTTCCAACCAGTATTGCGCAGTTCGTCAAGCGAGTTGCGAAACCAACATTACTTGAAAATTGCGAAGAGGAAATCACTGTGGAAAAGGACTTGCACGCGATTGGAATCATCAAGAATGATGGAGCAACAAAAGACTTCAAAGATGTGAGAAAGAAGCCCCAGGCTACTATGAGTAAGGGGAAAGAAAACGAAGCAAATGATATTGATACTATTATTTGTCTTGTAAAGAATTTGACAATAGAGGTGGCTAAGCTAACGCAACAAATGGACGAGACATCTGCTAGTAGCCAACCTCCTAGAAAAAAAAGAGGAGCATGTCATCAGGCAACAACAACTTCCCAACTAAAATATGTAGAGCTCTAGCTCAGTGTTCTAGACGCAAATGTTTGCAAATCCCAAGTTTTACTCTTTCCATGAAGACTTTCACTTGGAAGGGACTTGTCTATAATTGGAATGACTTACCAACTCGACGTACAATAGTATGAAAAACATGGTAAATAATGCGTAGTGTCAACCAAAATATGAAGATGATGTGGAAGATGTTGCATCTGATGAGGCACCAAGCACTGGGTAGGTGATCAAGATCTATCAATGCTCGCACGGAACATAGAAAATGAAAAACGAGAAGCAACACCCAAAGAAATGTCGTTGATAGAATCTCAGAAGTCAAGGGGATCCCCTTACTATTGGGAGATGAAAGAAAAGCTAAAACTACTAATGAGGAAGGTTGATCCACAAGCCATCCCAAAGCAGAATGCTCAAAGAAAGCCTAGGAAGACAGCTACAGATAATAGTACGTCCATGACTAGTAAAATCGATAACACTCCCTTGGACATTACAAAGATGAGTCTAACCCCATACACCTCGGTGAATTTACCCTCTCTTGACTACAATATTATGGAAGATATGAAGAACACTTGTGGAAACATCTCTTTGTTCGAGTTAGCTAAGCTTAAGGGTCAACAGGATATTCTAATGTGTGCATTGGGGAAAATGTCAACATACAACACAACCTCTACTAGCAAGGGAGCAAGCACATCTCCCAGTTCACTCAGAACTGTGCTCAACACACTTTGGATGGAAGAAGCAAACTTTTTCGCCGTCCATTCTTGCTCTCTTTTGAAATTTTTAAATGCAATGTTCACACTCTTTGTTTGACTCTAGTGCATTAGCTAGATTCATGCCACTTTCCATTGATAAGAGGATCAATGTGCAATGGAGCAAGACATCTGCATAGATCATCCAACTTGATCGAGTGTACATACCAGCCATTGGTGAACTTCAGGATGTGATCATCCGATTATCTCATGACGGTTGAGTTCAAAAGTGCATCAACACTGTCATTGTGGACATACTAGAAGTGTATGGCTTACTGCTTAGTAAAGACTGGTCTAGCAAGTTGAATGGGTACTTTTCCACCAATTGGTCACACTTATGGCTTCTATACCAGGGCAAAAGAAATTAGATCTGGGTATTATCCAAGAGATACATGAAACATAATTTCACTCCCATCAACAATGATAATGAACAATTGGATTTCACAAAACTCATGTTCGGTAAATGCCTCTGGGAAACACAGCTAGGGTGTTATCTTACACAGCAAGCTCCAACCCCACGAGACACACAATTGGGTCTCCTTCATTGCCAAACTAATGGAAATGAAACATTTATAATACATTGTAACACTAGTAGCAATAGTAGTAGCAGTGGCAAGAGTAGTACTAGCGCATCAAGCGGTCCGTGTATAAACGAGTTGTGGACCATGCCTTTTGATGGATCAAAGACACAGGAAACACTTAATCTCAAGTCGCTTGGAGTTCGAGTGCACGAACAGAACTACTAAATATGAAGCACTCGTATTGGGCTTACACAAACCCATTAACATCAATGTTTCCATGCTCAAAGTGATAGGTGAATTAGAAATCGTGGTATGACAGGTACGTAACACCATACACTGTTTGTCACCTCATCTCAAAATTTATCAACAAGATGTATGGTCACTAATCTCTAACTACCAAGCATTCAATATCATTGTTGTGCCAAGAATGCGTAATGCAGCTATCGATGCCTTAGCTAATGCAGCTGCTAGGATGACACCCAATAGGGATAGGTTCATCGTTGAAATTTTGTATAAGCCTTCTATACCTAATAACATAACTATTTTATGTGATTTTTACAATTATCAACAGATAATGCACTTCATGGCCAACGTTGATGTCTTCAAGTACAGAACGGTTGATAAAGATGACCATGAGCAGTCTTTGCAAGCTGCAACTAATGACAAGAAAGGAAACCTCATCCCCAAGGGTGTGATATCTCTCAAGAATATCTATGACTTACATAACCACTTCCAAAGGCCAAGGAACAACAAAACCCACAGTTCCATTATGATGCACAAGCAGATCAACTTGGGAACATAACAAGATCTGAAGTTCATTAATCTCAGTACGTGTTGCACACCGCAGGAGCAATAATCCTTTTTTGCTTGTTAAAATAGTAATGGGATGTGTTCTCATGGACATACGATTATCTGAAAACATACAACACATGAATAATCTAAGAGGTGATTTCGATCAAAGAAGGGGTCAAGCCATTTCAGCAGAAGTTGAGAAAAGTACACCTATCACTTGAGCCCCTCATATAGAAATAATTGACTAATTTTTTGGATGCACAGATCATTTACAGAGTTCTTCATTCCACGTGGGTTTCTAACTTAGTTCCTGTACATAAAAAGTCGAGGGAGATATTCTTATGTGTTGATTTCGGAAACTTAAACTATGCCTCAAACAAAGACAACTACCCTGTGTCGTCAATGGAACATATTTTACAGATAATATGTGGAGTAAAAATGGTTTCCTTTCTCAATGGCTTTTCGGGATACAACTAGGTTCTAGTAGAGGAACTTGATAGATTGAAAACTACTTTCCCTACCAAGTGGGGTATGTTTGCCTAAAAGAGAATTCCATTTGGGCTTGTGAATGTAGGTGCAACCTTTAAGCACTCCACGGACATCGCCTTACGTGGACTTATCGGATAAAGTGTAGTGGTTTACCTCAATGACGTGACTATCTTTCCTAGAAAATGGTGAGATCACATACACCACTTGAAGAAGATATTTGAACGATGTTGAAAATACGGGATATCCTTGAATCCCAAGAAAATTGTATTTGGAGTGTCTGAGGGGAACCTCCTTGGGCACAACATTTCCAGAGGTGGGATGAAGTTTGATTGATACCAAGTTTAGAAGATTAACGGATTCCTCAACCAGCCAATAAGAAAGCCATGCAGTCCTTCGTGGAAATGATAAAATTCCTCCGGAATTTCATCTTGGATTATGCACAGATAGTGAAACCTATGTAAGACATGATCAAGAAGGATGCAGTCTACAGTAGGGGTAAGAATGAAAAGAATTCATTCACCCATATCAATCTAGCTATAGCATATGTGCCTCCACTTTATAGCCCAAAATTTAACAAGGATTTCTTGCTATACACCTTCACCTCCAAGAGTTGACTTGCTGCAGTACTCACTCAGAAGGATGAGCTGAACAACAAATGCCCCATCTCCTTCATGAGTGGAAGCATGTAGGGACCCAAGCTCAACTACCCCACCGTCGAAAAACAAGCAGACGCAGTATACAAGGTGGTGAAATGATTGAAACCCTACTTGTTGAAGAACCATTGCATAGTCTTTGTGCCAGACCAAATAGTGCGATCAATGCTTGTAAAACAAGAGTTGGGTGAAAGACGTGTGAACTGGATGACAACATTGCAAGAATTATATCTTGACATCAATATAGTTTACACTATCAAGGGTCATGATCTCTGCAGAATTGTAGCTAAAGTAGTCCATGCACTGGAGGAAGAAGAAGAGATCGTTGGTTGGGAGCAAGAAATTGATATGTATGATGTGGAGCGAGCACCAACCACTTCATACGAAAACTCTTGGTACGATGATGTGCACCAATACCTTGAGCACGACACCATACCCTATCACTTTTCCATGAGATAGAAGATGGCACTTTGCCTCAAAGCTTTACCTTATCAGTTGGTGCACTAAGTTCTTTACAGAAATCACAATAATGGATTTTTTCTCAAGTTCCTGGAGGCACATGATTCAGAGAAGGTCTTGAATGATCTTCTTGGCAGACCAAGCAGGGGCCACTTTGTGGGAAGTACCACTGCGCACAAAGTCATGCGAGCTGGTTTCTATTGGCCCACATTATTCAAGGATGCACATGATTATGCCCACAAGTTCCTAGTTTGTCAGTGATGCTTCGATAAAACATGAAGGTCAACAGCGCCGCTGCACCCTGTTGCAGTGACTGAACCATTTCAATAGTGGGGCTTGGACATCATTGTGGAAGTATTCTCACATTCATAAAAAAAACACTAGTACATCCTTATAGATATATATTAATTCACCTGGTGGATAGAAGAAGTTCCACTTAAGAAAGTGAATGACCAGGAATTCATCAGCTTTCTCCAACGTAACATCATCTCATGATTTGGAATTCCGGTATCAGTTGTTTTTGAAAATGCAACTTACTTTTCATCTTTAAATCTTTATTATTTTGCATTGAAATACTGTGTCATTCTTAAAAACTCATCTAATTGCTACCCACCTGGAAATGGTCTCATAGAATCTATGAATGAAAACCTTATCTGCATTATCAAGAAGACCATTTACTCTGAATAGTGTAACTGGCACTCTGCTTTAACGAATGCTTTATGGGTTGATTGTGTGACACAAAAACCCTCTTTGAACACTTCACCATAGTTCTTGGTTTGTGCGAAATAAGTCATCCTTCTTCCAAATATATACTTGTCCGTGCTCCAATTTTACCAAGAATCCCAAGGCAAGCCATATCTGCTAGTTCAGCATAGGATGGATAGACTTCAAAAGTTGTAGGAAGAAAGGATGAAAGCAAAAGAAAAATTCACACTAAACCAAAACCATATCAAGAGATGGTTCAAGAAGAAGTATACAAGGAACACTAACTTCGATGTGTGTGACTTAGTCCTGAAATGGGACAAACCCCATGAAGACAAAGGAAAACATACGAAGTTCGAGTCCATGTGGATTGGTGCAATATTGTTCAGGGAAAACTTGGCCCACACAGCTACCATCTGCAATTACCTAATGAGAGGATTGACAACCTTCCTATCAGTGGCCAAGATTTAAAGCACTACTTTTAGTATGTCGGGGCCACGCCCCATGCTATGTACATAGACTGTTTACTTATCATTGTCTATTCCCTTTGCTTTGCAATATTTAATTCATTTTTTTCTTTTTGCTTAATATCATGCTATTTTTGTTTTTGTTAATGAGCGTTTCCCTCTACTGAGTTCTGAATGAGTATGTGGCTGAGATCCAAAGAGTCTTGTGACACTGCAACACTTGGCCATTCATGTGCCCATCTTCTCTGTGCTTGATTATAACCTTTAGCCGATGAAGTCTTGACGGGAAATACGATCCATCTACGAGGGAAGATTTGGTCCAACCATGAACCTATGTCCACACTGGAAAATCCTATGCGTATACTCAGTATTCTGCTCAGTGTGTTAAAGCTCATCCAACTAGTAGAAATGGAGTAAGGGAAAATCTAATTGAGTAAACCTTAATTAGAGTTATTACATGCTTCTCTGAGGGAACAACCTCTTCTGATCTCAATACGTCAAGATCCCTCTTTTGCACCAAAAATAAATAAGTGCCTATGCATAGTCCTCTTTTCAAAAAATACAAAGGTGAAAGAAGAGAAAGGATTCCGGCGTACAGAGACGAAGCATGCAACTCGACTAGGGTACTGACCAGGCTCGCTGCAAGTGGAGAAATGCATGTGTTCTTGTGTGACTCCACCATGGTACTGTCTAAGCCTACTGGAAGCAGAGCAGCAACAGAGATGAAAACTTATACTCTAAAAATTTTAAGCTTGTGAGCCAAACTACCCTTCCCAATTTTGAAACATTGCGATCAAGTCGAAACTTGTTGTTGTATTTGACTGAGTTGGAAAAAGGTGAACCGTGTTTTTCCATGGGGTAAGTGGGGAAACCGAGGTAACCCACACATCGAATCAATACTCGCTGATAGACCAAGGCCTTGTGTTGTCAATGGACCAAAATAGAGAAGCTAATATTCAACCAGTGTGTTGCCAAGTGTTGTAGTGGCTGCAACACCCTCTAAAATTTTGGCCTGCATCCAATTTTAGAGCCTTCCTTGCTTTTTCCTTGGTGATTGAAAACACTTGGGCTCATCCTATGAGCTTGTGTCAAGTCTTTACACACTCTTTGTTTGACCGTTCTTCGACCTATTTTAGTGTGTTGGTTGCAATGTCATGCCAGTGGTCTTATTCTATTTATGTTGAAGGTTTATCTTCATGTCTACAACTTGTGTTTGCTATGTACAAATTAGTCACACTCTCACACAAAGTTGTATGCAATTTCATGCAATTGTCACACTTGTTGCGCACTCTTTGGTTACTCACACTGATAATATGTTGTCTCGTTGGTTTGAGGTGTCATGTCTTCGAGTCATCTTGAGTGTGTATTTGCAAGGTCATGTATACACGAGTTTAGTTTCTTACAAAATTAGCCATTTTACTAAAGATTTATCGACCGAACCACCCTCCATCAACTGGGCCTCTGCTGAGCTGCACAACGCAGTCTCAGCCCTCAGTGACCAAGTATTGTTGCCTATAATTGTGTAGAGCTTAAGGCTACCTCCTAGGAAGTCTACATTATGTAATCCTGGAATCGACCTAGCTGGATGTCACCCAAAAGGGTGAAAAATTTGCCCAAGAATCTATCTCAATTTTCGTTTCCCACAAGGTTATCCATCAAGCCTCCCACTAGTCAATTAGAGAATTTGACTAGGTAATCACCTCGGGCTTCACTCCTCCCAAAATTTGCACAAACGTTGTAAGCCTTCCTACCTACACTGACTAAAGAAATTGCACAGTCAAGAGGCATATGCACCTGTTTCCTGTCACTACACTGTCTCTAAGATTTACGCAATTTTGCTAGTGAGTCCCCCCGCCAGCTATGTTACACTAAAATTTGTCACCATGACTATTTACAGTTAGTATGGCTCTATCAACTGTCATACTATCCTCCTTGGCAAGCCTCATACCTCTGCTCTTCATGTCAAACTCCAAGAAAGAGAGAAAGTCTTTAAAAATCTATATATCTCTGGGTACGCAGTTTCTCTTAGCCTTACCTGCGTGTACGCACCTCAAGTTCACAATACCTGCGTGCTTGTACGCTCTGTCTGTAACGGGCTGGGTGCGTACTCCTGTAAAGGTCAAAAGGCGCAAGTTTCACTCCAAAAAAGTTACTTGTGGTCATTTCTAGAGCATTCTAGAAGCTTGTTCGACATGTATTGAGCGCCTCCAGATGGTTCATGTATCCCTATGAAGGAGGAACTTATCCCATAAAGAGGGGAGCTATCCCATCCAAAGAGGGGCTTATCCCATTGATGGTGGACCTGAATAACTTCCTCTAGAGCACTATAAATACAGGCATTGGGCCAGAAGGAGGGGAGGTTGAAAGCTGAACATTCCTAAGGGTAGATGCTGCTGGAATTAGGACTCCCATTTAGAGCTTGAGAGGAGATATTCCCATCCTTTCCTAGCCTTATTTGGAAGTGGGTGAGCTGATCAAAGTAAAGGAAAACTCTTGCTGGACCCTAGGAGGGACTTGCACAACACCAAGGCTCAGGTTGTAATGGTTTCTTTTGTTTCCACTTAATGCAAATAAACTCATTTTTCTCAACAGATTGTTATTCATGATTTGTTTCATATACTCCTTGGTCTGTATGATGAATATGTGTTATTTTATAAGTTTATCAGGTGCTATTTAATCTTTTGGCTTGTTAGTGAATGCAGGTTTCGAAGAGAAGGAGGAGCTCATCCGGATCAGCGAGGCTGGACTACTACAAAGCGTTGGACTAAAGGTATGTTATGATCACCTGATTACTTGTATTCTAAATGCATGTTTAGAGAAAGGTAGTGTTTATTTGTCTTGTTTGTCACTAGAAAGCCTTAGCTTCTAGGGAGGTCGGTTTTGTCCGCAAAATCGACTCTTTTCGCCTGACAAAATGGCGACCATACTGAGGAATCCATTGATGTGAATGATTTTTCCTTTGTATGAAACTTTGATCTGAGAAAAGTCGTTTGTTTTCTGGTTTTTGGCTCTCTGACTGTGTATTTGTGTGGGCTAGCTTAGGGTTAAATTAGATTTTAGTTTTTCTTTGTTTTTCTAGTAGTACGCAGCCTCTGCGTTGAGCACAGTGTGTACCTGTACGCACTGCAGCTTTGTGCACAGAGCGTACACGCACCTGTGCAAATAGGTTGCCTGCGTACCCTGTCAAAATTGAGAAAATTTCAGTTTTCTTCTTTTTTGCCTCTTAGATTTTGTTTTTAATTTGTTTTTTTTGCCCAGATCCACTGATTACCTGCCATAAATATTCACCTAAGCTTGTTTCATCAGTGTCAAGAGTTTTAGTCAAATTCATAGAGATTTTGCCCTAGGGTTTGATTTTTGCACTGGTCCTGTAGCGACTTTGGCTTTAGAAGTTGTAAAACATTGGATCTCTCTGGTTTTTTCAGTCTTCTTAGGAGTCGGACCTGTCATAGAATCCACCCTTGTGAGAAACCTACCTTTGTGTTGTCTCTTTGCCGAATCTCGAAAAAGTTTGTTGATTGAACTTTGAATTTTATTCTTAAGAAAATGAATAAAAGATTTTGATTTTTGTTTTTGACTAGTTTTTGATTCTGCATTAACTAGTCCTTAGTTAAATTTTGACTGAGTAAAACATCCAGGAATCATACTTAGTAGGCTTTTGCCTCATTAGATTTACTTTTGGGTGCATTTTTTCTTTTGTGTGAAATTGAGTTGATTTGATTGCCATAGATTTTTTAACTTTGATTTTTGTTAAAGTAAGTTTTACATGCTTTATTAATATAGGAAAAACAAACAAAAAACTCTTTTGGAGAAAAGTTTGCTTTTGTAGCATTTGAGTCTTTGAAAAGAAAAGGAATTTTCGTGAAGTAATAAGTGGTCATGTGTTGTATGCTTTGGAAAAGATAAAGAGTTTGTTTCTTTGATTTTCATTGCCAAGAAAGTTGTTTTTATATCAATTTTGCATTCTCTAACTCTCTTAGCTAGGGAATTCATTGAAAAAGAAAATTAGTATAAATCATCCTAAGTGCATCATTTTAGTGGATTTGAGTCGAGTCTACACACCATCAGTTTCATCTCCACTACCTTTTGTCCTAAAGAAAAGCCATAAAAAATTAACGCTTAAAGTAAAATCAACTTAGTAACATTTTATTTACTAGGGCTCTGAAACACCAATATAGATCAGGCTAGTGTCTTGGAGTAGGAGAGTAATTAACTCTCCAAGACAGTAAAACCAAACAAGTAGCTCATCTTGTGGTAGGATAAATCCAACTGTTTCATTTGTACTCTGGGAAAGCTCCTCTTAAAGGAGAAGCACAAGACCATGTCCGAACCAGTGAGGGGATCAATCCTCCTTCATTGGGAAAGACGCCAGATATGCACGTACTACAAACGGTAAACCTCAGATTATTGTCGAGGAGCCTGAGGTCAGTTGTCGGTAAACCTTTGATTATTGTCAAGGAGCCGGCAAGGGGATTGAGCTTGTTACTCTGCCCTTGCGTGCTATCGGGTCGTAGACTGTTCCCCCAGGTATATTTGTTGCTGTTGGTAACCTTAGTGACCATTATCTTTAGGATTCTACCGAGGTGACGGTGGAGGGAAGATCCCACTGTACCTGGAGCAGACATCGGCTAGACTCACTTGGATTTTCTGGGGGGTTCACTTCACTCGAGACGGTTAAAGTGGAGGAACTTGTGCCGATCTATTCATTAAGCAGGTTGTCGGGGTAACTGTTCCACCCACCACTTCTGTACTGAATTCAGCGATGTTGGGTTTCATCTCCAACTAGTGTTTTCGGTCCGGAAGGCTACTATTTGTGTATGGTTTGACGCCCTAGATTCTTTAGGCGTGTGATTCGAATTTGTTTGGTTCTTTAGAGACTTTAGGCGGTTTGCTTTGAGATTTTACTTTGTTTGCGTGTGCAGTAGTTAAAAGCTTTTAACTGTGGTAGAATTACTAAGACAGTCCCGTACACTTTGGGGCAAGTCTCCTGAGATTGTTACCGTGGCCGATTTGTTGAGGAAGTCCCGTAGACTTCGGGGCGAACCTCCTGAAGACGTCCCGAGTCATTACGAAGGTTTGAAAGTCCTTGTAACTCCTAGTGGCAGTAAAGTAGGTTCACCTGAAGAAGGAGAGTCATCGTTGGTAGTCCATTGAGATTACCAAAGTCTAGAAACAGGTTATAATCCTGAAGCTGTTGCAGTTTCCGAGCTTGCTGGTAGTTTTTCATCTACTAGTGATATAGGCGAAGAAATTGAAGTATCTGAACCTGTTACTTCAACTTCTAGTGCTCCTGATTCACCTAGGGTAGAAAGAGTCATCACCGAAAATCTTCCTGCTGGTTTGATAGCTATTGAAGAGCTTGCTCCAGAGGAAGAATTTGGCGTCTCTATCCTTGAAGATCAACCTACTATTGATCTAAGGGAGTGTGAATCCATCTTTTACAGTCCTCCTAGAAGCACTACTTGGTATCTTTCGTTAACTAATTATTTAGACAACTCAGGGTTAAGTTTTTCTCCACCTCGTACTCCTTTTCCACCTGGAGGTATTTATACTCCTGTAAATATGTTTGGTCAGTCATCCGTGTTCACTCAATCTCCTGAATCTCTCTTGTACGGTGGTCCTTCTGTTCCCTCTGGGTATCAGTCACTTTCTGGTACTTTTGCGGGAGCATCTCCTCAACCCATTGAACATGGGTTATTAGCTGGAAACAATGGTAATAAACCGTTGGGTGTAGGAGACATTTACATGATGTCAGGTTCAGTTCCCGGTTCTCAACCTCAAGGTGGCCAGTTACCGCCTGGGGGGCAGCCTCAATTAACGCCTAGGGGGCAACCTCAAGGTACACAAACTGCGTCTGGGCGGCAACCTCAAGGACAGTATGTACCCATAGTACAATACATTCCTCAAGGTCAACCCCAACCTCAATATGTACCCCAAGGTCAACCTCAGTATCAATTTATAGCTCAAGGTCAACCCCAGTATCAGTATTTACCTCAAGGGTATCAACCTCAAGGTCAATACTTGAGTCAAGGTTATCAACCACCTCAAGGTCAGTCTTATGTTCAAAGTACGGGAACTGTACCTTTCAATTATCAATCCTACCCTCAATCCGGTTATGGATCTCAATATCCTCAACCTGTCATGGGTCAATACCCCGGGATGAACATAGTGTGGGATCCATCACAAGTTCAACAATTGTTGCAGCCAAGCGTACAGTTGTCATCTCAAGCTGGACAACCTTTAGTTTTTGGTTCACCCCAGCAACCAGTCCAGTCTAATGTTCAAACTTATGTACCTTCGGTAGTTACTCAGTCGCCCATTGCACCTAGTACTCCATCTCAAACGATTGCTGCAACTACTGCAACATCTGTTCCTTCCACCACACTTACTTCTGGAGTATCGACAGCTTCGGTTTCTACTGTCTCTGCAACTACTCCTCAGACATCTTTACCATTTTCTGGATCCACGATTCAAACTACGGTTCAGATGCCTGTAGGACATCTTGGTTTAAGTACGGTTGTTACAAGTCAACCACAATTCGTTTATCAATTGTACCAGGTACAGTACCAATACGGGCCTGCTGTCCAACAGCCAGTTTACCAGTATCAACCGTATGCTGGGTACACTTATCAACAACCTCAGCAACCCCAGTATGGTCTGGTTAATCCTGGTTTTCCAGGAGGATACAATATCCCGAATGCGATACCTATTCCAAGTTATCCTGGATATCCTCCTCCTGGGACTGGTCTTGTGACCCAGAGTTTTAGGGATCCTAATCGGCAGTTGCCATTTCTCGCAACTTTGGATTTACCAGACTTGTTGCGCCTAACGAACGATCCAATCAATTATCTTCCGTTTTGGCCGCCAATGCCGAATAAGTTGCCCAGTGATATTCCAAAGTTTGAGGGTAAGTCTGGAGAGGATCCGTCAAATCATGTGATGACTTACCACCTCTGGTGTGCTTCAAATTCCATCTCGGATGATTCGATCCGCTTACGTCTTTTCCAGCGTACGCTCATTGGTCTCGCGGCCAAGTGGTACATTGAGTTACCACAGGCCTCTTTTTATAACTTTAGCCAGTTAGCTACCTCGTTCCTATCTCATTTTCAGTTGCCGGTCAGATATGATAATGGCACGGAGCTACTAACTTCACTAAAACAATCGAAGTCCACTTATATTTCCGATCATATACATGAATGGAGACATCGAAGGCGATTAGTGAAAGTTTTTATCCCGGACCAAATCTTAGCTGAATGGTTTGTTAAATCATTATTACCGAAGATTACTGAAGATGTAGCTAAGGCCGGAGTAGTTACTGAGGAGCAAGTGATTGCTCAAGCGCAGTACCTTGACTTGGTTTACACTCAGTCAGGTACGTTACACGAAAAGATCCCAGATCTTCCAAAGTCAAATCAAATTGCTGCTGCTCCTTCGGGATATCATGTTGCTGATGGCATGATTGGTACAGTGAATACTAAAAGCAAGAAGAAGTCTTCGAAGAATTCTTTGCCCATTATAACCTTACCAGATTCCCCGACAGGAGAATCTTCTCCTGAAATTTCCACTGATATTCATGCTGTAGAGTCATCTACGGATAAATCAAAAAACGGTGGGAAGAAGAAAGGTAAGAAGAAGAATAAAGCAGACAAGACTCCAAAGGAGAAAACAAAAAAGTCGGAAACCAATGATGAAAAGTGCAAACCTCGATATCCTTGTCTTATTTGTGAAGAGGATCATTTTACAAGAGATTGCCCTCATCGGGCCGAGGTTGTGAAAATCGTCAAAGGTTCCCCAACTCCTGTTGTTGTGAAAGATCCATTTCCAAAGCAGGAGAGTAAGATGATAGGTTCTTCCTCGAGTGCCAGTGAAGAACCCATATTGATGATGTCTCATGTAAGGATTGCGACTCGATCGCAAGATTATGGTAGTAAGAATCCTATTGATGGATCGAAAGAAGCAGAATCTTCTCATTCAAATCCATCAACCTCAGATCCCGGTTCCGATCCACTACAGATCGAGAAACCTAACCCTGACTTAGTGTAGAGCCTTGAACCTGTACCTCCTTACACACCCTCTCAGCCTTCTTTTCCCATTCCTTTCCTCCTTTTCCCACTCATTTCATCCACCAAGTTGATTGAATCATTGTATTTTAGGACTTTTTACATGATTTTATAACTATGCTAAGTGACTGTTGTTTGGTTTAGAATTTTGGTTCAGTGTGCTGCGTTTCCGCAGCCAACATAGGTTTCCGCAGCTGATCCAGGTTTCTGCAGCCAGCACCAGATTTCGCAGCTGTTTTATTAAACGATATGTTACAGGTGTCCTCAGAGAATATGAGCCACATGGGCAAGTTCCAGGGGTCAAGGACATGATACGTGTCCCTCCAGATCACCCAGAACAGCCATAAAAGCCCGCGGTCAATGAGGAGGCAAATACCGGTCAACAGAAGTGTCCAACGGTGGCACGGCTCTGCGTTGCTCTATTTTTGGGCACGTGAAGCTAGGTGGCATCATCCTCAGCCATGGAGACAATCTAGAAGCACGAATCCAACAGCCACATTCTCCAGATTGAATGAACACGATGATAGTTACCTAGATCTGGGGATGCGGAGGATTCACGTGTTTTTAAAACAACGGGTTAATAGCATAGATCTCGTTAAAGTAGTTTTCTTTTCTCCTTATAAATAAAGCATCCTTGAACGTTGTAGAGTGAGTCGTTGTTGTAATCATTTTGTATGTAATTTTGAACTCCCCACTGTACTTTACATTTGCTGTCAATACATGAGAAGATTGTTTTGCATTTAAGTGTATAACTATTCCTTGAACCAGCTGAAGTAGGCAGAGGGCCCCTGTTTGCTGAAGTCCTGTACAGTAACCTTTAATTTCCTACATTTCTCTTTCTTGTTTCATGTATATTAGCTGTACAGATGTCTTTTAATTGTTGCGTTTTTATTTCTTTCCAACAAGTATATTAGCTGTACATAAACTTTGATTTCTGTTGATTTACATTTCTGCACTTTTATGTTCATGACTGATCAGTGTGTTATGCAGGTTTCTTAAGCAAGCCCGGGACAATTTTCTTTCTTTTCTTTTTATAACTAGTGGCATGCGTGATCTCTTGTCTATGTTGCTGACCTTCATTTTTTTGCAGTTTTGATTTTCCTTACTGTTATTTCTTTAACTTGCATATTTACATTCTGCTCTTAGATATCAAGTTGTTCATCTATTGATGGTTCCTTTTCTATAATCACATAACTTTATTGGGAGCCAAAATATCATTTAGTATAGCTTGATTTAGTTTGCTTAGAACTCACATTACTTGACTTATCCATAACTATTTCTTACATGACAATTCTAGCTGAAAGGAAAAAGGTTAAGAGAAAGTTAAAGTATTGTGACTAGTCTCTTTTATGTAGTTTCACTTAGATTTCACATTGCTTAACATTTCATGATATCTTTTCATAGAGAAGATTAAGTTGAAGAGTTGAAATAGTGTGAAATAGTTGTTCTTACTTTTAGTTGGATTTAATATAGATTTCATTTTCATTTTCATTCAGAAGCAGAGATATTGGGCCGATGTCATTAGTCTTTTATTTGATGTCTTTATTTTCCTTTAAGAGTTGATTTTATTGCAGTTGTTGTTCAAGATTTCTTGTAGAATACTTTTTATGTTTTGAGAAATCATTTAGAGATCACCACAATAATCCACATTTCACTTGCTTTATTACATTTCCATCACATCACAGTAGGAAAGATACATTTGAAAACAAACTTAAAAAAACTAAAAAACGACAAAAGACTAGAAAACGGTTATCTAAGTACAAATAGTACACCTCACTTCATCAGCTTACGAGCCCCGGGTTGACATTTAAAAGTTGCAATTTAGACGTCACCAAATTGACCAAAGATTTTGGCGCCGTTGCCGGGGAAGTGAAATTAGGTAGCCAATTTCTAAAAAAAAAACAAGAAAATTTCAAGGAAGGAAAATTGATAACCTCTCAAAGTATGCTCTCCTCTTGCACTTAATGTGATCTGGAGGATCAGAAAAGAGAAAGTTATTGGTTTAATAGTTTCTTGAGTATGCTCTCTTCTTGCACCTAGAGTGACCTGGAAGATCAGAAAGAGAATTATTACCCCGACTTGAAGAAAAATAAAAAATGACATGCATAGAGCAAGAGATTCTAGGGGAAGGTTTTTAGCTAGAGCTAAGAGTTTGATTTTTACAAGTCCATCTACTTCAAGGAATAGACAAGAGACACCTCCATCATCTCCAACTTACACTCCTAGCCCTAGGATTCCTGGAATTCAAGAGGTAGGAGTCGACTCTCCCACACCTTCTATCGAATTTGAATTAGAAAGAGATCCTTTCCTTCTTTCTACAGAAAGACAAATTGTAATTGAAGAAGTAGAATCATCTGAAGAAGAAGAAGGAGAAATTCCTTCTCGTTCACCCTTTGTAGAAGAACCAGAAGACTTTGAAGTCTCTAGGGAAACTACTATGACAGAGGAAGGAGCAACTGGATTTGGTAGAGGTAGAGGTAGAGGAGGAGGAGGAGGAAACAATGGAGGAGGTAGAGGTAACATTGGGGGAAATAGGGATGGAGATAACTCATTTGGATTTCCTATAGTCGATGAGGACTCCCAAGCTACAATGAAAAACATCTCACCATCTGTCCTCCCAAACTTCCATGGGTTAAGGAATGAGGACCCTGAAACATTTCTATTTGAGTTTGAAGTCATGTGTCGAACTTATGATTATCTGGAAGACTCTCAAAAACTCAAATTGTTTCCTTCAACATTGAAAGGAGCAGCCTTGAAATGGTTCATGGGATTACTCACCCAATCCATTAGGTCTTGGAATGATATGAAACAAGAATTTTTGGATTGGTACCTAGACTATTGTATGCCCACCAATCACAAGGATGAGGTATTCAAAATGGTGCAAAAAGAAGATGAAAACTTGGAGGAGTTACTTGAAAGATTTCAATATAACCTGAAAAGAGCAAAAATGAGTAACTTGGATGAGGAAACCTTGAAAGCCCTTCTATTAAAAGCCATTAGAGATGAATGGATAGATATTTTGAACATGATGGGGAAGGGAGATATATCTCAACTTTCACTCAATGATATAGCAGAGCTATGTGTCCATCTCTCAAGGGGGAAATCTAAAACTCAAAAAGGGCCTAGAGATCCTTCTCTCATCAGAGCAAATAAATCTGCAACTGGATCGGTAAGTAGGGCTGAGATTGGCAACATGCTTGATGAATTCAAAACTGATGTCTTAGGGAGTCTTAGTGAGCAACTAGACATCCTTAAGATTCACAATAAATAGAAAGCAGAAGCTGAGGCTTTGGCCATCTTTTGCCCAAAATGTAGAAGGAAACATGCTCTAAGGGAATGTCCCTTGGATGCAAAAGTTGTAGAAACATGTGTAATTTGTTCAGAGAATCATGAGACCAAGGATTGTCCTTCAATTCCCGGGCTCAAAGCTGACTTTCAAGAAGATCCAAATACAATCGAATCTCTCTATTTTGTTGCAAGGATACCTTGGCAGGGGCAACAAAATCAAGGGTTTAACAACTCTATGAATTTTCAACCCCCACCAAATTGGAATCCTTGGCAACAACCTTGGTCCCAACCTCAAAATCCTTTTCAATCATGGGTACAAGGTATGCAAAATCCTTATGGGAGATTTGCTCAATTTTACCAATATCCTCCATCCTTTCAAAACCAACAAGCTCCACATCTTCCAAATCAAAATCCACAACTATCATTGCCATTTCCACAACAACAACAACCTTCTCAATAGAATCCAAATTCTCAACTCTTGCTTCGATTTCAACAGAAGTCAAATCAAATTTCTTCTCAGCCATTGCCAAACCCCAATAATAAAAACCCTCAAAATGCTTACATGATGGAAGGTCAACAATTTCCTACCTATATGGTTGTTCCTCTCAATCAAGTAGAACTCAGATCAGGTAGAGTCCTAGATAAACCTTCTATAAATGCTCAAAAGCAAAGCATTTTTGAGGAAGAGTCTCTTGAAGCTAATAAGGGTTCTAAAGCATCTCTTCAAAACCAAAATACTCAAAAAGAAAAAGAAAAAGAATTAACCCCCACAACTCCCATAGTTGAGCAACCTACATCTTTATCCACACCTCCTTTTCCTGAAAGATTACAAATTGACAAAGGAGTGGAAAAACAAATTTGGTTGCCTGACTATAATTTTCTAGATGAATTGAAGAATGTTTGTATCAAGATTCCCTTGTTACAAGCCATTAAAGAGATTCCGATTCTAGCAAAAACAATAAAGGAGTTGAGTCTTAAAAGACCAGGAAGGAAACCAAGAGATACCAGAAGGATCCACCTGGTAGGGAAAATTACAGATATCATGATGGGAAAAATTACTATGCAGAAATATGTAGATCCCGGTAGCCCAATTGTTAAAACACATATCAATGGGGTAGAAATACCAAATACTTTGATTGATTTAGGGGCTGCTATCAACATCGTGAGTAGACAGACTATGGAACAGCTAAAACTTCCTAATCTTCTTTTTACACCTACTTTATTGCAACTGGCAGATCGATCAATTATTAAACCAGATGGTGTATTAGAAGACATTCCAGTCTCCCTATACTCTTGGGAATATCTAGTGGATTTCATGATTTTAACTCCCAAGAGTAATCTAGGAGGACATCCTCTTATTTTAGGAAGACCTTGGCTAGCCACAGCTGATGCTTTCATAAGTTGTAGGTCTGGGGATATGTATATTTCTGATGGTAATTCGACAAAGAAGTTCAATCTGTATCCTCCAGCAAAAGAAATTACGGAAATATGAGATAATGAGTGGGTTGATGATGAAGATACTATACAACCTGTCTTTACCATTTCTGAGATTAGTGAAGGTAGTCAAATTCTGAACACATTAGAAAACTTTGAACCATCTTCAGAATATGACCACACACAATTTCATTTGGATTCTGACATTGAGTGTCTATCATCTAAACAAATGTCTCTTTTCTCTGTGGAAGAATTTGGTAGTTCTGCCATTGAGATTTTTCCAGAAAAAACATTGAATATCAACAGAAACTTGGAAAAATCACAACAGGGGGAGCTAACCAAAATCTTGCAAAAACATTCTACTGCATTTGCATGGGAATATACTGATATGAAAGGTATTGACCCTAAGACTTGCATTCATCACATCTACGTTGAGGAAAACAGTAGACCAATCAGACAACCTCAAAGAAGGATGAATCCAAACCTTAGGGAGATAGTGAAAGAAGAGCTCCAAAAGTTACTTAATGTAAACTTCATTTACCCCATTTCAGATAGCCGGTGGGTTTCCCCTTTGGTTATAGTACCTAAAAAGAATGGTAAATGGAGGGTTTGCATTGATTACAGGGAATTGAACAAGGCAACTTTGATGGATCACTTTCCTTTGCCCTTTATTGATCAAGTATTAGATACCTTAGCAGGCAAAAAGTATTTCTCATTTTTGGATGGTTTTAGTGGTTACAATCAAATTCAGGTAGCACCTGAAGATCAGGACAAGACCACATTTACCTGTCCATGGGGAACTTTTGCTTACCGAGTCCTTCCTTTTGGATTATGTAATGCACCCGCAACATTCCAAAGGGCAGTACTAGGAATCTTTTTAGATCTAATTCATGATTGTATAGAGGTCTATATGGATGATTTTACAGTTTATGGTAATTCATTTGAAGAGGCATTAGAAAATTTGGAAAAAAGTCCTTATAAGATGTAAAGAAACAAATCTTTCATTAAGTCATGAAAAATGTTTTATGATGTTTACTGAAGGGATTGTTTTAGGACATCATATTTCAGGAGATGGTATTAAAGTTGATAGATCAAAAGTTGAAGTCATCTCCAAGTTACCTATTCCAAATTGTCAAAAAGATGTTAGAATTTTTCTTGGATTTACTGGATATTATAGAAGATTTATTGAAAACTTCACCAAGATAGCATATCCGCTCTTCAAATTACTTACAAAAGACTATGAATTCAATTGGGATCCTGACTGTCAATCTGCATTTGAAACTTTAAAAACAAGAATATCTAAAGCACCCATTTTGAGAGGGCCAAATTGGAAACTTCCCTTCCATATATCTACAGATGCTTCAAATACAGCTCTCGGAGCTGTGTTGGGTCAAAAGGATTTAGTTCCTTATGCCGTTTACTACACCAGTAAAAATTTGACTCCCACTGAGTTAAATTATACTGTGACTGAAAAAGAGTTCTTAGCTGTTGTGCACGCAATTAACAAGTTTAGACATTACATAACTGGCTATGAAACTTTTGTCCATACTGATCATTCTGCAATTAGATATCTCATGAACAAACCTGTTACTAATGGCAGAGTTACAAGATGGCTTTTACTTTTACAAGAATTCAATATTACTGTGTTAGATAGACCAGGAAAACAAAATACAGTAGCTGATTTCTTGTCTAGAATCAAAAATACTAACGAAGACTCTCCTGTAGAGGATAAGTTTCCAGATGAATATTTGTTTGCAGTAACTACTAAAACTCCTTGGTATCCAGATATTGCTAACTATTTGCTTACACGGAAGCTACCTCCACACTTATTTCCTAATGAGAAAAGGAAAATCATTCAGGAGAGTTCAAAGTATTCATGGATTTCTAATGAATTGTTCAAAACAGGGCTAGATTGTGTGATCAGAAGATGTGTTCGGGAAGATGAAATGCCTGACATCCTTAAGGCATGTCATGATGAACCGTGCGGTGGACACTTTGCTGACAAGAGGACGGCCTATAAAATCCTTTCTTTAGGATATTATTGGCCTTCTTTCTTCAAATATGCAAAACAATATGTTAGAAGGTGTGACAGCTGCCAAAGACTTGGGAGACCAACTCTTTCAAATGAAATGCCATTACAGCCACAGGTACTCATCGAACCCTTTGAAAAATGGGCTTTAGATTTCATTGGACCTATTAATCCACCATCTAGACAAAAGAAGTATATATTGGTTTGCATTGATTATGTTACTAAATGGGTAGAAGCCAAGGCATTGCCTTCTGCCACTGAAAATTCAGTTGTTCAATTTCTTTTTGAGGATATCTTTACTCGTTTTGGTGTCCCAAGAGAAATTGTGACAGATCAGGGGAGTCAATTTACATCTAACTTGATGGAGAAGCTGATGGAGGAATACAAAATCAAGCACAGAAAATCTACTCCATACCATCCGCAAGAAAATGGTCAAATGGAATCCATAAACAAAGTTCTTGAGAGCATCATCACCAAAACTGTTCATCTCCACAGAAGAGATTGGGTAGAAAGGCTTCCTGAAGCCTTATGGGCCTATAGAACTACGTGGAGGAACACAACAGGACATTCTCCCTATGAACTTGTTTATGGGAAAGAAGTCCTGCTCCCCATTGAGTTTCAAGTCAAAACCTTCAAGATGGCAGTTCAGTTGGGGATGAATCTATCAGAAGCCCAAAAGCACAGAATGGAGTAGCTGAATGAGCTAGATGAAATAAGACAAGATGCAATTTTAAGGACTGATCTAGTTCAGCACCAAAGAACTAAGTGGCATGACAGATATATCAAGGAGAAAAAGTTTCAAAAGGGAGATTGGGCGTTACTGTTTGATTCCAAGTTTAAAGACTTGAAAGGGAAATTTCATACTCATTGGCTTGGACCATATGAGATTGATGAAGTCTTTAGCAATGGAGCAGTTCGAGTCAAGACTATTGATGAGTTTCAAACTCCTCTCATTGTGAATGGCCACCGGTTGAAAATTTATCATAAGCCACTCTCCAAAGAGGACTTTGTCAAAATATTTCAAGAAAATTCTACAATGAAGCTGGTGGAGAGGAATCCTTCTCCTCCATCAGCCTAATCTTTGTTTCTTTCAGTTGAAAAAAAAAAAAAAAAAAGAGAAAAAAAAATCTTTTGTATAAGCCTGAAAACCAATCATAGATTGGCAGTCTTATACAGAAAATGTAGAGTGAAAATCAGGGACACCTGAAACTATATTTTCCAAAAAAAATCTCTCTTCCTTTCCATCTTCGCTTCACCTCACCTATCATTTCCATCTTCACCTCCATCTCATCTTCATCTCCATTCCACTTCACTCCACTTCATTTCCATTTCATTCCATTCCATCAATAAAAGTCCTTCTCAGGACTATTTCATTCAGTTAGTTCTTTTTCTAACTAAATTTGTGCAATTAAAGGGGTGTTGTCTCAGTTTCTGCAGCTGGGAACCGTTTCCGCAGCTAGCACCAGTTTCCGTAGCTCGAAATGATTCTGCAGCGAGCATCACTCTGTCTCTACAGCAACACTCTATTTTCAAAAGAAAATCACAGTCAAAGGTTAGCATCATCATCACCAAAGGCAGCAAAGATATGAGGCACCTGCAAGATCAAAAAGCAATAATGGGTCAGAAGCCTTAATCAACAAATGGCAAACTTCCAAAGGTATGATCAAAATCTATACCAAATAACAATTTAATGTCATTGTATGCATAGTTATTAGATCATGGAAATTCCACTAAATACAATGATTTGATACGGCAAGATCCATATCACTCCTCTTCCACGATGATAATCCATCCACCTCATTCCTTTCTAACGGTTCCATAATCATTATTAATTCAAACTCAAAATGGGGTTGCTCTTTCATTTATTGGTCGTACGTAGAAGAAGTGACCTATTGTACTACGGCTCTCCTCCACCATAACTTCCGCAGCCAACGTTGAGACATGGCGTAAGCCAACTGATTCGAAAGGACTCAGCCGTTATACTTCCCATTTATCACTCCACTTCCACATGCATTCGATGCTAAACCCGTGACTGTTGTTTACCTCGTGCTCATACCATTCTCTGCTCTCCATTTCCGCTGCAACCTCCATAGCTTTGCTCTAAACCCTGATTACAGTCACTGCATATGCTTTGCATTTCGACTACGGCCACTCCACTTACCTCAAGAATCCCGTAATCAGCTCGTTTTTCCTTTGAACATCCACGCACAGTAAAAATTTCAACCGGGGTTGAAAGCCGAGAATGGGAAAGTTACTCAGAGCCGAACCTGAGGGCCCAAAATACCTGGAGGGGTATCCGCAGACGAAGGAGTCATTGAAGAAAGCAAAGTGGCTGAAGTTTATTCAAAAGTTCAGAGGTTATAATAAGGAAGTCACTAAAGCTTTTGCTCGGTCCTTCAATGGACACGTAGTGGAGGTAGGGGACTTGAAATTCACAATAACAGAGGCCACAATAGCAGCAACAACCAGTTTACCACAACAGGGAGACAGATGGTTTAAAAACAGAGGCCTGGATGATCAAGGATGGAAAGTCATGCTCAAAAACACAGGTATGGATACTTCTATATTCACTAAGGGAATTCCTGTGCATGTAATCAAAGAGGAATGGTCTGCGCTGTTATTACTTGTTCAGAAGTTTATTACATGCGAGGGTCGTTTTGGCACCATGTATATGTATCATGCAAGGATTATGATGAATTTTATGGAAGGCCATGCCGTTAATTTACCTTACTTTCTACTAGCAAGTCTAAAGAAAATGAGCTCTGTTGTTCAGAAACATGTAGGCCATATTGAATCCCACCTTTATCATCACAGGCTCATCAAAATTATCATTGAGGATCAATTGAAAAACAATAATGATACTTGGGAAAAGTTTTTGATCAGAAATAACTTCCAAGAAGTGACTGAAGCCTCTGCCAGCAGTTCCCTAAAAATCCCAAAAAGAAGTAGGAGGAGAGAAACAAATGTTACAGCCCAGGACCTTCCTACAGTAGACACTCAGGAAACTGTTCATGAGGAAGAAGAAGAGGGAACTAGAAATAAGAAGCAGAAAAAGGACAAAGGTAAAGTAACTATTCAAGAGACATATCCATCCCCTGAATCATCTGTAGAAGAAGAATCTCAAACTTTGGCAGAAAGGCTAGCACATCTTCAAACTGCTACCTCAACAAAGAAACAAAAAGAAAAACAAAGTGCCCAGAAAGAGAGCACTAGTCCACATGTGAGGAGGAGCAGTAGGCCCAAAGGAAAGAAAGTGACCCAAGAAAAACAATCACACTTTATTGATTTAGGTGAAGGAACACCTGAAAAAGGTCCAGCTCAACAAGACATTGAGGCAAGTCCTCCACGTGAGGAAAGTCCTTTTCAGCTGGAAAGAGAAAACAGTCCTCCTTTTCAATAATTTGAGTTCAGGCCGAGACAAACACCTGAGGTAGACTCCACCCAGCAAGAAGCATATAACTACTTAGAGTCCTTGGAATGATCAGTTGCAGGACCAAGCACTACCTTGCTACTTGATGCACAAGTGCAGTCTTTAAAACAGGAAGTATTTGAGCTAGAAGTCCTAAACAGGCACATTAAACAAGAAAATGAAGCATTAAAAGAGCAAAGTAAAGTGGACAAGATTGTCCATGACAATACCATGCTTCAGTTAGGACTGTGGCAGAAGAAGAATAGAAAGTTGAAGAAAAAGTGTAAAAAGCTGAGCAGGGCATTGATTAATTTGAAGTTCAGGTGTCTAGTCAAGAAACCAAGGACCATTTTGGCATCAAGGAGAAAGAGAAGGCTGGATGTTCTTGCAGAAGCATCAGAGCACATGGATTGAGGAAAAGAACTAAGCTTTGGTTGCATGAGGACATGCAACACCTTCACAGTGGGGGTATGTAGAGCCTTGAACCTGTACCTCCTTACACACCCTCTCAGCCTTCTTTTCCCATTCATTTCCTCCTTTTCCACCAAGTTGATTGAATCATTGTATTTTAGGACTTTTTACATGATTTTCTAACTATGCTAAGTGACTGTTGTTCGGTTTAGAATTTTGGTTCAGTGTGCTGCGTTTCTGCAGCCAACACAGGTTTCCGCAGCTGATCCAGGTTTCTGCAGCCAGCACCAGATTCTGCAGCTGTTTTATTAAACGATATGTTACAGGTGTCCTTAGAGAAGATGAGCCACATGGGCAAGTTCCAGGGGTCAAGGACATGATACGTGTCCCTCCAGATCACCCAGAACAGCAATAAAAGCCCGCAGTCAATGAGGAGGCATATACCGGTCAACAGAAGTGTCCAGCGGTGGCACGGCTCTGCGTTGCTCTGTTTTTGGGCACGTGAAGCTAGGTGGCATCATACTCAGCCACGGAGACAATCTAGAAGCACGAATCCAACAGCCACATTCTCCAGATTGAATGAACACGATGACAGTTACCTAGATCCGGGGACGCAGAGGATTCATGTGTTTTTAAAACAGCTGGTTAATAGCATAGATCTCGTTAAAGTAGTTTGCTTTTCTCCTTATAAATTAAGCGTCCTTGAACGCTGTAGAGTGATTCGTTGTTGTAATCATTTTGTATGTAATTTTGAACTCCCCACTGTACTTTACATTTGCTGTCAATATATGAGAAGATTGTTTTGCATTTAACCATATAACTGTTCCTTGAACCGGCTGAGGTAGGCAGAGGGCCCCTGTTTGCTCAAGTCCTGTACAGTAACCTTTAATTTCTTGCATTTATCTTCTTGTTTCATGTATATTAGCTGTACATATGTCTTTTAATTGCTACGTTTTTATTTCTTTCCAACATGTATATTAGCTGTACATAAACTTTGATTTCTGTTGATTTACATTTCTGCACTTTTATGTTCATGACTGATCAGTGTGTTATGCAGGTTTCTTAGGCAAGCCCGGGACAGTTTTCCTTCTTTTCTTTTTATAACTAGTGGCATGCGTGATCATCTTGTCTATGTTGCTGACCTTCATTGTTTTGCAGTTTTGATTTTCCTTACTGTTATTTCTTTAACTTGCATATTTACTTTCTTCCCTTAGATATCAAGTTGTTCATCTATTGATGGTTCCTTTTCTATAATCACATAACTTTATTGGGAGCCAAAATATCATTTAGTATAGCTTGATTTAGTTTTCTTAGAACTCACATTACTTGACTTATCCATAACTGTTTCTTACATGACAATTCCAGTTGAAAGGCAAAAGGTTAAGAGAAAGTTAAAGTATTGTGACTAGTCTCTTTTATGTAGTTTCACTTAGATTTCACATTGCTTCACATTTCATGATATCTTTTCATAGAGAAGATTAAGTTGAAGAGTTGAAATAGTGTGAAATAGTTGTTCTTACTTTTAGTTGGATTTAATATAGATTTCATTTTCATTTTCATTCAGCAGCAGAGATACTGGGCCGATGTCATTAGTCTTTTATTTGATGTCTTTATTTTCCTTTAAGAGTTGATTTTATTGCAGTTGTTGTTCAAGCTTTCTTGTAGTATACTTTTTAAGTTTTGAGAAATCATTTAGAGATCACCACAATCATCCACATTTCACTTGCTTTATTACATTTCCATCACATCACAGTAGGAAAGATACATTTGAAAACAAACTTAAAAAAACTAAAAAATGACAAAAGACTAGAAAACGGTTATCTAAGTATAGATAGTACACCTCACTTCATCAGCTTACGAGCCCCGGGTTGACATTTAAAAGTTGCAATTTAGACTTCACTAAATTGACCAAACACTTAGTAATCAAACCGCCCGCCAAGGGTGTACTTCGAAGGTCTGCTTTCAATCCACATGCGAGAGCGGCCCAGAATTACAACATTGTTGAGGATTTAGCTGTTTCACCCTCAGCAATGTCGGCTTTAGAAGTGCTGCAATCATGCCCAGCACAGAGAAAATTACTTTTGTCGGCTATAGGAGCTGTTGATGTTCAGGACCCGAACCTAATAATCTTTGATCTAGAAAATAGTACACCGCATTTGCCTCATCAGATGGCTTTCCAGATCCCAGTGATAGTCAAAAACAGGCCTATTCATGGGACTGTAATTGATGAGGGAGCTTCCACGTGTATTATGTCGATACAGTGCTCGAGATCGCTTGGTTCTCCTTCACTGAATCAATCCCCGACAATTCTTAAGGCCTTTGATGGCCGTGGGTTCCATCCGTTTGGCATTCTATAGGATTTGCCTATAGGGGTTGAAGGAAAAACCGTTAGTCTGGATGTGGAGGTGGTTGATGCCCCTCTAGACTACAACCTTCTTTTGGGTCGAAGTTGGTCTTACACTATGACAGCGATCATTTCATCGGTCTTCAGAGTAATAAAGTTTCCACATAATGGCAGGATCGTAACCATAGACCAGCTGGCTTACTTTTCATCTGACCTAGCCTCTTCAGAGAGTATCCAGCATGTCGGTAAAACGACTATCCCTTACAAGGATGTTGGCATAGGATTAGTTAAAGATGCCGGTTTACTGGGAACTTTTCCTTTTCCTCCAATCAATGCCGTGTCTTCGTTTGCATCTATTCATATGATTACTTCAGACACCATTGTTTATGACAATCCTTGGATCGTTCCTTCTGAATTTGAAATAGACTCATTTGGTGATGCGATGCCTTTGAGTCCATATGAAATTCCCTACGAAGCCGTGCAGTCTTTTTCCGACCTGAGTTCAACCCAAATCGACCAAATGAATGTGGTCCGTGAGGAATCACTTTTCGCGTCAACCTCGGAGTTAATAACGTTTCCCGAAGTTGTGTCATCTGACGAACAACTTTGCGAAGTCCTGTGCGTAGACGATTTACCATGGGAATATCTCCATCATAGATCTTCGTTTTTACCTGAGGATGATCATTTTGAAAATGATTTCTCATCAATCTTTACAGCTGAATATGTCAAAGAAGCTCAGAGTCCAATGAAACATCCTGATTCAGAGCTGAATTTGGGAAACATTTCTCGCACTATTCCCATTGACATTTCAGTCAAGTCCGGAATTGTTGAGCACATTCATATAGGTGCCTCGTGTTCAGATGACGAAATTCAAACATAAAAGGCCCTATTTCAAGATTTCCGCGACGTGTTTGCCTGGTCTTATGAGGAAATTCCAGGAATTGATCCCACCATTGTTGTCCATGAGATCAAAACTTACCCGGACGCTAAACCCATCCGGCAACGTTTGCGTCAGATTCACCCACGAAAGGCGGCTGCAATTAAAGTAGTAGTTGAGAAGCTGTTGAAAGCAGGTTTCATTTATCCGATCCCGTTAACGGATTGGGTATCGAATATTGTTCCGGTTAACAAAAACAGGGAACAATAAGAATATGTATCGACTATAGGGATATCAATCGTGCTTGTCCCAAGGACAACTATCCAACACCCTACATCGATCAAATAATTGATGATTGTGCCGGCAGCGAAATATTTTCCTTTATGGACGGTTTTTTCCGGCTACAATCAAATCAATATTCTACCTGCCGATCAACCAAAAACGGCTTTCATTTGTCCATGGGGGACATTTGCTTACTGCAAATTACCTTTTGGGCTGAAGAATGCCGGAGCCACTTTTCAAAGGGTGATGTCTTATGCATTTCATGACATCAAACACATTGTGCAACTGTATCTCGATGATTTGCCCGCTCACTCCTTGCATCGAGCTGATCACCTTGTCCATTTACGAGCAATTTTTATGAGGTGTAGGCATTATCATATACGGTTGAACCCACACAAATGTGTCTTCTGTATAGAAGTGGGACGAATGCTGGGATTTGTAGTTTCAAAAGCCGGCATCCACGTCGATCCCTCGAAGGTAGAAGCTATCATCAAATTGCCTCCTCCTTCGAGTCTTCGCCAACTCCAAAGTTTGCAGGGGAAAGCAAACTTTTTACGCCGATTCATTCCTAACTACGCCGAGATTACCAAAGGTTTTACCCGGTTGTTGAAACAAAACGCTCAATTCTCTTGGGATGAGATTGCTCAGAAATATTTTGATGCCCTCAAGCACGCGTTAACCCATGCACCGTTGCTGCATCCTCCCAATTACAACCAGGATTACTTTTTGTACCTCGCCCCCGCTCATTCCACCATTGGAATGGTCTTAGTACAGGAAGATGAATTTGGAACGAAACATGTGATCTATTACCTTAGTCGGACGTTAAATCCCACTGAGCTCAAATATTCGCATGTGGAGAAATTGGCCTTGGCAGCCGTTCAAGTTGTCCAACGTTTTCGTCACTACATTCTACTCCGTAAAACTATAGTTATTTCGGATTGCAACCCTATGATCTACATTTTGACTAAACAATTGCTAGGGGGCAAGTACTCTAAATGGATCGTTATCCTGCAAGAGTTTGACTTGGAATTTGAAAAATCTAAGTCTAAGAAATCTTTAGTTTTTGCAGAGTTGATGTGTGATTTCCCGCATGCTGACACGGAAACTGTGGTAGAGGAACCCATTGCGGACAAATCTTTGTTTCTCATCAGCACTTTAGATCTTTGGTATGGAGATATAATTGTCTATCTCCAGACCCAATCCTTTCGGCCCAAAGTTTCAAAGTCGGAACATCGAAAAATTCGATTCCAGTCCCAACAGTACAAAATTATTGGAGATACTCTTTATCGCCGTGGGGCGAACTTGGTTTTTCGCCATTGCTTAACTCATGAGGAAGCTGAAAGGGTTTTGAATGACTGTCACTCTAGAGCACATGGCGGTCATATGTCTGGGTATGCCACAGCCCAAAAGATATTGCGCGCTGGGTACTTCTGGCCGTCTTTGTTTAAACACTGTATTATGGCAGTCCGGAAATGCCACAACTGTCAAGTGATTGATCGCAAGATGCCTGCACCACCTGCTCCTCTCCACCCTATAATTTCCGTTGGGCCTTTTACCAAATGGGGTATCGATTTTATTACATGTAACCCTCACTCGGCTGGGGGGCATGCGTATATCATCCTTGTGGTTGATTATTTTACTAAGTGGGCCGAGGCGATGCCTACATTCAAGGCAGACGGAAAGACAGCTGCAATTTTCATATTCAATCACATTATTGCTAGGTTTGGTGTCCCACAAGCGATAATCACTGACCATGGGCGCCATTTTCAAAACGTTATGATGACAGAACTTATAGGCCAGCTTGGTTTGCGTCACGATAGATCAACTCCTTATTATACACAAGCCAACGGTCTGGTTGAATCCATCAACAAAGTTTTAGTTATCATGATCCAACGAATCATTGGTATTCATCGGTCGAATTTGCACAACATGTTATTTTCCGCGCTTTGGGTGTACCGAACCTCAGTGAAAACATCAACAGGGTTCACTCCTTTCCAACTAGTTTATGGTTTGGAAGCAGTGCTGCCCATTGAATGCGAAATCCCGTCACTTCAAATGGCTGTCGAATTACTCCTAGCTACTTCCGAAGAGGAGAAGCATTTGTTATACTTAGCTCAATTAGATGAGACTCGACGTGACGCTGCATTGGCAATCGAGACTCACGCAAAACGGATGAAAGCTCAGTATGACCGCAACGTGACCCCTCAAAATTTCTCGAAAGGAGACCTAGTGCTATTATATGATCAAGCTAATGATAAATTAGGTGCTGGAAAATTCGTTCCTATGTGGCATGGGCCCTACATTGTCAAGCGAAAGCTAGCAAAAGGGGCCTATGAGCTGGTAGATTTTGATGGGAACTCTTTGGGTAAACCCAGAAATGGACTTTACCTAAAGAGGTATTATGCTTAAATGATGGGTATGGAGATTTAGTTAGGTTAAATTTTTTCTTTCTAGCTGGTGTGTTTGTTAGTATAGACAGTGCTTAGCTTAGGGAGTGTGTTTTTTGTCGTTATTCTGGCTTATCTTGGTTTTACTCTTGATATTGCAGATGTCGACGCCTCTCCAAATGTACATTGGATTCGCTGATGGTGCTTGTCGTAGTACACTGAATATCTCTTCCGCAGCTTGGGTTATCTATTAGCCCTCTGACGAGTTAGTTTCTATGCATGGGGTGAGCCTCGGTCAAACAACAAACAACATTGCAGAATACAGTGCAGTGATTGAGTTATTGTCTGAATCTATTTCATTTGGGATTCGGAGTTTGACAGTGAGGTTAGATTCTGAACTCGTTGTATTACAACTTAATAGAGTATATGCCATTAGAAATCCAATGTTATTAAGGTTATTTTTGAGAGTGCATCTCTTGGAACGTGAATTTGATTACATTGAATATCAGCATATTCCAAGGTCTTTAAATACATTAGCAGATGCAATTGCTTCTCGAATGTTAGACAGACATTTGCGATAATCATACATGTAAATTTAAAAACATTTCATCATACATGTTTAACAAAATAAGCCGGTAATAATGATATATATAGATAGGAGTGTGTCAAAAATACATCGTCTTCGATCATAGGTTGAAAAACACCTTATGATCGGAAAAAATGATAAGTACAAAAAACCAAAATGTCACATGTGTCTACAAAAGTGACCATCCAATCACTGGTGGTGCTCTCTATACGACACCACTGCATGGGCTACCCTACACAAGAACCTCCTAAAAGGTCCTGGGACTGCGACCGCATAGCGCTGAAGTCTGATAGGAATATCGTCTATAGTCGTCTCTGGTATGTCTGTCGTAAGACGCTCTAGGTCTTGTTCCAACTCAGCTAAGGTCTCTGCCGCCGCATCCTGTGGGGCTGGTGCCGGTGCAACTGGTACTCTCCTCTCAAAAGGCCGGAGATTGGCTGGACGCTGTGGGCCTACATCTGCATTTTGAAAATTTGTCACTGTCAGTTTTGAGACGATATAAAAAATATATATATATATAGATAATTTAAAACTTGTGAAAAATGAAGTACCTGTGTCGTCCCACTGTTCTCCCGGTGGAAGAATCATGTTTGGATCTCCACGAAAATCAACTCCTGCATACGAAAAATCCTGTATCAAGAAGACCTGGTTCTCCAAACAGTGAAAATACTCCGGTCTAAATCGGACAACTTCCGTGCCCTCGTCAGGATGACGGGCCATCAACACAACCCATCGCATCAACTTAGGCTCTCGGGGAGGCCTAACCTCAACAGTGAGCTGTTGTGGGATCAGCATCGGAACCCTCTCTAGGGCAAAACTCACAACTAAAGGCCCATAACCAAAAGTCTTCACCTGTCCATTTTTGGTCCTAGTCAGTTGGCCCTTTAAGTTGGCCAACACAGCATCGCACCAGTTGAAAATGGTGCCCTGATAGCAATCAATCGCCATCCGCATCTGGGATCCAGTGGCAATGTGAAAAGCGGCAGCCCCGCAAAGTCTGGTAACTGTAAAGGCAATTACCATAAGTTCAGGTCGGGATATCTTTTTTATTTCTATCCCCTTATCCTGGTTTTGGTTATTACACCACTCTAGTCGGAGACTAGCAATGGACTGGCCACCCGGCCTAGTCCCGGACAGAGTCAATTGTTCGCCCCTCTTGGGCAAACCAGTGAGAAAGTAAATATCAGAGGGTTCTATCTCGAGCTGGTGCCCTCCAATGTAAAAGCACTGATCCTAAGCATTCCACCTTTCAACTAGCCACTCTAGAAAGCGCACCTGGGCCCTCATGCCAGGTATGGCCCAGTATTTGTAAAGACCGCATGCCTTCAAAGCATCAATGGAAGGTTGGTGATTAATCGCGGCCAAATCAATATCTTCGTGTTCCCTCTCGCGCCAATCAAGCATGGTGGGCAATCTACACACCATAAAACATCTGTTAGAGTCCATAAAATTAAAAGTTTTTGGTTCATTTTGGAGAAATGGGAGTTTCAAAATCCATTTCGCGGTGTACGCAGCCCGCCTTTAGAGACAGGGCGTATGTACACAGGTTCTCTTAAGTCAAGCTGTGTACGCCCAGCATTTTCCCAACTGAGAAAATGTCGGGGTACACAGGTCACCCATGGGGCACCTGCGTACCCCGAAAAGCAGACCTTGAAATACCCAAGGCCTCCAAAAAATAAAACTAAAGCTTAAAAACAAATTCTAAACGGATGGAAATGCAAGGGAGGATGTTGTAGAATACCTGATGAGATGGCATTCGGTTTCGACGGTCGGATTCTCTGCAGTGTCCACGGGAAGTTTCTTGCCAAAAGCCCTTTTTCTTTCCTCAACAGTGAAATGGTAAAAATGAAATGGTAAAAGCCCTTTTCATAGGTTTTTTGAGTAAATAAATGTCAAATTTGTTTATTTTCCACCATGAAAAGGTATTTTTCAAGTATTTCTATCTATCTTTAAACAGGTATGAGTAATGTGTTGGTTTTTGTGCAGGATAAAAGGATTTTCAGGGAAAATTGTCATTTTTCACGAACAAAAATATCAGAGTCATCTTTTAAGCGCTTTTCTGACTCCTAAAACATGAAAAGATTGCCGAGAATTTCTTTTACACTCGTTAAAACAGAATTAAAAGACGGTCCCCTTATAGCCCTTTTCTGACCGTAAAAACAGGAAAAGATTGCCGGATTTTTGTCGTTTCAAATTCTATACTGGAAATAAAATGACGTGTCCTTGATCGCTTTTTACTTTTCAGGTCAAAGACACTAATCATGAAAGTACTCCTTGGTCACAAGATCAAGCGGTTCTCTCAAGTATTATTTTATACTTTTTCGCACTTGGGAGACACAAATTTACGAAAAAGTTCAACCTGGAGCCTTCTTAAGTTTTTTCAGACTCTCTAAAATTGAAAAACGCCGAGTTTCTTCTATACTGGACTCGTTAAAATTTCGCAGTAAAGGACCTGTTCAATTACAAACAGGAACGGACCACTCCTTCTTAGGGTTCGAATCAGAAGTAAGTTGGACTCATCCGAAGGATGAGCTTATAATCAAGCATATGTTATCCTCCTCAAGCTTGTAAAAAATAAAGAGGTACTTGCCAGAAATGGTGGGGGAAAAGAGAGAAAAATGAGCCTATTTGTTATCCTTTGTCTCAGAAGAAGCCTTATCACCACTTTTGAACACGACACTTTTCATTCACCTGGGTTAGGAAATCCTTTGTCTCACAGTTGATCAAACCACATTGAAAGTCTTCAGCCGGGTATTAACTTTGGGTCAAATGTCACCAAGCCATCTGTTGTGTCGTTATGTGTTCAAGAGGTCTCTGCAAATAAACCATTCATCTGCAAAATACCCGTCATCCATCTCGACCATCCCTGAGTCAGTCCTTACAGCTACATTTCTTCAACTTGATCTATGATTTCGTGTTGTGGGCTTGCCTGCAACAGGTCGCTTTCTATCGAAATCAACACATTATCTAGAAAGATGACCTAGGAATCGTCAGTACCTTGAAGTCTGCATGCATCAATGGCAGGTTTATCACCTTTGACGACGGTTTACATCATTGACTTTCGATCGAAGGATTCCGTGAAATGTTCGACATCAACTCATTCATTCACATCTCATGGATTGTACTGAGTACTTTGAGAACCATTGACATCACTGGTGGTCTCTCTCACACTTGTTAACATTTTACATCATTGACTGGTAATCAAGTGGTTTCTACCATGTTCGACATCAACTCATTTATTCGCATGGATAGAATCGTACCTGTTCGGGAAGTAGAAATGAAGACCCTGGATCTAGTTTCCACCATCCAGGCTACGAGGAGTTTTGTACTCATTATACAGTAGACTAATCATAAACAGATGGCTGCGTGCATACTGTGTCTACAAAAGTCTATAATTATGATGTACTGCGAAATCATTCCTGTATCAGACCAGTAGTTAGTTTCTTAGTTAAAGTTTTTGATCTGAGTATGGGAATGCCTACCTCAGCGATGATATGATCTTATATATGTATTTTGTGTTGAATATTTGCAGGTTCCGACTGGGCTCTCCACAAGATAATCCTTGAAATGATAAAGCACTTCACCCTTCCTAGATGATCTGAAACCCTAATCTACTATAGGCTTCGCACTTTAGGGGGCAATCTGTTACACTAAAATTTGTCACCATGACTATTTACAGTTAGTATGGATCTATCAACTGTCATGCTATCCTCCTTGGCAAGCCTCATACCTCTGCTCTTCATGTCAAACTCCAAGAAAGAGAGAAAGTCTTTAAAAATCTATATATCTCTGGGTATGCAGTTTCTCTTAGCCTTTCCTGCGTGTACGCACCTCAAGTTCACAATACCTACATACTTGTATGCTCTGTCTGTAACGGGCTAGGTGCGTACTCCTGTAAAGGTCAAAAGGCGCAAGTTTCACTCCAAAAAAGTTATTTGTGGTCATTTCTAGAGCATTCTAGAAGCTTCTTCGACGTGTATTGAGCGCCTCCAGATGGTTCATGTATCCCTATGAAGGAGGAACTTGTCCCATCAAGAGGGGAGCTATCCCATCCAAAGAGGGGCTTATCCCATTGATGGTGGACCTGAATAACTTCCTCTAGAGCACTATAAATACATGCATTGGGCTAGAAGGAGGGGAGGTTGAAAGCTGAACATTCCTAAGGGTAGATGCTGCTGGAATTAGGACTCCCATTTAGAGCTTGAGAGGAGAGATTCCCATCCTTTCCTAGCCTTATTTGGAAGTGGGTGAGCTGATCAAAGTAAAGGAAAACTCTTGCTGGACCCTAGGAGGGACCTGCACAACACCAAGGCTCAGGTTGTAATGGTTTCTTTTGTTTCCACTTAATGCAAATAAACTCATTTTTCTCAACAGATTGTTATTCATGATTTGTTTCATATACTCCTTGGTCTGTATGATGAATATGTGTTATTTTATAAGTTTATCAGGTGTTATTTAATCTTTTGGCTTGTTAGTGAATGCAGGTTTCGAAGAGAAGGAGGAGCTCATCCGGATCAGCGAGGCTGGACTACTACAAAGCGTTGGACTAAAGGTATGTTATGATCACCTGATTACTTGTATTCTAAATGCATGTTTAGAGAAAGGTAGCGTTTATTTGTCTTGTTTGTCACTAGAAAGCCTTAGCTTCTAGGGAGGTCGGTTTTGTCCGCAAAATCGACTCTTTCCGCCTGACAAGCTGGCCTGCTTAAAAAAAATGTAGTTTTCTTAGACATTCCTCTAGTGCCCCGACACCTTGCTTAGACCAGAAGCTACGGATACATGTCCTACATGACTAACCTCCCAGTTCTGCGCAGTTTTGGCCAGCAAGCTCCCGTAGCCCGCTCCCAATCTCATATGAAAATCTACGCAGTTTTCACTCTGAGTCCCCTATACTTCTCACACTTCCCTCCTCATAAAAATTGCACAGTTCTTCCTGCTAACTAAGCCAGATCTCACAGAATGTAATCTGTCCCAAACTTCTCAAGCCAGCCTCTCAGTGACCTTTGCACAGTTTTCCTTGATAGTGCCCCAAAGCCCCGCATCCCATAGTGAAATGTGCTTTTCCGAGTTTTAGAGCCTTGTCCTCTCCCCTGGTCATATGCACTTGAAAATGAAAGATTATGCATCATGATAGACTAGGGGATTTATGGATTTGATGTCATCTCATCATGCATGATTGCATATACAGGTACATGGATGAGACATGGCCCAACGACGAATGAGATGAACAAGGAGCATATGGTAGGACACTTGTTCGCGAACGAATGAACACATCAGGCATGCCAAGTACTAGCATAGGGGATACATGCACATGCAACATCAAGCGAACATTAAGACAATCAAATACTCTACATACCTGGTCATGTGGAGGTGAAGCTATGATACACCAAGATCACACTCATTGTTCAGCAGTACTACAACTCAACATGGACACCACCATCAACATCAATATACCAGCATTGTCATGTTGAGTCATGTCATGAGTCATCTTGGCCGCATCACTACTATGGAGCATACTGTTGTAATGAATGTAATGTAACGTGGAGGTCATGTAAGTTAAACATTCATGAGGGAAGTCGAAGAGTCACAAGGGTCAAGTTCACCGTTGGCTATATATACCCCTCAATTGTACATGCAAATAACTTTTCACCTTGGCTTCTCCCACATAGCCTTGAGAGTATGTAGTATTTTCTTTGAGGAGAGAGCGGTGGCTCCAATGCCCTATTGTTGGGGTTAGTGATGTATGGTGTATGGATGTGTCTTCGAACTTTTGCTTAACTCACAAGTCTGTTAACAGGCCAACACATTTTCATACATGTATTGTATTCATTTGTAAGACTATTATTTTGACGCTTGTAATGCATGTTTCTTTAGCCTATATTAAGACAGTTTAACTATTTCAGTTTTTTTAGTGCATATGTTATTGGAAATGTGTTGTATCAGTTGTTGATGTTGTCTCACTCGTGTGGATTATTCCGTTGGACACTCGACATATTCATTCTTGTAAACTTGTTATAACGATCGTCGCACTCATGTGGACTATTCCGCTGGGTGTTCTATGTGTTATCTGCTAACTTTATGTTTGTAATTACCGCATCTATGTGGACTACTCTATTGGAAGTTGCGGATGTCCTACTGTGTTGTGTGTCTCTAACTGAGTTGGGACTATTCCCTTTCAACCTGAGACTCATTCTCATCCTCTCTCTGTAGTGAAATAACTTAGACAGAAGTTACACTAAGCACTCAACAGGCACACGAACGTCATTGTTTGAAGACTAAGTATACCACTCTCACGTGTTGACAAGAAAGAGCTAAGGCATATCTCTAATATAATGGCAACCGGGCCATCATACTAGATGGGACTCCTATGCCAAACAATGTGAGGTCTAGTTGGGACTTCATACCAAGGAGATCCCCTAAATGTTTGGTTATTTATTTTATTAGAAATATTTTAAAATAAAAAATAGCTTTCCAATTTTATTTTTTTTGGTTTGAACGTATGGGATTTGAATTTTAAACCTTATTGTTTACATAGTACTTCATAATATGGTGTTTTCTAATTCTTTCTAGTGAGCCTATCTATCTATCTATATATATACCATTGAATTTTTTGAGCTAAAATCAATTTAGAAAATAAAAATAAAAACTAAATGAAAGAAAACAACATTTTTACTCATAGATTTGTCATTATCTCCTCATAAATTTACACAAATGTCAAATTTCAAAAGTAATAATTTCTTGAATATGGAATTTAGTTCCACATCCAATAATAATTATCTTTTGTAATTACTTTTGATAGAGAAATAAACAAATATGTGTAATAATATGTTTTATTTTTATATCTATTTTTCATATATATATATATATATATATATATATATATATATATATATATATCGTCTATCAAAAACCTTTACATTCAAAGTATTTAAAAAATACTTATATTAAAAATTTGAATAAATAAATTGAAAAATTATTCAAAATATGATTTAATTATTTTTTCTCTATTTTAAAAATAATTTATTACTTTAACTAACATTTTATTATTTTCATTAAAAAAACCATTTAAACCTTAAATTTTCTATTATTTTCATTAAAAAAACCATTTAAACTTTAAATTTTCTCATACTTAGAAAAAAATGGTATATAAATGATTTAAACCATGTATTTTGAATTACACCCTAAACATTTAAATTAACATTTTGAATTACACCCTAAACATTTAAATGAAATGTTAATGGTTAGAATAATTTTTTTAAATATTATAACGCATTTTTTAAAATTGAGGTAGGTAAACATTATGTTTACAAGAACACTTTACATGCTTCTTTTGTTTTTTAATTAGGTTGGGCTTTTTAAAATAAATTTCTATAGAATAATCCTTTATGTAGAAGTACTGTTCTAATTGAGATGGTATCGTATAATTAGGTTGGGCTTTTTTAAATAAGTTTCTATAGAATTAGAAGTATTGTTCTAATTGAGATGGTATCGTAGACTTTATAGGACGAATTAATAATATAATATTTAAACTATAAATTTAAATTTTACAGAACGAAGTAATAATATAGCGTTTAAACTATAAATTTGTTATTAGTGTTTATAAGACAGGAACATGGCCACAATATATAACAATCTGAAAAGGATTGGCTTTAAAGAAAGATACTGGTTTAGGTAGCTAACGATATTTATATAAGTTTGTAATTAACAATAATTGGTTATATAATAATATAAGATTAACACTTATATTAAATAGAGTATAGGGAATAAAAATGTAAAAAAATAGTTTCCAATGATTAAGCTTATTAGGATACCCACGTACAAATACTCATGATTAGAGGAAAAGAGAAAATTCCATACATAGAAACTCTCCAAAATAAATAAATATGCTAGTGCTAAAAATTGGTATTGGAGATCAAGCTGAAGATATCACAATGATGCATTGAATTGTAAAATTATGGACGTATAAATATTCAAAGCACCAATTAGGAAGTATGATTATAACTTTGATAAGGAGAGCCAACAAATTCTCATAAACTTGAGTTTAAAATTAGGAAAGATTTGATTAAAGAGGCATAAGAACCAAAAACAATGAAAAACACTAAATAAATCTATTAGATTTTAATGATTAAAACAATGTCTTTGAATAATTTCAATATAGTGAGAAATGAGACCTATAGCTGTTAAAAATTCCAAGTGGGAAGTAGAGCCAAAACTATGAAGAAGATCAAGTATCTCGACAATATCAACATGGTGAAAGGTCCAGGTATAAGTCTAAACAACTAGTTTTGAACTTCTGAAAAAATTGTTGATCAACTAAAACTAATTAGTACTTAGAAAATCCTAATTAAATAATATACAATATACAAAAGAATCATAAAATGAGTGTTTATTTTGACACCCATCCATCTTATTGGAGTGTGTGGATCACTTATTGCTACAACATTTGAGTTAAAATAGGAATTGATGCTCCATGCAAAAATCATTCTTAAAATGCTTGACCTTAAATAGAATGATATATCATTAAAAGACAATTTCCACACCATCTCCCTAAAGCTAAACTAGGTGGATGCAGATGATGACAATGGATGTGATAGGTAATGAGAAAATTATAGAGATACTAGTTGAAGTCGATGACAACGTTAAACAATGATGCATAAAAAATAGAAATTAGCCAACTATAAAAACTACCATACAAATTTGGAGGTAAAAAATTGATGATTCTCTAAAAATATTTTCTTAATTAGCCTAAAATACAACACCTAAAATATAAAACAAGAAAAATAAAAAATAAATGCAGTCATGGAAAACCATCCTTAATATGAAAACTCACACATAATGTTGTGATAAATACCATTATAAAAGTGAGATAACATTTTTCTTAATTATCCATCCTATGACAGAAATATTTTTTTTTTTGTAAACTGAGGCGGTATTCTATTACTGGAAAAAGAGAAATTACATACATAGGCAGGTCTCAACCCGCCCTTAAGGGAAACCGGGTGACCATCGAAGGTTTTTAACAACCATCCAAAAAAAGTATATGACCAGTCTATCTAACCATGCAAAAAGCCCAGCTATTCTTGCTACAATCAAACTGTTTTTGCTTTGAAGCATTACCATCCAAGATTACAAAAAACAAAAAGACATAGATAAAAACCTCCTTGCAGCAATTCCATATCCTACTTATTCATTTTATCTGGCTTGGGCCCGCTCTCTGCCTTGACCTCCATTCCACTCGTTTTAAACATCTACAGAATCTTGTCCATCTTTCTGTCTTGCATGAGAAGAGTAACCTGGATATTCTTCAGCTCCCTTTTGAGGGTGGGGAATCCTTGAGCCAATTCCACCATCTCCATAGCCACCTGCTCCATAGCTTTGGCCAATAGTCTCTTCATTCCCCAATAAACATGTAATGACTGCTTGTACAAGGACATTCTTCCTCTTGTGTGCCCCGGATCAGGGATAAACCGCTCCCAATCTTCCATTTCAGGGTCTGAAATTTCCTGCATAGCCTCTTCCTCTAAGTGGTCAATAATTCTTCTGATATTTGGGTTTGTTTCATGAAGATATGCTTCCTCTGCCTCCTGCAATTTTTTCCTCATGTATTTCTTCCCTCTTTTCTTGCCTCTGACCTCACTAGCTGATCCCTCCTCATATTCAGATCTTTGAGCCCTGCTCCCTCGACCTCCGCAGCCGCCAGTCCTCCCTCTACCCCTCTGGTTCCCACGTCCTCGCCTTCCTCTGCTCCTTCCGCATCTTCCACCCGCTCCCTCTTCGTCATCTTCCTGACCCTCATTCGTATCTTCCCTATCTCCCGTTTCACTGTTCTGCTTCCACTTACCTACTTTCCCACCTGTTGCCCGACGTGGCTCCTCATCTGAAATGTAGTCTCGTATATCAAACTCTTCCTCCGACTCGTCCGGGATGTCAAGATATATCCTCTGTAAGGTTTCCTCTACAAGACTCTTTCCTTTCTTGTCTAAATTCGCCCCCTTGCTCCGCGTCCACCTGCCTTCTCCCTGGTCTTGGTTCACGGCCATGTTGCTTGCCTTCGCCTGTTGCAAATTCGTAACACTCCCCCTCTCCTTGCTGCAGTTCACTCCTGGTTTCTTCCTTTTCCCCGTTCGACTGCATGCAAACACTAATGTATCCCTGCTCGGCCACCTTGTCTTCTTGAAACTTCGTTTCAGCCTGTCCTCTTCATTAATACGCGTCTCATTTACTGGATCATGATGTGAGACGTACGCCGTCGCTCTGACGCTGCCACCTCTCGTCCTCGATACCTTACCCACTTTCCTCCTTGGGATGATCATTCCTCCCATGGTTTGATTAAACTCACCGTCCCTGACTTTAATTCCATATACTCGCTTCTTCATACGCCCTAGTCCAACATTAATTGTCCTGTCTTTTCCCCTCCTATCCATAATCAGGAGGCGACTAATCATTCCTTTCTGATGCAGTTGCTTCATCATGATCCTGTCGTAATATAGTTTGTAATGCGTTCCACCTTGGATCATCCTGAAATGATAGCCAGCTACCATCCATTACCCTGTTCGGCGCTTCACTCCCCCAGTTGGCTAATAAATCGGCTGCTCGATTACCATTCCTCAAAACATGATTTATCATTGTATATTCTATCGTCCTCAGCAACCCTTCTATGTCTTGTATAATCCCTGCTGTCCGCCAACTCTTCGCCACATGATCCCATCTTCTGCCATCTCGTAATTTCCTTAACATATCTATCGTGATCTGGGAGTCGCCTTCAATTTCAAGATTCCTATATCCGTTTCGAACAGCAATTCGAAGTCCATTATATACTGCCCATAATTCCGCTTCGTTGTTTGTCATTTCCCCTCCCCATTCAGCATACACCCACCGTGTAATACCTCTACTATCTCTGAAAATGCCCCCCCAACCTGCTTGTCCAAGGTTACCTTTCGATGCCCCATCGAAATTCAATTTGATTTGTCTATCCCCTGGAAGTCTAAAATGATTCGGACGTTGCATACAATACCTATTTCTCTTGTCTATTTTGAGATAGATCATCGTAAAGTCGATATTCAATTTTGAAACTATTTGCTGTTCCTCCGGGTTCAGCTTTCAATCATCTTCGTCCCAGGCTTCAGACAAAACTGTTTCTTTTAACGACCTACATATTTCATCCCAAATTCTTGATTCTTGGCAACTTTTGTCTTTAAAGAGTCTTCGATTTCGCTCTTTCCAAACCTCCCAGATTCCGAAACCAACCGCCAAATTCCATAACCTCCTTAGAACTTTACTTTGAAAATTCCCCTTTCCCCATTGAAGTAAGGTATTACTAAGGCTAGCTGGATCCCTATTTGACTTACCAAAGAGTACCCTAAGTTCTTCCCATAGACTTTGAGTATATATACAGCGATTCAGTAGGTGCTCCTAATTCTCTATCTCTTTACTACACAGGTAACATCTTGATGGTCCATTCATTCCTCGTTTCTGAATATTGTCCCAAGTCAGGATCCGTCCTCTGCATACCAACCATGCAAAATATGTTACTTTTGGCCACCATTTTCCTTCCCAAATCTTTTTCCAGTCCATTGGTTCATCTTCCCTTTCCTGTTTCATTTCCCAGTAATATGCTTCTTTGACTGTAAACATCCCCTTCATCACTTTACTCCATCTAAGGATATCTTTACCCTCTCTGATCTTAATTTTCCTCGATTCTATTTCACTGATATACACTTGCCCAGTCTCCGGACTGATACTATCATCCCATTCCTGCGGCCTTTTCCAGACTCTCCATATATCATTTAATGCTCCTCTCCCCTAATAGTCCCTCACATATTCCATTCCTGCTCTTTACGCTGTTGCTTGGACTTCATGAAGAGATTGGTTCCTATTCAGCTGATCCCGCTGCTGCCATCCTTCCTCCCAAAATCTTGCAGAACTACCTTCGCGAATTTCCCAGAATGCTAGGTTCCTAACTATATCCTTATTAGTTCTTGCTAAATCCCATATTTGTGATCCTCGTGGAGTTTCTTCTATTCTTAGACGCCCTTCAGTTGTACCTGGCATATCATATTTTTCGTTCCATATTCCTTTCCAGACATCAGTTCCCCCCTGTACCCATCTCCACCATAATTTCGCCCCTAAAACCTTATTTACGATTTTCGGATCTCTTACTCCAAGGCCTCCTTCCTCCTTCCTCTTGATTACATTCTTCCAAGAAACTAGAGTCCATTTTTTATGTTGCTGAGGTCCCCCCCAAAGAAATTTTCCCAGTATTTCCCTCAATTTAGAAAAAACGCCTTTGGGAGCAGCCATAATGGACAGGGGATATATGGGGATAGATAATAATACCGATTTTAAAAGGATAACTCGACTTGCTAAATTCAACAATCTGAACGACCAACAAGCTAATCGTTTTCTGATCTTTTCCAACAAGCTCTGCCAATTCTTTATGTGGTGTGAGTTTATATCCAGTTGAATGCCCAAATATTTAGTAGGTAACTCTCCCTGTCTAAAGCCTAGAACTCTGGTTAAATGAGCTTTGACAGCTTCAGGTGAATTAAATATAAAAGTACAAGATTTATCATTATTAATCCCCATACCTGAAGCGTTCATAAAAACTTCTAAGACATTTTTGAAACTTCTCACCTCTCTGAGCGACGCTTCTCCAAATAGCATCAAATCATCAACAAACTGTTGATGTGTGATGATTAGATTATTCCCCCACAACCTAATGCCTTTGATTCTTCTTTCACTTACTTCTTTTTTAAGTTTTCTATTTAATCCTTCCATAGCCAAGATGAATAAGAACGGAGAAATTGGGTCCCCCTGTAATGCCCCTGGTGGCATTAAACGTATCTGTAGGAATACCATTGACCAAAATTGAGAAATTAGGAGTAGAGATCATGCTGATTATCCATGCTATCCACCGGTTCTCAAATCCAAGAGCTCCCAAAACCTCGCTGAGATAATTCCAGTTCAATCGATCATAGGCCTTAGACAAATCCAACTTCATAAGCATCCCTTTCTTTTTCCTCACCTTTAGAGAATGTATCACTTACTGAGATACCACTATACCATCCAAGATTTGCTGACCTTCCACAAAACCAGTCTGTTCAGGCGCAATTAAATTGGGTAGGAGAGGTTTCAACCTTTTCGCAATCAGGGTGGATATAATCTTATAGAGAACATTACACAAGGCTATGGGTCTAAAGCCCTGTGGTTCTTCCGAAGTATTACTTTTAGGAATCAAGGTCAGAAAGTTTGAGTTAATACCTGGCCATATTCTCTGTCTTATTCGTGATTCTTCCACCACCTCCAATATCTCTTTGCCTATAAAGTGCCAGCTTGCCTGGAAGAATTCCATTGTATACCCATCCGGACCTGGAGCCTTGTTCTTACTCATATTCATCACTACTTCTTCTAATTCTTCCAAGGTTACTACCCACATTAGTGCCTTATTTTGATCCTCTGTTACTATTCTTGGTATCTCCTTGCAGATATTAGTAATGGCTTCCCCTCTATCCCTTTGATTTTCCGTTAGAATCCCCTTAAAGTAATCAACTAAAGTCTTTTCAATGTCCGCCTGTTCTATCACTCTTTCTCCTTATGCATTCTTAATTGAAAAAATTCGATTCCTCTGTCTATGTTGGATCATAGCTTGATGGAAGAATTTTGTATTTCATTCACCTTCCCTTAACCAGCGTATCCTTGATTTTTGTCTCCACAAAATCTCCTCTTGTTTTCTTCTCTCCTCTAACTGACTGATAATTCGCCCTTCCTCCTTACTCTTCTCTTCGTCCCTGCCCTCCAGTATTATTTTTTGCTGGATGTCCTCCATTTCTCCTTATAATTTCTGCTTTGCCTCCATAATGTTCCCAAATTCTTTCTTATTCCAATCTTTGATTCTTTGTTTAAGTTCCTTGAGCTTCAATTGTATAGTATGCATTTTCCCTTTGCCCCTGATAGTGCATTGATTCCACCAATATTCCAATTTCTTTATAAATTGTGGGTCTCTAAGCCAAAAAGATTCAAATCCAAAGGGTTTCTTCCCTTTGACCTGCTTGATATCAATATCTAGCCGAATGGGCCAGTGATCAGAACCAAGGCTAGGGAGGATTTGAGCTTCAATAAACACATCATGATTCAAAATTTTCTCTGAGAGCAGAAATCTATCCAGTCTGGACGCAATTTGTTGCTGTCCTCCTCATCGATTGTTCCAGGTATGTACCCCATTTGTTGTCTGAATATCTACTAACCTCAGATCCCTAATCATATCGTTGAACTCCTCCATATTCAGATCCTCTCTCCTTATTCCCCCTCTCTTTTCTCCTAAATTCCCGGTCATATTAAAATCCCCTCCTATCATCCACGGGATGTTCGGGATTAAACTTCTCATAGTGTGGAGGTTCTTCAAAAAATCTTTCCATTCTCTAAAATTATGGGGCCCATACACTCCGGTAAACAAAATTCTTTCCCCCATCCCCACTAATCTAAAAAGACCTGAAAGGATTCTAGGCAGAGTAAACCAGTGTTCAAAAATTACCTCTTCCGGGTTCCACAAAATAGCCAACCCCCCTGCTGTCGCTACTGCATCTAGGGCCATAACCTCATATCATAATTTCAGTTTCCTTATAGTTTCTGCCAGCTGTTGACTTTCCATTTTCGTTTCCTGGATTACCATAATACTTGGCTTGTCTTTCTTCACTCTTTCCTTCAAATATCTTTGTTTCCCTTCACTATTTAGTCCCCTAATATTCCAGCTTATAACAATCATTTAAAACTTTTTAGGATTTTGAAGAAATACATCTGACAGAGGTATCACCCATCCTGAATTAACTAGAGTCTCTCCCACGGCTTGGATTGATTCATTTAATGTTCTCCTTCCTTTTTTCCTTCCACTTTTACCTTGGCTATCCCCTTCTAGACTTTGGGAATCCTGATTGCTTTGATCTACCCTGTTTTCTATAAATCCTGCCTTCTTCTCCTTATATCTTTGAAAGGTTTCCTTATACAACTGTTTCTGTTTTTCTGGGATAAATCTTTCGTCCAATTTTTTCCAATCAGTTAGTAGTTTTTTCATTATTTTTTCTTCCTCTGTACCCACTTCTTTTACAATCTCCGTACCCTTCAATGATTGTTCTGTGATATTGTCGTGCCGTACTCCCTCCTCCCCTTCCGGTTCTCTACTTGGGCTCCTACTTTTTCTCTTTCCATCTCTTATGATTTCCATTGGAGCTGGCTCATTAATCTCCTTTTCCTGTTCCATTGAAAGTTTCTCATTAATCTCCTTATCTTGTTTTTCTCCTTCAACCTCTTCTTCTGACGTTTGAAGGATATTAAACTTGTTTTTACTTTCAAGTGTTGAATTCACTTCCTTGAATTGCAGTTTTGGAGACCCAAGATTTGGTTTCCTTCTCCTCTGTACCTCTTTGAATTCATTTACTTCTCCTTCCATTCCTTCTCTTGTTTTGATTTCCTCCTTCCTATTCGTCTCTGCTTCCACTATTCTAATTTGTGGACAATCCTTTGCAAGATGTACATATTCATGACAGCGCCTGCACCTAAACGGTATATGTTCGTAATCAATGGGTTGCTGCCAAAGTTCATCGTGATATTCAAGCTCAATAGATTCCGGTAAAGGGGCTGAGATATTCATGTATACACAGATCCTTGCATAAGAAGTATATTTTCCCCTTTTCGTCGATTCTGCCACCTTCACAAAAGTACCAATCGAATTTCCAATTCCTTCCAATATTTCAGGATCCCAAAATTCATCCGGTAGCCCAAATAATCTAACCCATATTGGGGCTTCCATTATTTTCTCTTCAGCAGGATTGTATCTATCTTCCCAATATCGTATGAATAACCCCGCATTATTCATAAAGTGTGGTCCCTCCTCAAAAACCCTTTCCTTATCCTGTAAGTTTGCAAAGATGACTGTAAAGAATCCCTTGGCCCCCAATTTGAGATCTATATGTCCTCTTGGTTTCCATCGCTGCTGAATCCATCTCGTGAGGTCCCTTTCAGATGGCCAGTACCCTATAAACTTACATATTAACGCGTGATCTCTCATGTAACAACGGTAATTTTCCAGCTTATTATTTGGAATCACATACCTGGGCTTTTTCTGTGCCCTAGGAAGGCATTTATTTACCAGTCGTGCTTGCCATTGGTTCCCCAGTACTGGTATTTCCTTACTTATATCCGGCACCCTCCCTTTCCCATCGCCGTTTCCTGAACTGCCTGCCATTACATTCCTATAGGAGGGGATCTCTCCCCTCCCCTGCCTTTCGTCCATTGCTTCACTCAGACCGTCGAAACCCTCTATCCTTCGGCAAGCTTTTCTTAAAACTACAAATTACCTGCTCGGAACCACTTCAGTCACCAGACCAAATTACCTGCCTTTCTCGTCTTCAGTCCACTCTCTCACTACTGCGTTCCTACGACTCTGCAACCAGTCAAATTCGTTCCCGAAACCCTTGTGCTATATATAAAAGTATAAAAGCAACACAATTGAAATGAAATTGAGTGCTCACCTCAAATAAGACAAAATTTCAAATTGATTGCTCACCTCAAATAAGACAAAATACGGAAGATTCATTTAAAAAACTCACCATCCACTCCAAACCATGGAGCATGAAAAAAATTAAAAGAAGGCTTCCAAAAATAATGTGAGGATGGATCATCGTGACAAAGGTTTTCAATGTAGGAAATCCATCGTTAGTGACAGAAGACAACACATATTTAATATTAGAATATTTCCTAGGCTTTCATCTCACTCACGATCCACTCCAAACCATGGAGCATGAAAAAAAATAAAAGAAGGCTTCTAAAAACAACGTGAAGATGGATCGCCATGACAAGATTTGGATGTAGGAAATCCATATTTAGTGATAGGGTACTACACATGTTTAATGATAGAATACTACCACATGAAAATTAGGTTGTAGGTCGTGGCTTTCATCTTTGTCCAAACTCTTAGGTACTTTAGCTTAAGTTGATTGCTGATTCTTGGAATATTCGAGAATCAGACAGACATGGACGTGGTCAAAAAATTAACCGCACTCATGTCTGTCTGATTTCCAAATATTCGAGAAATCAAAAATCGACATAAAGATGACGCTCTTAAATGCTAAGTTTTAAATCATATGAAAATTACAACCTCCCTTTAAAAAGTCATATCATGCCTAAAGTCTTGTTATTACTCACCACCACAATGCAAGCCTACTCTCCCACTCTATGGTGGTCAGTTAAACACCAAGAAACACTTTCAAAAGTATACAAATAATTCTCATTAAAGGATGTTATAAAACAGGAAAAATTAATACTTCAGACAAACTCAAAATTGATTATAATATCACAATTAAACCATGCAACCTTCAATAGTAATCACTCGATCAACATTCCAAAGCAATTAAGTACAATTCATAAGTCTAGGGGTCAAATTTTCCACGAAAATGTGTTTTGAATGCAAAGAAATTCTTAGGTCATTGTTGATGAAGAAATCACTACATTTCAGATTCCGAGTTTTAAGAACTTCATTTTGAATGCCATAATTTTTTATATATGTTATATATATTTATAATAGAAGTGGATGCTCATTATATATAGTAATAAGAATAATTGTGATACTTAGAAGGGTTTTAGAGTCTAGTACAAGTCGAGGACTCCATCCTCATCGAGTAGATTTAGATAGTTGGAGGGAGTAATTATATCAAGTGTAGAACTTCACAATTAATCCTATTTTAAGTTGAACCGAGATAGTGAGAGTAGTAAAAAGAGTAGTTAAAGGATATTTTAAGTGGAACCGAGATAGTGAGAGTAGTAAAAAGAGTAGCTCAAGGAAACGCTATGGATCCCATTAAGTATTGGGAATGTAATGAACCACATTTGGCTAGGAATTTCCTTTTTAAATATAGAGACAAGGCAATTGTAAATAATGTTCGGGGAGTAACCATCGTGTAGGACATTTGAAGGAGAACCCACAGTTAACCCTAGTTTAAGTGGAACCGAGATAGTGAGAGTAGAAAAAAAAGTAGCTCAAGGAAACACTACGGATCCCATTAAGTATTAGGAATGTAATGGACCACATTTGGATACGAATTTCCCTTTTAAATGTAGAGACAAGGCAACTGTAAATAATGTTCAAGGAGTAACCATAGTATAGGACATTGTAAAGGAGAATCCAAAGGATTAATGCTGTATTAGACAATCGACAAGTAGATCACCAACCATCTATGATGGAAGTGTAAAGTAAACTTCTAACCAAAAATATTTCTATTTTATTATAACTAGGATCTACGTTAAATTACATTTGAGTTGTGTTAGTAGAAAATTGTATGTTATGGAAAACAAAACACAAAAATTATGGGTTAGTACAACTCGCCACAGGGGAAAGAGGGAAATTTATTGAGTAATTACCAAAATGATCCATACTTATGGGTGATATTCGGACTAAAGGTACTTTAAATGTACTTCCTTTGGAATCTTATGATATTATTGTTGGGATCGACTAGCTCAAATAACATATAGACATCCTAAATTTGGTAGAGATAACTTTAACCCGTGAAGATGATGAAACAAGGGCTAGAGTAATTAAAGCTATTCCAAGACTAGTGACTATTAGAAAGATAATATAAGTTCTATTAAAGAATTGTATAAGGAAAGTGTGTCAAATATATGCAATACAACTTCTCGATTTGTTGACTGAAAAATAGAAAACAAGTTTGGAGGACTGTGGAGTTCTCAAAGAATAATAAGATGTCTTTCCTAAATAAATAATGAGACTACATCCAAAGAGACACATAGATTTTACCATGTATTTAATGCCTTAAGTAGTGTCATGTTCTAAAGCACCTTACAGAATGAGTGTCCTATAATTAAGAAAGCTAAAGATACATCTTCAAGAAATGTTGGAAAAGAGATATATTTGACCTCGTGTGTCACCATGGGAAACACCAATTTGCTTTGTTAAGAAGAAATATGGTACATACAGACTCTGTATTGGCTATTGCTAACTTAACAAAATGACAGTTAAAAATAAGTACTATTTTTTCATAATATATGACTTATTTGATCAGTTGAAAGGTGCAAAGGTATTTCCCGAAATTGACCTTAGGTCAAGATACTTTCACATCAGAGATAAGGATGGATATTTCCATAAGACAAGATTTAGAATAAGGTATGAACACTATGATTTTTTGGTGTTACCATTTGGACTTACTAATACTTCTTCCACTTTCATGTGGATAATGAACAACATACTTAGTAAGTACCTAAAAGAAAATATTATAATCTTGTTAGGTATTACAAATAGTTAGGGAGCATTAGTTACATGATTTGTTTAGGAAGTGCATCTTTTATCATGTAAAATACCCCCTACTAGCTCTATCTCCTAGTAAGGATAGGAGTATGTTGTTACTAAAATGACTAGACCTTGAAATTTAGAGTGATGGAGATGGAGCCTAAATATTTCAACCTACTTAGAAATATTCAAAACATAAAAAGGAAAATATCATTGCGTTCATTTCACTGGGACCTTTTCAACAGTATAAATTTAATATTGATATGACCTCTGCAACAAAAGAGAGGAATCTTCAAAGACTTGGTCTATTAATTTTAGCCAAGTCAATCTAACCAACCACGTGGCCTCCACATGGGCATCCAAGTCATAGTCCACAGACCAGTTTCCAACTTGTTCATGGTAGTAATATAATAGAGATGAGAACCCAAAATTTATGTCTCTTCATGTGCATGTACAAACAAAAAAATATGTTTAAACTATATTGCAACCCTCCCCTGATATCTCTCTCTCTCTCTCTCTCTCTCTCTCTCTCTCTCTCTCTCTCTATATATATATATATATATATATATATATATATATATATATATATATATATATATATATATATATATATATATATATATATATATAATTGGCCAATTTTGAGGTTGTTAGAAGATGATGCAGTGTGGTTTTATTTACAGATAAGTTTGATTTTGAAGGAGGAAGTATGCAAGATATTGAGGAAGAGATAACGGTAGCACCTACTACCATTGGAAGAAGCTATGTTTCTATGTTGCTATGTTGATGATGATGATGGTGCCCTGTAAAACTTCGACAATTCTTCATTTTGCCTATGTTATAAAACCTTGCAAAAAACACTTCCCAAAGCTAAAAACCCTAAACCATCAAAACTTTGCCATAAGCCATTATTTATGGGATTGGTGATGAGAGTTCCAATCTAGCGATGTGCAAGCTCATGTACCACAACTTAACCACCACTCAAATCCCCTGTGATGATAGTGAGGGGTTAAGAACACTAGCCTTAGATTCTCCATTCCTTTATATGGGATACTCACGGACAATACAAGGGGAAGGAATCTCTCCCATTCATATTCACCAAAGTGTTTTCAATCCCTGCTTCATTATCTCCCATGTGTTCATGAATTCACATTTTGCAACTTCTAGAACCAGATAAGGTTAGAACATATTCTCCTTTGTGTTCATGAATTCGCATTCTACAACTTCTAGAACAGGACAAGGTCAAGAATAATTCCCAATCTTGAGGCCAACCTCTTTAGAAACAATATTCGACACTGCAAATACAAACAAATATGGATATACTTTTGCTGATAGTGGATATGACCTGTGCTACAACGCGACCATTAATAATTATTTCAGTGGTGGAGACATTGCACTTATGGAGTAGATTGGAGAACTCACACACAAAAACACACGTAGAGATTACAGGGTTTGATCTTGCAACGAAACAACCAAATGTGATGAGAATGAAGGTTGAGGCATCGCTCGGACATGTAGTGACATGTGTTGAAGCGCCATGTGCCATTTTTCATTGGAAAGAGGAGGACGAAAATAACCACTTCTGATTGGTTGAATCTTCCCAGCCAAACACCAGAAAGGAATGCATATCAACCTAATAAAAATAATTTGATATCAAGTTTAGAAACAAATAAAATAGTTGAAAGTTGAAAAAGAACTATATATATGTTATATAAAGCAATTGATAAAAATAAATAAAAATTGATGGTTAAAACATTTTAAGAAGTCAAGTTATTTTATGACCAAGTAAATTTTGATCCATTTTACACATTTCAAAATGAAATATAAATAGTGAAAAATTACAAATGGTCTCTCTATATATAGAGAGGATCAAATTTATATAATTGCAAACATTTCATTCAAATTTTGCATTCTAAAAGATATTTTCACCTCCTGATCTCTATGTCTCTAGCTAGATCTTCTAATTAAAATAAATCTATACTGGTCAAAAATATAATGTTAGAATATTATTTAATCAATTTTAAATTCAAAAACCTAATTTTCATATTAAATTTCTTAGGTTTCCTGGCATATATCAAATACTTTCTTTAAAATATCAAGACAAGCGTGGTCGCCATTTATGAAAAAAATCATCATTGGCAAACGAAAATTATGACTCCTCACAAGTGGCATGAAGCATTCATACCAGGAAAGCATGGTGAGTGAAACCATGAACCTATTTTCTCTCCAGGTTATTGAAATATCAAGTGTTAATGCTAGGGCCATGCCACCCATAAATAGCATGGTGAGTGAAACCATGAACCTATTTTCTTTTGAAATATCAAGTGTTAATGCTAGGGCCATGCCACCCATGAATAGCTTTGAAATTGTCAACTTGGTACTGAATCCTCAAGAGTATTAAACTTCTTTTCATATTTTTAGAATGTTTAGCGAAGACATAAACATCGTGAAGTATGGTGACCTATATAAAACCATTAATTCATATATTATTTTCCATAGCTCCAAATAATTTGGACAGGGACAAATTTCCATAGCTCCAAATAATTTGGACATGGACAAATTACCTTGTCCTACTAAGTGCTCATGATAAAATTATTTTAAATTTATAATATATTTCATTTATTATTTTTCTGTATTTTCGAAATCTTAATTTAAAAATAATATTTCTTTATTATAGAATATTATCATTAATAATAATAAAATACTATATATTATTAAAAAAGTAATAGCTCATAAAAATTGGCTACCATTTACATTTAATTTTCAATTGCCTTAACACATACAAACAAAAATAAATAAATCTCGACATTTTAATATTATTTCCTTATTTTATATACATAGCATTATATTTTATAAATATCAAAAAATTAGTATAATAATAAATTTAAAATATAAAGAGGCTTATGGTATGGTAAATAATTAAAAATATAAAAAAACTAGAGTTATGGTAAATAAATAAAACCTCTTTTTATATTTACTCCATAAACTTCTTTATATTTAAGGAAATTCGAGAAAGATGTTTTATTTAGGTTAACCCTATGAGCCAAATACCATGGGACAAATAATTAATAATACCACACGCTAAATACCATAAGACAAATAATTATTAATACCATGGGCCAGATACCATATTTATAAAAGAGGTATAAAGAGGTATGGTAAATAAATAAAAATATATCAAATATGATTAAAAAACAACATCTAATTATATACCAAGCCTAGCGGCCAAATACGTTGATAAATAAAAGAGATATGATAAATAAATAAAAATATAAATAAACGATTGGTATGGTAAAGCCTATGGGTCAAATTATTTGTTGACACCTAATCTTCATGATTGGGAATTTTATGTAAATAAATAAATTGGGAAGGTGAACAGTCATCGGGAGATGAACTGAACAATCACTCCCTATTGTATATAACAATGGGTTACCTATGGAATAACATACCAAATAGTTTTTCTGCCTTTGGAGAGTTACTGCCTGGCCTAACATGGTATCAGAGTCAATTCTAAAAATAGTTGTAACTCCCTTCATCTCTGCCACTGCCGCTGTCCTGAAATGCTCTGCCTCCATTGCATTGCATTCACCTGATTACTTTGTCCTGAGCGCTGCTCTGCCTCCAGCTATCAATTGAGAGCTACGTTGACCGTCCACCGTGAGTGCTGGTTTTTGAAGCGTTGAAAGAACTGTGCGTAACTCCTATGTGTTGATGCAAAAATTCTCCAATACCGAGCAACTTGTTTTGAACCCTTGACCGAGTTGCGAATTCTCTCAGACATGGAGGTTCCACCGAGAATGAGTTCCAGAACGAAGATTTGGAATGGTGAATGCGCAGTGGTATCATCGTTCTGAATGTGCAGTGCATTAAAGCTAGTATCTGTTATTTTATTCAATTCTCTGAACTCCTTGAAAGATAAAAGGCTCCTTTGAAAAGCTGAAGTCATATTAACGCGCTGTTGAATTAAATTTGAAGTCGCATTTATGTTTATGTTTTGAACGACTGTGGCATGAATGTTGTATATGCCTTGTTTATGTTTTGAATGCACTGTAACTATGGCTTGAATGTTGTATATGCCTTGGACGCTATTTGAATAAGCCTCACATTTGAATATGCCTTGGACGTTGTTTGTATATGCCTTGGACGCTGTTTGAATAAGTCGGTTCAGCCATTGGATTTATAGTGTATACAACGGTGTTTGTATAAGCCTGACATTTGAATATGCCTTGGACGTTGTTTGTATATGCCTTGGACGCTGTTTGAATAAGTCGGTTCAACCATTGGATTTATAGTGTGTACAACGGTGATTCTATCATGGGCATTGACATTTTCCATAGGCGGTGAACAGCTCTTTGGTTCTAGTTGGAAACATCTCGCTGTTTATAATATAGCTGATAACATTGACCTTCTTGGTGGATCATGAATTTATCTGATGTAAGTAGCATTGAGGATTTGATATGATCCCGTGGTGCCCTTTTTCTAGCTTTTGTTTATGATTGGGTTATGTATATTACAAATGTGGTATTATTAAGGATTTAAACACATCATATTATATTGTAAGCAGAAAGGGAGGTTGTCTCATGAATGGATCATGACGGCATTAAAATAGCATGTACATATGGAATATGATGGATATATTATATGAGGATCCTTGGAGGGATTTGAAGAAACAATACATAAAAGTATTTGAAATTTTTTTTGCCCTTTTGAGTACAATTTCACTGTATATCAGCAGAAGTTTTTTTTACAGAATGCATTCAATCATCTCTATGGTAGGAATAGTTCTCACTGGAAAGGAGAACTACCCTGAATGGTCCCAGATGATAAAATACACCCTCATCTTCAATGAGTTGTGGAAGGGAGTGTGTGTCGGAGAAGGAGACAATGACCCAGTGCAGCCTACATCAGACAAAGAGCTCGTCATTTGGGAAAACAAGAACAGCAAATCCTATGCATTAATTGCAACATCTGTAAATGAAGAAGTAAGTTGCCATATTTCATCATATTCAACTACCTTTGAAGCTTTACAAAAGCTGAAAGAACTCTATGACTCACATTCTGCACTTGAAGTTGTTCAGCTCATGATTAAATTCTTCACTCTTGAACTGAAAAATAATGATCCTCTTGCTCTTGCATCTGAAGTAAAATACATAATGCATGATATGAAATCCACTAAGGTTGAGCTGGATATCCCTCTTATTGCTTTTCTCAAGGCACTCTATCCTACTTACTCCAATTATCTCGAGTCTTTACAAGCAAATGGAAATCTTAAAGATATAACCTTTGACTCTCTTGTGAAAAAGTTTGTTGAAAGAGAGAAAGCCTTTGGAAAGAAGACAGTCCCTGAATCTTCTGAAGAGACTGTGTGCCTTGCTCATAAAGAAAAGCATCCTGCTCAAGACTCTACAAGAGGAAGAGGTGGACAAAGAGGAAGAGGAAGATATTTCAGAGGTAGGGGGGCAGACATTCTCAAGGAGAAAAGGCAGATCTGCATTGCATTTGCTACAAATGAAATGGATCACATGATACTTCTACATGCAAGCTACCATGGGACAAAATTGAGCAGAAAAGAAACCAGCAGAAAGTTAAAACTGATGATACAGACAAAGGTAAAGCACCTGAACCCGCTCACTATATTGAGGCACAATGTCACATTGGAGTAAATGAAGATTTGTTTAATGCTTCACTTGCTTCTTCAAAAAATGATTGCTTGCTTGATTCAGGAGCAGCCTGTCATATGACTCATAGGAAAGATTTTTTTGAAGATTTCACTGATAATGTTAATGGAGTAGTATACTTTGCAGATCAGTCAAAAATCAAGCCATCAGGGCTTGGCACAATCAGGCTTAAACTGCCTGATCTTCCAGACTTTCTTCTGGATCATGTTCTATATCTCCCATAGCTCAAGAGAAACTTGTTGTCCTTCTTTCACATCCGCCAGCAAGGTCACTCCATTCATATGTTTGATGGCAAGCTTTAGGTAAGAAAAGCATCTGACCACTCACTTGTCATGAGGGGAATAAAAGAAGAAAGACTTCTCAAACTGCAAGGAACCTCTGCTCATGCACACCATTTCTCATATATTTCTCATCATGAAGAAGGTACACTTCCATCAAGTTTATTATGGCATGCTAGATTTGGACATTTAAACTATGACAATCTCCACTTATTGAAGACAAATGGTGTTGTTGGTTTGCCTGCAATTCCTAGGAAACATAAGCAATGTGATGTTTGCATTCTAGGAAAGCATAGCAAACAGTATTTTCATGATTCACATTCAAGAGCACATAGGAAGCTTGAACTCATTCATTCAGATTTATGTGGTCCAATGCCTATTCCTTCTGCAAATGGAAATAAATATATCATGACATTTATTGATGATTACACCAGAATGTGTTGGGTTTATTTATTGAAGAACAAATCTGATGCTTTTCAAACATTTAAGAATTTTCATAAATGGATTGGAAATGATGCACAATCTCATATTGGGTCTATTCGCACTGATAATGGAAAAGAATATACATCAAATGAATTTGAAAACTATCTTCGCCAACATGGGATCAAACATCAAACAACTGTGCCTTATTATCCCCAACAGAATGGTGTAGTTGAAAGAATGAATAGAACAATCTTGAATATGGTACGATCCATGCTTTTCTTTAAAAATGTAAAGATAATGTTTTGGGTTGATGCTGTTCTATGTGCTGCATATATAAAGAATAGATGTCCATCTAATGCTATAAGAAACGAAGTCTCCTTATGAACTGTGGTATGGACATGTTCCTTCGGTAAAACATCTCAGGATCTTTGGTTCCACCTGTTATGCTTTGGTACCAAAGGTACATAGAAACAAACTTGGTGCTAGAAGTCGTAAGTGTATCTTCCTGGGGTATTCAAACACCTCCAAAGCATACCGTCTCTATGATGAAGTAAATAAAAAGTTTGTTGTATCTAGAGATGTAATTTTTCTTGAATCATCCAAATCTGACAATGTTGTTGAGCGGCAACTTGATCGCTTGGATAGATTCGCAAAAACAAAATCATTTCAAGAATTTGATACTCAGATTCCACATCTTGAAGGGGGGATTCCTATACTAGATCAGCATGTGGAATCTTCTTCTGAAGAACAATCTCCCCTGCATGAAACTCCAACAACGGATGATGCTTTAAGTGATGTAATTGTTAGAATTAGGAGATTCAATCTTCATTCAGTCCCAACTCAATCAACAGAGCAGCCTGGACCATCTCAGAAAGGTCCCCCAAAGTGGCTGACAAAGACACTTGAAAGTGTTCATCCTGATGAAATTGGAAAAATAGGAACCAGAAATTCAAACCGACAAAATGGAGGTCATTTAGATAACTCTAATTCACCTGTTGATATGGATGTTACTTATGATGGTGAATTGAACTTGTCTACAGATTTTGAACCAACTTCCTTCAAAGAAGCTGCTTCTCATGATGAATGGAAAGAAGCGATGCAAAAGGAGTATGATGCTCTCATAAAGAATGGCACTTGGAAGTTGGTTGATCCTCCATTTGGAACCAAACCAATTGGCTGCAAGTGGGCCTACAAGAACAAGTACAAAGCTGATGGCTCACTTGACAAGCACAAAGCTAGGCTTGTGGCAAAAGGTTTTCACAGAAGGAAGGGGTCGATTATGAGGAAACTTTTGCCCCACAGCAAAATGGGCCACCATCCGGACAGTCTTTGCACTACCAGCTCAGAATGGTTGGAAAGTCCATCAAGTGGATGTAAAACCTGCCTTCTTGAATGGAGATCTAAAAGAGAATGTTTTTATGTCCCAGCCTGAAGGATTTGCTGTGAAAGGACATGAACATAAAGTATACAAACTTGTAAAATCCTTGTATGGCCTCAAACAAGCACCGCGAGCTTGGTATGAAAAACTAACTGAGCATCTTCTGAAACTCAAATTCAATCATTTTGATTTTGATGATGCAACTTTATTTGTCAAGAAAGTTGGCAAAACAGTTGTGTATCTTGTGGCATATGTAGATGATCTTTTAATGACAGGGAACAATGAAAGCTATCTTGCATCCATAAAGAAGGAATTGGGGAAAATTATTTGAAATGACTGATTTGGGCTATGTTCATTACTATATTGGCATTGAAGTAACCCAACATCCAAAATCCATATTTCTTTCTCAAAAGAAATACATTGGAGATTTGTTAAAGAGATTTGGCATGACAGAGTGCAATCCTCTTTCTACTCCAATGGAACAAAAATTAAAGCTCACATCTATTAAAGGAAAGGAATTTGAAGATGCAACAAAGTATAGATAGCTTGTAGGAAGTCTCATCTACCTCACTACTACCAGACTAGACATTTCATTTACTGTTGGAATCCTCTCCATGTTCATGCAAAACCCTTGTGAGGGACATTGGTCTGCTGTAAAAAGAGTTCTAAGGTACTTGAAGGGAACTCAAGACCTTGGAATCAAGTATACACAGGTGGACGACCTCAGCTTGATTGGATACTCTGATTCAGACTTGGTTGGAGACAAAGAAACTAGGCTATCTACCTTAGGATATGCTATGAGTCTTGGATCAGGAGCTGTCTCTTGGAGATCATGCAAACAATCAGTTCCAGCAGATTCCACAACATAAGCAGAATACGTGGCAGCAGCTGAAGCAACGAAAGAAATTGTGTGGCTCAGGAAAATTCTTGAAGATTTGCAGATAAAACAAGTACAATCAACTCCACTCATGATTGATAACTCCTCCGCAATAAAACTGGCCAAGAACCCAAAGTTCCATGATCGAACAAAGCATATCAATACTAAATATCATCTGATTCGACATCATGTTGAGGCCAAAACAATCCATCTCCGTCATTGTTCCACAAATGAGCAAATTGCATACATCTTCACCAAACCACTTGGAAAGGAAAAGCTTGAACGATTCATAATGATGCTTGGACTCACCAACATCCCTTCAGATTAAGGGGGGGGGGAATGTTGACACCTAATCTTCATGATTGGGAATTTTATGTAAATAAATAAATTGGGACGGTGAACAGTCATCAGGAGATGAACTGAAGAAGCACTCCCTATTGTATATAACAATGGGTTACCTATGGAATAATATACCAATCAGTTTTTCTGCCTTTGGAGAGTTACTGACTGGCCTGACATTATTATTAATACCATGCAAAAAAACATTATTAACCCTATATTAATAATAATAATAATAATAATAAATATAATATTCATATTAATATATTATAATATTAATATTATTAAATTTAATAACTTTGGATTAATACAGTATTAACGTTTTATATTATAATATATATGGATATATTGTGATATATATTAACTCTAGATATATAAGGGAGGAAAGAACAAAGACATAGAGTGATAGAGGTGGAGAGATACGGGGAGTGACAAGGGAGAGATGGGATAAACTAAAGGAAAGGGGAGAGGAGGGAGAGGTACAAAAGGGTAAAAGAGGGAGAGGAAGACACAAATATCTAGGGGGAGAGATAGGAGGATGGAGGGAGGGAGATAGTGAGAGGATTGGAGGGAAGAGAGAGAGAGAGAGATGGGGGACGAGAGAGATTGGTAGGAGAGAAAGGGAGAGAGAGGAAGGATGAGAGAGCACACTTGAGATAGAGGAGGAGAGAGGGAGGGAAGAAGAAATGCATATAGAGTGAGAAGTAGAGGGAGAGAGGGAGTGGTAAGGGAGAGCTTGAGAGAGAGACTGTATGTTTAGGGGTGATATAAAGTGACGAAGAAGGGGATATAGAGAGAATGGGGGAGAGAAGGAGAGAGAAGGGGGGACAGAGGGATAGAGTAACAAAATTGAAGGGTGGAGAGAGAGAGAGAGAGAGAGAGAGAGAGAGAGAGAGAGAGAGGTGGGAGAAAGAGGAAGGAATAGAGAGAGGATGTGTGTGTGTGTGTGTGTGAGAGAGAGAGAGGGGGGGGTGGGAGAGAGAGGAAGGAATAGAGAGACGATGAGAGAGAGAGAGAGAGAGAGGTGGAAGAGAGAGGAAGGAATAGAGAGAGGATGTGAGAGAGTGGAGAGAGGGAGGGAAAGGGAGATGGAGTTGGAGGGGGGGACAGAGGGAGATAATAAGAAAGGATAGAGAGAGAGGGGGTCATAAGGAGGATGGAGAGAGAGGGAGAGAGGATAGTAGGAGGGAAGAGAGATAGAAGAGGGGGAAAGGGACATAAGAGAGAGAGAGAGAGAGAGAGAGAGAGAGAAGAGAGTGGACGGATAGATATATAGATTCGAGAAAGAGAGTGTATGTTTTTGGGGTGATATAGAGAGACAAAGGGAGATAGAAATATAGATGGAAAGTGGAGAGAGGGAAGGAGAGAGAGATGAAGAAAGGGAGGAAGGGATAGAGAGATTGACAGATATGGAGTGAGAGAGTGTGTGTGCTTGAGGGGGTAGGATAGATAAACAAAGAAGGAAAGATGGAGCGAGCTATAAATATAAATCGAAGGGGGAGAGAGGGAAGAAGATTTCTTGCACTAGATGCATTGATTTTAGTGTAGATGGCGATTTCTAAACATATTTGATTTCTTGCACTATATGCATTGATTTCAATGTAGATGATTTATAATTCTATTTGATTGTTTGCACTAAATGCATTGATTTTGGTGTAGACGGTGATTTCTAATGCTATTGTATTTCTTGCACTAGATGCATTGATTTTAATGTAGATGTTGATTTCTAATAATATTTGATTTCTTTCACTAGATGCATTGGTTTCAATGTAGATTATTTTTAATCCTATTTGATTGGTTGCACTAAATGCATTTATTTTGGTGATGTCTAATGCTATTTGATTGCTTGCACTACGTGCATTGATTTCAGTGTAGATTTTGTTTAATAATCATATTTTCTTATTTTCACATGATGCATTGATTTGAGCGTAAATGTTGATTTCTAACCCTATTTGATTTCTTGCATTAGATGCATTGATTTCAACGTAAATGTTGTTTTCTAATCTTATTTGATTGCTTTCATTAGATGCGTTGATTTCTTTGTAGATGTTGATTTCTGATTTGATGTAATTGGATGTATGAAGATACATTAATTTTAAAGTGATTAGATTAACATTGTGCATTGATTTTAGTGTAAGCACAACAAATTATTGACAATGTGCATTGACTTTGTGTTATTGTAATTCAACCTGTTCATATTCGAGAGAAAGAAATACAAGGTATGATGTTTACTACAATAGCTCGAGATATAGATTTAAATGGTTTACGATTTAGCTTGTTCTTTTCCTATAATCATATGAAAAGATGACGAAAGTAACAAAGGTGACAATAAAAATAGTAGAAAAAAAAAGTTTGATATTAATCACAACAAAGACTATTTGTAATTGGCTATATTCTTATTATTCAAATTTTCTATCATTCAACACTATTACATTGTCATTTTACATTCAAATTTTTTATTTCATCATTAAAGTTATTAACAATATTTATCATCTAAAAAACTAAAATTAAAATAAAGAGATTAATATGAGACATATTTAGCATATTTAAAATGATTATTTTGATTTTAAATGATTTTACATATTATTGATAAAATTAATCATATGTTCGTTAGATTTCTTTGAAAGCACAACATAGAATCTATCTTAGATCCATCTTAACTCTAGATCTATCCAGAGCTGAGAGGGATCAAATATCTCGAGGTGCAAATATTTCATCAAATTATTCACTCAAAAAAGTGGTTTGCACCTCCAGAGATTATCTCTCTTACGTATAATAAATCTACACTTAAGGTACATCTAAACTATTTAAAAGATAATAATAATTTAAATTATTTAAATTTCAATGTAATAATTTTTTAAAATTCACTTTATATTTTTCAATAAAAAAAAACATCTATCAACATATATCAACACAACATTTTATTAATATTATTTTTTTAACAATATTATTTCTCAACCTTGAATTCTTTTAATGTTTGAACGTTTTAATTATCGTTAAAAGAATCAGAGCTTGGTTGTCAACTTAAACTTAACTTTACTGCATTTCAATCTTCAATTTAGTTAAATATTTCTTTCTTACGAGAACATTCAACATTCTTCTTTACCTCATGTTTAACATGTTATTTTATGTGGACCCAATCGCGATTGTGTTTCAAATGATTATATAAATAGTGTTATTTTTTATTATAATAATATTATCTCATATTTCTTCAATTAATTTATTTTAGTAGATATTAATTTTTATATACACTTTTTTTAATATTATATGATTTCATTACCATGTTTTTCTTGGAGACTATAATATAGATATACAAATTAGTTCTAAATTGCAAGATATATATATATTTTGCGTTACAGCCACATTTGCACTCAAGGGTGACTTTGAATCAAGAATATAGATCTCAATGCACACTTGGGAAAATGTCACATTAAAGAGTATTTTGCTAATAATGGTGAAAAAGGCTGAGTTACATGTAGCATTAAATAATTACACTAGAGTCTTTTAATGTTAAAAAGCATTAAAAATGTGAACTTTTTGATGTTCCCCATATTCTAGCATGCATAGAGTGACTAAGATAGTATGCATTGACATTTACAATAATGAGAAATAATTGTTTTCTAAATATAAATATACGTGCAATATAATCTTTATCATATCAGCGGACTGCCTGTATAATCATTTACCAGGGTGTATCGTGGGCATGTGCCTTCTGAAGACGAAGAATAATGGGGTTCTATGTACTTCATTAATTAATTTCAAGGAGAAAGACGTGACCTATGGTTAATGGCTGCTTTGAATTCATCCGACAACATTCACTTTTGAGGCTCCAAACAAATTTGCCAGTTTCCGGAAAGCCAGGGTCTCATAACACTGCGATGACACTACAACACAAAGTTGATTGACGTGTTAGTAAGACGTGAAGTGGCTACCTGTTCACATGCGCCTCTGAAACAGGCACATGGCTTGCGCCTGAACACAAATCTTGGCATTACAACGAACCTTATTCAACATTGCAATCATTTAGATTTGATGGCAAAGTTTGGACCTGTCATAAGTTCATGCATCATCCCCTGCATTATCAAATTTTAAGTTGGTACCAGAGCCCGTTTGGGCATGGGCCTTGGTCCCTCCTGGGCATAGGAAAATAAAGTTTGTGGTACTGTTTGTCCATCATTTGTTGAACCTGTGGCTGATCGAAGACTGCGTATGGTGATCGAGCGCTATGAGTGATCGAGCAACGGGGATTATCCAGTGCCTTGTGATTGTGTTAATCACTAGTTGTCTTTGTATTTGGGGAGCTTCGGTGCGAGCTCGTGAGGCAGTAGTGTGCCGCCTATGTGGAGGGGGCGCAGGCTGATTGGTGGATTAATTCTGCGTTAGAAGATTTCATTGGGGCCTCCCATCTTTTTCCTCATCAGTCAGCCATTCGGGCGCACCAAAGTTACCGTGGTGAGTTGACCAGACTAATTAGAATGGAATTGCTTCTATTGTCTGATCTTCCATCTGCGTAAGCCGATATCTCACTGTTGTTACTAAGATATCTGATCGTTGTCCTTGGAATTGCTGAGTGGAACCTGTGTGTTCTGAGGAGGTGCGTTTGGACGTTGACTGTTGGTGGAGGCTTGTTGATCTATCCGCGCTGAGGTGTCGTAGTCTGTAAGAGAGCAGCATCCGTCGATTTGGAGGCCCTGGGCCAGCGCTTAGCTCTTTGCGTGGTTAGCGCTTAACTCTCTGCTGTTATAAGAGCTGACTCTGTGGCGAACGCATACGAGAGCTGCTTCGAGCCTGGTTGGAGAGCCTTTAAACCTGTGTGGCGTGGTGTGTGATCGCAGAGGGAAGTTTTGTCAATATTCATCAGCTAAATGTGATCGTAGTCGTGACAGTGAAAAGATCTTTTGTGAAGGCATGAGTTTGAGGCGTTAAGCATCGAGCTGGGCAGAGGAAGAGTGTTCGATTGCCGCATCAGTATGGGGAGTTAGGCCGCTGAAGATCTCGCCAGATGTATTGCAACTCAATTCTTATGGAGGATATCCGAGTTGTGTTGGACGAGGGGGTGAACTCTAAGCCGACTGCCAAAAATAGCTTTTCACTTTGGAGGAGGTTCCAGATATGTTCTGCCCGACCAGAATAGCTTCATGTCTGTGGAAAGCGGTAGAGATGTTTTGCTTACCCTCGTCTTCGCTTTTGCGAGACCCGCAGGTTCGTCGTTGGTTTTCAGAAACGTTCAGCAGCAGAATTTCCATATAGCGTACGATCTGGGGCAGAACTAGCTCGATTTTGCCCACAGTAATTGTGCTTCTCTGTAGCAATAAGCTGGCAGATAGCATGCAGTTCACCATTCTTTTTTAATCTGTTCCCTAAACTGTTGCAGTGCCCACAAGCTATTTGTTCAAGTCAAAGTGAAAAGAAAGAAAATTCGGGTGAATTAAAGTCGCTATCATGAACCGTGCTAAAGTGTTTCGCAATGCTTACTCCACCATCGGTGATTACATTTCAGTAATCTTCTGCCACAGGAATGATAAAATGGAAAGTTACCTTCCTGAATACGGGAACGGTAAAATGGAAAGTTACTTTTCTGAATTTATTTGGAGTTTGGGAAGGTAAATACATTGAGCTTCATCAACTCAATGTAGAAATGCTATTTATTAAAATGGTTATGATTGCATATTTAGAAGCGCCAAAGAGAACTATTATGTATAATAATAGTGTTTATAAATGTTTTGAAGTATTGAGTTTAGCTACTTTAATGGAGTGGTTTTGTTAGAATTAGTTACTCTAACAAATTGTGTAGGTGAATTCAAGACAATAAAGAAATCAAAAAGAGGATGCAAAGACATTTTCTGGTGGATAATAAGGTTGTGTAGGTGAATTCAAGACAATAAAGAAATCAAAAAGAGGATGCAAAGACATTTTCTGGTGGATAATAAGGTTGATGTCTAGAGAATATTGATTTTGTGCTATAGTGAATTAAATGATGATGGAAAACAAGTTGAAAATTTGTGTGAGTGTGTGGAATAGATTCATGAGCATGTATTATGTGTCACATACATTTATTAGTAAGCAAGTCTAGATGTTTTGTAGGGGTCTTTGTATAGTATATATTTGGTAACTCTACAGTTGGAGTGTTTAATGTGAACTTGATGAGGCAAGTGTACCGCCATAAAGTTTGTGTAATCTTAAAACCACTTTGTAATTGCAGGTTTGTGGTTATCCAGAAATCACGTGTGAGAGTGAAATGCACGAGGATTCATGTAGGCATGGTTAAGGGTCAGCCGACAAAACCCTTGGCATGGTTGAGGGTGAACCCAAAACACCCCTTGGCATGGTTGAGGGTGAACCCAAAACACCCTGGGTCTGGTTAAGTTGGGTTTGTGGTGAGCCTTGTTGGCTGAATTGTGTTGAGTCTTGGTGGCTCTGTTGAGTCTTGGCGGGTGAGAGCCCTTGTTTGCATGGTTGAGGGTAATCCAATAAAACTTAGAGCATGTTTATGAGTAATCCCATAAAACCCATGATGATGATGATGGAGGGTTATTTGCGGGTACAGGTACATGTATGTAGTAATAATGGTTGAAAAAACCATGTATGCGTACAGCGTCCTAGTACACTGGCGGTTGTAGCAGTTGGACATCCATGCATTTTGTTGGAGGATTGTTACTTTATATGGACGTTGACATATTCTCTTTTCATGTTTGACCACAACTAGACTTTACATATTGAGATTGAGACAAGTAGTCATTAATGGGGTGACTTGGAAATTGTAATTCCTACTTGTCTTAGTTATGATTCATTCTACCTACAAGACTTCATCCCTATTGCTTAAGATGAGTGTATCTAGATGTTCCTAGATTGGTGTGTAGTTAAAATATTCTGTGTGTTCAAGATAGTCTACTTATTGAGAAAACACTAAATGTAGTTATACTTAATCTTATTTGATGTGAATATAAAATATAATGTGCATGCTCAAATTTTAAGTAGCTCTCAAATTTTAAGTAACCCAAATGTAGGACCGACTATGACCCATTCAATGTATCACTCTATTCATCATAGAGTATATATATATATATATATATATATATAAGTTACGATGATTACCCGTTTTCAATTTTTGTTGTTGCTAGTTGTGATTATTAGTGTTAATTCTGATTAGGAAACAATGTGCGGAGATGGTTTACAGGAGATCAATATACCGGAAGGAGGAGCCTAAATCTAGGAAAACGGTGGAAAGTATAATCAAATGTAACAAACTGACAACATTCAAGATTACAATGTGGGGAGAAGAATCGATTACTACGAGTATTTTGTTGCTCGCTTGCATTGCTTTGTCTGTATAAGCAATCCAGACAGTTCATTTATCTCAATCAACAGATCCTCATCATAATCAAAACCATTTCAAATATTGTCCCGCTGCTGCTCGATCGATGTTTCTGTTGATATAATGCTTAGCAGAACTCTTAAGCCAGGTGTGTTTTGGATTATGCAAACGAGTTTTTGATGTACATTGTTGCATGCACAAACAAGTTGTTGTTGCAACAACTAGTAATTTGAGATTTCAAATCCTTACTTAAAATCCTGTTCATATAAAATTTATTTTAGCCAAACAGACGGCTATTTTGTGATGTGTTCCCTTGCGTTTGTCTCCAGATTGAAGTCTGTCTGCGCTTCCATAATTTTCGATATGATTTTGTGAATGATCTCTGGCCTTTTTCAGTGTCGTAATATCTCTTAGTTGCTTCTAGCGACTATTAATGAAGTGTCCTATGGATATTTCTAATTTCTGAAATTTTATTCCACCCCGCTTTTACAATCCCTAAAATTTTAGGTATTAATATTGGAGTTGCACTAATTTTCCATGTTTAAAAAGATCGTTAGTTAGTTTCCATTTTTTCTAAATATGATTCGTGTAAATTTTATATATAAATATGTTTCATTTTAAAAATCACAAAAATATATATATATATAAAATATTGGAAGCTTAAATATTTTAACAAAAATATTACCATTTTATAGTTTCTGTTTCCTGCACTATCGATTCAAGTAGAGTGTCTTATAATTGTCACGTATGAGGAAAGAGAAGAATCCAATGGTGCTTCCTCGAGAAGCGTATTAGTTTTATATCAACATCAACTCCTATGGCTATTTGTCCCTACCAAATCAGGGCATCCAACCAGTCAGAGCACCCTCTGGCTGTTTTATTTGGTTGTTTGCGGGCCTTGAGCTCTTTTTTCTTTCCCCTGTATGTTGGGTATGTTGATCCTCATTGTAACGATAAGATTTATTTTTATGGGCTATATCTGGTGCTCCAGATTGATTTCCTTTTTATGTGTTATATCTGGTTCTCCTTATACGATAGTTTGGTCGGCTTGTATGAACTATTACCATGTGTTTTCCATGATTTAGACTATATAAGATGTGGGTTATATATCAACAATAATGTATATATAAACTAATAGAAACTTGCCTTTTTTTCTTATTTAAATGTGAAAGCAATAAGAGCCAGCTGCCTTATAGGTGGCTGAGGGTTTTAATCTCAGGTTAAACCTGAAATTTAAGACCTTGGCTCCAGAGCGTTTTAAGCTTAGGGTAAGCCTCAAATTTAATACCTTGGCTTGAAAATGCATGCTACAATCTCAAATCTTCCGATGCACGCCTCACACAACGTATAAACATTTCTGTAGTTGACATCCGTAGTGAATAAGAAAAGCCATTACTTACCATTGGTAATGAAAAGAGAGGCAAACGAATAAATAGAGTTGATTTATATTGGTTACCATATCCGTATCTTCGGTTCTCAGGTACAATTTAATCCATGTCTCATAAAGGTATAACATAATAACACTACATCTGATGATATTACATAGTATTACTTTCCTATTTAGATAGTCATGTTTTTCAAATATAAACATAATAATTCAGAACCCGAATTTATTACTCGAAGCATATGAATAAAATCTGTGTGGTTGGGTATCCACATCTCAATTAAATCAATTTGGTTAGATAAAGGTTTGGAATTTGATGTTTCACATAACGTTTTTTTTTATCTTTGGGTTGTAGTGAATAAAAATGTAAATAGTGATGGGCCAGACGTTTTTAATAGTTTTATGTAAATATGTAGTTCAATTAAATGATTTTCTATAAAATAGTTATATTTTTAACTAAACAATGACCTATTTAATGAAGAGGCAGGAAAAACAAGTAAATTATAAGATCTTTACTTGATATTGGTGTTATAGGAGGTTCTTCATGTTATTTGGGTTACTCGTTTCACCTCTTGCTTTCCTTAAATTATAAGAGTGCTCCCCTCACTCTTATTATGAATATCATGATGCCCAAGTGATGAGAACTAGAAATTGTCTTTTTCTTTTATTACATATTAGCGATTTCTATCGTGAATCTCAGTGCGCGCTGCAACAGTGGATCCTATGACAGGAGTGATAACAAAAGCATATCCTTTTATGGATACTAGTCAGGGTCCTATTGAAGCTTTAGATTATGCTTTCCCTATTATGTCATCTATAAAAGTTGATCTCCCAAGGCTGACTTGCTCTAGGCTCTGGGTTTTCTTACACAATGGAGTAGTTTTTGGATTTAATTCCTTTTGATTTCTACCTCTATTTCATTCTCTATTCATGCATATTATATGACCTAATATTATCAGCTAAGGGAAGACTCCACCACAAGGTTATCAAGGGTGCGTGTGCAAGTTATTACCTTCCATCTTTAATATCCAACCCTTAAGGAATCATGTATGAATCTAAAACAAATCATTAGTATGGTAGCTTTATTTTTGACATCCTCCCCAGTAATGGTGCCAAAATGTTGAGACTATTGATTGTTTAAAATACACAACTATTTATCTAACATTAACTTATCAACCGAGGGATTCATCCTTTTTTATTTCAAGGTGGTCGACAAAATCTATGTAAAGGACTGTCAACAACCAATTTTAGTGCTACATCATGTAAACTAAAATCAAAATATTTCCTATGAAAATTAAACTAATCCTAGCTAGCAACAAAGCACAATAATTGATCTGAAAATGAACTCCATATCTAAATGAAATCAAACTTTGCTTGCAAAACTGGAATTCAAATGCACAACTCATTATTCGTGTCAATCTTAAATCAGCGAATGACAGATGAAATCTTTAATTCAAAACTTTTAGTTATTTAACTATTCTCGAAATGAACCAACATCTATTAAATAACTACAAAATATCAATAAGCAATAATCTATATTACCTAGCAAGAGTTTCAATGGTTATTTAAAGGAAAATATTTAACTAGACACTAGTTTGATGACTAAGCTAAATATTTTTGTGACTTGAAATTATGGCATATGTCTATTCATGAGAAAATAACAAAATTTACTCAACTATTAGGATATGTACCGTACATTTTGGAGGAAGAATCCAAGGTACGTCAATTTATAAGTTGCCTTCTAACCTATTTTAAGGAGCAAATATAATACGATAACCCAAAGATGGTGGATGAAGCAATTTGAAAGGCTAGAATATGCTACCAATAGGTAAATTAGAAAAATGGTCATCCGAAGCTATGGTATAGTAAAAGTAAGGAGTGTGTCTTACAGAATAGTATAGGAGTAAGGAATGGAAATGGGAAACAAAATGGTAGAGGAGGGAAAAAGTAGAGTTTCAATAAAAATAAAGGACAATTTTCAGAGCCACAAACTCAGACTCATATTGGATCTAAACAACTAGAACATGGCAAGGAATCCAATGGGAAATATAAAGAACCAATTAAGTGTTGGGGTTGTGGGGAGCCCCATCTTTTGTGGAATTTCCCTACAAATCCCGATCAATCCAAAATATTCATGACATCTAGAAAGCTTCCATCGTGAATGACGTGGCTTGGAATATTTGCCACATCAACGCAACACTGCAGAAACACCAAGTGAAACATCAATCCACAATGGTGGAAGTTGAAGGTAAAATTCGAGATCACTCTATTTCTATCTTAATTGACCCAGGCACTAGTCAGAGCTATGTTAGTCTAAAAGTTATGGAAATTTGTAGTCTGGCAATCGAAAAGTATAAAAACCCTTGGCTGGTGTAGCTAGCTACAAGAGAAAAAATAAAGGTTAGTTATCAAATCCAAAATTGTCATATTGAATTAGATGGGAAACCAAAATTTGTTAATTTGAATACATTACCCATGGGTTCCTATGATGGAATGATTGGTATGGGTTGGTTAGAGAGGCATAAAGCTATTATAAATGTCTTGGAAAATACGATGAACTACGTAAGAGATGCTGACAAGATTCAAGTTATAAAAGGCATTCTTATACATTTGTCGTTGTGAAAAATATCAACACAAAAATAAAGAAAGCAGTTGGAAAAGGTTGTCAAATTTTTTCCATTAATATAGAAAACCATATAGAGAGAAAATTTGCTAGATTTAAAGAGATAAAATTGGTTAAAACAAAATTTGATTAATTTCTTGAAGAAATTATAGGGTTACCACCAAAAAGGGGTATATATTTCTCAATAGAATTGATTCCTGGAGGCGCCCATGTCTCCAAGGCCCTATATCGGATGATAATACCAAAGTTTATGGAGTTGAGGATCAAGTTACAAGAATTACTAGAAAAGGGTTATATCTGACCCAACGTATCTTCATGGGGGCCACCTATTCTATTTGTCAAAAGGAAAGACATAACATTTAGGTTGCGTATCGACTATCGACAATTAAATAAATTGATAGTAAAAAGAAGTATACTCTCCCCAAGATAGACGAAATTTTTGATGAGGTTAAAGGGGAAAATATTTTCTCCAAAATAGACCCCCGGTTAGGATACCATCAATTAAGAGCCCGCAAAGAAGAGACACCAAAGAAAACATTCTTAAAGAATGGGCATTATGAGTTCACAATACTTCCATTTGGAATCACGAACGCACCTACTACATTCATGTGTATAATGAATGGAGTGTTCAATAAATTTTTAGATAAGTTTGCACTGGTTTTTATTGAGTATATACTAGTGTATTCCAAGGTTGTTGAGGAGCACAAAAAAAAATTAGAAATAGTGCTCAAAGCTCTAAGGGAGAATCAATTGTATGAAAAAATCACTAAATGTGAGTTCAATAATAAGAAAATTCAATACTTAGGCCACGTAATTTCAGAGGAAGGAATCAAAGAAAGATCTAGAAAAGGTGAAAGGTATACAAGAGTGGCCAATGTCAATGGATGTGGCAAACATCAGATCATTGGTGGGGTTAACTATCTATTATCGTCGGTTCATCGAAGGGTTCTCCAAGTTGGGTCACCCTATAACCACCCTCCAAAAGAAAGGAGTAAAATTTAAATGGACACCCAATACCAAGAAAGTTTTGAAAAATTGAAATAGTTGCTCACAGTGGCCTCGGTGCTGAAGATAGTGGGCATGGAAAAAAATTCAAAGTATGTACGAATGCATGCCTAGAGGGACTAGACGGAGCCCTAATGAAATAAGGTCACGTCGTAGCATATGAATCACAAAAAATGAAGGATCATGAAAATAATTACTCGATTTATGACTTAGAACTAGTGGCTATAATCCACACCCTTAAAATCTGGAGGCACTACCTTATTGGAAGAAAAACTACTCTGGTCACAAATCATGTAAGTCTAAAGTATTTCTCTAGCCAACCAGAATTGAATGTTAGGAAAGTCAAGTGGATGACTTTCCTAAGAGAGTATGATTTTGAAATTCAACATATCATGTGTAAGTAGAATAAAGTTGTAGATTCCGTGAATAGGAACCCAAGATAGTTGTGTGTGATTTATGTCAATCAAAATGAGACAGATCTATTGGAAACAATAAGGGAAGCATCTAAACCGGATCAAAAGTAGAGCTTTATATCTAAAAGCTTAGAAAGTAAGATTGGTCTGAGTAAAGAGATAGATTATTCCATAAATGATGGGGAACTATTGACATATAAACGGAGGCTGTATGTACCTAATTAGAAATAAATTAAGCAATCTATTATGGGTGAATGACATTGTAGGCCTTATATGGGACACCTAAGCTATCAGAAAATGATTACAACCATGAAAAACAATTCTTTTGTACTAGAATGAAGAAGGAGGTGACTGAGTATTTGACTAGATGCCGGGAATTGAAATTGGTAAAAGTGGAGCACCAACACCCTCCCAGATGTGTTTATGAGGGAGATATTTAAAGTGCATGGGATACCTAAAGTAGTCATTTCCGATAGGGATCCAAAATTTACCTCGAATATTTGGAGGTCATTATTCTCAGGATTGGGATCCAAGTTGAGTTTTTGCACCACTTATCATCCTAAAATAGATGTCCAGACCGGGAGAGTAAATCATATTCTAGAAGAAATGTTATGCATGTACTACATCAGTCAACCCACTAAATAGGAAAACTACATCCATTTAGTAGAATTTTCTTATAACAACAACTTCGAGACTTCACTGAAAATGGGCCCTTTTGAGGTGTTGTGCAAGAGGAGGTTTCAAATCCCTTTGAAATGGAATTCGATGGAAGATTGATTGGTGTTACGACCTCATATGCTCCAAGAAATGGAAGAAAAGGTTAAATAAATTATATAGAATTTGAAGAGGGCACAGGAGAGACAAAAAATCTATGTTGACAAGAAAACACTCGGAGGGAATTTGAGCTAGGAGGAGTGTACTCATTAGTACAACCAAAAATAAGTTCAATAAAATTGGAAACTTTCCCTAAGTTAGCTCCACAATATTGTGGACTCTTTGAGATCTTGATGAGAGTTGGCCCAGTTGCATATCTGTTAGCTTTACCTACTCACATTAGAGCACACAATGTGTTTCATGTTTCAGTACTAAAAAAATATATAGCTAATCCCAATCATATGTCATGTTGGGATGTGACATAACTTGAACTGGAAGGAGAGTTCCTAGTTGAACTTGTGCAAATTGTGGATAAAAGAGAGATAGCTCTTCGAAAAAAATACTATTCCCCAAGTATAGGTTCAATGGGACCATTTTGGGCCAGAGGAAACCACTTGGAAGTTAGAAGATAAAACAAAAAAATCCTTTCCATTACTGTTCCAAAGAAGAACAAAACACAATCACATCGAGAATGGTGTCCCTGTTAGGGGGCATACATATAATGACACAAATTACTCTATTTTGTTTTTGTTTATTCTCTATTTTTTTAAGCAATCAGATGGTTAAGAACATCGATGACTTGGATAGATCTAAATTTTGTTTAGGGAAAATATATGTGAAAATAATTAGGGAATATTTATAAAATTATGTGTATGGTAATGTTTCATTAGATTTAAAATAAAAAAAAATGATGATGATGAATAAATGCTAATTTTTGTTATATGTAATATAAATATTGGAAAATAGGCCAAGGCCTCTTGTGAAGAGTGGGAGTCTCTTGGGGCCAAGAAAAAGGAAAACGTTTATGTACAAGATCAGTTATCCCAACAAAGAGGGAAATGTACCTGAAAACAAAAAACACGTTAGAGAAAAATGCCAAGATGAGGGTTAACAGTGGGAGAAAGAAATTGTTAACCGAGGGGCTTGGAATTTTTTTTACTATGGGAGATAAGTGCAGTAACACTCTAGGACCAGGGCAGGCAAGACTAGTAAATCCCCTGTGCAACGTACAATATGTGTCGAGGAGAACTCGAAATATCTTTTCCAAAAGAAAAATGTGAAAAAATGGCTGAAGAGATGATAGCTTTGGGGTAGCTAATTTTCCCAACCAGCTAATGTTCAGGAGGCATAAGAAGGCCTTGGTATTTATTTGAATATATCCTAAGATAAGTGTCTAAAAACGCAAACTCCTTATCTAGCTTATTCACTGGTAAATAAAAGTTATAGTATATGTGCCGAGGAGAACCCGAAATATCTTTTCCAAAAGAAAAAGGTGAAAAAATGGCTGAAGAGATGATAGCTTTGGGGTAGCTAATTTTCCCAACCAGCTAATGTTCAGGAGGCCTTAGAAGGCCTTGGTATTTATTTGAATATATCCTAAGATAAGTTTCTAGAAACGCAAACTCCTTATCTAGCTTATTCACTGGTAAATAAAAGTTATAGTTTCTTGTAGAGTAAAACTTGGATGGTGTGTGTGTACTATCAAGAATGTAGGTTGCAGGTGCAAGGATTCCAAACTAGAAGAAAGGTGTTGTTGTGCTTAATATGGAAAAGGATAAAAGAGGAAAATTATTCTTTCTTGATAAATATGAGAATTTATCTAAATACTTTTGCAGGAATAATGAAAGGTGAAAAATCCATGCACTAGACAGGCGGAGTTCTTTCTTCTAGATCTTAATTATGAACAAAAATTAATAACTGTGTAGAAAGAAAATATTATACGGTTTCTATTTAAACTAGTAACTAACTATGGAGAAGTTAAATTGAATACAAGTATTATAAGCAATGTTAGATTGTAGAGGGTAGATTGTTCCTTAAAAAGGGTTACGGCCGGTGGACAGGTATCTAAACCTACCTGCCTAACTCAGTCCCAAATGTTAGGAATACAAATAAATGTTGAAAGACAAAAACGATGGTACAAAAAAAAAATCTTTAGATTTAGGAACTAGCTTTCTACATTGGTAATAGAAGAAAGATTCTATTTCTGGAAAATGCAGGAATAATTCGGGGGAAGAATAATTATTTTCTTAAAGCAAATTTATGCTTGAAAGTAAACAAAATGCCACACAAAGCATACCATTGTAACATAAAATTATGTTAAAAATAAACTTGTGTTCCAAACGAAATATATATATATATATAACTCGAGATGTAAATAGTACAGTGCTTTACACCATAAAAAAGTAAAAAGTAACCAACTACTGAAATATTAAAATCATGTTAAGTCCTCCCAAGTGGATAGCAAGAAATACTATATACAGTGAGAAGAGTATAAATCTATGAGTTCATTGACGAGCTAGAATAACTTAGATAAATATTCTGTGAAAGTGGGACTTCCTCTTCTGAGGACTCAGAATGACAAAATCTAAAGTGCAATTGTCACGAGGGAAGAAACCTTATTGACTATTTACTAACAACGGAAACCTTGTAGAAAGACAAAATATCAAAGTCAAAGGACTGGTCCTAGTTGAACAGGAAGGAACCTAGAGCAAGAACAATGCAAAAAAACCCATAAGAGGGATGCTACAAAGAGAATATGACTGCCCTCCATAACTTTTCAAGAAAAAGAGGAAGGAGGATGAACAATGTTAGGACCTTTACCGAACCAAGCATACATGCATTGTACACAATGGGAAGAGAGATTATAAATGGTCATGTTAAAATAAATGATAGGGGAGAAACCCCTAGTTTCAAAACTTGAAGAATACATAGAAGAAAATAAATAAAAAGAGAAGAATGAGAAACCTTTGGGGGGAGGTGGAGCTTACCGTGTAATGGATTTTTTTCTCATTCTTCTCTGCTGCTACGGGTATAGGAATCTTGGGGACTGAGGAAAATAAAATTATCATATGGAATTACATTCGTAAATAACAACAAACAAATTCTAATTTGAAGCAATAACCGAGGAGAAAACCCTCAACGATAAATTGGACTAAGTTGAGTGCCGCAGAAACTAAGGTAGAGGGTTTGTCCAACAGAAAGACAACAACTAAAACCTGTTAGCAAAAAAAAACTTTGAAATTCCTAATCAGGTGAGGAATGGGAAGTAAAATTTAGAGAAAACCTAATAAAATTTCCACAAAATTATTAAGCTCTCTTACCCATCATCAAATTGGTAGTTTCAAAACAGGTTTTGAATGGAGATTTCTGAGTTATCCATAACTATATCGAACTCTACAAGAAAACCCTAGGAGGCACTGGAGCAGAGCATGACACCACCATTAATTACCGATTGAATTACCATTAATTACCTATTGAATTGCCATCATGAAGCTTGCCAAGATGAGGTGGTTACCTTGGTTCCTGCTATCCACTTGGGAGGACTTACACGATCTTTACTATTTTACTAGTTGGTTTTTTTTATGGCGTAAAGCACTGTACTATTTACATCTCGGGTTATATATATATAAAGCTTTGAGTTCATTGACGAGCTACAGTAACATAGATAAATATTCTGTGAAAGTGGGACTTCCTCTTCTGAGGACTCATAACGATAAAAACTAAAACAAAATTGTCACGAGGGAAGAAACGTATATGGACTATTTTCTACCTAACAACTGAAAGCATGTATAAAGAACCATAATTTACAAATATCAATGTCAAATGACTGGTCCTGTTCAAACAGGAAGGAACCTGGAGCAAGAAGAACACAGAAAAACCATAAGAGGGATGCTACAGAGAGAATATGTCGACATTCCATAACGTTTCAAGAAAAGAAGAAGGAGGATGAAAATGTTAGGAACTTTACCGAACCAAGTATTCATGCATTCTACACAATGGGAAGAGATATTATCAGTGGTCATGTTAAAACAAATGACATGGGAGAAACCACTCATCGCAAAACTTGAAGAATAGATAGAATAAAATAATTAAAAAGAGAAGAATGACAAACCTCTGGAGAGGTCAGCCTTACCATCGGATGGATTTTTTTCTCGTTCTTCTCTGATATTATAGGTACAGGAATCCTAGGGACTGAGGAAAAGAAAATTACCAAATTTAATTACATCTGTAGATAACAACAACCAAAATCTAACATGAAGCAATAACCCAAGAGAAAACCCTCACCGGTAAATTCGACTAAGTTGAGTGCCATAGAAAGTAAGGTAGAGGGATTGTCCAATGGAAAGGACAACAACTAAAACCTTTTATCAAAACAAAATTTGAAATTCCTAAGGTATGTGTGGAATGGGAAGTAAAATTTAGAGAAAGCCTAATAAAATTTGCACAAAAATATTAATCTCTCTTACACATCAACAAATTGGTAGTTTCAAAACTGGTTTTACATAGGGACTTTCGAACTAGCCATAACTGTATCAAGCTCTACAGGAAAACCCTAGGAGGTGCCAGAACATAGCTCCTCATCGCTATTAACTACCGAATGAATGATCGTCGCAGAGGTAGCTAACGTGAGGTGGTTCCATTGGAATGGTAGCAACGTCTCTCAGCCGTCGGATCCAGGTAGGGACGGGTGTAAAGATGGATTGAGAAGATGGATAGTGCAACATTCAATGTGCAAGCTAATTACTTCGACATTGGTGCAAGGGGGTCCGCTATCTAGAATACTCTAGGTATTTCCATCGATTGAAGATGTGATAATTCTCTTAGCATGAACTAGAGACTAGGCATATATACCTTACAACATACGTATAATGACCATGCAATATGTGTGAACATAAAATTTAACACTACGAAGGTTGTTTTGTAAAACTAAACAATATAACTATATTATTGTTACACTATAAGAAGATGGTATGTACGATCGATTAACAAATACTATAGTGTATGTGAATACATCCACTTTGTAACCATGACATTGTTGATATTAAACTATACACTATCATGATAAGTTCGGTTGTTGACACCTATTTTTGAATGGTCATATAAGAGACCCCGTGTAGGACTAGGAGTCCTGCAATTCGAATTATAACAGTGACAAAAGGAAGTAAATAACACTAATAAGGTGGGAGTTTAAATTCCCCATTCATTAAAAAAACATCTCTTTTAAAAAGAACCCAAAGGGAAATACCTCGATTAAGTGCACTATTATAGGAGCGATTTTGTAGAGAGATAGAGAGGTAGAATATTTTGTTTCTTATCTCTTTGCAAACACAAATTGTATTAATAACATGACATACCAGTTAATATTAACTCAATTAGCATATACATGTACTCTGCATTGAATTTTAATATTTAATAAGAGCTATATTGTAAAATAATGCTTTACTTTTTCTTTTTCTTTTTAAAATTTCGTTGAAGAAAGAGAGACATAATAGATTCTTGAGGACATTCTATCTAATCCAGGATGAACTTGGAAGGTTCAACAGGAAAATAAAAAATTATGTTGTTGTAACTATCTCGATATTTGGAAATAACTCCACTCAAATTAACCACAAACCATTTTGGATACATTCATCCTTTACTTATCTTCACAGTCCTTGTTCGTAATAACGCAACCTTGTTCATCTTTCTAAAGCATAATTATATAAATAAATAGATTCTACCAACTTTTAAACCATGTTGAGCAAAAGAATATGATTATCAATAAAAAGGGATACAGAAATGATATGAAAACTAAGGAATTGATCAAGAGGAGTATAACAATTACAAGACCCAACAATTTTGAATTGAGGGAGCAAGTAGATTGTTACATATGGTTTGACAATAAGGAATGTAGCTAGAAAATCAATACCATGATCGAGCAAAATTGTTTGCATTTTTATTACAAACATCATTTTGATTAAAATCATCATTTTTAATAACAAAGAATTAAAGGTATGGCTTTGTAGATTGTAATTTTATGATGCATGTAAAAGTAAAATATTAAAGATGAATTTTACTTTTATTTATACATGTGCAAGGAAGTGATACATTAAAATATGTATAAAGCATAAAATATTATTAACAATTAAGACATAGAAATGATAACCGATCGAGATTGAATATTTGTGTTTCGATAAAATGATATTTCACATAACTATGATGTTAGAGTTCATTCATGAGAGCAGTTGCAGGAAACAATCATGACTTATGTGAATAATGGATTGATAGTTTCTAATCTATCCATTTTACAACAATCGGGAGGTGGATTATAACTAATACTATTGTAGGCGACAAGGTCAATATGTATAATTATTGTTACATGCAAGATGGAAGTACATCAATTACAATTTACAAAGGGTAAAAAAAACCATTCGATGAGGACATTGTACTTGATGAAATGTAGGGTAAAGTGTTGGAGAAACATGATATCATGTTGAATGTATTAAACTATAGTTATTTATTCTTGAATTCAAGGTTGTGTTTCTTTGGTAAAAAATCAACAATGGACAAGGGATGGTCTTCCTTGTTGCCATTGAGTGAGTGGTGAAATCTTTCAGAAAATTTTTAATAAAATAAGAATTTGCTAGTTTTTCCCTTCAGGGTTTCTAGGGTATATTGATGTCCATTTATGTGTTTTCTTGTTCTGCTATTTTGGTGATATTTTTACCTTGCATGATGTTGAAGCTTACATCATCATCAATGTGTTATTCACGAGCTTAATTGAATGAACAAATTTAATGATGCAATGTTGTAGGAGGATGCATTATGTTAATATGTTTCAATCATGGTTATTACTTCGTGATATTTGTTATTTTTTTTCTAAGGTTACTTCATTTAATGATGACAATTATATTATTTTACTATTAGTTAAGGAATTTGCGATAAGTCATTCAGAATATTACAAACTAGTAAATCTACTAAAAATTTCTAATCTTGTGTATTTTTTCATGAGGTCTACAAGGGATGTTACAACCTATGCTATGATGACATGTCCGTCCCATGTGGATGTAGGGTGGTGTTAAAATTGGAAACTAGGGCCAAATTCCATATAGGTCAACTTATTTATGGTAGCTGATATTTTTATTGGATCCCTCTCATCGAGAGGTGTAGGATTGATCTAAAGATCATCCGATTCCGACAAGTATGTATGGAGATATGAATTTATTTTGATTATGGAATTATTATCAAGCCGACTAGCAGCTTGCACAGGCTCAAAAGCATAATAGAAATGCCTATTCATCATCTATGTTTTAGTATAAATAGGTGAGGACTTGAAGTCATTTGAAGACACTCTTGACGTAATCTCCTCTCCATGTCTTGGGTTTTTGGAGAAGGAGAGACACTTTAGAATACGCTGGGCTAAGTGTATGATGCTCTAGCCGCAGTCAAGGGAAGGCTCCTATTCACTGTCCAAAAGAGCTCCAATACACAGTCACGAGATGCCCTAACTTGTTGTTAAGTGATGCCCTAATATTGCTATCCATGAAGCCTTATACGTTAACTAAAGAAGCTTGTATATGCAGGCCCTAACTACGCAGGTCATAAAGGGTAGCCGCAGTCATAAAGGGTAGTTGCAGTAGAGAGAGCAAGTATGAGATAGAGCCATAGGCATACATGATAGCCGCAGTGGTAAAGTAGTGAGTCAAGAAAGAAACACAGGCATAGAAACATAGTTCTGTTCATGTGATACCTAGATACGTTGTTCACACAGTCATAACCGCAGCCATGAAGTGAAGCCGAAGCACAGTTGGCCGCAGTCACAAAGAAGAGGAACACAGTCCTGTAATGGAGTCACCTAGCCGCAGTAAGGGAAGAACCTTTCTGCGTAGATAGACATTGATACATAGTCAAAGGAACTCCACACGCAGTCATGGAAACTCATGCAGACCATATACGCAGCAATGGAGCAAACACACAGCTACGTGATGCCCTTATCCGTTGACAATGGAGCAAACGCATAGCTACATGAAGACCCTAATCCGTTGTCAATAGAGACATATATATGCAGTTATGAAACCATATACGCAGTCATGAGAACAACGTTGTCATGATGGAGAACACCATATACGCTATCAAGATATATGCAGCTAAAACGCATCTTACGTTCTGGGCTAAAGCATTGAAATGAAATTTTCATTATACTAATTGAAGCCTGTTGACAGCGTGAGATGGACAACATGTAAACCGTTGAGTATTGTAGGTGACAGTGTGGCATATAAGGCAACCTTAAGGCTCGAAGGGTTGTTAGCAAGGCTGGAAGTTACAGTCATAAAAGGCATCATCATAATGAATGAGATCATGAACATGGGTAGCATAATGATGCATGATGTATGGGCAGCATGATGTAGATCATGAGCAGCATGATGTATGGGCATCATAGTGTGTAGATCATGGGCAACATGATGTAGATCATAAGCAGCATGATGTATGGGCAGCATAGTGAGCAGATCATGGGAAGCATGATGTATGGGTAGCATAGTGATGAAAACATGAGCAGCATGATGATGCATGATGCAGCATGATGGTACCTCACGGTAAGGTGCAACAAATGGACGAGATGCAGCACTATGATAGGTGAAGGAGTCACCTTAGAGAATTAGTTGAAGCAATATGTCTTCAACTGATCTTTGCAGATATCAAAAGTCAAAGTGTTGACTTCTATTGTAAAAGTACTATCTTTCTCACTTTCTCTGCTAAACTTTGAAGAACATAAATGAAGAATTTATCAAGGGTTTCTCCACATTATGGGGTTTGTCCTTGGCTGGCGCCACATCTTGTGTCCTCTTGTCTTGGATTGTCTTCTGCGATTTATATCTATGTTCTATCTGCAATTTACTTTAATGCTGATGTGATTGCTAACTGTGAAAATTTAAATAAATTCCTCTAGCATAGAATATACCTAAAATTAACACGTTATAAGAGCATAGCTGAAGACAATGCCCAAGCAAGAGTGAAAGATAAATCACCAAAGAAAATAGGGACAAGACAAAAGGATCGATGGGTTCCATGTCTCTCTTCTAAGTTCACAAAGGGTGAAGTCAAAGAAGAGCATATTATCAAAATGGCGTAGCGGAAGTTTCTAATGGCCCATTTAGAGATCACTTCATTGGGAAGTTCGGATCTAAGGGTGCAAGGAAAGGAAGATGCCTTGGTTGCAATAAGTTCAACCATTATGAGAAGGAGTGTCCAAATGGCAGGGACACATCACTTGATGATCATTCTAGGGACATCTTCAAAATAATGACAGGTAATGCAGTTCATCAAGGAAAAATGGTCAACTCTTCAAAGAAAGCAAGGAACCCCAGGTATGAAGAATCAAATATTGTTTCTGATAAGATAAAGAAGTGTTATCTTGTATTGGCCCTCTCCTTCAGATTCTTTGGGAATCTGGCATATTGATTGTAGTGCTTCAAGGCACTTCATCGGATAGAATGGTGCACTCTCTAATTTGGTAGAGATGGAAACAATCATGGGATTACACTCGGAGCCAATGCCACCTATCCCGAAAAGGGAATGGAGGTCAAAGGTTTTATGGTGGCATTTGTCGATGGAAAGATAGGTGTTTGAAAATAGAATTGTCAAAGATGTTTTTGAGTTCAGGGTTGTAGGAAGTCCACTGGGGACCATGTCCCTTGACACATAACACGAGAGGTTTGTGAGTTAGATGGCGATAGGGAAGCCTGAATTCAATAGGAGCATGAAGGTACATGTCTGAGATGTACCGAAGGAAAATCTTAAAAGGCGACCATTCCCCTCATGCCACAGGTCCATAGGTTTGGAACAACCCAAGGAGTTTGAGATTCATGATTAGGAATGTCATGTATGCAGGTGGAAGAAAGCCCTCTATGGCTTGAAGCAAAAAACCCCAAGCACAGTATGAGAGGATCATCACATGTCTGATAATGTAAGATTCACTAGGAGTGAAATCGATCCAAATCATCTGAAGGTTGTGGATGAGAGACCTCTGATACTGGCACCTATGTCTGACAGGTGCAGGCCCTCTCATTTGTAGAAGACAGAGGGAATTGGATTCTGATTGTGGAAAGATAAACTGCAAGACTATGACTACCTCAAGGATCTTAACTTTTAGAAGTTATATGGTAATGATGTCGGACTAGATTTGGGAAATTCTTCTGAGTTTCATAACCTCATTCGCGCTGATGTTCTTGGTGAACCTCTGTTTGGATATATGTTTTGCAGTTAGTATGGTGAGCTTCATTGGATTGGTTCCTAGAATCTTCTGAGACATCTTCAGGGTACAATCTCTCATGGATTGAGATACACTTCCTGGAATATTTCAAATGCTGAGTGGGCAGGCAACGTGGAGGATCACTAGAGCACTTCTCAGTGTTGGTTCTCCTTGGGATCTGCTTTGATATTTTGGATAAGCAGGAAGCCGAAGTTGGTGGCTTTGAGCACCGCCAAGGCAAAGTATATTGCTGCTAGGATGGCTACCACAGAGGCAGTCTGGTTACGAAAGCTCTTCAGTGAGCTGTTTGGATACCACTATGTAGCAGGATGATTAGCTCTCCTGTGAGCTCTGGATGATATTTCTCAATGACGACTATGTAGCAGGATGATTAGTTCTCCTGTGAGGTCTGGATGATATGTTCTCAATGACGACTATGTAGCAGGATGATTAGTTCTCCTGTGAGGTTTGGATGATGTGTTATCCATAACGACTATGTAGTAGGATGATTAGTTATCCTGTGAGGTCTAGATGATGTGTTCTCCATGATGACTATGTAGCAGGATGATTAGTTCTCTTGTGAGGTATGGATGATGTGTTCTCCATGAGGATTATGTAGCAGGATGATTAGCTCTCTTGTGAGACCTCGATGATGTGTTCTCCATGGTGATTGTGTATCAGGATGATTAGTTCTCCTATGAGGACAAGATTGATTAGTTCTCCTGTCGAGGCATCCTACCCATGCAATCTAGGACTCATGGGAAGTACCTCTCATTTGATCAATGAGCAGGGAAATGAGGATAGGGACCATAGTAGTACCGATGGGCACATTGTTGTATCTACCATACTCCCTCTGCTAGGATGACATTCATTGATCCGAGATCAATGATACTGCTCTTGGGAACAGTTGCAGGAGTTTTACCTACTATGACGCTAACTTCAGGTCAGTTGAGATTGGTCTGGGACTAGTGGTACATACTCTAAGACTAACTTTGAGTCAGTGTAGGACTAGTTTGGGACAAGTGAGAGTGGTACATACTATGACGTTGACTTCGGGTCGGTTGAGACTAGTTTGGGACTAGTGGTACACACTCTGAGACTGATGATATTGGTCTGGGACCAGTGGTAGGAGTGGTACCCACTATGATGCTGACTTTTGATTGGTTTAGACTGGTCTGGGACCAGTGGTATGCACTTTGAGACTGACTTCGGGTCAGTGGAGAATGGTATGACTCATTCTCGATCAATTCTTCTTCTTCATAGTTTAGTAGAGCTAAGTTAAGCAGCGCAGAGCCAGCAGAGCTAAGCAAAGTAGAGGTGAGCAGAGCTAGCAAAGATGAGCAGAGTAGAGGAGAGCTAGAAAAGTTAAACAGAGCTATCAGAGCTGAGCAGAGCAGTGCATGGCATTGATGGCAGAGGAAGTATAGTCACACATATGGATCAGCGGATGGAGTTCTCCCTAGTTGAGAGGGAGTGTTAAAATTGGAAAGTAGGGCCAAAATCCATATGGGTCAGCTTATTTACGGTAGCTGATATTTTTATTGGATCCCTCTCATTGAGAGGTGTAGGATTGATCTAAATATCATCCTATTCCGACAAGTATTTATGGAGATATGAATTTATTTTGATTATTGAATTATTATCAAGCCAACCAACAAATTGAGTAGGCTCAGAAGCCCAATAGACATACTTATTCATCATCTACGTTTTACTATAAATAGGTGAGGACTTGAAGTCATTTGAAGACACTCTTGATGTAATCTCCCCTCCACGTCTTGGGTTTTTGGAGGAGAGATACTTTATAATATGTTGGGTTAAGTGTATGATGCCCTAGCCACAGTTCAAATGTACCCTAGCTGCGGTAAAGGGAAAGCTCCTATTCATTGTCCAAAAGAAAGCAATGCCCTAATATTGATGTCCATAAAGCTTTATACATTAACTAAAGAAGCTTGTATACGGAGGCCTTAACTACGCAGGTCATAAAGGGTAGCAGCAGTAGAGAGAGAAAGTATGAGATAGAGCCATAGGCATATATGATAGCCACAGTGGTAAAGTAGTGAGTCAAGAAAGAATCGCACGCATAGAAACGTAGTTTTATTCATGTGATACCTAGATACACTGTTCACACAGTCATAGCCGCAGCTATGAAGTGAAGCCAAAGCAGAGTTAGTTGTAGTCATAAAGAAGAGGAACGTATTCCTATAATGGATTCACCTAGCCACAGTAAGGGGATAATCTTTCTGTGTAGATAGACATTGACACATAGTCAAAGGAACTCCACACGGAGTCATGGAAACTCATTCATACCATATACACAGCAATGGAGCAAACACACAGCTACATGATACCCTTATCTGTTGACAATGGAGCAAACACACAGCTACATGAACACCCTAATCCATTGTCAATAGAGACATATATATGCAGTTATGAAACGATATATGCTGTCATGAGAAAAATGCTGTAATGATGGAGAACACCATATACGTTGTCAAGATATATGCAGCTAGAACACATCTTACGTTCTCGGCCAAAGCATTGAAATGAAATTGTCATTATACTAATTGAAGCCTGTTGACAGCGTGAGATGGACAACATATAAACCTTTGAGTATTGTAGGTGATAGCATGGCATATAAGGTAGCCTTAAGACTTGAAGAGTTGTTAGCAAGGCTGGAAATTATAGTCATAAAAGGCAGCATCATAATGAAAGAGATCATGAACATGGGCATCATAATGGTGCATGATGTATGGATAGCATGATGTAGAACATGGGTAGGATGATGTAGATCATGAGCAGCATGATGTATGGGCAGCATAGGGAGTAGATCATGGGAAGCATGATGTATGGGCAGCATAGTGATGAAAGCATGAGCAACACGATGATGCATGATGCAGCATGATGGTACCTCATGGTAAGGTGCAGCAAATGGATGAGATGCAACACTATGATAGGTGAAGGAGTCACCTTAGAGAATCAGTTGAAGCAATATGTCTTTAATGTATCTCTACAGATATCAAAAGTCAAAGTGTTGACTTCTATTGTAAATGTACTATCTCTCTCACTTTCTCTGTTGAACTTTGAAGAACATAAAAGAAGAATTGATCAAGGGTCTCCCCACATTGTGGGGTTTGTCCCTGGCTGGCACTAGATCTTGTGTCCTATTGTCTTGGTTTGTCTTCTACATTTTATATTTATGTTCTATCTGCAGTTTACTTTAATGTTGATGTGATTGCTAACTGTGAAAATTAAATAACTTTCTCTAGCATAGAACATACCTAAAATTAATAGGTGGTAATACTACAATGACATGGACCCACGTCAAGTTTATGTGGTTATCAAATGTTGTGCCACATGTGGATTCCACATGGAATCCCAATACTCATGTGACCTTATCTAATTGGTCAAACTGTTGTAGGGAATAATGTTGAATGTAGGAGTTTGTTTAAGCTAAAATTTATACCTTTGTAAATGTATTGGAAAACTAAACTATATAGTGGTGTTAGAAGATAATTCCACATACTGGAAAAAAAATGAGGTTTTTCTCATGCTATTTTCATAATGAACCTTGGAGATTAATTTAATTAGGAGGTAACACCTACCCCATCCTAAGAATCATTAAGGAGGTGGATGGAAGGTTGTTACAACATTAGCTTAGTCAACTTATGTTGTATGTGAGCTTTCCTGGCATATTAAATAATAAATTTAATCTCACTAGATGTTGATATAAGTATCCCGAAAGATTTCCATTGAAAGCCCCCTCCCAATACATCATTCATATAAAAATAACCCATATATTTATTTTCACAAAATACCCTTTTAATAAAGCCCCAAAACCTATAGAATCTCCCTAAAAGACATCATTACTCTGAAAGCCTATAATATATTAACTCAATTTTTATACTTTTAACGCTCGTTTTATGACTAAATGTGGTAAAGTATTGGTTGACAAAGTGAAGTCATCATGCTCCCAAATTCCATATCATTTTCTCCATCGACAAAGCCTTTTTCTATGTGTGTCCCTTTTTATAATATGATTCTCATAATTGCAATGACTTAGTCATGCTTTCGTGGATATTAAAATAAACTAACCTTAATCATTTCTTGTCATTTATCTCTTCCTTTTAAAAATGATTATCTTTATTATCTTAAAACATAAGCTTCAGGTAGCTATACTATGGAAAATAAAATTCCTATATCTTAATTGCCACAATTCTAATATATTAACATTACCATCATGATATCACCAACTGTAACACCCCTCCCTTGTGTACTACATTATTGTAAACATAAGCTGAGGAAAGCTAGGTTTGATACCCTCCTTTGTGGGTTAAACTATTCTGCACCTAAGCTGAGGGAAGCTAGGTCATATGTAATATGAAAATAAAATCTATTATTAAATAAATTAATAAAATAAATCACTTGGAGGGTGGAGCACCAAGAGAGAGGAGATGCTTGCCAAATCCCATGAGGAATGGGATAGAGATGAATATTTCATGATAAGCTTCTAGATGTGATTCTAGATAAGCTTGGATGGATTGGATATCCATCGGATGGATGGGAGATAAAGATCCATCGAACATAAAAGCTTTGTGAGAGATAAAGGCAAGATTTTATGTGGAAAAGCATCGTGGGAGATAAAGATGAGCTTTTCCAGATAAGACGTAGGCAAATGGAAAAATCCATAAAGCGGGAGACCACTAATGGTCACTTAATCATGAAAGAGGGTATTAAATACCAAGTGGATCGATCAGTTGAGGACATTTGATCCTTGGCAAGATCTTCAGCTCAGGGGGAACCAGAGGTGATTCATGGATAGGTGGTGGTGCTTCTCCCTCCAAGTGAGGTTTTGTTGGTTTCAGATACGTGTAATGTGTGTATGATGATTCTTACTCTATCTCTGTTATTAATTCAGTTGTTTATGAGAAGATTTCTTACATTTCTTCTTCATGAGAATGTTTGATGAATAATGTATTCTTATGATCTTTTCTCTATGATCTTATCAGATACACTTGCACGGTATGTGTTTCCTTACTTATTACAAGATTTAAAATCATTTAGCAAAGATATAAGAATGGTTAAATCTATCTCTGCTATGGAAATGATGGCTTTCTTATGCATGTGTATTCTAGTGGTAAGGTAATTGTAGAAACATGTTCAGTGGAATAGTAGTTCTAGGACCCATTCATGGTAGAATTCACATATTACAAATATTAATAACTAAATTACCAATGTTAATGTCTCTTATGTAATGATTGTAGATATTATGGGCTTGAGGTGCATGTCAGTTATCCTTTGACCATACCTAAGGAATAAAAAAATGATAAATATAGTGTGAAATTCTAATGATTTTTGTAATGTCTCCTTGAAGTCGTTATTCTGAAATATTCATAGATAGTGTTAAGATAGTTGTTATGTTTAACATAAAGTGGTAACTCTAGTGCATGTGGGACACTTAAAAGATCATGCTTCTAATTGCTTAAGTAGAGGAACAACTTTAGATAAGTATAGTCTAATTAGTTAGTTATTATGCATGTTGGACCCAACGATTGGTTAGGTTACCTTGATGATGCTTAACTATATTAGTGATGCATGGTTAATGTCGGTCATAGTAAACGTAAGATAACACTCGGTTAATGCAAGTGGGTATTAAATAGAAGATTATACAGGTTACATGCCATGTTTATTCCTTCATATTCAATGAGGATTCTGCTATATATAAGTTGTTTATATGAATCTACAGGTTCTCCTTGAAGTTGTTATTATGAAATATTCATAGATAGTGTTAAGATAGTTGTTATGTTTAACATCAAGTGGTAACTCTAGTGCATGTGGGACACTTAAAAGATCATGCTTCTAATTGCATAAGTAGAGGAACAACTTCAGATAAGAATAGTCTAATTAGTTAGATATTATGCATGTTGAACCCAACGATTGGTTAGGTTACCTTGATGATGCCTAACTATATTAGTGGCGCATGGTTAATATCGGCCATAGTATACGTAAGATAATACTTGCTTAATGCAAGTGGGTATTAAATAGAAGATTATACAGGTTCCATGCCATGTTTATTCCTTCATATTCAATGAAGATTCTGCTATATATAAGTTGTTTATATGAATCTACGGGTTCCCATTCCAGATCTAATAAAGCACAAAAGAATGATGCGATATTATGAGATTGTTTAGACTATTAAGAAATGTATAGTAACATGAATAACAATGGTTCTTGTTAGAGTCGGTCTGGTCAGTCCTCCGTCAGAGATCAAAACTCTTTATGCATTTCATGTTTAAGTGTCTTGCTCCATTCACTCAGCTGCATTCCGCTAGGAGCATGCCATAGTCGGACGGAGAAGGTCATACTAGTCATTTCCCCTCATGTCTAGCTCTTTCTGGCTTATACCTTTGTGTCAAACAATCAAAAAGTCCACAATAGTCAAGGTCTGGTCCTTTAATGGACAAAAGTCATTTCTGGTCATGAGGTCCAGGGATTGATCAATTTGGTCCTTAAATATGTCCATTACAGCCATGCAGGCCAGAGGGATGCTCTTGCAACGTAATGATCCGTAGAGTTTCACCATCATATTGACAGACTTCGACTCTTCTTCAAAACTTTGTTTTGAAGAAAAGTCAAATAGTGTCATTTGTAACAAAATTTTCAAAAAGGGTCGACAATTGATTTCTTCAGGTGCAGTCATGGTTTCCGTGGCCACAGTGCTCTGTCATGCAATCCCTACGAAAAGTGTCGAAAATTTCATCATTTGAGCCCAAAATTTAGAGAAAAGGTGAAAATCACGGTTATATTAAAGTCAGTGAAAGGTGTTGAACAAGACATTAGAAATGTGGGTTTTTTAAAAAGGTTAATTTAAAAATATGACCTCCAAGCCTATATACACAAATATCATCATAAAACAAGTTCATTGTGCAAGCAAAGCGTTGGAGGAAGGTTGCAAGGTTGTGAGTTGAGGTTGGAGCGATTTGGAGCAGCTTGGAGGCAGTTTCACGGAGTGCAACGCATATACTCAGGGACGCGGCACACTCATCATGTGCGGTGCACACAGAGCTCGCCCATAGTTTAAAATCATCACTGGTGCGAGGCACTCAGAGCGCGCGGTGCACTGGGCTTTGTGCGCGGTGCACAGCGGTAAAACGCCCAGAAACCACCTATTTCACCCAAAAAAAATTTGTGGAGCTCATCCAATTGCAAGGTAGGCAACGTACCTCCACTTGTGCATCAAATTTGAAAGAGATACGATGGTTTTATGATTATAATCAAATGCAAATTTTTTTTATAAAACAAACACAAGAAGACATCAAGAAACCATGATGCTAGGGTTTGTGCTACAGTGATATTGCTGCCAAGGTGTTTTTCCTAGCCTACCCCTATTACTCATTCCCCTACGCCATTTTCCCCATAATCACTACCCTAACACTACTAAGATCATACTCCCTTTCCCCCTCCTCCTACTGCTCAAAAAAATCAAACCCTACCTTGCCAACAACGCAAACACTACCCTATCAAAATACCCCAAAACCCCTTATATATCCCTAAATACAATTTTCCTATAAACCCCTATTCCCATTATATTATCCCCCATCCTAATACTCCCTTTTTGATTGTCCCCTTGGTGGCAGATTGTCAAAGCAACCTCTAGCTTCACTATAATGAAAGGGCAGCCTAAATTCAGTTTACAAAACAGAAGTCCACAGTGATACAACTTCAGGAGAACAGGCCCCCAGGAGACATCACCGGAGTGGCAAACATGTTAGAGATGAGCCAAACACCCTCACCGAGTTGCAGGCATGCCCTCTTTCTATGTCATGTTTCCAGCACTTAGCATGTTTTGACTTTTGTCAGAGGGTGGCAACTGTCAGAGTTCATCATGAGTTGGCCCGTCTTTTTACACTTCACCTACATGGAGGATAGTCTATCTTGGGTGGGATCACTTTCACATTGACACCCAAAACCATATCAGTGGCAACAGGCATACCAAACATTGGAGAATAGTGGCATAAGAGGAAGAAGGTGGAGAGGCATCATTATGAGCCTTACATTAAGGCCAGTTGTTTGAGCCGGCTCACGAGAGTTTTTCCATTCAGATTTTTGAGAGATGAGTATGCTCCGCTCATGAAATACTTCAGTTGTGAGGGGAGGTTTTCTCGCCTTTATTCCTATCACATCAGGTTGCTCATGCACTTTAACAGGGTGCGGATGATGAACCTCCCATTTTTTATTTGCGGGAATATAGAGAGGATGAAAAATTTCATGCAGCACAAGACCCCTCGACAGCAGCTCAATAGTGTTTATCACTTTGCTCTTATCTGGATTTTGGTGGACCATCAGTTGGGATTGCAGGGTATTGCTTGGGAGGACTTCATCTCCCGTGACTTCTTCAGTGCTCCACAGGTAGTATCAGAGGCAGAGCATGAGATAGGAGGCCCATCTCATTAGTATGAGCGACATGAGACTGCTACTATGCCAGTATACATCACCTATCAGAGAGGCAGTAGACCCTTATTTGCAGCAGCAAAGCGAGTGTTATCTCCACCCGGGGTGGAAGGGGCCTCGCTTCTGACATCAGCATCATAGGAGGAGGGTAAAGGTAAGAAGCCAGTGCAGGAGGAAGGGCCATCAGGTGAACGAGAGACAGAATTTGTTCTCCTCCACGATGATGAGATAGATGCGGAACCAACAAATGCAGAGCTTACAGAGATCATCCAGGAGTAGCAATCAGTGATTGAGTCCTTATCCCTTGACTTGGAGAGGGCCAAGTGGAACATGAAGTACCTGGAGCAGAGAAACAAGCAGCTTGAGGACCAGCGGGCAATCATGGAGCTGCAAAACATTCGTGAGCATCGCCAAGCTGCTCAAAGAAGAACGGTTGAGCTCACATCTTTGGAGCAAGAAATCAATGAGGATCGGGAGGAAAACCTTGAGAGGGTCAACATGCATTTGGAGAGGTTGCTGGAAAAGGCCAAACAGGACCTTGCTCTACTAAGACACATGGCTTTCCATTGCAGGGTGCGAAACATGAGTGCACAAGCCCGAATAAGGAGTTTGAAAGCGAAATTGAGGAAAGCAAGAAGAAAGGCAAAAGAGGCATAAGAGCAAGATCAGGTTCGAATCTTGGCTGAGGCTTCCTTGGCCCATCATAACACCCCATAGGTAAACTCCAGCCCAAATTTCAAGAAATTTGTGGAATTTTTGGTCACTTCACAAATTTTTGGGCAAAAAACAGGGTTTTTCTCCCTTTGGCGCGGCGCTAAAATTCTAGAGCTCCAAATGAGGAATGGTTTGCATTTTTGGATTTAGCATGGAAAACCACGACTACTAATGTCTAGACAAGAAATTTTGGCAAGGTATGAGTGTCCAAAAGGTAAAAAAACACCCAAAAATGGCCTCTCTTCCACTTTTTTGACACACAAGAAGCAGTCTTGGGAGAATGAAGATTTGGAGGGGTAAATGAGGACCAAATTCAAAAATTCTAGTGGGGGTTAGAAAGTAGACAGGACAAGCTTTCCAAAAAGCCCACTTGGGCACATTTTGGACATGTACAAGTGTACGGCGCACAGAGAAAATGGCGCGGCGCACAGAGGAAAAATTGCCGAATTTGCTTCCTTTTCACGAAATTTCCGTTCGCGACTTCTCCAAGTGGGCCCGCTCATGTACACTTCGGTTTTTTGGCACCAAAGGCGGCATTTAAAGTGTTTTTTCTCCATATTGGCTACTATCCAAGTGGCGAAGGAAGGCAAACAGTCACCCAAGCCAAATGTCATGTTTGTAGCATTGCAACTGTAGCTGATGGTTGGCTCTCCATCTCCATTTTGCAATTATTCAAGTAACTCCCCAACCCTTGGGCGTTCTATCTCTTCCTTACACAATCTATATATTGTATGCAAGTTATTTACAAAGGGTTGGTTGGCTTGTAACTTCTAGGAGACTGTGGGAAAGAAACTCTGTTTCTTCACTGTATATTTTTGACAGAGAATTAATCAAAGGTAGCGGCTCTGTTTCATGAGAATCTTGTGGTTGTGAGTGTAGCAAATGTGTCTCTTATGTTTTCATATGTATTTAGTTATGTTTCATAATTCAATTCATGTTCTTTCCAGTGAAATTTTCTGAGTGATATTAGGTAGAATTCTATTTTATTGCTCCGCCTGTGGGAAAATTTCATGTTCATTGTTTTTGTTCTATTGAAAAGGATTCATGTCACTATGCCCTTTTCACTTTCTTCAGCAATCTATTCATGTCGCGACACCTCAAACTAAATTGTTACATTTTCCGCCTACCTTGCCTCATGGAATAATCTGTGCCTTTGTATTAAATTCTCTGTTCTTTGCTGAGCATTGGTCCCATACCATCCCAGAAGCTCGGTCATTCATAAACCCATTTTAACTTACTAGCCTAAGATCAATATTTCATTGTAAGTCATCTCAGACCGTTTTTTGCTTACCTATTCACTGAGCATGACTCGGAGAGAGCCCTCTCCTGTTCTGGTAGGGCTAGCTACCAAACTGAGCGTGGTTTGTGGTTACCCAAATTTTTTCCTTCCTTCAGCCTAAGGTAGATTTAGGTGCTAACATAGTGGCGACTATACTGGGGAACAAAATGAAATCAAGTCCCCTTGTTTCATAATAATTCTAAGCTTCCGGATGATGAGCTTAGGATTGGAAAGGCTGAGTCAGTTGGTTATGTCCTGTGATTTTTCTCAATAGCACGCTGGCTTCAAGACGATATAACAGAGCCAATCCAGACCCAGATCCTCCTCACATTTATGAAAACCCCAATTTGATTCCAAGACTCCTTCGTCAAGAAAGCACCATAACTCCCTTGTTCAAATCCCATTCATGTCCCGACATTTTTGAGTATCCTAAACAGCTTGAGTTTGACGAATGGTTTGAGATATCATTGTTCGAGTCTAAGTCCGAAAGGGCTGTTGACTACACTGTCCCAAATCCGCAATTTCTTGTAGACTTGGAAACAGAAAGATCTAACTGATCAATTGATAATTATATTCCGACACAGCCCCAAACTCCAATTGCTAGCCCCTTGCAAACTGTTCACACTCCTCCAACACCTCCAAGGCCGAATCCCCTGAGAATGATTGCTACCCGTTTTGCACCCCTTGTTCTGCCCCAAGTTCTAGATGATATGCCAACGGATTATCAAAGTAAAATCCCATTTTTTGATGGCACTCCTAACAGCATTACTGCTCAGCAACATGTGGACAAAATGGCAGATTTCTATGAAATCCATGAGATCGATGCGGAGAACATGGCAATGAGACTCTTTGTACAGACATTTGCAGGTGATGTAAGGAAATGGTTCAGAGGTTTGCCGGCAACAAGTATCACTACCTTGGCTGAACTACAAAGACAATTTTTAAACCGGTGGGAAGTGAAAAAGAATCCCCTTCAAATTCTAGCTGAATATGAACAAATCAAATGAAACGCTGGTGAGTCGGTCCAAGATTATTGTGTTAGATTTAACACAATCCATAACGAAATTCCAGATCATCTAAAGCCACCTGTGGGACTAGCTATGATGAATTTTCCAGATGGTTTTGATGCTGACATGGGCTACCAATTAAGAGAGAGAGAACCGGCCACAATGGAAGACATGCAGAAAATTGCAGTCAGTGTTGAAGCAAATCTGTTGTCCAAAAGAGCTAGAGCGAAAGTAGAAAAGAGAATCACTGTGAAAGAAGAGTCTTCTTCAATGGATCAACTACTCAAAAAGGTGGAGCAAATGCTTGAAAGGGTGAAGCTCGACAAGCCTAAGCCACAAGCTATAAATCCTAACTTCCGTGGCCAACAACAGCCACAATATAGAATAAGACAGAGAGATCGGCGAACCCAAGAGCAGACAGTACAACAGCCAGTACAAACACCATCGTAGCATAATTTTGTGCATGGAACGGAGTCAGATGAGGACGGCAATGTAATAGGTGAAGAAAACCACCTCTTTACTCCAGATGAGCTGCCTACTTACATTACCGAAGAAGAATAGTGTGCGGTGAGTTCAGCTGCACACCAAGACACGAATTTCATTCTATCTAGCGACACTATTTTAGAAGAGGAATCAGAGGAGTATCAAAGGGGGTATATCAATGCTCTGTCCACACAACAGCAATGATATTCACTTAGAAACAGAGATGTGCTAGCCAAACTAATTTAGAAAAAGAATGAGGTTGAAGCAGCAAAGAATTATTTGTCAGCTACACAAAGAAAAGGAAAAGAGGTGGTTGGTCCGGAGAGCAGCAAGTGAAAATCAGCAGAACAATTACAGTAGCAAGCCACATCAAAAGAAAAGGGAAAGAAAGAGATCCCAGTCAAAGAGGTAGAAAAGACTCCCGCTTTTAGCTTAGAGAATGAGATTTCTAAGTTAAAGGTAACCATCCCCTTGACTGAAATAATGAAGAACAACAGTTATAGAGGACAAATATCTAAGATGTTGAATTTGGACCCAATGTCCAACATGGTAAATGTAGAAGATGATCAGCCTGAAATGATTTTTTGACCAGCATCGAATGGTGAGTCTCCTGATAGTAATGTGCCACCCTTCTATATCAGTTTAAGATTGCATGATTTTGTGTTACACAATGCCATGTTCGATTCTGGAGCTTCTCACAATCTCATGCCCAAGGCTATCATGGATAAGCTTGGTCTGGACATCACCTGGCAATATCATGATCTCTATTCATTCGATTCCAGCAGAGTAAGATGTATAGGACTCATCAAAGACTTGGTTGTGAGTTTGGATCAGCTTCCCATGAAAAATGTTTTGATGGATGTGGTGGTAGCAGATATTCCTCCAAGGTTTGGCATGCTTCTTTCCAGGTCTTGGGTAGCGAAATTGAAAGGGACACTATAGTTGGATTTCTCCTATGCAACAATCTCGGTGTTTGGACAAATGAGGAAATTATATCGGGAACAAAAAATGAAATATATGATCACAAGCAAGGAGAAACCTATAAATCATCCTATTAACTATGTACATACAAATTTAGAGTCTTTTGTTTTGTTTTCAAATAGTTTAAATGATATAGATAGTCAGATAGTAGAAGCAGATGATATTCCGGAAATAATAGAAAATTTCAGAGAAATTTTGAAGAAAGAAGGACAAGAAAAGCAGAAAAAAGTTGGGCAATCAGCTGAAAGTAATGGACAGCAAGCAGACAAGGCACAACAAATAGATTTCTAGCACTTACAAGAGGAGGAAGAAGGCTTGTGGACCATGGATTTTGATGGAGCAGTAGGAAATGATGGCGCTGGAATTGGAATTTGGGTACACAGTCCTTTCTCCGCCCCAAATAAAGTGCATAGCAGCGTGAGGGTTTGCTCTTACAAGCTGGACTTTCAGTGTTCAAACAATGAAGCTGAATATGAAGCTTTGATTGCTAGCCTGAAGATTCTTAGAAAGTTGAATGCAAAAAGTATTTCGGTATATGGCGACTCCGAATTGGTAATAAAGCAGGTCAAAGGTGAATATCAAGCAAAACATCCTAGGATGCGGGCCTATCGTAATGCAGTTTTAGACATCTTAAAGTTATTTTCAGAATACACCTTGACATGTGTGCCTCGTATACAAAATAGTATTGCTGATGCTCTTGCCAAGGCAACAAGTAGTTTGAAGATCCCCATGAACTCTAGCAATAAATTTGAAATCCATGTCAAGCATCGTGCAACCATTCTAGACAATCAGCGATATTGGCAAGTGTTCCAAGATGATGAGGAGATTAAGGATTTTCTGTTAAACAAAGGCAAGTTCAAAGAAACCTCAATTGATGTAGAAAACGACGATGGCCAAGGGAATGGTACAGATGAAGTGTAGATCAATGAAATGGACATATTGCAGCTGAAGAATAAAATTATTCCTAGAGGCTTGATACCTCTAGAAGAACTTTTTGATTAGGATGATGTAGCCTGCAAGCCAACATTACAACCAACAGAGAAGGGTGTAGAAGAGGTCAACATCAGAACATCTGCCAATTCTAAGTTGGTAAAATTGTCTAAAGCATTGCCACCAAAGATCAAGGACAAACATATCAGTTTGATGGCCTCATTTGTAGATGTGTTTGCTTGGGAGTATTCTGATTTAAAGACCTATGATACAAATATTATTCAGCACACAATACCCCTGAAGCCCAATCAAAAACCATTTAGAGAAAAGTTGAGGAGGATAAATCCAAAATTGCTGCCATCTATTGAAAAGGAGGTAAACAGGTTGTACAAGTCAGGTATCATTGTGCCCATCAGGTTTTCAGATTGGATCTCTAACTTAGTGCCCGTACGAAAGAAGACCGATGAAATCTACCTATGCATTGATTTCAGAAACCTAAATAAAGTCTCATTGAAGGACAACTATCCACTGCCCAAGATGGACCATATACTTCAGCGAGTAGTGGGGGCATCTCGTATGTCATTGCTTGATGGTTATTCCGGATATAACCAAATTTCTGTCCATGAGGATGACCGATACAAGACAGCATTCACCACTCCATGGGGAACCTTTCATTATGCCAAAATGCCTTTCGGTTTAAAAAATGCAGGTGCCACATTTCAGCGTGCAATGGACTTGGCTTTTGCGAATGAGAAGGATGAGTTTTTGGTGGTGTACCTGGATGATTTGAGGGTATTTTCCAAATTTGATGAAGAGCACATGCATCATCTAAAAACTGTCTTTCAAAAGTGCAGAAAATATGGTTTATCGCTGAATCCCAAAAAGAGCTTGTTCGACATGGAGGAAGGAAAATTACTTGGGCACATCATTTCAAAGGATGGCATTCGTATTGACCCAGCACATGTGGAAGCAATTCAGCAAATCGATCTGCCCCGGAATAAAAAGGAGATACAATCGTTCAATGGTAAGATGAATTTTCTGCGTCGCTTTGTGCCTAATATTGTTGAACACTTAAGAGAGATGACCAACATGCTCAAGAAGGATAGCCAAGTGAAATGGATAGAGGAGGCTGTAAAATCTTTCAACTTGGTCAAATTGGCCCTTTCCTCAGCTCTAGTTCTAGTCAACCTAGACTACACTCAGGATTTCATATTTTTTTCATTTGCTTCTCAGCACACTATGGCAGCGGTATTATTGCGTAAAAGAGATGATCATGAAAGACCCATTGCATTCTTCAGCAAAGCTATAAGAGATGCAACGTTAAAGTACAACATAATTGAGAAGCAAGCCATGGCACTGGTGAAGGCATTGAAGGATTTCTGGGTATATATTCTACATTCTCACATTTTGGCCTATGTTCCTGATGCTGCTGTAAAGGATGTTTTAGTGCAGACCAATCCAGAACGAAGAAGAGGCAAATGGATTGCAGCCTTGCTGGAATATGATGTGGAGATAAAACCCACAAAGCTGGTCAAAGGACAGGGATTGGCGAAGTTAATGGCCGAATCAAACTTGCATTCTTTAGACATAAACCTGATCGCTGCCATGTCCGATGAGAATGAGGAAGGAACATCAATTCAAGTATTTGAAATGTTTGTTTTGTCCCCATGGTATTCAAATATAATATATGTGCCGAAAAATCTGTCACCACCACCCGGCATGACTAGAAACAAAGCGAGAACACTCAAATTGAAAGCTGCCAAGTTTTGCATTCTAAATTCTGTGTTGTATTGGAAAGAGCCTGGTGGCATTTTGTTAAATTTTTTGGTGGAAGAGGAGGCAAAGAAAGTCATGGAAGATTTCCACAGAGGAGAGTGTGGTGGTCACCTTTTTTGGAAGTCAACAGCGAACAAAATTTTGAGAGCAGGATATTATTGGCCTACACTGTTTGCTGATGTGCACAAGATGGTCAAGCGCTGTCATACATGTCAGATTTTCGAAGGAAAACAGAAATTACAGCCTTTTCCACTTAAACCTATTGAGGTGAGCGCTCCTTTCCAGCAGTGAGGGTTGGATTTCATTGGGGAAATTCATCTCGCTTCTTCCAGACAACATAGATGGATCCTTCCAGCGACAGACTATTTCACAAAATGGATTGAGGTAACTCCCACAAGACAAGCTACATATATGGTAATCATTTCATTTCTTGAAAATAACATCTTGTCTCGCTTTGGTTGTCCAAATAAGTTAATCACCGATAACGCAGCAGTTTTCAAATAAAAAGGGATGGTATAATTTTGTCACAAGTATCACATCATTTTGGGTCATTCAACTGCCTATCATCCACAAGGCAATGGATTGGCGGAATCTTTGAATAAATCATTGGTCAACATCATCAAGAAGCTGCTGGAAATAAATAAAAAGAGTTGGAATAAGAGGTTGGTCCATGCGCTTTGGGCAGATCGGCTCAGTCAGAAAAAATCCATTCGTATGTCACCGTTTGAGCTTGTTTATGGAGTTGACACAGTATTTCCCACCTCTCTCGCTGCCCCGGTAGTCATACTTCTTCAGGAGGCTGTCGAGCAATAAAAAGGGTCTTTTTCACCTCTAATTACCTTCACATTAATTGTCAACCCAGGGACGACTTTTTATTTCAAGAGTGTATTCAGTCTGAGGCGGCTATTTACTCAAGAGTAATGTTTTGCAGTATAGTGCTTAAAATCCAAAAGTAAATGAATTCTTGAAAAAGAAATCTAATAATAACATAAACTCAAATGCTCTAAAATCCAACTATTCACTCAGCAAACATCAATTGAGGATACAGTAGTAATAACTCATTCCTCTAGAGATTGATGCAATTGAAATCAAACTAGAACAAGACAATCAATTTGGGAACGAGGAAGCAATAACCAATGTTCTCTATAGTTGACAGTCCTGCTTTAAAGAAATTAAAAGGAAATAGAAATTGAACTAAAGCTGCCATTGAAAGTAAACTAGGAAAACTCTTTAAAAGCAAACTATTGCAATTAATCAACATAAATGAACAACAAAGTAAATGGGTAGCAAACTGTAATTAAAGGAATTGAATAACCAACAGTCTATAATGAATATCAAGGTCTGGAATGAAAAACGAAGCTTTACATTTGAAATGAAGAGCATAACAATATACATTGAGAAGGATGATAACCTCTGTCATGATGGAAAAGAACAGCCACGCGATTCAATCTCAGCTTGTGCAATAAAACAATTTCATAAAATATTATAACAGCTCGCTGCAAAAACATGAAACTGTAAGGCAATACGATTCAAAGAAATAAGAATTAAATCAAACCATCACACGGCGGAAATTGGAAAGATATAATACACAGCAACAGCATAATCCACCAGTGGCTGGGCCCTTAGCCGCCAGCGGATGCTGCTGGGCTACTTCAGATGAGAAGAGTGAACAACAACCCTTTTATTTATTCATCATCAAACTGTGAAATTATTACAACAGCTAAAGCTTTGAGAATTACAATGGAAATGCAACAATCTCCTTTTCCTCCTATTCTATCCTATCTGATCATCATTATTGAATCTCTAATTCTGAATCCTCAATTTTCCATCATTTTTCCATCCCCCTCTCTGATCTCTATTTTCATTTAAATAGAGAGAGATTAGAGAGAAGTTACGACAGAGATAATTACAACATGATTTCTATTACAAAATTAGATTGTTTCCAACCAATTGATCAGCAAGAAGATATATTTCCATCCATCTTTCAACAAGAGCAAGCCAAATTTGGCTTTGCAGCTGAGATTTGGAAAACGGCCACACAACGAATCTGAGAAAATCATGCTCAAAGAACCCTGCGTTTCTCTCAATACAGGCTGAATTTGGGAAAAACATTCTTGGGTAAAGTTAACTTGGTTCGTTCTAGACAAAACCCATGTTCTAGATTTTCGAGATTCATCTTCATTTGCTCCGAATCTCAACCGCAAAACTGTCACTTCTTATTCCAGCGCATTTCTGAGTTGGCACTTTTAATGATCAAATCTTCAATCTGGAAATTATCTTGGAGGCTAAAAATGGTGAATAATGTTATAACTAATTTATTAAACTTTCATTGATAAAATCATGCATAATCATCAATTTACTAGAAATAAAGGAGAATAAATAATATTTTTACATAAGAGCATAAATCATTGTAAAATAGAATTATATGATAAATTGTGATAAATGACATGATGAAGAATGGTAGAAATGGGTGGAATAAGCGTTCAAAAGTGACAATAATAATGGTATATTAATGACCCAACAGAGGCCGGCAGTGAAGAAGATCCCATGCAGAGAAGGTTAAATCAAATGGTTCACTTGCAGCAGACAAGAGAAGAAGTTTTCAAGAACACATCCAAATTGCAGGAGAAAATGAAGAAAATCTATGACAGAAAAGCGAAGGTAGATAAATTTCAATTGGATGATGTGGTGCTGAAGTGGGATGCAAGGAATGAAGAGAAAGGTAAGCACGGAAAGTTCAAGAATCTTTGGAAAAGTCCTTTCAAAATTGCAGCATATAGGGGTCAGAATGCCTTTCTTCTGAAGGAAATGAACGGGGAAGATTGTCCAGGAGGGCCGATCAATGGTCGGATGCTCAAGCGGTACAACAGTTGATTTATTAAAGCTGCTTCCACTGTCATTGTAAATACCATTTTTATTTCAGTTTGGTTTCAGCCTGTCAAGTCAGTTTTGAGTCATTTCAATGTCAAGTTTGAGTTAATTTCTTGGTCATTTCAGTTTGATAAATAAGTCAGAGCCCTATGTTGTAGTCGAAATGATGACTCCATAGCCCAATGGACAAAGGAACTCTCTAGCTCCTCTAGGGATTTGCTGTTCTTGGCACCTCCAAGGAGCTACCATCCCCCATTGGAGCCAATGTTAGAGTCGGTTTGTTCAGTCCTCCGTCAGAGATCAAAACTCTTTATGCATTTCATGTTTAAGTGTCTCGCTCCATTCACTCAGTTGCATTTCGCTAGGAGCATGCCATAATCGAATGGAGAAGGTCATACTAGTCATTTCCCCTCATGTCTAGCTCTTGATGGCTTATGCCTTCGTGTCAAACAATCAAAAAGTCCACAACAGTCAAGGTCTGGTCCTTTAATGGAAAAAAGTCATTTTTGGTCATTAGGTCCAGGGATTGATCAATTTGGTCTTTAAATATGTCTAGTAAAGCCATGCAGGCCAGAGGGATGCTCTTGCAACGTAATGATCCGTAGAGTTTCACCATCATATTAACAGACTTCGACTATTCTTCAAAACTCCGTTTTGAAGAAAAGTCAAATAGTGTCATTTGTGACAAAATTTTCAAGAAGGGTCAACAATTGATTTCTTTAGGTGCAGTCATGGTTTCCATGGCCACAGTGCTCTATCATGCAATCCCTGCGAAAAGTGTCGAAAATTTCATCATTTGAGCCCAAAATTTAGAGAAAAGGTGAAAATCATGGTTATATTAAAGTCAGTGAAAAGTGTTGAACAAGACATTAGAAAAGTGGGTTTTTTAAAAAGGTTAATTTAAAAATATGACCTCCAAGCCTATATACACAAATATCATCATAAAACAAGTTCATTGTGCAAGCAAAGCATTGGAGGAAGGTTGCAAGGTCGTGACTTGAGGTTGGAGCGATTTGGAGTAGCTTGGAGGCAGTTTCACAGAGCGCGGTGCATATACTTAGGGGCGTGGCACACTCACTGGGCGCGGAGCACACAGAGCCTGCCCATAGTTTAAAATCACCACTGGCGCGGCGCACTGGGCTTTGCACATGGCGCAAAGCAGTAAAACGCCCAAAAACCACCTATTTCACCCAAAAAAAATTTGTGGAGCTCATCCAATTGCAAGGTAGGCAACCTACCTCCACTTGTGCATCAAATTTGAAAGAGATACGATGGTTTTATGATTATAATCAAATGCAGAAATTTTTTATAAAACAAACACAAGATGACATCAAGAACGCCATGATGCTAGGGTTTGTGCTACAGTGATATTGCTGCCAAGGTGTTTTTCCTACCCTACCCCTATTACTCATTCCCCTATGCCATTTTCCTCATAATCACTACCCTAACACTACTAAGATCATACTCCCTTCCCCCTCCTCCTATTGCTCAAAAAACCCAAACCCCACCTTCCCAACAATGCAAACACTACCCTATCAAAATACCCCAAAACCCCTTGTATATCCTTAACTACAATTTTCCTATAAACCCCTATTCCCATTATATTATTCCCCATCCTAATACTCCCTTTTTTATTGTCCCCTTGATGGCAGATTGTCAAAGCAACCTCCAGCTTCACTATAATCAAAGGGCAGCCTAAATTCAGTTTACAAAACAGCAGTCATGGCATCCGAGGTTTCATCATAATATGAGGAGGAGACCGACAGTGATACAACTTCAGGAGAATAGGCCCCCAGGAGACATCACCGGAGTGGAAAACATGTTAGTGATGAGCCAAACACCCTCACCGAGTTGCAGGCATGCCCTCTTGCTATGTAATGTTTCTAGCACTTAGCATGTTTTGAATTTTTTCAGAGGGTGGCAAATGTCAGAGTTCATCATGAGTTGGCCCATATTTTTTCATTTCACCTACATGGAGGACAGTCTATCTTGGCTGGGGTCACTTTCATATTGACACCTGAAACCATATCAGTGGCAACAGGCATACCAAACATTGGAGAACAGTGGCATAAGAGGAAGAAGGTGGAGAGGCATCATTATGAGCCTTACATTAAGGCCAGCTGTTTGAGCTAGCTCACGAGTGTTTTTCCATTCAGATTTTTGAGAGATGAGTATGCTCCGCTCATGAAATTGATCATGAAATACTTTAGTTGTGAGGGGAGGTTTTCTCGCCTTTATACCTATCACATCAGATTGCTCATGCACTTTACTAGGGTGCGGATGATGAACCTCCCATTTTTGATTTGCGGGAATATAGAGAGGATGAAAAATTTCATGCATCATAAGACCCCTCGACAGCAGCTCAACAGTGTTTATCACTTTGCTCTTATCTGGATTTTGGTGGACCATCAGTTGGGATTGCAGGGTATTGCTTGGGAGGACTACATCTCCCGTGACTTCTTCAGTGCTCCACAGGTAGTATTAGAGGCAGAGCATGAGATAGGAGGCCCATCTCATCAGTATGAGCGACATGAGACTGCTACTATGCCAGTATACATCACCTATCAGAGAGGCAGTAGACCCTTATTTGCAGCAGCAAAGTGAGTGTTATCTCCACCCGGGGTGGAAGGGGCCTCGCTTCCGACATCAGCATCACAGGAGAAGGGAAAGGGTAAGAAGCCAGTTTAGGAGGAAGGGCCATCAGGTGAACAAGAGACCGAATTCATTCTCCTCCACGATGATGAGACAGATGCAGAACCAACAAATGCAGAGCTTACAGAGATCATTCAGGAGCAGCAATAAGTGATTGAGTCCTTATCCCTTGACTTGGAGAAGGCCAAGTGGAACATGAAGTACCTGGAGCAGAGAAACAAGCAACTTGAGGACTAGCAGATGATCATGGAGCTGCAAAACATTCGTGAGCATCGCCAAGCTACTCAAAGAAGAAGGGTTGAGCTCACATCTTTGGAGCAAGAAATCAATGAGGATCGGGAGGCCAACCTTGAGAGGGTCAACATGCATTTGGAGAGGCTATTGGACAAGGCAAACTAGGACCTTGCTCTACTGAGACACATGGCTTTCCGTTACAGGGTGTGAAACGTGAGTGCATAGGCCCGAATAAGGTGTTTGAAAGCGAAATTGAGGAAAGCAACAAGAAAGGAAAAAGAGGAAAAAGAGAAAGATCGGCTTTGAATCTTGGCTGAGGCTTCCTTGACCCATCATAACACCCCATAGGGAAACTCTAGCCCAAATTTCAAGAAATTTGGGGAATTTTTGGTCACTTCACAAATTTTTGGGCAAAAAATAGGGTTTTTCTCCCTGTGCGGCGTGGCGCTAAAATTCTAGAGCTCCAAATGAGGAATGGCTTGCATTTTTGGATTCATCATGGAAGATAATGACTTCTGGTGTCCGGACAAGAAATTTCGGCAAGGTATGAGTCTCCAAATGGTCAAAAAACACCCAAAAATGGCCTCTCTGCCACTTTTTTGACACACCGGAAGAAGTCTTGGGAGAATGAAGATTTGGAGGGGCAAATGAGCACCAAATTTCGAAATTCCAATGAGGTTAGAAATTAGATAGGACAGGCTTTCTAACAAGCCCACTTGGGCACATTTTGGACACCTACAAGTGCACCAAATTAGGCCCAAATGTATCACAGTGCACAGAGAAAATGGCGCGACGCACAGAGGAAAAATTGCCCAATTTGCTTCTGTTTCACGAAATTTCTGTTCCTGACTTCTCCAAGTGGGCCCGCTCATCTACACTTTGGTTTTTTGGCACCAAAGGGGGAATTTAAAGTGTTTTTTCTCTAGATTGTTTGCTATCCAAGTGGCGAAGGAAGGCAAACAGTCACCCAAGCCAAATGTCATGTTTGTAGCGCTGCACCTGTAGCTGATGGTTGGCTCTCCATCTCCATTTTGCAATGATTCGAGTAACTTCCCAACCCTTGGGCGTTCTATCTCTTCCTTACACATTCTATATATTGTATGCAAGTTATTTGCAAAGGGTTGGTTGGCTTGTAACTTCTGGGAGACTGTGGGAAAGAAATTATGTTTCTTCACTGTATATTTTTGACAGAGAATTAATGAAAGGCAGGGGCTCTGTTTCATGAGATTCTTGTGGTTGTGAGTGTAGAAAATGTGTCTCTTATTTTTTCATATGTATTTCGTTATGTTACATAATTCAATTCATGTTCATTTCCAGTGAAATTTTCTGAGTGAGATTAGGTAGAATTCAATTTTATTGCTCTACTTGTGAGAAAATTTCATGTTCAGTGTTTTTGTTCTGTTGAAAAGGATTCATGTCACTATGCCATTTTCACTTTCTTCAGCAGTCTATTCATGCCGCGATACCTCAAACTAAATTGTTACATTTTCCGCCTACCTTGCCTCACGGAATAATCTGTGCCTTTGTATTAAATTCTCTGTTCTTTGCTGAGCATTGGTCCCATACCATCCCAGAAGCTCGGTCATTCATAAAATTTGTTTCTTGTACCCATTTTCACTTACTAGCCTAAGGTAAATATTTCATTGTAAGTCATATCAGACCATTTTTGCTTACCTATTCACTGAGTGTGACTCGGAGAGAACCCTCTCTTGTTCTGGTAGGGCTAGCTACCAGACCGAGCGTGGTTTGTGGTTACCCTAATTTTTGCCTTCCTTCAGCCTAAGGCAGATTTAGGTGCTAATAGTTCCTACCATGATAAATATCTTACGTAAGACAATAGTTAGATCTTAACTGTAAAAAAAGGAAACTTTTACAGATTGGGAGCCTAATAAGCTATTATTCTGTGATAGGCCAAAGGGATATGTTACAAATAGTATTGGAGCATAGAGTTCAAACATTACGGCCTATGCACTCATCTATCTTCGTAAATTTTATTGAGAGCTTTCATTAAAAAAACAAATAATCTATAAGAACAATAACTCCAAAAGGAAAAGAATAAGTAGATGAATTTCATAATGATTTCTCCCTGCCAAGTGAAATTAAAACTCTTGGAAGAAGAATCTAAGCATAACCATGGTTATTGAGGGGATCAATAATTAAAATAAATTTCACTTGTATGTAATGTTTTTTTTATTATAAAAAGGATCTTAATGGTTAATTGGTGACCTAATTGTGAATAATAAATTATGCATGAGGAAGAATTGAAATATTAAAGTGTTTCAGTAGGAAAAAGGAATGAATATCCAAATTATGTGTGAAGGCCAAGAGCTACTTAGAAAAGACCAGAATACACATACTTCCATGTCGCATTATGGTGGTAATTTAGTGCAACTATATGCAAATAAGAATACATTATCAAGGTACAAGGACCTATTAAAAATCAAAGGGGATTTTATGAGCATGATTGAATCTTTCTAGTTCCTTCAATGGGATGTGCAAAATGACAATTGCAATGGAAATGATTAAATTGGGTACTTCGCCTAACCATTCCTAATACGTATGCCATCCTTGACTTTAGTAACTCATTATCAATCCTGGCTGCGCTTTGATTTTAGTAAGCCTTAGTGTTTGAATACATGTTGTATTCATCCAGTATGAGGTATTGGGTTTTTGTTCCATTACACAATGTAGTTATGAAGTAATATAAATGAATGTTTCTGCCTCCTGGAGATAACAATGTTGATGCCAATGTAGCTACGTTTATATTAATAGATTGCAGAAATCTAGAAACTCTGATCCCAAAGTTCAGTTATTCTTGGTAAAGGACATTGTGGAAATGCTAAAGAAAAAAAAAAAATCTGTTGCGCGCATGTTGTATGGCGAACAGAAGAGGAAGGGAGTTAGCCTTCTATGCGAAAATGAAATGCCAAGCACCACCTAACTACGCTCTATTCCAACTGAAATTATATCAAGAACTTGGATCCTCCCATGTCTCTTGGATATGATTAACATTATAGGTTGTACCAGGCATACGAGAACTGCAGAAGAATTCACCCAATAGCCAATCATAGTGTTGTCAAAGTTGGAAAGAGTAATCCAGATTATACATAAATGCCAATATCGTGTTCCTTCTAATAATGAAATGTCATAGACTAATTGATTTTTTTTTCGGATTGCTAATGTTTCTCTCTCCTGGTAAATTCTGCTTTCAGGTGCAACTTGGAAGCATGCAATAAAAAAAAAACCAATAATATTGTTTCCTTTCTTTAAAAACGTTGAATTTCACAGCGAATTAGAAAAAGAAAATGGTGGGTTGCCTTTCTAGCGTAAGATATATATTTATATATATATATATATATATAATTTAATTGTTTCTTTAATTAGATGGGTACCTATCTGGTCGCGATAGGATGATTATCTCCAGATAAGGATGACCATGTATCGTGTCTTATCTCTGAGGCATGAATGGATAAGTATGGAAGATGGGATGATTCTTACCCTTACAGTCATGAGTGTGATAATAGAGCGCATAAATAAGCGAGATAATCTCGATTTCTAACTGAGTATCTGTGGCTCTTTGACATGATCTTGTGCCGTCTGGCAGAGAAAAATAAATGAGGGCAACATGTGAGAAGATGCTCCAAATGGCAGTACACTGCTTCAGAAATAAACGGAAACGTAGTCAAGGCTACGACACCCTTCGATGTCTTTACCTCTGGTACCTTGCGGAAGGTGATAGGATGTAGCAACTGATGCTCGGAATTTTCTGGTGTGATCTCATAGAGTTGGAAAAGGTCACTTGTTTCTAGTTATTGTTATTGAGTTGAAGTTTTAAATTTTGATCCTATAACTTGATAAATTTACTTTTTTTTGTTAGGCATAGTTGTCTGTAAAAATACGGTGGTTATGTCTCTATCAATCACACATTAAGAGATGACTGTCTATCAATATTTGACAAATTCTGAATGGTAGATGTCATATTTATGAACTGTCAAGACATAACTATGTTAAATACTGAGTTTTGGCTATTCTGATCATGGGTAATTTTTCATATTCCTGAATATTGGCGTGGATTCTGAATTAAATCAGAATGTGTGTGATGGTTATCTATGCCATTCTCTGAGCAATTTACTGTAGCTAACCTCTCATGGATAGTGTGTCGTGGATTGATTGCTTGTCACAAGGGCATGTGGAATAGACAAACATGTGTAATGGAGATTGACAAAACTGAGATGCGTTTGGTTTCAATATGTAATTTAATTTCTCCCATGCATGCATGCTTGTATGGAGTGAGGTCACTTGAGTTCCTGCTAACACAATTGTCGATGTAATTCAAGAGGTTGTTGTGTTGATAGAGACTGAGGTCTATGTTCAGTGATAAGGGAATGAAGGCATTGATATCGATGTCCAAGGATTCATTTTTGATAATGACCCTGACAAATATGTAGAATGAGAATTCTAGTGGTTGGAGTTGTGCCACTTGAAGAACTGAATCAATTTGAATATGGATGCCAATGGCAATTCATTCCTAAAAGAAAATCTCGCAGAGAAGGACTTACAATAACGATTAATCGCATGTGAGTTTTCTCTGCTAGTGTTTTTAGCGACCGTTGCTGCAACCTCTTCATCGCAGCTCTCCCTTTGAATATTGTGCAGACAGTAATGGTTACTAGCCCTTCTTGTATTGGAGGCCTTTGAGAAAATAGATTTGACATATGCTTTCGAGCCTTTCAACTTGAATGGGACGGCTGCGGGTTGCGAGTGACTAGAAACTTGTAGCTTCTTACCTTCCAAGGTTGGTGCAGAGCTACCGCTGCAAGTCTCCTTGCCCAATTTATCAGGAGTAACTTCATAAGTTTCCTGAGAAGCAGGGAACCCCAACTCCTCATAGTGTCGTGAACAATGGGGATCTATTTTCTTCCTTTTTTTCCATAATTTCGGTTCGAAACTTCCTGTCTACCTCCAAAGCTCTTTGCGATGTAGTTTGATTTCAGATAATGGAAATTTGTGCAGTTTCTCCACCATCTGAATACGAAGAGGGAGTTGGAGAGGAAGTAACCAGCCTTTGTAAAAGAGCTCGTCTGCGGGAGAAGCAATGGACTCGAGCTCTTTTGAGTTTTTGTCATTAATACCAGAGATATCGAATTCGAATTCATTCTCCATACTGGTTATAGTAGAAATACACTTAATCCTAACATATATAACATTTTTGACTCTCATTATCAATCTCCAATCTCATAAACCATTGGCTGAATCCGAGCTAATTACTTTACACCAGGGAGTTAAATGGTCGGAGATCGAAACCTTCTCATCTCCACTATTTCCCTGAGTAATGGCAGAGGTGAATTTGCAAATAGGTAAGCAAATCGATACTGAGGGAAGGGTTACAATTCTACCCCATAGGTAGTGTTAAAATATTAACCAAGGTATGGTCAACAATGAAAAAAATTGTTTCTAAAAATGTTTACTTGTGGGTAGGGGAAAATTATGCATGATGAATTAATATTGTAGGATGTTCTTGATGTTAGGCATCCATATAATAAAGAGTACATAATTGTACCATCGTATTATTGTTATGTCATGATACATATACCCATGCATTGTAAAGAGTCACGTGAAATTTCTATGTAAGCACTTTTTAATGAATTCTGGTATTGATATGTTGAAAGATAGTTAATTATTGCTACTACAAAAAAAAATTGTTGAAAAACAATTATGATGGTAACTTCTAACATCATGGTGGGGTCTAGATAAGATAAAATACGATAATTTTATTGATGTTCTTAAATGACAAAAGAATAGTTCAATGGGACTATAAGATGTAGCCAATTAACACTGTAATGTGGGAGTGTCATCATCATTTTAAATGCTAAAATTTGAAAAGATACAAATGAAAGTGCAATAAGAGGATAACTAGATAAATATTTATACATTAAATCACTATGTATAATGATTTCCGTAAGTAAGCAAAGCAAATTCTAGTTTATCTTCAAAGGATGATTTTTGATGAAAATCTCCAAATTAGTCATATTTGAGCATGTGCATTATAGTTTCGGAAGTAAAGGTTAAATACATATATGCATGATAGTAACTAGAGGAAAACTTGGGCAAAATTGGTATTATGAATAATGAAAAGAAATTAGAAACTTTTTGATTAAAACCTCTAACACAAACCATAACATATACCAGTTGAGGAACCATGTGAAAACTATATTAGGTAAGATATTTAAATAAGGATTGGAAAATAAAAACAAACCTCACCTAATACATTAAAGGAGGGTTATATAATGGAGAAAGTCCATGGTTTTATCCGGGCTTAATTGTTATATATATAGATATACCTATACCTTATCATGGATAGTTACATGTAGTCTGGTTAAGGAGTCATTAAGATAAACATGTTGGAGAGAAACATGTTTAATATTCATGTATGTTAATGAGTTATATGAATTTACCATGCAAGCACATATGTGTGCAGTATTATAGACTTGTAAGAATATTGTATTTATCAAATGATGTAGTATAGTTGCATAGTAATGAGGCATACAAATATTCTATGTAAACACTTCCTCATGAATTCTGGTATTGATAATCTCTTACATGTTGAAAGAAAGTAAAATTAATTGCTCAACAATCATAAAAATATTGGTTACCCCAATGCCTAGTAAAGGGGAGTATGTTCTGTAGAAGGAAAGAGCATGATTGACCAAATGATTATATTGATACAATAGTATGGAATTGTTATTGTAGACTGTATGTTTGTTGCTTAGATGTTGAGCAAGGATTGGTGGTTTGTGACCTATAGAATCAATTTTATGCTACTATCAATGCTTACAAATATACATAGCATGTAGGAATTTGATTTTTTTCTCCATGCAGGGGATTGAGGTGCTTGTTGAAGTTATACTTTGTTAAGCATACATGATTGGATGGTTATATTCAGATAATAAATAGGCAAAGTAGGCATGACCATGATTCTATTTAGAGATTAAACTAAGGCCATCATGCTATAAAAATAACTGATAAATGGTATAATTTCTATAAAAGTATTATACCAAAGTAAAGGATGCTGAGAGCATGTTATAATATAATAAGTATATAACTTCACAAATTGTGGTCAAATTAATCCTTTGATTAATGCATCTGCTTACAATGTGACTCATTCTTCGGTTGGAAAAAAGTATGGTTAAAGGGGAAATTTAACTTAAACTAATTTCCAGGACATGTGCATCTTTTGAAGGATATGTATAATAGAACCTATAAGTATCCTTGAGTGCAAACCATAGTAATTGGTGAAGTAGCACAAATGGTATGGACCCCGGGGTCAATTAAATGATATTTAACAATCAATTTAAAATAGATAGATATCATAAATTGTACCAAGAAATTTTTAAAGGATCTCTAATAAGATTGCATCGATAAGGTGTCTAGACAACATAAGGAACTGTTGCATGATCCAAACAAGAATTCGTAAACAAATAACTCAGCTTTTGGTAAAGGGTGATTTAATGTTTTTTTTTTCTCGATAAAAACTAATTCTATTAAGAGGAAATATGGTACAATATGAAGTTACAGCCAAGAGAAGCAAGAGAATGGATAGCCGGAAAGGATTGACTATCCACCTCGGCCCCTGAGAGAAACTAGGAAGAGAACATTGCTAAACAAGAAGTAACAAGAGGAATAGAGAAACAGGCGCAGAAACAGAGGATTCTACCCAACGTGGGTAGGATCAACTATTCGGCATTTTTTCCCTTTCTTTTTACCAACTTTGACCCAATCAAGATGACTCTGTTGAACTGGCATGATTTGCAAACTAGGCTGGGCTGACAGAGAGGACTCATGAGTTCTTTTCTATGAGTTTGGAGGGACAAAAGATTCCTCATGACCAGTCGAAGGCGGATCCTGTGCCTGCTTTGTTTCCATTCCTTTTGCATCCCCTGCCTCTTCATCTGAGATGGAATCAAAATCATCTATAGGAGGAGGATCATGAGGCTTCCAGCTTTTGGATTTCGGCTTAGGATTGGCTTTCTTCTTTTGGGCAAGCCGCGAGGGACAAGAGTTCTGAAGGTGCCCTGTGTGATGGCAATTTCGGCAGTGAAAGGCTGTGTTCTCATAGTCTAGGGACTGGGTCCAATGGAAGTCTCCAATTTTGAGATTAATCTGATCCGGTCGACCTTTGCTCATGTCTATTTCTGCACAAATTCTGGCGAAGGTGTATATGCCTTTTTCCCCCCTAGAGGTGTCTGTTGCTAGAAAGCGGCCTAGAGAGTTGTCGATTCCTTGGAATACAGCAAAGTGCCATAGATGCGCCGGGAGGTTAGGAAGTCTGACCCAGATGGGGAGCTTGGTGATGATCGTTGAAGAAGGATCAAAATCTGGGAACCAAGGGGTGAGGAATAGTCCTGCTGAGCCCCAAAATCATCGGCCTTTAGTTAATGCTTTTTGGTACTCTTCGTTGAAAGCAAAAACTACAATGAAGAAACCCTTTGAGCAAAGAAGAACCTTGCAGTTGTTGGTCCAGTGAGAGTGGATCCATTGGTAGAGATCCGCTGTGCGAGGCCATAGTCCATTGAACCTACAAATAATGGCATGCTCTGCATACTTTTGGATTTGCTCATCCAGCGAAGGATGCATTATTTCAATGGAGGGGGTTTCCTCCAGCTTGTCCACCAAAAACGGTTTAGGAGCCTGAGCTGGTGGAGCAGCTTTCTTGGGCTTCTGAGCATGGACTGCATCTTTGTAAGAAAAAGCTGCAGCTAAAGATGACTGTCCAACAGCTCCTCTTCTCAAACGGAGGGTAAGAATGATGGAGGCATTTCTCCTAATGCTGTAAAAAGAATGGGGATAAAGATCCTCAAGTTGTTTACCTTCGTGGAGGAGTCGTTGAGAAGCGGCGGGAATCCCCAGCCTAAATTCCAGAGTTTGCTTGAGGTTTTGCACTTGATCTGAAGCGCTTACCCATTGTAGCAGAGTTTTTCTAGAAACGAGCTCGATCTGGATCTGGAACGAGGCTGAGAGATCCGACTGCTGCTTTCCATCGCTTATCTTCTCCACAGAAAAGTAGGCTGTCTCGATTTCTTGCTCCAGAGCTGCTAAGTTGGCATAGGCCGGGAGCATACTATGGTATGTCTTCGTGACTGGCTTCACTCCAACTGCTTGCATTTGGATAAAGATCTTCATTACCTCCACAGCTTGCCCAATCTGTGCAGATCCTGAAATCACTGCCTCCTTAGCATGCCCATTCTGCATGAACCCCGAAATCATTGCATTTCACGAAGCCATTTTCTTGACATCTCGTTCAGGCATTTCGTCAAACAGTTCGCGTGCAATCTTAACCCTTCCACATTTTATATACAAATCCAGAAGGGCATTCGCCACAGCCGCATGGAGCTTACACCCTCTTCTTCTGATTCGGCCATGGATCTCCATACTAAGATGCAGAGATGGCCAGGCGATACAAGCCGGAAGAACATTGGCAAAGGTGAAGAGATTTTGCGAGACGTCTGTTTCTGTCATCTGGTGGAAGAGATACAGGACCTCCTGGGGAGGGCCAATCTTTGTGGAAGATCCATTCATCAATGTCCTAAGACACCCATCGCGTTTGGGCTTTTGGTCGATAATCCTGCAAGCTCCCACCATGCAACCTCCCTTCTCCATCCTCCTTCGCGAGCTTGTTCTCGTAGATATCAAAGGGCGATTTAATGTTAATAATGAGCTAACATGTAAATACCCTGAGATCATAAACCCTTACAACTACAAGGAGTGTAGGGTTGTAAGTAGTAAAAACTTTCATGTATAAATGCATGGAATTATGCATGGTCAACAGGTTGTTGAAGCATAAATAGGGCACTAGTAAAACATACGAGGTGAATTAATGATCTCATGAATATTAAACTTCAACGACTACGAGTTAAGAATTTGCTCAGAACATTAAGCAAAAGGTATGATTGAGAGGAAATATGCATGAATCCAATAACATGCAATTGATATTGTAACCACATGACATTTGGAATTGATTTACACATGACATAAAAAACTTCTTAATTACATAAGATGAACCATTAAAAATTAATGTTGGTATGATACTAACATGGTGGAAAAATACGTGGATAAAATATATGTCATGTAGGTGATACCATGACGATGGTATTGTAGGTTGTACCACAGCTGGACTATGTACATCAGTACATATGGGATCATATGACTACATATGTTACAAGGTTGTAAAATGAAATGTGTATTGGTATGCTTAACAACCTTGTGTACAGGATATGCAGTATTCATTGGACGGATGCCTGACCAGGTAAAAAAACCTAGAGAGTACCCAAAAGAAAGAAAGTAAGTTTGGTATAAGTGATTATGGTTAATCACAGTTTGGCATACACACAATTACGATGAATATATATTGTGTTGTGAAATAATCTATTACAAGTTTGTAGGCATATTAATGTGTAATATATGGTAATTGATGTGTTGTATGCAGAGAGACTACAAGAATCAGGTGTTCGACAAGAACACAAAGGCTTGAAAGAATGCAAGCAGAGGACATGCATGTTTTAGATAAAATAAATGATAAGAAATAGTTTCTTTAATAGTAACAGATTATGATATTTATCATAATTAAACTTTGGATTGACAAAATTCTCACAAATTATTTGAAAATAAAATGTGTGACAGGTAGCTATGGAAGGAGAGATGTTGGGAGCACTCCTTGAGACCGTTGTATCTATGGAAGGAGAGATGATGGGAGCACTCCTTGTGGCAAATGTACATGGGAAATTTTTCATTAGATGGAAAAGCCATGAAAGCTATTGATTTAGAAACCAATTACCTATGTATGAGGATATGATGCAGTGATACATCGAGGATGGTGTAAAATATAAGGGGTGGTGTATGTAACACCCCTCCATTCTGTACTACATTATTGTAAACCTCAGACAAGTTCAAGCTAGGTATAATATCCTCCCTTGTGTGTTAAACATTGTAAACCTAAGCTGAGGAAAGCTAGGTTTGATACACTTCTTTGTGTGTTAAATCATTTTGCACCTAAGCTGAGGGAAGCTAGGTGATATGTAATATCAAAAGAAAATGTATTATTAAATAAATTAATAAAATAAATCACTTGGAGGGTGGAACAACAAGAGAGAGGAGATTCTTGCAAAATCCCATGAGGAATGGGATAGAGATGAATCTTTCATGATAAGCTTCTAGATGTGATTCTATATAGGCTTGGATGGATTGGATATCTATCTGATGGATTGGAGATAAAGATCCATAGAACATAAAAGCTTTGCAGGAGATAAAGGCAAGATTTTATGTGGAAAAGCATCGTGGGAGATAAAGACCAGCTTTTCTAGAGAAGACCTAGGAAAATGGAAAAATCCATAAAGTGGGAGGTCACTAATGGTAACTTAATCACGAAAGAGTGTATTAAATACGTAGTGCATCAATCAATTGAGGACAGTTGATCCTTGGCAAGATCTTCGAGTCAGGGGAAATTAGAGGTAATTCATGGCTGGGTGGTGGTGCTCGTCCCTCCATTTGAGGTTTCATTGGTGTCAGATGCATGTAATGTGTGTATGATGATTATTACTCTATGTCTATTAATCATTCAGTGGTTTATGAGAAGATTTCTTACATTTCTTCTTCATGAGAATGTTTGATGAATAATGTATGCTTATGATGTTTTCTCTCTAATTTGATGAGATACACTTGCATGGTATGTGTTTCCTTACTTGTTATGAGATTTAAAATCATTTAGCAAAGAGATAAGGATGGTTAAATCTATCTCTGCTATGGAAATGATGGCTTTCTTATGCATGTGTATTCTAGTGGGAAGTTAATTGTAGAAACATGTTCAGTGGAATAGCAGTTCTAGGACCCATTCCTGGTAGAATTTTCATATGAAAAATATTCATAACTAAATTACCAATGTTAATGTTTCTTATGTAATGACTGTAGATATTATGGGCTTGAGGTGCATGTCAGTAATCCTTTGACCATACTTAAGGAATTGGAAAATGATAACTATAGTGTGAGATGTTAATGATTTTCATAATGTCTCCTTGAAGTTGTTATTCTGAAATGTTCATAGATAGTGTTAAGATAGTTGTTATATTTAACATCAAGTGGTAACTCTGGTGCATGTGGGACACTTAAAAGATCATGCTTCTAATTGCATAAGTAGAGGAACAACTTCAGATAAGAATAGTTTAATTAGTTAGTTATTATGCATGTTGAACCTAGGGATTGGTCAGGTTACCTTGATGATGCTTAATTATATTAGTGATGTGTGGTAATGTTAGCCATAGAAAATGTAAGATAATACTCCCTTAATGCCGTTGGGTATTAGATAGAAGATTATATCGGTTACATGCCATGGTTATTCCTTCATATTCAATGATGATTCTGCTATATATAAGTTGTTATATGAATCTACGAGTTCCCATTACAGATCCGATAAAGCATAAAAGAATGATGCGATATTATGAGATTGTTTATACTATTAAGAAATGAGTATAGTAAAAGGAATAATACTGGTTCCTACCATGATAAATATGTTACGTAATACAATAGTTAGATCTTAACTGTAAAAACAAGAAACTTTTAAAGAATTAAGACCCTAATAAGCTATTATTCCGAAATAAGCCAAAGGGTACGTTACATCAACAATACTCATATCAATTTTAAAATGCAATTTTCTTCCCCTAACATTATAACACCACACTTCATATTTTTGTTCTTGTTTTTAACAACAAACCTCTCATTAACTAAAAATAGCTTTAGATTTTTTTTTAAATTAATGAAATCAAACTATTCTAAAAACTTTTTTTTTTAATCTTTATTTAAAAAACATATACATATCCTTATTCTTAGGTATATAATTTATTTATATATTTAAATTCGATAATATATTTTCTCAACATTGAATTCATTTAACTTCCATTCTTTAATGTTTTAACGTTTTAATTGTCATTAGTGGAATCAACAACACAATTTTTAACTTCTGAACTTAAACTTAACTTTGTTATTGTGTTTTGATATGCAACGTAGTTAAATATTTCTTACAACACAATTTTTAGGTGGTGAACTTAAACTTAACCTTGTAATTGTATTTCAATCTGCAACTTAGTTATATATTTCGTACTTGTGAGAAAGTTCTTGTTCACCTAATGTTTAAGTTGCTATTTTCTGTTCACCTAATCACGATTGTGTTTCCATAGTGGTTTTTTTTATCATAGTAATATTATCTCATGTTTGTAATAAATACTTTTTTATTGGATATTATTTATATATATAAATCTTATCTCTTTACATATAAATATTTTGAATATTTAAATATTTTTGTAAGGTTATTTTATTTAATGATTATAATTATAATATTATTTGATTATTAATTAAAGAATTTGCGATAAGTTATTGGTAATATAAACAAATAAATACGGTAAAAATTTCTAATCCATTGTATTTTGCATGAGGTTTACTGGGGATGTTACAACCTATGACATGCCAATCCCATGTGGAGCCATTGAGAATATTACAAACAAATAAATATGTTAAAAACTCCTAATCGTATGTATTTTTGCACAAGGTTTACTAGGGATGCTATAATCTATGACATGCTAGTCCTATGTGGATGCAGCGTGACAATACTACAATGACGTGAATGTCAAGTTGATATGGCTCTCTAATGTAGGGCCAGACGTGGATGCCACATGGTATCCTAATGTTCATGTGCTCTAATCTCATGGGTCAAACTCTTGTTTGAGGTAAAATTTTTACTATTGGAAATCTCTCGACAAATTAATTAGGTGGTGGTGTAAAAAGTTAACTTTGCAGAAAGGAAAAATGAGGTTTTCCTCACGTTATTTTCATAATGAAACATAATGAAACTTGGAGATTAATTTAACTTGCAAGTAACACCTTCCCCATCTCGATAATCATGAAAGAGAGAATGAAAGAGAGGTGGAAGGAAGGTTGTTACACCATCATTTTAGTCAATTTGTGTTATAGGTTAGTTTTCATGCAATATTAAATAATAATTTTAATCTTACTAAATATTCATATAAATATCCCAAAAAATTTTCTATTAAAACCATTTTTTCAATACATCTTTCATAGAAAAATAACTCATTTTTTTATATATAATTATCTTATTTTTTCAAAAAAAAATACCTTTTTATAAATCCCTAAAACATGTAGTATCTCCCTATCACACATCCTCCCCTCATAATATATTGACTGTAATTTTTACAATATTAAAACTTGTTTTATGACTAAATGTGGTAAAGTATTGGTTCACAAGGTGATGTCCTCATCCTTGGAGGCATGCACTCAAATTCCACATAGTTTTCTTCATCAATAAAGCTTTTGTTCATGGTTTTGTGGATAATAAAATCAACCGACATTAATAATTTCTTGTCATTTTATCTCTTTCTTTTAAAAGTCATTACGTGTATTTTCTTAAAATGTAGACTTCATCTGACTCAAAATATGTACTATGAAAAATAAAATTCCTACACCTTAATTGCCACAATTCTTATCTATTAACATTACCATCATGCTTTCACCAACAATCCTCACATTAATTTGATATACAATTTTCTCCCCTCTAACAAACCTCCGATCAATCAACTATACTTTTAAATGCATCTTTTATATAAAAAAAAATCATTAAAATAAAACTATATTAAGAAAAAAATAAAGTACTTTTCGTGTATTTAAAATGTTTAATACCATCATGCTTTCACCAACAATCCTCACATTAATTTGATATACAATTTTCTCCCCTCTAACAAACCTCCGATCAATCAACTATACTTTTAAATGCATCTTTTATATAAAAAAAAATCATTAAAATAAAACTATATTAAGAAAAAAATAAAGTACTTTTCGTGTATTTAAAATGTTTATATATCTATATAGATATATCATTAATAAAGTACTTTTCGTGTATTTAAAATGTTTATATATCTATATAGTTATATAATTTATTTGTATTTTTATATGTAATAATATCTTTTCTCAACCTTGAATTCATTTAAGGTTCTTTAATGTTTTGAGGTTTTAATGGTCATTAGTAGAATCAACAACACAATTCTTAGGTTGTGAACTTAAACTTAACATCGTTATTATATTTCAATCTACAATTTAGTAAATATTTCTTACTGCTGAGAGCGTTCTTCTTTACATAATGTTCAAGGTGTTATTTTGGGTTTACCTAATCACGATTGTGTTTCATATGATTATATAAATAGTGTTTCTTTTTCATATATAGTAATATTATCTCATATTTTAAATAAATAAACTTACTTTATTGCATATTATTTATTGTATATAGATAGATATACATATATAAATCTTTTTCCTATTTTTTATTTCATTGCCATGTTTTTCGAGTTTATAATACTGAAATGCAAAATAGCTTTTAAATACAATGTAGATTGATTTATTTGGCATTATAGCGGCATTTGCATTTAAGGATAGATTTGAAGTGTTAATATTTAATTGTTGCCAATACTGACAATTAATATTTCAACACAAAAATTCAACAATATAAATCTCAATGCACGCTTGGAAAAATGTGACATTAAAAATTATTTTGCTATTAATGGTAAAAAAATGCTAAGAATACATGTAGCATTAAATAATTATGTTAGAACCTAAAAATGTGAACTGTTTGGTGTTCCCCATATTTAGACATGCATAGAGTGACTATAACAGTTAATTATGACACTATAATAGTAAGCATTGAATAGAGTGACTATAACAGTTAATTATGATAAATAATTGTTTTTTTACTATGAATATACGTGCAGCGTGTATAGTGGGCGTGTGCCTTCTGAAGGTGAAGGGTAATGTGTTCTATGTACTTCATTAATTTCTAACCGAAAGACGTGTCTTATGATTAATGGCTGCTTTGGATTCATCGAACAATATTCACTTTTGAGACTCCACACAAATTTGTCACAGTTTTTGGAAAGCCAGGGTCTCCCTAACACTGCGATGACGCTGCAGCACAAAGTTGATTGAGGTGTTAGTAAGACGTGAAGAGGCTACCTGTTCAGATGCTCCTCTGAAACAGGCACATGGTTTGCGCCCGAACACAAATATTGGCATTACAACGAATCCTATTCAGCATCGCAATCATTTAAATTTGATGGCAAAGTTTGGACATGTCATAAGTTCATGCATCATCCCCTTTGCCAAAACCCAAATGTAGGACCGGCTGTGATCCTTCCAATGTATCTCTGTATTCACCATACTGTGTGTGTATATATATATATATATATAGATTAGGATGATTATCTATTCTCATTTTGTTGTTGTTCCTAGTTGTGCTTATTAGTGTCAGTTCTGATCAGTAGTAAACAGAGTGCGGAGATGGTTTCCAGGAGATCAATATACGGGAAGGAGGAGCCCAAATCCAAGAAAGAGGTGGAAAGCATAATCAAATGCAACAACATGACAACATTCAAGAGTATAGTATGGGGAGAAGAATCGACTACTACGGGTATTTTGGTGCTCGCTTGCATTGTTTTCTCTGTATAAGCAATCCAGGCAGTTCATTTATCTCAATCAACGGATCCCCATCATAATCAAAAACATTTCAAATATTGTTCTGCTGCTACTCGATCGATGTTTCTGTTTGATATAATGTTTATCAGATCTCTTAAGCCGTGTATGTTTTGGATTCTTCAGCCAAGTTTTTGATGTACACTGTTGCATGCACGCAGAGGCTTCTGCGGCAGCAACTAGTAATTTGAGATTTCAGATCTTTTCTTAAAAAAACCTGTTAATATAAATTTTATTTAAGACAAACAAATGGCTATTTTGTGATGTTCTCCTTGCATTTGTCTAGACGTTAAAATCCGGATCTCTTTTCATAATTTTGGATATGGTTTTGTGAAGGAACTCCTCCCTTTCTCACTGTCCTAACATCTTTTAGTTGCTCGTAGCAATCGTTAAATGTAGCGATGTGGATAGTTCTAATTTCTGAAATGTTATTGCGCTTTTCAGATACATCCCATGCGTATCTGTTTCATGCACTGTCCCTTCAACTAGAGTGTCTTATGATAGTCATGTCTAACGAAAGAGATAACTCCAGTGGTTTGTCCTCGGCAGCGCAGTAGTTTTATATCAACGTCAACTCCTGTGGCTATTTTTCTCTATGAAATCATTTCACTGTTGCACCTGTGGTAGCATTCTGGTAGATGTGAATGCAATAACAGCCAACCTGCCCTGGAGATGGCACAAGGATTTAAGCTCAGGCTAAGCCTGAAATTTAAGACCTTGGCTTGAAAATGCAGATTACAATCTCAAATCGTCCGATGTACTCAACCGCATAAACATTTTTATAGTTGACATCCAAGTTTTTTCTAGAGTAACAAGAAAAGTCATTACGTTCCATAGCTAATGAGAAAAACACAAGTCTTATAGGCCTCTCCAGTTTTAGTATTTGGAATCTATTTACAGCAGTCTTACTCTTTGAAGGCTTGAACTATACTCCTTATAATGTAAGGAGTCAATAATGAAATGATACAATCTTGTTTTTCAAATAGAAAGATAATAATTCAAAAATGGAATTTATTACTACTAGTCTAGATCAGATAATAATTCAATACTCAAATTTATTACTACCAGCCTAGATTGATATTTACTCCAAAACTCGAATTTATTACTACCAGCCTAAATTGATATTTACTCCAGACCATTCAAGCACTGAAAGTGATCAAATATCTCGAGGTGCAAACATCTTTTTTGAGTGAAGAACATTCAAGGTTAATATTGATATAGGTTGGTTATATAATACTATAATATATTTATATTTGTATCCATATGTCTCTTTATTATTGCCTCTCTCTATCTCACCTCCCCAAGCATACACACTCACTCTCAATATCTATCTATCTCTCCCTCCCTCCCTCTTCCTCTCCCCTCCTCTCTCTCTTCCCCTTCTCTCACACTCTCTTCGCCTTCTCTCCCTCTTTCTCTCTCTCTCTCTCCTTCTCTCTCTCTCTTCCCTCCCACTCTCTCCATATCTCCCTTATCACTCCTTTTGTCTCTCCACCTTTCTCCCTCTAAGTATTTCTTCTACCCTAGCTCTCTCTCTTCCTTCCTCTCTCTCCCTTTCTCTCTCACAAGTCTTACCTCTCTTCCTTCCTCTCTATCCCACCTCCCCCCATCTCTCCCACTCTTTCTCTTCCCTCACTATCTCCCCCCTCTCTCCTCTCATTTCCTTCCATCTCTATGTCTCCCACTCTCTCTCTTCCCACTTCTCTCCTTATCGCTCTCCTCCCCTCTTCTCTCTTGTTAAACAATGACAATAACTAATGTTAACAATGTAATTATCTAAGTAAATTTGGTTTTACCATTCAAGAAGATGTGTAACTATATGGACTTATGTAACAAAATGTTTGTATTAAAATGGTGATTGCCTAAGTGACTTGATGTAGATTGGATAGTAGAGAGTTTTGTAATGACGTCTTTGCATTAAAAAGACAACAATTAGTGTTAACAATTTTATTATCTAAGTAAATTTATTTTTACCATTGAAGAAGATGTGTAACTATGGGGACTTATGTAAAGAAGTCTTTGTATTAAAATGGTGATTGTCTAAGAGGCTTGATGTAGATTGGAGAGTACAGAGTTATGTAACTAAGTCTTTGTATTAAAATGGTGATTGCATGAGAGGATTGATGTACATTAGAGAGTCATTTGTTTTTGACCTCGAGCAATAAGAATTATGCGTAACTATGTGTAACTATAGGGAGTTATGTAACAAAATCTTTGTATTAAAATGGTGATTGCCTGAGAGGCTTGATGTAGATTGGATAGTAGAGTGTTATATAGCGAAGTCTTTGTATTAAAATGGTGATTGCATGAGAGGCTTGATGTAAATTAGAGAGTCATTTTTTTTCAATGTGAGCAATGAGAATTCCAAACCCTTGCCAAGGGGAGGTTTCCTTCACACACTATCCTAGAACAAAGTCTTTTTATTAAAATGGTGATTGCATGAGAGGGTCAATGTACATTAGAGAGTCATTTGATTTTTACCTCGAGCGATAAGAATTATGTGCAACTATGTGTAACTATAGGGAGTTATGTAAAGAAGTCTTTGTATTAAAATGGTCATTTCCTAAGAAGCTTGATGTAGATCGGAGAGTAGAAAGTTATGTAATGAAGTCTTTGTATTAAAAGGGTGATTGCATGAGAGGCTTGATGTAAATTAGAGAGTCATTTGTTTTCGACCTCGAGCAATAAGAATTCCAAACCCTTGCTCAGTGAGGTTTCCTTGACACACTGTCATGGTTTTACCACATAAATTTTTTGTTTCTTGTTGTGTGATTTAGTTTCCGATTCTTTGTGCATTTCTTTCTCAATTAAATGTCAACGGGCTCCAAATACAAGTTTCCTTGACACATTATCAGGGTTTCATGGTTTTACCAAGTAAATTTTGTGTTTCATGTTGTGCTATTTGAGAATTTCTTTCTCAATTAAATGTTAATGGGCTCCAAATACACATTTTTAGGGTTTTACTAGGTAAACTTTTTGTTTTTCATTGACATACTCTCAAGGTTTTACCACTTAAATTTTTTGTTTCTTGTTGTGTGATTTAGTTTGCTATTCTTTGTGCAATTATTTCTCAATTAAATGTTAATGGGCTCCAAATACCAACATATTTTCCCTCCTCTCCTCGCTCCCTCACTCACTCCATCTCTCTCATCTTTTTCCTCCTCTCCTCTGTCCCTCACTCACTCCATCTCTGCCTTGTAGCTCTCTCTCTCTCTCTCTTCCTCTGTTTCTATGTGTTTATTCTTTCTACCTCTCTCTCTCTAGCTCTATCACTATCTCCTTGTCCCTCACTCACTCCATCTCTCCCTTGTAGCTCCCTCTCTCTCCTCCTCTGTCTCTATGTGTTTATTCTTTCTACCTCTCTCTCTCTAGCTCTATCACTATCTCCCTCCCTCTCCCCTCCACACTTTCTCTCTCTCTTAAATTTAATCCCATTGTATTGTGTTTAAGAAAGTAGATAAATTTAAAAAACTCAATTGGTTGTCAAATATTAAAACTATATTTTGGATCAATCGTGTCAAAAATAATACAATAATGAAAAAATTATGCATTATATTTCCTCTATTATTGTTAGTCACTTTGATTTCTCTCATCACTTGGATCCTTAGTTAAGATGTATTATGTGGCAGTTGGTTCTTAATAATATTATTTATATTATAAAAATTTCACTTCATTATCATTTTTTATTTTATTAAAACCTTGATTTAATTTCTAGGGGAATATTTTTAGTAGTATGTATTCTTAATTAAGATGTATTATGTAGCAGTTGGTTCTTAATAATATTATGCATATTATATAAATTTCACTTCATTATCATTTTTTAATTTATTAAAACCTTGATTTAATTTCTATGGGAATACTTTTAGTAGTAGTCAAGATATATGGTTTAGATATATATCAGGAGTAATTATAACACTTTTCCTTTTAGATTATATATATATATATAAGTCATGGTATTGTAACAAAGTTTATTTGCAAGTTAATAATATACATGGTAAAGTGGGGGTGAATATCATGGTTAAGAATCTTGTCCTATTGTTAAAAAAAATGATTGTGAAATAAGTCATTGTTTTTGGGCATGTGGTATTGATAAGCCATGGTATTGGCTCATGGTATTGTAAAAAATCTTATTTAGAAGTTAAAATTACTTGTGGTAAAGTGAGAGTGAATATCAATGATTAACAATCTTGTCTTGATAAGTTATGATTTTTGTGCAAGCCATAATATTGGCAGATGGTATTGTAACAACAAAATCAAAATATAACAAATTGAATTTATTATTTTTATTACTTTATTGTTTTATTATTGATTGAGCTAACATTTAAATGTTCACACTCATTTTATATTACTTTTAACTTTTTGTTTTACATACTTACATTACACATACACTTCTATCCTATAATATTGTTTAATATTATTTAGACACTTACATTACACCTACACATCTATTCTATACTGAATTATACAAAGCTTCAGAGGACAATAAAAATATCAATTAAATCATAGTGATTAAGTATTCCCATCTCAATTAAATTAATTGGGTTAGATGCCGATTTAGAATTTTAAAAACCACAAAACAATTTTTTTGGGAGGCTTTGAGATATATTTTACCGTTAATAAAAATGTAAATAGGGATGGACGAAAGAATGTAAAAGTTTAATATAAATATGCAGTTCAATTGACTAATTCTGGATAAAACAATTCTCTTTTTAACCAAGCCATGACCTATTTAACGAAAATGCATGAAAAACGAGTAAACACCGTATTTTTTTCTCTTTTTAACTAAGCAATGACCTATTTAACGAAAATGCATGAATTTTCTTTTACTTGACAGGCTGAACAAATTTCAAATTCCAGCCTTGGTTATATAAATGGAGAGGCTGGGTTAGATAAATAGAGTTATGATGATTTGAAATACATTATTGCGAAGTTCAGAATTACAAACATGTTCGAACAACATAATTAACTGAACGTAGACGGTCGACATCGCAGCGTATGACAGCGTTAAAAAGAGGCCTAGTCAAATCCTAACAGCATTAAATAGAAATTAATTTAAAGTTGTTCAATGTGATTGCTTATTATATATTTAAGTTGTTATTAAGTTTCTTTAGCTATTAGTTTTGGTAGTCTAGGGCATTTTTGCAATAATTAGTTATAATTAGTTAGATTGTATTAAATAAGGTGTTGAATTGAATTCAAAAATCAGTTTTATATATTCTTCATATAACTATTTTTTGATGTGGTGTCTCCGTGTGTCATGTAAAATTTATGAAGCTCAATTGGTTTTTGAATTTAGGTAAGTATGTGTTTCATTGTATTTTTTCACTATTTCTTTTAAATTCCACATAGCACGAGAGTTATAGCTTAATGTATCAAGTTGGATATCGGAGATTTTATATTTATCTTAATGAAATCTATAGGTTCCCAACCACACAATTAAGCTACCTTTGTTAAGCTACCTTTGTTATTATTTATTATTTTTGTAGGGGCTATTATTTCCATTGTAATAGTCAACAAATCATTGTTAAGAAAGGAGAAATCTCCAAATTTGGAAAAGGACGAATTTGAGAGGGTTTTTATAAGATACCGTGTTGAGTTCATAGGGAAAATCCCAATGTTAATATTCCTCTAACAACCAACATTGTGTCAAGGAACCCAAGAAAAAGCTATAGCATAATCCTACCATCATTAGTGAGCCATAATTCCATGTTGCCATCAAGGGACTAAATAGTTTCCTTATAAAGCAAAAAAAAAAAGACAAAAACAAAAAACAAACAAACAAACAAACCAATAATGATATACCACTGTAAATCCCATTCGAAGTCTCATAGGGATAAACACTAATCATGTGAATGTTTCTTTATGGTTCTAAGAGCCACCATTATAAGTAAGATCCTCTCACGCCAAGTTCTCAATACCTTCTTAAGGGATGAAGTGAGTTGAAAGTTGGGAAGAAGCCCCCCAATCCATAATACTAAGGAATTGTAAATAATTGTTATATAAGCTAGTTACAACTTTTACCAACAATAAGAATAAGTAGGTTCCTATACTGAATGGTATAAATTATGTAACATCAGAAATCAAAATAAAGATATTTTTGAAGATTTTGGATTTTTGGTAAGGATTAGTCACAGAATATGAAGAACCCTAACCTATAGACTTAGCAACAATGTCAGTTTCTCAAAGAAATGATAAAGTAGAGAGAAAAAGAAAGGATTCAAGAGCACTATGGAATCTCCAGATTGGAGTTCAATACTCCATATTCCATGAGAATACAATAGAAACTAGTGCTCATCAAGCTTGGGAACTTTTGGAAATATCATACCAAGGCACCAATAAGGTCAAGAATTCAAACCTTAAGATAGTGAGGAAGAAGTTTGAAACTTTGCAACTGAGAGGTACTAAAACAATAGATCAGTTTATGACTCACGTGATGGAGGCAGGAAATCAACTTAGAACTCATGGAGAGGATGTCATCCATCAACAGTGGTTGTGAAAATTCTCAAAAGTCACTCAACTTCATTTGAAATGTTTTTGAAAGCCATAAAAGAAAGTAGGGATCTAACATAATTTTCAATTAAAGAATTGATAGGATCAATGTTAAATCATGCCTCTAGAATTAAAGGTAGAAATGACTCATTAGAAAATGCCTTTCAAGCTCAAGCCACAATAAGTAGAGGAAGAGATAGAGGTAATAGAAGAAAATTAAGAAGAGGAAGAAAACACTTTAGCAACAGGGAATCAAGTGAGCCTGAGAAAGCATAGGATCAACCTCATATTTGAACATTCTCCAAAAATTGATGAAGGTACAACATATTCTATTGTTTTTTATTCTTGTTCAACACCACAAGAAAAAGTAATGAATATATTTGGTTACTTGACAATGGTTGTGGTAACCATATGACATGTAGCAATGATGTTTATTCATGTTTTGAGGAAGTAATTAAATATTAGATTAATTTGGGTGGTGATAATCTTGTTAATGGCTTAGGAAAAGGTATTGTTATAGTTATAAACAAGCATAATGGAAATCAAGACATCCATGATGTATATTATATCAAAAATCTGAAATACAATCTATTAGTTGTAGAAACAATGAGTGAAAATGGTTTCGAATTCAAGTTTAAAGTTACTACCCACACAAATCTTGAGAAGACACCCAATGAAAGGTCATAGAAAGGATTGAAATGACAAAAAACAAGATGTTTCCACTAGTCATGATAAATGTAAAGCAATCATTTTCATATGTTTAGTTTGTAATAGGTTGTGATGAATGGTTATGGTATCTTGGATATGGCCATTGAGATTTTAATAGTTTTGATATTTTGAAAAATAATTTTATGGTTCTAGGTCTAACAATCATAAATTTTCATCATAATCCATGTGAAATTTGTATCATTGCCAAAATGATTTACCTTTATTAACGATTTAAGAAAAATGACATGGGTCTTATTCATCAAAATAACTAATATATTTGAAAAATTCAGGCAAATCAATCCCATTGCACAGAATCAAAGTGGCAAGCAAATTAAAGTATTGGAATTAGATGTTGGAAGCTATTATGATTTGAAATAATCCGCAACATGTTGTAGGGGTCAAGGTATAAAAATGGGGTTTATAACGAGGTACAGTCACCAAAAAAATGGAGTAGAAAAAAGGAAGAATCATATCATCATGATAATGGAAAAGAGCATGTTGAACCCAAATAATTTGCCAAATTATTTTTGGGTAAAAAGTAGCATGCTTAGTTTATATTTTGAATATATCTCTAGCAAAAATAATTAATGATAGATTTCCATTATAATATTAGAGTCGTATGGAGATAAGTGTATAATCACATTTAAAAATAATTGGTTATGTTTCCTATTCACATGTTGAAGAAGAAATGAAAAGGGAATTGGAGGACATAAGTGAAATATGCATATTTCTTGGTTATAGTGGAGAATATTGTACAATCCTATCACCAAGAAAGATATTATTTCAAAAGATGTTAAATTATTTGAAGATCAAACATGGAATGATCAAGATAATATAGTAAATAGAAATCATGTTTCTCGACATGCATGCATTAGAACAACATTAAAGTGTAAAACAAAGACAAGTACTGCCACAACTACACACTCTACCTAAAGGGGAAACTGAAGGAGGACATTATGCACACATTCCATCCTAAAGCAATGATTTTGAGCCCAAACTTTTATTGAAAACAAGAAATTTAAGAGAAAATTATGAACAGGTACATTTTTCGTTGTTGTTTTGCAACCAACATATTTTGAAGAAGCAATAAATAAAAATGGGCTTGAATATATGAATGAAAAATTTACAACAATAGAGAAGAATGACACATTCAGTCTTGTATATCTATCGGCAAGTAACAAACATTATATTCAAATGGGTCTGTAAGACCAAGTTTAATGAAAATTGAAAAATTGGAAAATAAAGCTAGATTGATAGCGAAAGGCTTTACACAATAGCATAGATTAGATTATGAAGACACCTTTTCTCCCATATGAAGTTTGGATAAGGTTGGAACAATATTATTAATAGTAGAAAAATCACTAGTTAATTTACCAAATTGATGGGAAATCAATATTTTTAAATCAGATCTTGAAGGAATATTTTTATGTAGATTAGCTTCCACTATATGAAGTTAAGCATTAAGAGATAAAATTTTACAAGTGAAAAAAGATCCAAAAGAAAATCAACAAAAAAAAGTTAAGAAAATACTTTCAATGGTTTAAGAAAAGCTAGAAATGGTACAACATAATTGATTTTTATCTCCTCAACAAAGGATTCAAAGACAACATTGATGAACCTATTCTCTATACAAAAATAGATTTTCGAGATAATATTTTGATTGGTTGTATTTATGTTGATGATCTATTTTACATAGGAAATCTTCACCTTGAAGAGTTCAAAAAAACTATAACACTTTCAAGAAATCATGTGTTTTATCACAAAATAAACACATTAACACCCATTTTCAGTTATCTATGATCTAGTCAACAATGGTGAAGTCAATCTTTAGTTTTTCAGTGCAGAAACAACAATTTGGAATTGTGTGTGCTGAAAAATGTAATGAAGATGAAGTCAAAACTAAAGGCATGTGTTGAATGTAATTGATGACTACATCTTCCAATTGTTAGGTAGTTAGTCAATAGTTTTGATAGTGCAGTGCATTAATGCACAAGCATGGAGTGGTTTGGAATAATAAATTTGACCAGTTTAAACAAGATGTTAGATTGAGTAAAAAAAAATAGTTTTATTAGTGTGGAGTAGTATCTTAATGGCACTAGAGCTCTCATGCTTTGTAGGTTTTATGTTTTACTCTTTTATTCACTCTTTCTGTAAAATTATTATAAAAGTTACTCCATATCTTATATCCTACACAAATATAATGGAATATATTTTAAATATAAGTATTCTTTTATCACAATCAATGTAACAACACTCTTCTGACATGACTGGACATCCTAAACACAAACGAATGAGAAAAGAATATAAAGGATAACATTGTCACAAAAATAGTGCTTCAACCGCCAATAAATATGCACAAATTTTGGTGACAACTTTAGGTGACAGAACTTGTAAGTGGTTCAAATAACATTGAGAAATGGATAATAATGTCTACAATTTCTTAACATTAGCGTCATTTTTAATTTATATGGATAATGTTATGTACAGCTTCTTTCATTATATATTGAAAATAACAATTAAAAAACAATGTTTATCATTGTAAACTTTTATCGATTAACTCTGTTTGGTGAATCTTTCGATCACATAACAAAATATCATCTACCTTTATCTGTCCATACTAAAACTATAGTAGACCGCGAAAGAAATAGTGATTCATAAAATTAGTTCATGAGACTTTTGTTTGGTTAATATTCACTGTACATAACAAACAATATTCACCATTTTCTCCGAATACTAACACACTAGTGTAAAAAAAAGTGGAGATTGATACAACTCTTTCATATATTTTTATGATTTGTGGTAAAATGTTTGTTGATAAAAATTAACTGAAGGAAGAAAATTTAAATGTTTCATTATATATTATTTTTATTTATTTAGAGATGATGGTTTGATTCTTAATTTATTAAAAATATTTTCAAATAAAAATTAGTTTAAAACATTTTATTTTTTGACCTTATCCTATAAAATTTGAATTTAAAATATTATTGTTTATATAGTATTTTATAACATAGTGATTTCCAATAGAGTTTCATATATATATATATATATTATAATCAATTCATTTTTTTTGAGTTAAAATCAATTCAAAAAAAAACTAAGTCATCCAATATGACCATAAGTATAAATATTTTTTAAATGAAATGAACAAAAACAACATTTTTAGTCATAGATTTGTACATATCTCCTCATAAACTTAAGCAAATGTCAGAAGTAATCACTTGTTTAATGTGGAATTTACTTATATTTTTTAAGCGAAATGAAAAAAACAACATTTTTAATCATAGATTTATACATATCTCCTAGTAAGTTTACACAAATGTCAAATCTAATCACTTGTTGAATGTGATATTTACTTCCGCATCCAATAAGTGCCTTTTCTACTTACTTTTAATAGAGAAATAAACAAATACATGAAATAACATATTTAATTTTTATACTCACTTTTCATGTGATCTATCAAAACCCTATAATCTTTGGATACAATGTATCTAAAAAATACCTACACTTAAAATTTGAATAAATCTATTAAGAAATGAGACAAAATATGATTTAAAAATTAATTTTATTTTCTTATTTTAAAAATAATTTGTTATATTAACTATTTCATTATTTTTCATTAAAAAAAACTATTTTAAACCTTAGATTTTCTCATACTTAAAAAAAATCTATATAATCCTAAACCATGTATCTTGAATTACACCATATGCATTTAAATGAAACGTTAATGATTAGAATAAAATTGTAAAATATGTATAACCCATTTTTTAAAATTGGCTTAATGTGAACATCATGTTTAAGAGAACACTTTACATGATTTTTTTTTTTTGTTTTAAATTAGGTTTTGCTTAGGTTTTTCTATTGTAAATGAATTTCTATAGAATAATCCTTTAGGTAGAAGTATTAGTCTAATTTATATGGTAGCTTAAATTTTATATAGAAAAATAATAACATAAAGTTTAAAATATATATTTGTTATTAGTGTTTATAAGACATGAGCATGGTAATAATATATAATAATACGAAAAGGATTACCTTTAAAGAAATATAATGTTTTAGGTAGTTAAAGATGTTTATATAAATTTATAATTAACAATAATTTGTTATATAATAATATAACAATAACACTTATATTAAATAGAATATAGGGAATAAATAAAAAAGAAAGAAAAAAATATTAGGTGCCAACAACTAGGCTTAATAAAATATTTATGTACAAACACTCATGACTAAAGGGAAAGAGAAAAAATCGTCCATGGGAACATTTTAAAATAGATAAATATGGTAGTGCTAAAAATTGGCATGGATATCAATGTGAAGATATTACAATGATGCATTGAATGGTAAAGGAATGATACCTATGGATATTTAAAGCATCAATTAGGAAGTATGACCAAAACTTTGATAAGGAGATCCAGCAAATCCGAATGAATTTGGTTGAATTCAAAATTATAAAATGTTTGATTGAAGAGGCATAAGAACTAAAAATAATGAAAACCGCTAAATAAATGTTTTAGATATTAGTGAGGAAAACAAATTCTTTGAATAAATTCAATAAAGTGACATTGGGGCCTATAGATGTTAACAAGTCCAAGTACGAAGTAGAGCCAAAATTATGAAGAGGATCAAGTAACTCAAACCTATCAACATGATGAAAGATCCATGTATAAGTCTAAACAACTAATCTTGAACTTCTCTATCAACATGATGAAAGATCCATGTATAAGTCTAAACAACTAATTTTTAACTTCTCAAGAAAAGTGGTTGATCCACTAAAACTAATCCTTACTTAGAAAATCCTAATGAACTGATGTACAATCTACAAAAAAATCATAAAATGATTGTTCATATGGAAACCAATCCATATTATTGGAGTGTGTGGATCACTAATTTCAACAACCTTTCAGTTAAAATAGGAATTGATGCTCCATACAAAAGTAATTCTTAAAATACTTGACCTCAAATAGAATGATCAATCATAAAGAGTCACTTAAGTAAGAATTGCACACCATCTCCCTAAAGCTAAACTAGGAGGATGTAGATGATGACAATGGATGTTATAGATAATGGGAAAATTATGGAGGTACTAGTTGAATTTGATGACAATGTTAAACAATGATTAAAAAAAAACTAGAAATTGGCCAACCATAAGGCTTACCATACAAATTCAGAGAAGGTAAAAGATTGATGGATCTCTAAGAATATTTTGATAATTGTCCTAAAATAAAATACCTAAGTTGCAAAACAAAAATATAAAAACAAATACACTCATGGAAAACAATCCTTAATATGAAGCCTCGCGCATAATGTTGTGATAAATATCATTATAAAAGTAAGATATCAATTTTCCTAATTATCCATCCTAGGACAAAAATATAAAAGAAACATCATTGAAATGAAATTGAATGCTCACCCCAAATAAGACAAAATGAGGAAGCTTCATTTAAACAACTCACCATCCACTCCAAACCATGGAGCAAGGAAAATATTAAAAGAAGGCTTCCAAAAATAAGGTGGAGATGTGTCAAATAACATGAAGCTGTATCACTGTGACAAAGTTTTTCAATGTAGGAAATCCATCATTAGTGACAGAATGCTAGACATATTTAATGTCAAATTATTACCTAGGTTTTCATCTAACCCACGATCCACTCCAAACCATGGAGCATGAAGAACAATAAAAGAAGGCTTCTAAAAAAAACGTGAAGATGGATCGCTGTGACCAAGGTTGTGAACCTAATAAATCCATATTTAGTGATAGAGAACTACACATATTTAGTGATACAATACTACAACATTAAAATTAGGTGGTATTGGGTGTCTTTCATCTTTTTCCATTCTCTTAGGTGCTAAGGTTCAAATCGCATGAAAATTACAACCTCCCTTTAAAAGGTCATTAGGATAATTTTGACGTCTAAAATGGGCCTGCTAAGAAAAATGTACAACCAAGATGAACTTTATAAGAACCAGTAGGATTCAAGATGATGATGTCAACCATGGGGGATGATTCACCATTTTTGGAGTAAAAAGGTAAAATGATTAAAAAAAAATAAAAAAATAAAACAATTTTTTCAACTCATATTTCCAACTTATCTCCCTAAGGTTTTACTCAAATTTTTTGTGGGAATACTTGTTGGATGAAAAATTTAATTCCTCATCCAAGGAGTACCCATGTTGCATACTTTCAATGGCCCCTACTACACAGAAAATGACAAAATACATGAAAAAATGTGATTGTAATCATGTTTTCATGTATTTCTCACTTTTTCATGTAGTATGGTCCATTGAAAGTATACAACATGGGCACTCCTTAGATGGGGAATTTAACAACGAGTACTCCCGCTCGAAATTTGAGTAAAACCTTAGGGATATAAGTTGATAATGCGAGTTGAGAAAGTAGGGTTTTTCTTTTTTCTCTCTAAAATTTGATGATGTAATCTAATATTACTTTATTAATTTCACTATTATTTGTAATTTCCTCAGCAGGCCCATTTTAGAACTCAAAATTCCTCTAATGCATATTATGCCTAAACTCTAATTATTACTCGCCACCACAATGCAAGCCTAGTTTCCCACTACGTAGTGGTCGTTTAAACACCAAGAAATATCTCCTCGCCTTCACCAAATTTATCGAAGAGTCACCTTTATGAAGCATCTCTTAGCTTCACCACCTTCAATACTATTAAATAATTCTTATTAAAGGAAGCTCTAATGCAGGAATACTAATATGACAAACAAACTCAAAATATAATATAATTTCACACTTAAACAATGCAACCTTGAATAACAATCACTTGATCAACATTCCAAAGAAATTAAGTTCAATTCACAAGTCTAGGGGTCAAATTTTCAACGAAAATGAGTTTTGAATGTGTAGAAATTCTTAGCTCATTGTTGATGAAGAAATCACTATATTTGAGATTCTGGGTTTTAAGCACTTCATTTTCAATGCCATAATTTTTGTATATGCTATATATATATATTTATAATATAAGTGGATACTTGTTATGTATAGTAATAAAAATAATTGTTATATTTAGAAGGGTTTTAGAGTCCCGTACAAGTTGAGGACTCCATTTGCATGGAGTAGATCTAGATGGTTTCAAGGGAGTAATTATAAAAAGTATAGAACTTCATAGTTTTCTCCATATTAAAGCCAAACGAAGATAGTCAGAGTAGAAAAAAATTAGCTGAAGGAAACTCTAGGGATCCCATTAAGTATTGGGAATGTAATGGACCACATTTGGCTAGGAATTTCCCTTTTAAATATAGAGACAAGGAAAATGTAAATAATTTTCATGAAGAAACCATAGTGTAGGACAATGGAAGTATCATCCAAAGGATTAATTTTGCACAGGACAAGCTACAAGTAGATCACCAACCATCTATGATGGAAGTGGAAAGTAAAATTCTAACCACAAATATTTCTATTTTATTAGACCTAGGATCTACATTACATTACATTTGAGTTGTGTTAGTAGAAAATTTAAGTTATAAAAAAAAAAAAACACAAAAATTCTTGGCTGGTACAACTAGCCACATATGCAAGAAGGAAAGCTATTGAGTTAGTACCAAACTACTCCATAGTTATGGGTAATCTTCATAGAAAAGCTACTTTAAATGTACTACCTTTGTAATCTTATGATATTATTATTGGGATGGACTAGCTAGAATATCATAAAGACATCATAAATTTTTTAGAGAGAACTTTCACATGTGAATATGATGAAAGAAGGGCTAGAGTAGTTAAATTTATTCAAATATTAGTGACTATTAGACAGATAATTGAATTGCTATTAAAATTCCTTATAAGAAAAGTGTGCCAAATATATGTAATACAAGTTCTAGATTTGTTGACTGAAAAATAGAAAACAACTTTGGAGGGCTATGGACTTCTCAAAGAAGATTAGGATTTCTCTCTTGATGAGATTATGGGATTACCTCCAAGAGACACATAGATTTTACCATAGATTTAATGCCTCAAGTTGTGCCATGTTCTAAAGCACCTGACAGAATTTGTCTCCTAGACTTAAGAAATTTATAAAAATACAACTTCAAGAAATATTGCAAAAGAGGTATACTGCATGTGGTGTGTCACTATGGGGAACACCAATTTTTTTTGTTAAGAAGAAAGGTGGTACATACAGACTATGTATTGACTATTGCCAACTTAACAAAGTCACAGTTAAAAATAAGTACCCTTTGTTGAAAATAAGTGACTTGTGTGATCAGGTGAAAGGTGAAAAGGTCTTTCCAAAATTAACCTTAGATCAAGATACCATCACATCAAAGTTAAGGATGAGTATTTCCATAAGACAACTTTTTGGACAAGCTATGAACGCCACGATTTTTTGGTGTTAATGTTTGGAATTACTAGTGCCCCTTCCACTTTCATTTGCATAATGAACATCATATTTAGTAAGAACCTAAAAATATATATTATAATCTTATTAGGTATTATAGACAGTTAGTGTAACACCCCTCCCTTGTGTACTAAATTATTATAAACCTAAGCTAAGTTAAAGCTAGGTGTGATATCCTCCCTTGTGTATTAAATGTTTGTAAACCTAAGCTGAGTTAAAGCTAGGTGTGATACTCTCCTTTGTGGGTTAAACTATTCTAAACCTAAGCTAAGGAAAGCTAGGTGATATGTAATATGAAAATAAAATGTGTTATTAAATAAATTAGTAAAATAAATCACTTGGAGGGTGGAGCACCAAGAGAGAGGATATGCTTGCCAAATCCCATGAGGAATGGAATAGAGATGAATCTTTCATGATAAATATTCTAGATGTGATTCTAGATAAGCTTGGATGGATGGGAGATAAAGATCCATCAGACATAAAATATTTATGGGAGATAAAGGCAAGATTTTATGAGGAGAAGCCCATGGGAGATAAAGACAATATGTTTTAGAAATTACCTAGGAAAATGGACAAATCCATAACAGCGAGACACCAATAATGGTAACTAAATAATGAAAAAGGGTATTAAATACCCAGTGCATCTATCAATTGAGGATAGTTGATCCTTGGCAAGATATTCGGCTCGGGGGGAATCAGAGGTGACTCATGGCTAGGTGGTGGTGCTCCTCCCTCAAAGTCATTGTTTAGAGGGATTCACATACGTGGAGTGATTGTATATCGGTCTCTTAGCCTTCATGTGATTATTTTATTTGGTTCAATATTGGATATGTTTTCATGTGTTGGCTTACGTGTTGGTTTGATGCTATCTGTATTCATGCAATGGATTCCATTCTTATGTGTATGATTGAGTAGGATACCAAATGAATCTAATAGTGATCTTCTTTATGTTAGTGAAGGAACCTTAATGCTATATAAAACCTCCGATTAACATGGCAAAGAGTGGTAGATATAATTGATGATGGTTAGATTGTCTATTGCATGTATAGTCAATAAGGTTGGATTTTCATTATGTCAGTTGCTTGAGAGAAAACTTTATGATGGAAATGATGGATTATTACTATGCATGTATTCTTAATGCATCCTTATAAAGTGTTGCATGTGATTATCTTAGTTAATGAATTTATAAAGTTTATGCATGCATTATGGTAACCGGGATTTACCCGTGTGGAGGCAAGTTATTGGCATGGGATATAAAATCATGCAAAGCAACTAGGAAGTAGTTTCTAGCCTTATATCTAAGGGTAGAGGATATCAATACCATGCGCATCACAAGAAGGTTGATGCTTGCATGCTATGTCACCTCCTCCCTCTCCATCTGTGGTTGTTTTTATAAAATCATTGGTTGAAGAATAATTAATGGGTCTATGGTATAAGGTTACTTCTTGAATGTGATGTGACAGTCCAACTAGGAGAAGGGAACGTGAAATGTTAATTATATCTAAGGAAAGTTTGAATTTTTGGGGGAATTACGGGTTATGTTTCGAGGTAGGTCATGGAGGTATGTTACAAATGGTATCAAACCATAGATTCAAACGTTGAGGCCTATGGACTAATCCACCTCTATAGAGTATCGCTGACAGGTTTTAAATATAAAATATCTATATGAAAAATAACCCAAGATCCATAAAAATGAAATTGAATCTTGGAACTTAGAATATGTTAATACCATATTGATTTTCTTGTCATTAAAATTCCTTAAGGTTGAATCCCAATGTTAATATGGTTATTGAGGAATTATTAACATATGCATGATAATTTGGTTGGATCAAGCAACTAAATTTAATGAATATGGGGTTATATGCATTCAAAAACACCATCCAAAATTCAGCATCCCATAAGCACCTTGTTATCATTTAAAGGGTATCGACAATGATATATATGTAGTTTTAATCTTAATATATATATATATATATATAGACACACACACACCGAGCATTTTAGCAAGTCTCAAATAATGATTTGATTGTGATAATTATGTCGATACCTCCACCACATTTATCATAGAGCCTATGTCCATATGCCACCTATCACATCAAGGGGTGAACTATTCTAATGCGTCTATATGAAGACAATCAATGGACCTACATGTGTTCATGTATTTCTGGTCTCATGCATATCGTCCATGTATTCAATGATGGTATCCCTGGTAAGATTCACTAATGATGATGGAGTGGAGCTTATGATTGACAAAGCAGTGTCGACCTTATATTTTCACTAGTTACGTGGAGGAAATTGGAGAGAAGAATCTGGATATCTATGGAGAAGATGGTGAACAAAGCCATGGCTGTACCCAAAGACAAAAATGTAGTGTTTATTGTATGGTAGAATTTAAAATGTCTATTTTTTTCCCTTTCTTATAGATATAGGAAACCCATTAAAACATTGGTAAAATGGTAGCAGTGTGTCAATGGGTGGTTCTATGATGGAATGTAGGATAAGATTTTATTTTTGCATCCCCTGATGTGATAAAATATATTTTGGAATACATATTGACATAACATTTTTAAATATGGTGTTCATTAAGTAAAAATTACTGCAGTATTGGACAGAGCTATAAAGATTGATAAGCTTCGAGGAAGATTTCTAGGAGGATAAGATAGAGATTCATAACGTAGTTGTATATCTTATCACACTATCATTTTTAGAATACCCTTGCAATAATTAGATGAGATAAATCACGCGAGTAAGTATGTGTCCTTTCCCTTTAGCAGTCGCCATGTGATGAAAAAACCTAACAACTGAAATGGAAAAACTTCCTTTTAGATTGATTGGAACTCATCTCTCTGAGCTTGGGTTTATCGGCTCGCTGTTCCATTCTAATTTTGAGGGTCCCACATTTGCTCTCAGGTTGAATCATGATTCGCCATGCCCTATACCGGAGCTGGTTGTCGTGGTGGGCTGCCACAAGGATGGAGGGGTTCTAGCTGTGCTAGCTCAGGATGGTATTGGAGGCCTACAAGTCAGGGGAAAAGATGGAGAATGGATTGGAGTAAAGCATATTCCCAATTCCTATATGGGATTTCATGCAGGGAATAGAATTTGAATCGGCATGCACTTTTAAACTAACATAAAAAATAATCAACAACATTGCAGTTGTGTTCGGATAAAGTTACCATAAAAATGTTTCGATAAGGATGTATGTCGATAAGGATAAGTCTATTGCGGTTTCTATTGCACTGCAGACAATTACCAGAAGAGTGGAAAGCATAAAAAACAAAGCAGAGTGAATAATCACACCCGAAGCATTATTACCATGATTTTGGAGGGAAACTGATCTCAATTTGTTGTTTCTTTTTGTTTTATTGATTTTGCGTGCCTTATCCTAGTTTAGAATTATGTGAATTGACCACATAAACCACACATCGTAAAAGTTGTAGTCGTTGTTTCCTTATTCAACTATCTGTTGGTAGCGTAGGTGCCAATTTGTAGTGATCATTATCCTGAGTCAAGTTAAGAAATATCCTCGAAATCAGATGAAAGCTCGACATTTAGGATAATTTTTATCCTCGTCATCATATTATCCAAAGTGTAGAGGGTATGCATGGATAAAAAGAACTAGTTCCATATTTAAATCAATTGTCTAGCAAGACTGAGAGTAAGTGATGTTTTCAAACATAAATAGCTATGGGTGAAAAACTACCCAGGTAGGATAGACGGTGAAGCCGATAAGACGTACCATCATTTCATGACTCCACCTCCAGAGTTCCTTTGAGTAGTTCTCTTGAATAAATTCACGGGGTTCTGTTTTGAAAACGAGTTGGAGGTATTGTCTGATGTTATTATTTTCTGTAAATTAAGTCAAAGTTCTAGTGAAAAGTTCACGTGAGCTACCTTAGAAGGGAATCGGTTTTAAGGGTTTATCGATTAGGTTGATTTAGTGGATTGGATTCCATATTGAGCTATGGATGAGATCGTGTGAGTTACGATGAATAAGGGATGAGGTGTAAAATTGCCAAACGATCGGCCGCAGCCCCGCCGAAGATCCTGCAAGCCTAAGGAAAGGTCTAGTCAAATTTCAAATTCTTAAGTCTAGAAGCTCAAGGATGTTCAAGCCTCCAATGGAATTGGGGAGGGGAAAGAGGTAATTGGGCAAAGGATATTGTTGCAGAACTACTTCCCAATTGTTACCAATTCAAAGCTTTTGCAGAAATTTGAATCTTAAATTGGTAACCTTATCTACAGTTACTACTTCAAATTATTGTTGATCAATGTTGCAATATTGTTTGAATTATCATGTTTAGTATATTAAATTATGTAAAGCTAAATGGTATAAAGTCATTGGAGGTAATCTAGGCATAGTAGAGTTATAGAGTTATATTTTTGTAAAAGGATTCCATATAAAAATGTGAAAATCATTCGGTTGCTCGAAGCTTCGTCATACTTATATGTGACTATGTGCTTTAAGTAACTGAAAAAGACAAAGTGAGTTTGAATAAGAAAGTTGAAAGGTAATAATTCTTACCGTCATATGAAAGGTTTTATAACTAAGTTATTATTACATGTTTGAAAATACACAAATCTATATACCGTAATATGACTTGTTGTAAATAAACATGATTATGGATAAGAAACCATATATGTAAACAAACATTATTAGCATGCATTATTAACATTGATGTAATTGGCACATATCATCAGGATATTGAAATTATAGTTGAGAACCGCTTCAACCTTTGATTCGACTTAGCATAACACATTGTTGTTATGGGCAACCTGTAATTGATATGCCACACTATCATTTGGGTTACACCCTGTGCTTGAAAACATTCCATAATTTCAGCATTGCAACGTGTTATCGTTTTCTTACGCATGTATTATTTCTTTTCAATATTGGTGGAGAACACCCTTTTTTTCTCTATCGGCCGCAAATCATATACAAATTAAAGTTTTAAGGACATACCATGGATTATAAAATCTTCTTTATAAGGAAAAGATGAAGCTTAACACTAGATCACACAGATTTAGATTTTAATGAGTTTTTGTTATCTGTGACTAAAAAAAAATTAATGAATTCCTCGTTCTCAGTGTTGTTATATAAATTTCTTATTGTGTTGTGACAACGTTATGTTCAAAATATTGTTAATTATACGATTGTATAATTATCGTTGAATAGTCTTGTGTTTGATTTTATATCTCAATTGTTGAGGTACGTGCAATATAGAGTGAGAACTCGTTGCCATGACTTGGAAATCCTACATGGGAGAAAGTAGTTTGCATGACCTTAAGAAAATAATTGCTCATTTGGAATTGCGTAGAAGAGTTAAATCTTGATATATAATCATTCTAGTTTATATAGGGAGAAGTAAGGTTCTACTTGCAATTCTAGTTTATTTTGTTGGGTTGAGTTTTCAGCATTGTTTCGAAGATGAAGGTAAGACACATATATATGCATGTACATAAAAGGAAAACTTGTGAAAATTGGTATTATGGTTTTAAATGAATGACGAGGAGGAATTAGAGAGCTTTTGTTAAAACCTCTAATGCAATTTCTATTGTTGGATCAACATCCCAAATCATGACATCCATAAGATGCACTAGTTGATGAACGGTGTTGAAAACTATATTGGAATTGATTATTCCAATAGGTAATTTTTTTTTTGAATACAAGAAAATCTCACCTAAGACCTGAAAGGAGGATTGTATAATGGAAGAAGACCATGGTCGTGTAATGATACATATACCTATGCATCATGGATGGTTTGTAGGTTGTTACCATAGTCTCATTAAGTAGTAATTAAGATAAACATGTTTGAAGAGTATCATACTTAATATCCATGCACATTAATGAGTCATATGAATCTTCCATGTAAGAATTTCCTGGTGAATTATGGTATTGATAGTCTCTTATATGTTAAAAGAAAGTAAAGGTCATTTCTCAACAATCATAAAGGTGTTGGTTACACCAATGCCTATTAAGGGGGAGTATGTTGTAGAGGGAAAGAGTGTGATTTGACCTAATGATTATATGGGTAAAGTAGTGTAGAGTTGTTGTTGTGTTGTGATAGACTGTATGTTCATTGCTTGTATGTTGGGCATACTTGTGTTGAGAAAATATTGTTGGTTTGTGACTTGTAGAGTCAATTTTATGCTGCTACCAATGCTTACAAATATTCATAGCAAGTAGAAATTTGGTTTTTTTCTACATCCAGGGGATTTCAGTTGCTTGAACTATATTGAAGTTATATTTTGTTAGCATACATGCTTGGGATGTTATGTGCCAATAATAAATAGCCAAAGTATGCATGACTATGTTAAGAGTCAGGCTAGACAAGGAAATTGCAAGTTATTAATCTTATTTTGAGGAGAAATTTTATAATTAAAGTTGTTATAGCATGCAATAGGGGGAAAATGACTTAAAATAATGTTGTTCGATTTTGTTTAAGATTAATGATAAGTAATGCATATGGGAGGAATATATCATTATCAAGTGGCACACTTGCATATCTTACCTTAATGAATGCAAGAATCACAATTTTGATAAAACTAGACTATGATTCTGATCAGAGGTTAAACTATGCTCATCATGGTATAAAAACAACTTATAAATGGTATGATTGCTACGAAAGTATTATACCAAAGTAAAGGATGGTGAGAACATGTTATAGTACAAGGCTATACAACTTGCATAAATTGTCATTCAAAATAATCTTTTGATTAATGCATCTACATACAATGTGATTTATTCTTCGGTGGAAGAATGTACGGTTAAGGAGAAATTTAACTTAAATAGATTTCCAAGGAATAAGCATATTTTGATGGATATGCATAATAGAACCTATAAGTATCCTTGAGTGCAAACCATAGTAATTGATGAAGTAGCAGAAATGGTATTTACCACTTGGTCAATTAAATTGTATTTAGCAATCTATTTATTATATTAATATCATATGAATTGAAATGCATAAATTGTATCAAGAAATTTCGAGAGGATCTCTTGTTGGATTGCATTGATAAGGTGTTTGGACAAGATAAGGAAATGTTGTGTAGTTCAAAAAAGAATTCATAAACTAGATAACTTATCATCTAGTAAAGGGTGATTTAATGTTAAGGATGAGCTAACATGTAAATATCTTGAGATGATAAACACATACAACAAAAAGGAGTGTAGGATTGAAAGTAGTCAAAAACTTTCATGTATAACTACATTGAATTATGCATGGCCAACAGGTTGATGAGGCATAAAAATGGAAATAGTAAAACATACGAGATGAATTAATTATTTGATTAATATTAAACTTCAAAAGCTATCAGTTAATAGTCTGTTTTAGAAAATTAAGCAGAAAGTATGATTACAATGAAAATATGTATGAATACAATACTATGTGACCGATATTGTAACCATATGAAATCTAGAATTGATTTACACTTGACATAGGACTTTCTTAATTACATAGAAGAACCATGATCATAAAAATTCCTCGTAAAATGAACACGGTTTAAGAGAAATGAATGTTGGTATGATACTAACATGGAGGAAAAATATGTGGATAAAGTTTATGTCATGCATGTGATACCATGAGGATGGTATTATAGACTGTACCATAGATGGACTATGTACAACAGTACATATGGGACTGTATGACTACATATGCTACAAGGTTGAAAAATGAAATGTGTATTGGTGTGTATAACATACCTTGTGTGCAGGTATGCATAGAGTCATTGGAGAGAGGTCTAGCCAGGTAAACAAAACTGGAGGTTACCTAGAAGAAGGAAAGTAGGTTTGGTATAAGTAACTATGGTTAATCGCTTTTTCGCATACATACAATTATGATGAATATATATTGTTATGTGAACTAATGTGTTATGACCTTGCAGGTATATTAATCTGGAAAATATGCTAACTAATGTATTGTATGGAGAGGGATTGCAAGAAGCAGGTGTTTCACAAGAGCACAAAGGTTTGAAAGAATGTAGGTAGAGAACATGCATTCTTCATATAAAATAATCATAAGCAATAGCTTCTTTAATAATATTAAGTAACAGATTATGATATGTATCATATTTAAACTTTTGCATCTATAAATTCTCACAAATGGTTTGGAAAAATGTTACAGAGAGCCATGAAAAGAGAGCACTCCTTGAAACCAATGTAGCTATGGAAGGAGAGATGCTGGGAGCACCTCTTGTGACCGATGTATATTGGAAAAATTGCATCAGATGGCAGAGCCATGAGAGATGTTGATTCAGAAACCAACTATCTATGAACGAGAACATGATGTAGTGATTCACCGAGGACGGTGTAAAATTTAAGGGTGGGAGTATGTAACACCCTGCCCATGTGTACTAAATTATTGTAAACCTAAGCTAAGTTAAAGTTAGGTGTGATATCCTCCCTTTTGTGTTAAATGTTTGTAAACCTAAGCTGAGTTAAAGCTAGGTGTGATACCCTACTTTATGGGTTAAACTATTCTAAACCTAAGCTGAGGAAAGCTAGGTGATATGTAATATGAAAAGAAAATGTGTTATTAAATAAATTAATAAAATAAACAACTTGGTGGGTGCAACACCAATACAGAAGAGATACTTTCCATATCCCATAAGGAATGGGATAGAGATGAATCTTTCATGATAAAGCTTCTAGATGTGATTCTAGATAAGCTTGGATGGATTGCAGATCCATTGGATGGATGGGAGATAAAGATCCATTGGACATAAAAGCTTTGTGGGAGATAAAGGCAAGATTTTATGAGGAAAAGCCTCGTGGGAGATAAATATGAGATTTTTCAGAAAAGACCTAGGAAATTAGAAAAATCCATAAAAGCATGACACCGCTAATGGTAACTAAATCATGAAAGAGGGTATTAAATACCCAGTGCATTGATCAATTGAGGACAATTAATCCTTGGCAAGATCTTCAGCATGGGGGGAATCAGAGGTGACTCATGGATGGGTGGTGGTGCTCCTCCCTCCAAGTGTTTGTTTATATGGATTCACATGTGTGGAATGATTGTATGTTGGTCTCTTAGCCTTCATGTGATTATTTTATTTTGTTTAGTATTGGATACGTTGTCCTGTCTGGGCTTATGTGTTGTTTTGATGCTATATGTATTCATGCAATGGATTCCATTCTTATGTGCATGATCGAGTAGGTTACCAAATGAATCTAATTGTGATCTTATTTATGTTTGTGCAGGAACATTAACATTATATAAAGCCTCTGGTTAACATGGCAAATAGTGGTATATGTTTGCAGATCATTATAGTAGAATGTGACTAATAAAATAATCCATGATGGTCAGATTATCTATTGCATGTATACTCAATAAAATTCGATTTGCATTATATCATTTGCTTGAGAGAAATATTTATGATGGAAATGATGGATTCTTACTATGCATGTATTCGTAATGCATCCTTATAAAGTGTTGCATGTAATAATTTGAGTTAATGAATTTATAAAGTTTATGCATGCGTTATGGTAACCACGATTTACCAGTGTGGAGGCAAATTATTGACATGTGATATAGAGGCATGCAAAGCAACTAGGAAGTACTTTATAGCCTTATATTTAAGGGTAGAGGATATTGATACCATGCGCATCACAAGAAACTTGATGCTTGCATGCTATGTCACCTACTTCCTTTCCATCAATGGTTTTGTTTATAAAATCATTTGATGAAGAAGAATTAATGGGTCTATGGTATAAGGTTACTTCTTGAATTTGTTGTGACAATCCAACGAGGAGAAGGGAACGTGAAATCCTAATTATATGTCAGGAAATTTTTAATTTTTGGGGCAATTAGGGGTTATTTTTCCAACTACGCCATGGAGGTACATTACAATTAGGCAGAATTAGTTATATGTTGTGTTTAGAAAGTGCACCTTTTATCATGTAACACACCTTTTACTAGTCGTAGGTCCTAGTAAGGTTAGGAGTAGGTGGTTACTAAAAAGATGAGACCTTAAAATTTAGAGTTATGGAGATGGGATCTTAAAAATTCAACCTTCTTTGAAATATTCAAAAATTAAAAAGGAAAATACCATTGTGTTCATCTTGTTGAGACCTTTCCAACAATATAAATGTAATGTTGATCTAACCTCCAGATCAAAAGATAAGATTCTTCAAAGATTTGGTCTATTAATTTTAGCCAAGTCAATCTAGCCAGCCACATGGCACCTACATGGCCTCTGTGTGGGCATCCAAATTATTGTCTACACATTAGTTTCCAGCTTGTTCATGGTAATAATATAATAGAGATGGGCACCCAAAAGTTATGTCCCTCCTATGCACACTCAAAAATATACATAACTATATTGTAGTCCTCCCTTTATATGTGTGTGTGTGTGTAATGTAGAACATGAGGGCCCCTCTGCTATCACCCAACCTTGGGAGAAAATATATTGATGTTTCCCATTGTATGCATCCAAGGATATCTAAGTTAATCCCCTCTTCACACTGTAAAGGTTTTGTGGATGGTCCCACCATATTCTTCTCCCTTACTATTATATTACCATGGTATGGGTTCATCCACTTCTAAAGATATATCACCCCAAGAGTTTAATCCTATAGTTTTTCCTTTGTGCACATCTAAGAAGGTTAAAGGTACCATATTATATTATTGCCATGGTTACGTGGATTGCTCCACTTCCTTCTCCCTCCTAATATATTTGCATGACATCATATGGGACTTCATCCTTTCTTGCCACATCAACCTGGAAGTTTAATCTTGGGGATTTCATTTAAACTCATTAAACAAAAAAATGTGGTACAAAAGTAGGATGGAAATTTCGTCTGCCATCTATAGCCACTCTTTTCTATCATTTTTCTTCATCTAGGGATGGAGAGTCCCTAAAACTTTAAGTGAAAGACTCCTTTGGAAACCTCCATGGTTAAATCATTTTGGGGTAACACCCCCCTCCCTCTTAGAACCTTTCCCAATGGCTTTTTGACAAGTGTCAACAACTTACTGCCCCATATTAGGTCGCTTAGGCCACATCGTCCCAGGAATAACATACCATAATTTTCCACCTATTCTCCACTTAAAACCTAAAGTAGAATACCTTTGGGGTCATCCAATGGCATAAATCTCTCGATGAGATCAATGGCCCTGACATCACATTGGTCTTGCCTTCAATCATGCACCTAGCCACATGGGCATATAAGGTTCAAGTGCTATCTCCTCTAGGACCTAAGGTTTAAACTGCTAAACAATGCTAAATTGATTCTTATTTATGTATGCATATAGAGAGCCTCTTCCTAGCCTCCAAGGCCAAAACAAATGCAAAGGTGTGCGTTCCGCAATCAGTTATCCCTCCTCATATTTTCATTGTCTTAGCCAAACTATAAAATTGCAGGCCTAACATACAAATGTAGTTAACATATATTTCTTTGTATCGCTCATGCTCAAGTCATCCAGACCAGTTGCACACTCCGAGAGAAAATAAAAACCACCCAATTTTGGGAACAATTAGCTGGGGATTCATTCCCTCACTTCCACATAGGAAAGAGAGAATCCCTTATTGATAATAAAGCACAAAATTCTTTCTAATTATAATACACTTATAAAATTCTTAGGTATTTAATTTACAATTGCAGGACATAAATAAATAAACAGAACCATAAACTAATCAAGAGTTTAGTCAATAATTCTCATGCACTAACATCATACTACCATGAGACATCATTCAGAACTACATACATTCACTTATAATTTTTTTAATTCCATAGCTCTGAGCTCAAATAATTTCATTTATAATTCAGAAATTATGAAAATTGAAGGTGGGACTTCAATTTTCTGCCCAAACATAGACCTCTTTGGTGAGTGCCAGTATTGTAGCAAGAATTCTGCAACTCATGGGTTTCGAACTTTACTTTTATCAACCCAGTAGTTTGTAACAAACTTGGAAGAATCGGTGTTGTATGCATAAGTACTAGTTCTCATTGCAAGTTGTCACTTGGTCTAATGACACAAGATCACTAGGAGCTCAAGCCAGCTTTTATACATTTCAGAACAAGCTCTATTTGTGATGAAAGGAATGAAATATTACTCTACAGATGCTATGCTAACTACAAAAAGGAGAAAGATTGGAATGTAAAGGAAAGCCTAGTAAACCCTAATTAACAAGCTAATTCTACTTTCACCAAGAACACTATGAGAACCATGAAAGAAATTCCATTACCTACTCAAGGAAGTAAACAACATCTGACCATGCTATTTCTGGAAGTAAATAAGAAACATATTTTTGGATTTTTATGTGAATTCAACATGCATCTAATTGATTGTGTGTAAGTGTGGCAGTGAACAGGTGGTGTTAGAGGGTGATTTTGGAGCTTGGGAGGATGTAAGATGGTGTGGATGGGTCTTAGGAGGTCTTAGGTGGCCTTTTGAAGGCTTTTCCCACACTCAGCCTTCAAAAGAAAGCCTACAGGAAAAACTACAGGAGGACAAAGGGAAACTACAGGAGGAAAACAGGAAAACTATAGGAGGCCTACAGGAGGAGGCTGAGAGTAATTTTCATTGTTTTGAGGGTGTGAGAGTGGGTGGAAAATGTGGATGAAGGTTGGGATGAGGTGTTAGGGTACCTAAGGTTTACCATGAACCACCAGGAGAGAGAAAGATGATTGGATTTGTTCAAGGAGAGAGGAAGAAGTTCTATGCAAAATAAAGGAAACTAAGGTAGAATTGAGGTGAGGTTTGGGAGACCTATAGGGCATGGATCAGATGGACAGTGTGATTTCTGGTAAGCTGGACTACTTCTGGAAGAGATATACTGCATAGAAACTAGCAGTCAACCAAGAAAGTCTAGCAACAAAGGAAATGAGTGTATCTTAGGAAAAACAAAGTTTTACATAAAAATGGTCAAAACTATGATGTATGAAAGGAAATGCTAAGAAATGCTGCAAGAAAAGAAAGCATGAAAGATACTATTGCAAATCAGGAAGTGAACATGATAAAGGATATCTAAAGCAAAACAAAACTAGACTATCAATCTACTAGAGAGCTGCAAACACTAGAAGTCCTATGAATGAGTAAAATCTGTGTTTTTGGGGCAGCAAGAGAGTCTTTGCCTCAAATCATGGTCCCAGAGGGAGAAAGAGACACTGAGGCACTATTGCTAGCCTTTTGAATCTTTTCTGATCACTACTTAACCTGCTATAGAAAGCACCAATGGAAGAAAACTACTAAATCATCAAAAGAAACATATTCTTAACAATAAGGAAAATACATCTAATAGCAAATTAATCTAAAAACTGAAGTAAAGTATACAAATACAAGTAAAGATAATATTGGCTACTCGGATTGGGCCCTAACCCAAGAGCTTCAACCCTCTGAGGTAACTCAGTTGTATCTCAAAAAGGATTCCATTTTCATTATCAAAACAATAGCAAGATTACATGAAACTGTCACAACATAATAAGCTCAAAATTTTAGAAGAGTTTACATAAGATAAAAAAATCTGACCCTAGTGAGGTCCTACATCTCTCTACTTATACATCTAATGCTCCCAATAGCTTCGTTAAAATCAGGGAGGCTTGGCTCCCAAAACTCGAGATAACTCTCAATCATCTTCCACTTGCTCGGTTGCCTTCTAGTGCATGATTCAGTTGCTTGTACTCTGAGTTGAATGAAGGGGAATTCAAAGTGAGGAGTAATAAATGACAGGGATTCCCTCCTATAAGTCCTCTCCTCTGTCTAATTGGAGTTATTGATGCAATTTGACCACTGGATCCTTGACTTTGACCTCAAAATCCATCAATAAGCAGCATTAAATACATGTTAGACCACATGGCATAATAACTAACTCAACTCACCCTATAAGCATAAATATAATCAAAAAATCATATAATAAGATAAGAGAATGGTTGATTTGACTAGGTTAGGAGGTAAAATGAGCCCATATAATCACCCATTTATGAGGCTCATCATGACCCCCCAACTGAAGTTGTTGCTCATCCTCTGAGCAACCTAGTTAATCTCTTCATCTTTTGTGGCCCTGGTGGCCTCCCTAGCATTCCAGGCTTCTGATGTGGTCTGCTCATGTTCTCCATAAAATCCTATTTTTCTATCTATGTCCTTCCACTGCTCCTTCTCTTCTTCCTCTCTTCTGCCTTGCAGCATGCCTAATAGGAGTGGAGGACTTAGTTTGAGACCAATCCAGTTGACCTTTAGCCTTTGCATGGAGTTCTTGTACATTGCAACTATTTTCAATGCCTCCCTCACCCTCATTAGGGAATGGTATTCTATGATCTGCAAGCTATGGAGTAGGGTGTTCCATATTCTCATGCATGCATGCACACAGTCATCCCCGAGTAGCCTTTTCATATCTTCAAAGTGTGAAATGGTTTGTGCCTGATTGGCTAGATATTTAGGGGAAATCTGAGGGTCATTGGCAAGCAGGTTGTGTGTGCTGATGAGTGCCATAGGATCTGATAGCTCAGCTCTTATCATTAATGGTTCATTTTTCTCTTTTATCAACAATATTTTCATTTCTACTGCCCTCAATTCTTCATGGTTCATCCATGAGGCCATGGCCATTAATTGTAGATCCCTTAGCTTGGCATTGGGGTTCCACACATTCATGTATGTGAGGGCCATGTTGTGTAGGTAGAACTCTAACATCTTTGCTTTATCCTCTGAGGTGCTTTGGTCACACAAATCCATGAACTGCCTGTAGTCTTGGAAAGGCATGGTGCCTCTTTGTATCGAAGTTTTTATTTGGAATTGGAGCCATTGATCCTTTAGATATAGGTTGTAAGACTGGGCTGGTGTTCTACATTGTAATGCATCCATGGATAAGTTGGCTATGTATGCCAAATGAGTCTCTTTCTCTTGCAACTACCTCCTTAGTATTTCATTCTCATTCTCAAGGTGGCTTCTTGTGAAGGCTTCTCTATCTCTGAGAGCACTAAATTCTCTGCCCATTTCCCTGAGTTTTTTTTCCATGTTGCCAATATCCTCAACTCCTTTGGACTTGGTTATCTGCATCCACCTATGTGTTCTCACTCTCTCTTTCTCCAATTCGAAAAATAGTGGAATTGCAAATTTCTGTGGGATTATCTTTCTTCCCTCAAGTAGATTGTAATAGGAGGCAAGACTAGGCTAGGGGTTAGTTTCTTGTAGCTCTTGTGCTTCCTCTTTCATCTCTGGATGTCCTCCTACCTATTTCTCAAGCTTTTGGGTCTCATGTAGTTGGGATAGTGTCTCCTGTACGACTGTTTCAGCTTCCTGTAGGTCTAGTTTTGGGTCCTGTAGTATTGCCTTTCCCTTCCATGTAGAAGATCTTGGAGTCCACCTTTCATAGGTAATGGGTGTCTTGGAAGGAGATTCTTTCACATTGGCAGATGGTGAATCTTCAATGGTAATGAGAATCTTTGAGGAGGGCTGAGGTTTCCTTGTTTTAATTATTATCTCTTCGTTGCCCTAAAATACATGGAGGTTTTTCTTTTCCTCCTCTGCTTTGGCTTGACTGGTGTACTGAGGGCAATTAGGGCAGCTACTGCTTCTCTTCCCAAAGTTTCAGTGGACTCTTCTCCTTGCTCTCTCTCTCCCTCCTTTTCTCCATCTTCTGTCTCTTTTTCTGTCTCTTCAACTTTTCCCTCCTTTCTTTATTTTCTTTCCTCCTTCCTTTCTTGCTCTACTATTGTTGTGGGGAAAAATGCCTATGCAGGACGATCCTATCCACCTAAGGTGTGACAGTGCCTTAGCAACAAACAGAGACAACTATTCTAGTATTCTTCCTTTATGAATTAAGAATGAAGAGAGATAGATGGACTAACCGGTGTCTTCCGTTTGTCCCTCGATCCGGTCTCTCTTCTCTTTGAGTGTTCCCAGCTACTTGCCTTCTCGCTCGCCCAGCTTCAAGAGGTTTCTGCAAGATCACAAGAAGAGAACACTACACAAGACATGGATTCATATTCATAACTAGTTCAGGATTAGAAATAAACTAAACATACTAATGCAATCATACATCAAAGATACATCAGTATATAGGAGAAATCAAGATAGCTTTATTGATGAATAACAAGGTTCAGGAAGAGATACAACCCAGAGGGCTCCAATCCAGCATCTCCTTCCCAGCAAATGGAATTCCTATCTTCACCCCCTTCAAAGCATTAAGCACCCAATAGTTCCAGTCTCAAACCAACAGCAATTCTTTGCAATAACAAAATTCCAGCCTCTAGATCTCATGGAGGAGAGATCCATATATAGATGTTTGGAGAGAGGATGAGTCAGCTTGAGATCTGACTAGTGTCCTCTCCCTCTGTCAGTTCTTGATTACACTTGGAGGTTCTTGCTTCCACTTGGAGATTAGGAACCTCTTACTCATCACCAGTCAAATTCACTGAGGCAAGTGTCATTGAGGAAGATTCTAGAACCTTCCTGGGTCTTGACACCTCTTGGAATGAACTTTCCATTTAGCAATTCTCACTCAACGCACCTTGGTAGTGCTACTACTTGCGTTGCAGTGCAGGTAGCCAGTGTTGGCTTTGACATTCAGCGCAGACAGCTAGTGGAGCCATTGAATTGATCCTGAATTGACTTGTTTTTGAGCAGTTTTTGGTGGAGAACTTCTGTGAATTGCTGTGGTTTGTTGGCCTTGTTCTTCTAGGGGTAGGAACAACATGTTTAGGGACTTTGGATCCCTTAGATTATGGACATTTCATGCTCAATGCTGTAAGGCACAAAAATGTCTATAACAGTTGCCCCCTAAAGTATGAGGCCGTTTATCGGGTGAAATGCTTTATCAGGGGGATCCGAAGTTCATCCAATGCTGGGACGAGACCTGTAATAAGATACAATACAATACATTATTTTTCATACTGCTTTCATGATCTAGCTGAGGCGGGCATTCCCATGCTCAGCTTTATAAATTCATTTTTCTGTACATAGAACAGACAATCGTCTGATGATAGACTGATAATTTTGATGAAATTATCATCCTTTGTATAGGATGATTATCTGTTGTAATGATGTACATGTCAATGTCTTTATCTTTCCTGAATATATATCGCAGCCCGGATGGATGAAACTAGATCCGAGGTCTTCAAACTCGTTCTATCTTCACTCTAAGTACAAGTCGATCCATGTGAGAATTGTTCTGAAGTCGAACATGGAAAGACATCGCTTGATTACCGGTCAATGAGGTAAACCGTTAACAAGTGCGAGAGGAATCACCGATAATGATAATGACCCTCAAGGTACTGCAGTACAATTCACGTGGTGTGAATAAAGGACTTGGCGTCGAACACCACGCAAAATCTTTCGGTCGAAGGTCATTGATGTATACCTGTCGGCGGAAGTGAGAAACTTGCCATTGAGGCATGCAAGCTTCAAAGTACTGAAGGGGTTGTTCCTAGATCAACTTCTCGGATAATGAGCTGATGTCGACAAGAAGCGATCCATCAAAGGAGGGCCTTAATGAATCCCACATCAATGACACGGAACGGAGCTAATGATTTTGATGGAGGTGAAAACGATTTGTGACATATGATTCAGGGTGGCAGTCATGAAAGGATGAAGGATAATGTATGGCAGTGGACGGGACACGGTTGACTTTTCTGAATGACTTCTCTTGAACATATGGCGAGACTGATGTGATGGATCGGTAGCATTACCCCAAATATGGATGGTATGGCGAGACCATGGATGTGACCGGTGAACGAAACAACCCAACCCGATTGTGGTACAGAGGAAAAGTGTCATGTTCAAGAGCGACTTGCTACCATCAAAGTTTTCTTGAGTTTCTCCCAATTTTTCCCCAGTCATTGCTGACCAGTACCTCTTTATTTTTGTCAAGCTTGAGGAGGATAACATATGCTTGTTCTATAACTTGCCCTTCGGGCAAGCCCATCGCTATGTTTTAACGAGCCTAGCGATAGTGAAACTCGTTCTCGTCTAAAGACAAGTTTGTCGCTATTTAATGCATTTAACGAGTCTAACGATAAGGATAACTCGGTCCTTTTCATTTTTAGAGAGTCTAAAAAGGTACATAAAGTTAACTCCAAAAGTCCTTTTTCATCATCTAATCCCTTAAGTCCGAAAAAGTATAAAACAATACAAAAGGGATGAGTTTTCGATAGTTTTAACGAGCCGAATAAAACAAGCGCTCGATCTTTTTGTGCAATAATCCCTCAGGTCCAAAAAGATTAAAATCTAGAGGAGGGATAGCTCTTCTTGTCCCTTTAATGAGCTGGAAGGCCAAGGACTCGGCAATCTTTTCATATTTTACGAGTCAGATGAAAAGAGCTTAAAGAAGACTCGTCTTTTGAGGAACGAGTGATAAAACAGGTTAGCAGCTGATTCCATGTATAGGTTGGAATTTTCCAATCACGGTAGTGTCACAAGGATGGCTAGTGAAATCACTCTTCGCAGCTGTTCCTCAAAATGGGTAAACAAACATATGGAGGTGAACGATCGGCCAATGGAAAAGTGGAGGTGATGGGCAAACACGACCAAGGCTTTAATGGCTGATGATATTACATTCACTGTGGTTATTTACCGGGATAGTTCATTTTTTAACGAGCTTAAACGCGGGTGGAAACATTTGCTCGATCTTATGTTTATTTTTTAACGAGCATGAACTATGCGCTAAAACTGCTCAGATCTTGCGTTTATTTTTTAACGAGCATGAACTATGTGCTAAAACTGCTCGATTACCCAGTCATATGATAAGAGTGTCTCATCAAGATTTTATTTTTTATGGAGCTTCATCTCACTAAGCTTTGCTCTGGATCCTTTCGTTATGCAAGTTCGAAAACGACTAATCCTACGAGTTTAAAGGGTTAGACCTACAGGTTTAAAGGGAGGACCTAAAAATTTAAAAAATAAATAGCCGCCCCTTGCTTGCACTCCAAAAGGTTTGCATGCCCCCAGGCACAAAGTACGATTTCAAGGTTACCCCTTCTTAGTCCAATAAAACATTTGTTTTACCGGGAGAGGCCCACCTCTTTCAGGTTACCCAAAGATTGTCTCGTTAATCTTTCAAACAAAACACTTCTTCGGCAATGTCTACCGAAATAGACAAGGGTGAGAGACTCTGTCTGTCAACTCACATAACTTTGACAAAAGAATCCTATTCTAGAATAACCCCTTTCCAGCAAGGGCGGGGTACAGACTAGTCATATTCTCCCGCGGAAACCTACCCTATACCCAAAGTTTTCCTGCCGAAGCAGACCAGGACGCATGCCCCCTGGGTTCCAGTCATATCCTCCCGGATTACTCGCGCTCATCAGGAGGACGGACCGTGGGTTGAGACGCTTCTTGCGTGAATAGACCATTTAGGGATGGTACATGACTATTTGCGATGCGTGATCCGGGAAATGAAAGCTGGTCCACGAGCTTGACCACTCTTCCTTCATGCGGAAAACACATTACTCTAAAGAGTGAGGAGACGATGGCTCCCATGCAATATATATAGTCTCGTCCAAGGAGTAGGCTATAATCCAAGGGTCCTTGAACGACCATCATGTTCATTTGAATGGTCTTCCCTTTCAATGTTATGGGCACATTGGGGAGGATGCCTAAAGGTCGACTGGTTCCTTTATCAAAGCCTGATAGGTTTCTCATTTTAGGCAAAAGCGCTGGCGAACCAAGCGCTTTCCAAGCAATAGAGGAAAGGATACTCACAGATGCCCCTTCATCAATAATGGTGCCAGCCATCACCATTCTGTATATTTGAACGATAATCCTGAATGGTATGCTTGTTGGCAAACGGGGTCTACCTAGTTGGTTCCAGTCGAACGAGACAGCTAGGTTGCTTGGTCGTGGGACCGAATAGACGGCCGGATATGACTCTGACGAAGTTCCTTCCTGCAATAAAGGAATGGGCACATTGCCCCCCTGTTCATCGGAGTCTGTGTTGATGAAGAGAACTTGGACGGTGTCGTCTTTATTCTCCTCTGTGACGGTATCATTCGAAGATAGAGCCTCTGAAGGCAAAATCGGGTCAACTGCCACCTCAACCTTTTGACTTTCATCAGGTATGGATTCAGACGGTTCATCTTCAATGATAGGTGCTTCGAATGACCACCTGAGCAGGCCAGCCGGGTTCTCAACTGGTGAAGGACTTGGCAGGAGTTTTTGATATCCAGGAGGAAGTTGCGCTCGTAAAATCGGGCGATCTTCCAAAACTCTTATAGCCTCGTCTAAGAAGGGACAACGGTGGATGGCATGGTCGCCTTCACACAGTTTGCAGGGAAATCTAGCTTTCCCTCTCTGTCCTGTGACTTCAATTTCACTAGTTGACGGTGAGCTGTCAACATGGCTATCAGAGGTTGACGCCAGCGAATTGTGCAAACGGGGAGACCAGTCCCTTAGTATCCGAGGGATGCAGGGACAATCTCTGTGGAAGTGGTCTCCCTTGCATATGACACATGGCAATTTAGGCCTAGTCAGTGCTGTGTGTGGATTTTTGTCAGACGACACTTGTTTGCCCCCAATCGCTTTTGGCTCCTTCTTCTTCTTCTCTTTCTTCTATTTTTCCTTCTTCTCCTTAGGAACTTGGTTTTTTGCTTTACCAGCTCTGTCAAGCGAAGAGGAAGGAGGAGAGGAAGAATTAGATGAAGTAGAAGGCTGGTGGGCAACTCTGGTCTGGTCTAACTGTTGATTCGACTGTTCAGGAATAGTGGTGTTTTGAACAACATTAGTTGAGAAGAGCCAGACCGGCAAGCCAATTGTCAGTCCTGGAAGCGACAATGTGGCCATGTGGGGCGCACCAACATCTCCCCAAGAGGAGAAGGGACTAGGATTTCCACCAAGGGGAATTCCTTGGTTGGTGTGCTCCATTTTCTCAACCTAAAGATCAACGTAGGAATAAGGGGTGATTGTTCCGTTTAAAATAAATTTTAACGACGCTTTAGACACAACTTTCTTTTTCAATTTTAAAGAGTCGAGAAAAAGCTAAAGATGACTCTAGTCTCCTTCGATGTTTTAACGAGCCCGAAGTGACAAATGCTCGGATGGACTTTTTCCGTTATAGAGTCTGAAAAAGTTAAATGGAACTGCTCTGGAGTTCTAGGCAGAGGGTGTGCCAAACTTTTCGCAAAACCGCAGAATACTTTTTAGGGTACGGGCGGTCAATCTTCCTGAATGTTGTGTTCAGTGCATTGCGATCAGTAGGGCGGCCGACACGGCTTCCTAAGGATAAAGGTTTTATGCCTATAGGGGTCTCCCAATATATATGCGACGGTACGTGGGAGCACAATCCGTACTGGCGCTATCGTCCCTCAGGAGGAATCACCCACCATCAGCGAGATCAACAGTCACCAGGCTTTACGATGCCGGAACACGTCTCTAGCCTAGACCTCTATGTTGTGCGTTATGTTGCAAAGCGTTGTTAAGTTCATTCAATTTATTTTAGGTTGATCTTTTTAGAAGTTTGCCTTTTGAGGTTCACCACAAGATGTATGATACAAATTCCTAAATGCAGTCTAAAGATGATAAGCAAGCTTTATATCTTTTCAACTTATGAAAATCCTAGCTACAAAGGGAAAAGAAAGACACCATCTTTTCTCAAAGAGCAATCAGCACACTCTAATGCACTTTTCCTAAATCAAACATGCAAACTATCAAGATGCAAATGCACAATGCAGGTGTTTGTTTTCCGCTTTCTTAGTATTGATGCCTACAAAGAAAGCTTTTTGCACAACTTTGAATTTGCTTTTAAATGACAAATACAAACAAGTTTACTTTTTCGAAATCAGAAAGGGTAGAAGAGATTACAACACTTAACGATTTTCGAAATAAACTCTTGTTTCGACACTTTAAAAGAGACAAACTCAAACCAATAAGCAAAAGCAAATGTATAATCAACTGTAAACAGCCAATGAACTCTCTCCTAAGATCACAACCAACAGATCTGAATCAAGGGCTACAGGATGACTATTTCACTCATGCAAAGGAAAACTGCGAATGACGCCACAAACACATAAAAACACTCACAATCTTTTTGTACGAAAGGAGGCGAAATTTAAGCAGAGAAAAGGAGTTATTAGACTGGTACCTATGCTGGTTACAGGCTGCAAAAATCAGAGATCAAAACAAGGCAAAACAGAGCAGAGAACCCCAGTTGCACAAGGTCAAACTGGATCAGCGCAACCTCAACACAGGGGTTTTGACATTCAGCGCAGGTAGCCTTCACGGGACCTGCGTTGAAATGCAGAACCTCTTCACAGGGGTCGCGCTGAAGGAGAAACGAGAGTTTCTCACTAGGTTCTGGGTTATAGATTCTGATTAATCTACTGTTTCAGGCCAAATCAAAGCAACAAGCAAGGTACAATCAAAGGGATGCTCTGAGGGGGTACTAAGATCTATCACAAAGGATCATCAAATCATTTATGAATCCATTGTTCAGACCATAGACAAATCTAGTGATTGGATCAAAGCAGCAGCTATCTACTTTGCATCTGAGAATAGCAGATGCAGTTCGATTGTTGCTGTTGAGTCTATGAAACGAACAATGATGGAAACACAAATAAAATGACTAAACAAATCTCCCCAACGGAGTCGCCAATTTGTTGTGGGGAAAAATGCCTATGCAGGACGATCCTATCCACCTAAGGTGTGACAGTGCCTTAGCAACAAACAGAGACAGCTATTCTAGTATTCTTCCTTTATGAATTAAGAATGAAGAGAGATAGATGGACTAACCGGTGTCTTCCGTTTGTCCCTCGATCCGGTCTCTCTTCTCTTTAAGTGTTCCCAGCTACTTGCCTTCTCGCTCGCCCAGCTTCAAGAGGTTTCTGCAAGATCACAAGAAGAGAACACTACACAAGACATGGATTCATATTCATAACTAGTTCAGGATTAGAAATAAACTAAACATACTAATGCAATCATACATCAAAGATACATCAGTATATAGGAGAAATCAAGATGGCTTTATTGATGAATAACAAGGTTCAGGAAGAGATACAACCCAGAGGGCTCCAATCCAGCATCTCCTTCCCAGCAAATGGAATTCCTATCTTCACCCCCTTCAAAGCATTAAGCACCCAATAGTTCCAGTCTCAAACCAACAACAATTCTTTGCAATAACAAAATTCCAGCCTCTAGATCTCATGGAGGAGAGATCCATATATAGATGTTTGGAGAGAGGATGAGTCAGCTTGAGATCTGACTAGTGTCCTCTCCCTCTGTCAGTTCCTGATTCCACTTGGAGGTTCTTGCTTCCACTTAGAGATTAGGAACCTCTTACTCATCACCAGTCGAATTCACTGAGGCAAGTGTCATTGAGGAAGATTCTGGAAGCTTCCTGGGTCTTGACATCTCTTGGAATGAACTTGCCATTTGGCAATTCTCGCTCAACGCACCCTGGTAGTGCTTCTACCTGCGTTGCAGTGCAGGTAGCCAGTGTTGGCTTTGACATTCAGTGCAGACAGCTAGTGGAGCCATTGAATTGATCCTGAATTGACTTGTTTTTGAGCAGTTTTTGGTGGAGAACTTCTGTGAATTGTTGTGGTTTGTTGGCCTTGTTCTTCTAGGGGTGGGAATAACATGTTTAGGGACTTTGGATCTCTTAGATTATGGACATTTCATGCTCAATGCTGTAAGGCACAAAAATTTCTATAACAACTATGTCACCACTGGCTTCATATTCTCCTCCTTGCTATTCTTCCTCCTCACTGACAGCAGGATTGACATCATAGGTTAATGCCTTTATGTCATCCTCAGCTATCATATTTTGGAAAAATTCCCATGCTATAGGGAATGTAAGTGTATGGAGGGATTCTTCTACTAGGATTTTGATTAGGCCATGGTGAGCTAGATGTTGTGAATTTCCTACTTATACCTTGGTGCTGGAGTCAATGAGGGATTGAATGAGAAAGTAAGGGATATTGAGATTTTTAGGTGCTGGGGTATTCATGCAATATCTCAAGTCATGGAGGATTCTGAAATGATATCCAATAACAATGTTGTGCCTCCCCTCACAAGAAATGTATTTGATTATTTGGTAGCTAACCTCATCCTAGGGATATGGTATACTAGCTCTCCTAATTCCATTTTTGTTCTCAACAGGTGTTTCATTATCTTGGAAAAATTTCTTCTTAGTAGCCTGACCAATTGGTTTCTCATCTTTACTCCAAGGCAACCCAAGAGGAAGGGTAATGACCCTACTGATGAATTCAGGGGTTATTTCAATGGAGAGGCATCTAATGGTTACAGTAGCATGAGTTCTTGTGTGAGGGACCAAAGAGAGAGCAAATTCTTGGTTAATTTCATCATCAAACCCTCTAAATTTCTCAAAGAAATTCATCCAGTTTTCCCGTGTGAATATGTCCACCAATTGAGGATGTGCATGGAGCCTAGTGGAGTTAGTGGGCTCCTTTCTGATAAACCCCCCTGTCATACCGCCTATACTTATTTGGAAAACCAAATATGGAGGTGGAGACAATGAATTCCTAGTGAAATAGAAAAACAAAGGAGATTGTGTTTAAAAAAGAAAACAGAAATTATTTTTATGTATTTCTACCCTACTAAAGACTTATTTCATCCTCAAATTGAGACTAATTCTTGGTCATTTCAATATTCAATAGAGGGCATTCACGAGCCATACCTCTTCAGACTGAAATTCGTGCCAAAAATCGTGTTTTCTGCCTTCAAAATGACTCACTGTCCCTCCTATCGAAGCTCGTTGTCCCTCCTGTAGATTTCCTACAGGTGCTCCTGTAGATTTCTTGTAGGTGCTCCTGTAGAAAATATTGAGAGCAAGAATATGGAGCATGGTGGTTACGAGGCTGTGGGGGCACAAGAAGACTGCTATGTGGCTGAGTTACGAGGAGGAAATGAAGAAGAGGTGGTGATAATGCACAGGGAGGAGTGCTCATTACCGTTTATGGATATTTTTGGTTATGAGTGCTGGGCTGGCAAGGTGTACGTTGCTTGAATTAGGACCGTTGGTCCCCACCTACTTGGTAATCATGGCCCCTCTTCATAATCATCACTCATTATTTCATCGGAGTTAACTCTTCCTCCCACTACCTGTCCTTGCAATCTTATTCTTGAGTTGATTGTGCACACGTGTGGGTGACATCTTGGTGAAGTGGAGTCAACTACATGAAGGTGTCCAAGTTAACTGGCCACCTTTCGATTCCAACCATCTCATTGCCTTTGTATGATTTCTAATTACACAAATTCATATAGAGGAATGATTTAGTTACTTACCTGAGATCCGAGTGTATTTGTCATGAGGTGTTGTGGCTTTCTCTATTGTATGCCTTCCTGTTCCTTCATGCATGTTGTCTTTGCTTGTTGATGTGTTTGTTGTGATTTTGTAGGATCCTCCCTTGCTGGAGCTGAGCTACATGTGCCTTTTCAACATGCAGATGTGCACTCTTTTGCTGTTGGTGCTAGACTTCTATGGGATCAACTACTATAGGAATTCTTACAAGAGCTCCTGTAGCTTCTTCTCCCCTAGAAACTTCAGCTTTTCCCTATGCTTGGGGCTCACGAAAGATGATATAGGTGTAGATAAAGATGGAGGGACAATAGGTAAGATTTAGGTGAAGTTGATGGTGCCTTTTCTCCTTTAATTTTTTTCTTTTTTTTTCAAAATTGAAAAACTGTTTTTCTGTGTTTTTTCTTGGACAGGGGAAAGAAATAATGATGCTTGGAGTCTGATGTAGGATTGGAAATGATGGAAAAGAAGCTTGAAGATGGTAAGAGGGATTATAGGTTCCTCATGAAGCTGTTCTTGTCCCTCAAACTGCCTCCCCACTTTTGGCTCTCTGTAATTCCTACAGGAGCCTCCCGTAGAAAAAACAGTTTTGAAAGAAAAGGCACAGTGCGGTGAAAGAGATGCCAAAAATGATGGAGGAAAGCATGGAGGAGATGAGATGGATACTGGTGTGAATGACAGGGTCCCCTCGGCACCTTCCTCTGCTCACTGTAGTCCTCCTACAAACCTGCAATGCAATAAAAAATCATTTTTTCTTCTCTCTTTTTTTTTTAAACAACTAGGGCACCTCAGAGAGGTTTTCACCCTAATTTCCTACCCTGGGCACCCCCAAGGGAGGTTTTCACCTAGGGATCTTATTCCTTCCTTTTTTCTCTTTTTCTCTTTTTTTTGACATCACTGGGCCGCCTCAGGAGAGGTTTTCAACCTAATGATGGGACCCAACCGCATCATGGAGGTTTTCACTTGAGTCCTTATTTTTTTTTTCTCCAGTGAGTGGGTGAAGTGGGAGCTAGGACATGCTCCACTAGCATCACTGTTTTATTCAAAACTTCAATAATCTCTTGCTTGGAGAGGGGTTTTTTGTGGACTTTCAACCGATGTACATTGACATGCATGGGGATGGCTTCATCATCAATGGTTCTGATCAGAACTGAACCATTATCATTGCATTTCTCCATAGTGTAGGGTACCAGCAATCTTGTCCTCAGCTTGCCTTTGAAATCCTTGTATCTTGAATCATAGAGTAGTGCCCAATATCCCTCTTGGAATTGCTTCTCCTTGATATTTTTGTCATGCCATATCTTTCTCTGAAGCTGAACTACCTCTATGTGGAGAAGGGATTTCAATCTGTATTCATCCAATCCATTGAGCTGAAGTAATCTCTCCTTCTATGCATGGCTGAGGGCTAGGTCCAGCTAAGCTACCATCCTTAGGGTATTGATTTCAAACTCTATTGACAGCAAAGCCTTCTTCCCATAGATCGGTTCATAGGGTGTGAACCCAGTGTTGGTCTTCCATGTTGTGTTCTAGGCCCAAGTGGCCTCAACTAATATGTCTGCCTAATATATTTTGCTGCTGCTCACTACCTTAGTTAGCATCCCTTCCAATGCTCTGTTAGTGATCTCCACTTTCCCATTGGCTTGTGGATGGTAATGGGTGGAAGTCCCGTACTTGATCTTATGATGTGTGAACAGGTCTTCAATCAGGCTAGATGTGAACTGACTGCCTTGGTCTGTGACTAACTCTCTCAGATACTTGAACTTGTAGAATATGTTTTCCCTCAAAAACTTAGTTAACTTTCCTCTATCACTACTCTAATTTCTTTTTTCTCCACCCACTTTGTCAGGTAGTTGGTGCACACAATGATTAAGTGCTTCTGCTTTGAAGGGGGTTTGATAAACCCCATAAAGTCCATGCCCCACTTCTCAAATGGCTCAAAGGTCACCTGAGGTTTCATGAGAATTTCATCCTTTGGAGTGGGTTTCCCCATCCTATAACATCGTTCACACTGACTCGTGTATCTCCTCACATCCTAATGAAGAGTGGGCCAGTAGTAGCCTGCTTGCAATATCTTGAAGGCGGTTCTTTTTGCTGCAAAATGACCTCCACAAGGCCCTTCATGATAGGTCAGGAGGATGTCAAAGACTTCCTCCTCCCTTAAACATCTTCTCAAGATCTGATCTGGTCCAAGTTTGAAGAGATTGCCTCCAATCTAGGTGAAAGGGGCACTTTTCCTTACTATCTTGCTCTTCTCTTTTGAGGATAGGTGTGGTGGGAACTGTGCTGAAACCAAGTAGTTTGCTATATAAAAAAACCATGGAGAGAGTACTGATATAGAAAATAGGTGTTCATCTGGCATTTGGTCATCCACCATTCCTTCTTCCCCTGCAAGCAAATTTACTCTAGACAAAAAATCAGCAACACCATTTTCTTTACCAGGCTTATCAATAATGGTAAGATCAAACTACTGCAGTAAAAGCAACCATCTAATAATGCCAACATTTACATCTGGTTTGTTCATTAAATATTTAATTGTAGCATGATCAGTGTGCACAAAGTTTTGATAGCTTGTGATATAATGTTTGAATTTGTTTAAGGAATGCACAACAACTAGGAGTCCATTCTCAGTCACTGTATAGTTTAGCTCTGCCTTTGACAAGTTTTTTCTTATAAAGTATATGGCATAAGGTAACTTTCCATCAATTTGTCGTAAGGTTTCTCCTATCGCTTTGTTCGAGGCATTTGTGTGAATGTGAAAGGGTAGGGCCCAGTTTGGGCCTTTGAGAATTGGGGCAGTCACTAGCTTGCTCTTCAAGGTATCTAGGGCTTCTTGATAGCTTTCCAACCATATGAACTCAACATCTTTACCTAAGAGGCCAAACAAAGGAGATGCTATCTTGCTAAAGTCTTTAATGAATCTCCTGTAATATCCAGCTAAGCCTAGGAAACTTCTAACATATCTCACCTTTTGAGGAGGTGGGACCCTTTGGATGATGGCAATTTTGTTGGGGTCCACCTGTAGTCTTTGTTGAGATATTGCATGACCTAGCACGGTCCCTTTAGTCATAAAAAATTCACATTTTTCTGGACTGAGGGACAGGTTCATATCAATACACTTATCTATAACTTTTCCTAGGTTAGATAAAGCTTACTGAAAGTCAGAGCCATAAGGAGTAAAATCATCCATGTATATTTCTACTGCATCATGAACCAGTTCAGAAAATATACTCAATATCGCTCTTTGGAAAGTGGTTGGAGCATTGCACAAACCAAAAGGAAGGACTTGATATGCAAAGGTACCCCAAGGACAAGTGAAAGTGGTCTTATCTTGGTCTTTCGGGCTGATTTGAATCTGATTGTACCCACTAAACCCATCTAGGAAAGAGAAAAACTCTTTCCTTGCCAGACCGTCTAACACTTGATCTATGAAAGGTAAAGTAAAATGGTCCTTTTTAGTGGCTTTGTTCAATTCTTGATAGTCGACACAGATTCTCCACTTACCATTTTTCTTTGGCACTAGCACCAAACGAGAGACCCATTCACTGTCACAGATGGGATAGATGAATCCTCCATCAAGCAATTTCTGCAGTTCTTCCTCGACAATATCTTTAAGTGTTGGATTCATCCTCCTTTGAGGCTGCGTGACTGGTTTGCAATAATCCTTGATGTATATATGATGAGTACATACTGAAGGGTGCACTCCCTTCATCTCCTTATAACTCCAGGCGAAGGCATCTAGATGTTTTCTCAATAGGTTGCATAGATCCTTCTCCTGGGAAGTAGATAGGGATGGATTGATTTTCAATGTTTTTTTCTGCGATGAACTCTATATTTTTGACGTGGATAAAAGTAGAGTCAGCCACATAGAGATCAGTTGAGGGGTTTTTTTAGGTATCTCTTACTATGTCTTCTAATGGTGATACACTGGGAGGTGGATTCTGAATCAAAATTTCAATCATATCATCCTCATCTTGTGGCTTCCCCCCCATGGCGATTTCTTACGCACATAGTGGTGCCGAATAAACTTCATCCTCATCCTCCTCCTCCAACTAGAGAGGTAGATCATGTTCTAGCAAGGGTTGGGTAGGAGGATATATGGTTAATTGCTTGGACATGTGCCTGTTCTTTATGGTCATGTTCCCAGCTCGACATCTGATGTAGTAATCGAATGTAGCGAACCAGGGTCTTCTGAGGCTGAGAGGATACCAAGTGAGCTTTGCCTTTGGGTGGAGAACTAATAAATTAGTAGGGTAGTCCCAAGAATCAATGGAGACCATCACATCTTCCATAATCCCATCAGGGGTCACTTTGGAGTGGTCTACTAGCTACAGCACTGTCGTGGTCTTCCTCAAGGAGCCTTGGAGGTTAAGTTTGAGCATTATGTCCTTTGTCATCACATTAATGGCAACTCCCAGATCAATCAAGGTATGTTGGGCCATTGTGCCATTGATGTGGACATCAACTACTCGGCTTCCAGGATCCAGATATTTTGGACAAATTATCTACCCCAACATCAGGTCAGATAGTTGTCCTATGACATTGATGGTTGGGGCATATCTCTTGCGCCTTCTTGGATGCCTAAATCACTTCTCTTTAATCAACCTATTGTAGATAGGCACATCTTTTATGGCTTGGAGAAGTGGTATCTTCACACATAAGTGTTTCAATTCTCCCAGGAGTTCAGTCTCTTCTAGGGCAGGCTGGATTATCATGGATAGTCTCTCAGGAAAGGGTGGATTTGCTTTAGGTTCACTTTCCATTTTATCTTCTTCACCCTCCCTAGGTGGAGGCTGGATATTTGGGAGAACTTTCCCAAATCACAAGTTAATTTCTTGAATCTCCATAGCATAAGTTGGGCATGATGGTTCCCCACTATACACTTGATGACCCTATCTATTGTTCAGGTTTAGATTTGGCTAGGTAGGCATTTAGGGTTGCCTTGGTGGAACAGAAGGTAACGATTATGGTTGGGCAGGTGGTGGAGGAAGAAGAGTGGGAAGAGAGTTGTATTGGTGCCTCCACCCCTTATGAGATGCATTCCACCGAGGTTGTGGCTGAGCATAGGATTGAAATGAATGAGTGGCTGGTTGGGCATGATATTGAGATGTGAATGACAAAGGATGAGGCGTGGACAAGGAAGGATGAGCAGGGGGGCCCCGAGAAAGTATGGAGGGGACTTGGTTGGGGTTGTAGTATGCCTGAGATGTCCCTGGCATCCCCTGCTGGTATGGTCTAGGTCCATGCAAACACCTTTGGTTTATGTAATAGATCTATTCAGTGACTACTTCCGCCCCTTGGTATACAACTTTAAGTTTGGTCAAGGAAGGGCACTTATCTATAGAATGATTTTCTTCACAGACTGAACAAAACTCTATAAAGTTCAATGGGCATTCATTCATAGGATGCCTCCTGGTGTATCTAGGAAAAAATATGGCCAAAGCCCTCTCTGCTTCCTCTTGTTTTATTTTGATATGCATGATATCCATTTGCATGGCAAGAGTATGCAGCATCTCACTCTTGAAGTCTTCTAGCATGTTTCCAATTTCACCTTTAATGGACAAATTTGAGGAAGAGGTACTGGCTATGGGTTGACTCCCCCTACCTTTATTTCTAGCTGCTCTGGAATGGTTTCTAAAAACAGTCTTTATGTCCTCATAGGATAGTTGGTAGATGTCTCCCCAAACCAGTAGATGGAGGGTGTCTAAAAGGTCTTCCCGAATTCCCCTGAGCAGGACCAACTTCAGAGACTCAAGGTCAAGTGTACACCCATCCCTTTTGTAATTGAGCTGGAAACTCTCTTCATAGTCCTCCAGGGAATCATCACTTCCCATGGTCATTTGGAAGATTTATTCTTTAGTATCTTTTGACCTACAATAGTCTTGGTACTTGTTGTTAAAGTTCTGCTACATCTGAGCCCAAGTTGTGATGCTATTGTTGGGTAATCCCATGAAACAGTGCAGTGCTGTGGCCTTGAGAGTAGAAGGGAACAGTTTCAACTTTTGCTCGTCTTCTACATAGTCATAAGTTTGACAGATGACAACAAACTCAAACAAGAAGGTGTTAGGATCTTCTGTAGTCACCCCAAGGAAGTGAGGTAGGGTTGAACGGCTTATATTATTCATTTTGGTGTCCCCATTGGTCTCCCAAATGGGGAAGGTACCCTCTATTCTCTCTCCATTTCCGCTTTCATTTATGTTTTCAGCCATTGGCTCCAGAGGAAAATTTTCTTCTTCTTCTTCCCCTATAGGTTCTTCAAATATGTTTGGCTGTTCATGTTTGGTCAATTTAGTGTGTCCTAAATTTCTATTTAAAATGTCAATCCGTGATTCGTAAATTGCTGAAGTGAAGTGCACTATATATGCAAGAAAACCGATTTCTTATTTCTTTGTCATTTTTGAGTTTTTGGTTTGTTTTTAGGTTTATCTTCTATTGATTCCATAATGTGAGATGGCAGAATTGAAAGTCAAGTATGTATGGCAATGGTGACTTCTACAATGATTTTCCAAACTTTAAGGTTCTCAAAAAGGTTTCAAAACTTATTGTGATGAAATCAATTACTAAGAGAAAAAAAAATGTACCAAAACAGTGAGCTAGTGACAATGAAGCCCAGTATCCTTGCTTCTGTATAAAAAGAGAAAAAAACTGAACTCAAAGTAATTCAAAGACTGTAAGCAAAGAAAACTAAATCATACTGCTTCAACTCATATTCTGTCCCCTCACCATTCGACTCGCTCTGGCTATAGGAGGTAATCATAAACAAATTGAGTAATTTGATATCTAAATTGCATGAAATGAAATTGCATAATATGAAACTAATATTAAACTACGCATTCATACTTCAATCCCTCAAAATGACATGAGTAATCTAATCACTAACTTGTAGAAAAGTAAACTAAATCATACTACATCAACTTCATAGTCTGATTCCTCACTATTTGATTCACTTTGGCTATAGGAGGTAATCATAAACAAATGGAGTAATATGATATCTAAATTGCATGAAAGTAAATGAGAAAAACAGAACTGAAAGAAATGACAATGTTGTAATTAAAACTCAGAAAATAAATCATCAGAAGGACAAGATGATTTCATGTCATTAGTCATTGAAAACTATGTAAATTGCCCGGGCTATCTACAAGAACATGGAAGAGAAACACTGATCAGTTAACAATTATGAGAAAGCATAAAAGAAAGTATGGACAACAGTTAATATGAATATCAGAACAATGTAATATATGTACAAGCAAATGATTATGGAAACAGTAACATAATGAAGGAAAGCAAGAAACTATACAGTAGTTATAGAGCCTTGCTGTACAGGGGCCCTCTGCAACCTCGGCCAATGAACAATCAATCACAAACTCAACTTTAAGAACACTGTCTTCTCATATATTAGAATGCAGTCAAAACATGAAAATAGAGCACGGCACAGTGGGCTCGTAAAACAGTCAAGATTACATATAAAAGCTAGCTATCAAGCGTATTATAACACGTTATTTATAACTGAGAATGCTACAACTAATTCCTAAATTATGCACTGCCAAATAGACATGTGAATAATCACGTCCTGAGATCTAGTGGTATGGTAGCCGTGATAATTAAATCTAAGGAGTGGTGGCTATTTGATTTGGTTCACGGAGCGGTCCATAGGTGTTAGCACACCTCCGGAGATTAAGGAATTTTCCATGCAGGTCTTCATGTGGTGAAAAACAGAGTCGTGCCACCGCAAAACTCTTAGGTTGACCACTGCTTTGACTGCCCTTGACCATGGCTGTTTGTGAGTGATTCGGCTGAACCAAGGGGACACGCTCCATGTACACATCATTTGCAGCTTGCCCATGTGGCTGGATTCTCCAGTAGACACCTGTAACATACACTTCAACAAAATGGTTGCGGAAACTTGAGCTGGCTGCGGAAAGTGACAAGTTTCCGCAGGTGATTGAACAAAAATCTAGATCAAACAGTAGTCACAAGACATAGTTAGGAAACCATTTTATAAGCTCTTTTTAAAATAATATGCAATGATTTGACAGCTTGGTGGGTCAAGTAACTGGAAAAGAAGGTAAAAAGGTGTAGAGGGAAGATGCAAGTTTGGGGCTCAACATACCCCCACTGTGAAGGTGTTGCATGTCCTTATGCAACCAAAATTTTGGTCATCCCTCTTTAGTCCATATGTTCTGAAGCCTTTGCTAGTACATCCAGTCCTCTTCTCTTCTTTCTTGGTGCTACCACAATCCTGGGTTTCCTTATCAGACATCTAAATTTGAGATTGATTAATTCTCTGCTCAACTTTCTGCACTTTTTCTTCAGTTTCTTGTTCTTCTTTTGCCATAGTCCCAAATGAAGTATAGTATTATCATGAATAATTTTGTCCACTTTGCTCTGCTCCTTAAGTGCTTCATTTTCTTGCTTAATATGCCTATTTAGAACCTCTAATTCAAACACTTCTTTCTTTAAGGATTGGACTTGTGCATCTTGTGTCATGTGGGGTAGAGTGGTTGATGCACTCGGGCCTGCAGCTGTCTTTTCTAAATATTTGAGATAATCATACACTTCTTGTTGACTTGGATCTATTTCGGGTGTTTTTCTTGGACTGACTTCAAAGTCTTGTTGAGGAGGAGGACTGCTTTCTAGTGCTGGCCGAGAAGGGCTTTCATCAACAAGTGGAGGAATAGTTTCAATATTTGGCTGAGGATGAGGTGGACTACGGCCAGCTGGAGGCTTCTCGGGTGTTTCCCTACCCAAGTCGATGAAGTGGGGTCATTTTACTTGTGTTTTCCCCCCCTTTCCTCTAAGCCAGTTGCTTCTTCTTAAATACTGTGGACTAGTACTTCCTTCTTCTATGCTCTGTTTTCCTTTTTCCTTCTTCTTTGCTGTAGCAGCTTGTTTTTGAAGATGCACTAGTCTCTCAGACAATGTTTGATAGTATTCCTCTATAGATGGCTCTGGTGATTGGTAGACTTCTTCTATGTTCCTTTTACCTTTCAATTTTCTCTGTTTTCTGTCTTTAGTTCTTTTCTCATTTTTTTTTGACCAACTTCTTGAGTTTTGGTAATAGGAGATTCTTGGATTATGGCACTCTTCTCTTTTCTCCTACTCCTTCATGGTGCCTTAGGTGTACTGCTTTCAAGAGCCTCAGATGGCTCTTGAAAGTAGTTTCTTACTAAGAACCGTTCCCAGGTATCTTTGTTTTTCTTCAAGTGGTCTTCAATGAGAATCCTTACAAGTCCATGATGATATAAGTGAGTTTCTATATTTTCTATGTTCTTTTGGACTGTGGTACTAATATTTCTCAAACTCAACAGCAAGAAATAAGGCAACTTAAGAGTTTGACTCTCTAAGAAGTTCATCAATAACCTAGCATGATACATGTACATTGCTCCAAAGCGTCCTTCGCAAGGGATAAACTTTTGGATGATTAACAGTAAGCTGGCCCATTCTTCTTTCAATGCATGAACAGGAATTCCTTTTGTAAATATAGTAACATCCATACCTAGGTTAGGTAACATGATTCTCCATGCCTACTCATCCACACTTTTGTTTTTAAACCAACGCTCACCTTCTTGGGGCAAGTCTGTGGCAGCTGCTACTGAGGCTTCAGTGACCGTGAGCTTTAAGTCTCCAATTTCCACCATCTAGCCATCGAAAGACCGTGCAAAGGCTTTCATTACCTCCTTGTTATGGCCCTTAAATTTTTGAATGAAGCATAGCCATTTTGCTTTCTTCAACAAATCTTTTACTTGGGGGTAACCTTCTAAATATTTAGGTCCTTCTGGTTCTGCCCTTAGTAATCGTCCCATCCTTTCCTCTGTTTTGAAATTCAACTGAAAATCCAATTGCGTGTGAGGGTTTAGCAGAGGTAAGGTGGCTCGGTTGCAGGGTTTATAGCAAAAATACAGTGGCTACAATTGGAGGATAACAGGCAACGGGAGTGTTCTGGAACTGCAAGTGGAAACAGAGGATGAGCAGCCGAGGTGAGTTCACAAAATGAAGTGCAGATGTATGTGAAAAAGATGGTCTTAACATAATGGTAAGGAAATGGAGTGAAGTCGGGATTTTGAATTGAACGAATGCGTGTGAAATGTTACACGTTTAATGAATGGCTGCGAAAAATGTGGTGGAGAGGAGCCGTAATGGAATAGGTCACATCTCATGATTACAAGTGGAGTATGAAATTGCAGTCGACTATGAGTTAAATCTGAAAATCAATCATGAGACCGTTGAGTAAATGCATGGTTTATGGAATAATTTCGTGGCATGGTAATGGGTAATGGAGCTATCGTGATAATCATTGCACATAGTAGAGCTTTTATGATTGGACTACTATGCAAAATTGTGCCTTTAATTGCTATTTGAAAGATATTTTTGCTCATACCTTTGGAATCCTTGTCATTTGTTGTCCATTATCCTTTAGTCAACTTCTCTTTATTGATGTCTGGAGATGCTCCATGTCTTCATATCATATGCTCAGTCACACCTGCATTTTTATGATTATTGCACTAACATTTTGATTGTAAATTTGAAAAACAGAGTGGTGGCTGCGGAAACTGCTTCTGGTTGCAGAAACTGACACAACACCCACTTGGCTGAACAAAGATAGTTAGATAATGACTAACTGAGTGAAAATGGTCCTGAAAGAGACATTTATTGATGAAATGGAATGAAATGAATGAGATGGAGCGAGATGAAGTGGAGTGAAGTGAAATGAAAGTGAAATGGAGATGGAGTGGGATGGCAAATGAAGTGGAGTGAAAATGAGAAAGAAGGAGATAAATTTTTTCTTTTTGGAAAATAAAGAGTGTCAGGTGTCCCTGAATTTCACTGTACATTTACTGTATAAGACCGCCAATCAGTGATTGGTTTTCAGGCTTATACAATTTTTATTTTTATTTTTATTTTTTTATTTTTTTTTAAGAACAAAGGCTAGGCTGGTGGGGAAGAAGGATTCTTCTTCACCAGCCTTATTGCAGAATTATCTTGGAAAATTTTGACAAATTCCTCCTTTGAGAGTGGCTTATGATAAATTTTCAATTTGTGGCCATTCACAATAAGAGAAGTTTGAAATTCGTCAATGGTCTTGATTCTTATCACTCCATTGCTAAAGACTTTGTCAATCTCATATGGCCCAGGCAAATGGGTTTGAAATTTACCTTTGAAGTCTTTAAACTTGGAATCAAACAGTAGTGCCCAATCTCCCTCTTGAAACTTTTTCTCCTTGATATGTTTGTCATGCCACTTAGCTCTTTCATGTTGAACTAGATCAGTTCTTAAGATTGCTTCTTGTTTCATCTCATCTAGCTCATTCAGTTGCTCCATTCTATGCTTTTGAGCTTCTGATAGATCCATCCCCAACTGAACTGCCATCTTGAAAGTTTTGACATGAAACTCAATGGGGAGCAGGACTTCTTTCCCATAAACGAGTTCATAGGGAGAATGTCCTCTTGTATTCCTCCATGTAGTTCTGTAGGCCCACAAGGCTTCAGGAAGTGTTTCTGCCTAGTCTCTTCTATGTAGATGAACAGTTTTGGTGATGATGCTTTCAATAACCATGTTTGTAGACTCCACTTGACCATTTTCTTGTGGATGGTAAGGAGTAGATTTTCTGTGCTTGGTTTTGTATTCTTCCATCAGCTTCTCCATCATGTTGGATGTAAATTGGCTTCCCTGATCTGTGACAATTTCTCTTGGGACACCAAAACAAGTAAAAATATCCTCATAAAGAAAATTAATGACTGAATTTTCAGTAGCAGAAAGTAATGCTTTGGCTTCTACCCATTTAGTGAAATAATCAGTGCATACCAATATATACTTCTTCTGCTTAGATGGTGGATTAATAGGTCCAATGAAATATAAAGCCCATTTTTCAAAGTTTTCGATGAGTACCTATGGTTGTAATGGAATTTCATTTGAAAGAGCCGGTTTCCCTACTCTTTGGCAGTTGTCACACCTTCTGACATATTGTTTTGTATCTTTGAAGAGGGAAGGCCAATAATATCCTAAAGAAAGGATTTTATAGGCTGTCCTTTTGTCAGCAAAGTGTCCACCACATGGTTCATCATGGCATGCCTTGAGGATGTCAGGCATTTCATCTTCCCGAACACATCTTCTGATCACACAATCTAGCCCTGTTTTAAACAATTCGTTAGAAATCCATGAATAATTTGAACTCTCCTGAATAATTCTTCTTTTTTCACTAGGAAATAAATGTGGAGGTAGGTTACCTGTAACCAAATAGTTAGCAATATCTACATACCAAGGAGTCTTAGTAGTTACTGCAAATAAATATTCATCTGGAAACTTATCCTCTACAGGAGAATCTTCGTTAGTATTTTGGATCCTAGACAAGAAATCAGCTACTGTATTTTGTTTCCCTGGTCTATCCAACACAGTAATATTGAATTCTTGTAAAAGTAAGAGCCATATTGTAACTCTACCATTAGTAACAGGCTTGTTCATTAGATATCTAATTGCAAAATGATCAGTATGGACAAAAGTTTCATAGCCTGTTATATAATGTCTAAACTTATTGATTGCATGAATAACAGTTAAGAACTCTTTTTCAGTCACAGTATAGTTCAACTCAGTGGGAGTTAAATTTTTACTGGTATAGTAAATGGCACAAGGAACTGAATCCTTTTGACCCAACACAGCTCCTAGAGCTGTATCTGAAGCATCTGTAGAAATATGGAAAGGAAGTTTCCAATTTGGTCCTCTCAAAATGGGTTCTTCAGATATTCTTGTTTTCAAAGTTTCAAATGTTGATTAACAATCAGGATCCCATTTGAATTCACAGTCTTTTGTAAGTAATTTGAAGAGGGGAGATGCTATTTTGGTAAAGTTTTCTATAAATCTTCTATACTACCCAGTAAATCCCAGAAAACTTCTAACATCTTTTTGACAATTTGGAATAGGCAACTTGGAGATGACTTCAACTTTTGATCTATCAACTTTAATCCCATCCCCTGAAATATGATGTCCCAAAACAATACCTTCAGTAAACATCATAAAAAAAAATTCATGACTCAATGAAAGCTTTGTTTCTTTACATCTTATAAGGACTTTTTCCAAATTCTCTAATGCCTCTTAAAATGAATCACCATAAACTGTAAAATCATCCATATAAACCTCTACACAATCATGGATTAGATTAGAAAAGGTTCCTTGTACTGCCCTTTGAAATGTTGTGGGTGCATTACATAATCCAAAAGGAAGCACTCGGTAGGAAAAAGTTCCCCATGGACAGTTAAATGTGGTCTTATCTTGATCTTCAGGTGCCACCTGAATCTGATTATAGCCACTAAAACCATCCAAAAATGAAAAGTACTTTTTGCCTGCTAGAGTATCTAATACCTGATCGATAAAGGGTAAAGGAAAGTGATCCTTCAAAGTTTCTTTGTTCAATTCCCTGTAATCAATGCATACCCTCCATTTACCATTCTTTTTAGGTACTATAACCAAAGGAGAAACCCATTGGCTATCTAAAATTGGATAAATGAAGTTTACATTGAGTAGTTTTTGGAGCTCTTCTTTAACAATCTCCCTAAGGTTTGGATTCATCCTTCTCTAAGGTTGTCTGATTGGTCTACTATTTTCCTCAATGTAGATGTGATGAATGAAAGTCTTAGGGTCAATACCTTTCATATCAGTATACTCCCATGCAAATGCAGTAGAATGTTTTTGCAAGATTTTGGTTAGCTCTCCCTGTTGTGATTTTTCCAAGTTTTTGTTGATATTCAATGTTTTACTTGGAAAGATCTCAATGGCGGAACTACCAAACTCTTCCATAGAGTAAAGAGACATTTGTCTTGATGATAGATACTCAATGTCAGAATCTAACTGAAATTGTGTTTGCTCATATTCTGAAGATGTTTCAAAGTTTTCTAATGTGTTTAGAATTTGACTATCCTCACTGATTTCAGAAATGGTAAAGACATGTTGTATAGTGTCCTCATCATCAACCCATTCATTGTCTCCTACTTCTGTAATTGATTTTGCTGGAGGATATAAATTGAATTTCTTTGTTGAATTACCATCAGAAATATACATATCCCCAGATCTACAACTGATAAAAGCACCAGCTGTGGCTAGCCAAGGTCTTCCTAAGATGAGTGGGTGCCCCCCTAGATTACTCTTGGGACTTAAAATCATGAAATCTACTAGATATTCCCAAGAATCTAAGGAGACCAAAATGTCTTCTAATACACCATCTGGTTTGATAATTGATCGATCTGCAAGTTGCAGTAAAGTAGGTGTAAAAAGAAGTTTAGGAAGTTTTAGTTGTTCCATAGTCTGTCTACTCATAATGTTGATAGCAACCCCTAAATCAATCAAAGTATTTGGAATTTCTACTCCGTTGATATGTGTTTTGACAATTGGACTACCAGGATCTACATACTTCTGCATGGTAATTTTTCCCATCATGATATCTGCAATTTTTCCTACCAGGTGGATTCTTTTTGTATTTCTTGGTTTCCTTCCTGGTCTTTTGAGACTCAACTCCTTTATTGTTTTTGCTAGAATAGGAATCTCTCTAATGGATTATAACAAGGGAATCTTGATACAGACATTCTTTAATTCATCTAGAAAATCATAATCAGGCAACAAGATTTGTTTTTCCACCCCTTTGTAAATTTGTAATCTTTAAGGAAAAGGAGGTGTAGATGAAGATACAGGTTGCTCAACTATAGGAGTTGTGGGGGTTGACTCTTTTTCTTTTTCTTTTTGAGTGCTTGGGTTTTGAAGAGGTGCTTCAGAACCTTTATTGGCTTCAAGAGAATCTTCCTCAGAAATGCTTTGCTTTTGAGCATCTATAGAAGGCTTGTCTAAAACTCTACCAGATCTGAGTTGTACATCATTGGGAGGAACAATCATATAGGTAGGAAATTGTTGTCCTTCTATCATGTAAGCATTTTGAGGATTTTTATTATTGGGATTTGGCAATGGCTGGGAAGGTAGTTGATTTGCCTTCAGTTGGAATGGAAGCAAGAGTTAGGAATTTGAATTTTGTTGAGAAGGTTGTTGCTGTTGTGGAAATGGTAATGAAAGTTGTGGATTTTGATTTGGAAGTTGTGGAGCTTGTTGGTTTTGAAAAGATGGAGGATATTGATAAAATTGAGCAAATCTCCCATAATGATTTTGCATACCTTGTACCCATGATTGAAATGGATTTTGAGGTTGGGACCAAGGTTGTTGCCAAGGATTCCAATTTGGTGGGGGTTGAAAGTTCATAGGGTTGTTAAACCCTTGATTTTGTTGCCCCTGCCAAGGTCTCCTTGAAACAAAACAGAGAGACTCAATTGAATTTGGATCTTCTTGAAAGACAGCTTTGAGCCCAGGAATTGAAGGACAATCCTTGGTCTCATGGTTTTCTGAACAAATCGCACATGTTTCTACAACTTTTGCATCCAAGGGACATTCCCTTAGATCATGTTTATTTCTACATTTCGGACAAAAGATGGCCAAAGCTTCAGCTTCTGCTTTCTGCTTGTTTTGTATCTTGAGGGTGTCTAGTTGCTCACTAAGACCTCCTAAAATGTCAGTTTTGAACTCATCAAGCATGTTGCCAATCTCAGCCCTACTTACTGATCCAGTTGTAGATTTGTTTGCTCTAAGAAGAGAAGGATCTCTAGGCCCTTTCCAAGTTTTAGATTTTCCCCTTGAGAGATGGACACATAGCTCTGCTATACCATGAAGTGGAAGGTGAGATATATCTCCTTTTCCCATCATGTTCAAAATATCTATCCATTCATCTCTAATGGCTTCTAATAGAATGGATTTTAAGGTTTCCTCATCTAAGTTATTCATTTTTGCTCTTTTTAGATTGTATTGAAATCTTTCAAGTAAATCCTCCAAGTTTTCATCTTCTTTTTGCACCATTTTGAATACCTCATCCTTGTGATTGGTGGGCATACAATAATCCAGGTACCTATCCAAAAATGTTTGTTTCATATCATTCCAAGTCCTAATGGATTGAGTGACTAATCCCATGAACCATTTTAAAGCATCTCTATTTAATGTTGAAGGAAACAATTTGAGTTTTTGAGAGTCTTCCATATAATCATAAGTTCGACACACAACTTCAAACTCAAATAGAAATGTTTCAGGATCCTCACTTCGCAACCCATGAAAGTTTGGGAGGACAGAAGTTGAGATGTTTTTCATTGTTGTTCGAGATTCCTCATCAACTATGGGAAATCCAAATGAGTTATCTCCATCCCTATTTCCCCCATTGTTACCTCTACCTCCTCCATTGTTTCCTCCTCCTCCTCTACCTCTATCTCTACCTCCTCCAAACCTGTTTACTACTTCCTCTGCCATTATAGTTTCCTCAGAGACTTCAGAATCCTCTGGTTCTTCTACTAATGGTGAATGAGGAGGAATTTCTCCTTGTTTTTCTTGAGGTGATTCTACTTTCTCAATTACAATGTGTTTTCCTGTAGAAGTAAAGAAAGGGTCTTTTCCTAACTCAGATTCAGTGGATAGTGTGGGAGAGTCTCCTAATTCAGCTACTGCCTCTTGAATTCCAGGAATCCTAAGGCTAGGAGTGTGAGTTGGAGATGATGGAGGTGTTTCTTGTCTATTCCCTGAAGTAGATGGATTTGTAAAAATCGAACTCTTGGCCCTAGCTAAAAACCTTCCCCTAGAATCTCTTGCTCTATGCATGTCATTTTTTTATTTTTCTTCAAGTCGAGCTAATAATTCTCTTTCTGATCTTCCAGGTCACTCTAGGTGCAAGAAGAGAGCATACTCAAGAAATTATTAAACCAATAACTCTCTTTCCTGATCCTCCAGATCACACTAGGTGCAAGAGGAGAGCATACTTTGAGAAGTTATCAATTTTTACCTTCCTTGAAATTTTTTTATTTTTTTTTTAAGAAATTGGCTACCTAGTTTCACTTCCCCAGCAACGACGCCAAAATGTTTGGTCAATTTAGTGTGTCCTAAATTTCTATTTAAAATTTCAACCCGAGAGTCATAAACTGCTGAAGTGAAGTGCACTGTATATGCAAGATAACCGATTTCTTATTTCTTTGTCATTTTTTATTTTTTGGTTTGTTTTTGGGTTTATCTTCTGTTGATTCCCTAATGTGAGATGGCAAAATTGAAAGTCAAGTATGGAGGGAAATGGTGACTTCTACAATGATTTTCCAAACTTTAAGGTTCTCAAAAAGGTTTCAAAACTTGCTATGATGAAATCAATTCCTAAGAGAAAATAAAAATGTACCAAAACAGTGAGCTAGTGACAACGAAGCCCAGTATCCTTGCTGCTGTATAAAAAGAGAAAAAAACTAAACTCAAAGCAATTCAAAGGCTGTAAGCAAAGCAAACTAAATCATACTACTTCAACTCATATTCTGACCCCTCACCATTCGAATCGCTCTGGATATAGGAGGTAATCATAAACAAATTGAGTAATCTGATATCTAAATTGCATGAAATGAAATTACATAAAATGAAACTAAGATTAAACTACGCATTCATACTTCAATCCCTAAAAATGATATGAGTAATCTAATCACTAACTTGTAGAAAAGTAAACTAAATCATACTACATCAACTTCATATTCTGATTCCTCACTATTTGAGTCGCTCTGGCTATAGGAGGTAATCATAAACAAATGGAGCAATATGATATCTAAATTGCATGAAAGTAAATGAGCAAAACAGAATTGAAAGAAATGACAATGATGGAATTAAAACTCAGAAAATAAATCAGCAGAAGCACAAGATGATTTCATGTCATTAGTCATTAAAAAATATGTAAATTGCCCGAGTTGTCTACAAGAACCTGGAAAAGAAACACTGATCAGTTAACAATTATGAGAAAGCATAAAAGAAAGTATGGGCAGCAGTTAATATGAATATCAGAACAATGTAATATATGTACAAGCAAATGATTATGGAAACAGTAACATAATGAAGGAAAGCAAGAAACTATACAGTAGTTACAGAGCCTTGGTGTATAGGGGCCCTCTGCAACCTCGGCCAATGAACAATCAATCACAAACTAAACTTTAAGAACATTGTCTTCTCATATATTAGAATGCAGTGAAAACATGAAAATAGAGCATGGCACAATGAGCTCGTAAAACAGTCAAGATTACATATAAAAGCTAGCTATCAAGCGTATGATAATGCATTATTTATAACTGAGAATGCTACAACTAATTCCTAAATTCTGCGCTGCCAAATAGACACGTGAATAATCACGTCCTGAGATCTAGTAGTATGGTAGCCGTGACAATTAAATCTAAGGAATGGTGGCTATTTGATTTGGTTCACGAAGCAGTCCACAGGTGTTAGCACACATTCAGAGATTAAGGAATTTTCCACGCAGGTCTTCACGTGGTGAAAAGCAGAGTCGTGCCACTGAAAAACTCTTGGGTTGACCACTGCTTTGACTGCCCTTGACCATGGCTGTTTGTGAGTGATTCGGCTGAACCAAGGGGACACGCTCCATGTACACATCATTTGCAGCTTGCCCATGTGGCCGGATTCTCCAGTAGACGCCTGTAACATAGACTTCAACAAAATGGCTACGGAAACTTGAGTTGGCTGCGGAAAGCGACAAAAATCTAGATCAAACAGCAGTCACAAGACATAGTTAGGAAACCATTTTATAAGTTCTTTTTAAACTAATATGCAATGATTTGACAGCCTGGTGGGTCAAGTAACTAGAAATGAAGGCTAAAAAGGTGTAGAGGAAAGATGCAAGTTTGGGACTCAACAGTTCACCTAACGATTCTTCTTGATTGCAGCCACCAAAGAAGAAGAGAGTAGGTTGGTTGTGTGAAGTAGTGTTGGTGTTGGGCAAAACGTTTCCCAAGTTATCTCTATTCCTACAAGGCATGAAAGTAAATATTTTTGGTTGGTTTTTGCTTCTTTTTCCCCACACTGATAGTACCTGCAGAAGCTAAAATTGTGATTGAACAAAACAAATTGTAACCAGCTGAAATGAACTTGCTGAATGGAAATTTGCAGAATTGAAAAGGAAAGAAAGGAAATGCAAAATTGAAAGGAAAGAAATGACTAGTGTACTTTTGCTAAAATAAACTATTATCAGAATGTTGCAATAGGAAATAGAAGAAAGTAGCAATCACATAATACTCTGACGCTTCCCTGGCAATGGTGCCAAAAAGTGGTAAGCGCCAGTATTGTAGCAAGAATGCTACAACTCTTGGGCTTCCAACTTTACTTTTATCAACCCGGTAGTTTGTAAAAAACTTGGAAGCATCTGTGTTGTATGCATAAGTACTAGTTCTCACTGTAGGTTGTCACTTGGTTAGCCGGCACAAGATCACTAGGAGCTCAAGCCAACTTCCATAGATTTCAAAAGATGATCTATGTGTGATGAAAGGAAAGAAATATTACTCTACATGTGCTATGCTAACTGCAGAAAGTAGAAATATTGGAACATAAAGCAAAACCTAGTAAACACTAATGAACAAGATAATTCTACTTTCGCCAAGAACACTATGAAAACCATGAAGGAAATGCCATTACCTACTCAAGGAAGTAAACAACATCTAACCATTCCATTTCTGGAAGTAAATAAGAAAAAAAATATTTTTGGATTTTTATGTGTTTTTATGTGAATTCAACATGCATCTAATTGATTGTGTTTAAGTGTGGCAGCAAACAGGTGGCTTTAGAGGGCGGTTTTGGAGCTTGGGAGGATGTAGGATGGTGTGGATGTGTCCGAGGAGGTCTTAGGTGGCCTTCTCAAGGATTTTCCCACACTCGGCCTTCAAAAGAAAGCCCACAGGAAAAACTACAGGAGGACACAGGGAAACTACAGGAGGAAAATAGGAAAACAACAGGAGGCCTACAAGAGGAGGCTAAGAGAAATTTTCGCTGTTTTGAGGGTGTGAGAGTGGGTGGAAAAGGTGGATGAAGTTTGGGATGAGGTGTTATGGTGCCTAAGGTCTACCATGAACCACCAGGAAATATAAAGATGATTGGGTTTGCTCAAGGAGAGAGGAAGAAGTTCTATGGAAAATAAGGGAAACTAGGGCAGAATTGAGGTGAGGTTTGGGAGACCTATAGAGAATGGATCAGATGGAGGGTGTGATTTCTGGTAAGCTGGCCTACTACTGGAAGAGATCTGTTGCATAGAAATTGACAGTCAACCAAGAAAGTCAAGCAACAAAGGAAATGAGTGCATCCTAGGAAAAACAGAGTTTTACATAAAAATGGTCTAAAATATGATGTATGAAAGGAAATGCTGAGAAACGTTGCAAGAAAGGAAAGCATGAAAGAGGACTATTGCAAATCAGGAAGTGAACATGATAAAGGAGATCTAAAGTAAAGCAAAACCGGACTATCAATCTACTAGAGAGGTACAAACACTAAAAGTCGTATGAATGCGGAAAATATGTGTTTTTGGGGCAGCAAGAGAGTCTTTGCCTCAAATCATGGCCCCAGAGGGAGGAAGAGAGGTCAAGGATCTATTGTTAGCCTTTTGAATATTTTCTGATCACTACCTAACCTACTACAGAAAGCACCAATGGAAGCAAACTACTAAATCATCAAAAGCAACCTATTCTTAACCATAAGGAAAATACATCTAACAAAATATTAATCTACAAACTGAAGTAAAGCATACAAATACAAGTAAAGAGAAGCTTGGCTGCTTAGATTGGGACCTAAACCAAGAGCTTAAGCCCTTTGAGGTAACTCAGTGCTAGCTCAAAAAGGACTCCATCTTCATTATCAAAACAATAGCAAGATTACATGAAACTGTCACAAAATAATAAGCTCGAAATTTGAGAAGAGTTTACATAAGAAAAAAAATATGACCCTAGTGAGGCCCTAGGCCTCTCTACTTATATATCTAAAGCTACGAACAACTTCCTTAAAATTAGGGAGGTTTGGCTGCCAAAACTTGAGACAACTCTCAATCATCTTCCACTTGCTTGGCTGTCTTCTAGTGCATGATTCAGTTGCTTGTACTTCGAGCTGAATGAAGGGGAATTTGAAGTGAGGAGCAATAAATGAGGGGGATTCCCTCCTATAAGTCCTCTCCTCTATCTACTTCGAGTTATTGCTACAATTTGACCACTGGATCCTTGACTTTGACCTTGAAATCGATCAATAATCTGCATTAAATACATGTTAAACCACATGGCATAATAGCTAACTCAGCTCACCCTATAAGCATAAATATAATCACAATATCATACAATAAGCGAAGAGAATGGTTGATTTGACTAGGTTAGGAGGTAAAATGATCCTATATAATTACCCATTTATGAGGCTCATCACTCTTGTCGCTAGGATTACTTACAACAGTCACCCTTGAGCCAGATCCACGATATAGTTGAATTTTCCTTTCAGCGACCTGTTGTGCTCTACAACAACCCGCCCATTTCATACAATTTTTATTTTTCAAAACTATAATATGAAACTCGTCCCTTTTCATTTAAATTGGTATCAACTTATCATTATTCAAAAGGTCCGAAAAGAAATAAAACATTATAAACCTTTTTGATAAATCACTTAATCGGTCTTATAATAAAGAATGAATAATCTTTTATTATTGCGATAAAGCGATCACAAGATCGCATATCGAAATAACAAAGGATGCATTACTTAAAGACCCATTGATTTTGCCCGATGCGACAATGCACAAATGGCTACCGGATATCAAGAAGGCAAGCGACCATAACAAAAGGCCCCTCTTCGCTCCGATGCGATATCGCTATCGGCGATCGGGGATGTACCATGCATGCATCTAAAGACCTCATTTAAAACTCCCGATGCGAATTGGCGATATCGCTATTGGCGATCGGGGATTCCGAAATGACACCAATATAACAACTTAAGCATTCCCCTGATCACCGATTGCGATAAAGCTAAGCGCAGATTTAAAAAAAGATTGATAAGGTCGGGATATATTATGGTTATTTAGTATTAAAGGCCTTTCTCTTCCCATTAGTGATTCACTTACGCTCAACCGCCAAAACATTAAAGCCACCCTTAAATTAATTATTCGGCCAATTAACGATATGATGAGCATTTAAAGGATTAACATGTTTAAACGGCCATTTAATGAAACAGTAAGGCTAAAATCTCTTCAGAGATTGTATTCGCAGCCACCTTAAGTTAAATCCTCCATTATTCATTGATTAATATATGTCATTCATCTTTGGTTTGTGCCACCAATTCTTCGCATTACGTTCATTTTCTCTCCTGTGCAGAGCTCTTCCGAAGCACCAAATTCAAGCCAAATGGGGAAGAAATCTAAGAAAACTGGAACAGCGTCCGCTTCGGCAGTTACAGGACAACATATTGCCAATCCAGGACCAAGAAAAAAGGGACTGATATCGGACACCACATGTCTAGGACTAGGTAAAACTACTTGGCTAAGCATCTACAATCTGATTGAGGCCGAAGAGCCTGAGGTAACAACAGTGCAAGACACAGCAGACCCGACTCGGAAGTTTGATGCTACTCTAAAGGATTTAGCCGACTCTTACCTTCATCGGATAGCAGCCCGAGAACAAATTCTCCCATATACAGATGTGGTGAGATGGGCAATTGAAGAAATCCCAATCACAAACAGGACATTTTGCACCATGGACGGGAGAGTCTTTGGCTCGTTCCAACCCGATGATTTGAGGCAAATGTACCATTTGCCTGCACCAGAGAAGAAGTACAACAAAGCATTCCTAGAGAAATTCAGAAATGAAAACGACATTGAATCAGAACCCATATGGGATTGGAGGCAAAACCTAGCGAAACACAAGCATGAGTCTTCGGGTAAGTACTCTGTCGATTCCTTGTGTTCTCCTTATTGTTATGCTGGAGTCATGATGTGTAGGTTGTGGGGGTTACATGATTCCTCAATCTTCACTATAGAGATGGTACCTTTAATGGAGGCAGCATGCAATAGTGAAATAATGGATTGGGGAAATATATTGTCTGATAAGTTAGCAACCGCGATTCTTGAATTCAGAAACATATCCCGCGCTATTGAAAGGTTCATTCCCCCATTTTACTATAGTGCCTACATCTTGGACACCCTGTGTTTTAAGTCTGAATTTCCTGTGCTGGGGTGGAGATGGACTCCACAAGACCCCATGCCCATTCATATATATCACTAGAAGTTATGGAAAGCCCACTATAAACACAATTTATATCAAGTTTGCAATGGTTTTATGTTACCCATTCACTATGCCATTTTTGACAAACCTGCTCCTAAGATTTCCTCACAAGCGGAGATTGACTTGACAACCATAGGGAGATGGTTCGGAGAAGAAAAATTCACCTATGTAAGAGTTTTCGGCAACCATTCCAAGCCTCATGTCCTCCCTTTGTATACACCCGACAAACTGTTATCCCGAGAGGTAGCATATGAGATTACATCCGAAGGAGTTACACAGACTCTAAGGAATAAAAAGAAGTAGGTTTGGCCTTCTTTTCCTCTAAGATGTGGTGTTTACACTTCGCATCACTATAAACATGGATAGAAAGAAGCATATAAGATTAAGGCACTAAATCTCGCCACTCTTCCTAATAGGCGATTTGATCCAAACAAAGTCGTCTACAATGTAGTTGAATAGGCAAAACTCACTAAATTTGACCATAAAGATAATGATTTTGATGACCTGTTCTCCTCAGCCGAGTCACTATTCCAGGTTCAATCACAAGCCAGAATGAGATATCATGACAACGGGTTAGTTGAATTTAACAGACTTAGAGAACAGAGGTTGCAAACTCTGCCTCTAGATCTGTTAGCAACGGCCCTGATGACACAATCAAGCGAGCCTGAGGAGCGACTTACCAATTAACCTCCTCCTACATCAGAAATCACTGGAGAAATCCAAAATAAAGAGCAGGAAGAAGTGCAGAGAAAAGAGTAGGAGGAAGTGCAGAGAAAAGAGCAAGAGGAAATACAGAGGAAAGAGCAGGAGCAGAGTAGCACGGACGTGAATGTAGATGCCCAGATTGACCCAAAATTGCTCCAGGAATGGCAACAATTCGACTCAATCATAAGCAATCTTGAGAGCTCAAAGGAAGCCGATACATCAAAAGCGGTTGACACACAGGATACAACATCTAAAGAGGTTCCAAGTGGAACCAGCGGCCTACCCCTTTCTACGGGAATAGAGATAATTCCCAAGGATCCCTTAGATCAGATCTTTTTGCAAGTGGAAGAAATACCTCCATTGGATGTCTTTTACAGCCCAAAGCACAGGGCTATAGTAAAACGACAGCGGAAAAGGAGAAGGAGTGATCAACCTTCCCTATTCCCTGAACAAACAGTGACAGCCAATGTGTTCTGGAAAGAGGAGTTTGATCCTTCTGATGACCTTACAAAATTGTCCCAATATGCTGGAGCCTATTCGGCAGCCACCATGGACAAGGCATCAGAAGTGACTAATCTGTTAAGAGAAAAGGACCAAGCAATTGCCTCGTTACAAGCACAATTATCACAGGCATAGCAGAAAGTAGAGCAACTCAAACAACAGCTGTCTACACAACAACAAATAAACAATAAATTGAATAAACAATTGCAGGAAGAGAAACAGAGAATTGATTCAAGTGAAATTCAAAAGTAGAAAGAGTTGTTGGAAGCGTTGGCAAAATTGAAAGCAGTGCGTGAACAGATGGGAAATCTAAAGATGATCAAATTTCTCAATTATCAGCCCAAATAGAAAAGTCAAAGAATCTTCTGCAGCCTGCAGAGTTCAAAGCAGAAGCACAACAGATTAACAAAGCATTGGTAACACAAATAAGGTTGTTATGTCAACAAATCGCTCAAGAAGAACCCTTATGTGACATAACATCATCAATAATTGATAAATCGGTTGATGCTAGAACAGACTTGGAGCAGGCCAATGAGACCTTGACCAATTTTCCATAGTGGCAAGACACTGATGAGGGACAGGCAGCTAATTTGCCAAAAATCTTAGAATCCCATAAAGAGATTCTATTTATGGAATGGCAGTCCCAGTTAATGAAGCCAGAGAGAGAAGTTTCCAGATGCAAGTTAACCACAAGTAATTTGGTTGAATTGATTAATGATACTCTCTACTTATCTAACATGATCTCTCAATGTACCCCAGGTAAATTACTATCGGCTAAAACATTGGAGCAGTCAAGTTATCAAGAGCTGGAGAAGAATGGGAGATTGATTGCAGGTATTAACAGTTTGACTTGGGACACCTATTGGTTGTTCCTAGTAAAGCCATATAGCCAGAGAGTCGCCCTCAAGTGCCTGACAGATGCAATCAGGTGTATCATTCCTGATATACAATATGCCACCTATGCTGCCCAACTCAATTCTCATCTCAATCGACCTCCAGAAGTGGAACCAATGCTAGCAATATGCCAACTCAGGTCGAAAGGCAAACAACCAAAGTGATGAATCATGCTGTCGACTACCAGATTGCTATGGGGAAGATACTCCAAATCAAGTTGTACCAATTAAGTAGAATTTTAATTTCATAGTTAGTTAGTTTTAATCAAGTATTTATAGACCCTTTCAATGCATTGGAAAGGGTCGTAAGTTTTTGTATATGACTTAAACCTGGAGTTGCACTACTGTACTTCAGGCATATTTTTTATAAAGACTGGGCCAATTATTCCAATTTTGATAACGAAGCTTTTACGTGGATGTGCACTACTGCCTTTGTTTAAAAGTATTTCTGAATCGGAAGAAGGAATTCAAATAGCGATTGATGTTGGGGATGATTTGCAGCTCATATGGTACTACTATCTATGTCTGAGTTCATTCTATTTATGTGAATTAATTTTTGATCGCTCTTGCTATTATCAGATATATGCGTGTGTTTTTAACAACATTCTTTACAATTTCCACTATTGGATGTTTACAGCATGCTTTTCTTTTATCATACATGTATCGGTAATATAAAAGGATAAGTGTAACAATGTTTTGTTAATCACTTTGTTCAACTAGTTGAACAAAGCAATCATTAAGTAAATGAATGTCTATGTTTATTGTGCAGAGTCATCTATATGCCTATCAATGAACAAAGATCATCAAGCGTTTCACTTAAAAGAACAGAAGCCTCCCAGGACAGAATAGTCATTTATGTTTTTGCTATTAGATTAAGTCATCCATTCATTATGATTTATTAGAAACCAATCACTCATCCATCCCCTTTTATTCATTATTTGGAAACTGGTCCCATTATATCCAGTCCGAGCCACCATCCCAAACTAAAAAGGAGCTGTATTAAGGTCCAGACCGGGTGGTTATCCCCCAGTGTTGATACAACGATTTTCGGGGCATCAACATTTTTGGTGCTAGAAGGAGGGCCTAACTATGAATGGCGAGCAAATCCAAATCTACAGACCATTCTAAGAGTAAATCTCCCTCCACATCACCTCGTACTTCCCAATTGCATGTTGTTTCTCCAGTATCCAAGCAAGAAGAAGAGGAATCAACTACCACTTCTCAAATCCATAACACTCCAAAACGATTAAGTCCTGAGTCCCCTGAAGTTTAGTTACTCATCCATAAACTTCAAGGATTCTCGATATCACCACAGAAATCTGAAGTATCTCAAAGTAGTGAGACCTCGCAATTCAATCTACCTCATCCTCTCACTAGACTTCAGAGCGGAAAGCTCGGTATTGAACCCACTGAGCTACCCTTACCTAAAAGGAAAATGGAAAAGAAGAACACTGAAGGATCTGATAGTGAAGCATTTTCATCCACATCCTCTATCTCATCTTCCCCTGTGCGAAGTCAACCATCCACTCCCTCATTACACATTGTTGTTCATCAGGGATTAGGAACTTCAACATCCAAACCTGCTCAATCCTCAACAGCAAGTCCTTCCCAAACATCTCCAATTTCATTAGCCATCTCATCCCCTACTGGTGTTTCAATGGCAAATCCATGGAATAGACCTGGTGCGGTCAATATGCCTGCACCATTACACGCATTACCTGATGCTCCTGAAAAATGGCTACCCAAGTTTAACCCATATGATGGTATACGAGCTGAGGAACATATTAATAACTTCATGTTATCAGTTAATTTGAAAGGAGTAACAGAGGAAGATGTTGTCGTTAGGCTTTTCCCTTACACTTTGCAAGGATCAGCAGGATCCTGGTATTTTTCCTTGCTTTCTGGATCCATTACCAGTTGGACCACTTGCCAAGAATAGTTTCTCACTAAATATGGTGATGATAGATCTTTAGCCACATTAATAAATAATCTCTCCAATCTTAGGATAGAGAATAGGGAACCGATTAAAGAATTCATTGCGCGATTCAATAAACTCTTGAATAAAATCCCAACGGCCTCCAAACCAAGTGAGAAAATCAGAAGCGAATGGTATATAACTGCCCTACTTGCCAATATAGCTATTTACGTAGACAGGGCTGGAAAACCAACTTTAGCTGAAAACATGAAAGAAGCACTTGCTATGGAGAAACGTATTAATGCTCTAGAAAAGAAAGCTGCTCTTGAAGATAGAAAATCCAAAAAAGTTTCTTTTAAACACGATTCAAGAAAGAAAACCCCTAAATATCCATATGATATGGAAGCTCTGCAAAAAGTCCTTAAGACTTTGTCAAATGAAATGGTTGAAATAAAAAAAAAAGTAGCAGAAACCTCAACTAAAAGGCCCTTCAGAAATTTCAAGAAAACCAAATCAAAACCACCAAATGTTATATCTAACGCAGATTCAGATCTTGAGGAAGAAGAAGAAGAGGAAACAATTTCACCAACTGATGAAGAAGAGTAAGTTGTTTAATGCCATGGAATGTGGGATTTCATAATACCTAACTCTGATACAGAAAATGAACAAGAAGCCTTTCCTGTCACTACTAAGAGTAAAGGTGCCCCTGAACCTATCCAGTCAACTTCAAAGAAAAGAAGTGCTGGTGCTACTACTACAAAGGAAAAGGTATCCACAAAGAAGCCAGTTGCAACAGTTCCCCAAAACCAACCTTCAAACTCAAATATACCTTCAACATCTAAAATGTTGGTAGTATCTGATTCAATGGATTACAATATTGTTGATGATATGAAGAAAACCAAGGCAAACATTACCATGTATGAACTTAGTAAACTAAAAAATCAGCAGAAATTGCTTCTCAAAGAATTGAATGTTGTTCCTTCTTCACCTCTTCCCAGTGCTAAAGCTGCAAATGATTCAGTTCAACCACCTTCCAGTAGGATTGAAGCTACTTATACGATTCTGATTGGAGACAGATCAAATTCCCATACTCCTCCTTTCCTCTTAACCTATGAGATTTATAATCGAAATCTGCACAATTTTTTGATTGACTCAGGGGCATCCTCAAATATAATGCCAGCTTCGGTTTGTTCCAAACTGAACATTGAGCCCCAAAAGTCCACAATCCACATTGTGTAGTTAGATAGAACCAAGGTCCAGGTTTTAGGAGAAATTAACTCTCTAACTATCAGGTTATCGGCTGATCCACGAGTAGCTCAAAGAATTGATATCTTAATCACCGATATACCTGAATTTTATGGTTTAATCTTGAGTAGGGATTGGTCTGAGAAGCTCCATGGGTATATTTCTACCGATTGATCCCACATGTGGCTACCCTACCAGGGAAAGCCAAATCAAATAAAAATCAATCGGGAAAAACACATGACCCACACTTTTACAGAATTTGAGCAGGAAAATCAACCAATAGCATTTAATAACAATATCTTGGGAAATTATTCATTTGAACCATTTTTTGGCAATTTCACAGCCCAGCCATCTCCGTTCTCAGTAAACAATTTTACATCTCAGATCGAAAATTATTCACAAACAGATAGGTCAATATGTTTTAACAATACTGAGGAAACTGTAAATAAAATTGTTGACAATTCTTTATTTTGGTCACTATATTTTGATGGGTCTAAGTCTAGTGAAGGCTCGGGAGCAGGATGTATCTTGGTTAGCCCTTAGGGAGAAAAAACAATGTTGTCCTGTAGGTTGGAGTTTGAATGCACAATCAATACCACTGAGTACGAAGCCTTAGTCCAAGGACTATACAAAGAGATTGGCCTCAAAGTTCAATATTTGAAAGTGTTTGGCGATTTAGAAATTATTATTAAACAGGTTAGAAATACGATTCATTGTCTTTCTAGCCACCTCAAACATTATCAGTTGCTGGTACAAGAACTCACCTCTCACTTTTCATCATTCAATATTTCTTCCATCCCTAGGTCTCAAAATTCAGCAGTCGACTTGCTAGCCAATGTTGCTTCCAAACTCCTACCTTCCGAAGATTATAGCCTAGATAGATTTTCAGTAGAGTTGCTTTTTAGACCATCAATTCCTGACAATGTCACTAATTGGAGAGTATTCAGCCACGATGAAGACATCTTACAATTTTTGACTTCTGAAAAGTCCTACAATGATCAGATCATAGAGGAAAGTGAGCATGATCTTCAGATGAGAGAAAAGCACGAGGAAAACTCAATACCGAAGCCTGTGGTGAAGCTTGAGGATCTTTATGATATTAAAGACAGGTTTAAACCTGTGACCAATACAAAGCTCCAAAGTTCCACCTTAAGGTTTGAATTGATAAATCTTGGCACTGGGCAAAATCCTCAAAATGTTAATTTAGGATTAGGACTTTCTGTGGAAGAAAGACAACATTCATTAGACTGTTAAGGAAAAATAAACATGTCTTCGCTTGGAAATATGATGATTTAAAGACATATGATGCATCTATCATCCAACATACCGGTCCAATGCTTGCCGAACAAAAACCAATTCAACAAAAGCTGAGGAAAATACATCCGAACATAGAGAGTCAAATAAAATCAAAACTCAATAAACTCTTGAAAGCTAAGATTATTTTTCCCGTTCGGCACTCAAACTGGATCTCCAATATGGTGCCTATTAGGAAGAAAAATGGCAACATCAGGATTTGTATAGATTTCAGAAATCTGAATAAGGCAAGCCTAAAAGATAATTTCCCATTACCTACTATGGAGCAGATACTCCATTCAGTAGCAGGCTCTGAGTTGATGTCCTTTTTAGATGGTTTTTTAGGATATAACCAAGTTTTGGTCCATCCTGATGACAGACTCAAAACTACCTTCAGAACAAAATGGGGAACTTATGCTTATCAGAAAATGCCTTTCGGACTTATTAATGCAGGAGCCACGTTCCAAAGAGCGATGGATATAGCTTTCAAAGGATTGATCAATAAAACAGTAGTTGTCTACTTAGATGATATTACTGTATTTTCTAAGAAGAGATCCAATCATTTGCATGATTTAAATCAAATCTTTGAACGCTGCAGAAGGTACGGTATTTCACTCAATCCCAAAAAATCCTTCTTCGCTCTTAATCAAGGAAAGCTCTTGGGCTTTATTGTTTCCAAAGATGGCATTTATATTGATCCAGATAGGATTAAAGAAATCTCTGAAATCCCTTTTCCTCAGAATAAAAAAATCCATGCAATCATTTTTAGGCCAAATAAATTTTGTCAAAAGATTTGTTCCAGACTTTTCTCACATCATTTTGCCACTACAAACTATGATTAAGAAAAATTCAGTGTTTAGATGGGGATCAGCAGAAAAGGAAGCATTTGATTCCATTAAACAATCAATAATCAATGCCCCCGCTTTGAACACTCCTAATTTTTCTAATCATTTCACATTGTATACTATCACATCCGATTCATCTTATGCAGCAGTACTCACTCAGATTAATGATCACAACTTGGAAGCACTGATTTCATTTTATAGTTCAAACCTGCAGGGTGCTGAACTGAATTATTCTGAAGTAGAAAAACAAGCCTTTGCTGTGTATAAAGCTGTCAAACATTACAGACCCTTCCTTTTAAAAGCCCATACAAAAGTTATAGTTCCTTTTCCTGCAGTAAGGCAACTATTAATCCAAAGGGAATTAGGTGAAAAAAGGGCAAACTGTGTTACAGCACTTCAAGAATATGACTTGGAAATCAAGCCATCAAAGATTGTTAGAGGCCAAGGTTTTTGCAGGTTATTGGCAGGAGAATCCAACATTCAACAACTAGGTGATATAGAACATATCGAAGGAATCAACCAGATAAGTATTACTGATTCTGAATCGCAATATGCAGACCTGATCTTTTATTTGAAAAATGGATATGCACCTCCTAACCTGTCTTATAAAAACAAAAGGGCCATTAGATTAAAAGAAAGAAACTTCACAATCATTGATGATGTACCTTTTAGGCAAAATTATGATTCAATTTTATTAAGATGCCTAGAAAAACCTGAAGCACAAAAGGTTTTGCAGGAATTACATGATGGACCAGTAGGAGGACTGGAGCTGACACAACAGCCCACAAAATCATTCATGCTGGATACTATTGGCCCACCCTGTTTAGAGATGCTCATGAAAATGTAAGGAAATGCCGAAGTTGTCAAACTTCCAGTGGTAGACAAAGAAAGCCAACTTTCCCTTTGCAACCAATCAACATTGAGCAACCGTTTGAGCAATGGGGATTGGACATCATTGGAGAAATCACTCCACATTCGTCCAAACAACATAAGTATATCCTTACTACCACTGATTATTTTACTAAGTGGGTTGAAGCGATTCCTTTAAAGACAACAAATTCTGAGGAAATTATGGAATTCATAGATTAGTTCATCATAGCCAGGTTTGGTGTCCCAAATGCTTTTGTTTTTGATAATGCATCTTATTTCTCTGGAAATGCTATGTTTTATTTCGCTATTAAAAGAGTGTTTAAATTGAAATATTCTGCCAATTACTATCGCCAGGGTAATGGTTTAGTAGAATCTACCAATAAAAATCTAGTTAAAATTATTAAGCAAATTATTGAACAGAATCATCAAAACTGGCACAAATCTTTAATATTCGCACTATGGGCTGATAGGATAACATAGAAGGCTTCCATAGGTTCTTCTCCATTCAATCTTGTATATGGGAAAGAAGCAGTGCTACCAACAAATCTTGTCCTTCCTTCTCTAGCCCTAGTTCAGTTTATTAAAGAAAGCCCTTCTTCTTCTATTCAACTTAGACATGATCAAATATTAAAATTAGAAGAGGAAAGAGAAAGGGCCAAAATTACTCATGCAAAACATCAACAAATTATCAAGTCATCCTTTGATTCAACTTCATCCAGCTCAAAACAGTTGTAAGTCAGTGATCTAGTTCTGAAATGGGACAAAGCCCACGAGGATAAAGGAAAACACACCAAGTTCAAGAAAATGTGGCTTGGACTGTTTCAAATATGCGAGAAGATAGGCCATTCGACATTCATATTAAAAGATTAATCAGGTAATAGAGATTCTCTTCCTGTTAATGGCCTCATCTTAAAGAAATTCTTCAATTGAGGAGGTAATCCCTTCTCCCTTTTTTTAGTTTAGCAGAATTTGTAGTTTGTAGGACCATTAGGAAATAAAGTTGTAAGGTATCTTCCATTGACCTTTGATGTATTTAAAAGTTGCTCAAAGAAGTAGTGTTGATATTTACTTTTAAATAATAGAAGCCTTAAACAAAAGGGACAATTTCTAGGAAACTAGGTATATTCGCATTCTAAAACCACATTTCAATTTTTGTGAACTCTTCTCAAGGTTTAGAAGTATTGTAAATCATTTTATGTTTTCAAATTGGTCACAAAAAAGGTTATCAATATCAAAGCATAAACTAATCCAAGTTCAGCATCTTCAACTTTTATCCTGTCATCCATTCGCTCTTAAGGAGAAAATTGTCCATCCCATTCATCAAAGTTTGTGATTACTCAGAGTGTAATTCTAAAATATTTGATATAAAAGATAAGGGGTATTATTACAAGCGTGCTTACCATGATCATCGGGAAATAGTTTAACCGACATTACCAACACTGCATACCAAAACAGGGTAATGGCTTAGAATCATAAGACAAGGGGTCTCATCACGAGCCAGCTTGTTCGGTTAGATTACTACCAGTGAATGGCATTGTCACTCAGCTGGCCACCAAACCAGGACAATGGCTTTTTATCTTACAAAATAACAGAAAAGTAAAAAGAGATACAAAATATGAAAGCATTTTGAATTCATTCTTTTAATCATACTCTGAAATGGATGGGATAATGGACAATAACATGGTTAAAAGGTATCCCTGTCAAAACTATGAACGTTTGCTGGCAATAGAGGCTCTACCTATGACAAAGGAGTCAATTAAAAAGGCTGATTTGGAAAGGTTTTTTGTTTTATCATTATCAACCAATAGAGGCCAATTTAAAACTTAGAATGTATCTAATTTTAACAAGAGAAGAAATTAGCAAAGATAGTTTTTATTTTATTCGGAATGTATATATACCTAGTTATATTAGAAATTTCCTCTTTGATAAGATTCCTATTTAATGAAAGTGTAATTATTTCAGTACTTCTCAGAGATAACTGTTTCTCCCAGTGAATTACCAATTGTTGTGCTCTACAACAACCCCCCCATTTCATACAATTTTTATTTTTCAAAACTATAATATGAAATGGGCCCCTTTTCATTTAAATTGGTATCAACTTATTATTATTCAAAAAGTCCGAAAAGAAATAAAACATTATAAACCTTTTTGATAAATCACTTAATCGGTCTTATAATAAAGCATGAATAATCTTTTATTATTGCGATAAAGCAATTGCAAGATCCCATATCGCAATAACAAAGGATGCATTACTTAAAGACCCATTGATTTTCCCTGATGCGACAATGCACAAATGGCTATCGGATATCGGGAAGGCAAGTGACCATAACAAAAGGCCCCTCTTCGCTCTGATGCGATATCGCTATTGATGATCGGGGATGTACCACGCATGCATCTAAAGTCCTCGTTTAAAACTCCCGATGCGAATTGGCGATATTGTTATCGGCGATCGGGGATTCCGAAAGGACACCAATATAACAACTTAAGAATTCCCCCGATCGCCGATTGCGATAAAGCTAAGCGCATATTTCAAAAAATATTAATAAGGCCGGGATATATTATGGTTATTTAGTATTAAAGGCCTGTCTCTTCCCGATAGTGATTCACTTACGCTCAACCGCCAAAACATCAAAGCCACCCTTAAATGAATTATTCGGCCAATAAACGATATGATGAGCATTTAAAGGATTGACAGGTTTAAACGACCATTTAATGAAACAGTAAGGTTAAAATCTCTTCAGAGATTGTATCCGCGGCCACCTTAAGTTAAATCCTCCATTATTCATTGATTAATATATCTCGTTCATCTTTGGTTTGCCCACCAATTCTCCGCATTACGTTCATTTTCTCTCCTGTGCAGAGCTCTTCCGAAGCAGCAAATTCAAGCCAAATGGGGAAGAAATCTAAGAAAACCGGAACAGCTTCCGCTTCTACAGTTACAGGACAACATATTACCGATCCAGGACCAAGAAAAAAGGGACTGATATCGGACACCACATGTCTAGGACTCGGTAAAACTACTTGGCTGAGCATCTACAATCTGATTGAGGCCGAAGAGCCTGAGGTAACAACAGTGCAAGCCACAGCAGACCCGACTCGGAAGTCTGATGCTACTCTAAAGGATTTAGCTGACTCTTACCTTCATCGGATAGCAGCCCGAGAACAAATTCTCCCATATACAGATGTGGTGAGATGGGCAATTGAAGAAATCCCAATCACAAACAGGACATTTTTCACCATGGACGGGAGAGTCTTCGGCTCGTTTCAACCCGATGATTTGAGGCAAATGTACCATTTGCCTGCACCAGAGAAGAAGTACAACAAAGCATTCCTGGAGAAATTCAGAAATGAAAATGACATTGAATCAGAACCCATACGGGATTGGAGGCAAAACCCAGTGAAACACAAGCATGAGTCTTCGGGTAAGTACTCTGTTGATTCCTTGTGTTCTCCTTATTGTTATGCCGGAGTAATGATGTGTAGGTTGTGGGGGTTACATGATTCATCAAAGTTCACTATAGAGATGGTACCTTTAATGGACGTAGCATGCAATAGTGAAATAATGGATTGGGGAAATATATTGTCTGATAAGTTACCAACTGCGGTTCTTGAATTTAGAAACAAATCTCGCGTTACTGAAAGGTTCATTCCCACATTTTACTATAGTGCCTACATCTTGGACACCCTGTGTTTTAATTCTGAATTTCCTGTGTTGGGGTGGAGATGGACTCCACAAGACCCCATGCCCATATATATATACCACCAGAAGTTATGGAAAGCCCACTATAAACACCATTTATATCAAGTTTTCAATGGTTTTATGTTACGCATTCAATATGCCATTTCTGACAAACCTGCTTCTAAGATTTCCTCACAAGTGGAGATTGACTTGACAGCCATAGGGAGATGGTTTAGAGAAGAAAAATTCACCTATGTAAGAGTTTTCAGTAGCCATGCCAAGCCTCATGTCCTCCCTTTGTATACACCCGACAAACTGTTAGCCCAAGAGGTAGCATATCAGATTACATACGAAGGAGTTACACAGACTCTAAGGAATAAAAAGAAGCAGGTTTGGCCTTCTTTTCCTCTAAGATGTGGTGTTTATGCTCTGCATGACTATAAACATGCAGAGAAAGAAGAAGATGATATTAAGGCACTAAATCTCGCCACTCTTCCTAATAGGCGATTTGATCCAAACAAAGTCGCCTACAATGCACTTGAACAGGAAAAACTCACTAAATTTGACCATAAAGATGATGATTTTGATGACCTGTTCTCCTTAGCCGAGTCGCTATTCCAGGTTCAACACTAGCCAGAATGAGATATCATGACGAAGGGTTAGTTGAATTTAACAGACTTGGAGAACAGAGGTTGCAAACTCTGCCTCTAGATCTGTTAGCAATGACCCTGATGACACAATCAAGCGAGCCTGAGCAGCGAATTACCAATGAACCTCCTCCTACATCAGAAATCGCTGGAGAAATCCAAACAAAAGAGCAGGAAGAAGTGTAGAGAAAAGTCAAGAGGAAATACAGAGGAAAGAGCAGGAGCAGAGTAGCACGGATGTGAATGTAGATGCCCAGATTGACCCAAAATTGCTCCAGGAATGGCAGAAATTCGACTCAACCATAACCAATCTTGAGAGCTAAAAGGAAGTCGATAGATCAAAAGTGGCTGACACACAGGATACAACATCTAAAGAGGTTCCAAGTGGAACTAGCGGCCTACCCCTTTCTACAGGAATAAAGATAATTCCAAAGGATCCCTCTGATCAGATCGTTTTGCATGTGGAGGAGATACCTCCATTGGATGTCTTTTACAGCCCAAAGCACAGGGCTGTAGTAAAACAACAACGGAAAAGGAGAAGGACTGATCAAGCTTCCCTCTTCCCTGAAAACAGTGACAACTAATGTGGTCTAGAAAGAGGAGTTTGATCCTTCTGATGACCTTACAAAATTGTCCCAATATGCTGGAGCCTATTCGGTGGCCACCATGGACAAGGCATCAGAAGTGACTAATCTATTAAGAGAAAAGGACCAAGCAATTGCCTCGTTACAAGCACAGTTATCACAGGCACAGCAGAAAGCAGAGCAACTCGAACAGCAGTTGTCTACACAACAACAAATAAACAATAAATTGAATAAACAATTGTAGGAAGAGAAAAAAAGAATTCATTCAAGTGCAATTCAAAAGCAAAAAGGGCTGTCAGAAGCGTTGGCAAAATTGAAAGCAGTGCATGAACAAATGGGGAAATCTAAAGATGATCAAATTGCTCAATTATCAACCCAAATAGAAAAGTCAAAGAATCTTCTACAACCTGCAGAGTTCAGAGCAGAAGCACAATAGATTAACAAAGAATTGGTAACACAAATAAGGTTGTTATGTCAACAAATCGCTCAAGCAGAACCCTTATGTGACATAACATCATTAATAATTGATAAATCTATTGATGCTAGAATAGACTTGGAGCAGGCCGATGCGACCTTGACCAATTTTCTTGAGTGGCAAGACACTGATGAGGGACAGGCAGCTAATTTGCCAAAAATCTTAGAATCCCATAAAGAGATCCTATTTATGGAATGGCAGTCCCAGTTAATGAAGGCAGAGAGAGCAGTTTCCAGATGCAAGTTAACCACAAGTAATTTGATTGAATTGATTAATGATACTCTCTACTTATCTAACATGATCTCTCAATGTACCTGAGGTAAATTACTATCGGCTAAAACATTGGAGCAGTCATGTTATCAAGAGCTGGAGAAGAATGGGAGATTGATCGCAGGTATTAACAGTTTGACTTGGGACACCTACTGGTTGTTCCTAGTAAAACCATACAGCCAGAGAGCCGCCCTCAAGTGCCTGACAGATGCAATCGGGTGTATCATTCCCAAGATACAAGATGCCACCTATGCTGCCCAACTCAATTCGCGTCTCAACCAACCTCCAGAAGTGGAACCAATGCTAGCAATATGCCAACTCAGGTCGAAAGGAAAACAACCAAAGTGATGAATCATGCTGTCGACTGCCAGATTGCTATGAGGAAGATACTCCAAATCAAGTTGTACCAATTAAGTAGGATTTTAATTTCATAGTTAGTTAGTTTTAATCATGTATTTATAAACCCTTTCAATGCATTGGAAAGGGTCGTAAGTTTTTTTATATGACTTAAACCTGGAGTTGCACTACTATACTTCAGGCATATTTTTTATAAAGACTGGGCCAATTATTCCAATTCTGATAACAAAACTTTTATGTGGATGTGCACTACTGCCTTTGTTTAAAAGTATTTCTGAATTGGAAGAAGGAATTCAAATAGCGATTGATGTTGGGAATGATTTGCAGCTCATATGGTACTACTATCTATGTTTGAGTTCATTCTGTTTATGTGAATTGTTGTTTGATCGCTCTTGCTATTATCAGATATATCCGTGTGTTTTTAACAACATTCTTTAAAATTTCCACTATTGGATGTTTACAGCATGCTTTTCTTTTATCATACATGTATCGGTAATATAAAAGGATAAGTGTAACAATGTTTTGTTAATCACTTTGTTCAACTATTTGAACAAAGCAATCATTAAGTAAATGAATGTCTATGTTTATTGTGTAGAGTCATCTATATGCCTACCAATGAACAAAGATCATCAAGCGTTGCACTTAAAAGAATAGAAGCCTCCCGGGATAGAATAGTCGTTTATGTTTTTGCTGTTAGATTAAGTCATCCATTCATTATCATTTATTAGAAACCAATCACTCATCCATCCCCTTTTATTCATTATTGGGAAACTGGTCCCATTATATCCAGTCAGAGCCACCATCTTAAACGGAAAAGGAGCTGTATTAAGGTCAGAATCGGGTGGTTATCCCCCAATGTTGATACAACGATTTTTGGGGCATCAACACGACCTTAGCAAGAATCCATCTTCAAGGCACAAATGATCGAAAATAGATATCACAGTGGATGGTTTGTTAGCTAGTCAAGGACTACATTATTTATAGTAATGGGTGCTCTATTAGCTAGGCCAAGTACTCCTACAATGTTTTATTACCCACAACAAGTACCTTGGGTGAATTATCTATTGTTTCAAGCACTGAATGAGTGGTTTATTAGCCCACAATAAGAACCCTTCTCCATGTGGTTTATTATCCCTTGCAAGCAACCTCAGCGGTTTCTCATTGAGTCCATTGGTAAACACACATTTCATTTCCTTTTCATCCTCTTACTCTTATGGTCATAAATTTCTATGTTAGCGGATCCCATTCCCTCAGCTCATATCTCTTCCCAAATTTACTCATGAGCTCCACCTAAAAGATGCCCCAGTGCACATTGTTATACATTTTCATTTTTATCATTTCCTTAGGGGTCTCTTCATCTCCTTCTTGGACTCTTCCTCTTCCCTTCTCTCATTAATTATACCATAAAAATAACTTAAGGTGCTAACCAAAACCACTTGGTTTAACTTTCATCTTCCATCTTAAATCATGAATTTTTTGGGTCACACTTCAGGCCATTACATCATTAAATGAAAAAAATATAGGGAAATGTATCAAGGGTGTTACAAACCAGACCCCCTTAAATCTAGCATCATCCTAGATGTTCTTATCAACATGAAAATAATCAAAAACTATGTTTTATACACCAATCTTACATTTTGTTTATTTAGTAAAGAAAATATGGATAGCGTGCCCTTATTTGCTCAACCGTCTCCTATGTGGCTTCATTAGGTCCAAAGTGCTTCGATTACACCTTGACCTACTCTAGTGTTGTAATCCATAGTGTGATTTTCCTATGATACAAGATGCACAATGGTTCTGGTTTGAACACTCCCTGTAGTTCCACCTATAGCATAGACTAGTCAACAACATCATGAGCATCATGGACATATTCCTTAACAAAGTAAATATGAAAAACATTGTGAGCTTTCACTATGGGTGGCAAGGCCATTATATAGGCCACTTACCTCACTCTTTTTAAGATCTGATATGGTTCGCTTTATCTAGAAGCCAACTTGACACATGATCCCATTTTTAATATGATTTTCTTTGGGTTAATATGGAGATAAACATGCCCCCCACTTGAAAATATTTGTGAGTTCTTTACTGGTTTGCATAACTTTTGTACCTATCTTGGGATGCCTTTGTATTTTTCCTGATCGATATTGTTTCTTGCTCCAAGTGTTTCAACAAATTTGGTGCAACAATTACATTATTTCTTGGATCATCTCAACCGGTAGGGGAATTACAGTTTATGGCATAAAGTTCCTCAAAGGGACACATTCTCAATTACACTTGATAACCATTGTTGTATGAAAATTATACCAGTGGAAGACAGTCTTAAAACTTCCTTGGTTAATGCGTTATGTACATCCTAAGCATCTCTTCTAATATTCTATTCACTCGCTCTTCGTAACCATCAATCTAAGGATAGTATATAGTGTTGAAGGTCAAATGGGTTCTGAAACCAAAAAACAAGTATTTCCAAAAGTTTGATGTGAATTTAGCATCGATGTATTATATTATTTTATTAGGAATCCCATGCAACCTAAATATCTCCTTAAAAAAAACACATGTTGCATCAATTTCTTTATGAGTACTTTTAATGATTGTAAAGTGAGCCACCTTGATCAACTTATCACATACCACCATGATAGCATCATGATATCTAACGTCTTTGGGCATACCTGTAATGAAGTCCTTGTATAGGAACTCCAATTTCCATTAGATAATTGGTATTAGTTGTAGTAGTCTAGTTGGGTTCCTGAACTCTACCTTTATTGGTGGATATTCCAAACATTTTGCAAGGTATTCAATAATACCCCTCCTCATTCGAAGCCAAAAATATGTACTATTTATGGTTGTCATAATCTTTTCATATCTAGGATCACCGAAGTAAGGTCTCATCGATGGCCAAAAATGACAAAAATTAACATTAGGGAGAGCACCCAATTAGAGCCCCAACTAAGCTCTTCTACATTTGGTTTGGTGGTTCCGACTGGTTCTAATGTGTCTAGTTAGTACCTCACTCTCCCTGCTAAGTTTTGATATCTCTAATTACCATCAATAAGAAGAGAGAAATCATATATAACCTCTTGTAGTCCACATGAAAGAGATAAATCCTTAAGTTAACAGAAGGGCTGAGCGAATCTAAAAATGAAGTTGCTTCGTCATAAGGAAACTTTTAAAATGAAATGGATTTATTCTAAATGCATATCTACTCTAGGATGCAAGCAATAAAAAAGAAATCCTAAATCTATCTTGATTGAAAGAAGGATTAGTCCCTCTCTCAATCAAGAGAAAGGCAAAAGGAATTTTGGACTAGGACCTATCACTTATTCACACATATGTGCACATATAGCTGTCTAATAAGTAGTTATCAGATGTTTATTACACACATATACAAATTCAAATAAAATGAATTGAAAATCGGCGCATGAATGCATTAAGGAAATAGTTCTGATAAAGCAATCATGATTAAAATAAGACACACTTGTCATCAATCTGCAAAATAGTTAACAATGATAACATGTCCATATATTTGAATTCATTGATCAATTTTGATTAAAATTTGATCCATCTTGAAAGTGATAGATTTCCAATGATTCAAACAAGCATATAATTAAATGAATTTACAATAATCCAAAACTGAGGAAACATATACTTATCTGGATTAAGAATTGCCTCAAACTTGAATTAAATTGAAGCTAATAATCAGTCTTTAACTCTCACAATAGTGTACAAAAATTGTATATCTCATCAAAGCTTTTATTTACAAGATTTCTCAAAAAAAAATTATGATAACATGAAACTTTAGGAGCTGAAACACATCTATCCAAATATCACGCAAAACTAATCAATCTTCTACAAATTGAGTCCTTCACAATAGCCCAAAAAATCCTCTTTTTGTATAAAATTGGAATCTTTTATCATTCTCCTAAATCTTATTTATAATTTAAAAAACAAATTCTAAAAGTAAGAGATGTTGAAAGAAGTTTAAATCCATAAATTTTGGAGTTGCAAATCCTCCACTTTATTCCTTTTTGTTCCTATTTCATTGCTCCAAATCCTTGGTCTCATTTCCTTCAACTAATGCCCTATAAAAAAATCAAATTAAAACCAATTAAAATTGAGAGAAAATTTCAGTTTTCTAAAATTATAAAACAAATTAACAAATTTAAAGCTAAAATTGATAATCACAACGAATTTACAATAACAACCCATTTTTGGGCAAACTAAAATTCTTCAAAACAAATCAAATTGATATTTTTTGTTGCAATTTAATAGCCTTCATCTCTATTAATTTTTAGGCTTCGTAAATCCATAAATTTGCTTAATTTAATATGTTGAAATTGTTTTCCATAACAAATTCGCAAATTAATATTTTTTTTGCTGCAACTTCAAATTCATTTGACTTGATAGAACTTAAATTACCAACTCTCACAATCTAGATTCCAAAACTGTCAAAATTAAAAAAAAATACATGATCATAAACAACTTATTAATTTTTTTTACACTTTATTAATATTTAACTTTAAATATTAAAACATTGGAATAAAACCAACATAACATAATATATAAAATAAAATAAATAAATATGCAAATAAATGAATAAAAATTTAAGTAAATAAAATTAAATATTATAAAATATAAATAAAACAAATATCAATTAAGACAAAAGAAATCAAATAAGATTTAAAATTGCGTTCATGTTTAGTAAATGAAGGTTATATGGGACGTCAAATAAAGAGGTGGAAGGGACCCACATGGCTGGAAACTACCTCCATTACACCATAATATAAAAAGCCCCCTCTTTAAAGGCTTTGTATGTTATGTAAAATCCCTAGTTCTTTATAATAGGGATTCTTAAAAAAATGCTATTTCATGATGTAAAATAATCGTGAAGCATAAACTCAACGATGAGTATCTGAATAGATAATGTTAACAGATATTTATTCGCTTTTGAATTTACAAGTTTACTTTTTCTATGATGAATCTGTTCCTAAATTATTATAGTGGTATAGTCAAGGATCCATGAAGAGTTAAATGAACCAATTCTAATAATTTTTTTACCATCTTATTATTTCTTTTGAAATTTTGATTATATTTTATCTATCTTTAATAGAGCTTAATTATACATTATGACAACTAAACCGTCTATATCTTAATTACCACAATCTTCAGTAATATATCATTTTTACCATTATGAATTTATTAACAATTTTCACATCAAATTAAAATATATTTTCCTCATAACATTAAGACGTCAAAAGTTTATAATATCATAACTATTTATTTTTTCTTCTTCCTTAAAAAACTTATATCATTAAACATTATTTTTTATTTTAAGAAATGATTCACCAAAATCGAACTATTATTGAACATAAGAATAAGTAATGTATTCTTCACATCTCTATACTCTTACTATTAATATGCCAACAAAAATATATATGTAAATATATACTAGCCATTGTCCCAAAAAGTGCAAAGAGAGACCCACATAAATGTTAAATTGAAAGAATTATATTTTGATTCAAAATAATAAATATTATAGTAATTCAATTATTCAAACTAAACCTAGTCAATAAATTGCCCAAAATAAAATAAATCTTTAATCAAAATTATACAAATTATTATTCTTCGTTTCTCTCAATTACTTATATAATAAAATCCAATCAATCATTCAAAATTGTGCACATCAGGGTAGGCCAGTCCACTATTGTCTACCTTTTCATTTTCGACCTTTGGATCTTGTAAAACTTTATGAATGAGTTAAGCCACCACCCATCGTCTACCTTTTCATTTTTCGACCGTTGGATTTGTCAAAGTTTTCCACTGTTGGATTTGTCTCGCAAGTCTTCCAGAGATGTGTCTTTGTTAAGCAAATGGACAAAATGTGCCCTTCTTTCTCGCAAATGCTCCACATTAAAGGGGGGAATTACAACAAAAGGGCTTTTAGCGGTGGGGAAATTAGTAAATCCGCTGGAAATACTGGTAAGAATCTGGTGATGAGAAATGTTATAATCTACACAATTCAAATATCTTAGAAATTTTCAAATACTAAATCCATTTATACATTAAAAAAACATATAATCTTACTTAAAAAAATATATTTTAACAAAAAAATTCAAAATATAAAACAATTAAAATACACCCACACTACAAATCTAGATTTTACAAAACTCTAAATCTATTATATATTTAAAACTACAATTAAAAAAAAAACAAATTCATCTCACCGAAAATTATGTTACCCAATCCCAATAAATAAATAAAATACATAAAACAATTAAACTTCACCTTTTTTTAATAATTCTAATGTATAAATTATTACCATTAATTAATATTGAAATTACTTAATTGTACGGTGAGTAGACCAATTCTGGTCAACCCATGCATTCCCAAATCGCGTTTGGCAATATATTCACATCTGAGGCGAGGTCGAGCATGGCCTCACACACCTCGTAGTCTCCAATAAATGCGATCGGCCTGAATTTTTCTCCCTGAGTTGTTCTCGCTTTCTCTGTTAACGCCGGAAAGATGATGACGCCGTGAACCGGTTTTAGATATGCCGGAAAACAAGACGTTTTGACGGGATCTTAATACCAGAATGTGTGGGGTCGCCGGTTCGAATCACTCCCTGTTCTCAACGGATCTGGTTGGCGGACTGTCCCACTGCCTCGACACGTGTGAGAAAGAATCGTAGGTTCCGGAAACATGCGGCGCCACCTAATGAGGGTTACGTGGACCCACATAAGTTGAATTTACAATTGGATTAAGGATTTCTTCCATGTTCAATCATTGCATAATATTTAAGTGTCATTGAAATCATTATGTTAAGTTGAATTTACAATTGGATTAAGGATTTCTTCTATGTTCAATCTTTGCATAATATTTAAGTGTCATTGAAATCATTATGTTAATAGTATTGTTTTATTAACGTGGGAGAGAAATGATCTTACGAATTAGTTATCTTTCTCATTATCATAATAATTCTTATTTTTTTATTTTTAATAAATAAATTTACTTTCTACCTTATAATTAGGTTTTTTATATTCTTAAATTTTTATTATAATATTATTTTTAATTTAAATTAATAATAATCATATTGTAAATATTTTAATGCATCATTTCCTTTTAATTTTATTTTAAAATGCATAGAGATTTAAAATTAATCTTGATATGGAATTGTTAATATGTAGTTTCACACCAATGCTAACCTAGCTTATGACGTCTTCAAAACAATTGAAGAATATGGATTTCGATACTCACACTTGGAAAAATGAGACATTAAAGAGTGTTTTGACAATACATTCTTAAAATGTTGAGAATACATGAAGTCTATACAATTTATTTGATTAAATAAATGTATTAAAACATTTCCATCTTTAATATGAATGAAAAGAATTGTTTAATGTTCCCCATATTCCACATTTGCATGGAGGAAAATAGTATGGATTGAAGTTTAGGGTTTTGAGATAATTGCTTGTCTACTACGAAAAACACATACAAGTCCAATTATAATCTTATTATACACGATTTAAGTAGCATGGGCGGGGTGCATCGTGGGCCTGTTGCTCGTCACGGTGAAGGATGGAACACTTATATGTACTTAATTAATTGTTAAGAGGAGGACGTGGTCTATGATATCATGGTTTCTTTCTTATAAATGCACTGAGTATCGAATACATAGAATGAAAAAAAAAAAAAAAGGAGGTAGATTTTGATTTTTCGAAATTTATATTTATAAAATCTTTTAAAGAGTAAAAAATTATTCATTATTTTTCTCAAATTTTCAGTGTAGTGTTTTGCAAGAGAGACCTATGAGGAGAAATCTGCAAGAGTAGAATAGTTTAAAGCAAGAAGACGCTGAAAGCTATAGTGATTCACTCAAATATGAGAGACATATGACGTGAAATCTGCAAGAGTAGAATAGTTTAAAGTAAGGAGAAGTTGAAAACTATGGTGATTCTCTCAAATCTTTGCATGGTAAAAAATTTAAATTTTATTCTTTATTTTACAAATAAATTTGTTTACAATTTCTTAGGGTTTAATTGAAGGAGAGATCATTTGAAATTCAGAAAAAAAAAAAAAAAAATAAAAAAATTAAAAAACAAATACTTACCTTAAACCTCCAAAAGTTCACCTTAGGGTTTAACTTCCTCCACCACTTCATAATTAGGGTTTTTTATTTTAGGCATTCTAGATTTAATGAAATTATGTACTTACTATATGTAGAGCGTTTGACATGTAAAATAAAAAGATCACTTATTGAATTAGATCCCAACCATGTCATCCCTATCCTTTTTAAAAAATATGGATATATGATTCATAGTGCGTCCTCTGTAATATAACACACGCACCATGTGTAGTACAACACACCGATATATTATGACGTTGTCAGTTTTGTCAAGTTTGTTTATCGTTTCTCTCGATGTAATGTTCCTATGGAAAATATCGTTGTTAAGTAATTGCAGTGTATTTATCATTAGAAAGCGCACCATCATAATTTAAAATTATTTTAAACAATTAATTCATTGAAGGTGTGAAACAATTAAATACCTCATGCATTTAATGGAATAAATGCGCTCGCTACTAGAGTTCTTTTTTGTTGAAAGTTATTTGATTTATCTATTAAATATATAATATATTTTTTCTTGAATGGTATAGATTGTATATCGATAAAAAAAATGTTTACAAAGGTGTTAAGTAACAAAATAATGATATAACATCGAAAACAATAGTGAATGTAAGTTTGTAAATTTTTTACAAAATTAATATGTTTTAACTATATGTAAGTTTTACTAATATGTATTCGTTACTGTGTGTTATGCAGAGCCACTAAATGAAGAAGATTAATCATATTATTTTTAATCTAAGTGTAGAAGAGCATAAAATCTTGATAGAAAAATTGCAGAAGGATGAATCAAGTGAATGAAAAAATACTATTCGATGTGATTTTTTTTTTGAATTTTCACTAATAATACACTTACAAATATTAGATAACATATTTCAAATAATCTATTAATTCATATATATTTAATGTTTTACAAGGAAAAACAACGAAGGAAAAGTTCAAGATCATTCTAAGAAAAGAAAAATTATAGAATATGTAAATGACAATGAATTGGCCCTTAACTCATCTGGAGTGGTGCCAGAGATTAATGAAAGGAGAATTTTTTTTAACAAAACTATGAGGAACCTAGTGGGAATAATGTATAGACATACTTCCCACATGCAATGCAATAACCAATCCAATGATTTTAAAAACCAAATTATATCTAAACTACATGAAGCATTTCCATAGAAATGGTCAATGAGACATGTGAGGCTTGCAATAGAAAAAACATAAAAAAACAAAAAAGAATTATTCAAAAGGTAATGTTCCTAATTAAAATGATTTTCTAGGATTATATTTATATATTACTACAAACCGTTTGTCTATTAATATCAAATTTTTTTATATTTATTTTTCATATATCAATATAAAAATATTTAATTATTTTTTTGAGGAAGATTATGAAGATCTAAAGTGATCAATGAGTTGATAAGTTAAGCATGCCAGTAGGAATGCCTAAAAAGGTGTACAAGGAGATGGTCAAGGAAATGAACATAATTACATCATAAGAGGAGCTATCTTAATAACAATGTGCTTCAAATGTATGTAATTAATTTTCAAGTATTTTCTTGTAGAAAAGAAAATAAAATGGAACTCATTCAAGATATAAAAGAGGATGGGAAGGAAGAAAATGGTTGATATCAAAGTTTGTGAATAATTGTGAATATTTCCTTATAACAACTCAAGGTTTCATCTTTTGTATATTTGAAATTGTTTTACAATAACCATCCTTGAATGTCTTCAAATAGGTGCTAACATGCAAAAAAGAGTCATAAAAAGAATTCATTGAAGACGAGTTAAATATGTGTTGTGAGTATATGTTGGGATACCAAAAATTAATTGTGGAATTTGTAAGTATCTAAGTTGTTTTACTTCTCGAAGTTTATAATTAATCAAACATAAAATTACTTTATATTAAATCTGTCATTTATAATGGGGTTTAAAACATGCAAGAAACAATATATTGAACTACACCTATAGAAGACTTGTTGTAGCAAGGCATGAGATTAGGTTTTGAAGCCATGTACATAGTTTATGAATTACTTCTTGCTATGATACATTTCTATTTGATTTACATAGATGTATACTATTTATTTCAATGTTCATTATTCTCACCAATGCAGATGTGCTCATTACACTTTATTTTTATGTTTGAAAATGGAACAAGATGAAGAAGACGAAAACAATCAACATAATAAACAAAACATTCCTCCAAATAACCGAAGTCATGAAAGTGGCTCGAGCACTGACAACAGTTCCAATGAAGAATGATGATCTATTTGGATATCAATGCAACCTATTGTATTTTGTGAAATAATTGTTTATGAAAATTAAACATTTTGTTTAATGTAATGTACATAGTGTCACAATTGAAAGAGAAGGGGTTACCAATAAAAATATCATATTTATGAAAACGAGTCTCTTATTGATATATAATAAAATAATTTTAATTTATTCCATTCTATTATCCAATGTTGTCGATAAACGTTACACCATTGATTAAATAATATGGATAATTAAATATTATAATGAAGAGATGCAAAATATGATAATATAACAAATTAATATGAACATCATATACAAATGCAGTAATTAAATTTTAATTTATATGAATATTGTTATAAGACATGTTGACTTTTCGAATAATAATGGATTTAAAAATTACAATATTTGCACTGTCACAAGTTGATATTTCAAAAAAGAGATAATGTCATACAAAAGACTCATGCATCCATAACATACAAATGCATTGGTGCATTGTGCTATATAAAAGCACCGTGATGACATCTATTTTCCATGACCCGTGCCTTTTCCGAAAACGACAGCACCAAATAATTTTGTTTCTTCAAGCACCAATATTGTCTGCAATTAATGGCCTGGTGCATTGTAATTCATAATGCACTAGTGTGTTTATCAAAATAATACACATTGATGATATGAGTTTAAACAAAAGCACAATGACTGTAATTATTTTTTTTCATGCCTCGGTGTTGTTTATTAAAAGAACAGCTTGGGGCATTTTTGATAGATAAGCATAGGGACAATATACATTTCAGACACCGATGCTCTTTTCATTCAATGCCTTGATGCTTTTAGTTATGTATGCAATCTAGTGCTTCTATATATGAAGCACATCAATATTGCTTGTTCCATGAAGCGTACTGCAAAACAAGACATTCACTAAAACCTCTAGTCACCCAAATTTTTTCAGTTGTAATGTAGTTCTATTATAATCTCTGCTAAAACATATGCTAGCACAAACAAATTCTTTAGCAAATCGTTTTGACAATATTTACCAATTTTATAACACAAAAACTCTGTTATAACCTCCGCTACAAGGTATTTTCCTTGTAGTGTTATTTGGGATCATTCCATGAGGAAATAAGTTTGACAATAAAAGAAATTTATACCTCATGTTATAGCACATCTTATAGAGGTGTATATTGGTGGTCACCTATCTATTCCACTTGGACCCCAAACAATGTTTCTTTCAGTTTTCCAATTTCCCTAACTGTAGCACAATTTACTATATTTGGCAGTTTTTCAGGTCTTGAGCTTTCAGAGCCTTTTTGAGGCCCGAAATGATGTTTCTAGAGAAAACAAAGAGATAGAAAAGGTCCCATTTCAATATTTTACACTGCTTTTGGCAGATTCTTCAAGATCTTTGAAACGAGGTATTATAATAGCCAAACATAGATCGTATGCCAAAGTTATGACCCCAAGAAGTTGATATACAAATTTACAAAAACCAAGCCCACAGTTTTGGCTCTTTATCTCCTAGGGTTAGGTTTTTGGATGTTTAGGGTTTTCCATTATTTCTCAATAATAAATAGACCTTTCAGCCTCATTTTAACATAGTTCATAGGCATGTAACCACAACATCCCTTCTCTGAGATAAGCTACCATCACCTGAGCTAGTTTATTTCCATTCCATTTCTAATCATATTTCAGTATTATGATATTAATGAAATGAAGTGTTATTTCTGCTACAATTTTGTATTTATGGTTATATGTGTAAATTTTTGTGTTCCTGTTTAAGTTCGGATCAATGGTATCAGAACGATCTACCCTTTCTCTATTTTTGTTTGCATGTCCCCAACAAGGTCAAGGTATAAGGATTTAGGGCTTGATCTAGTTGAACTTTTGAAAGACCAAGCTTGCAAATCCCAATGACCTCTCATGGTGGAAAAAAAGAAAGACGAGGGATCATGAGATCCTTTCAAAATATTGCTCAAGGAAGCCCTCGAGTGACAGAGGAACACAGTGATGGATAACTTTGCCCAGATCCTTCGACGACTACACACAGACGACACATCTTCATCTCACAGCCACTCTGGATGTGCCACTCATTTTAAGGCACAAGTTAACTTCAATATTATTTTATTTGAGGGCTAGAATGATGGAAATGTTGTAAATAAATGTTTGAATTTGTTGGAAGGATATTTTTCATTTCATGACTTTTCCAATCGAGAAAATATTGCTTTTACACTTCTCAAAGCCACCCCACACGTCAAGGACTTGTGGGAAAACTAATATGAACAAAAGGATGAGAGAGAATCCTCACTATTTTCAGTCGCATCCACTTGGGATTTTCTTTTAGATTGCATCAAACAACAAAATTACCCTGTTGGGAGATATGAAGATAAATACATAAGGTTGACCACGCTACGACAAGGAAGGGACTAAGACGTGCCATAGCTCACAAGTTTTTTTCATACCCTCCAAACAAAGTTGGGTATCAAGGATTTTGAATAGCATTTCGTACTCAAGTACCACGATTGTTTACATAAGTACATCAAGGACGAGATTTCCTGGACATCTCCTCACTCGACATGGCATAACAATACACTGTCAAGATTGAGTAGAAGTTTAAACAGAAGAAGCGAGGTTGTGGATCTGCGAATCAGAAGCAAATAAAAGGCACCCCCAAACTACATAGCAAAGACCAAAGCTAAGGTGGGGCGACTTAGGAGAACCCATCAAAGCTAAAAGCAAAGAAAAAAACCATTACGACAAAGAAGGACATGTGAAAATGGTGTGAATTCCATAATAGCTCCACTCACAACACAATTGAGTGTCGGGCCAAGCAGTCACTAGTGGCTGCGCTGAAGGCTTCCAAATAAAATACATGTTTTGACTCTGAGTCAGAACCCAACAAGGGGAATGCCAAATAAAAACAAATCATTATGTGGAGTCCAGTCCCACTGTGGCCACCATCAAGATCTAGAAGAATGAGCCTAAAGATTTAGAGTAGGGGCAACGCCTCTTCCACTCATAGACATGGGTGAAAGGTTCTACGTTGTAGTTCACTATCGACAATAGGAGCCAAAAGAACCTCATTTCAACATAGGTCATGAAGTCTTTGGGCCTGCCAATGACAACACATCTGCAACCATACACCATCGGGTGGCTTCACCTAGGATGATATCTCCGCGTCAGCCAGCAGTGTCACCTTCTCTGTAGCATCAAGCCCTTCACGAATGATTTATTATGTGATGTTGCTCCTCTTGAAGTTTGTGATGTATTATTAGGAAAGACATACTTGTGTAAGTGGCATGTTGTATATGAGTCTAAACCTCACTTTTTTATTATTACTTTCGGTAATAAGTTGGATAGGATACTGGAGGTAGCCCCACCTACTACCATCTCTTAGATCACCACAAAGAAATGCAGTAAGATAATTTCCTACACTAGGAAATTTATTTTCCTTATGATTCACCCTCATGGTAAGAAGAAAATTCTGGTCACGAATTCAAGACAGGGCTCCTCTACACAACAACAACAGATGGACAAGGTCATGGAGAAGTACAGGGACATATTTGCCTCACCTGCAAGGGTACTTCTACACTGTCAGGTCGAGCACTCCATTGCTCTGACCCCGTGTGCACCACTACCTAATGGACCAATCTACTGAGGCTCTATTTTGGAGAGTGATGAGATCAAGAAGTAGATTCAGGACCTATTATAGAAAGGGCACATCAGGCCAAGCTCATCACCTTGTGGGAGCCTGATTGTATTAGTATAGAAGAAAGACAGGACCTGGAGACTTTGTATTGATTATCGGGCATTCAAAAAGATCATTGGCCGAAATGGGTGCCCAAACCAACTGATTTATGACCTTCTTGACCAACTCATTGTGGCCAAATATTTTAGAAAGATTGACTTGAAGTCCAGATATCACCAGGTGCCTATTGAACCCTTCAATGTGTGGAAGACTGATTTCAGATCCAAGGAGGGCCTTTTCGAATGGTTGGTCATGCCTTTTGGGTTGATGAATGCCCCTACAACCTTCATGAGATTGATGGACAACATCATACGACCCTTCACAAATGCATTTGTGGTGGTGTATTTAGATGAAATCTTGATCTTCAACCATATTTGGGAAGATCACCTCTTCCATATTCGATAGGTCCTTCAAACCCCGTGACAACACAAGTTGTGTGCCAATTTGGAGAAATGCACTTTTGGCATGACGCAAGTTCAATCTCTAGGGTACATCGTTTATGAGTAGAGTGTGCATGCGAGCCCATCCAAGATACAAGTCATTCGGGATCGACCAACCTCAACCACTCTAACAGAGCTCCGCATATTTTAGGGTCTTACCAATTTCTATCTCATGTTTGTGTTGGGGTTCTCTCATATCACTTGGCCTTTAAGTCAAGTCACCAAGGGAGCGAAAGCAAAGTTTTTTTGGTATAAAACCAAACAGAAGCCATTTTCTGAGTTGAAGCATCACCTCTACTCTACACCAGTGCTCACATTACTAGAATTTCATCAACCATTTGAGATTGAGATAGGCACCTCCAACTATGTTATTGGTAGAGTTCTTACTTAGCATAGGCATCTAGTGGGTTACCACTGTGAGACACTTTCAAACATAATCTGAAAGTGTCCCACTTAAAAAAAATAAATATATTCCATTGTGCAGGCATGTCGTTAATGGAATCAAATGTTACATTATGGGGAAGGAAACGGTCATCGACATGTACCACAGACCCCTGTAGTTCATACAGACACAAGGGAATTTGTAGAACAGTCACCATTAGAAATGGTCCGCATAACTACAACAATTTTATTTGAATATTAAGTACAAGAAGGGCATCACCAATAATGTTGCAGACTGCCTCAACCAACGATCAGTTGTGGCGTTGATCATTGTGCTCAATTCTTGTGGGCACGAGACTTTGTGGTGGCCACATCTTTACGAGAGCGATCCAGAATTCGACAACACATACCAGACACTCCTTGAAGGTAAGAAAGTTCAAAATTTTCATCTCCAGGATGCACTATTATGCCACATGAGACACATTTGTGTTCCTTCAAGCGAGTGTGCCAAGACGATTTTGGAGGCACATTGTAGTTGGGTCACTGGACGTTTCAGAGTAGAGAAAAAAGTGGATGTACTCGAGAAGTACTCTTATTGGCCAAAACCTCCTCAAGATGTTAGGAGGTACATTAAATCCTACACTCTCTGGGTCATTTCCAAACCAACCATTAAGAAGTAAGGCCTATATAATCCTCTGCTTACTCCTAGTTGACCTTGGGAATCCATCTCCATGGATTACATGCTGGGCCTTCCTTCTAAAAAGTATGACATTGACTCTGTTTTTGTGGTCGTCAACAAATTCTCTAAGATGGCCATTTTGGAGGCTTGCAAGAAGAGTATCATGTAGAGGCCACTACTAATCTCTTCTTTAAGTGAGTGTGGGTACACTTCGGCATCCCATAGTCCATTTTCTTTTGTCAGGACAACAGATTCCTAAGTGCATTTTTGTCAAGTCTTTAGTCGATGTTGGATACCAAACTCAATAAGTCCACAAATTTCCATCCCCAAAGTGATGGTCAAACAGAAGTTGTCAAAATGATGATCGTACATATTCTATGCATGTACAACTCTAAGAATCCATGAACATGGGATGAAAGCATCCCCTATGTCAAAAATATCCACAACAAAGCTCTTCATCGCTTAAAGGGCCATTGCCCCTTTAAAGTAGGGTTGGGATTTCATCAACTATGTCCCATTGATGTGGCCATACAATTTGTAGCTACTCAGGAAAATTCAGCTCATGTCTAGTCCAAAGTCGACAGGGCTAATAGCTTCGTTGAGCACATTCAACACATCCTCTAGTAGGTCCATGATATATTGGACATAGACAATGCTAAGTACATGCAGTTCCATGATCAACATCCAGGTGAGCGACAAAGTTTGGCTACATTTGCAAAAGGAGGGCCTTGTTGGACCCCACCACAAGTTTCACCGACTCTGATATGGGCCATACACCATCACCAAGGATGTAGGGCAAAATGCCTTTGAGCTTAGCATTCCACCATTCCTTGCTCTACACCTCGTGTTCAATGTAGACCACCATCGGACATACTTTCCACCATTGTTGGACGCATCCGACATTGTAGAACAACTCACATCAAGAGAGCTAAACCCAGATTCCATGGAACAAGAACTTATCAAATCATGAATACACATCAAGAACACCCACCAACAGGAGATCCAAATATATCGGGTTGTCAAGGTTGGCCAAATTCTTGACCAAGGCAAGTTGCTCACTAGGGACCGAGTTCAGTAGAAGTTTCCCCATCTCCTCAAGGCACTCAATGCAATGGGGACCATTGCTTCCTAAGGGGCTGGAATTATCTCGGTGGATATTGGTGGTCACCAATGATATTGGTGGCCACCCACCTATTCCACTTGGACCCCCAACAGTGTCTCTTTTAATTTTTTTATTTTCCTTAATTGTAGCAAAATTTACTATTTTTGGTAGTTTTTCGGGTCCTGAACTTCCAATCTGTTTTGAGGCCCTAAATGACCTATTTAGAAAAAGCAGAGAGATAAAGAATGTCCCAATCTAGATTCGTTATTTTTTTGGCCTCGTCTTCGACATATTTGAAAAGAGGTATTATGATAGCCAAACATAAATCATATGATAATGTTATGACCCCTGGAAATTGATTTACCAATTTACCCGAACAAGGCCCACAGTTTTGGCGCTTCATATAAGAGGGTTAGGTTTTTGGATGTTTATGGTATTTCATTGCTTCTCAATAATAAACAGGAATTTGAGCCTCATTCTAACAAAGTTCAGAGGCATGTAGCTGCCACATCTCTTTTGAAAGATAAGCTACCATTGTCCGAGCTAGTTTATTTCCATTATGTTTGTAAGCATATTTTAGTATTCTGATATTAATTAAATGAAGCATTCTTCCTACTACATTTCTGTATTTATGGTTATATGTGTAATTTGTTGCATTCCTATTTAAGTTCAAATCAACATCCATGTCTCATTTATTGAATTTTATTTTCCTATCATGTGGTTTAATATGATTACATAAATGTGACATTGCTTTTAATTAAAACTCCATGTAAAACAAAACTCTTTTCCAATTGAAACGTGGAATAATTACATCATAATGAATATGTTGACTATTCAATCTCATTCACCATATGAATCATAAATACATGCCTTTAAATTTTTTGCACTATATTTACAAAACTATTTTTATGCTATCTTATATTAAGTTAATATCATCATTAACAAAATATGAAATTTGCTTAAGTCCTTGTAATAAAAAAATTCCAAATTTAATGAAGTACATAATCATATCACTTCATTCAATACTTATCTATTCCCACTTTTACTCACTTTTTCTTAAATTACACAGCCCTTCTTAGTGCACTAATGATTCATTTAATGCTTATCTATTCAAATTTGTATCCAGATTATAACAAATGGATCTTATCTAAAGTTAAACCATGGAATAATACGAAATAAATGAGATATGAAATTGATTTTCTAACTTGATACATTTGGATAAATCCTTTTTTTATAGTTTTAAATTTCTTAATTAATTTCACATATTTGGAAACTAAATGAAATAATTAACTAACTTCACCTAATTACAAGGTTCAAGAAAATGATAAAAATTGCATATCAATGAATGTATCTCAAAATTTAAAGCATGTAATTATCTACCCATGACTTGTTAGGATTTAGAAAAATGACCTTGATATGTAGTGTATTCTTCTTATGAAGAGGTGTACCTTTAGGTACCATACCATTTCCTTCGAATTTATATTGAAAGTGTTCCAATTTTAATGCAATTTTAGGAACAACTATATGGAGAGAAAAAGGGCCACAGAAGAAAATCTCATTGATGAGCGTTTAACTACCAATAGAAGTGGTGTTGTAGGGATGTTGGTGCCTATTCAGTTACCAAGAAAAGTGGTGTTGTATGGATGTTGGTGCTAGTCTAAATGTCGGCTCTCTAGATCTCTCCAATGTTCACATCCTATGTGATGAGGCTCATCAATAGGTAAATCATATGGGCCTTCATGCAACTCACGATCTTATTATAATCTAATTTTCTCACATTTCTTTACATATTTTATTATATTTTTCTTAGTGAGAAGGGTAAAGATGAGATGTTTTGTCATGTGGCCAAATGTGCATTAATTGCAAGATTTGGAGCAGTTTTGGGCTAATTCAAATGCAGGAACTTGAAGTAGAAAGAAAGGTGGATTTTAGGAGAATTGGTCTCCCTCCTTAACTCCTCAATCACTCGAAGATCCATCGACAAGATCTCATCATCTCAGAGTTACAAGTACCCAACCCCACTGAGTTTATTGGCACCCAAGGTAGTGATAGTTGAAGACAAGTCAATCTCAAGGTTGGGAGCCAAGCCTCCCTAATTTTTAGGAAGTTCTTGGGAGCTTCATTTTTATAAATAAGAATGCTTAGTGCTTCATTAGGATTCCACTTTTTATTATATCCAAGAGGAAGTTTCAAGCTAAGATAATGTGGTTGTTTTTCTCATGTTATTTTTGACATTTTGATGATAGGGAAAAGGGTTTATTTGATCTATCACTGAGTTGATTGAGAGGGTCGAAGCTCTTGGGTTACGACCCAAGCCTAGAAATAGAGGTTACTCTTTTTCTACATGTATTCTTAGATTAGAATCATAGATTAGCTGTTGAATTTATCTCTTCTTTGTTCAATTTACAAGTTGTTGAATCATTGGTTATTTTTTCTTCCATTACTTGGAAAAGCAGATCAATGTTATATAGTGAAAGAAAATTCTTAAGAAAATCTTGTGACAGTGGCTTCTTCCTCATCTCCTTCATGTGATCATGGTTTGAGGGCCCCACTCTCACAAACCCAAAAATAGATTTATCGTTTGGTTATTAAATATCTTAGGATTTCTTATTGAGTAGATCATTGTTTATGATTTCTTAGAATCACTTGCAATTTTCATTTTGGTTTCTTTAGTTTTCTGTAGATTAGGGAGCATTCCACTCCATAAATTTAAGTTAATATCAATTAATAAATAAGTTTCTCAAATTCAACTCATATTTTCCACATTTACATAAAGTTGTGCATAAATGAAGAAATGAATATGTGTTATTGTAGGAGTTGTTAATCTACACGGAGGAACTCGTTCCACTAGCCTCATCTAATTCTTCTCCACCTCTAGCCCAATCCTACCAACCACTAATTCATATTTCTATTTTGTAGCCACCATGGACAACCACCTTGAGAAAATCCAATGATATTGAAGAGTTGGAATGATCGTTGGGTAGTTTTCACCTTCCCCATACCTTATTCCATCATCATACATCTTCCCAGCAATTCCTTTCACCTTCCCTACCTTCCCACAACTTTCAGCTAAGTTTCCTGTAGTAAATCAGGACATCCTGTAGTAACTACAGGAAACCCTGTAGTAGACTGTTTTAGACAGTTTTGGGCATAAATGATGATCAAAGACTAGGGTAGGCCTTCAACTTGACTTCCATACCCCTCAATGTCATTTTGTACCAGCTTTCCCATACCTTCCTCCTTTGCAAAATATCGGATTATCATCTTAGCATTTATATTAACAATGTAAACTTTGAAACGGGAACTATAAACTCAAAACGGGAACTCTGGCCAAAAAACCCCAAAAAAACATCAAAAACAGTGCTAAAAATGAAAAGTGTGTATACTGGAACGATGTTTTTTTTTAGGTGTCAATTTTGAACGTGTTTTAAAAATGGTAGTGACTACGAAATTTACTACAAAATTTTCATGCAAAATATAGCTTCAGAACGAAAGTGTTGATACTGGAATAATGATTTTTTTTTTTAGGGTCAATTTTCAAACTTTTTAAAAAATGCTAATAAAACCAATTTTTTATGTCTCAAACAAAGTTAAATTTTAAGGAAAAAACACATTAATGTTTCTGGTAGAATATCATTTTTCTTTCCTAAGTATAAATTTAACATGTTTTCAACCACAACATGCTAGATACAAAAGAAATTGGAATTTTTCCAACTATAAAACTAAAAAAACATGACATTATGAACAAATTATATCACTGAATGAATTCAAAAGTCTTTATTTGTATACTAAATAAAATAGACATTATATCTCTAATTTGATATTGCATTGTAGATATTTAAACAATAAAATTTATCATACTTAAGACATAATCCAACAACATAAAAATGCTTCATAACTTCTCATTTAACAAAATATGGAAAACATTAATTTCATTTGAAGATACGATGCATACATCAGTTATATAAACTGTCTTAAACAAGTATTCAAACTCAATCACCCAATAACCGTGGGTAGGCCGTCGTCGTGCCCCCTTCCCCCAACCCATTACCGATCTTTCCCATTCACCCATGCCCTCTTCCCCCTTCTGCCCTACCCATGCGCCAGCCCTTGCTACCCCCAACTCACCCACCCATGCACCATTTTCCCAACTCTTCCTTCCCTACCCCATAACTCTCCTCCCCATAAGCCCACCCCCTAACTCCCATTCCCCTCCAATCTCAACTCCTCCCCCCCTTCCTTAACACTGTGCCCATGGGCCTCGCGCCCTACCCCCCTCCACCCTACCCTTACCCCTACCCCCTACCTTCCACCACCCCTACCCTTACCTTACCCCGTACACCTCGCCACCCCCCTACCCTTACCCTACTCCCCCCCAACCCCTACCCCCCACTACCCCCCTTCCCCCCCAGCCGCCCCCCCCCCCCCTCCCCCCTGCCCCCCTCCCACCCCCTACCCTTACCCCCCCCACCCCCCCTGCCCCCTACCCTTACCCCCCCCCCCTACCCCCCCTGCCACCCCCTACCCTACCCACCCCTGCCCTACCCCTTACCCCCCCTCCCCAACCCCCTACCCTACCCCCCTCCCCCCCCACCCCCCTGCACCCCCCTTACCCCCCGGCCCTACCCCTACCCCTACACCCCCCTCCCCCCCCCACCCCCCCTACCCCCCACCCCCCTTACCCCCCCCCCCCTACCCCTACCCCTCGCATTCCCCCCCCGCCCCCTCCCCACCCCGCCCATCGTCGGCCCCCTCCCCTGCCCAGGCCCACCCCACCCCGCCCACCCCCCCTCCCCCTCCCCCTCCCCCTCCTCCTCCCCACCCCCCCTCCACTGCCACCCCGCCCACCCCTCGACTGCCACTGCCCCCTCCCCGCCCACACCCTCCACCGCCACTGCCCCCTCCCCACCCACCCCTCCCCTGCCACCGCCCCCTCCCCGGCCCCCCGGCCCAGCCCGCCCACCCCTCCACCCACACCGCCCCTCCCCGCCCACCGCCACCGCCCCCTGCCCGCCCACCCATCCCCCGCCACCGCCCCCTCCACGACCCCCCCGCCCACCTCGCCCACCCCTGCCCTGCCACCGTCCCCTCTCCGCCCACCCATCCCCCGCCACCGGCTCCACCGTCACCGGCCCCTCCCCACCACCCCCTCCCCCTCCCCCTCCCCAGCCCCCTCCGTGGCAGCGGCACCCCCGGGACACCCCGCCTCGCCCGACCGGCGGCGGGTCGATTCCGGGACAGCTCGCACGAACTAGTTTTCCTTCACACAGAATTTTAATGCAGGAGAATATTTCAAAGGTGACCTTAGTTGTTTACCTCTAGAAGGTCTTCAAAATTTATGAGAGGAAGTTTGTTTCATCAAGGTCATGAAATCTCTTAGTTTTTTTATTTTCTTAATATTATATTGGTTCTCTAAAATTCCAATTGTGTTTTTGAAAACAATGTTTTTTTGCATGAAATGAACAAATATTTGTATTTTATGTAGGATGTTAAGGTAAGTTAGAAATTTATTTGAAATTTTCTTGAGTTTAAAGGATACAAATATATTTGTATAAACTTAGATTATCTATGTATAATTAAAACACCTATGCATGAAAACATGATAGTGGGAGTAGTGTGAATAGAAGGAATAGTAAGAGTATTAAAGGAAATTGTTATATTGTTTAGGTGTAGTTTTTATATGCTGAATGATATTTCTCTCCGAACTCGATACTCTTAATTGTGTTATATATTATTTATCCATATTTCCATGTAACTTTTGTTCATTCTGGTATGTAGTGGAATGGGTAATTTATAAATGAAATTGCAGAAGGATCCAATAAGAGGTTAATACATTCTAGGCCTATTGCAAACTAATCTTGGCAAAATTTCTACTTTTAGTGGGTTACATTTTAGTTGTCTAGCCTTAGCCCAAAGGGAAAATAGTCATATTGATGTGATACATTCTGGTGGCCTTATACCTCATACCTCAGTTAATAGAGACATATTTTGATAGCTCTTCTTATCATTTTTGTTAATTGAGGTCTATTCACTAGACTAGAAACTTTTCTTATTCATTCCAGATGATCCTAAACTCGTTGGTGCTCAATTAACATACGTGGCTTAACATAATTAGGTTTTGTTTGTTTATGTTTCATCAACCAAAACAATGAAAAGTGTTAGGTGAATGTCTTTATTTCCCTAGTGGCTCGATGTCCATTTAACATAACAATGTTTATTACAGCTAAGTTTCATTAGTCGACATTCAATGAACTGACATAGTGGAAATAATGATATTAAATTTTTGTTTCTTCTAGTGGTCAGGTGGCTCCACGATGTAGTAAATGATTATGGAAAGTGATGGGAAACTGTGTTATGTTAATTGACAACTAGATCATATTTCAAAGAGGAAAGAAAATAAGAACTCTTGATTAGTAGCCTGATGGCCAATTAACAAAAGTAAAAGACAACATTTGGAAGACGAGTTAATGATCAATATTAACTAATAGGAATTTTTGAAATTTGTAGAACTATATATGAATTCTAAAAAATACGAAATTTTGAGATCACAATTACAGGAGATAGAGAGGAAGAGTCGAGTAAGGGAGTAAGGTTAGGTCTGGCTACTTGCATCTTTTTGCAGTTCATTATTTCCTTGTCTAATATGTCTCTAGTGTGACTCTCACATGAAAGATGTTTTTTTTCTACTTGGATGTTGTTGTATGTTTCACAATCTATGGGAATTTCTAAGATTTAGATTTTGGGTGATTCGAAGGTGGTAATTAATTGGGCTTCAGGCAAAAATAACATCAGGGTGGTCAGCGTCCAATCCATGCTCAACTCAAAATCGAGAGGACATATGAAATTTCAAGTGGACTCTTTTCACAGTATTGTAAGATGCAACTCACAAGCTCTCCAAAGGGGCACTCACTCTTGAAGCAGGAACTCTAATTTCTCTAGAGTTCTTGGAGAGTAATATGTTAGGAGATATGACCTTCCACTTTTAAATCCTTGAGTGACTAACTTGTATTGTAATTTTTATAAATTTTATCTTTTTGGAACATATTTTTAAGTAGAATTGTAAGAAATAAATATGGAAATTTTAAATTATATATTTGGTAAATGGAGATGATATTTGAGTGAGATTTTTAGAGGCTAACTTCAAATGGTTCTACTAGGATACTATTGGAGTCATCCTCTTACTAACACTAACAAGCATGAAATATAAAGTTTTTTTCCCTTTTAAAACATGAAATATTAAAATTAACAAATAAGATAATCAATCTCAAAATTGATTAAACTTGTTGCTTTAAAGGTTCATAAAACACATATTTATACCTATACTATAGAAAAATCTAAAAATATTTTTTTCAAATATCTCTTTTATATATTAAATAATTTAAAATATCTTGTCGTGATCATGAACCACACTGGGAGGGGTCGTTGGCGGGGGAGGGGTAGGCGGGGAGGGGGTGGTGGAGGTGGAGGGGTGAGCGGGGTGGTGGTGGAGGGGGGGCGGGGAGGGTGTGGGCGGGGTGGGCAGTGGCGGTGGAGGGGTGGGCGGTGGCGGGGGATGGGTGGGCGGGGAGGGGGTGGTGGCGGGGGATGGGTGGGCGGGGAGGGGACGGTGGCGGTGGAGGGGTGGGCGGGGGTGGGCGGGGAGGGGGAGAGCGGGGCTGGGGAGGGGGAAGGGGGGTGGAAGGGGGTAGGGGGTGGGCGGGGGTGGGGGGGGGGGGGTAAGGGTAGGGGATGGGGGGGGTTGGGGGAGGGGTAAGGGGGGCGGCACGGGTAGGGGGTAAGGGGGGGGGGGGTAAGTGGGGGTGTGCGGGTAGGGGGTAAGGGGTAAGGTGGGGGGGGGGGGTAAGGGGGGTGTGCGGGTAGGGGGTAAGGTGGGGAGGGGGGGTAGGGGGTGGGCGGGGGTGAGGGGGGGGGGGGGGTTAAGTGTAGGGGGTTGGGCGGGGGGGCGCGGGTAGGGGTTTGGGGGGGTAAGGGTGGGGGCGGGGGGAGGGGAGGTAGGGGTAGGGCGCGGGTAGGGTGTAAGGAGGGGGTGGGGGTGGTAGGGGATGGGGGGGTAAGGGGGGGTGCGCGGGTAGGGGGTAGGGGGTAAGGTGGGGGGGTGGGGGTAAAGGGGGTGTGCGCGGGTAGGGGGTAAGGTGGGGAGGGGGGGTAGGGGGTAGGGGGTGGGCGGGGGTGGGCAGGTGGGTTAAGGGTAGGGTGTTGGGCGAGGGGGGGGGGGGGGGTAAGGGGTGGGGCGCGGTTAGGGGGTTGGGGTGGGTAGGGGGTGGGCAGGGGGGGGGGGTACGGGGTGGGTTGGGGGGGGTACGGGGTGACCTCCCACTCGCCCATCGACTCGCCTGCCCGTTAGAGGTGGCTGGGCAATTCTGATTATACAAATAAAAAATTTATGGTATATTTTTGTTGTTAATTTAAGTTAATATGTTTTTTTATTTACTAATTTATGTGTTTTTTTTAGGAAAATGGCATCAAGGAAAATTTCTGTGAATCTTTCTGGACCAAAGAGTCTTAAAGGTGTATCTTCAAAAAACATTGGTGAACGAACTCCACCTGAGCTCATGCCTACAAATATTTCAAGTGCTTTAAGTGATAAGAAGCTAATCTCAGATTGGAAAAGTTCAAAAGAGGTGAAATTTCCATCAAGAGTCTGGTATGTGAAAGAAAGAGAGAGCACAACTGTGATTTTCGCATTGATTTTTAAGTTAATTATTATTTTTTGAAAGAAAAAAGTTGTTATTATTATTTTTTTGACATGAAATTCATAAAAAAACTATTATTTGACCATTTTTAGTTAATATTTTTGTATAAAAATTGTGATTTTGACATGTTAATTCTAGCAAAAAATTATCAAAACATTTAGTTTTTTTGTTATATTTATGTTAAAAATGGTTATTTTTATGTCCATTGTTAAAAAATGTTGTTTTTTAGAAACAATTATTTCATGTGGATTGAAAAATTAATTAAGGATGTATAAATATGTAGATTATCTAAAATTTAAACTATCGACTTTCTAATTTAAAAATGCAAAACAATAAAAACCCCCCTAAAAAGAAAAAAATTAAGATAGAGAACAAGAAAATATGAATAAAATGACGACTTCAAAAACTATCAAATTTAGAAAATAATTTTTTACATTTCACACACTAGAAAATTAAAAGTCAAAAAATAGGTCTTTTAAAAAAAGGGTGTGATGCAGAATACTCACTTTTTAAAATCAGCATGAAAATCACTACCATTCTAAAACTTGATTTCATCCTTGAACATGAAAAAAAATTAAAGTTCCAAAAACCATGTTCTAGAAAAAACATGTGTATTCTGCATCACCACTTTTGAAAATCGGGTCATTTTTTTGCTATCTCTACGAAACGGGTAACAGTATCAGTTCCCGTTTCAAAGTTTACATTGTTTATTTCTAAATTGAAAACCAAAAGACTCTTTTCTACAATATTTAGCTAGTGCATGCATACATCAGTCACAGGAATCATAGGATAATTTTAATGCCTACTTAGTCCAGATAGCTATATGATAGAATGCAAGGTAATTAGGTTTTTTTTCTGCAAGTAATGTGTGTTAATTCTTAGTTAGGTAATTTCATGTCATTTCACAACACTTTTAATTTAACACTTTCATTTCCTTAAAATAGGAAAGTATTTACTTTATGCATTAGAGATAGATTTACCTTCACTGTGAGTAGTCAGCCCCCTTTTAGTCAATAGAAGACTGGTTTGAGAAACACTAGTTTTCTATTGCCCCGGGTGAGAAGTGACAAGAGTAGATTGTTGCATGTTCTATGCATATAGCACTGTCACCTCCAAGTTTGTATGAATCCCGGGTTGATAAGGTAAAGTTGGTTGCCCTAGGAGTTGCAACATCCTTGCTGCAATACAGGGTCTCATCACTTTTTGGCGCTATTGTTAGGGAGGTGTCTAGGTAGATGTAATTATGCATTCCTTTTGTTTTTCATTCAATAGATAGTTGTAGTTTTTGCTTTCTTTCCATTCTTCAAGTAATTCAATTCAACAAATAGTTGCAATTTCTTCTTGCATTCAATTCTGCAAGTAGTTCTAAAAATAAACTCAAAGAAAAAACAAATTTATTTCATGCCTCATAGTAGTAGAGACAACTTACGAATTTATTTGCAAAATACCCCCACACCATAAAACAGTCAACATTCCCTCTTCTTCAATGGTTGTGAGCTAAAGGACCCATTAGGTGAAAAGTATGAGATCAATGAAGAGCCTATTAGGGAAGAAGAATAAGAACCCATTCCAAAAACATACACCATGGCTAAAAATAGAAATGGGATTGAAAATAAAAATGGAGCTGAAAACATAATTAAGGGTGCTTTTCCTATTAGAGAAACTAATGGAGATGTTAGGATGAAAAACATAAGCCCCTCTACCCTTCCTCACTTCCATGGTTTAATATCAGAGGACCCTGATACCTTTTTGTTTGAATCTGTTCTCATATACAGAACTTATGATTATACTTGTGATGACTAGAAGTTGAAATTGTTCCCATCCACCCTCAAGAATGTAGCCTTGCATTGGTTTATGGGTTTACCTTGGGAGAACATCATTACCTGGGATCAAATGCAACAAGCCTTCAACAACAAGTATAGGAATTATTGTACGTCCAAAGACACCAAAGAGGAAATTTTTAGAATGACCTTGGGACATGATAAATCCTTGTAAGATTATGAGGAAAGGTTCGAACTCATCTACAGAAGGGCCATATGCACCCTCAATCCTAAATCACTCAAGTTATTCCTTCTTAGAGGGATCAGGGAATATCTACTAAAAACCCTAAACATGTTGTTAGGAGGGGACATCTACAATTTGTCCAATGATGATATCAAGATACTTTTCAAAAATCATTCTAGGCCATCCAAAAAGAAGGGTAGGGCTAGTCAATCTTTGGCCAGTTCATCCTCCTCCAACACATCCATCAAAAGTGAAATTGGGAACATGTTGGAAGACTTTAATAGTTAAATTATGCGTACCCTTCCTCTGCAAATGGACACCGTGAATATCAAGAGGAAGAAGGAGGAAATAGAAAGGGCCTTAGCTGCCTTTTGCCCTAGATGCACTTGGAGGCACCATATAAATTAATGTCCATCGAATCTTATAGAGATATGCTCAGTTTTTGAGGAAAACCACTCCACAGACAAGTGCCCCTATCTGTCTAGATTGAAAGTTGTGTATCGAGAAAATGAAGTTGTGGCTAAACAACTCTTCTATATCAACCAAAGGAGGCCTCAAGGACGTTGACCATACTAGCAGTGCATGCAAGGGACGTCCTATTCATATTACAAGCCAAACCAGAATGCATATGTTCCCCTTTCGTGTCCTCTTGCTCATCCTTCATGGTTGACACCTTCTCCTTGGTCTTATGCACCTCAATACCATTGCCAACCTGCCAATCAATCATTTTAGCCATATTCTCCCCCACAAACTCAGTGGAATACACCATCACATGGCTGAAGGCCCCCATACAACCAATCTCCAACCTTACTACCTCCACCTCCATCTCAACAACAACTCCTTCACCTTTCTCCACCTAAGAAACCTCAGATGCCTACTCATACAAATCCAAACCCAAATAACAAACATGTGCAATAGGTCTATGGTGGAGATACATCCTACCTTACCTATGCTGTGGAAATTCAAAAAATCAACCTTAGGCCTGGAATAGTGCTTCCAGAAAACCAACCTTCATCTCCACATGAAGAGGTTGAGGAGGTAAAGGGAGAGAGTGTTCCCCAAGCTAATCCACCTCCTTTTTCTGAGAGACTGATCAATCCTAGCTAGCAAACCCCATAAGTGACTCAAGTTCTCAGTGAAATGAAAAAATAGTGTGTTTAAATCCCGCTACTCTATGATATCAAGGATATCCTCATCTACGACAATTTAACGAAGGAGAAATTCTTCAAACATCCTTGGAGGAGAAATAGATAAACCCCTACTATTAATGTCATTGGAAAATTGTCTGAGTTAATGTTGGGGAGAGCAATTTTCCCGAAGTATCTATACCCTTGAAGTCCTATGGTAGATGTGCAAATTGATGGTATCATTACCCCCCATACCTTGATTGATGTCAGGGCTTCCATCAATGTGATTACCAAGGAGACCATGCTTAAAGTAAATCTCCAAGAATCATTACGGAAGACCACAATAGTCTTGCAACTTGCAAACAGATCCATAGTAGCTCTTGAAGGACTTGTTGAGGATGTGATGGTCTCCATTAATTCCTGGGAATGCCCTATTGAGTTCTTCGTTCTCCAACCTGAGACTGAATTCAATGGTTATCCTGTCATCCTTGGAAGGCAATCGCTAGCCACTGTTGATGCTTACGTAATTTGTAGGGCTGGGAATATGACCATTAAAAATGGTCATTTGTCCAAAAAATTGGTCATGTATCCTCCTGCTCAACCATATCTAGAGCATACCTTACCCTTATGGTTTGAATTGGAGGGAGATGAAGTCTGATATGCCACACCTTACCCAATATATACCCTTCATGCTACTATAGGAGGGGGGAAACCTGATGAAGATGACATAATTGATCAAATCATCCAGAATTAGCCCCCGAACACGATGAGTTATTAAAGAAAGATGAAGATAACCCTTGGACTGATTTGTGCCTAGCTAACTCAAGTCCTACTTATTTCATGATGATAAAATTTGGTCGAGCTAAAACATTGAAAATCAACTCCTCTCTCTATGAACATCAGGGAAAGGAGTTATATGATATGCTAAGAGAGCACTTGGATTACTTTGCGTGGAGTTATAAGGAAATAAAGAGAGTGCACCCTTCGCTATGTACCCACCACATTTACATCAGTGAAGGTTGCAAGCCAGTGCACCAACCTCAGAGGAGAATGAACCCAGACCTCAAAGACGCAGTCAAAGAAAAATTGTAGAAGTTGTTGGATGCAGGGTTGATTTACCCCATCTTAGATAATGAGTGGGTGTCTCCTCTTGTTCTGGTCCCAAAGAAGAATGGAAAATGGAGGATCTGTGTGGACTACAAAGAGTTAAACAAAAACACCAAAAAAGACTATTTCCCTCTACCTTTCATTGATCAATTTTTGGATGGTCTTGTAGGAAAGAAGTTCTTCTCTTTCTTGGACGGATTCAGTGGCAATAATTAGATCAAAATTATCCTAGACGACCAAGATACAACCAACTTCACTTTTCCTTCGGGTACCTTTTCTTATAGGGTCCTTCCTTTTGGATTATGTAATTCCCCTACCACTTTTCAAAGGGCAATTCTAAGCATCTTTGCAGAGCTAGTCCATGAATCTGATGAAATCTGTATGGATGATTTCATTCCCTATTAGTGTGATTTCCTGGTGGCTCTCTCTAAATTGGGGAATGTGTTAAATATAACTATCCTTTAGTCCTGAATATTGTGAGTTCTTGATGAATACATGGATTATTCTAGGTCACTCAATATCCTAGGAAGGACTACAAGTGGACCCAAATAAAATTGCTATCATAAAGGGGGTCCCTACTCCTCAGAAGCAGAGGGATGTCAGAAGTTTCTTGGGCTTAACTGGATACTATAGGAGATTCATAAAGGACTTCAGCAAAGCAGCCTCACCTTTGTTTGGACTATTGGCCAAGGAATTTGATTTTTTTTGGTCAGAAAGCTGCCAACAGGTCTTAGAAACCTTAAAGGACAATTTTACTACTGCACCCATACCCCGAGGCCCATATTGGGCTCTTCCTTTCCACATCCATGATGATTCCTGTGACAAATCTATAGGAAACTCTCTAGGTGAGATAGATGAAAATTTTCCTTATGACATTTACTTTATTAGCAAAAATCTGTCCAAGGCTAAATTGAACTATACTGTGACTGAAAAAGAGCTTTGAGTTATTGTCCATTCCATGAATAAATTTAGACACTACATCACTGGTTAGCAAACCTTTGTACATATTGACCACGCTATTATTAAATATTTGATGAAAAATTCTAATGTGAATGCCATAATTATTAGATGGTTGCTTTTATTACAATATTTTGATCTAATTATCATTGATAATCATGGTAGAGAAAATGTAGTTGCAGATTTTTTGTCTAGACTTTCTATTCCTGCAGGCGAGGAAGGAATGATTGATGATCAACTTCCAGATGAGAATTTATTTTCTATTTCAGTTCTCTCTCCATGGTTTGTTGAAATATCCAACAACTTGGTGGTTTTGTAGATCCCTCCAAATATATCCTCCAAGGAAAAAAAACAGAATGATAAGAAAGAGTGCCCCATTAACTTTGATTGGGGTCAATCTCTTCAAGCTAGGCACATATAAAATTTGGAGGAGATGTGTTAGTGAGGAGGAATTCTTTGACCTCCTTTTGGCCTTTCATGGTGGCCCTTGTGGAGGTCACTTTGCAGCCAAGAGGGCAACCTTCAAGGTACTACAACCTGGCTACTACTGTCCCACTATCCACCAAGATGTAAGAAGATACATGAGTCGATGTGACCAGTGCCAAAGAATGGGGAAAATTACTCCCAGGGATGAAATTCCTTTGCAACATCAAGTGACTCTTCAGCCATTTGACAAGTGGGGAATGGATTTCATTGGGCCCATTGAACCACCATCAGGGAAGAAAAAGTATAGAATCGTATGTACTGACTATTTGATAAAGTGGTATGAAACCAAGGAAATCAAGGTAGAAAAGAAGAGAAAGTAGCCGAGTTCTTAAGGGAGAATTTATTTTACGAGTTTAGGTACCCTAGAGAGATAGACACTGATTAGTCAACTCAATTCACATCACACCTGATTGAAAATTTGTTGAGCTAACATAAGATCAAACACAGGAATTCAATTGCTTATCATCCTCAGGCCAATGGACATGTAGAAGTTACTAATAGATAATTGGAAGGCATTCTAACCAACGTTGTGAGAAGCACAGAAAATATTGGGCTGATAGACTAGTGAAGGCCACCTGGGCCTATAATACAACCTGGAAGATAAGCACTAGCTTCACCCCTTATAACTTTGTCTATGGGAAGAAGGCTCTGCTCTCCATTGAGTTTGATTACAACACTTTGAGAATAACAACTAGTTAGATTTGGATGTTACAAAGGCACAACAAGAAAGGCTTCTCTAGCTCAATGGTTTAGATGAATTTAGGATGCAGGTCCTCCTACACACACAAATTTTTCAAGTACAAAGAAAGTTTTGGCATGAAAAAAACAAAAAAGACAAAGGTTTTCAAGAAGGAGATTGGGCTCTTCTCTATGAATCCAGGTACAAGGACTTCAATGGAAACTTGATGAGCAGGTGGCTTGGCCCATACGTGATAAAAAAGTGCCATGAAAATGGGGTTGTGCAAATAAGGACCATTGATCAAGAAGGTATCCCCTTGCTTGTCAATGGATATAGATTGAATGCCTATAAAATACCTCTATCAAGGGAAGAGTTCATTGGTACCATCAGTAAGGAAGTAAATTCTCTTCAATGTGTCTCAACTTCCAGCTCACAAAATTCTTGAAGATTATTTTTATTTTTGAAAAAATGAAAGATGAAAAAAAAGAAAAAAATAATAAGGGACCTAGGTGAAAACCTCTATGAGGCACCTGACATCAACATTTGGGTTGAAAACCTCCATGAGGTAGCCCAAGAGTGAAAAACGAAAATAAAAAGATCCCTGGGTGAAAACCTCCCATAAGGTACCCAGGGAAGGAAAACAGGTTGAAAACATCCTTTGAGGTGACCCATGTGTCTTTAAAAAAGAAAAAAAGGAAAAGAAGAAATAAAAACACAAAATTCCATGGTAAGGACCTATTGACAAGGAAAATGTTCGCTATGCCAGGAAGAGGAACTAACGTGATTGCATGCCCCAATTAGACTTGCTTTTATTTGGAATGGTTAGCTCTGACAAGTTTTGAAGGACCCCGTGAACTATTTGAGCATGTTGAAAGATTACTTTCGGGAGAAGACTTCAATTAAATCAACAAAATGAAATAGCTAACAATTATGTATTAAATCCTATCTTTACCACTTCTGACTACTCTAATCTAGTCCTAGCTATCCTAATCTATCTTGCAGAAGCATAATACAGAGGTTTAAACATCATATATAAGTTCAACAAGAGTGTGATAAGCAAGATTAAACATCATGCATAGATTCAAGTCCAAATGAATCAATCACTGAATTCCCAGTTGGACAAGACTGTATTATAGCTAAATTGCAATCTAATAACTCATACAGGAATCCACATTCTTCTATGGAATTAAAACTGCAACTGATGTTTAATTTAGTTTTAAATCAGAGACCATTCACAAGTTAACTATGAGACTGAATCACATTCAATTTAACAAGACTAATAGTGGACTGTAAGTCATCAATATGCATAAATATAAATCACATTTACATTCATGCCAGTAACAACACTCTGATCCAAAACAATACAATGAGTCTGAAACTAAAGGCTCCTTCTTTCCCAGGGAAACAATCCTCCTCATTCACAATAAAGCAAAATTGTTCTTTTGAAAATCCAAAGCCCTTTCTCTTCTTCAGGGTAATAATTATGCAGCCTCTGAATGACCCTCCACCTTCCATACTCTTTCCACTCCCTCTTTTCATTACATAGATCAATCTGTACAGCTGTGGTAGGTTGGTGAAACTACCGACTAGCCGAGGTCACCCTGCCTCTTCATCTTCCCATTGTTCCAGATAAGCCCATCGAGTACACAGTGATAAGATCATTACTGTGACTGCTGGCACATAGAAGGCATAACAGCCAGGTCGATTCAGTTCCTGAGGAGGAGAAGAAGTGTTGGTGAGAAGGGAAACTGTATGTTTCCTTCCCACAATGGAGACCAGAACAACTTTGCTAGCAGCATGAACAGGCAACGCGTGGGGTTGCAGCCAGATTCTTTAAATGCAATGCTTCTGCATACATGGCCCTTCGAATCCCCTTCTGCATCCTTTGCTTCTCACCTGCAAGGATAGCCATCATTAGCTTGATGATTGTGAACAATAGAACAAAAATTCTCAATCAAATGCAAACGCTACCTTTATTCATTTTATAAAACCATGGAATAAGTGTGAAAGGATTTATGCCTTGATACTCAGTCAATCATACAATTTCCCGCTCAACCTATAGGCTTGGCACAGTTTTTCAAGGGACTCCTTTCATTGCAATCGAGTATCAAACTCTTTCCAAGACACAAGACCCATGCCCTCCACCGCCCCGATGGGCAATTGCACTATCGGGACTCCATAGGCCCACCTTTTACACTAAAAATCTGGTCCTCTGTTATATCGCAAATTTTGAAAAACAGGGGAAAACAATGAAAATTTTGCCTCGATCGCTTAGGCCAGACCTCAAAAATTATGTGTTGGGATCTATAAATATCACCAGGTTCGTGCTATCACATATGGAAATACGCACAAGCCTGGCACTTTGCTGATTGCGATATGCGATAAGGCTGCGGACCCAAAAATTTATACATTGCATTTGATAGGTCGGCGGTTCTGCTATATTGTTGTGCATAAGATGTATAAGGCCTGGACTCCCACCGATATACGATATGCGATGAGGCTACGGACTCAAAGCACATATATGTTAAGGTTCATGAATCCCTTTGGGCCCGCACAGTTGCCTTTCCCTTTGAAAAACCCTGACTATAATGTTTTTCCGGAAACCAAAGGGTATAAGCGAAAACCTGCATATGGTCGTTGGGGTGGATTTGAAAATAAATATTCCAGGTTTAATAATCATCGGTGAGTCTGGCTTCCACCTCCCCGCTAGCTGTATATCCCGTGCTCTGCCGATATGTGATGAGTGATTGGGAACCAGACCCGAAAATATATGTATTCCAGGTGATAAGGCTATCAGGTCCAAAGGGAAGCAGAATGCCATGTATGCATATGTCTTGGACTTAGGCCGATTGCGATATGCGATGGGGTTTTTCGACCCAAAAATATGTATATTGTGGTTTATACTGCCATCGGGTCCAGAACCCTTGTCGCATGTGTTATGCGAAGGGTTTTATCTGTAAAGAGCTTATAACATCACAATGATGCGATGAAGGGTTTTGTGTATTAAGTGCACAAATTACCATAGTGAGGGTCGGGTGATTATACGTGCGGGCATAAAAATACCACAAATGCATATGAAGATTGAGAAGTCCAATTAAGGGAATGAATGAAGGGCTAAGCTGGGTCAAGAATGAAATATGCCACAGAGATTTATCAATGGGGGCTTTGACCATTTAGAAATTAAAGATTTGTCTTGGCAAAGAGCCAACATCCTTGGGATTGGACAGATCATTTGTAGGAGTGCAAGATCAACTTATGGGGGGGGCATTCAAAATTGCTACCAAGGCAAGTTTTAATAGGGTGGTGGTTGTGACCACAACAAATGGTGAACCACTAGGTGAACCAATTATCTCTATTTCCAAATAAACCTTGGATCAAGTAGAACAACAGGGTGCTTAAGATAAACTTTAAATGCATATTTTATAGATGGACAAGCATTGATTCCACTTAAACATTATTTCTTCAGAGTGGATAGAGACAAATAGCTTCTACTCGCTGATATGATTTTCACAGGCATTTTCTAGTGGCAGTGTTATGGGGTTTATTGACCTTCCTCTACCTGTTTCCCACTTTCACAAATCCCTTTGGGGCCATCACTGGTCTGTGAATACCTATTTAGGTGTGTACCTCAACTCTTTATTGCTCATCAAGCTTGATGTAGACATGTTTTTCTTGCACTTTATATGAGAATTTCAGTGCTATACTTATTGATTGAATGGGGCACAGTCATGGATCATGCCATATTTTTAAACCACTTAAGCAAGGTTGGGCTTGCTGTGTCAATCGGTACTCTGAGCCCAGCAATAGTCCTTACTCTAATTGGCTTCCCAAACAACCTATCCTTCCAAATTGGCACAAGGACTTGACATTTCATTTCTTTTTAGATAAGTCCTTCCAGTTTCAGGCACAAGGACTAGAGCACAATTAGATTTGCCACAGGGTATGAGACAATGAGCTTAGCCCATGAAAGGAGGTTTACTTGTGAGTAATAGGTATTGGACCATTTAATGTGGTGGATGGGACCAATGGAGAATGATTGTAAACCTTACAAGCAAGTATAGGCTAGGTCTGAGTGGGATTTATTTAAATGCAGCGTTCCTCCATGCTAGTCCATTTGTAGTTACACATTTTTTGTTTTTTAAGAGTGCCCCTACATGGTCCATATGTTCAAGTTATCAATAGATCTCACATAGTTCCCCGAAAAATGTCAATGAGGGGTTTCAGTTTGGTTTGCATGGAAATGATGGGTTCATGAACATGAGAATCATCAGCAAGCCTATGAGGCAAGGAAATGCTGATATTATCGAATGAGGGAAAATCTGAAAGGTAGAGCGAGACCGGAGGACTACAATTAGTTTGCTGAAAAGGAATGTAATTCAAAACAGCAAGAGAAAAGACTTGTTAGAAAACAAAGGAAAGGACAGAAATACAACTAAACTAACAACAAAAGGAAATGAACTCTAACCTACTCAGGAGGCAACCACCAATGTGGTGGCTACTGGAAGTATCTATTCAAATGCTGGCCATTAACAGGGAGATTTTTAGTCTCCCCCTGTAATGTTTTCAACCTATAAGTCCCTCGACCAGTATTTTCAACAACTTTGGAATGGGCTTAGCCATAGGTGTTGGAATTTTGTGTGTTTACCCTTTGGCTCACTCAGCTTGTCCCATTTCAGAACTAGTTCACCCACTTGGAAATCTTTATCTCCCGCCAGATGATGATCAAATCATATTTTACAATCATTTGGCGATTTCTGAATTTAATTCTGGCTCTATCCCTTAATTCCTCTAGCTTCACTAGTTGGTCGATCCTTTCTTGAAGTGAGGCTGAAGGGGTTCCTCTTGAAGCTTGGGAGAGCTTTAAGGATGGAAGGGCAATGTTTGGGGACAAGAGGACTTCTTGTCCATAGACTAGGAGGTATGGAGATTTTCCCAAGACCACATTAGGGGTGACCCTATTGGCCCAAAGGGCATTTGTTAAGGCCTTGTGCCAGTTCCTCTGATTATTAGCGACTGTCTTGCAAATTATGCGGATAAGGTTCTTATTGGAGGACTCTGCAACTTCGTTTCCCTAGGTATAATAGTTTGTTTCATATTTTATGTGGATTGACTTATCAATGGCAAACTCAGTCAGTCTCAGAGATGAAACATAAGAAGTATTATCAAAGATGAGGGCATCAAGGATGCCATACCTATTGATAATTAATTTCTCAATGAATGATATTACCTCATCTTCGTTCATCTTCCTGAGTGGGATGGCTTCGGTCCAACTTGTGAAGTAATCAGTCACTGCGAGTATGTACTTGTTCTGTTGTGAGGATTTTGGAGTGATCTCGCCTATGACGTCTAGGCCTTATTGTTGGAATTGTCGATAAATCATGACAGGTTTGAGGGGAACGACAGGTCTTCTTTCTCGTCCTGCGGCAGTTTGGAATGCCTTGCATTTGCGAGCATAAGTGTGTGAGTCTCTAAACACCGTGGGCCAATAATATCCAGCTCTCAATATTTTGTGAGTGGTGGTCTCTCCACCATCATTACCACCTGCTGGGTCGTCGTGCATTTCTTTCAATACATGGTTGGCATCATCTTTCTCCAAGCACCTTAGCTAGATTCCATCATGATTTTTCTGTATAAGATACTGTCGGCCAAATGATGCAGATTGGATTTTAATCTTAGAGCTCTCCTCTGCAATGCACTCATGTGTTTGGGACACGAACCTTGCTCTAGATAGAAACATATGTCATGGTACCATGACTCAGGGTCTAAAAAGGTTTCAGATGCTTCCCGCACATACATCAATGCTTCGTTACTCCATAAGAGCTCCTCCATGAGTTCTCTTTGTGTATATTGTAGGCTCAACGTTCCTGATCCTTTAGATGCCACCTTTCGGTTTCCTAAGGTTTCTGCTGCTAGCGTGCAAATTCCTTGCCCTTGAACTATCTGTGTTGGCTTTATATCCAGGTTGAATTATTGAAGGGTGGTTATCTAGTTCCCTCTTCGATCACCCATTTCTTTCTGTACGAAGAGGGCTCTTACAGCAGGATGGGGCACGATGACTTTGGTCTTGGCTTTCAGCAAATAAGGGTGGAAATGTTTAACAGTGTTGAAAACTGCATAGCCCTACTTCTCCACTGGTGGGCCCCAGTATTGCAGCAATAATGTTGCAACTCCTGGAACTCCCTTCTTTAATTTTATCAACCCGGTAGTTCGTAACAAACTTGGAAGCGACGGCGCTGTATGCACAAGTACTAGCTCTTGCCACAGCTGTCACTTGGTCAGCTGGCACAAGTCCGCTAGGAGCTTAAGGCAACTTCTATGAGCTCTTAGAAGAAGCTTTTTAACTGATGAATGAAAGCTAACTCAAGGGGGCTATTTTACTTGTAGAAAGAAACTGGAAAGCGGAAAGGAAATGCAAACCCTAGCAAACCCTAATTTTACCAGCTAGCCCTACTGATGCAAAAAAGAGGATGCAAGCTACTGAAAGAGACGCCATTAACTTCTAGGAAGGTAAAATGCATGTGTCTAAGTTATCACTATCTGAAGAAAACATCTTTTTGTATTTTTGAATAAGTTGTCACAATTATCATGCATACAATTTAACTGTTTTTGACTGTGCATAGGTGGATTGGTGAGAGGAAATGCTTGGAAGAGGTCGGGAAGGTTCAGAGAGGGCCTAAGGGGTCCCTAACACCCTTCCAAAGATTTTCACAGAGTTTGGCTATCAAGAAACCTCATTCGTGAGCTTCTACAGGAAGTCTGCAGGGATTCTACAGGATGTTCAGGAATTTCTACAGGATGTTCAAAAATTTCTACAGGATGTTTAAAAATTGGATTTTGGAGGATGGGTGAGTGAGGGAAGGTGCATGAATGGATATGGAGGTAGGATAGGGGTCTGAATTGGCCGAGGGACTGGTGGATGGAGTGGTGAGAAGGTGTAGATAGCTAAATTGGCTCAAAGAAGGCTGAAACAATGATTGCAAAAAAAGGTAGGGTTACGTGGGCAAGAGGATAGATGTGAGACGAGAAACCTAGCTAGGAGATGGAGCAGATGACACCAAAAAGATGGTGGATGAAAGAGTGGTGGAGATGCTTTGCATCGTATACATTCAACTGAATCAACAAAGTCTTGCATGTAATGAACGTCCTAGCTAATCTAATCTAACTAACAATAAAGTGAATGGACAACAGCTTTATTTGGAAGAGAACCATGTATATCAACTATGCAATGAAACATTACAGAGATCTGAACACATAACCAACTTCTGCAAATGAAAACCGTACACTAAGGATTGCATGGTAAAGCAAACTAGTGTTTTTGTTTGGGACAACACGGTTACTTCAATTCCAGCCCTTGATCCAATAAGGAAGAGGTGAAACCAAAAGCGTTTGTTGACCCCTATTTGGAGCCTTTTTCCTTTTATTATCCTACCAATCTATTCTAAACATAAGAAGCTAATTTAACCATCAAAAGCAATCTAAATAAAAAAGCAAGATTTAAATCTAAATAGCAGACTTTATTCTAAGAATGCAGCAAAAACACATAAAGACAAACAAAGGAGGTGTTGGGCGCTTGAGATGGGCCCAACCCTAAGAGCTACAGCCTCCTAAGAGAGATTTAGAGTTGGTGAAAAGCTGGATTCATCTTTATTGAGCAAGAAAAGAAGAGTTACATCAAAAATTGTCCACAAGGGAAAGCTTGAAAATGTGCTGAAATGCAAAGCTAATCTACTGACTAAAATTGAACTTCAAACTAGCTAACTTCTACCTACAAAGTGACTAACTATTGGCTAACCAAAATGAGGTCCTAAGCCTTCTTATTTATACAAATTGAGTACCCCAACAGTCCTCCTAAACATTAGGGACTCGGCTGCCCAAAACTTGTAGTTAACAACAGTGCTACTTGACTTGCTTGGCTGCCCTTGTGATAATTGATTTGGAAGCCCTTGAACTCCGAGCTGATGGTGGAGAATTCAAGGTAAGGGCCCATAAATGAAGGGGACACCTTCCTAAAAATCCTCTCCACGAATTTGGTTGCCAAGTGCTCATTTAAACCTTTGATTTTGTCTCCAAATTGACCAAAAAGACTACACAAAACACACATTAGACTTGTTGGCATAATGACTAACCCAATTCGCTTTATTAGCATAAATATAATAAAAAACATGCAATAAACTAATGAGAATGGTGGATTAAGTCGAATTAGGAGGTTGAATGAGCCCATATAATTATCCATTTTTGGGGCTCATCATCACCCCTTACTGAAAGTGTTGTTCATCCTCTGAGCAACTGATCTATCTCCTCATCTTTGATGGCCCTGGTGGCCTCCCTATCATGCCAAGCTTCTAAAGTGATGTCCTCTTCTTGGTCATGAAACCATGCTTTTCTCTCTACTTCTTCCCACTGCCTGTGCTCCTTTTCCTAGAGAATTCTCAGCTTCCTGTAGAACTGTCTCAGCATCCTGTAGAGAGGCCTTTGTGTCCAACATTTCCATTCTTTCTCTCCAGGTGGATGTCTTCGGGCTTCCCTGTTCATAGGTGATGGATGCCTTTGAGGGGGACCTTTCCCTTGGTGTGGTAGGGGTGTCGACAATGGTGATTGGTACTTTGGATGGTGGTTGCGGTCTGCCAGTCTTTACCCTCACGTTCCTTCTTGTCTTAAAATACAGTGAGGGCTCCCTCTTTTGCTTCTCCTTCTGCTTGGGAGATGTGTTTAGGGTGGCCAGCACAGCTGCTGCCTCCCTAGCTAAAATCTCGGGCGATTTCTCCTTCTGCTGCCCTTTCCCCAAACTTCCTGTAGAAAGTCCTGTAGTGGCCGTTTTCTGGCTTCCTGTAGAAACAGTCTGCTGGCTTCCTGTAGAACCAGTTTTCCCTGATTTGGCTTGCTTGGCTGGGGGTGCCTTCTCTTTGACTTGTGTCGTGGTTGCCTGGGGTGTGCCCTTACTTGTTCAATTGTGTTCTCCCATTATGAATCCTCATTGCATGGTGGAATTGCTCTTTTTATGTTTTAATCAGAAAAGGAAATGCTCAGGAAAACAACAGTCAATCACTAAAACAGAGGACAACTGAATTTGGTGTTTTTTGAACCCAGGGAGGAGTTTCTCTTACTTTTTCAATTATGTTCTCCCATTATGAATCCTCATTGCATGGTGGAATTGCTCTTTTTATGTTTTAATCAGAAAAGGAAATGCTCAGGAAAACAACAGTCAATCACTAAAACAGAGGACAACTGAATTTGGTGTTTTCTGAACCCAGGGAGGAGTTTCTCTTGTGTTCCTCACAATACCAGATAGCAATAATTCCCTTGTTTCTGTCACCCAGAATTCGACTGTCGGTTTATTGAAAGGACAATGTTGTTTTTGCAGAACTGAGCATAAGGGCACAAATTCTCTTCTCAACACATAGATACATATGTAAATTCAGGTTTTCATACACACAGGGTGGCCTCTACTGCAGCATATATCTTCTTTACTTTTAAAGATGATGAGGAGAGTTCGGAGTGCAGAGAAAGAACTTGGGCAAATACAGTGAAATATGCAGGCAATCTTTCATATTTTGTTGAATACACAGGTAGACTGTTACTCTCATTTTTCAATTCAATGTCATGTTCAATTCACCATTTTGTACCAACAAATCATGCACAACGAAGTTTCCCCGATCCTACCTCGTTTGGAGCTTGAAATTCGCCGAAAATCCTAGGTTTTCTTTCTGCATGGTTGTTTTCTGTGTTTCCTGCAGAAATGCCTATAGAGCACCCCTGCGCCTCTGAGCAAGCCTGATACGCAGCAGAATCTTGAAGACAGGTAGAGAAACTGGTGGAGGATGAATAATTAATTGTTTTGTGCATACTTCAGTTGAGGATGTGGCAAGTGCAGATGAACAATAGTTTGTGAGTTTTAGCCAAGCCTTCTTTAATTACTGCGTGATTTGTGGTGAGGTGGAAAAAACACGTGCTGTCTTTATTTGAACTACAGTGATGTTATGGACGATATGTTCTCTTCTATCTGTTAATCATTTAACGTCCTGTGCACTGGAGTTCAACATGTCTACCACTACCTATGTTTTTTTTCAAATTTCACGTGAACGACCATACACGTATGCTGCGTGATTTTTGCCTGGATGAGTGCAATCGAATATGGCTAGCTTCCTGACTGAATCCCACCATCTCATTCGTTCATGCAATGCTTAGATTAGATTTATGCAATAGAGGAATGAGTTTTAGTCACATACCTAGAAGTCAAATATGGCTGCCGTGAGGTGCTGTGGCCCTTCATTTGTTGCATGCATTGGCTTCTGTGGTTGCATGAGAGCTTGGTGGTTGATTCATGGCTATTTTTTCTTGTGCAGGTATCCTCTGGCCGGATCCATACTGTAGGAGCTGGCTTCGCGTTCAGATCTGCACCCTCAAGCTGCTGCTGCTGAATTTTCACAAGACCAAAACTTGTTTTCACCATTTCTCCCAAACGATAGATCGGATCAATCTGAAACTTGCTGATCATGTTCCTATCATCATTATGCACCTCCCATAGCAAAATTGTGATCAATGGATGCACAGATTTCGAGAAAAATGGAAAATGGCTGACGATTTCAGAGATCAATTTCTCGGAAACCGTGCATCGGAATTGGCTGAAACTGCTTCGGTAGGTTACTATCACCCATATGCATCTCCCCATGAAACAACTTTTGAAATGGATGCACGGATATGGGGAAAATACAAAAATGGCTGACAATGATGGAAGAGGATTTCTTGGAAACCATGCATCGAAATGGGCTGAAACTGCTTGGGCATGTTTCCATCGTCCCTATACAATTCCCCATAAAACGGTTTTTCAAATGGATGCATGGTTTTCAAGTTAGGGCAAAAACAAATTTTGTTCTATGTATTTTTTCTTCAAAGCATTCTACAAGTTTTTGCATGGAAAGAAAAACTGAGCTTGGGCTGTGATGCAGGCATGGAGATGATGGAGGAGGAGTTTGAAGGTTCCAGGAGGACTTCTAACCCCTTGAGGAAGCTCTCATGTTTGATAAAATACCGTTTTCAAATCCATTTCTAGCTTCCTGTAGAAATCCTGTAATTTCTACAGGAACTTCCTGTAGAACACACAGTTTTGAGGAAAGAAGCACAATGAGATGGAAAAAATGATGGAGAAGGGTGAGGGATAGAAACATGGATGCTTGCATGCCTCATGGACAGATTCTTGGCCTTCAGGTCCTCTTTAGAGATCAATTTTGGCTTGTTTGTAGGCTTCCTCTAGAAGACACAGAACTTCCTGTAGAAGATACAAAACTTCCTATAGAAAGCACACAACTTCCTTTGTCTTTGTTTTGAGCGATCCTCCTAACCTACAATGTCCTTCTTGCAACCTGCAATTATTCAATGGAAATTAGCTTTATTTTTCTTTTCTTTTTCTCTTTTTTTTTTTGAAAAACAACTAGGGCGCCTCATGGAGGTTTTTACCCTAATTGCCTGCCCTGGGTGCCTCCAAGGGAGGTTTTCACCCAGATATCTTATTCTCTTTTCTCTTTTTTCCAACCCATTGACCGCCTCATGGAGGTTTTCAATCAATGAGTCAATCTAAGGCGCCTCCGAGGAGGTTTTCACCTTAGATTTTTTTTTTTCCTCTTATTTTCATTTTTTTATACCTTTTTTCTCTTTTTTTTTTTTTTTTTTTTTTTTCTACTCTACCCTACTTGAAAAACAAAATCATTTTCAAGTGTAAGAATACTTCCAATGGAGCCATGTGCACATCGAGATTAGAGACAAAATGATGTGGCGGCTTGAGATGCATGCTTTGACAGCTATCCGGATTTCAGAGACCAAATGATTTGACTTTGAAGGGATCAAACATAGCTGAGGAAGAGAGTACTGCTGCAACTTAGTGACCGTCTGAAACCATATTTCAATATAGCTCTGATATCCTTGGTCCTTTTGCTGATCTGGATCATGTTTCATGTCACCTTCTACCATGACTTTCTCATCTTCCTCTTTTTGCTGATCTTTCTCTTGAATACATGGAGGATTTGATGGTAACCATGAAGGAGCTTCCTTGATCTCTGCTTCTGATGTTTTCTCTTCATCAAGTAAAGCCCATGGTTCTTTGATCTTTTCTTTTGAATCTTATTTTGCCTTTGGTCCTTCAATGTTGTCAATATAATCTCTGTTTTGCAACACTCTTCTTGAGCTTTGGTGAAGATCATTGAGATAAAGAGGAGTCATTTGGACATGTTGTGCCTGAGCTTTGCAATTGGGTTGGGCTATTCCAATGTGCGGGTTTGGAAATGGTGGTATGGGTAGTTGAGTGGGGGTGTATATTTGAGATGGATGCGGATGGGATTGTGGTTGGGCAAGCATTTGGGGTTGCCTTGGTGGAGCAGGAGGCGATGGTTGTGGATGGGTAGGTGGTGGAGGCAAAGGAGTGAGAGGAGAGTTGTAATGGGGCCTCCACCTTTGATGAGGTGCATTCCACTGAGGCTGTGGCTGAGCATAAGAGTGAAATGAATGTGCAACTGGTAGGGCATAATATGGATCTCTGAAGGAAAAAGGAGGAGGTGTGAACTAGGAAGGATGAGCAGGGGGACCCCAAGAAGGCATGAAAGTGGCTTGATAGGGGTCATAATAGGTCTTGGATGTCCCTTGCAGTTCCTGCTAGTAAGATCTAGGTCCATGTGGCCTCCTGTGATTCATATAATAGAGTGATTCAGTGGTTCCTTTGGTTCTTTGATATGCATCTTTAAGTCCAGGCAAGGAAGGGCACTGATTCGTAGGATTGTATTCTTCACAGACAAAACACACTTCTATGGAGTGCAATGGACATTCATTCCTAGGATGCTTTCTAGTGCACCTAGGACAAAAGATGGCCAAAGCCCTATTGGATTCCTCTTGCTTCCTTTGGATCTGCAAGGTATCCAGTTGCATGGCAAGAAACTACCTCATATTACTCTTGAAATCTTCCATCTGATTTTCAAATTCGTCTTTGGACAAGGTACTGCTCCCAACATTTCTGCTTGTAGCCATTTGCTCCAGAGGAATGGTTTCTTCTTCTTCTTCCCTTGAGGTTCTTCAGATGTGTCTTGCTGTCCACCTAAGGGTTCTTTAATCACAGCCATCGAAGAAGAGAGAAGGTTGGCTGTGTGAAGCAGTGGGGGTGTTGTGCAATCATTTTTCTGAATTATCTCTACTCCTACAAGGCATGAAATGAAATCTTTTTTGTTGATTTTTGCTTTTTTTTTTCTACTTGTACCTACAAAACTAAAATAGATTGAACTGCAACTAACTACCTTTCTGAAATGAAAATGCGGAATTGAAATGAAAGCGGGAAAGGACTAATCTATTTTGCTCAAATTAAATTGCAGGAATGAAATGCTAAGCTATGCTTGCGGAATTGAAATGCTAATCTACGCTTGCAGAATCGAACTTGTGGAATTGAAATGCTAATCTATGAAAGCAGGAAATGTCTACTCTACTTTTGCGGAAATGAAATGAAATAAACTACTTAGCAGAAGTTTGTAGTGGAAAATAGAAGAAAAGTAGCAATCACCAATACTCTGACGCTTCCCCAGCAACGATGCCAAAAAGATGGTGGGCCCCAATATTGCAGCAATAATGCTACAACTCCTGGAACTCCCTTCTTTAATTTTATCAACCCGGTAGTTCGTAACAAACTTGGAAGCGACGGTGTTGTATGCACAAGTACTAGCTCTTGCCGCAGCTGTCACTTGGTCAACTGGCACAAGTTCGCTAGGAGAATAAGCCAACTTCTATGAGCTCTTAGAAGAAGCTTTTTAACTTATGAATGAAAGCTAACTCAAAGGGGCTAATTTACTTGCAGAAAGAAACTAGAAAGCGGAAAGGAAATGCAAACCCTAACAAACCCTAATTTTACTAGCTAGCCCTACTGATGCGAAAAAGAGAATGCAAGATATTGAAAGAGATGCCATTGACTTCTAGGAAGGAAAAATTCATGTGTCTAAGTTATTACTATTTGAAGAAAACATCTTTTTGTATTTTTTAATAAGTTGTCACAATTATCATGCATACAATTTAACTGTTTTTAATTGTGCAGAGGTGGATTGGCGAGTGGAAATGCTTGGAAGAGGTCAGGAAGGTTCAGAGAGGGCCTAAGGGGTCCCTAACACCCTTCCAGAGAGTTTCACAGAGTTTGGCTATCAAGAAACCTCATTCGTGAGCTTCTACAGGAAGTCTGCAGGGGTTCTACAGGATGTTCAGGAATTTCTACAAGATGTTCAGAAATTGCTACAGGATGTTTAAAAATTGGATTTTGGAGGATGGGTGAGTGAGGGAAGATGCATGAATGGATATGGAGGTAGGGTAGGGGTCTGAAGTGGCCGAGGGACTGGTGGATGGAGTGGTGAGAAGGTGTAGATAGCTAAATTGGCTCAAAGAAAGCTGAAACAATGATTGTACAAAAAGTTAGGGTTACGTGGGCAAGAGGACAGATGTGAGATGAGGAACCTAGCTAGGAGATGGCGCAGATGGTACCAAAAAGATGGTGGATGAAAGAGTGGTGGAGATTCTCTACACCGTATACATTCAACTGAATCAACAAAGTCTTGCAAGTAATCAAAGTCCTAGCTAATCTAATCTAACTAACAATAAAGTGAATGGGCAACAGCTTTATTTGGAAGAGAACCATGTATATCAACTATGCAATGAAACATTTCAGAGATCTGAACACATAACCAACTTCTGCAAATGAAAACAATACACTAAGGATTGCATGGTAAAGAAAACTAGGGTTTTTGTTTGGGACAACACGGTTACTTCGATTCCAGCCCCTGATCCAATAAGGAAGAGGTGAAACCAAAAGTGTTTGTTGACCCTTTTTTGGAGCCTTTTTCCTGTTATTATCCTACCAATCTATTCTAAATATAAGAAGCTACTTTAACCATCAAAAGCAATCTAAATAAAAAAGCAATATTTAAATCTAAATAGCAGAATTTATTCTAAGAATGCAGCAAAAACACATGAGATAAACAGAGGAGGTACTGGGCGCTTGAGATGGGACCAAACCCAAGAGCTACAACCTCCTAAGAGAGATTTATAGCTGGTGCAAAGCTGGATTCATCTTTATTGAGCAAGAAAAGAAGAGTTACATCAAAAACTATCCACAAGGGAAAGCTTGAAAATGCGCTGAAATGCAAAGCTAATCTACTGATTAAAATCGAACTACAAACTAGCTAACTTCTGCCTACAAAGTGACTAACTACTGTCTAACCAAAATTAGGCCCTAGCCTTCTTATTTATACAAATTGAGGACCCCAACAGTCCTTCTAAACTTTAGGGACTCGGCTGCCCAAAACTTGTAGTTAACATCAGTCCTACTTGATTTGCTTGGCTGCCCTTGTGATAATTGATTTGGTGGCCCTTGAACTCCGAGCTGATGGTGGAGAATTCAAGGTAAGGGCCCATAAATGAAGGGGACACCTTCCTAAAATTCCTTTCCACAAATTTGGTTGCCAAGTTCTCATTTAAACCTTTGATTTTGTCTCCAAATAGATCAAAAAGACTACACAAAGCACACATTAGACTTGTTGGCATAATGACTAACCCAATTCACTTTATTAGCATAAATATAATAAAAAACATGCAATAAACTAACGAGAATGGTGGATTAAGTCGAATTAGGAGGTTGAATGAGCCCATATAATTATCCATTTTTGGGGCTCATCATCCACGTCTGGGTAATTCAATTTTGCTCCTTGGGGATTCGAGCTCATGTAGGAAATTGGGACTTCATTGCCATCATCATTTTTTTGAGTGATAAATGTGGCTTACGAAAGGTCAGAAGCGAAGGTGTATAAGAAGAATCCTTTGTCAAAATTGGGCTGACCAATGTAGGAGCTTGAGCAATGGCTTTCTTGATTCATCGAAATGCTTCCTTAGCTTCATCTCTCCATTTATACGCAACATCTTTCTTCATCATCAGCTGTAAGGGGTGTATTATTTCGACAAAGCCTGAGACGAACTTTCTAACAAAATTAATCCTCTCGAAAAAGGATTACATGGGCTTTTTGTTAGCAGGGGACTATATTCTCATGATGGTCTGTATTCTCTTAGGATCAATCACAATCCTGTCTTTAGAAACGATGTGACCCAGTAGTGTCCCCTCTATGGCTGCAAAGATGCTCTTCTTGGGATTCAAAGAAATTCCATACCTTCGACATCTTTCAAAAATCTACCTCAGGTGATAAATGTGATCCCTCCTGCGATATGAATACACAGTGATGTCATCCATGTACACCACTACCGATCTAATCATAAGCCCTTGGAAGGCTATGTCCATAGCTCTCTGGAATGTGGCACCCACGTTAATGAGCCCAAAACACATTTTTCGGTACGTGTAGGTGCCCCATTTGGTGTTGAAGTCTGTCTTAAGTTGATCCCCATGTGATACCAACACCTGATTATATCCTAAAAACCCATCTAATAGGGACAACATTTCAGACCTCAAGATGTTCTGAAGGATGTGTTGCATAGAAGGGACCAGATAGTTGTCCTTTTGAGAGGCTCTATTCAATTTTCTGAAATCAATACACAGCCCAATGTCTCCATTTTTCTTTCTCACTAGCATGATATTGGCTACCTAGTAGGTGTGTCTAATCGGGAATATGATTTTAGCATCCAGCATCTTGTTCAGTTCTTTCTTCACCAATGGTTATAGGCTTGGATGCATCTTACGCAACTTTTTTTGGTACTGCTTGGCCTCCCTTTCCAAAGGGATCAGATGTTGCATAATACTAGTATCAAAGGCCTTTAGGTCTTCATATGTCCATGGAAAGACATCCTTGTATTGCTTAAATAGTCTTACAAATGCAACCTTTTCTTGTGGAGAGCACCCCAGGCCCAGATTGACATTTTTTTGGCCTCTTTCAATCCCAAGGTTGACCATTTCATACTTCATGGACGAGCTGTGTGTTTTGCAGTTAGTATGTTTCTTGAATTTATCATGCAAGTCATACAAGTGCTCCATCCTAACCACTGATTTTGGAATCACATTGGGCTAATTATTTTCCTCATCTTCCCTTTCATTCATAAGCTTGTCATGCTCCCTTGCGTCAATGACTACACTCTTGAATGTCTTCTCGCAATGTAGGAACTCAAGGATTTGCTCATCATCTTAAAAAAACCTACCAATTAGAGATGTTATCAGCGATGGACAGTCTGAAAATCAATTCAAAAGAACATTTATTTTTCTTCAATCTAAAATCAGGAAAAAGTTTAGCAGCCATATTATCCATCAGATCAACATCTTGGTTTTGGCCTTGAGGTAGGTATGTAATATTAAAGGAATCAAAAATGTCAATTAAATCCCATACCTCATGCTGGTACCTCACTAGGTGTGGAGAATTGCAATGTATCCTTTTCCTCACCTGATCTATGATTATCTGTGAGTCACCAAAAACCTTAAGATATTTCACATTCGTACCAATGGCTTTCTTCATGCCTTACAACAGGCTCTCATATTCCATTTTGTTGTTGGTGCATGCGAACTCCAACCGGCTGGCCATTAGATGTTGGTTTCCTTGCGGGTCAATGAGAATACTTCCAGCACCTGCACCCTCAAGGCAGTTAAAGATGTCAAAATAGTGTTTCCAGAATATTCCATCTAATGTTACATCAACTAAACTACTATCTAAGAAATTGATACTATCATCTACTATAATACAGGATATCTCATCAGTTGGGTTGTGGGAGGGAACTTCCAACTATGTGAGTGTCAAAGTTTCTTCAATTGTTTCTGCATGAAACTCGCCAAAATAGGTTTGTGTATTATAAACACTGAAACTATAGTTCCCAAGGATGGAGCTGGTAAACATTATAGGTTCATTGGGACCATTTAGTTCTATTACCACATACTTCATGTATCTTTCCCTATCGACTCTCATCATATCACCCTTACCCTTCTAAGGCAACAAGAGATGGGACCAATTAGTCGAGAAGTATCCGTCCAATTTTGCTGACCAGTCCCTACTAAGCAGCATTCCATAGGCTTAAGGTATATCAACTACCACTATATCAATGACCTAAGTGGACTATGGTTTAGCAACAATCGGAATCAACACATCTTTTATTTGACCAATCACGGTCACATTTGTCCTACCTAATTCCATGATTCGAGTTCTAGTTTTTTCAGGTATGGCCTACAGTCTTTTAGCAACAATGTGAGGCATAATAGTGGATGAGGTCCCAAAGTCTACCAAGCAGTTATGGACGTTCATGCTGAAAATTTCAAACGTAATTAGGAACAATGGGGTCACAGATTTTGATTTCCTCCCTATCATGGTTGCGCTGGCATCTTTGGGTTTTCGATTCATTTTGGATAACGTGGCCTCCATAGCTAATGGTATTTGGGCTGCACTAGTGGTACTAACAGGTTTAGACATTGGCTTCTTGTTTTGGGTGCTTGAGGTGGTGGGAGATTTGCAGTTCCACTCATTCATAGCTTTCAGCAGCAAATCTCTTTGTTGCGTTAATTTTAACAAGTCAAAATATGTGATATTGGCCCGAGACTTCTTGAGATCATCCACAATATTATAATCAATGTTATAACAGGGTACGAAAGAGTAAACATACCTGTTTTTCCATTTTTAAGTGGGAGTTTACCATGTTGAGTAACCTTCATTGAAGTGGGAGACGTGTTTTCTTTCTCCGGGTGACTTGCAACTGGGGTATTCTTGGATGGACCGCCAGGCCCACTCTTCTCGGCTGGAACTCTGGGGGCAGATGTTTTCACAGGGTGAACATCTTGCTTTATTTGGTCTAAGGGCTTTGTCGCACCTAGAAGCAGCCCTTTACTGTGTGTGTGGATTTCATTAGCGTTGATTTCTGCAGTGTTATCTCCCTCGTCATCATTCTCATCACTATGGAAATCCCACAACACATTGATTTGGGTTTCCTCATCTGAGGGTTCTTCTACTTGGTATTCCTCCTCGTTTCCTTGTTCTGGTTTGAGCTCCAATATGGGTTCTTCTTTGTTGAGGAGCGATCCAATCAGAGCCAATTCTTTTGTGTTTAAAGCCCCTTCGTTAGGTGGAGCAGGCAAGGTGATTTGACCAAGGCCACCTTCTATTTTCGTCCAGTAGAAAGTTTTGAAGGGTTTTCTGTTATTATAATATCCTCCCTTGCCACTAGTACTCTCTCGATGATTCCTTCTCATATCAATGAATGTGTTCGTAAGTTTTTTAGTGATCCGATGCAACCCTTGCACATTCGTGGTTTCCTTGTCTTTAGTTTCAACCCCTTTGTTATCATTTCCATTATTCTTCTTGGATGTCTAAGGGGATTTATTTTCTCCAGTTGTGGGGTGGTATGCTGTTATCGGGAAATCTAGTGTCTATTCAGAGCTACTAGTCCCACTAGGACAGGTAGTTATCTTAGAAACAAACAGATTAAAGTCACTTGTTTTTCCTTTACGAGAGAGAGATGAGAAAGAAGTAGAAAGTACCAATCTCAGTCTTCTACTTGGCTCCTTGCTTGTTTCCTTTCCCCTTTGACAGAATCTCGCCACTGCTTCCTTACTTGTGCAGCTTCAAAGAGCACCTGTAGATTCACAGCAACATAATACCATCAAAGCATAGAGATCTTTCACTGTAAAAAATATAGGATCAGATATATATTGACCATACAAATGCATATAACAAACACAATATTCAGAGATACACAAGAATATGGAGGAAAACCCAAATAGCTTTATTAGTAAGAGTCATAAAAGAGAGGATTACAACCACTTGGTCTGACCCAGTGCCATCCTCCTAGCTTGAAAGCCCTCTTCACCTCACACAAAGCAAGATCACCCAACAATGTCTTCAAAGAGAAACCAGCAACACCTCTTTACAAATTACCCAATTCCAACCTTTGGATCTCTTGGATGAGGGATCCATTTATAGATATTTCTAGGGGGGTGAGTCAACTTCTGGGATTTTGATTAGTGTCATCTCTTTGATAATTCTTAGTTCCACATGGAGATTTTAGATTTCTTACTCATCCCTGGGTGAACTCAGAGAGGCAAGTGTCAAATAAGCAGTTTCTAGAAGATTCTCTAGGTTTCCACCTAGCAAATTGCTTGTGCCATTTGTCTGCTCTCCCTCATCATACCCTATAGAAGGGCTTTCTAGTATGCATCACACTTTTTGCATGTGGCAGGTGAGATGCATCTCACCTTTAGCACTGGGTAGTCTGTATGGTGCTACTTTGACCAGTTCTAGGTAGCTTTTCATGGAGAACTTTTGGGAGATGATGTAATCAGCTGAGCTTGCTCCTTTAGGGTATGAAACAACACTTTTAGGGACTTAGAAGCCCTTGGTTTATGGACATATGTGATTGGGGTTGCAGTGCCCAAATATGTCTATAACAGTTGCCCCCTAAAGCATGAGGTCGTAAATCTTTTGATGTCGGGTGAAATGATTTATAATGAGGATCCGAAGTTTTTCACACTGGAAGGTGACCTGTAATAAGAGACAATACAATACATTATCTTCATAATATTTTCATGATCTAGCTAAGGTGTGCATTCCCATGCTCAACTTGATAAATTCATTTTCATGTACATAGGATAGACAACCGTCTTTGTGCAGACGGATGATTCTCGTAGAGCCATCATCCCTTAGCTTGGATGATCATCTGTGCAGCAATGATGTACATTTGATGCCTTTATTTTCCTGATTATATCGCAGCCCGGATGGATGAAACTAGATCCAGGGTCTTCAAAACTCGTTCAATCTTTTCCCGAAAGTACAAGTCGATCCATGTGAAAAAGAGTATTCTGATGTCGAACATGGAAGGACATCATCTGATTACCAACCAATGATGTAAGCTGTTAACAGACGCAAGACGAATCACCGATGATGATGATGACCCTCAAGGTACTGTAGTATGATTCACGTGGTGTGAATACATGAGTTGATGTCAAACACCATGCAAAATCTTTCAGTCAAAGGCCATTAGTGTAAACCTGTCGCCGGAAGTGAGAAACTTGCCATTGAGGCATGCAAGCTTCAAAGTACTGGAAGGGTTGTCCCCAGGCCAGCTTCTTGGATAATGAGTTGATGTTGACAAGAAGTCACCCATCGTAGGAGGGCATTAGTGGATCCCACATTTATGACACGGAACAGAGCAAATGATTTTGTGGAGGTGAAAACAATCTTATGATACAAGGTTCAGGGTGGCGGTCATGAAAGAATGAAGCGTGAAGGTATTGTAGCGGATGAGACACAAGCTGGGTAGATGAATTCTCTGAGCTACTTCTCTTCAACATATCCGCGACACTGAAATGGATTGGTAGCATTAACCCCAAAAGTGGATGGTACGGTGGACCAATGGTGATATGACCGGTGAATGGAATAACCCAACATGACTCAATCATGGTGATGGAGTGAAAGTGTCATGTTCAAGAGCGACCTGCTACCAATACAGTTTCTTCAAGTTTTCTTCCCAATTTTCCCCAGTCATTTCTGACCAGTACCTCTTTATTTTTGTCAAGCTTGAGGAGGATAACATATGATTTTTCTATAATTTTCCCTTCGGGCAAACCCGTTGATATGTTTTAGCGAGCCTAGAAACAATGAAACTCGCTCTTGTCTAAATGGACAAGTTTGTTGCTATTATTTTAACGAGTTTAATGACAAGGATAACTTGTTCCTTTTCAATTTTAGAGAGTCTAAAAGGAGATAGAAAGAAGACTCCAATATTTCCTTTTTTGTAATGTAATCCTTTAAGTCCGAAAAAGTATAAAACAATGCGAAAGGGATGACTTTTTGATAGTTTTAACGAGCCGAACAAGACAAACGCTTGATCTTTTTGTTTAACAATCCCTTAGGTCCAAAAAGATTAAAATCTAGAGGAGGGATAACACTTCCAATCACTTTAACGAGCTAGAGAGGCCAATCGCTCGGCAATCTTTTCATATTTTACGAGTCAGATGAAAAGCTTAAAGGAGATTCATTTTTTGAGGAATGAGTGATGTTTTCAGATAGAAGCTGGTTCCAGGTAAGGTTTGGAACTTTCCAATCACAACAGTGTAAAAAGGTGGCTAATAGGATCACTCATTGTAGTTGTTCCTAAAAAAGGGGTAAAAAATCAAATGGAGGCGAACGATCGGCAAACATAGTGGAGGTGATGGTAAGAACACGACCAAGGCTCAAAAGCTGATGATAATCATTCACAATGGTTATTTACCGGAAGTGGGTTCATTTTTTAATGAGCATAAACTCTGCTGAAACTTCACGTAAAATTTCTCGTGCCAGTCGTATAATAAGGATGTCTCATCGATAGGTTCATTTTTTAGGGAGCTTGCACCATTTGAAATTATGCTCCGACTCCTTTTATTATGTAAGTTAGGAATGACCAATCCTACGAGTTTAAAGGGTTAAGAACTTACAAACTAAGAAAATAAATGGCCACTTTTCACTTTCACGCAAAAATTTTGCATGCCCCCAGGTATAGCGAAGTAGAGTTTCTGAGGTTACCCCTCAATTTGCAAACAAAACACTTGTTCTTAGGAAAGGCCTAGCTTTCTAGGTTACCCTTCAATTTGCAGAAAAAACATTTGTTTTATCATGAAAGGCCTACCTTCTAACAGAGGTATCTTATTCCGGTCTAATCCCATTTTCCTAAATGGATGGGTGTGTCAGACCAATCATATATCCTCTGCAGAAACCTACCCTATACCTGAAGTTTTCCTGCCGAAGCAAGCCAAGGTGCATGCCCCCTGGGTTTCAGTCTTGACCACCAAATCACTCGCGCTCATCAAGTGGATGGACTAGAGATTGATGAGACATTCCTTGTGAAAAAAGACCTGTTAGGGATGGTATTTGACTATTAGCTATGTGTGAACCAGGGAATGAAAGCTGGTCTACGAGCTAGACCACTCTGCCTTCATGCAAAAAACACATTACTCGAAAGGGTGAGGATACAATGGCTCCCATGCTATAAATGTAGTCGCAACCAAGGAGTAGATTGTAATCTAAAGGTCCTTGGACTACCATCACGTTCAGATAAACGGTTTTCCTTCTCAAAGTTATAGGCAAACTTGGAAGGATCCCTAACGACCGACTCGTTCCTTTATCGAAGCCTGTCAGATTTCGCATCTTAGCCAAAAGAAATGGCAAACCAAGTGCTTTCCAAGTAGTTGAGGAAAGGATACTCACAGAAGCCCCTTCATCCATGATGGTAACAACCATGACCATTTTGTAATTTTGCAATATGATTCGGAATGGTACATTAGATGGTAGACAAGGTCTGCCTAGTAGATTCCAATTGAAGGAAACGATTAGGTTTCTTGGAGGTGGGACCGAATAAACGGTCGGATACAACTTCGACGAATTTCCTCCCTGCAGTAAAGGAATGGGTAGATTTCCCCCATGTTCATCAGAGTCTGTGTTTACGAAAAGAATTTGAACGGTGTCATTCTTATTCTCTTCAGTGACTGTATCATTTGAAGGTAAATCTTCTGAAGTCAATATGGGGTCAACTGCCGTCTCAACCTGTTGACTTTGGTTCGATGTGGAATCAGAGGGTTTATCTTCAATGATAGGTGCTTCGACCAACTCCAAAGGTGGGTCAGTCGGATTTTCAACTAGCAATGGATTCGGAAAGAGTTTCTTGTACCCAGGAGGGAGTCGCTGCAGTGATACAGGATGATTATCCAAGACTCTTTTAGCTTCGTCCAGGAAGGCACAATGGTGGAGGGCATGATTTCCCTCACACAGTCTACAAGGAAATTTATATTTTCCTTTTTGTCCGGTGACTTTGTTTTCACTAGTTGACGGTGTACTTTCAACATGATCGTCTGAGGTTGACGACACCGGATTGTGCAAGCGAGGACACCATTCCCTTAGGATCTATGGGATGCAAGGACAATATCGATGATAGTGGTCTCCTTTACAGATGACACATGGAGATTTAGGTTTGGATGGTGCAGTGTGTGGATTTTCGCTAGACGATGTACGGTTGCCCCTTTTTTCCGTTGGCTCCTTCTTCTTTTTCTCCTTCCCCTTCTTCTTGTGAGTTACTTGGTTTTTAGTTTTACTATCTTTATCAAGCGAAGAGGAAGAAGGAGAGGGAGAGACAAACAAAGTAGAAGGTTGGGGTGAAACTCTGGTATCATCTAGTTTTTGATTTGATTGTTCAGGAATTATGGTGCTTTGAATAACAAAGGTTGAGAAAAGCCATACCGGCAGGCCAATTGTCAGTCCTGGAAGGGACAATGTGGCCATATGAGGCGCACCAACATCTCTCGAAGAGGAGAAAGGACTAGGACTTCCCCCAAGGGGAAATCCTTGGTTGGTGGACTCCATTTTATCAACCTAAGGCCAACGAGGGAATAGTGACATTATTCCGATTAAAATAAATTTTAGACATTTTGACACAACTTGCTTTTTCAATTTTTAACAGTCGAGAAAAAGCTAAAGATGACTCTAGTCGCCTTCGATTTTTAATGAGCCTGAAGTGACAAGTGCTCAGATGGACCTTTTCCTATAAGGAGTCTGAAAAGGAACGAAAGAGACTACTCTGGAAATCTAGATAGAGGGATTACCAAACCAATCGCAAAATTGGAGAATACTTTTTATGGTACGACAATCAATCTTCCCGAAAGTTGTGTTCAGTGCATTGCGATCGATAGGGCGGCAGACATGACTTCCTAAGGATAAAGGATATAGCCTATTGTGGTCTCCTAATATATACTCGACGATACGTGGGAGCACAAGTCTATACTAGCACTTATCGTCTCAAATAGGAGGAATCACCCAACCTATGATGAAAGCAACAGTTACCAGGCTTTATGACGCCAGAATACGTCTCTAGCCTAGACTTCTAGATTTTGTGCGTTAGGTTCCAAAGCGTTTTTATGTTCATTAAATTTATTTTACAGTTGATCTTTCTTAAGAAATTTTCCTTTTAGGTTCACCACGTGATGTAGATATACAATTCCTAAAATGCAATCTAAGATGATAAACAGTCATTTAATCTTCTTTTTGCAATGAAAATCCCAGCTACTAAGGAAAGAGAAATGAAATTCTTTCAACATAGAGCGAAGAGCACACACTAGATGCACTGTCCTAAATCAAAAGCAACAAGCAGTCTAAATGCAAATGCACGTGCATGTATTTGTTTTCCACTTTCTTAATGTGTGAATGACAAAAAGAATGCTAAATACAAATCTGAATTATTTCTTCTTTCAAAGCAACAGTACTAATGATTTTCTTTTCAAAAAACGACAGGAAGGCAAGACGACACTTTGTGATTTTGAATTGAAAATTGCTTTTGAAACTTGAAATACTACTAATTCAGATCAAATACAAGAGTAATAGTACAATCGACTATCAAGAATAGTAGGATTCTTTTCTTTGACTAAAAACGACACTTGCGACACTTCCAAATCAAAAGACGACAGTTCGATTAAGCTACTTCTTTGTAAAAGAGAACTGTAAATGGCGGAAAATACATAAAAACATTCTCAATTATTTGTACAATAGAGGTTGGATGATGCAAAGAAGGGGGTTTCAACAGTGGTCTACTAATCACAGACAATAAAAATCCTGAATAAAATTGAAGAGAGTGAAGGAAAAACCAAAATCTGGAGGCAGATCTAGTCTTGTCTGATCATCGCACCTGTAACACAGGGAAACAAGGATGCATCCCACCTACTGCACATGGGAGGTGCGATGCATCCAGATTTCCTAAAGGATATGGTGCGATGGTCAAGGAATGAGACTTTAACTTGGTTTTTGGTCACAGTTTGCAGTTTAGTCTAGGGATTTAGGCCGAGCAAATGATATTTAGTAACTACAAAGTATAGGGCTGATCTAATGAGGTTACTCAAGCTACCTCTAGGGCACTTAGGATGTTTGCAAGTCAATTGTTCAGTTCATAAACAAACGTAGAGACCGACTGAAGCAGCATTGATCTACTTTGCACTTGCATAGAAAATTCAGTTTGAAGGCTAGCTAGCTTAACTTCAGGCTCCATTTGTGGTTTATGAATCAAACAAATAGAGACAATCGATCAAACTAATCGCTCCCCAGCGGAGTCTCCATTTTGTTATCAGGAAATCTAGTGTCTATTCAGAGCTGCTAGTCCCACTAAGACGGGTATCTATCTTAGAAGCATACAGATTAAAGTCACTTGTTTTTCCTTTAAGAGAGAGAGAGATGAGAAAGAAGCAGAGAGTACAAACCTCAGTCTTCCGCTTGGCTCCTTGCTTGTTTCCTTTCCCCTTTGACAGAATCTCGCCATTGCTTCCTTACTTGTCTAGCTTCAAAGAGGACCTATAGATTCACAACAACATAATACCATCAAAGCATAGAGATCTTTCACTGTAACCAATATAGGATCAGATATATATTGACCATACAAATGCATATAACAAACACAGTATTCAGAGATACACAAGAATATGGAGGAAAACCCAAATAGCTTTATTAGTATTGTCATAGAAGAGAGGATTACAACCACTTGGTCTGACCTAGTTCCATGCTCCTAGCTTGAAAGCCCTCTTCACCTCACACAAAGCAAGATCACCCAACAATGTCTTCAAAGAGAAACCAGCAACACCTCTTTGCAAATTACCTAATTCCAACCTCTGGATCTCTTGGATGAGGGATCCATTTATAGATATTTCCAGGGGGGTGAGTCAACTTCTAGGATTTTGATTAGTGTCATCTCTTTGATAGTTCTTAGTTCCACATGGAGATTTTAGATCTATTACTCATCCCTGGGCGAACTCAGAGAGGCAAGTGTCAAATGAGCAGTTTCTAGAAGATTCTCTGGGTTTCCACCTAGCAAACTGCTTGTGCCATTTGTCTGCTCTCACTCATCGCACCCTATAGAAGGGCTTTCTAGTATGCATCACACTTTTTGCATGTGGTAGGTGAGATGCATAACACCTTTAGCACTGGGCAGTCTGTATGGTCCTGCTTTGACTAGTTCTGAGTAGCTTTTCATGGAGAACATCTGGGAGATGATGTAATCAGCTGACCTTGCTCCTTTAGGGTATGAAACAACACTTTTAGGAACTTAGAAGCCCTTGGTTTATGGACATATGTCATTGGGGTTGCAGTTCCCAAATATGTCTATAACACATGCTATGAGGCCGATCATTTCATTTTCAACTTTCACCACCTCATAAATAGTACCTTGTAAGGTTTGCACATTACTCCTTTTAACCCACATCGTTGTACGGGTAGGGAGAGCAGAGATATAGAATTATATTAGCACCTCTTCAGTGGGTCTAGAGGTAACTGGGATTCTGTTGAACAAGGTGTTGAACCAGATATTAAAATCCTTAACCTTCTCCTTGGTTTCCAAGTTTAGACGGGATAATTCTAAAAGTAAGGCTGCAGGTGTTTTGTCATCAAAAAACTTGTCTAAAAGGCCTGCTAAAAGGCATCCCAAGAGGTAATCGAACCTATTCTCAAACTGAAATACCATGTGGAGGCTGCACCAGTTAAAGTAAAAGAGAATAGGTGGCACACCACATCTTCATCGACAACACCCAACCTGTGCAAGGCTAGGAAGAAAGAGGGAATATGGTTACCAGTGGTATATCCCCACTCAGGGTCAAAATTAAGTAACACCATTTCCTTATTTTTGGGTAAGGGATGCTGCTACCCAAGTACCACTACAACATCATGTGCAAGCCAGGGAGGAAGTGCTCCCGGAGGAGGTAGGGGTTGATTATCACCCGGAGGAGGAGGTGGAGGTTGATTCCCACCTGGGGGAGGAACGCTGGCCATACTGTGGACAAGGAAATTTTGGTTGGAGGCTTCTCAAAATCAAGTAGGGAGTTACCTTTAGAAGGGGAATCCTGAGGAATTTCTTCCCAAGGGGTGTTGATACTTTGCAAGGATTCTAGCACAATGTCTTCGAGAGAAGTGGCTACTGATGTATCTTCGCTTAGGGTAAAGATCCTTGTCTTTCTCTTAGTTTTCGGAGGTAAAGAGTGAAATATGGGAAGCTGAGGTAGGGAACGAGCATAAGCTTGAGTAAGTTCTCTGACTTGTTGTTCCTAAGTGACAGGATACTCCCATAATCTCTCTTCCTTAGGTGACCCTGAAATAGGACTTAGAAGGGTCTCTGTTTCTTCAAAATGAGGCTCTTTCACATGTGTGGTAGTATCTCTCTGACCTTTACGATCCATACATTAATCCTTTTGAATCCATGCGTGCCACTTATAGATGAAATCTTGAAAAGCTGGAGAGGGCGATTCAGGCCCTCCTTTTAGTGCCAATTTGTTGACATGACAAATGTTCGCTATGCCAACAAGGGGAACTAACCCAATCGAAAGCCCTAATTACGCCTGCTTTCGTTTGGAATGGCTAGCTCCGATGGGTTTTGAAGGACCCCATGAACTATTTGAACATGTCGAAAGATTGCTTCCGGGAGGAAGACTTCAATTAAATCAACAAAATGAAACAGCTAACCATTATGTATTAAATCCTATCTTTACTACTTCTGACTACTCTTATCTAGTCCTATCTATCCTAATCTATCTTGCAGAAGCATAATACAGAGGTTTAAACATCATATATACATTCAATAGGAGCGTGATAAAGAAGGTTAAGCGTCATGCATAGATTCAAGTCCAAACGAATCAATCACTGAATTCATAGCTGGACAAGACTTTATTAAAGCTAAATTTCGATCTAATCAATCATATAGGAATCCACATTCCTTTATGGAATTAAAACTACAAATGATGTTTAATTTAGTTTCAAATCAGAGACCATTCACAAGTTAACCATGAAACTGAATCACATTCAGTTTAACAAGACTAATAGTAGACTGTAAGTCATCAATATGCATACATATAAATCATATTTACATTCATGCCAGTAACAACACTTTGATCCAGAACAATACAATGAATCTGAAACCAAAGGCTCCTTCTTTCCCTTGAAATAGTACTCCTCATTCCCAATAAAGCAAAACTGTTCTTTTGAAAATCCGAAGCCCTTTCTCCTCTTCGGAGGTAATACTTATGCGGCCTCTGAACGACCCTCCACCTTCTGTACTCTTTCCATTCCTCTCGTCATTACACAGATCAGTCTGTATAGCTCTGGTAGGTTGGTGAAACTGCCGACGAGCCGAGGTCACCCTGCCTCTTCATCTTCCTATTATTCTAGATAAGCCCATCGAGTACACAGTGATAGCATCATTAGTGTGACTGCTAGCACATAGAAGGCATAACGGATGGGTCGATTCATTTCCTAAGGAGGAGAATAGGTGTTGGTGAGAAGGGAAACTTTATGTTACATTCCCACAATGGAGATGGGGACAACTTTGCTAGTGGCCTAAGCATGCAACGCTTAGGGTTGTGGCCAGATTCTTTAAACGTAGTGCTTCTGCATACATAACCCTTCAAATCCCCTTCTGCATCCTTTGCTTCTCACCTGCAAGGATAGCCATCATTAGCTTGATGATTGTGAACAATAGAAAAAAAATTCTCAATCAAACGCAAATGCTACCTTTATTCATTTTTTAAAACCACAGAATAAGTGTGAAAGGATTTATGCCTTGATACTCAGTCAATCATACAATTTCCTGCTCAACCTATAGGCTTGGCACAATTTTTTAGGGCCTCCTTTCATCGCAATCAGGTATCAGCCTCTTCCCAAGTCACAAGACCAATGCCCTCCATTGCCTCGATGCGCTATCGGGACCCCACATGCCGGCCTTTTACATTGAAAACCTGATCCTCTATTATAGCGCAAATTTTGAAAAACATGGGAAAACACTGAAAACTCTGCCTCGATCACTTAGGCTGGAGCCCAAAAGTTATGTGTTTGGGTCTATAAATATCGTAGATCTAGGCTATCACATATCTCAATAGGTGCAAGCTTGGGGCTCTGCCAATTAGGATATGCAATAAGGCTGCAGACCCGAAAATATATACATTGCATTTGATAGGTCGGCAGGTCTGCTATATTGTTGTGTGTAATATGTATAAGGCCCGAACTCCCACCGATATGTGATATGTAATGAGGCTGCGGACCCGAAGCACATATATGTTAAGGTTCATAAATCCCTTCAGGTCCATACAGTTGCCTTTCCCTTTGGAAACCTTGACTATAATGTTTTTCTGGAAACACATGGGTATAAGCAAAAACTTGCATATGGCCTTTGGGGAAGATTTAAAAATAAATATGCCTAGTTTAATAATCATCGACGGATCTAGCTTCTGCCTCCCCGCTAACTGTATATCCTATGCTCCGCCGATATGTGATGAGTGATTGGGAACCAGACCCAAAAATATATGTATTCCAACTGATAAGGCTATTGGGTCCAGAGGGAAGCGGAATGGCATGTATGCATATGTCTTGGACTTAGGCCGATTCCAATATGTGACGGGGATTTTGGACCCAAAAATATGTATATTGTGGTTTATAATGCCATTGGGTCCGGAACCTTTGTGGCATGTGTTATGCAAAGGGTTTTTTCTGTAAAGAGCTTATAACGTGACAATGATGCGATGAAGGGTTTTGTGTATTAAGTGCACAAATGCCAGTAGTGAGGGTTGGGTGATTATGCGTGCAGGCATAGAAATACCACAAATGCATATGAATATTTAAAATTTCGATGAAGGGAATGAGTGAAGGGCTAAGCTGGGTCAAGAATGAAATATGCCATAGAGATTTATCAAAGGGGACCTTGACCATTTATAAGTTAAAGATTTGGCTTGGAAAAGAGCCAAAATCCTTGGGATTAGATAGATCATTCGAAGGAGTGCAAGATAAACTTATAGGGGAGCCCATTCAAAATTGCTACCAAGGCAAGTTTTAATAGGGTGGTGGTTGTGGCCACAACAGGACCTCAGACCTACCCACTAATAAAATTGTATGATTTTTTGTAGGTTTTTAAGGGAAGCAAATGACTTAGAGTTCAAGGGAAAACAAGCCAACATCACCCCATTCTTCCTCCATTCACTTTATATCTCCCATGCCTAGTATGTCTCTATAATTCATCCTCACTTCCATGCATCAAAAACTAGTTTTTATGTAGTTTTTTCGCTTCTACACAGTTTCCCGTAGTTACTATAGGAGTTTCCCATAGTACTATAGGATGTCTTGAAACAATACAGAAATGGAGTCCCAATTGGAAAATAATGATGTAGGCCTATTCTAGGTTGAAATAAGGGACCATACACCTCACCACCTCTCACCCAACACTAGCTCGTGACCATAGCAACCTATGTTTCCATCAAAAACCCCTCAAAAGAAAAGAAAAAGAAAGTCCACGGGAGATGCCAGCATTAGCCTCACTCACATACCACTCCATCTCCTACATTTCCATCCTTCCACTCCTACATCATCACCCATCCCTCCTTCAAGTGAAAAAAATAAAAAAAAATGATGAAAAAGGCAGCTACAAGATTTCCTGTAGTAACCACAGGAAACCCTATAGTAGCCTTTGTTATAACAACAACAATTTCTCCATGCATTATCCTTCACCATCCATGCAAGTAAAGATCTTGATCACCCCTACAGACATTGTGACACCTATCCATAGCTCATCAACAATAATAGGGACCAAGCACCTACACACAACAACAAATAAGAAAACTACATCAGCTCGAAGAATCAACAGAAAAGAGACCAACAAAAAGCACTTACTTGAACCAAAAAGAATCATAACAGAGTCACCCTCTAGCATGCATCCAACAAGCGAAGGAAGGAACAAGTATGGTAGCTCACCCAAATTCTTCCCTAAGTACGATATGATAAAATTGTAGGAGTATGAAAGCGTTTGATTTTATAAGTTGCAAGCGGCTAGTTAACTTGGCCACTGTCAGCTCAGAAACAAAAAATGAACTTATAGTGAGCCTCCCAAGTTGAAATGTCACACTAAGGAGAATGAGTCGAAAAGGGGGTCGATTCAAGTTGTGTGAGAGTGGGTGATGATTATGAGGGGAGTTTGCATGATAACCAAAGATGGGCCAATGGTCCCAAAGAAGAAATCACGTACACTGCCAGCCAATGCAACACTCCAAGGAATCAACCATAAAAAGAAAACATTCCAAACTCTCTTGTACCATGTTTCATTTGAAGATTAGACAAGACTGGGACCACCTTCGAAATCCATCGAGGAAGAAAACATGTTTTATCCACCCTAGAATAAACAAAACTATAGGAACAACTACACGAAACGCAAAGAGCTACATGAAGCATTGCTGATTCATAGAGAACTATGCAGAGGGGGGCCTAAGGTCCAGATTTTACGAAATTATCATCATCTAAAGCATAATATTGAAAGGAAGGCTGACCAATTCTATTGTGTCTTGAATTGATAGCTAGGAAAGGAAAAATAAGAATTCTATAAGTGATTATAGTGGGCCTGGGGTTTTAGGTAGAGTTGTGTGAAGTTTAAACTTTGTGTGGAGATAGAAAAAAATTGCAACCATCCAAAAGTATTCTAAACTCTCAGACATACTAGAACACAAAGTCTAGACTACAAACTAGCCTACAGTTAGCTAACCATAAAAGATACATGACAAGAGGATTTAATAGAAGGGAAACCACAAAGACATCCAGGATACACCTCCATCTAGCTGTGGTAGAAATATTCAGAAGGCATAAGTGGTTGGGATACCTTGAGCTACTAAGAGGATATGATGATGATGTAGCTCAAGAATTTGCCATGGTACTCAACCCTCAAGCTAGAACTAGTGCTACTACTGTGGTAAGAGGATTTTTAATCATAATTACTCTTGAGGTAATTAGTAGAATCACTACACTTCCTCAAGCGATACAATGGAGAAATGAGGATAAGGTTGCAAGTACTTTTAATAAGAAAAAATTCTTCTTAAGGGATGAAGATCCAATTGAGGAAAAAAATGGGATAATAAGGGAAAGCCTTCCCTATCCTTGGAATGAGGTGAGCCATCACATTCTCAAATATATTTGTTGTGAAGGGAGACTTAGTGTAATCTATGGCTACCAATTTAGACTCCTCCATGAGTGGATATTTGGAGAGGAAATGCCCATTGAGAGAAGACACAGTGTACCCTACTTATTGAAATCAATAATAGACATGATCCTAAAGGTACAGGAGGAAAAGCATCAACAAATCGCACACCATGCACTTATTAAACTAATACTAGAGGATGACTTGAGACAGCTAAGAATCCCTAGTCCATGGTCTACGTTTAGAGTCATGGATAGAGAGGTTGTGATTGAAATAGAATCCATTGAATATGATAGGGACAATACCTCTAGTAGTGCGGAGGATGCCGAAGAAGATGAAGAAGAACCTGAAGAGGAAGAAGAAAAACCAGAGGAAGAAGAGGAGGCAGAAGCAGATAAAGCAGAGGAAGAAGAAAAATAAGAAGAAGAAGGACAAGAGAAAAGTGAGGAGGAAGAACAGAAGGAAGAAGCAAACCCAGAGGAACATATCGAGGGAGAGGAATTTCCAAGGTTATCCCCTGAACCCATTGAGAAGGAGGTAGTTGCTGCCTTGACTACCCTAAGAAAACTTGTCAAGTCAAAACGGAAAAGATAGAGGCAGACTTCCCTCTATTTCAAAAGAAGGAGGAGCACCAGGATCAAACAAGGGAAACCACAAACACCCATCAGGACTGGAATCATAATCAAGGACTCACCAAAAGAGCAAGAAACGCTAGTTTCTGTGGAAATAAAAGGTGAAGAGAGCACATGAAAACAAGCTTCCCCAAAGTCTCCAATATCCTATGTTAGGAGGCCTGTCAGAAGGTCAGAATCATCAAAGAAAGACAATGCACCTTTTACCCCATTTTAGAGAGAAAAAATTCTTCTACAAGATCCTCAGATAGTGCTATAGGAAACTCTATTGGCACTACACAAAACATAGAAAAAGCTACAGGAAGGACAACAGGGACAAATCAAAAGGAAAGGAAGGAGAAACACAAGTGAAGGAGGGGGGAACTTCTCCAAACACATCTGAGGGAGTGTTCCGAGTGATGAGGGAGCCTAGACCACAACCCAATCTAAGATCTTATTACATATTCATTGAGGGAGGTAGAGTAATACCATGGAAAGTTACCATCCTTCTCTTATTTGAGCTTGAGAAAGAGAGAGGAAGGACACATCGCTAAATGAAAATTACCAAATAAAATAAACTAGAGGATGTGGTCCATATGGAAGAGAACTCCTAGATATGGGCAAGGAATTGAGTAAAATGAGTGATCCATGTGGATATTGGTGGCCACCTACCAAGTCCACTTGGACCCCCACATTGTTTCTTTCAGCTTTTTAGTTTCCTTAATTGTAGCACAATTTACTATTTTTCGTAGTTTTTTGGGTCCTTAACTTTTGGAGCCATTTTGAGGTCCCAAATGAAGTTCTTTGGGAAAACCAGGAGCAACATGGGTCCATGGACCAATGATGCTCTTCCCAAAGTTTTAGTTCTCAGATAGATCTTTCTAATGAGATATTGTGCATGTCAAACAAAGATCGTATGCCAAAGTTACAACCCTCGGAAGTTGATGTACCAATTTACCCAAACGTGGCCCACAGTTTGGTGTTTCATCTTCTAGGGTTAGGTTTTTGGATGTTTAGGGTTTTCCATTGTTTCTCAACAATAAGTAGGCCTTCGAGGCTCATTGTAACACAGTTCAAAGGCATGTAGCCGCCACATCTCTTCTCATAGATAAGCTACCATCGCCCTAGCTAGTTTATTTCCATTGTTGTTTGTAAGCATATTTCAGTATTTTACATTAATGAAATGAAGTGTCATTTCCACTGCATATCTGTGTTTAAGGATATCTCTATAATTTGTTGCATTCCTATTTAAATCGGGATCAGTGGTATCAGAGCGGTTTGCTTTTTCTCCGTTTTTCTTTGCATGTCCCCAATGAGGTCAAGATATAAGGAGTTAGGGCTTGAATTGGTCGAACCTTTGCAAGACCAACCTCAAAAATCCCGACGGCCTCCCATGGTAGATCAAAAGAAAGATGAGCGGGTAGGAGATCTTATTAAAATCTTGCTCGAAGAAGCCCTAGAGCAATAAAGGAATGCGATGATGAAGAGCTTTGCCCAAATCCTTCAGCAGCTACCCAGGGGTGACACATCGTCTTCCAACAGCTACTCTGGAAATGCCACACCATTTAAGGTACAAGTTAATTTTGAAATCCCCATATTCAAGGGTTAGATAGATGTAGATGTCATCGATAAATGGTTAAATCTGCTAGAGGGTTACTTTTCTATTCATGATTTTTCCAGTTGGGAAAAGATTATTTTTGCTCTTTTGAAAGCAGCCCCCCACATCAAGGACTGGTGGGAAACCTACTGCGAGCAAAAGAATGAAAGTAAAAGCTCACTATTTTCAGTGACACCCACTTCAGATTCATTTCAAGATGCCATCAAAGAGAAGTACTACACTGTCAGAAGCTATGAGGATCAATACATAAAGTGGACTGTCCTGTGGTAGGGAAGGGACCAGGATGTGTCGGAGTTTACCAATATTTTCCATATCTGTTATAGACATTTTTGTGCCTTACAGCATGAAGCATGAAATGTCAATAATCTAAGGGATCCAAAGTCCCTAAACATGTTGTTCCTACCCCTAGAGGAACAAGGTCAGCAAACCACAGCACTAAATATTAGTTCTCCACCTGAAAAAACTCAAAAACAAGCTAATTCTGGATCATGTTAACTGCTCCACTGAGCATCTGCGCTGAATGTCAACTGCTCCACTTTGTACCTGCGCTGAATGTCAAAAGCAATGAAGGCTACCTGCGCTGGGTGAGATTGGCCAAGTGGCACAGTCATTCCTCAAGGTGTCAAATGCCCAGGAAGCTTCCAAAATGACACTTGGATCAAGGAATTCGCCTTGTGATGAGTAAGAGGATCTAGATCTCCAAGTGGAAGCAAGAAACTCCAAGTGGACTCAAGAACTGAAGAATAACTGAAGTGGGAGAGGACACTAGTCATCTTCATGCTAAGCTCAAGCTGACTCATCCTTTCTCCAAAACTCCTATATATAGAGCTCTCTCATGAGGTCTAGGGAGGCTGGAATCTGGTGAATGTAAGGAAGTGCTGTTGGTTTGAGTATAGAACTATTGGGTGATTTGCTTGAAGGAGGTGAAGAGGAGATTTCTTTCTGGTGGGAGGTGTTGCTGGATTGGGCCTCTTATGGTTGTAACACTCTCAGAACTTTACTTCTTCCATTAATAAAGCATTTGAGGTTCTTCTATATGCATGTGTCTCAATGGCGTATTGATACTTGTATATTTGATTTATTCTAATCCTTGAATCAATTATGAATGTATGCTTCTTGTAGTTTCCCTTTCTTGTGATTTTGCAGGATCTTGGTGTAGCTGGGCCAGTGAAAGAGCAAGGAGCTGGGAGCAAGCAGCAAAGAGAGAAGATTGGATCAACCATTAGCGGAAGACAACGGTTAGTGGATCTCTTTCTCCCCTCTCTTACATCTCATAAAGAAGTAATCTTGAATAGCTTTGCATTCGGTTGTTGCTGAGGTACTATCACCCTTAGAGTGGGATAGGGTCATTCCGTATTGGATACTTTTCCCAACAACAATATCCTTTGCACTAAGTTGGGTATTAAGGATTCAGAGTAGTATTTGGTACTCAAATATTGTGGCTGCCTGCATAAGTATGTCCCAGAAGAAATAGAATTCCTGAACATCCCCTTACTCAGCACGGCATGCCGATATGCTATCAAGGTCGAGCAAAAGTTTAAACAAAGGAAACGATACTTTGGTTTTGTGAATTCGAATTAAGCGAAAGGTGCCCCCAAACTGTAGAACAAAGGACAAAGCCAAGGCGGGGTGGCCCAAGACAACCTAGCAAAGCTGCAAGCAAAGAATAGCGTCGTGAAGCCAAAAAAGGACACGAGAAAGTGGTGTGAGTTCCATAAGAGCTCCACTCACAACACAAGTGAGTGTCAGGGCAAGCAGTGACTGGTGGCCGAGCTAAAGGTTTCAAAATCAGATGCATGTTCTGACTCTGAGTCGGAACCTAATAATGGGAGTGACAAAAGGAGTCAGATTATCTATGTGGAGCCCAACACCACCGTTGCCACCATGAAGATATAGAAGGAGGAACCCAAAGATCCAGAGGAGGAGGAGCATCTCTTCCACTCCCAGATGTGGGTAACGGGCTCCCCGCTACAGTTCATTGTCAATAGTGGGAGCGAAAAGAACCTCATTTCAATAGAGTTTGTGAAGTGGTTGGGCTTACCGACCACAACACATCAACAATTGTACACCATTGGGTGGCTTCACTAAGGACGGGATCTTCGCGTGAGCCAGCAGTGTCACCTTCCATAGAACATCAAGCCCTTCATAGATGAGGTATTATGTGACATTGCTCCCTTTGAAGTTTGTGATGTATTATTAGGACAACCATACTTGTGGAAGCGACGTGTTGTGTAAGAGTCAAGGCCCCATGTTGTTATTGTTACTTTGGGAAATACGTTGTATAGGATATCGGAGGTAGCACCACCTACCACCATCTCTTTGGTTACTATAGAGAAATGCAATAAGTTCATTTCCAAAACTGAGAAATTTGTTTTCTTGATGATACGTCCTCAAGGAAAGAAGAAGACGGTGGCCACAACCTCCAGATAGGGCCCCTCTGCATGACAACTACAGATGGACAAGGTCATGGAGGAATATGAGGACATCTTCACCTCCCCTGCAGGGGTTCCTCTGCATTGTCAGGTCAAACACTCCATCGATCTGACCGCAGGTGCACCGCTGCCTAATGGACCAATCTATCAATGCTCCATTCTAGAGAACGATGAATTCAAGAGGTAGATTTAGGAGCTGTTGCAAAAAGGTCACATCCGTCCTAGTTCATCGCCCTGTGGGAGCCCGATTGTGTTGGTACAGAAGAAGGATGGTACTTGGAGACTCTTTATTAACTATCGGGCATTGAACAAGATCATTGTTTGTAATAGGTACCTGATCCCATAGATTGATGACCTCTTGGACCAACTGAAGGGGGAAAAATATTTCAGCAAGATCGATTTGGAGTCAGGATATCACCAGGTACCAATCAAACCATTTGATGTGTGGAAGATTGCCTTCAAAGCTAAGGAAGGCCTTTTCAAAGGGCTAGTTATGCCTTTCAGATTGACGAATGCTCCTGCAACATTCACGAGGCTAATGGATGACATCTTGTGGCCATTCACCAACTCATTTTTAGTGGTATACTTGGATGATATCTTGATCTTCAACTAGATTCAGGAAGAGCACCTCCACCACATCCGACAGGTTCTCCCAACACTACGACAACATAAGTTATGTGCCAATTTGGAGAAATGCACTTTTGGCATGATCCACGTTCAGTATATGTGATACATTATTGATGAACAAGGGGTGCATGTGGATCCAACAAATATCCAAGTCATTCGAGATTGGCCATTTCCAACCACTCTGACAGAGCTCCGTAACTTTCTAGGTCTTGCCAACTACACTTGGCCCTTGAGTCAAGTCACCAAGGGAGGAGTGAAAGAAAAATTATTTTGGTCTGAATCTCAACAGAAGGCATTCACACAGTGGAAAGATCGCCTCTACATGGCACCAGTGCTCCCATTACTAGACTTGCAACAGCCATTTGAGGTCGAGACAGATGCCTCTGACTATGCTATTGGGGCAGTCCTTACTCAACACGGGCATCCAATGGCATATCACAGTGAGACACTTTCAAACATAGTCTGGAAGTATCCCACTTCTGACAAAGATATGTATTTCATTGTGCAGGCCTACCGACAATGGAAGCATTACATTTTGGGGAAGGAAACAGTCATCCATATAGACCACTGACCCCTGTAGTTCATACAGACTGAAGGAAAATTGCAGAATGATCGCCATCAGAAGTGGTCCACACACTTGCAACAGTTCCATTTGAATATCAAATATAAGAAGGGAAACACCAATAATGTTGTAGATTGCCTCAGCCGACCACCGATCATGGCATTAACCACCATGCTCAGCTCTTGTGGGCACGAGACTTTTGATTGACTACTTCTCTACAAAAGAGACCTAGAATTCGGCCACACATACCAGACACCCTTGGAGGGTCAGCATGTTCCAGATTTTCACCTCCAGGATGCCCTGTTATGCCACCTAGATCACCTTTGTGTTCCTTCAAGTGAACGTTCAAAGATGATTGCGAGGCACACTATAGTCGGGCTACTAGGCATTTCAAGGTCGAGAAAACAGTGGCAGTACTATAGAAGCATTTCTATTGGCTGAATCTTTGACAGGCTGTTGGGAAGTACATCAGATCATGCACAACCTACGTCATTGCCAAACCGACCATGAAAAAGCAAGGCCTCTATACTCCGGTGCCTACCCCTAGTCGACATTGGGAATCCATCTCCATGTATTACATGCCAAGCCTTCCGTCCACTAAGCATGGAAATGACTGTGTTTTTGTGGTCGTCGACAGGTTCTCGAAGATGGCCGTTATGGCGGCCTGCAAGAAGAATATCATAGGAGAAGCCACTGCTAAACTCTTCACTGAATGAGTGCGGGTACACTTTGGGATCCCATAGTCTATCATCTGAGATTGGGATAGCAAGTCCTTGAGTACATTTTGGTCCAGTCTCTTGTCAATGCTGGACACCAAGCTCACTATGTCCACAGCCTTCCATCCTCAAACTGATGGCCAGACAGAGGTTGTCAATAGGATGATCGTACACATTCTGCACATGTACAACTAAAAGCATCCATGCACATGGGACGAGAGCCTCCCCTATGTTCAACACAGCTACAATCGGGCTCTCCACAGCTAGACTAGCCACAACCCTTTTTAGGTGGGCTTGGGATTCTAGCCACTATGTCCCATTGATGTGGCCATGCCATTTGCAGCTACTCACACAAATTCAGCTCATGTTCAGTCTTAAACATATAAGACAAACAACTTCATTGAGAACATCCAACATATTCGCCAGTAGGTCCATGACATTCTTGTGAAATCAAATGTGAAGTACAAGCAGTGACGTGATCAACATTAGGTGCCACACAAGTTTCAGGTGGGTGAGCAAGTCTGGTTTCATTTGCAAAAGGAACACCTTACCGGAGCCTATCAGAAACTCAAACCACTTCGATATGGTCCTTACACCATTACCAAGGCTATGGAAGACAATGCATTTGAGCTCAGCATTCCCCCATTCCATGGCCTACACCTAGTGTTCAATGTGGACTGCCTTCAGCCATACTTCCCACCATTACTAGACACATCTAACATTACAGAACAGCTCACACCCATAGAGTTAAATCCAGATTACATGGAACAAGCTACAACTAATTAGATCATGGACACACAGATCAAGCACACTTGCCAGTAGAATATCCAACTGTATCGAGTTGTCAAAGTAGGCCAACTCCTTCACCAAGGAAAATGGCTCACCAGGGACCAAGTTTCGCAGAAGTTTCCTCATATCATGGAGGAACTCAATGCATTAGGAACCATTGCTTCCTAAGGGGGGAGGAATGATCCAGGTGGATATTGGTGGTCACTTGTGAATTCCACTTGGGCCCCCACATTGTTTCTTTTAGCTTTTCAGTTTCCTTAATTATAGCACAGTTTACTATTTTTAGCAGTTTTTCAGCTCATGAACTTCAGGAGCTGTTTTGAGGATCTAGACGATGTTTTTTGGGAAAATTCAGAGCATCATGGATCCTTGGATTGATATTGATCTTCCCAAAGTTGTAGTTATCGAATAGATCTTTCTAACGAGATATTTTGCATGTCAAACGCAGATCGTATGCCAAAGTTACGACCCCGGGAAGTTGATGTACAAATTAACCGAAACAGGGCCCACAGTTTGGCGTTTCATCTTCTAGGGTTAGCGTTTTGGATGTTTATGGTTTTCCATTGTTTCTCAACAATAGATAGGCCTTCTAGCCTCATTGTAACACAGTTCAGAGGCATGTAGCCGCCACATCTCTTCTCAGAGATAAGCTACCATCGCCCTAGCTGGTTTATTTCCATTGTTGTTTGTAAGCATATTTTATTATTTTACATTAATGTAACCAAGCATTATTTCTGGTGCATCTGTTAGTTTAGGGTTATCTCTGTAATTTTTCGTGTTCCTATTTAAATATGGATCAATGAGAGAAATGGAACAAATTATGAGGTCCCAACTTGAGCCAGAAAACACATGTCTAAGGAGTTAGTTACATGAAAAGGAGACCTAATTGGCCACCATGGCAAGCCTCTCCATGGAGGCACTCTAGTGCAGGATTCCACCAAAATCACATGCCTTATACCTCAAAGATCAATCGCTGCCATTTCATATCAAGACACTAACACAACAAGGGCTACGCATTTCCAAGACTATAGACAGTTCATTGAACTATGTGACAGGAGAACCCTAGAGGACAAGGCCAATATATTTGAATTCTACTTGCACAACTTGGCCTTAATAGACTTGAATCTATGGGATCCCAATGCAAAGTTGTGGGAGTTACAACTAATGGCCCTTGCATCATGGATGAGTCATGTAGATGCCATAGCTAAACAGGTGAAGAGGGTGTTGGAAAAAGAAGAAACGGAGCGCCTTTACATCACAGCAGAACATATGAATTCAATGGATGTCATTAGCACCCACAACATCATCTACAATGATCCCCAACTTGCAGCAAGATACCCACCTACACAAGAACAAGAAATCACACATTTTGAGAACACTTTGAGATTTCTAGGGAATGAAAGCCAACAAGAATGCCAGATGAGATGGAGCACCCAACCATAGAACCTAAGGATCAAAGAGTATCATTCCTTGGAGAGGATAATAGACGCACTAGAAAGAACCCCACTGTATAAGAGTGTAATGCAGAGACTCAAAATCAATTGGATTTGTTTAAAACTCAGTCCACCCTTATTGTTGGGTATACTAGAAGGTAGAAAGGAGAAAGAGAAAAGAACGAAGTAGGAGGAAATAGAGAAACATGTTCGGTTTTATCCACAATAATAAACTCCATCAACAGAGGCCTAGGATGTCAAAGAGGCCACAAATTTATGAAATATATGGACATAGACTAAGTTTCTTAGAAGATGAGCAACACGTTTAGTCGGGGATGATGATGAGGCTTGTAAATAGGTAAATCATATGGGCCTTAATGTCACTCTCCATCTTATTAAAATTAACCTTTCTCACAGTTCTTTACATATTTTACTATATTTTTTTTAGTGAGAAGGGTAAAAGGTGAGACATTTTGTCATGTCGCCTAAGGTGAATTAATTGCAGGATTTGGAGTAGTTTTCGGCTAATTTAGGTGCAGGAACTTGAAGTAGACAAGCAATAGTGATTTTAGGAGATTTGGTATCCCTTCTTAACTCTTTAATCACTTGAATATCCCTCCACTAGATCACATCATCGCGAAGTTACAAGTAGCCAAGACCATCATGTTCATTAGCAGCCAAACCAGTGATAGTTGAAGAGAAGACAATATTGAGTTTGGGAGCCTAGCCTCCCAATTTTTTAGGAATCTGTTGGTAGCTTCATTTGTATGAATAAGAAGACCTAGGGCTTCATTAGGATTCGACTTTTTATTATAGCCAAGAGGCAGTTTCAAGCTAAGATATTGTGGATATTATTCTCATGTTATTTTTGACATTTTGATGATAATGAAAAGCGTTTCTTTAATCTAGCACTGAGTTGATTAAGAGGGATAAAGCTCTTGGGTTAGGGCCCAATCCTAGCACCAAAGGTTCCTCTTTTTGTACATTTATTATTAGATTATATTCATAGATTAGTTGCTGAAGTTATCTCCACTTTCTTTAATTTACAAGTCTTTGAATGATTGGTTAGTTTTTCTTCCATTAGTTAGAAAAGTGGATCAATGTTATGGTAGTGAAAGAAAATACTTCAAAAAATATTCTCACAACGGCCTCTTCCTCATCTCCCTCATGGGATCATGGTTTGATGGCCCTACTCTCACAAGCCCAAAAATAGATTTATCGTTTGGTTATTACATAACTTAATATTTCTTGTTGAGTAGATCATTGTTTATGATCCCTTAAAATCACTTGCAATTTTCACTATGGTTTCTTGAGTTTGATGTGAATTAGGCAACATTCCACTCCATAGATTTAAGCCATTAGCCACCAATAAATCAATCTCTCAAATTCAACTCATATTTCCCACACTTACATAAAGTTGTGAATAAATGAAGAAATGAATATGTGTTGTTGCAGGAGATGTTGATTTGCAAGGAGGAACTCATTCAACCAGCCTCATCTATGTCTTCTCGATCTCTCGCCCAATCCTACCAACCACTAATTAAGATTTCTGTTTTGTAGCCACCATGGAAAGCCACCTTGGGAAAAACCAACCATCCCGAAGAGTTGGGCTGATCATACATATTCCCAGCACTTCCCTTAACCTTCCCTATCTTCCCACAACTTTCAGATAAGTTTCCTACAGTAAATGAGGACATGATGATCAGAGGCTAGGCTAGGCCTTTAACTTGGCTTCCATAGCACTCAATTCCATTTTGGACCATATTTACCATACCTTCCTCGTCCGCAAAGGATCAGATTCTCATCTTAGCATTTACATTTGTAAATTGAAAACCTAAAGAATCTTTTCTACAATATTTAGCTAGTGCATGCATACATCAGTCATAGGAATGTTAGGATAACTTCCATGCTTACTTAGTCAAGATAGCTAGATGATAGAATGAAAGGTTAAATCAGGTCTTTTTTGCAAGTAATGCATGTTAATTGTTAGCTAGGTAATTTCATGTCATTTCATAACACTTTTTATTCAACACTTTCATTTCCTTAAAATAGGAAAGCATTTACTTTCTTCATTAAAGGTAGCTTTGCATTCATTGTCAGTAGTTAATGTCGTTCTAGTCAATAGAATATTGGTTTGAGAAACCCTAGTGGTCTATCACCCTACTTGAGAAGTAACAAGAGTGGATTGTTGCATCTGTTGTGCATATAGCACTGTCACCTCCAAGTTTGTACGAACCCAGGGTTGATAAAGTATAGTTGGTCACCCTAGGAGTTGCAACATCCTTGTTGCAATACTAGGGCTTATCACTATGTCTAGCAATGTTCAAAAGATATTAACTTGGTGGCACAATGATTTGATAGAAAATATAAGCTATGTCTATGGTTAGATATATCTAGTGTTACAAATATATTTTTGTAATACCTCAATCAAGTGAAAATGTGAAAACATGAGAGAAAGTGACACCATAAAGGATAAATTATTAGTTAACGATGAGGTTGACAAAATATTCTGAGGTGTTTAGTGAAAAAAGTACACATGGAACTAATCATCCAACCATGGGAGAGAAAGAAGCATAGTAGTCTTTCTCAATATTGGGAGCTATAGGGAGACCTACATATTTGTACCTTGGGTTACTTCTCCAAGGGGTATCATTCTAGGAATGAATTTATGTAATTAGACAACATCCAAAGGATATATAGTGAGTTATAGAAGAGTGATGTCTCTTTTTATGTAATTCTAAAATTAAGAAATTAAAGATGCCATCAAATTACAAATGAAATAGAGTGTTAAGGTTATATTTTCAATAGAACTATTATAGTGAGGAAATTCTTAATCCCCATTGAGATTTACCATGTGCCATGAGGATTGTTACATTACCATATGATGATAGGTAATAATAAAACTCCAAAAAAAAGCCACATAAGTTGATGTAGAATGCATTTGGAATGTGTAGTAGAATCCAATTGAGAATAAACATTAATTTAGACAAGTTTTAATTGAATGGAAGGAATAAGAGAACACTCATTTCTAGTACTATGGATTGTTATTTTTTATGGAAATACAAATATCAATACATGTATTTTTAGCTTAAATTTATGTTTAGTTGGATTGTTGGAAGTAGTAGAGAATGGTGTGTTACATACTATCACCGATGAAGAGTAGGTTTGGAGTGAAGGGTCTATTCATAAAAGTGAAATATTATTCTATAACACTATCATGATCTCAACGACTAGTAGAATTTGATTGTGCACAATATGATTTTAATGAATTTTCATATGACTCTTAGGTCACCTAATATACTTCTTTGGAGGAAAATACGTGTAGTATTGATCTAGAGTTTGAGACTATGGCTACCTTAGAATGAGACATTAATTATAGAGGACTCAAGGAAAATTTTTAGGATGGAAAATTTTCTTGAAGTTTAAAAACATTGGTGAATCTCACTAATCCTTAATATGCAAACTAGAAAATGTTTATTGATATATTTGTAAAATAATTCAAATTTAAAATGATTTTATATATAGTATCTATATAATGTTGGTGATTATAGTAAAATAGTTTTATATTCTAAAAGTTGGGTGAATCATATTTTATAAAAATTGAAAATTAGCAAATCTTTTTTGTCGCAAAATCATGGAAAATTAGTCCACTGGGAAAATATTAGCCCCTAAAATTTTCCAAGATAGAAGTATGCTTGTCCTAGTAGGAATGATGGAGATATATATATTATGTAGTATTGGAGAACACTATGGGCATTAGGGCATGTTAAAATTCACATGTTTATTAACTAGAATATTAAAGCCTTCTTATAGTATCGAACTCGGGTGATAAAGGGAGGTTAATGGTGTGTTGGGGAGTTAAAAATGAACTAAAAAGACTTGGGATATATATTCTATTGGCTACCATTATGGATGATGATTGTGGTAATTATTTAGTTTTTTAGTTGAAAATTATTAGTAAAATGGAGATTTGTAGACCGTGAATAATTTCCAATATCTTAAGAATAAGGAATATTCTACTGCACTAGTGTTGGGAAAATGGATAATTTTTAGTTGAGAAGAAGGGTTCAAAGAGAGACACAAATCTAAAAAAATTAAGGGAATTATTCTCCAAGTATATGGTCGCAGAAGTGGCATTGTAAACACAAACAAATCAGGATATTGTGATTTGTAATCTTTTGACAATTGCACCAATAGGGAGGGTATGATGTGGGAGGGAAAATAGCATTAGGGTTATAAGGGTGTTCAAGAGGAGGGTAAGGAGGATCAATGTTTTGGGAAAAGATAGGGATATATTTGGGATTAGGATTGTGAAAGGAATAAAGCAAGGCTTATTGTCTAACTTATATTTTATATCAAGAACACGAACAAAGTTTTTATTTATGGAAATTCTTTAAAAATGCTACTTCGTGATGTAAAATACTCATCAAACAAGATTTAAACTAAAGAATGAGTACCTCAATACACAATACAATAGAGATTTATTCCTTTGGACTCATAAGTTTATCCCTTTTTTCCATGATGAATCTACTCATAAATTATTATAATCGTGTAGTCATAAATTATTGTAGTGATGTAGTGAGGGATCTATAAAGAGTTAAATTAAAAAACTCTAATAATTTTTTAGCATCTTATTACTACTCTTAAAAATTTGATTATATTTCATGTATCCTTGACCAACCTAAGTGTACACAACTAAACTACCTATATCTTAATTACCACAATCTTCTACTGTTTATCATTAATTTGTACCATTATAAATTCATTAACAATTTTCACATCAAATTGAAATATGTTTTCCTCCTAATAACATCATAACTTTATAATGTCATAACTATTTACTTTTTCTAGTTTACAATAAACTTATTATCATTAAACACACCTTATATTAATTTTTTATTTTAATAAATAATTCACCAAAATCAAACTCTATATAATATTCAAAATCAATCTTATTACTAATATGGCGCGGAGACACACACATATATATATATGTATGTATATTTAAATTTATATTTCTTTAATCAATCTACTTATATATATATATAATGTATATATTTAAATTTATATTTCTTTAATCAGTCTACTTTATTATTGGTATGTTTTACCACGCAGTTGTTTATAATGAGACTTTTTGGAAGCTTTTTCGTTGGGTTTTTCCGGTCAAAATCCGGCAGCGATTTATTGGAATCGCAAGTTTGATAGCTAATTTTTGCACAATCAAGGCATCCCAGGGGTTTTTGAGGGTGCTGAATCCAAATATACAGTTAAAAAACCATTTTAACTGCAACAAATCAAGATTTAACCTTAATTTCTTCCGCCAGATTCCGTCACCAGAATCTCCAAAAAGTCCCATTATAGACAACTCCTTTTACCACCGGTTAACTAATGTACTTTATTATTATTTATATGTCTATGTTTAAACACCCTTTAACTAATGTAAGGGGCAACCTTCATTAAAGACACTTCGAATGGGTTGAATTTACGATCGGACTAAGGATTGATTCCATGTTCAATCATTGCTTACTATTTTAAGCGTCATTGAAATCGTTATGTTAATAGTATCTTTTATTAATGTGCGAGAGCAATGATCTTATGAGTTAGTATCTTTCTCATGATCGTAATAATATTATTTTATCTTTTTAATAAATACATTTACTTTATATTTTATTATTAGTCTTTTATATTTTTTAATATTATCAATTTTTTATTATAATATTATTTTAATTTAAATTAATATTAATGATATTTTAATGCATCATTTCTTCATTTATTTTATTTTAGATTATATAGAAATTTACAATCATTTTTTATTTGGAATTGTTATATGTAGTTTACACGGGCATCCTTAAGTTGATTGTAGATTCCCCGAATATTCGAGAATCCGATAGACATGGACGTGGTCAATGGACTTAAACTTAAGGGTTTCACACCAATGCTAACCTAGCTTATGACATCGTCAAAACAATTCAAGAATATAGATTTCAATACTGATGTCAACGCACAATGAGAAAAATGTGACATTCAAGAGTGTTTTGATAATAAATTCTTAAAAAAATTTTGAGAATACATGAACTCTATGCAACTTATTTTATTAAATAACTTATTAAAACATTTCAATCTTTAATATGAATGAAAGGAATTGTTTAATGTTCCCCATATTTTAGACTTGCATAGTGTTGGCTCCCTGTTAATGGTGGTGTAGAAGGTCAACGCTCCACGTGTGTTTGGTGGCATGTGCTTAAATCTAGCGATGTTTCTCTTTACTGGGTTTTGGTGTAACGACAATTGTGACTCCAAGAAGTGGGCAATTGTGACTCCAAGAAGTGGTATCAGAGCTAGAGGTCTTGAGTTCAAAACACATTGGGCTCTCGTTTGTGGGGAGATTGTTGGCTCCCCGTTAATGACGTGTAGAAGGTCAGTGCTCCCTGTGTGTTTGTGAGTTTTGGTGTAACATCAATTGTGACTCCAAGACATAGACTAAAATAGTATGTATTGAAGTTTAAGGTTCTGCGATAATGCCTGGTCTACTATGAAAAACACATACAAGTCCAATTATAATCGTATTATATCGGATTTAAGGAGCATTGGCCACGCTGCATCGTGGGCCTGTTGCTTCTTACGGTGAAGGATAGTAGAGTTATATGTACTTAATTAATTGTTAAGAGGAGAACTTGCTTATGATATCATTGAGGCTCCAAACAAATTTTCCCCATTTTCAACGAAGTCACGCTTTTCACGGTACTGTGAGGAAACTCCAATACAGAATTATTTGAGGCGTTCGTAAGACGTGAAAGGACAATCACTTCACATGGTAGAGGCACATGGCGTGTGAATCTGATGACAATAAATCCTATACGGCACTGAAAGCATTTGGATTTTGCTGGCAAACTTTCGACCTAAGTTCATGCATCATCTCCCGGCAAACACTAAATGTAGGACCGGGTGCGGCCCTTGCAATGTATGTAGATATTCGTCATATTATATATGTTCGTGTGGGGATGAACTCGGATGAATTTTTGCATTCTCAGTTTTCGTTGCATGTTGTGCTCAATCTTGGGAATTCTGATTACTAAGCAGAGTGCGGAGATGGTTTCCAGGAGATCAAAATGCGGGAAGGAGGAGCCCAAATCGAAGAAGCAGGTGGAAAACATAATCAAGTGCAACAATATGGCCACATTCAAGAGTAGGGTGTGGGGAGAAGAGAGACTGCTACGGGCATCTTCCTGCTCGCTTGCATTGCGTTCTTTGTAAACGAGGCATTTCATTAATGATGATCAGAAGATCACCATCATAATCTGTTAGAGAACTAATAAACTTAAACAACGATTCTGCATGCGGAAAGAACTGAAAAGAATCACTGAAACTTAATGCCTAGGGATACGGATTACCTCCAGCCATTGGTGATGTTTTGATGAAGGCCACAGTCCACTTGCCTGCTACTTCTTCTGCACTCCAGCTTCAATCCAAGCAAAAGAAAAAAAACACAAGAACACAAGAATTCTGAAGGCACTTCCAAGCTTTGCTATCTCAGCTAGATGGTGTAGAACTGAAGGAGATTGAGATATGAGCTTGGGGACCAAACAGATGAACATATAGCTAAGCTTCCATCAAGCTTCTAAAAGCTATGTGTTAGAAAAACCACAAATCAAGGTAGAGATCAGATCAAGGTAGCTTTTGTGTAAAATCAATGGAGCTTAACATAATCAACACCACTTCAAATATTTTTCGGCTTCTAGTCGACCAACATTTCTGTTAATATAATCTTTAAAAGAACTATTTAGCCAAATATGTTTTGGATACTTCAGTAGAATTTGTGAGGTACATTATTGCATACATGTAGAAAGACTTAGAAACGCTGAAGACTCATGAAAATGAGCTTGTCATTGTATTAACAAATATGCAAATTTATACACACGGATAGCCGTAAATTCTACAATAATCTGCCGATTATCGCAGCTTGCTGCCGGCTTCTCCAGAGGACACCGACTTCTCTAGAAGACGCTAGGTTCAGCTTTTAATGCTGGTGGTTGGATTTATCAATGTTTTCCAACACTCCCCCTTAAATCCAAATATATAACAAACACACTATAAGACACTATACTCTTAATTGACATGCCTGCTAGTCTAAGTCTCAGCTTCGCTTACAACAAAACATTTCATTTTTGACTTCTTGCTAAATGGTCTATGCTTGTTCCTTTTCTTTTGCTGATGCAGTTTCATCTTCACCTTTATTGTCATAAGATGGTGATTGAGTTTCTCCTTTCGTGATTGCAGGGTCACATTCTTTGTATTCAACATTGTTTCACGTTCTTGGGACTTATACTTGTCTTTAATGCTTGCAATTTCTTCAAGTTTTGTTGCTTCATCCTGATTGTCAATATCTGCACACTCAAAAACAATGTTAGATTCAGAAACATATTGATTTTTGTCATCGTGCTCTTTGGAAAGAGCTTTGCTTCCTTCATTTTTCTTTGCCGACATAGTTGGTTGATTCATGTCTTCAACCTCTTTCGTCAATTCTGTTGCTGCAAACATGTTGTCATGCATTTGATTTGTGTATGGAGGTAGGCAACTCTTCTCACAAAACAACAATTCATCAATAAGATGCTTTTCATGCATCATATTTAACCACTCATCATGGGATACATAATTGTCATCAAATTTGACTTCATATGTTTCTGCATCACAGGTAATTTCCTCACTATCACATGCTACGCTATTGTCAGTTAAAGGCATACTTTTAGACTTAATCCCAACTATGATACTTTCAACACAATCACTTTTAGCTACAACACTTTCATCAACTTTAGCTTTCTCACTACCCTCCATACTATATTTCATTTCAAGAATATCCCAAAATATTTTTGCATCACGTATTTCACCAAATTCATACAAAATATTAAACAAAATATTTTGATCTAAAGCTGATATGATGAGAAACAATGCTGTTGCATTTCTACACTTATCATTTAAATTCATAGAAGTTTCTTGGACAAATTTCCATAAATCTACCGAACCAAGCAATCCTTCCATTTTAATTGCCCAAAGCTTAAAATGTTTACCTGAGAAAATTGGCAGAACTAGGATTAATCGTTTCATTATTGCATAAGTGTCTTCTAATTCTTCTATCTGATTTAGATCTTCACTAAGCATAAATTCTATAACTGGAAACATTTCTTCTGCAACTTCTGCCATTTCATTCTTTCTCTTCAAGTATTTCAATTTTCTCCATGATTGTTTGAGTCTCTTTTGCTGACCCATCACTCTAATCATAGAACCAAATAAGACTTTTACTCCATACTTCGCCTGGCTTGAGCAGGAACAAGCTTCACAACTTAGCAAACACAGGCCTCCTCGCTATGATCTGCACCTCGCTGGCCACATACAAGCTTGGTGTTCCAACAACAATTTGGCTGCAAACAGAGTTTTCTACAACATTCGAAGAACAGGAAGAACAAAGAGCAACAATAGCGCTCCAATCTTCATGGCCCCACAAGGTTGCACAAAAAGCAACAACAACACTCCAATCTTCACTATTCCTCAAAAAATAACTGTCTAGCAGTATTAACGCATGCAGCTCCTCAGGCTTCAGCGCTTAACACACAGTCTTCACCAAATGGCAATCGTCTTCAACGGCTTCACCTTCCACTGGAAATTCTTTTTAGCAGCGTCAATCTTCATCTCAGGTCAACACTTCTCCGACGCCTCCACAACAACGATCAGATCGGCAACACCCACAACATCACACTCATGCACAGCGTCTCCAGATAGTCACTGCTCTACTTCAATGGCTCCAATGGCCTTCAAACAGCAACACACGCCTGCAGCTTCTAAACTCAAACACGTCGCACAACAGGATAGCAACACTCCCTCACTCTGTTCAACTCAACTCAACTCAGAACACACAGCACAAAACTTACACACAGGCGCCTTTCACGTAGGTTTTTCTGCCGTCAACCTTGCTCATGGCTCACACCCTTGGCTCCGATACCATGATAGAGAGAGAGCAGAGGCGCAAACACACAAACACAGCACAGAAGTTGAACTTCACAACATATTGGTTTCATTCGCTGTTTAATCATGTATTTATACACATCAAGAGAAAGCTTTGGAGATTCGGGCGGTGGCTTCCTGAAGAAGCTTCCCCCATTGTCAACGTATTCGCCGACTTCTAGAACCTGTACTTTGAACATCAGTTGTATTCTCTAGATTAATCTAGCTACTGCATTAATAGAGAGTAGTTGGAATTAATACCTTCCAACACTCCCCGACAAAATATTTTCATCTAAAGTTGATATGATGAGAAACAATGCTATTGCATTTCTACACTTATCATTTAAGTTGATAGAAGTTTCTTGGACAAATTTCCATAAATCTACTGAACCAAGCAATCCTTCCATTTTAATTGCCCAAAGCTTAAAATTTTTACCTGAGAAAATTGGCAGAACTGACATTAATCGTTTCAGTATTGCATCAGTGTCTTCAAATTCTTCTATCTGATTCAGATCTTCATTAAGCATAAATTCTATAACTGGAAACATTTCTTCTACAAATTCTGCAATTTCATTCTTTCTCTTCAAGTATTTCAATTTTCTGAAGGTGCGGCGGCTGCAACAACTAGTTTCTGATATTTCAGATATATCATTAAAAATCCAGTTAATATAAGTTTTAGTTCTGCGCAACTGGTGGCTATTTTATGATGGTTTCCCTTGCATTTATCTTGAGTTTGAAGTTGGTAATTTTCGAGACGACTTTCTTAGGGAACTTTGGTCTTAATATAGGTTTTAGTTCTGGTTTCCCTTTCATTTATCTTGAGTTTGAAGTTGGATCTCTTTTCGTATTTTTTGAGATGACTTTCTTAGGAACTTTAGTCATTCAACATTGTTCTCCTCCACAAACAGAGTCTTATACTGAGTACTAGGGTATCGACTTGAAGAGCTCTTTTATTACTCTGGTACGTGAACTAAGGTTTTAACTCTATAGAAAATGGATATCAGTTTCGTAACAGGTATTTGGTTGTTTAACATTTTCTTTCAATTGTATTTATTAGGGTTTCATAGATTGCTCGTTAGTTTCTATATTGTTTCTAGGGGTGTGACAATTAGACTGGTTAACCACTCATGCGATTTCTTTTCTTCATAGGTCCTTTTCATGGTAATATAGATTTATCCTACTTATACAACACTTTATTCATAAAATTTAGAATTTGAGTGATTATTAGAGAGCGGTTTTCTAAATTACACCCAACAATAAGTTTTTGATCCTTTTAACTCAATGATAGCTATCATTTAAGGATTAAGGATTAGGTGTATGACAAAAGTATGATGGCAAAAACATCCCCCTTCATATGGATTCGAACCCTGGACTCCTAAGACATCAGACCCTCTGACCCTCCCTCCCTCTTGGGTTATTCAAGTATACTTCATTTAATTATTTACGGATGGTTTTACTCTTATTAAGGATTCTTCTTAAGGTCCCCTCTCAAGTTCACTTAGGGTTTTTATTAGCCTTAACTCACATTTGGGGATTAAGGTTTTGGACTAACAAAATTTATTTGGTTTACCATGTATTTTTTTCATCGCTTTTATGATTTATACATGGACTACAGGTCATCTAGAGAACCTTTCAGGATTACCCTAGTAGTTGCCTCTATCTAAAGTTGTATGTGTACATTTCGGTTGTTACACTTGTTATTTCTTCCTTATGAAGAGGGTTTTTTCATGATTTTCCCTCTCAGTACTTCTAAGGGTCTTTCTGGAGTAATTTCTCTTCATCATTCATCATTCATAGGGGATTCTACAAGTCATTGAAGAATACTTTGTTGCCTCGGCATAATCTACCAATGATTCCCTATATAGAAGACCACCAATTAGGGTTACATCAATTTTATTTATTAGGAGGGAAACTTGTATTCAAAAATCGATCACAACACTACTGGTATGAATGGTTTTTCTATTACAGTTAATTTATATTTATTGTGAAGAAGGTTTCTTATGTACAATCTTTTTATGGGTTACAATCTCATGAGTAACCCTATGGTTTTTTAATGTATAGGTATTTTCAGAACTTATTCCATTCACTTAGTCGCATGTTAATTTTTTTATTGGGGCTTCACTTACAAATATGATTCTCCTTTATTGGATATCAAATCTAACCCCGATAACAAACATTGATTTATTAGGTATATAATTAATTCCTTTTATTTCATGGCTCTCTTCTCTTATAATCTTAGTTGTTTTTATATTATATATTTTAGTGGAAAGTGTTCATATAGTTATAGGATAACTGTAAATTAACTTATCTATCCTCACGTCACAACTTATGGAGAACCCCTCAAGGTATCTCCTAGTATGAATTCTTGCGCTATTGTTCTGCTATTAAAATGAAAATGCTAACAAAACTTTCTTTTGATTGCTACGTGTTCATTATTTTAACTCCATTTCTAATTTTTTTCAACATTATTTCATCGTTATACATTTACCCTTCCAAGTAAGAATTTTATTTTTAACTTCTCCCTTCCATCATAGGGTTTGTTGTTATGGGAGTTGATACCGACCAACGACGACCGTAGTTGTTCTATTACAATTATTTTATTCCAAATTAACCTACTCGGCCTCCATTTAAGAAAGTGGTTTAAGAATTTATTCTTATTTTGTAACTCAAATATTTTTTATGTAGGTACTCTAGAGATTTGCTACAACAAACTCGTTTCTGGAGTTATTCTCATTTAGCCAATATTGCAGTTTATTGTAATTATCTCAAGTTTGTAAACTTATTTATAATATTTTTTTAACAATTTATTGCAACCAGTACTCTGAATGTGTTGGTTCTAATGTGTATATTGTAATTGTAAATCTTTTACAATTTATTGCAACTAGTAATCTGAATGTGTTGGTTCTAATGTCTATATTTTAATTGTAAATCTTTTACTATTTTGCATGATTACTCAGATAGGATTATGTAAAATTTAACATCTTTACAATTTTCATATTTCTCGATTTGGTACTGCTACTATTTCTTGGTCTTTTTTGTATTAGTTTTTCATCAATAATCCTTACTTTATAAACTCCCAGTTAAGTGAAAGCTTGAATTTCTTCTACCTAGTCTTTAAAAAAAGCATAGGTATAAGGTAACTGTACATTATAGGTCACCTAGCTTCTTTCAGAGGGAATTTTATAGATTAGTAACAAAAATATTTTGACCAAGACACTATTATACTATGAAATTGCTGACTTTAAAAGCTCAATAGAAGTTTAAAGAAATATTACCAAGACACTATTATACTATGAAATCGCTTACTTTAAAAGCTTAATAGAAATTTAAGGAAATATTTCACATATAATTACATTGTTTACATATAAATAAATTTTCATTATGGATGCAAGCATATATCGATGTTTCACTTACATGTTAATGACATGTAGTTAATACAAAATTTTAAACAACCTTTAATGCATGCTAGTTACACCATTCCACATTTATTCTAGGAGAAAACAACAATATGGTAGTATTTAATAACAAATACAATATTAAACTTATTTTATAAACAATAATAAACAAATTCGTTTATTTATCTTAACACTTGAAAATAAAATAGGAACTAATATGTTCCTCCCAACCAATGAGTTTTAGTCATGACAACACCCGTAAGTCTCATGCTTTTTTCATGTCCCAACTATTTTCACTCAATGGTATTTATTTATTTCTTGTACCTCATTTTTTTTATAGGAAAAATCTTTCCTTTTTCCTTCCTTAGGATGCATTTCTTTCGAGATATGCTTCCCCTTATCTTCCCACCCAATATAATATCTTTCTCCAACTATGTTGCCTCTTTGTGGTCATTATTCTCCGTGGGATCTAGGGGAATTATTGAAGGGTAGGACTATGACAACTATCACTTTCTTCTTTTTTATCCACTATTGGGCACTCAACCACTATAACAATTTTTACACCAAAGAATCCCAAAATACTCGTGCTATTTCCCATTATGATTCCAAGAGAAAATTTTTTTTTTTATTTATTATTATAATTATTTACACATATCCATCAAATTTAGGGTTGACCTAAGGACCAATCTCTCCAAGTTAAATATTTAGAAGTAGACATAAAACAATAAGGTTTTTAAAAGAAATTGCAATAGGGTTATTACATCTCCCCCCTCCTTAATTTGAACATTGTACTTCATGTTTCCTATGCATTCATTACTTCTAAAAAATTCAAGGAAATTCTTCTCGCATTCTCTCTTCCATATCTCAGGTGTCCTCCTTAGAGATGAAGTGATTCCATTGCACTTCAACATGGGCAATGGATCAATTTTGTAGTGAAGTTTCACTCCTGTCTAAAATTCATAGAGCCCCAAGTTAGAACTCACCTTTTGGTTTGAGCTACACCACGTTCCAATCGATAATATAAGTTGAATCATCTATATATTTCTTTAGAAGTGATACATGGAATACATTATGCACTTTAATGTCGGTTGGTAGTGCTAGCTAGTAGGCCACGACTCCTACTCTCGCTAGCATTTTGAATGGACTACAGAACTTGGGTGCTAATTTAGCATAGATTCCCAATCTCAATGTGCTCTTACTTGTTATAACTTTGATATAAACATCTTCTCCCATATTCTAATCTTTTTAAATCTTTTATAGATCTTCAAAACATTTACATTTGTCTTGAACAATTTATAATTTATACCTTACCTTTTTAACCATCTTCTCCATATCTTTTAAGAAACCAGGTCCGAACACGAGTCTGTTCTCTGGCTGACTCCAACTCAATGGAGTATGATATTTTCATCTATGAAAGACTTCAAATGGACTTATTTGAAGAGATGATTGATAGTTATTTTTGTATGCAAATTCATACACATTTGAGTAGTCTTCTCATTCAGTGGGTTGATTAATTACATAGATGCAAAGAATGTCTTCAAGAATCTGGTTGGTTCTTTCAATTTTTCCATTCGCTTAAGGATGGTAAGCATTACTGAAATTCAGCTGTGTGTGCAATCGTGTGAAAAGTTCCTTACAAAAATTTGATGTGAACTTCACATCTCTATTAAAAATGATTGTTTTTGGTACCAATATAGTCTAAAAATATCTTTCATAAAATATTAAGCTATATGAATAGATTTAAATTTTGATTGTATTGCTATGAAATGGGCATCCATACTCATTTTGACAACTACTGCCACGACAGAATCATGTCATATTCTTTTTCCGGGAAGCAAAATGTTGGTGCTCTTCTTTAACGTTTTGACACTTCAAACATTTTTCCAAATACTCAAACACTTCTCCTTTCATTCCTAAACAATAAAACTACTTTTGTAACATTCTGATGAGTTTTTGACAGTGTGTATGAGCTGAAAATGGTGTGTTGTGATGTTCATCTAGGAATAGTTATTTGATTATATGCACATTTAGAATATAAACTTTATTTTTGAAAGTCAAAAAACCACTTCTATTAAAATCATAATCTCATCGTCTTTTTGATCAAGTTTCATGTTTCAATATTTTCTCATATTTTTTGTTATTCTCAATCATCTAAGGCTACATTCATGACTTTTTCATTAAAGTATGTCTTAGAACTGCTAACGGAGAGCCCACAAAAATGATTTAGACTTTTACTTAATGCACCTACAATATTTTATTCTTTTCCTTTAATAAGTTCAATGTCAAGATCGAATTCACTAAGGAAAGTAATTTACCTTATTTTCCTTGCATTTAAATACGATTTACTAATGAAATATTTTCAACCCATATGATTAGTAACTAATGTAAATTTGTTACCCAAAAGATAATGCTGCCACATTTTCAAAGCATGAATTTGTTGGGTGTGTGTTATATTCTTTCCATGACTAGTCACATGCGCCCACCCTTTTCATTGCACCAGGCGCAACAGGGGAGTTTCAGGGGGGCGGTATCCCCCCTACACAGGGTTCGAGGCAGCGCTGTGGGAATTTTTTTTTGGACCCTATATTAGGTGGTCGGACCTACCTATGGTTTTGCGAATGTATAGTAGATGCACTAGAAAGAACCCCACTGTATAAGAGTGTAAATCAGAGACTCAAAATTAATTGGATTTGTTTAAAAATCAGTCCATCCTTGTTGTTGGGTATGCTAGTAGGTAGAAAGGAGAAATAGAAAAGAACAGATTAGGAGGAAATAGAGAAACATGTTGGGTTTTATCCACAATAATAAACTCCATCAACAGAGGCCTGGGATGTCAAAGAGGCCACCGAGTTATAAAATATATGGACATAGACTAAGTTTCTTAGAGGATGAGCAACACTTTTAGAAGGGGATGATGATGAGGCTCATAAATAGGTAAATCATATGGGCCTTAATGTCACTCTCCATCTTACTAAAATTAAACTTTCTCACATTTATTTACATATTTCACTATATTTTTCTTAGTGAGAAGGGTAAAATGTGATACATTTTGTCATGTGGCCTAATGTGAATTAATTGCAGGATTTGGAGCAGTTTTGGGCTAACTTAGATGCATGAACTTGAAGTAGACAAGCAATAGTGATTTTAGGAGATTTGGTATCCCTTCTTAACTCCTTAATCACTCGAATATCCCTCCACTAGATCTCATCATTTCAGAGTTACAAGTAGCCAAGACCATCATGTTCATTAGCAGCCAAGCTAGTGATAGTTGAAGACAAGTCAATATCGAGTTAGGGAGCCCAACCTCCATAATTTTTAGGAATCTGTTGGTAGCTTCATTTGCATAAATAATAAGACCTAGGGCTTCATTAGAATTTGACTTTTTATTATAGCCAAGAGGTAGTTTCAAGCTAAGATATTGTGGTTGTTATTCTCATGTTACTTTTGACATTTTGGTGATAATGAAAAGGGTTTCTTTGATCTAGCACTCAGTTTATTAAGAGGGATAAAGGTCTTGGGTTAGGTCCCAATCCTAGCACTAGAGGTTCCTCTTTTTGTACATGTATTATTAGATTATATTCAAAGATTAGCTGCTGAATTTCTTTAATTTACAAGTCGTTGAATGATTGGTTAGTTTTTCTTCCATTAGTTAGAAAAGTAGATCAATGTTACGGTAGTGAAAGAAAATAATTCAGAAAATCTTCTAAGAATGGTCTCTTCCTCATCTCCCTCATGGGATCATGGTTTGATGGCCCCACTCTCACAAGCCCAAAAATAGATTTATCATTTGGTTATCACATAACTTAATATTTCTTGTTGAGTAGATCATTGTTTATGATTTCTTAAAATCACCTGCAATTTTCACTATGGTTTCTTGAGTTTGATGTCAACTAGGGAGCATTCCACTCCATAGATTTAAGCCATTAGCCATCAATAAATAAATTTCTCAAATTCAACACATATTTTCCACACTTACATAAAGTTGTGTATAAATGGAGAAATGAATACGTGTTGTTGCAGAAGATGTTGATCTACAAGCTGGAACTCATTCCACCAACCTCATCTAAGTCTTCTCGACCTCTCACCCAATCCTACCAACCACTAATTTAGATTTCTATCTTTTAGCCACCGCGGAAAGCCACCTTGAGAAAATCCAACCATCTCGAAGGTTTGGGCTGATCATACATATTCCTGGCACTTCCTTTAACCTTCTCTACCTTCCCACAACTTTCAACTAAGTTTCCTGCAATAAATGAGGACATGTTGTAGTAACTATAAGAAACCCTATAGCACTTGTAGGAAACCTTGTAACAACATGTTTTATAATGTTTTGGGAATAAATGATGATGAGAGGCTAGGATAGGCCTTTAACTTGGATTCCATAACCCTCAATTCCATTTTGGACCATATTTACCATACCTTCCTCCTCCGCAAAAGATCGATTATCATCTTAGAATTTACATTTGTAAATTGAAAACCAAAAGAATCTTTTATACAATATTTAGCTAGTGCATGCATACATCAGTGATAGGAATGTTAGGATAATTTCCATGCCTACTTAGTCGGGATAGCTAGATGATAGAATGAAAGGTTAAATTAGGTCTTTTTTCAAGTAACGCATGTTAATTCTTAGCTAGGTAATTTCATGTCATTTCATAACACTTTTTATTCAACACTTTCATTTCCTTAAAGTAGGAAAGCATTTACTTTCTTCATTAAAGGTAGCTTTACATTCATTGTCAGTAGTCAACACTGTTCTAGTCAATAGAAGATTGGTTTGAGAAACCCTAGTGATCTATCACCCTAGTTGGGAAGTGACAAGAGTGGATTTCTGCATCTGTTGTGCATATAACATTGTCACCTCCAAGTTTTTATGAACCCCGGGTTGATAAAGTATAGTTGGTTTCCCTAGGATTTGCAACATACTTGTTGCAATACTAGGGCTTATCACTATGGCTAGCAATGTTTGAAAGATATTAACTTGGTGGCACAATGATTTGATAGAAAAGATAAGCTATGCCTATGGGTAGAGATATCTAGTGTTACAAATATATTTGTGTAATACCTCAATCGAGTGAAAATGTGAAAACATGAGAGAAAGTGACACCATAAAGGATAAATTATTAGATTTCACTAGTTATATTTGTAGATATAATAATTGATTAATGTTGATGAGGTTGACATAATATTTTGAGGTGTTTAATGAAAAAGATACACATGGAACTAATGATCCAACCGTGGGAGAGAAAGAAACATAGTAGTCTTGCTTGATATTGGGAGCTATAGGTAAACATACATATTTGTACCGTGGGTTACTTCTCCGAGGGTTATCATTCTAGGAATGAATTTACATAATTAGACAACATCCAAAGGATATATAGTGAGATATAGAAAAGTGATGTCTCTTTCTATGTAATTCTAAAATTAAGAAATTAAAGATGCCATCAAATTCCAAAATGAAATAGTGTTAAGGTTATATTTTCAATAGAACTATTATAGTAAGGAAATTCTTTATCCCCAGTGAGATTTATCATGTGCCATGAGGATTGTTACATTACCATATGATGATAGGTAACAATACAACTCCATAAAAAGGCCACATAAGTTGATGTAGAATGCATTTGGAATGAGTTGTAAAATCCAATTGAGAATAAACATTAATTTAGACAAGTTTTAATTGAATTGAAGGAATAAGAGAACACTCATTTCTAGTACTATGGATTGTTAATGTTTATGGAAACACAAATATCAATACATGTATTTTTAGCTTAAATTTATGTTTAATTGGATTGTTGGAAGTAGTAAAGAATGGTGTCTTACATATTATCACCGATGAAGAGTAGGTTTGGAGTGAAGCGTCTATTCATAAAAGTGAAATATTATTCTATAACACCATCACGATCTCACCAACTAGTAGAATTTGATTGTGCACAATATGATTTTAATGAATTTCCATATGACTCTTAGATCACCTAATATACTTCTTTGGAGGAAAAGACATGTAGTATTGATCTAGAGTTTGAGACTATGGCTACCTTAGAATGAGACATTAATTATAGAGGACTCAAGGAAAATTTTCAGGATGGAAAATTTTCTTGAAGTTTAAAAACATTGGTGACTCTCACTAATCCCTAGTATGAAAACTATAAAAAGTTTAATGATTTATTTGTAAAATTAGTCAAATTTAAAATGATTTTATATATAGTATCTATATAATGTAGGTGATTATAGTAAAATAGTTTTATATTCTAAAATTTTGGCAAATCATCTTTTATAAAATTTGGAAATTGGCGAATCATTTTTGTGGAAAAATCATGGAAAATTAGCCCACTCGGCAAATATTAGCCCCTAAAATTTTCCAAGATAGAAGTATCCTTGTCCTAGTAGGAATGGTGGAGATATACATATATGTTGTAGTATTGGAGAACACTATGGGCATTAGGGCATGTTAAAATCCACATGTTTATTAACTTTAATATTAAAGCCTTCTTATAGTACCGAACTCAGGTGATGAAGGGAGGTGAATGGTGTGTTGGGGAGTTAAAAATGAACTAAAAAGACTTGGGATATATATTCTATTGGCTACCATTGTGGATGATGATTGTCGTAATTATTTAGTTTTTTAGCTGAAAATTATTAGTAAAACGGAGATTTGTAGACTGTGAATAATTTCCATTATCTTAAGAATAAGGAATATTCTACTACACTAGTGTTGGGAAAATGGATATTTTTTAGTTGAGAAGAAGGGTTCAAAGAGAGACACAAATCTAAAAAAATTAAGGGAATTATTCTCCAAGTATATGGTCATAGAAGTGGCATTGTAAACTCAAACAATTCAGGATATTGTGATTTGTAATCTTTCGATAATTACACCAATAGGGAGGGTATGATGTGGGAGGGAAAATAGTGTTAGGGTTATATGGGTGTAGAAGAGGAGGGTAAGGAGGATCAATGTTTTGGGAAAGGATAGGGATATATTTGGGGTTAGGATTGGGAAAGGAATAAAGAAAGACTCATTGTCTAACTTATATTTTATATCAAGAACATGAACAAAATTTTTATTTATGGAAACTCTTTAAAAATGCTACTTCGTGATGTAAAATAATCATCAAACAAGATTTAAACTAAAGAATGAGTACCTAAATACACAATATTAATAGATATTTATTCCTTTGGACTGATAAGTTTATCCCTTCTTTCCATGATGAATCTACTCATAAATTATTATTGTGGTGTAGTCATAAATTATTGTAGTGATGTAGTGAGGGATCGATAAAGAATTAAATTAAACAACTCTAATAATTTTTTAGCATCTTATTACTACTTTTAAAAATTTGATTATATTTCATGTATCCTTAAACAACCTAATTGTACACAACTAAACTACCTATATCTTAATTACCACAATCTTCTAATGTTTATCATTAATTTCTACCATTATAAATTCATTAACAATTTTCACATCAAATTGAAATGTGTTTTCCTCCCAATAACATCATAACTTTATAATGTCATAACTATTTACTTTTTCTAGTTTATAATAAACTTATTATCATTAAACACACCTTATATTAATTTTTTTGTTTTAATAAATAATTCACCAAAATCAAACTCTATATAATATTCAAAATCAATCTTATTACTAATATGGCGGGGAGACACATATATCTAGATATGTATATTTAAATTTATATTTCTTTAATCAATCTACTTATATATATAATGTATATATTTATATTAATATTTCTTTAATTAGTCTACTCTATTATTGGTAAGTTTTACCACCGGTTAACTAATGTACTTTATTATTCTTGATATGTTTATGTTTAAACACCCTTTAACTAATGTGAGGGTCAACCTTCATTAAGGACACCTCGAATAGGTTGAAATTACGATAGGATTAAGGATTGATTCCATGTTCAATCATTGCTTAATATTTTAAGCGTCATTGAAATAGTTATGTTAATAGTATTTTTTACTAATGTGCGAGAGAAATGATCTTATGAGTTAGTATCTTTCTCATGATCGTAATAATATTATTTTATGTTTTTAATAAATAAATTTACTTTATATTCTATAATTAGTTTTTTATATTTTTTAATATTATCAAATTTTTATTATAATATTATTTTTAATTTAAATGAATACTAATGATATTTTAATGCATCATTTTCTCATTTATTTTATTTTAGATTACATAAAAATTTACAATCAACCCTTACCTGGAATTGTTATATGTAATTTCACACGGGCATTTTTAAATCTATTGGACACACCCATGTCGGTGGGATTCCCAAATATTCAGTAAATTTGCAATCGACTTAATTTCAGAAGTTTCACACCAATACTAACTTAGCTTATGACATCAAAACAATTCAAGAATATAGATTTCAATACTGATCTGAACGCACAATGCGAAAAATGTGACATTAAAGAGTGTTTTGATAATAAATTCTTAAAAAATGTTGAGAATACATGAAGTCTATGCAACTTATATTATTAAATAACTGTATTAAAACATTTCAATCTTTAATATGAATGAAAGGAATTGTTTAATATTCCCCATATTCTAGACTTGCATAGACTAAAATAGTATGTATTGACGTTTAGGGTTCTGCGTAATGGCTTGTCTACTATGAAAAACACATACAAGTCCAATTATAATCGTATTATATCGGATTTAAGGAGCATTGGCCACGCTGCATCGTGGGCCTGTTGCTTCTTACGGTGAAGGATAGTAGAGTTATATGTACTTAATTAATTGTTAAGAGGAGAACTTGCTCTATGATATCATTGAGGCTCCAAACAAATTTTCCCCATTTTCAACGAAGTCACGCTTTTCACGGTACTGTGAGGAAACTCCAATACAGAATTATTTGAGGCGTTCGTAAGACGTGAAAGGACAATCACTTCACATGGTAGAGGCACATGGCGTGTGAATCTGATGACAATAAATCCTATACGGCAACGAAAGCATTTGGATTTTGCTGGCAAATTTTCGACATAAGTTCATGCATCATCTCCTGGCAAACACTAAATGTAGGACCGTGTGTGGCCCTTGCAATGTATGTAGATATTCGTCATATTATATATGTTCGTGTGCGGATGAACTCGGATGAATTTTTGCATTCTCAGTTTTCGTTACATGTTGTGCTCAATCTTGGGAATTCCAATTACTAAGCAGAGTGCGGAGATGGTTTCCAGGAGATCAAAATGCGGGAAGGAGGAGCCCAAATCGAAGAAGCAGGTGGAAAACATAATCAAGTGCAACAATATGGCCACATTCAAGAGTAGGGTGTGGGGAGAAGAGAGGACTGCTACGGGCATCTTACTGCTCGCTTGCATTGCGTTCTCTGTATAAGCAATCCAGGCATTTCATTAATGATGATCAGAAGATCACCATCATAATCAACACCACTTCAAATATTTTTCGGCTTCTATTCGACCAACATTTCTGTTAATATAATCTTTAAAAGAACTATTTAGCCAAATATGTTTCGGATACTTCAGTAGAATTTGTGATGTACATTATTGCATGCATGCAGAAGGTGCGGCCGCTGCAGCAACTAGTTTCTGAGATTTCAGATGTATCATTAAAAATCCAGTTAAAATAAGTTTTAGTTCTGCCCAACTAATGGCTATTTTATGATGGTTTGCCTTGCATTTATCTTGAGTTTCAAGCTGGATCTCTTTTCGTAATTTTCGAGATGACTTTCTTATGGAACTCTGCTCTTTATGAACGTCATAATATATTTTACTTGCTTGTAACAATTGTTGATGCGGTGCCTTGCGGGGATTTCTAATTTCGGAATTATCATTGCAGTTTGTACACTCGCAATAATTGTTTTCGACTCTCTCAACGCGTTTCATGCTCTGTCCCATTCAAACAGTGTCTTATGGTCGTCATGCCTCACGAAAAAGATAACAGCAGTGGATTAACCTCTACAACTGTAAAGATGTTATATCAAGATCAACTCCTGTTATTATTGTCCCTACAATTTCACTTTATTATTGTACCTGCGATAGTGTTATGGTAAATTGTGAAAGAAATAACAGCCGTTCTGCCTTACAGATGGCAAAGGGTTTTAAGCTCAAGGTAGGCCTGAAATTTGAGGGCTTTTCATGAAAATGCATATTACAGTATAATTTTGTTCCCATGACAGTGATCCTGTGATCTTCAAGGTTAGCTATGAGTGAGACTCTTAGCTCATGATTTGGCTGCCATCTATTTCATTGTAGTTCCTTTAAAGGTGGAAACTCAAACAGGGATCTAAAGACAATAGCATTCTAACTCCAAGATCGTGGAGGATATGTCACAGTGGGTTCTCAGCCCAAAGCACACCAGGGGCAAAAAGAACCAATATTTAAACTGAGTGGCTTTCCCACGGCAGATAAAGACTTTCTTGGGGCTAGTTCTAAAAAAACAAGCAGATGGAGTAGTATAATGCCCTTGTATCTTTTGAAGACATGAAAATGATACTTGGAAACCAGCCATTCCACTGGACAGGATTAACTCTAGCCTAATGCATGTTCAAGCCCATGGAAGCCCATATGGCTTGTGAATCCAATAGCAGTGACTTGGTGGACCTTTCAAGCTCTAGTGCTACTGTCCTTGCAACAATCTCCTCCCCGGAAAATGATCTATGACCAGGTAAAATGGTTTATCAGTTTAAAAATTTATCACATTCAATTTTTTTGAATTGGTATGTTTTTATCAATTTTACAACTCTCATACAGGAATTCAGAAACATGCAATATGCAATATGAAAATGTTAAAAAAAAAATGTACATTTATAAATAATAATAAAAAGAAGCATATTAGTGGAAAAATTATATAGCAACAAATAATAACAAGAATAAAGTAAAGATGACATGAATCAATATTTACATAGAACATTTATTTTGAATATTTTAGGATACGTAGAACTCAACTATAGAACAAATTTAGATGCAACTAACATTTATTTTGGACATCTTTTAGATAAATACAACTTAGTTATATAAAAAAATAAACTTTACTACTTACTCCACTATTCACACAACCATCTCAACCATCTCAAGTTACCATCCTGCTTTCTATTCCATTTTGTATTCATTTATTTACAATATCTTTTAAATAATTACTCAATTATTCGCACAACCCTCCCAAATTACCATCCTCCTTTTTACTCCATTTTGCAAAACACAAACTCCATTTTGCAAAACACAATGAATATAATTCTTTGTAATTACATTTCCTATTAAAATTCCCTTCTCTATATTGCAGTCCTGTAATGTACCTCCAATTTGCAATTCTTTTTTTTGCTTGCTCTTAATTCAATATCAATAAAATTCATAATATAGTCGAATTACTCTTATCAAAATTCCCTATCTTATACACGGGTCCTCTATCTATTTTGGCTTTTTGACTCTTCATTATCACTTGAAAATAAACCTCGACGCTTAACGTAATACTTATAATTTCTTACATATGTCTTTTGATAGACGGTCTCGCACTTAAATCATTCTAGTTGTCATACCTTTAAACTTAACATATAAAGGGGTAACCTTTTAGTAAAATATACATATATATACTTGTAAAAGGAGTAGAATCAAACCCTCAACCTTGGGTTCCACTATGCCTAAACAACTCTTGTCTAACCACAATCACGTACATATGCCTTCTCATTTGTTAAGCTCTCATGTAATATCATATACGACGACTCTGCCATAGCTTCTATACTTGAAATGCGTTCCTTTATACATGGTTTTGGGCCATCACCTCAGCCCACCTTGATATCGAACGTTAGGAGTACATAGTGCATCGGACCCTTTCTTATGTGTCGCACATGCAGCGCAGTTCCATCCCAACCACGTGACGAGATCATAGATGGAAGACATGGATTAAAAGAGGTATGTGTACAATGAAGACGGGTTGTCCAATTTACTAGATGGAATGACTACCTGCTCAAACCAGTCATTCAACATTGTTTTCCTCCACAAACAGAGTCTTGTACTCAGTACTAGGGTTTCGACTTGAAGAACTCTTCAATTACTCTACTACGTGAACTCAGGTTTTAACTCTCTAGACAATGGATATCAGTTCCGTAGCAGGTATTTGGTTGTTTAACTTTTTCTGTAAATTCTATTAATTAGAGTTTTATAGATGGCTTGTTAGTTTCTATATTGTTTCGAGGGGTGTGACAATTAGATTGGCTAACCATTCATATGATTTCTTTTCTTCATAGGTTCTTTTCATGGTAACATAGATTTATCCTACTTATACAACACTTTATTCATAAAATTTAGAATTTGAGTGATTATTAAAGAGTGATTTTCTAAATTACACCCCTAACAATAAGTTTTTGATCCTTTTAACTCAATGATAGTTATCATTTAAGGATTAAGGATTAGTTGTATGACAAAAGTATGATGGAAAAAACACCCCCCTTTCTATGGATTCGAACCCTGGACTCCTAGGACATCATACCCTCTGTCCCCCCTCCCTCTTGGGTTATTCAAGTATACTTCATTTAATTATTTATTGATGGTTTTCCTCTTCTTAAGGATTCTTCTTAAGGTCCCCTCTCAGGTTCCCTTAGGGTTTTTATTAGCATTAACTTACATTTGGGGATTAAGGTTTTGGACTAACAAAATTTATTTGGTTTACCATGTATTTTTTTCATCCCTTTTATGATTTATACAGGGACTATAGGTCATCTAGAGAACCTTTTTGGATTACCCTAGTAGTTGCCTCTATTTGAAGTTGTATGTGTACATTTCAGTTGTTACACTTGTTATTTCTTCCTTATGAAGAGGGTTTTTTTGTGATTTTCCCTCTCATTACTTCTAAGGGTCTTTTTGGAGTAATTTCTCTTCATCATTCATCATTCATAGGGAATTCTACATGTCGTTGGAGAATACTTTGTTGCCTTGGCATAATCTACCAATGATTCCCTATGGAGAAGACCACCAATTAGGGTTTCATCAATTTTATTTTTTAGGAGAGAAACCATATTCAAAAAATAGATCACGACACTACTAGTATGAATGGTTTTTCTATTATAGTTAATTTATATTTATTGTGAAGAAGGTTTTTTGCGTACAATCTTTTTATGGGTTACAATCTCAGGAGTAACCCTATGGCTTCTTAGTGTATAGGTATTTTTTGAACTTATTCCCTTGAATTAGTCACATGTTAATTTTTTTTATTGGGGCTTCACTTACAGATATGATTCTCCTTTATTGGGTATCAAATCTAGCCCCGATAACAAACATTGATTTATTAGGTATATAATTAATTTCTTTTATTTCATGCTCTCTTCTCCTATAATCTTAGTTGTTTTTATATTATATATTTCAGTGGAAAGTGTTCATATAGTTATAGGATAACTGTAAATTAACTTATCTGTCCTCAGGTCATAACTTATGGAGAACCCCTCAAGGTATCTCCTAGTATGAATTCTTGTGCTATTATTCTGCTATCAAAATTAAAATGCTGACAAAACTTTCTTTTGGTTGCTACATGTTCATTTTTTAAACCCCATTTCTAATTTTTTCAACATTATTTCATCATTATAGATTTACCCTTCCAAGTAAGAATTTTATTTTTAACTTCTCCCTTCCTTCATAGGGTTTGTTGTTATGGGAGTTGATACCAACCAACGACGACCGTAGTTGTTCTATTACACTTATTTTATTCCAAATTAGCCTACTTGGCTCCATTTAAGAAAGTGGTTTAAGAATTTAGTCTTATTTTGTAACTCAAATAATTTTTATGTAGGTACTCTAGAGATTTGCTACAATAAACTCGTTTCCGGAGTTATTCTCATTTAGCCAATATTGTAGTCTGCTGTAATTATCTCAAGTTCGTAAACCTATTTATAATATTTTCTTAACAATTTATTGCAACTAGTAATCTGAATGTGTTGGTTCTTATGTGTATATTGTAATTGTAAATCCTTTACAATTTATTGCAACTAGTAATCTGAATGTGTTGGTTCTGATGTCTATATTCTAATTGTAAATATTTTACTATTTTGCAGGATTACTCATATTGGATTATGTAAAATTTAACATCTTTACAATTTTAATATTTCTCTATTTGGTACTACTACTATTTCCTGGTCTTTTTTGTATTAGTTTTTCATCAATAATCCTTACTTTATAAACTCCCAGTTAGGTTAAAGCTTGAATTTCTTCTACCTAGTCTTTAAAAAAAGCATAGCTATAAGGTACCTGTACATTATAGGTCACGAAGCTTCTTTCAAAGGGAATTTTATAGATTAGTAACAAAAATATTTTGACCAAGGCACTATTATACTATGAAATCTCTGACTTTAAAAGCTCAATAGAATTTTAAGGAAATATTACCAAGACTCTATGATACTATGAAATTGCTGACTTTAAAATCTCAATAAAAGTTTAAGGAAATATTTCACCTATAATTACATCGTTCACATATAAATAAATTTTCATTATGGATGCAAGCATATATCAATGTTTCACTTACCTGTTAATGACATGTAGTTCATACAAATTTCTATACAGCCTTTAATGCATGCTAGTTACACCATTCCACATTTATTCTAGGAGCAAACAACAATATGGTAGTATTTAATAACTAATACAATATTAAACTTATTTTATAAACAATAATACAACAAATTTGTTATTTATCTTAACACTTGAAAATAAAATAGGAACTAATATGTTCCTCCCAACCAATGAGTTTTAGTCATGACAACTCCCGTGAGTCTCATGCTTTTTTCATGTCCCAACTATTTTCACTCAATGGTATTTATTTATTTTTTGTACCTCATTTTTTTATAGCAAAAATATTTCCTTTTTCCTTCCTTAGCATGCATTTCTTTCGAGATATGCTTCCCCTTATCTTCCCACCCAACATAATATCTTTCTCCAACTATGTTGTCTCATTGTGGTTGTTATTCTCCGTGGGAGCTAGGGGAATTCTTGAAGGGTAGGACTATGACAACTATCACTTTATTCTTTTTTATCCACTATTGGGCACTCAACCACTTTAACAATTTTTACACCAAAGAATCCAAAAATACTCATGTGTTGTTTCCCCATTATGATTCCAAGAAAAAAAAACATTTATTTATTATTATAATTATTTACACATATCCATCAAATTTAGGGTTGACGTGAGGACCAATCTCTCCAAGTTAAATATTTAGAAGTAGACATAAAACAATAAGGTTTGCAAAAGAAATTGCAATAGGCTTATTACATCTCCCCCCTCCTTAATTTGAACATTGTACTTCGTGCTTCCTATGCATTCATTACTTCTAAAAAATTCAAGGAAATTCTTCTTGCATTTTCTCTTCCATATCTGAGGTGTCCTCCTTAGGGATGAAGTGATTCCATTGCACTTCAACATGGGCAATGGATCAATTTTGTAGTGAAGTTTCACTCCTGTCTAAAATTCATAGAGCATCGAGCTAGAACTCACCTTTTGGTTTGACCTACACCACATTCCAATCAATAGTATGAGTTGAATCATGAATATATTTATTTAGAAGTGATACATGGAATACATTATGCACTTTAATGTCAGTTGCTAGTGCTAGCTGGTAGGCCACGAGTCCTACTCTCGCTAGCTATTTGAATGGACTACAGAACTTGGGTGCTAATTTAGCATAGATTCCCAATCTCAGTGTGCTCTTACTTGTTATTACTTTGATATAAACATGTTCTCCCACATTCTAATTTTTGTAAATCTTTTATAGATCTTCAAAACATTTATGTTTGTCTTCAACAATTTATAATTTATACCTTACTTTTTTAACCATCTTCTTCATATCTTTTAAGAAACCAGGTCTAAACATGAGTCTATTCTTTGGTTGATTCCAACCCAATGGAGTATGATATTTTCATCCATGAAAGACTTCAAATGGACTTATTTGAAGAGATGATTGATAGTTATTTTTATATTCAAAATTCATGCACATTTGAGTAGTCTTGTCATTTAGTGGGTTGATCAATTGCATAGATGAAAAGCATGTCTTCAAGAATTTGGTTTTTTCTTTCAAATTTTCCATCCATTTAAGGATGGTAAGCAGTACTGAGATTCAATTGTGTTTGCAATCATGTGAAAAGTTCCTTACAAAAATTTGATGTGAACTTCACATCTCTATTAAAAATGATTGTTTTTGGTACCAAGGTAGTCTGAAAATATCCTTCATAAAAAATTAAGCTATATGAATAGATTTAAATGTTGATTGTATTGGTATGAAATGGGCTTCCATACTCATTTTGACAACTATTGCCACGACAGAATCATGTCATATTCTTGTTCCGGGAAGCAAAATGTTGGTGCTCCACTTTAACTTTTTGACACTCCAAACATTTTTCCAAATACTCAAATACTTCTCCTTTCATTCCTAACCAATAAAACTACTTTTGTAACATTCTGATGAGTTTTTGATAGCATGTATGAGTTGAAAATGGTGTGTTGTGAAGTTCATCTAGGACTAGTTCTTTAATTATGTGCACATTCAGAATATAAATTCTATTTTTGAAAGTCAAAAAACCACTTCTATTAAAATCATAATCTCATCCTCTTTTTGATCAAGTTTCATGTTTCAATCTTTTCTCATATTTTTTGTTATTCTTGATCATCTAAGGCTACATTCATGACTTTAGCATTAAAGTATGTTTTAGCATTGCTAACGGAAAGCCCACAAAAATGATTTAGACTTTTACTTAATGCACCTACATTATTTTATTATTTTCCTTTAATATGTTTAATGTCAAGATCGGATTCACTAAGGAAAGTAATTTACCTTATTTTCCTTGCATTTAAATATGATTTACTAATGAAATATTTTCAACGCATATGATTAGTAACTAATGTAAATTTGTTACCCAAAAGATAATGCTGCCACATTTTCAAAGCATGAATTTGTTTGGTGTGTGTTATATTCTTTCCACGACTAGTCACATGCACCCTCCCTATTCATAGCGCCAGGCGCAATAGGCGGTTTTCAAGGAGGCGGAATCCCCCATACATAGGGTTCGAGGCAGTGCCATGGAATTTTTTTTTGGAACCTATATTAGGTGGTCGGACCTACCTATGGTTTTGCGAATGGATTTTCCACATGGTTTTGGACATGATGCTTTTTTGTCCATGGTATTTTGTAGATCCGGTCAAGAGAACTATGATTATGTTCTAATCCAGGGTTAATGGATTGGGTTTTATGAATGCTTCAGAATGTATATATATGTATTCCAATATTTAAAGGAGTATAATGAAAAAGAAATATGGTAGTCCTGGTTTCGAGATATAGGGGAAAATCTTTGTGTATTTTTTCGTGTTTCTCACTATTTTATATATTTTTTTTTATCAGAATTTATTTGCAAGTAATTTCTGTACAGGATTAAAACATACATTTCATATCAAAGTCGTTTCAGCTTCAAGGGGATACCTTTGCTACTGAGGGGTTTTTCTTGGGCCTGTGTTAGACCCTGTTCAATGGGAGATTTGTGGGATTGATTCTTGCGGTGAAGGAGGATGGTGAGCAGTGGAAAGATAGAGGTTGAGAAATTTAATGGTCATAGTTTTTGGTTGGCGAAATTCAATATGGAGGATATGCTAGTGGATAAAGACCAATGGATTACGATAGATCTGGGTACTAAACCAATGACAATGTCAGCTAAAAACTAGGTGAAGTTGGATCAGAAAGAAAAGAGTGTACTACGATTGTGTATCTCATATTCAATATTATTGAATGTATTAGGGGAAGCTACGGTGAATGCTTTGTGGGACAAGTTAGGCGCTTTGTACCAATCTATGTCTCTGGTGAACAAATTGTTCCTATGGAAAAAGTTGTATAATCTGGGGAGGAAGGATGGAGACTCGGGGACAGAGCATATGAATCCCTCTAATATTGTGGTAATCCAGTTGTTATCTGTTGACATTAAAATTTTAGATGAAGATAAGTGCATCAGTTTGTTGTGTTCCCTACCAGATTCATGGGATAGTATGGTTATTGAAATAGGTAGCAATATAACTAACTTGAATTTTGATGAAATAATATCATCCTTGCTATCAGAGAAGATGAGACGGAAAATATGGAGGGGCCAGAATGGAGATTCCTTTTCTTTACAAGGATGGTCTGAGAACATAAGCAAAAATAAGTCCTCGAGTGGGAGATATAAATCTCCAAGAAAAGGTTTGCTAGGAATGTGGAAAGGAAGGACACTTAAAAAAGGATTGTAGATCTAAAGCTCTTGAGAAAGAAATGGGATCTAATGATGCTCCTTCTATAGAGGTTAAAAAAACCTCAGATGAAGTTGGTGATATATACTTGGCTTCTTCTTCAAGTGCACATGTAGATCATGAGACATAGTTTATTGAGTTAGTTGCATATTTTTACTTCACTCCCCATACAAAGTGTCTATACGAGTATGAGAAATATGGTGGTGGTGATTTCTTGTCAGGATATGAAAGGAAGGCTAGAATCATCGAACACAGAAAATTCAAGATGAAGTTGCAAGGTGGAAGGATTAGAAAAATTCTTAGTTTTCTGCATATTCCCACATTGGCCATAAATCTAATTTTTGTAAGAAATATGTATGATGCAGGGGTAAAAATAGTGTTCGAGAAATATACCTACAAGATGGTTTGGGGAGCACTGGTATTGATGTGGGGAGCTTGAATTGAAACTTCGTACAAGCTTCTTGATAATACTTTTCTTGATGGGTGCAATCGTTCTATGGTTACTGAAAATGGAGCAGAAAATCTAGTGGTATCTGGAGGAAAGAGAATGCTATGGCATTAAAGGATTGGACATATTAGAGAGAAGGGCCTTCGAACACTTCACTCTAATGATATGGTAGAATGTATGTATAATTTCTCTATCAATTTTGATTTCTGTGAACATTGTGTAAATGGGAAGACGAATCTGAGTTTCCCCTTTAAGAGGGTGAAAAGGATATTAGAGCTTGTGCACAATGATGTGTTTAGACCTGTGTTAGTTCCATAACTAGGTAAGTATGTGTACTATGTATCACTTATAGATGACTTCTCAATGAATACATGGATATATTTCCTCAAGGAGAAACATGAAGCCTTTGACAAGTTTAAAGAATTTATGGCTCTGGTGGAAAATGAGACATGGAAAAAGATAAAGGTGTTGAGGACAAATAATGGTGGAGAGTTCTGCAATAAGGAATTTGAATAGTCTTGTAAGGAGTGTGCTATATCATGGCATAAGACTACTCCATACACACCTCAAGGAAATGGAGTTGCAGAAAGAATGAACATGACGTTAATGGAAAAGGAAAGAAGCATGGTCAGTGGTGTCATGTTAGGACAAGAATTTTGAGGAGAGGCTGCAGAAACTGCATTTTACTTGGTTAATATATCACCATCATCAACGTTGGATGATAAGACTCCACATGAAGTATGGACTGGAAAGAAACCCTTTCTTTCACATATGAGGGTATTTGGCTGTGATGCATATGTACATGTTCCAAAGGAGAAAATAACCAAGTTGGATAGTAAATCTGAAAGGTGCATCTATATTGGGTATAAGGATGGTTTAAAAGGTTATAAGATCTGGAACCCAAAAGAAAGGAAGGTTTTTTACAACCAAGATGTGGTGTTTAGAGAGGTGAAATATGACATTAAACATGAATTCATACAAAAGGAACATGAGAAAATAGATTTTGAGCTAGAGGAGGAAGAATCCGACTCTACAGTAGAACAAGAATCAGAGGATGAAGAACTACAAACTCGAGTTCTGAGAAGATCAGTTCGAGAGAGAAGGTAGTAAAAAAGGTATAGTTCATCTACTTTTTGTTCAAATTTCTCTTTATCTATTATTGATGATGATCCCAGAACTATCAAGGAGGCAATAGATTCAGAGGATGACAAACTCTTGAAAGAGCCCTTTATTGATGACATGACATCTTTGGACAAAAATGAGGCTTGGGATCTAGTGGTGTTATTGGCTAGAAGGAAACCCATTGGAAGAAAATGGGTGTTTAAGAAGAAGATGAATGCAAAAGGAAATGTGGATAGATACGAATCTCGATTGGTAGTAAAAGGTTATTTCGAGGTGTCAGGTATTGATTTTGGAGATATTTTTTCTCCTGTTGCCAAGGTAACTTCTATTAGATTACTTTTATTTGTTGCTGCTACTTTTGATTTTGAGGTAGAACATATGGATGTGAAGATACCATTTCTTCATGAAAATCTAGAAGAAGAGATCTACATGAAAAAACTTGAAGACTTTACAGTGAAGGAAAAGTAAGAACTGGTATGCAGGTTAAAAAATCTTTGTATGGGTTAAAACGATCGCCAAGGATGTGGTATCAGAAATTTGATATATATATATGGGGACTTGGATTCAACAGAAGAAAAGCAGATCACTGTGTATTTTAAATTAATTTTTGATCATGTTATTTATCAGGTGTTGTATGTAGATGATATGTTATTGATTGGAAATCATAAACAAATTATCTAGGATTTGAAGACCCAATTTTTCTCCAAAATCGACATGAAGGATCGTGGTGCTCCAAACTATATTTTGTGCATGGAAATTAAATGAGATTAGGCAAAGAGGAAGCTCTAATTAAACTAGAGGATGTATGTAGATATAGTACTACAGAGGTTTAATATGCAGGATAATAAACTAGTGAAGGTTCCTATTCTTGTAGGTGTAAAATTATTTGTTGAACAATGTCCCAAGAGACAAGAAGAAGAAGAGGAGATGTCCTGTGTTCCATACAAAAGTGAAGTCAGTAGCTTGATGTATGCAATGGTCTATACTAGACCAAACATTGCACATGCAGTGAGAGTATTAAGCAGGTTTATGTCAAAACCATGGAAGGAGCATTGGATAGTAGTGAAGCGCGTTTTCAGGTATTTGTGTGGCACTAGTGATTATGGTCTCTACTACCAATAAAGACCATGATTAGATAGAGTTTTTGACATCCGTGGCTTTGTTGATGTAGACTGGGGTTGAGATTTAGATCAAAGAATATCTAAAAGTAGAGGAAAATGGGTGTTGCATGGCTGGACCAATGACTAAGCTCTCTTGTGACCCCCTTTGTGGAAAAAAATAACAAGTGGGAGAATGTTGGGTATTTGTTATATTGTTTCAACGACTAATCACACACGTGGGGGGGTTTTAGCCCCCCCTGTTTTTTGTGTTGGGTGTAGCAAGGGGGTCACATATGGAGCACATCCCCCATGTTGGGGCATTTCTTGGGGGGCGGTAGCCCCGTAGCACAGGGTCTAAGGAAGTGCCCCGAGAAATGTTTTTTTGGACCTTATATTAGGTGGGGGGAACTACCTATCATTTTGTCCATGTGTTTTGCACATGGTTTTGGGCATGATGGTTTTCAGCCCATGGTATTTTGTAGATCCAATTAAGGAAACTAATGTTATGTTCTAATATAGGGTTAATGGATTGGGGTTTATGAATGCTTCATAATGTATATATATGTATTGTAACATTGAAAGGAATATAATGAAAAATAACTTTGTTAGTCACAATTTTTGGATCCCGGGGAAAATCTTTGTGTATTTGTTTTGTGTTTCTTATCATTGTATATTACCTGTTTTTAAGAATCCATTTGCTGGTAATTTTTGTACAACGTTAAAAACTACAGAATTATTTTGTTGGCTCTAGATCATACACAACATAATTATTTCATGTTCCCTTATCTTCCTAGATTCATAGGATTTAACATGGTTATGCTGCCTTAACAACCCACTTAATCCTTCCAAGGATGCATTTGTGCACATTGTATAATATTTATTAGGATCAACAATTTTATGTATAGGAGCTACAAATAGCTAGTATTTCAATTGATCAAAACTTTCTTGACACTTTCGGGTTGAGACAAATTCAAATCCTTTGTTTTGTAAAGATGTTATAATAAAACCCATTTTTGAGAAACCTTCAATGAACCTAAGATAATATTATGTAATTCCCATGAAAGATATTATCTCAGATATGTCTTTAGGAATATGCCAATTAAGAATTTCCTTGATGTTTTGAGGCTTTAAAACGATTCCTTATTTGGACAATGAATGCCCCAAATACTTAATCCGGTCTTGATAAAACTCACACTTACTAAATTTGATGTAAAGTTGATCTTCTTTGAGTGTTTTATGCATTATCGTTAAGTTTTATTCTTTCTATTTTGGTGACTTGGAATAAACGAAAATATCGTCAATGAAAATAAATACATATTTATCCAAGTACTTGCTGGAAACAATATTCATTAAACACATAAATATCATTGCCATAGTGGTGAGTCCAAAATGAATAAAAATGAACTCATAATGACCAGATCTAGTTCTAAAATAAGTCTTATTCATATCCTCATTTTTAATTCTAGGAATATTTCTATCCATGTCATTTACCGTTGAAGCTTCTTATACATTGTGAAAATCTTGATTAGATTTAATGTTATATGGGAAATTTCGAAGTATATGAGGCTGACCATATCCCCAACGCGTCAATGGATTTATTTCATTTTCATTGGCTCTTTATCATTTAGACCAATTGGTTTAGATCCTATTTGTGAATAATTCCTTTGTTGTTTAGTTTTTTTAGTAAAATTTATTTTCTGATAATTCTTAATAGAATTCTTAAAGGAGGAATATTTGAGCCCTTTACTCTCCTGCATAAATAAGTCTTTTTTTATTTTTTTCCAAGATTTGGAATTATCATTTCATTTCTTTGATTATTAGTAATATATTCTAGCCTTTTGGATAGTTTCATCCATTGTCTTTGTATTATCATACTCAATCTTCTTTTTGAAGGAAAGGGGTAAATAGTTGATGAATCATTGAATTTTGGTTTTCTCCTCATGAATGTATGGTACATATCACAAGGGATGGGTGAATGTAATGACTAATTCATACACTGTCAATTGATCAAACTTCAACTCATGAATTTTTTTAGCTCTATCATCATAATACATTTCTGTTAGTTATTTTCCTTTGAATTGTTTTTGAAAAATCTTCTTCACTTACAATCTTATTCTCTTCCCACCGTAGGGATATCGTTTCTTGCACCTAGTGAGTAACAAATTTGGATTGCAAATTACTAGGATATTCATGAACTTGAAAATATTTATTCATGTATAGCATCAATGGTTCAACTATTTCCTCTAATTCACCATCATATACCAGAGGTATATTCTTCTTAAATTTTCCTTGCAATTCTACCTTCTATTTCTTCACTTCATTAGGTAGTACCAGTGGCATTTTGGTTGAACTATCTTCCTTTCCTTCTTCATCATCCAGTTTAAGAGGATCACTCTCATCCATGCCATCTTGTAGTTTCTTTTCATAGGATTACTCTCTATCCAAAACATTCAATGTTGGTCTTATTTCTTTCAGATTGTGAGTTTGAGTTAGACTTTTTATGAGTTTCTCTTGTTCAGCACTCGCTTTCAACAAATTTTCTTTATCTACTCTAATAATTGATATTTCAACTTACAAACCCTTCACAATATTTAACAATTCTACTATATGTGATGATACCTCACCACCTAGTTGCACCCACAACTCCTCCCTTCAATAATTCTTCGAGATGGTTCTATCATGATTCTTCTTACTTTGCTCCTCATTGAGTAAGACAAAACATTCACTCGATTAGGTTATGCTTGTGATATGGATAATAAGCCTCAAATTTATAACCTCACTCTGATACCACATTTAAAGTATATCCAATTGACAACCTAAAAATAAATAAAATCTTTTACTTAATCCAATCTCAACAGTATTTTGTTCTCATAATATAGTTGAATTATTTTTCAAAGTTTCCTTTCTTATACACACTTTTAATTACTATCTTTGTGAATTCTCTATCTATTCTGACTCATTGTTATCACTTGAAAATAAACCTCTAGACTTGTTGGAAAAACAAAATTTCTCAAGGTTACATAAGATTTACTTATATGTGCCTTTTGATCAATAGTGTCATGCCTAAAATCATTCTGATTATCATACCTTTAAACGTAAATTATAAATGGTTAAATTTGTGTAATATATAACAAATGAGTAAGGAACATGTATGAGATTGTGGTTAGACAAGGGTCGGCTAAGTATAGTAAAATCCAAGGTTGAGGGTTTAATTCCACTCTTTTTACAAAGTATATATATATATATATATATATATATATATATATATATATATATATATATATATATATATATATATATATATATATACTTTGTAAAAAGAGTGGAATTAAACCCTCAACCTTGGATTTTACTATACTTAGCCGACCCTTGTCTAACCACAATCTCATACATGTTCCTTACTCATTTGTTAAACTCGCATGTAATATCATACACGACAACTCCAACATAACTCATATACTTGAAATTTATTTATTTTTACATGGTTTTGGGCCATTACCTATCCCCCCCATGTTGTGGAACGTTAAGAGTACATAGTGCATGTGATGCTTACTTATGTTTCACAAATGTAGCCTTGATTTTTCTCCATCCATGTTATAAGCTCACAGGTGGATGACTTAGCTTAAACAAGGTAAACATATGATAATGATGGGATGTTTAATGTATCATATAAAATGACTACCTGCTCTGACCATATATTCGGTAGTGCCTCCACAAACTAAGTATGTCATTGATTACTAGGGTTTTGAATTAGTAAATTATTTTATTACTCTGCTACGTGAAATACGTTTTACCTTTGTAAAAAATGGGTCTCATTTCCATAATAGGTATTTTACTATATACCTTTTTCATTTGATTCTAATACTTACAGTTTTAGAAACTTTCTCTCAAGTTTCTATGTTGTTTCCAAAGGTATGAGAAAGAGACTCATTAACCATTCCTATGATTTCTTGTCTTCATAGGTCCTTTTCATGGTAACTTAGATTTATCTCTCTTATACAATATTTTGTTCATTCCATTTACAATATGATTGATTATTAGAGAGGGGTTTTCTAAATTGCACCCCTAAAATAATTTTTCAATTCTTTTAACTGAAATTATTTACAGGGATAATAACCATTTATCGATTTGCCGTATGAGAACAATATGGTTGAAAAAACACCCCCTATTCTATGGATTCAAACCTTTTTATCCTCATACATCATTCCCTCCCTCACAGCCCACTTTGGTATAGTTATTTTAATTATTTACTAAAGGTTTTCTTCTTATTGAGAGTTTTTATCAAGGCCCCCTCTAGGGTTTCCCAAGGGTTCTTTCTTAATAGTGTGGCTAATGATTTGTATCAGGACTATAGGTTATAAAAAGAACATTTATCAACTACCTAAGAGATGCCTCTATTTTAGGTTGTATGCGTTCCTTTCAACTATTACACTTCTTCTTTTATTCGTGAACAAGGGTGTTTTTTCATGACTTCCCCTCTCAATACTTATGAGGTTATTTCTATAGTAATTTATCTTCATGGTCACAAGGATTTCTAGGAGTCATTGAATAATACCATGTTCCCTTAGAACAATTTTCCAATGATTCCATATGAAGAATATTTTTAATTTAGGGTTTCATCAATTTGATTTTTAGGAGAGAAAGTATATTAAAAAATTCAATCACGACAGTAATGGTATGTAGGATTTTTTTGTTATGGTTAATTTATATTTATTATGGAGAGGTTTTTTTAGAGACAAACTTTTTATGGGTTACAATATGAGGAGTAACCCTAAGGTTTCATAATGAATATGTATTTTAAAGACTTATGTCCCTAAATTCCTCACATGGAAATTTTGTTTTGGCTTCACTTATGGAGATGATTATCCTCTATTGGGTATCCAATCTAGCGCTAATTATAGATATCAATTTACTAGTTATATAATTAATTGATTCTACTTCACATCTCTCCCCTCTTATAGTCTTAGTCTTGTTTACATTATATATTTCAGTGGAAATCGTTCATATGGTTATAATGTAACTATAAATTAACTTATATGTCCTCACATAGTTCTTGGAGTCATGAATTCTGTAGAAACCCTCAAGGAATCTCCTAGCTCGTTACCCAACATGAATTCTGTAGAAACCCTCAAGCAATCTCCGGGCTCGTTACCCAACATGAATTCTTGTGTTATTTTTCCATTATCAAAATTAAGATGCTAATAAAAATTTCTTTTCTTTGATATAGGTTTATTATTTCAACACCATTTCTAGGTTATTTCAACATTGTTTCATTATTATACATTAATCATTCTAGGTAAGATTTTTCTCTGTAACTTTCCCCTCCTTTCACAGGGTTTCCTATTATGAGAACTGGGACTGACCAATGGTGGTCATAGGTTTTCTATTTCATTTATTTCATTCTAACATAGCATATTTGACCTCAAGTTATGCAAATGGTTTAAGAATTCAATCTTAGTTTATGTTTCATGCAATTTGTATTGACGTACTCTAGAGTTTTTCTCCAACAAACTCATTTCTAGAGTTATTTTCATTTAGAATATATTGTACTATGTTTTAATTATCTCTAGTTTCTAAAGCTATTTATAATGCTTGGTTAACAATTTGTTGTGACTAGTTACGTGAATTCATTAGTTTTGATGTGTATCTTGTAATTGTAAATCCTTTACTATTTGGCTTTTTTTGCATGATTACTCAGATATGAGTATGTAGAATTTAACATGTTAATGGTTTTCATATTTTTCTATTTGGTACTTTTACTACTTCCATGTCCCTTTTTTTAGTTTTTCGTTAATAATCCTTATTTTGTAAACTCTTAGTTAAGACAATGGTTGAATTTCAAAGCCTTTAAAAAAAATCATAGATATAAGGTACTTGTACATTAAAGGTCCTGTAACCTCTTTGAAATGGAATTTTATAGAATTGTAACAAAAACACTAATATACTTAGAAATTGCTAACTTTAGCAATTCAGTAGAAGTTTCTAGCCTGTATTTAGTTAATATTTCACCTATCTTTATGTTGTTCACATATGAATAAGTTTGTGTTACTAAGTATGATACAAGCATATACTTATGTTTCAATTACTTATTCAGAATGGTGTGTAGTTCATACAAATTTCTATATAACCTCTACTGCATGCTAGTAATAGCATTCCACATTTCTTCTAGGTGTGAATGCTTTTCTTTTAATATTTACTAGTTAATACATTGTTAAGCCTATCTAATAAACAATAATACAACATACTTAGTTACGTATATTAACACTTGAAAAGAAAATATGAACTAGGACATTCCTCCCAACCAATGAGTTCCAATCACAACAACTTCCCCCAAGCCTTAGGATTTTTTCATGTCCAATTGTTTGCACACAATGGTACTTATTTTTTTCCTTCCCCAAAATATTTTTAACTGTGCCCTACTTCTAAGGTTTGCCTCATTTTTTTCTATAGCTAGGATTTATTTTTTCTGATAGGAAACTTATTTCCTTTTTCCTTCATTAGCATGCATTTATCTCCAACCATGCTTATTCTTAACTTCCTACACAACATAACATATTTCTATAGTTATGTTATTTCTTGGAGGCCATTATTATACCTAGCATCTTGGGGAATTTTGGAAGGTTATAATTATTACAACTACCACTTTTTTTTTTTTGTCCACCGATTGGAACTTAATCACCTTGACAATATTTTGACAGCAAAGAAGCAAAAAATACTCACATTTTTTTTACCATCATATTTCCAAGAGAAAAAAAATGTTAATTTATTATTATAATTATTTACGCATATCCATCAGATTTAGTCTTGGCCCCACAACCATTGTCTCAAACTTGAATATTTGCAAGTAGACATAAAACAATGAAGTTTGAAAAAACAATTGCAACATGGGTATTACAAATTCCTCATGCAATTCCATTTCTTGTTGGAAATTATAAGAGGGTGGTGAAGTAATATTTTGTTACTTTTAACAATTAATCATAAAATGAAATATCGTCACATAATCAATTACTAACACTATGCAAGAATATAAAGATAAAAGCACAAATCAAAACTTGAAGAAGAAATATTTGAATACTTTTCAAAAAATATTAAATTCATTAGAACCGCATGTGAGGACACTGATCCTTGCAAGCACAAACTTACAAAAATTATAGGTTCCAAGTTGCCAAGAAGATGATGACACCAATCCTTAGTAAGCACCAACTTAGATTTGTTCAAGATACAACATCTAGCCTTTGAATATGTTCAAAGAATGTTTGCCCTCGTGGAAGCTTTTTCATAGCTTAGTATACAACTTGTATTACAACTAGAAATTGGCTTCCAATGGGTCTATAAACTAGCCTCTAACAAGGATAAAAAGTAGCTCCTAATAGCATTGAGAATCGAACTCCAGTAGGGCCAAATATCATCCTCCAACAAAGTTAATGCTTGGCCTAAAGTAGGGGTGAAACTCAATCTCCAACAGGGTTAAAACATGGTCTCCAACAAATATGACACTCAACCTCTAGATTATACCATAATTTGACCTCCTACACACCATAATTTTTCCTCCGTCAAACAATAACCGAAAACATTCCTAAAGATTTTCTAACTAGGGAAGCGAATATATCCCACAAAAATTCCCCCAACTTAGCTAGAACTTAGCCTCATGTCCTTTCACTTTGGTTCATGAAGTATTAACCTCAAGCTTTCTCCTATGTTTCCTTAGAACACAACCAATTTTCTTGAGAGGGTGGCTATAAATTCTCCTTATCACACCTATTTATAGTGCATTTGGGGTTTAGACTAGGTATAGTTTTCCACTAGCTACGCTAACTTGTTCAATTGGCATAACGTAGAATGAATATCAATAAATAATTTCTCCTCAAATTTGAGGATTTAGAGGGAGTGACACATACCATGGGAAATCTCTCTGAATAAGCTTTCCAACCATATATATTATCCTCCCATTTTAGCTAGGAAATTGGAGTAAAAAGGCGTTCAAAGATAGGGTATCTAATTGGGCATGAAAAATATACAAACAATATTTCTAGAAGGCATGTCATACATCTCAAAATATGATATTTGACTATGTGACCTTCACTTTCATTTGGATAGTCATTAAAATCAACAACAATTAGTTTCAATATTTCCCTACATGGATTCAATGCAATTCTCAATTCCCTCAATGTCGAAAGCTCAAGGATCGATAATTTTATTTAAACCACAACATGAATCCTCCTATGTTATAACCATAATCCAATCTTAACAATCTAGAGATGGATCTCCCCCTTACAAAATTCATCTCTTAAAATCTAGATTAAGAATAAACTAAATATGCCTTCCTAACCATGTAAAAACATAGTTAATAAATGTATTCTCACAACATGCCATGTGGCATCAGCAAACAAGAAGCTCATATGACTTATTTTCTGAACTAATTTAGACATGAGACTAACAAAGTATACAAACATTCTTATATCCTTTCTAGATGTCCCCCTGGTGGAATCAAAGACCACTATAATTGTTTTATGTGTCCATTTATAGGGGTGGATGATGCATTCTATTAATAATATTTATAAACTATAAGATTGATAGGCTCTCTTAGATTTCATCATGCAAACAAATACATTATTCATCCAAGGATAAAAATTGGGTTATTACTCCCCGCACCTTTGTTAAAAACCCTATTTTTTAAAACGTAAATTATACTATAGACTTGATTTAATAATGATAAAAATTAGCATAATCTCACAAACATAAAAATGTATAAGGAAATCAACTATACATTCTTATAAAACAACATTACAATCAAGAGATATACCTTGTAGTGTTGAGTACTCATTCAATCCCTTTCTCCTTAGCCTCACTTATATCAGACACAAACTGGGCTCATTCATGCTACAAGTGGGGGCCTAGCCCTATATATATGTAACAAAAAGATCTCTCACTATATTCTCCTCCACCTTCACCCTAAAGAGAGTTTCATTATAAAGACCATTTCTATCTAGAGTATGTACCTCGACATTTAGAGCCATGAGAACTTGGGCTTGATAACATGTGAATTATGTGGATACAAGTCATGGATATACTGGATGGCCTGTCCACCAATAAATTACAGGTCATGCACATGTTTCCTACTCAAATATAAGATGTTCACAACTCACTAAGAACCTACTTCTCAATTATGCGTTTTTTGGCTCAAATATGAAATAATTATTATATCCAAATTGTGAAATCATAAAAACTATTATGACAAATTATTTAATTATGTAATTCATCCTTATAGCATCTAGTAACTTCATTGTATAACCCATATTGGAGAAAACAAGGGTAAAGGGGAATGCATTCTACCCATCAACTCAGGTAAGTTTAAATAGGATCTCTATCATTGGAAAGAAGAAAATAGGGTTACAATAAACACCCCCTCCCTCCATGGGAAACAATTTGGCACTATTATTAGTGCATATCACCATGCATTGTACTTATATACATTATCAAAATTTCAAAAGGGGTCACACATTATATCTTTCAATTCTCATGTTTCTTCTTTATGGTTCTATCTATTCTACTAAATATTTAGCCATGGTATCACTTTATTCTGGAACACCATGAACTTCATTGTTGGCATCCTCATTGGTTGCACTCGCATGCTTTATTCTTTGTCCACTTGTATCAAAGTTCAGACAATTATATGGCTATGATTGAACATACTTTTCTAACAAAGAAATATGAAACACATTATGCACATCCATTGAAAGTAACAAAGGAAACATGTGTACAATTGGTCCTATCATATCTGATATTTCAAATGGACCAAAAAATCTAGCTAACAACATAGTACAATCCCCAACTTCAAGAAAATTTTCTTTATAGTCAGTTACATAAATACATCCACATTAGAGTCCATTTATGTCGTACTCTTATATGCATAGATATTATTCCTATCTTGTGCATCCTTTATATTTTTCTTAATTTAAGTCATACATTCTTCCACCTCCTTAAACAATTCTAGTTCAAACTATACTAGTATGTCTACTAGATAATCCTAATTCACTGGTGTCTTTCACTTTTTAATATATAAATATTTAAATTGGATCTTTTTTAATCATGCATTATACCAACTATTATAATAAAACCGAGTTACATTTAACCTTTTACAATTAATTGTTGCAAATATATTCTTAATAAAAATAGAAAAGATATAATGGTTCACACACACACACACACACAAACTTAATATAGATATTTTAATTGCAAAACCCAAACCAAGAGAATGAGAAATATTTTTTAGCATATCATGTCTTTACAATATTACAATACAATTTTTATATCCATGGAATTCATAAACCCCCAATGCATTAACCCTAAATTAGAGGACAATTGTTGTTCATTAACTAGATTTACAAAACCACAGGTTCAAAAAACATGCACCACAAAATTGCTAAAAATGAAAACCATGTAAAGAAAACCATTGAAAATAGACACAAAAAAACTACCTAAAAAATTATCTCGGGGCCTCCAGCCTTAATGACAACATTGTTTCTCCTAACACCAAATATTTTGTGTGGCTCTGTTTGTGCAAAGAATAGAATATATAGTCAATATGCTCTTAGTTATTATTTTGTTTTGATAAATTGGGTTACAAGAGTACATGATTAAAATCAAAGGAAATAATGTCTATTATTTGTCTATACCAAGAGAACTTATCATTGCTTATGGATTTTTTAAATAGATCTAGAACATTCTTCAATATGTCCACCTTCACTAGCAACACCTTCTTGTATTCAACAAAGTCTATTGTAAAGTGATATTGAACATCAATATGCTTTGTCTTATAACGATAAGTCTTCTTCTTCACTAGAAATAATGTACTCTTAGTGTCAGAATCTATCCTTAGAGCTTATTATACCAACCCATACCTAAACATAATTTTTGTAATTATACTTTTTCCATGCTTTCTTGATTGGCCGAGCTATGTATTCAACATTTATAGTTGAGAGTGCCACTACAGACTATCTCTTCCTCAACTAGCTAATTTCTCCTCCAAACACGAGGCTTCACTCAATGAACCACTGACATAGCACGCGCCTTGTTGCCGTACTAAACAATACCCTTAATTTGACTACATATTGGAAAATACTTCTAAAATTCACTTTATTTAACCACCTACCAATACAAACCCAATACACCTTGCAAATTTAAAAAAACCCTACTTTCACTAGATATTTTAGGTATACATTTTTTCCTTAACATTTTTTATACCCCTTTATATTTTTTCATTAACTTTGAGCTCCATTTTTTATGCACAATTTATAAAAACCCTTTACCCATTATTATATGATCAATATATTATGTCATTTTTTCCTCAATATGTATGCCCCAATATGAACAAACGTTGTATGGTATTTATCCTCTAGTGAATCCCCCATGCCTCCAAATAGGTTAAACACATACCAAATAATAGATATTCTATGATCCATATCTCTAATAAAGTCTTTGTTAACAAAGTCATGCATAACCAACATTCTATCTAATTCTTATCTTCCTTGGTAGAACAATCCATAGCTTGTAGTGCCACATAAATACCTGTAAACCATATTTTATTTTTCCTAATGCTCTCTACTTGACCTAGGCGGATATTGGTGGCCACATGACTATTCCACTTGGACCCCCAACACTAATTCCTTTCAGTTTCCTATTTTCCAGAATAGTTTCCTATTTTGACAGTTTTCTATTTTTGACATTTTTTCAGGTCTTTAACTTCTGGAGTTGTTTTGAGGTGTTGAATGGTGTTTTTTGGAAAAACAGGGAAACATATACCTTTAAATGAAGCTTATTGTCAATTGGTTTCCTCGGATAGACCTTTTTAACAAGTTATTGTGTGCACCAAATGGAGATCATATGCTAAAGTTATGATCCTTGGAAGTTGACATTCCAACTAACATGATCAGGGCCCATACCTTTTGGTGTTTATCTCCTAGGGTTAGGTTTTTGGGTTGTTAGGGTTTATAATTATTTATTCATGATAAAAATACCTCTGAGCCTCATTTTATCATAGTTCAAGAGGCATGTAGCCATCATATCTCTTCTCAGAGATAAGCTACCATCATTGATTTAGTTTATTTCCTTTCTGCATGTAAATACTTTTTCAACAATTGCTATTTATTAATTGAATTTTTGTTTCATTGTATCTCTATGTTTTTGTTTAAATCTATATTTCATTTATTTCCTTCATAAATCCAAATCGCTCCATGGGTTTGACATATACACTATGAGTACTCCCACTACATGTGTAATGTTAAGTCTAGTGTAGACCCAAGATAGACGTTATGCTATCCACCCATCCATACACCAATGTGACTTTTATTACCTTATTTACCTACTAAGCTTCCTATTAGGATTATTTTTCATCCGATATCCACTAGTCATTGCTTGAAGGTCATTGATGAGAAAATAAGTTACCCATTAGCAACCTCCCATCTACCACTCTAGCCCTGCTAGTATCATACGTCTGGGTTGATCCACAAAAAGGAAAGGGCGACTGATAAGAATGTGAGGCATAAGTGCAATAGTTTGACCTTATACTAGGCCCGTTACATACATAAAACTACAAACTACACTAGCATATAGAACATGGGGCATGCCATCTTCTTCTTTTTGTGCTTCGGGGCATTTATCAGTAAAAAACCGTATTCCTGTATGAACAGGGACTTTTATCAATTTACATTCTTACTAATTTTACTATTTTCTTAATCTCTTTCAATTTCCATGAAAAAAATGAATTTTGTGGCACCAATATCCTTCATCTCAAAATTAGAGGACAATTGAGCTTTTAAATCTGAGATGATTCCTTCTTTCCAATCAACAACATACCATCCACATACAAGGAAAATAAGTAAGACAATCATCAACTAATATTATATACATATAGTGGTATTCCTTCCCCTTTATGAAGGCAAGCCCTAATATATAATTACCAACTTTTTGAAACCACATCCTTGGTGATTTCTTTAATCTATATAGGCAATTTCTTCAGCTTGCCTACACTATCGTTATTTCCCTTCACTGCAAAACCTTCTAGTTATTTCATTTATATTACTTCTTCTATATCCCAATAGAGGATTGATGTCTTCACATCCATTTTTTCAACTTAAAAATAAAAAGAAACAACCAAAGCTTAAAAAATAATAATATAAACATGGAAATAGGAGAATCTTTTTTACAAAATTCAATATCCTCTACCTGGTAATAATGTTTTCTAGTAACTAAGATTTATATTTCCTGGATTTACCTTCTTCAACTTATTCTTAAACATGCATTTGTTTCCAACGGGATTTCCTCTAGTAATCAACCAAACTAGATCCTAGGCCTCATTCTTCTCCAACGATACCATTCCTTCAACCATGACCTTTTCCTAAAGACTTCCATCCTCTAAAATGATTTCCTCCCTAACTATTCTAGGATTATCATTAGTAAAAAACAATGAAAAATTAGAATGGAAGTCATGTCGAATATACCATTCTATTTTTCTTCTTTCTGGAACAAATCTCTTGAATATCAGCGTATACAGTTCATTATCCTCACTCTTGTGCTTTTATAGATTATTATTTTTCATGATTCAATTCAAACTATATCTTCTCTTGTTCTATCTCCCTTTGTAGAATTTTGTGTTCGATAATGTCTTTGATTTTTGTCAAAATCATATTTACTATAAACAAAGATTTTAGTTTATGGTATCCAAAACTTATAACCTTTGAAAACATCTTTATATCCAATATAGATATACTTTTTAGCTTGAATATCCTACTTAGTACTATTTTCCTTTAGAATGTATATATAAGCATCACAACCTAGTATCCCAAGATATTTAAGAGATATTTCCTTACCATTCCATACCTCCTATGGAGTCTTGGCATCTAACACTAGTTATGATGATAAATTTATCAAGTAACATGTATTGTCCACTACCTTTTGCTAGAATTCTAGTCCTAAACCAATAATTCTAAGCATTCTCCTCTGTTTTTCCATTGGTGTCCCATTCATCCTTTCTAATACTACATTTTTTTGAGGTGTGCATCAAGCCATATTTTTCCTTTCTATACCACACTAATTACATAATTATTCATATTCATTCATAAAGAATTATCTACAATTATCTCTCCTTAGCATCATAATTTTCCTTGTTGTATAATTTTCCATTAGAGGCTTAAACTTTTTAAAATTCATCAAAGAATTAAAACATATTTCTTAGAAAATAAATCCATGTATCCCTTGGAAATTCATTTCTAAATGGGACATATCATAGATGTTTTCCTAGCTACGAAACCAACATAGGTCGAAACACATCACTGTACACACAATGTTAGCTATTCTCTCACAATAGTAGAGAAATGTTTGATCTAGTTCTACCTCCTATATGAGAAATGTTTATAAAAATTAAAATCCAATGATCAGTTAGACTTACCTTAAACTATAACTCATTTATGTAGTTCTGGGAATCCCTTCGCTTCTACATGTCCAAGTTTTTTATTACACAACATAGTATTTTCTCTAGAAACTATAGGATTTTTTCTTTCTTTAGCTTCCCTCTTAGAGATTCCTACACCCATTTCTAATAGTGCTTCATATAATCATGGAAAAAATTTTGATCCAAAATCCCATTAGTAATATCATTTCTTCTCAAACCATCAGGTTAGTTTCCTTTTTAAACACTATTTTTATGTAACAACTCGGATTAAAGTTTCATGTAATAAAGAACATCATAATGGAAAAAAATAAGATAGAGGTCATGTGAAATGTATTACAAGATGAATGGAAGGGGGAAACATTAAAGTGGATATCATCCATAGTTAATTAATGGCTATGGAAACTGACAATCGCATTGACAAAGGCAAAAGGAAATAAATGAAAATTATTTCAAGGAATAAAGGAAAACAGGAGAAAAGGAAGATGAAGAGACATAAATGTGCATGCAAGGGAGATTAGAGAGAAAATGAAGTAAAATGAAAGAAAACGAAAAAAGAAAGGAAGGGAAATTAGACATCAATGGTAAAAAATTCATCTGAGAAACAATTGACAACTTTTGCCAGTTTAGCTTTTGATCACTTTCATAAACAAAGCTCTAAGAAAAGAGAGAACAAGCACTTGGACACAAGAAATTAAAGGACAATCAAAGGAAATCAAGGGAGTGCAACAAAAATATTGGAGGATCATATACAATAGGAAGATTTTGTAGCCAACAAGTTGCATGTGTGATTTCCTTGTCGGGATTGGAATGCTTGGTGCATGCATTTGATTTACATATTATTTTGCTATCATTGGCATGAGATATGCATGGATTGATAGTGGTTTCATCCTTGCCTTTCCATTTCTTAGATAGCCATGGTGTGATGGGATTCATTCTTTTTTGAGCTTTGCATTACCAAAATATTTCAAATCTGGGAGAGGTGGTCTTAGAAAAATACCAAGGGTTGGGGGTGGGGATGGTTTTCTACGGGAAGCCTTTGACAGGTCGGTGGAGATAGGAAAATTGTTCTACGTATGGTGAGGAATTTTTGGGGCACCCAAGCTGGCATTAGTTTGGTGATTCATGGACCAGTTTAGGTGAGTGGTTAAGGGTTGAGGTGGTTTAGCCTCTAGATGCCTTATTTGGTTTTGTTTTGGTTTATCGCAGCAGATCCCTCATTAATGCTTGGAATATGTCATCGAGGTGACTTCCTGAAAGAAATATTTGGTTCATCGCATTGTATGGTTGTGCGGTACGTGGAACTCTTTGAATTGACTGGAATTTGCATATGTTATTATGTGTTGATTATTATTGAGAATAATGAGCACATTTTCTAATTTTATGTATGATTTCATGATTGTCTTGTCATGGTTCTCCTTTGATTAAGCATTGGTTATATGCATGGTATTTTTCCTATTTTATGAATTTCTCTTATTATGTATCCATTCCATGGTTTAGTGAGTTATTGGATACTTGATATGAATGCATAGGCTAATGTATGTTATTGGAGCTAGTAAGAGAGGGAAGCAAGCCTTCTTGGTGAACCTAAGATGAAATTATGCATTTATGACCTATAGGTAACATGACCACAAAGTGTTTGTCTAAATTATTTTCATTTATATGATAAGTTTGAGCAAGAATTGAGTCATAAACAGTGAGTAATGACACCTATAGGTGATTAACTTGATTATGGATAATTTTGGGCAGTTTTGTGCATATATCCTTGAACTAGTCCTAAAAATATCGATTGGGGTTTCTAGCCGCACCCCTTGAACTCGGAAATTTTGGATGCAATCACACAGAGGAAGGCATGTGCGTGTGGCTGGAGCTTTCAATCTGCATGCATATCTTAGCATGCGTGCGACTGGGTGGTAGATTCAGGTAAAAGGAAATTTTCATATTAGGGTTTGATCACTAATGGTTGTTGTCTAGCACCTAGGTGATCTGGTGTCCCTCAAAGGTTTTAGTAAGTTTATTATTAGTAGACCCCACTTCCATAACTCAAAAGTGGATGTTAGTTCATGTCATATTAACGCTCAGCTCATTTTTACCCTAGAGAGGTTGTAAAAGCGGGTAAATGTAGGGTGTGGTGTTACATGGTGGTATCAGAGTAGCTTCATTCCATGTAAACCTTTCTCTAGTACTGGTGTCATCAAGTGAGATGAAAGTGAGGTTTACAGTATTAGACCTCAGGGTACATGTAGATGGTTATGGTTATTGTGCATGTATTTGTTATTACAAGTTTCTATTATTGATTCATGCATGATATTGAATCATGATGTTGATATATTTTTGTTATTACTATATGTTTTTCTAATCTAGACTAACTTGTGAAGATGTAAAATCCTACACCGAGATACATTGAGATATGAATTTGATTATGTCTTCTATTTGGTTTATCTAACATGGTATGTTTGTAGGAAGTAGAAGGCGAAAAGATGAAGATAAAAATGGACTACAGTTAACCTGAATCCTCATATAATCATGAAGTAAAATCAACGGAATGGGAAAAGTTAGTTGAGTAGCAAGGAGAGAAATACTCTCTCAATATAGAAGATACATTGAGGATTCTGAGAGTATATATTATGATTTACAAGGAATATAATAAGAGGTTGATTGAGGCATAGGAAATACTTGCAAAGGCTCAAGAAAATCAAGCTAAACTCAATGCAGTGATTCTTCAAATATTTTTAGACTTATAGAAGCAAGGACAGTTAGGGATCAGTTATGGAGATAGGCAAGAGGAAAGGACTAATGGAGCACATGGTAGAAAATATTGGAAAGGGCACAAGTTGGACATAAGAAAAATGGACGCGGGCGATAAGGAAAATGTGGCTTCTTATAAGAATCTCAATGAAGCTGAGAAGGGACATGGGTCTCAACCTGGAGAGCAGTAGAATAAAGGCAGTGGCAGGGAACTATGTTGGAGCTTTGCTAAATATAATCATAATAAGTATTGTTCATTGTACTTACAAAGTATTGTTCATTACTATGATGGCAAACCATAACTATACAATGCTTAGGAGGCACAAATAGTTGGGTATGTTGGTCAGATCATTCCGTGGATCTATGCAACACTTGACCATCAATCATCTATTATTGAGATGGAAGGTAAGATTTGTGATCAATTTTTTTCCATTTATATTGATCATGGATCTAATTATATCTATGTTAGCTATGACCTAGCAGATTAGTGTTGTCTGAATAAAGAAGAGCATGCATAATATTGATTGGTGTAGTTGGCTATAGGGACCAAGAGAAGAGTTCACCATTGTGTAAGATCTTGTGCATTTGAGCTTAATGGAATGCCTACATAATCACATCTAAATGTGCTTCCTTTAGGTGCATATAACATGCTTTTGGGCATGGATTGGTTTTTTACTGACAGGACCAAGGTATATTGTTATGACAAGGCCATTGAGTTCTTGGATGATGATGAAGAAAATAGAATCTTATATGGAAAGAAGAAGCCTACATCCATAAGAATGGTTACATATATGCAAGCCAAGTGAAACTACAGGGAAGGGTGTGTATTTCTTGCAGATAATGTTTCTAGTGACAAAGGGAATGATGTTGAGGATGGTGAAGCCTTGAGGAAGTGTCATGTCTTACAATAGTTTTAGGATGTGTTTCTTGTAGGGATTCTAGAGCTTCCTCATAGAGAGGTGGGCTTCTCTATTGATTTGATACCAAGACAAACACCAACATGTAAGGTACCATACAAGATGAGGACTTTGGAGTTGGTGGAATAGAAGTTACATCTTAAAGAGATACTTGACAAGGGATACATAAGGCCAAGTGTGTCATCTTGGGGTGCACTAGTATTGATTGTAAAGGAGAAAGATGGTACTCCCAGATTATGTATTGATTACAAGAAGTTGAATAAGGTGACTATCAAGAACAAGTATACATTTTCTTAGATTGATGATTTTTTCAATCAACTAAAGGGAGTAGGGGTATTTTCAAAGATTGATTTGAGATCACGATATCATCAATTGCACATCAAAGAAGAAGACATCTACAATACTAGATTGTGTGCAAGGTATGGGAACTATGAGTTTGTGGTGGTTCCTTTAGTCTTACCAATGATCTAACCACCTTCATGTGTTTCATGAATAATGTGTTTCACCCTTATCTGGATAATTTTATGATATTATTTGATATATTGGTATATTCAAAGAATGGGAGGAGAATGCAGAGCACCTGAAAACAATATTGAGATTGTTGAGAGAGAATCAATTGTATGCCTAGCTCAACGAGTGCAGTTTCTTTCAGTCTTAGATTCATTACTTAGGATGTGTTGTTTCCAAGGAGGGGATAGCAGTGGATTTGGAAATGATTAAGGCTATCATGGAGTAGCTAGCTCTAAATAATGTGGATGAGGTTAGATCATTGATGGGCCTAGAAATTTATTATAGGTGGTTCATCAAGAAATTCTTTATGATTGGTTATGTTATCACATCTTTGCAGAGGAAAGGGAAGAAGTTTAAATGGGTTGTTGAGTGTGCAACTAGTTTTGAGCAATTGTAGGAGTTTCTTACCAATGCTATGGTCTTGAAGATTACAGATCTTGGTAAGGATTTTGTGGTTTGTATAGATGCATGTAAGGAAGGGTCTTGGTGGAGTCTTGATGCAGGAAGGACATGTACTTTTCTATGAATCAAGGAAGTTGAATGAGCATGAGAAGAGCTATTTGACTCATGATCTTGGGTTGGAAATGATAATTCATGCATTAAATATGTGGAGACATTATCTCCTTGGTAGGAGGTTCATCTTGATGAGTGATCACAGTGGACTGAGGCATTTTTTTATTATCCCAATCTGAATGTAAGGAAATCTAGATGGTTGGCTACTCTCAGTGAGTTTTATTTTCAGATCAGGTACATCAAGGGAAAAGAGAACAAATGTGTGGATGCTCTCAGAAGGAGAGTGCAGGTAAATCATATTTCAATTGTGAGCTCTTATGGGACAAATTTGTAGGAGTGAATCTTATAGGCAAGGAAGCATGATGAGAAGTACCAAAAGTTGAAGCAGAGATTGCAGTAGCAAGGTGAAGGTGATATCGATGAGGAGTATCACCTCACAACATTTGGCTTAGTTAGATTCAAGAGAAATATTTGTGTTCCAAACAACAGTGAGTTGAAGAAGATATCTTGAGAGAATTTCATGTCAAGCCATATTTAGGCCACGCAGGATGCCAGAAGACTTTGACAACTGTCTAGAAGTTATAGTATTGGCCAAATCTAAAGAAAGAGGTGGATGATTATTTTTCAAGGTGCTTCGACATCTATTAGCAAGTGAAATCTGAATGCAAGTTTCTAGGTGATTTGTTGCAACCAATTACGGTTCCATAATGGAAATGGGAGGTCATTTCTAAGGTCTTCATTATAGGATTGACTATGACATCGAGGCCGTTATATGGAAAACTAGTGTCCATTCGGAGCTACTAGTCCCACTAAGACGAGTAACTATCTTAGAAACAAACAAACTAAAGTTACTTGTGCTTTCCTTTATGAGAGATAGATGAGAGAGAAACAGAGCGTACCAACCTCAGTCTTTTGCTAGTCTCCTTGCTTGTTTCCTCCCTCCTTTGATGGAGCTTTCACCACTCCTTTCTCACTTGTCCCACTTCAAAGAACACCTCTAGAGTCAAGGCAGCAAAATACCATCAATGTATAGAGATCTATAACCATAAACAATATAGGATCAGATGTATATTAACCATACAAATGCATATAGAAATACATGATTCAGAGATATACAAGAATATGGAGGAAAAATCAAATAGCTTTATTGATAGAAGTAGTAGAAGAGAGGATTACAACCAAGTTATCTAATCCAGCATCATCCTCTCAACATGAAAGCCCTCTTCACCTCATACAAAGTAAGATCACCCAACAATACAAAGTCTCAAAGAGAAACAAACAGCACTTCCTTACAAATTACAAAATTCCATCCTCTGGATCTCTAGGATGAGGGATCCATATATAGATGTTTGCAGCAGAGTGAGTCAGCTTCTAGGATTTTGATTAGTTTCATTTCATTTATAGTCTTTGGTTCCACTTAGAGATTTCATGATCTCTTACTCATCCCTGGACGAATTCAGAGAGGCAAGTGTCATATGAGCAGTTTCTAGAAGATTATTTGAGTTTCCACCTAGCAAACTACTGCTGCCATTTGTTTGCTCTCGCTCATCGCACCGTACAGAAGGGATTTTCAGTATTCATCGTACCCCCCATGTGTAACAGGTGAGATGCATCACACCCTCAACATGGAGCAGTCTGTATGGTCTAGCTTTGACCAGTTCTGAGCAGTTTTTCAGGGAGAACTTCTAGGAAATGATGTAATCAAATGACCTTGTTCCTTTAGGGTATGAAACAACACTTTTAGGGGTTTAGAAGCCCTTGGTTTATGGACACATGTGATTGGGGTTGTAGTGCCCAGATATGTGCATAACAATTGCCCCCTAGAGCATGAGGTCGTAAATCTTTTGATGTCGGGTGAAATGCTTTATAATGAGGATCTAACGTTTTTTAAACTGGAAGGTGAGCTGTAATAAGATACAATACAATAGATTATCTTCATAATATTTTCATGATGTAGTTGAGGCAGGAAATCCCATGCTCAGCTTTATAAATTCATTTTCATGTACATAGGACAAACAACCGTATGTGTGGTAGACTGATGATTTTGGTGGAGCCATCATCCTTTAGTTTAGATGATTATCTCTGAAGAAATGATGTACATTTGATGTCTTTATTTTCATGAATATATCACAACCTAGATGGATGAAACTAGATCCAGGGTCTTCAAACTCGTTCAATCTTTGCACGAAGTACATGTCAATCCATGTGAAAGGATGTCCTAATGTCGAACATGGAAAGACATTGCCTGATTGCCAACCAATGATGTAAGTTGTTAACATGTGCGTGATGAATCACCGATAATGATGATGACCCTCAAGGTAGTATAGTACAATTCACGTGGTGTGAATACATGAGTCCATGTCGAACACCACGCAAAATATTTCGGTCAAAGGCCATTGATGTAAACCTGTCACTGGAAGTGAGAAACTTGCCATTGAGGCATGCAAGCTTCAAAGTACTGAAAGGGTTGTTCCTAAGTCAACTTCTTGGATAATGAGTTGATGTTGACAAGAAGTGAGCCGTCATAGCAGGGCCTTAATGAATCCCACATCTACGACATAGAACGAAGCAAATGATTTTGTGGAGGTGAAAATAGTCTGATGATACAAGGTTCAGGGTGATGGTCATGAAAAATGGAGAGTGAAGGTATTGTAGTGGATGAGGTGTTAGATGGGTTGGTGAATTCTCTCAGTGACTTCTCTGGAACATATCGGCGACACTGAAATTGATTGGTAGCATTAACCCCAAAATGGATGGTACGGAGGACCAATGGTGATATGACCAGTGAACGGAATAGCCCAACCTGACTCAATCATGGTGATGGAGTGAAAGTGTCATGTTCAAGAGCGACCTGCTACTGATAATGTTATTCAAGCTTTCTTCCCTTTTTCCCCAATCATTGCTGACCAGTACCTCTTTATTTTTGTCAAGCTTGAGGAGGATAACATATGCTTTTTCTATAATCTACCCTTCGAGAAAACATGTCGCTATGTTTTAATGAGCTTAGCAACAGTGAAACTCGCTCTTGTCTGCATAGACAAGTTTGTCGCTATTGTTTTAACGAGTTTAACAACAAAGATAACTTGGTCCTTTTCATTTTTAGAGAGTCTAAAATGAGACAGAAAGGAAAATACAGCAGTAATTTTTCATAATATAATCCCTTAAGTCCAAAAAATTATAAAATAATACAAAAGGGATGACTTTTTGATAGTTTTAACAAGCTGAATAAGACAAACGATCGATCTTTTTGTGTAATGATCCCTCAGGTCCAAAAATATTAAAATCTAGAGGAGGGATGGCACTTCCAATGACTTTAACGAGCTAGAGAGGCCAATTGCTCGACAATCTTTTCATATTTTACGAGTCAGATGAAAAGAGCTTAAAGGAGACTCGTTTTTTGACGAACGAGTGATGTTTCTGGATAGAAACTGGTTCCAGGTAAGGTTTGGAACTTTTCAATCACGGAAGTGTAAAGAAGGTGGCTAATAGAATCACTTGTCGTAGCTATTCCTCAAAAGGGGTAAATAATCAAATGGAGGTGTATGATCGGCTAAAAAAAAGTGGAGGTGATGGTAAGAACACGACCAAGGTTCAAAAGCTAATAATTATGCGATTACAATGGTTATTTATCAAAGGTGGGTTCATTTTTAATGAGCTTGAACTCTGGGGGAACATTTTCTCATCGCTAGGTTTATTTTTTAACAAGCTTGAACTTCGCGTAAACCCGCTCGTGCCAGTCGTATAATAAGGATGTCTCTCATTAGACGATTCATGTTTTAGGGAGATTGCCCCATCGAAACTTTTCTCTGGAGCCTTTTGTATGCAAGTTAGGAATGACCTACCTATGAGGTTAAAGGGTTGAGAGCCTACAAAATAAGAAAATAAAAGGTAATTTTTCACTTGCATGCAAAAAGGTTTGCATGCCCCCAGGTATAACGAAGTAGAGTTTCCAGGTTACCATATGGAAGTTCTTGCATTAGCAAGATTGTTCCATCCATGTAGCAGACAAAACACTTCCTTGGTGTTGTCCACTGAAATGGTCAAAGGTGACTGTTGTTAGTGCCAATCACATAACCTTTGATGAATAAAATATATTTCCAGACTGATCCATTTTCCTAAACTGACAGGATTATCAGACTAGTCATATATCCTATGTGGAAACCTACCTTATAACTAGGGTTTTTCTGTCGAAGCAAACTAGGGCGCATGCCTCCTGGGTTTCAGTCACAATCACCGAATCACTCGCGCTCATCAGGTGGATAGACTAGAGATTGATGAGACATTCCTTGTGCAAAAAGACCAATTAGGGATGGAATTTGACTAATAGTTGTGTTTGAACTAGGGAATGAAAGTTGTTCAACTAGGTGGACCACTTTACCTTCATGTGGAAAACAAATCACTCGAAAGTGTGAGGAAACGATAGCTCCCATGCTATATCTGTAGTCATGCCCAAGGATTAGATTGTAATTTAGATGCCCTTGGAATACCATCACATTTAGATGAACGGTTTTCCTTCTCAAAATTATAGGAAAATTTGGAAGGATCCCTAACGGTCGACTGGTTCCTTTGTTGAAGCCTGACAGATTTCGAATCCCAGGAAAAAGCGATGGCGAACCAATTGCTTTCCAAGTAGTTAAAGAAAGGATACTTGCAGAATCCCCTTCATCTATGATAGTACCAACAATGATCAGTTTGTAAGCTTGTACTATGATTCAGAATGGTACATTAGATGGTAGGCAGGGTATCCCTAGTATATTGCAATCAAAGGAAATGACTAGATTGCTTGGAGGAGCGACCGAATAAATGACTGGATAAATCTCAGACAAACTTCCTTCCTGCGGTAAAGGAATGGGTAGATTGCCCCCGTGTTCATCGGATCCTGTGTTGATGAAAAGAATTTTAATAGTGTCATTCTCATTCTCTTTGGTTATTGTATCATCTGAAGGTGGACGTTCTAAAGACAAGACTGGGTCGAATGCCATCTCGACCTATTGGCTTTGGTCCGTTGCGGACTCAGAAGGTTTATCTTCAATGATAGGTGCTTTGATCGACAACAAAGGTGTGTCAGTTAGATTTTCAACCAGTGATGGACTTGGCAAGAGTTTCTTGTATCTAGGAGGAAGTCGTTGTGGTGAAGCAAGACAGTTATTCGAGACTATTTTTGCTTCATCTAGGAAAGGACAACGGCAGAGGGCATGATTGCCTTCACACAATCTACAAGGAAATTTAGATCTTCCTTTCTTTCCATTGGTTTCATTTTCACTAGTTGATGGTGTACTCTCAACATGATCGTCAGAGGTTGAAGACACCAGATTGTGCAAGCGAGGAGGCCAATCCCTCAAGATCCATGGGATGTAGGGAAAATCTCGATGATAGTGGTCTCCCTTGTAAATGACACATGGAGATTTAGGTTTGGATTGTGCATTGTGTGGATTTTTTCCAGACGATGCATGGTTGCCCCCTTTCGCCATTGGCTTCTTCTTCTTCTTCTCCTTCCCTTTATTCTTCTTCTCAATTACTTGGTTTTTAGTGTTACTAGTTTCACCAAGCGAAGAGGAAGAAGGAGAGGGAGAAGTCGTTGTGGTGAAGCAAGACAGTTATTCGAGACTATTTTTGCTTCATCTAGGAAAGGACAACGGCAGAGGGCATGATTGCCTTCACACAATCTACAAGGAAATTTAGATCTTCCTTTCTTTCCATTGGTTTCATTTTCACTAGTTGATGGTGTACTCTCAACATGATCGTCAGAGGTTGAAGACACCAGATTGTGCAAGCGAGGAGGCCAATCCCTCAAGATCCATGGGATGTAGGGACAATCTCGATGATAGTGGTCTCCCTTGTAAATGACACATGGAGATTTAGGTTTGGATTGTGCATTGTGTGGATTTTTTCCAGACGATGCATGGTTGCCCCCTTTCGCCATTGGCTTCTTCTTCTTCTTCTCCTTCCCTTTATTCTTCTTCTCAATTACTTGGTTTTTAGTGTTACTAGTTTCACCAAGCGAAGAGGAAGAAGGAGAGGGAGAAACAAACGAAGTAGAAGGTGAGGGAGCAAATTCAGGATCATCTAGTTGTTGATATGATTACCGAGGAATTATGATGTTTTGAATGACAGAGGTTGAGAAAAGCCATACTGGCATGCCAATTGTGAGTCCTAGAAGGGACATTGTGGCCATGTGTGGATCACCAACATCCCCCCAAGAGGAGAAGGGACTAGGATTTCCCCCAAGGGGAAACCCTTGACTGGTAGACTCCATTTTCTCAACCTTAGACAAATGAGGGAACAATGATGTTATTCCGATTAAAATAAATTTTATGATGCTTTGGCACAACTTACTTTTTCAATTTTAAAGAGTCAAGAAAAAGCTAAAGGTGACTCTAGTCGCCTTCAATTTTTAATGAGCCTGAAGTAACAAGTGCTCAAATGGACCTTTTCCTTTAAGGAGTCTAAAAAGGAATGAAAGTGACTACTTTGGAAATCTAGACAGAGGAATTACCAAACCAATCAAAAAACTGCAGAATACTTTTTACAGTACGACAGTCAATCTTCCTGAATGTTGTGTTCAGTGCATTGCAATCAATACGACGGCAGACATAGCTTCCTAAGGATAAAGGATGTATCCTATTGTGGTCTCCCAATATATACTCGACGGTACATGGGAGCACAAGTTCGTACTGGCACTTGTTGTATCAAAGAGGATGAATCACCCAACTTGCAATGAAAATGATAGTTACTAGGCTTTACGACGCTGGAATACATCTCTAGCCTAGACTTCTAAATGTTGTGTGTTAGGTTCCAAAGCATTTTTATGGTCATTGAGGTTTATTTTATCGTTGATATTTCTTAAGAAGTTTGCCTTTAAGGTTCACCACGTGATGTAGATATACAATTCCTAAATGTGCAATCTAATATGATAAACAATCATTTACTTTCTTTTAGCAATGAAAATCCTAGCTACTAAGGAAAGAGAAATGAAATTCTTTCAACATAGAACAGAGAGCACACACTAGATGCACTTTTCCTAAATCAGTTACCACATGCAGTCTAAATGCAAATGCACATGCATGTATTTGTTTTTCAGTTTCCTTATTGTGAGAATGACGAAAAGAAAACTAAATTATAGATTTGAGCTATCTTCTTTCAAAGCGTTAGTACTAATAATTTTTCTTCAAAAAATGAAAGGAAGATTGAGACGACACTTTGCGATTTTGAATTTAAAATTTCTTTCGACACTTGAAATACTAATAATTCAAATCAAAATACAATGGAAAAAGTGTAATCGACTATCTAAAAGAGGAATACTATATGACACTCCTTTTTTTGACTGAAAACGACACTTGCGACACTTTCAAATCAAAAGACGACAATTCGATTAAGCTACTATTTGCAAAGGAGAACTGTAAATGATGAAAAATACATAAAAAAAACATTCACAATTCTTTACTGATGGAGGCTAAATAATGCAAAGGAAGCAAGTTACAACAGTGATATACTAATCATAGACAGCAAAACTACTGAATAAAGCTAAAGGCACTGAAGAAAAAACCAAAATCTGGAGGTAGAAACAGTCTTACTCAATCATCACACCTGTTACATAGGGAAATAGGGATGCATCTCACCTACAACACACAGGAGGTGAGATGCATCCAGAGTTCCAATGCGAGACAGTGCGATGGTCCAGGGACGAGAATGAGCTTGGTTTTCACTCACAGTTTGCAGCTAAGTTCAAGGATTTAGGCTGAGCTAATGATAGACAGTAAACACAAAGTATAGGGGCTAATCTAATGAGGTTATCTGAGCTACCACCAAGGCACTTAGGATGTTTGCAAGTCAGATGTTCAGTTCATAAACCAACTTGGAGATTGACTGAAGAAGCATTGGTCTACTTTGCAGTTGCATAACAAAAGCAGTTCGAAGGCTAGTTGGCTTGACTTCAGGCTCCGTTTGTGGTTTATAAAGCAAACAACAGTAACAAAACAAACAAACTATTGGTTTCCCAGTGGAGTCACTATTTTGTTATCTAGAAAACTAGTGTTCATTCAGAGTTGCTAGTCCCACTAAGATGGGTAGCTATCTTAGAAACAAACAAACTAAATTTACTTGTGTTTTCCTTTATGAGAGATAGATGAAAGAGAAACAGAGAGTACCAACCTTAGTCTTTCGCTAGTCTCCTTGCTTGTTTCCTCCCTCCTTTGATAGAGCTTTCACCACTCCTTTCTCACTTGTCTCGCTTCAAAGAACACATGTAGAGTCAAGGAAGCAAAATACCATCAAAGCATAGAGATCTATAACCATAAATAATATACGATCAGATGTATATTAACCATACAAATGCATATACAAATACAAGATTCAGAGATATACAAGCATATGGAGGAAAACTCAAATAGCTTTATTGATAGAAGTAATAGAAGAGAGGATTACAACCAAGTTGTCTGATCCAGCATCATCCTCCCAGTATGTAAGCCCTCTTCACCTCATACAAAGCAAGATCACCCAACAATATAAAGTCTCAAAGAGAAACCAAAAACACTTCCTTACAAATTACAAAATTCCAGCCTCTGGATCTCTAGGATGAGGGATCCATATATAGATGTTTGCAGGAGAGTGAGTTAGCTCTTGGGATTTTGATTAGTGTCATTTCATTGATAGTCCTTGGTTCCGAGATTTCATGATCTCTTACTCATCCCTTGGCTAATTCAGAGAGTCAAGTGTCATATGAGAAGTTTCTAGAAGATTCTTTGAGTTTCCACCTAGAAAACTTCTCCTGCCATTTGTCTTCTCTCGCTCATTGCACCCTACAGAAGGGCTTTTCAGTATGCATCGCACCCCTCATGTGTAACAGGTGAGATGCATCGCACCCTTAGCATGGAGCAATCTGTACAGTCCAGCTTTGACCAATTCTGAGCAGCTTTTTAAGGAGAACTTTTGGGAAATGATGTAATCAATTGACCTTGTTCTTTTCGGGTATGAAACAACACTTTTAGGGGTTTAGAAGCCCTTGGTTTATGGACACATGTGATTGGGGTTGTAGTGCCCAGATATGTCCATAACAGAGGCATCATGACTCCATGATGGTTGTGGTTGACATGCTAAGAAAAGTAGCTTAGTTGATTGCGGTAAAGTCTACTACTTCAACTATTGAGGTAGCTCAGGTCTTCATCGGGGAGATAGTGAGGTTGCATGGAGTTCCCAACAAGAGTATATCAGATAAAGATACCAAGTTAACTTCCAAGTTTTTGAAGGAATTTTTTGTAGGCTTGGGGATAAAGTTGGATTTCAGTACAACTTATCATCCATAGATAGATGGATAGAAAAAAAGGGTTAAGAATATTGTTGAGGATATGTTGAGGATGTATGTCATGCATTAGCAAAGGAAGTGGGAGGAGTATCTCCCGCTAGTGGAGTTTTCTTATGATAATTTGTATCAGGAATCATTGAAGATGAGTCCATTTGAGGCTCTCTATTGGCAGAGCTGCAATATTCCTATCAACTAGAGTGATTGAATGAATAGGGTGTTAATTGTATCAAATATGTTGGAAGAGATGGAGCAGAAGATGAAAATATTAGAAGGAATTTAAAGGTATCACAAGACAGGTAGAAGAGTTATGTGGATCAACACATAGCATTCAAGGAGTTCTAGGTTGGGGAGTATGTGTACTTGCACTTCAATCCCAATAGGATCTCCTTGAGGATTGGGTCATGTGCCAAGTTGGCACCTTGGTATCCCTGATATCCCTGAGAGGATTGGACTAGTGGCCTACAAGCTTGCTTTGCCTCCATCGGTCAAAGTCCATGATGTTTTCCATGTTTCATTTCTTAAAGGATATGAAAAAGATGTTGGTCATGTGATTAATTGGTTTGTATTGTAGGTAGAAATAGAGGGAAAGTGCCAACCAGAGCCACCATGCTTATTGTAATGGAAACAACTCATGCTCTGGAATCAAGAGTTAGAGCAAGTTAAAGTAAAATGAAGCACTTTGGGTCTAGTGAAGCTACATGGAATATTGTTGATTAGGTATGGGTATTATATCCTTCTCTATTTGTTGGTTGAAGCAAATATGTTTATGGTATATATATATATATATATATATATATATATATATATATATATATATATATATATATATATATATATATATATATATATATATATACGTATATATATATAAGGGGTATGTTTGTCATGTTTTAACCAGTTTGTGATTATAAATACTACAAGGAGTTGTGTTACAAAGCTCCAATTAGAAATATGTTTTGTTTTTAGTGGTTTGATGGTCATAACTGTCATAGCACACCGAGGACAGTGTTCCCCAAGGGGGAGGGGTTTGTAATAGCCTCGGGATAAATTTTCATGTAATAAAGGATATTATAATGACAAAAATAACACCAAGGTCATGGGACACATATCCCAAGCTGAATGGATGTGAAAAAAATTAAACTGTGTATCACTTGTGGTTAATTAATGGCTATGAAATTAGGATTGGAATTGGTAAAGGCAAAAAGAAATAAATTGAAATTAATCCAAGGAATAAAGCAAAATAGGAGAAAACAGAAGATGAAGAAATGAGGATATGCATGGAAGGAAAGTTAGAGAGAAAATGAAAGAAAAATAAAAATAAAGGAAGACAAATTATACATCAATGATAAAAAGGCATATGAAAAAGAGTTGATAGTTGTTGCTATTTTAGCTTTTCATAACTTTTAGAAATAAATATCTAAGAGAAGAGAGAACAAGCACTTGGAAACAATAATGTAAAGGAAAAGCAAAGGAAAGTAAGGGAGCAAAAGGAAAAGATTGGAGTATCATATACAACAAGAATATTTTGTAGGTAACATGTTGCATGTGTGATTTCCTTGTTGGGATTGTAATGCATGGCACATACATTTGGTTCACATATTATTTTTTTATCATTGGCATGGGATTTTCCTAGATTGACAGTTTCATTTTTGCCTTGTTATTTCTTGGATATCCATGGTGTGATGTGATTCATTCTTATTTGAGCTTTGGGTTACCAAAAGGTTTGACATATGGGAGAGGTGGTCTCAGGAAAATCCCAATGGTTGGGGGTGGACATGGTTTTCTTTAGGAATCCCTTGATAGTTCGGTGGAGGCAGGAAAATTCCTCAGGGTATGGTGAGGAAATTCTGAGGCACCCAATTATGTGTTTTATTTATTTATTTTTGGACTAGTTTAGGTGAAATCATTGTGGTTGAGAGATGAGGTGGTTTAGCCTCTAGATGCCCTATCTGGTTTTATTTTTTTTTATCCAATGATATCCTAGATTCATGCCTGGAATTTTGCATGATGGTGATTGGATAAAAGAAATATTTGGTTCAACCCAACCTATGGTCCGGTCATATGTGGAAGTCATAAATTGGTTGAAATTTTCATATGTTATTATGTATGGATTCCTATTGAGAATAATCAGCACAAGTTAATATTTTATGTATGATTTCATGACTAGTTTGTCATGGTTTTATTTTGGTTAAGTGTTGGTTATATATACGACATTTTTCATATTTTATGATGTTCTCTTGTTATGAATCCATTCCATGGATTAATGTGTTATTGGATACTTGATATCAATGCATAGGCTTATGTATGTTATTGTAGCTAATAAGAGAGGGAAACAAGCCTTCTTAGTGAATTTCTTAAGAAACTTGTAACACCCCCTCCTCCTAGGTCCACCTAAGAAAATGAACAGCCAAGGTAAACATGTGACGAGAGAGGCTACTATAAAGGATTCAAATTCCTTCCTGACCTTAAGGAAATGGAACCAATGGAACATATGAAACAAAAACATCCACATTAGCAAAAACACCCTCAGGAGACATGTCAGCCACTCAGACATCTTGTCCCTGAGTCCCACTAATGATTTAAGTATTTTAACCCCTAGTCAAACTCATTGTATAGGTAAGATAGAGACCAGACGCAAAATGTACTCTCACAGGCTTGTGTGCCAACATCCCTAGACATCTTCCAGCGGACCTGTGTGAGCGTCCCTAGGATTTGAGCCAGTTTTCTAGCCCAGAATCTCGGCCTCTGCCTAGAACTTGTTATAACCTTCAGAATCCATCAAAGACATGATGAGAATATAAACAATTAAAAAAATCAACCTCAGGACTAGGCCTGATCATCCCTAATCGGGACTGACATTTTGTGAAACACTTGGCATCAAATAAACCTACAGGCCTAGGATACAAGGTAGAACATAAATGACTGAAAGAACTTATGAAACATAACCAGAAGGATCATCGCCTTCTCCATTGAACTAGTATACCATTAATTAGGTCTTGCATCCATCCATTTAACAATTAAAAGTAAATACATGAAATAAACATGACATGAACCAATCATTTAACCATGCTTATAACTAGCATAAAACCATATAAATATCAGAGATATGAAAAACATTAAATCCACATATAAACAAGTGCAAAAGTAAGAGAAATTACCTTTTATTAATCATAGGAAAATCCGACCAGGTTCGGGACTACCATGTACCACCCAACTGTAGACATGGTTGAACCAAATATTTCTTTCAACCAGTCACACCCATGCCATATTCTAAGCATGAATGTGGGATCTCATCGAACAACTAATCCATGAAAAACCAATGGAATCCATAGGTTAAACCACCTCCACCTTCATCAAACCACAATCACACCAAAACTGGTGCTCCAATCACAACCAAACTAAACTTGGAATGCCATCCAGAATCCATCACTATCCTTGAGGAATTTTCCGTCTCATTGTCTCTTAGGCTTTACCGCATTCCAATCTCGGAGAACTAGGCCCTAAATTGAGACCAGTCTCTCATGCTCTACTACAATCCAAACACGGATCACTAGGCCCTAAACCAAGCCTCTCCCTCAGGTTTTACCATGTATCCTGCCAAAACTAGTCAAGTGATTCCCAGGCCTTTGGGAATGAAACTTGAGACCACCTTCGCCTTGGATTCTGAAATCCATCCAAAAAACCAAAGCTCAAAACCATGATAAACATCCCAACATACCATGGCATCTAGAAAAAGGCAAGGCTAGGCCTAAAACCACTATCTTAACCCGACAAAACCTTGCCACCGATAGCAATAGAACCATACACCAACATGAAAATCCATTCATGTCCAAACCAGTTAGGAAATCACCTACAAAAGGTTACCTGAAAGTATTCCTTCTAAACCTTCCTGATCCCTCTCTTCTTCCTTGTTCCTTTCTTTCCTTCCTTTCCCTTTTCTTGCTTTTCCTTCCTCGATCCAAATCTAGAGTGCTCCAAGAAAGCTCTAAGTGACCAAGAGTGAGAGGGAGATAAAGAGAATAATGAGAGAGATCCATTGAACTTGAACTGACAAAAGGTTACCAACTGATCCTCAGAAGCCTTTTTATGAATGAGGCCTCTGATTTCTTCATTTTCCATTATTTTCCTTCATTTTCCTCCTCACATGCAACCTATGAGCTTTCACCTTACGTTTCTCCTAATTTCCTTTATTTTCATTCATAAATGTGCCAAAAATGTCATTTTTCCTTTTAGTTCCTTTGACTTTTCCTTTTCCAATTTCCTTAGCCAAAAACACACATCCAGTGATGCCCACTAGGATATTTTTGCCCAACATTCAGCTTGAATAAGTGTCCCTTAACTGTGGTCTTATTTTTCCTTTAGCAACTTTTATTACATGAAATTTTCACCAGGGCTATTGTAGAACACTCCACCTTGGGGACCATTGCCCTTGATGTTAAACCACACCAAGGCCTCAGAAAAACCACTTAAAAGAAAACATACTACCCATGGAGCTTTATAACTTAGCTCGTTGCAGTATTTATAATGAAAGACCAACTCAAATGAAAAACATCATGACAACATGAAAATATAACAACCATAATAACATGACACTCCTACCACTTATTGGAGCTTTATAACTTAGCTCATGGTGGTATTACATCCATATACATATACATACATATACCAAAACACCATCAAACCATATGCCAAACATATACCAACATCAAACCAAAACTGCTTTACCTCAACCGAGGAACAATGAAGGATACATGGCCCACATCTGATCTGCGATATCCCATGTAGCTTCTTCAAGCTCAAAGTGATTACATTGTACTTTAACTTGCCTTGTGGCTCTATTCCTGAGAATGAAATGTTTCTGCTACAATATGCCTTGAGGCTCCAACTGGAACTATCCTTCTTTCTCCACTTACAATACAGACTAGTCAATAACATCATCAACATCCTTTATATACTTCTCAAGCAATGAAATATGGAAACCATCATGTACTTTCACTATTGGAGGTAATGGAAGTTGAAATTCCACTAGTACTACCCTCACAATGATCTTGAAAGGCCGCAATACCCAGGTGCAAACTTGGCACATGAACCAATCCTCTAAGATATTTTCTTCAGCTTCATGTGCAAATACACATGTTCCCCATCTTGAAACTCCTTGAACACCTAGTGATTATAAACATAGATCTTTTGTCTATCCTGTGCTACCTTTACATTCTTCTTTATAACTTTCATTTATTTCTCCATGTATGCCAACATATTCGGTCCAATAAGTACCTTGTTCACTGGATCACTATAGCTGATGGGGGTGCTACAACACCATCCATACAATCCTTCAAAAGGACACATCCCCAATGACTCTTGATAACCATTGTTGTATGCAAACTCAACCAATGAAAGATACTCCTCTCATTTCCTCTATTGGTGCATCACTTACATCCTCAACATATCCTCCAAGATCATGTTGACCATGTCTATCTGTCCATCTGTATGTAGATGATAAGTTGTGTTGAAGGCCAACTCTGTGCCCAAGCCTACAAATAAATCCTTCCAGAACTTTGAAGTGAAATTTACATCCCATTCCGACACAATATTCTTTGGAACACCATGCAGTCTCACTATCTCTCTAATGAATACGTGTGCTACCTTATTGGCTGAATATGTAGCCTTTACTAGAATGAAGTGAGCTACCTTGCTCAACCTGTCGACCATGACCATAATAAAATCGTGTTGCCAAACTGTCCTTTGAAGACTTGTAATGAATTCCATGGAAATTACCTCTGATTTCAATTATGGATTTGTTGTAAGCTGTAGTAAACCACCTGAATGCTTACACTTCGCCTTCACCTGCTGAAAATATAAACATCTAGCCACAAACATTGCCACTTCCTTCTTCAGATTCGAAAACTTATTTACTACCATCAACATCTTTTAATATCCTAGATGACCCGAGTATGGCTTGGTGTGAAAACTCCTCAGGATAAGCTTCTTGAGCTCACTGCAGTTTGGTACATCAATCCTATCTCTATATCTCACCAAACCATCTGTCATGAGAAGATAGTCTACATTCCAATCCCCTGTACCTATACCTACACTTGTACCTACACCTATACCTGTACATCTACTCTGTTGTAGCTTGTGCATGATCTCCATGTATTTTTCATCCCATTGTCCTACTTGTAGGATCCTATCCTGTAAATGTGTCTCATAGGAGCTCATAGTTGTTATATGATTTACCTGTACCTTCATGCTAATATCATCTACAACCCAATTCTCCTTTCCTTTGATGTATCTAATCTCGAAGTCGAACTCACTAAGGGTAGCCAACCATCTAGCTTGCTTGGCATTTAGATTCTGTTGATCAAAACAATATCTCAACCCACTACGATTGCTCATCAATGTGAACCTCCTACCTAGAAGATAGTGCATCCACGTCTTTAATGCATGTATAATTGTTTCTACCTCAATATTATTTGTCGGGTAGTTATTCTTGTGCTCATTTGGTTTCTACGACTCATAGCACACTTCCTTTCCTTCTTGCATAAGAACTCTACCAAGTCCTCTCTTGCAAGCATCTATACACACTACAAACTCCTTGTCTAGATCCACAATATTTAGCACTGGTGCATGTGTCAACAACTTCTTAGGCTTCTCAAAACTAGTCTCACACTCCTCTTTCCATTCAAACTTCGTACCTTTCCACTGCAATGATGTGATAGGATATGCAATGAATGATAAGTTCCTGGTGAACCTCTTGTAGTAACCTATGAACCCCATAAATGATCTCACCTCATGCACATTCTTAGGAGCTACCCACTTCATGATGGCCCTTATCTTTTTTGGATCCACTGTTATGCCATTCTTGGAGACAACATGCCCCAAATAATGTACCTTGGTCTAAAATAAGCTGCACTTTCTAATTCTTGCATATAACTAATGCTCTCTTATCAATTTCAATGCTGCTGCTAAATGCTTGACATGTTCTTCGTCATTTTTAGAATATACTAGTATGTCATTAATAAATACAATAAAAAACTTGTCAAGATAAGCATGAAACACACTATTCATCAAACACATAAATGTAGTTGGAGCATTAGTCAAACCGAATGGAACAAAAAAAAATTCATAATGCCCATACTTGGTCCTGAATACAATCTTGAAGATATCCCCTTCCTTGATGTGTACGTCACGGTATCCCGATCTCGAGTCGATCTTAGAGAACATTTTTGCTCTCTTCAACTCATCAAAAAAATCATCAATCCTTGGCAAAGGGTACTTTTTCTTGATTGTTATCATGTTTAGCTTCCTGTAGTTAATGCACAATCTTAGAATACCATATTTATTCTTCACAAACAACATTGGTGCACCCCAAGATGATACACTTGACCTAATGTATCCCTTGTCCAACATTTCCTTCAACTTCAACTTTAACTCAACCAACTCAGTTGTGCTCATACGGTAAGGTACTCTTGATGTTGGAGCTTCCACTCGCACCAACTCAACATAGAATTGTACCTCCCTATGAGGTGGAAAATCTATAATGTCCTCAGGAAATACATCCTAAAACTGATGCAAAATGGGGTACCTTCTTAACACATATTCTTCCTCAACTTCCTTACCCTTGTCACTAGAAATGTTTACTACAAACATCACACAACCTTTTCTACAACTATGTTTAGCCTGCATAATAGTAACCATCCTCACTAATGTAGGCTTCTTCTTTCCTTGAAAAGTCCTCTTTTCCCCACTATCATCCACACACTAAATGGCATTTTCGAAGAAATCCATTTTGGTTCTGTGAAGGTATAGCCAATCCATACCCAAAATCATACTATATGATCCCAATAGCAATACATTCAAACGTGGTGCTATAGGCATACCATTTAAATCAACTTCATAAGCTCTTACACAATGGTGAACTCACTTATTTGTACCTATAGCCAACTGTACCTACCTATATTTTGCATGCACTTCTTTTCTCAAACCACACTTATCCACCAGGTTAGGATTAATATAACTATAGTTCGATCTAGGATCAATCAAAATACAAACAACTTGATCATAGAGCTTACTGTCCATCTTAATGATAAATGCATGATGATACGCCTGCTTGTTGTCCACAACTTCATAGATCCGAGGAATTTTATGTCCAATATCACAAACTGTATGTGCCTCCTGAGCACTGTAGATCAAGGGTCTACCACCACTCTAATACTAGGGACAATCACTCTTGCAATGATCCTTACCGCATATCCAACACTGCAATGGTTGCCTACCATTGCCTCTAGCATGCTCCTCTATATGTCTTTTCTTAGTTGTATTGAATCTCTTGTATGGAACTATATTTTCTTTCTCACTTGTATCTTGAGGTATTCCTCTCTTTGGTGGCCATTTTCCTTTAGCTTTATTATTTCTTTTCAAGTCATGAGTAGGCTCAAGTTTTCACTTCAACTGACCATAACAATGTTTCAACATTCAAATGGCCTCCTCTATCGATCTAGGCTCATCGAACTCAATTCAGTCTCTATATGATACTAGAATTCCACTAATTAATCTTTGAGCTTTAGCCTTCTCCTCCTTGAGGTAAGGAACATATATCAATAGCTCCAAAAACCCGCTAGTATACTCATCATCTATCATAGAACCCATCAGCAACTCATAAAACTCCTTAACTCTATTATCACAGTACCTGTCAGATAAGTAATTCTTCTTGAAGAGCCTTTCAAGTGCATTCCAAGTCAAATCTTCCTCATGTATACCATTGAGAATGAAAATGGCTATCTTTTCTTCATGTTTCTGAATAATCATGCAATCTGAAGAATTTCTTCATACCAAGCAACCATTCTTCTACCTCTTGTGATTTCTTCATCTCTCCATCAAAGGTAGGTGAATTCGCCTTCTTAAACGCATCTAGAGAGTATCCCTTATCACTCCTTGATGAGACTCATCAATGGGTAAATTATATGTACCTTAATACACCTCCATCTTACTAAAATCAACTTTTCTCATCATTCTTTACATGTTTTAATTATTTTTTTCTTAATGAGGAGAGTAAATATGTGATGTCATCTCTAGTGGTCTAATCTGCGTTGATTACAGGTTTTGGAGAAACTTTTGGTTAATTAAAGTGTAGGAACTTGAATGGAGACCAGCAAGAGGGATTCTAGGAGACATGATCTCCCTCCTTAACTCCTCACTCACTCAAATATTCCTCAATCAAATCTCCTGAGCTTGGACTTGCAAGAAAATGAGTCATGATGTTCATTGGCAGCCAATCCAGTGACAGCTGAAGAGAAATTGATGTCGAGATTGGAGCCAAGCCTTCCTAAATTTAAGGAAGTTGTTAGTAACTTCATTTATATAAATTAAGAGGCCTAGGGCCTCATTAGCATTTAGATTTTTTGTTCAAGATAGCTAAGCAGTTTTCGAGTTGAAGCATTGTAACCAAGCACCCTTATGTATTTCTGATTTTTTTAATGAAAATGAGTAGCATTCCCTTTATCTAGCACTGAGTGTTAGAAAATTATATATTACAAATAAATGGAACACATAAAATATATTGTAGAAATACAAACGCGGAAAATGCATAAAACAAGAGAGACACAGATATACATGGTTCACCCAATTTGGGTTATGTCTACAAAGAAATAGTCGATCCTTCCTATTATATTATCCAGCAAATTGAAGAGATACAACCTACAATAGATCCGTTGTAACTCCCTCTTCACTCTCGAAAAATCTCCTCTGTCTTTCTCACTCATAATATAGATCTACATAGCCGCAATATAATTCTCTCATATATAGTGAGGGGTTTCCTTCTAGGGGAAAAAACCCTAAATTAAACATAACTTCTACCGTCAGATCTTCACTTAATGAATGGCCCAGATTGACTACGAAATTACAGCATTTTACAAGGCCATATTACCTCTTTTTTTAGCTTTGGGGGCGCTACCGCTGATCCCCCACCAGGGAGTCTCCAAATAATTGTCGCCCCCCCCCCCCACTAGACCCCCCTGTCGACGTATATTTTATGGGCGATGTTGCCACCACATTACGAACTCGGGTCCAATGTGGCGATACCTTTGAATAAAGAAGATAATAAGACTCCACACCCAACACTAAGTTGAGTCAGAGGGCTGAAGCTCTTGGGTTAGGGCACAACCCTAGCAAAAGAGGTTCCTCTTACTGTATATGTATGCTTAGGTTATCTCATAGTTAGTTGTTAAACGGATTTTGGTGTTGTTAATTTGCAAGTATTAATAGATTTGATTAGTTTGCCTCCATTTGTGAATATCTTTGATAGTAGCATTGTAGTGATAAGAATATTCCAAAAAGGCTAACAGGAAGTTTTTTTCACCTCATTTCTCCCTTTCATGGATCATGGTTTGGGAAATACTTCTCATGCAACCCAAAAAGACAGAGTTCTATCTCTTTGTGTAATTTACGATTTTCTTGCTAATTAGGTCATCATCTTTCAGTTTTAGAAGATAGGTTAAAATTAACATTTCTGATATCTTAGGTATTGCATTTATTTCATATTTCTTTCATAATGGTTTCAAGCATTCCCATGCATGAACTTGGCAAATAAATGATGAAATTTATGTTTTCTTCTATTTAAGTAAACCCTTCTTGTTTTGAGATGAATTTATGGATAAATGAAAACAATGATGTCTATGTTGTAGGAGTTTCTACATCGCAGGAAGACCTAATATCATCAACCTCATCCAAACCATATTCACCCATGATCACCAAATTCCACTAAGGTCTCAATTCGAAGTATCATTTTACAAGGAAAACATGCCTTACTTACGGAGAAAATCCAACCATTGTAAGGCTTTGGTTTGAGTTCTGAGTGAGTTTCTACCACTTCCTTGCCTTATTCCCTCCTTACTCACCTTTTCCAAGCTCCATCCCACCTTTTAGCCCACTCCCTATGCTTCCGGCCTATTCCTATAGGAAAACCGCGGATCCTATAGGTGAACTAGGACATCTTGTAGGAAAACCTGTAGTGGCATGCTTTGAGTGTGAATTGTGAAAAAACATCACTAAAGTTAGGAGTAGAGCCTTTCTTGCCTACCAAGCCATATGAACCATTGCACTCATCTCCCTCCACACCTATCTCACCTACCATGCAACCAAGAAGGATTAGCATTTACATTTTTCAAACAAAAATATAAGCACAAAAAATCTTTATATTTATTCATGCACACAACAGTTAAGTGCTTGTTTAGGTCAGACTTCATCATTAGACTAGTTAAGGCCTCACATGTGTTAAATTAGAGTTATTTTGCAAGCAACGTATGTTAACAAATAGATAGATGAGTTATGTTGCTTTGTAGGGATTTCTTTCAGTCTTTCATTACTGCAGTAAGTAGCATTTCAATTCCCTCAATTAGGGTAAAATTTTCCTCTCTAAATTGGTGATTAGACTTCTAATCAATAGAAGGATGGTTTGAGAAACCCTATTGGTTTATCGCCTTAGCTTAGTAGTGACAAAGAGTGGACCCATTACATCTATTTGTGTATACAACACTCTCACCTCCAAGTTTGTACAAACCCCAGGTTGATGAAGTAAAGTTGGTATCCCTAGGAGTTGCAACATCCTTGCTACAATGCTCATGCTCATCACTTTTTGGCACTGTTTCCGGGGAGGTGTCTAAGTAGATGTGATTTATGCTTTCTTTCTTCCCTTTATTATCTCTTTCATTCTACAATTAATTGCATTTAGTAATTAGCTGCAATTCAGTTTTGTTTTCTTTCAATTCTGCAAGTAGTTTAAAACTCAAGAAGAAAAAAAAAACTCCTTTCATGCCTCATAGGAATAGGGATAACTTAAGAAAATTTCTACCAAATACCCCCATCACTTCAAACATCCAACCTTCCCTCTTCTTTGATGGTTGTGAATTAGAGTACCGCTTAGGCAAACAACCAAAGATTTTTGAAGAGATAGGGGAAGAAGAAGAAACAATTCCAACTGATGTAATGGCTCAAAATAGAAATGAAAGGGGAGAAAATGAAAGAATTAAGGGTTCTTTTCCCTTAAGAGAAAGTAATGGGGATGCTAAGATAAAAAACATAATCCCCTCTACTCATCCTCACTTCCATGGCGTAACCTCAGAATATCCAGATACTTTTTTGTTTGAATTTGTTGTCATATGTAGAACTTATGATTACACCTCTGATTATGAAAAGTTGAAATTATTCCCATCCTCTCTCAAGAATGCAGCCCTACGCTAGTTCATGGGTTTACCTAGGGATAGTATCACCACTTGGGCTCAGATGCAAAAACCTTTCAACAACAAGTATAGGGACTACTGCAGGTCCAAAGATACTAAAGAGGAAACTTTTAGAATGACCTTGGGACATGATGAGTCCTTATAGGATTATGAGGAAAGATTCCATCTGAGCTATAAAATGGTCAGAAGTACACTTGATCCTTAGTCACTTGAGTTAGTCCTTCTCAGGGGGATCAAGGAAGACCTTATAGAAACCCTAAACCTGTTGTGAGGAGGCGACATGTACCAGTTACCCTATGATGATATCAAGACATTTTTCAAGAATCATTCTAGGGTGCCAAGAAAGAAGGGTAGGGCTAGCCAAGTAGTTTCCAGTTCATCCTCTTCCAACACATCCATAAAAAGTGAAATTGGGAACATGTTGGAAGACTTTAAGAGTGAAATTCTACAAACCCTTTCTCTGAAAATAGACATTATGCAAGTCAAATGGAAGCAGGAGGAAGCAGAGAGATAATTAGCCATATTCTTCCCTAGATGCACAAGGAGGCATCCTAGAAATGAATGTCCATTGAACCTTATAGAAATATGCTCGGTCTGTGAGGAAAATCACTCCACAAACAAGTGCCCTTCTCTACCTGGACTAAAAGTTGCGTATCAGACAATCAAAGTGGTGATTGAACAGTTCTGCTACATTAATCAAAGGAGGCCTCATGGGCCTTGACCATACTAGAAGGGCATGCAAGGGTCATCCTATTCATATTACAACCCTAATCAAAACACATGCATTCCCCCTTGGTGCCCCCCAACTCATCCTTCCTCGTCTACACCTTGATAGCCCTAACTACATAAGAGACTGTACAGCTCTGTTGACGGACTAGAGAGTATATAATAAAGACAAAATCATTATTATATAAATTTTGTGTATAATATGTTTAGAGAATATTACACCAACAATGTCCATATGAAAATATTGTACAAGTATTATAGAGAATATTTCATGTTTGGGTTGAAAGGTTATTAAAGGCCTAGGTAACATAAAACAAAGAAGTCGACATAACCATACATCTTCCAACCCATAGTAATTAATTAAATGAAAAGGAAATAACAATGATAGGGACTCGTAAATAAATTTTTCATGCATCCACCATGATATGTCATTCAAGACGAAAGGAAGGACGAGCAATAATGTTCACCTATAAGGCCATTAGTGGAATCAAAGTGTTAAAAATCCCTAAGCTTGGAAGCCTGGAAGTCACTAAAATTCAATAGATGTTTTACGAAGGTTCACAAGGTACCTGGATGGGAAATATCATAGATGAACTTAGTACCCAATAAAGGATGAGTGCAATTAGGAAAGAATGAAAATGACTCAAAATGGGTGAAACCCCTTTTACCTATAGCAAGGTCGCACAAATGTCTAATCGTCATTACTTCTCCAAAAAATTAGAATAAGGATGACCCTTATAATCTTATAGCAGATTGAAACAAAACCACTATATAATAACTACATCGAAAAGAAGGACGATGAGGGTTCTATTCACCTATCATCATCGGTGTTGTGGCCCTTAGCTCCATGACAACCTATAAATACATACAGAGAATTCATTGAGTCATAAAACAAAGCTTACAGAGATAGAGAACAAAAGTTTAACACAAAGTCAATTATACTAGATGAAGAAAATCCCCAAATGAATATTTCAGTGATTAATCCCAACTTGATTTCGATACCAATAATGTGACTTAAATTATATGTTAGGATTGTAAAATGAAAAAACCACACAACCATAGAGAAATGCCATAATCAATGAAATGGTAAATTAGAAATCAAAATATCCTCACACAGAAATGGTAAGGTGTTGACTTGCCCTAGAGGTACCATGAATACAAATGTGAACTCATAGAAGTTACATAATACCTATCTTAGGTAGGAATGCCAAATTGGAAACAAAACCCCAACTCACTTGTGCCATTCTGGAAGGGATGGTGTTAGGGTCAACGGTTCGAGTAGAAAATTCAGTCAATTGTAGAATTCCAACTGGAACAAAATTGTTAACTTGTTGCTACCTAAAAGGGAGAAAAATCCTCTCCAACCTATGAGGGAAGATTCGAGAAAAAATCCATATGCCTGAGTAGAGGTGAATCCTCATGTGACATACCTAGGAGAAATAGTAACACAAATGGAAAAACTATAACCATAAGGACAAATTGTAAGTGTAAAACCAACAATGCAACTGTGATTACTAACACAACAAATTTCCTTGGTTTCATTGGCATAAGAATTCATCTCCATGGATATTCCATCAAGCAAATAAAAAATTTACAAACTAAAAAAAACCATGACAAAGGCAAGAAAATTCCAAAACCCTTGTTGCCAACTTTACCTCATGCAGAGCATTGCTTAGCCGAATGAACAAATGAAAAACTAGGTGACTCAAATTAGGAGGCTAGGTTTTGGATAAAATCTAACCTCAATACACCATCTAATCCAAAAATCTCATCAAAATCATTCAAAACAAACCCTACTTGTACTCCATGTGAAGTTCATGTGATCAATGCAATGTGGACATGGACCCATTTCCAAGTTGGGTTGGAATTGGAATGCAATTCTCCCACATTGGATTTCCAAAACCAATGGCATAAAGTATATGACTTTACAAAAAGTCCCACTATATTAACATGGAAATAATAAATGCGCTGGGATTTGTGAATTGTAACTATAGGGGGTTAACCAAAATATGTTTATAGTCACTCCCCAGCTTAGTAAAAAGGTAAAGTATACTGATTCGAATAATTTTACCATGGGATAAAAGAACCCAATTTTAAATTGAAATGGAGATCCTTGAAATAGACAAGGTACCGATCCTTTTTTCAACCCATGGTTAAGAGAAATAGACAAGAGTGAAGGTTTTTTCATACAAATAATAAAAATAATATTTATACCTTAGTTAACAAGTGTAAATGGAAGAAATGATGGGATTTAACATGAATGTTATTACCAACTCCAGAAAAGGTTTAATTTTGTTAATAAAGACTTTAATGGAACTATCCTTGGAATGTTTAGATTCAAGAGGGAGACCATTAGCCTTAAGAAGTAAATTATATGAACAATGAAACCATAATTTATTGGACTCTCTAATCACACGATAAATCCAAGATCCAAATGAAAGTTGTATAAAGAACGAATAGAGTACTAAAATGCTTACATATCTACAAAAATGAAGATAAGTACAAAGCAATTGTATTAAAGAATAAATTTGATGGTAATTGAGGTGTGTTACACCATTAAATCCTTTGAGAAGGAGGGTGTATTTAGCACACACATGGAAACTATTAGGTACAATAAATTGTTCCCACAAGTTAGAGAGAAAACAAAGGAAATTCAAAATGCACAAACAAAAAATCAAGGGCTAGTCATAATTGACGAAGAAATTGGTTAAGAATCAAGCATAGGTACTTCTGCAATGAAATATTTACCTTCCACAAATTATACTCATGTGATTTCATCCTGAAGTCAAAAAATGAGAAAACATATTGCTAGTACAAAACTGGTTTGTGGTGAGCTATCAGGTAGTGGAAATACAAAGAGCATGATTGAATATTCACTCCAGAAATATATTATATGTCTAAATCAACCAAATCCATAAGTGCTATGAAAAAACAAAAATTCGATGATTTATAGATGTAGAAGTTGACAAAGGTGTGCCACCTGATTCAGTTATCGTCTATTTAGTAGAAAATCAGAAAATAATGCAGGAAATTGCTGAAGAATTTACTACTTTTGATGATCATTTTTTCACATTGAAAAATTCAAAGCATGAAAACAGTGGTAAAAAAATTAAGATTGAAAAATTAAATATGCATAACAAAAAGGTTATGATTAAACATAAATGCATGTTGACCTATCTAGAGTTGGAACCATGTGGCTCATGAAATTGCATCAAGCTACCAGTGGCATACTTGTAGAGTATGTTAGCCAATAACACACAAAATAGCTGAGACTAAAACGAGAATAAAAGACCTAAAAGATGCTCTAAATCTGGGTCCTTTGGTGATGACTCCATTGGGAATATGAACAACAATGTTGGAAATTTCTAACCCCAACACATCACATAGATTTGATAAACCTATAATTCTCCTTAATGTTGCAAAAACATATATTATTGGTAATATATGAATAATATTGAAAATTATTGAACAAGCATTGAAAGAAGCTTTTGAATTGGAGGATTTAGTACAAAAAATTGAGTCATTTTTCTAGTGCATTAAATGTGATTGTAGAGCTATAAAAAGGGTCTCTTTCACCTCTAATTATCTCACATTAATATGTCAATCCGGGAGCGTTTGGTTATTACAAAGAGTGACTCAATCCGAGGCTATTTGTCAGAGTAATGCTAGTAGTGCAGCGTTCTACTAAAATACAAGAGTAAACGGATGCTTGCCTATAACTAAGTTACTTCAAATGACTAAAGCACACACTCTTAAAACTAGGCAACTGATCAGTCAAGGGTTCGGTAGCAATAGCCCATCCCTTTGGAAACTGATGGAAAGGAAATAAAAGCAAGGAAAATCACACATTCAAAAAACCAGGTAACTTACCAGTCAAGGGTTCGGCAGCAATAGCCCATCCCTTTGGAAACTGATGGAAAGGAAGTTAGAGCATGGATCACGGGTCTGGGAGCAAGGCAGTGAATGCTGAGGCTCACTACAGCCTTGGATCGTCTCTCACACCAAAATAAAAAATGAAAGTAAATGGAACGGCGAATAGCAAAATGGAACAACAAATAAAGAATTGAACGACAAATCTGGAATGGAACAACAATAATAAAATGGAACAGCAATCGAACAACTAAGTCTCGCGAGTCATAACCAAACTTAATCTATTAACCCAAATGCTCTCTTCACAATCAAATATCAATCTCTCACTCTTATGGCAAATCAATCAGAACTCACTAATGGAACAACACTAACTATTGATAAATTATGGAACAACACCAATAGATCATACACACGTAACACGTTGGAATAGTAATCTGATCAATCTTAATTTAACACGAATACGACTGTGTTTCCAAATAGAACAGCATTATTTCTGAATACAACTTCGAATGAATCTATGACGTAAATGTTCAGTACAAGAGCTCTGTAACGAGACAGTAATAATATTCGGCCAAGACTAATAATCATTCAATCAACTCTTAAAGGATCAATAATATAATGCAGAGTCAATACACAATTCTATCTGTAAAAACCTTAATGGATTAATCTTAACATAGCATGTAATGGCGATTCATAAAGCATATCAGATTACGAGATAACAACGATAAGCAAACCACGTAGAAAGCAAATTGTAGTGGTACAGAAGCAAGTGTCCTCTGGGGCCGGGCCCTTAGCATCAAGGGTACACCGCTTTGAGTTAATCCAGATGCAGAGATACGGTAATCACCAAGTTTATATTAACACATAAGGCAAAAGTACAATGAACCAGTTCTCAATGAGACTCGATGATCAAAGTTGATCTTTTACAGAGAATTACATAAAAGTATATATATTTCCCCTAGGTTAACAATGTTGTCCCTTTATATAAAGGTGACAGCGGAGATGTCTAAGTAACAAGATAAATAAAGCAACGATCCCTCAGGATCAAAGATCCTCAGGGATTCGCCAAACTATCAATCCTTAATCTTTTCTTTTCTTCTCCGCCGAGCTGGTGTCTTCTCCTCTTTTTTCCGGGCCGATTTGCTTTGATCTACTTAACCTTGTTTTCATTTGGTTTCCCTTCAAAGGGACAGCAGTTATCTCGTCTTTATCTTTTCCTTCGGAATGACAACTCTTCGTTTTCACCCTTTCCTACACAGAAGAATAACAATTATCAGTGATTAAGTCTTGCATATTAATTCACATGTTTTGTTATAATTCTTTTATTGTTTTCCAGATTCATGATGCAAAAAGGTTTACAAATTCTACTGAAAAGCTATTGAAATGATCATCAAAAGCATACCTTTTTGGTACTCCACACACCCCCCTGCTTACCCTGTTTCATGCCCTCATGAAAACATTGTAGCTGACATGCAAGGCAGTGAGAGAATAGGCTGGAGAAGGAATCTCATGCGGAGGCCTACAACCATGATGAGTGACTAGACAGTCAAAGAACTGACCTGTTTGACCCTCAGGCATCTCATACAGGGCTTGATATCCGGGTGCAGGGTGCCAAACAATTGGACTGCGAAATCTATATCCTAACCAGGATGGCCCTGCTTTCAAAATGCTCTCGCCATAGAGGTTCAAACGGTTGGCAGCAAATTCAAAATTCTCATACTTAAACGGTTCCCTGAGCTGGATGTTTGGATTAGAGATTTGGTACCGAAATTTGGCTACATCAATGGCGAGGTCTTTGATGGAAAGAAAATACTCTAAACTTTGTCGAATGAGTGCCTCATGCATAGGTCCTAACGTTTCAATGACACCCGGAGTTCTCATAAGGTTTCTATGTGCTTTCCATAACCGCAATGGGTCCCTAGGTTCAGCCCTTACCCACAAGTCTAGGCCATTTTCCTGCCTCTAGAAAGTGTTATAGGCTTTGAGCCATTTAATCTGGTTAACCCTGAATGAGATGAATGCTTGCAACTGAATGTCCCCAACAAAAGGACCAGGGTTCAATTCAGTCTCCTGATCTAGCACGAGGTTATGCAAATAAAATTCACACAGCAATCTCTGGACCTTCACCCCATAATGTTTACAACAGTCTATAAAGTCATTGACAGTGTTGATTTGTATAGGGGCGCCTGCTTTAACAACTTTTATTTTTAATTGTAAATATTGTTCTAGTAAAAACAAAGCATAGTTTTTGGCAGGGGCCCTACATGCTAAAACGTCATTGTATAAAGAACACAAGGTATCCATCTGCTTGATAACAATATCTAGCCTACAGGTTACCTTTGCAACTTTCTCTTGTTCCTTTTGCCACTCTTCAAAGGCCTGGCTTTCGGATTGATTGACGTTCCTTAGTTACTGCTGTAACTCTTCATATTTCTCACGGGGGACCGTTTGCTCTCTAAGTTGTTCAGCTTCTTGCTGGGCTTGCTTCATCATGTTATGCAAGGTTCTTGTCTTCGAATCTCTTTTCCATAGGTCAGTGGAGGCAGGGAGTTTTACCTGAACTTTCTTATTACACTGTTTGGAGTTCAGAACCCTTATTACCCCTGAGGGTGGTGCCTTTGTCTGGATTTCCTTGTTCTCCTTTTCTTTTTTAACACGAATATCAGCTTGTTGTTGTTCCTTTTCAAATGGAACAGCGGTCTGTTCGTCAACATCATTTGGAACAGTCGTCTGTTCTTCAACATCATTTGGAGCAGCAGTCTGTTCTCCAGCAGAGTTTGGAACAGGAGGGCAATCGTTGGTCCTTCGCCTTTTTGCCTCGCGGGAGTTTACTGTAGTGGCCCTCTTTTTCTTCCCTGCAGTCTTCCTTACCTTCTGGTTTGCTTTCAGAATTCTAATCTGTTGTCCGAGCTGGGCTATTGTATTCAATAATTTCTGCCGTTCCTTTCGCAATTTCTTAATTTCCAGCATTTCGTTAGAAGGGGCAGTAGGCTGTCTACTGTGGTCTAGACTAGTCTCTGAATCTTCCTCCTAGGGTGCTTCTTCGTTGTTCTGTTCTGGCTGTTCTGGGGTAGGAACCTTAGCTTTTTCCGTCCCTTCCTGGACAACTACTTGTTCTACTCCTACCCCCTCCGAAATTTCCTCTGGTGACTTGGGGACAGAGTGTTCCCATTCAGTATCTCTTATCTCCGCTTCATCATGAACAGGCAGTTTTCCTTCTTCTGCCTCTACTGCATGTGATTTTTCAGATGTATTTTCTTCTTTGGGTTTGCCGTGGAGGTCTGCTGGACAGGAAGGTTGGCCATACTCACCCATATTGGCCAAAACTGCGGCCAATTCGTCTTCTCCCACTGGATCTTGTGGTGGGCTACCTTCCTGCTGTCCTATTTCCTCCTCCTGCTTAGATTGCTCAGCTTCTATCTTGGAATGCTCAGCTTCTGTTTTTGTTTCGGAATGCTTAGCTGCTTCCTCATTTTCCTCTTTAGATTGCTCATCCCTCTCTTCAGATTGCTCGGCCTCCTTTTCAGATTGTTCTATCTCTACTTCTAATCATGAGGGTTGCTCGTCCTCAATTACCACTGGCTGGCTAGTGCTCTCCTGGAGCTTTTCCAACCTTCCTCTTATTCGAGCTAACCGGGCTGATTTTTTGGGCCTCTCTGGCTGTTCTGGTGTATCGGTGGCATGCTTACGCTTTTCCAATTCCTGGTGTATTTCTGGTTGTTTAGATGCACTAGCAACATGCTTTTGTTTTATCAATTCTCTGCATTTTTCCGGACGTTTTGGTGTGCTTGTAGAATGTTTACGTTTTGGGGATGGTGCTGTCACTCCCCCCTCAATCATTGCAATTAGTTCATCCCAGCTGCTCTGCTGTTAAGTAAGACTATGATTAACTACTAATCGAATTAGTCCATGGTGACTGACGACTGACTCTACATGCTGTGCCTTTTTTAGGCTTCGTGCAGCATCATGCAGTAATGAATTCAGAAGTGCAAGTAGATTTATAGAGCATTTTTACTTTAAAATAGCTAAGAGTTTAAGATTTCGTGGCCTTACCACGTCTTTCCTCCCTTCGCAGGTAATGTAACTCTGAACTGTTCTTGCTAATTCAATCTAGGGTTCTCCAAGGGTTGCTGGTAGAACTCCCTTCCCCTTAATTGTCAAGCTCTGGCCTTCGTCCTGGAAAATTTCCATGATCTTCTGTAATCTTTCCTTCTTTAGTGTCCATACTGGTCCGGTGGCTGGTAGTCCCGAGACTTCTGCAATTATATCGTTGGTGACCGCTATCCGCTTCCACCTTACTGTGGAGTGGTTCTCCTGCAGGTTCTGCAAAAATTCCATCGCTATTGTTTCATTAGACTCCTGCAGGCGACTGAGATAATTCAACCACCCTGCTCTTTCCAGGATCTCCCGGGCAGCAGCGGAGACTGTCAACTTCTGAGGTTTGTTTCTAATTGCCCTTCCTCCCATGGTTTCACTATAGATCCTCAATGGAACAGCAACTGCTTGTGCTGTTTGAAACACAGAGAGGGTGCTAATCGCAAGCTTTGGAAAAAAAACACAGAGTATGCAACAAAAATGGATTATGAACATCAACTTGCGTAAAAATAGAAATGTCATGCCGTTAAGCCATGCCATACCATCGTACGCTATCTTTCTCGAATAGTGAGCTGACACGTAGTTCAGGGAATAATGAGGTTAACCTCCCCCCCGCAATGTGATAGGCTATCCCAGCTGTCAAATAAAGGAGCAGCACCCGATCTGCAACCAAGTCATAAAGGAACAGCGTATGAAATTATGCCATGTTTAGAAAGACAAGGAATTACCGAAATCGAGGCGGAGAGTTGATCGCATATTATGTAAGAGGCTGCTGTGATATGATATGAGGCTGGGGGATAGGACGTCTGTTGTACTTGCCAAATCTCAAGTGGTCATTGTCACTTCCTTTGCCATGATTGGTGGTAATAAATGTTCATGCGATGTATAAATCGAGAAATAATATATGATTAGTTCCTTAGGATATAAGAAACAAAAGAGTATTAGTATCTTACCCATTGGAATAACTAATGTGACTTCAATACCATTAACAGTGCTCTGCTACCGACAGGTGTCCATAACCTTGGCAGAGTTGTTTTTTCACCCCTGGAACCATGATCCTTTGTGTATACTTAGGAATGTTGTTATGTCAAAGTGTAGACCGTTATGCTGGCTTGATGACCAGTTAACCATAATGACATTCACGAGGAAGGAGTGAAACGTGGGCAAGCCGGCTCGTGATGAGACCTCCTATTCCAAGGTTCGATTTTTTGATATACCTTTTGGACCATATCCCTGGTGTGGTGGCCATAGTGGGAATGCGACTTCAATTTCATCCTCATGATCATGGTAGGCTGGCTCTTGATGACACACCCTATCCTGCATTTGACATCTCATAAATCATGTTCACTCACATTTTTCTTTTTCATAGAGTCTTTTCCTTATTTATACACAAAGGGTGGTTCAACACTCCTTAAGAGTAGCAATGGTGGAAGAAGTCTTATCATCTCAATAGGAAGATATAAGCCCTTTGCTCTTATTCCTAAATAATAATCAAAGAGAGTTAAAGGGATCAGCATGCTAAAGATAACCAATCAGAGCAAAATTAGTAAAACAATGACAACAAAAGATAAGAAATAAGTATATCCTTCCTTTTGTCCTCTTACTAATGCAGAGCCTTATAAATATAGCGATTTATGATTTGCGGATTTCAGTACGTTGTGATTTTATATTCATTTCATAAGTGCATAGTTGTATTTTAAAGACTTGAAAGAATATGGGCAAGAAGCATCCTCTTATTGAGATCAACAAAAGGAGTAAGTTGTTTCACAAGGAGAGCAAAAGAATGCTAGCGGTGTTCCTCTTGGAAAAAGGCGAAGAATGCAAATACAAATGCCGTTCCTTTTGAAAAAGCAACAACAAAAATTAAAAAAATGCTATGAAAAACACTCAAAATGCCGTTCCTTTGAAAAAGGAACAACAGTAATCAAAAGTGTTGTTCCTTCGGAAAAGGAACAACAAAAGAGGCAAAAATGTCATTCCTTTGGAAAAGGAATAGCAAAAATCAAAATATGCTGTGCCTTTAGAAAAGGGAAAGCAAACACACCGCAGCGCCGTTCCTTTTGAAAAAGGAACAACAAAAATCCAAAATGATGTTCCTTTAGAAAAAGAACAGCAGAACAAGCAAAGCCGTTCCTTTTGGAAAAGGAACAGCAGAAAATCAAAGATGTTGTTCCTTTGGAAAAGGAATAGCAGAAAATCAAAGATGTTGTTCCTTTGAAAAAGGAACAGCAGAAAATCAAAGATGTTGTTCCTTTGAAAAAGGAACAGCAGAAAATCAAAGATGTTGTTCCTTTGAACAAGGAACAACAAAAATCGAAAGTGTTGTTCCTTTTGAAAAGGAACATCAGAAATTAGAAAATCAAGAATGTTGTTCCTTTTGAAAAGGAACAACAGAAAATCCAGAATGCTGTTCCTTTTGAAAAGGAACAGCAAAACACGCAAATTTCGTTCGTTTAGAAACGAAATGGCAAAAATCAAAATTTTGAGAAAGCAAAAAAAACATTGAGTTCAAACATATATACAAGAACGTCTTGAAAAAAAAATTATGTACAGACTGTAAAGAAAATAATGAATTCCTTAGTGAATTACAGGTGAGGAAGATTTCTCTTCCTCTCCTAAAATCTCCATATCAGTGTCTCGACGTAGCTGCTGGCAGAAGGACTGCCAAGTAAGTGGTTTGTGATAAAGACGAACTCGGTGGCCGTTCACTTTGAAGGTGTGTCCAGAACCGTCAATGGTGATTAACGTGATGGTCCCATTGTCATGCACCTTCTGGATTTCATATGGTCCCAAACAACGAGTCTGGAGTTTCCCAGGGAAGTCCTGAAATCGAGAGTCGTATAACAGAGCCCAGTCTCCGTTGTGGAAGACTTTGTTTTTGATGACCGCATCATGCCATTTAGCCCGCTGCTGTTGAATCAGTTCTGTATTTTGTAGTGCAGAGAGCCTAACTTCGTCCAATTCGTTGATCTGTTGTAGTCGATTGATTTGTGCCTCAGTTAGATCTAGGCCAACTTCCTGTGCGGTTCGTAAGGTTTGGATTTCAAATTCTATGGGAAAAATAGGTTATTTTCCAAACACTAATTGATAAGGTGAGTAACCAGTGGTGCTTCTCCATGTTGTTATGTAAGCCCACAGTGCCTCAGGTAGTCTAGCAGCACAATCATGCCTATGTGACGTAATGGTTTTCGTTATGATTGATTCTATTATCTTATTGCTACTTTCTACCTGCCCATTCGCTTGTGGGTGATATGGAGTAGTAATTTTATGCTGGACTTGATAATTGTTGAGTGTTGCAGCTAATTTATTTCCAACAAATTGTGGTCCTCCCTCTGTAATTATTTCCCTTGAAAGGCCATAACGTACAAATAGGTGGAACAGGAACTGTATTACAGAGTCCTCTGTGGCTCTTGGCAATGCTTCTGCCTCAACCCATTTGGTGACATATTCTGTTGCCACCAAGATATATGTTTTCTGATTTGATGATGGGTTGATGGGGCCAACGAAATCAAGAGCCCATCGCTCGAATGGTTTAATGACTAATTCTGGCTTCAGAGGCATCTCGTCGGCTTGACCAGGTCGTCCTGCTCGCTGGCAGTTGTCACAGTCTTGGACAAATTTCTTTGCATCTTTGAAAATCGTGTGCTAGTAGTATCCTATTTGCAATACTTTATGTCCAGTTCTACACTCAGCGAAGTGTCCACCACACGGTCCATCATGACAGGCTTTTAGGATGTCAAAGATTTCATCTTCTCGAACACATCTCCTGATATGCATGTCTGCCCCTGTGTGAAACAAATAGCCCCCAATCCACGAAAATCGAGCACTCTTCTGAACAATCTGCTTACGCTCATTAGGGGTTAAGTGTTTTGGTAGCTTACCTACTGCAAGGTAATTGTCAACATCAGCATGCCAGGGTGTTTGAACAGCAACAACAAATAGGTGCTCATCTGGAAATTGATCTTCAACTGCTGCTGCATCGATTGGATTTGGTATTCTTGAGAGGAAATCGGCTACATGGTTTTCTTTGCCAGGCCGATATTTGATTGTGATGTCGAATTCCTACAATAAAATCAACCATCTAGTTACTATGGCATTTGTGACAGGCTTATTTGCTAAATATTTAATGGCAGAATGATTTGTATATAAAATAACAGGATAGCCTGTAATATAATGTCTAAACTTATTGACATCATGTATCACAGCTAGGAATTCTTTTTCAGTAACAGTGTAATTTAATTCAGCAGGGGATAAATTTTTGCTGATGTAATAGATGGCATATGGTTTTTTATCCTCTTCCTGCCCAAGGACTGCGCCAATGGCTGTATCTGAGGCATCAGATGATATCTGGAATGGTAAATCCTAGTTTGGTCCTCGAAGGACTGGGGCTGTAGATACGAGCTTCTTTAGATCCTCGAAAGCACGGTCACATTTTTCTGTCCAAAGAAAATCAACGTTACCAGTTAGTGCATATAAAGGTGCAGCAATGTGCGAATAATGTTCTATAAATCGTCTATAATAACCAGAAAATCCAAGAAAGCTGCGTACCTCTGTTTGAGTAGTAGGAGTGGGAATAAGCAAAAGTATTTGAATTTTGGCCGGGTCTACCTGAATGCCGGCTGCTGAAACATAGTGTCCTAGGATAAGTCCTTCGGTCATCATCATGTAGCATTTTTCGTGGCTTAAGCAAAGTCTGGTAGCAATGCAGTGCTGTAGGACGTTTTCTAGGGTGTCTAGTGCTGGATCAAAATCATCTCCATATGGTGTAAAATCATCCATATATACTTCAAGTCCATCATTTATTAAATCTGCAAAAATGCTAAGGATAGCCCTTTGGAATGTGGCAGGAGCATTACATAGGCCAAAGGGTAGAACTCGATAGGCAAATGTTCCCCAAGGAAAAGTAAAAGTAGTTTTGTCCTGGTCGTCAGGGGCAATCTAAATCTGATTGTATCCACTGAAGCCATCCAGGAAAGAAAATACTTTCTTTCCTGCTAAAGTATCTAATACTTGGTCTATGAATGGGAGAGGAAAATGATCTTTTTGTGTTGCTTTATTTAGTTCCCTGTAATCCACACAAATTCTCCATTTTCCATTCTTTTTTGGTACCACCACAAGCGGAGAGACCCATTTACTATCAGAAATAGGATAGATAAAATTGACATCTAAAAGTTTCTGAAGTTCAGCTCTTACCACATCCTTTAGATGAGGATTAAGTCTTCTTTGCGGCTGACGAACAGGTTTGGCATCTTTTTCTATATAAATGTGGTGTGTACATAATTGGGGATCAATTCCTTTCATATCAAGGTAATCCCATGCAAATGCTTCTTGATATTTTGTTAACAGATGGATGAGCTTCGTTTCTTGTTCAGGTGTGAGATTGGCATTGATGTTTAAAGTTTTTCCCAGTTCAATTTCCACAATTTTACTATTTGTAACAGAAGTAACGGGTATCGTTTGGTCATGTGTATCTTTCAAAGGATATTCTTCTAATTCATTATCAAATGTTGCTTCTATCATGTGACACTGTGGTCGGAATCTAGATTCAGTTTGACTGATAAAATTATTAATGGCATCATCTTCTATTTGATATTTAAAATCAAGTGCCTCTTGTATAGTCAATGGAGATCTAATGTTATCAGTAAGGTATGATATAGGATGTTTATTAGTTTTGATTACTATGACATTTGGCTGCGCTGGAGGATATAAAACTAAATTTTTGATATTCGGTCCTCTGGTTATAGTCATATTTCCTTGCCCGCAGCGAATGTAAGCATCGGCAGTGGCGAGCCAAGGTCTACCTAGAATTAGCGGGTGTCCATCAAGTCAGGTTTTTGGATTGATTATCAGGAAATCGGTTTGATATTCCCAGGAGTCTACAGAGACCATGACATCATGTAGAGTACCCTCTGGTCTCACCACAGATCGGTCAGCTAATTCTAACAGAGTAGAAGTGGGTTCTACAGATGTAATTCCAAGCTTTTGGCAAGTAGCAGTTGTTAAAATATTAATTGCAGCTCCTAGATCAACTAAGGCATTAGACAGAGTCTGACCATAAATTTGAACAGTTACAATTGGATTTCCCGGGTCTTCATATCTAATAGGTGTTTCTTTCCCGGACAGTAAATCAGATAAAGTACCGACTACTTGGACCCTTGGATTAGTTTTTATATTCCTCCTCGGTTTCTTGATGCACAATTCTTTGATAGTTTTTGCATATATAGGAATGTCTTGAATGGCTTGGAGGAATGGGATTTTTATGTGCAGATTTTGTAATTCTCCCAGAATGTCAAAGTCGGGATATTGTATGGGTCAAGGTATGACTAATCGTTCTGGGAATGGAGGAGAGGATGTGGTTGCTTGATTATAAGTTTGCTGCTTGTTTACATCCTCTTGTTGTGACTGTTGTTCTCTAGGTAACTGATCTTCAATATGAACTATTTTATCTCCCTCAGTTCCAATTATACGTCCAGATCTTAACTGAAGATCATTGCATTCCCTCAGATCGGGTCCTATTTCTGGTGATTCGATGATTTGGAGAAATTGGACCGGTCTGTTATTTGGATTGGGATTAGTTTGAGCTGGTAGTTGTGGTCTCAGATTAGACTGGGGATTTTGTTGTAAGGCTGGCATAGTAGGTTGAGGGAGCGGAATAGTTCCTTCTGGCTGGTGCATCGGTCTTTGCCAGTTTGTCTGCCAGGGTGAATTTTGTGAAGTAGGGGGAGTCCATTTGTTATAGACATTTTTGTGCCTTACAGCATTGAGCATGAAATGTCCATAATCTAAGGGGTCCAAAGTCCCTAAACATGTTGTTCCTACCCCTAGAGGAACAAGGCTAACTAACCACAGCAATTCACAGAAGTTCTCCACCTGAAACCACTCAAAAAAAATTCAATTCAGGATCATGTCAACTGCTCCACTGAGCATCTGCGTTGAATGTCAACTGCTACACTGGCTACCTGCGTTGAATGTCAACTCCAACACTAGCTACCTGCGCTGAGCGAGTTTGGACAAGTGGCAGGCTCATTCCTCAATGTGTCAATGCTCAGGAAGCTTCCAAAATGACACTTGCCTCAGGGAATTCGACTGGTGATGAGTAAGAGGTTCCAAATCTTCAAGTGGAAGCAAGAACCTCCAAGTGGACTCAAGAACTGAGAGAGGGAGAGGACACTAGTCAGATCTCAAGCTGACTCATCCTCTCTCCAAAATAACTATATATAGATCTCTCCTCCATGAGATCTGGAGGCTGGAATTTTGTTATTGCAAAGAATTGCTGTTGGTTTGAGACTGGAAACATTGGGTGCTTCATGCTTTGAAGGGAGCTGAAGAAGGAATTCCATTCTGGTGGGAAGGAGATGCTGGATTGGAGCCCTCTGGGTTGTATCTCTTCCTGAACCTTGTTATCAATCAATAAAGCTATCTTGGTTTTCTCCTATATACTGGTGTATTTGTATGATTACATTAGTGTATTTGATTTACTTCTAATCCTGAATCATTTATGAATATGAATATATGCCTTTGTGTTGTGTTCTTCTCTTGTCGCAAGTAGCTGTTCTCTTGTCACAGGTAGTTGTTCTCTTGTGATCTCGTGGGAATCGAGTAGCTGTTCTCTTGATCGAGCGAGGAGGCAAGTAGCTGTGAACACCCAAAGAGAAGAGGATCTAGATCGAGGGAAAAACGGAAGACAACGGTAAGTCTATCGATCTCCCCTCTTTCACATTTCATAAAGGAAGAAACCAGAATAGCTATATCTGTTTGTTGCTAAGGCATTGTCACACCTTAGGTGGATAGGATCGTCCTGCATAGGCATTTTTCCCCACAACAAATTGGCGACTCCGCTGGGGAAATTTTTTTTTATTCATTTCATTTGTGTTTCTGTCATTTTTTTACTTCATAGACTTGACAGCAACAATCGAACTGCATCTTTCCCGGATGCAAAGTAGAAAGTTGTTGCTTTGATCTAGTTGTTGGACTTGTCTATGATCTAAACAATGGATCCCCAAATGATTTGATGATCCTTGTGATAGTCTTTAGTACCCTCTCAAAGCATCCCTCTGTTTATACCTTGCTTGTGTTTCTGATTTGGCCTGAAACAGTTGATTTTTGAGCATTTTATGACCCAGAACCCAAGGGAAACGAGAGTTTCTCCTTCAGCGCAACTGCTGTGAAGGCAGTCTGCATTTCAACGCAGGTCCCGTGAGGGCTACCTGCGCTGAATGTCAAATCCTCAGTGTTGAGGTTGCGCTGAACCAGTTTGGCCTTGTGCAGCTGGGGTTCTTTGATCTCTGTTGCCCTGTTTTGATCTCTGTTTTTTGCAGCCTTTAACCAGCATAGGTACCAGTCAGATAACTTCTTTTCTTTGCTTAGATTCCACCTCCTTTTGTACAAAAAGACTGTGAATGTTTTTATGTGTTTGTGGCGTCATTTACAGTTTTCCTTTGCATGAGTAAAGTAGTCATCCTGTAGCCTTTGATTCAGATCTGATTGATTGTGATCTTAGAAGAGAGTTCATTGGCTGTTTGCAGATTGATTATAGATTTACTTTTGCTTATTGGTTTGAATTTGTCTCTTTTGAAGTGTCAAAACAAGTCTTTATTTCGAAAATCGTTAAGTGTTGTAATCTCTTCTACCTTCTCTGATTTCGAAAAAAGTGAACTTGTTTGTATTGATCATTTTAAAAGCAAATTCAAAGTTGTGCAAAAAGCTTTCTTTGTAGGCATTAATACTAAGAAAGCAGAAAACAAACACCTGCATTGTGCATTTTGCATTTGATAGTTTTCATGTTGGATTTAGGAAAAGTGCATTAGAGTGTGTTGATTGCTCTTTGAGAAAAGATAGTGTCTTTCTTTTCCCTTAGTAGCTAGGATTTTCAAAGTTGAAAAGATAATAAACCTTGCTTATCATCTTAGACTGCATTTAGGAATTTGTATCATACATCTCGTGGTGAACCTTGAAAGGCAAACTTTAAAAAGATCAACCTAAAATAAACTGAATGAACCTAACAACGCTTTGTAACATAACGCACAACATAGATGTCTAGGCTAGAGACGTGTTCCGGCGTCGTTAAGCCTAGTGACTGTCGATCTCCTGGAAGGTGGGTGATTCCTCCTGAGGGACGATAGCGCTAGTACGGATTGTGCTCCCATGTACCGTCGCGTATATATTGGGAGACCCGTATAGGCATATATCCTTTATCCTTAGGAAACCGTGTCGGCCGCCCTACTGATCGCAATGCAGTGAACACAGCATTCACGAAGATCGACCGCCCGTACCCTAAAAAGTATTCTGCGGTTTTGCGAAAAGTTTGGCACACCCTCTGCCTAGAACTCCAGAGTAGTTTCTTTTGGCCTTTTTTAGACTCTATAACAGAAAAAGTCCATCCGAGCATTTGTCACTTCGGGCTCGTTAAAACATCGAAGGAGACTAGAGTCATCTTTAGCTTTTTCTCGACTCTTTAAAAGTGAAAAAGCAAGTTGTGTCTAAAGCGTCTAATAAAATTCATTCAGTTCGGAAACACCATTTTCCCCTTTTGTATTTTGGTTGATCGAGTAATCCGAAATCGTGGAAGAAAGTCAATTGAAACCCCGTCGTTCGCAGAGGCTTACGAGTCAACCGTCTTTGTCTCCGGAATCGAAAACAGTACAGACAAAGCAAACTCGTTTAACCGGTTCAAAATCTCCTATCAAAGTTAGAACAAGTGTTCCGACAACATCTGAGATTCCGGTTACTCCAAGCATTTCTGGAACCCCTGCCTCTATAGAAGAAGTTCAACAGCCACAAAGGGACAGTAATACTGATCCTTGTCTGGGGCAAATACTTGCGTTACTGAACCAGTTCCATCTTTAACCGGTTTAGAGAGTCTTGCTCCCCAAACAACTGTCGCTGTCGATTCAACCCCTTCTTCGGCACCAGAAATATTTTACGGACCTGACAGTCTTCCTCTTCCACCGGGTTTGATTGCGATAGAGGAAATTGTAGAGGATCTGCAAGCAAGTACTCCAACTCATTTTGGAGTCGAGGTCACGCTATTTCCTTCATCAGAAGTTAATCCACCACAAGTGGAAGTTCCTGTAGAATCGCTAGGCAATCTATTGGATAGACTCAAAATGTCTGAACAACCGTCAACATCTAGGACTGTGTCGAACGACACAGCGACAGCAGAAGCCCCTGCCGTCACTCTGACAATGTTTGCCGGCATACCATCTGTCCCGACTAGCTCGCAACAGCTAGAAGGAGTCCACCAAGGAACTATTTCGACAGTGTGGTCTGTTCCAGTTTGTTCATCCGGAATAATATCCGGCAACTCTTATGTTGAGACTTGCCAGATTGATCCATTTGGAGGTCAATTTGGGCAATCCAGTCCACAAGGACAAACAATCCCCTTGAGTTCCGGATTGCTACCGTATGGGGGGTAGTATGCCCTTTCATTACCCCCTTCGGGAGGGTATCCATACGGGAGTTCACAACAGTATTCAGGTTATACTGGAATTACATCAAGTGGTTGGGTACCTATGCTACCTCAACAACCAAGGGTTGTATATTCTATGCAGCAGTGTGTACCTATGTCGAACATCTCGACCACACCGGCTATTGTAACTGTGTCGCAGGTCCAAACGTTGCCTGTTGTATGTCAACCTCAGTTTTCTCAGGTTGTAATGCAATAGCCCCTTGACACTGGGACACAACCACAATCACCAACTGGTGGGGCGACGCAGGTCCAAACAGGTACAATTACCCCACACCTTGGTCCAACAGTTAGTATAGCACAACAGAACATGGCTTCACAACCGTGGCTGGTGCAATACCAACAACCACAATTCCAGCAGGTGTACGAAGGTTCTGAGCAGCAGATCTTTGCAAACAATGGACAACCGTATATTCAAAATGGTCAAAACCAACCGCTTTACAGTGGTCAAGTCCACCAACCGTATCAGTCATACCAACATCAATTACATTATGCTGGTATGCAAAGACCCACTGCTCAAGCGATTCCGTCGTACCCTGGGTATGCTTCACCTAACCTGAATCAATAGTTACCATTCGTGGCAACTTTAGAGTTACCCGATTTACACCGGTTAACCAACGATCTGATTGCTTACGCCCCTTGGTGGCCAATGATTCCTCACAAGCTTCCATCTGACATTCCTAAATTCAATGGAAATCCAGGTGAAGACCGATCGAATCACGTGATGACTTTTCATCTGTGGTTTTCATCAAACACCCTGAATGATGATTCGATAAGGCTTCGCCTTTTCCAGAGGACGTTAACAAGTCCAGTGGCTAAATGGTATATTGAATTACCTAGAGCCTCTTTCGACAATTTTAGCTCCCTAGCCACGACTTTCTTAACCCATTTTCAATTATCGATAAGGTATGAAACGGGAACAGAAATATTAACCAACTTCAAACAGACAACTGCTACTCATATATCCGATCATATACATGAATGGCCTCGTCGTCGTAGGATGGTTAAAATGTACGTTCCCGATCAGCTGTTAGCTGAATGGTTTATAAAGTCGTTACTTCCTGCTATAACAGAAGATGTGGCAAAGGGGGGAGTCGTAACAGAGGAGCAAGTTATTGCCCGTGCACAATATCTAGACTTAGTTTATACTCAGTCTGGCACGCTCTACGACAAAATACCTGACGCCCCTAGACCGGAATTTTCAATTCCTCCTCCTAAATCCAATAGTGACTCTCATGCCGGCGATGGCGTTATTGGCACGACAAACGCGAAATCGATAAAGGCTTCGTCTAAGAAAGCCCGTAAGAATTCGGATCAAAATGCAAAAGATGAAATTCTTGCTTCGGAAGTAAATGCCGTATCAGCAGATAAAGGCAAAGAAACCAATCAACCAGGAAGCAAGAAGAAACAAAACAAAGGGAAGAAGAATAAACAGGGTAAGTCATCTCCTGGAAAAACTTCTTCAAACCCTCCTGGGAAAAGGAAACAAAATTATCCATGTCAAATATGTGATGAGGAGGATCATTATACAAGGAATTGTCCATTCAAAGCTGAGTTGAAAAGGTTCTTTAAAAGTTCGCAAACCTCAGCTGTGTTAACTGATCCATTTCCCAACCCAGGTCAAAATCTGGTTGATAGTGGAAATGCTTCCCCGTCGCAAGTGCTTATGTTGTCGGTTTCAAAACAACAGAATGATGCTTTGATTTCGACAAGGAACAAAGATTATGGGAATCCGTAGCTGTCGAACAACAAAGGTAAATATCAACCAAGTAGTTCGACAACAACTGCGACAGAAGTTGTACCACCCATCATTCCTGAATTAACAATAAAACTGCCGAAGGGAGTAGTACACAAGTCGACATTTAATCCTCGCGCCAGAGCGGCGCAGCATTATAACATAGTGGAAGATTTGGCCCAATCGCCATCCGCTATGTCAACTCTTGAAGTATTACAAAATTGCCCATCCCAAAGGCAGGCTTTGTTATCGGCTATTGGTGGGGTTGATCCTAAGGATTCCAATCTTGTATCTTTTGATCACAAAGGATACGATCCTCAGTTACCAGCTCAACTAGCTTTCCTTATTCAAGTGAAAGCCCTCAACAAGATTGTTCACTGAGCAATTATTGATGAGGGGGCATCTACATGTATTATGTCTATGAGTTGCTGGAAAACTCTCGGATCTCCAACCTTGTCGCGATCTTCGACGGCACTGAAAGAATTCGACGGAAGGAAATATACCCCGTTGGGTATCCTTAATAACTTGAAGGTTGAACTAGGAAGAAAAATAGTATAAATAGATGTCGAAGTCATCGATGGGAATCTTGACTACAACATCCTACTGGGAAGACCATGGATATATGCCATGGCAGCTGTTGTGTCGACTTATTTTAGGAAGATCACATTCCCGTTTGAAGGAGGGATTACGATTGTCGACCAACAAGACTTCCTCCCTAATGGTTCACAAGTTACAGGGAGCATTCCCATGATCCATGGAAGCAACCATTCGCTTCAAGACATCGGAGTAGGCCTACTGAAAGGCCCCACATTGATGGGAACTTTCGCACTTCCACCTCCATTCTATATAGGAGAAGTAGCATTCGTAAGAGCCTGCAACATGATATCTTCCACGAAGATCTCAGAAAACAATGTCGAAATGGATCATGCAATGCTTTTGCCCCCAAGCCCTATAGAAATATTGTAGCAATCAATGTTTCGAGCATGGGAGGTGAACCCAAATCAACGCTCGTCAAGCGTTTGGGTAGATAGGTCTAGAGAATATGGTACCCCATTAGATCCTTGGTCAAAAGTACATGGGACTGACGAAGGAATTCTACAATCAATGTTGATTGAGGGGGCACCATGGAATGATTGCCACCATCGTTCCCTTCTTCAAGAATATGAAGAAGATACTCAACAAGACCTTTATCACCCTTCAGTTTTTGAATTCCTATCAAATACTGTAAATACGGTGGATTCCGAGCGAAACTTATCCAATATTGAAGAGACTATAGCCATAAATATCTCGACTAAAACAAATGTCGTAGAGAATATTTATGTCGGCAAAGGTTGTTCCCCTTCAGAACTGGAAATATATAACGCTCTTTTTCGCGAATTCAGAGATGTCTTTGCTTGGTCATATGATGAAATGCCAGGCATTGACTCGAGTATCGTTGAACATGAAATTAAAATGTATCCTGATGTCAAACCAGTAAGACAACGGCTTCGACAGGTGCACCCCAAGAAAGCCGCTGCCATTAAGGCGGAAGTTGAAAAACTTCTCCATGCTGGATTCATCTACCCGGTTCCTCTAACTGATTGGGTATCGAATATTGTCCCTGTTATGAAGAAACAAGGGACAATTAGAGTGTGTGTCGATTATAGGGATGTAAATCAAGCTTGTCCGAAGGACAACTACCCTACACCCTTCATCGACCAGATAATTGATGAATGCGCCGGATGTGAAATCTTTTCATTTATGGATGGATTTTCTGGGTATAATCAAATAAATATCCGCCCACAGGACCAGTCAAAGACTGCATTTATTTTTCCATGGGGCACATTCGCTTATCGAAAATTACCCTTTGGATTAAAGAACGTAGGGGTGATGTTTCAGAGCGCAATGAATTATGCCTTCCATGACATTAAGAACATCGTTCAACCATATCTCGACGACCTTCCGGCTCATTCGTGAATGCGGACTGATCATCCGCAGCATTTAAGAGCGATATTTCTATGTTGCCGACACTAGAAGATAAGACTCAATCCGCACAAATGTGTGTTTTGCATCAGTTCTAGTCATTTACTTGGCTTTGTAGTCTCTAAGGATGGGATTCGTCTCGATCCTTGCAAGGTTCAGGCAATCATTAATTTGCCTCCACCTTCAAATTTGCATCTGTGAGTATCCTTTCCTCTATTGCTTGGAAAGCACTTGGTTCGCCAGCGCTTTTGCCTGAGATGAGAAGTCTATCGGGCTTTGATAAAGGAACCAGTCGACCTTTAGGGATCCTCCCCAATGTGCCTATAACATTGAAAGGGAAGACCGTTCAAATGAACGTGATGGTCGTTCAAGGACCCTTGGATTATAACCTACTCCTTGGACGAGACTATATATATTGCATGGGAGTTGTAGTCTCCTCACTCTTTAGAGTAATGTGTTTTCCGCATGGAGGAAGAGTGGTCAAGCTCGTGGACCAACTTTCATTTCCCGGATCGCGCATCGCAAATAGTCATGAACCATCCCTAAATGGTCTATTCACGCAAGAAGTGTCTCAACCCACGGTCTGTCCTACTGATGAGCGCGAGTAATCCGGGAGGATATGACCGGAACCCAGTGGGCATGCGTCCTGGCCTGCTTCGGCAGGAAAACTTTGGGTATAGAGTAGGTTTCCGCGGGAGAGTATGACTAGTCCGTACCCCGTCTGTGATTGGAAGAGGGGTTGTTCTAGAATAGGATTCTTTTGTCAAAGTTACGTGTTTGGCGCCAGAGTCATTCACCCTTGTCTATTTTGGTATACATTGCCGAGGAAGTGTTTTGTTTGAAAGAGTAACGAGACAATCTTTGGGTAACCTGAAAGAGGTAGGCCTCTCCCGGTAAAACAAATTTTTTATCTGCAAATTGAGGGGTAACCTTGAAATCGTACTTTATACCTGGGGGCATGCAAACCTTTCGGAGTGCAAGCAAGGGGCAACTATTCATTTTTTAAATTTTTAGGAACTCTAACCCTTTAAACTCGTAGGATTAGTCGTTTCCAAACTTGCATAAAGAAAGGATCAGGAGCAAAGCTTAGTGAGATGAAGCTCCATAAAAAATAGAATTTTGATGAGACACTCTTATCATATGACTGGTATTATCGAGCAGTTTTAATGCGGAATTTATGCTCATTAAAAAATAGAAAAGCGATATCGAGCAGTTTTAACGCGGAATTTATGCTCGTTAAAAAATAGAAAAGCGATTGTGAGCAAGCTTTCCCCTAGAGTTCAAGCTGATTAAAAAATGAACCTATCCCGGTAAATAACCACTGTGAATGTAATATCATCAGCCATTAAAGCCTTGGTCGTGTTTGCACCTACCACCTCCACTTTTCATTTGGCTGATCGTTCACCTCCATATGATTGTTTACCCATTTTGAGGAACAGCTGCGAAGAGTGATTTCACCTAGCCATCCTTGTGACACTGCCGTGATTGGAAAATTCCAACCTGTACCTGGAATCAGCTGCTAACCCTGTTCATCACTCGTTCCTCAATAGACGAGTCTTCTTTAAGCTCTTTTCAACTGACTCGTAAAATATGAAAAGATTGCCGAGTTTTGGCCTTCCAGCTCGTTAAAGGACAGGAAGAGCTATCCCTCCTCTAGATTTTAATCTTTTTGGACCTGAGGGATTACTGCACAAAAAGATCGAGCGCTTGTTTTATTCGGCTCGTTAAAACTATCGAAAACTCATCCCTTCTGTATTGTTTTATACTTTTTCGGACTTAAGGGATTAGATGACGAAAAAGGAATTTTGGAGTCGACTTTATGTACCTTTTCAGACTCTCTAAAAATGAAAAGGACCGAGTTATCCTTGTCGTTAGACTCGTTAAAATCATTAAATAGCGACAAACTTGTCTTTAGACGAGAACGAGTTTCACCATCGCTAGGCTCGTTAAAACATAGCGATGGGCTTACCCGAAGGGCAGGTTATAGAACAATCATATGTTATCCTCCTCAAGCTTGAAAAAAATAAAGAGGTACTGGTCAGCAATGACTGGGGAAAAATTGGGAGAAAATCGAGAAAACTTTAATGGTCGCAGGTCGCTCTTGAACATGACACTTTTCCTCTGTACCACAATCGGGTTGGGTTGTCTCATTCACCGTTCACATCACCATGGTCTCACCATACCATCCATATTTGGGGTAATGCTACCGATCCATCATATCAGTGTCGCCATATGTTCAAGAGAAGTCGTTCAGAAAGAGTCAACCGGGTCCCATCCACTGCCATACATTATCCTTCATCCATTCATGACTGCCACCCTGAATCATATGTCACAGATCGTTTTCACCTCCATTAAAATCATTAGCTCCGTTCCGTGTCACTGATGTGGGATTCATCAAGGCCCTCCTTTGACGGATCACTTCTTGTCGACATCAGCACATTATCCAAGAAATTGATCTAGGAACAACCCCTTCAGTACTTTGAAGCTTGCATGCCTCAATGGCAAGTTTCTCACATCTGACGACAGGTATACATCAATGACCTTCGACCAGAGGATTTTGCGTGGTGTTCGACGCCAAGTCCTTTATTCACACCACGTGAATTGTACTGCAGTACCTTGAGGGTCATTATCATTATCGGTGATTCCTCTCGCGCTTGTTAACGGTTTACATCATTGACCGGTAATCAAGCGATGTCTTTCCATGTTCGACTTCAGCGCAATTCTCACATGGATCGACTTGTACTTAGAGTGAAGACCGAACGAGTTTGAAGACCCCGGATCTAGTTTCATCCATCCGGGCTGGGATATATATCCAGGAAAGATAAAGACATTTGACATGTACATCATTGCAGCAGATGATCATCCTACTCAAAGGATGATAATTTCGCCAAAATTATCAGTCTACCATCAGACTATCGTCTGTTCTATGTACAAAAATGAATTTATAAAGCTGAGCATGGGAATTCCCGCCTCAGCTAGATCATGAAAGCAGTATGAATCATAATTTATTGTATTGTATCTTATTACAGGTCTCCTCCCAGCAAATGGATGAACTTCGGACGCTCCTGGATAAATCATTTCACCCGATAAACGGCCTCATACTTTAGGGGGCAACTGTTATAGACATTTTTGTGCCTTACAGCATTGAGCATGAAATGTCCATAATCTAAGGGGTCCAAAGTCCCTAAACATGTTGTTCCTACCCCTAGAGGAACAAGGCTAACTAACCACAGTAATTCACAGAAGTTCTCCACCTGAAACAACTCAAAAACAAGTCAATTCAGGATCATGTCAACTGCTCCACTGAGCATCTGCGCTGAATGTCAACTGCTACACTGGCTACCTGTGTTGAATGTCAACTCCAATGCTAGCTACCTGCGCTGAGCGAGTTTGGACAAGTGGCAGGCTCATTCCTCAATGTGTCAATGCTCAGGAAGCTTCCAAAATGACACTTGCCTCAGGGAATTCGACTGGTGATGAGTAAGAGGTTCCAAATCTCCAAGTGGAAGCAAGAACCTCCAAGTGGACTCAAGAACTGAGAGAGGGAGAGGACACTAGTCAGATCTCAAGCTGACTCATCCTCTCTCCAAAATAACTATATATAGATCTCTCCTCCATGAGATTTGGAGGCTGGAATTTTGTTATTGCAAAGAATTGTTGTTGGTTTGAGACTGGAAACATTGGGTGCTTAATGCCTTGAAGGGAGCTGAAGAAGGAATTCCATTCTGCTGGGAAGGAGATGCTGGATTGGAGCCCTCTGGGTTGTATCTCTTCCTGAACCTTTTTATCAATCAATAAAGCTATCTTGGTTTTCTCCTATATACTGGTGTATTTGTATGATTGCATTAGTGTATTTGATTTACTTCTAATCCTGAATCATTTATGAATATGAATATATGCCTTTGTGTTGTGTTCTTCTCTTGTCGCAAGTAGCTGTTCTCTTGTCACAGGTAGCTGTTCTCTTGTGATCTCGTGGGAATCAAGTAGTTGTTCTCTTGAGCAAGCGAGGAGGCAAGTAGCTGTGAACACCCAAAGAGAAGAGGATCTAGATCGAGGGACAAACAGAAGACAACGGTAAGTCTATCGATCTCCCCTCTTTCACATTTCATAAAGGAAGAAACCAGAATAGCTGTATCTGTTTATTGCTAAGGCACTGTCACACCTTAGGTGGATAGGATCGTCCTGCATAGGCATTTTTCCCCACAACACCATTGTGGAGGATATGGGCCATTTTGCCAATATCGCGGAGTGTAAGGAAAGTTCGGCCAACCAGATTGGCTTGTCTGATTCAGCCATGGGTTTGAAGAAGGAAACGATTGTGGTGACCAGTTTAAAAATGGGGGTTGAGATTGATTTTGCCACATACCATATTGTTGAGCATTATACTGTGGAGGCTGAAAAGAAGAGGTTGGGTCTGGAAACATACCAGATTGTCTCGGCTGCCACTGGCGATGGTGGTTGATCAAGTACACCGATTCTGGTTCTTCTTCTGCTTCCTTATATACCGCTTTCAATCCAGGAAGTGAGGGGCAACTCTCTGTAAGGTGATCTTTTGTACAGATGGCACATGTTTGAACTGTATCCAACGAACATTCTTTGTGGCTATGTTTTTCCTGCATTGGGGATAGAAGATCGCCAAATTCTGTTCTGCCTCCATCTGCTTCTGTCTAGCCTGCACAATATCAAGTTGTGTAGTTAGTGTCCCCAAAATATCAGTTTTAAAATTTTCTAATAAATTTCCAATTTCTACACGTGTTACTCCTTCTGTTGATACTTTGTTATCTCTTGCAAACTGATCATATTCTGCCGGTTTTATTCTTTTGCTGCCTCTCGAACTCCTGATACATAAGTCAATGATGTCAACAAAATTCTCTTGATAAATATCCCCTTTTCACATGATGTTTAATGTTTCTATCCATTGTTCCTTCATACCCCTTATCAATGGAGTTTTTAATACATTATCAGGTAAAGGTAGTGATGCATAAGGTGATCTTTGTAGATTGTACTGAAAGCATTCCACATATTCCTCTAATGTCTCATTCGGTTTGGCTGTCATTTGAAATATTTCGTCTTTTAATTCTCTGGACCTACAATAATCCTGATATTTCTTTAGGAAGGATTCTTTCATTTGATCCCATTTGTTGATAACCCCACCACCTAGTCCCATGAACCATCTTAAAGCAGCCCCTTTTAATGTAGAGGGAAATAGTTTCAATTTCTGGGGATTGGTGGTGTAATCATATCCCCTGCATAACACATCGAATTCGAATAAAAATGCATCCGGATCTTCTGATGTGAGACCGTGAAAGGTAGGGGTATGCTGAAGAGGGATAGCTTTCATGGGCGCATTTGCTGCAGAATCCACTATAGGATATTGTAATGTAGAGGTTTGAGCATTTGGCTGATTCTGAGCCATAGGATCGAATATATGCCAATAACCTTCTGGGATATCTAGGAGGGTATTCCTAGGTTGAGAGGGAAGGGTTTTGACAGGGGTCGTTTTAATAGCACTTTCTTTATTTGGGATAATGAGAATACCTGATGTCTGAGGAGATTGGATTCCTTCAACAATGGTTTTTGCAGCACTCCCCTTATCCGGGCTATTTAATGGCTGATTTGTTTCAATATGAGATTTTAGTTCCTTGGTTTCCCCTGGTTCTCCTTATCCTTCACAAAAGTTGCTGAAATTCCCTTCCTGCAATAGTTCTGGGGTAGAATTTTCAATTTCTTGAAAGTCCCGCTCTTCAGTTCGACTATGCACCTCAGTAAAGGCTACAGATGGTGATCTTGTGACTTGAAGGGAGCTAGTAGGCTGTTTAGAAATGATTTTCCTAGGGCCTACTGATGGTTGAGATTTTGTTTTCTTATAGATTTCGTCTATGAAGGTCATTCGGCCGAGTGTCACCGGCCCCTTAGCTTTTTCGGGTTTGGATGGAGGTTTCATATTCTTTTCTTTTTTTTTCTGCTTAGTCATGCACTCGAATGAACTACTATTCAAACAAAGCAAAAATAAATATGTTAGGAAAGCGGACAGTGAAGCAGGGCCTTTACATGCTCCGTACACAGGCTCTTACCTTCCGTTTTTAAGATCCAACTCTTCCCTAGCAAGTTTGTACACTACTCCGAAAAAAACAAATGGCTACACTCTTTCCCCAGCAACGACGCCAAAATGTAGAGCTATAAAAAGGGTCTCTTTCACCTCTAATTATCTCACATTAATATGTCAATCCGGGAGCATTTGGTTATTACAAAGAGTGACTCAATCCGAGGCTATTTGTCAAAGTAATGGTAGTAGTACAGCGTTCTACAAAAATACAAGAGGAAATGGATGCTTGCTTATAACTAAGTTACTTCAAATGACTAAAGCACACACTCTTAAAACTAGGCAACTGATCAGTCAAGGGTTCGGTAGCAATAGCCCATCCCTTTGGAAACTGATGGAAAGGAAATAAAAGAAAGGAAAATCACACATTCAGAAAGCCAGGTAACTTACCAGTCAAGGGTTCGGCAGCAATAGCCCATCCCTTTGGAAACTGATGGAAAGGAAGTTAGAGCATGGATCACGGGTCTGGGAGCGAGGCAGTGAATGTCGAGGCTCACTACAGCCTTGGATCGTCTCTCACACAAAAATAACAAATGCATGTAAATGGAACGGCAAATAGCAAAATGGAACAACAAATAAAGAATTGAACGGCAAATCTAGAATGGAACAACAATAATAAAATGGAACAGCAATCGAACAACTAAGTCTTGCGAGTCATAACCAAACTTAATCTATTAACCCAAATGCACTCTTCACAATCAAATATCAATCTCTCACTCTTAAGGAAAATCAAGCAGAACTCACTAATGGAACAACACTAACTATTGATAAATTATGGAACAACACCAATAGATCATACACACGTAACACACTGGAATGGTAATTTGATCAATCTTAATTTAACACGAATACGACTGTGTTTCCAAATAGAACAACATTATTTTTTAATACAACCTCGAATGAATCTATGACGTAAATGTTCAGTACAAGAGCTCTGTAATGAGACAGTAATAATATTCGGCCAAGACTAATAATCATTCAATCAACTCTGAAAGGATCAGTAATATAATGCAGAGTCAATACACAATTCTATCTGTAAAAACCTTAATGGATTAATCTTAACAGAGCATGTAATGGCGATTCATAAAGCATATCAGATTACCAGATAACAACGATAAGCAAACCACGCAGAAACCAAATTGTAGTGGCATAGAAGCAAGTGTCCTCCGGGGCCGGGCCCTTAGCCTCAAGGGTACACCGCTTTGAGTTAATCCAGATGCAGAGATATGGTAATCACCAAGTTTATATTAACACATAAGACAAAAGTACAATGAACCAGTTCTCAACGAGACTCGATGATCAAAGTTGATATTTTACAAAGAATTACATAAAAGTATATATATTTCCCCTAGGTTAACAGTGTTTTCCCTTTATATAAAGGTGACGATAGAGATGTCTAAGTAACAAGATAAATAAAGAAGCGATCCCTCAGGATCAAAGATCCTGAGGGATTCGCCAAACTATCAATCCTTAATCTTTTCTTTTCTTCTCCGCCGAGCTGGTGTCTTCTCCTCTGTTTCGGAGCCGATTTGCTTTGATCCGCTTAGCCTTGTTTGCATTCGGTTTCCCTTCAAAGGGACAACAGTTATCTCATCTTTATCTTTTCCTTTGGAACGGCAACTCTTCGTTTTCACCCTTTCCTGCACAGAAGAATAACAAATATAAGTGATTAAGTCTTGCATATTAATTCACATGTTTTTTTATAATTCTTTTATTGTTTTCCAGATTCATGATGCAAAAAGGTTCACAAATTCTACTGAAAAGCTGTTGAAATGATCATCAAAAGCATACCTTTTTGGTACTCCACAGTGATATCGAAGGAGACAAGTATTTAGTGAACAATGACTTACATGATTTTTTCTAGAGACTTGATTTATTTTCTAATATAGATCCAAAAAAGGAAAGAACTTTCAAATGCTAATCGAATTAAGAAAATCAAAGTTGCATGGTCTCATAGAATCAAAATACTGGAGAATATTATTTTTGAATGTGAAAATGTAGGGAATCAAAGAGCGATGTCTATGCCAAGGCTATACAAATTGTGTAAGATCTAAATATTCCATGTATTACATGTGACTCTAGATTAAGTTTGAGAGAAAAATTGATAGTTGTATTGCATTAGCTAAAATAGCCAAAGGTAACAAAATTCGATAGTATAACTTATTTTAGTATAGAGGAAATTAGTGAATGGCTAATTACTTACGTTAATGTTAATGAACAAAACCCTCCTTTGGCTGCACAGTTGCAATAAGAAGCTAGGGATAAGAAGTAGGAGATATTCAATCAATGTGTCAAATAGGGAATTAGAGTTTCTCCTATCAAAGATTATATTCTGGCCAAGCTAAAGAAATTCCTTGAACAAATACAAAATTTAAAAAAATGTTGACACTTGAACAATCAATATCTATGATTTCACATATTGTGAGTGTTCTCAAATCTTGGAACATTCATTTTCCTATTTATTAGTGATTAAATTTTTAGGTTTGTCAAGTATGTTATCAGGAACTAAGCCAATTTTTGGATGCAGTTCCTTTCTTTTCTTTGAGGGTACATTTTTCATAATGTGGTTCACAAGATCCTAATTTGAGTCTTCATTGAGACAAATTAATTTAATTTTGTGATAATACAAATATTTGGATAAGTGTTTTAGGAATCAAACATTATTCTTTACGCCAAAAACATTCAAAATGGTTTAATATTGAAAATGTAAATTCAATTACATAGCGGATTCCATTTGCACATGCCTTCCTTTTTCCATATATTTTTGTTTCAGAGTTAAATTGTCATTTATTATGTGTATTTAATTCATCATAGAACAACTGATGTCATTTTTCAAAAATGAAGGTGTGGAAAGTTAAGGAGACAAAAAAGTAAAATGGTTCTAGTGAATAAGATAGTGAGTTGGGAAATCAAAAAGGTCTTATTAGATATATAACTAACCTTCAAAATAAAAACCAATGATCATATTTGAATAGGATTTGCAAATACTTTATTCAATTCTGGTTGGACTTATGATTACTCTCTTCCCATTGTGAATCTATTTACCAATTTTGTAAAGGTTCTCAAGAAATGTTTTGCATAAAATATTGCATAGTTCTTAATTATGTGGCGTTGACCAAATACATTAATTGAAACCAGTTTTGGAGAATCTTCTTTGGGATTTTATAGTATATTCAATGTTATGTAATCGAATTATCTATCATTGTCCAAAAGCATTGATTTAAGACAATTTTTGGAACATATGCTTTGTTCTTTTATATTATATATAATGTTTTGTAATTGATGACAACAAAAAAGAACTTTCAACGGTAGTTTTGAATCTGATATATATGTTCCATTTGTAGTATTTATTTTAATCATAGATATGCTAAATAGTTATGTATTATTCTTGTTACTGCAATTGTATTCATTGTTGTTAAGGAATGATTACTACTTTTGCAAATTACAAGACTATTCATGAGCTTGGTGGACAATTCCAAGATGATGTTTCTCATAAGTTATTGACAATATACTTTGGGCTTTTTTATTGTATATAATGTTCTTTTCTTGATCAAAATGAAAATGAATATTCAATAATGGTTTTGGTTGTGAAAAATATGTCACATCTTATATGATTATTTTAATCATAGCTTTGATAATTGTCATTTGAATCTAGGTACATTTATTTCTTCTATAACTATTTCAATTATTGTTAAAGACTTTTCAGGCACAAACAATGAGAACTTTGTTCTAATTCTAAATTTGTTTACCAATTTTGTGAAGTCCTCTAAAATTATGTTTTTGGAAATTAGTTTGAGGATATGCTTTATGATTTTATTTACTACTAAATGATTTTCAAGCACAAACACTGATCACTCTATTCTAATTCTGAATCTGTTTACAAAAAATTTGAAGGGTTTGAAATTATGTTTTTGCAATGGTTTTCGAGGATATGCTTTGTGATTTTACCTACATACATTGCTTACTTTCTCTTAGAATTTAGCTAATAAGATTAATCATATATAATTATTCCACGTCAGTTGCACACATAAAACAAATTTATGATGGCACAAACTACTTTGTAATTGATTCATCCTTAGTATGGTTTCCACATTTGTTTTCTCACACAACACTTCTTCCTCACTTTTATTGAAAACATGTTTCATTAAATATTGGAGAATATGAGTTCAGTTGTAAAATGTGAAATCACTAACGCACTTAGTGTTTGAAAAACATCAATACCAAGGTTCATTCAATCTATTTTGATAGAAAAATATTAGTTGATAGCATAACAAGCTAACAAAGTAAATGTCCTAAATACGCATTTATTCATTGAATACATTCCAAAAAGAGTTGTATTTATTGAAAGGAGAGATTTAGTTAATCAAAGTAGAATGAGATTTATGATATCAATAAAATAGTATGTTGATATCAATTTCTAAAGCATGTCAAGCGGAGCAATCCTTAATGGTAAGAAATTGATAGAGTTACTACTGTTAACTTTTTCACTGTCCAGAGTGTCGAGGTGCAGTCAAAGGTTTTATTGAGTAGTAGCACTAGATACAATAGTGACAATGTAAATGTTACTATTTTGAAATCCTTTTCCACACCTTTGCACTCATCATTACCCCTTCTATGTACCTTTGCACATGTATCGACCCAACAATTTGTCTTAGTATTTCATTATGCAGATTCAAGAAACTGATATTCAACAAATACTAACCAATATTATATATTAGTTAATTTGTTCGGATTATCCCTCTATATAGGTGCAAAAGAAGCATTCATTATGAAGAATACATAGATAGGGGACAAGAGGAAGGAGAAACAGTGTAATAAAAGTGTGGAGTGTAGAGGGGCAGTGGAAATTTTCATTGTGTGGTACTTAGTGACCCAATATCTTTTATGCAAAGATTTGCTGGTTGTGTGAATTTTGACTTCTTTGCACTTACTTTGTATCAACACTCAAGTTTTAATATTGGCACCTAATTATATAGTCAAATTATACTAGGTAGCAGCACAAATTTACTTTGTATTTACGTAACTGAAATAAAATGCTAATTAATTGATGAATCTGTAACATGCAGAAATGTTTACAAAGATATCGTACATTTTGGTGTAAAGTATCTATTCATTTCTTTGCATACTCATTTTTCATGTTCGTGTACACTTCTATCCCCGTAGACCTTTTTGATACATCTATTTTCCGCAAAGTAATTGTTGTAGATATGCACAAACTTTTTCATTTACATAGACATTATGCCCTTGACAGATGTGTTTTTCATATTCTAACCATGTACAATAATTTTATGCAAGTCGATAATGTTTAACCAAACTTACATCTTTTCCGTTTTCATATGCAATATGCATAGTTCATATATTTGCTCCAGATATGCACATATCTTTGTTTGAAAGTCTTTAGTTCATATATGCCTTGGTTTTACATGTGTTATTTAGCATATTGCTGAGTTCACAAAAAGTTGTAATAATATTTCCATATTCTAACCGACAACAGACTCTAGGTAGTCAAGTCGATAATCAAAGACATTTGTGTATGATGTACTTGAATTTCCAAATGAAACAACGTGCATATGTTTTTCTGCACAGATACATTACTTTTACCAATGTTAGTTCTAATAAGATTTTTTCAACCACAGGCACTTGCAATATAGGGCAGTAGAAATTAGAAAATGAGAAAAGCTATCAACGCTCATTTTTTTATATGTAATAGGCAATGAAAATCTAAATATTGTTATTAATAGACATTTTTTATTCCATGCACTTGTTGAAATGGTCTATATACCATATTGCTTTTCCATGTTTCCATATGACTAGTTAGAATATTTTATAGAGAAGCTAACTTCTAATTACCTTTTGAACAAGTGGATTCAAAATTATTCAAATCTATGAAACTATACCAGGAAATCCATAATTAATTTTTTAATACTCGATGTTGAACCGTCTATAGCACACTTAGTACCCTTCCATGTAGGTTCTTGTATTGGTAAATAAATATCGAAAGAAAACATATAATGTAGTGCAATTCTTATTATTTTTATCATTGAAGTCATGTAGTTATATGTTTTAATCTTTTAAATTTAGGAAAATGTTAGATATGTAAATACTTTATTTTCAATTGAGTTAATTTTTTTGTACACAATGCAAAAATGTGGAGGAAGAATTCATCATGCTTGTTCTGTACTACAAACAACAAAAGCTTCTTCCTTGCCTCCACATTTTCCACAATGAAAATGTAACATTAATACATCGCACTGCAATATAAGCTAAATTACCATGTTATACCATAAATATGCAAAATAGTGATTGAATGGAAATTCATTCACACCAAAGAAATTTTTTTTTTTTAATGTGAGAGGTCAAATTTTTTTTAGTGTGGAAAATAATATAGTCCCTTCTCCCACACTTACCACATATGCTTTCTCCAACACTTACCACAAATGCTTTCTACCACAATTCTCACACATGTTTTCTCCCACACTTCCTACACACCCTTTCTCTGCACAAAAAAATAAGAATAGCTACCCCCCCCCCACCTTGCCACACTTACGTAAGTGACGTACAACCCCTTAGTTCTCGTTATTCATTTTTTATGTAAACAACATTGGAAGTCTAAATACAGTTATTGGTAGCCATTTTTTATTCCATACACTTGTTGCATTAGTCTATATGCGGGCTTTCTTTTTCAAAATTTCGATATGAGTAGTTAAAATGGTATATAGCTAAGATAACATCTAGTTACATTCCGAACAAATGGATTTGAAAATTATTATAATCTATGCGGCTATGCAATACAAGCCATAATTAATATTTTAATACAGGTTGATGAACTATCTACAAGATTTTAGTATCCATAAGTGCATATTTTCATATTAGTCATTAAAAAGATACAATCAAAACATATAATGTAAGGCAGGTTTTATTGTTTTGATTATCGAAATCTTGTACTTATATGTTTTAATCTCTTAAAAACTGGGTAATGTTAAATATTTAAATCCTTTATCGTTTGTTAAATTCATTTCACTGTATGGAGTGTGAAAATGCAGAGGAAGTGTTCATCATGCTTGTTCCATACTCTACACAATGAAAGCTTCTTCCTCATCTCGACATTCCACACAATGAAAGTGTAACAATAATTATTGTTATATACATCAAACTGAAATATAGGTTTATTACCATATACATCAAACTCCAATGTAGGTTGAAGTGCTATGTTATAAAGTAACACTGTAAAACAATGATTAAGTGGGCTTTCGTTCACACCAAATGAATTACCATTTTAATGCAAAAGGAAAACTGTTTTTAGCATCCAAAATAATGATTGTGAAGAAAAGAATTATGTGGAAGAACCTTTATGTCATTATTTTCCCATTTCTGCACACATTTGTCGATAACACAAAGCAACGTCATGGTGATTTATTTTTTCTTTCTCTCTATCTACATCTCTGCAAGGCATCAACTTAATGATTTTTGACACATGAAAAATGTCACCTAAAGTTAATCAAGTTTTGGCAATATGCATTAACATCTAATAGAAAATTAATTTAGGCTTTCTACTACTACTAGCAAAAGCTACATTGTCCCTAAATATAAATATAATTATTAATTTTGTATAGACATAATACATGGGAGGTGATAGTGCAAGTAGTACCTAATTGACATGTAATTAGGGAATTGTTCAATTGCTTAATAACATTTAATAATATGAATTGTGCAATCATTAGTAGTTGTAAACAAAGAAACAATGTGCAAGCACTATGTACATATCATTAAAAAAATAAATGTAAACCATTTTGGAATTTTTCTGACAAATCAAAGCGTATTCAGCCGATTGTGCACCTTGCGTTGAGTATCTATCAAAGAAAATTGAAACAACAAGAGTTAATTCCATATATAAAACACTAGCACAACCATGAAATCATTTTGTGCTAGAGCTAGCTAATCACATCTGCACACAATATTTATGTTTCATTGTAGTGATAGCCTATACAAAAATTGCCATGATAATATTGAATTCATATTTATTTTAATTCGTACATTTCTACCACTTAGTACACATATGTTAATGTTGGGTCCCTATAATACTAGTGATTACCCCATTACTATTGTAATTGTACCCCTTATTAATATTTTTGTGCCCCTATTATCCCCATATTGTTATTACTGTGCCCCATAGAATCCCTCTATTGTTATTTTTGTGGCTTTATATTATTATTGTTAGGTCAGTTGGGTTATATTGTGACTCCTTAGACTCCTATATATAGAAAGGAGGATTTGTCATTTGAATCATCCAAGAATTGTTCATTTATGTAATGTAAAGGATGTTTCCCCCTCGAAGAGGCTAAATTCTAAGGCGTTGGTCTATCTTTTATATCTTTTCTTGAGCTTGTTTCATAACATTTGGAATCAGAGCTTTGGATTCTAGGATTTCGCTACTCCAAACAGGTCATCATCGCATTTTTGCTATAACTTTTTTTCTGCAATGTTTTAGAAGTTTCCAAAAAAACCATTTGAGAAGAAATCACACTGAACCTCGGGTCCGAATTTCAGAGCTGTTCGCGCTATATTTGCAGAGATATGATCTGAGGAAGTTGGTCTTTTTGCAGACTCCTGAATTACGTTCCAAACAGGTGACCTGGGGAAAAGCGTCATAACTTTCTTTCTAGGGATGAGATTGAAATTGAATAAGAAGGTACAAAAAGAGGACGGACTTTAGTTTCTTGTATGAATTTTTCAGATCTAAAGGTCGGAACAGTGACTCGTGGCACGCCGTACAAGTTTGCTCTACTGAACTAGTTTATAATCAAGTCACTGTGGGAGATTTCTCATAACTCTTCCTTGGAGAATCCAATTTGGGCCAGACTTGTCGCATTGGAAAGAGGACACAGAGGGCTACTACAGGTCACAAATTTAGATCTAGATGATTGGAAAGTACAGTGATACATCAGAGGAAATATCGAGCCCCTACAAAGTGAGAAAAGGTGTGTAGATTTTCTTAATTTTTTGCTTAAGCTTGGTTTGAAAATTTATTTTGAAGGAATTCAAAGGGCATAGTAGAGCATTATTATCGGTAACTGATGCCCCGAGGAAAGAAAATGAAAACACCTATTAAGGAACCTGAAAGCTCTAGCATGACTAATGAAGAAGAGGAAGAAATGCAACATGATATATCAAAATTACAAGACCAAGTGCAACAACTGTCCCTTGCACAAAAAGGAACAGAATTTAAGATGGATGGTTTAAAGAAAGGCGTAGAAGCTAAGATGGATTGTTAAAGAAAGGTGTAGAAGCTAAGATGAATGACGTGGAAGTTAAGATGGATGATTTGAAGATAGATTTGAAGACAGACATGGAAGAATTGAAGATAAAAATGAATAAGTTGCTACAAGAAAGGGTCACTAATGGTGAAAGGGTAGTAAAGGAAACTCATGATGAGAACAAAAGAAATGTTAATCATGATTCCATACACTCTAATGTTGGATCAAAGACCCACCATATTCCAAAAATCGATATGAGGAAGTTTGATGGCAAGGATCCCGCAACATGCATATTACAGATGGAGCAATTTTTCGATCTCAATAATGTGCAAAACACACAAAAGGTACGTATTGCAACTTTATATTTGGAACCAAATCAGTTTGTATGGTATCAATGGCTTTTCTCTCGTAAACAATTTATCACTTGGGTAATTTTTACGGAAGAATTGATAGCACATTATGAGGATACAAAAAGCAACACTTTTTTTAGCCAATTGATAAGTCTCAAACAAAAGGGTTCAATAATGGAGCACATTGAGGAGTTCCAAAAATTGAACATAAGGGTGAAACACATTCCAGAGGAGCATAGGATTGAAGTGTTCATAGCGTCTTTAAAGGATAATATCCAACATGATGTTTGCCTTTGGGAACCTGATTCATTAGAGAAGGCGTTCAGGTTAGCAAGAAAAATGGAAAGCAAAATTATGGCAACCAGTAAGCATATCATTGACAACTATAAAGATGGAAGTGTTGTTGCCGCTAGTTTTCCACAACCTATAAGGTTGACACCACAACAATTGGAAGAAAAAAGAGCAAAAGGGCTTTGTTACAGTTGTGATAGCAAATACACTAAAGGTCATAAGTGTGCTGAGAAGAAATTATTCTACATAGATTGTGAAGAGGAAGAAGAAAATGAGCAAGAAAGGTCAAAAGAAGAGGATATACTCCAGGAACAAAGCCTACATAACGAAGAAATAAATCTGACCATATCTTGTAATGCATTGGCAGGAATTACCACTCCTCAAACCATCAATATAGAAGGACAAACCAAGAAGGAAAAGGTAATAGTGTTGATTGATTTAGGAAGTACCCACAATTTTATTCATTGTAAGGTAGCAAGAGAATTGAATTGCTTCTTTTATCCAGCACCAGAGTGTCAAGTGATGGTTGCAAATGGAGGAACAATAAATTGCTCGGGAAAGTGTCATAATATCAACCTATCCATGGGAGAATATGTATTGACTAGCCCAATGCTTTCCATTGCAATGGGAGGTGTTGATGTTGTACTAGGAGTCTAATGGCTACAATCCTTGGGTACAATAGCTTTTAATTTTCAAGAAATTTTCATGAAATTTTCTGTGGAAGGAAAGGAAGTTGAATTAAGGGGTCTTGCAGGGAAACCGGGAAGATAATCAACTCTAATTGTATGACAAAGCTTCTAAAAAAGGAACAAAGATGTGTAACTGCACAATTATGTTCGCTAGATGTGTCCACAGTGGAATCATCTATTTCTCCAGATCTCCAAAAAGTCTTGGACAATCATTCCATGGTATTTGAGACTCTCGAAGGTCTCCCACCTATTCGTGATCATGATCATGCTATTCATCTGATTCCAGGAAGTGTTCCTCAAAACATCAGGCCGTACAGATATCCCTATGACCAAAAGAATGAAATTGAACGTATGGTTGCAGAAATGCTAGAGGCTGGTATAATTCAACCAAGTCAAAGTTCTTTCTCTGCTCCAATCGTATTGGTGCTCAAGAAGGATGGATCATTGCGGATGTGTCCGGATTATAGGCAGCTCAACAAGCTCACTATTAAAGATAAGTTTCCATTCCTGTCATTGATGAATTACTGGATGAATTGCATGGATAAATTTACTTCACCAAGTTGGATCTTCGTTCACGATATCATCAAATCAGAATGAAGATTGAAGACATTACGAAAATAACATTTATAACTCATGAGGGTCATTATGAATTTTTGGTCATGCCTTTTGGCCTTACCAATGCACCTTCAACATTTCAAGGTTTGATGAATTCAATTTTCAAACCATTCCTTAGAAAATTTGTGTTAGTATTTTTTGATGATATACTAATCTACAACAAGTCTTGGAAGGATCATGTTGAACATGTTGACAGGGTGCTACAACTATTGTAGGAGAAACAATTATATGCAAAAAGATCCAAATGTTTCTTTGGAGTACAATAGGTGGAATATCTGGGTCATATTGTATCTCATGAAGGAGTTAAGGTAGACCTTAGCAAAATTAAAGCCGTTAAGGAATGGAAAATTCTGACATCCATAAAGCATCTTCAAGGATTTCTCAGGTTGACAGGGTATTATCGCAAGTTTGTTAAGAATTATGGGAGAATAGCAGCACGTCTAACAACATTATTGAAGAAAGATGCATTTTCATGGACTCCAGAAGCAACAAAGGCATTCGAACATCTTAAACAGGCAATGTGCGAAGCACCGGTCTTAGCTACACCGGACATCACAAAAACCTTTATTGTGGAATGTGATGCTTCAGGAAATGGAATTGGTGTTGTTTTAATGCAAGATGAAAGACCCATTGCTTTTGAAAGTCGTCCAATCAAGGGAAAGTTTTTACACAAAGCTATTTATGAGAAGGAAATGTTGGAAATACTCCATGCACTTAAGAAATGGCGACCCTATCTAATGGGAAGACACTTCAAGGTAGAACAAAGATTATCCTCTGAAGAGCAACAAAAGTGGGTCACAAAGATGTTGGGTTATGACTTTGAAATCATCTACAAAAAAGGGAAGCAAAATGCGATGGCATATGCACTCTCAAGAAAGGATGAGGATGTGGAAGCATTGTTGTGTGCCATTTGTATTATCCAACTAGATTGGATAAATGAAGTAAGGGAGGAATGGAAGAATGACGAAGAAGTGTGGGCACTTATTCGAAAGTTACAACAAGATTCCAGTATGTCTGATACATCTAGCTGGCAAAATGATTCATTATGGTACAAAGATCGCTTATACCTCTATAAGAATTCCTAGCTAAAACAAAAGATTCTTATGGAATTGCACACTTCTCCCTTAGGAGGGCACTCAGGATCTTTAAAAAGTTACCACAGGTTTAAGAAGGATTTTTTTTGGGATGGCCTTAAATCAGATATTCAAAAGTTTGTGTCAGAATGTTTGGTTTGCCAACAAAATAAAGTTGAAACAATTAAGACACTAGGTCTATTACAACCTTTATCCATTCCAAGCCAACGTTGGGAGGAGGTTTCAATGGATTTTATCATAGGTTTACCCAAGTCTGAGGGAAACAGTGTCATCATGGTAGTAGTTGACAGACTTACCAAGTATGCACACTTTTGTGCATTATCACATCCATTTAAATCCAGTACAGTTTCTACTGCATTTATGGAAACAATTAAAAAGCTGCATGGAAACCCAAAGATTATTGTAAGTGACAAAGATCCCATTTTCATTGGAAATTTTTGGACAGAATTATTTTCTTGTCTTGGTTCTCAGTTAACTCATAGCTCATCTTATCATCCTCAATCTGATGGGCAAACTGAGATAGTAAACAAATGTTTGGAAGGATATCTTCATTGCTTTGTATCTGATAAATAGACACAATGGGTCAAATGGTTGCCTCTGGCTGAATTGTGATATAAGACTTCCTTCCATACAGCAACAAAAATGACCCCATTTATGGCACTTAATGGGTATCAGCCACCATCCATCACATCATATTTAAGAGAAAATTCTAAGGTTCAAGCATTGGAACATCACATTGAACATCAACAACAAGTCCTCCAACTCTTAAAGGATAACCTCGTGTTGGCATAGAATAGAATGAAACAACAGGCAGATCAACATCCCAGCGAAAGAAGTTTTGATGTAGGTGATTGGGTATTCCTACAGCTACAATCATATAAACAAATGTCCCTCAAGCAAGCTAAGAAGGATAATAAATTATCACCAAAGTATTATGGTCCATACAAGGTGTTGCAAAAGATTGGTACTATGGCATACAAATTGGAGCTTCCTACAGCTTCTCGATTGCACCTAGTTTTCCATGTTTCATGTTTAAATAAGGTCATAGGCGACAAGCTCCCAGTTCAAACAATATTTCCAAAACTTGATGAGGAAGGAAAAATTATATTGGAACCGGAAGAAGTCACAGAAACAAGAACTCGACAGCTACGAAATCGATCAATTTCGGAGTATCTTATCAAGTGGAAGAACTTATCCGCTGAAGATTCCACATGGGAGGATGAGAATTTTATACAGAAGCATCCAGAACTTCTCAAGCATTGAGGACAACACTTTTTTGAAGGAGAGGGGCATGTTGGGTCCCTATAATACTAGTGATTACCCCATTACTATTGTAGTTGTACCCCTTATTAATATTGTTGTGCCCCTATTATCCCCATATTGTTATTACTGTGCCCCATAGAATCCCTCTATTGTTTTTTTTGTGGCTTTATATTATTATTGTTAGGTTGGTTGGGTTATATTATGACTCCTTAGACTCCTATATATATAAAGGAGGTTTTGTCATTTGAATCATCCAAGAATTGTTCATTTATTTAATGTAAAGGAGGTTGCCCCCTCGAAGAGGCTAAATTCTAAGGTGTTGATCTATCTTTTCTATCTTCTTCTTGAGCTGGTTACATAACAGTTAATGATATTAAAACAATATTGATTTGTGAAGCAAAAGAACGAGATGATTTTGGACTCTCGAGATTTATTTCCACTACTTCCTATAAGAATCCAGTTTGGTATTTTCAATTTCTATTTATTAAGAGTGTTTTTTGTAACAGATCTCACATGCCAAATAGTAATAGCTACTGATTACATAACATATTGAGAAACATATAGTGAAATGAAAAAAATTATTTGCACTAATATGATTAACTCGCTTGTCTTCATCCATGGGGGATTTCAGTAATTGAGCACATATAGAGAGGATGTTATTATGACAATGAAGGAGAAGAATAGTGGTCCTAAATTCAATTTCTATTTTCTTTATTACTGATACAAAAAAAAAAAAAAAAAAAAATCTCAAGGAACCAATGTTAATAGGGAAGAAAAATACAAGAAAAAAGGCATAAATCCTACACAATAATTTGCAACTTCCACACACAATAAAGGTGCAACTTCATCCTCCAGTTTAGGAAATAGAATAGCTATTGCCACAGGAAAACTAGTTCATGGTGACCTATCAGGTCATGGGGATGTCAAAGAGCCTCTTTGTAGATTCACTTGCGACAAAGAACATACAGTTAAAATTGAAAAATCCAAAAGTCTCGCAAATGGATAATGCATTGAGAAACCTATAGATGTGGAAAATGGGAATCACATACCACTTGATTGGGATACTTATTGTTTAGAAGAGAATCATAAAATAATGGAGTAAATTGAAAAATAGGTCATTATTTTTTGTGAATATCCTATCACATTTCAAAATGAAAAATATGACAAGGAAATGATAAATTTAGAATTGAAAAAGTAAAAGTTCATACCAAAAAGGATATTGACCAAGAACAAATGGAAATTGATGTGTCTTGTGTTGGATCCAAGAGGCTCATGGTATTCCATAAATCTATTGGTCATGCACTTCCACAATCTATTGGTGAGAAGGAAGAAAAGAAGCTGAGAATAAAAAAAAATTAAAAGATCTAGAAGACACTCTAAATCAAGGACCTTTGTTAATGAATCCATTTGCAATATGGACACCTCCATTTCCAATTTTTTCTCCTTCTACACCACATAGATCTAATAAAGATGTTAATATCCTTAATGTAGTGAAATCATATATCATCAATAATATATGTGTTATGAAACCAACTCACAAAAAGATAGAAAATATAGATGAACCCCTTAGAAATAAGCCTCTTTGAGGGGGCAAACTCCTTTACCTTACACAAATGAAAAATTCTTAGATGATACAAATGACAAGACCTCCTTTCTATATATAGGAGTCTAAGGGGTCATAATATAATCAGATCCGACATAACAATAATGATGTAAGTGCACAATAATAACAATAGTGGGCTTCTATGGGGCACAATAATAATAATATGGGGACTACATGGGCACAACAATATAATAAAGGGGTTGTACTAATAACAATAAAGGGTTACACTAGTAGTATAGGGACCTAGCATGCCCCTCTCCTTCAAAAAGTGTTGTCCTCAACGCTTGAGTAGCTCTTGATGTTTCTGTATAAAATCCTTGTCCTGGCATGTGGAATCTTTAGAGGGTAAGTTCTTCCACTTGATGAGATACTTCGAAATTGATCGATTTTTTAACTGTCGGGTTCTTGTTCCTATGACTGCTCCAGGTTCCAATATGATTTCTCCTTCCTCGTCAAGTTCTGGCAATATTGTTTGAACTGGGATCTTCTGCAACTTTTGAATGAGTGGCCACACTTCATCATCCTTATTCCATTGATCCCTTGCTTCGTTTATCTAATATGGTTGGATAATAGAAATAGCAAAAAACAATGCTTCCACTTCCTCATCCTTTCTTGAGAGTGCATATGCAACAACATTTTTCTTCCCTTTTTTGTAGATGATATCAAAGTCATAACCCAAAATTTTTGTGACCCATTTTTTTTGTTCTTCTAAAGAAAATCTTTGTTCTAAAAAGTGTTTAAGACTATCATGTTACATTTTTACCTTGAAGTGTATTCCCATTAGGTAAGGTCGACATTTCTTAAGTGCATGTAGTATTGCCAACATTTCCTTCTCATAAATAGCTTGCTTAAGATGTAGCCATAAAAATACCCAATTGCCTACATCAAAACTTCTTTCACTATGCTATTGATCCTTTTCTTCCTCCTCTTCACAATCAATGTAAAATAATTTCTTCTCAGCACACTTATGACCTTTAATGTATTTGTTATCACAATTGTAACAAGGTTCTTTTGCTCTTTTTTCTTCCAATTGTTGTGGTGTCACCCTTGTAGGTTGTGGAAGGCTAGGAGAAACAACACTTCCATCTTTATAGTTGTGAGGGGTAGAAATCCTTTCTTCAATAATTTCCCTTTCAATTTTTCTTTCCAACCTGAATGTCTTCTCCAATGAATCAGGGTCCCAAAGACGAAGATCATGTTGAATGTTATCCTTTAATGTCCCTATGAAGACATTAATCCTTTGCTTCTCTGGAATATCATTTACCCTTATATTCAATATTCTAAAGTCCTCAATGTGCTTTGCCATTGAACCCTTTTGTTTGAGATTTATCAATTGGCTAAAGAAGGTTTTTCTCTTTGTATGCTCATAATGTGCTATCAGTTCCTCTGTGAAAATTTACCACGTGACAAGTGGTTTAAGAGAACAAATCCCTTTATATTATAAAAATTGATTTGGTTCTAAATAATTAGATGCAATACATACCTTTTGTAACAGTGGTACACCATGTAGATCAAAATATTTCTCCATCTATAGTATCCAATTTACCAGATCCTTGCCATTGAACTTCCTCATCTCGCTTTTTCTTAATTTCGGAAGCTTGACCTTGAAACGACTTTAACTTTGTAATATCAAATCTTCTAGTTCTAAAATTGTGACCTACAGTAGCCCTTTGAATCCTCCTTCCAATGCCACCAGTCTGATCGAAATTGAATTCACTAAGAAAGAGTTATACGCAATCTCCCAAGATGGCCTGATTATATACCTTTTCAAAAGAGCGAACTTGTATGAAGTTCCATGTGTCACTATTTTGACCTTCGGATCTGAAAAATATGCACTGAAAACTATAGTCCATTCTCTTTCTATAATTTCTTACGAAATTTCAATATGATGCTCAGAGATATAGTTATGACGATTTTCCCTAGGTCACCTGTTTAGGATGTAATTCGGGCGTCTTCCAAAAGCCTAACTTCCTCAAATCATATATCTGCAATTATATTGAGAAAAGATCTGAAATTCAGACACATGATTCACCATGATTTCTTCTCAAATGGTTTTTTTTATAGATTCTGAAACTCCATAAAAAAGAAGTTATAGCGAAAATGTCACACTGGCCTATTTTGGATCAATGAAACCCTAGAATCCAAAGCTTTGATACTAAATTTTATCAAACCAACTCACAAAAATATAGAAAAGATAGATGAATGCCTTAGAAATAAGCCTCTTCAAGGGGGCAATCTCCTTTACATTACACAAATGAACAATTCCTAGATGATACAAATGACAAGACCTCCTTTCTATATATTGGAGTCTAAGGGGTCATAATATAATCAGATCCGACATAACAATAATAATGTAAGTGCACAATAATAACAATAGTGGGCTTCTATGGGGCACAATAATAACAATATGGGGACTACATGGGCACAATAATATAATAAGGGGGTTTTACTAACAACAATAAGGGGTTACACTAGTATTATAGGGACCTAACAATATGCCAAGTATTAGAAACTATTAATCATGCATCAAAAGTAGAATTTGATTTATTGCGGTTGCAACAAGATATTAATACATTTGTGGATTTGGTCAATAGTATTATTAAGCTAGACAAGCAATTCATTGACAATGATTTAGTTTCTTTTAGTCAAAGGATTGAATTATCCTTTTATATAGAGAAAGAAAATAAAGGACTTCTAGATGTTAATCAGAAAAAGAAAGAGGAAGTTGGATTTTCTAGGAGAATTAGTACACTACAGGACATCATTTCTGAATGTGATAGCATAAACACTAGAAGAGGTGATGCCTTTTTGTAGGAGTTAAATATTATACAGGACCTAAGTAGTCCCTGCATCATACACAATTCTGAATTAATTTCAAGAGACATGCTAAACATTGAATTGGAGAGGATAAAACATTCAAAGGATATGAAGTTTGATGACATAACTTGTTCTACTGTAGAAGAGATTATGAAATTTCTAATTAATTTTCTTAGAAACAATGATGAGAACTCTATCTTAGTCGTGCAATTAAAATAAGAGGTTAAAAAAATTGAAAAGGATATATTAAAAAAATGTGAAAATGGGGATGATAGTTTCCCCTGACGAAGATTTCATTTGAAACTATGGTGGATATTTTTTTTGAAGAAATTGTGAACCTGGTCAATATCTAACAGATACACAGTCACAATGGATGCTTTTCCATATTGCAAATGTTCTCAAATTCTTCAACATTCAACTTTTTTGTTTACTAGTATTAGATAATTTAGATTTGTTGATTATCTTACCATTACCTTAGCTAATTCCTGTATACAAATTTTTGTTTTGAGTTCTAGTTTCGTTTTTCATATTATGGTTCATGGGAACCAAATCCCAGTTACCATTGCGACAAATGAATTTACTTTTACAATTTTATATTAATATTTCTAATTCTCACTGTTATAGTTCTGACTCAATTCAAAAACAACAAAAAAATATGACTATCCCTTGAATATGATCTCATATATATTTCAATTATAGCTATGGTGATTGGAATTTGAATCTGAATATAATTGTTGTTACTGTAACTATATTTCTTACTCTTCAATGCTTCTCGATCACAAATTTGAGTATGTACCAATTTTATGATAATGTTTTGCATAATTTATCGAACATATGCTTTGAGCCTTTGTATTATATCCTATGTTGTGTTATTGATTAAAAGAAAATGAAAATTTCACAAAAGTCCTGGAACTCAAGCAGACATCCCTAAAGAATAAAATTCTAACACCATGTCCTTAGAGTTGAAATAATTTCATTTTGCAGAATATGGAAGTGTCAAGGAAGATTTCATTGTGCTTCCTCCACACTCCCACCTCCACACAATCAAAGCTCACTCCCATGTACATGATGCTAATTTGAAATATCGTAAAAAGGTTAAAATGAAGAAGAACAGTACAATAGAGAAAAAATCTACTTGGTATTGAAGAAGTTAACAAAGAGTGATAGCCACAAGCATTATTGTTGAGTATCATTCTAACCCTGATTGTCTAAGCGTATTTAGTATTTTCAATTCTTTCAATTATGAATAATTTCAATTAAGACAATGATGACTTTGTTAACATGTGTGTTTTTGTTCGATTTATTCTCATTTTATTATTATTCCATTATACAACTCTGTTTTTTTTTGCTCTATTTTCTACGTACTCTGTGATAAGTAATGTTGTGTAGAGGAATGAATACATAAATGTATACTAATACAGATATATGAAACATTATGGAGTAATTTTTTTGTTCCCTACCCCGTAGAACCACTCTTCCACACTAAAAAGAAACTTCACTTAATATTTCATAAAATTGTGAATAAAAGCACCACCATTCCACTATTGACAAGGAGTAGAAAATGTAGAGTTTTCAATAGCCTTGCATCAACATCTCTTAAACAGTTCTCCATGAGCATATTTCAAATATTTCTAATCTTCCTTAAAATTGGCATCAACAAAATCTAAGATAGGATCATTAGGCATTCAATACCAACTAATGAAGGACCCTATTAAACCTCATATGAAAGAAAATAAAAAAAGGAAGAAAAAATAATCACGATACCCTAGAAGAATTGGGAGATATGTTAATCAACTTAGGATAGATCAAAGTGGTTTTGAAGGTTTTTGCCATGTCCAACATACCCTTGACATGATCATTATCTCCTAGAATATCATATGCCTTATTGCAAAAGAAAAAATAGGCTCCCTAAATCAAAATGGTACTCTAAAAACCCCATACTCATGATGATTCAGGGAACCAAAGTTTTAAGTGATTCAATTACCAAACTAACAAGAAAATGGGTAACATACTATAAATTAATTTATATTGATGCTCAAGGAAAATCTAGTGGCTTTTCATTATATGGAATGCTCAAGAGATTCTCATTCTTAACATTTTCACCTCATTTCAAATTCACAACATCCAATTTTCACTCATTGGCTCAACCAAGACTTACTACATGTCCAATGTTTGTGGACCTCCCTTGCCCAAGGGAAAATACCTCTTACTCCAATCCATTTCTAGCACCTACAATCTCCCCTCTCCCTCTCTCTAGATCCTTGGTAGAGATTTTAACCGCATTAAAACTCTGGAAAAAGTGAGGAGTAAAATACTTGATGCATATTCCATCTATTTTCTAGAAACAAATATTTATTCTCACCTAATTGATCTCGAAACTATAAATGGAAATTTTCACATGGAATAATAGATGAGGATGAGTGCAACAAATGGTTTCTATACTGAATAATTTCTTAGTCACTAAATCCATTATGATCTATGATATATTCTTAGAAGCATTTTTACTCCCAAGTCACAACTCATACTATTAGCCTATATGTCTAAATATTGCCGTAAAGTCTTGACCTCATAACATGGCTTTTAGCTTAGAGAGGTTTTGGCTACAACATCTAGACATTTAAGCTAACATAAAGAAGTGGTGGGAGGAACATGAAGCCTTGGAATGTACATTAATGTACAAGCTCCAGTAAAAAATAAATACATTCAATGATAAGTTAAAGTCTGCAAGAAAATAAAATTCGATAATATTTTGGAGGAAAAGCACAGACTGGAAAAAAAGATGGAGACAATGCAACAAGAATACATCCTATATGGCCAATTGGAGTCATTAATTAAAGAATAGGTTGTCACTCTTATTGATCTTGACGAGCACAAGAATTAAGAATAACTTATTTGGAAACACAAAACAATAGTACGATGGATCAAGGAAGGATAAAAACACAACATTTTCCCACGATTATATGCTTTAGCATATCCATCAGAATCACATTTTCACTCTCACAAATATTGGAGGATTGAAATTGTATAAACATCACGATATAACTTAGGAGATAATTTGTTATTATCAATATATCCTTACAAGCCCATTCGCAATAAATAATAGGTGTCCAACAAATCACTAAGTGTTAGAGACATATTTGGGCACTGCAACCCCAATCTTATATGTTGATAAACCAACGGCTCTTTAAACCATAAAAGTGTTGTTTCATACCCTAAAGGATCATGGTAAACTGATTACATCATTCCCCAAAAGTTCCACCTAAAAAACCACTCAAAACTGGACAAAACTGGACCATATTGACTGTCCCACTGTCAAGGTGTGATGCATACTGACTTCTACACTAGCCAGGTGTGATGCATACTAAAGAGGCCTTCTTTAGGGTGAAATGAGTGAGGATGAACAAATGTACAAGATAGTTTGCTAAGTGGATGCTCATGGAATCTTCCAGAAACTTCTCCTATGACACTTGCCTCTTTGAATTTGCCCACAGATGAGTAAGAGATCCAAGAAATCTCCAAGTGGAACCAAGAACAACAAGTGGAATGACACTAATCAAAAACCCAAAGATGATTCACACCCTTGCAGACATCTATAAATGCATCCCTCATCTGAGAGATCTAGAGGCTGGAATTTGGTAATTTGTAAGGAAGTGCTGATAGTTTGTCTTTGAGAAAAGACATTGTATTGTTGGGTGATCTTGCTTTTCATGAGGTGAAGAAGGCTTTGATGCTGGGAGGATGATGCTGGATCAGATGGCTAGGTTGTAATTCTCCCTTCTACTATTAATAAAGTTCTTCAAGTTTTTCTCCATAAAATAGTGTATTTTTGAATGTTGTTATTTGTGAATGCCATTGTATGATCAATGTATTTCTAATTTTGCATTGTTTATGATATAATAGATCGAGATGCTTTGATGGTGTTTTGTGACTTTGTCTCTATAGGTATTCATTGAGCGGGATAAGTAGGAGAAGAGGTGCAAGCTCTATCAAGGGAGAGAGAAATCAAGCAAGGAGTCAAGTGGAAGATCCAGGTTGGTCCCTTTGCTTCTCTCTTATCTATCATACATAAAGGAAATCACAAATTGCTTTCATTGTTTGTTTCTAGGATAGCTGCCAATCCTAGTGGGACTAGCAGATCGAAAAGACACTAGTTTTCTCGGAAACAAAATGGTGACTCCACTGGGGATCGAATAGTTTTTTTGTTTATTTTATAAACTATAGACGGATCCTAAAGTTAGCTAGATAGCCTTTGAACTGCTCTTGCTCTGCATTTGCAAAGTACATGAATGCTGCTTCAATCAATCTCTAGTTTAGTTTATGATTTGAACATCTAGCTTACAAGCATTATAGATGCTCTTTTTGTAGCTCAGTAACCTCTCAAGATCATACCTATGTACTTTGTTCTTTACTGTCCATGATAGCTTAGCTTAACTCCTTGAATTTAGCTGCAAATTTGAGCCAAAACACACCTTAGTTGCACTCCCTGACCCATCACACTGTCTACCACTGGAAACCAGTATGCATCAAACCTCCCGAGTGTAGTAGGTGAGATGAATCCCTATTTCTGTGAAGCATAGGTGCGATGATTGAGTAATCCTATTTCTTTCCTTGAAATTTGGGTTTTTTTGTCTTTGTTTTCAGCTCTCTTTAGTTGTTTTGCTGCTTATGAACAGTATCTCATTGTTGAAGCCTCCTTGCTTTACATAGTTCAGCCTCCATTGATTAGGATTAGTCAATGTTTTTTATGTATTTGTTCATCATTTGCAATCCATTGTCAAAAAATTGATAAAATCGAACTATTGTTTTGATGCAAAAGAGTGTCGTAACTACTGTTTTGTATCAAAAAGTGAAGTGTCATTGAGTCTTCCTTCCTTGGATAGTCGATTGGACTTTTTTTCATGAATTTGATTTGATTTGTTGATATTTTAAAGTGTCGAATGAATTTTCTATTCGAAATTGAAAATTTTCGTTTTAGTCTTCCTTTCTATTTTGAAAAAGAAATTGTCGAAATGTCGCTTTGAGTAAAAATATTTCAGATCTTTACTACATTTAGTTTTCTTTTTTGGCATTTTCACATTAAAGAGAATGAAAACAAATACATGCATTTGCATTTGCATTTAGACTATGTGCGAAAAATGGTTTAGGAAAAGTGCATTTAGTGTGTGCTCTTCGCTCTCTGTTTGAAAGAATCGTAATCTTCTTTCCTTCGTAGCTAGGATTTTCATTGCTAAAAAATAAACAACGATTCTTTATCATTTTAGATTGCATATTTAGGAATTTTACATATACATCATGTGGTGAACCTTGAAAGGCAAACTTCTAAGCGACATCAACTCTAAAATAAATTTCAATGAACTTAACAACGCTTCGGAACCTAACGTAACACATCTAGAGGTCTAGGCTAGAGACTTGTTCTGGCGTCATAAAATCTAGTAACAATTGTTTTCATTGAAGGTTCGGTGATTCCTCCTCTTTGATATGACAAGTGCTAGCATGGATTGTGCTCCCCGTACTGTCATGTACATATTGGGAGACCACAATAGGCTTGTACCCTTTATTCATAGGAAGCTGTGTCTGTCGCCCTATCGATCGCAATGCACTAAACATAGCATTTGGGAAAATTGACTACCGTACATAAGTCCTTGGTAATTTCTCTTTAATTTTCCACTGTGTATTTTGCAGTTTTGCGATTGGTTTGGTAATCCCTCTGTCTAGATCTCCAGAGTAGTCACTTTCGTTCCTTTTCATCTCCTTAAAAGAAGAGGTCCATCTGAGCACTTGTCACTTCAGGTTCATTAACAATCGAAGGGGACTAGAGTCATATTTAGCTTTTTCTCGACTCTTAAAAATTGAAAAAGAAAAAGTTGTGTCAAAGTGTCATTAAAATTTATTTAAATTCGGAATAACATTTTTACCCTTAAATTTGAGTTGATCTAGTAATCCGCAATCGTGGAGTAAAGTCAATCAAAACCCCATCATTCGCAGAGACTAGTGAGTCAATCATCTTTGAATCCAGAAATGAAACCATTCCGGGAAAAACGGTCTCATTTAACTGAGTCCAATTCACCTGATTTGTTTGAAACTTATGTTTCAACATCATCAGAGACTACAGTTACTCTGATCATTTCTGGTACATCTGCCTTTAGAGAAGGAATTCCGCAATTGCAAGAGGACATTAGAACTGATCCTAGTGTAATGGTAGACACTTCTATACCTAAAATAGCTCCAGATAGAGTTGATCCAGAGATTGAAGTTCACTTACCTAAACATCCGGAAGTTGATTTCCAAAATTCAAAAGGTGTCACCCCTCCGGTATCTGTCACTACGGAAGCAATACCTTCTTCAGCTCCAAATGTATTTTACAGACCTGATGGTTTACCTCTTCCACCTGGATTGATTGCAGTAGAAGAGATAGTAGAGGATCTTCCATCCAGTACCCCGTTGAAGTTTGGAACTGGGATTCACTTATATCCTTCTAGTCCTAAAGTTAGTTCTTTTAATCATCCTTCATCGCAAGTTCCTGTCGAATCGCTAGAAAATCTTTTGGATAGACTAAATATGTCTAAAAAACCATCAACATCTAGGATTGTATCATATAATATAGCTACAGTAGAGCTTCCTACTACCATTCCTACAATGTTTGCTGGTATACCATCTGTCCCAGCTAGTTACCAATCACTAGCTGGAGTCCATTCAGGGGTTGTTTTGACAACATGGTCTGTTCCTATTTGTTCATCCGTAGTCCCATCTAGTATTTCTTATGTTGAAACTCAGCAAATTGATCCTGCATGCCAATATCAATTTGGGCAGTCTAGTCTTCAAAGACCGATATATCCTTTGAACACTGGACTGCCGCCATATGGAGGGCAATATGCTTTTTCACTGTTCCTTCCTGGAGAACAACCATGTGAGAGTTTACAACAAAATTCAGGACAAACTGGAATTACATCCAGCGGTTGGGTACCAATACTGCCTCAACAACCAAGGGTTGTATATTCAATGCAACCGACCCATCCTGTGTCGAATATTCCCACTACACGTGTTATTGTGATTGTGTCGCAAGTACAAGCACTGCCTATTGAGTGTCAACCTCAAGTCTCTTAGGCTGCAATACAACATCCTCTTGTCTCTATGGCTCAATCACAACCTTAAGTTAGTGCTTCTTTATTTCGAATGACTCAGGCTCAAACAGGTATGATTACTCTGCATCTTGGTCAATCTTCTAGTATTGGGCAATCGTAAATGGTCCAACAACCATGGCTAGTACAATTTCAACAACCACAATTCCAGCAAACCTACCAAGGATCTGAGCAACAAGGCTTTGTAGGTAACGGATAACCACATCTTCAAAATGATTATCAACAACCATACTATAATGGTTATGTCCAACAACCTTATCAAAGTTACCAGCATCAGATACATTACGCTGGTATGCAAAGACCTATTGCTCAGGAAATTCCATCTTATCCCGGGTATGCTTCACCTAACCTAAATCAATAGTTGCCTTTTGTGGCAACTCTAGAATTACCGAATTTGAGCCAGCTGATGAATGATCCAATCACCTATGCCCCTTGGTGGCCAAAGACTCCTCATAAAATTCCCTCCGATATTCCTAAATTCAATGGAAATCCATGTGAAGATCCATCGAATCACGTAATGGCCTTTCATTTGTGGTGCTCATCTAACACCCTAAATGATGATTTGATTAGGCTTCGCCTTTTTCAAAGAACGCTCACTGGTCCGGTAGAAAAATGGTATATTGAATTGCCTAGAGCTTCGTTCGATAACTTCAGCACCCTTGCCACTACCTTTTTAATTCATTTTCAGTTACCCATAAGGTACGAAACGAGTAAAAAACTCCTTACCAACTTTAAATAGACCACAGCCACCCACATATCTGATCATATTCATGAGTGGTGACACCGTCGTCGAATGGTAAAGACATATGTTCTAATCAGCTTTTAGCTAAATGTTTTATTAAGTCATTATTGCCCTCTATTATTCAGGATGTGGCTAAGGGAGGAGTTGTCATTGAAGAGCAAGTCATTACTCGGGCACAATATTTAGACTTGATCTATAATCAGTTTGGCATGCTCTACGATAAACTTCTTGATGCTCCTAGACCAAAATTTTCCGTTCCTCCCCCTCCTAAATCAAACTAGGACCCTCATGCTGATGATAGCGTGATCGGTACCACAAGCATGAAAACCACAAAGGCTCCATCTAAAAAAGCCCTTGTAGTTTCTAGTAAAAAAGCAAATGAAGAACCTCTTGCCTCGGAGATTATTTTCGTATCATCAGATAAGGGCAAGAATCCAAAGCAACCAGGGGGCAAGAAGAAAGAGAAAAATAATAAGAAGAAACAAGAAAATTCACCTCCTGAAAAATCTTCTCAAAACCCAACTGGGCAAAAGAACCCTCATTATCCATGTTACATATGCGACGATGAACATTTCATGAAATATTGTCCACATAAAGCTGAGGTATGAAATTTTTAAAAACTTCAAGTACCTCAGTAGTGTTGACTGATCCATTTTCGAGCGTAGAAACCAATGGGTTGCTATTGATCATGCTTCCCCATCCCAAGTGCTTATGCTATCCATCTTGAAACAACAAAATGATGCTTTGATATTGACAAGGAATAAATATCATGGGAATCCACAATCGTCGAACAACAAGGCTACAGATCAACCCAGTAGTTCAAAAACAACTTCACCTGAAGTTGTTCTGTCCATAATTCTTGAACTAGATATAAAGCCACCAAAGGGAGTAGTACATAAATCAACATTTAATCCTCATGCTTGAGCAGCACATAATTATAATATAGTGGAGGATTTGGCTCAATTTCCATCAGCTATGTCGACACTAGAAGTACTGCAAAATTACCCCTCCCAAAAGTAGGCTTTGTTATCAGGAATAGGTTGGATTGACCCAACGGATTCCAATCTTGTGGCCTTCAACCATAAAGGATATGAACCACAGTTACCTGCCCAACTTTCTTTCCTCATACAAGTAAAATCCCTCAATAAAACTGTTCATCGAACAATCATTGATGAGGGGGCATCTACCTGTATTATGTCAATGAGTTGCTGGAAAACTTTAGGATCACCACCCTTGTCATGATCATCAACGACATTAAAAGCATTCAATGGAAGAAAATACACACCGTATGGGATATTAAGCAACTTGAAAGTTGAACTGGGGAGCAAGACAGTAGAAATTGAAGTCGAGGTCATTGATGGAAACATTGACTACAATATCTTGCTAGGAAGGCCTTGGATTTATGCTATGGCCACCTTTGTGTCAACATATTTTAGAAATATTGCATTTCCCTTCCAAGGTGGAATTACAATCATTGACCAACTAACCCATTTCCCCAACAGTTCACAAGCTACTGGAAGCATTCCATTGATCCATAGAAATTCTCAATCGCTTCAACATGTTGGAGTAGGTCTCCTAAAAGACCCTTCCTTAATGGGTACTTTTTCCCTCCCACCTCCAAGTAATCTAGCGGAAGTGGCCACAGTGGAAACCTGTCATATGATATCTTCTACATCATTAAAGATTAAGAAGAACTCTGACCAATTTGAAAGTGTGGATCATTGCGAGGTGTTGCCCCCAAGCCCCATAGAATATTTGTAGCAATCAATTTTTTGGGCCTAGGTGGTGAACCCAAATCAACACTCAACGAGTGTCTGGATAGATAGGTCTCTAGAGTATGGTACCTATTCCGATCCTTCGTCTCATATACATTCTACAGACGAAGGAATCATTCAGTCTATGATGATAGGAAAGACATCGTGGGAAGATTACCAACATCGTTCCCACCTTCAAGATAACAATGAAGATTATTCAAGCAACCTTAAGCATCCTTCAGTCTTTGATTTTCTATCAAATACTGTAAATACAGTTCATTCCAATTGAAATCTATCAAATATTGAAGAAACTATAGCCATTAATATCTCGACCAAACCTAATGTTATAGAGAATATTCATGTTGGCAAATCATGTTCTTCATCAGAATTGGAAATTTACTGTGCACTCTTTCGTGAATTCGGAGATGTCTTTGCATGGTCATATGAAGAAATGCCAGGCATTGACTTGAGAATTGTTGAACATGAAATAAAGATGTATCCAGATGTCAAACAAATAAGACAATGACTTCGACATGTTCATCCGAAGAAAGCCGCTACCATTAAGGCAGAAGCTGAAAAACTTTTGCATGCTGGTTTCATTTACCCTGTTCCACTCACTGATTGGGTATCGAACATTGTTCCTGTAATGAAAAAACAAGGAACAATTAGAGTGTGTGTTGATTATAGGGATGTAAATCAAGATTGTCCAAAGGACAACTATCCTACACCCTTCATCGACCAGATAATTGCTGAATGTGCCAAATGCGAAATTTTTTCATCTATGGATGGATTTTTTGGATACAATCAAATCAATATCTACCCATAGGACTAGTCAAAGACTACATTTATATGTTCGTGGGGCACATTTGCATATCGCAAATTACCTTTCGGTTTAAAGAACGCAAGGGAAACTTTTTAGAGGGCAATGAACTATGCCTTCCATGACATCAAGCACATCGTTCAACCATATCTCGATGATTTACCAGCTCATTGACGAAAGTGGACTGATCATTCGCAGCATTTGAGAGCCATATTTCTGCGTTGCTGACACTATAAGATATGACTCAATCCACACAAGTGCTTGTTTTGTGTTGGTTCCGGTCAATTACTAGGTTTGGTCGTTTCTAAGGACGGAATTCTTATCGACCCATGTAAGGTTCAAGCTATCCTTGACATGCATCCACCTTCAAATTTTCTTGAGATTCAAAAACTCCAAAGGAAAGCAAACTTTATAAGGAGGTTCATTCAACATTACACCGAACTTGCTAAAGGTTATACGCGTCTTTTGAAAAAGGAAGTACCCTACAACTGGGATCAGGTTGCGCAAGCTTCCTTTGATGCTTTAAAATATTCCATGATAAAAGAATCATTAATGTATACTCCTGACTATCAAAATGACTTTAATGTGTATCTCACTGCCGCAGATACAACCATCGCTATGGTTTCAGTACAAGAAAATGATGGAATAGAACATCCTATATATTATTTAAGTCGAAACTTAAATGATACAAAAAGCAAATACTCCTATGTTGAAAAGCTGGCTTTAGCAGCTGTTCAAGCAGTACAGAGATTTTGACACTATATACTCTTTCGCAAAACTACCATTATGTCATATTTCAACCCTATGACCTACATTCTGTCGTGTCAATTATTGGGGGGAAAATATTCCAAATGGATAGCCATTTTACAAGAGTTTCATCTGGAATTCACCAAATCCAAATCAAAGAATTCTCTCGTCTTCGCGGAGTTACTCAGTGACCTTCCATCGTCATCCAACGATTTAACATCTAAAAAATCAATTGTGGGTGAGACTCTCTTTCTGATATCGTCAAGCAATCTATGGCATGGAGATATATTGATTTATCTCCAAACCCAAACTTTTAGGGCAAACACCTCTTGCCCAGAACAACGATGTATTCGATACCAAGCAGAAGACTACATGATCATTGCTGATACACTTTACCTTCATGGTGTCGATACAGTTCTGCGAAGGTGCCTCACGCATGAAGAGGCTGAAAAAGTTCTGAATGACTGTCATTCAGGTGCGTGTGGGGGGTATCTATCTGGTTACGCTACTGCACAAAAAATCTTACGAGTGGGTTACTTCTGGCCCACTATATTCAAAAATTTACATAATTACAATCAAAAGTTTCCATGCTTGTTAGATTTTTTATTGTAAAACCAGATTACCACCTGCACCACTTCATCCATTAGTTGTTGTTGGGCCATTTGCTAAATGGAGCATTGATTTTAATTACATCATTCCCCAAAAGTTCCACTTGAAAAACCACTCAGAACTGGACAAAACTGGACCATATTGACTGCCCCACTTTCAAGGTGCGATGCATACTGTCTTCTACACTTATAACCAGGTGTGATGCATACTAAAGCGGCCTTCTGTAGGGTGCGATAAGTAACGATGGACAAATGTCCGAGACAGTTTTCTAAGTGGATGCTCATGGAATCTTCCAGAAACTTCTCCTATGACACTTGCCTCTCTGAATTCGCCCAGGGATGAGTAAGAGATCCAAGAAATCTCCAAGTGGAACCAAGAACAACAAGTGGAATGACATTAATCAAAAACCCAGAGATGACTCACACCCTTGTAGACATCTATAAATGGATCCCTCATTTGAGAGATCTAGAGGCTGGAATTTGCTAATTTGTAAGGAAGTGCTGATAGTTTGTCTTTGAGAAAAGACATTGTATTTTTGGGTGATCTTGCTTTTCATGAGGTGAAGAGGGCTTTGATGTTGGATCAGACTGTTGGGTTGTAATTCTCCCTTCTACTATTAATAAAGTTCTTTGAGTTTTTCTCCATACAATCATGTATTCGTGAATGTTGTTATTTGTGAATGCCATTGTATGATCAATATATTTCTAATTCTGCATTCTTTATGATATAATAGATTGAGATGCTTTGATGGTGTTTTGTGACTTTGTCTCTACAGGTATTCATTGAGCGGGATAAGTAGGAGAATAGGTGCAAGCTATATCAAGGGAGATAAAATTTAAGCAAGGAGTCAAGCGGAAGATCCAGGTTGGTCCCTTCGCTTCTCTCTTATCTATCATACATAAACGAAATCGCAAATTGCTTTGATTGTTTTTTTCTAGTATAACTGCTAATCATAGTGGGACTAGCGGATCGAAACGACACTAGTTTTCCCGGAAACAGTAAGCATGTCCCCTGCTTGGTAACATAATAAAAAATGAGTCTTTTCTCATATAAATATATTTTGAAGAAGTGGAAGAAATATTTATATTAATGTAAGGTAACAAAGCCCCTGGACCATATATTTTTACCATACATTATTTCAAATATGTTGGTTCATAGTGGTTCAATATGTTTGGCATAAAATGGAGGAATCCAAAAAAACATGATCAATCTTAAAAGCCTCAAATGCAACATTTTTCATGCTATTTCCAAAGAAGAATAAAGTGGAAGACCCTAATAGATACAGACTCATCACTCTCTATAATTTCATTTATAGCTAAAATCGTAGAAAAAAAGCTCAAACCTCTCCTTCCAAAGCTTATCTCACCAGAGAAAACATCAAAGGTTGAAGGTGACCAAATATTAGATTGCATCATATTTTCCCACAAAACCATATGCTCTACTAACATAAAAAAATCCCTTGTATGTTTCCTAAGCTAGACCTATCAAAAGATTTCAGTAGGAAAAATTTGCAGTTCCTCTTAAGCATTCTCAAGGATTTTGGATTTAATCAAGAACGGATGGATTAGATTAGAAATTTATTATCATCAACATTTTTCTCCATTCTGCTAAATGGTTCCCCTACCATTCCATTTAAACCATCCCAAAGGGTTCTTCAAGGTTACCCACACTCACATTTCCTCTTCAAAATGGTGGTGGATGCATTGGGGAGAGCTCCCAAAGCAGCATCTTCATAGATTAGAATCAAAGGTGTGCATCTATTTGGGGAGGATCTCCCAATAACCCATTGAAAATTTGTTGATGCTACCATCACCATGGGAACTCCCATCATTCACAAGGTAAGAAATTTTGTGCAAATATTGGAGTTTGCACAAGATTCAACTATAGAAATCAATAAAAACAAGTCTCAACTATTTTTTATGTAATACTCCACTCTTTCTTCAAAGACATATTCTAAGAATCTTGGGGTTTCAAAAAAGTAAGCATCCCTCAATGTACCTAGCTGCTCTGTTAGTTGATAGCTCTCTTGAATGGAGCTTATGAGAGGAGTTGTTATTCCAAGTTAAGAAAAAACTAGTAGGTTGGGCTTTGTTACCTCAATCTTATTGGGAGGATAATTCATCAAAAAGAAATGCTCGAATCCCTCTCCATTTACTTATGCTCAACACTCGCAGCAGCAAACTCGATCTTAGAGTAACTTTTCTTAATACAATTCTCATTCCTATTGGGAAGTTCCAAATTAGAATAAAAATGGTCCCTAGTTGCATGGGAGAAAATTTGTCAGCCAAAACTGTAAGGAACATTGGGCAAATGTGACCCCACCACCATGACAATAGTCTTGGAGAAAAAACATGGTGCATGTGGATACAAGGAGGATTAATTGCAAATGCATTTGCCATAAAAAATACACTCCCCACACACCCCCACAACATCTTATGTGAATGCAATCTCACCTCCCTAGCTCATCCATATATACCTTCACTAAAACAAAAATGCATCTAATTCAACATCATTTCTTTTGAGGAGTCGAGGATGGTTGCACTGCCTTATTATAGGATGAATCTTGGCAGTAGCTCTCTAAACTATAATATCAACAACATCTAGACAATATGCATATGCAGATGACAACCCAAGGATTAATAAAGTTGACTAATTACTGGATCAACTTGGACACAAGTTAGCAATGGAGATAGTGGTCACCATCAAAATATTGGCATCCCAATCCAAATGGAGAACAATGTAGAAATTTTGGTGTAATCTCGAACAATGATGTATCCCCTACTCCTCCCATCCAGATAAACTTGGATGGGGCTATAGTTTAAAAGGATCCTTTTCCACATGTGAAGCATATCAATTGGAAGTTAAGCATCAAGAAATTCAAATAGATGAGAGCTTGATAAACATTACGAAGACATTAATTTGGGATAACATACAAAAACACAACTATCAAGGACCTTTTACACGTGTCATCTATCTTATTAACTTGAAAAATCTTGAACATTTACTCACTAGATGTGCCTTCTCCAACTACCTTTGGCTTTGATTAGAAGAATTCCTCAGTCGCTCTGACATGGACTCTCTTAGTATTCCTAACACAATAATACATTGGAGGAAACCCACCTTCTCTAATCCCATTCTTAAGTGTATTTGGATGATCTCACTCGACCTTTTAGTGTGGGTGATTTTAAAGGAGTGTAATAGCCATATCTTCATGGATTCTTCTGTTCCCCTCAACTCCCCCCTAGAATTCTATACTCATAAATATAAAATAAACCATTATCACCCTCACTTGTTGCCCCATGACTTGAAATCATATAGTCAAAAGGTCTATCTCCTTAATAGTTTGCACCTTATTCCATCCCCCACTTCCTTTTCCCCTACATATATTCATCCACCTAATCCTGCTATCCGTAACTCCTAATCTCACTTGCCTCTCTCCATCCTCAAATTTAATTTCGACAATGTTTCAGAAAAGAATCTGGGTCGAACCGATTATGGTAGTGTTTTCAAAAGGCAACTCAGTCTTCCACTCTTCATATACTATAGTAATCCTGCCCTGAGCAGCAAGAATGCTATGGAACTCACTACACTCATTGCGATACTAGAAATAGCACAAAGTAATGGTTTCTTTGAGCTATTCATGGAAGGGGACTCCCAACTTGTTGTCAACATGCTCCACAAACTCTAAAATGGCACTCATGTCCACAAAATTTTTCAAAAGTTGGCATTGGAAGAACTATTACATAGGGTTGCCTCCCTAATCATCAACATCCCAGTTATTCTTCCTTCCCATGTCTACAGATTGGGGAATATGGTTGGTCATATGGTGGCTAATTATGGCATTCTAGATTCGTCGCCTAGAATTTCATCCACTTGGAGTTTCCTGTCTCCTATCAAGAAAATGTGTTGGTAGCTTCTACAAAAAGATTCAGTATCCCTGGACTCCAAGGGTCGTAACTATGAATTTTGACCCGTCTATTTAGTCTTTTGATATGTCCCGAATTTCTTCTTCTCTAATTTTTTATTTGTCTTCATGGTCGAGAAGCCTTGTATTTCAGCGTCTGCATAGTAAATTTAGAGCTCCTTAACACCTTGATGTCTTATTCATCTCTATAGAGGATGAATTGTTTGATATAATTAGATTTTCATAACAGCCAAATGACTTCAAATTTTTAGTACTTTCCTATAATTTCTGATTTAAAAAAAAAAATACAATATTGACCTAAAAAGAATTATTATATATTTTTTAAATATATAAAATTAATTAATAAAAAAATAGTTATTTATTCTTATTTCAAAGCTAAAAGTAAACTCTCTCTTTTCATGATTCTGCTTCACTTCTCAAAAACGAAACAATAATTGAATTATTATAAATCTCTAATGATTTTATATTATCGGCATTTCCAAAGCAAGATCTCATCGACCTTTATCTCGGCTGTATAATTTTTGCCTATGATTGATAATGAAATGTGATTATAGGGATACAATTCCTCCCCAAAAATATCCATAAGAAAGGCCATACCGAAAGGAAATCTAGAGATTGTGGTTTTAATTGCCCTTTTGATTTTACCGAAAGGAATAATAAAATATGTAACTAACTTTAACTGGAAATATTTCCTTCTCTTAAAGTATAGTCTCACTTAGGCGAGTCCATATTAGTCACGTGAGGCAAGACACCGGACAAACCTTTGTAACTCTAATAACATTTTATTTATATTTTTGTTTATTGAATAAATTATATTAATTAGTTTGAAACGTGAATCCAATCATAATGATATAATTAATTTGAAAAACATTGTTATTCACACTTTAATTTTTAAATTAAATATAATAATAAAATAATTTCTTATCCTTTCATAAACAAATATCCAAATACTTGCAAAAATAAAATAAAATCTCTAACCCACCCTTCTTAATTAGTTTGAAACGTAAATCAAATCATAATGATATAATTAATCTGAAAGTCATTATTATTCACACTTTATTCTTTTAAATTAAATACAATAATAAAATAAATTCCTATCTTTTTATAAACAAATATCCAAGTTAAAATAAAATCTCCAACCCACACTTCTATATGTAAACGTTATATTTATAAAAACAAGTTACGAATATTTTTGTTTTCAAATGATTTTTGAAATAAATTTCCATAACATAGTACCCCATCCTTCCTTTCCTACATTGAAATCTCTAGGAAATCATAGGTCGCACCACATTACACATGAAATATCTTATTTCTATATTTTTAGTGTATTACATATTATTCATGTTAAATAGATATAAGTTAAGAATGTTAGGTTTTATTTTGTTAATGTTTTGTTTTATTCTCTTTTTAATAATATTTTTTGAAAAATGAATTAAAATAATTATTTAACGAGCATCAGTTATATATTTATTACCTAAAATTTAAAAGAAGAAATTTTATCCTTTTTTCCATGGTTTTATGATTTAAAGGGTTTAACTCTATGCCTCCTCTACCTAATCTTAATATTGACATTTTTTTTTTTATAATCTAGGATAATCGGTAACTGGTGAGAGTTATCCTAAACAGGCCGAGGATCAAATCCAACTGGCTGCCACTATAAACCTAGGCTAGGTGCAACAGCCTGCAAGCCACACACAATAGCAATTAACTTATGCCTCAACAAGAACCGAGACGTCCACTCGGGGGTCGCCTACTCTTCTAGCCAAGACACAACAGGCCATATACTCAATGAGATTTGACATTTTTAATGCATTAGTCGTTAGTGATTTGACGTTTAATTCTCCAAGTTGGCCCGATTTGTGAAGAAATTAGATGAGATATAGAAAATTGTCACTCACTCTAATCAATTCTACATAATGGCTCTTAGGATAGAGGAGAGAGGCATGATTGGAGAGTTTATCAGCTTGTGGGACACCCATGATTGAAGTACAATTTTCTATTTCCATTTGTAAGATGATTTTTTCTCTCTTCCCTCTTTGGAAAGAAAGAAATCAAGATCTAATTTTTTAAGTGTACCATATTTTATGGGGATGCAAGGTTTGTATCTAAATCGATGGAGTCCATAGTTCAACCGAGAAAGTGATGTTCCATTAATTTTACCTATTTGGGTTAACTTTCCATATTTTCCTCTTCATCAACCTAATGAACACCAGTATCGCAGCAAGAATATTATAACTTCTGGGGCTATCAACTTTACTTTATCAACCCGGGGTTCATACAAACTTGGAGGTGACAGTGATGTATACACAAGTAGATGCGATGGGTCGACTCTTTGTCACTGTTGAGTTGGCGATAGGCCACTATGGTTTCTCAAACCAACCTTCGATTGATTCAGAAGAAGTTTTGATTACCAATGAAGGAAGGGGAATTTTGCACTAATTGGGAGAATTGAAATATTGTCTACTGCAGTACAAAAAGACTAAAATCAATGCTTTAAACACACCACTCATCTAACTAATTGCTAAGAGATCTTGCTTCAGAAGAATTCTAAGCTAACATGTGTGTAATCCTAACTATCATAGGCATGCAATCTAAAATAACCAAACATTCTACTGTTGTGCATATGAATGAACACAATAATTCTTTTTTCCCTTTTTGTACTTTTTGCAAAAATGTGAATGATAAATCTTCTTGGTGGTGCGGCGGGTGGGTTAGAGATGGTGATGGAAGGTCAGATGGCTTGGGAGGCACGTGGGAGCCTTCTCTTATCTTCCTGGATGTTTTTTCCACAAATCGGCCTCAAAGCAGGCCAGTACAGGTCATCCTACAGGATGTCCTAATGCTCCTACAGGATCCCCTATATTCCTACAGGATCAAGCCGATAGCAATAGAGGTGACTTGGAAGGTGGTATAGGGAATAGGGAAGGTGAATGATGGAAGAAACAAGGCAAGGCGGTGGCTAGGACTTCCTCGAAGCTCAACCCAAAGTTTGTAAGATGGCTAGATTTGCTCAACAAACCTGGAAAGTTGCTTTTATGGAATGATGAATTGGTTGAGGGACTTGGTGGCTTTTGGTGATCATGGATGGATGAGGTTAGGCTTGGGTTGCTGGCATGAGATATTCGTGCACTATTGAAACTCTTGTAATACATACATTACTGGCATTTATCCATGAATCATATCAAACAAGGAATGTTTCTAATCAAAATAAGAGAACAAAATTTCACTATTTAGTTGCCTAATTGATGCATGGAAATACTTGCAGAATATTGTGAAAAAACATGATATCTAATGCAAAGCTAAAGATATCAGAAATTACAATTGAAACCTATTCTTGAAAACTGAAAAGATGTTGACCTAAGTAGTAGAAAACCCTAACTTCCATAAGAAATTAGAATTCTCTCTTTTTGGGGCTGAATAGGAGTTTTTCCTCAAACCATGGTGCCTGAAGGGAGGAGTGAGGACAAACCCACCTGCTATCAACCTTTTTTGTATTCCTTTACCTCTCTAAACTACTGTTGATGCTATGCACAAATGGAAGCAAACTAATCAAATACCACTACTTGCAATGAAATGATGCTAAAATCAATTGAACACTTAATCTATGAAATAACCTAAACATAAAAGTACAAGAAGAGGAGCCTTTGTTGCTAGGGTTGGGCCCTAACCCAAGAGCTTCAGCCCTCTGAGTCAACTCAATGCTAGATCAAGGAAATGTTCATTCTCATTATCATATTAGAAAAATTACATAAAAATGTTTTGCCACAATGTTTAAACTCCAAAATTCTTAGTGCTCTTACATAAAAAAAAATATGAATCCTAATGAGGCTCTAGGCCTCCTTATTTATACAACTGAAGTCTCATACAACTTCCTTAAATCTAGCGAGGCTTGGCTTCCCAAACTCAAGATGAACTGGCTCTTAACTGTCACTGGCTCGATTGCCCATGATCTCCATGACTCGACTACTTGCAACTTCGAGCTAGTGTGATTTTATTAAGGAATATTCAAATGAGTGAAGATTTAATGAGGAGGATATATCTCCTATAATCTCTCCTCCTTGTCTCATTCAAGTTTCTTCCCTTAATTAGCCAAAATTTCCATGATTTTCTCTCAAAAACCTACAATCAATGCACGTCAGACCACTATACATACATCTTACTTTTACTCATCTCATTAAGAAAAATATAATTAAAACATGTAAGGAATTATGAGAAGAGTTGATTTTAACAAGCTTGGAGGTGTGTTATGGTCCATATAGTTACCCAATGATCAAGCTCATCACCACCCCCTAGTGAAAGTGTTGTTCATCCTCTGAGCAACTTAATCTATATCCATTCCCTTCATTGCTCTAGTGGCCTCCCTAACATCCCATACTTCTGATGTAGTTTCTTCTTCTTACGAATAAAATCCCACCTTGTTGTCTATCCCTTCCCACTGCTTTCTTTCTTATTCTTATTTCCTGCCTTCCAACATTCCTAAAAGTAGTGGTGGACTGAGTCTCAAGCCAATCCAATTGACTTCGAGTATTTATATAGTTTGCTTTTACATGGGTGTTCTGTTTACTGCCTCTCTCATTGTCTGAGGAGAATGGTATTCTCTAATGTTCAGGTTGTAAGGCAAGGTGTTCCATCTCATTTGGCAAGCTTACATGTTGTTATCTCTTAGAAACCTAAACATGTCTTCAAAGTGTGTGATTGCTTGCTCTTGTGCAGCAAGTTACCTAGGTGAAAGCTTATGATAATTTGCAATCATGCTGTGGGTGTTGATGACAATCATTGGATTGGATTTTTTAGCTCTGATCATAAGTGGTTATGTCTCCTCTTGTTTTTGGGAAAACTAGTGTCTTTTCGATCTGCCAGTTCCACTAAGATGGGTAGCTATCTTAGAAACAAACAATCAAAGCAATTTGCGATTTACTTTATGTATGATAGATAAGAGAGAAGCAAAGGGGACCAACCTAGATCTTCCACTTGGCTCCTTGCTTGATTTCTCTCTCCCTTGATAGAGCTTGCCACTTCTCTCCTACTTGTCCCGCTTCAGAGAATACCTATGGAGTAAAAGTAACAAAACACCATCAAAGCATCTCGATCTATAATATCATAAACAATGCAGAATCATAAATACATTGACCATACAATTGCATTCACAAATACACGATTATATGGAGGAAAACTCAAAGAATTTTATTAATAGTAGAAGAGAGGATGACAACCCAGCTATCTGATCCATCATCATCCTCCTAGCATCAAAGCCCTCTTCACCTCATTAAAAGCAAGATCACCCAGTAATACAATGTCTCTTCTCATAGATAAACCAACAACACTTCCTTACAAAATACAAAATTCCAGCCTCCAGATCTCTCAAATGAGGGATCCATTTATAGATGTCTTGCAAGGGTGTGAGTCAGCTCTAGGTTTTTGATTAGTGTCATTCCACTTATAGTTCTTGGTTCCACTTGGAGATTTCATTGGTCTCTTACTCATCCCTGGGTGAATTCAGAGAGGCAAGTGTCATGGGAGAAGTTTCTAGAAGATTCCATGAGTTTCCACTTAGCAAACTGTCTTTGCCATTTGTCAATTCTCACTCATCACACCCTACAGAATGCCTTTTTAGTATGCATCACACATGGCTAGTGTAGCAACCAGTAGCATCACACCTTGAGCATGGAGTAGTCAGTATGGTCCAGTTTTGGCCAGTTCTGAGTGGTTTTTCAAGTGGAACTTCTAGGAAATGATGTAATCAGTTGATCATGATCCTTTAGGGTATGAAACAACACTTTTAGGGGTTAAAGAGCCCTTGGTTTATGGACATATGAGTTTGGGGTTGTAGTTCCCAAATATGTCTATAACACCTCTCTTACCATTACCTTTTTCATCGTTGTATCCCTCACCTCCTCATGATTCATCCATGATGTTAAGGCCATCAATTGCAAGTCTCCTAGCTCTAAATTTGCGTCCCACACATTAAAATCTATCAAGGCCAAGTTGTGTAGGTAAAACTCGGACATCTTTGCTTTATCTTCCAAGGTGCTTTGATCACAGAAATCAATCAATTATCTATAGTCTTGGAAGGCCATAGTGCCTCTCTGTGCTAAAGTATTAGTTTTGAATTGTAGCTTTTTTTCATTGAGATACAAGGCATAAGAGTTGGCTAGCATCCTGCACTAGATTGACTCTAAGGATAAACTGACCATAGCTACCAACTGGCTCTCCCTTTCTTGTAATTGTCCCCTTAGCCATGCATTCTCTTCTACTAACTAAGCTTTCATCATTTCCTCTCTGTCCCTTATGTAGCTCAGTTCTCTACCCATCTCCTTTAATTTTTCCTGCATGTGGCCTACATCGTGCACTCCTTCTAATTTGGAAATTTTCATCCACCCATGTGTCCTTGTCCTTTTTTTCTCAAATTCAAAGAATAAAGGGATGGATAAATTTTGTGGGATAACCCTACCCCCTTCAATGAACCTATAGTAAGAGCTAAGGTTGGGTTGTGGACTAGGCTCTCTGAGATCTGGGTCTTCCTTCTTTGTTTCTTGTTGAGTGATACCTTCTTGGTCAATTTTATGAGTTTCTTGTAGGATGGCCTCGACTTCCTATAGGTGTTTCTGTGTTTCCTGTAGGAGACCTTTTCCCTTTGATGAGGAAGACCTCGTGACAGGCCTCCTAACATATGTGATGGGAGATTTGGAAGAGGCTTGTCTTCATGATCTTTCTCCTTGATTTTTCTCGAGAGGAGCTATCTTTTGTTGCTTATTTGGTGAGTGATTAATCACAATAGGAGTTTTGGTGGGTGTTTGAGGTATTCCTTACCTAATCCTTGTGCTCTTTCTTGTCCTAAATTACATTGGGGGTTTGTCTTTGTCTTTTCCCTTTTGGCTTGATAGGTGTAATTACGGTAGTAAGAGCAGCTATTGCCTCGTTCTCTATGGGTTTTGGAGATACCCTTCGTGATTCTTCCCCTTATTTCCCTTGAACTGTAGACCTCTGTTCTTCCTTTTGTTATGTCTCCTCTTTCCCATTCTCCTCATCATCCTTGTCCCTCTCTTTCTCTTCTTCCTCTAGTTCCTCACTATGCTTATCTGTCTCTTCTTTTGTTTCTACTTCTATCTCTTCTTCATTTTCCTCTTCCTTTTCTTCATACTTTTCCTCCTTTGTTTCCTCTTCATTTTCTCCCTCTATTTCTTCATCCCTCTCATTAGTAGTGGGGATTTTTTGATACTTAAGAGCTTTAATTTCTCCTTTTGCTTGCATGTCTCTGAAAGTTCATGTAATAGGGAGTCTTAGGTTTTGGAGAGCGTCTTCTATGATAAGTTTGATCAACCCATGATGGTTTAGTTGTTAATTTTTTCCCTCCTGCACTTTGATGCTCATATTTATCATTTATTGAAGAAGAAAGTAGGGTATACTTAATATGCTTTAAGGAGGTGTGTCTGCTCCAAATCTCAGTACTTGGAGGAGTTTGAAATGGTATCCATACACCACACTATATCTCCCTTCACATTATATATATTTAATGAGGTGGTAACTAACTTCATTCCAAGGATATGGAAGGCTTTCTCTTCTAGCCCCATTTTTGTCCTCCATTGCCTACTTCCCTTCCAAAAATAATTTCTTCCTTGCAAGGGTGTTGTTACACTTATCTTCTTTTCTCCAAGCTAACCCTAAAGGGAGTGTGGTGATTATGTTTATGACTTCGGGGGTGATTTCTATTGATAGGCCTTTCCCACATCAATGGCATGCGTCCTAGTGATGGGTATGAGTGAGAGAGAAACGTCTCTAGCCACCTCATCACCGTATCCTCTCATTCTTTCAAAGAAACCCATTGAATTGTGCCTTGTGAAAATTTCTACTACAGGAGAGTGCTGATGAATTCTTACTGTGTTTGTGGGTTCCCTCTTATTAAAACCCCCTATCATCTTTCCCTGGTAATTATGGAGGCTTGTATGGATATAATTCAATAATTCTACTAGGTGAGAGATTTAAATGATAACTCTCCAATATAATTCTCCTAGACTGCAACTTCCTTAACCAATTGGAGGATTTTTCTTCATTTTTTAAACTAAAAAATATGCAAAGGTATAGCTCATACCTCATTGGTTACTATTTGATGAGGACAACCTTTCATCTCTCCTCCCTTAATGCCCGTTGATAATCCTATAGATGACTGCTTTGTATCTTGTAGGTCTTCCTGTAGGATCCTATAGGTTTTTCTGTAGGATCCCGTAGGTGCCTTTGGGATGCAAAATGTTCATTGTCTCCTATAGGTGTTGCTTCAAAAAGGCTGAGGAAACCCTCTTTTCGATGAATTCTCAAGATTGCTAATGCTCTTTTAGTGTGGGAATCAGTGTTTTATTTCCTTATATGGGTGATCATGTAGGATGGTGTGCTGGCTGTCTAAGTATGAGCACCTCCTTTTGGACCATTGGTCCCACTATCAGTTCATCATTTTACTCACCTCATAATCATCATCCACTTTGTTCCTCCATAGCTTAACCATTTTTGGCTTTATCTCCTTTTTCTTCTGATTTGACTGCTACCACATGTGGCATGGTCTAACTGTTTTCTCCTCGTCGATTGGCCGAAGGTGGCCAATTTAACTGGCTAGCTTTGCTTATAAAACCAACTGTTACGTAATCCTACATTGTTTATCATATCGTGCTAATGAGAGAGTATGATTAAGAGGACATACCTGTGGGTAATATGCCTTGATGATGATGCTCATTAGAGAATGATGTCCCTGTGTTGTGTATTAGCTATATATTTTTTATTATTGGCCTCTTTTGATGCCTGTTTCCTTGGATGTGCAGGTACTAGAGAGTGATGATGATGATCTTGTTGTTGTTGTTGAGCTCTGGAGGAGCTTCCTTAACCTTCGAATATTTCTGCTGAAGATCGATACAACCCTCTGATATTTCCTTTGTGGGATAGACTGCTACAGAATTTGCTACAAGAAACCTACAGGATGTCTTGTAGTTGCCTCTCCCTTGAACTTTCATATCTTTTTTCAGTTTTGGAGCATGAGGATTAGATATCATTTTTTGGGATTCAACTGCGTTAAGTAAGTCATTCAAAGTATGACCATTTTCATGAGAGGTAGTCGTAAAGTGACTAATTTCTCATGATTTTTGAATAGTTCACTTAGCACTCATTGCATCGGGTGATGCTCACAGGGGTGAAGAAGTGGGATTGAAACTAGTGAAATGTGGAGAACGAATCACATAGCATCAATCATCACTTCCGGGGCTTGCACCCGGTAACCAGGACTTCCCAGGAGGTCACCCATCCCGGAACTCCTCTGGCTCAAGCGCGCTTAACTGTGGAGTTTTTCCCCACAAGGGAATGGTAGGTGAGAGGTATAGCCCTCAGGTATTGTCCCTCTGTCCTCTATTATCACCTTCTATTTGTTGTTTTCTTCTTTGAAAAATGTGTTTTTTTTTTTTTTAATTGACTTATTGGATGGATATTGGGGTAACAAGGTGATGAAAGGCATGGTGATGATGTGGTGGAGTGATTATTTTATTATTTTGACACAGGATGGTTATCCCCTTTCTCTAGGGTCACTTTTGTTGGGATTCCAAAGCCACTGTAATTAGTATAGGGAACTCCTGTAGGTTTTCAGAGAATCTCATATGATTACAGGGAATCTTGTAGAAAACATAGTATGTGTAAAATGTGCTGGAAGAGTTCATAAATGAAGGGATTGATGGAATTTTGAAGAATATGAGATGGAGGAGTTAAAATATGTATTGTGCAGGTCCTTCTATTCCTCTCAAGTTGAGCTGATCCTCCTCCTGCTGACCTGCAAACAACACTTTCAAACTTTTTCTTTTCTCTATTTTTTCATTTTTTTCTCTTTTCTGAAAACAACTAGTTTGTCTCCAAGAGGTTTTCATCCTAGCTACTTGCCCTGGGTGCCTCAAAAGAGGTTTTCACCCAGAGATCATTTTATTTCTATTTTCTTTTCTTTTCAACACCATTGGTCTACCTCAAGAGGTTTTCAACCCAACAGTGGGAGTCAAGTGCCTCATGGAGGTTTTTGCATGAGTCCTTTTTTTTTTTTTTGCCAGGGACTTGATGGGTGTTGGGAACGTGATCCCCCAATGACAGTTTTGGGGCTACAAGCCCATGTTTTGGGTCAAGTTTTGTAATAAAGTGTAAAGCCTCCACATTTTGTCATTGCAAAGCCCGAAGGTGTCATGAGTCATAGAGGGTTGTCCACCCTTATTTTCTAAAGTAAAGTCGGCTGTAGAGATCCACCCATGGTCCGCTGACCATGGGATTATATAAAAAGAGCTAAGTAAGTAAGCTTTAAGGGGTCATAGCCATAGTTTCGAAGTAAGAAGTCTTGAGCGATAAGGAGAGAAGTCTAAGTTTTGGTTCATAGCATAGGTAGAGGCTTTGTAGCTAAGTGCATAGACCCCCATAGCTATGTGTGTAGGGTAGATAGATTTTGTAATCATCTATACAGATCAATAAAGAGAAGCTTTCTACAATTTCCATGTCTTTGTTTCCTATTAATGCATCTTGTCATATTGTGTATGAATTCCATTTATAATGCTTATGTGATGCCTGAGTGTATGTAGTTACGTTGGTTAATTGAACACAATTAAGAATATCTGTTTACATGGTACTAACTGTGATTGTTTAATAAGATAAGTAAGACACTTAAACTAGTTTGGGAATCTTCATGATATGTTGCCCTAGTAGCGTGAAAGTACGTGAACCACAGGTTAGGGATGTGCAAAAATCAATTGTACCCCTTTCCAGAGGTATTGAAGGGCGAAATACATGGCTAGTCTGACAAAGCCCTAGAACTAAGTGATCTGCACAAACGTAGGAATAGAAGGAATAAACCAACACCACAACCATCTCAGGGTGCGGAAACTTGGTTCTAGCATCCCCCATACTGCTTCAGTTGAGACTTTGGTCCGCGCTTCATGGGCTGATGCTGAAAGGCCCAGTAGTGTAGGGATTTGTTTGGCTAACTAACAGTGAATCTGGTTCAGGCCCCCCCAAGCCAACAAATGGTTTCATTTCCGGGACCAAAATCTGAATAAGAGATGTGTGATGTTGTATCATTGGAATCCAACTAAGAAAGAGATCGGAGACTGGTTGGATAGGAAGATCCACAAATTCGCAGTGCATGAGAATAGAAACCCGCAACTGACAAAGGAATAGTGGCTAGACAGAGATTTGAAGAATCTGAGGATAAGATCATCCGTGTTGTCGATCATTGGCTCAATTGCATCATAGGAGGATTTGTGACTGAATTCGTGATCGATACCCTAGTCAACTATAGCGAGGCAAAGTGACACTTTTTCAAAGGTCCGCGAGGTAAGTACATGAAGTCTTTGAATACCTGGATTAAGATGTTATTGTGTGAAAAATAGGTTATGCAATTACCTTGATTTTTGGAGCTACGCAAAGCGAAAAAACTTACAGTAACGAAGGAAGAAAGGGTCATGAATATAGCCCATTGATTTCACCTCTATTGGGTGACGAAGAGGGAGTAGCACAGGGTTCTCCATGAAGTGATATTCAGTTAATAAGACAGGGATTCTCGTGACTACCACCTCCACCCACACCACCTCCAACTTCACCACCATCACCTGTGACTTCACCCATACCACATCTGCCTCCATCGCAGTTTAGTATGGAAAATTCAGTGAAGCTTCGCTTGTTCAAAGGCTTGGGAAATGAATACCTGGGCCAACTATGGTTTGTCATGAAAGCTGTATGGCAAGCTCAGGGTGTTACAGAAGATCACATGAAGAAGGCAATGCTGGTTGGTGCTTTTCAGGATCACGTGCTAACCTGGTACATCAAGTACTCTAATGATAACCCAAATGTTGGAGTGGTATACATCCAAACCATGTTGAATAAAGAATTTAGTAGGCCTAAATCTGTGGTGTAGTCAATAGTAGGGTTTAAGGAAATTGCGATGAAACCAAGCGAGATACCATGAGAAATTAGATCTGAGGTTGAAGTGTAAAATTCACGAAGCTAACATGAACTTAATAGATGGACAACACTAGGAGTGGTTCGTGGCTTCACTCCTGCCACACCTAAGGGTTGCGCTATCACAACAGAAGATAACGACTTAGGCAGAGGCCTTGGCGATTATGGTGAGACTGCATGAAACACCGATGCAGGATCCAAATCTGGGGGTTCAGGAGATCCATGTGCAGTTGCACAATCTTTGCCTTGAGATGCAAAGTCTAAAGCAGGACAGAAAAATTTGATCGGAGATGCGTGAAGAAGTATGGTGCCTGAAATGCAAGGGTCAAGGGCATGACAAAGACCATTGCTCGGTCTTTGCGAACTATATTACAGGAGGAGGACCGATGCCTTTGGGGCCAAAAGCTCAAGCAAGACCAAGCACGGGGCCTACATTGTGGTGCGCTATATCTCAGGTAGTAGGAAAACATATGATGAATAACTTTCATTTGTTGTAGAAGTTTGTACAAACACCACAACAATTGTTCTACAGCTTCTGTAGGTTGGTAGGGAATGACGAGCACAACTGCAAAAGCTACAAATTGATGATGGATATAACACCCACCTATAGAGTTCAGGCAGAAACGTGGCCCCCTGACCAAAGCACGGGGATGGCACTAACAAGCTTTTAGGGGCACAGATGAGGCTGAGGCTGACGAGGACCTAGAAGAGGTCGAGGATAGCTAATCTGCTACAATTGCAAAGGACCAAGACACTATGCCTATGATTGCTCTAACCTAATGCACCCATCGTGCAAATATTGCACTTTGTTTGATCATGAGATGGAGGACTGTCCTACGCTAATAGTGAGGATACGCGACAAAGGGGCATTATCACCTCAACCGACTCAGAACCTGTAGATGATGATGTTTGAGCCTCACGAAGAGGATTGAACTATTAATATATTGCTCCAAAGTGGAATCGCAATAGGAGATGATAAGGGGAAACAACCTAAAGATAATGCATGGGTTCATAACGCCCCAACGAAGGAGGTTGAATTCGACCTGGAGCACACATTTGAAACATTCATGGAAGCAAAGAAGAGCTTTGCTGAGGCCTCTACCTCAGGGAGCAACGATAATCTTGATCAGGAATTGGACCCTTCTATGCTTACAACCTTCCTAGAGACCTGCATGAAGTTGCTACGTGATAGCAAGGCTGTGAAGAGGTTGCAGGAGCTTATAAATAGATGCACCAAAAATGCTCCGGGTGAACCACATGTGGCATGAAATACTGGTAAGCATAAAATAAGGACAGGATGAGAGATGAGGCTGACCACGAAGATAGGAGTATGAAATGGGTCAAGTTATTTTGGATCTAGGGTCAAACATGAACGTCTTACCAAAGAAGACTTGGGAAAGGATGGAAAGACCTATGCTGTAGTAGTCTCCGATTCAATTAAGAATGGAAAATCAGCAAAAGATCATACACATGGGATGAAAGCAAGGGGTGACTGTAGATATTAAAGGTGCAAGTGCATTGGATAACTTTCTACATAATAGAAATTATGGATGACAACAATCCCTATCATGCACTCCTTGGAATTGATTGGGCTACTAATATGAATGGGGTAATCAACCTAACGAAGTGAAAGATGATATTTGAGAAGAAATCGCTATGCATAATAGTACCCCTAGATCCTATTGAAGGATCACGCTATACTGAACCAATCGGCGATTATGAGAGCGATGTTGATCTGGACTGTATTTATAAGATAACAGCGTGAGACAAAGATTATGTGAATCCCATAGTGGATGGATGAATTACATGGGATTGCGAGATTTCTTGCACCTCAGACTATGATGAAGAATTAAAGCACTGGAAGAATCGGTTACATGAAATAACCACACTTAGCTGTAACATGATGACTCGGTCGCTGCGCTGTGTGTCGTCAAAGGTAAGAAGTTTTCCCACTTATGATGGCCTCAATGATGTAGATATATTTTTGGATGCATTTGAGAGGGAGGTACTCAAGAAGTAGCGCTTCCAAGCTTTGGACTGGGCACTGTGCTCTATGCCTGCAAGATGGTGGGGTACGCACAAGGGTAGCTTTGATTATTGGCGCGAGTGTAGGAAGGATGATGAGAACACACTTTGGGAAGATGAAGGTATGAATCATAGACAAATATGATGGGCAGGATGACCCATGCGCGCACTTGGCCAAATGGGCTCAGGGTTATGGGCAGAAGCCCTAACCTGAATGGGCACACTTGTTCTGTCACACCCTAGATGTCATCCCAATGAACTGGTACTTAGAAATGGAGCTCTGCCATGGTACAGGGGAATGTGATATTCTACGCAAGGGATTCATAACGAAATTCAGCTTTGAAGATGGGTTTGACTGTATCGACGAGGTGCTACAAAAAATAAAAGCAGCAATCTTTAGGATACAGCAGGATCTTTTGGATATGATTTAGCCTAATTAGACTACTCTACTAAGTCACGTACAGGAATGCTATAATGTAACCACTGAAGAAGAAGATGATGATATGTGAAAGATTAACATCCCTGAAACAAAAGGTCACTGCGAGGTTGAAGTATCGCAGATTAAGAATCTTGATATAACCGTGCCACTAAAAACAAAACAGGCAAACATTGGTACGGAGGCAGAACCAAAATTCACAAACATTGGAGATTACTGGGATGACACGACAATGGATAAGGTCACTGAATTGCTCCGCAAATACCAAGATTTATTCCCTAACAAGTTTATGGATCTAAAAGGGATAATCGGGGACCTCGGTGTTATGAAGATCATGTTGAAGCTTGACGTGAAGTAGGTTAAGAAAAGACCTTACTGTCTCAATCCAAAGTATAAGGAGATGGTCTGCTTAGAGCTATACAAAATGCTCGCAACAGGCATCATTGAGACTATGGAAGAATTTAATTTCGTAAGCCCAATGGTGGTATAAGAGAAGAAGCAGAAGGATGAAATAAGGATATGCGTATATGTTAGGAAGTTGAATGACGCTTGTGTACATGATCATTTCCCCACTGCATTCACTGATGAAGTGTTGGACAATTTAGGTGGCCAGGAAGCATATTCCTTCACTGATGGATTCTCTGGCTACCATAATATAAAAATCTTGCTAGAGGATAGGAGGAACACGACCTTCACGACTGAGTGAGGGTGTTTTCAATACCCTATAATGTCTTTCGGATTGAAGAATGCGCCTGTGATTTTCTCGCATGTAGTCGTTGTTGTGTTTAAGGAATTTATTCATAAGTTCCTGGAAGTGTACTTTGATGACTGGACTGTGTTTGGGCTAGTGAAGCGCCACGTCGTAAGTTTATGCCTAATGCTAGATAGTTGTCAAAGATACCAGATCACACTCAATCTAAAGAAGTGCATGTTTTGTGTTCATTTTGGGACCTTGATGGGTCATGTGGATTGTAGACAGGGACTGATGGTAGATCCTACGAAGATCGCAGTGATACTTAACTTAGAAGCACCGAGGAGTGTGAAAGAATTGCACGCTACCCTAGGACATATAAGATATTACAGAAAGTTTATCAGAGGCTATGCAAAGATCATCGTGCCTATGGAGAAGTTGTTGAAGAAGGATGTCACATTCTTCTCAAATGAGGACTGTAAGAAAAGATTAGATGTATTAAAAGAAAAAATCGTCACCAGGTCAATTTTAGTCTTCTTGAATTGGAAGAGGGAGTTTCATGTACATGTAGACGCATCATGTATGGTGTTGGGAGTAGTACTGACATAGGCTGGCAGAGGAGACTTGGACCATCCTATAGTGTTCACAAGAAGAAGGTTATCCAAGGTGGAGAAGGACTATTCCACCACTGAGCGCGAAGGGTTAGCTATGGGATACGCGAATTTTAGACACTACTTGCTAGGTGGCCATTTTAAGATGTATATGGATCATTCCATGTTGAAATACCTAGCCAATAAACTTGCGTTGGGGGGGAGAATCTGCAGGTGGTTTTTATTGTTCCAGGAGTATGATTTTGAAGTTATTGTGAAGCTTGGACAACTAAACGTGGGACCAGACCATCTGTCGCACATTGAAATGGGGGAAGAGCCCACTAATGTGGAGGAGGGATTGCCTGACGTGTAGCTATTTGCATTATGCTTTGTGGATGGTCATTTTGAGGATGCCATACACTTCCTAATGATAGGAACTGACCCAAGAAGGATACATCGTCTAGAAAAAGAAGGAGTTAGTAGTACGCACGACAAATTTTTCTGTCATTGTTGAGCATCAGTACAAAATGGGGTCTGATGAGATATCACAACGATATGTACCAGAGTTTGAAAGGAGCATTATCCTCGCAGACGCTCATGGGGGCACTGTAGGAGGACATTATGTAGGGATAGCAACTGCACAAAAGATTCTACACATAGGTTTATGGTGGCCAACTCTGCATCAGGATTCAAAAGCATACTGCAAAGTGTGTGATGTGTGTCCAAAGGACTGGCAGGCCATCGTGAAGGGATGATCTTCCTCTGAATCCATAGGTGACATTACAACACTTTGAGAAATGGGTGATAGATTTTGTGGGACCCATTCAGCCCCAAGGAAAGACGGGAGCAAGGTACCTTATCACTGTGACAGAGTATTTGACTTCATGGGCGGAGGCACAACCTGTAAGGGATTGTCTAGGTGTGATTGCTATGAATTTCCTATTTGAGTATGTATGGATGTGATTTGGGTATCCAAATATTTTGATGAGTGATCGCGGTACACACTTTCTGAATGAGATGATCACTGCATTGACGGAGGAATTTCAAGTATATCACCAGAAGAGCATTCCTTATCTTCCACAGGCTAACAGGATGATGGAAGCATTCAATAAAGTGTTGGAGAACATGCTGACCAATGTTTTCAACGCTCAACAAAATGATTAGGACCTGTGCATACCCGGAGTACTATGGGCCTATCGGATGGCATACAAAAAATTGACTCGAAAAACACCCTTTAGGCTTGTATATGGTGTTGAAGCAGTAGTGCCCATGGAATACATTGTACCTACTTTGTGCGTAGTGGCACTCATGCGTATGATGGATCACAGAGCCCTAGAAGAAAGGCTTGCACAACTTGCTGAACCTAAGGAAGAAATATTTCTAGGTGGATTTCACCAATAGGTCCAAAAATAGCGCGAAAAAGCATGGCATGATTGGCACATTAAGCTATCCACCTTTAAGGTAAATGACCTGGTTTTGTTAAATGATAGAAATTTTGATAAATTTCTATGAAAATTTAGAATGCACTAGTTAAGGCCCTATGTAATTAAGGAGATTACTGATGGAGGAGCTGTTCAGTTGGTTAAATTGAATGCAGATCCTTTCCTAGGAAAGGTGAATGGTGGTTACTTGACGGCATACACTGGTGGTCCGGCTATGTGACTATATGAAGATAACATAGTCTTAGCACTCCATGCAGCTAAAAGGTGGTGAGGGACTATAAAGTACACTACTTGGGTTAGGGAGCTGCGCGATTGGAGCATTGCGTGAAGCCAGGAAGTGTGACAGGGTTTGCGGCAGTGAGAAGGGAGTTGTGATACCCAGGGAGAAATCACGTAGGTCAGTCAAAAAGTGACCGCTAAAGTCACTGTTCATGATTTGAAGATAGAAATGTGGCCAAAGGGAGTGGGCGACCAGCATTTAAGATGGAATTTATGGGTCAGATCCTTGAAAATCTACCACCAATCTGACATTAATGAATTGAATTTGGGGGAAACAGTCGGATTTGAATTCAAAATTCCCTATAAATTATAGGTGGGTGTCCGGCAAAAAACACTTAGCATTTCGGGAATTGAGTTGTTGAGTTCTCAGGTGCACATGCACTGTGAGCACTTTGAAGTTCTAATAGCCAGTTAAGTATTTGAGAGATTGTTGAAGGAGACACAGGAGTTCCTTTAGAACATCCTGTCAATGCCCACAGAAGCTATAGATACCAAAGCAGAGGAGTCGGTGCCGTAAATTGAGATGGAGGCCGAAGAAGCTGCTCTTGAATTGGCTGAAGTATTAAAGGAGGTCCCTAAATCCCCAACGATGATGAGACTAAAATAGACCCCAACCAAGGAGAGCACAAAATATAAAAACGGTAAGAAGCCTGTGATACTGGTGCGTGTGGCACCAAGAAGAAACCCACCGAACCCCACCACATAGGAAAAGGGAAAAGTCATCAATATGGAGCCGAAGGAGGAAGAAATCGAAGACATTCTGATGGACAATGATGATGTGGGAGTAGATGCGGAGGAGGTTGAAGCCTATGCAAGGGCAAGACCAACTTGCTGAAAGATATTGATGAGATAAAGGTCCCCTTGCAAACGCCTCTACTGCCAGATGAAATTGGGTTTGGAGGACCACAGTTGGGGTAGGTTCCTCTATTGAAACTTAAATATTAGAACCTACCTGACCATGAGAAGTTCCCACACCCAGCGACCGAAGAGCTGATGCATCGCATTATCAATACAACCACCAGAATGACCACACTAGAGCCGCAGAGTTGGCTCAAAGGAGTAGACAAGGAAGGGTTTCTCAACCTGCTTTGGGTACTACATGAAAATCACACCGTGGTTACAGTAGTAGTCATCAAACAACTCTTATGCTTGGTGCATGATGGGTGTTTGTGGCTAGAGGAGCCAATGCCCATCATTGACAGATTGATCGATAGGATAACGCAATTTCCTTACACAGGAGAAAATCCGCCCATGATATTTGGCAGAGAAGGTGTTGAGTAGGCCCTTGTGGAGGCCATGAAAGAGAAGTATTAGTTGGTAAAGAAGCCACATGGATATGCCATATCCAGCATTTGTGATGCTGCTATAAAGGTCACTACCCAAATTTTAGCAAGAAAGGTGATGAGGAAATGTCATGCCAATGAGGTGTTGATGCTTGTCATCACGCTAGCAGTCCAATGTGTCGAAGGTGTTCAGTTCAATTAGGCGGACTATCTTCGCGGTGAGTTCCTTGTGAACTTTCGTACAGCACAAGAGCTTAGCAAGACATTCCACTATGCGTGGCTCTTGTTTTCGATTGTGTTGGTAGCATGGGAGCTACCAAACGACATCCAATTCCCTTCGGTCGTGCCACAACTACTAGAAGCAGTGAAGTAATTTTCACTGTGGGCAACCAAGGATGTGCATCACATCAAGGACATCAATATCTTCTAGATCTAGATGGAGATTAACATCTACATGGCCATCAATCGCAAACCGTGATTGTCACCTACAGTGTATGCCAACCTACAGGGCTACACAGAGTTTAAAGCATATTTTCACCATGTGTCCATCAAGGCGAGGAAGGACCCTGCATAGACATGGTATGACTTGCCTTACCTGGCAACTGATGATGCCATTGATGCAGTACTTGATTGATGGCTGGAAGAATGGCACACCACAATAGACTTGGTGGTGTGAGGGAGCAAGTCCGCCATGCAGAAAACGAAGGAGGCCAAGCTCAAGATGATGTTGTTGGCCGAAAAGAGAAAGAAGGAGGTCACTGACAAGGCCCAAGAAGAGCACAATTCTGCTTAGCAAACAAAAAGAAAATAGGTGGAACAGAGCATGTCTTTGATAAAGTCGCAAGGTTTCCTTCACCTGAGATAGAGGAAGAGACGGACAAGCAAAGAGAACAACATGATGTGGAACCACATGTGATGTTCCACATCAAGCATCCAAGGTAGTAAGGGAAAGGAGGGTCCAGGAAGAAATCCAAGGCTACTAAGACATCACTGGACCCAATCACCCTCATAGAGGGCGATTTACATGAGATCAGTGACACGGTGTGAGATGTCACCTCAGAGGCCCTACAACAGTTTGAGTAGCAGAAACAACTAGTATTCGTGGCTATCCAGACAAGTCTGTAGGGGCTGCAGACTTGCGCATCATAGGCTGGTACAGTGTCTACTAGCATTGCTATTGGCGCTTCAAAAGCTATTGATATGTTGCACGTGAAGGCCTCCAGAGCGATAGTGCTACCTGATGCGCCACTGACCATGGAGAATGAAGCTGACAGGCCCACTATTAACACCCTCAAGGGAGTAGGGTTGGATCTGGTAGTGCTCCCTTATGAAGCACTCCACCTCTTATAGGTTGGAATGATTGCAGAGCTGAGGGCCCGTGAGCACCGCACCCTCCAAATGATTACTGAGCAGCCGATTAATAACGAGTAGATGACACTACATTGAGACTCTACCATCATCGCTGTGACCGAGGCGACTAGCCAGAATAAGGTATAATGTAGGTCATCGAGGAGGCATGTCAAATGGTCCTAGAGTTGGCCATTCTTGAGGAAGAACCAGTCAAGGTGTGCATTCCCAAGATGTCTACGAGGGTGCATGATAAAGTACATAAATGGCAAGGGTTCAATTGGAATTGAACCTATGGATCATCGAGTTACAGTTGAAGGCCTAGCCTTCAACTCTACAAGAGGTAAAGGAGTAGTGACTAACCGCTCTCAGAGAAGCAATAGCGGTGGTTGATAATGCAGTAGCAGACTGCACGCAACCTTTTGAGCAATTGTTTGAGGTCCTAACAAGCTTGCAGGGGGACCCCAATTTACAGCAACTAGAGACAGAAGTGCACAAGCTACAACAACATTATAATGAAGTCAAAGGCACAACATGAACCATCGTGCTCACACAGAGACTGGAAAAGTTACAAGATGCCAAGCAGCTGAAAGAGCAGGTGGATGTAGCGCTGCACAAGGAAGCAGTGTTGAAGGAACGACTGAAGCCCTATCTGGATGAGGCTTACATGGTGACAACCTCTATTGAATGAAAGCTTGTGACTCTACAAGCAAGTCAGCAAAAGCTTCAGGCTGACACTTCAAGAGTAGTGATCGAGCAGATGGTTGAAGACACGAAGCAGGCAACCGTACAATGCATTGCTGAGGTTACGGTAATACGAGTCGAGCTGGGAGGTCTTCGTGCTAAGATCTTCGTGCCTGCCAAGTGACTCAAGGGTGGGTCATGATGTTTGTAGTGGGGGCCTGTTGGGAACGGGATCCCTTAAGGATAGTTTTGGGGCTAAAAGCCCATGTTTTGGGTCATGTTTTATAATAAAGTGCAAAGCCTTTGCATTTTTTTGTTGTGGAGCGCGAAGGTGTCATGAGTCATAAAGGGTTGTCCACCCTTACTTTGTAAAGTAAATTCGGTTGTAGATATCTACCCATGCTTTGCAGACCATGGGATTGTATAAAAAGAGCTAAGTAAGCAAGCTCTCAGGAGTCATATAGCCATAGTTTTGAAATAAGAATTCTTGAGCGATAAGGAGAGAAGTATAAGTTTCAGGTCATAGCATAGGTAGAGGCTTTATAGCTGAGTGCACAGAGGCCTAGGGTGGAAGTTCGTAACTGAGTGTGCAGACCCTTGCACCTATGTGTGCAGGGAAAATAGATTCTGTAATCATCTAAAGATATCAATAAAGATAAGCTTTACACAATTTTTGTGTCTTTGTTTCCTATTAATGCATCCTGTTATATTGTGTATGAATTCCATTTATAATGCTTATGTGATGCACGAATGTATGTAATTACGTTAGTTAATTGAAAGCAAGTAAGAATATCAGTTTACACTGTGCTAACTATGATTTTTAATAAGATAAGTAAGACAATTAAGCTAGTTTGGGAATCTGCATGATATGCTACCCTAGCAGCACAAAAGTATCTGAACCGCAGGTTAGGGTTGGGCGAAGATCAATCGTACCCCTTCACAGAGGTACCGAAGGGTGGAATACAGGGCTAGTCTAACAAAGCCCTAGAACCAAGTGACCTGTGCGAACACAAGAATAGAAGGATCAAACTGACATCACGACCATTTCAGGGAGAAAAAACTTGGTTCCAACATCCCTCCACACTGCTTCTCGTGAGACTTTGGTCCACGCTCCAAAGTGCTCCCGAAAGGGCCTATAGTGTAGGGATTTGCTTGGCTAACTAACACTGAACCTGGGTCAGGCCCCCCCAAGCCAACAATGGGGTAGAAGCTGAGACTTGCTCCAACACCACCAATATCTTGCTGATGCCATTGATGAATTCTTGCTTTGATAAGGGCTTATTGTAGACTTTCAATCTGTACCCATTGACAAGTAAAGGGATAACCTCTGCATCAATGGTTCCTATCTGTATTGAACCATTACCATGAAATTTTTCTATGACATAAGGCCCTCACCATCTAGTCCTTAATTTTCCTTTAAAATCCCTATATCTATAATAATACAACAAAGCTCAATCACCTTCTTGAAAATTTTTGCCCTTTATGTTCTTGTCATGCCAAATATTCCTTTGAACTTGAGTCACCTCTGTGTGCAAGAGGGCCTACATCCTAAATTCATCTAACCCATTCAGCTAGAGCAATATTTCTTGTTGTGCCTTAGTGAGATCGAGATCTAGTTTTGCTCTCATTCTTAGGGTGTTGTATTCAAATTCAATGGATAGCAGGGCCTTCTTCCCATAGAGAAACTCATAAGGAGTGAATACTATGGTGGTATTTGAGGTGGTATTGTAGGTCCAAATGGCCTCAACTAATCTATCTACCCAATAATTTCTATTGTTTCCAATCACTTTGGTGAGAATTCCTTCTAGCGCTATGTTGGTTACTTCCACTTTCCCATTAGCTTGTGGGTGGTAAGGAGTGGATGTTCTATGCTTGATCTTGTGCACGCTCAACAAATTTTCAATCATGTGAGATGTAAATTGACTGCCTTGATCAATGACTAGTTCTTTAGGGTACCCAAACTTATAAAATACATTTTCTTTTAAGAACACCACCACTTTCTCTTTTGTTGTTTCTCTAATCGCCTTGGAGTCATCCCACTTGGTTAAATAGTCAGTGCGCACAATGATGTACTACTTTTTCCTATATGGAGGGTCAATGGGCCCAATGAAATCCATGCCCCACTTGTCAATTGGCTCGAAGGTCACTTGAGGTTGTAGAGGAATTTCATCCTTTGGGGTAGGTTTCCCCATCCTTTGGCACCAATCACACTAACTAGTATACCTCCTCACATCCTCGCGAAGAGTGGGCCAGTAATAACCAGCTTGTAGCACCTTGAATGTTGTCATTTTGGCCACGAAGTGACCTCCACAACGCCCATCATGACAGGTCAGAAGGATGTCAAAGATTTCCTCCTTCCTGACACCTATTCTGAGAAATTGATCCAGGCATAGTTTGAAGAGGTTGCCCCTAATCCAAGTGAATGGGGTGCTCTTCCTCACAATCTTACTCTTTTCCTTGGAGGAAAAATTTGGTGGAAACTATGTAGACATGAAGTAATCTTCTATGTCAGCAAACCATGGGGAGAGAACTGAAATGGCGAATAAGTGTTCAACTGGCAATTGATCACCAAGCATTTGTTCCTCCCCTGCAGGCAAAGTTGATGTACATAAAAAATCTGCAACAACATCCTCCTTGCAATGCTTATCAATAATAGTTAAATTAATATGTTCCATTAAAATTAACCATCTAATAATCCAGGCATTTACATCAGGTTTATTCATCAAGTATTTAGTTACAGCATGGTCAGTATGTACAAATGTTTGGTAACCTATAATGTAATGCCTAAATTTGTTCAATGAATGCACAACAGCTAGGATCTCTTTTTCAGTCACTGTGTATTTCAGCTCGACATTTGACAGATTATTACTAATGAAGTAAATGGCACAGGGTAGCTTGTCATCTATTTGGACTAGAGTTGCTCCTATGGCTCTATGAGAGGCATCAACATGTATGTGTAAAGGAAGAGCCCAATTTGGTGTTCAGAGAATAGGTGCAGTAGTCAACTTGTACTTTAGGGTGTCCAAGGCCTCTTGACGGCTTTCTAACCATAAAAAGTCGAAGTCTTTGGCCAATAACCCAAATAAAGGAGAAGTTAACTTGTTGAACTCTTTTATAAATCTCCTATAGTATCTAGCTAAGCCTAGAAAACTTCTGACATCCCTCTGTTTTTGCAGAGGTGGGACCCTTTGGATTATGGTTGTCTTGTTTGGGTCCACCTGCAGTCCTTTCTGGGATATTGAATGACCTAGAATAGTCCCTGCAGTCATCAAGAACTCACATTTTCGGGGCTAAGGGACAAGTTCATTTCAATGCATTTGTTCAGCACCTTACCCAAGTTGGAGAGAGCCTCCTGGAAATCACACCCATAGGGTGTAAAATCATTCATAAAAATTTTCATTGCATCATGGACTAGCTCCACAAAGATACTCAGGACTACCCTCTTGTTATAGCAATTTTTGGGCACTGCAACCCCAAGCATAAATGTCCATAAACCAAGGGCTTCTAAGTCCCTAAAGGTGTTGTTCCAACCCCTAAAATAACAAGGTCAACTGATTACAGCATCTCCCAGAAGTTCTCCATGAAAAACTACTCAGAACTGGTCAAAACTGGACCATTTCACCTGCTCCATAGGCAAATTGTGTTGCATCCCACATGAATACACACAGTAGGTGCGATGCATGTCAAAAAACCCTTCTATGGGGTGCGATGGGCAAGAAGGCACAAATGGCAGGGTCAATCCAGAAGGTGGAGGAGCATGGAATCTTCCAGAAACCTCTCCTATGACACTTGCCTCTCTGAATTCGACCAGGGATGAGTAAGAGATCATCAATCTCCAAGTGGAATCAAGAACTATCAGAGAGAAGACACTGATCAAATCTCAAAAGCTGATTCACCTCCCTTGCAGACATCTATATATGGATCCCTCATCCCAGAGATCGAGTGGCTGGAATTTTGTATCTTGTAAGGAAGTGTTGTTGGTTTCTTGGTGCAATATCATAGTGTTGGGTGGTCTAAGCTTTTCATGAAGTGAAGAAGCGCTTTCTTGCTGAGAGGATGATGCTGGGTTAGAACAATTGGTTGTAATCCTCTTTCCTCTTTCTTGATTATCAATAAATCTATTCAAGTTTTCCTCCACATTCTTGTATGATTGATGATTTATGCATTTGTGTGGTCAATGTACATCTGATCCTATATTGTTTATGATAATAGATCTATGTTCTTGGATAGTGTTATGTTGCTTTGATTCTACAGGTACTCCTTGAAGCTGGGTAGATAAGGAAGCGAGTGGCAAAGACCTACCAGAAGAGAGAGGAATCAAGAAAGGAACCAAGCGCAAGACAGAGGTTGGTCTCCTTATTCTTCTCTTATCTATTTCCCATAAAGGAAAACGAAAGTAGTTTTTAGTGTGTTTGTTTCTAAGGTAGCTACCAGCCTTAGTGGGACTAGTAGCTCTTTATAGACACTAGTTTTCCCGATAAAAAAATGGTGGCTCTGCTAGGGAGCGAGTAGATTGTTTGTTCATATACATTTGTTTACTTTATAAACTTACAGACGGAGCCTGAAGTCAAGCTAGCTAGCCTTCGAATTGCATTTGCTATACAAGTGCAAAGTAGATCAACACTGCTTCAGTCAATCTCTGGGTTTTGTTTATGAATTAAATGATTGATTTACAAGCTTTCTAATTGCCCTCGTGGTGGCTCTAGTAACCTCCTTAGATCTACCCATGTGATTGATTTACTGATTACCACTTGCTCGGCCTAAATCCCTGAACTGAACTGCAAAATATGACCCGAAACCTAATCAAAGTCTCGTCCCTGGTCCAGCGCATTGTCTGTTATGTGAACTTCAAACGCATCGCGCTTCTCGAGTGTAGTAGGTGTGTTTCATTTCAGTTTCACTGTGTTTTAGGTGTGTTGATCAGACAAGGCCTTGTTCCTAAATTTTGGTTTCTGTGTTCACTCTTTTCAGCTCTATTCATGAGTTTTGCTGCCTGCAGTTAGTACACCTCTGTTTGAAACCCATTTCCTTGGTGTTATTCTGCCTCCATTGTGCAAAGAAGTGTAAATGTTTTTATGTATTTTTGAGTCATTTTCACTTCTCCTTTACAAAGAAGTAGCGTAATTGTACTGTCGTTTCTTGATTTGAAAGTGTCGCAAGTGTTGTTTTCAGTCATAGAAGAGAATCTGATTGTTCTTGATAGTCAATTACATTGTTACTCGTGTATTTGATTTGAGTTAGTAGTTCTCCAAGTGTCGAAAGCAAGTTTTCAATTCCAAATAACAAAGTGTCGTCATTGTCCTCATTTTGTTTTGAAAAGAAACTTGTTAGTAATTGTCGATTTGGAAAATAATTCAGATTTGCGCTTAGCTTTCTTTTTATCATTCACACATTAAGAAGGCTGAAAGCAAATACATGCATGTGCATTTGCATTTAGACTATTTGTTGGCTTGATTTAGGACAGTGCATATAGTGTGTGCTATGTGCTCTTTGTTGAAAGAATGTCATCTCTCCTTCCTTAGTAGCTAGGATTTTCATTGCAGAAAGAAGATTAAACGATTGTTTATCATCTTAGATTGAATTTTAGGAATTGTACATCTACATCATGCGGTGAACCTGAAAGGAAAATTTCTTAAGCAAGATCAACTGTAAAATAAATTTAATGAATCTAAAAACGCTTTGGAACCTAACGCACAACATCTAGAAGTCTAGGCTAGAGACGTATTCCGGCGTCGTAAAGCCTGGTAACTGTTGTTTTCGCTGTTGGTTGGGTGATTCCTCCTCTTTGAGACGATAAGTGCCAGTACGGACTTATGCTCCCACGTACCGTCGAGTATATTTTGGGAGACCACAATAGGCTTTATCCTTTATCCATAGGAAGCCGTGTCTGCCGCCCTATCGATCGCAATGCACTGAACACAGCATTCGGGAAGATTGATTGCCGTACCGTAAAAAGTATTCTGCAGTTTTTCGATTGGTTTGGTAATCCCGCTGTCTAGATTTCCAGAGCAGTCCCTTTCGTTCCTTTTCAGACTCCTTAACGGAAAAGGTCCATCTGAGCACTTGTCACTTCAGGCTCATTAAAAATCGAAGGCGACTAGACTCATCTTTTGTTTTTTCTCGACTCTTAAAAATTGAAAAAACAAGTTGTGTCAAAGCGTCTAAAGTTTATTTTAAATGGAATAATCATCACCTTTCCTATGTTGATCTTAAGTTGAGAAAAATGGAGTCCACCAACCAAGGAGTTCCCCTTGGAGGAAATCCTAGTCCCTTCTCCTCTTGGGGAGATGTTGGTGCACCCCATATGGCCACATTGCCTCTTCCAGGATTGACAATCGGCTTGCCCGTATGGCTCTTCTCAACTTCTGTCGTTTAGAACACCATAATTCCTGAACAATCAAGTTAGAAACTAAACGATATTAGAGTTACACCCCAACCCTCTACTTCGTCCAATTCTTCCTCTCCTCCTTCCTCTTCGCTTGATGAAGCTGGTAAAGCCCAAAATCAAGTAACTGAGAAGAAGAAGGAGAAGTAGAAGAAAGAGAAGAAGAAGGAGCCAAAGGCGAAAAGGGGTAACCAAGCATCATCTAGCGAAAATCTACACACTGCACCGACCAAGGCTAAATCGCCATGTGTCATTTGCAAAGGAGACCACTATCATAGAGATTGTCCTTGCATCCCTCGGATCTTAAAGGACTGGTCTCCTCGTTTGCACAATCCGGTGTCATAAACCTCTGACGATCATGTTGAGCATACACTGTCAACTAGTGAAAGTGAAGCCCCTGGACAAAAAGGTAAATATAAAATTCCTTGTAAATTGTGTGAAGGCGATCACACCGTCCACCGTTGTCCCTTCTTAGACGAAGCTAAAAGAGTTTTGGACGAGCATCCGGTTTCACCGTTATGGCTTCCTCCTGGATACAAAAAACTCTTGCCGAGTTCATCACTAGTTGAAAATCCGGCTGACACACCCTTGTGGTCGGCCGAAGCATCTATCATTGAAGATAAACCATCTGAATCCATACCAGACGAAAGTCAAAAGGTCGAGGTAGCAGTTGACCCGGTCTTGCCTTCAGAGGGTCCATCTTCAGATAATACAGTCACCGAAGAAAACAAGAATGACACTGTTCAAATTCTCTTCGTAAGCATAGACTCCGATGAGCATGGGGGCAGTCTACCCGTTCCTTTATCGTAGGAAGGAAGTTCGTTAGAGTCATACCCGGCCGTCCTTTTGGTCCCACCTCCAAGCAACCTGGTTTTTTCCTTTGACTGGTATCTACTAGGCAGACCCCGTTTACCGGCTAGTGTACCATTGTGAATCGTCGTTCAAGTATATAGAATGGTTATGGCCGGTACCATCATAGATGAGGGGGCTTCTGTGAGTATCCTTTCCTCAACTTCTTGGAAAGCACTTGGTTCGCCATCGCTTTTGCATAAGATGAGAAATCTAACAAGCTTTGACAAAGGAACCAGTTGACCATTAGGGTTCCTTCCTGATGTGCCGATAACATTGAGAAGGAAAACTGTTCACATGAATGTAATGGTAGTCCAAGGACCCCTGGATTATAATCTACTCCTTGGAAGAGACTATATTTATTGCATGGGAGCCATTGTCTCCTCACTCTTTAGAGTAATGTGTTTTCCGCACGAAGGAAGAGTGGTCAAGCTCATAGACTAGCTTTCATTCCCCGTTTCACACATAGAAAAGAGTCATATACCAACCTTGAATGGTCTTTTCATGCAATGAATGTCTCATCAACCCCCAGCCCATCCTCTTGATGAGTGCGAGTGATTCGGAGGGCATGAATGAAATCCAGGGGGCATGCACCCTGGTCTGCTTCGGTAGGAAAACCTTGGGTATAGTGTAGGTTTCCGCGGAGGATATATGACTAGTCTGACACACCCGTACATTTAGGAAAATGGGATTAGGCTGGAATAAGATTCCCTCGTCAAAGTTATGTGAGTGGAGGCATCTGCGCCACTCACCTTTGTCTATTTCGGTAGACATCGCCGAAGAAGTGTTTTGTTTGTGGTGCAGATAGAACAATCTTTGGTAACCTGAAAAAGGTAGGCCTTTCCCGATAAAACAAATGTTTTGTCTGCAAATTGAGGGGTAACCTCAAAACTCTACTTCACTATACCTGGGGGCATGCAAACCTTTTGGCGTGCAAGCAAAGAGCGACCATTTATTTTTTAAATTTGTAGGTCGTCTAACCCTTTAAGCTCGTAGGATTGGTCGTTTCCTAACTTGCATAAAGAAAGGATGCGAAGCAAAGCTTTCTAAGGTGCAAGCTTCTTAAAAATGGCATCTTAGATGAGACATCCTTATTATATGACTGGATTAATCGAGCAGTTTTAAAGCGGACTTCAAGCTCGTTAAAGAATAAACATAAGCAATGAGCAAGTGTTTCCCTCAGCGTTTAAGCTCATTTTAAAATAAAAAATGAACCACTTTCGGGTAAATAACCATCGTGAACGTATTACTTCAGCCTTTGAAGCCTTGGTCGTGTTCTCATCATCACCTCCACTCTGTATTGGTTGATCATTTACCTCCACTTGATTGTTTACCCCTTTTGAGGAACAGCTGTGAAGAGTGATCTTGTTAGCCATCCTTGTGACACTGCCGTGATTGGAAAATTCCAAACCTTACCTAGAATCAGCTGCTACCCAAATCTATCACTCGTTCCTAAAAAACGAGTCTCCTTTAAGCTCTTTTCAACTTACTCGTAAAATATGAAAAGATTGTCGAGCCATTGGCCTCTCCAGCTCATTAAAGTGACCAGAAGTGCTATCCCTCCTTTAGATTTTAATCTTTTTGGACCTGAGGGATTATTACACAAAAAGATCAGGCACTTGTTTTGTTCGGCTCGTTAAAATTACCGAAAATTCATCCCTTTTGTATTATTTTATACTTTTTTGGACTTAAGGGATTAGATGACAAAAAAGAATTTTTGGAGTTTCCTTTACATCACTTTTCAGACTCTCTAAAATTGAAAAGGACCGAGTTATCTTTGTCATTAAACTCGTTAAAACCTAATAGCGACAAACTTGCCCATAATAGACAAGAATGAGTTTCACTATTGCTAGGCTCATTAAAACATAGTGATGGGTTTGCTCAAATGGAAAATTATAGAACAAGCATGTGTTATTCTCCTCAAGCTTGACAAAAATAAAGAGATACTGGTCAGCAATGACTGGGGAAAAATTGGGAAGAAAACTTGAAGAAACTTTGTTGGTAGCAAGTCGCTCTTGAACATGACACTTTCACTCCACATTCGAGTCAGGTTGGGTTGATCCATTCACTGGTCACATCACCATGGTTCCATCACACCATCAACATTTGGGGTTAATGCTACCAATCCGTCATGTCAGTGTTGCCGATATGTTCAAGAGAAGTCACTCAGAGAATTCACCTGTGTCTCACCCACTATAATACATTTTCGCTCCATTCTTTCATGACCGCCACCCTAAACCATATATAACCAGATCGTTTTCACCTCCATTAAAATCATTTGCTCCGTTCCATGTCATTGATGTGGGATTCACTAAGGCCCTCCTATGATAGATCGCTTCTTGTCGACATTAGCTCATTATCCAAGAAGTCGATCTAGGAACAACCCTTTCAGTACTTTGAAGCTTGCATGCCTCAATGGTAAGTTTCTCACTTCCGGCGACAGGTTTACATCAATGGCCTTCGACGGAAAGATTTTGCGTGGTGTTCGACGCCAAGTCCCTTATTCACACCACGTGAATTGTATTGCAGTACCTTGAGGATCATTATCATTATCGGTGATTCCTCTCGCGCCTGTTAACAGCTTACATCATTAGTTGGTAATCAGGCGATGTCTTTCCATGTTCAACTCCAGAACATCTCTCACATGGATCGACTTGTACTTTGAGTGAAGATCGAACGAGATTGAAGACCCCAGATCTAGTTTCATCCATCCGGGCTGTGATATATATTCAGGAAAATAAAGACATCAAATGTACATCATTGATGCATAGATAATCATCCAATATAAGGGATGATGGCTCTACCAGAATCATCAGTCTACACTCAGACGATTGTCTATCCTATGTACATGAAAATGAATTTATAAAGTTGAGCATGGGAATGCCCGCCTCAGCTACATCGTGAAAATAATATGAAGATAATGTATTTTATTGTATCTTATTACAGGTCACCTTCCAGCTCGACAAAACTTCAGATCCTCATGATAAAGCATTTCACCCGACATCAAAAGATTAACGACCTCATGCTTTAGGGGGCAACTGTTATAGACATTTTTGGGCACTACAACCCCAAGCATAAATGTCCATAAACCAAGGGCTCCTAAGTCCCTAAAGGTGTTTTTCCAACCCCTAAATGAACAAGGTCAACCGATTACAGCATCTCCCAGAAGTTCTCCATGAAAAACTACTCAGAACTGGTCAAAACTGGACCATTTCACCTGCTCCATAGGCAAAGTGCGTTGCATCCCACCTGAATACACGCAGTAGGTGCGATTCATGTCAAAAAACCCTTCTATGGGGTGCAATGGGCGAGAAGGGACAAATGGCAGGGTCAATCCGCGAGGTGGAGGAGAATGGAATCTTCCAGAAACCTCTCCTGTGACACTTGCCTCTCTGAATTCGACCAGGGATGAGTAAGAGATCATAAATCTCCAAGTTGAATAAAGAACTATCAGAGAGAAGACACTAATCAAATCTCAAAAGCTGACTCACCTCCCTTGCAGACATCTATATATGGATCCCTCATCCCAGAGATCCAGAGGCTGGAATTTTGTATCTTGTAAGGAAGTGCTGTTGGTTTCTTGGTGCAATATCATAGTGTTGGGTGGTCTAAGCTTTTCATGAGGTGAAGAAGGGCTTTCTTGCTGAAAGGATGATGCTGGGTCAGAACAACTGGTTGTAATCCTCTTTGCTCTTTCTTGATTATCAATAAAGCTATTCAAGTTTTCCTCCACATTCTTGTATGATTGATGATTTATGCATTTGTGTGGTCAATGTACATCTGATCCTATATTGTTTATGATAATAGATCTATGTTCTTGGATAGTGTTATGTTGCTTTGATTCTACAGGTACTCCTTGAAGCTGGGTAGACAAGGAAGCGAGTGGCAAAGACCTACCAGAAGAGAGAGGAATCAAGCAAGGAACCAAGTGCAAGACAGAGGTTGGTCTCCTTATTCTTCTCTTATCTATTTACCATAAAGGAAAACAAAAGTAGTTTTTAGTGTGTTTGTTTCTAAGGTAGCTACCAGCCTTAGTGGGACTAGCAGCTCTGTATAGACACTAGTTTTCCCGATAACACCTCTAAAAAGTGGCAGGGGCATTTCATAGGCCAAAAGGAAGGACCCTATAAGCGAAAGTACCCCAAGGACAGTTGGAGGCTAATCTGGATTTCATTGTACCTACTGAACCCATCTAAGAAAGAGAGAAATGTTTTCCCTGCCACGCCATCTAACACTTGGTCAATGAAGGATAGAGGGAAATGGTCCTTCTTTGTTGCTTTGTATAACTCTTTTTAATCGACACAAATCCTCTACTTCCCATTTTTCTTTAGAACCAACACCAAAGGAGAACCCCACTCACTGTCTGAGATAGGGTAAATGAATCTGACATCCAGCAACTTTTGCAATTCTTCTTTGACTATATCCTTGAGAGATGGATTCATTCTCCGTTGGGGTTGTTGGATTGGTTTGCAACCTTCTTTGATATAAATGTGGTGGCTACAAACCGAGGGGTTCACTCATGTCATTTCTTTGTAACTCCAAGCAAAGGAATCCATATGTTCCCTTATTATGTTGCCCAACTCTTCTTCTTGGTGTACAAAAAGAGAGGGGTTGATTTTCAAAATTCTTTCAGGGTCAAATTCTATTAACTTGACATGAGTAGGGTTTTAATCAGCTAAGCATAGATCCATCTTATGGTTGCTCTTGGTTTCCGTTACTACTTCCTCTAAGGACAAGGTGCTATGAGTTGGATTTTGGAGTATGTGTTAAATCAAATCATCTTCATCAGGCTGTCCTCCTCCCATGGTGGCTTCTAGGGTATAGAGTTAGCTGACTAGACTTCATCTTCTTCCTCCTCTTCTAGCCATAAAGGTAAATCATGTTCTAAAGATGGCGGAGTGGGAGGGTACAAGACCAACTGCTTGGATAGATGCCCATTTTTTATAGTCATATTTCCAGCCCTGCACTTGATGTAGGCAGCAACAGTGGCTAATCAAGGTCTGCGAAGTATGAGAGGATAACCATTAAGCTTGGCCTTAGGCTCAAGAACTAGGAAGTCTGCAGGGTACTCACAGGAGTCAATGGATACCATCACATCCTCAACAATCCCCTTAGGGGCAACTGTGGAACATTCTGCAAGATGCAAGACTGTTGTTGTATTTCTTAATGAACCTTGGAGATTTAGCTTAAGCATGGTGTCTTTAGTCATCACATTAATGGAAACCCCAAGATCAATCAAGGTGTGTGGGACAATAGTGCCATTGATGTGCACATCTACTACAGGGCTTCCAGGGTCTAAATATTTTGGGCAAATTACCTACCCCAACATTAAGTCGGACAGTTGTCCAATGGCACTAATGGTAGGGGTGTGTCTTTTTCAACTCATTCGATGTTTGGAACACTTATCTTTAATCAGTCTTTTATAAATAGGTACATCCTTAATTGCTTGGAGAAGTGCAATTTTGACACTGATTTTTGAATTAACCAAGAAGTTCATTCTCCTCTGGGGTAGGCTGGATTGGATGAATTAATGTTTCAAGAAAGGGTGGTGGATTCACTCTAGGCATACTTTCCTCTCTCTCCTCCTCACTCTGCCTAGGTGGATATGCAGGTTGGTTGTCTGGGAGTACTCTCCCAGACCTTAGGTTAATCTCTTGAATTTCCATAGCATATTTTGGGGCTCAAGTCCCACATCCCATCATGAATAGTGACACCAACGGTCACTTTCCAGCCAATCTGCACGGCAGCGCAACCCTCCGTGCATGGACGGATGGACAATACAATGGTATTGCCAAAAGGGGCCATAATTGTAGAAAATGTGACTGATAGATTTTTGGTTGCCATGTTGAAGGGACTTGGCCTTAATTTAGCTTCTCTTCTGTGAGAGACATTATATCAGCTACAGGATGGGATAGCGGTAGAGCTGTGGGCCAAGGAGAGAAGAACAATCTAAGTTCTTAGCGAGCAAAAGATAAACATAGAATAACTTAGCTTGTAGCTTGACGAATTGGTGTCGCAAAATCAACATTTGGTGTAGATGGTAGATGACGCTTGTCATCACCTCCTGGAATTTGCCATCACAACAGTTCTATCGGTAGAAGTGCGGATCCACAATTTGGCAACCAGAGTTCGCGAGCACAGGGAAGAGATGAAAAAAGTGCAGCTGGCGCTGAATCTCTAGATCGCCAAGCTACGGTTGAAGGTGGTGCCTTCCACTCCCCGAGAAATCAGAGAACAGTGCATTAGCGTTATCGTAGCAGGGTTTGAAGAAATTGGAGGTGCAGCGTGCGACTATATCAGCATGTTGGGATAGGCACTTAAGGTCCTCATGACTTTGTAGGAGGACCCCAACATCCAGTGCCTAGAGGTAAAGGCGAACGAACTCCAGCAGCATTATGACAGTGTCAGAGGAACTATACAGACAACAGTCCTCACTTAGCGGCTCGCGAGGACGCACCAGTCTAAGGCATTAAAGGAGCAGGTGGACACGACACGCTATAAAGAAGCAGTCCTCAAAGCACGGGTTCAACCATGGATTGACGAGGCCTTCATGACCATGGCGAATATCGAAGGAAAGCTCGTGCACATACAAGGGATGCATACGCGGATGTAGGGAAGCACACCAGACAGAGAGGTCTCAGAAGAACAGATGCAGCAGGTTCAGCAAGCAGCATCTTAGTGCACTACAGACATTAGTATCTTTCGAGAATAGTTGGAGGGACTCCACGCCAATATTGCCGCACTGACAGAGTGACTCGAGGGTGAGTCATGATGTTTGTGTTGGGGGTTTGTTGGGCATGGAATCCCCCCATGACATATTTTGGGGCTCAAAGGCCAGCTTTTGAGTTGATATTGTTCTAAAGCTCTACATGTTGAGGGCACAAAATGTATGTTAGAGTCATAGGGCTATCCACCCTAGTTTTGAATGTAAGTTTGGCCTATGCATGGTCTGCGGACCATGGGATTGTATAAATAGAGTGAGGCTCTAAGCTGTAAAGATATCTAAGGAGATCGAATAGAGAATGGGCATGAAGGGTCTTAGAGATTAAGTCAAAGTGCGAAGTGTGTCTTGGGTCATAGAGTATGAAAAGGCTTTGTAGCTGAGTGCGCAGAGGCCTAGTAGAGTCCGCAGCTAAGTGCACGGACCCCTGCAACTGAGTGCGCAAGGTGATATAAAGTCTGTAACCGAAGTAAGAAAATAATAAAGAGAAGGTTTATCTGAATTCAGTGTATCTGTTCATGGGTTATTATCAGTTGGATATGAATTGCAATTATACTATTTATTTACTACGCACACTTGTATGAACTGCGAATATTGTTAAGTATAACTCAAAGCATACAAATAAGCTAAGTTAATCAACTAATATAGATTACTAGTAAGGAATTTGGTAATAACATTGTTCGGCCCCCTAGTAGGCTTTTGCAAAGGTAGCATCTCAGGCTGTGAGGTATGGGTAAGTGCGCGTAGTGACGTACGCACACGGTTGGACTAGGAGCCACTTGAACTCATCAAACATCTCTAGGGTGTGGAACCCTGCTTCTACCACCCTCCAATACTACTTCGGATGAGACCTCAATTTGCGCTCTACGGATTGTTGCCGAAAGCGCCAGTAGTACCGAGATTTGTTTGACTAAATCACCTCTGAACTTGGGTTAGGCCCCAACAAGCCAATAGTAGTGTAGGATGTCTCTCCATTGTGTACTTGTTGTACCTGTCTATTGTTTAGGTTCGTATTTGGATGGGCAGGCATTTGAGGTTGTTTCAGTGGACCAGGGTGTAAAATCTATGACTAAGTAGGAGGTGTAGGCAATAAAGCTGGAGCATTGTTGTATGGGGGGATCCACCTTTGGGGCGGTGAATTCCACTGAGGCTGTTGAGGAGTATATTGCTGAAATGACTGGTTGGCCAATTGGGAATGGTATTGAGGTGAAAAGGACTAAGAAGAAGGTGTAGACTAGGAGGGATGAGTAGGGGGGCCCCAAGAGGGAATGGATGTGTTTTTCTTAGAGTTGTAATATGCATAGGATGACCCTTGCATGCCTTGCTAGTATGGTCGAGGCCCATGAGGTCTCCTTTGATTTATGTAGCAGAGTTGTTCAGTCACCCCTTCCGTTCCATGATACACATCTTTTAGTCAAGGTAGAGAAGGGCACTTGTTTGTGCAGTGGTTTTCTTCATAGACATAGCAGATTTGTGTAAGGTTTAATGGAGATTCATTCCTAGGATGTCTCCTTGTGCATCTAGGGCAAAAGATGGCTAATGCTCTCTTTGCTTCCTCCTGCTTTCTCTTGATGTGCATAGTATCCATCAATAGGGCAAGGGTTTGTAGCATTTTCACTCTTGAAATCTTCTAGCATATTTCTAATTTCACCTTTTATGGATGTGTTGGAAGAGGATGAGCCGACCATCAGTTGACTACCCCTACCCTTTTTCCTAGCTGCTCTAGAATGGTTCTTAAATACAGTCTTGATGTCATCATAGGGTAGCTAGTAAATTTCCCCTTTTTCTAGGAGGTTTAAGTTATCCAAAAGATCATCCCTTATCCCCCTGACTACGACTAGCTTCAGTGACTTAGGATCAAGTGTGCACCTAACCCTTTTGTAGCTAAGCTAGAATTTTTCCTCATAACCCTCTAAGGATTCATCATGTCCCAAGGTCATTCTAAAACTTTCCTCTTTAGTGTCGTTAGACTTGTAGTAGTCCTGATACTTATTGTTGAAGGCTTGTTGCATCTGAGCCTAGATGGTGATGTTATCACTAGGTAAACCCATGAACTAGTGCAAAGCTACATCCTTGAGAGTGGATGGGAATAATTTCAACTTCTGATCATTAGTGGTGAAATCATAAGTTATGCATATGACAATGAACTCAAACAAGAAGGTATATAGATCTTCTAAGGTCGGGCCATGGAAGTGAGGAAGAATATAGGGGCTTATGTTTTCATATTGTCATTCCCATTGGTTTCTGCGATTGGAAAAACACCCTCAGTTATTTCTGTATCTCCTCTGTCATTTCTATTTTCAGCCATTAGGTTAGTTTGAATGGGTTCTCCTTCTTCATCTCCCCCTATAGGCTCTTCAAAAATATCTGGTTGTTTGCCTAAGGGGTCCTCTAATTCACATCCACCAAAGAAGAGGGAAGGTTGGCTCTTTGAAGTGGTGGGGGTATTTGGTAGAAATTTTCCTAAGTTATCCCTATTCCTATGAGGCATCAAAGAAGTGTTTTTTTTTTTTGTTTTGTGTTTTTCCAAGCTTTGAGAATAATTACAGAATTGAAATAACAAACTGAATGGATACTAACTGATGAACGAAATCGCACTTGCAGAATGGAAAAGAAAGCAAACCAACTTACAATTACTCTTGGAGAAATGAAGCTAATAGTAGAATGAAAGAGATAAGAAAGGGAAGAAAGAAAGAAGAAATCACATCTTACTCAGTCACCTCCCTGGTAATGATGCCAAAAAGTGATGAGCACCAATATTGCGGCAAGAATGTTGCAACTCCTGGGGCTACCAAGTTTACTTTACCAACCCGAGGTTCGTACAAACATGGAGGTGATAGTGTTGTATACACAAGTAGATGTGATGGGTCCACTCTTTGTCACTGCTAAGCTAGTGATCGACCACCATGGTTTCTCAAACCATCCTTCTATTGACTCAAAAGAAGTTTGATTACCAATGAAGGAAGGGGAATTTTTCACTAATTGGGAGAATTGAAATAGTGTCTATTGCAATAAGGAAATATTGAAATCAATGCTTTAAACACACCATTCATCTAACTAATTGCTAATATATATTGCTTCAAAATAATTCTAAGCTAACATGTGTGCAATCCTAACTATCCTAGGCATGCAATATGAAATAACCAAACATTCTACTACTCTGCATATGAATGAACACAATAACTCTTTTTTCCCGTTTTGTCCTTTTTGCGAAAATGTGAATGCTAAATCTTCTTGGTGATGTGGCAGGCGGGTTAGGTATGGTGATGGAAGGTCAGATGGCTTGGGAGGCATGTAGGGGCTATTATATACATTTTTTGGCACTACAACCCCAATCATACATGTCCATAAACAAAGGGCTCCTAAGTCCCTGAAAGTGTTGCTTCACACCCTAAAGGAACAAGGTCAGCTCATTACATCATCTCCCAGAAGTTCTCCACAGAAAACTACTCAGAACTGGTAAAAGCTGGACCATACAAACTGCCCAGTGCAGAGGGTATGATGCATCTCACCTGCTCAATGTAAAGGGTACGATGCATACTAGAAAGCCCTTCTGTAGGGTGCGATGGTGAGAGTAGATAAATGGCAGAGACAGTTTGCAAGGTGGATCGTCATGGAATCTTCTAGAAACTTCTCTTGTGACACTTGCCTCTCTGAATTCGCCCAGGGATGAGTAAGAGATCATCAATCTCCAAGGGGAATCAAGAACTATCAGAGAGAGGACACTAATCAAAATAGAAGAAGCTGACTCACCCCTACAATCATCTATATATGGATCCCTCATCCCAGAGATCCAGAGGCTAGGATTTTGTATCTTGTAAGGAAGTGTTGTTGGTTTCTTGGTGGAATATCATAGTGTTGGGTGATCTAAGCTTTTCATGGGGTGAATAAGGGCTTTCATGCTGGGAGGATGACACTGGGTCAGATCAATGGGTTGTAATCCTCTCTTCTAAATATTTATATCAATAAAGCTATTCAAGGTTTCATCCACATTCTTGTATGTCTGATAGTATATGCATTTGTGTGGTCAATATATATCTGGTCCTATAGTGTTTATGATTGTAGATCTCTGCACTTTGAAGGTATTATGCTGCTTTGACCTTACAGGTACTCTTTGAAGCAGAGTGGTCAAGGGAGAAGCGGCAAAGACCTGTCGGTGAGGAGAAGGGACAAGAGAAGAACCAAGCGAAAGATCAAGGTTGGTATTCTTTGATCCTCTCCTATCTACTTCTCATAAAGGAAAATGAAAGTAACTTTAATCTGTTTGTTTCTAAGATAGCTACCCGTCTTAGTGGGACTAGCAACTCTACATAGACACTAGATTTCCCGATAACAGGGGCCTTCTCCTAACTTGTTCGATGCTTTTTCAACAAACCAACCTCGAAACAGACCATTACAGGTCATCCTACAGGATGTCCTAGTGCTTCCTACAGGATGTCCTAATTCTCCTATAGGATCCCCTGTATTTGTACAAGATTCATTCGAGAGAAATATGGGTGACTTGGAAGGTGGTATAGGGCTTAGGGAAGGTGAATGATGCAAGAAACAAGGCAAGGGGCTGGCTAGGGCTTCCTCAGAGCTCAACTTAGAGTTTGTAAGGTGGTTGGATTTGCTCAACAAACCTGGAAAGTTTCTTGTATGGAATGACGAATTGGTTGAGGGACTTGGTGGCTTTTTGTGATCATGGATGGATGATGTTATGTTGTGGTTGCTTGCATTAGATATTCATGCACTATTAAAACTCGTGCAATACATACATTATTGGCATTTATCCATGAATCATATCAAACAAGGAAGATTTCTATTCAACTTAAGAAAACAAAATTTCATTATTTAGTTGGCTAATTCGTGCATGGAAATACTTGCAGAATACTGTGAAACACCATGAGATCTAATATAAAGCTGAAGATATCAAAAATGAAAATTGAAACATGTTCTTGAAAACTGAAAAGATGCTAGCCTAAGTAGCAGAAAACCCTAAATTCCATAAGAAATCAGAATTCTGTCTTTTTGGGGCTAAATAGGTGTTTTTCCTCAAACCATGGTCCCTGAAGGGAGGAGTGAGGCCAAACCCACCTGCTATCAACCATTTTGGTATTCCTTTACCTCTCTAAACTACTGTTGAAGCTATGCACAAATGGAAGCAAACTAATCAAATTTACCACTACTTGCAATGAAACAATGTTAAAATCAATTCAACACTTAATCTATGAAATAAACTAAACATACAAGTACAACAAGAGGAGCCTTTTTTGCTAGGGTTGGGCCATAACCCAAGAGCTTTAGCCTTCTTAGTGAACTCAATGTTGGATCAAGGAAATGCTCATTCTCATTATCATATCACAAAAATTACATAACAATGTTTTGCCACAAAGCTTGAACTCAATAATGCTTGGTTCTCTTACATAAAAAATCTGAATCCTAATTAGGCTCTAGGCCTCCTTATTTATGCAACTAAAGTCTCCAACAACTTCCTAAAATCTATGGAGGCTTGGCTCCCAAACTCCAGAGGAACTGGCTCTTAACTTTCACTGGCTCAACTGCCCATGATCTCCATGACTGAGCTGCTTGTAAACCCGAGCTAGTGTGATTTGATTGTGGAATATTCAAATGAGTGAGGATTTAATGAGGAGGATCTATCTCCTATAATCTCTCCACCTTGTCTCATTCGAGTTTTTGTCCTTAATTAGCCAAATTTGCCATGATTTTCTCTCAAAATCTTGCAATCAATTCACATTACACCACTAGGCATACATCTTACTTTTACTCATCTCATTAAGAAAAATATAATTAAAACATGTATGGAATTATGAGAAGAGTTTATTTTAACAAGCTTGGAGGTGTGTTAAGGTCCATATAGTTACCCAATGATGAGGCTCATCACAACCCATGATTCAAGTACAACTTTCTATTTCGTTTTGTAGGAGGGGTTTTATTTTCTTTCCTCTTTGAAAAGGAACAGATCGAGATCTAATTTTTCAAAGTGGGTCATATTTTATGGACATTCAAAGTTTGTATCTAAATCAATGGAGTTCATATTTGTACCAAGAAAATGATATTCCATTAATTTTTCCTGTTTCGTTAAGTTTCTATATTTTTCCCTTCACTATTTGAATGAGGACACCTTTAGGAACATTGGAAATGATATGGGCCACTATATCAATTGGGGAGGACCGCAATAAGGTATGCAATCTTGTGCCAATATTTGTGAGGAATCAGATCATAATAAGTGACTACTAATAGCATTAAATATCCAACTAGATAATTGGACTCATTATCAAGATGTGGATTGTGATTAACTAACACTTAAATGTAAGAATTGCGATGAATATGAGAATTTTTCTTGAAGACTTGCCAAAGTGGAAGAAATCTAGAAAAATAATGAGGAAGAAGAACAATGGAAACAACAAAAAATAAGAAAGAGTGTCCCCATAGCAAAATACTACCACAAGGACACAAGAAGCAAATGGATTAACAACTAAGATGCCCTCCCTCTCCGAAGAAATAAACTACAAAAATTGAAGGGTTCTCCTCTAGTAAGAGATAATGATTTGCATGGAACAAAATTGATGTCCTCAGTAAGGTAGATGAATAAGGGGAAATCTTGGATCCACTACACCAAGAAATCCAGCTGGTCATATACCAACTTGTGAGTTCTAAAGTTTAAAGTGAAAATCCTCCCCTAAAAAATGCTCCACCTCAAGAAAAATTAGTTGCGAAGGAAGAGGTGGCATCAGAGGAAGATGTATTTCATTCCCCTTGAAACAACAAAAAACATAAGGGATCTTTGGTTTATGGAATTGTAGATGAAAAATCATAGGGTGAAAATGTAATTCACGAAAACCACATAAGAAACTAGGTGATTGTACTAATATAGATGTTAGAAGCGCACATGTAGAGAAAGATAAAGAGCTATGTTGTTAAAGGTCATTGGAAGAGGAATTCTAGACAACCCATAAATAAACCCCAAACAAGGAATCGAGGGTAGAAAAATAGGCCATGACTACAAAATATTAGGAAAAAACAAAGGTAATATTACAACCGGAAAAAGGGTTGAAGATGATAATGTTTCTTCCTCTGTTTCATTTTGAGAAGTGTTAGATAAAAATTTAGGTCCCTATCCTCCTTTGACAATAAGTACGGAAAATTGTAAAGAAAGAAATTCCAACTCTCAGAAATCTCCAAGCTTCTATGATTTATTGGAAGTGTATTTTTCTCATTCTTGATCATGTTCTATTTTTGTATTAGTTTGTGTAAATGGTTTGGATATGTATCTCACCTCTTGCCAATTAGTATGTATTATAAAAATTGTCAATTTTTACATATCTTTTAGAATATTTACACATAGAAGCATAATAGTTTACTTATGAAAGAAATCAGATTTCTTAATCTACCGACCATCGAAAATGTTATGTGTGCTAATAAGATAATTATAGTAACTCATTTTTATTGTAATTATTGTGTCAACTATACATTTGTTTTTTAATATAATATTTATATTCTAATTAAATATATACATAAATTAATGAGAAAATAATTTAAAATCAAATCTTAATTAACAGTAATGATAATAATATTTTTTGCTAAAATTATTTTCAAATTACTTAAAATGCGTTGAGCTATAAATTCAACGATAAGCTTATTGTTGTTTCTCTTTTAACATTAAGCATGAAGAAATTAGAATAGAGAAATTTCACCCTTTTTCGATAAGTGAAATTATATAAAATAGATGACCAGAGTAATAATAACGAGTAGTTAGTTGAATGGGAAGTTATATTTAATGGATTATAATATCTTACATTCAAGGATGAGGCATCAAGAAAATAGGATTGAGAAATTTCACCCTTTTCCGATAAGTGAAATTATATGACCACAGTACTAATAACGAGTAGTTAGTTGAATGAGAAGTTATATTTAATGGATTATAATATCTTACGTTGAGGGTGAGGTATTGTGTGAGATTGCCTTATTTAAAGCTCTTTATGGTAATTTTACACAAAGATATAGGTGAAAGTTTTATGATTATTATATTATATATTTATGGTTTTATTATCAAATATTCATACTTCAATTCATGTTAAAATGGTTTTGATTCAATTAATAGTGCACATGGTTAAGTTAGCATTTTTCATATTTTGTTTAAAACTTTTGTGTAGTTATGTTAATATTATTCATCATTTTGTCAACATTAACCTTAACAGATAATAATTATGACCTGAAACCAAGAATTCCACTTCTAAAAATTATATTTTTGAATTAAAAACACCAGATGGGAAATTAGTTGTAAGAACCCTAAGTCATGGTATAGACATGCATGCTCTTGAACGATGTACTTAGTCGAAAATTGCATTAGTGCAACACGCAAGACATGACAAATTTTGAGTTTGACACTTAGAACGTGTAGCTTTATATGCCATGGTTATGTCATGTGCCAAGGAACTCACATGGAGATGGTTAAATAACTTTATGAACACTTTGGGCATAACAATGCTCCAAGGGGACTTATCCTATGTTGGAAGTGGACATGCTAAGAATTTAGGTGTGGCTATCATGTGATGCATAGAATGTTGGGTGGAAGAGTGGAATGCCTGCGCTCAATGGACTTGGTTACATTACATGGAAATAAGTAACTACATGAGTTGGCACTCTTTTTGGTATGAAACAAGTTGATTTGGATGGATAAGATAAGTAAATGAGGGTAGCTATCACATGAGCTGCGCTATAAAAAAATGAATTAATACATGATGACACGAATTAACTCCACTTCATGTTTGGATGAGTTTTGTGATGTGGCATGGGCAGCTCGTTTATATTCATATATATATATATAATTCAAGGACTAGGATCAAAAACTAAGGCTTGACACCATTATAAGGATATACTCATTATGGGCTAAATATGTCAGATGTGGAAATTGAACTCAAGTTTTGAGGATAAAAGTATTTCTCCCATCCACTTGAGCTACATCCAATTGACAAACACATGCATGTGTGTGATGGGAAAGTTTGTATTGATCTATTAATTAATAATCATAATAGAAAACAAAGGTATTTTTGTTGGGCAAAGATCTCAAGTGAAAGGGTTTGAATTGTGGAGAGGCATGGTGGTGTAGAAGGGTTGAGAGAGTGTGATGCAATGAACCTACAACAAGATGAGTTTGACATAAGACAAGTTGGTGTGGACAACAACTTATATCAATTTTTTGTGGCATAATTATATATGACCTATCTGATCTTGTGACTTTGTAATTACTACAAGGGACAAGGGCCCCTCCTATTTCAACACATTGTGACATGAATAGGTGTTAGGTTGTCTTGGGCTTTCTAGTTATATAAATGTTTACTTATGTTCATATTTTTCAGCACTAGTCATTTTTAAGGTATGAATGACTATATAAAATGACTGTATATATGCTTGGATAAGTGTTAAGTTATTGAATGTTTCTATGTGCTACATTGAAAGAAAACAAGAGTTCGGCATAGTCCATATTCATGTAGTCTTATATCAGGAAAATACATGCGATGAAATGATTCATGATGCCACACAACCTATAGTGTTAAGGGATTTAGGTACAAAAAGTTAACCTTTGATCGAGTGTCAACTGTGGCAACTTGATAGTTGTGATCAAATTCAAACATCAACCACTCCTCATTTGCGCCAATATCAATAAGATGATAGTAATTGTGTTTAGTCATGAGATAGTGTAGGTGTTTGATCATCGATTCTTGGGTGGAATAAGTTGGTGTGGATAGGTTAATCAATTTTGCAAGTATCCCTGTTAAGGTCACAACAAAAGGTAGTGACATAGAGAGGGACACAAAATATATAAACATGAAGGACCAAATCAATATGATTGGAAAAAGGTAGATCAAATAGTGTAGTTGTTGTATGCACCTGAGGAGACGACGGAGGTAATGTGGATGGAGATGAAATGGATGGCATGAGTTTTCAACCATGTCGTCAGGAATTTTTAAGATGTTTTTGATGAAAACATATAACTCAAGGAAGATAATGTGGCATTCAAGTTTAAGAATGCATAGGATCAGAGATATTTATTTACTGGCATTTACGTGATTAGGAAGATATTATCAAGAGATTCATGTGGGTTGTCTATAAATGTTTATACATCATGTCTATGGATATCAATATCAGAAATATGAAGCCATATGGCCTTACTCTTAGTGCCACAATGCCCAAGAATATGTGTTGTAATATGTAATAGTATTTGGATCAAATCAGTGGAAGCTTAAACAAAGCCAAAAGTAATTTCTACTATCATGTTCTTAACAAAAACTACCAAGTTGTGGTTGAAAAATGGATGAAGTATTTTGTAGATGGGTGTACTACAAAAACCATTTTGAACTGGGTTGAGTTCAAGGTAGCCTTGACACACATAGTTTACTTGAGAATCAAAGCTTAGATTGCAAGGAACTCGTTTTTTTTTTTAACAACATAAGGAAGATCCAAATGTACATAAACAAATTCTTCAGGCTCATGTTAGAGGAAGATATTCCACCTAATGAATGATCTATATCCTTGGGTGCAAGGTGATTTTTTATTCTAGCATGTGCAAATCAATGCTACAACTATCATTGTAAAGATTTTCAAATATAACGCTAAAACAAAGGGTTCTCAAAAGGTAGAGAAGACATTCATAGTGAGAAGCAAGGAAAGAAAAAGAAGGATAAATGAAAGGCTAAGACATCTAAGGATGTGAGTTCCACAAAAACAAATTTAGTGAAGCAGAAGAAACCAACATCATGTTTGGTATGTGAAAATGATCAGTATGCTAATAATTATCTATTTTAATAAAATTTTAAAGAAAACAACCCGTCCCTTAGTGTGATACAAGTTTTGGGTGTTGACATGAAGGAAGAACCTATAGCGAGCCAAGAACAAGACGTGGAGAAACTTAGATATGTTGAGGTAGATATGAACAAGACTTAATCATGATATATTAATTATAAGGAGGAATTTAGACTAAATGAGGTGCTTTAAGCTGAGTTTCCATATCATCTAGAACATGAACTACTTTTGGGGGAGTGTGATGGAGAAACACATTCATATGTTCCTCTCCTCACACATTTGATGGATAAGGGTCGATTTTCTTCACAGATTGTAGCGAGATAGGTTAAGCATGGAGTTGATAATGAATGTAGTCATATTGCTTCCTTCACAGTATATAGTGACATGCCGGCCTGGTACCATAAAGATGAGACTAAGTCTATTTTGGGTGCTTCAATAATAAGGGCTCGTGATTTTTTTTATATGTAATAGGTTGACAAGTTGCAATGGTTGACCCAATGTGGAGAGAAAGAAGTTTGTTTGTATGGAAATGTGATTCCTGTGAAATTTTGCTTGATGGTCAAACTATCTACCTAATTAGTTGAAGGCATAAAGGGATCCAACACAAAATCCATGTAAAGATAGTTTGGAGTAATAATACAATAATGGAAACATGATGCAGCACTTCAAAGTCATACCAACAATAGTGGTTGGAAAATTTGACACACGTTTAGTGGTTGATGTTGTCAAGGATGGTAGCAACTTGTGTGGGGGATGGATGTAAGACCCTTGAGTCATAGCATGGACATGTGCACTATTGCAAAATTCCCTTGGGTAGAAAATTGCATATGTGAAGCATGTGCAACATGAAGAAGGTCAAATTATACACTTAAAACATGTAGTTTGGTACATCTTGGGCATGTGACGTGCCAAGAGACATGTACGTGTATGTTCAAATAGCTTGGGTGCACACATAATGTGACAACATGAGGTGAGGTTATTTTAATTGTATCACTATTTAATTTTTCAACGATCTTTATACCTTTAGAGGTGCACATAAAATGAAACAACTTGTTGTAAGGAAATTTGAATTAGATCACTATTTGATAAATGAAAACTAAATTTTGAAAATATAATGATTTAAAGTAAATTATTAATTAAAATTGCTAAGAGTAAAATAAAGCATAAGACCAAAATGATCACATAGAGTGAGCTAAATCTCCAAAAAAAAATAAGGAACAAAATTATATTATAACATATTAAAATTAATCAAAACATGTTATATCTAAAACTAAATAAAATAGCAATATATTTGAAAGAAAAAATGAAGAGTATTTGTTATATTACATCATAATTTGGAAATATACTCCAAGAGTCCTGTCATTGAATGAATAAGGAACTCTTATTTATACATACCATTCCTTCAAAATTGAAATAACATATACTAAATCCAAATTGACAATATTTTCATATAGTTACAATAATTTGCTAATAATGAGCAAGTAAATAATATCTCTAAGGTATCCCTTCAAAAGCCCTGAGATTATTTCCATTTATTAGATGGATAATTAATGATGCCAAATGCATAGCAGATATTCAATGGTTGAAGAGGACATTAAATTTGGAGTTAAATGATAAAAAATGCATTATTTGAAGCTCTAAATGTTCTTGTAGTCATGAAACAAATTAACACAATTGTCAATCATAAATGAAAATATGTTAGTTTTATAATATTTACTAATAAATTCACTTAGAATACTAAAATAAATGGAATCAAAGATATTGAAACTAATCACACTTATAAATATAAAAATAGGCTAAAACAAGATTACATAAAACTGAAAAAACATTAGTCACAGAACAATATCGTGAGTGTTGTTTAGCAGTTTTAATTCCTCCTCCACGTGCATTCGATGAAAATTTGAATATCTTGATATTGAGGTGAATAGTGGTGTCCATTGTGATTCTATCCTCAGTAATCCCAAAATGGTCCTCCAAAGTTAGAGATTCACCCATTATTGTCTCCAAAATTACCATTTTACCCATTACTGTGAAAAGAACAAAAAAATAAAAAATATTACATTCATTGGATTTGTAGACTCGATAAATAACTAATGTTGAAGATGTTGACATAGAATTATAGGTTATTTAGTGAAAAAGTATGGATATAAATATTTGTCTTCCCATGGGAAAGGACACTAATGTCAAAAATTATAGAGAAACTAGAATGCTTCTACCAAAGGTTGTCTCCAAAGAGAGCAATTCTGAGGATGCCCTCTTATAATTAGAAAGCATTTGGGGGTTGCATAGTGATAGCCAAAAGAGGTGTGCATTGAAAAGAGACCCATATATGATTCTCAAATTGTTGTTCTAAAGGTGCCATCAAATTCCAAAATTGAAATAGAGTGTGCTACTTATATCAGTGTAATAGAATTGATAGTTGAAGTAAATTCATCATCCACAATAAGTGTTGTTATGTACCATGTTATGAAACCTGTTCACAAAAAGAAAGAAAAGAAAGATCAACACCTTAGAAATCAACCTCTTCAAGGGGGCAACCTCCTTTACATTACACAAATGAGAAATTCTCTAACAATGCAAATGACCAAAACCTCCTTTCTATATATAGGATTCTAAGGGGTCACAATATAATGAAATCCGACATAACAATAATAATATAAGGGCACAATAATAACAATAGCGGGCTTCTATGGGGCACAATAATAACAATATGGGGAAAATAGCACACAACAATAACAATAAGGGATACAATGAAAATAGTAATGGGCGAATCACCAGTATTATAGGGACCTAACATGCCCCTCCCCTTCAAAAAATTGTCGTCCTCAATGCTTGAGTAGTTCTAGATGCTTCTGTATAAAATTCTCATCCTACCATGTGGAATCTTGAGTGGGTAAGTTCTTCCAATTGACAAGATACTTTGAAATTGATCGATTTCACAGTTTTTGAGTTCTTGTTTTTGTGGCTGCTTCAGGTTCCAATATGATTTTTCCTTCCTTGTCAAGTTCTGGAAATATTGTTTGAATTGGAAACTTGTCACCAATAGCCTTCTCTAAGCATGAAACAATGAGAATTGGGTTCATTTGGGAAGCTACAGGAAGCTCCAGTTTGTATGCCATAGTACCAATCTTTTGCAACACCATGTACGGACCATAATACTTTGGTGATAATTTATTATCCTTCTTAGCTTGCTTAAGGGACATTTGTTTATATGGTTGTAGCCATAGAAATACCTAGTCACCTTACGCACCCTGACGGACCTCTCTTTTGCGGCCCCTCCCCCTCACCATATGAATAGTGAGTGACTCCATCCCTTCTTTGGTCGGGAGAGTGGGTTCGTATGGGGTGCAAAACTTCTTTCACTGTGATGTTGATCTACTTGTTATTTCATTCTATTCTGTGACAAAGTTAGATTTTCCTTTAAGAGTTGGAGAACTTGTTGTTGATGCTCAATGTGATCTTCAATTGCTTGAACCTTAGAAATTTCTCTTAAATATGATGTGATGGACAATGGGTGATATCCATAAAGTGCCATAAATGGGGTCATTTTTGTTGCAGTATGGAAGGAAGTGTTATATCACCATTCAGCTAAAGGCAACCATTTGACCCATTGTGTCTGTCTATCATATACAAAGAAACAAATATATCCTTCCAAACATTTGTTTACTATCTCTATTTTCCCATCAAATTGAGGATGATAAGATGAGCTATGAGCTAGCTAATTACCAAGACAAGAAAATAACTATATCCAAAAATTTCCAGTGAAAATGGGATCTCTGTCGCTTACAACAATCCTTGGGTTTCCATGTAGCTTTTGAATTGTTTCCATAACTCTGGTAGAAACTCTATTGGCTTTAAATGGATGAGATAAGGCACAAAAGTGTGCATACTTGGTAAGTCTATGAACTAGATATCATTTTGGGATTCAAATGCATTAAGTAAGTCATTCACGTATGACCATTTCCATGAGAGGTAGTCGTAACTGACTAATTTCTCATGATTTTAAATAGTTCACTTAACACTCATTGCATCGAGTGATGATCATAGGAGTGAAGAAGTGGGATTGAAACTAGTGAAATGAATCACATAACGTCAATCATCACTTTCGGGGCTTGCACCCAGTAACCAAGACTTCCCACCACGATGATGAAAATATTTCCTACGGACTTGGGTAAACTTGTGATAAAATCCATTGAAACCTCCTCCCAAAGTTGACTTGGAATGGATAAAGGTTGTAATAGACCCAGGGTCTTTATTGATTCAACTTTATTTTGTCGCAAAACCAAACATTGCACCACAATCTTTTGAATATCAGATTTAAGGCCATCCCAAAAAATTCCTTCTTAACCCTGTGGTAAGCTTTTTAAAATCATGAGTGCCCTCCTAAGGGAGACACGTGCAATTCCATAAGAATCTTTTGTTTGAGTTCGGAATTCTAGCATAGGTATAAGCGATCTTTATACCATAATGAATCATTTTTCCAGCTAAATGTATCAGATGTACTGGGATATTGTTGTATCCTTTGAATGAGTGCCCACACTTCTTCGTCATTCTTCCATTTTTCTTCCCTTTTTTGTATATGATTTCAAAGTCATAACCCAACGTCTTTGTGACGCACTTTTGTTGCTCTTCTGAAGATAATCTTTTTTTCTTAAATTATTTAAAGCTATCATGATATTTTTTTACCTTGAAGTGTCTTCCCATTAGGTAGGGTCACCATTTCTTAAGTGCATGTAGTATTGCCAACATTTCCTTCTTATAAATAGCTTTGTGTAAATACTTTCCTTTGATTAGACAACTTTTGAAAGAAATGGGTCTTTCTTCTTGCATTAAAACAACACTAATTCCATTTCTCGAGGCATCACATTCCACAATAAGGGTTTTTGTGAAGTCCGGCATAGCTAAGATTGGTGCTTGGCACATTGCCTCTTTAAGATGTTCAAAGGCCTTTGTTTCTTTTGGAGTCCATAAAAATGCATATTTCTTCAATAATTTTGTTAGAGGTGCTGCTATTATCCCATAATTCTTAACAAACTTGCGATAATACCCTGTCAACCCGAGAAATCCTCGTAGATGCTTTATGGATGTGGGGGTTTTCCATTCCTTAATCGATTTAATTTTGCTAGGGTCTACCTTAACACCTTCATGAGATATAATATGGCCTTGATATTCCACCTCTTGTTCTCCAAAGAAACGCTTAGAGCTTTTTGCATATAATTGTTTTTCCTCCAATAGTTTGAGCACCTTGTCGACATGTTGAACATGATCCTCCCAAGACTTGCTATAGATTAGTATATCATCAAAAAATACTAACACAAATTTTCTAAGGAAGGGTTTGAAAATGGAATTCGTCATACCTTGAAATGTAGAAGGTGTATTGGTAAGGCCAAAAGGCATGACCAAAACTTCATAATGACCCTCATGAGTTCTAAATATTGTTTTCAGAATGTCTTCAGTCTTCATTCTGATTTGATGATATCCTAAATGAAGATCCAACTTGGTGAAGTAAATTGATCCATGCAATTCATCCAATAGTTAAAAAATGACACGAATTGGAAATTTATCTTTAATAGTGAGCTTGTTGAGCCCCCTATAATCCGAACACATGTGCCATGATCCATCCTTCTTGTGCACCAATACTACTGGAGCAGAGAAAGAACTTTGACTAGGTCTAGTTATACCAGCCTCTAACATTTTTGCAACCATACATTCAATTTTACTCTTTTGGGCATAGGGATATCTGTAAAGCTTGATGTTTGGAGGAACACTTCATGGAACCAAATGAATAGTATTGATCATGATCACGAATAGGTGGGAAACCTTTGGGAGTCTCAATTACCTTGAAATGATTGTCCAAGACTTTTTGGAGATATGGAGAAATAGATGATTTCGATGCAGGAACCTCTAGCGAATATAATTGTGAAATTATGCCTCATTTTTCTTTCTTTAGAAGCTTTTTCATTCCATTAGAGTTGATTATATTTCCTGGTTTCCCTGTGGTACCTCTTAATTCAACTTCCATTCCTTCCAAAGAAAATTTCATGAAAATTTCTTGAAAATTAAAAGCTATTGTACCCAAGGATTGTAGCCATTGGACTCCTAGTACAACATGAGCACCACCCATTGGAATGGAAAGCATTGGGATATTCACTACATATTCTCCCATGGATAGCTTGATATTATGGCACTTTCCAAACCAATTTATGGTTCGTCTACTTACAACCATCACTTGACGCTCTGGTGTGGGATATAGGAAGCAATTCAATTCCTTGGCTATCTTATAATGAATAAAATTATGGGTGTTGCCCGAATCAATCAACACTATTACCTTTTTCTTCTTGATATGTCGTTCTATCCTGATAGTTTGAGGAGTGGTAATTCCTGCCAATGCATTACAAGATATGGTTGGATTCATTTCTTCTTTCTCTAGGGTTTGTTCATGGTGTATATCTTCTTGTTTTGATGTTTCTTGTTCCTTTTCTTTCTCCTCTTCACAATCTATGTAAAATAATTTCTTCTCAGCATATTTATGACTTGTAGTGTATTTGCTATCACAACTGTAACAAAGCCCTTTTTCTCTTTTTTCTTCCAATTTTTGCAGTGTCAACCTTGTAGGTTGTGGAAGGCTAGCAGAAACAACACTTCCATCATTATAGTTGTGAGTGGTAGACTTCCTTGTTTCCATAATTTTTCTTTCCATTTTTCTTGCCAACCTGAATGCCTTCTCCAATGAGTCAAGTTCCCAAAGGTGAACCTCATGTTGGATGTTATCCTTTAAAGTCCCTATGAAAACATCAATCCTATGCTCCTCTAGAATATATTTTACTCTTATATTCAATTTTTGGAAGTCCTAGATGTGCTCCATCATTGAACCCTTTTGTTTGAGATTTATCAATTGGCTAAAAAAGGTGTTTCTTTTTGTATCCTCATAATGTGCTATCATTTCTTCCATAAAAATTTCCCAAGGAAAAATTTGTTTATGAGAGAAAAGCCATTGATACCATACAAACTGATTTGGCTCCAAATATAAAGTTGCAATGTGTACCTTTTGTGTGTTTTGCACATTATGGAGATCGAAAAATTTCTCCATTTGTAGTATCCATGTTGTGGGATCCTTACCATCAAACTTTCTCATATTGATCTTTGCAATATGGTGGGTCTTCAATCCAATGCTAGAGTCTATGAAATCATGATTGACATTTCTTTCGTTCTCATCATGAGTTTCCTTTAATACCCTTTCACCATTAGTAAGAATTTCTTATAGCAACTTAGTCAAATCAATCTTCAAATCTTCCATGTTGCCTTTGAGTTTTTCTTCTATACCATACATCTTAGCATCCATGCCATTCATATTATCTTCCATGCCATCCATCTTAACATGCAAACCATTCATATTAGCTTCCACGACATTCATCTTAATGTCCATGCCTTTCCTTAAACTATCAATCTTAGCTTCTGTTACCTTTTGTGAGAGTGAAATTTGTTGCACTTGGTCTCATAATTTTGATATATCATGTTTCATTTCTTCCTCTTCTTCATGAGTCATGTTAGAGCCTTCTAGTTGCTTATTAGGTGTTTCCATTTTCTTTCTTTGAGGTATCAATTAATGACAATTATGCTTCACTGTGCCCTTTGAACTTCAAACCAATTTTTCAACCCAAACTTATGCAAAATTTTTAAAATACTACATACCTTTTTTCTCTTTGTAGAAGTTTGATATTGAACCTATTGTATCTATGTAATTGTGGATCTCTAAGGTCTAAACTTTCTTCTCACGGTAGCCCTCTGAATCTTCTTTCTAATGCCACCATTTTGATCAAAATTGGATTTTCCAAGAAATAGTTATGCCCAATCTCCTAAGATGGCCTGATTATATAATTTTTCAGTAGATAGAACTTGTACGACGTGCCACATGTGACAGTTTTGACCTTCGGATCTGAAAAATATACATAAAAAACTAAAGTTCGTCCTCTTTTTGTAACTTCTTACGAGCTTTAAATATGATTTTCAAAGAGAAAGTTATGATGATTCTCCCAAGGTCACATGTTTGGAATGTAATTTGGTAGTCTGCCAAAACCATAACTTCCTCAAATCATATCTCTGAAACTATAGTGATACAATATATGAAATTCATATCTGAGGTTGAGAAATATTTCATCTCAAATGGGTTTTGGTTTTTTCTTTTGAAACGTTACAGAAGAAAAGTTATAGCGAAACTTCCATGATGACCTGTTTGGAGCAACGAAACCCTAGAATCCAAAGCTCTGATACCAAATGTTATGAAACCAGCTCACTAAAAGATAGGAAAGAAAGATGAACGCCTTAGAAATCAGCCTCTTCAAGGGGGAAACCTCCTTTACATTACACAAATGAACAATTTTCCAATGATACAAATGACCAAAACCTCATTTCTATATATAGGAGTCTAAGGGGTCACAATATAATCAAAGTTGACATAACAATAATAATATAAGGGAACAACAATAACAATAGTGGGCTTCTATGGGGCACAATAATAACAATACAGGGACAATAGGGCACAACAATAACAATAAAGGCTACAATGAAAATAGTAATGGGGGAATCACTAGTATTATAGGGACCTAACATAACATAAGGATTGTGCCACTATTTTATGATGATATATAATAGTCCAACTCCATGGATAGGGCCACATAAGTACATGTAGAATGGATTTGGGATGCATTGTAGTATCCACTTGAGCATAATAATTGATTTGGAAAAGCATTGAGTAAATCAGGGAAGAAAGAGAATGATCATGTCTAGGAGTATGAGGTGTTGTTGCTTTTATGGAAATACAAGGACCAAAAAGTTCACTGTAACTTATATATTTTGGTGAATTTTTGGAGGGGGTATACCATGATGTGTTGCATCCTATTGCTAATGAGTAGCATGTTTAGAATGTCATTTCATTTATAAAATTGATAGTGTTCCATAGAACCTTGAGAATGTAACCAACAAGTAGAAGTTGATTGTGCACAATATGGATTGTATGGGTGGCTACATGATATCTTTCTTTAAAGGAAAACAAGATTAGACTTCAATAATAGTTTGAGACTACATGTTATGTAGAACAAGATGCTAATTATTTGGGAATCATTGATCTAGTAGTAATATTTGAGATCAATATGTTGTTCTAGCAGTGAGAATTATGGGGATTAGATCATCTTACAACATAGAGATTTTAAACTAGAAAACTAGATTCGTCTTGTTGGATCACAAGGTGACAAGGTAAGGGGTGTGGTGTGGTATAAAGTAGAAAATATTGGGATGTGATGTTATTTATATTTCCATTATGAAGGATTATGGTGGTGATTTGGCATTTCACTTGAAAATTACGAGTGGAACTATATGTTGAAAGAGAATAATTTTTCTTTTCATTAGGAGTAGGGAAGGATTAAGTGGTGAATGAGGGTTGGGAAGATGGATAATGTTTGGTTGAGAAGAAGGGTTCAAAGAGGGATAAAAATATAAAATGTGAAGGGAATTCCCCTCCATTTATATGAAGTTAGAGGTTTCATTATAAAATCATGCATCCATAGAAATATGATTTAATATTATGAGAGTGGCATTGATGAGGAGTATGAGAGGAGGGAGAGTTGAATAAATTAGGGTTAGAAGGATGTATAGGAGGATGGTAAGAATTATGAGTATGAGGGGTTCACCTTGTTGACCAATATCTTACTAAATTCATTCATAAATGTGATAATAATAATTTTAAAAATAAAGTCAATGTATTATAGGTATTATGGTGGAGATGTAGGGTACTAAAGGGTTTATAGGTACTAAGAAGTATAAGAAAGGGTATATAGTAAAAGTAAGGGGAATTTTATATAAAAAAATGTATTTAGAGGGGCAACCAAGAAGAGAATTTTTGGGATTATTTATCAATATCCAGCAAAATTAGGGGCAATCTTCAATATTCCATGAATCTATATGTTATATCAAAAGTTAACTTAGTGACAAGATCATGAGTATGAGTTTTTCGAAAAAGGATAGGGTTATGGTTATGTTTACGATTAAGCAAGTGATGAGGTATGGTTACTTGTATAACTTCAATTCTATGTTAGTGGAATTAAGAAAGCCTCAATCTAGGGATATTCTTTCGAACAATATTATTTCATGATAAAAAGCAGTCAACAAATGATTATTAAACCTATGGATAATTACCACTTCAAAATCTATGATATGGAATAATATGAAAAGCTTGTTCAAAACGTTAATATATTGTTGGATTATCTAACCTAAGCCTTATTGAAGTGACAAAAATTTACGCATAAAAATGTATGGGTATCCTAGAAGGTAAAAACATTGTCTAAAATCTTTGTAAAATTAAGTCAAAGTTGTAATTCACCTAGTTGAGAATTGGTAGCTATAGATTCATCGAGTTTAATGTACTTATAGGAAAAATAATATTCTGACTACCACTATTCCAGGTGGATATTGGTGGCCACCCACCTATTCCACTTGGACCCCCAACATTGTTTCCTTTCAGTTTCCTAATTTCCAACATAGTTTCCTGTTTCGACAATTGTCTATTTTTGGCAGTTTTTCGGGTCATTAACTTCCGCATGCATTTTGAGACTCTGAGAAATGTTTTTGAGAAATGGAGAAACTGGAGGCCGACATCCCTCTCTTTTCAATTGAAAGTTTTTTTCCTCGAATAGATCTTCCTAATGAGGTATCGTGCATGCCAAACGAAGGTCGTATATCATGGTTACGACCATGGGAAGTTGATATTTCAACTAACCCTAGCGAGGCCCACAAGCTTTTGGTGCTCCATCTCCTAGGCCTAGGTATTGGACGTTTAGGTTTTTTCATTATTTCTTAATGATAGAAATACCTTTGAGCCTCATTTTAACATAGTTCAAAAGGCATGTAGTGATCACATCTCTTCTCAAATATAAGTTACTATCGCTTGAGCTAATTTGTTTATTTTCTGAATGGAAACAATTTTTAGCTATTGCTATTTATTAATTGAACATTTATTTTGTTGTATCTCTGTGATTTTGTTTAAAACTATATTTCATTTCATTCCTTCATGAATTTGGATCGATTTTGTATTTTTCTAATCACTCTTTTTTTCTAATAATATATTTGATTATCCTTGAACTCATCCAAGTATCTTTTATCATATTTATTGTCACACTTTTCACTTTAACATTATATTTGTAAATTTGATCTTAATTTATTCATAAACTTGATTATATAATGATGATTACCATCCACTAAGACATATATGGTCTAGTGGACCTTAAAAGCATGCATGAGAGATTAAATAGTATTCTTAAACATTTTCAATGTTCAAAAAGAAGTGAGAGAATCTGTCACAAACCACCATAGTTTGTTATGTCCAAGAAGGTTGGTAGTGTGATAGATATTTGGAAAAATAGATGAAGTGGGAGTATAAGATGGACATTCCAACATAAAATGATTTTCATCTTCAACCCTCCTAGGATTGCACAAGTGAAAAACTCTTTTATCCAATGATGTTTTGGGAATTGCCAAATGTCCAATTTCACTTTGAAGCTCATGAGAATTAGTTCTAACCTTGGTAATGTTCATTTTCTTTTGAACACAGGTCAAGACAAAGACATAATTTTGGTTCTCATGATTGGGGCTTATCACCTCCTTATAATATCACAATCTCCTTAAATTTGGAAGTAATAATATTTTTAACATTATTTGAATTCTGCAAGATGATCTCCTCCTTTATTCCCTAATGGTCTACCGAAGATTGGGCATCCTTATGCCACCATTATTTAAGTTGAAGGTGGGGGGTTTTGGCCAGAGCAAGAATCATATATAGAAAACTTCTTAGCATCCATGTTGTATAATTTCTTCTTATACGTAATTTACCTAATCATAGCCATGCTCTCAATGGGGGAAGTAATTGCTTCAATTAGGAGGACAAGGTAGGGAGTACTTTCTTTAATCTTGAGGTTGTAGGTTATAAACTGTGTTTGGTTTTGCTTAACCTTTCTCCATGACTCTCTAAATATGCTATAACCTCAAACCTCACATCCATATAAAATAAAAGATTGTTAAGAAAGAGCTTCTTTTTATCGCAACTTCCCAAGCTCACTGTCATCTTTCCAACCTCCATTTCTCATTTTTTCAATACTATACTTCCCATTAAATTTATGATAAATCATTGAAATACCCGTCAAATAACTTAAATTTATTCTCAAATGAAAGATTTAAAACCTAATAAGATACACTGACACAACTCCCTTACATAATGTTTTAAGTATTACTTTCAATTGATTTATTCGTCTTTACACGACATTTGAAATTGACAGGATGACATTAAATTGTTTATATGTAAATAATACCAATGATAACATGGCATAGTATATGTTCAAAACCGTTAAAAAATATACATATGAATGCTATGCACACTTACAAAAATGTGACATCATTCTTCTGCAAATAATATCCTTGAGATGACATGTAGATCAGTTATTTGATTAAATAATCACATCAAAACTGAAGTGTTTTGTGGTCCTCATATTCTTGACCTGCACAGTGACTATAAAAATAATTGTTGTTTACTATGAAATACACAAAGTCCAAGTATAACCTTATGATATTGGCTTCTACGAGCATTGGCCAGGGTGCATCGTGGGCCTGCGTCTTCCAACGATGCAGGATGATGGAGTTATATGTACCTAACTAATTGTTAATTAATGATCGGTTTGGATTCATTGAACAATATTCAATTTTGAGGCTCCAAACAAATTTGGTCCATTTTACATTGGCCCCATTTTATGGGAAGTCATGGTCACGATGGTACTGTGAAGATCACCATACGAGAATGGCTGATCTGTTCACATGCTATTCTGAAAAGCCACATGGCTTATGTTGGCGCTCAACACAAATAAATCCATTAGAGTCGATCCTATTCAGCATTGCAATCATTCATATTTTGCTGGTAAATCAACATCCAGAACATAAGTTCATGCATCATCCCCTTGCCAAAACCTAAATGTAGGACCGGGTGTGGCCCTTGCAATCAATGGATGTATCCATCGTACCGTATATATATTCATGCGTAGATGAGTTGAGATGATTATGCATTATCAAATGAATCAGAGTTGTGCTTAATACAGCGAGTTCTGATCGCTAAACAGAGTGCAGAGATGGTTTCCAGGAGGCCAGTATACGAGAAGGAGGAGCCCAAATCAAAGCAGCAGGTGGAAAACATAGTTAAGTGCAAGAACATGACAACATTCAAGAGTACAGTGAAGGGAGAAGAATCGACCGCTACAGGCATCTTCCTGCTCGCTTGCATTGCATTGTCTGTATAACCAATCCAGGCAGTTCATTTATGACGGTCAGCAGGTCGCCATCATAATAAAGACCTTTTAAAAATTTCTTCGGTTGCCACTCGATCGATGTTTCTGTTAATATAATGTTTTAACAGAAATAGTAAGCGGAATATGTTTCCGGTTCTTCAGCCGAGTTTTTCATGTAGATTATTGCATGCATACAGAAGCTGCCGCTGCAGCAACTAGTTCTTTGAGATTTTAGATATATTCTAGAAAAAGAATTAATATAAACTTTATTTTTTCGGTTCTGATGGCTCTTTTGTGGTGTGTTTGAAGTTGAAGTTGGCTCCTGTTTTCACAATTTTTCATATGATTTTGTGGATAAAGTCTTACCTTTCAGCGTCGTAATATCTTTTACTTCCTTGTAGCAACTGCTAAGGCAGTGTCTTGTGGTTATTTCTCATTTGTCAGTGTTTTTCGCAATGCACAAATTTTCTGCTGTGTAACCGTTTAATTCACTGCCTCCTGTGACTATTTGTCCCTATCAAATCAATTTTTTTTTTCCAGAAAGAACATACCGTTTTATTAATAAAATGTCTAATCTCTTACCAGAAACAGACTAGATAATCCTTTTGAAACTGAGAGGAAACAGAACAAACATACTACCAATAACCTTATAGGTACGCTACAATCGCATGAGGACTTCCACAAAAAGGAAGCAAGAAACTAGAGATCAGACATCCACGGAAAGCTGGACTTAAAAGGGAAAATAGGCCCGAAAAAGCTGGACTTAAAAAGGAAAATAGGCCCGGAAAAGAGCTCGCAAATGTAAAGGACCCAAACTGCGGAATCAAAAAACCTGAAAGCAGAAACAGAGAAAAGACCACCCGGCCCAGATTCAGTCACAGCACATAAGCCCATATCCAACGACAAGACCTCTTTAGATGATGAATCAGCAACAAGGTTAAGTTCCCGGAAGACATGTTGAATCCGAATGATATCGAAAGCATCCTGAAGGGCCCTGATCTTGAGCTGCCAAGGTTCCAGCCGCATAACCCTGAGATCAGATCTGCAATTGAACCACTCCACAATAACTTTAGAATCACCCCAAAAAAAAATTGAACACTTTTAATGCCTTTGACGAGGAAAACTCTCAGAGACCCCATAAAGCAACAATTTTAGCTTTTGTGTCGGTACTGGCACCAACACCTAATTTCCCTCTGAAATGGTGAATGTGTCAGAATGTGCGATAGATATAACACCCACCCAGCACCACAAGTAAGATATGCACAAGCCCCGTCGAAGAAACCACACGACCCATGGTCCGGTAGCGCAAATGGAGCCAAACACTTGACCTTCTTAATCTTGGTAGGGGCAAAATACTCTATAAAGACTACTCTAATCTTGTGGAACACCTGAAAGCCATCAATTTGTTGCTTTTCAAAGAGGCATTTGTTTCTCTGCAAATTCCCAATCTTGTGGAACACCAGAAAGCCATCAATTTGTTGATTTTCAAAGAGACACTTGTTTCTCAAAGAGGTATTTGTTTCTTGCCAAATTCCCTGTGGAACACCGGAAAGCCATCAATTTGTTGATTTTCAAAGAGACACTTGTTTCTTGCCAAATTCCCCAAATGTTATAGATAGACAAGAACTTTATAGTAGAGAGATTATTAGTCTCAACCTAGTGCTCGAGACATTCTTCCAGGTTGCCTCCCATCTAGGAAGATTCAATTGAGAACAGAAAAAATGTGGCATCCCAAATTTGTCAAGCTCTCATACAAAAGATGAACAAGTGATTAACATTTTCCTCAGCCTGGAACAATAGGTCACAGATATTGGGCCTTGTCCAACATGTCTTGATGCAATTGTCCCACATCAGAATTCTATATGGCAAGCCAAAGGAAGAGTTTTCATTCCAAAGGCCCCTGACCTCCCTCAAAAAATTTAAACACCATTGGGAACACACAAACCAAAGTTTTGAATAAGAGAGGAGTAAGCTGTCGAAGCAATGATGGATCCCTCAAATGGTTTTTCTCCCCAAATGATTTGATCATTGTTAACCCTCCTTAAGCAGATTCTAGCCTTATAGAGATGTCTAATATACATGTCCCATTCGAGTTGGAATTGGGTAGGGAGACCTAAGTATTGACAACAAATCCACATCTAGTCGCTTGATGAGGGACAACCATAAGAGACATCAGTAAGGCATTGCATACCTCTAACTTTCAGGAGATCACAAAGTTCTTTAGAGAGATAATAATCCTAACCACAATCTAGTCAAGGGTCCAAACCAAGTTAGACTAACATCCCATCCCCAATTTTCCGAAGTATCAAATTATTAAGCATTGAGAAAGCTCTAGTGAGATTTCTCCAAAAGATGGACCTCTGATTACAATCTTTAGAAGGCATCCTCATCCACTCCTCCACAGAAAAGGAGTAGAAGTATTTTCTTCTCGTCATAAGGCTCTAGAGGCTTTTTCCAAAGAGAATTCTCCAACTACTCTTTTTCACTAAGGCAAGAGAGAAAGCTTTCAAGTTTAGTAGACCCTAACCACCATGCCTTTTAGGAAGGGCTAACTTCTCTTGTTTTACCAGAGGAATACCCTTCTTCCTAGACTTTCTTCCCAAAAGAATGTGAGAACACAAACTTTGAATGGATTGAGAAATGCTACCCTAAAGACAAGCTAATGTCATCCAATAAATAGGAATGCTCTCGAGAACAATGGTTATAAGGACAAGATGAACTCCCAAGGAAAGCTAGTAGTTACACCAAAGATTGATTTTTTCTTCAATCTTCCTAATCAACCAGAATCAATCTGAAACTTTGTAATTGGAAGGTTCCGTAAAGAAGCCTACGTAATTCATTCATTCTCCCAATTTTTTTATTTGGAAAGGAAAAATCAATTTGAAAGGAGCCATAAAATTATTTTCCAGCAATGTGGATATGAAAGAGAGTTCTCCTGGATGAAATTCATACCAAAGGATTTAAAAAAAGCATGAGAATTTCTTTTAGGACCTACCATTCTTCGAAGACATATGAGCCAAAGATTATGACATCATCCAAAAAAAGCGATGACAAATGAAATAGTTAGATGGTACCTCAACCCCTATAAAAAGACTCCAATACCTAGATAGAATGATGAGGCGGCTCAGGCCATCAATGACCAACATAAAAAGGAGGGGAGAGAGGGGAAAACCCTACCTTAATCCATGAGATGCTCTGAAAACCTATGAGCGAGCTCCATTTATAAGCACGGGGAAATTTTCTAGTCTTAGCCAAGCCATAATCGAAGAGACACCCAAAAATTCAAGACCTATTTTCAAAACAACCAGTTTTGAGGAAACCCCAATCAACCTTGTCATAGCTTTTTTTGAGATCTAGTTTAAGAGTAGGAGATTATAGGCTTTTGTCTTAATATAATGAAATACGTCTTTAGAGACACAAATAGCATCATGCATCTACCTATTCTTAAGGAATCCCACATGCTCAGTGGACATAAATTTTTGGAGGACACCCTTTAAATCATTTGCACTGATCTTTGAGATTAATTTATAAAGGATGTTGCAAAGAGCGATCAAACAAAAGTCATTAAAGGAGGAAGGATCAACCTTCTTTGCAATGAAATCCAAAAAGGTTTCATTTAAACAACTCGAAACAAAGGCTTTCATCATGCATTCTTCAGCAACTTTGACCAAATATAGGCACATTAGCTCAAAAAGGAAGAGAAAGAGGTCCACAGACCACAGATCAGGCCCTTGACTCTTGTCCCTCAACATCAAAGAAAGGGGGACATAGATTTCCTTTAATCAGAATTCATTGTTGACTTTCTTTGCATTTTGATCAGTGAAAAATCAAATGAAAAACTTAAGCACCTTTAGTTGATCCTCCATGCTTGTGGCAATTGTGGCAAAGCCATTATACAACTTTTCAAAAGACTGGAATCCTTCCCTTAAGAGGTCTTCAAAGAACAAAATTAAAGAGCTATATGATTATAAGTGATCTCCCATATATCATTGTGAGTCTTTCTGTGATTAGGATATTGGTTAAAATACTTAGTGTTATGATCCCGCTCAGCGATCTGTATGCCCATGTTCTTTAATCTCTAAGTGGTCTCTTCTTCCTTGAGAAACATAACTTTCTTGATTTTCGAAGACTTAACAAATGAGGCCTCATGAGCAGTTAAAAACCCTCCAGATGTTAAAAAAGTGTGCTCCAACTATCTCTCTATCTCCCTAAGCTCCCTATAGGAAGCTCTTTTCCTCTCTAAATCCCAACAGGAAACTTTGGTCTTAAGAAATTTTAAATTGGCCACCATCCGGTTGATCACCGAAACTTGAGATGTAGAGTTGATATGGGTCTAGATTTCCACCACAAGTTGATGAAAGAATTTTCCCTTTAACCAAGCACAGATAAATTTAAATGGGAAAAGTATTCTCCCATCCAGGGACCCCAGGGAGAGAAAAAAAGGTTTGTGGTCTTATAGAGTTTCATTGTTAACACAAGACTTGAAAACTCCCAAGATATCCGAGAGAGAGGGGGTGAATATGAAATGATTAAGTCGCCTTAACATCACCTCATCCCCTTTGTATTTAGTCACCCAAGTAGGCATAATCTGAACAAGTACCACATCTATGAGATTGAGAGAGGCAAAGGACGAAGAGGAGAAATCATCCTATGGATCCATTCTAGATTAAGGGCTCCAAACTTCTCTCCTTGAAAAAGTAAGATTGATTTCTCCTCTGATAATAATATTAGGGGAAGAGACGAGCCCTTACAATACCCCTTGATTCCATAATAGTTCTTGATTTTGGAAGGCGTATAGATGTTGAAAATGGAAATTGGGGTATTGTTATAAGCCAAAGTTCCTTCAAAGAAGAAACCTACTAAGAAAACTCCCCGATTGAAACTTCCCGAAAAAGGAGACTGCACAAGTAGGAAACCCTGAAAATGGCATCTCAAATTAGCTATGATGAAATACTAGACCATAAGGAAGGACCAACTAATATTTATGTAGGAAGCACCTTTCCCCAAGGTTTCTTGTAACAAAATGAATTCTGAGGAATGGAAGACCACAAGTTTCTAAAGAGTTTCTTATTTAGAGGGAACCCCCAATCCTTTCACGTTTACAAATAGAACCTTCATCAAGAAATTTTTTGCCTAGGACGCTCTGCTCTAAGGGCCCTGAAACAAGAAAGAAAGTGGAGAATGGCATGCCTTGAATATACATGTTCTCTTTTTCCAAGACCCCTACCCATATGAAATATAGGGGAATGATTATAGGACAACCCAAACAAACTATATCTAATAGTAGCACTAATAAAATGATAGGACACCCCCCCATTAGAGATATTGATATTTGGATTTCTCCCTCACCTTAACTCTATTAAATTGATTAAGTTAGTAAAAGAAGAAAATGAAAAGGTGGAGGTAAAGGAGAGTCACCTTTTAGAGGACGAGGAGGGCTAATATCGAATATTCTAGAAGAACCTACTTTAAGGGAGTTGAGTATTCTATCCCTACTCACACAAGACTGCATTGGTTCAACTATATTCCTTTTCCTAGATAATATAGGGTGGGAATCCATGCTAAGGGTAGACCCAACAACCACTAAAATCTCAGTCCTGGATTGCCCCAAGACATTCCCTTTTCCAACTACCAACGGAGCCTACATAAATGTTGTGCAAGAGTCATCTTAAAAATAACCCATTTTTGTATTGGGGACTAGAACCATCGAAACTCTGAAAGCACATCCATCCCTAGAGACATTGAGAGCCATCAATCCCTGTTCCCTAAGAACCTTCTCTCCCTAGGGAGAAACTTCAAGTATTAAAGAGAGTGTCATTAGACTTGGCAGTGAGGGGCCCTTGGTGGCAGAGTTCTCATACACGGGGCAAGTTGTATCAAAAGAGAAAATGTCTCTGACAATGATTTGGAAGCCCGCCAATGAAATCCATATCTAATAATATGATAACACTCAAGGCCTCCACATTTCAGATTTGCTGAGACCCACCAGAGATGGTGACATATGAATCCCTTTTCTTCCTTAAATAAATCTTATCCAGAGGTAAGATATGGGAGCCTACAACCACCCTTGAGCTCAGGAAGACAATCGCCTCAGGAGGCATGACCTCCCTCAAACTCTTCTCTAAGGTAAAAGACATGTGGATTTGTCGGCCACTTGCTACATCCTCCTTGTCAATCTTTGCATAGTCCTTTCCTACAATTTCCTCTTCATTGGCCTCTGGATCCAAGCACCCAGTGTGGTTCCCAGATGTAGTCACCATAACTAACTCATTGCAAACTGTCCCAAGGGATTTCCCCCTTATATTCTCCTCATATAGTCCTTAGGCTTTACATAAAATGCACTTTAGTGCCTTTTGACTTCTATCTGCTAAAGCCGTATTTCCACAATCCTTTAATACATGCCCTATCTCATTGCACCCTAAACGTCTAAATATTAAACCCTAATAGTGCAGTGGCTAAGAGAAAGAGAAAGACTCCCATTGAAGGTCAATACAGGGACCAAACCCTTGTTTATGTCAATTTATACTATGAAATGGGCCATACGTCTATCTATTAGTGATACATAGTTTTCTCCAAAGAAAAGAAACCTTCCCACCAAATCCTCGATAATCTTCAAGTCTCATTGATTCCAGAACTATAATTTCAAGCCTGGAAGCAAAACCCAAATGTGTCTAACAGAGAAGGGCTTATGCTGGGGTCAAAACCTAGATGCCAATTCTTAATAGAAATACTAGAGGAATTGAGCATCTATAAAGAAGAAAGAGCCACTTCTATGTCTCAATGAGATTTTAGGAGGATTAGAATTTACCCATTGACCAACAAATGGAAAGAGGGGGCATAACCCATAAATGGAACACAAACTTCTTCCATCTTATTACCAAGGATTTTCCAACACAACCTTTTATCCATGAAGTGTCCTATCAATCCTAACTCTAAATTCTCCATCATCTCATCCATAAAAATTTCAAATCCCAACACATAGATGGCCTTCCCTTACCATGGCTATAGGCACATTTTTCTTCTACAATGAATTCCTTCCATATAACCCCTAACTCCCTTCTCTTTTGATAAGACACCCTTCCTAGATCCTTCATGCATTTCTCTAGAAACCTCCCTCAAATGGGATGAATGTTGTAGTGAGAATCCCTCAGAAGAAGGCCCATTTCCTACAATGGAATTGGGGACCACCCTCAGACATACGTCGATCTCCTTCCCAAGAAATATGGAATGCTAAATCCTAGGGTCGGCATAGAAAAGTCTCCCTCTCATAAGAAAGAACCTTAGAAACCTTAGAAAATCTTGAGGAGCTAAGGGGGAACCAAAGATATGTGTTGTCCTGTTGGATCTGTCATTGGTCCATACCACATCATCAATTTTATACTTATCGATACAGGAATGGCATACCACCAACTTCAAAATGTTACAAATTTTTTTGTGTTGACACTGCAGTAACTCTCAATATTCTTCATCTGGGTGAAAAAGGCTTCAGCCATACCAAAGCCCTTCATCTTCATCATCAAAAATATTTAGGTCCCCCATCCCTACCCTACTTGAAACCCATCTCAAGTCGATTCCATAGAGTGAGTTCTAAAAAGAGCTTCATGCTCAAGTTGTAGAAAAATTTTCTGACCCATTACAACATATTGTCCACAAACGTGAACCATTTCTCAATTTGTGCTTCTGATCCTTTTAGAGAGGTTGGCATGCTAATTTCACCTATGCTAGTATTGTTCAAAATCATGAAAGCAATAATATCCAGCATGCCTAGCATATGTGAGAGGGTTGCAAGCATATTATAGTCTAAAATATTCTAATGCACTCAGTTTCACACACGAGATAACCATCTATATATTTTGATCAACTTCTCAAACAAGTAATATGTATAAATTTTCCTTATTGGAATGAATAAGAGATGCAAGTATGTGCCATTAGTAATGAACAAAAAGGCTACATTTTCCTGGATAAATAAACAAATAGAATTGGTGTTCCTCTTCATTGATGTAAATATCTTTAGTATAGAGGTAAGAGTATCATCATGTGCCATAAAAAGAGATAAAACAATGACATTACACTCCCTAGTTTTATGGAAGCAAATGACTATTAGACGAGAAGATTGGTCATGCTCAACATGAAAAGTTTGATAACATACTGACATCATATTCATTATTTCATTTTAAGAACATTTATACAATTTTTCAAGAGTAATCATCCTCAAGAAGGGAATGTTATGAGAAAGTGATATCTTTAGATGCCTTTGTTTTAGAAATTACCAATCCTTAAAAAAAATTAGGCATGATTTAGGGGGTTAATTTATTAGTAACAACTCAATTTTAAAATTTTAAAATATTAATTTTATAATAGATATTTTAATTTTTAATATTAGCCCATGGGGTAGCTAGAGCACTTGAGTTTGAGGATAAGCCCAAGCTCACAACAATTCACAGAGGATCAATTAGAGTGCATAACAATGGAAGCAACATAATTTTATTAAATAGATCTCAAGGAGTGATTTATAGTTCTTCCATTATTTAATCCTTGGATCTTGTCACATCTAAGAGGTTTAATCCCCTTTATTTTCACATATTCCTCCTCAGTCTATCTCCTCTACAAATTCTATGGACTAACTCCCAAAAACACCAAAAGATTCACCTTTTAAGGTTGATCAAATATCCCTCAATAATCCAATGGTTCTAATTCTTCCTAAAGGCCCAAAACTTTTCCTCCTTAGTCGATTAGCCTCAAACTCGGTGCTCCATCTCCTTAACACCTCCAATCAAAAACTTTGATCTAACACTAAGGGTTGACAGTCCATAATCCAATGCATTCTACTACATTTTTAGTCAAACTGACCTTTCTCGCATCCAATAACTTGAAATAGGTTGTAGGATATGGGCCCTGTCTCACCATCAGATGCAAAATATGGGCTTAGTTGACCCCAAAAATTGGGCGTGATGGCATGATATTAGAAGGCGAGTTGATGGTGACAATCCAATCTTGGATATTTATGGCTCCATATGAGTGCCCGACCCACCATGACATAAGGAAAGGGGGATTCCACACTCTAAATTCAAGTTCCCCCTTATGGTTCCATTCACCATCTTCATTTATTTTCTATCAATCTGGTGATGTTGATTATCATATGTCGTCATTGCGAGGCCATCATAAACCAACTCCAAACCAACTCAAACACTTTTATTATCAAGTTATCTGAGATCTAGAAGGCTGAGAACTTTAACCCATTTATTTCCATTAGAATTCATAATATGAAGACACACAATATTCAAAACACCAAATGATCCAGATGGATATTGGTGGCCACCTGCCTATTCCACTTAGACCTCTATTGGGTTTCATAAGTTTCCTTATTTATAAAAACATTTACTACTTTTATAAGTTTTTCGGGTCCTCAACTTTTGGAGCTTTTTTAACCTCTAAACAATGTTTTTTTGAGGTCTACAGTAGGCACATAGCCGTAAGAAAGGACCCTTTTCAAATCTTCTGGTACTCAAAGAGATATTTCCAATGAGGTATTGTACACACCAAACATAGATCATATGACCAAGTTACGACCCCAGGAAGTTGGCTGCCCAACTAACCCCAACAAGGCCCACAAACTCTTGTCATTCCATCTTCTCGAGTTAGGATTTTGTTGTTTAGGGTTTGCATTTGCTGTTTAATAATAAAAAGGACCTTGAGCCTCATTGTAACATAGTTCAGAGGCATGTAGCCACCACATCTCTTCTCATAGATAAGCTACCATCACCCAAGTTAGTTTATTTCCATTCCGATTGTAAGCATCTTTCAATTCTTTGATATTAATGAAATGAAGATTTATTTATATTTCATCTTTATGTTTAAGTTTATATTATGTTTTATTCCTACATAAGTCTCATTCAATGGTATTAGAGCAGTCTTCTCTTTCTCTATCTTTGTTTTGCATGTCCCCAAAGAGGTCAAGGTATAAGGAGTTAAGGCTCAAAGTGATTGAACCTTTGCAATACCAGTCTCGAAAACCCTAACAACCTTCCATGGCGGAAGAAAATAAATATGAAGGAGCAGGATATCCTTTCAAAATATTGCTCAAGGAAAGCCTTGAGCAGCAGAGGAACACGATGATGGATAACTTTCCCCAGACCCTTCGAAGGCTACCCACGGGCGACACATCTTCACTTTGGAGATGCCACTCCCTCTAAAGTACAAGTCAACTTTGGCATTCACATATTTGAAGGAAAAATAGATGCAGACATCATAGATAGATGGTAAAATATGTTGGAAGGATATTTTTTGGTTCATGAATTTTCCAATTCGGAAAAGATAATGTTTGTGTCACCCCCCATGTCAAGGATTGGTGGGAAACCTACTGTGAAGAGGAGGATGAGAGGGAACCCTCACTAGTTTTAGTTGTGCCCACTTGGAATTATTTCCAAGATACCATCAAGGAACAATACTACCCTATTGAGAGCTATGAAGATAAATACATAAAGTGGACCATGCTACGGAAGGGAAGGGATCAAGATGTGCTAGAGTTCACAAATATTTTTCATACCTTTCACATGAATTTGGGTATCAAGGATTTTGAGCGACATTTGGTACTCAAGTACCATGATTGTCTACACAATTACATCCAAGATGAGATGGAGTTCCTAGACATCTCCTCGCTCAGTGCCACCTATCGATACTCTGTCAAGATTGAGTGGAAATTTAAACAGAATAAGCAAGACTTTGGATCTGTGAATCTGAAGCAAGGGAAGGGCACTCCTAAACCACATAAAAAAGGACAAATCCAAGGTAGCGTGACCAATGACAACCCACCAAAGCCACAAGTAAAGAACAACACCACAAAGACAGGGAAGGACACAGGGGAATGGTGTCAGTTCCATAAGATTCCAACTCACTACACAAGTGATTGTTGAGCTAAGCAGTCACTCGTGGTCGAGATGAAGGCTTGTGAATCAGATGCATGTTCTAAATCTGAATTAGAACCCAAAAATTGGAATGACAAAGGGAAGAAGATTATTGATGTAGATCCTAGTGCCATCATTTCCACCACAAGGATCTAGAAGATTTAACCCAAATATCTAGAGGAAGGGGAGTGGCTCTTATACTTATAGATGTGGGTGAAGGGTTCTTCACTCCAGTTCATTGTCAAAAGTGGAAGCCAAAAGAACCCCATTTTGAATAGAGTTCGTGAGGTGGTTGGGCCTACTAACCACATCATACGCATAGTTGTACACCATCAGGTAGCTCTACCAAGGACGAGATATTTGCATCATCCAACAGTGTCGCCTTTCATCGAGCATCAAACCCTTCATAGATGAGGTACTGTGTGATGTTGATCCTATTGAATTTTGTGATGCATTATTAGGCAAACCATATGTATGGAATCATCATGATCTGTATGAGTCTCAACCTCACCCTCTTATTATTTCTTTTGGAAATAAGCTATATAGGATACTGAAGGTAGCACTGCCTACAGCCATGTCTTTGAAATCTACGAAGAAATCGAGTAAGATCATTTCCTAGATGGGGACATTTTTCTTCCTTATGGTTTACCCTTAAAGAAAGAAGAATATTATGGCCATATCCACAACCTTCCAACATGAATTCTCCACATGGAAGTAGAAAATGGATAAGGTCATGGAGGAGCATAGGGACATCTTCACCTCACCCAGAGGGGTACCCCTCCACTTTTAATTCAAGCACTCCATTGATATAACCCCAGTCATTCTTCTACCCAATAGACCGATCTACCAATGCTCTATTCTGGAGAATGATGAAATTAAGAGGCAGATTAAGAAGTTGTTGTGGAAAGGGCACATCAAGCCAAGTTCATTACCCTGTGGGAGCTTGATCATGTTGGTACAGAAGGAAGATGGCACCTGGAGACTCTGTGTGGACTATCAAGCATTAAATAAGATCATGATATGGAATAGGTATTTAGTCCCATGGATTGATGGCGTTTTGGACTAGCTCAAGGCAGACACATATTTCAGTGAGATTGATTTAAAGTCTTGTTATCACTAGGTGCCAATCGAACCCTCCGATGTGTGGAACACTACCTTCAAATCCAATGAGGGCCTTTTTGAATGGTTGGTCATTCTTTTCGAGTTGACGAATGGCCCCAAAACTTTAAAGAGGTTGATGGATGAAATCTTGCAAACCTTCACCAACTCATTCATGGTAGTGTATTTAGGAAAAATCTTGATCTTCATCCATCTTTGGGAAGAGAACCTACACCATATTCAGTAGTTCTTCCAAACCCTACGGCAACATAAGCTGTGTGCCAATTTGGAGAAATGCACTTTTGGCATGACCCGGTCTTAATATCTGGGGTATATCATTGATGAGTGGGGTGATAATGTGGATCCAACCAAAATACAATTTATTCGAGATTGGCCAGCCCCAACCACTCTAAAATAGCTAGGCAACTTTTTTGGTCTTGCCAATTTCTACCACAAGTTCGTGTTGGGTTTCTCTCATATCACTTGGCCTTTGAGTCAAGTCACCAAGGGTGGAGTGAAAGGAAAATTCTTATAGACCAAATCCCAACAGAAGGCATTTTTCGAGTTGAAACATCGCCTATGCTCTACAACAATGTTGATATTACCAGACTTGCAACAACCGCATTAGGGAAATTTCGAGGTCTAAGATGGGCCTCTTAAGGAAACTATAAAATAATAGTGGAAATAAGAAAATAAGATTGAATTAGATCATCAAATTTTAGAGGGAAAAAAGAAAGAACTATTTTTTCAACTCGTATTTTCAACTTATCTCCCCATGGGTTTACTTAAATTTTGAACGGAAACACTCATTGGATGTATAATTTTATTCCTCATCTGAGGAGTACCCATGTTGCATGCTTTTGATGGACCCTGCTACACAAAACATAAGAAATACATGAAAAATGCTATTGCAATCATGTTTTTTCATGTATTTCTCATTTTTTGTGGAGTGGGGTCCATCAAAAGTATGCAACATGGGTATGCCTTGGGCGACGAATTAATTTTTTCATCCAACAAGTACTCCCACTCAATATTTGAGTAAAAAATTAGGGAGATAAGTTCAAAATATGAGTCGAATAAGTAGTTTTATTATTTATTTATTTTTATATTTTTACTTTTTTATTCCAAAAATGGTGAATCATCCCCCACGGTTAACATCATCATATTTAATCCTATTGGTTCTTATAAAGTTTATTTTGGTTGTACATTTTTCTTAGGAGGACCATTTTAGACTCCAAAATTCCCCTAATGTTTGAGATTGAGACGAATGCCACTGACTATGTTATTGGGGGAAGTTTGTACTCAATAAGGGCATCTAGTGGCATATCACAGTGAGACACTATTAGACATAGTCCCAAAGTATCCCACCTATGACAAAGATATGTATTCCATTGTGCAGGCCCTCCGACAATGGAAACATTATTTTTTGGGGAAGGAAACGGTCATCCACACAGACCACCAACCCCTGCAATTCATACAAACATAGGGAAAGTTGTAGAAAAAGCGCCATCAGAAATGTTCCAAATACCTACAGTATTTGAAGATTAATTACAATAAGGAAGACACCAATAATGTTGTAGAATGCCTTAGTCGACCGTTGGTCATAGCAATAACCATTTTTCTTAAATCTCATGGACACGAGACTTCAGAATGGCCACATATTTACAAGAGTGATCCAAAATTTGGAAACACATACCAGATGCTCCTGAGAGGAAAGAAAGCTCCAAATTTTCACCTCCAAAGAGCACAATTATGCCACCATGGACACCTCTGTGTTCCTTCAAGCAAGTGCGCAAATATGATTTAGGAATAACACTACAGTAGGGTTGTTGGACATTTCATAGTAGAGAAAATAGTGCGAGTGATGCAGAAGTATTTTTATTGGACGAATCTTCGACGAGATGTTGGGAAGTACATCAGATCATGCACTTCCTGTGCCATTTCCAAACTGAAAATCAAGAATTAATACCAATATACTCTTATTCCTACTCCTATTCATCCTTAGGAATCCATCTCCATGGATTAAATGTAGGGCCTTCCTTCTATTAAGCATGGAGACGGCTGTGCTTTCTTAGTTATTGACAGATTCTCTACGATGACCATTCTGGCAGACTGCAAGACTATTATCACAATAGAAGGCAATGTCAATATCTTCTTTAAACAAGTGTGAATACACTTTGGGATCCCAAAGTCCATTATCTTCGATTGGGATAGTAGGTTCCTGTGTACATTTTGGTTAAGCCTCTGGTTAATGTTGGATACCAAGTTTAATAATTCCATGTCCTTCCACCCCAAAGTTGATGGCCAAACAACAGTCATCAACATAATGATTATATTAATTCTACGCATGTACAACTTGAAGCATCCACACACATGGGATGAAATCCTCCCTTATGTCCAACATAGCTATAAAAAATATCTCCATAGGTCAACTAGCCACATCCCCTTTCAGTTGGGGTTGGGATTCCAGCCACTATGTCCCATTGATGTGGCCATACCATTTGCATCTACTCAGGAACATTTGACTCATGTCTAGTCCAACACTAATAGGGCCAACGACTTAATTGATCACATTCAGCACATCCATCAACAGGTTCATGACATATTGGACATAGCCAATGCTAATTACAAGTATCGTCATGATCAACATTGGGTGCCACACAAGTTCTAGGTGGGAAACAATGTTTTGTTACATTCGCATAAGGAGCGCCTTGCTAGGCCCCACCATAAGATTTTCCCACTGCGATATGGTCGTATACCATCACCAAGGTTGTAAGAGACAATTCCTTTAAGATCAACATTTCACTGTTCCTTGGCCTACACCTAGTATTCAATGTGGACTGACTATGACCATACTTTCCCCCATTGTTGGACACATCTAATGTTCCGTAGCATCTTCCATCAATAGATCTCAACCCAAGCTGCATCAAACTGAACACAACTAAAAGGATCATGGACACATAGATCAAGAACACTCACCAGTAGAGGAATCTAGCTATACCTAATTGTCAAAGCATGCCAACTCCTTCACCAGGGAAAGTGGTTCACTAGGGACTATGTTCAACAGAAATTTCCTCACCTCATTGAGGATCTACACACAATGGGGACCATTGCTTCCTAATGGGGGAGTACTGATCAAGGTGGATATTAGTGGCCGCCCAACTATTCAACCTAGACCTCTAGTCAATTTCATCAGTTTCCTCGATTATAGCAACATTTATTATTTTTATTTTTTTTTCAGGTCCTAAACTTCCGGAGTTGTTTTGACCCCCTAAATGGTTTTTTTTTAAGGTCCACAATTGGTCCATAATTGTAGTTAGGGGCCTACCATAAATCCTGTATTTCTAAGAGAGATATTGCCAACTAGGTATCATATGTGCCAAACAAAGATCATATGACCAAGTTATGGCCCTAGAAAGTTGGCTACCCAACTAAACCTAATAGGGCCCACAAACTCTTGGCGTTTCATCTTCTAGGGTTAGAGTTTTGGTTGTTTATGGTTTCCCATTGTTGTCCACTTATAAAAAGGACCTTGAGCCTCATTGTAACACAGTTCAGAGGCATGTAGCCACCACATCTCTTCTTAGAGATAAGCTACAGTTGCCCGAGCTAGTTTATTTCCATTATGATTGTAAACATCTTTTAGTTATTTGATATTAATGAAATGACTTAGTTTTTCTACATCTATATGTTTAATTTTATATTTTTTTGCATTCCTACATAATTCTGTATCACAAAATATTAACATGGAAAGAAATTATATATAGGTGATGAGGATTTCATATTTTCCCAAGATGCTCTTACATCAGACACCTTGGGTAGGAGTAATGTTTCATGAGACTGAACTTATGAAAATTTGGGCTAGTGTGGAATCACGATTCCATACTTAGATAGTTCATTTGTCTTCAACCAAGATACCTCCTCAATTGGTTTTCCTTTACATCGAACTAGATGCTCCATGTCTTCCTTCTCATGTGAAGCCTTCATGATTCTAGAATAGATAATTGTATCCCCTTACCCAAATGGTGTCTGAGGTAGCTGATCAACCCATGCTATTGCATGATAGAAAATTGTTGGTAGAGTGGTTTTGGGACTATCCCTTCCTTCGTAATAGTTATATAGGTCACTAACATTCAATAGACGAGAGATATCAATTTTTTCTGGAAGGTCAAATTCATAGGCACTTGTTGAAAACTTCTTTAAGATCCATCACTGACCTATCTTCTTCCATTTAAGCTTGTTATGGGTTCCTCTTTGAAACCTTACCTTCATCAAGTGAACCCATACCAATTCCCCAATCTAAAACTAGTGTTCCTCCCTATGAAAATCAACATAGTATTATACTTTGTTGTACTATTTTCCAGCTTCTCCCTCACTTGTGAAATTATTTGATGTATTCTAAAAATATTTATCTATTGCACTCATCCTCACTAAATTTTGATTTCCCTTAATTTCATCCACACCTTTTGGGTTGAATCCATACACCTCATTGGATGGATATTTCTCCCACACTCCTATTAACCAAATTATTGTAGGCAAACTGAGCATGATGCAATGTCAAGCTCGACTGTTTTGTTATATCTCCAATCAAACATCTCAACAAATTACCCAAACTTCTATTGACAATTTCAATTTGACTATTTTTCTTTGGATAGTAAGTTGAACTGAAACCCAGCTATTTGGCCAACTTCTTCCAAAATGCATCCCAAACTGGACAAAAAACTTTGTATCCCGATATAAGATTATTCATTTAGGAAATTTGTGCACCCGAACTACTTCTTTGAAGACTAAATTTTATATGTGGGAAGCATCACCAATCTTTTGACATGAAATGAAATGAGCCATTTTTAAAAATAGGTCAACAATAACAAAAATTGATTCATTACCTCACAAAGTTTGACACAAACCCAAAACAAATTCCATACTAATGTGTTCGTGCGGTATTTCTAGTATAGGAAACAAATTATACATTATTGTATTCTACTTCACTTTGTTTGTGTGCTAGCATATTCTATATCCTCACACTATCTTCTCACATTTGCACTCATTTTAGGCCAATAATAACTCTGATTGAGCAGATTTATTATTTTATTAATTCCAAAAAGTCCACCTAGTCCACCACTATGTTTTCGTCTAATCAAATTCTCCCTCATGCAACCTCGAGGTATGCATAATTGCTTGCCTTTGAAAAACTAATTCTTTGTAATGAAATACTCCAGCCATGGAGTTTGATCCACTCCCACCAGATTCTTACACCCTATCCCTGGTTCATTAAAATTGGAATCATGTTCATACAACTCACTCAAAGAATCAAATCCACAAGATTTCTCCTTAGCTCATTTAACAACAAATTCCTTCTACTCAGTGCATCAAATCCTCTATGGACATATCACTTTTGTTTTTAAAAACAAAAGAATAAATTTATAGGAATTAAACCCATTTCATATGTCATTGATTCAACTTAACTTGACTATTAACAAATTTAAGCAAATTATGCTATCTATACAACAAAAATTCCTTAGCAAACTGGTAATGCCTCCATTTCCTGAGTTCTTGCAAAATTTCATAAAAATCTTGGTCATATATGGAATTCTTCCTTTTTTCCTTGTTAAAATGTTCATTGATGTATGTGATTGGTCTACCCTCCTAACTAAGAACTCCTCCTATGTTTTTTTTTCTTCCATCATGTTTGACCAAGAAAAATTTCCCAAAATATGGCAATGCCAATACTGGTTGTTGAGTCACTTTACTCTTTAATAGTTAAAAATAATTTTCTTTGTATGTTATCCTTTAAATTCCTTCCTCTTTCCGTTCATATATTTTGTTATGGGGGCGCATATTCCATTGAATTTCTGATAAAAGCTTGTCATACATGAAAACTATCGGCTTTTCACCAATCCATGAAAATTGTTGAATGTGATGCCTTAGGCCATGGTATTGGTGCAGTTTTGTGGTGGGCTCCAGTATTGCAGCAATAATGCTACAACTCCTGGGACTCCCTTCTTTACTTTTATCAACCCGGTAGTTCATAACAAACTTGGAAGCGATGGTGTTGTATGCACAAGTACTAGCTTGTGTCGCAGTTGTCACTTGGTCAGCTGGCACAAGTTTGCTAGGAGCTTAAGCCAACTTCTATGAGCTCTGAGAAGAAGCTTTCTAACTGATGGACAAAAGCTAACTCAAACGAGGATAACCTACTTGCAGAAAGAAACTGAAAAGCTGAAAGGAAACGCAAACCCTAGCAAACCCTAATTTTACCAGCTAATCCTACTGATGCAAGAAAGAGGACGAAAGCTACTGAAAGAGATGCCATTGACTTCTAAGAAGGTGAAATGCATGTGTCTAAGATACTTCTACAGTAAAATCTAAAAAAAAACATCTTTTTGTATTTTCGAGTAAAGTGCCAGAATTATCACGCATGTGCTTTAACTGGTTTTTGATTGTGCAGAGGTCGATTGGCGAGAGGAAATGATTGCAAGAGGTTGGGAAGGTTAGAAGAGGGCCTAAGGGGTCCCTAGCACCATTCCAGAGAGTTTCACAGAGTTTGGCTATCAAGAAACCGCTTTCATGAGCTTCTACAGGAAGTCTACAGGGGTTCTACAGGGTGTTCTGTAATATCTACAGGATGTTCAGAAACGGGATTTTGGAGGGTGGATGGAGAGAGAAAGGTGGAGAAGTGAGTATGGGGGTAGGATAAGGGTGTGAGGAGGTCCAGGACTTGGTGGATGGAGCTGAGGAGTGATGAGGATGCTTGGATTTGTTTAAGGAGGAGTAGAGCAATGTTGCACAAAAATTAGGGCTATGTGAGCGAATGTGGCAAACATGACACAAGAATCTGAGTTAGGGGATGGAGCAGATGGGATTGATGGAGTACAGGTAGATGGAGAGGTGTTACGGGTGCTCTGCAATTTGTTTCTCAAACTGAACAAACAATGACTTGGAAAACCAATGACCTAGCTACTTTACTCTAATCTGACCTAAGTAACAGCAAAGGAAATGAACAAAAGTTTATTTGCAATGAAATCATGTGAAATAGATATGCAAACTAAGCAATCATGAACATGAACATGTGACCACAACTGGTATCAATTTCTGCAAATGAAAATCTAACACTAATGATTGCATGGTGAGGCAAAGACAGTGTTTTTGTTGGAAGCAAGATCACCTTTGTCCCAGCTCACGATCCCACTGAGGGAGAGGTGAGATCAGAGGTGCTTGATGGCCTTTTTCTGAAGATCTTCCCTGTTATTAACCTATCAACTCAATCTGAACATAAAAAGCCTTTCTAATCATCAACAATGACCATGGTAACCAGCAAGATTTTAATCTACTTAACATAAATTATTTTGCAAAGACATAAAAACCAAATAACAGTACACAAAGGAAGCCTTGGCACTTGGGTCGGGCCCAACCCCAAGAGCTATTAGCTCCTAAGAAGAACTCAGAACTGATGCCAAATAAAGCTGCTTTTCATTACTAAAAAATAACCATGTCATAAGAAAGTTATACAACAGTAGCTACGAAAATGAGCTGAGAAAATGACAACACTATAGTGCAAAATAGAACAGTTCAAAAAAAAGTAACCTACTAAGGCTATAAGCCTTCCTATTTATGCACTACGAGGGTCTCCAACATCCCTCCTTAACTCGAGGGGCTCGACTTCTGAAATTGCCAGTGATCAGTCACTTTACACAAAACGGCTCGGCTGCCCTTGGGAATCCTTTTCGGTGGCCTGCTGAACTCCGAGTTGAGGGTGGATATTTCAAGGAAAGGGCCATTTAGTGCAGGAGACACCCTTCCTATGAATCCTCACCCTTGTTCCTTCATGCTTGGTTGTTATCTGGCTCATAAATGCTTTGCTTTGGTCCAAAATTTGTCCAAAAACCTGCAATAACCACATGTTAGCTTTCTTGGTCAAGTGACTACCCTCATTCATTCAACCAACATAAATATACTAAAAAAAAATGCATAAACTATGAAAAATGGTCGATCGATGAAGAACAGTAGGAAAAACGAGCCCAATAAGTTACCCATTTTTGGGGCTCATCATCACCCCCCTGCTCAATGGGTTGCTCATCCTCTAAGAAACTAATCTAGCTCATCATACTTGATAGCTTTGACTGCCTCCCTCATGTCCCAGGCCTCCACGGTGATGTCCTCTTGCCGGTCATGAAATCCTGCTTATCTTTCCACTTCCTCCCACTGTCTTCTTTACTCCTCTTCCTTAACTCCTTCTAGCAATCCCAAAAGCAAGGGAGGAATGAATTTCAAACCGATCCAATTGGCCTGCAGATTTTGCATTGATTGTTTGTAGAGGGGTACCCTTGCCAAGGCCTCCCTCATCCTGGTTGGAGAGTGGTGTTCTCTTATCTTCAAGCTGTGGGGCAGTGTGTTCCACCGCCTTGCACAGGCATGAAAGCGGTTATCCCCCAACAGTCTCTCCATGTCCTCAAAGTGGGCAATAGCTTGAGCCTGTTGCTCAATGTAATTTGGTAAATCCTGAGGGCTATTGGCCAAGTGCTGGTTGGCGCTTGTCAATGCTGAGGGATCCTCCGGCTCTGCTCTAATCATTAGTGGCTCACTGAGTTCCCTGCTCATAATATTTCGGACCTCTGCTGCTCTTTTTTCCTCATGATTCATCCAAGAGGTCGTGGCCATAAGTTGGACGTCTCCTACCATGGTGTTGGGATCCCACGAATTCATATTTCGAAGGGCTAAGTTGTGCAAATAAAACTCTTATAATTTAGCCTTGTCCTCTGATGAGCTGCTAGCACATAAAGCCATAAATTGACGATAGTTTTGAAATGGAGTAGTGCCCCTTTTGGCCAAGGTGTTAATCTGGAACTGCAACCATTGATCTTTAAGGTATAGAGCGTATGTCTTGGCAGGCTGCCTACACTGTATGGCCTCTATTGCTCAACTGGCCATGCAGGCCAGTTGGGCCGCCTTTTCTTGCACCTGTTGTTTCAAAGACTATATCTCCTGTGTTGCTTGCAAGTCCTTCTCATGTAGCTGTCTAGTTAGTGTCTCAATTTCAGATTGCAACCCATCTTTTCTCTACTGTTCATCAGGGGTTTCTTTATCTTTTGTGGGCTCCTCCTATTTCTGTTGTTCTCCCAAGATGTGGGGCCTGTCTTCCTTATACTGTCCCTCTAGTTGTAGCTTCTGTTTAAGCAGCTCGTTTTCTTCCTGTAGCTTGGCCTGCTGGTTTCTTTCCACATGTCGTACCATAGCCAATTCCTTTCTCACCTCTTTGAGTTGTTCCTTTAGGGGACCTATATCTTCCACACCCTTGGACTTGGCGATCTTCATCCAAGTGTGGGTCCTCACTCTCTCTTCTTCTAGTGCAAGGAAAAGTGGCACTGCGAATTTTTGGGGAATGATCTTTCCGGCCTCTAACAAGTTATAGTAGGAGCCCAAGCTGGGCTGGGGGCTTGGTTCCACAATGTTCTCATCCTTCTCTTCCTCCTGTGATGATTTAGCTACCTTTCCTTCCAATTCTTTGGTCTCCTTTAGCCTAGCCAGTGTTTCCTGTAGAACAGTCTCAGCATCCTGTACAGAGGTCTTTGTGTCCAACATTTTAATCCTTTCCCTCCAGCTGGATGTTTTCGGGCTTCCCCGCTCATAGGTGACGGACGCCTTTAAAGGAGACCTTTCCTTTTGTTTAGCTAGGGTGTCCACAATCGTAATTGGCTCCTTTGACTGTGGCTGGGGTCTGCCAATTTTTATCCGCATGCTCCTTCTTGCCTTAAAATACATGGAAGGCTCCCTCTTTCACTTCCCTTTTTGTTTTGGAGATGTGCTTAAGGTAGACAGCACAACTGCTGCCTCCCTAACCAAAATCTCAGGTGATTTCTCCTTTCGCTACTCTGTTTCCATGCTTCTTGTAGAAACTGTTTTCATGCTTCCTGTAGAAACTGTTCCAACTGCTTCAGTCTCCCTGTCTGGATGTGTCTTTCCTTTTAATTTCTTTGTGGTTGCCTTGGTTGTGCCCTCCTTTTTTTGGACTTTTTCAGTCCTCTCTGCTTGACTCTACAATTGTTTCTCCCTGGGTGTTTGTGCCATTGTTGCTCCCACAGTTTTAGGCTCAGCAACTTGGCCTTTCCCTCGTTTCTCTTCTTGTTCTTTCTATGGTGGTCTGTCTTGTGTTTCTTTACCACTGGCTTTCTCTCCTGCCTCAGTGTGTTCACTTTATTCACTGCTGGATGAGGTGAGTTCCTCAGCCAGAATTCGAATATCGTCATCTCTGGACATGTTGCAGAAAATCTCCCAGGAGAGGGGAACTGTGTAGGTGTGAAAGCCATCTTCCACTAAAAGCTTGATGAGCCCATGATGGGCTAGCTGATCCAGTGTGCCTTCCTTCAATTTTGTGCCACACTCAATTAATGATTGCAGAAGAAAATAGGGGATGCTTACCTTCTGTTCTGGAGGTAAATCCATCCCATGTCTGAGTTCACTCAGCAACCGGAAATAATAGTCGTAGACAATACTAAACCGCCCCTCACAGGTAATGTATTTCATGATTTGGAAACTGAATTCACTCAGAAAAGGATTTAAGCTAGCTCTCTGAACCCTGTTCTTATATTCTGCAAACTGTTCCTCGGGTAGGAAGAATTCCTTCTTGGCTTTTTGTCCCATTGCCCTCTCCTCTTTGCTCCAGGGTATCCCCAATGGCAGATCAGTAACACAACTAATGCGTTCAGGGGTAAGCTTTAGGGTCAACCCTCTGAAATTCATAGTGGCCAGTGTCTTTGATTTAAGTTGTAGGGACATTAAGAATTCCTTCGTTATCTCATCGTCATGAGCCTGAATTTTGTCACAAAAGGTCATCCAATTGGCACGGGTGAAGAGGTTCACCACCTCAGGATGTTCAGACAGTTTTCTAGAATCTGAGGGTTCCTTCCTGATAAACCCCCCTTGCATAGTGAGAGTGCTCTGTTTTATTCTTTGAGCAGAGAGGGACTGATGTTTTATGGTTTCCTCCTTTGAACCTCAGGACAGGATCTCTCAGGTGTTTATTTTTTAACTTGCACCAATTCCCTGGTTCTAATGCTTCTACTGCCCAAAACTCGGTTTTCCGTGTATAAAAGGAAGACTTAGGTTCCCACAGACAGAGTGCAGAGCTCAATTTTCATCCCTAGCATACATACAACCATGTAATATTCACATTCTTCATACACAGGTTAGCCCTCATAGTGCTTTATCTTTTCTACAGGAGGAATTTTCTTAACAGGAACGGTGGAGGAGAATTTTGACGCAGAACCAACTGAGAAATTCCGTGCAACACATAGGTAAACTGTTATTTTCGACTCACAGGAAGACTTGTCTCTAACCCTCCAATTCAAGATAGCTCAATTCACCACTTTTTCGAAATATACCATGCATGGAAGAGTGTTTTTGAGCCTACCTCTCTCAGAACTCCAAATTTGACGAAGAAAAGTCCAGGCTTCTCTGCTCTGGAAAGCTATGCCATACTTCCTGTAGAGCTTCTTCTTGTAGAACTCTTGTCGGCTTCTATAGGATGTCACTGCACTTTTGAACAAGCCTGGTATGTAGGAGAATTTTGAAACAGGCTGAAAATCCCGATGGAGGATGACGAGTTAACAGATTGTGGAAGCAGAGGATGCGAACATCGGCTAAGGATGTTTGCAAGTGCAAATGAACAGCGGGTAACACAAGTCTTTAGCCGAGCATTTTTGAACTACGACGCAATTCATGGCGAGGGAGTTAGGTGGCCATACTGAACTGTTAGCCAACGTCATCGCCATCATTTCTCTGCATGTCCGTGACCGCCATTACCTCTCCTCTACCATTAACTTCCGCCACCATTGCTAGTCCTGCCGATTTTCCCCGACTGGACACTCCACACGTGTCGGCTGCATGTCTCATTGGTAAAATTGAACGTAACTGAGCTTGTTTGGATCCCACGAAGCTATGTGACTGGCTGTGGGTGGCCAGTTGACTGGCCACTGAATTCGTTCAGTCTGAACCATTTTCACAGACATGTAGTTTTCGAAATATAGTTTATGCAATTGACAAATGAGGTTAGACACTTACCTGCGTTGTCATCGATGCATTATGTAGACTTCGGGACTTGGAACCACTGCTTCGCTTACTGCTGCCTCGTGCACAGGTGCTAGAACCCATTCTTTCATTTGTTGATGCTGTATGCATGGATTTGGAACCCGATCCTTTGGTTGGCAATGCTGCATGCACAGGTTCTATTTGGTTTCAGCTATCGAGGATGTTTCATGTCCAGGAGGAGCCTTTTTACATGTTCCCTTAGTTGGTTTCGACTGCCCCTGCCTCTAGAGTATGTCTTCCAGAGGGATCAGCTGCTACAGGATTCCTGTAGGATGTCCTATAGTTGCTTCTCCTCCTGGGATGCAGGCTAAATGAGTAGGGCTACATTCACTGATGAAGAGTCTAGATGGAGCTTGAATAGGCAGAGTGTGTGAGCCTTTGCTGCTTGACCTGTCACTTGAAAATTTTTTCTGTCCATCTGAAGAAAACAGGGTTTCTTGTATGATTGTGCAGGAACACATAACCAGGTGGGTGCAATGGAGGTGGAAATAGATGAAACATGGGTGACATACAGTGATGGATGGAATAGAGGGGTGGCTGCAGGCCTAACCAACAGATTCCAAGCTTCAGATCCCCTTCCAAAATCGAATTTGGCCTGCCCGAAGGTTCTACAGGATGTTTCCTATAGAAATAGAGAACTTCCTGTAGGAGGTGGAATCTTGACCCGAATGTGATCAAATCCTAGGAAAGGTGAGTGGACATGGAGGAAGTGTCTATAAGGATGTCCTGTAGCCTGCTACGGACCCCTGTCCTCATTTTGCGCGACGCTCTTTACCTGTAATGTATTCCTTGCAACCTGCAATTATTTTACAGAGATTAGACCTGTTTCTTTTTTTCTTTTTTCTTTTTCTCTTTTTTTTTTTTTGAGATACAGCTGGGCCGCCTCGATGAAGTTTTCACCCCCACTATCTTCCCTAGGTGCCTCGAAGAGATTTTCACCCAAGGATCTTTTTTATTCCATTTCTTTATTTTTTTGAGAGACAGTTGGGGCACCTCCATGAGGTTTTCACCCTCACTATCTGCCCTGGGTGCCTCAGAGAGGTTTTCGCCCAAGGATATTTTTATTCCAGTTTTTTTTTTTTTTTTTTTTGATGATTAAGGTGTGGGTGGAATAGAGGCAGAGCCCTTCTCCACTACCAGCACTGATTTGTCCAATTTTTCAATGAACTCCTGCCTCGAAAGGGATTTCCAGTAGATTTTGAATCGATGCCCATTGACAAGCATGGGGATGGCTTCCTCATCAATGGTCCTGATAAGGATTGAACCATTTTCATTGCATTTCTCCACTCTATATGGTCCTAACCATTGTCTCATCAGCTTCCCTTTGAAATCCTTGTATCTTGATTCATACAGCAACACCCAATCTCCTGGCTGGAATTGATTTTCATTAAGGTGTCGTTCATGCCATATCTTACTCTGGAGTTGAACTACTTCTGAGTAGAGGAAGGCCTGCATTCTCTATTCATCTAATCCATTCAGCTGCAGTAATCTTTCACGTTGAGCATGGCTGAGATCTAAGTCCAACTGAGCTGCCACCCGCAATTTGTTGTACTCGAACTCTATGGACAGCAAAGCTTTCTTCTTGTAGGCCAGTTCATAAGGTGTGAAACTTGTTATAGTCTTCCAAGTGGTGTTGTAGGCCCAGGTGGCCTCAACCAGGCGATCTTCCCATCCCTTTCTACTGCTGCTCACCACCTTAGTCAAAATCCCTTCCAATGCTCTATTAGTTACTTCCACCTGCCCATTTGCTTATGGATGATATGGGTTGGAAGTCCTATGATTGATCTTGTGATGAGCGAGCAAGTCTTCAATCAGGTTAGAGGTGAACTAGCTTCCTTGATCGGTGACTAACTCTCTTGGGTAGCCAAACTTGTAGAAGATATTTTCCCTTAATAACTCAGCCACCTTTTCTTCTATCGCTTCTTTGATTGCCTTTGTTTCTGCCCACTTTATCAGGTAGTCGGTGCACACAATGATGTAAGACCTTTTCTTTGAAGGAGGGTTGATAGGACCCAAAAAATCCATGCCCCACTTCTCAAATGGCTCAATGGTCACTTGAGGCTAGAGAGGCATTTCATACCTTGGAGTCAGTTTCCCCATCCTTTGACATCGGTCACACTGGCTAATGTATCTTCTGACATCTTGATGAAGAGTAGACCAATAGTAGCCTACCTGTAGAATTTTAAGGCAATCCTTTTTTCTGCAAAGTGGCCTCCACAGGGCTCGTCGTGACAGATTAGGAGGATGTCAAAGACTTCCTCCTCCCTAACACAATGCATCAAGATCTGATCTAGGACAAGTTTAAATAGGTTGCCCCCAATCCAAGTGAAGGGGGAACTCTTCCTCACAATTTTTCTCTTCTCCTTTGAGGATAGATGTGGAGGGAACTGTGCTGAGACCAAGTAATTTGCTATATCATCAAACCATGGAGAGAGTACTGATATAGCAAACAGGTGTTCATCTCACATTTGGTCATCCACTGTCCCTTCTTCACTTGAAGGCAAATCCAATCTAGACAGGAAGTCAGCAACAACATTTTCCTTACCTGGCTTGTCGACAATAGTCAAATCAAATTGTTGCAACAAAAGTAACCATCTAATGATACAAGCATTTACATCAGGCTTATTCATTAAATATCTAATCGCAGCATGATCAGTGTGTACAAATGTTTGATAACCAGTGATGTAGTGTCTAAACTTATTTAGGAAATGGACTACAGCCAGGAACTCTTTCTCAGTTACAGTATATTTCATCTCTTCCTTGGACAGGTTTTTGCTGACAAAGTATATGGCATAAGGTATTTTCTCCTCAACTTGTCCTAAGGCTTCCCCTATGGCTTTCTTCAAGGCATTGGTGTGGATGTGGAAAGGTAGGGCCCAGTTTGGACCTCTCAAGATCGGGGCGGACACCTGCTTATCTTTCAACTCATCCAGAGCCCCTTGACAGTTGTCAGTCCATTTAAACTCAACATCTTTCCCTAAGAGGCCAAACAATGGTGAGGCTAGCTTACTGGAATCTTTAAATAATATTCTATAATATCCTGCTAAGCCTAGGAAACTCAGAACATCTCTTGCCTTTTGAGGAGCTGGGACCTTCTGGATGATAGCAATCTTGTTAGGATCCACCTGTAATCCTTGTTGAGAAATTGTATGACCTAGCATAGTCCCTTCAGTCATCAGGAATTCACATTTTTGGGACTAAGGGACAGGTTCATCTCAATGCACTTGGTTAAAACTTTCCCCGGGTTAGTCAATGCTCCTAGGAAGATGGACCCATAAGGAGTAAAGTCATCCATATAGATTTCTACCGAATCTTGGACCAAATCATAAAATATGCTCAATACAGCTCTCTGGAAAGTGGCATGAGCATTGCATAGCCCAAATGGAAGGACTCGGTAGGAAAAGGTACCCCATGGACAAGTGAAGGTGGTCTTATCTTGGTCCTCCCAGCTGATTTGGATCTGATTATACCCGCTGAACCCATCTAGGAAAGAGAAGAACTTCTTCCCTGCCAGTCCATCCAACACTTGATCTATGAAAGGCAAAGGGAAATGGTATTTCTTGGTGGCTTTGCTAAGTTCTCGGTAATCTGCACAGGTTCTCCACTTTCCGTTTTTCTTGGGCACAAGCATTAGAGGTGAGACCCACTCACTGTTGGAGATGGGGTAGATGAATCCTGCATCCAACAATTTTTGCAATTCTTCTTTAACGATGTCTTTATGAGCTGGATTCATTCTCCTCTGAGGTTGCCTGACTGGTTTACAATGTTCTTTAATGTAAATATGATGGGTACAGACTAAAGGGTGGACTCCTTTCATCTCCTTATAGATCCAAGAGAAGGCATCCAGATGATTGTTCAGTAAGCTACACAGCTCCTTCTTCTGGGAGGGAGATAGGGAGGAGCTGATCTTTAAGGTTCTTTTAGGGCCAAATTCCACATTCTTAACTCTAGGAGAGGTCAGATCAGTCACACTAAGGTCCACTAAAGCACTTGCTTGGGTACCTTCCACCAACTCCTCTGAGGACAATGCACTGGAAGGTGGATTTTGAATCAAATTCTCAATCAAGTCATCCTCGGTTTGAGGGCCTCCCATGGTGGTTTCTACTGTGCACAATGGTGCAGAGTAGACCTCATGCTCATCTCCCTCTTCCAACCAGAGTGGTAAGTCATGTTCTAGCAGAGGTTGGGCAGGAGGGTATAGGACTAGCTGTTTGGACATAGGCCCATTCTTAATGGTCATGGTTCCAGCTCGACAACTGATGTAAGCATCAACAGTAGCTAACCAAGGCCGTCCCAAAACGAGGGGGTATCCAATGAGCTTTGCCTTTGGTTGAAGGACCAAGAAGTTTGCAGGGTACTCCCAAGAGTCAACAGAGACCAGGACATCTTCCAAAATCCCTTCGAGAGTCACGGTGGAGCGGTCTGCTAACTGCAGTATTGTCGAGGTCTTCCTTAACGAAATATGAAGGTTGAGTTTAAGCATAGTGTCCTTGGTCATCACATTAATGGTAGCCCCTAGATCAATCAAGGTATGGGGGATTATGGTGCCATTGATTTGGACATCAACTACAAGACTCCTAGGGTCCAAATACTTTAGACAGATTACTTTTCCCAATATTAGATCAGATAGTTTTCCTATGACATTGATAGTTGAGGCATCTCTCTTTCGCCTGCCTAGGTGCCTGAAACACTTCTCCTTGATCAATTTGTTGTATATTGGTACATCTTTTATGGCATGGAGAAGTGATATTTTCACACACAACTATTTAAGTTCTCCCAGAAGTTCAGTCTCCTCTAGGTTTGGATGCGTGGTTACTGTTAATCTCTTAGGAAAGGGTGGAATGGCTTTGGGTTCACTTTCCTATTTCTCTTCCTCATCCTCCAAGGGAGGAGGTTGGCGATCTGGAAGGACCTTCCCAGATCGCAGGTTGATCTCCTCGATCTCCACAGCATAGGTAGGGCATGTTGTCTCCCCAGTGTATACCTGTTGGGCCTATTTGTTGTTGGGGTTCGGGTTCGGTTGAGCAGGCATTTGGGGTTGTCTTGGAGGAGCGGGAGGTAATGGTTGTGGTTGAGCTACTGGTGGAGGTAGAATGGCAGGAGGAGAGTTGTATTGGGGCCTCCACCCTGGTTGAGATGTATTCCACTAAGGTTGTGGCTGGACATGTGAGTGAAATGAATGAGCAGTGGGTTGAGTATGGTAGTGAGATGGATAAGACCACAGAGGAGGTGTGGACCAGGAAGGATGAGCAGGGGGGCCCCAAGAAGGTAGGTGATCAGATTGGTTGGGGCTATAATAAGCTTGGGATGTCCCTTGCATCCCCTGCTGGTAAGGTCTGGACCCATGCAGCCTCCTTTGGTTGAGGAAGTAGAGAGGTTCAATGGTTGCCTCAGTCCCTTGCTACATGGCTTTAAATCCGAGTAAGGTTGGGCATTGGTTTGTGGGGTGGTCTTCCTCACAAATGAAACATACCTCTACTGAGTGAAATGGACACTCATTCTTAGGGTGCTTCCTCGTACATATGGGACAGAAAATGGAAAAATCCCTCTCATCTTCCTCTTTCTTTTGTTGGATTCGGAAAGTATCAAGTTGCATGGGAATGGCCTGTCTCATCTCACTTTTGAGGTCTTCCATCTGATTAGAAAACTCATGCTTGGAGAAGGCGGCACTAGCTTAAAGTGGATTCCCCCTACCTCTTTTTTAGGCCGTATTAGAATGGTTTCTAAACATAGTCTTTATGTCCTCATAAGGTAGTTGGTAGATTTCCCCTCTAGCTAGCAAATGAAGGGTATCTAGAAGACCTTCAGGGACTCCTCGGAGCAGAACCAGCTTCAGAGATTCAGGTTCAAGTGTGCACCTGACCCGTTTATAACTAAGTTGGAACCTTTACTCGTAGTCTTCTAAAGACTCATCATTTCCCATGGTCATCTGTAAGATTTCTCCCTTTGTTTCCTTGGACCTACAGTAGTCCTGATATTTGTTGTTAAAGGCTTGCTGCATCTGAGCCCAAGTGGTGATACTATTTCTAGGTAACCCCATGAACCAGCGTAGTGTTGCATTCTTGATGGTAGAAGGAAAGAGTTTCAACTTTTGCTCATCCTCAGCATAGTCATAAGTTCAACAAAGGACAACAAACTCAAACAGGAAGGTATCAAGGTCTTCAATGGTCAATCCATGGAAGTGAGGTAAGGCTGAGGGACTTATGTTTTTCATTTTCATGTCCCCATTGGTCTCTCGGATGGGGAAGGCACCTTCTATTCTCTCGTCATCTCCTATACCATTTTTGTGCTCGGCCATGGTCTTAAGAGGAATGTTCTCTCGCTCTTCTTCTGTTATAGGATCTTCGTATATCTCAAGAGGTTCACCTATAGGTTCGTCTAGATCACTGCCACCAAATAAGAGAGAAGGGTGACTCAGTGACGTGGTGGGCATGTTGGGCAAGAATTTTTCGGTATTGTCTTTGTTCCTACGAGGCATGAAATGAAAGATTTTTGGTTGCTTTTTCTTTTTTTTGCTTGTACCTTCAAAACTAAAACAAATGGAATTGCAACTAACTAAAATCTATTTTGTGGAAATGAAAATGTGGAATTGAAATGAAAGCAGGAAAGGACTAATCTATTTTGCTGAAATGAAACTGTGGAATTGAAACGCTAATCTACACTTGCAGAATTGAAATTTCGAAATTGAAATGCTAATCCACGCTTGCAGAATTGAAATTGTGGAATTAAAAGGTTAATCTATGAAAGCAGGAAATGTCTAATCTACTTTTGTAGAATTGAAATTGAAGAATGGAAATGAAATAAACTACTTAGCAGAAGGTTGTAGTAGAAAAATAGAAGAAAAGCAACAATCACAAATACTCTGACGCTTCCCCGCCAATGGTGCCAAAAATATGGTGGCCTCGAGTATTGTAACAATAATGTTGCAACTCCTGGGACTCCCTTCTTTACTTTTATCAACTCGGTAGTTTGTAACAAACTTGGAAGCGATGGTGCTGTATGCACAAGTACTAGATCTTGTCGCAGCTGTCATTTGGTCAGCTGGCACAAGCCCGCTAGGAGCTTAAGAAAAATTCTATGAGCTCTGAGAAGAAGCTTTCTAACTGATGGATGGAAGCGAACTCAAAGGAGGCTTATCTACTTGCAGAAAGAAACTGATAAGCTGAAAGAAAACGCAAACCCTAGCAAACCCAAATTTTACCAGCTAATCCTACTGATGCAAGAAATAGGATGAAAGCTACTGAAAGAGATGCCATTGACTTCTAAGAAGGTGAAATGCATGTGTCTAAGCTACTTATACAGTAAAATCTGAAAAAAAAAAAAAAAAAAAAAAAAAAAAAAAAAAAAAAATCTTTTTGTATTTTCGAGTAAAGTGTCAGAATTGTCACGCATGTGCTTTAACTCATTTTTCACTGTGCAGAGGTGGATTGGCGAGAGGAAATTCTTGCAGGAGGTCGGGAAGGTTAGAAGAGGGCCTAAGGGGTCCCTATCACCCTTCCAGAGAGTTTCATAGAGTTTGGCTATCAAGAAGTCTGCAGGGGTTCTACAGGATGTTCTGTAATTTCTACAGGATGTTCAAAAATGGGATTTTGGAGGGTGGATGGAGAGATAAAGGTGGATAAGTGAGTATGGGGGTAGGATAAGGGTGTGAGGAGGTCTAGGACTTGGTGGATGGAGCTGAGGAGTGATGAGCATGGTTGGATTTGTTCAACGAGGAGTAGAGCAATGTTTCACAAAAATTAGGGTTACGTGAGCGAATGTGGAAAACGTGAGGCAAGAATCTGAGTTAGGGGATGGAGCAGATTGGATTGATGGAGTACGGGTAGATGGAGAGGTATTACTGGCGCTCTGCAATTTATTTCTCAAGATGAACAAACAATGACTTGGAAAACCAATGACGTAGCTACTTTACTCTAATCTGACCTAAGTAACAGCAAAGGAAATGAACAGAATTTTATTTGCAATGAAATCACGTGAAATAGCTATGAAAACTAAGCAATCATGAACCTGAACATGTAACCACAACTGGTATCAATTTCTGTAAATGAGAATCTAACACTAATGATTGCATGGTGGGGCAAAGACAGTGTTTTTGTTGGCAGTAAGGTCACCTTTGTCCCAGCTCATGATCCCACTGAGGGAGAGGTGAGATCATAGATGCTTGATGGCCTTTTTCTAAAGATCTTCCCTGGTATTAACCTATCAACTCAATCTGAACATAAAAAGCCTTTCTAATCATCAACAATGACCTAGGTAACCAATAAGATTTTAATCTACTTAACAGAAATTATTTTGCAAAGACATAAAAATCAAATAATAGTACACAAAGGAAGCCTTGGCACTTGGGTTAGGCCCAACCCCAAGAGCTATAGGCTCCTAAGAAAAACTCAAAACTGATGCCAAATAATGCTGCTCTTCATTACTCAAAAATAACCATGTCACAAGAAAGTTATACAGTAGTAGCTACAAAAATGAGCTTAGAAAATGACAGCACTATAGTGAAAAACACAACAGTTCAAAAAAAATTAACCTACGAAGGCTAGAAGCCTTCCTATTTATGCACTACGAGGGTTTGCAATAGCCCTCCTTAACTCGAGGGGCTCGACTGCTTAAACTGCCAGTGAATAGTCACTTTACACAAAACTGCTTGGCTGCCCTTGGGAATCCTTTTCGGTGGCGTGTTGAACTCCGAGTTGAGGGTGGAGATTTTGAGTAAGGGGCCATTTAGTGCAGGAGACACCCTTCCTACGAATCCTCACCCTTGTTCCTTCATGCTTGACTATTATCTGGCTCATAAGTGCTTTGCTTTGGTCCAAAATTTGTCCAAAAACCTGCAATAAGCACGTGTTAGCCTTCTTGGTCAAGTAACTACCCTCATTCGTTCAACCAACATAAATATACTCAAAAAACATGCATAAACTATGAAAAATGGTGGATTGAAGAAGAACAGTAGGAAAAATGAGCCCAATAAGTTACCCATTTTTTGGGCTCATCATTTTGATGCAAGAAGGAATTCCCCTTTCCTTTTAAAGTAGAAAACTTAAATGAAATAACTTACTCAAACCCATATATGAAAAAAAAATATTGTCCATATTTCATGCAATTAAGAAATGGAATCGATACCTAATAGGAAGAAACTTCCATGTTAAAATAGATAATGATAATTTGAAGTACTTCTTGGAGAAAATATTATCTTCGGATGAGGACAAAAAATGGGTCATGGAGATGTTAGGTTATGACTTTGAAATTATCTATAAAAATGGAAAACAAAATATTGTCTAATATGGACTTTCAAAGAAGAAGGAGGACATAAATTATTTACTATATGCTATTTCCATTCCACAATTTGACTGGGTGGAAGAAGCAAGGACATAATGGAAGAAAAATGAGAAGATGTGTAATATAATTCAACAACTATATGAGGAACATGATGGAATAAAAAAATTACATGGAAAAATAATTTCTTATGGTATCAAGATTGCTTATACTTATGTAAGAATTCTTAACTCACATAGAAGGTCTTATTGGAATTACACACCCCTCCTATAGAAGGACAATCAGGATCCTTGAAGAAATACCATAGGATCAAGAAATAAATTTTTTCAGAAGGTCTTATGGTTAAAGCATATGTGCAAAAAATTATAGCAGATTGTGTGGTATGCCAACAAAATAAACGATATATTATCAAGACCCAAAGGCTCCCTCAACCATTAGCCATACAAAGCGAGTGTTTGGAGAAGTTTCAATGGATTTTACTATAGGTTTACCCAAATCTAAAGGAAATAATGCCATTATGGTATTACTAGATTGAATGAAAAAATATGCCACTTTTGCTCTCTTTCTCATTCACTTAAAGAAAGTATTGTGGGAGAAGCGTTCATGGAAATAATCCAAAATCTAGATGGAATACCAAATATTATTGTGACTAATAGAGATCCAATTTTCACTAGAAATGTTTCGTCTGAATTATTTTCTTGTTTGGGTACTCAATTAGCTCACAACTTGTCTGACCATATAGAATCTTATGGGAAAATTGATATTGTCACTAGACGTTTAGAAGGATATGTATGTTTCTTTGCATCTGATAAACAAAAAAATGGGTCAAATGGTTCCCTTGGCAGAATAGTGACACAACACATCATTTTGTACTTCATTGAAAGCGTCACCATTTATGACACTTTATTGATATCATCCTCTACCATCACATCACCCTCGAAAGGGAGTATTGAGGCTCAAGAAATAGAGGACCACATCCAACATCAACAAGAGGGTTTCAAACTATTGAAGGACATCGTCTTGGTTATGGCACAGAATAAGATGAAACAACAAGTAGATCAACATCATAGTGAAAGAGAATTTGAAGTGGATGACTGCATATTTGTGATACTACAACCATATAAATAGATTTCACTCAAGCAACAAAAAAATTATAATAAATTAAATATGAGGTATTATGGAATGTATAAGGTGTTGTAGAGGATTAGAAGTATGGCTTACAAATTAGAGTTTTTTCTATCTTCACGTGTACATCTAGTCTTCCATGTTTATTGTTTAAAGAAGGTCATTGATGATCATATCTCAATCCAAACTCTTCTACCAAAGAATAATGAACAAGGGAAAATAATATTAGAGCCAAAAATAAATTTTGAAACAAGGACTAAGTAGTTGATAAATCAAGAAATTATTGAGTACCTCATCAAATGGAAGAACATACTAGTGGAAGAAGCAACATGGGAAGATGAGCGTTTCATGCAAAAACACCCATAGATAATTAAGTCATGAGGACAACACTTCCTTGAAGGGAGGGACATGTTAATCCCTATATAAGCACCATTTTAGATGGGAAGTTTTCACAATTAGAGGCACAAGGTGTAGATAAATATATAATGTGAACTCTCCCATGGAGGATTTAAATGGTAAGCTCTACTTGCCTAGGGAAGATGGGATTTTCAACTTAGAAGCTATATACAAGGGAAAATGAAGGGATCATGAAGAACTAGATAAGGAATCAAAGAAATTTGACAGAGAGAAAATTATTTCATGCATTGTGAACCATTCATAATACCTCTTCAATATGGAATCAAAGGTGAACATCAAGATATGTCAAGTGGATATTGATTCTATGAAATTAAATAACAATATCTAGTAGTTAAAGGCTTACTTAATCATTCGCCACATAGACGAGGAAAATAAACTTTCATTTTCCCATTCGAAATTAGAAGGTCATGCCCTGGTGGGAAAGCCACACAGAAACCTTGAAGCTACAGGGGAATCCTCCACTAACTATGTGGGAGGACATTAAAATGCTCATAAAGTCCCAATTCTACCATATTTTGTATGTAGAGGATGAGTAGATCTAGTGTGATCATTTCTGGCAAATACATGGGAACAATGTATAAGAGTTCACCACATAATTCTAGAAGATAAAAATAATATTGGGTATCTCTACCAATAAACTATATGTACTCCTCATGTGTTTTGTGGTTCTACATAACCATATTTGAATGAAAATGAAGATTTTCAAACCTAAAATGGTGGATGATGTTTATGTACATGCAGTGTACATGGAATAATAGGCCTAAAGAAAAGGAATTTGAGTGATTCAAAGCAGAAGCAACACGAAGAAGCTTCCAAAGAAGGGAAGAAGAAGGGAAAATGATAGGAGGAAAAGGAGACAACAATGATAAGGCACTAGTGCAAAGATCCTAGCAACTATAGAAACCATTGTCACATAGGGAAGAAGTGTTGGAAATTACATCTAAATATCAACTTGAAGATCTAAAGAAGGATGTGAAGAAGGAAATATCATAGCCATATGTTCAATAAATTAAGTGGAATGTAGCTCAAATGTGGATAATAATATTTTGTGCACATCAACGTATAAGGGAGTGAATATTCTTATCCTTTAGATATAAAAAGATAAAGAGATGGCCAAACTCTTCCATATAAAAATATAGGCTAAGAAGACAAGCATTGATTCCTTTTTCAAATTAGGATGAAAGGTGAATATCCCTAGAGTAGAGATGGCCAACAAAATGGAATCGAGAGGTATGTGATCATCCTCACCCATATCCTTTGGGATGGGTACATAATGATGTATAAATTAAGGTAACAAAAAGGATTAAAATAGAATTGGATTTAGCACTACTTGATTTTTTTGGATTTTTCTTCGGGAGTCCCCATATGTACATGTGAGATGTAGTATTGATGTGGATATCAAAAAAATATTACCTCATCAAGGGCATAAAAGCCTTCATCATCAATGCACACAAGTGCAAGTGTAAGATTTAGCTAGTAAGTGTCAACAAAGGAAACAAACTGATCAATTATAATAGATGTATGTTTTAGTATTTTTATGAGGAAATCAATCTATTGAAGTGTAAATGAGTGAGGAAGAATCCTAGAGGAGTGAAATATGTTAAATACCATGACAATACTGAGGCGGGGGGGGGGGGGCTTAATAGTATTGTAGGAATTAAAAGAATACATTTCACTAGTAAAGCTACTAGGGCACTAATAAGTATCCCATCAACAAACCATATGACAATCATACGAGTAAACAAAAGAATCACAAAGTAGAACACATAAATTCTTCAAACTTCTCTCTAATTACTTCACAAAGGAAAGCTTCTACTTGGTTTTACAAAGATATCTAGCTACAACTAGAAGGAAGATACTACTCCCTAATTTATCATCTACAACTGAAAGGGTCTACAACCCCTAGCTTATGATCTACCACTAAAAGGAGCTCCAACCACTAATTATTTTCCAGCCACTACTGGAAGGAGTCACGACCCCTAAACCATGAGCTACCACTTTATTGACCTCAATGATTCATCTTTCATACCATTTTCAAACTCAAACCATAAAAGCCTCTTCCTTACACACAAAAAATAATTCTCGCTTCTATCACTATAAAAAATAACAAAGAATCACCTTCAACAATCTCTTACCATTTGTCAAGCCACCATCCACCTATAAACAATCCACAACTAACACAACCAGCACCTATGTCTTTCAAATTCAATTATGCTTATATAGAAATCAAGACTCGTATTTTTAGTTCTTGAGATTTAGTTATCTTTCGCTTTAAATTTAAGTTATCACAGGTTTTGATCTCATTAACTTATTGCTTTTATACTTCTAAAATGTTTGCTTGAAGTACACAAAAATTATTCTAAGTCTTCTCCCTTGTCTATAGAATAAAACTTGAGTTAAAGTGCTCAATTCTATAATTCTGGTAATTTTTCAAGATTTAGCGGAGGTTTTCTAAATTTAGCTAACTCTAAATTTAGTGAATTTTGGTAAACCTACATCCCAATATATCCATTGCACCATCCTAGCTTCCAACTCATTCATGCCTTTGTTTTTAAGCTTTATGCACTGAAAATTTGATTCCAAACCTCTAGATATGGCATAAACACCAATTTTATAAGTTATCAACCCGTTCACACATCATATAAGCCTAAGTACCATCTATTCAAAACTTCTGCTCCCATGGTCTTATGGCTCCATCGAACTTGGTGATCCTCAAACTTTAGCTCCCGACATTTATTTGTTGCCAAAAACTCTCTCAGTAAATACTTAGTCAAGTAGCTTTGATAACCTCTAAGGTCATTTCTTCTGAGGAGTTTCCTCCAAGGAGATTTCTTCTGAGGAGTTACTTCTGATGAGTTTCATTTTAGGTCTTATTTCTTCCGGGGTTTCGTGTTCTGCGGGAGGATGCCAATGACACTTTGACCAAACAGACTTTTGTCGGGATGACATGTCTGTTACGTCCTCTCAAAACATAGCTTATTATCATCATTTTTCATTAAATTTCACGTCTCTGAACTTTAATCTTATTTGAAATTTCTGCTAGAAACTCTAGGGAAAACATTTGAGATAGTTTCCTCCAGGGTCATTTTCTTTCGAGATAACGTGTTTTATCTAACTAAAAAGAATTACCAAGATGATGTGTCTAGCGACCTCAAGGCTGCTATATCTCATAACCAACTTCTTAGAATTTACATCTTCGACCTCTTTGCCTATGCATTCTCGGAAATACTTCCAAGGAGTTCCTTCGGGAATTATGTATTCTTTCCATGACAATGCCACTTGTGCTCCAACTTTCTGCCACCTCTACAAGGATTCCACATGCCACTCACTAAGTGGTTCCACATGTTACACATTTTCGATCAACTTGGCCATCCAATTTTTTTTAATTTACATGCCACATGTCATACTCTGATTTGGCCACATCATGTTGATGTCATACTACCACTCTGTCTCCTTTGTGCAATCAAATCATGCCACGTACCTATTTTTTATGTGCCCACGATGTTCAAGGGTCGGTGATTTCAACTAATATTAAATTTTACACACATTCTCCTACTCCCGAACTTCAATTAGACCGAAGGCTTGAGTCGCATATGTATCTATGGTGTGACTAACTCCTTTCAACAACGACTACTGCTAAGCCTTGTCTATTAGCATGTTTCCTAAAAGCCCAAATCTATGACAAAGTCTGAATAAGTTGAAGGTCTAAATGAGGTATGAGATTTTCACTTTATTGTTTATTAATAGTGGTTTAATGTGGATCCTCCCAAGTATGGTCTGGTGATACAAGTGAAGGAAGTCCTACTGAGATATGGATCATCGATCTGTGACCAATTTTTTTTACATTACCATCCAACGTGGGCATCCCTTTGTAGCAGATCCAGGTGGATATTAGTGGCCACCCACCTATTCCATTTGGATTCCCACCATTGTTTCTTTCATTTTTTAGTTTCCTTATTTGTAGCACAATTTACTATTTTTGGCAAATTTTCAGGTCTTGAACTTCTAGAGCCATTTTGAGGCACTAAACAATCTTTTTTTCGAAAATTGGGGCCATCATGCTGGTTGGATTCATGTTGGCCATTCAAAAGTTGTAGTCCTCGGATAGATCTTTCTAATGAGGTATTGTGTGTGTCAAACAGAGATTGTATGCCAAAGTTACGACCCCAAGAAATTGATGTACTAGTTTACCAAAGCAGGGCCCATAGTTTGGCGCTTCATCTCTTAGGGTTAGCTTTTTGGATGTTTAGGGTTTTATATTGTTTCTAAATAATAGATATTCCTTTGAGCCTCATTGTAACACAGTTCAAAGGCATGTAGCTACCACATCTCTTCTAAAAAATAAGCTACCATCGCCCGAGCTAGTCGTATTTTCATTCTATTTGTAAGCATATTTCAGTATTTGATATTAATGAAATGAAGTGTTATTTCTACTGCATCCTTGTATTTATGGTTATATATGTAATTTGTTGCATTCATGTTTCAATCTAGATCAGTGGTATGTGAGCGGCCTACTCTTTTTCTCTTTTTCTTTGCATGTCCCCAACAAGGTCGGGATATAAGGAGTTACGGCTCGATCTAGTTGAACCTTTGCAAGATTAGCCTCACAAACCCTGACGACTGCCCATGGGGGAGGAAAAGAAAGAGGAGGGGGCAGGAGATCCTATCAAAATATTTCTCAATGAGGCTCTCAAGAAACAAAGGAACGTGATGACGGATAACTTTGCCCAGATCCTTCAATGGTTTCCCACCAGCGGTGCATCCATATCCAGCAGCCACTCTAGAGGCTCCACTCCTTTTAAGGTACAAGTAAAATTTGACATTCCCATATTTGAGGGCCAAATAGATGCAGATGTCATAGATAAATGGTTAAATCAGCTAGAAGGATATTTTTTTGTTCATGATTTTTCTAGCTGAGAAAATATTACTTTTTCTCTTCTCAAAGTCACCCCCCACGTCAAGAACTAGTGGGAAACCTATTGTGAGTAGAAGGATGAAAGCACGACCTCAATGTTTTTAGCTGCAACCACTTGGAACTCATTCCGGGATGCCATCAAGGAGAAGTACTACCCTCTCAGGAGCTATGAGGATAAATACATAAAGTGGACAACATTGAGGTAGGGAAGGGAAAACGATGTGCTGAAGTTTACCAATGTTTTTCATACCCTTCATATGAAGTTGGGTATCAAGTATTCTGAGAAACATTTGGTACTCAAGTACTGTGGATACCTACATAGGTACATCAAAGATGAGATGGAGTTCCTAGACATCTCCTCACTAGGTAAGGAATACCGATAAGCCGTCAAGATCAAGCAGAAGTTTAAACAAAAGAAGCGAGAATTTAGATCTGTGAATCTGAAGCAAAGGAAAGATGCCCCCAAATCACATAACAAAGGACAAAGCAAAGGCAGGGCAACCCAGGACAACTCACTAAATACGAAAACAAAGAACAACACCATGAAGACGAAGAAGGACATGAGAAAGTGGTGTGAGTTCCATAAGAGATCCACTGACAACACGAGTGTCAGGCCAAGCAGTCACTAGTGGACTAGATGAAGGCTTCGGTATTAGATGCATGTTCTGACTCTGAGTCAAAACCCAACAAGGGAAATGATGAAGGGAATCAGATTATCAATTTAGCACCCAACGCCACCATTACCACAACAAAGATCCAGAAGGAGGATCTCGAAAATCCAGAGGAGGAGGAGCACCTCTTCCACTCCCAGACGTGGGTAAAGGGTTCCCCCTATAGTTCATTGTCAACAGTGGGGGCCAAAAGAACCTCATTTCAGCAGAGGTTGTGAAGTGGATCTTCTTACCAACAACAACACACTCACAACTGTATACCATAAAGTGGGTTCACCAAGGATGGGATCTTCGAGTGAGCCAACAATTTTGCCTTCCATACAACATCAAGCCCTTTACGGATGAGGTATTATCTGATGTTACTCCCCTTGATGTTTGTGATGTATTATTAGGTCAACCATACTTGTGGAAGTGACATGTTATGTATGAGTTAAGGCCTTGTGTTGTTATTGTTACTTTAGGAAATAAGTTGTACAGGATAATGGAGGTTGCACTACCTATCGCCATCTCTTTGGTTACTCCAAAAAGATGCAGTAAGCTCATTTCAAAAATCGGGGAATTTTTTTTCCTGATGATATGCCCCCATGGAAATAAGAAGATGGCCATGACCTCCAGACAGGACCCCTCCCGATGACAACAATAGCTAGACAAGGTCGTGGAGGAGTATAAGGACATATTCACCTACCCCACAAGGGTGCCTCTGCACTGTTAGGTCAAGCATTCCATCGATCTGACCCCAGGTGCATCGTTGCCCAACGGACCAATCTATCGATGCTCCATTCTGGAGAACAAGGAAATCAAGAGGCGAATTTAGGAGCTGCTGCAGAAAGGTCACATTCGGCCACATTCATTGCCCTATGGGAGCTCAATCGTGTTGGTACAAAAGAAGGATGGGACTTGGAGACTTTGTATTGACTATGGGGCACTGAACAAGATCACTGTTGAGAATAGGTACTCGATCCCATAGATTGATGACCTTCTGGACCAACTCAAGGGGGTAAAATATTTCAGCAAGATCGACTTGAAGATCGAATATCTCCAAGTACCAATCAACCCTCTGATGTGTGGAAGACTTCATTCAAAGCCAAGGAGGGCCTTTTCGAATGGTTGGTTATGCCTTTTGGGTTGATGAATTCTCGTCCAACCTTCATGAGGATAATGGATGACATCTTGCAGCAATTCATCAACTCATTTTTAGTGGTATACTTGGATGGCATCTTGATCTTCAACCAGAGTTGGCAAGATCACCTCCACCACATCCGACAGGTTCTCCAAACATTGTGGCAACATAAGCTGTGTGCCAATTTGGAGAAATGCACTTTTGGCATGACCCAGGTTCAGTATTTGGGATACATTATTGATGAACGAGGGGTTCATGTGGATCCAGCCAAGATCCAAGTCATTTGAGATTGGTTAGCAGCAACCACTCTGACAATGCTTCGCAACTTTTTGGGCCTTGCCAATTTCTACCACATGTTCGAGCTGTGATTCTCTCATATCACTTGGCCTTTAAGTCAAGTCACTAAGGAACAAGTCACTAAGGGAGGAGCAAAAGAAAAATTCTTTTGATCTGAATCTCAATAAAAGGTATTCACAGACTTGAAACATTTCCTATGCTCTATACCAGTTCTAACATTACCATACCTACAACAATGATTTGAGATCTAGACAGATGCCTCTGACTATGCTATTGGGGTAGTCCTTACTTAACAGGGGAATCTGGTGGCATATCACCATGAGAGACTTTCAGAAACAGTCCATAAGTATCCCACTTATGAAAAAGATATGTATTCCATTGTGCAGGCCTGCCAACAATGGAAGCATTACTTTTTAGGGAAGGAAATGGTCATCTGCATAGACCACCAACCCCTGCAGTTCATACAGATGTAAGGGAAGTTACAGAATGATCACCATCAGAAGTGGTCCACATACCTAGAACAGTTCCATTTGAATATCAGGTATAAGAAGGGAAGCACCAATAATGTTTCAGACTACCTCAACCAACTGTCGATCATGGCGTTAACCACCACGTTGAACTCTTGTGGGAATGAGACTTCTGTTTGGCTACTTCTCTAAAAAAGCAACCCAAAATTTAGCCACACATACTGGACGCTCTTGGAGGGTTAGCAAGTTCTATATTTTCACCTCCAGGATGCCCTGTTCTGCCACCTAGGAAAATTTTGTGTTCCTTCAAGCGAGTATTCGAAGATGATTTGGGAAGCACAATACAGTCAAACTGCTAGGAATTTCGGGGTCGAGAAAATGGTGGCCATACAACAGAAGTATTTCTATTGGCTGAATCCTCTAAAGGATGTTAGGAAGTACATCAGATCCTGCACTGCCTGTGACATGTCTAAGCCAACCATCAAGAAGCAAGGCCTCTATACTCCACTGCCTACCCTTAGTCGACCTTGGGAATCCATCTCCATCATTGGATTACATGTTGGGTCTTCCTTCTACTAAGCATGGCAATGACTGTGTTTTTTTTTATCATCGACAAATTCTCAAAGATGGCCATTGTGGTGGCTTTCAAGAAGAATATCACAGTAGAATCCACTGCTAAACTCTTATTTGAATGAGTGTGGGTACACTTTTGGATCCCACAGTCTATCATCTCAAATCGGAATAGCAATTTCCTTAGAAAATTTTGGTTTAGTCCCTAGTCGATGCTGGATACCAAGATCACTAAGTCCACAACTTTCCATCCCAAAACTAATGGCTAGACAGAGGTCGTCAATAGGATGATTGTACACATTCTTCACATGTACAAATCATATCATCCACTCACATGGGATGAGAGCCTCCCTTATGTCTAGCATAGCTATAACCGAGCTCTCCATAGCTTGAATGGCCATAGCCCTTTTCAGGTGGACTTGGGATTCCAGCCGCTATGTCGCATTAATGTGGCCATACCATTTGCATCTACTTAGCAATATTCGCCTCATGTCCAGTCCAAAGCTGATAAGTAAAACTACTTCATTGAGCACATCCAACATATCCGCCAGCAGGTCCATCACATTCTAGAGAAATCAAATGCTAAGTACAAGCAACGACATGATCAACATCGGGTGCCGAACAAGTTTCAGGTGGGCGACAAAGTCTGGTTGCATTTACAGAAGGAACACCTTAGTAAAGCCCATCAGAAACTCACACCACTCTGATATGGTCTTTACAGCATTAACAAGGCTATGTGATACAATCCATTTGAGTTCAACATTCCCCCATTCCTTGGCCTGCACCCAGTGTTCAATGTGGACCACTTTCAACCATACTTCCCACCATTATTAGTCACATTAGACATTGCAGAACAACTCACACCTACAGAGTTAAATCCAGATTGCTTGGAACAAGCCGCAATGGATTAGATCATGGACACGCAGATATAGAACTCCTGATAGGAAAGGATCCAACTATATCGAGTCTTCAAAGCAGGCCAACTCCTTCATCAGGGCAAGTGGCTCACTAGGGACCAAGTTCAGTAGAATTTTCTTCATCTGATGGATGAAGTCAACGCAATGGGGACCATTACTTCCTAAGGGGGGAGGAATGATCCAGGTGGATATTGGTGGCCACCCACCTATTCCACTTGGACCCCCACCATTGTTTCTTCCAATTTTTAATTTTCCTTGTTTCTAGCACAGTTTACTATTTTTGGCTATTTTTCGGTCCTGAAGTTCCGAAGCCATTTTGAGGACCTAAACAACATTTTTTGGGAAAATCAGGACCAACATGGGTCATTGATTGGTGTTGGGCATTCAAAAGATGTAGTCCTCGGATAAATCTTTCTAACAAGGTATTGTGCATGTTAAACAGAGATCGTATGACAAAGTTACAACCCTGGGAAGTTGACGTACCAATTTACCGAAACGGGGCCCATAGTTTGGCGCTTCATCTACTAGGGTTAGGTTTTTGGATGTTTATGGTTTTCCATTGTTTCTCAATAATAAATAGGCCTTTGAGCCTCATTGTAACACATTTCAGAGGCATGTAGCCACCACATCTCTTCTAAGAGATAAAGTACCATTGCTTGAGCTAGTCTTATTTCCATTTTGTTTGTAAGCATATCTCAATATTTGATATTAACGAAATGAGGTGTTCCTTCTACTGCATCTTTGTATTTATGGTTATATCTATAATTTGTTGTGTTCTTGTTTAAATATAGATCAGTAGCTAAACCAACAATCGGATTAGGCCCTCACAATTTCATTGATGTAGTTAAGGGGATGCATAGAAATTGCATGGGGTTTAACATTCATTCTCCGCCAACTACTTTTTCATGTTTGGCCAAATGCCAAACTAGTGCCAACTAGAAAATTATCACGAACTTTAACTCTACAAAGTTAGACTCTTGGCCTTTGAGATTTGAATGGAAATAAATTCTAATCTAGAAGGCCACTTGCAAACATCTATATACAACTCAAACGTTATTTTAGAACTCTATCCATATGAGTTTGTTCCATGTACACTTAAGCTATTTTTCTGAACTAAAAATGGATTAAAATTCCCTACACCTTGCCCACCATTTCCTTGTCACTTGTTGTGTTGATCTTGTTCTTTGATCATTATATTTGCAACCACTTCTGCCTTTTCAATCATATTTTTTTCCTTTTCCATTAATGAAAAAATATTTCTAACATTCTCCCCCTTTTCGATTGATGGCAACATCTGCAAAACACAAGCATTGTACTTCTTGGTTTTCTCATACTTCTCCCCTTTTAATATTTCTCCTTCTTTGGTGTACCTCTCCCCCTTTGGAATAAATGGAAAAGAAAACAACATGCCCCCTTCAAACATAGCTCGACCTATCTTGTTTATCCTATGGACCTAACAACTTGGTTTTGATATGATGAGTGCTTGTTGGTTTCCTTTTTTTCTCTTTTGGAAGGTATAGCGGAGGGATTCAAGAGGAAATACTCCCAATCTTTTCCTTAAACACACGAAATGATATTTTGGGAGAGGTTTAGTTAATATATCAGCTACCATCTATTTTGCAGGTACATACTCTAACTTGGCAATCTAATTTGCAACTTTTTCTCTTAAGAAATGGTACCTGATTGGAATATGATTTGTCTTTGAATGAAAAACAAGATTCTTGGACATCCTAATGGAACTTGTATTATCATAGATGATTAGGATAGGATCATCATAGAATACATGTACATGTTTTAAAGTATGCTTCATCCATAAAATCAGAGTGAAACAAGAAGTTGCTACTATGTATTCTACTTCAGTAATAGATAGAGAGATTGATGATGCTTCTTGCTCAACCATGAAATAAGACATTCACCAAGAAAGAAAGCATGACCATTAGTGTTATTTTGATAATCTACATTATCTTCCCAATCAACATTAGTAAAAAAACGTTAGTGATATATCTTTACCTCTAGGGTACCAAAGACCATAGTTCATTATTGTTCGTAGATATCTTACAATCCTCTTTATTGTGAGTAGATGAATCTGTCTAGGGGTTGCCTAAAATCTTCCAACGATACTAAATTCCTGCATGATCTCTGGTCTTGAGGCTATCAAATATAGGAGGATGATAATTATAGATCTGTATAAAGTCTGATCCACCTCTAGTAAATCATCAATCTTGTTGAGCTTGCATCCAGTCACCACTAGAATGCTTACCAAAGAACATTCTTCGATGGGAAATTCCTTCAAAAATTCCTTGACATCCTTGGTTTGTGAGATAAGGATTCCTTTGGAAGACTATCCAATCTACAAACCAAGGAACCAAGAAATTTCTCCAAGCATGGACACCTTAAATTCAACCTTCATATAAGTTGAAAAATGGAAAGTGAGTTAATCTAAATCACTAGAAAAAATAATATCATCAACATAAAAAACCACCACTAGCAATTTTTAATCGTTAGATTTCACATACAAATTACTATTGCTTGTGACTCTTTTAAAACCACACTTGATTAAATAACTATCCAACTTGGAATACCAATTTCCTTGAGCTTTCTTAAGACCATACTATTATCACTCAATATTTTCTCAAGGTTAAAGAAATAAATCACCTAGGTAACCACAAACCAACTTTGGAGCATAGGATCTAGCCAACCTATAGCTTAGAGAGGGCTCTCTCTATATGATTTAGCTTCATTTGCTGGGATTTCAGGCTAATTATGAATGTTCAGGGGGGGTTTTTGATTTGTATTGAAGATTGGATGGTGCGATCCTTAAAGCAGATGGACAAAGTGATGTCTTTAGACCATTAGCTATGGAGTCATCAGAAGGGCAACAGAACTGGATCAACTCACTAAAGGGAATGTTCAAAGGGAAAGCTAGCAAAGTACAGTGCAGGTCTTTGGGCTAGAGCGGTGAAATGGTTTGAATCAGGGTGAGAGAGCAATGAATAATTCTCAGATCGGGTCTTAAATGAGGAACAGAGGATAATCGGAAACAAATGGAAATTAAGAATCCTTTGCTATAGATTATAAGGAGACAACCTAAACTAAGGAGCAATTAAGAATTCCTTAACTTAGATGTCAATGGAAAACATTTATATTACTAACTGTTAAAACAAAGTGTAATTAAACAAATTCTGAGATAAAACTCTAGTTATAGCATTTAGATTCAGATATACATTAAATATTATGTAAAAATCTTTAAGAAAGGTAACAACAACATGAGAAAATACTTGTCTACACTTCGCTCAACACATGAATCCTGTGAAATATCTAGTCTTTATTCATCAATCCAGCTTGTTGACTCATTCAATGCTCCAATGGCCTTACAGTCTTTTGATCAAGAAGTCCATAGAAATGTCTAAGAATCCACACCTACATACTTCGAATTGTGAAGTACTTATACAAAAATTATTACAAAATATCTCAAAACAAACTTGAGATTTAATCTAGGAAATACAAAATATCTTCTTGCAAGAAGATAGAGACAACTATTGAATTGTTTCATGCTTCCCCTTTTATTGTGGTATTGTTGGCTTTTATAGTTGGATTCGTAGCTCTTTATGATGGCTTGTTGTTGTGGTATTTTATGCTGGAATCTTCCTTAACTTTTACCTTTTACCTGATACTCTTTGACACTAATACTCTTTAACCATGCTGACCTATTTTCATCTATTTACCTTGTTGTTCTACTTTTACTGTGCAATAACTTTTTTACTGTAAATTTCTCACAGTAAATGTTAAATCCATATACTACTAGTGTAACCCCTTATTGTTATTAGAACAACCCCATTATTATATTATTGTGCCCATGTAGTCCCCATATTATTATTATTGTGCCCCATAGAAGCCCACTATTGTTATTATTGTGCCCTTACATTATTATTGTTATGTCAGCTCTGATTATATTATGACCCCTTAAACTCCTATGTATAGAAAGGAGGTTTTGTCATTTGTATCATCCAAGAATTGTTCATTTGTGTAATGTAAAGGAGGTTTCCCCATCGAATAGGCTTATTTCTAAGGTGTTGATCTATCTTTTCTATCTTTTTGTGAGCTGGTTTCATAACATTTGGAATCAGAGCTTTGGATTATAGGGTCTCACTGCTCCAAATAGGTCATCATGGTATTTTCACTATAACTTTTTTTCTGTGATGTTTCAGAAGCTACAAAAAAATCCCATTTCTCAACTTCAGATTCGAATTTTAGAGCTTGTCTCGCTACATTTTTAGATATATGATTTGAGGAAATTAGGGATTTTGTAGACTCCCGAATTACATTCCAAATAGGTGACCTGGGGAAAATCATCATAATTTTTTTTTTTGAGCATCAAATTGAAATTTTGTAAGAAGTTTCAAAAATATGACTTCTTGTAGTTTTCTATGTATCAGTTACAAGTACTAAGTTCGAAACAGTGAGACGTGGCACATCATACAAGTTCGCTATACTGAACTAGTCTATAATCAGGTCACCATGGGAGATTTGGCATAAGCCTTTCTTGGATAATCAAATTCTGATTAGACATGTAGGGTTAGAAAGAGAACTCAGAGAGCTACCGTAGGAAGAAATTTTAGAACTTGGAGATCTGAAGTTACAGAGTTATAGTCAGTTCAAGATCGAGCTCATAAAATCAAGAAAAATCGAAATGAGGAAGTTTGATGGCAAGCATCCGGTAAATTGGATACTACAGATGGAGAAATATTTTGATCTACGTGGTGTACCACTGTTACAAAAGGTATTTGTTGCACCTTCATATTTAGAACCCGATCAATTTTTATGGTATAACAGGCTTTGTTCTTGTAAAATCCTTGTTACGTGGTCAATTTTCATGGAAGAAATGATAACACGTTATGAGGATACAAAGAGAAACACCTTCTTTAGAGCAACACCACAAAAATTGGAAGAAAAAATAGAAAAAGGGCTTTGTTACAAAGTGGAAAGCAAAATTATGGAGACAAGGAAGTCTACCCCTCACAACTATAAAGATGGAAGTGTTTTTTCCCCTAGCCTTTTATAACGTACAAGGGTTACACCACAACAATTGGAAGAAAAAAGAGAAAAAGGGATCTGTTACAATTGTGATAACAAATACATTAAAGGTCATAAGTGTGGTGAGAAGAAATTATTTTACATTGATAGTGGGGAGGAGGAAGAAAAGGATCAAGAAACATCAAAACAAGAGTATATAAACCATGAACCAATGCCAAAGAAAGAAGAAATGAATCTGAAAATATCTTGTAAAGCATTGGAAAGAATTAGCACTCCTAAAACTCTCAAGATAGAAGGACATATCAAGAATAAAAAGGTTCAAGAAGTGAAATATCACATCGAGAAAGAAGAAACGAATCCGACCATATCTTGTAATGCATTGGATAGAATTACCACTCCTCAAGCTATCAATATAGAAGGACGTATCAAGAATTGAAACATCACATTGAGTCTCAAGAAATCAATCCAACCATATCTTGTAATGCATTGGAAGAAATTACCACTCCTCAAACTATCAAGATAGAAGGACATATCAAGAAGAAAAAGGTAAGAGTGTTAATTGATTCGGGCAGTACCCATAATTTTATTGATTGTAAGATAGCCAAGGAATTGAATTGCTTCCTATATCCAGCACTGAAGTGTCAAGTGATGGTTGCAAGTAGAGGAACCATAAATTGCTCTAGAAATTTCCATAATATCAAGTTATCCATGGGACAATATGTACTGAATAGCCCAATGCTTTCCATTCCAATGGTTGGTGCTAATTTTTTACTGGGAGTTCAATGGCTACAATCTTTTGGTATGATAGCTTTTAATTTTCAAGAACTTTTCTTGAAATTTTTTTGGGAAAGAAAGGAAGTTGAATTGAGGGATATCGAAGGAAATCCTGGAAAGATAATCAACTCTAATAGCATGACAAAGCCTATAAATAAATAAGAAAGGGGTGTAATTGCACAATTATGTTCACTAGAGGGTCCCACATCGAAATCATGTATGTCTCCAGATCTCCAAAACGTTTTGGACAATCATTCCAAGGTATTTGAGACTCCCAAAGGCCTCCTACCTATTCATGATCATGATCATGCTATTCATTTGATTCCATGAAATTCTCCTCCAAACTTTAGGCCTTACATATATCCATATGCCCAAAGGAGTGGGAACTCATTCAAAAGTTGCAGAAGATCACAGTTCAAACAATATTGTAAGAACTTGGCAAGGAAGGAAAAATGATATTGGAACCAAAAACAGTCATAGAATTGAGAAATCAAAAGCTACGAAAGAGATCAATTTCAGAGTATTTCATCAAGTGGAAGAACTTACCCGCTGAAAGTTCCACATTGGAGGACAAGAATCTATACAGAAGCATCAAAAACTACTCAAGCGTTGAGGATGACACTTTTTGAAGGAGAGGGGCATGTTAGGTCCCTATACTACTAGTGTAACCCCTTATTGTTATTAGTACAACCCCCTTATTATATTGTTGTGCCCATGTAGTACCCATATTATTATTATTGTGCCCCATAAAAGCCCACTATTGTTATTATTGTGCCCTTACATTATTATTGTTATGCCGACTCTGATTATATTATGACCCCTTAGACTCCTATATATAGAAAGGAGGTCTTGTCATTTGTATCATCCAATAATTGCTCATTTGTGTAATGTATGTTGGCATTATGATACAAGTGTTGTCCTTGATGGAAACTCACTCAGAGACAGGTACAAGTGATGGCAACTTGATCAGAGGACAGATCTCAGTACAGCAGGACAAGAAAGAGATATACGCAGGTTCATTAAGGAAAACCAGCGTGTACACGCAGGTTGGCTTCAGGAAAAGCGCGTACATGTGAAAAGTACCTTTGGTCCATGGCGGTTAGTCCTTGGAAGTTGTGCCTATGGTTTTGGACCATGGTGTCTCGACGGGCGTGTCGATCCCTAGTTTTGAAGTTGATGGTATTGTGTTACTATGGTTTTGGTCCATGGTATTGTGAAGTTCCTAAGGCTATATAAGGAGAAGATCATTAGGCAAAGTGGAGTAAGCAAGGTGTGTCTGACGAAGTGCGAAGATCTGGTATTGTTGGTTATCTGTTTGGGACGCTTGGCAAGGGTCGGATCTGACAGCGAAGGTATAAGTAATTATTTCTAGATCTACACGCGGGTTACCTTTGGAGAAAGCGCGTATACACGCGGTTTTGGTATAGCGAAGTAGCGTATGCATAATAAGATTTGATATTTCAGGTTGCTGTTGATTTTGGTGGTTGTTTCAGAGTTCTGGGCTCTAGTTTGTGTTCTGTGTTCTTGATGACAGGGTTTCAGTGATTCAGTATTGGGTGATCTAGAGAATTATGATGCAGGTATAAGTTGATGAATGTATTGCAGTAGTGTTTGTTTTGTACTCATGGATCCAGTCTGAAAATTGATGAAACGTGGTCCCTATAGGAAAGAAGGTTGTAGCCTTCTGTAGGGTCAGCACCTACGTACTAGTAAATGGATCGGCTAGTACAAGAGCTGAGGGGGTTGTAGCTCCCTTCCAAAAGTAGTTGGAAAATGAGAGAGGGTTGTAGCCCTCTGCAGGTTGTAGCTTGCGTACTGGTATAAGGCTGCACCAGTACAAAAGATTTTTAACTGAAGATTCTTATTAAAGAAAGAAAGAGACGACTTGCAGCAGGTGGTTTTCACCCACATTGGGTTTCCACCTTATATCATGGTGTTCATGTGTGTGGCTTCTATGTGATGATCTGATCTGTTATATTGCACCTGTTTACTGTCAAGGTGGTTAATAATGTTCTGATGCATTTATTGAAGATAAGCTAACTGAATCATAAGATTTCTGGATATACGCTAGTTGCTTTAGACACAGTAGCGTGTACGCGCTGGTTCACTTAACTGAAGTAGCGTATATGTTTCTGAGCATGAAATTTGAAAAGTTTTATTGATATGATAATACTGATTCCCCCCCCCTCTCAGTATTATTTCCAACAATTGGTATCAGAGCAGGTCCTTCAGAGGAAGCCTGATCGCTTGAAGGAAAAGATCCATCAGAATGGCTAATCCAGAAAGAGAGGCACACATCAGGGCACCAGTCTTTGATGGGAACAATTTTACCCACTGGAAGATAAGAACCACTGCATATCTACAATCTCTTGGAGTAGAAGTTTGGGGAATCGTAGAAGGAGGATACAAATTCCCATCAGCAACTCCTACAGATCCAGCAGAGAAAAAACAACATGAGCTCAATGCCAAAGCTGTTACTGTCCTATTGAATAGTTTGACACAATCAGAATTTATGAAGATCATGCATTTCAAATCAGCCAAGGAAATATGGGACAAAATCGTTACAAGCTACAAAGGAGATGATCAGGTAAAAGGAGCAAAGCTTCAAACTCTCAGAATCCGGTATGAAACTCTTAAGATGCATAGTAATGAAAGCATAGCTAATTATTTCCTACGTATGGATGAGATTGTAAATTGTATGAGGGATCTGGGTGAAGAATTTGAGGAAGTTGTCTTAGTTGAAAAGGTTTTGAGATCTCTGTCTGCTAAATTTGATTCTAAAGTATCTGCCATAGAAGAAAAGGAGAATGTGCAGAAAATCACCATGTCACAGCTTCACGGGATCTTAAATGCTTTTGAAATGCGACAAAAGGTACCATCAGAAGCCGCATTGGAAGCGTCAGAGGAAGAAGATGAGGTAAATTTTGTCAAGAATCTTGAACGAGGAACTGGACGGTTCAAAGGTAAGCTACCTTTCAAATGTTTTCTATCTGGTAGGGTTGGTCACTATGCTGCTAGATGCCCTCATAACAAAGGAAAGATATCTGAAGAAGATGGTAGAAGCTATTATACCCATATTAAAAGTTCATTCAATGATAGTGAAGATATTAGAAGTCTCATGGCACATGAACAGAAGAATGCAGAAACTGAAGAAGTTACCAAATTAAATGAACAATTGGAGACAGAAACCAGGGTAAGGGAGCAATTGCAGGATATAGTAAAGGATCAGAGCATAACTATTCAGAGACTTGAATCAAAGATCCTCTCTCTAAAAGAAGATCTTAAAAAATCAAGAGAACAGAATAGAGAAGCTCTTGAATATTAAGAACATGAAGTGATCAAACTAAAGCGACAAGTGGAAGAAGGAAGAAAAGATGAAGAAGACCTAAGGAATCAGTATCTAGAAAAGGAAGAACAACATCAAGTTGAGGTAAATATCTTGAAAGGTAAACTAGAAGAAAAGGATAAGCTTTTACGATTTCAAGATAGTACTAGAGTCTTGGATGATATTCTTAATAGTCAAAGGTCTCCTGCTATCAAAACTGGTCTTGGTTTTCATGAATATGTTGAAGGTGAATCTAGTGCACAAGGTGAGGCAAGGAACTCTAATGAGAAATCTGAAATGCTGAACAAGGAACAACCAAGGAATGAAATTCCTCAAGGAAGACCCTTTACTCCTAACTATGGAAGTGATAGACGATTATTTCCTCCACTGAATAATGTTGAATGTTATGTATGTCATAATCTTGGACATGTTGCAGCCAGATGTAGAAGTAGAATGGGTCGAGACCATTACAAAATATCATCGCATCCCAGGTATTTCAGAGGATATTGCTTTGCCTGCAATGCATATGGACACAAAGCAATTGATTGCGATAGAAGGAACATGAAATATGTAAGATGTTATGCATGCAACAAATATGGGCATAAAGCAAGGGAATGCAGGAGCAGATTTCAAAATTCAAAACAAAAGGACCATACATCATCACAGTTCCAGGAATTGAAGAAGACAGAGATAGAAAGGTGTGGCATAACTTAGGCAGCTGACATAACAGACACAGGGGAATCTAAAAGTGATGAATTTCAGTATTCCATCTTGCATACGCTGATATAATGAAGACAAGTCGCGTATATACGCGAGTTACAGGCTGCAAATTCGCATATATGTAGAAAGGGCAGCAGAACAGACCCAGGAAGTGGTTCAGTCATGGTTGGCTCAGGCTCAGGGGGAGCATAGAGGGCAGAAAAACAGACTCAGGAAATGGTTCAGTCATGGTTGGCTCACGCTCAGGGGGAGCATACACTTCAAATTATTCATTGTTGGCATTATGGTTGAAAGTTGTTGATGAAACTAAATGATACATCTTGTTGTTTGATCAAAGGAATGGTATTGCAGGCTTATGCGTATGGTACAGATCATATATAATAAATGTTAGTTATTGCTGGTCTTAGAACCTGCATCTGCTCAGGGGGAGCATGGATAGATTGGTACACTTTGGCATACACAAAGGGGGAGCACATTTGGAGATTTTAGTAGGTATGGACAGCAGAAGGTATACCAAAGAAGAGAATATCTTGGTCCGCCCTTTGCCCTTGATGTCAAAGGGGGAGAGTGACTTGGTGTGGTGGTTGCCATCAATTCCAAAGGGGGAGATTGTTGGCATTATGATACAAGTGTTGTCCTTGATGGCAACTCACTCAGAGACAGGTACAAGTGATGGCAACTTGATCAGAGGACAGATCTCAGTACAGCAGGACAAGAAAGAGATATACACAGGTTCATTAAGGAAAACCAGCGTGTACACGCAGGTTGGCTTCAAAAAAAGTGCGTACATATGAAAAGTACCTTTGGTCCGTGGCGGTTAGTCCTTGGAAGTTGTACCTATGGTTTTGGACCATGGTGTCTCGACGAGCGTGTCGATCCCTAGTTTTGAAGTTGATGGTATTGTGTTACTATGGTTTTGGTCCGTGGTATTGTGAAGTGCCTAAGGCTATATAAGGAGAAGATCATTAGGCAAAGTGGATTAAGCAAGGTGTGTCTGACGAAGTGAGAAGATCCGGTATTGCTGGTTATCTGTTCGGGACGCTTGGCAAGGGTCGGATCTGACAGCAAGTTATAAGTAATTATTTCTAGATCTGCACGTGGGTTGCCTTTGGAGAAAGCACGTATACACGTGGTTTTGGTATAGCGAAGTAGCGTATGCATAATAAGATTTGATATTTCAAGTTGCTGTTGATTCTGGTGGTTGTTGCAGAGTTCTGGGCTCTGGTTTGTGTTATGTGTTCTTGATGACAGGGTTTCAGTGATTCAATATTGGGTGATCTAGAGAATTATGATGCAAGTATAAGTTGATGATTGTATTGCAGCAGTGTTTGTTTTGTACTCATGGATCCAATCTGAAAATTGATGAAACGTGGTCCCTGTAGGAAAGAAGGTTGTAGCCTTCTATAGGGTCAGCACCTACGTACTAGTAAATGGATCGGCTAGTACAAGAGCTGAGGGGGCTGTAGCCCCCTTCCAAAAGTAGTTGGAAAATGAGAGAGGGTTGTAGCCCTCTGCAGGTTGTAGCCTGCGTACTGGTATAAGGTTGCACCAGTACAAAATATTGTAAACTGAAGATTCTTATTAAAGAAAGAAAGAGACGACTTGCAGCAGGTGGTTTTCACCCACATTGGGTTTCCACCTTATATCATGGTGTTCATGTGTGTGGCTTCTATGTGATGATCTGTTCTGTTATACTGCACTTTTTTACTGTCAATGTGGTTAATAATGTTCTGATGCATTTATTGAAGATAAGCTAACTGAATCATAAGATTTCTGGATATACGCTAGTTTCTTTAGACACAGTAGCGTGTACACGCTAGTTCACTTAACTGAAGTAGCGTATATGTTTCTAAGCATGAAATTTGAAAAGTTTTATTGATCTGATAATACTGATTCACCCCCCCTCTCAGTATTATTTCCAACAATGTAAAGGAGGTTTCGCCCTCGAAGAGGCTTATCTCTAAGGCGTTGATCTATCTTTTCTATCTTTTTGTGAGCTGGTTTCATAATAGTAAATCAATCCTCTTTTCCCACCATTCTGCATCAGGAAACTTGACATTCATCATTCGCCTATATATCACATCGGCCTCGGTATGTTTGGAAAAATTGGGCTTGGTGATGAACAAGTGTTTTATCTCATGCGGGAGAAAAAACAAGTTCTCAAAGGTATTATACAAAACTTTGCCTGTTGGCATTACCTTTATTGCTGAAGTGCTAGCTTGTTCTTTAGCCAACTGCTTGAGTCTATTATTATAATCCAACTATGTCATAAGTTTTTCATTAATGACCAATGGATTGGGCAATCCTTTCTCCCACAAAGTTTGGAGCTTACACATGAATCTATCAATGGCTACCTACATGTTCTGTCACTTTTCTTCCAAGTTCAGCATTAGGTTTCTCTTGGAAAGGACCTTCCTTATTTCCAAAATGGTTTCAGTTCTGTCTTCTATATCCAGCTCATGGAGCTCATACCTTTTTTTGTTGTTAAGGAAGTCGATGATTCTATTGGCATCCTCAGGCATGTCACACAATTCCTCCTTAACATTTTGGACAACTTTTGTAGCTATCTTTATCAATTTTGTCTGCTCAAAAATAAATTAACTAGATGGCCAAATATCCTTGATGGAGTCAGTGATATTGGCCCATAATAGTCCCTTGGCTTGCCGAAGGGGTTTCTCCAATGTTAAGTCTTTTTCCATACCTTTGACTCTTTCACTCATTCTATTGGCCTTTTGTGCCTCTTCCTTTTGCATAATTTGGGAAAGTTTGTAGTTAGTTTCTAAACTTACCACCTTTTCGTTTAGTTTGTTCATTTCTATACCCTAAATAGACATTTCCTCCATGGCTCTAACTAACTCTACTACTTTTTCTCCAGATGCACCTACTATTGCAGACTCTATTGTGGTTGGTAATGTTGTGGTAGGTGGAGCTGTAGGTGCTATTGAAGTTGCCAGTGTGGAAGGGACTGTAGTAGATATTGTAGGGATGACATTTGTAGAAGTTGTGGCAGTATCAATTTGTTTTAGTTGGATCAAGTTATCCAATTCTTTCTCTGTCTCCCTTAGTTGATCATCGAGATTTAGGACCAAGTCCATCAACTCTTCATGTCTGGTTTGGCTCTCTAAGACTTCAAGTGTTTGAGGATGTTGCAGTTGGGGTATCTTCAGTTGCTTCTTAAGTGCAACTATATCATCGTTTTTCTTCTTTATCAACTGCTTGGTATCCTTCATATCTTTGGGATCATGTCCCAACTCAATAACTAAGTCTTCCAATGACTTCATCCCTTTATCCTTGGCTTGTGAGTAGGCCTTCTCCAACTGAAACTATGCCAAGATGTTGTTCAGTGAGTTTTGTAGCTAATGGGAAGCTATGGCTTTACCATGTAAGGGTGGAGTATATCATCTCTCCAGCCTATTTATATAGTTCTATTTGGTCTATGGTCTGAATATCCCTTGCTAGTACTTCAAATCCAACCCTCTTAAAGTCTAAAGATGTCCTGGGCTGTTGTGCTGTAGGTTTGATAAAGGACATTTGAATATTTCCCTCCTTGATGTCAAAAGCTGACATCGGTCTTGTTTGATTTGTGGGAGTGAGTCTCAAATATTGTAGATATGTCTGAGCTTTGAGCTTCTCATTCCTCATTTTGATTTCTTTATATCTATCCTTTAAGTCTCGGTCCCTGTCAGCAGGCCTACCGAACGAAAACACTTCCACACTTAGCTGCCTTTCCAACATCTGAGTCTGTGATTTGGATGGCTCTTGTATGTCTTCAGATGGCGTTGTGGCCCTACTTTTGACTCCTTCTATGTTGGTTACATGTGTCAATCCTTTTGTATCTTCCTATTTAGAAACAGGATTGAGCCTTTGCCTCTTGCTGTGACTTGTTTCCTATTGCAGATTAGAGGTGTCCATTCGTAAAGTGGAAGTTCCCCCTCTTTTTCTTTTTGGATTTTTCTCCTCATTCTGAGGAGTCTACATGATAAGAAGGGTACTCATGGTGGCTTCTTACTGTCCTAGTACTTGTAGAAATGACCTCTCATCAAGTTGCATCTCTAAATCAATCAAGGTATTCTCAATGTCTACCTGCATACTATCTCTACCTATAAGAGTGTTCTCTAAACACTCAGATTGATTGGCATAAGCTTCTATTTCAGGTATATGGTGATGAATGTAAGGCCCCAATTTGGCCTTTTTTCTAAGTCTGGTCATTAATCCTTGGGATCATGTCTCCACATGAAACTCTTTTGGAATTTCAATTCTATAAATATGTGATCTGCTTCCTCCCCTACTTCTCTTGAATTACAGATGAAAGGATCCAATTGATCTTTGACTCTGAACTAGGTTTTCTTCTTGGCTAGACAAATTTTACTTCATCTAAGTTCACTATTTGCCTATAATACTCCAAAGAAAATAACCTCATGGGGAGGTATTTGGGTAGTTTATATGGTGCAAGCTGGTACCCGTAGATCCTTATATCTGTGTGGTTTTGGTACATGTACCAATCTCCCACTTTGGTTTGTTTGGATAGCTGGAGGACCCTTTTCATCTTTGGACTTGCACTAGGTGGAGGATTTCCTGTAAGCATATTCATGACTGGATGTACAAAAAAATCTATAAAATCTTAATAAGTGTATGGTGATCCAAATTTGTGGAATAATGGGGTCCAAAAAATAACAAACCTGGGCTAGCCTTTGGAATAAACCTTCTAGAGAGCGAAAGGAAAGATTTTTGGTTGGTAGTACAAGAACATATTATAGAGTATAGAAGATTATTCAAACACTCTTTCATTGCTCATTCTAGTAAACTACTCATGCATCCTTTCTGCTATAAACTTAGCATAATTGTGCAAAACAGTAGGAGCCTATCCTGGGGTATAAATTGACATGAAGGCAAGTATAATCTCATCAATGTATTCACTCGTAGTGTAGCCCAAAATACACGACATCATGGTCACAATATGCTTGCTCCTGGTATAGAAAATAGCTGACATATATGTAGGGGGATCTTTAGGAATGTTTTTTTCTTTTACAATGAAAGTTTGGAGTAACTGTGCTAATCTGGATGGATTTAACTTGGAGTACTAGTCTATCGGATCCCCAATTGAGAATGGGGTTAGATTGGGTTCTGGTTGAAAATGTAACATTTCATTTATGGATTCAGATGTGATGGTAAATAAAACCTTTTGGTCATGAGACATGATAGTTTTATGGCTAGGGACATAGCATGCATGGCACATGCAGAAAATTTATGGGAAGACATGTACTTGGGGGAACTGATATCTGGGTAAATTAGACTCCCAAAGGCCAATGTCATCTGAATGGTTTAGGTAGTTGTCTCTGCTCAAGCAATAAATTTTGAGTAGGAGCTATGATGCATTGGTATCTTTTATTTGGAAGTCCCTGTCAGCTAGGGGAATGTGGCCTAGGTCTAAATGTGGAGCCGCCACAGGTCAGACATCCATGGCAACAGGGGCTGCCATTATTCAGTTGTTGTGTATTTGAATTAGGCGCTGGGGGTTTATTCAAAGGTTTTCAATGGAAAGTGGAAACTTATCAGAGGGTTTGGCTACAGGTTTCTTTAAATTTAAGGTAATTTTCAATTAATTTGACTTAATGAAAATATTTAACAGGCCAAATTTTTCCAAGTGTGAACAGAGAGTTGTATTATATGGTGAAGTACTAGAATTGGGTGAATTGGCTTCAAATTGATGGTTCACGGCAACTGCAGAGGCTTGTACGGTTTTGGTACGGACTGGGAGGTTTGTTAGGTCATCTGCAGCGTCTTCTAGAGGGAATTTGGAGGTATGTTGGTCAATCTGGTGTTTGTAGTAGTCACAACAATTTTCACAGTTTTACGGAGAAAATGAGTGAAAAGGGTGAAAATAGGGCTTTTTGGCCTTTTATAGAAAAATTATTACTTTTTGAAGGTTCATTTACAAATGAACAATTGGAAGTTTTTTTGGTTAATTGAGGAAGTGGCATTGGAGGGCCGTCGCACCGCTTTTGTGGCGCAGGTGGTTTTTTGGAGGGGTCACCTAATCTATCTTAGAGTGCGACAAGTAGAATTCGGGGGGTCGGGGAAAACTGCTTTATCACGCAAATAGAAATTGATGATCGGGTTTGACCAATATGGATGTAGGCCGTTGGATTAGGGGGGCAATGATCAAATGGGATTCGGGTGAGGGAATTACACGGAGGATAAAGGAAAGGATTTCCAGGGGGGTGTGGGGGGCATAGGTTTAATCTTTAGTGGTATGGGATTAGTTTAGGAATTAATCTTGGGTTAAGTGATCAGGCGGGGCTTAATCGCGGGATTAGGGAATCAGGTGAGGTTAATGACAAGATTAATAACTTTTGTCAAGATATGGGGTAATATGTATAGTTTATAACTAAACTAGGGGTTGGGTTATTTACATAAGGGAATTAATTAATAGGGGGAAAAGGTAATTATAGGGGATTTACACAATAAAATTAGAAATTAATATGAAATGAATGAGAGGGGTGGTTAATATTTCTTAAGCATAATGTAACATGTAACATTTGTGCACTTTACATACATTCAATACTTAGGATAAAATTCTTTTGTGGGTTTTTTGAATAAAATAGAATTTGCATGGTGGTCTTTACTTTCCCTAGGAAAATGAAGTTTTTCCTTAGGAAAAGGGATTTTATTGAGCTAATGAGGGGAAATGAAGGGAGATGAATTTTATGAAGGGGATTCTAACACTTTTTGTCCATAAGTCATCAAGCCGAGGGTCCGGTCCCTCCAAAAGTCAGAGAAATGCTCTGAGCCTCTTTGACTTGTAGGATTTAAAGTACTAGAACTTATTTGTGGGAAATTAGTAAGTAGAGGGGTGAAATGACTGAGGGGATGTTAAATAAACCAAGTTGTAAACCATTGTCCTTGCTTTTTTTACTGCTTATGCATGTTTGAAAGATGTATTTAAATATGACATAAGTTCTTTTGTGTAATCACTCGATATTTTTGCAACCTTTCTTCTACTTACCCATTTACTCACCCTACCATTTTTTGCTTCATTTTATTTGGGTGCATTTAGGCTAGAAAACCCTTATCAATTCTTTTTCTTTTACAAAGTAGACTATCTTATTCGAAGCTTATATCATCCAAGGGCTTAGATTAAATCGATGAGCTCCTTTTATTTTCTCTACCTATCTAATGATCTGCCAAAATTAAACTGTTTGGTTAGATTTTATTCCCTAACTATAAACATAAACTTCAAAGCATAGTATAATCAAGATTAAACAATTTGATTACCATGGATTGTGGCATGAATAACAAGATGCACACAATCATTATTATGCATAAAAGTAAATAGTAGTGGCATTTTGACTTGCACTCTTTCATGGTCTCTTTTGTTTTTGGGATTCATATATTTTCATTTTTTGACCTTTTCTTATTCTTTTTGTCCTTTGATTATTCTTTTAAGACATACCCTCTTTAAATTTTTAAAATTTTTAATATGAAAAACATTTGTAGAAAGCAAAGGTATGTACAATATTACAAGGCTTAACCTTAGTCATTCAAAATTATGACTCCTATTGGTATAGGAACCTAACAGTGGCTCCACTTGGGGATGGCATTTTCTAGTGAAATGTCAAGACATTCAAGATCAGTGGCCCTTGAATTCTTGTTGATGCTACCTTGAAAAGTGTTCCTCTATGGATATGCATTATTGATACTTATGACTGTAAATATTTGAAATCTTAGGGCCTTATCTTTGGGATTTAACTTCAAAATTCACCATCCAATCCAAATTAGACTTTTGAAAATATAATATGCACAAATGGGAAATGACAATTAGTAACTAGGTTCAAAGTAGTGTTTTAGCATTTGATCATTCATTGGCCCACCTTCTGCTTCTATACCATTAATTTCTCTCAGGAAGAAAGCATTATTACCTTTGAAAGCTTAAATAACATACGGACCTTTCCATAGGAAATCAAATTTCCCATGTTTATGGTTGTCTTCCCTCCTCGAATCCCACTTGAGCACCTTGTCACCAAGGTAGAAATCGTTAGCCTTGGTTCTTCTATCAAAAATCTTTTTAACCCTTTCCTACACAACTTGAGATGTGATGTAGACCTCTTCTCTGGTTTGTTGTAGATGAATAGTTTGAATGATTCTTCTCTAGATTCTATTTGGTTCAACCTGCAATTATTGAAGTATCTTCATTACTGGTAGTCCCAAAGAGGATGGAAGACAACTTACATCCCATAAACTAATTGATAGGGAGAAGTACCTATTGATTTCTTCATAGTCAATCTATCTGCCCATAAGGCATTGACTAGCTTCTCATTCCAAGTTTTCTTATTGTCCTCTACTAACTTCTTGATGATGTTTATCAAGATTTTCTTTGAGGATTCTTCTATTCCATTTCCTTGAGGGTAGTAGGTTGTAGAATGGCCGAGGGTGATATGATACTTATTGCAGAAATTTATCATTCTTTTGGTTTAAAGGCTACTGCATCATCAATAATGAGCTTATTTGGACATCCAAATCTTGATAGAATATTGGTTGCAAGGAAGGTTATGATAATAGCGTCTGTGGCTTGCTTTGAAGGTATGGCCTCTATCCATTTTGTGAAGTAGTCTATGGCTATGAGGATCCATTTGTGTTGGGCAGAGGAGGGTGGGTGAATTTCACCAATGAAGCCTAAACTCCATTGTTGAAAAGGTATTTTAGTAGAGATTGGCTTGAGGGGTAAAGGTAAAAGATTTTTCTTACCATCAAAAATTTTACATTTGTGACAGGAGGTCACATATTTTTTGACATCGGCAAATAGGTTAGGCCAATAGAAACCAACTCTAAGGATTTCATCTATAGTGGTCTTCCAGTAAAGGTGTCCTCCATAGTCACCTGCATGAAACTCTTGAAAAATTTAGTCATATTCATCTTTTAACAAGCAATTAAGAAGAATACCTTCATGATCTCTCCAAAACAGAATGTTATCTAATATACAAAATTTCAAGGAATTTATCTTTAAAAACCTACTTTCAGTCCTGGATAATTCAGGAGGAGCTTGTCAGGTCTGTAAAAGATAAATAATATCAACATACCAAGGTGATTCAATAAAGGCCTAACTGATTAGTGGAATCTCCATCTCCTCTTCATTATCTATTGATGCAATAAAATTTATATCCAAGGCCCGACAGTTCAATTCAGCCATGAGCTTGGCTAAACCTTGGCAATCCACTTTCCACTCTTTCCATGAGGATGATCCTGAGTTAGGATGTTTTTGACTACTGAATTTGGAACGTAGGCTACTATATGAGAATATAAGATGTATACCCTGAAGTCCTTAATGGCTTTGACTAAAGCCAATGCTTGTTTTTCCATTATATTTTATTTCAAGGGGGAATCTCTTAGGGATATTCTAAAGAAAGAAATGGGTTGTTCATAGCCCTAGTCATTTTTCTACAATAGAACTACAACTATTGTGTGCTCAGAAGAAAAGGAAAACAAGATGAAATATCTGTCAAATTTAGGACTAATTAACACAGGTGTTTTAGTTAAGGCCAGTTTAATGTCTTCAAAGGATTTTTAGCCTCGACTGTCTATTTTATGGTCGAATCTTTTTCTAGCATATTGTTTAGTGATCTAATTAATTCTTCCAAATTAGATGTAAATCTTCTAAGAAAATTAACTTTTCCTAAAAAAGCTTGTAACTCTCTAATGTTTCTCAGGTGTTGTATTTGCAAGATGGCTTCAATTCTTGCAAGGTCTATTCTTATACCATCTTTCAAAATTATACGACCTAACAACTTTCATTCTTCTAACCTAAACAAAGACTTCTTGGGGTTCAAGGAGATTCTAAATTTCCTGCATTTAATAAAAACTTATCTTAGATGATCCAAATGTTGATTGTCAGATTTTGAAAATAAAATAATATCATCTAGATATATCACAAAGAAATCATGAATTTGTTTTGTAAAGGCTATATCCATAGCCCTCTGGAAAGTGGTTCCTGCATTCATTAGCACAAAAGGCATTTTCACATACATAAATGTGCCCCAAGGAGTAGTAAAGGCAATTTTGGGTTGGTCATCTACATAAACCAAGATTTGATTGTAACCAGAAAACCCATCCAACAATGAGATTCTGGTTGATCCAACTACCCTTTGTAAAATGTGAGAGGGTAATTGTCTTTTAGTGACACTTTTTTGAGGTTTCTGAGATCCACACAGAGTTTAATCTCACCAGTTTTCTTTCTAGTTGGCATCAAGTTTGAAACCCAATCAAAAAATCTGATTGGTGCAATTATTTTGGCATCATACATCCTCTTAATTTCTTTCTCAATTGCAGGAAATAAAATAGGATTAATCCCTCTAATCTTTTGTTTGAAAGGCTTTTAATTTCCTTTAATGGGGATTGTGTGTTGGATGATGTTGGTGTCATAGGATTTAAGGTCCTCATAACTCCAAGAAAAGACATCTTGAAACTCTTTCAACAATTCAATGTACTTTACTTTTTCAGTTAGCGGTAATGATTTTGAAAGTTTGATTAATTTAAAATTCTCATCGGTGCCTATATTACATTCCTCTATATCAGACCTGAATGGTTCCATCTTAGGTTTCCTAGGAACATCATTTGAATCAAATAAATCTTCCAGAGGGGTTAATCCCTTTGGTAAAAAGTTATCCTTGAAATTAATTACTTCGGTTTCTTCACTGATCATTTCATCAATCTTCATTTTCTCTAAGTTATCTACAACTAATTTAGTAAATTTAGTTGGATTGACTCTATCTAGTTTGTCACCTTCTATCTCGTTTATTTCTAACTCATCCTTAGTGTCAGGATCTATGGATGTATTAATATCTATATTTTTATTTACAAACTCTTCTTCTGAAGTTAAAAAGTTATGTATATGTTTGTCATTAGAAAATATTTGTTAGTTCTTCAAATTGTCAGGAATTGTAGGTCTGTGCCTAACTTTAACAGCGTATTAATGGTTAGGTTGAAAGGGTAATTTGCAAGTGCTAGAAAACATTGCTAAACTATGGGCTTGCATATTGTGTTTTATAGGGATTACTACAAGCTTTGTTTCTAGGAACATGTTAAGTATTTCTACAATAGTTCCCCTATAACAACTTAATCTAGGGTCCTTTGTCATATATAAAACATCAATTTGTTTTATAATTAGTTTAGAGTCTTCCATGACAAAAACTCTTTTTTCTCCTAGATTCCTAACTAACCTAAGACCTAAAATTAATGCTTCATACTCAACCATATTATTAGTACACTTAAAATTCAATCTATATGCATGGCCTTCTGAGTGGTTATTCTCCAAATTGTATATCCACACTCCTGCTCATGCTCCAAACTTATTGGCTGACCCATCAAATTCAAGATGCCATAATATCTCATGCTCATAATTTTCACTATCTGGGTCAACAAAATTTTCATCATTTACAACAATTTGACCATCTTGTTCATTGAAAAGTTTTGTAGTTTGGTTGGTTTCATTTTGTGTAGAAACTTCAATTTCTTTTGGTTCTTTTTTAGTACTATCTGAAATTCCTTCTTGTATTTGATTAGCATTATACGGGATAAAAGAATCAATATCTGAGTGCATGGAGTAGATGGGAAAGTTTTGAGGTCGATCCGGGCTACTTACCATATATTTCATTAACGTTTCTCGATATAGTTTCTTAGGTTGTCCAAAAACAAAATCATTGCATATGACATATCTAGTTGTAAGGATCCCTAAAGTTTGGCTCCCCATGATCTGGAGAACAGCATGCCATACTTTGGTGGGATGTCAACAACTACAATATCTATAAGGATGCTTTCGGTAGGATATTGGACTAAAGTAACACACAGGTCTTTGATCAATACTGGACACTTTACTTGACTGGAGTCAAATGGGAATAAGTCTTTGTAAGGCCTTGTAATGTCTAGGTTTAATTTCTCCATTACTTATTTGGGCATTAAGTTGTGAGAGGCCCCAGAATCCAACATTGCATTGAATTTTGTCATGGATACTAAGGCTAATGTAGAAAGGTGGAACTCCTCCTTCTATTGGTTTTCCATTAACATCTGGACCAAATATGAGTTCTGCTTGGTCATCAAACAAGTTGACAGAATCCTCATTTTCAGCAATGTTTAAGGTCTGGTTTATCTGTGATTTGTAAGTTTCATTCTTGATTATTTCTATTAAAGGAATTGAAATTTTTAGCTTTGCTATCTCTGCTCCCAGATTGAATGGTGAAGAAATTTTTTCTATTTGAAGGTTTTGAATTTTTAAAGCAGGGATTTGAGTAGACTTGTCTTCCTTTCCTTTATTTGGGATCTCCTTGTGTGGATTTTCAAATCTGGTGTTTTGAGTTTTGTCCACTAGTTCCTTAGGTGGAATTGAGGTGGATGGTTAATCACCAGAAGGTTGATATGAGGTTATATCTACAATGGTGGGACCAGAAGGATTTGGGTTCTACTTAGGGAGAATTTGGAGGATCTTTTAAACAAGAGTTACTTTCATTTTATTGGGATGACTTTGCATTGATTTCTTGGTTTGGTCAGGGACATCATCATTCTTTCTGCTTCTTAGATTATACTGTTTATGTACTTCAAAAATAGCATACTCATATCCCTGTTTGTAATCAAGTGACTCTCCAAAATGGATTTGTAATTGCTACAACATATGCAGTTCTTGCTCATCTTGGGTCAGAAAAATAGTGTCATCATTTATTACCATTAATTTGATTTGTGCATCTTGTTCTGGATATTCAGGATGTGATGTTTCTGCATAATTTTCTTGAAAAGGTGGCCTAATGTTCTGATCCGGTCAATTTTTCCCAATGTTTTGATTTTGGTTTTTTCTAAAATTCGGGTTTCTAACTAGAGGTGCTTGTTGGTTATCCCCTTGGGGTTTCCTTTCTATGTTATCTATTATATCCATTAGTATTTCCATACTTTTGTCTAAACTATCTATTTTGATATCAAATGGTGAAGTTTTATCCGTAGAAATTCGTCTTTTCATTTCTAACTCTAGCCCTTTTAGCTAACAAATTAGCTTCAACACTAACAACTACACTTTGCATTTCTTCTAATGTTGGGGGGTTTCTTTCCCTAAGTTGGTATGCCATATCTATGTCAAAACCACAAGGGAACTTTATTAATGCTAAGTCAGGTGGGGGTATAAGATTAACTGGGATGGTGTTATATATATCATTGAATCTACTACAATAATCTTGAACAATTTCATTAGGTCCCCTTCTAATATTCTCATATTCTGAAAGGATTTGTAGGGGATTCTTTTTCTTTTCCCATATGTTCAAAAATTGCTGATGAAATGCATCTAAAATATCAATACTATTAACAAGCAATGCGCTAAACCATTTCCAAACATCACCAGCTAAAGTCTGGGAAAAGAGTCTCATTTGAACATTATTTGTGTAAATTTCGTGCAACTCAATGTAATTTGTTATCTTGTTGACATGTTTCTGAGTAGTGTAATGTCTTGTGCCATCAAATTGAATAATTTTACTTTGGTATTCTGCTGGCATAGCACTAAGTTTGGTAGGTAACACAAGACGAGCATATCTATTTGCCATGGCTATAAGCTGGGAAGGGCTAATATGTGGGGTTGAGGTACTCAAAGATGATGCAGTGGTGGATGAAGAACCAGGACTAGTAGGTGATGAAAGGGTAATGATAGGCTGGTGAGGGAGAGTAGGTATAAATGGTGGTGAAGGATGGACTCCAGAAGGTATTATTGATTCAGTTGGAGGGAACAATGGTGAACTCAAAGTAATAGATGATTGTTTAGAAAGCTCGGGGACTGTGAAAGTATTAATGGATGATTGTGGAGATTTCCTAATGTATTCATCCATGGATTTTATGGCCTGCTGAACTTCAAGGTTTGCAATGAAGTTAGGATCTAGAACAATTTCACTGAGTGCATTTTCAGATTTTTTTTTAAATAATGACTGTTCAAATGGCACATCAAAGGGTAGTTCTTCTAAAAATAACCACTCATCAGGACATGAACTAGCTTTAACTAGTGGTATCTAGCTAACTGAACTTTCTTCTTTTTTGGATTTTCTTGAAATTAGGTTAGGATTATCAAATATTGGGTAGGGTTTGGGTTTGGATTAGCCCTAGTAAAATGAGTCTTCTTGGAAGCCAGAATTTCAAATTTTTTAATTGTTTTTTTGAGATTTTTTTTTTCAAGAAACTTTTAACAAATGACTCTTGTTAGACTAAACAATGCGTAGCGGAAATAAACTAAACAAAACATACAGAACACATTAAAAAACACAAAACCATAACACACAGATTTAACGTGGTTCACCCAACCAATCTGGGCTACGTCCACCAGAACAGAGGCATCAACAATCTTATTATTCAAAGGAGATTACAACAATTCTAATTCTTCAAACATACTCTCAGCTCTCCCTATTTTCTCTACTTTCTTTACACACTCTTACAATCCTCTATGGATTACATTTCTATATAGCTGGAGCATAAAAATGAATCATAAATTCCCTCACAACAAATATAGGTTGCATTAACTCCTCCTCAAAAAATACTGGAGCTAATATAGCAACTAATCCTATTGTTGTCACATACATGAGATTTTTCCCAAAATTAATAAAACAGAAAATCTCAACAATCTCCACCTTAACAACAATTAGCTTGATGCCCTGTTCATTTATTATTTTTATCTTTTCTGCAAGCCAAGAGAAGCCAGACACCAACATAGCTTCTCTAACAAAACTGGTTTCGTGAACATGTCTACACAATTTTCCTTCGTATGCACCTTTTCAAGAGAACCACCCCTTTCGGTGATAACCTGTCTTACAAAATGGTACTTGATAGGTATATGCTTTGATTTACTATGATAGGCCAGATTCTTAGCCAAATGAATTGCACTTTGACTATCACAAAATAACTTGATGTTGTCTTGTAACCTACCAAACTCACCAATCAAACCTTTCAACCAAACTGCTTCTTTGCAAGCATGCGAAGCAGCTATGTATTCTACTTCAGTAGTGGATAAAGCAACGATATTTTGTAGCTTTGACATCCAGCTAATAGCTCCACCTGCAAGAGTAAAGACATACCCTGAAGTTGACCTTCTCTTATCCAAATCACCTGCAAAATCGGAATCAACATAACCGCAAACAAATTCACTACTTCTGTTATAAGTGATACAACTAGCACTTGTGCTTCTCAAATACCGAAGCACCCATTTCACTGCTAACCAGTGTTCTTTTCCTGGATTTTCCATATACCTGCTGACAACCCCAACTGCATGTGAAATATCTGGTTGAGTACAAACCATCGCATACATTAAACAACCTACTACATTGGCATATGGAATTCGAGACATATATTCCTTTTCTCCATTTGTACTAGGACATAAACTTGAAGAAAGCTTAAAATGGGAAGCTAAAGGGACTGAAACAGGCTTCACATTGTTCATACCAAACCTCAAGGGTATTTTCTCAATATACTTCTGTTGTGATAGCCACAACTTATCATTGCTCCTGTCTCTTAAAATCTCCATGCCCAAAATTTGTCTTGCTGCTCCTAGATCTTTCATATCAAATGTCCTAGCCATCTGAGCCTTTAACCTGTTGATCTCTGTTATGCTTGTGCTTGCTAAAAGGATATCATCAACATATAATACTAAGATAATGAACATGCCATTACTTAATTTCTTAAAGTAAACACAATGATCATATTCACTTCTTATATAATTTTTACTCAACATGAAAGAATCAAACTTCGTGTACCATTTTCGAGGCGATTGCTTCAGACTATACAAAGATTTCTTCAGCCTGCAAACAAATTTCTTGTTGTGATCTTGAACAAACCCTTCCAATTGTTCCATGTAAATTTCCTCATCTAAATCTCCATGTAAAAATGTAGTTTTAACATCTAGTTGCTATAATTCTAAATCAAGCAAAACCACTAATGCTAATACCATTCGAATTGAAACAATTTTTACAACTGGTGAAAACATCTCATGAAAATCAATGCCTGCTTTCTGAGAAAAACCTTTCACAACCAGCCTTGCCTTGTACTTGTCCTTTGAACCATCAACACCCCTTTTCAATTTGTACACCCATTTACATCCCACAGTTTTTCTGTTTTTAGGAAGTTCTACCAGATCCCATGTGTCATTCTTGTGTAATGCCATCATCTCATCCTTCATAACTTCTTTCCACTTCTCACTTTTAGAACCTTCTACAGCTTCCTAATAACACAAAGGTTCATCATCGTTAGCAGTTAAAGCAACTAAAGTAACATAATCATCATACCTTCTAGGAGGACGTTTAATTCCTGTGGACCTCCTTAAAGATGTTTCTGGTACTTCCACAATTAGCTGATTATTATTTGTAGGAACTTCTTCATGATCAATATCTGAATCATGTTCATGACCTACATCTGAAACTTGTTCATGACCTACATCTGAAACTTGTTCATGACTTACATCTGAACCATGTTCATCTCGATCATCATCAATATTTGGACTGGTTTCAAATTGAATGTGTTGAAGCTTAGATACATTATCCTGTTTCACTTTATCATCTACATCTGAATTTTCAAGTGAGGATTCATTAAATTTAACATCTCTATTAATGATCATCTTGTGAGTAGTAGGATCCCACAATCTGTATCCCTTAGTCCCATCACCATATCCAACAAAGATATATCGTTTTGATTTAGGATCTAATTTAGAACGCTGATGTTTTGGAACTAGAGCATATGCATCACACCCAAAAACTTTCAGTTTAGAATAATCACAGGGATGACCTTTCCATACCTCTTGAGGAATTTTGCATCCTATTGCAGTTGATGGTGATCGATTTACCAGATAGCAAGTTGTAGCAACTGCTTCTGTCCACAATTCCTTCTACAAATTGGCGTTACTCAACATACTTCTTGCTCTCTCTAACAGAGTCCTGTTCATGCGTTCAGCAACTCCATTTTGCTTAGGAGTATACACAGTGATTTTATGTCTTTCGATCCCAGCTTCCTTGCAATAATTATCAAATTCCTTTGAAGTAAACTCACCACCATTGTCAGTTCTTAAACATTTAATAGTTCTTCTAGTGATGTTTTCAACTAATGCTCTAAACTGTTTGAAAACTGTAAACACATCAGACTTCTTCTTTAACATGTAGACCCACACTTTTCTAGACAAAGCATCAATAAAAGATACAAAATATGACGAGCCTCCATATGAGGTTGTAGGAGACGGACCCCAAACATCAGAATGGATATAATCGAGGATTGCTTTACTAGTATGTTTTCCAGTTTGAAACTTTTGTTTGCTTTGTTTCCCAAATAGACAATGTTTGCAGAAATCTAACTTAACAGACTTTAGACTAGGAAGTAACTTGTGATCAAATAAAATCTTTAATCCTCTTTTGCTCATATGGCCCAACCTTTGATGCCATAAACGAATAGAATTAATGTCATTTTCAGACACTATAGAAACATAATCTGACTCTGTCCTTCCTTCTAACTGAAAAAGATTTCCAACCTTATTTTCTTTCATTACTAGTAAAATTCCTTTATAAATTTTCATTACTCCACCTTGAATAAAGGTTTTATATCCATTTGTGTCCAGTACTCCTAATGAAATGCGATTTTTCCTTAGTTCAGGTACATGTCTTACATCAGTTAAAATTTTATTTGTCCCATCAAACATTTTAAGTCAAACAGTTCCAATTCCGACAATGTTGCATGTGACATCATTTCCCATGTAAACTACTCCATCACTGATTGGTTTATAATTTTTAAACCATTCCCTATGAACACACATGTGGTTTGATGCACCAGAAACAACCAATGTTGATCATGACTTGACAAATCAGCTGATGGCACTTCATCACTCATACCTGTCTTGGATGCCAAACTTGTATTTGTCATGTTTTCTTCTTGCTTTGCTGTTGAAGAGTCTTCTTTGGATGCCTGTTGTCTCTTCCAACAGTCCTTCTTCAAATGTCCCAATTTTCCACAAAGCCAGCACTTTACCTTACTCTTCTTCCCTTCCGATTTTGAACGCGAGTCACTGTGCTTACTGGAGTGTCTTTCTCTAGAACGACCTCTAGCCATCATTGCTTCTAATGTAGAGGTTTCAGAATTTGATCTCTTCCTTGTCTCTTCGCACAACAAAGCTCCAACAACATCATCAAATTCAAGGGTTTCTGATATACTTAGACTTATAGAAGTAACAAAATGATCCCATGACTCGGGAAATGAGCACAATAAAGTTATAGCTTTATCTTCTGATTCAAATTTTACTTCTATACTTTCTAATTACACCATGAGAGTATTAAAGACATTCAAATGATCAGTAATAGTTGTACCTTCCTTCATGCAAAGACTATGCAATTGTCACTTCAGAAGAATCCTATTGGTCAAGGATTTTGTCATGTACAGCTTCTCAAGCTTTGTCCACAAACCAGCAGCAGTTTTCTCTAACACGACGTTAAACAAAACATCATACGCGAAACACAGTCGAATACCGCTCAAAGCTCTTCCATCCAATTCATTCCATTCATCATCTGTCATGGGGTAAGGCTGTTTGGAACTTCCCAATAGCGCCTTCACCACGCCTTGTTGCACAAGTAGATCATGCATCTTCACTTTCCAGATTTCGAAGTTATTTTTGCCATTGAACTTCTCGATCTCAAAATGAGCACTTTGAGTTTTTGTCATTTTGTATCAAACAAAATCTCCAATTCCAAAATAAAATTGCCTTTGTTGTATCGTGTAATCACAATTTTAAAAGAAAAACAAAAAATTGCAGGTTTACCAGAGAAAAAAAACTGCAGGGTGCTCCTTGACAGCGGAAAACCCGCACCTAAAACACAATCCACTGCCTGGTGCTCCTTTGGTAGTAGATCATTCGCGCCAGAGAAAAATTTGTGTAAGTGACAAAATATTGGCGCGCTTAAACCCGTCGATTCCACGCCAATCAATTTACTGGCTCTCTGGCGCGAGTATTAAACTTGTATCCATGCCAATTGGAACTTCTATTCCAAAATAAACCGCGCCAACCCGTTCACTGCTAGAAATTGGCACGACTGTCTCTGCCGAAACCACGCCAATCGCCGAAACTCCACCTTTAGCAGCTCTGTCACACGCACCAGCTCCACAACCAGAGTCCTGTAGGTTATGGGCCCTCCACGCTTCTGCTGTGCCGCTCTAATACCACTTGTTAGACTAAACAATGCGCAACGGAAGTAAACTAAATAGAACATACACAGCACATTAAAAAACACAAAACCATAACACACAGATTTAACATGGTTCACCCAACCAATCTGGGCTACATCCACCAGAACAGAGGCATTGACAATCTTATTGTTTAAAGGAGATTAAAACGATTCTAATTCTTCAAACATACTCTCAGATCTCCCTATTTTCTCTACTTTCTCTACACACTCTTACAATCCTCTACGGGATTACATTTCTATATAGCTGGAGCATAAAACTGAATCATAAATTCCCTCACAACAAATATAGGATGCATTAACTCCTCCTCAAAAAATACTGGAGCGAATATAGTAACTAATCCTATTGTTGTCACATACCTGAGATTTTTCCCAAAATTAATAAAGCAGAAAATCTCAACAACTCTAAGAGGCTTGGAATGAAGACTTAGGATTTTCTTAAAGCTTTATTAGGACTGAGAATTCAATTTCCCCAGTATGGTCGCCACTATGTTATCACTCAATATTTTGTCAAGGTTAAGGAAAGAAATCACCGAGGTAACCATAAACCAACTTTGGAGCATCGGCTCTAGCCGACCTATAGCTTAGAGAGGGCTCTCTCTATAAGATTTAGCCTTGTCTTTTGGGATTCCAGGCTAGTTATGTATGTTTAGGGGGGTTTTGATTTATATTGGAGATTGGATGGTGGGATCCTTAAAGCAGATGGATAAAATTACGTCTTTATATCATTGGGTTATGGAGTCAATACAAGGGTAGCAGAACTGGATCAACTCACTAAAGGGAATGTTCAAAGGGCAAGCTAGGAGAATAAAGTGCAAGTCTTTGGGCCAGAGGTGTGAAATGGTTTGAATTAGGGTGAGAGAGCAATGAAGAATTCTTAGACTGGGACTTAAACGAGGAACAAACAGTAATCAGAAACAAAGGGCAATTAAGAATCCTTTGTTATAGATTATAAAGATACAACCTAAACTATGGAGAAATTAAGAATTCCTTAACTTAGATATCAATGGAAAATATTTATATGCCTAACTATTAAAACAAAGTGTAATTAAACAAATTATGGGACAAAAATCCAATTATAGCGTTCAGATTCAAATATACATTAAAAATTGTGGAAAAAACTTGAAGAAAGGTAACAACACGTCAGAAAATACTTGTCTGCACTTCGCTCAACACATGAATCCTGTGAAATATCTGGTCTTTATTCATGAATCCATCTTGCTGACTTAGTCAATGCTCCAATGGCTTTACTGTCTTTTGATCAAGAAGTCTATAGAAATGTCTAAGAATCCACAGCTACATACTTCGAATTGTGAAGTAATTATACAAAAATTATTACAAAATATCTCAAAACAAACTTGATATTTAATATAGGAAATACAAAATATCTTCTTGCAGGAAGATAGATACATCTATTGAACTGTTTAATGTTGTCCCTTTTATTGTAGTACTGCTGGCTTTTATGGTTGGATTTGTAGCCCTTTATGCTGGCTTGTTTTTGTGGTCTTTTACGCTGGAATATTCCTTAACTTTTACCTTTCACTTGATACTATTTGAAACTGACACTCTTTAACCATGTTGACTTGTTTTCATCTATTTACATGGTTGTTCTACTTTTACTGTGCAATATTTTTTTTACTGTAAATATCTCATAGTAAGTCAGTCATCTTTTCCCACCATTCTGCATCAGGTAACTTGACATTCATCATTCACCTATATATCACATTGGCCTCGATATACTTGGAAAAACTGGGCTTGGTGACGAACAAGTTTTTTTATATCATGCTAGAGAAAAAACAATTTTTCAAATGTATTATACAAAACTTTGCTTATTGGCAGTGCTTTTATTACCAAAGTGCTAGCTTGTTCTTTAGCCAACTGCCTGAGTCTATTATCATAGTCCAACTCTGTCATAAGTTTGTCATTAATGACTAGTGGACTAGGCAATCCTTTCTCCCTCAAAATTTGGAACTTAACCATGAATATATCAATGGCTACCTACATGTTCTGGCACTTTTCTTCCAAGTTCAGCATTAGGTTTCTCTTGGAAAGGACCTTCCTTATTTCCAAAATGGTTTCAGTTTTGTCTTCTATATTCGTCTCATGGAGCTCATACCTGTTTTTTTTTAAGGAAGTGGATGAGTCTATTGGCATCCTTAGGCATGTCACCCAATTCCTCCTTGACCTTTTGGACAACTCCTGTAGCTATCTTTATCAATTCTGTCTGCTCAAAAATAACTTGAATAGATGGCCAAATATCCTTGATGGAGTCAATGATATTGGCCCATAACAGTTCCTTGGCTTGCCCAAGGGGTTTCTCCAATGTTAAGTCTTTCTCCATAGCTTTGACTCTCTCACTCATTCTATTGGCCTTTTGTGCCTCTTCCTTTTGCATAATTTGGCAAGTTTGTAGTCAGTTTCTAGACTTGCCACATTTCCCTTTAGTTTGTTCATTTCTGTAGCCTGAATAGACATTTCCTCCATGGCTCTAACTGACTTTGTTGCTTTTTCTCTTAATGCACCTACTGTTATAGATTTTGTTGTGACTACTAATGTTATGGTAGGTGGAGATATAGGTTCTAGTGAAGTTGCTAGTGTGGAAGGGACTGCAGTAGATAATGTAGGGATGATATTTGTAGAAGTTATTGCAATATGAGTTCGTTTTAATTGGATCAATTTATCCAAGTCTTTCTCTGTCTCCCTTAGTTGATCATTGAGTTTTAGGACCAAGTCCATCAACTTTTCATGTCTGGTTTGGTTCTCTATGACTTCAAGTGTTTGAGGATGTTGCAGCTGGGGTATCTTCAATTGCTTCTTAAGTGGAACAATATCATAGTTTTCTTCTCTTTATCAGTTGCGCGATAGCCTTTATATGTTTGGTATTATGTCCCAACTCAACAACTAAGTCTTCCAATGACTTAATCATTGTATCCTTGGCGTGTGAGGAGGCCTTCTCCAATTTACACTGTACCGAAATGTTGTTCAGTGAGTTTTGTAGTTGATTGGCACCTATGGCTTTACCTGTAAGGGTGTAGTATATCATCTCTCCAGTCTATTTATGCAGTTCTATTTGGTCTATGGGATGGATATCCCTTGCCAATACTTCAAAGTCAACCCTCTTGAATTATCAATATGTCTTGGGATGCTGTGTTGTAGGTTTGATAAAGGACATTTGATGTTTTCCCTCCTTGATGTCAAAAGTTGACATTAGTATTGTTTGATTTGTGGGAGTGAGTTTCAGATATTGAGCATAAGTCTGAGATTTGAGCTTCTCATTCCTCATTTTTATTTCTTTATATCTTTCCTTTAAGTCTTGGTCCTTGTCAGCAAGCCTACCGAACAAAGACACTTCCACACTTGGCTGCCTTTCCAACATCTGAGTCTGTGATGTGGATGGCTCTTGTATGTCTTTGGATGGGGTTGTGGCCCTGCTTCTGACTCCTTATGTGTTGGTTACCTGTGCTTATCCTTCTTTATATTCATGTTCAAAAATAGGATTGAGCCTTTGCCTCTTGCTGTGACTTGTTTCCTGCTGCATATTAGAGGTGTCCATTCCTAAAATGAAAGCTCCCTCTCTATTTATTTTAGGATTTTTCTCCTCATTTTGAGGAGTCTGCATGATAAGAGGGGTACTCATGGTAGCTTCTTGCTGTCCTAGTACCTGCAAAAATGAGCTCTCATCAAGTTGCCTCTCTAAATCAATCAAGTTATTCTCAATGTCATCCTTTGTACTATCTATATCTATAAGAATGTTATCAACCCACTCAGATTGATTGGCATAAGCTTCTATTTTAGGTATGGGGTGATGAATTTAAGGCCTCAATTTGGCCTTTTTCTTAAGTCTAGTCATGAATCCCTGAGGACCATATCTCCACATGACACTCTTTTGGAATTTCATTTCTTGCAATATGCGATCTGCTTCCTCCCCTGTTTCTCTTGAATTACAGATGAAAGGGCCCAATTGATCATTGACTCTAAACTGGGTTTTATTCTTCACTAAAATAAAATTTACTTCATCTGAGTTCATTATTTGCCTATAATACTCCAAAGAAAATAACCTCATTGGGAGGTATTTGGGTAGTTATTATGGTGCAAGTTGGCACTTGTAGATCCTTATCTTTGTGTGGTTTTGGTACATGTATGTAAATATCCCACTTTGGTTTGTTTGGATATTGGAGGACCCTTTTTATATTTGGACTTGTCCTAAGTGGAGGATTTCTCGTAAGCATAGTCATGACTGGATGTACAAAAGAATCTATAAAATCTAAATAAGCGTATGGTGATCCAAATTTGTGGAATAATGGGGTCCAAGAAATGACAGACCTTGGCTAGCCTTTAGTATCAAGCTTCTAGAGAGTGAAAGGAAATATGTCTGGTTGGTAGTACAGGAACATATGATAGAGGACATATGAGTATTTAAACACTCTTTCATTGCTCATTCTAGTAAACTTCTCATGCATCCTATCAGCTATAAGCTCAATATAATTGTACAAAATAGTAGGAGGTTGTCCTGGGGTATAAATGGACATGAATCCAAGTATAAGCTCATCCACGTATTCACTGGTAGTGTAGCCCAAAATACATGAAATCATGGTCACAATATGCTTGTCCCTTGTAGAGAAAATAGCTGACACATATGGAGGGGGATCTTTAGGAAGGTGTTTTTCTTCTACAATGAATGTTTGGAGTAACTGGGCTAATCTGGATGGACTTGGTGTACTAGTCTATCAGATCCTGAATTGAGAGTGGGGTTAGATTGGGTGCTTGTTTAAAATGTAACATTTCATTTATGGATTCATATGTGATGGTAAACAAAACCTTTTGGTCATGAGACATGATAGTTCTATGGCTAGGGAAGTAGCATGTATGGCACATGTGGACAATTTCTAAGGAAGACATGTACTTGGGGGAGCTGATATCTGGGTAAGTTGGACTCCCAAATGCCAATTTCATCTGAATGGTTTAGGTGGTTGCCTCTGCTCAAGCAATAAATTTTGAGCAAGAGCTTTGATGCATTGGTATCTTTTATTTGGAATTCCCTGTCATCCAGGGGAAGGTGATCTAGGTCTAAATGTGGAGTTGTCACAGGTCATACATCCATGGCAACAGGGGCTGCCATTATTCAGTTCTTGTGGATTTGAATTAGGCACTGGGGGTTTATTCAAATGTTTTCAATGGAAAGTGGAAACTTATCACAGGGTTTGGCTACAGGTTTCTTTAAACTTAAGGTAACTTTCAATTAATTTTGTCATAATGAAAATACTTAACAGGCTGAATTTTTCCAAATGTGAACAGGGAGTGGTATTCTATGCTGAAATACCTGGAATTGGGTGAATTGGCTTAAAATTGATGGTTTGTGATAGCTGCAGAGGTTTGTATGGTTCTGGTATAGACTGGGAAGTCAGTTAGATTGTCTGCATTGTCTTCTGGAGTGAATTTGGAGGTCAGTTGGTCAATTCGGCATTTGCAAGAGTCATAAAGGTTTTCACAATTTTATAGAGAAAATGAGTGAAAAGGGCGAAAAGAGGGATTTTCAGCCTTTTATAGAAAAATGATTTCTTTTGGCGGGTTCATTTACAAATGAGAAGTTGGTGGTTTTTTCGGTTGATTGGGTAAGCGGTACTGGAGGGCCATCACACCACTTTTGTGGCATGGGTGGTTTTTTGGAGGGGTCACCTGATCTATCTTAGAGTGCAACACGTAGCATTCGGGGGGTTAGGGAAAATTGATTTATTGGGAAGGTAAAAATCGATGGTCGCGTTCGGCTAATATGGATGTAGGCGATCAAATGAGGGGAGCGATGATGAAACGGGAGTCGGGTGAGGGAATTGCACGGGGGATAAAGGAAAGGATTTTGGATGGGGCCCATAGGTTTAATCTTCGATGGTATGGGATTAGATTAGGAATTAATCCTGGGTTAAGTGATGGGGTGGGGCTTAATCGCAGTATTAGGGAATCGAGTGAGGTTAATGACGAGATTAATAACTTTTGTTGGGATATGGGGTAATGTGTATAGTTTATAACTAAACTAGAGGTTGGGTTATTTACATAAAGGAATTAATTAATATGGGAAAAAGGTAATTATAGTAGATTTATACAATAAAATTAGAAATTAATATGAAATGAATGAGAGGGGTGGTTAATATTTCTTAAGCATAATGTAACATGTAACATTTGCGTGTTTTACATACATTCAATACTTAGGATAAAATTATTTTGTGGTTGTTTTGAATAAAATACAATTTGCATGGTGGTCTTTACTTTCCCTAGGCAAATGAAGTTTTTCCTTAGGAAAAGGGATTTTATTGAGCTAATGAGGGGAAATGAATTTTATGAAGGGGATTCTAACACTTTTTGTCCATAATTCATCAAGCCGAGGGTCCGGTCCCTACAAAAGTCAGAGAAATTCTTTGAGCCTCTTTGACTTGTAGGATTTAAAGTACTAGAACTTATTTGTGCGAAATTAGTAAGTCAAGGGGTGAAATGGCTGAGGGAATGTGAAATAAACCAAGTTGTAAACCATTATCCTTTCTTTGTTTACTGCTTATGCACATTTGAAAGATGTATTTAAACATGCATAAGTGCTTTTGTGTAATCACTTGATATTTATGCAACCTTCCTTCTACTTACCCATTTACTTACCCTACCATTTTTTCTTCATTTTATTTGGGTGCATTTAGGCTAGCAAACCCTTATCAATTCTTTTTCTTTTACAAAGTAGACTATCTAATTCGAACCTTATATCATCAAAGGGCTCATATTAAACTAATGAACTCCTTTTATTTTCTCTACCTATCTAATGATCTACCAAGATTAAACTGTTTGGTCATATTTTATTCTCTCACGATAAACATAAAATTCAAAGCATGGTATAATCAAGATTAAATAGTTTAATTACCATGGATTGTGGCATGAATAACAGGTTGCACACAATCATTATTATGCATAAAAGTAAATAGTAGTAGAATTTTGACTTGCACACTTTCATGGTCTCTTTTGTTTTTGGGGTTCATATATTTTCATTTTTTGACCTTTTCTTATTCTTTTTGTCATTTGATTATTATTTTAGGACATACCCTCTTTACATTTTAAATTTTTTTAATATGGACAACATTTACAGAAAGCAAAGGTATCTACAATATTACAAGGCTTAACCTTAGTCATTCAAAATTATGACCCCTATTGGTATAGAAATCTAACACATACAAGGCCTTATTCATCTCTGAAACATAATCAAGCTTATCTCATAGATGAAAACCATTAGGCTACTCAATGTAGACTTCCTCCTGCAATTCTCCATTTAAGAAAGTAGATTTTACAACCATATTCAATATATCTTGAATTTCCTGAAACTAGAAAAATCCAAAAACATTTGGATTGCCTCCAATCAAGCAATAGGAGAAAGGGTTTCATCAAAGTCTAAACCTTAAATTTATGCATAACCTTTGCAAACTAACCTTGCCATATTTCTTACAACTCACAATGTTCATTCATTTGTTTCCTAAAGACCCACTTTGTGCTAATAAAATTAATTTTTTTATGGTCTTTCCAAACAAGCTCCCATGTCTGACTTTTCTCAATCTAGTGAAATTCTTCATGCACAAATTAAAACTAATTATCATCTTGTCTGAGCTAAGAAAATTCCTTTGGTTCCATCATTGACAAGAGAGCTACATGAGCTTCAGTAGGGATCTTTAATAGTCTTCTTCTTATCTATACACATGTTTAAATAACCAACAATTGGTTAGTTTGGTAATTATTTTTCACATATCTTGAAGGATATTTAGATTAGGGATTGAGAGGTTCTTTAGTGTCTTCGTCTAAACGTAGCTCATTGGTCTTCTCATCAATGTTGACAAGACCATTTTAGCTATTATGTATTAGTTAATAGACTTAAAATTCAATGTGTTCATCCAGTTTGACATCAATGCAATCATTTGTCCTCCTTGTATTCTTTTTTTAGAAACTATAACCCTTTCTGTTATGAGAATATCGAAGAAAAATACCTTCATCAATTCTTGCATCAAACTTACCAAGATTTTCTTCATTCCTTTTTGACATTGCACATGCTTTCAAACACTCTCAAATGATTTATTTCCGCATGCATTCCTTACCAAAGATCGTAGGGAGTTTTTTCACTATTTGGTCTACAATGCGCTTTCTTTAGAATAACCAATGTTGTGTGAATAGCTTCAGCCCAAAATCTTTGCTGAATATTTCTTTCACCCGTCATGGCTCTAGCTAAACCCTAAACCGATATATTGGCTCTGTCTACTACACAATTATGTTGTGGAGTCTCTTCTATGAAATATTTCCTATTGATGCGATGTTTCTTGCAAAAATATTGAAATTCTTTTGAAGTTACCTCCATAATTAGACCTTATGCAATTCTTTCTAATGCTTACCTCATTTTCATCCATTGCCTTAAAGTCTTTAAGCTTCTCAGAAGGCCTTCGTTTTTCTCCTAAAAATTCAACCCACATCATCCTATTGAAATCATCAGTGATTAGCATGAAATAAAATTTACCTAAATGTGTTTGAGTTTTTGAAGGGCCACATAAGTCCATATGTACTAATTGCAAGGGCCTAATTGATGAGCTCTCCTTGGACTTGAATGGTACTCAAACTTGCTTACCCAACTCACATGACTTTCAATTAGTATTCTCAAGCTTTGAAAGCTTTGGTAGATTTATAACAACATCCTTCCTTCTCAACTTCACAATCTAATCAAAATTCAAATGTCCAAGTCTTTTATGTCACAACTGGATCCCATCAATCTTTGACAAACAACATCTCTCCATATTCTCTTTTAGGAGATAGACATTATTGTATGTTCCTACAACTTCAAATACTATTTCTCTGGTTTCTACAGACTTGCTTTGACACATTTTAGGTTTGAAAGATAGATCATAGCCTTCGTAATACATCTCAGACACACTAAGTAAATTATGCTTCATCCCATCAACAAAGAACACATTATTTCCTTTACCTTTACCATTAGCTAGAATGACAACTCCATTACCAATAATCTTACTAGGTTCATTATTTCCAATGGTTACCTACCTTTGTCAATTGGTTTCCATGATATGAACTTGCTTTTGTCCCTTGACATGTTCCTCGAACCACCACTACCAACATACCAAAGATTTCCTTCATTCTAAGCATATAAGATATTATTACAGTTCATTATATTTTTCTTTCCCTTTCGAACTTTTTGTTCTTGGCTTGTTTGATCAATAATTAGATTAGGCCTTTCTTTTCTAAGTCTACAATCAACTACTCTATGGTCAAAATTCTAGCATACAACATTGAATAAAATTATTCAAAGGAGTGAAGGATTGTTGTACCTAGGTATGCTATCATTTTCCTAATAACTTGATTATTTGAATGATAATTTCTCCTTCATGGCCTAAGACATCTAAATGAAAGATTCGTCCTATAATTTGTTGCCTTGTGCCCATAATTTGTGCATGTAAAAAAATATTGCAGAAAAATTCCTTCATACCTTGGAGAAAATCGACCTCTCAAATCTTTTTGGATTTCCCTTTATGTATTTCAATTTCCCCTCATGGCATTGTTTGACTTTTGTTGATTCAAGTTCCTCCTTTTGATTTGTTGTTGTTGGTTAATATTTGACTGTATATTGTCAAACTATTTACTTCATTTTTCTCTCAGCTATTGCATTGAAGCATCTATGGTTGTTTTGTTGTCTCCATTATTTTATACTGCCACAAAGATAATTGCTTTATTTCCCTTTAAATCAATTGTTTAGCTTGACTTGGCCTCAAATCCAATACTAATTTTATTATTTGAGACTCTTTTTTCTTCGAGGAGCTCATTCAAACTTTCAGTCCCCCTATCAAAAATATTCATTAAAACATAGTTGGGTTTTTTCCTTTTCAAGCTCTTTCCTTAGAAAAAGAATTATCATTGAAACTTTTCACATGCTTTATTTTTCTCACTAAGCTGTTGATTCTATTTTTCTTGAATCTTCTTAACTCTTCAATTTGTAGGAGTATAGGTTCTATAGATTTAGCTTTATCCTTGATCAATAATTCCTTTTGAATTCTATTTTTCTTTCTCATCCTTTGAATCTCTTCAAGAGAACTTACCAACTCTCCTTCTAAGTCAAATTGAGCCTCTTCTCTATCAGAATCAACAATGTCTACTTCAATATTGTCTATAGCCATGCAAGTAAATCCCTTTGGAATTTAATTATCTATGTCCTCAATTGAAGATTCTTTGTCTTCACTTTCATAAGATTTTGCATCCTAGGTGTAGAAGCTTTTCTTTTTATCCTTATTTCTTTCATTTTTAACTTTCCTAAACTTCTCTCTAGGGCCATATTCTTTATTCTTCTTTTTAGGACACTTGGAAGCATAGTGACAAAATTTACCATAGCTGAAGCACTGAAATGGTAGCTTAGCTTTCTACTTTCCTAAGCCTATCTTTAGGTTGCTCAAAAACTTAGCTTCATCTTCATCTAATTCACAACATGAATAATTATGTTCCTCCTTGCTCTTCTTATCTACTTTGATGGCTGACTCTTTTGTTGTAGGATTTCGATTAGAAATTATCATCTCATAAGCAGTGAGGGTAAAAAGTAGTTGGTTGGAAGTGAGACTCTTCAACTACGTCATCTCCTCAATGGTTGTGACCTTTAGATTGATTCTTTGGAGGAGAGATATAAGTACCTTTTGAACTACTCAAGGACATCTAATTTTTCATCAAGTCCTCTTATAGTGTTTACAACCTCATCCACTCTTAGAAAATATTTAGCAATAACCTAATCCGTGCATCTTCAAAGACTCAAATTGCATTCTTAAACCTTGAAGTTTAGCCTCTTTTACCTTCCCATTGTCATAATTATGTTGTCATTGATGTAAAAGATATAATTTAATATGGAAAACGTGGCAAAGGTTGGCAAAGGATGACATAAGATGGCAGCAGATGAGTAAAGCATGGCGAAATGATGTAGATACGTTAAAGGAATTTCTAGTGCAATAGATCACTTAAAGAGAAGATGGAACCCAAGAAGATGGATAGAGCTTTGAAAGATAATTCTAATGGTATGTGGAAGATTGAAAATGGCCTCTTTGATTAGTAGATATGGCCAATCAAAGGCAGGGACTCCAAAAGTCAAAATTTGCAGAGTTAGATTGGTGGAGGTGGTGCTAGCAACAATTAGTTTTGGTTTCTTACCGAAAGTGGTGGAGAAAATTGGCAGAGTTCCTAATCAAAGTGCTGGGAAAATGTGGCTCCGACAGCGAAATAGTGGAAAGTAGTTATATTGGATATTGGTGCAACACCCCATATAACTCATCCCGACAGGAGTACCCTGAAGGTTTTCAAAGAGCACACATAGAAAATCAATCAGGATGACACAAGTGGGATGAAAAAATCCCAGTTGGTGGCCATAGTTAAATGGCAAGAATTTCCAATGGTGGATTGTGCCCCACACATCCCACACGTGCATTGAGAGGAGTTTGGATGGGTCAACTATCAGAAGTGTTAACATGCATCAGTTTGTCAGAATGGGAGGTTTTATTGATACCACCAACCATCATATCAAATAGTGAAGGTTCATTCTAACACCACCCTCCATATATCAAAAACCATGTAACATGGGTATCACAATGGGCTATTGGAATTATGGCGCAGTTGTTCGTTGGCATTGATATCAACCTAGTAGCGTTGGTGTATTGTTGGTTGGCATTGATGTCAACCTAGTAGTGTGTGATGCAAATTCTTATTTATGCACATGGTTGATTGGTATAGGTACTACCCTTGATGATTAGTTCCAGGTGCTAGTGAGATGGTACTTGGATTGTGCACTGCTTACAGACCTTAGGTCAATGGTTGCATATGTTGGTGCATGTATTTGGCCTGCATGTTGATGCTTTGGCAGGATGTTGAGTTTCTACACGTAGTTGATAGTGTTGGAGACTATCAAGTCATGGTTATGGTAATTAGTGTGTGCTTGGATGGTTCTTGGCTAGTATGATCTGTTTTGGGACCTTGTAGGGCCTATCAATGATGATTTGAGGATATGCAGGTGTTGGAGCAGTTGTGGATTTGTTTGGTTGTGAAAGTGTTAGGGAATGACGTTTAAGTCAACCTATGTTGAATTTTGAGGATGTTGGTGATGTGGCAGTGGAATGGTGAAGAGTTATATAGGCAAGAATGGCTTCCTGAGACCTATTTGGTGCTGATCAAGCTTTGGAAGATGTTTGGTCAATTTTTGAGGTGATTTGATTGAGTTTCTTCCATCCTTTGCCCCATTCACATGGATCTAATCCTGTGCATGAGACTGAAACTATCAAGTCAGTGGGAGACAAGCCTATGCATGCAACTAGATGTCTCCAGTTGATTTTTTGTGGTTATGTGGGTGAGACCAAGACTTAGAGCTAAAATTTCTCTGCATTCCTTGGGCACATCAGGTGTTTATTTTTTTTCCAACCTTTCATGTTCGGGTCTATTATAGACATTTTTGGGCACCGCAACCCCAATCATAAATGTCCATAAACCAAGGGCTCCTAAGTCCCTAAAGGTGTTGTTCCAACCCCTAAATGAACAAGGTCAACTGATTACAGCATCTCCTAGAAGTTCTCCATGAAAATCTACTCAGAACTGGTCAAAACTGGACCATTTCACCTGCTCCGTGGTCAAAGTGTGTTGCATCCCACCTGAATACACACAGTAGGTGCGATGCATGTTGGAAATCCCTTCTATGGTGTGCGATGAGCGAGAGTGGACAAATGGCAGGGTCAATCCGCAAGGTGGAGGAGCATGGAATCTTCCAGAAACTTCTATTGTGACACTTGCCTCTCTGCATTCGCCCAGGGATGAGTAAGAGATCATCAATCTCCAAGTGGAATCAAGAACTATCAGAGAGACGAAACTAATCAAATCTCAGAAGCTGACTCACCTCCATTGCAAACATCTATATATGGATCCCTCGTCCCAAAGATCCAGAGGCTGGAATTTTGTATCTTGTAAGGAAGTGTTGTTGGTTTCTTGGTGCAATATCATAGTGTTGGGTGATCTAAGCTTTTCATGAGGTGAAGAAGGGCTTTCTTGCTGAGAGGATGATGCTGGGTCAGAACAATTGGTTGTAATCCTCTTTGCTCTTTCTTGATTATCAATAAAGCTATTCAAGTTTTCCTCCACATTATTGTATGATTGATGTTATATGCATTTGTGTGGTCAATATATATCTGGTCCTATACTGTTTATGATAATAGATCTATGTTCTTGGATAGTGTTATGTTGCTCTGATTCTACAGGTGCTCTTTGAAGCTGGGTAGATGAGGAAGCAAGTGGTGAAGACCTATCAGAAGGGACATGAATCGAGCAAGGAACCAAGCGCAAGATAGAGGTTGGTCTCCTTATTCCCCTCTTATCTATTTGTCATAAAGGGAAACGAAAGTATTTTTTAGTTTGTTTGTTTCTAAGGTAGCTACCAGCCTTAGTGGGACTAGTAGCTCTGCATAGACACTAGTTTTCCCGATAATAGGGTCTCATCATGTAAAGGTCGAAAAAAGGTTATTGAACTTCTAAAATATGTTTGAAAGAGAATATTCATTAGTAAGTGAAGGTAGTGGCTAGATTGAGTCAAGAAGAAATGAACCAGAGCACTTTCAACATATGAGAAAAACTCCACTACAAAAGTTTTATTATTGCTTTAACTATTATGAAATATTACATATATATGGAGATCATGAGGTTATTGGGAGTTCAATTGAGAAGAAAATTTGATGGTTTTTTGAGCTTGGAGAGTATGTGTGAGAGAAGTGTGGTGCGTGCAAGTTGTGCAGGTAATTGAATAGAAAATCTTCAGTAGTTCATAGCAGTAGGAGATAGCAACAAAAGTATGATTTAGCTAGAATTTTAAGTAGAAGTACGGTGATGTAGTAACAAATTATTGTAGATAATTTCCTATTTGATATCCCATTATATTTTCATTAGGTTATCTTTTATGCATGTGACATGTATTACTGATGGGTTTTTTGCAGTGATTGAGTGAGTTATGAAAAATTGTTTCAGTGGAATTGTTATGTTTGTTTGATCCTATATTACTAGAGGATGTTGTGTTGTTATAGTTGAGAATTTCAAATTCACTTGAGTAAGAAAATTAATGAAACGTGGGTCACATAAAAGAGTGGAGTGGGAGCTGTAACAAATTTAGTAGAGAGAACATATTTCTTCATGAGTCCAATCAAAGTTGGGCAAGACTCGTTGGTCGTAGTGGCTTCAAGCAGATGAGGTATGTAGAGTAATGATATGAGGCTTATATTTCTTTGTGATTTCAATCAGACATGGGAAAGTCTCATTGTTCGTGATGGCTTCCAATAGATGGATGTTTGTAGAGTTGTGAGATGAGGATAAGAGTTATTAATAATAATAGCCATATGTATTTTCTATGTAATGAAATGCTTGACAAATAATAAAATTATTGAGTAGTGCAACAGTAGCAATGGGTGGTTTTTTTTCCTAGAGAGAGTTTTCCACCATAAATATATTGTGTCCTATTGTGCATGTTTCTTTGGTTATTTATTATGGTTCTTATATTTTTTTTTCTATATGATTTAATCAACTTATGGGTTAATGAATGTTCTATTTCTGTAATTGATAAAAAATTAGAAGTTAATAAACAAAGTCACTACTAATTCGCCCCCTATTAGTGGTACATTTCCAACAATTGGTATGATAGCCAAGTTCTCCTCAGTGAAACTTGACCACATGGAGAGTAGATTGTGGGATTATGGCGAAGGATAAGAAAAAACAATCTCAGAAGAAGAATAGTTGAAAACAATCCAAGAATGCTACAAAACCCATAGAATATCTTATGGTGGTAAAAGGTATGGAAAACAATATTTTCAGTCATGGACATTTTCCTTGTGAATCTAGTGATGATGATTTTGGCCTTATTGAAGAAGTTGATGATCAAATTTTTGAAGTTGATTCCCTGAGAAGTGAGGAAGGTGCATTTCCAATGCAGGAATCTGAAGGTGAAGAGCTTAAAAAAATAGTGACGCTTGAAACCAAAAACAAAGCTCAAGTAAAGTTGATAGAAGAGCTTAAGACGGAGAAAAAAGATCTGAAGAAAATTATTCATATTCTTGAAGAGAGAGAACATACTTTCAAAGAATAAATTTTAATTTGAAAAATGAGTTTGAGAGGGAAATGAAAATTGAACAGGAGATTACTAGCCAACTCTAGAATCAAATCATCCACTATGGGAAACCAGAATCTAAATTAGAAAAGAGCATCAAGAGAAAAAATGAGGTAGTAGTTGAAGAGCCCAAAGAAGAAACTTTGAGAAGCAATGAAAGAAACTGCCAGAAAAATCAAGTTCCAAGTCAAGAGCCCATGAATTTTCCAAGGGAAGATATGGGACATGTTAAGTGTTTTAGCTGCCAAAAATTTAGGGACACTTCAGTCAATTGGAGGAGAAAAAAGATGAATCATTTCAAGAAAAATAAGCATCCAAATAAGGAGAATCCAAAAAATATTAGTCCCTTTTGTTTTCAGGTATAGTATTGTTTCCTATGTAATGCTTTTGGTCATAAAAGTGTTGATTGTAGGACCTATGGACCAAGGAGTAGAAATCAGATCAACAAAAGATTTGAACATTTTCTAACATTTTGTGGGCACATTAGATGTTATGCTTCTGATAACATGGACCATAAGGAAAAGGATTTAAGCCTTCCCATGTGTTTCAGGAAATCAAATCAAACAAAGAAAGTAATTCAAAGCCAATTAGTCATGAAGCCAAATAAAAATATGCATGCCAAGGATCAACCTCACGAAATTTGTAGAAGAGAGGATCAGAAAGACACTCCCACTAAAAATTGAGAATTGCATGGTCTCAGGGGGAGCATACGGTTACATTATGGATTGCATGCATATCATTAAAGGTGCTTCCATATTGGAGAGTTTGTATGAGAATTATGTTGCAGGTGGTTGTAATAACTTTGTAACACTAATAGTTGTTATTGCATGAGATTATTTAGGGATGGAACATGTGTAGGGGGAGCATCTCATATGATTCCAATTTCTAGTGGTTTATTGATGGCATCATGATCTATGCTAACACAATATTAAAAATAAGTTTCTTTTCAAAAAGTTTCTTTGTCATCCATTTATCTAATCTTGAGCATTACAGGAGCTATTAGATTTTGTGGGGCATATATTTTGAGTTTGTGTGGCTCGTCTTTATTTTTGTATCACTTAGAATGCAGTTGTTTATCTTAAGATTGATGCCTTTTTTAAGCATGCATGTCTATGTGTCTTATATTACTGCCAAATGATATTGTTTTTGGCCTCTGTGGAGTTTAGGATAAAAGATTTCACATCATGTTTGGATTCTCTAGAGTTTGTATGAGGCATATTTCATCATCATTTATATATATATATATAGAAGAAGTATGTTAGTTGTTGTTGGTTGTATTACATATGGTGAAATTTTATTACCATCAGGTATTGAGGTATTGGTCACAATGTTGCATGATGTCTCATCTATGTTCTTGACCACTAATGGGGAGAATGGTTGTTGTTACTTGGCCTATATTGCATTTAGTATATCTCTTTAAGGTTCATTATTGTTAGTCTTTCTATTGATATATCTTCTGCTACAATTTTAGTGCTGGTCCAAGTTGAATAGTATTTGTTGCTACTTAATTATTGGCATTATCCATATGTGGCTCGGTGGTTCTAGTGACATGATATGTTGCTACCTTGAGAGGGTGATTGTAGTGCACATATTTTTGACATGTTTTTTGTTGCTACTATATACATGTGTTGGTTGGTGTATTTTGGATGATGTAATATGGTGGTCACTATTGCTGCTACATGTTCATGAACTATATTTATGCTACTACAAATTAGATTTTTATGCTGCTTAGTTGATGTTCATGGTTATATGTTATTGTTGCTCATTATTATATATCTCGTGTTGATTGATTAGTGCTTCCATCACTTCAATTTCTACTGGAAGATGGTTCCTTGATATAGATGGATCTACCTCATGTGCATGGGTGGTTATATGCATGATGAGATTTCTATATTGATGATCATTCATCATCTTCTTGAGGAATTTGTTTGAGTATGTTTTGGAGAGAGGCATGCTTTTTGGTCATGTATTGAAAATTTTAAGTATTATGTAACAACCACATGCTTTGTATTGTACATCATCAGTTGCAGTCAAGTATCATGTTTATGAAGCCATGTAATCAAGTGTTCAAGTCAATGAGTTTATGTTGTCATGAGTTGGTGATAGGAAGGTTGTGATTCATATCAAGTTGGTATTGTGATGAGTTATTGTAGCCACCTTTGGGCTATTGTATATCGTGTCATAGTCATTTTGTATCCTTGTATGTCATTATACATAGATGTACTACATTGTATTGCATATCATTGGTGATGTGCATGTCGGAGAGAGAGTAATGGTGTCTAGTATCTATTGATGAGTGATGAACCAACCATTCATGTGGCCTGATGGGTATTATTTTAGTCATGTATTACATATTAGTCATATTTTCTTAAGTTATTACTTTGGTCCATGAAGTGTAGCCTTCAACTAGAAGGAATTGATTGCAAGTTGATGATGATGATGCTTAGAGGGAGAAAGTCTAGAGTGTGGTGGATGATCAATTATGAGTGGTTTTCTACTACTTGAGAGAGGATGTATGATCTTGTTGTTAATTGGTCTTTATGTATTTGTTACTATTGTAATAGAGGATGTTTTCTTGTTTCTCATTTAATTATGGAGAGAATTTTGTTGCTAACATTATGTCATTGTTGTTGGTTAAGAGTGTTTCTCATGGAGAGTTTTGTTGCTACTGCATTAGGAGAATGAGAGTTTTGTTGTTGTTGTTTGTTGGTGCATTATGATCTGGCCCAACTACTTTCTAGGGGGAGTATTTTCTTTTCAGCTATGGTTACTTAGATGGGGTCAGGCATTTTCCATTTATGTCAAAGGGGGAGTGAGTGAAAAACAATTCAGATGCTAGTTGGACGGTTTAGTTGGGATTTCCATCAATGCTAAAGTGGGATATTGTTGGAATCATTGCTCAGATGTTGGTTGGAATTAATTTCAACCTAGTAGTGTTAGTGTATTGTTGGTTGGTATTGACTTCAACCTAGTAGCATGTGATGTAGAGTCTTTGTTATTCACATGTTTGATTGGTAGAGTTACTTCCCTTGATGAATGGTTGTAGGTGCTAGTAAGATGGTACTTGGCTTGTGCATTAGTTGCAGACCTCATCTCAATGGTTGTAGATGTTGGTGTAGGTGTTTGGACTGTATGTTGATGTTTTCGCACGATGTGAAACTGCTACACCTAGTTGATAGTGTCAGAGAGTGTCAATTCATGGTTATGGTAATTGGTGTGTGTGTGAATGGTTCTTGGCTGGCGTGATAAGTTGCAGGCTCTTACAGGGCCTATCAATGATGATTTGAAGGATATGCAGGTGTTGGAGTAGTTGCGGATCAGTTTAATGGTGAAAGTGTTAGTGAATGGAATTCAAGTCAACCTGGATTGACTTGTGAGGATGTTGGTGATGTGGTAGTGGATTGGTCAAGATTTATAGATGTGATGATGTATTACTGAGACCCATTTAATGTTGATCAGGCTCTGGAATAAATTTGGTCTGTTTCTAGCGTGATTTTATTGAGTTTCTTCCATCCTCTTCCCTAGTCGCATGGATCCAAGCTTGTGCATGAGATTGAAAGGCTGAGTCATTACGAGACAAGTCTATGCATGCGACTAAAGGTCTCCAGTCGAGTTTGTGTAGTTTTGTGGGTGCAACCAAGACTTAGAGCTAGAATGTCTTCACATTCCTCGTGCACACCAATTGTTTATTTATTTTTCTGGCTTGTCTTGTTCGGGACTCATCATGTAAGGATTAGAAAAAGGTTATTGAACTTATAGAATATTGTTAAAAGAAAATATTCATAGGTGAGTGAAGCTAGTGGCGAGATTGAGGCAAGAGACCATGAACTGGAGCCCATTCAACATATGAACATAACTCCACTACAAAATTATAATTATTGATTTAACCATTACAAAATATTACAAATAGATGAAATTCATGAGGTTATTGGGGGTTCAATTGAGAAGGAAATGTGGTGGATGTGTGATCTTTGAGAGTGTGTGTAAGAGAAGTGCATTGTGTGCAAGTTGTGCAGGGAATTCTCTAGAAAAATTTTGGTAGTTCACAGTGTTAGGAGATAACAACAAAAGTATGATTATGTCATAATTTTATGCAGTAGTATGGTGATGGAGCAAGAAATAATATAGATCATTTCCTATTTGATTTCTCATTATATTTTCATCATATTATCTTTTACGCATTAAACATGTATTAGTAATGGGTTTTTTTGCAGTGATTGAGTGAGTTGTGCAGAATTGTTTCAGTCAGATTGTTATGTTTTCTTTAGCCTATATTGATAGAGGTTATTGTCTTGTTCTAGTTGAGCAGTTCATATTGAATCTAGTTTGAAAATGAATCAAATGGGGGTCACATAGAAGAGTGGATTCGGGGCTCCAAAAAATTTAGTACATAGAACATATTTCTTCATGAGTCCAATCAGAGTTGGGCAAGGTTCGTTGGTCATGGTGGCTTCCAGTAAATGAGATCTGTAGAGTCATGAGATGAGGATTATATTTATTCATGACTCTAATCAAATTTGGGCAAGGCTCATTGGTCGTTGTGGCTTCCAACGGATCGATGTCTGTAGAGTCATGAGATGAGAATAAAATTTCTTACCAATAGTAGCCATATATATTTTATATGTATTGAATTTCTTAATGAATAATAAAATTACTGAGCAGCGCAACAGTAGCATCGGGTGGGTTTTTTCCTTGGAGAGGGTTTTGCGCCATAAATATCTTGTGTCCTCTTGTGAATGTTTCTTTGGTTATTTTATATGGTTCTCATATGTTTTTCTATATGATTTAATCTACTAATGGGTCAATGAATGTTGTATTTCAGTAATTGGAAAAATATTTAAAATTTAATAAACACAATGATTACTAATTCACTTTACTCCTCAGTAGTGAGGAAATTTACAACATGGGCATTTTGTCGTGTAATGGTTTCCATAACAATGGAGCAAGGCTGAGCAACGTGGCACAAGGAGAAATGGTCAGAACCCTTAGTTTTTTTTTTATAAGTGAAAACGGAACAAAATAAAGAACTTAGGACCCATTTCTCTCTCATATCTAGACAACACATGGAAAAAATTTATTAGCTCCCACGCCAACTCATCTTGTAGGACCAACCCTGAAGGTTCCAAGGTGTGGAAAGAAGATAAAGGTTCGGAGAAAATAGGTGGCCTATGTGGTAAGATATTATTTTTCCTAGATGATATCATCACTGATGACATGGGGAAAATGACACGGGGAAATGTGTCATGAATTTTTTAGGCTTTTGGATACCCTAGTGTGCCATTTATTGGTAACACCTCACCAATCCAGAGGTGCCCTATGGTAGTGATGATGAAAGTATGATTTCATCTCGTAGGAAGGATCCTATAAGGACTGAAGAGTGCATGCAAAGAACCAGAAGACTGACTAGGCAACGAGATGACTTGGAAACAAAAAATGTGGTAGTTCCTCATTGGTTCTCAGGTGCAGCGGGAAGACACATAGTGACACCTCATCCCGAATCTAAGACACAGGAGGAATTGTTAAGGTCCATAGGGGAACCAATGGGGAAAAAGGGCGAGGACAAATTAGCATGTACAACTAGACAACAATAATAGACCCAGGATAAAAGTGTCGGGGGCCAAGTTCAAGTGCTTGCACAGGGTATCATGTAACAGAGTGAACAACAACATGAAGTTTAAAGATAAAATGCACGAAGATAAATATTTCAGTGCTCAAGGACTAAGATGAGATCATATTGCATAGTTCTATGGGGCGAAGAGGGTCAAAATATAAAGCTCCAGGAGCTAAAGGCTAAATATGGCAACATGGATGTTATAGGTAGTAAATTTAATAGTTTTCCTATATTTAGAAAGCAAATGAAGTTGGAACTACAACTAAAGTCACTGTTAAACCCTGTAAATCTCAAAATAAGAAAAGTTAATATAAAAAACTCAACGATTAAGTTCAAAAAAACAAATTGGTGAATTATAACTTGAACATAAATTTAGAAGATGTACTTTGAACGGGATAAATACATAAATGACAAATTCATGCAAATATTGAAGTGAAGATAACTAAAATGCAAAGAAGCTAAAATTATTAGGCAATTTTCTTTATAAGTAGAATTGATTGAGCAATTCAAAGAGTGTGAATGCATTTCAGTAGGGTGTAAACAGAGGTGAACTAATGTTGCTAGTGTCTTCAATAATCAAATATTGTTGAAGGTGTGTCAAGAGACAAATTGTTTTATTTTGAAAATGATTTGGCATTCATGACTCTAGTGTGAAAATGGATGAAAAATGAATCATTGATGTAAAGCAAGTTGTAGCTTGCAAATAAGTGGTTGTAGCTCCTTCCAGTAGGTGTTGGTAAATATTTGGAATTGTAGTTCCATCCAATTGTAGCTGATAAATTATAGAGTTGTAGTTTCTCGCTATTTGTAGCTAGAGAAATTTGTAAAATCAAGTTGTAGCTTTCCTTGTTAAGAAATTTAAGTAAATTTTAAAGATTCTTTCTGTGTTATTTTTCCAGTTGATGTTTTTTCATTTCATTCTCATATCAATTAATTGTTGAAGCATTTTATGGTGTGCCAGTATTTTTGCAAGTGAGATAAAGCTTTTTAAATTACTACAATATTGATTCATTCCCCTTTTAGTATTTTCTTGGTTTCTAAAAATTGGCGTCAGAGCGAGGTTACTTCATATCAATTTAATAGTTGGAAGAAAGATCAAGGACTATGGAAAACTAGGAAGGAGGATTTATCAATAGGGAAGCTATGCTCAATGGAATAAACTGTGTTTTGGAAAGTAAGAATGAAAACCAACATTCAATCACTTGGAGCTAATGTATGAGATGCTATGGAAGAACAATATCAAAAGCCTCCAACAATGATTACTAAAGATAAAAATATGGAGTTCACATGCAATGCTAAGGCCATGAACACCATCCTTACTAGCCTAACTTAATTAGAACTTGTCAAAATAATGGATTTCAAAACTTCCAAAGCTCTCTAGGACAAGATGAATAGTTGCTATGAAGGTGATGACAAGGTAAAGCAAGCTCAACTTCAATGTTTTAGAATGAAATTTAAGTCTTCCAAGATGCATGATGATGAAGATATTGAAAAATATTTTGGAAGAGTTGATGAGGTTGTGAACACCATAATAGGACTTGATTGGAAATTAGAAGAATCTATAGTAGTTCAAAAGGTGTTGAGATCTCTTCCTGAGAGATTTAATCCCAAGGTTTTAGCCATTGAAGAAATGACCAATCTGAACACTCTCACTCTAGAGAAATTACTTGGCATCCTTACTGCTTATGAGATGAGAATTTCAATTGGAAAACTTGCAACAAAATAATTAGCCTTAAAAGTGGATAAGAAGCCTAAGGAAGACCATGGCGATTCATGTTGTGAATGAGAAGAATAAGAAGACAAGTTTGTGAGAATTTCCAATAGAGGCTCAGATAAATATAAAGGAAATTTACCTTTTGTGTTTTAATTATGGAAAAGTTGGTCATTATGGTTCCAAGTGCCCTAAAAGGAAGAAGGACTATGATCTAAGAGAAAATTTCAGGAAAGAACAGAAAGAGAGAAAGAAGGATAAGAAGAGGAGTCTCCGTATTGACGAATCCAACTCCTCTAAAAGTGAAGTCAGTCAATTCTCAAATAAGGATAGAGATGATGAAAGTCCAAACGAATTCATGTTTATGTCTATAGAAAATATTCAAGTTGAAGCCATTAATTTTCTTGAAGAAGATGTTGGAGTAGATTTGGAAGAAGAGTTGGTAAGTGCACTTGAAGAAATAGAAAGGATGAGAAAGAAAAATAAATCTTAGAAGGATTTAGTGATTAAAAAAAGAGTTGAAGTTGTTGAACTATTGATCCTACAAATTGGAGAAGGAAAGAAGATTAAAGAATATTTAAATCAATACTTGAAATAAAATAATCAATCTTTTGAAAGGCTAGACGGTGAAATTGTTTTGTCGAGAAAAGAATTAGACAAGGAAAAAACTAGCTATGTTTTAATCAAAAATTTGGAAAAGGGACTAATAATTTAAATGATCTTTTGGAAGAACAAAGAGTCTCCAAAGACAAAAGTGGGCTAGGATTTCAAGCTAAGACTAGTGCATTAGCCAAATCGAAGGGTAAGAGACTCTGCAACAACAAAAAGGAAAAGATACACGAACCCAATGACCGGTTAAAGAATGACCAGAAATAGAAATTTAAAGTGAGAAATTTTTCAAGTAACAACGTTGGAAAGAAGAATAGAAAAACTCAAAAATCCATCCAACCATTAAAAAGAATACATTTCTCCATGTATGATGATATTTTTCCAACTTATTCCTTTTCTTGCACTAATTATGGCCATAAAGTAGAAAATTATAGAGTGAATTTATCCTACAGGAATCTTAGAATGAGAATAAGTAATCAATAGCATTGAAAAAGGAATACCAAGACCAGGTACAATAATTCTTTTTCTCCTTTCAAAAATCTAATTTAATGTTTTAAATGTCAAAATTTTGGGTATAGAGTAGATGATTGCAGACTTGAGGAAAAGACACTTGAATGAGTTATTTAGTAGATTAATCAAGAGCCCAAGGTCTAGAAAGAAGATATGAGCACAAGGAAATATAATATTGGTTTTTATACTCAAAATGAAGGCATACACTAGTATATGGATAGTGGTTTTTCCAGGCACATGTCAGGATATAGAAGAAAATTATTGACATGGAAACCAATTGAAAAGGGAAATGTAAACTTTGGTAATAATGTACCTGGTAAGATTGTTGGTAAAGGAGTTGTCAATATGTCAAATGGGAAAGGTAATGTTGAGAATGTTTTATTTGTTGATAGGTTGAAGCACAATATTCTTAGTGTGTCTTAGATGTGTGAATTCACAAGGCTACAATGTGATTTTTAAGGCTAAAAATTGTCAAATCAAGTCTATAGGCATAGGTGGTTGAAGCTATGAGAACATATAATAATGTTTATGTTCTAAAAGAGAAAATAGTGAGGTGTTTCTTATCAAAGGTTGATGAGATTTAGTTGCAACATAGGAGACCTGAACATCTAAATTTTGGTCAGATAGTCAAATGGACCAAGAACAATGTTGTCAAGGATTTACCAAGGTTGTCAAAACTAGAGAATTCGAATTACAAATCTTGTCAATTAGGTAAGAAAACTTGAGTTCCATTAAAGTATAAGGAGAGATCATCATCAAATCCACTTCAAATAGTACACATGGAGTTGTGTGGACCATCAAGAACTCAATCGCCCATAGGTAAATTGTATTTATGCTTCTAATTGATGATTTCAGTAGGATAATGTGGGCTGATTTTCTTAGATAAAAAATTGAAGATTTTGATAATTTCAAAAATTTCAATGCTATGGTTGATGAACCTTATAGTAGAAACTCAACAAAAGAATGGTGTAACAGAGAGAGAAAACATATATGTACAACAATTATCCAGAGCTATGATGGATGAAAGGAAATTTCAGTAGATATTTTGGGTTGAACCCATTCACACAGTAGTGGTGATCCTCAACAAAGCTCATTTTGGACCAAACAGTGAAAAAAATAACTGTGAGATTTGGTATGGAAGACCTATAATATTCAAGCATTATATAGTTTTAGGTAGCAAGTGTTACATCAAGAGGAAAGATGAAAACCTTGGTAATTTGGATGCAAGGGTTGATGAAGGAATGTTTTCTATGATATTCACATAATAGAAAAGGTTATAAATGCTATAATAAAAATACCAAGAGGGTTTATTGTATTGATTTCAAAGTTGATGAATATGTTGAACCTGAAGTCAAACAACCATTAAATGGTATCCCTAATGAGCCATTTAACAATGAGGAGGAGGACCACGAGCCACCATCTAAAGAAGACAATGAAGATCCTTCAAGTCCTCAAGCCAAATATCCTTCAAGGTATGTGGAAAAATATCACCTAGTTGACCAGATTATTGATGATTTAAAAATGGGTGTTGAGATAAGAAGGAAGATGCTCAATCCCCAAGCTAAAGAAAATCTAGCATTTTTATCCATGGGGGAACAAAAGGATGGTACACAATCTAGTCAGCATGAAAATTGGTTAAATGTTATGCATGAAGAATTAAACCAAATTGAGAAAAATCAAACATGGGAGCTTGTACCAAGACCAACAAACCATAATGTTCTTGGAACTAAGTGGGTCATGAGAAATAAGTTGAATGACCATGGTGAAGTAGTGAGAAATAAGGAAATATTGGTATGAAAAGGTTATCCTCAAATTGAAGGTTTGAATTTTGATTAAACTTTTGCTCCTGTTGCTAGATTAGAGGAAATTCAATGTTTCTAGCATTTTCCTATTTCAAGAAGTTAAAAATATATCAAATGGATGTCAAGTTTGCCTTTGTAAATGGATAATTACAAGAAGAAGTTTACATAGAACAAATAGATGCTTTTCAGCTGATAGATAAGACTAATTATGTTTGCAAGCTTAAGAAAGCTTTCATTAGGGGAATTTTGAGGTCTAAAGTAAGCCTCCTAAGAAAAAATTACAGCCAAAATAAAATTTATAAGAACCAATAGGATTCAAGATGATGATGTCAACCATGGGGGATGATTCACCATTTTTGGAGTAAAAAATTAAAAATATTAAAAAATAAACAAGGAGTACACATGCTACATACATTTGATGGACCCTGCTACACGAAAAATGAGACATACATGAAAAATGTGATTGCAATCACGTTTTTCATGTATTTCTCATTTTTCGTGTAGAAAGATCCATCAAAAGTATGAAACATGCGTACTCCTTCGATGAGGAATCAAACTCTGCGTCCAACGAGTGTTGATGCTCTAATTTTGAGTAAACACATAGGAAGATAAGTTGAAAATACGAGATGAAAAAATAGTTTTTTTTTTTTTACCTCTAAAATTTGTTGATGTAATCTAATCTAATTTTATTATTTCCACAATTATTTTATAATTTCCTTAGGAGGCCCATTTTATACCTCAAAAGTCCCTTAATGCTATGGTATGAGGCAAGCCCCTCGGGCTTGGTATTCGAAGTTTCCCAACTACCTGCTAATGTTTGGTGTCAAAAGAGGAGAAACAAACATAAATTTATTTGTCAAATTTAATGATGCCAAAATCATAGTGGCGGTTTTGTATGTTGATGATATTATTTTTTCTAGCGATTCAAATTTGTTAAAATGACAATTTGCAATAGATATGAAGGTTCGAGTTTGAGATGCCTATGCTTGGAGAGAATTCATCTTTCCTTCGATTATAGATTTCCAAACTCCCAAAGGAATTTTAATCTCACAAGATAAATATATCAAGGAACTATTGAAGAAGTTTTGCATGAAGGAATGCTCTTAAGTGAGCACACCAATGATTACAGGTTGCAAGCTTAGCAAGAATAATGAATCCCTAGAAGTGGAACATAATTTATACAAATCAATTATTGGTAGCCTATTAAATTTAACAACTTAAAGACTAGACATTATGTAGGTCATTGGTATTGGTGGAATATTTCAAGCAACCCACAAACAAAACCATCTTCTAACAGCTAAGGGGATTCTTAGATATCTTAGAGCCATAATGGATTATGGCCTGTGGTACCCAAGAGGTAAATATTTTTCACTGAATGTTTATACTGATGTTGATTGGGAAGTCGATGTAGATGATTGAAAGAGCAATAGTGGTGGTGCATTCTTTCTTGGACAATTTCTAGTTTCATGGATGACCAAGAAGCACACATCAATCTCTTTATTTATAGATGAACAAACATATATTGCAACAACTTATTTTTGCACTCAATTATTGTGGATGAACCAGACTTTGCAAGATGTAGATGTGTTTTATGATCAACCTATTCCTATTATTTGTGACAACACAAGTGTCATTAACATGTAAAAGAATCTTGTTTTTCACTCAAGGACAAAGCATATTCCAATCAAGTACCATTTCTTGAGAGATCAAGTTTCAAATCAAATTGTGAAGTTGGAGTATGTTCCTAGAAAAGAACATGTTGCTATATTTTCACCAACTCACTCCCCAAAGATTAGTTTGAGTATTTTAGGTAAACGCTAGGATTTGTTCCTCTTTCTTCCCTCCACTAGATGTTCATTCAACATGAAGAAAGACAATTGGTATACCTTCAACATATCAAGATGAATCTACCAGATCCAAAATATCAACAAGATAGGGGAGAATTGTTGACAGAGGGAGTAAACTTTTAGGGGGAGTCCACGGTGTCTTTTTCATTCATGTCAAAAGAGGAGATGTCTTGGGGATCAACCAAAAGAAAGAAGTATTCAAGAATTCACGATGCAGAAGAACTTCACAACAGTAACCCAACACAAGAGAAGTTCCTCACAACAAGAGCAACATCCAAAAGGAGACTTATGGGCTTAAGCATATTTGGTTTATCTTCATAATGATATCTTTTCTTCATTATGATTTTTTGTTTTGATTGATCAAGGTTCTTCCATCAATACGAAAAGGGGGGAATATCAGAACTATGTTTTCATTGATTGCAAAGATGGAAAAGCTAGCAAATATGGAAAATGTTGGTAAAGGATGACGTAAGGTGACAACATATGAGAAGATCATGATGAAATGGTGCATATAATTTGAAGAAATTTCTAATGCAATATATCACTTCAAGAGTATATGGAACCAAATAAATTAGATAGATCTTTGAAATATGTTTTCAGTGGTATGTGCAAGATCGAAAATGGCCTCCTCGATTAGCAGATATGGGCAGTCAAGTCGAGGGACCCAAAAAGTCAAAATTTGCAGAGTTAGATTGGTGGAGGGGGTCCTAACGACAATTAGTTTGGTGTCTTTCCAAGCATGCTAGAGTAAGTTGGCATACTCCCTAACGAAAGCATCAAACAAATGTGTCTCTAATAGCGAAATAAGGGAAAGAAATCCTATTGGTGGTTGGTGGAGCACCCCATACAACTCATTCTGACAAGAGTACCCAGATGTTTACAAAAATTACACATAAAAGAGGCATCATGATAATGCAAGAGGAATGATGTAATCCCAGCAGGTGGCTAGAGTTAAATGTTAGAAATTTCTAGTGGTGGATCACACCCCACATGTCCCACTGGCGCATTAAGAGGAGTTCTAATGGGTCAGCTAGCAAAAGCGTTAATGTGCAAGAGGGTGTCAGAATGGGTGGTTTGCCCTGTAGCATCGATCACCAAATCAACAATGGAGCTTCACTCTGATACCCCCTCTCTATATTGCAAACCACATAACATGGTTTTTGCAATGGGTGGTTTGTCCAATAGTGGTTTTTGTAGCAATTGAGTAAGATCGAGCAACATGGCTCAAGGGGAAATGGCTTGAGCCCTTAGAACTTTTATTAAAGGAAAATGACACAATAGACCTCGGGAGTCCTTTCTCTTTCCTCACTAGATGAAACATGGCATAAATTTATTGGATCACATGACAAGTCATCACATAGGAGAAACCTTAGAGGTTCCAAGGCGCGCAGAGAAGTTAAATGTCAGGATAAAATAAATAGACTACGTGGCATCATATTATTTATCATAGATGATGTCAACGTTAGTGACGTGGGGGAAATGAGAAGGGGATAGGTGGCATATAGTTTTGGGTTTTTCAGCTACCTTAGAGGTCCATTTCTAGGTGACATGTTTCACCACTTTGGAGGTTCCATGTGTCATTGATGACAACAACCTGACATAATACCATAGGAAGGATCTAGAAAGTACTGAGAAGTGCATGTGAAGAACCATCAGGCTAAGTGGGCATCGTGCTGACTTGACAGTGAAAAACATGGCAGTTCCTCATTCATTCTCAAGTGGAGTGAGCGGACATACTAGGATAGATCATATCAAATATAAGACCTCAGAGAAATTCTTAAGGCACAGAGGGGAGCCGATAGGGCAACATGGCCAAGACACGTCAGCATGTACAACTGGACAACAAGCAACCAATGGGAAGAGGAACAGGGTGGCCCCATGGAACACGTCATCCTGTAAGGCATACCACAGAGAATTATAAAGTGACACAGGTTAATAGAGCCATGATAATGGCATCATGGGCCAAGTTTAAGTGCATGCAAATGGCCTTATGAAGCATAGTGATTGAAGGCATGAAGCTTAAGGAGAAAATGCATGGAGATATATATTTAAGAACTCTGGGACTAAGACAAGGTCATAGTGCATGGGTATATGTGGAAAAGAGAGGAAAAATATAAAGAACCATGGGCTAAACAATAAAGATGATGGCACGGACATTACTGGCAATAAATTCGATAAATTTATATATTTAGCAAACACATAAAGTTGGAATATTAGCTAAAGTCCCTTCTAAACCCTGTAAAGTGCGGTAATAGAAAAAATTAATAGAAAAACTCAGAGATTAAGCTCAGAATAGAAGATTGGTGAATGATAATTTGAAGATAAGTTCAAAATACATATTTTAAATAGGAGAAAGCCAAAAATAATAGATTCATGCAAATATTCAAGTGAAGATAACTAAAATGCAAAGAAGCTAAAAATATCGGTTAATTTTGTTTATAAGAAGAATTGATTGAGGAATTGAAAGTGTGAATAAATTGTAGTAGGTTGTGAGTAGGGCGTGAGCAAAGGTGAATTGATGTTCCTGGTTTGTTCAATAATCAGATATTGTTGAAGGTGTGTGAAGAGACAAATTGTTTTATTTTGAAAAGGAATCAACATTCATGGTTCTAGTGTGAAAATGGATGAAAAATGAACCATTGATGTCAAGAAAGTTGTAGCTTGCAAATCAAGGGTTGGAGATCCTTCCAGTAGGTGCTAGTAAATATTGTGGGTTGTAGCTCCCCTTAGTTGTAGCTAATAAATCAAGGAGTTGTAGCTTCCTAAGGACTATAGCTAAGGAGATTTTTAAAAGCATGTTGTAGCTCACCTTGTGAAGAAATTAAATTAATGTTTGAAGAATATTTGTGTGTTAATTCTATTGTTCATGTGTTTTCATGTCATGTCCATATGAATTAATTGTTAAATCTTTTTATGGTGTCCTAATATTGTCCCAGGTGAGAGAAGATTTTTAAAGTTCCTACAATATTGATTCACCCCCTCTCAGTATTGTCCTGGTTTCTAACAATTGTCACTTTGATATCAGTTTCTCATCTTGTCCCAAAGATATTTTGTAGTAGAGAAATGCATCACCTTGACTACATCTTATTCAAGTAGGTTTGAAATCAAGGAATTCATTTCTTTAGCATTGCATGTAAACTCCATATTCATATCTCTAGTAATCAAGTCTAGAGGCTTTTGATGTTCTTCTTCAATTGTGTCCCACAGATCATCTCAAAGTGATTAGATATAGGTGTTCATCCATACTTTCCAAAAAACAATTTGTTCCATTAAACATAGTGTTGGGTGTGGTTTTTTACCTATTTTCTACACATTCTTTCCCCAATTTTGATCCTTTTATCCTCCAAGATTATGAATTTACATGATTAATTCCCCTATTTTCTCACCTTTATAACCTATTCTATTGTCATGTTACTTTGCCATATTTTACTGAATAATACAATGCTTTATTCCTTTTCGTAGCTAACTGGGAGAGGATTGAAGAAGTATTTTGGAAAGATCTTCTCCTTTTCAGGAGTTAATAGTGAGAACAAAGTTATGGAGTAGAGATATAGTGTAGATTAACTCCAAAGAGGGGTAGAACAATTCGCTGTTACACCCTGTATGTTTTCACAGGTTATTGTTACACATTGGATGTTGTTACACTACGTGCTGATACAAAAGTCTGTTGTTACACCAAGGGTGTTGTCACCAGTGATTTTCATAACATCCTGAACCACTATTCACTCATCGGATGCTATTGCACCGAATTTGGAAAATGTGGTTACTATTCCACATAATAGCTGTCAGGAGTAGGAATTGTTTAGTTTGGAAGAAACAGACCCAAGCAGTTGCAATCCTAATTAATGTATATTTGTATTTAGAAATAGGTTGTCACTACTTTTATTTTTTATTAGAATGAGAATCGTGAGATTCTCATGACTGATCCATTTCTAATTTTGGGTATGTAGTAACTATACAGGAACTTGATTTTTCATGTTCAAGGACACAACATATAGAAAAGTATTGTTACTCTGCTTCTATAATTCTGAATTTATTTTTAATATTAATCAGCACGGTGGTTTTATTACTGCTCTTCAGCTGATTTGTTAATTAATTTTGTGTTATTCCTCTTCCCTACTAAGAAGGAAGGGCCCTCCTCTTTGGCAGGGACTGCAGTGATAGAGGTAGTGTACATTCTAGTTTAGCTAATTTATTTATGGTTTCTCACTACTGGTACACAAATTGTGGGTTATATTAGTTGTTGTTTCAATTTACATTATGCTATTACACTTATTTAATCAACAGAATGGTAGTAACTAGTTGGAGCAGATATTGATTCCTATGTGGTGTGCCTTTACTTTGATAGTTACAAAGTGTAATTTAATTCTGTAGAGTGTTTTTTTATGTCCGCCTGAATGGTTTGATTAGGAAATTTGGTTCATCGACATCTTTTACTGTTTTTTGCATTTTCTCATTCTTGGTTGTAGTGTATCCGTACAGATAGTGCGAACTCCATTGAAACAGTAAGACCTACCGTAGGCTGATAATCAAATGTTGCAGTTTCAGTCAATTAGGATTGATTAAAACAACACTAAATTTTTGCATCATTGTCAGGGATGGTAGTTGATGATACAGTCAGCCAAGTTTTTTTTTTGATGTAGAGTGTTCCTAGTCCACAATTGTTGGGTGTTAAGACGAGACGTAAGAACATGTGCATTGCTCTAACATATCTAGGTGGGATCACCATTGTGATCACTAGGGAACTTAGGGAATTTTGGTGTTTTTGTTAGCGTGTCTTCATCTCTTCAGTTGTTGGGCAGTAAGACGAGAGGTAAGAACTTGTTCATCGCTCTAACATACCTGGCTGGGCTCACCGCTGCCAAAGACTGGGAGACTTAGGGTGTGAATTAATACACAAAGGGTCCATGTGTGCAACTATAGGAATTATAGAGATACCAGAACTACCCCCACACTAATTAGTCACAGGAAAAATGGGGCATAAAAAGGAAACTAAGAGTGTAGATTTGGGAAGGAAAATATTTATCCAGGAACTAATCTATAAAGTAGAAAAATAATAGTCCAACTCTCAAAGCGATGCAAGGAAGATAAGGACACAGAAAGTTGTTACTCCCATAGCAAAAGCAGAAACCTTTGATTCCTCTATCCCGGGACCATATCATTGTAAAGCTAGCACCCATATCCCCAATACCAAGATTTTGATTCAGGGGTAGGAGGCAGAATCTAGTAGCCAGAACTTGAGGACCGTGGGGCAAGGGGAAACTGAGGGGAAACATCAAACACTTGAGATGGAAGAACACCTATTGGTTTATCAATACCCATATAAAGGTAGTGCGGTGAAATAACCAGGCCCTAGGACATTTGAGCCTCTAATCACACCTACAAGACCATCACAAGAACAATTTGGAGGATGTTTGTTACAACAAGGTTTAGAAGGATTAGTCATGGGGGAAAACAATGACAACAATGTTAAAATATATGCTACTATCACCACTTTTGAATTCCCAATCGGGGATATCACAAGTGAAGCTCCTATGAAAAATATTCCTCTATCATCCTTACCATCCTTCCGAGGGTTGACTGTGGAAGATCTAGACACCTTTCTATTTGAGTTTGATGTCTTATGCAGAAGCTATGATTATACCTCAGATGCACATAAATTATAATTATTTCCGACTACTTTAAGAGGTGCAACCTTGAGATGGTTCATGTGATTGGGCTCCACTTCTATTCGAACATGGAATGATATGAAGGAGACATTCTTATCAAAGTACCAAGACTATTGCAAAACCAAGGAATTAAGGGAGGAGATATTTAGAATGAAACAGAAGGAGGATGAAAGCCTTGAAGATTATGTGGAGTGATTCCACTATAATCTACAGAGGTCTAAACGTAGCAATTTAGACTAGAAAATCTTGAAGACTATATTTATGAAAGGAATGAAGGACAACTTCCTTGACACCCTAAACCTATTAGGGAAGGGGGATATAACACAAGAACCATTCGTGGAAATTGTAAAGCTCTATCTGAGATGCTCTAGAGGATCGTCTAGGAAGAGAAGCATAGTTTTATATGCCTTTGCCCGAATACAAAAATCTACAGGAGGAGGAGTAACCAGAGTAGAGATGAGGAATTTGTTTGAAAATTTTAAGACCGATATACTCAGTACTCTCTTTGCCCAGACAATGGCAACGCAGATCAAGAAGGCACAAGGGGAAGCTAACACACCTCTCACTGTGTTTTGTCTGAATTTATGGAAGAAGAATCCTTTGAGGGAATGTGAATTGAACAACATCAACTTGTGTAATATTTGCGAGCTGGAACATTCGATAAGGAAATGTATGGAGCTTCCTATACTGAAGGTTGTACATAGAGAATCAAGCAAGGAAGTGAAGTCCTCTTATTTTATCACACCAAGGAGACCATGGAAACCATGACCTCCAGGTATGTGTCAATATTTTTCCTCTTTTAATTCGTGGAGTAATGCATAAAATACTCAGCAATATCCATGGCAATATCCTACTCCTCCTTCGGCACAGTTTCCTTCTTCCTGGAGCCAGTGGTCTCCATCTCCCTTTGTCCAATATCCTCAATCTCAACCATATTCTTGGAACCAGAACTGGAGAGGAAATGCCCATAACTCAACTTTACCTGCATTACCTATGCAACAAAAGATGCAGTTACCTCCTCTCCAAGCTCCTTCTCCTCCACCATCTGTGTGACCCCAACTACCTATGCACCTAACCCAAACCTAAACAATATATAAGCTCAATGCATAAAGGTTTCGACTACCTCCCAAAACTATGTTATTACCCCTATGGGGCTTAATGAAATAAATTACAATCAGGATGGGTAATTAAACCAATTCACTCCCCTATTATTACGATGGAGGAATGTGAACCATCTAGAAGAGATATCGGAGGCTCTGAGGAGGCTATTGTGTCTACAACAACTAATATAGAGGAAGTTGTTACATCTATAATAGCCAACCTGTGAAGGATTGTTACTGCTATAAAAACCAACTCGGGAAAGACTCATACACCTGTAACAATTGATTCACCTGTCGTAACTCAGAACCCTCTGTATCCTCGGAGATTGATTAAGCCTAGGATGACTTCACAACCCGAATCCGCTTTTCTTAGGTAGCTGCAAAATCTACATGTATGAATTCCTCTGCTACAAGCCCTTGAGGAAGTACCTATTCATGCTAAAACAGTGAGAGATCTATGCATCAAGAAACCTGGGAGGAAGCCTAAAGACCTTGCCACCATACATGTGATGGGAAAATTATTTGAATTAATGTCTGCTCAGCCTCTCCTAACTAAGTATAATGATATTTGAAATCCTACGATCATTGTCTACATTAATGATCAACCCATAGCTAACATGCTGATCGATATTAGGGCTACCATTATTGTAATGAAAAAGGACCTCTTTACAACTCTCGGGCTATAGGGACTTAAGCATACTCTTATTGTACTTGAATTAGTGGACAGGTCCCTTGTTAAACACGGGGGGGGGTGTTAGAGGATATCGTGATTACAATAGCTTCCAGGAGGTATCTGGCTAACTTTCTTATCTTGTAGCCCAAATCCAATTTGGGGGGACACCCTTTGATCCTAGAGATACCTTGGATGGCCACTGCGGATGCATTTATAGGCTACAGATCAGGATCTATGGTGATCTCAAATGGCCAAGAAACAAAGAACCATAGCCTTTACCCCCTAAAACCAAATGTGGATCTATACAACCTTTGGTGGGATTAGGTTGAGCTTGAGTCAGATCTTTCCGTGCTAGTCCTCACTGTGGGAAAAGCCCAATATTTCAAGGATGAGACGAAAGATGATTTCATTAATGGTTTTATTAGTAACTCACTTTCTATCACTTCTGCTAAAAAAGTGAATGAGGAAGAAGAGGTAAAAGATATAGATTTTGAATAAATGAGGACCACTTTGAATATTCACAATAGTCTGATTGAGATAGAATCTATATTTTCTTTTAATATTAACCCCTACTTGACTGTCTGGGTAAAACCAACTACTGTTATAGCTATTACAGAAATAATAAAATGCATTTGCATGGGACTATATGGATATGAAAGGGATCCACCCTAACCTATGCACTCATTGTATTTATTTGAAGGATGGCTGCAAGCCAGTGAAACAACCACAGTGTCGCATAAACGTTGCAGTGAAGGAGGTGGTAAAGGAAGAATTACATAAACTCCCAAGTGCTAATTTTATTTATCCAATATATCATAGTCAGTGGGTGTCGCCGCTTGTCATCGTTCCTAAAACAAATGGCAAGTGGAGAGTCTGTGTATATCACAGAGAACTAAATAAAGCCACTCAAAAGGACCATTTTCCCTTACCATTTATAGATTAGGTCCTTGATACCATTTCCAAAAATAAATTCTTTTCATTCTTGGATGGATTTAGTGGCTACAATTAGATTCATATTTCCCCGGAACATAAGGATAAAACAACCTTTACTTGCCCTTGGGGAACCATCGCATACAGAGTGCTTCCTTTTGGACTCTGCGATGTGCCAACAACCTTTCAAATGGCAATACTCGCAATTTTTTTCGACTTGTTGAATGATTGACTTGAAATCTTCATGAATGATTTTACACCTTACGGATATGCTTTTGAAACAACATTAGCTAATATGGAAGAAGCATTGGAACACTATGTATAGACTAATGTTGCTTTGAGCATTGAAAAATGTCACATGATGATGACTGAAGGGATCATGGTTGGACACGACATTTCTACTGAAGGAATCAAGGTAGACCCTACAAAAATAAAGGTAATTCTAAAAATTCCAACACCCAAAACACAAAAATAGGTACGTAGTTCCTTGGGGCATGCAAGGTATTACAGGAGATTTATAGAAAATTTTTCAAAAATTGCGTCGCCATTATTTTCCTTACTCATGAAAGATGTTGAGATTTTATGGACAGGGAAGTTTGAGCAAACCTTTTTAAAGTTGAAATGTTGTGTATCAGCAACTCTGGTCTTGCGAGGACCTAATTGGGAACTATCATTTCACATAGCTACAGATGCATCTCATATTGCTATAGGTGTTGTTTTGGACCAATTGGAGGATAAGAAACCTTATGCTATTTACTACATAAGCAAAAATATAACCCCAACTGAGCTCAATTACACAGTGACTGAGAAGGAGTTCTTAGCTGTCGTGCACGCCATCAATAAATTCTGGTATTATGTCACCGGGTATCAAGTATTTGTACACACTGGCCATTCTTCCATTCATTTTTTAATGAATAAGAGAATTACCAATGGTAGGATTACACATTAGTTATCACTGTTAGAAGAATTTGATATCACAATTGTCGATAAACCTGGAAAGGATAATGTAGTACCTGGTTTTCTTTCTAGGTTAACTATTGATGACAATTTCATTCCTACAGGGGATTATTTCCCAAATGAATATCTTTTTTCTATTTCTACTTACTCACCTTGGTATGTAGATATAGCCAATTATCTTACTGCAAGGAAGTTTCCATAGTATTTTTCCTCCAAGGAGAAAAGAAAGGTCATACAACAAAGTGTTGCATATACCTGGATAGATGGGAATCTCTATCACACTGAACCAGATTTCCATATCAAACATTGTGTTCGAGAAGATGAGGTCTTTGAAATCCTTAAAGCTTGTCATGAAGAACCTTGTGGAGGGAACTTCGTAGACAAACGGACAAGATACAAAGTCCTTTCAACAGGGTATTATCAGCCAACAATATTGTAGGATTCCAAGAAGTTTGTGAAGGGATGTGATAGTTGTCAAAGGATGGGCCAACCACTACAATCAGATGAGATATCATTATAGCCCCAGATCGTCTTAGAGCCTTTTGAAAAATGGACCCTATATTTTGTGGGACCAATTAATCCCTCATCTAGACATAAATCTTACATCTTGGTCTGCACTGACTATGTCACAAAATGGGTTGAGGCAAAGGGATTAACCATAGCCATGAAGTAGGCTGCCTCAAACTTTCTATTTGAAGACATCTTTGTCCAATTTGGAATGCCCAGGGAGATAGTCATAGACGAAGGGCACTAGTTCACATCTCATAAGATCAAGGAGTTCGTTGAAAAATATAAAATCCATCATAAAATCACAACACCTTATCATCCACAAGAAAATGGCCAAGTGGAAAGCACTAACAAGGTCATTGAGGGGATCACTACTAATACTGTGGTCAGTCACCGAAGAAATTGGGTTGAAAAACTTCTAAAAGTGTTGTGGGCATACAAGACTACATGGAGGAATACCGTGGGATTCTCACCATATGAACTTGTGTATGGTAAAAACCCCTTATTCCCCATTGAGTTTGAAATCAAGACACTAAGAATAGCATTGCAGGTCAATTTGGATCTGGCTACAACACAAAAGCACAGATTGAACCAACTCAATGAATTGGAGGAGAAACGGTTAGCTGTTATCCAGAAAACAAAGATTATCCAGCAGCAGAGAGCTAAGTGGCACGATAGATTCATCAAGAACAAGAAGTTCTAAAAAGAAAATGACCACTGATAGTCCGAGGACACCATTTCTTGGAAATGCGCATCATCTTTAGTTATATCACAAACCTTCTTCAAGGGACTCATTCATTAACATTGTCACAAATTTGGATCTTTAGATTACAGGAACAGGAGAAAGCCCCCCTGCACTGCAAAAATTCTAAATTTTCCAATAAGTGTAGTTCAGCTAAAAATCAACTATGGTTGGAGGCTATTACACCTTCAAACTCTTTAAAAAAATAAAAAAATAGAAAAGTAATCTTCATGTGAAAACCTTTTCCGAGCATAGAAACACTTTTGTAGCAGTAGGAAACCACCATGTGGCAGCTGTTACACATTCTGTAACAACATCTATTATTTCAAGAATACCTTATGATAAGTGTTGTTACATGATCCTTTCTTCTTTATTTTTTTGTAAAAACTAGAGTGATATATATTAGTCGTCTTGGTTGTTACACATATAACAACCAACGAATTTTAAGAAATAAATGAGATATTTTATTGTAATAAATAGCAGGCATCATTGTGATCCTCGTCATCAAAATTAAGTTTGTGTATCTTGCCACCGAAGCTCAGTTCGCATGTCGCACCACCCATGACTTCTCCCCATGTCACCCAGGTACATCATCGAAAGGTAATAGTGTATTCACTTTATTTGGTAATTATGGCAACTTGACATGACTTTTGACAGTCGAGGATGATTGTCACATTTAAGGGGAGGGGAGCGAATCATATTGGGACATGACCATCACATGACTTGTGATTATTCGAAAATCTTGCAATTAATGCATGGTGACTAGGTAGTTATTGTTACTTAATGCTCGATCATACCAAAAAGGGGAAGTGTGCCATTGACGAGACCTCCCATAACCCAACATTAATAAGGAAAATTTACTGTGTGGTACAAACCATGATTGAAAAATCCTAATTTGAAATTCTCACCTGGGCCACCCTACCACCCTTCCATTCACCCATTTTAGAGCATTGCATTCCCATTCATAGTGCTTAGAGAAGTGGGAAAATAATAGTGCAAGCTGAAATAGCTATGTTGCATGCTAACTACCTCAAAATGTCTAAAGGAAAGGGGATGGAGGAGAAACTGCACTGAATTTGCATAAGAAATGGGTGGAGCAGCAATTTGGCATGAGCCAAGGTCCACAAAAGCCCTGGAAAATTGCCTCGAAGCATGCTAGATTTTCAAGGACGTAGGTTGGTTTGATTTCTTCTAGAGGTTGGAGGGATTAGATGGTGGTGTTGCCATGGAATTTGCAAAGGATTAGGCCAGAGGGTTGAAGCTAGAGGTCACAGGAGAGGTGATTGCTAGAGTGATGGGATTACTAGTGGAAGGAAAGAGGTGGTTTAATAGGAAGGTTAATGACCCCTCCCTGAAGGGGGACTTCCTCCAAGGGTAGGAGTCACTAGTAAAAAAAGGGAGGGGCATTGATAGGTTATCATTGCCCTAGCCATGGACTGATGTTTCCCTCTACCGTATCAAGTACATTACTTGTGAGGGAAGGGAAACAATTGTGTTCAATTACCAATTTCCATTGCTGAACCACCTCTGACATAAAAAAAAGATCAATCTTCCTTACTTCATGCTTGGAAACATTAGGCATAGGGTCGTGGTTGTGAAAATAGTTGCGCATCTAGAAACATGTGTCACCAACCATGGCCTTATCAAGCTCATTGTGCTAGACAACTTGAGCTACCAGGGTAGCAATTGGTAAGAATTCATGAGAAAGAACGCCAAGAACACCTGCAGGAGGAAAAATAGGACAACTGAGGAAGCTCGAACACTGATAAAGGAGAAGCCCCAGCCTTCGACAGTAAGGGTTGGTAAGGGACTAGTTGATAAACCAATTGGTGACAGGTGACTGAAGTAGAGGATAAGGGTTAGCAAGAACCCAAAGTCCCCATCCATGTCAAGGAAGAACAAAGAACCAATGGAGCAGAAGGATGAGGAGCAGGCTCAGCCAAAGCAACCTTCTTCACGTGGTAAGAGCAAAACTCAATCCTTGTTGTTAAGAATTGAAAATTTAGAGAAAGAAAATAGAGAGCTAAGGGAACAACTAGTAGAGGGAAGGAGAGAGGCAAGAGGCCAAGCACTAGATAATTTCGCTAAGGCCATGGATAGGTCCATAAGGGGAGATGTCGCAGGCACTGTGTGTGCAGTCTCTACTGAGAAGTTAGTGGTATCAGGGTTTAAAGTATGTGCAATAGACACCAGCTAAAGGGTAACACAAACTAAAATATGGGAAGATGACACACACATAAGAACCAACAAATAAGACGGCATATTCCACAGAAAGTGATTAGGTAGTGGATACATAGGAGCCCTTGTCTGACACTATTGTTTCATGAGAACCAGTAGTGGAAGTGGAAGTTAGCCAAGGAAAATAAGGAGAAGATAACATCCATGAGCCTGTGGTCAACACTGCTAACAGAAGTCTACCTGGGGAAAAACAATATACCGAAGTTTATGGATGACATTGTTGCTACACAAAACCAGTAATGGGAATGGAAGATGATCAGGGAGATAAGGAAACTATAACATAATCAATTGACGAAGCTGCTATTACACAAGAACCAACAACCAAAGTGGAGAAGTTTCACCCTCAAGAGGATGTTACACCCTAAATTGATATTGCATGTAGGAGAACATTGGGTCTTGATGAAGGATGGTGTTCTGAAAAGATGTTATTGTTACCAGAGCTACAAAAGTGGAAGTAGCAGGTGCTCCCTCTACAATATGGGGTGATCTCGCTCAAGGGACACGAGAAGACGATGGATTCCCTTAGGGAGAAATGGCTAAAGGAAGAATGGGAAGCACAGAGGCACAAGGAAGCTATGAAGAAGAAGGATGAATAGTTGTATCAGCTAAATCGACAGGCCTTGGACCTAACAGATGACAAGACCAAGCTCCATGACCTTTCCCTAAACTTGATAGCATGCAGGCGGTTGTCCCCATCATATCTTATTTTCCTTTGGGAATGTTATTACTTATTTCAATTAAAAGTAGTTTTTGAGAATAGGTCCTATTTCGGTTCTTCAACCCGTATTTTCTTGATATTTTTCTCTCTTGTGACATTGATGACTAGAGCTTGTTGTGCAAGTTGTTTTTGCATAATATCATGTGTGAATATGTCAGCACGAAGATGGTAGCAAGTGTCTTCTCCTATATAGGAGATTTTGTAGTTGAGAGCCTTCCTTTCATTTATAAGGAATCAGATTGAGTGGCATCTAGCCATGGAATCAACAGAAGCTAACAAGGAGAGAACTACATTATGGGTCAGAGATAAACCAGGGATGGTTTATGAACTCAAGCATGAGTTTAAGATGTTCCTGAGAACTGCATACATCAGTCAACAATTGACCATCTATAGGAAAAGGATTGTGAGGATCTTCCTCAACTTGTATGCACAAATGAAAATATGAGTGCTAGCAGGATGTCTTAAGTGCATTGAGGCCTGTAGTGCTAAGTTACAAGAAGGGGATCATTTTGAGTATAGAAACTTTGTGGATACTATTACACGAGTACATGAGTATACTTTGATTGTGAAAACATTGGGGGCATTCTAGATTAGGCTCAGATTTAATTTTCCTTTGATTTGGTTTTTAGTAGAAGAATATTAGCTAGACTAGAACCTATGTGACTATGAAGAGGAATCTTGGCCATGTCAGTTCATGGCCATTCAACAGTACAGAGCTTCGGGTGAAGATACTGTTGGTGCCTACAATTTCACAAACTTGCATAGGGGGTATAATAGGAGGACCTAAGATTCTGCATGGGGACATGTAGTTGCTTTAGTCTGGGGGAGATGTTGGGTGTGGTTTTTTAACTATTTTATGCACATTCCTTCCCCAATTTTGATCCTTGTAACCTCCAGGCCCATGAATTTACATTATTAATTCCCTTATTTTCTCACCTTTATAACCTATTCTACTGTCGTGTTACTTTTCCTTATTTTACCGAATAATACGATGCTTTATTCCTTTTTGTGGCAAACTGGGGGAGAATTGAAGAAGAATTTTGGAAAGCTCTTCTCATTTTCAGGTGTTTTTCACGAGAACAAAGTTATGGAGCAGACATGCATCACAGATTAACTATAGAGAGGGGTAGAATAGTTCCCTGTTACACCTTGTATGCTATCATAGGTTGTTGTTACAAATTGGATGCTATTACAGGCTGTTGTTACACATTGAATGATGTTACAGGATGCTGTTACACTATGTGTTGATACAAAAGTCCGATGTTACACCAAGGGTGTTGTCATCAGTGATTTCTATAACATCTTGAACTGCTATTCAAATGTGGTTACTATTCCACATAACAGCTATTAGTAGTAGGGATTTTTATTTTGGAAGAAACAGACCCAGGCGGTTGCAATCGTAACTAATGTATATTTGTATTTAGAAATAGGTTGTAACTATTTTTATCTTTTATCAGCATGAGAATCATGAGATTCTCATTACTGATCTGTTTCTATTTTCGGGTATGTAATACCTATAAAGGAACTTGATTTTTCATGTACAAGGACATGACATATAGAAAAGTATTGTTCCTCTGCTTTTGTAACTCTGAATTTATTATTAATATTAATCAATACGGTGATGTTGTTACTACTCTTTAGTTGATTAATTAATTACTTTTATGTTATTCCTATGCCCTGCTGACGAGGAAGGGCCCTCCTCTTTGGCAGGGAATGCACTAATAGAGGTAGTGTAAATTCCAGTTTAGCTAATTAATTTATGGTTTCTCGCTATTGTTGTACAAATTGTGGGTTAGATTCACTTCTGTTTCAATTTAAATTATGTTGTTACACTGAGTTAATCAACAAAATGGTAGTAACCAGCTGGAGTATATATTGATTTTAGTGTGGCATGCCTTTACTTTGATAGTTTTGAAGTGTGATTTAATTATGTAGAGTGTTTTTTTATGTGTACATGAATGGTTTGATTCAACAATTTGGTTCAGAAACATCTTTTACTGTTTTCTGCATTTTCTCATTCTTGGCTATAGTGTATCAGCACAAATAGTGTGAACTCCATTGGAACAACAAGAACTACCCCATGTTGACAATTAAATGTTGCAGTGTCGGTCAATTAGGATTGATTAAAACAACATTGCACATGGGTTCCCTATTGGTATATCCTCCTTCATTTTTTTCCATGGTCCTTGATATTTCATCGATTTTTTAAACTAATTTTAACTGACTTGGTTTAGCTTTGATGCCAATTGTTAGGATCTACAACCATACTGATAGGGGAATGAATTAGTATTGTAGGAATTAAAAAAAATAAATCACCAGTAAAGCTACAGGAGACCAATAAATATTTTAGGAAGAAATCATATGAGTATCAGAAGACTAAAAACAAGAAGCATAAAATAGAACACATAAATTATTCAAACTTGACTTCAATTACTTCACAAAGGAAATCTTCTACTTATTGTTACAAAATTCTCTAGCTACATCCAAAAGGAAGCTACTACTCTATAATTTATTAGCTACAACTAAAAGGAGCTATAACCCCTAGTTTATTAGCTACCACTAAAAGGAGCTTGAACCCCTAACTATTAACCAACCACTATTAGGAGGAGCTACAAACCCTAAGTTTCAAGATACAACTTTCTTGACCTCAATGGTTCATATTTCATATCATTCTGATACTTAAGCCAAGAAGGCCACTTACTTACACAAAAAAATAAAGTTATCCCTTCAATCACTAATCACAAAAACCATAAAATCACCTTTACCAATCCCTAATCACTAGTCAATCCACCATCCACCTATGAACATTCAACAACCAACACAACCAACAACTTTCTCTTGCAAATTTTCTTTTCCTTGTATAGAAATTAGGACAAATATTTTTAGCTTTTGAGATTTAGTTATCTTGCACTTTAAATTTACTTATTAGAGGTTTTTATCTCATTAAATTCTTCTTTTTCTACTTTTCAAATGTGCTCTTGATGTGCACAATAAGTCTTCTAACTCTTCTCCCCTATCTCTACAACAAAACCTAAGTTAAACTACTCAAATCTATAATTCTGCTAATTTTGACAGAATTAGTAGAGGTTTTATAAATTTGTCTGGTTACAAATTTAGTGAATTTTTCTAAACTTGCATCGAAATCTGTCCATTCCACCATTCTAGCTACCAACTTCTTCATGCCTTTGTTTTTAAACTTTATGCTCTACATGTTTCATTCAAAACCTCCAAATATGACCTAATCGACAATTTTACACGTTTTTGGCTCATTCACACATGGCGGCCTGAGCTCTTTATTCTATCCCCAAAGAGCTTATTCGCCATCTATTCAAAACATACATTCCCATCATCTTATGTCTACATATAACCTAGTGCTAACCCAAACCTTAGCTCCCGACATTTATTTTTCATTGAAAACTCTTTCAAAAAGTACTCAGTCGAGCGGCTGTGGTAACCTTGAAGGTCACTTATTCCAATATTTTTCCTCCAAGGTATTATTTTTTCATGTGTTTCTTTTCCTGTAGGATCGCACTAGTAACACTTGGAAAAACTAGATTTCCATATGACCTATCTGTCATATCCTGTCAGAGCAAATCTTATTTATGTAACCTATCGTCAAACTTCACATCTCTCATCTTTTGTCTTCTCGAAACGTTTTGCTTGAAACTCCCTAGAAACCATCTGATATAGTTTCTTCCAAGGTCATTTCCTCTAAGATTATATGTCTTGTCAGATCAATCACAAAAATTTTGAGGTGATGTATCTAGCCACCACAACACCACTATGTCCCGAAAATAATTTCTTGGACTTTACTTCTCAGACCTCTCCACCTGTGCATTCTCGTAAAAACTTCCAAGGAGTTTCTTTTCAGATTAAATTTTCTTTCCACAACAATGCCTCTTGTGCTCCAATTGTCTACCATCTATGTAAGGATGCCATGTGTCACTTGCTAAGTGGTGCCACATGTCACACATTTTTTTACACATGGCCATCGAAAAATGTTGAATCTTCATGCCACATGTCAGCCCTGATTGGGCTCATGCTAATATAATTATTTCATTGTGTCTCCTTCTGTTAATCAAATCGTACCATGGGTATGTTTTTTATTTTTCCACACTAGTGGGGATTTAGTGAGTTTGACGATTATTAAGTTTTGCAAACCTATTCTTGTTCCTAACTGGATCCAAGATGCGACTAACTCCTTTCAACACTAACTACTGCTAAGCCTTATCTGTTAGTTATTTTCCCATATTACCCAGATCTCTAACCAAGTCTGAACAAGTTGGAGGGATGAAAAAGGTTGTAGCTCTGCACTTTACTATTTACCGCTAGTGGTTTAACATAGACCCCCCAAGTATGGTTTTGTGGTAAAAGTGGAGAAGGTCCTACAGATATATGGACCATCAATCTATGATCAATTATATTGGCATTACCACCAAACATGAGGCTCCCACTACAGTTTAACTACCAATGGGCTCGGGCCCTTGTAATTTCATTGATGGAGTTAATGGGACGTGTGGCACACATATACTGCCAAACATGCATGGAATTTAATTGTCATTCTCTGCTAACCACTATGCCATCTGCTTTTCCATATTTGGCCAAATTCCAAACAAGATTCAACTAGAAATCCATCACCATATTTAACTCTACAATGTTCGACTGTTGGCCTATTTGACTGGAAATAACTTCTAGTCGAGGAGGCCATTTGCAAACTTTTATATACTGCTAGAAATCTCTTTCATAGATTGTCATGAACATAGTTTATAAACACAATATAATACCCAAAATATCTAGTATATGTAAATATCCATTATAGGATAGTAATATTTATATAGAAATATTAAAAATATATGAGATGATGATATTACAAATGAGGGGGCCTGCTTATATACCTAAGCGAGAGCGCTTTCATGACTGGTCATGTCCTTATGTAAAAACCTTATAGATTCACAAGCTCATGTAATCTACTAAAACAAGACACAAGAATCTACTTCTACTCTTTACAACAGAAGCCCATACATATCGAGAAAAATAATAATCAACAAGAGGATATCTGGGGAAATCCACGACTCAAAACCATACTATCTGTATTGCATTAATCAGAAATCCAAGATGATAATGTAATGATTTTCCTCACAATAACAATCTCAACACTCAGTAAAATCAATCTCCAACTCATAAGAAAACTCTTGGCAAACACTTAGCTAATTATTCTACTCTCCAAGTCAAGATTTCCTTGCACAATTCCTATGGCTGATTAGCCCGTCTTAAACGGAAACTAGTGCATCCGAAACTATGCAATCCCTTTAAGGATCAGTTCCTGATTGCATGCACTATCTTTACAACTCAAAAAATTATACAACAAATAGTACATTGTACTTGCACTATAGTCTCAACTCAATCTCTCTCAGAATCGACATGCATTATCTTCTAAAGAGGGAATCTTCAGTTAACTGGAGTGGCACTAGTTAATGCATTAATGCACCAACTCACTGTTAACTCACTATTAGTTCCTCAAACATTTTGGAACTAATTTAACTGGACTTAACTAAATAAACTAAGTTAACTAATTACAAATCAAACTTTACTCATCGTGGACCCTTATAATATAAAGACAACATATACATGACTTTACAAAGACTTCCAACTCGAAATTCCTATGTTAATTAAGTTAATTAAACTTAATTAAATATTTACAAGTTGCTATGAGAATAGAATTCGATTTTAATCCACAATTTAATTCAAGGAAATATTAAACTGGAATTTCTGGATTCTATTTTTATCACTTCTTGTTTCTGTTATCACTCAGAATTTTTACCTAGAAGTTATCAAAAGAAGGAATCATCTGAGGTAACCACAAACCAATCTTTAAGGCTAAGATTCTAGCCAACCCAAGTCCAAAGAGGGCTCTCTCTTTATGATTTAGCTTTGTTTTTATTAGATTTTAGGATAGTTCTTAGTGTTCATGGAGTTTTGATTTTTGATTGAAGGTTGGCTAGTGAAATTCTTGGAAAAAATGGATAGAATTAGGTGTTCAAGCCATTGGGCTATGGAGTCAATCAATGGATAGCATAATTGGACCATATCATTAAAGGGAATGTTCATAGGGCAGGCTAGCAAAACAAAAGGAAAATCTGCAGGGCTAATGGATGAGATGATTCTGACTAGGGTGAAAGGGTAGCTAAGAATCCTTCGACCGGGATCAGAATGAAGAAAAGAAGGTGATCATGAACGAAGGGAAATGAATTATCCTTCGCTATAGACCAGGGGAAGAAACCAAGGAAGCAAGGGAGAAGTTAAGAATTCTGTAACTAAGATAGTTTAGTAGAAAACATTTAAAATGTAAAAGGTCAAGAGAGAGTGCATTCAAGCAATTTCTGAAATATCATTCCATGTTATACATTTAGATTTTAGACAAACAAACAAGATTATGGAAACACATCAGATAAATAATAGTAAACATGAGAAAATACTTATTTGTATATTGCTTTACACAAGAATCCTGTAAAGTATTTGAACTTTATTCCTTGATCTAGCAAGCCCATCCAATCATTGATACAATAGAACTTTGAGTTGAGAGAAAAAACCTATAGAAATGTCATTGAATCCACCCTAAATACTTCGAAATGTGAAGTATTTACACAAAAATAATTTCAAAATATCTCATAACAGTTTGAGATTTAATCTAGGGAATAAAAATATCTTCAAGCATGAAGATAGAGATAGAAGGAAAACTGCATCATTATGTCCCTTTTATTGTGGTAGTGCTGGTTGTTGCAGTTGAGTTGTGACCCTTTGAACTGGCTGATATTTGTACGTTGGAATCTTCTTCACTTTGATCTTTTACTGACATTCTTTAACCTTGTTACTCTTTGACACTGTTGATTTTTCTTTTACCTATTTCACCTAGCTGCCTTAAGATTTGTTGTGGTACCCTCATGCTGTAAAACTTTTCATGGTAAATCTGTCATTTTTCCCACCATTCATCCTTACGTAACTTTAATTTCAACATTATCCTATAAATTTCGTTTGCCTCTATGTATTTTGCAAAAATGGGCTTGGTGACAAACATATGTTTCACCTCATGTTCTAGGAAAAATATATTTTCCAAAGTATTATATAATACTTTTCTAGTTGGTAGGGCTTTTATACCTGAAGTACTAGCTTGTTCCTTAGCCAATTTCCTAAGTTTGTAAGTGTAATCCAATTGGGTCATGAGTATATCATGGATGACCATAGTACTAGGAAGGCCTTTGCCCCTCAAAATTTGAAATTTGGCCATAAACCTATCAATGGCCACCTGCATGTTGTGGCATTTTTCTTCCAAGTTGAGCATAAGGTTTCTTTTGGAAAGAACCTTTTTGAATTCTAGGATGGCTTCGGTCCTATATTTTACACCAATCTCATGGAGCCCATGCCTGTTATTACTGTTTAGGAGGTGGATGAGTCTATTAGCATCCTCTAGTTGGTCTCCTAATTCTTCTCTTAATTTCTGGATAGTCGCAGTGGCTACCTTCACCAATTTAGTTTTCTCAAATATAACTTGAATTGATGGCCAAATATCATTGATAGAGTCAATGATATTTGCCTAGAGAATTTCTTTGGTTTATCCTAGTGGCTTCTGTACTGTTAAATCTTTTTGTAGGAATTTGATTTTCTCACCTGTTCTTAGGGCCTTCTATGTTTCTTCTCTCTGCTGAATTTTGGCAAGCCTACAGTCAGTTTCTAAGCTTGCCACCTTCTCCTTTAGCCTTTTGAGCTCTGTTGCTTGGGTGGACATTTCCTCCATGGCTTTTACTAGCTCTGTTGTTTTCTCTATTGGTGTGTCTGTTGCTGTAGATTCAGTTGTGATTGGCAGTGTTGTGGCAGGAAGAGTTGTAGGTGCCAATGATGTTGCCAATGTAGAAGTAATTGTTGTTGCCACTGTGGGAATGGAAGTTGTGGAATTCGTTGCCAAGTCACTTTGCTTGGACTGAATCAAAATGTCCAACTCCTTGTTTGTCTCTTTTAGTTGGTCATTTAGCTTTAGGACCAAGTCCTTGAGCTCTTCATGTCCCTTTTCTACCTCCAGGACTTCTACTATTTATGGGTGATGCAACTGGGGAATCTTGAGCAGCCTCTTCAGAGTAGCTATATCATCATTTTTCTTCTTTATTAATTTTTCTATGGCCTTTACATCTTTGGGATCGTGTCCCAACTCAATGACTAAATCCTTTAAGCACTTGATTTTGGTATCTTTGGCCTATGAAGAGGCCTTCTCCAACTTGAACTGTGCTGATATATTATTTAGGGAGTTTTGTAATTGGTGGGCAGTGATGGCCTCCCTTGTCAAGGTGGAGTAAATCATCTCCCTTGTCTACCTGTGCAGCTCAATCTGGTCAATAGGATGAATGTCCTTTGCCAGTACTTTGAAATCTATCTTTCTGAAGTCTTTTGTTGTTCTCTGTTGCTTAGTAGTGGGCTTCATGAATGTCATCTTCATTTTCCCCTCTTTTCATCATAGGCTGTTGTAAGCCTTGTCTGATTGGTAGGGGTCATCTTCAAACATTGTGCATAGGTCTAGGCTTTCAGCCTCTCATTTGTGGCCTTTATCACTTTGTATTTTTCTTTGATGTCCTAGTCCTTGTTTACTGGCATCTTGAAGGAGGATACCTCCACACTTTGTTGTATTTCCAATATCTAGGTATGTGATATGGAAGGTTCTAGGATGCCTCCAGAGGGAGTGGCATGCATGCTTCCTTCTCTATCGGGGCTTGTAACATCAGTTGTCTCCTCTGTATATTCATGTTTAGAAACAAGATTTATTCTTTGTCTCTTTGCTTGGCTTGTCTCCTCATACGTCTGTGATGTTGCTCTTCCTGAGGTAGTGGCCCCTTCCCTGTTTCTCTTGAGGCTTTTCTCCTCATCTAGAAGCGTCTATAAGAATGGGGGGTTACTCATGGTTGCCTCTGGCCTCTCTATTTTCTCTGATTTTTCTAGTTTTTCCAGTGCTTCTGACTCTTCTTGTGCTCCTAATTCTTGGTGTAGTTGTGATTCTTCTTGGGCTTTTGATTCTCCCTAGACCTGCGATCCTCCTGGCACTTGCAGGAAAGAACCCTCATCAAGTTGTTTCTCTAGATCAATGAGAGTGTTTTTAACATCAACTTCAGTGCTATCTCTGTCTACTAAAGTATTCTCCACCCAGTCCCATTGATTTGCATATTTTTCTATTTCAGGGATTCGGTGGTGAATGTAGGGAGCCATCTTGATTTTCTATCTTATGTTGTAGATGAAGTGCAAGGGATCATATCTCCACATGAAGCTCTATTTCAAATTTAGTCTTTGAATAATTTGGTCTTTCTCCTTTCTAGCTTCTCTACTAATGCAAATAAAGGGGCCTAACTAGTCTCTGATCCTGAGCTGGGCTTTCTTTTTGGCTCTGATAAAATGCACCTCATCTGAATTAAGAATCTGCCCGTAGTAATCCAAAGAAAATAACCTCATTGGGAGGTATCTATGTAGTTTATATGTGGCCAGCTCACATCCATAAATTCTAATCTCAGCGTGGTTTTGGTACAAGTATTAATCCCCCACTTTGTGATGTTTTGATAGTTGCAGGATCCTTTTTATATATGAACTGATTCTTGGAGGAGGGCTTCCTAGCAGCATTGTCACAATGGGATGTACAAATAGGTCTATGAATTTTGTATATGAATATGGAGAATCACATTTATGGATCAATGGAGTCCAGAAAATTACTGATCTAGGCTGACCTTTTGTGTCAAGTTTCTGGAGAGTAAAGGGGAACTTATCTACTTGGCAGTATAGAAAAAGGTGATATAAGACAAAAGAATATTTAAAGATTCTCTCATTACTCATGCTTAGAAATTGGTAATGCATCCTATTAGCTATGAACTTGGCATAATCATACATGAGAGTAGGAGGTTGTCCTAGAGTGAAGATGGACATGAAAGCCAGGATGATTTCACCTATATACTAACTGGTGGTGTAACCTAAGACACTAGATATCATTGCTACAATGTCCTAACCAAATGGGGAAAATATAGTAGCCACATATGGACGAGGATCTTTTGGGATATTCTTCTCCTCCCTGATGAAGGTTTGGAACATCTCAGCAATTTTTGCAGTGGTAAGCTTGGGGAATCAATATAATAGGTCTCCAAATGAGACAAGGGTTATGTTTTGGCCAGGTTGAAGTTGTAGCATCTCATTTATTGATTCAACAGTGATGGTGAAAAGTATAGTCTGGTTAGGGGATATCACTACTCTTTAGCTGGGGATATAGTTTGCATGCCAATAATGGACAATTTATGGGAAAATGTGAACTTCAGGGAATTGGTACTTAGGCAAATTGGACTCCCAAAGACCAATTTTATCGGCATGGTTCAGGTATTGATCTCTATATTGACACTATATTTTGAGATGGGATTCAAGGATAGAGGTGTCCTTTATTTGGAAATCTTTATTAGCCAAAGGGAGGTGGTATAAGTCTAGGTGAGGAGTGGAAATACGTCTCACATCCATGGCAAATGGGGCAGCCATTCTCAATTCTTGTGGATTTAAGAATGGGGGAGGCAATTTTCAATTTTTTAGGGCACAGGTGGTTGAGTACAGTGTAAGGTCATGTTACTTGAGTTTATTTCATTAATTTTTACTTTAACTAACAAACTCAGTAATTGGTCCTCAAATTTAAGAGGTTTTCTAGTAAATTATGGCTTAAATACCTGGAATTAGGGAGAACTAGCTCTAAGAAGGTTGGTTGGTAACTGTGAATAGTTGAAAAGGTTCTGAGTAGGCTAGAAGGTAATTTGGGAGCTTTGTGGCGTCTTCAAGGTGCGATTGTACGTGAGTTGATAGTGTTGATGTCCACAGGTGCATGCATGGAGGTTTACAGTTGAAAAAACAATAAAAACGAATGATTTGGGGCTTTTTGCCTTTATGCAGGAAAGTCAAAATTGGTGGGTATGGGTAAACAATGGTCATTTGTAGTGTAACGGGGTGAATAGTGGCTTTTTGGCACGTAGCAGGTTGGAGGTAAGTGGTTTCCATTGCACCGCTTTTGGGTGCTTCTTGGTATTCAGTGGAGGCCACCTGATTCCACTCATTGAGAGACACGTAGCCTCAGGGGCCCGGTGAAAAATAACCCTTTTCAGGCGAGTAATGTTTGGACGTCAAGGCCCGGCTGAAATGAATGAGGTTTGTCAGATGTGGAGGGGAGTGAGCGTATGATGATTGAGGAGTGGAGTTGCACGGAAGGTAGTGGGGGCCCGATGAGCGTTTAAGTGCAGTGGCTTTTAGTTTAATAAGGGATTAAGGGGTTAAGGTATCATGGTGATTAGCGGTGATATTTAATTGGGTTTTTAGACTAACTTAATCGCAGGTCAATTAGTTAGTGGATATTTGGGGGTTTTTGGGTAATATTATAGTTTAGATCATTAAACTAGGGTAGATTTTATTAATATTGTGGGAGTTAAATATATCCAGGGAAAAGGGGATTTTATTGGGGATTTTATAAATAAATTAGTAATTAGTAAAATGAGAGGAAAGGGGCACAACACCCTAAGTATATATTATTCCATGTTTTTAATGCTTTTCCATAAAACTTAGGATATATTGTTTTTTGTTGGTTTTTGATAGGAAAATGAATTATGTAGGGGAATAAAGACTTTTCCTAGGTAAAAACATTATAACCTTAGGAAAAAAGCATTATTAGGGAAAATGAATGAACTGAAGGGGGGAATTAATGTTTACGAGGCGGTTTTGGTACTTATTGCCTATAAGTCATTGAGCCGAGGGTCCAGTCCCTCCAAAAGTAAGAGAAATGCTCTGAGTCTCTTTGACTTGGGTTTTTAAGTACATTGAACTTTATTGTGGAAAATTAGTTAAGTAAAAGGTGAAATGAACGAGGGAAATTAATTAATTGACTTTGATATCCATCTGCATACTTGAGTGTCCTTTCACATTTAGAATTTTTATGATGAAAAAGATGATACATATACTTTTGTCTAATCAAACATCAAAATTCTGCAACCTTTCTACTACTTACCCACCTACTCATCCTACCATTTTTTTTCTCTTTTTTAGGGTGCATTTGAGCTAGAAAACCCTTATCAAACATTTTTCTTTCTCTTTACAATAGTAAATTGACTAATTCTAACCTTTTTACATCCAAGGGCTCAGATTAAATAGTTGAGCTCCTTTTATTTACTCTACCTATCTACTTATCTGCCAAGATTAAATAGTGTGGTCAGATTTTTATTCTCTATCTATAGACATGAAATTGAAACATGAAATAGCCAAGTTTAAACATTTTGACTATCATGGGTTGTGGAAAAAATTACAAACTTCACACAATCATTTATTTTGCACAAAAAAGTAAATAGAAGTGGCATTTTGACTTGCTCACTTTCATAGTCTTTTCTTTCTTTGGGGTTCATATTTTCATCTTTTTTGACCTTTTTATTATTTTTGTCCTTTGATTATTTTTTTACGACATGCCCTCTTTACATTTTTAAAATTTTTTAATATGGAAAAGATTTGCAGAAAGCAAAGGTATGTACATATTATAGGTTTAATCTCAGCCATTCAAAAATTATGACTCCTATTGGTATAGGGGCCTAACAATGGCTCCACTTGGGGATGTCATTTCTTAGTGAAATGTCAAGAACTTTGTAGACCAATTCCCTTTTGAATTACTGTGATGTCATCTTGCAACTTTTCCTTCTCATATTTCTACATTATTGCTATTTATGACAGTAAGACTTTTGAAGCTTAGGGCCTTCTCTTCAGGCTTCAACTTCAAACATTACCATCCAATCAACTCTAGACTTTTAAAGTAAAGTATGTATAGATGATTAGTTAAATTAGTAACTAGGCTCAGTATAGTGTTTGAGAATTAGACCATTCACTGGTCCTACTTCTGCTTCTGTTCCATCCATTTCTTTGAGGAAGAAAGCAATATTTCCTTAGAAAGCATAAATGATATATGGGCCTTTCCATAGGAAATCAAATTTCCCATGTTTACCTTTATCCTCTCTTCTTGAATCCCATTTTAGAACTTTGTCTCCTAGGTAAAAATCTTCTACTTTAGTCCTTTTATCAAAAGTTTTCTTGATTCTTTCTTGCAAAATTCGAGATTTGATGTACACTTCTTGCTTGGTCTGCTGTAAATGAATTGTTTGGTTGATTCTTCTTTGGATGTCATTTGTTTCAACTTGAAACTATTGGAGAAACTTCATCACTAGTGTTCCCAAGGATGATGGGAAAACAACTTCCATTCCATAAAATTATTGATAAGGACTAGTACCAATGGATTTCTTTGTGGTGAGCCTGTCTGCCCATAAGGCATTTACTAGCTTTTTGCTCCATGTTTTCTTGTTATCTTCTAACAACTTTTTGATAATATTTACTAGAATTTTGTTTGAGGAATCTGTGAGTCCATTTCCTTGGGGTTAATAAGCTATATGATACTTATTACAAAAATCTATCATTCTCCTAGATTTGAAAGTTTCTGCATTATCAGTGATGATATTGGTTGGGCGCACAAATATAGATAGGATGTTGGCCTCAAGGAAGGTTATTATAACAATTTCAGTGGCTTGCCTTGACGGTATGGATTCTATCCATTTGGTAAAATAATCTGTAGTAGTGAGGATCCATTTTTGTTGGGAAGAGGAAGGTGGGTGGATTTCACCATTGAAGTCAAGATCCCATTGTTGAAAAGGTGCTTCAGCAAAGACTGGTTTTAGGGGCAAGGGTAAAAGCTTTTTATTTCCTTCAAAAATTTGGCATTTATGACATGAGGTTACAAATTTCTTTACATAAAAAAACAAAGTAGGTCAATAGAAACCAGATCTAAGAATATTGTCAACAGTGGTTTTCTAGTAAAGATGTCCTCCACAGTCACCTGCATGAAACTCTTGTAACACCTTGTCAGATTCTTCTTTCAATAAATAGTTAAGAGGGATACCTTCATGATTCCTCCAAAACAAAGCATTGTCAATTATGCAAAGTTTTAAAGATTTCATTTTTAAAAATCTTCTTTTGGTCTTGGATAATTCAGAAGGAGCTTGTAGATTTTGTAGAACATATATGATGTCAACATACCATGGTGATTCAATAAAGGCCTGGCTGATTGGTGGAGTCGCCATCTCCTCTCCATTATCCATTTCTGCAATAAAATTTATATCTAAGGCTTGACAGTTTGATTCAGCCATGAGCATCGCTAAACCTTGGCCTTTGATTAACTTTGTTGGCTTGATTTCTAGGTCATATTCTAGTATAGTGGCAATCCATTTCCCTCTCTTTCCATCTGGACCATCCTAGCTTTGGATATCTTTGACTACTGAATTGGGGACATAGGCCATTATTTGAGAATATAAAATGTAAACTCTAAAATATTTGATAGCTCTAACCAAAGAAAAAGGTTGCTTTTCCATTATGTTGTATTTTAAAGGTGCATCTCTCAGGGCTTTGCTAAAAAAGACAATAGGTTTTTCATATCCCTCATCATTTTTCTGCAGTAGGACTACAACAATTGTGTGTTCTGAAGCAAAGGAAAATATAATGAAATCTCTATCAAACATTAGACTGATCAAAACTGGTGTTTTAGTTAAGGCTAGCTTAATGTCTTCAAAGGATTTCTCAGTCTCAACTTTCCATTTTATGGTCGAATATTTTTTCAACATATTGTTTAATGACCTAATTAATTATGCTAAGTTAGAAATAAGTCTCCTAAGAAATTTGATTTTCCCCAAAAACGCTCGTAATTCCCTGATGCTTCTAGGATGTTGTATCTATAAGAAGGCTTCAATTCTTCCAAGATCTATTCAGATACCATCTTCAGAGATTATATGGCCTAATAACTTTCCCTCTTATAAACCAAATAAAGATTTTTTAGGATTCAAAGAAATTCCATACTTCCTAAACTTGATGAAAACCTACCTTAGATGATCCAAATGTTGTTTGTCATATTTTGAGAATATAGTGGTATCATCCAAGTATATTACTAGGATGTCATGAATTTCCTTAGCAAAATCTATGTCCATGTCTCTTTGGAAAGTGGCCCCTGCATTCTTTAATCCAAAAGGCATCTTCACATACATGAATGTGCCCCAAGGACTACCAAATACAGTTTTAACCTGGTCATTTGGGTGAACTAGAATCTGATTGTAACCAGAAGACCCATCCAATAATGAGATTCTGGTTGACCCTACTACCCTTTGTAATATATGATCCATTTTTGGGAGACGGTAATTGTCTTTGAGTGAAAATTTATTGAGATTCCTGAGATCAACACAAAGTCTAATCTCACCAATCTTCTTCCCTGTTGGCACCAAATTTGAAACCCAATCAGAGAATCTAATTGGTGCTATTATCTTGGCTTCATACATCCTTCTGATTTCCTTTTCAATAGAAGGCAATAGAATGGGATTGATCCTCCTAAGCTTCTGTCTGAAAGGTTTCTAGTTTTCTTTTATGGGGATGGTCTATTGTATTATGCTGTTGTCATAGGACTTGAGGTCCTCATAACTCCAACCAAAGACATCTTGGAATTCCTTTAACAGTTCAATGTACTTCAGCTTTTCAGTAGGAGGTAAGGACTTTGAAAGTTTGATCAATATTTGTTATCGGGAAAAGTGTCTATTTAGAACAACCCTATCCCACTAAGGTGTGATAGTGACCTTAGAAACAAACAAAGAAAACTACTTTTGTATTCTTCTTTATGAACTATAAACAAAGAGAAATAGGATGAACCAACCTGTGTCTTGCGCTAGTCCTTTGATCCAATCTCTCTCCTCTTTGACAGCTTCCAGCTACCTGCTCCCTTACTTGCCCAGCTTCACCAAGTACCTGCAAGATTACAAAAGAAGGAAACTATACAAAGACATGGGTTTATACTCATAAAAAGCTTAGGATCAGATTTAAGCTAAACATACAAATGTAACAAACATCAATGATACACAAGCATGTAGGAGAAACTCAAATAGTTTTATTGATATAACAAGAAGATCTAGGAGGAGTTACAACCGATGATTCCTGATCCAGCATCAACCTCCCAGTAGAGAAGCCGCTCTTCACCTCCAACAAAGCATAAATCACCCAATACTCTAATATCTATCTCGAAACCAACACCAATTCTTTGCAATGTACAAAATTCCAGCCTCTGGATCTCTGGGATGAGGGATCCATATATAGATGTATGCAAGGAGTATGAGTCAGCTTATGATTTGACTAGTGGCTTCTCTCTGCCAGTTCTTGCTTCCACTTGGAGACTGAGAGCCTCTTACTCATCCTTGGTCGAACTCAGTGAGGCAAGTGTCATTGGAGAAGATTCTGGAAGCTTCCATTGTCTTTCCACCTTGCGGAATGGCACTGCCATTTGTCATTTCCCGCTCAACGCACCCTGGTAGTGCATTTAGGTGCATTGCAACGCACCTAGCTAGTGTATCTGAGTGCTATGCAACGCAGCTAGCCAGTGGAGTAGCTGAAATGATCCTGATTTGACTGATTCTGAGCAGTTTCTGGTGGAGAACTTCTGGGAGAAGCTGTATTTTGTTGACCTTGTTCCTTTAGGAGTTAGAACAACACTTTTAGGGACTTAGGAGCCCTAGGTTTATGGACATTTCATGCTTAGAGCTGTAAGGCACAAAAATGTCTATAACATTTGCCCCCTAAAGTATGAGGCCGTTTATCGAGTGAAATGCTTTATTAGGAGGATCCAAAGTTCTTTCAATGCTGGGAGGAGACCTGTAATAAGATACAATACAATACATTATCTTCATACTGTCTTCATGATCTAGCTGAGGCGGGCATTCCCATGCTCAACTTTATAATTTCATTTTCATGTACATAGGACAGACAATCGTCTGATGGTAGACTGATGATTCTGATAGAGCCATCATCCTTATGGTAGGATGATTATCTGTGTTGCAATGTTGTACATTTCAATGTCTTTATTTTCCGAAATATATATCGCAGCCTGGATGGATGAAACTAGATCCAGGGTCTTCAATCTCGTCCGATCTTCACTCGAAGTACAAGTCAATCCATGTGAGAAATGTTTTGAAGTCGAACATGGAAAGACATCGCTTGATTACCAGTCAATGATGTAAACTGTTAACAAGCGCGAGAGGAATCACCGATAATGATGATGACCCTCAAGGTACTGCAGTACAATTCACGTGGTGTGAATAAAGGACTTAGCGTCGAACACCACGCAAAATCTTTCAGTCGAAGGTCATTGATGTATACCTGTCGCCGGAAGTGAGAAACTTGCCATTGAGGCATGCAAGCTTCAAAGTACTGAATGGGGTGTTCCTAGATCCACTTCTTGGATAATGAGCTGATGTCGACAAGAAATGATCCATCAAAGGAGGGCCTTAATGAATCCCACATCAATGACACGGAACGGAGCAAATCATTTTGATGGAGGTGAAAACGATCTGATGATATATGGTTCAGGATGGCGGTCATGAAAGAATGAAGTATAATGTATGGTAGTGGATGGGACATAGGTGACTTCTCTGGATGACTTCTCTTGAACACGTCGTCGACACTTATGTGATGGATTGGTAGCATTTACCCCAAATGTGGATGGTATGGCGTGACCATGGTGATGCGACCAGTGAATGAAACAACCCAACCCGACTCGGGCACGGAGTGGAAGTGTCATGTTCAAGAGCGACTTGCTACCAATAAAGATTCTTTGAGTTTTCTTCCCAATTTTTCCCCAGTCATTGCTGACCAGTACCTCTTTATTTTTGTCAAGCTTGAGGAGGATAACATATGCTTGTTCTATAATTTTCCCTTCAGGCAAACCCATCGCTATGTTTTAACGAGCCTAGCGATAGTGAAACTCATTCTCGTCTAAAGACAAGTTTGTCGCTATTAAGCTTTTTAACGAGTTTAACGACAAAGATAACTCGGTCCTTTTCATTTTTAGAGAGTCTGAAAAGGTACTTAAAGGTAACTCGAAAATTCTTTTTTCGTCATCTAATCCCTTAAGTCCGAAAAAGTATAAAACAATACAGAAGGGATGAATTTTCGATAGTTGTAACGAGCCGAACAAAACAAGCGCTCGATCGTTTTGTGCAATAATCCCTCAGGTCCAAAAAGATTAAAATCTAGAGGAAGGATAACACTTCCTGTCGCTTTAACGAGCTGGAAGGCCAAAACTCGGCAATCTTTTCATATTTTACGAGTGAGTTGAAAAGAGCTTAAAGAAGACTCATCTTTTGAGGAACGAGTGATAAAATGGGTAGCAGCTGATTCCAGGTAAGGGTTGGAATTTTCCAATCACGACAGTGTCACAAGGATGGCTAGTGAAATCACTCTTCGCAGTTGTTCCTCAAAATTGGTAAACAATCAAATGGAGGTGAATGATTGGCCAATGGAAAAGTGGAGGTGACAGTGCAAACACGACCAAGGCTTTAATGGCTGAAATGCTTCATTCACGGTGGCTATTTACCAGGGAATAGTTCATTTTTTAACGAGCTTAAACGCGGGTGGAAACATTTGCTCATGTCTTATGTTTATTTTTAACGAGCTTGAACTATGTGCTTAAACTTCTCGATGCGGGTTTATTTTTTAACGAGCTTGAACCCTGCAGTAACACTGCTCATAATAAGTTTGCAGGCCCCCAGCATAATAACGCAAATCGAGGTGCATGCCCCCCAAGCTTCATTACATTCAACTCGGTGGTTGGAATGAAGGTTTACCTTTGGGATTTGGAAAGGGGATTTGTTTCATTTTTTAATGAGGTTGACATAGTAAAAGAACTATCCTCATGAATCCTTGTTTCATTTTTTAACGAGGTCGACATGAGATAAGAATCGTCCTCGGAGTCCACCATATTTATAGTATTTGATAGAAAATCAAAAACTGAAGGATGATTAAGGTTGCTCGAATAATCTTTGTGGTAATCCAGAAGATGGGAGTGATGGTGGTAATCTTTCCATGGTGCCTCTTCTTTCATCATTGATTGAAAGATTCCTTAATTTGTAGAATGTACATGTGACCAAGGATTTCAAGAGGTGCCATATTCCTTAGACCTGTCTATCCAAACACTCGATGAGCGTTGATTTCGGGTTGCCCCCCAGGCCAAGAAAATTGATTGCTACAATATTTCTAAAATGGCAATGATCCATGCTGACAAAATGTTCAGGAATCTTCCGAATCCATTAGATATAGAAGATTTCATATTGTAGGTTTCCACTATGGCCACTTCCGCCAGATTACTTTGAGGCGGTAGGGCAAAAGTACCCATTAAGGCAGAGTCTTTTAGGAGGCCTACGCCAATATTTTGAAGCGAATGATTGCTTCCATGGATCATTGGAATGCTTCCCGTAACTTGTGAACTGTTGGGGAGAAATGTTTGTTGGTCGATGATTGTAATTCTTCCTTGGAAGGAAAATGCAATCTTCCTGAAGTAGTTCGACACAACTGTGGCCATGGCATATATCCAGGGCCTTCCCAGTAGGATGTTGTAATCGAGGTTTCCATCGATTACTTCAACATCAATTTCCACTGTTTTGCCCCCCAGTTGAACTTGCAAGTTACTTAAAATCCCGTATGGAGTGTATGATCGTCCATCAATGCCTTTTAATGTCGTTGACGATCTCGACAAGGGTGGAGATCCTAAAGTTTTCCAGCAACTCATCGACATAATACATTTAGATGCCCCCTCATCAATAATCGTTCGGTGAACAGTTTTGTTGAGGGCTTTCACTTGAACAAGGAAAGCTAATTGAGCTGGTAACTGAGGATCGTACGCTTTGTGGTCGAAGGATACAAGATTGGAATCCTTTGGATCAATCCCAACAATGGCCGATAACAAAGCCTGCCTTTGGGATGGGCAATTTTGTAGTACTTCAAGAGTCAACATAGCGGATGGCGATTGGGCCAAATCTTCCACTATGTTATAATGTTGCGCTGCTCTAGCGTGGGGATTAAATGTCGACTTGTGTACTAATCCCTTCGGCAGTTTTATCGTCAATTCAGGGATGGTGGGTGGTACAATTTTTGTCGAAGTTGTTGTCGAACTACTCGGTTGATCTTTATCCTTGTTGTTCGACAGCTGCGGATTCCCATAATCTTTGTTCCCTGTCGAAATCAAAGTATCATTCTGTTGTTTTGAAATCGACAACATTAGCACTTGAGACGGGGAAGCATTTCCACTTTCAACCAGATTTGTTCCTAGATTTGGAAACGGATCAGTTAACACTGCTGAGGTTTTCGAAATTTTAAAGAATCTCTTAAGCTTAGCTTTGTATAGACATTCTCTCGTCCAATGATCCTCATCGCATATATGACACCCTGTAGGGGGTTTCCTATTTCTAGGAGGGTTTGAAGAAGATTTTTTAGGAGATGACTCATCCTGTTTCTTCTTCTTCCCTTTGCCTTTCTTCTTGCTTCTTGGTTATTTGGTTTCTTTGCCCTTATCTGTCGACATGGCATTTACTTTCGAAGCAAGAAGTTCGTCTTTTGCATTTTGACCTGAAATCTTACGGGCCTTCTTGGATGTAGCCTTTGTTGATTTCGTGTCTGTTGTGCCAATCACGCCGCCGTCGGAATGAGAGTCATTGTTCGATATAAGAGGAGGAGGAATTGAGAATTCCGGTCTAGGGGCATCAGGTATTTTGTCGTAGAGCATGTCGGACTGAGTGTATATCAAGTCCAGATATTGTGCACGAGCGATCACTTGCTCTTCCGTTACGACTCCCCCCTTTGCCACATCTTCCGTGATGGAAGGCAGTAATGACTTGATAAACCATTCAGCGAATAGTTGATCGGGAACGTACGTTTTCACCATCCTACGACGACGTCGCCACTCATGTATATGATCAGATATGTGAGTGGACGTTGTCTGTTTTAAGTTGGTAAGCAGTTCTGTTCCCGTTTCATACCTTATTGGTAATTGAAAATGGGTTAAAAAGGTTGTGGCTAAGGTGCTGAAGTTGTCGAACGAAGCTCTAGGAAATTTAATGTACCATTTTTCCGCTGGACCCATTAACGTCCTCTGAAAGAGGCGAAGTCTTATCGAATCATCATTTAGGGTGTTTGATGAACACCATAGATTAAAAGGTCATCACGTGATTCGATGGATCTTCACCCAGATTTCCATTAAATTTAGGAATATCTGATGGAAGTTTATGCGGAATCGCTGGCCACCAAGGGGCGTAAGCAATTGGATCGTTTGTTAACCGGTTTAAATCAGGTAACTCTAAAGTTGCCACGAATGGTAACTGTTGATTCAGGTTAGGCGAAGCATACCCAGGATACGATGGAATCGCCTGAGCAGTTGGTCTTTGCATATCAGCATAATGCATTTGATGCTGGTATGTTTGGTAAGGTTGGTGGACTTGACCATTATAAAATGGTTGATTTTGACTGTTTTGAATGTACGGCTGTCCACTGTTCGCAAAGATCTGCTGCTCAGCACCTTGGTATACTTGTTGGAATTGTGGTTGTTGGTATTGCACCAGCCACGGTTGTGAAGCCATGTGTTGTTGCCCGATACTAACCGTTTGACCAAGGTGAGGGGTAATTGTACCCATCTCGGCCTATGTTGCCCCACTAGTCGGCGATTGTGGTTGAGTCGTAGGGTCAAGGGGCTATTGCATTACAACCTGAGAAACCTCAGGTTGGCATACAACAGGCAGCGCTTGAACTTGCGACACCGTCACAATAGATGGTGTAGTCGGTATGTTCGACACAGGTACGCATTGTTGCATCGAATACACAACTCTTGGTTGTTGAGGTAGTATAGGTACCCAACCACTGGAGGTAATTCCATTATAACCTGAATGTTGTTGTGAACTCCCGTATGGATATCCTCCCAGAGGAGATAATGAAAGGGCATACTGCCCCCCATATGGTGGTAATCCAGAACTCAAGGGAATTGTTTTCCCTTGGGGACTGGACAGCCCAAATTGACCTCCAAATGGATCAATTTGTTGAGGCTCAACATAAGAGTTTCCGGATGAACAAACAGGAATAGATCAGATTGTTGAAATAGCCCCTAGGTGGGCTCCTTCTAGCGGTTGCGAGCTAGTCGGGACAGATGGTATGCCGACGAACATTGTCGGAGTGACAACAGGGAGTTCTGCCGTCATTGTGTCATAAGACACAGTCCTAGATGTTGACGGTTGTTCAGACATTTGTAGTCTATCCAAAAGATTACCTTGCGATTCTACAGGAACTTCCGCTGATGGTAGACTAACTTCTGATGTCGAAGGGGATATAGAGTGATCCCGACTCCAAAGTGCGTTGGAGTACTTGTTTGAGGATCTTCTATGATTTCTTCTATTGCAATCAGACCAGGTGGAAGGGGAAGACTGGCAGGTCCATAAAATATTTCTGGTGCTGAAGAAGCAGCGATAGACATTTGAAGAGTAAGACTCTCTGAACCGGTTATAGATGGAACTGATTCAGTAACACAAGTGTTTACTCTCAAACTAGGATCAGTACCACTGTCCTTCTGTGGCTGTTGAACTTCTTCTGTTGAGGAAGGGATTCCAGAAATGTTTGGAGTAACCGGAGTCTCTGATGTCATTGGAACACTTGTTCTAACTTTGATATGACACTTGGATCCGATTAAACGAGTTCGCTTTGTTCGTACTGGTTTCGCTTCCGGAGAAAAAGACGGTTGAGTCGTAAGCCTCTGCGAACGATGGGGTTTCAATTGACTTTCTTCCACGATTGCGGATTAATCGATCAACTAAAATAAAAGGGAAAGTATGTTTCCATATTAAATTAATTTTAGACGCTTTTGACACAACTTGTTTTTTCAGTTTTTAAGAGTCGAGAAAAAACAAAAGATGACTCTAGTCTCCTTCGATTTTTAATGAGCCTGAAGTGACAAGTGCTCAAATGGACCTTTTCCATTAAGGAGTCTGAAAAGGAACGAAAGGGACTGCTCTGGAGGTCTAGGTAGAGGGAGTACCAAACCAATCGCAAAACTGCAGAATACTTTTTACGGTACGACAGTCAATCTTCCCGAATGTTGTGTTCAGTGCATTGCGCTCAGTAGGGCGGCCGACACAGCTTCGTATGGATATAAGGTTTTAAGCCAATAGCGGTCTCCCAATATATACTCGACGGTACGTGGGAGCACAAGTCCGTACTGGCACTTATCGTCTCAAAGTGGAGGAATCACCCAACCATCAGTGAGGACAACAGTTACCAGGCTTTACAACGCAGGAATACGTCTCTAGCCTAGACCTCTAAATGTTGTGCGTTAAGTTACAAAGAGTTGTTAAGTTCAATGAGTTTATTTTAAGTTGATCTTTCTTATGAAGTTTTCCTTTTGGGATCACCACGAGATGTAGATGTAATTCCTAAAATGCAATCTAAAGATGATAAACAAACTTTTATCTCCTTTCAGCAATGAAAATCCTAGCTACAAGGGGAAAAGAAAGACACAATCTTTTCGCAAAGAGCAAAGCGCACACTGTAAATGCACTTTTCCTAAATCAAGCCAAACATACTGTCAATATGCAAATGCACATGCATGTATTTTGTTTTTCACTTTCTTAATATTGATACCTAAAAAGAAAGTTGTTGTACAAATCTGAATTCGCTTTCAAGTGAAAAACACAAACAAACTTCTTTTCGAAATCAAAAGGTAGAGATGATTATGACACTTTATGATTTTGAAATAAATACTCGTTTCGACACTAGAAAGTCACAAATTCAGACCAAAGGCAAAAGTAAAAGCATAATCGACTGTCAACAACAAATAAACTTTCTCCTATGATCAAAATCGACACTTGCGACAGATCTAAATCAAAGGACGACAGTATGACTATTATACTTTTGCAATGGAAAACTATAAATGACGTAACAAACACATAAAAAACATCTACAATTTATTTTATACAACTGAGGTGGAATTACAGCAAGGAAAAGGGGTTTTAAAACAGACACATACACTGATTAGAGGCTGCAAAAATCAGAGACAAAACTGGAAAGAATGAAGCACTAGAACCTCAGTTGCACAAGGCTAGGCTGATCAGAGCACCTGTTACACAGAGAAACTAGATTGCAATGCAGGTTGTCGTCTCGGGAACTGCTCTGAAATGCAGGAACTCTTCACATTACTTGCGCTGGGGCAGAAACGAGAATTCTATCCGGGTTCTGGGTCACGGTTTGCAGTTTAATCTATGGTTTTTGGCCGAGTAAAAGCAATCAGTAATGCACAATCAGAGGGTAGATTTAAAGAAGGTCTAAGAGCTATCACAAAGGGCAATCAGATCATTTGTGAATCAACTGTTCAAATCATAAACAAATCCAGTGAATGGATTGAAGCAGCAGATGTCTACTTTGCATTTGTTAATGGCAAATGCAGTTCGATTTGCTACTTCTAAGTTTATGAAACAAACAACAAGAGAAACACAAACAAACTAACTAGACAATCGTCCCCAGTGGAGTCGCCATTTTTTTATCGGGAAAAGTGTCTATTCAGAACGACCCTATTACACTAAGGTGTGACAGTGACCTTAGAAACAAACAGAGAAAACTACTTTTGTATTCTTTTTTATGAACTATAAACAAAGAGAAATAGGATGAACCAACCTGTGTCTTGTGCTAGTCCTTTGATCCAATCTCTCTCCTCTTTGACAGCTTCCAGCTACCTGCTCCCTTACTTTCCCAGCTTCAACCAAGTACCTACAAGATCACAGAAGAAGGAAACTATACAAAGACATGGGTTTATACTCATAAAAAGCTTAGGATCAGATTTAAGCTAAACATACAAATGTAACAAACATCAATGATACACAAGCATGTAGGAGAAACTCAAATAGTTTTATTGATATAACAAGAAGATCCAGGAGGAGTTACAACCGATGATTCCTGATCCAGCATCAACCTCCCAGCAGAGAAGCCCCTCTTCACCTCCAACAAAGCATAAATCACCCAATACTCTGATATCTATCTCAAAACCAACACCAATTCTTTGCAATGTACAAAATTCCAGCCTCTGGATCACTGGGATGAGGGATCCATATATAGATGTATGCAAGGAGTATGAGTTAGCTTATGGTTTGACTAGTGGCTTCTCTCTGTTAGTTCTTGCTTCCACTTGGAGACTGAGAGCCTCTTACTCATCCTTGGTCGAACTCAGTGAGGCAAGTGTCATTGGAGAAGATTCTGGAAGCTTCCATTGTCTTTCCACCTTGCGGAATGGCACTGCCATTTGTCATTTCCCGCTCAACGCACCCTGGTAGTGCATTTAGGTGCGTTGCAATGCACCTAGCTAGTGTATCTGGGTGCTATGCAACACAGCTAGCCAGTGGAGTAGCTGAAATGATCCTGATTTGACTGATTCTGAGCAGTTTCTGGTGGAGAACTTCTGGGAGAAGCTGTATTTTGTTGACCTTGTTCCTTTAGGAGTTAGAACAACACTTTTAGGGACTTAGGAGCCCTTGGTTTATGGACATTTCATGCTTAGAGCTGTAAGGCACAAAAATGTCTATAACAATATTGGTTTTTCCTTAGTGCCTATATTACACTCCTCTATATCAGATTTTAAGGGTTCCATCTTTGGTTTTCTAAGGACATCATTTGAATCAAACAAATCTTCTAAAGGGGTTAGTCCTTTGGGAAAAAAATTGTCTTTGAGATTAATGATTTCAGAATCTTCGTTAATTATCTCATAAATTTCAACTTGCTTTAGGTTTTGTACATTTGATTTTGTAAATTTAGTAGGATGGAATATATCTATCTCTTCATCTTGTAACTCATTAATTTCTATTTCATCTTTGAAATTAAGATCTAATGCCATGTCAGTATCGATATTTCTATTTACAAATTCCTCCTCTAAGGTTAAAACATTGTTTATCTGTTGGTCATTAGCAAACACTTTCCAGTTTTTCAAGTTATCTGGGATAGCAAGTTTTTTTCTGACCTCAGCAGTGTACTGATGGTTAGGCTAAAATGGTAAGTTACAAGTGTTGTCAAACATTGCTAAACTATGAGCTTGCATATTATGCTTCCTAGGAATTACAACAACTTTGGTTTCTAGGAAAGTGTTTAGTATTTCTATAATGGTTCCTCTCTAACAACTTAATCTAGGGGCTTTTGTCATATATACAACTTTAATCTGACTTATCACTAATTCAGAGTCTCCCATGATACAAACTCTTATAGCTCTTAACTTTCTAACTAAATTAAGACCTAAAAGAAGTGCTTCATACTCAACCATGTCGTTAGTGCATTTGAAATTTAGTATGTAAGCATGGATTTGGAAATAATACTGAGAGGGGGGGTGAATCAGTATTATCAAGGCAAATATTCCCTTTTTAAAATTCAGAGGATATACGGTACTTCAGTTAGTAAAACCCACGTATATATGCAACTATGTAGAAGGAAACCCGCGTATACAATGCAAACTTATGATTTACTTTATCTTTCAGATATTGATTATTATCTAAGTGAAATAGACAGTAACCAGACCAGTAAAACAGAACAGAAGATAGTCAGACACAATAACACAAGGTATAAGGTGGAAAACTAATGTGGGTGAAAACCACTTGCTGCAATTCATCTCTATATTTCTTTAATTAGAAACTTCCTTGTACAATGTACTGGTGCAGTCCTTTACCAGTACGCAGGCTACAACCTGCAGAGAGCTACAACCCTCTCTTGTTTTCCAGCTTCTCTTGGAAGGCAGCTACAATGCCCTTAGCTCTTGTACTAGCCAAGATACTAGTACGTAGGTGCTGGCCTACTGAAGGCTACAACCATCTCTTTCTTCCGGGGACCACGTTTCATAAATTTTCAGACTGGATCCATGAACATCAATCGATCATCAAGTATATCTGCATCAAACAATCTCCTTTTCCCCAATTATCACTGAATCAAGTAAACACTTCTCTGACAGTTGTACCTAGAACACAGTAACAATAACCACACACTAAATTCTAAACCCAGAATACTGCAACAATAAACAAAGGCAGCTAGATCACAATTTAAAAGATATACACTACTTCAACAACCTGAAACCTGCGTGCATAGGCTCCTGTGTTTGGACCAACCTGCGTATACGCCATTTTCATTCACTGAACCAGCGTGTATACGCTCTTTCACTTCACTGAACCTACGTACAGATCTATAAAGAATAATTCATTCTTTCAAATATTCAGACACTAATTAACCCAGATTCTCAGATTTATAGATCAAGCATGCGCCTCATATAACAAATCAAAATCATACAAAGATATTATTATTCAAGCTTAAAGATTATGACACATCAATAGAACTAATCCTTCTTTATGCGGTAAGGTTCCTCCTTCATTCAGATCCAGATCTGCACCATAACCCCAATCACAAATATTTCAGATCTAGCACTTATTCGATGTTCAATTCATTCAGATTGATTGCCTTGCCAAATGATCTCCTTCCTCTTTTATTGTCTTAGGCCTTTCACAATACCACGGTCCAAAACCATAATAACACAATACCATGAAACCAATACTTGGGGTCAACACTTCTGGATGCAATACCACGGACCAAAACCATAGGATCAAAAACTGTCGGACTAATACCATGAGCCAACCATGAAAGTGCATGAACTTTTCTCTTCATGAAAGGAACTTTTCTCTGCATGAAAGTGCGTGAACTTTTATCTATATGAAAGAAACTTTTCTCTGCATGAAAGTGTGTGAACTTTTCTCTACATAAAGGAAAATTTTGTCTACATGAAAGTGCGTGAAATTTTATTTACATGAAAGAACCTTTTATCTTCATGAAAGTGTGTGAACTTTTCTCTACATGAAAGAAACTTTTATCTTCATGAAAGTGCGTGAACTTTTCTCTACATGAAAGAAACTTTTATCTTCATGAAAGTGCATGAACTTTGCTGCACTATAATTTATCATCTGATATGAGGGGGTTGCCATCAAGTACAACATATGTATCATAATGCCAACAATCTCCCCCTTTGGACTTGATGGCAACAACAACCAATCACTCTCCCCCTTTGTCATCAAGGGCAAAGGGCAGACCAAGACAATCTCTTTCCTAGATAAACTTTCCGCTGTGCATACTCCCCCTAAGTATCTGCTGAAATCTCTGAATGAGCTCCCCCTTTGTATATGCCAAGGTGTACCACTCTGTCCATGCTTCCTCTGAGTACATTTTGAAGTCTCTGCTCTACTGAAGTGTTGTTTTCATGCTCTCCCTGACTATAAGCAAGGTCTGCAAAAAGATGTTTTACAAGAAGAACGATGACTTATACATCATTAAAGGCCTTCCTATCACCAAAAGACTCAATACATACATCCATCACCCAACCAAGTGGGGATACATCAGACATGTACATATGACAACCAAAAACATTACATCTTCATCCCAGGCATAGTGGGGAAACCAAGATAGGTCGTTACATGACCTTGACACCATAGAGACGAAATATCTAGAGAAATACTTATGAAAGACACCAAAAATTAATAGCAGCAGCATCTGTTAATCGCCATTCAGATCAGCAACCATGATTTCCTTCTGTTCTTTCTCTACATTTGTTCCACCTGAAACCAACAACAGCTGTGAACTAGAACCAAAAGCTTCTAAGATAAGGCCAAAAATGCATCATTAGAAGTTTATCTGCTCCCCCTGAACCTGTGCTAGAAGGTCTCTGTCAAACCCAATTCAGATTATCTCCACCATAACCAGAGCCTGTCCCTACTGATATCCATTAAGCGTCCATATACGCGACTATATCTGCACAAACCTGCGTATGTATGCGGATCCTCCTCAGGCAACTCGCGTACACCCATTTTTCTTTGAAATAGACAAGATTTAACAGCAAGACGATGCATCAACTACCCCCAGCTTCTGTCTGAGGTATTCAAATGTCTCCCTGGGCAGTGGTTTGGTGAGAATATCAGCAACTTGTTCCTTAGAAGGAACATACTCCAACTTGACCTTTTGTTCCAACACTTGTTCTCGGAGAAAGTGATACTTGATTGGTATGTGCTTGGTTTTTGAATGCATGATTAGGTTCTTAGAAATTCTGATTGCACTTGTATTATCACATAAGATGGAGATAGGTGGTGTACAAGTGATTTGAAAGTCTTGCAAGGTTTGCATCATCCAAAGAAGTTGAGTGCAACAACATGCAGCAGCCACATATTCCACTTCAGCTGTAGATAAAGCAATCGAACTCTGTTTCTTGCTAAACCAAGATACTAATTTGGAACCCATAAAGAATGCTCCACCACTTGTGCTTTTTCTGTCATCCACGCTTCGAGCCCAATCTGAATCTCTATAAGCATGTAGAGTGACATCTGTATCTCTAGGATACCATAAGCCATAGTTTTGAGTTCCTTGAAGATACTTGAAAATTCTCTTTACTGCCTGAAGATGGGTTTCTTTAGGATTTTCTTGAAATCTTCCAACTATTCCCACTGCATGTGTGATGTCTGGTCGAGTACCTGTCAAATAAAGAAGACTTCCAATCATGGATCTATAGGTTGGTTGATGCATTGCTACAGATTCATCAGTTGCACTGAGGCTGCATCCTGTAACCATAGGGGTACATACTGGTTTTGCATCTTCCATGCCATATTTCTTCAAGATCTGCTTGAGATACTTGGTTTGAGACAAAAAGATACCGCCTTCATTTTGTTGGATTTTCAATCCAAGAAAATAGGTCAGTTCTCCAAGAAAAGACATTTCGAATTCTTTTTGCATTACCAAGGAAAAGCTTTGACTCATAGCTTCTTCATTGCTACCAAAGATAATATCATCTACATACATAACAAGTATTAGCAATTTGTCATTTTCAATTTTTATATAAATATTGCTATCTGCTGATCCTTTTGAAAAACCCTGTTGATGAAGATATTTGTCCAAACGGTAGTACCAAGCTCTTGGAGCCTGTTTAAGACCATAGAGAGCCTTTTTTAGTCTGCATACAAGATTTGGATCATTCCCAAGGATGAAGCCATCTGGTTTCTCAATGTACACTTCTTCTTCTAAGTCTCCATTCAGAAAGGCTGATTTCACGTCCATTTGAAATACTTTGAACTTCTGAAATCTTGAGAGAGCAAGGAACATCCGGATGGCCTCAAGTCTAGCAATGGGAGAAAAAGTTTCTTCAAAGTCTATCCCTTCTTGTTGATCATACCCTTTACAAACAGGTCTAGACTTGTTTCTAATCACTTCCCCATTTTCATTGAACTTGTTTTTAAAGATCCATTTCGTCCCTATGACATTCTTATCTTTTGGTCTAGGAACCAACTCCCAAGTGTTATTCTTTTCGATCTGCTCAAGTTCTTTGTCCATTGTCTTGACCCAGCTTTCATCTTTGCATGCCTCTTTTACATTTTGAGGTTCAGTGGAGGAGAGCAATGCCAAATAGCTTGAGGCTTCTGCAATTGTTCTTCTTGTTTGTACACCTGCCTCTTTCTGCCCCAAAATCTGAGATTCTGGATGATTCTTCTGAACGTACCTGGATGGAGTCTTCTCTTCTATCCTTATCTATTCCTCTAGTGCCTCTTGAGGTTCTTCTTCATCATCAGTCTGATTTGGAGAGTAGTCTTCATCCTCTTTGATATTTTCATAACTTACTTGCCTAGGAATGTATCCTTTTTCATCAACCACTACATCAATGCTGTCAATAATTCTTCCAAGTCTTTTATTGTAACACTTATATGCTTTGCTATGGGGAGAATAACCAAGGAGAATTCCTTCATCTACTCTAGGTTCAAGTTTGCCAACCTGTTCATCATTATTCTTAACATAGCATTTTCTTCCAAAAATTTTGAAATGCTTTACCGAAGGAGTCTCACCATACCAGAGCTCATGAGGAGTTTGAATGTTGTTCACTCGGACATTTGTTTTGTTGAGAATAATAACTGCAGCAAATGCAGCTTCACCCCAGAAGGTTGTGGGAGTTCCAGACTCATCAAGCATAGCACGAGCCATTTGTTGGAATGTCCTGTTCATCCTTTCCACCACTCCATTTTGCTGAGGAGTCCTAGCTGTAGAGAATTCCCTTCTTATTCCATGTTCTTCATAGAAATCGAAAAATTCATTTGAGGTAAACTCCCCACCTTTGTCGGACCTGAGGCACTTAATTTTGTGATCTGATTCGTTTTTAGCCAAGGCTTTGAAGGATTTGAATTTTTCGCATACTTCGTCTTTGTGCTTCATAAGTCCTAACCAAACCATCCTGGAGAAGTCGTCAATGAATAATATAAAGTATTCTTCTCCTCAAGGTGACCTTGTTCTAAATGGACCACATACATCTGTATGGACTAGCTCAAGAGGCCTGCTAGTTGATCCTTCCTTCTCAGGGAAGTTAGTTCTGGTTTGCTTACCAAGCTGACATGATTTGCATATTGTGTTGTCTGGAATTTTGATATCTGGAAGACCACGAACTGCCTGGTATTTGCATGCTTTCCTTATTTTTGAAAAGCTTAGATGCCCCAACCTTCGGTGCCATAACTAGTGTTCATCATCCTTCCTCAAATGGCATTGTTGTTGTCCTTCTTCAAATATGTATAAATTATTTGGAGTTCTTCTACCTTTGATCACTGTTTTTCCTGTATCAAGATCACGAACACTACATCCATTTGATCGAAATATCACCTTGGTTCCTTGATCGCACATCTGACTGACACTCAGTAGATTATGATTCAAGCCATCAACATACAAAACATTTCCAGCTTTGACCTTTTCTTTCAACTGAGCAGTGCCTCTACCTTTTATGACTGCAGGGGTATCATTTCCAAAAGAAACTTTCTTTCCCTTTTCTAAAACACTATATGATTCAAGTTTTTCTTTATCACCTGTCATATGCTTCGAACATCCACTGTCGATGTACCATATATTTTCCTGTCCTTCTGCATAAAAAGCTATGCCACATCTTTCTGGTTGTGGTTCCTTTATTCTCCATGTTCTGGTGCTTGAGGCTTGTTCCTTTGTCTTCCAAAACCTGGTCCTCCATTCAGAATCTTCATGACCGAAGTTATTACAAATAGAACATTCAATTTCATTTTCAAGGGTCGAAAAGTTGTTATAGGTCCTTTTCGTAATCCCAGTCATACTTCTTTGCTTTTGAGCTTCTCTAGTCATGATTGTCTTATAGGCAACACATTGAGCTGCTTTGTTACCAAAGTTATGGCAAGAGAAACATTGGCCATTGAAGAAACTTCTCCGATTATCAAATATACCATCCAAATGATTGTAGTTTCGATTGTCATCCATTCTTGAAGCAAATTGAGAAGTTTTTACCTATCGCTGGTTGTAGCTTTTGTTCACCCTTAAGATGGATTGCCCCTGGTTTACCTGGTAGTCTTTGTTTATTCTTGATGTAATTCATCCCTGTTTTACCTGGTGATCTCCATTGGGCTTTTTCTCATTCCTCCTTGTTGCATCAAGATAACTCTTTGAGGTGGATGCTTGAGATGCTTCTCCATTATACCCCAAACCTGCCTTGATTAGTGGAGAACGGTGTACATTGATAATCTCATCCAGAGTTTCAGATCCTTTAACAAATTTAAGATTAAGAGCATTTGTTTTCTCAATTTCTTTTCTAAGGCAAACAATTTCACATTCTAACTTCTCAAGAAATTTTTCTTTTTCATCAAGTTGGAATTGCAGAGTATCAATGATCATATCTTTTTCTTCTAAACATGTTTTGAGTCTAGAAATCTCTTCATAAAAACCATCTACATCTATAGCATCCATGTAATCATCATCTTCAAAAGCCATTAAAAGTTTATAATCATTACCTCGTTCATCTTCGTCACTATTTGATAGGCCATCACTGTCTTCATGAGTGTAGTAACTTTTCTTAGTTGCATTCTGTTTCTTGTTCCATCTAACAGGTTCCTTCCCTTTGTCAATCTTATCCTTATGAGGACACTTGGTAGCATAATGACCGACTCTTCCACAAGCAAAGCATTTGAAAGGTAACTTACCTCAGAATCTTCCAGCACCCCATTGAAGATTCTTGACAAAATTTGATTGTTCTTCTTCTTCTGACACGTGTCCTGACTCATAGTAGTTTCCTTTGCCTGAAGTCTTGAAAGCAGCTTCTCTCTTGTCCGATGGTCCTCCCTTCCTCATTTCATAAGCAATTAGAATCCTGTGCAGCTGTGACATGGTAAGGTTTCGTAGATTCTCTTTTTATTCTATTGTAGAGACTTTAGATTCAAATCTAGGGGACAAAGATCTTAGAACTTTTTCAACCACAACAACCTCTTTTATTTCTTCACCCAAGTTTTTCATACAATTAACAATCTAATATACACGAAGGAAATAGTTAGCCACACTTTCATCATTTTTCATTCTGAGATTTTCATACCGAATTCTGAGGGTTTGAAGTTTTTCTCATTTTACCTGTTCATCTCCTTCATAGCTCAGAACAATCTTGTCCCATATTTCCTTTGCGGATTTATACTGCATAACCTTGACGAATTATGATTGAGATAGACATCCTAATAGGGTATTGACTGCCTTTGCATTTGTTTCATATTTCTTCTTCTCAGCCGGATCTGTAGGAGTTACCGATGGAAAAGTGTACCTTGTATTGATGATATCCCAGACTTCTGTACCAAGAGATTGAAGATATGCAGTAACTCTTACCTTCCAATATACGAAGTTTGTCCCATCAAAAATCGATGGCCTGATAGATGCTTCTCTCTCGTAGTTGCTCATGATGATGGATCTTCCTCCAAGCAATCAAGCTTCTTCAAAAGGACCTACTCTGATACCAATTGTTGGAAATAATACTGAGAGGGGGGTGAATCAGCATTATCAAGCCAAATATTCCCTTTTCAAAATTCAGAGGATATATGCTACTTTAGTTAGTAAACCCGCGTATATACACAACTATGTAGAAGGAAACCCGTGTATACAATGCAAACTTATGATTTACTTTATCTTTCAGATGTTGATTATTAATTTATGTATCTGAGTGAAATAGACAGTAACCGAACCAGTAAAACATAACAGAAGACAGTCACACACAGGAACACAAGATATAAGGTGGAAACCCAATGTGGGTGAAAATCACCTGCTGCAATTTGTCTCTATCTTTCTTAAATTAGAAACTTCCTTGTATAATTTACTGGTGCAGTCCTTTACCAGTACGCAGGCTACAACCTGCAAAGAGCTACAACCCTCTCTCATTTTCCAGCTTCTCCTGGAAGGGAGCTACAATCACCTTAGCTCTTGTACTAGCCAAGATACTAGTACGTAGGTGCTGGCCTACTGAAGGCTACAACCTTCTCTTTCTTCCAGGGACCACGTTTCATAAATTTTCAGACTGGATCCATGAACATCAATCAATCATCAAGTATATCTGCATCAAAAAATCTCCTTTTCCCCAATTAGCACTGAATCAAGTAAACACTTCTTTGATAGTTGTACCCAGAACACAATAACAGTAACCACACACCAAATTCTGAACCCAGAATACTGCGACAATAAACAGAGGCAGCTAGATCATAATTTAAAAGATATATGCTACATTGACAACCTGAAACCTGCATGCATACGCTCCTGTTTTTGGACCAACCTGCGTATACGTCGTTTTCATTCACTAAACCAGCGTGTATATGATCTTTCACTTCACTGAACCTGCGTACAGATCTATAAAGAATAATTCATTCTTTCAAATATTCAGACACTAATTAACCCAGATTGTCAAATTTATAGATCAAGCATGCGCCTCATATAACAGATCAAAATCATACAAAGATACTATTATACAAGCTTAAAGATTATGACCCCTCAATAGAACTAATCCTTCTTTATGCGCTAAGGTTCCTCCTTCATTCAGATCCAGATCTGCACCATAACCCCAATCACAAATATTTCAGATCTAGAACTCATTAGATATTCAATTCATTCAGATTGATTGCCTTGCCAAATGATCTCCTTCCTCTTTTATAGTCTTAGGCCTTTCACAATACCATGGTCCAAAACCATAATAACAAAATACCATGAACCCAATACTTGGGGTCAACACTTTTGGATGCAATACCACGGACCAAAACCATAGGATCAAAAACTGTCGGACTAATACCATGAGCCAACCATGAAAGTGCGTGAACTTTTCTCTTCATGAAAGGAACTTTTCTCTGCATGAAAGTGCATGAACTTTTCTCTATATGAAAGAAACTTTTCTCTGCGTGAAAGTGCGTGAAATTTTCTCTACATGAAGGAAACTTTTCTCTGCATGAAAGTGCGTGAACTTTTCTTTACATGAAAGAACCTTTTATCTTCATGAAAGTGCGTGAACTTTTCTCTACATGAAAGAAACTTTTATCTTCATGAAAGTGCATGAACTTTTCTCTACATGAAAGAAACTTTTATCTTCATGAAAGTGCGTGAAATTTGCTGCACTATAATTTATCATCTGAGATGAGGGGGTTGCCATCAAGTACAACATATGTATCACAATGCCAACACATGGCCCTCTGAGTAATCATTCTCCAGATTATATATCCACACCCCTGCTCCTACTCCTATTCACTGATCCATCAAATTCAAGGTGCCATAATATCTCATGTTCATAATTTTCACCATCAAGGGGAAGAAAATTTTCCTTGTTTGAGGTGTTTTGATCATCTTGTCTATTGGAAATCTCTTGAGTTTGGAAAATTTCTTTTTAGTTGTAACTTCAATTTCTTTCGGTTCTAAAATAATACTATTTGAAGTGGTTTGTTGTGTTTGTTCAACATTATAAAAAATGAAAGAATTAATGTCTGAATGCAGGGAGTAGATAGCGAAGTTTTGAGGTCTATCTCAGCTACTCACCAAATATTTCATTAGGGTCTCTTTGTACAACTTTTTAGGTTTCCTAAAGACTGAGGTTGTGGCATATGACATGTCAAGTTGCAAAGATCCTTGGAGTTTAGCCCCCCATGATCTAGACAATAGCATGCCATATTTAGGTGGGATGTCAGGCACTACTATATCCATGAGAATAGTGTAAGCAGGATATTGTACTAAGGAAACACACAGGTCTTTGATTAACACTAGACACTTTACTTGACTTGAATCAAATGAAAATAAGTCTTTTTAAGGTCTAGTGATATCCATGTTTAAATTTTCCATCACTGATTTAGGTATTAAATTGTGTGAAGCTCTTGAATCTAACATTGCATTGTGTAAGATTTTATCATGAATACTAAGGCTAATATAAAAGGGTGGTACCCCTCCTTCTACTGGTTTTCCATTAACATCAGGACCGAATATAAGCTCAGGCTGATCATCAAATAAGTTAACAGAGTCTTCATTTTCAACAAAGTTTAAGGTTTTTCTTATTTGAGACATATAGGTTTCATTTTTAAACAGCTCTATTAAGGGAAATGAAATTTTTAGTTTAGCTACCTCTGCTCCCAAATTGAAAGGCAAATGGGTTTTCTCTGTTTGAGTGCTTGGAATTTTCATAGCAGGAATTGGGTTAGGTTTCTCTTCTTTTTCTGCATTTGAGGTCTTTTTCTGTGGATTATCTAATATGGTGTCTGTAGATTTGTCCACCGTATCCCTGAGGGGGATTGAAGTGGATGGTTGATCATCAGTGGGTTGGTCATCGGTTATATATAGAATGGTGGGGCCAAAAGGGTTCTGATTTGGTCTAGGGAGGATTTGTAGAGTTTTAGTAACTGGAGCTGTTTTGATTTTCTTAGGTTGATTTGGCAATGTTTTCTTCTCCTAGTCAGGAGTATAAAAAATTGTTTTACTCATTATATTGTATTGTTTAAGTACTTAAAAAATGGAAGAATCATACCCTTGCTTATAATCAAATGATTCTCTAGATTGGGTCTGCAATTGCTCCAACATATGCAGTTCATGCTCATCTTGAGTCAAAAAGACAGTTTCCTCATCATCCAATCCCATCAAGTTAATGTGTGTATCTTGTTCAGGGTCATCTGAATGGGATGTTTCAACATAGTTATCTTCAAAGGGAAGCCTAATATTCTGATCAAGTCCATTCTTTCCAATATTTTGATTTTGATTTTTTCTAAACTTTGGATTTCTCACTATAGGCGTCAGTTGATTATCCCATTGAGGCTTCCTCTTAATGTTTTCTATCCTATCCATCATTTTCTCCATACCCTTGTTTAGAACATCTATTTTGAGGTTAGAGGGTGAGGACTCATCTTTGAAGGGTCCTCTCCTTTCATACCTAACCCTAGCTCTTTTTGCTAGCAAGTTAGCTTCCACACCAACTACTATACTTTGCATATCTTCTAAAGTTGGAGGATTTCTCTCTCTAAGTTGAAAGGCCATATCAATATCAAATCCATCAGGAGACTTTACCAAAGCTAAACCAGGTGCGGGTATAAGATTGACTAGTATTCCATTGTATATATTGTTAAATTGGTACATTAATCTTGGACTGTTTCATTTGGTCCTCCCTTGATGTTTTCATATTCTGAAAGGATTTGCAGAGGGTTCTTTTTATTTTCCCATCTATTTAAAAATTGCTGATAAAATATTTCTAAAGTGTCTATGCTATTAATAGGTAAAGCTCTAAACCATGTTCTTACGTCACCAACTAGAGTTTGAGAAAAATGTCCCATCTGAATATATCCAATATCAATTTCATGCAACTCAAAGTAGTCTGTCATTTTGTTTACATGATTTTGTGTTGTAGAAGGTCCTATGCCATTAGATTAGATGATTTTGTTCTGGTAATCTTTTGGCATGGGACCAAGTGGGGCAAGTAACACAAGAGGAGCATATCTATTTTCCATGGCTCTAAGCTAGGCTGGACTAAGAAGTGGAGTTGGGGTACCAGGAGGTGATATAGTAGTTGATGGAGAACTGAGAGTAATAGGTGATTGATGTGTAATGATAGGTTGGTAGGGAACTGAAGGTAAAAATAGGGGCGAGGAATGAACTTCAGAGGTGGAAGGGAATAATGGTGAAATAAGGGTAGTTGACACTAGTTCAGAAAGCTCAGGTATCATGACAGTAGTAAGGGATGATTGAGGGGAATTTAGAATATACTCATCAATTGATTGGTTTGCCTTTTGGACTTCAAGGTTTGCAATAAACTCTAAATCTAGAACTATGTCATCAAGTGCACTTTCAGACCTAGTTTTGAATAGGGAAAAGTCAAATGACTCATCAAAGGGGGGCTCTTCTAAAAACAACCACTCATCAGGGCATGAATTTGCTTTGATTGAAGGTGTTGGACTGATTGAACTTTCTTGTTTTTTGGATCTTCTTGAAATCAGGCTGGGATTATCCACTACTGGGGCAAGATTTGGATCTAGATTGGTCCTAGTATAGTGAGTTCTCCTTGAATCCAGAGTTTCAAATTTTTTTAATTACTTTATTTTTATGAAATTTTATAAATAACTTCTAATAAACCCTTCAAGAGGCTTGAAATAAATATTTGAAATTTCTCAAAGGTTTATTAAGATTGAGGATTTTAGTCCCCAGTATGGTTTCCATTATGTTATCACTCAGAAGTTTTCCCTAGAATTTATCAAAAGAAGGAAGCATCCGAGGTAACCACAAACCAATATTTTAGGTTCAGGTTCTAGCAAACCGAAGTCTAGAGAGGGCTCCCTATTTATGATTTAGCTTTGTTTTTATTAGATTTTAGGATAGTTCTTAGTGTTCATGGGGTTTTGATTTTTGATTGAAGGTTGGCTGGTGGAATTCCTGGAAGAAATGGATAGAACTAGGTATTCAAGCCATTGGGCTATGGAATCAATCAATGGATAACATAACTGGACCATATCATTAAAGGGAATGCTCATAGGGCAGGGTAGCAAAGAAAAAGACAAATATTCAATTATAATGGATGAGATGATTCTGACCAGGGTGAAAGGGCAGCTAAGAATCCTCGGAGAACATCTATTTTTAGGTTAGAGGGTGAGGACTCATCTTTGAAGGGTCCTCTCCTTTCATTCCTAACCCTAGCTCCTTTTGCTAGCAAGTTAGCTTCCACACCAACTACTATACTCTGCATATCTTCTAAAGTTGGAGGATTTCTCTCTCTAAGTTGAAAGGCCATATCAATATCAAATCCATCAGGAGACTTTATCATAGCTAAACTAGGTGCGGGTTTAAGATTGACTAGTATTCCATTGTATATATTGTTAAATTTGGTACAGTAATCTTGGACTGTTTCATTTGGTCCTCCCTTGATGTTTTCATATTCTGAAAGGATTTGCAAAGGATTCTTTTTATTTTTCCATCTATTTAAGAATTGCTGATAAAATATTTCTGAAGTTTCTATGCTATTAATAGGTAAAGCTCTAAACCATGTTCTTACATCACCAACTAGAGTTTGAGAAAAATGTCCCATCTGAATATATCCAATATCAATTTCATGAAACTCAAAGTAGTCTGTCATTTTGTTTACATGATTTTGTGTTGTATAAGGTCCTATGCCATCAGATTAGATGATTTTGTTTTGGTAATCTTGTGGCATGGGACCAAGTGGGGCAAGTAACACAAGAGGAGCATATCTATTTTCCATGGCTCTAAGCTGGGCTGGACTAAGAAGTGGAGTTGGGGTACCAGGAGGTGATATAGTAGTTGATGGAGAACTGAGAGTAATAGGTGATTGATGTGTAATTATAGGTTGGTAGGGAACTGAAGGTACAAATAGGGGTGAGGAATGAACTTCAGAGGTGGAAGGGAATAATGGTGAAATAAGGGTAGTTGACACTAGTTCAGAAAGCTCAGGTATCATGACAGTAGTAAGGGATGATTGAGGGGAATTTAGAATATACTCATCAACTGATTGGTTTTCCTTTTGGACTTCGAGGTCTGCAATAAACTCTAAATCTAGAACTATGTCATCAAGTGCACTTTCAAACCTAGTTTTGAATAGGGAAAGGTCAAATGACTCATCAAAGGGGGGCTCTTCTAAAAACAACCACTCATCAGGGCATGAATCTGCTTTGATTGAAGGTGTTGCACTGATTGAACTTTCTTGTTTTTTGGATCTTCTTGAAATCAGGCTGGGATTATCCACTACTGGGGCAAGATTTGGATCTAGATTGGTCCTAGTATAGTGAGTTCTCCTTGAAGCCAGAGTTTCAAATTTTTTTAATTACTTTATTTTTATGAAATTTTATAAATAACTTCTAATAAACCCTTCATGAGGCTTGAAATAAATATTTGAAATTTCTCAAAGGTTTATTAAGACTGAGGATTTGAGTCCCCAGTATTTTTGCCACTATGTTATCACTCAGAAGTTTTCCCTAGAATTTATCAAAAGAAGGAAGCATCCGAGGTAACCACAAACCAATATTTTAGGTTCAGGTTCTAGCAAACCGAAGTCTAGAGAGGGCTCTCTATTTATGATTTAGCTTTGTTTTTATTACATTTTAGGATAGTTCTTAGTGTTCATGGGGTTTTGATTTTTGATTGAAGGTTGGCTGGTGGAATTCCTGGAAGAAATGGATAAAATTAGGTATTCAAGCCATTGGGCTATGGAATCAATCAATGGATAGCATAACTGGACCATATCATTAAAGGGAATGCTCACAGGGCAGGGTAGCAAAGCAAAAGACAAATCTTCAAGTATAATGGGTGAGATGATTCTGACCAGGATGAAAGGGCAGCTAAGAATCCTTGGACCAGGATCAGAATCAAGAAAAGAATGTGATCATGAGCAAAGGGAAATGAAGAATCCTTTGCTACAGATCAGGGGAAGAAACTACGGAAGTAAGGGAGCAGTTAAGAATTCCCTAACTAAAATAGTTTAGTAGAAAACGTTTAAAATGTAAACAATCAAGATAGAGTGCATTCAAGCAATTTCTGAAATATAATTCCATGTTATACATTTAGTTTTAGACAAACAAACAAGATTATGGAAACACATAGAGAAATAACAATAAACATGAGAAAATACTTATTTGTATATTGTTTTACACAAGAATCCTGTAAAATATCTGATCTTTATTCCTTGATCTAGTAGGCCAATCCAGTCATTGATACAATAGAACTTTGAGTTGAGAGAAAAAGTCTATAAAAATGTCATTGAATCCACTCTAAATACTTCGAAATGTTAAGTATTTATACAGAAATAATTACAAAATATCTCATAACAGTTTGATATTTAATCTAGGGAATAAAAATATCTTCAAGCATGAAGATAGGGACAGATGGAAAACTACATCATGCTGTCCCTTTTACTATGGTAGTGCTGGCTATTGGAGTTGAGTTGTGACCCTTTAAGCTGGGTGATATTTGTACGCCAGAACCTTATTCACTTTGATCTTTTACTGATACTCTTTAACCTTGTTACTCTCTGACCCTACTTATTTGTCTTTAACCTATCTCACCTAGCTGCCTTCATATTTACTATGGTAACTTCTTGTTGTAAAACTTTTCATAGTAAATCTGCCATTTTTTCCCACTGTTCATCCTCAGGTAACTTTACCTTCAACATTCTCCTATAAATTTCATCTGTCTCTATGTATTTTGCAGAATCGGGCTTGGTGACAAAAAGATGTTTCACCTCATGTTCTAGGAAAAATAGATTTTCCAAAGTATCATACAATACTTTTCCAGTTGGGAGGGTTTTTATACCTAAAGTTATGGCTTGTTCCTTAGCCAATTTCCTAAGTTTGTCAGTGTAGTCCAATTGGGTCATGAGTTTATCATGGATGACCATAGGACTGGGAAGGCTTTTGTACCTCAAAATTTGAAATTTGGCCATAAACCTATCAATGGCCACCTACATGTTGTGGCATTTTTCTTCGAAGTTGAGCATAAGGTTTCTTTTGAAAAGAACCTTTTTGATTTCTAGCATTCCTTCGGTCCTATCGTCTACACCAATCTCATGGAGTTCATGCTTGTTCTTACTTTTTAGGAGGTGGATGAGTCTATTAGCATCCTCTATTTGGTCTCCTAATTCTTCTCTTACTTTCTAGATAGCCCCAGTGGCTACCTTCATCAATTCAGTTTGCTCAAATATAACTTGAATTGATGGCCAAATATCATTGATAGAGTCAATGATATTGGCCTAGAGAATTTCTTTTGTCTGTCCTAGTGGCTTCTGCAGTGTTAATTATTTTTCTAGGACTTTGATTTTTTCACCGATTCTCACGGCCTTCTGTGTTTCTTCTCTCTGCTGAATTTGGGCAAGCTTACAGTGAGTTTCTAAGCTTGCCACTTTCTCCTTTAGCCTTTTGAGCTCTGTTTCCTAGATGGACATTTCCTCCATGGCTTTTACGAGCTCTACTATTTTCTTTGTTGGTGTGCCTACTATTGTATATTTAGTTGTGATTGGCAGTGTTGTGGCAGGTGGAGCTGTAGGTGCCAATGATGCTGCCATTGTAGAAGGAACTGTTGTTGTCACTTTGGGAATGACAGTTATAGAAGTTTTTGACAGGTAACTTTCCTTGGACTGAATCAAAATGTCCAACTCCTTCTCTGTCTCTTTTAGTTGGTCATTTAGCTTTAGGACCAAGTCATTCCATGAGCTCTTCATTTTGTTTTTGTGCCTCGATGACTTCTATTTTTTGTGGTTGATGCAAATGGGGAATCTTGAGCTGCTTCTTCAGAGTAGCTATATCACAATTCTTCTTCTTTATTAATTTTTCTGTGGCCTTTACATCTTTGGGGTCGTGTCCCAACTCAATGATTAAGTCCTCTATGGACATGATTCTGGTATCTTTGGCCTGTGAAGAGGCCTTCTCCAACTGGGATGAATGACCTTTTCCAGTACTTCGAAATCTATCTTTTTGAAGTTTGTTTCTATTCTCAATTGCTGAGTAGTGGCTTCATGAATTTCATCTGCATTTTCCCCTCTTTTACATCATAGGCTAACATAAACCTTATCTGATTTGTAGGGGTCATCTTCAAATATTGGTGCATAGGTCTGGGCTTTCAACCTCTCATTTATGGCCTTTATCTCTTTGTATCTTTCTTTGATGTCCCAGTCCTTGTCTGCTGACATCTTGAAGGAGGATACCTCCACACTTTGTTGTCTTTCGAATATCTAGGTATGTGATATGGAAGGTTCTAGGATGCCTCTAAAGGGAGTGGCATGCCTGCTCCCCTCTCTATCAGTGCTTCTAACATCAGTTGTCTCCTCTGTATATTCCTATTCAGAAACATGATTTATTCTTTGTCTCTTTGCTTGGCTTGTCTCTTCATAGGCCTGTGATGTTTCTCTTCCTGAGGTAGTGGCCGCTTCTCCGCTTCTCTTGAGGCTTTTCTCCTCATTTAGATGAGTTTGTAAGACTGGGGGGTTACTCATGGTGGGCTCTGCCCTATCTATTTTCTCTGATTGTTCTAGTTCTTCTGGTGCTCCTGATTCTTGTTGTACCTATGATTCTTCTTAGGCATGTGATTCTTATTAAGCTTGTGATTCTTCTTGAACCTACAGGAGAGAACCCTCATCAAGTTGTTTCTCTAGATCAATTAGAGTGATTTAAATGACAAATTTAGTGCTATCCCTGTCCAATAAAGTATTCTTCACCCATTCCAATTGATTTACATATTTTTCTGTTTCAGGCATTCGGTGGTGAATGTAGGGAGCCATCTTTTTTTTCAATTTTCTGTTGTAGATGAAGTCCAAGGGATGATATCTCCACATGAAGCTCTGTTTCAGATTTAGTCCTTGAAGAATTTGGTCTGCCTCCTTTCCAACTTCTCTACTATTGCAAATAAATTGGTGTAACTGGTCTTTGATCCTAAGCTAGGCCTTCCTTTTTTCTCTGACAAAATGCACCTCATATTAGTTGATTATCTATTGTAGTACTTCAGAGCAGATAACCTCATTGGGATGTATCTGGGTAGTTTATATGGGGCCAACTCACAGCCATAAATTCTAATCTCAGTGTGATTTTGTTACAAGTACCAATCCCCCACTTTGTCCTGTTTTGAGAGTTGCAGGATCCTCCTTATATCTAAACTAATTCATGGAGGAGGGCTTCCTAGCAGCATTGTCAAAATGGGATGTACAAATAGGTCTATGAAGTTTGTATACGAATATGGAGAATCACATTTACAGATCAATGGAGTTCAGAAAATTACTGATCTAGGGTGACATTTTGTGCCAAGCTTCTAGAGAGTAAAGGGGAATTTATCTACTTGGTAGTATAGAAAAACTTGATACAAGATAGAAGAATATTTAAAGACTCTCTCATTACCCATCCTTAGAAATTAGTCATGCATCCTATCAGCTATGAACTTGGCATAATCATACATGACAGCAGGAGGTTTTCCTGCAGTGAAGATGGACATGAAAGCTAGGATGATTTCATCTATATACTAATTTGTGGTGTAACCTAGGACACTAGATATCATTGCTACAATGTCCTAACCAAATGGGGAAAAAATAGTAGCCACATATGGAGGAGGATCTTTTGGGATATGATTTTCCTCCCTAATGAAGGTTTGGAACATCTCAGCAAGTTTTGTAGTGGCAAGCTTAGGGAATCAGTCTAATATGTCTCGAATTGAGATAGGGGTTAGGTTTTGGCCAGGTTGAAGTTGCAGCATCTCATTTGTTGATTCAGGAGTGATGGTGAAAACTATAGTCTAGTTAGGGGACATCACTGCTCTTCGGCTGGGGATAAAGTTTGCATGGCAATAATGGACAATTTTTGGGAAAATGTGAACTTTAGGGCATTGGTGCTTAGGAAAATTTGACTCCCAAAGACCAATTTTATCAACATGGTTTAGGTATTGATCTCTATATTGGTAGTATAGTTTGAGATGGGATTCAAGGATAGAGGTGTCCTTGATTTGGAAATATTTATCAGCCAGGGGGAGGTGGTCTAAGTCCACGTGACGTGTGGAAATAGGTCTCACATCCATGGCAATTGGGGCATCCATTCTCAATTCTTGTGGATTTAAGAATGGGGGAGGTGATTTTCTGTTTTTTAGGGCACAGGTGGTTGAGTACAGTGTAAGGTCAATTTACTTGAGTTGCTTTAATTAATTTTTACTTTAACTAACAAACTCAGTAACTAGTCTTGAAATTTGAGAGGTTTTCCAGTGAATTATGGCTTAAATACTTGGAATTACGGAGAAGTAGCTCTGAACAGGTCGGTTGGCAACTGTGAATGGTTGAAAAGGTTCTGAGTAGGCTGGAAGGAAATATGGGAGCTTTGTGGCATCTTCAGGGTGAATTTGTACATGGGTTGATAGCTTCGACATCTGCAGGTGCGTGCATGGAGGTTTATAGTTGAAAAAATTATAAAAATGAATGATTTGGGCCTTTTTGGCTTTATGCACAAAAGTCAAAATTGGTGGGTATAGGTAAACAATGGTCGTTTGTTGCATAGCGGGGTGAACAATGGCTCTTTGGTGTGTAGCGGGCAGGCCTTGTGTGATCTCCATCGCACCTCTTTTGGGCACTTGGTGGTATTGCGAGGAGGCCACCCAATTCCACTCATTGAGCGAAACGTAGCCTCGAGGACCTAGCGGAACACAACCATATTCGGGCGGGTAATGTTAGAACATCAGAGCCCGATTGTAATGAATGAGGGTCGTCATATGTGGAGGTTAGTGATCGTGCATCGATCGGGGAGTGGAGTTGCATGGAAGGTAGTGGGGGGCCCAACGAGCATTTAAGCAGGGTGGTTTTTAGTTTAATGAAGGATTAAGGTGGGGTTAAGGTATCAGGGTGATTAGCGGTGGGATTTAATTGGGTTTTTAGACTAACTTAATCATAGGTCGATTAGTTAGTGGATTTTCAGGGTTTTTGGGTAATATTTTAGTTTATATAATTAAACTAGGGTAGGGTTTATTAATATTGTGGGAGTTAAATATATACGGGCAAAAGGGGTTTTAATTTAGGATTTAATAAATAAATCAGTAATTAGTAAAATGAGCAGAAAGGGGCACAACACCATAAGTATATGTTATTTCATGTTTTTAATTTTTTTCCATAAAACTTAGTATATAGTGTTTTTCATGGGTTTTTTATTGGAAAATGAATTATGTAGGGGAATAAATACTTTTCCTAGGTAAAAACATTTTAAACTTAAGAAAAGACTATTATTAGGGAAAATGAATGAAATGAAGGGGGGAATGAATGTTTATGAGGGGGTTTTGGTACTTATTGCCTATAATTCATCGAGCCGAGGGTTTGGTTGTTATAGACATTTTTGGGCACTACGACCCCAATCATGTATGTCCATAAACCAAGGGCTCCTAGGTCCTTAAAAGTGTTGTTTCACACCCTAAAGGAGCAAGGTCAGCTGATTACATGATCTCCCAGAAGTTCTCCATAGAAAACTACTCAGAACTGGTCAAATCTGGACCATATAGACTGCCCAGTGTAGAAGGTGCGATGCATCCCACCTCCCTAGAGTAAAAGGTGTGATGCATACTAGATAGCTCTTCTGTAGGGTGTGATTAGCGAGAGTGGACAAATGGCAGAGACAGTTTGCAAGGTGGTTCGACATGGAATCTTCTAGAAACTTCTCCTATGACACTTGCCTCTCTAAATTCACCCAGGGATGAGTAAGAGATCATCAATCTCCAAGTGGAACCAAGAAATATCAGAGAGAGGACACTAATCAAATCTCAGAAGCTGACTCACCTCCCTGCAATCATCTATATATGGATCCCTCATCCCAGAGATCCAGAGGCTGGAATTTTGTATCTTGTAAGGAAGTGCTGTTGGTTTCTTGGTGTAACATCATAGTGTTGGGTGATCTAAGCTTTTCATGAGGTGAAGGAGGGCTTTCCTGCTGAGAGAATGACACTAGGTTAGAACAATTGGTTGTAATCCTCTTTCCTATTCTTGATATTAATAAATCTATTCAAGTTTTCCTCCACATTCTTGTATGATTGATGATATATGCATTTGTGTGGTCAATATATATTCGGTCCTATATTGTTTGTGATAGTATATCTCTGTTCTTGGATAGTGTTATGTTGCTTTGATTCCACAGGTGCTCTTTGAATCTAGGTAAATGAGGAAGTGAATGGCAAAGATCTATCAGAAGGGAGAGGAATCAAGCAAGGAACCAAGTGCAAGACAGAGGTTGGTCTCCTTTGTTCCCCTCTTATATACTTCTCATAAAGGAAAATGAAAGTAGTTTTAGTGTGTTTGTTCCTAAGATAGCTACCAGTCTTAGTCAGACTAGCAGCTCTGCATAGACACTAGATTTCCCAATAACAAAATGGCAACTCCACTGGGGAGCGAATAGCTTGTTTGCTTTTCTATACTTGTTTGTTTTATAAACTTACAAATGGAGCCTGAAGTCAAGCCAACTAGCCTTCGAACTACATTTTCTATGCAAGTGCAAAGTAGATTAATGCTGCTTCAGTCTATCTCCGAGTTTTGTTTATAAACTGAACAATTGATTTGTAAACATCCTAATTGCCCGTGTGGTGGCTCTAGTAACCTCCTTAGGTATACCCTTGTGGTTTATTTACTGATTATCACTTGCTCGGCCTAAATCCCTGAACTGTGTTGCAAACTGTGATCAAGAACTGGATCAAAAGTCTCGCACTGTACCATCGTACCCTCTCTTCAAAGATATCAGTATGCATCGCACTTCCCAAGTGCAGTAGGTGGGATGCATACTGGAATCCCTATGTAACAGGTGCGATGGTCAAAGAAGGCTAATTTTTCCTCCAGACTTTGGTTTTTCTTCACTCTTTTTAGCTCTATTTAGGAGTTTTGTTGTATGTAGTCAGTATACCTCTGTGGAAACCCCCTTCCTTGCCATTATTATGCATCCATTGTGCAAAGAACTGTAAATGTTTTTATGTATTATGAGCCATTTTTAGTTCTCTTTTACAAAGTAGCATAATTGAACTATTGTTTCTTGATTTGGAAGTGTTGTTTTCAATCATAGAAGAGAATCTGATTGTTCTTGATAGTCGATTACACTGTTACTCTTGTATTTGATTTGAATTAGTAGTTTTTCAAGTGTCAAAAGCAAGTTTTCAATTCCAAATCGCAAAGTGTCGTCATTGTCTTCATTTTGTGTTGAAAAGAAGCTTGTTAGTAATGTCACTTTGAAAAATTATTCATATTTGCGCTTAGCTTTCTTTTATCATTCACACTTTAAGAAGGCTGAAAAGCAAATACATGCATGTGCATTTGCATTTAGACTGTTTGTTGGTTTGATTTAGGATAGTGCATATATTGTGTGCTCTCTGCTCTATGTTGAAAGAATATCATCTCTCTTTCTTTAGTAGCTAGGATTTTCATTGCAAAAAGAAGATTAAACGGTTGTTTATCATCTTAGATTGCATTTTAGGAATTATATATCTACATCACGCAGTGAACCTAAAAGGAAAATTTCTTAAACAAGATCAACTATAAAATAAATTTAATGAATCTAAAAATGCTTTGGAACCTAATGCACAACATTTAGAAGTCTAGGCTAGATATGTATTCCGGCGTCGTAAAGCCTAGTAACTGTTGTTTTCATTGCTAGTTGGGTGATTCCTCCACTTTGAGATGACAAGTGCCAATACGGACTTGTGCTCCCACGTACAGTCGAGTATATATTGGGAGACCACAATAGGCTATATCCTTTATCCATAGGAAGCCGTGTCTGCCGCCCTATCGATCGCAATACACTCAACATAGCATTCGGGAAGATTGAATGCCATACCGTAAAAAGTATTCTGTAGTTTTGCGATTGGTTTGGTAATCCCTTCGTCTATACTTCCAGAGTAGTCTCTTTCGTTCCTTTTCAGACTCCTTAAAGGAAACGGTCCATCTAAGCACTTGTCACTTCAAGCTCATTAAAAATTGAAGGCAACTAGAGTCATCTTTTGTTTTTTCTCGACTCTTAAAAATTGAAAAAACAAGTTGTGTCAAAGCGTCTAAAATTCATTTAGTTCGGAAACATATTTCCCCTTGATTTTTGGTTGATCGAGTAATCCGCAATCGTGGAAGAAAGTCAATTGAAACCCCGTCGTTCGCAGAGGCTTACGAGTCAACCGTATTTGTCTCCAGAATCAAAATTTTTACGGGTGAAGCGAACTCGTTTAACCAGTTCAAAATCCCCTGGTAAAGTTGGAACAAGTGTTTCGACACCATCGGAGACTCCGGTTACTCCAAACATTTCTGGTATCCCTTCCTTTATAGAAGAAGTTCCGCAGCCACCAAAGGACAATAGAGTTGATCCTAGTGTGAAGCTAAACACTTGTATTACTAAACCAGCTCCATCTATAGCTGATTTGGAAGGTGTTATTCCCAAAACATCTGTCACTGTAGAATCTATACCTTCTTCAACACCAGAAATATTTTACGGACGTGACGGTCTACCTCTTCCACCTGGTCTGATTGCTATAGAAGAAATTGTGGAGGATCCTCCATCTAGTACTCCATCATAATTTGGAGTCAGGATCACCCTATATCCTTCTTCATCAGAAATTAGTCTACCATTATCGGAAGCTCCTGTAGAATCGCTAGGAAATCTTTTGGATAGACTAGAAATGTCTGAACAACCGTCGAAATCTAGGACTGTGTCATCTGACATAGTGACGACAGAACTTCCTGCTGTCACTCCAACAATGTTCCCCGGCATACCATCTATCCCAACTAGCTCTTAATTGCTAGATGGGGCCCACTCAGGGGATATTTCGACAGTATGGTCCGTTCCCGTTTGTTCATTCGGAGTAATATCTGGGAGCTCTTATGTTGAGTCTCAACAAATGGATCCTTCACGGTGTTAATTTGGGCAGTCCAGTCCTCAAGGGCAAATCATTCCTTTGAGTACCAGATTACCGCCGTATGGGGGGCAATATACCCTTTCATTGTCTCCTCCGGGAGAACAACCATACGAGAGTTCACAAAAAAATTCAGGCTATGCTGGAATTACATCTAGTGGTTGGGTGCCAATACTGCCTCAACAACCAAGAGCTGTATACTCGATGCAACAATGTTTACCTATGTCAAATATACCAACTACGCCAGCTATTGTGGCGGTGTCGCAAGTACAAGTGTTTCCTGTTGTATGCCAACCTTAGGTTTCTCTGGTCGTAATGCAACAGCCTCTTATCCCTGCAACTTAACCACAATCGCCAACTAGTGGAATGACACAGGTCCAAACAGGTACAATTACCCCTCATCTTGGTCAAATCGTTAGTATTGGACAATAGCACATGGCTTCACAACCATGGCTGGTGCAATATCAACAACTGCAATTCCAACAAGCTTACCAAGGATCTGAGCAACAAATGTTTGCAAATAATGGGCATCTGTATATTCAAAATGGTCAAAATCAACCATTCTATAATGGTTATGCCCATCAACCTTACCAAAGTTACCATCATCAAATTCATTATGTTGGTATGCAAAGTCCAACTGCTCAGGCAGTTCCATCTTATCCTGGGTATGCTTTGCCAAACCTGAATCAATAGTTACCCTTTGTGGCAACCTTAGAGTTACCGGATCTAAATCGGCTAACGAACGATCCAATTGCTTACGCCCCTTAGTGGCCAGCGATTCCGCATAAACTTCCGTCAGATTTTAGTGGAAACCTGGGTGAAGACCCATCGAATCATGTGATGACCTTTCATCTGTGGTGTTCATCAAACACCCTAAACGATGATTCGATTAGGCTTCACCTTTTTCAGAGAACGTTAACGGGTCCAGCAGCAAAATGGTATATCGAATTACCTAGAGCTTCGTTTAATAACTTCAGTACCCTAGCCACAACCTTTTTAACCCATTTTCAGTTACCCATAAGGTACGAAATGGGAACTAATTTTCTTACCAATTGGAAGCAAATGACGGCCACTCACATATCCAATCATATTCATGAGTGGCGATGTCATCGTAGAACAGTGAAAACATACATTCCTGATCATGTTTTAGCTGAATGGCTTATTAAGTGATTATTACCTTCCATTACAGAAGATGTTGCAAAGGGAGGAGTCGTCACTGAAGAGCAAGTTATTGCTCGTGCACAATATTTAGACTTGATTTATACTCAGTCTGGCACACTCTACGATAAAAACAATGATGCTCCCACACCAAAATTTTCCGTTCCTCCTCCTCCTAAATTAAACAATTACTCTCATGCTAGCAATGGCGTGATTGGTGCACCAAACATGAAATCAACAAAGGCTACATCTAAAAAGTCTCGTAAGATTTCTAGTCAAAATGCAAATGAGGAACTTCTCACCTCAGAAGTAAATGCCGTCTCAACTGACAAAGGCAAAGAAACCAATCAACCAGGAGGCAAGAAGAAAAACAAAGGGAAGAAGAAGAAACAGGAGGAACCATCACTTGAAAAATATTTTGCAAACCCTTCTGGAGATAAGAAACCAAATCATCCATGTCTTATATGTGATGAGGATCATTGGATAAGAGATTGTCCATATAAAGATGAGCTTAAAAAATTCTTCAAGAATTCAAAAACCTCGGCAGTATTAACTGATCCGTTTCCAAATCCAGGAACAAATCTGGTTGCCAGTGACAATGCTTCCCTATCCCAAGTGCTAATTTTGTTGGTTTTGAAGAAGCAAAATGATGCTTTGATAATGACAAGGAATAAATATTACGGGAATCCGCAACTGTCAAACAACAAGGATAAAGATCAACCTAGTAGTTCGACAACAACTTCGACAGAAGTTGTGCCGCCCATCATTCCAAAGCTAACAATAAAACTGCCAAAGGGAGTAGTACACAAGTAGACATTTAATCCTCATGCCAAGAGCAGCACAACATTATAATATAGTGGAAGATCTGGCCCAATCGCCATCGGCTATGTTGACACTTGAGGTACTGCAAAATTGCCCCTCCCAAAAGCAGGCTTTATTATCAGTGATAGGTGGGATTGACCCAAAGGATTCTAATCTTGTGTCCTTTAATCACAAAGGATATGATCCTCAGTTACCAGCTCAACTAGCTTTCCTCATTCAAGTGAAAGCCGTCAACAAAACTATTCATCGAACAATTATTGATGAGGGGGCATCTACATGTATTATGTCGATGAGTTGCTAGAAAACTTTAGGATCTCCAACCTTGTTGCAATCTTCAATGACATTGAAAGCATTTGATGGATGAACATATACCCCATATGGGATTTTAAGTAACTTGCAAGTTGAACTGAGGGGAAAACAGTGGAAATAGATGTTGAGATAATCGACGAAAACCTCGATTACAACATCCTACTAGGAAGGCCCTGGATATATGCTATGGCTGCGGTTGTGTCGACCTACCTCAGGAAGATTGCATTTCCCTTTCAAGGGGGGATTACAATCGTTGAACAACAAACATTTCTCCCCAATAGTTCCCAAGTTACGGGAAGCATTCCGATGATCCATGGAAGCCCCCATTCGCTTCAAAATATTGGAGTAGGCCTACTAAAAAACCCTATATTAGTGGGGAATTTTTCCCTCCCACCTCCATCAATCTGGCGGAAGTGGCGACGGTAGGAACCTGCAATATGATATCTTCTATTCAAAATATCTCAATAAACGATATTAGCTGGGATCATCTGCAGGTATTGCCTCCAAGGCTAATAGAAATATTGTAGAAATCAATGTTTTTGGCATGGGAGGCAAACCCAAATCAACGCTCATCAAGCATTTGGATAGATAGGTCTTAGGAATATGGCACCCCTTTAGATCCTTGGTCGCAAGTACATTACACAGTCGAAGGAATTGTTCAGTAAATGATAATTGATGGGGCACCATGGGAAGATTACCACCATCGTTCCCATCTTCCGGATTGTCAAGAAGATACTCCTGATGACCTTCATCATCCTTCAGTTTTTTATTTCCTATCAAATACTGTAAACACAGTGGATTCTGACCAAAACTTGTCCAATATTGAAGAGACTATTGACACAAATATCTCAACCAAAACAGATGTTGTAGAGAATGTTTATGTTGGCAAATGTTGTTCTCCTTCAAAACTAGAAATATATGAAATTCTTTTTCACGAATTCAGAGATGTTTTTGTGTGGTCATATGATGAAATGCCAGGCATTGACTCGAGTATAGTTGAACATGAAATAAAGATGTATCCAGATGTCAAACCAGTACGACAACGGCTACGGCAGGTGCACCCCAAGAAAGATGTTGCCATCAAGGCAGAAGTTGAAAAACTTCTCCATGCTGGTTTTATTTACCCGGTTCCTCTAACTGATTGGGTATCGGACATTGTTCCTGTAATGAAAAAACAAGGAACAATTAGAGTGTGCGTCGATTATAGGGATGTAAATAAATCTTGTCCAAAAGACAACTAGCCTACACCCTTTATTGACCAGATAATTGATGAATGCGACGGATGTGAAATATTTTCATTTATGGATGGATTCTCCGAGTATAATCAAATAAATATCCGCCCACAGGACCAGTCAAAGGCTGCATTTATTTATCCGTGGGGCACATTTGCATATCGCAAGTTACCCTTTGGTTTAAATAACGTAGGGGCAACCTTTCAGAGGGCAATGAATTATGCCTCCCATGACATCAAAAACATTGTTCAACCATATCTCGACGATCTTCCAGCTCATTCGCGAAAGCGGACTGATCATCCGCAACATTTGAGAGCGATATTTCTATGTTGCTGACACTACAAGATATGACTCAATCCACAGAAATATGTGTTCTGTGTCAGTTCTGTTCATTTTCTTGGCTTTGTAGTCTCAAAGGACGGGATTCGTCTCGACCCATGTAAGGTTCAGGCAATCATAAATTCGCCTCCACCTTCAAATTTGCTTCAGATTCAGAAACTCCAAGGGAAAGCAAACTTTTTGAGGAGGTTCATTCCAAATTACGTTGAACTTGCTAAAGGTTATACACATCTATTGGAAAAAGAAGTACCCTTCATCTGGGGTCAGGTCGAGCAAGCTTCCTTTGATGCTTTAAAGGAATCCCTAATAAAAGCATCATTAATGTATGCTCCTGATTATCAAAAAGACTTTAACCTGTATCTGGCTGCAGTGGATACAACCATCGCAATGGTTTTGGTTCAAGAAGACAATGAAATTAAACATCCTATATATTATTTGAGTAGAAACTTAAATGATACAGAAAGCAAGTATTCCTACGTTGAAAAGCTGGATCTCGTAGCTGTTCAAGCGATACAGATATTTCGACACTATGTCGTCTTTCGAAAAACTACAACTTTGTCATATTGCAACCCCATGACTTATATCTTGTCGCGACAGTTGCTGGGGGTCAAATATTCAAAATGGATAGAAATTCTTCAAGAGTTTGATCTGGAATTTGTAAAATCAAAATCAAAGAAATCCCTGGTTTTCGCGGAATTAATATGCAATCTCCCATCATCGTCCAACAATGAAACATCCGAAGAAACCATCGTGGATGAATCTTTGTTTCTGATATCTTCAAGCAATCCGTGGTATGGAGATATAATCATCTATCTCCAAACCCAAAAATATAGGTCTAATACCTCTCGCTCGGAACAAAGACGTATTGGATACCAATCAAAATATTGCATGATCGTTGGTGATACGCTTTATCGTCGTGGTGTCAATACAGTTTTGAGGAGGTGCCTCACCCATGAGGAGGTCGAAAAAGTCCCGAATGATTGCCATTCAGGCGCGTGTGGGCGGCATCAATCTGGTTACGCTACGGCACAAAATGTTTTACGAGCAGGATACTTCTAGCCAACAATGTTCAAAGATTGCATAACCGCAGTCAGAAGTTGCCATGCATGTCAAATTTTCGATAGCAAAACCAGAAGACCACCCGCACCCTTGCAACTAGTAGTTGTTGTTGGGCCATTCGCCAAATGGGGCATAGATATCATGACATGTAACCCCACCTCGACTGGGGGGCATGGGTATATCATAGTCGCGGTAGACTATTTTACCAAATGGTTCGAGGCGATGCCTACATTAAACAACACCGGCGAAACAACGACCCTTTTCTTTTTCAATCATGTAGTTGCCAGATTCAGCGTTCCACAGGCCATAGTCACAGATCATGGATCGCATTTTCGCGATCACATGATGGTTGAATTGGCTGCCAAATTGGGGTTGTCCCACGAGAGCTCTACTCCATATTACCTGCAGGCCAATGTACAAGTTGAAGCAATCAACAAGGTCCTGAAGCGGATGCTGCAAAGGATGATTGGAGTCCACAAAAGGAGTTGGCACCTGATCCTGTACTCAGCCTTGTGGGCATACCAAACATCAGTAAGGAATGTAACCAGGTTTACACCCTTTCAACTGGTGTATGGCCTAGAAGCAATCTTACCAGTTCAGTGTGAAATCTCGTCCCTCAAACTTACAGTCGACCTTCTCCCCGGAACTTCAGAAGAGGAGGCTCGTTTCTTGGAAGTAATCTAATTGGATGAAACTCGTCGTGATGTCGCTTTGGCTAATGAAGACCATAAGAAACGAGTCAAGGCGCAGTTCGACAAGAATGTCAAACCCCGTGTCTTCTCAGAAGGTGACTTGGTCTTACTTTACGACCAGGAATCTGATAAATTAGGAACAGGTAAATTCAAGTCTTTGTGGATGGGCCCCTATATTGTTAAATGTGTATTAGAAAAAGGGGCCTATAAGTTAGTGGATTATGATGGGATTCCACTGGTGCGACCCTGTAACGGGTTGTACCTTAAGCGTTACTACGCATGATTCAGTGTAGTAACCCCTATGCTTTTGTTACATTTCTATTTTCGCTAAGGGTAATTGTTTTGGTCAAGTAATCCACTTTTTACATTTGTTGTAGATGTCGAACCTATTGAAATCATTTGTTGGATATGCTGACGGAGCGAGTCGTAGATCACAGAACCTATCTTCTGTAGCCTGGGCCATTTTTGATCCAAGTGGCGAGTTAGTAAGCTTCAGAGGGGTATGTATTGGTCGGTAAACAAATAACATTGCTGAATATAGCACGTTGATAGAACTCCTCTCTGATGCCATCACACATGGCATACACCGACTTGTCATTAGGCTAGACTCACAACTCGTCATCCTACAACTCACTGGTATCTACTCCGTCTGAAATCCAGCTATCTATCGCATGTTCCTAAGAGTCAAGATTTTGGAAAGGAAATTTGATTCTATTCAATTTGAACATATTTCCAAAAACTTAAACACATTAACAGACTCATTGGCAAATTATGTGTTAGATAGACATTTGCAACATTTATAAAAAGAAGCATTTCATCGATATTTGCATCAGGATCATGTAACTTAACCAAAATAAAACTTCGAAAATCAAATATGTATATATATATATATATATAGATATATCTATCTATATATATATATATATATATATATATATATATATATCTCTCTCTCTCTCTCTCTCTATATATATATATATATCTCTCTCTCTCTCTCTCTCTATATATATATATATATATATATATATATATATATATATATATATAACTGTTTGTGGTTTACACATAATGTTCTGTAACCAAGACAAAATTGGTCATATGACCCAAAACTCAAAATGATAGGGGGCACCCTAGTTTAATGGTGCTAATGATAACAAGTCACCCCCTGTGCAATCATGCGTAAAAGCCGAGTCCATTGACTTGGCACGCGAGTAGTATGTCACTGTAGCCTCAGAGGCAGCTCATCGGTCCTCACATCCAGAATACCAAGAGTGAGACCCTCGACCTGATCCTGTAGTGCTGAAAGAGTCTCGACCACATCAAGGTCGCGAAGGATAGCCCTCCCTACAGCCTCTCTTGTCGGAGCGGCAACTGGCGCTCTTGGACGTATTGCTGGTCGAACTGTTCTAATGTCTACATGAGCGCATGAGTTTTGATTAGTCTTGAGTAAAGAAAAAACAAGAACATTATGAAAAACAATAAACAAGAATATGGTCAGAGGATTTACCTATGGCACCCCACTGCTCACCAACCGGCAGTGCCAAATCCAGATCACCCCAAAAATCCATACCACCATATGGACACTCGGCAAAAGCCATCTGCTTATGGTTGAACCACTCAAAGAAGGTATCAAAGAAAGAAATCTGGGACTGACCCGCATGTCGGGCCATGAAGTCAACCCATCTCTGCATCTAGGGCTCAGTCAGTAGACATAAACTAAGTAAAATATACTGTGGCTGCATCAGTGGGATCTTTTCCAAGGCGAAAGCGGTCAAAATAGAACCATAACCAAAGTTCTTCAATCTTCTGTCTTTTACGTTGGTCAATTGTTATTTCATCACAAGGAGTGCTGCATCACACCAGTTGAACACCTTTGGTTCAAGGCATTCCAAGGCATACTGCATATAAGACCTGTTGGCCACATGAAGAGCCACACTACCGGCCAGTCTAGCAAAAGTGAACAGAATGGTCCTCAAGGACCTATCAGTGACGTCTTGGATATTGATCTTTTCGTCCCTACTTGGCTGAGATCCCTCTCTGCAATACGATCGAATATAATCTCTCACGGATTCTCCCCCACGGCCAAACCTGATAATGAGATAGGGGCACCATGCCTCGATAAACCGGTCAAAAAATAGATGTCCACGATAGTCAAGGGGATGGATTTTCCCCTAATCTGGAACACCTGGCTGGCAGGATCCCATGCATCGAGAAAATATTGCAACAAGTTGATTTGTTGCCTCATGCTAGAGATTCGAAAGAACTTCAGCAGGCCACAGTTTCGCAGTGCAGTTACCGTACCCAGATCATGTAAAGCAAGCATGTCCTCTTCGTCATGCTCACGTTCTCGCCATGAAATAGGAATTTTTCTCCGATGAATCTCTGAAAACAAATAAGATAAGAGTTAGGATCCTGATTTGGTGAAAAACAGGAAAAAATTCCATGAAAAACCATGCACAAGTTTCCCTCCTTGCTCCCATCGCACCCCCAATAGTGTACTGGGTGGGATGCATATTGACTGGCCAATGGCCAGGCCAGTATGCATCGCACTTTTCAATGTAGGAAAGGTGCGATGGAGCTAGGGCGATTTTTTCAAACCCCAGGGGCTCAGAAAAACCAGGAAACATGCTCAGAATTCAAAAAGGAAAGAATGAAATTGAAGAGCTCAAGTTTAGCTCTTACCTGGTCCAGACGGCGACAATAATCGTCCACAGAATGTCCCCGAATCAACTAGTGAAAATCAAGGGGGAAAGCACCTCCAAAGCTCCAACAAACCAAAGTTCAAATGGAATGGTAAAATGAGAGGTAAAAACCACTTTTAAATTAATTTTCACGTAATTCAAGTAAAATATTAGTGTTTTGACTCATTTTTCAAGCATATATTGTTCGTTTCTAACTAGTTTGATGAACCAATTGAGTAGGCAGTACAACCTTTGAAGGAACAAAGTTGTCAATGGTAAAATCAAGGTGATCAATGACCATTGTATCGAGCACTTTTTATGTGGAGTTCAAGCTCGTTAAAAATTAAACATAAGCAATGAGCAAATGTTTTCCCCAGATTTTAAGCTCATTCATTAAAAAATGAACCAATTTCCAGTAAATAACCATCGTGAATGCATTATCATCAAATTTTGAGCCTTGGTCGTGTTCTCATCATCACCTCCACTCTTTTTTGGCCGATCTTTCACCTCCATTTGATTGTTTCCCCTTTTTGAGGAACAACTGCAAAGAGTGATCCTGTTAGCCATCCTTGTGACACTGCTGTGATTGGAAAATTCCAAACCTTACCTGGAATCAACTACTACCCAAATTTATCACTCGTTTCTCGAAAAATGAGTCTCCTTTAAGCTCTTTTCATCTAACTCGTAAAATATGAAAAGATTGCCGAGCAATTGGCCTCTCCAGCTCATTAAAGTGACCGAAAGTGCTATCCCTCCTTTAGATTTTAATCTTTTTGGACCTGAGGTATTATTACACAAAAAGATCGAGCGCTTGTTTTGTTCGGCTCGTTAAAATTACCAAAAATTTATCCCTTTTGTATTATTTTATACTTTTTTGGACTTAAGGGATTATAAGATGAAAAAGGATTATTGGAGTTTCCTTTACGTCCCTTTCAGACTGTCTAAAATTGAAAAGGATCGAGTTATCTTTGTTGTTAAACTCGTTAAAACCGAATAGCAACAAACTTGTCCATACAGACAAGAACGAGTTTCACTATCGCTAGGCTTGTTAGAGCATAGTGATGGGTTTTCCCGAAGGGAAAATTATAGAACAAGCATATGTTGTCCTCCTCAAGCTTGACAAAAATAAAGAGGTACTGGTCAGCAATGACTGGGGAAAATTGGGAAGAAAACTTGAAGAAACTTTATTGGTAGCAAGTCGCTCTTGAACATGACACTTTCACTCAGCATCCGAGTCGGGTTGGATTGTTCCATTCACTGGTCATATCACCATTGGTCCATCACACCGTCCACATTTAGAGTTAACGCTACCAATCCATCATGTCAGTGTCGTCGACATGTTCAAGACAAGTCACTCAGAGAATTCACCTGTGTCTCATCCACTGCAATACATTTACGCTCCATTCTTTCATGACCACCACCCTGAACCTTATATCATCAGATCATTTTCACCTCCATTAAAATCATTTTCTCCATTCTGTGTCATAGATGTGGGATTCATTAAGGAACTCCTACGACGGATCACTTCTTGTCGACATCAGCTCATTATCGAAGAAGTCGATCTAGGAACAACCCTTTCAGTACTTTGAAGCTTGCATGCCTCAACAGAAAGTTTCTCACTTCCGGTGATAAGTTTACATCAATGGCCTTTGACCGAAAGATTTTGCATGGTGTTTGACACCAAGTCCCTTTTTCACACCACATGAATTGTACTGTCATACCTTGAGGGTCATCATCATTATCGGTGATTCCTCTCGTGCCTGTTAACAGCTTACATCACTGGCTAGTAATCAGGCGATGTCTTTCTGTGTTCGACTCCAGAACATCTCTCACATGGATCGACTTGTACTTTGAGTGAAGATCGAACGAGATTGAAGACCCTGGATCTAGTTTCATCCATCTAGGCTGTGATATATATTCAGGAAAATAAAGACATCAAATGTACATCATTGCTGCACAGATAATCATCCAATCTAAGGGATGATGGCTCCACCAGAATCATCAGTCTACACACAAACGATTGTCTGTCTTATGTACATGAAAATGAATTTATAAAGCTAAGCATGGGAATGCTTGCCTCAGCTAGATCATGAAAATATTATGAAGATAATGTATTGTATTGTATCTTATTACAGGTCACCTTCCAGCTCAAAAAAACCTCGGATCCCCATGATAAATCATTTCACCTGACATCAAAAGATTAACGATCTCATGCTTTAGGGGGCAACTGTTATAGACATTTTTGGGCACTGCGACCCCAATCATATATGTCCATAAACCAAGGGCTCCTAAGTCCCTAAAAGTGTTGTTTCACACCCTAAAGGAACAAGGTCAGCTGATTACATCATCTCCCAGAAGTTCTCCACAGAAAATTGCTCAGAGCTGGTCAAATCTGGACAATACAGACTGCCCAGTGTAGAAGGTGCGATGCATCCCACCTCCCCAGAGTAAAAGGTGTGATGCATACTAGATAGCTCTTCTGCAGGGTGTGATGAGCGAGACTAGACAAATGGCAGAGACATTTTGCAACGTGGTTCAACATGGAATCTTCCAGAAACTTCTCTTATGACACTTGCCTCTCTGAATTCGCCCAGGGATGAGTAAGAGATCATCAATCTCCAAGTGGAACCAAGAACTATTAGAGAGAGGACACTAATCAAATCTCAGAAGCTGACTCATCTCCCTACAATCATCTATATCTGGATGCCTCACCCCAGAGATCCAGAGGCTGGAATTTTGAATCTTGTAAGGAAGTGTTGTTGGTTTCTTGGTGTAACATCATAGTGTTGGGTGATCTAAGCTTTTCATGAGGTGAATAAGGGCTTTCTTTCAGAGAGGATGACGCTTGGTCAGAACAATTGGTTGTAATCCTCTTTGCTATTCTTGATATTAATAAATCTATTCAAGTTTTCCTCCACATTCTTGTATGATTGATGATATATGCATTTGTGTGGTCAATATATATCTGGTCCTATATTGTTTGTGATAGTAGATCTCTGTTCTTGGATAGTGTTATGCTGCTTTGATTCCACAGGTGCTCTTTGAAGTTGGGTAGACGAGGAAGTGAGTGGCAAAGATCTATCAGAAGGGAGAGGAATCAAGCAAGGAACCAACGCAAGACAGAGGCTAGTCTCCTTTGTTCCCCTCTTATCTACTTCTCATAAAGGAAAACGAAAGTAGTTTTAGTTTGTTTTTTCTAAGATAGTTACCAGTCTTAGTGGGACTAGTAGCTCTGCATAGACACCAGATTTCCCAATAACACTGGTCCCTCCAAAAGTAATAGAAATGCTCTGAGCCTCTTTGACTTAGGGTTTTTAAGTACTTTGAAATTTATTATGGAAAATTAGTTAAGTAAAAGGTGAAATGAATGAGGGAAATTAATTCATTGACTTTGATATCCATCCGCATACTTGAGTGCCCTTTCACATTTGCAATTTTTATAATGAAAAAGATGATACACATACTTTTGTCTAATCAATCATCAAAATTCTACGACCTTTCTACTACTTACCCATCTACTCATCCTACCATTTTTACTTCTCTTTGTTAGGGTGAATTTGATCTAGCAAACCATTATCAAACATTTTTCTTTCTCTTTACAATAGCAAACTGACTAATTCTAACCTTATTACATCCAAGGGCTCAGATTAAGTAGTTGAGCTCCTTTTATTTACTCTACCTATCTACTTATCTACCAAGATTAAACAGTTTGGCAAGATTTTTATTCTCTATCTATAGACATGAAAATGAAACATGAAATAGCGAAGTTTAAACATTTTGACTATCATGGATTGTGGTAAAAATTACAAACTACACACAATTATTTATTTTGCACAAAAAAGTAAATAGTAGTGGCATTTTGACTTGCTCACTTCCATGGTATTTTCTTTTCTTGGGGTTCATATTTTCATCTCTTTTGACCTTTTTATTCTTTTTGTCCTTTGATTATTCTTTTAGGGCATACTCTCTTTACATTTTTTAAGTTTTTGAATATGGAAAAAATTTGCAAAAAACAAAGGTATGTACATATTACAGGTTTAATCTCATCCATTCAAAAATTATGACTCCTATTGGTATAGGAACCTAACCGTTTCTATTTTCAACACCTTAGAGACATGCATATTTAGTAAATAGCTATTGTTTTATTAACTACTATTACATTTATTATTTATTTAAATATTTATATTATTTATATATATATTATCCATAACATTTCCTTCCTCTTTAAAAAAGATTTGTACTCAAAGCTTATTGATGAAAAGGATTTGTCCCTTGTTATGTTTCAAATGTCTTGTCGTCTTGAAATTTTTATATTTGTTGATTCAAGATGATATGATCAAATGAGAGATAAATGAAATTATCGAACTAAGAATGGATCTAACCATCCCAAATTAATCGTCTATGGAATGTTGTAGTTATTGGACATTTCAGATGATTTTTTATCACAATATTGTATTGCGCTGACATTAGTAGCCTTTGGAGCATATATATGTTTCCTCCATTCCAAGCGATATATATATTTGTAGACTTCTGGATCTGTCTACTCTTGTGAATCGGATGATGACAAAGGATTCATGTGATTTGATTTACGTTAAACATGTTTGTGGCAATTCCTTGAGTTCCTTGAGGTATGTAATTTCAGTGAGGTACAAAATTCATTTGGTTTTTTGCTAGATCTTTACTTAAAATGTTTTTTGTTTGAATTCTAACATCTAAATATGTTTCACTTCTATTGGTTTGTCATATTCTTGGTTTGTGTTGTTTAATGGATCAATATTCATTCTCTTTTCTCTAACGTGAGTTGTTTCATTTAGAGACTTTGATTTTGTCATAATTTCTTCTAGTTTGTGCTAGAATGATTTCTTATCATTTTTAAGTTTCTTGATTTATGTGAGTAGATTTTTATTGTGATAATTGATACATGAAATTTCATCGCTTTCTAGATTGTTGATTTTAATCTTAATGTCCTCCTCATCTCTTAAAATTTTGATTTATTCTAATAATGTTTGGTTAAGTTTCTTTAAATGTAAATTTTCCTCTTCTTGTTTTGATAAGTGCTTCTTGAGTTCTTTCTTTGTGGCCTTAGCTTCCTCGACTTGTTCAAGTAGTTTTTAGCTATGATCTTTGAGGCACAAAATTTATTTGTCTTTACTGGAGATCACTTCTTCAAGCTCTTTATATTTATTTGATATTATATTTTGATTATCTTGAAACATCAGTTTCGAAATATCTTTAAATTTTTCTGATGAAGATATTATCCTCTATGACTTTGTTATCATGTATTTTAGTGTGATCAACTTCTTTTTGTAAAGGAACATCAAAAAGCAATTCTCTATGTTTAACACGAACATACCCAATTCTTTAAACCAAGGTAGACTAAGAATTATGTCAATCTCTTTCCTTACCATAGTTACAACATTAAATTGAGAAATGTGTTCATAATGATTAACTCCCACCTATAAATCATTAATTTCACATTCCTTCTGGCCAAAAATATCTTTTCCTTAAGAAATGTTTGGCTCTTGAATTAATAGTTGATTCGAAAAATTAATATTCATGTTATTTTTCTCAATGTTTGTTCTGATAACAATAATAATTTATTTGCCTTAGATGATTCCTTTTAACATAATTAATCTATGATCTATAATTGAAAGACCTTTGTAGGAAAATATTTCTTTCTTCATTTCTAGATTATAATGGGCTTTTCTGTCTTCAATAATCGGCTCCATTTTGTAGTCGTATATAATACTTTGACATCAATAATAAATGACCCTTTTATTTTATTATTTTCTACTCTCCCCTTTCCCCCTTATGCTTTATAACCTTATATATATAGATATATATAGATATATATATATATATATATATATATATATATATATATATAGATATATATATATATAGATATAGATATATATATATATATATATATATATATATATATATATATATAGATATAGATATATATATATATATATATATATATATATATATATAGATATATATATATATATATATATATATATATATATATATATATCCTTTACACACATATACCCTTCTAAATCATTTTAAGTATTTTAATGAGTTTAGAAATATATCACTTTTAATAATTCTTGTATGTATAAGGTTGGGTCTTAAAACCTTAAAGCTTTATCGAAATTTTAACCTTACCCATGTGTGTGTGTGTTTTTTCATACCTATGTGTGTGTGTGTGTTAATGACTTTTCTTATTCAAACCTTGGTTTGGTTTCTGATTTGTAAAAAAAAAATTGTTGTATTGATTCGTCATGACCCTTCTATACAAATGACACAATTCAGAGTTTCCCTTGCACCTTTTATGGTAGAACCAAGCAGAGGTTGCAATAATATATTTTATTGGATTTCTCGATCTATGCAAGAGATGATGGACATGAGAGCAAGAATCAATGGCGAAAAAAATTTGATTTGAAGCGAAGGATTGGGAAGATGAAGGTGGTAGATCTATATGATCATTTAGTGGTTGATATGGAACTACAATGTTGATGGTGCGACAAAGGAGAGAATGGACTATAGGGAGATATAGTTAGATGATTCATTGTAGGAGTAAGTCTACATGTGATGATTTCTTGAATGATGAACATCAGGTGGCTTTTCTTGCAAATGGTAGTTGGGAAGCCATCGAGGTGGTTTTATTTCTTTTTTTTATATAGTATTTTTTTATTTTACCTTTTTCAATATATAAATTCTTTTCTAATTCTTTTGATATTTTCCTCTATTTTTTTATTCTCTTCTTCTTCCCTTTTTCCTTTCAAACTTTCCTTTCTTTTATTTTATTTTCTCTCCTTTTTCTTAATTCTTATTTTTAATTATATGGCCAAGGGCTTGATGTTAAAACGAAATAACTCCAAATTTGTCTAGTAAAACGCTTCAATTTGTGATGATAATGAGGTTGGCGAAATATTGAGGGTCAAGGGTTGGATCAAACTAGTTCCCTGTAATGGTTGAATGACCAGAGGATCGAACAAATCTCATACTAGTTTTATGAACATAGTTCATAAAGAAAACAAAATAATCATAATATCTGGTATATGTACATTTCCATGATAGGATATTAATATTTATACAGAATTGTTCAGAAAACATGAGATGATGATGTTACAAATGAGGGGGTCTTCTTATATACCTAGGAAAGTGCCCTTTCATGATTGGTCATGTACTTAGAGACGTTGTTGTGAAGGTAAATCTCCTCTACAGACAGAGGTGATCCATATAACCCAATGAGTGGGTCTAGCAACGAACTGAACAAACTATCATAAACTTTCCTAGCTTATGTTAGACAAATGCAGAGAGAAGGAGAAACCTAATTCACTTTGATGTTAATCACTCAATCCTTTGGATATGACTTTCAACCTTTCGCTCTAGGCCTCGCTCCTTACCTATCTTCACGTCTGAATACCTGCAAGGAATATCAAAGACCTATGCTAGATATAAGAGCATATATGGAGTACACCAAACATAAAAAAATTAATAGATAAAGGAGTATTAAGCTAAAAGCATAAACATTTGTACAATTGTGGAAAATGAACATTAGATGTATATATTAATAAGCTAAAAAAGGGAATCATACAACCTATGCCTTAATGTTGGAGACCTCCTTTTGGTGGATGTCCAAGTCCAAGAAAAGAACCTTCAAGCACTCCTTCTCCAAGCTAGAATGGGTAGCATGTAAAAATAATCTCAACATAGGGATGAAAAAATCAATGACCAACCATTTTGGGATGGAAGGCAATGAATTTATAGGAAGGGAGAGGGAGTTAGGGATCTACACAAGAGGGAGGAAGGTCCACATCTCAAGGGGAAAGCTTATGATCGTTAGGTCAAGAGGTCCAAATGGGAGAGCTCAACCATATCCACAAAAACCAATATCCATCTGATTGTTCTCAAAGGTTCTAGTGGACGAAGCGTCTCCTCCAATTTGGGAAAACCTGCCAAAGGAGGTTCAGAGCAAGTTTTCATATTAAAACCCGCACTGTTGGTGCTAGTGTATAATGTCCAACCTACCATCAACATAGGCAAGCAATGGAGAAAAGTGTGTTGATGCTAAAATTTAAGGTTTTAGAAGACCTTCTTTAGAATTGATTTAGGGAGTTTTCCTCTGATTCTTCACGGAGATTTCAGTATGTATATCATGATGGATATGCGACACAATAGTCAATTTTTTAGCACTTTGGGATATGGAATGGGAAGTGAATAAGAGGTATGACAAAATATTGTGTAACATATGCCCCTAAAGTATGAAGACAAAATAGGGAGTGATGGCTGAGATGATTTACAAGTTAGTGCAAGTATGAGAACAACACCATGAGGAGACCTAGAAATCAAGCATTTATAGATATATACATATGCATATCTGACATCTCTCGTGATCATGCATAATGATACATGAATAAGAATCTAATAATACATTAATCTACGGTATGGATGCAACCATCCAAACAGAAGGGATCATGTGCAAAGATCCTTAGTATGGTCACAACCATTCAAATAGAAAGGATCATGAATACAGACCCATGTTACGGTTGCAACCATCTGTCTAGAGTAAACATGTGTAAAATCATGAATAACTCATAACTCCACGCACCATGGACTTTATTAGACAAAATCCAGGGTCTTGCGTTACATCTCGAATCGATCAGTGTACAAATTCTAACATGTGAATAAATGTGTTGAAGTAAAAAATGATAGAAAACCATCTGATTAGTGTTAAATGATGTAAATCGTTAACATGCATGAGAGAAGCCACCAATAATGACGATGGTTCTCAAGGTACAATCAACACAATCTGCGAATGTGAACAATGAAGTTGAAGTCAAACACCCATGGAATCACCCGATCAAAGGTAAATGATGCAAACCTGTCATCAAATGTGAAGAAATTTCCTTTGAGGAGTGTAAGCTCTAAGGTACTAGAAGGGAGTTTCTAAATCATCTTCCTAAATAATGAGCTATAGTCGACAGGAATTGATTCAAAAAATGAGGGCCATAATGAATCCCACATCATTGACACGAAACAAAAGTATGTAGTAGAGTAGATTACTGTGATCCAAGATTGTGACATAAGGTCAAAGAGTGTATAAGTGGTAAAGAACTATAGATAAGACTTATCTTCAACATATTTGTGACACAAATTTGGAGTTTGGCAACATTTGACTCAACATAGGATGAGAGCTCATGATGATGAAGTGATATAATTAGATGAGAGGAGAAATGGATTTCCCAAACCTAGGAAGGCAGGTGACTAAGTGAGGATGTCCCAAACCCGACACGAGCAACATATGAGTGCCATGTTCAAGAGCGACATGTTGCCTTTACAAAATAAAAGAGATGGTCACTTTCACTTTCCACCCATGATTTTTGGGGAGTACCCCATATATTTTTACTGTAATATTGAAGGGGATAGCATATTCTTGCCATATAAGTTCATCCTTCGGATGCATACATCCCAGTAAGTTTTATGACCCTTAATAAGGAGAAAATCAATCTCGTCGTGGTGACAAGTCTTGCGTCATTTATGTATTATGAGTTTGACGAAGGTGAAACTCAACATATTTTTCATGCTTAGAAATTTTGAAAAAGAAATGGAAAAGAAAATTCCAAAGGTCCATTTTCGTAAATCATCTCTTGAACCCAAAAAGGTAGAAAACAATGTCTAAGAGAACCTCTTAGCCATGTTAGACTAAGGTATTTATTTTTCATACAATATTCTATCTCAGTCTGGAAAAGGGTTAAACATATGCTAATTAGATGTCATTTCATTTACTTTAACATGTTCGAAACAATAAGTAATCACCAATCTTTTCATTTTTCAAGAGTGAAAGAAGAGCTTAAAGATGACTCTAGGGGGTTGTTTTTTTGTTTATTTTTGACAAGTGTTAAAAAGTGATAAAATAAAACTCATTTAGTTCATCAAGATAAATCACCATCACCAAGAATATATGATCTGTCATTGCACAAGGAAATGCACATTACTGATTTTGAGAAAAATATTAAAAAATGAGTGAAATATGCCCTAATTTGGTAAAAATATTATTTAAAACTTATAAATAGGGAAAAAAGTAAGTTATTTTTACCATTTTACCAATTGACAATTGTGAGAGCATTTTTACCTCATTTTACCTCGACTTTCAGGCGAGGAACATGATCAACCCCAGACACCATTCATCGAGCCACTTGTTGAAGGTAAGAGATTTGTCCCTTCCCTTCATTTTGGTAGCCATTTCATGCATTTTCATCCACGGGATAGGCTGCAAGGAGGACTTGCCAAAAAATCATATCATCGGTGACAAGCGTGGGTTTCACCCATCAGACTCGCGCTACTCACCCTGTGGTCAATTAGGTCCACGTGCTGGCAGAGCGAGAAAATTCATAAACAGATGCATTGATGCTGAGGTAAAATTTTTAAAGTGAAATCCTCCATGTAAAAATGTTTATCTTGGATTTTGTCTCCATGAAAGCTCATGAAATGTTGGTTTATTGATTTTCTATAGGTTAACCAGTCCAAAATGGTGATTGAATGGAAAGAAAGGAGACATGAAGATGAAGACCATCATGTTATGCGGGATCAATATTGTGTTGATGCCCTATGAGCATGTGGATTTATCAAGTTCTTCATGATTCCTGGGATCATATCACAACCTGAGTTATTGCACTACCTGATCAGTTGGTGGAATGTAGATTGCCAACTATTCATGTTCAAGGATCAAGAGCTCAAAATAGAGGTCATCGACATTTATTTAATCATCGAGTTGTCTAGAATGGGAGAATGGGTGCAGTTGTCTAGATCACGCACTAGAGGAGAGAGCATGGATATGCTCATTTCAAGAAATTATCCAGGGGCCAAGAAGACCCAAAATGGTAAAGTTGACATAAACACCATTAGCAACCTCCCACTACGAACAATCCTACATACCATGGCCCGAGTAGCTAGGGAAAAGCATTGCATGAGGCAACAAAGTTTCATTTCTAGTATGTAACTGAATGTTTGAATCCCATGATTTTCAATTGGAGTGAGGGTTTGTTGGTGTGCATGAAGTGCCAACTTACCAAGTGTAATTCAGCGAATCTAAAACAATTTGGTTTCAGATCCATTTTGATGACGTTCATTCTAGAACGTGTGCCATTGTTTCGTTATAAGTGGTTGGAAGTGGATTTACCAACACCCAGAGATCCATGATTAATCATATGGGGAGAGTTGATGCCTTGACATGGAGGTGGCCAATAGATGTCATTCCCTCCAGAATCTTTTGGATGGTTGCATCAACAGCTAATCATGTTCAATGATTTGGCGTATGTAGAGATGAATTTCTGAGGAGATCCAGATCTTCCACTTCTTCTAGGGGCACAATAGATCGATTCAAATAAAAACTATTTTTGAAGTTTTTGAAGTTTTTATTTTTTTATATGTGTATTGAGATTTGACTTATGATTCTTGCAGATGTGGGACCAGAGATACCTCCAGGGATTTCTCTAATAACCATGTGAGTGGCATGTCAGATTGAGGAGGATCCTTATGAGGAGGGGGAAGATCCTATCGTTGAGGTAGAGTGTAACTTGGAAGTCTTAATCAGGGGGATTCCAAAGTATGACTCGATCGATGAGGTGCCATTATGCTACTAGAGGTACTTGTAGGGTTTTCCACCACACTACGTCAATTATTAGGCCAAGTCATTAGGGCTATTTCATGCTATCATGAGCACCATGTGGGCAAATAACCAACTCTAGTTTACTTTCTGCACTGTTGTAGACTTACAAAGCCATGTGTCTCGGAACAAATGCTTTTGCAAACACTCTATATATATATATATATATATATATATATATATATATATATATATATGCACACATGTTTTTTTGTTTACCACCTCTGGTATGTGATGCTTTATGATTTACAAGCTTTGCAAATGTCTATCTAACACATAGTTAGCCAACGCATCTGTTAATGTGTACATGCGTCTCAAAATGTGATGATAAGTAATACAATCAAATTATCATTCCAAAAGACAAACTCACAAATACATTGTCAAAATTTTAGGGTTTCTAACTAAATATTGTCGATTAAGTTGTATTACAATGAGTTGTGAAACTAGTTTTACGATTAACTCTCTAATGCCAAGAGCAATAACTTCTAACAAAATCTCGATGACCACACTATATTCGAAAATGTTATTAGTCATATGACCTAAACATATACCATGTAATCTCTAACTCACCATTATGACCATAGATTTCCCATGTAGTAGAAGATAGATTATGTGTACTATGATAAGCACCATCAACAAAATCGACGTAACTGTTGGATGACATCTACAAAACAAGTAGAGCACGAGGTAAGAAGAAGAAAACATTTCTCAAAAGAAAACTACACACCAAAACCACATTGCACACTAATGTACATAAGTCTTTACACGAATAATCATGCATAATACTTCTTTAGGTAAAGCCTATTTCGGGGCTTAGGTAAAGAATTTCCTTATTAGTCTACTAACTCATAGGCACCTTTTTGTGAAATGCATTTGAAAATGTAAGGGCCATGCCACATTGGTTCAAATTTCCCAACTCCAAATTTGTCATTGGCTTGAGCATAAAGAAAGACCAAGTCACCCTCAACAAAAATGCAAGGAGAAATAGTTCTATCATATTGAGCCTCAACTCATTCCTTCTTGGCTTCAATTACTAATGCTAGAAAGTGGTTTGTTTCATCGAGCCTTTCGAGGTAAAGTAAACGTTCCTCTTCAACTAAGGTATCACAGAGTAATTTTCCAACTAGTTTCAGTGAAGGAATTTCACACTCAATTTGAATGGTTGTATCTAGACCATACACTAGCTGAAAAGGTGTGAATCTAGTGGTGGTCTTAGCTGCGTTCAGTAAGCCCAAAGAGCTTAAAATAACATAAGGTTCCAATTTTATTTATGCATCCCAATGGTGCACTGAAGCAAAGTAACCAAGACTTTCTTAACTACCTCAACCTGGCCATTGGCTTGAGCGTAATAAGTAGTTGAGTTGTTGTGACGCAAACCCAAACAAGCAATGAGCTCTACCATCATTTAATTTCGAAAATAGGTCCATGATCAGTAACGATGGCTTAAGGGACACCAAATGAAGCTATGACATGGTTGAAAAGAAATTCGGTAGCATTTTTATCTCAACATCACATGTGGGCATCGCCTCGACCCACTTAATGAAATAACCAACGACAATAATGATATAACCATGCCCCCCGACTGAGCGAGGGTTACATGTCATGAAATCAATACCCCATTTAGAAAAGGGTTCGATGGTAACAACTGGGTGTAGGGGTGTGGGTGGGAAGTGATGTTTACAATTGTAAATCTAGCAAGCGTGACATTTATAGACTACTAAAATGCAATCTTTAAGGATCAAAGACCAGAAATAACTGACTCAAAGGATTTTCTGAGTAGTAGCATAGCCTGACACATGAACACCACAAGCCCCACAGTGCTAGTCATTTATGACTCTCTCAAATTCTTCCAGTGTAAAACATATATGAAGGACAGAATCGACATCTACATGGTACAAAGTATTGCCAATGATTCGATATGGTTGGGGCTAATGTCAGATGCGATGACCTTTAGAATTAGAAAACTCTGATAAAAATTTTTGGGTATGGAGATAGACAATAATATCTCTGTATCATTAATTAAGAGTGCTGATGAGAAAGAGAGTCTCAGCAGGAATGAGTTTATTATAAGTTGTAGAGGTGGTTGTAGAGGGAAGGCTACAAATTAACATAGTGAAAACCAGTGATGTCTTTGATTTCGTTGTAGGAAACTCGAAATAAAAATCCTAAAGGATAACAATGGACTTAGAATATTCCCCCCTAGCAACTAACAAGTCATGATGTAGGTCATGGGGTTGCAATTGGGAATCACTGTGGTTTTCCGCAAGAGAATATAATGTTGAAAGCATTGAACAACGTCAATAGCTATTAAAGCATGTTTCTTAACATGGGCATATTGATTTTTGGTATCAATAAGATTTCATCTTAAGTAGTAGATCTTGTGTTCATTTCGATCATCATCATAATCTTGCATCAGTACCATGGTAATAGAACTATCGGCTGCGGCCAAGTACAAGAAGTAATCGTGATGATAGTTGAGGGGATGCAACAAAGGAGCACTAACGAGGGTGTTCTTTAATGCATCAAAATATTTTTAAGTGATTTCATCCCAAATAAATGGGATCTGCTTTTTTAGAAAATGACTAAATCCCTTGGAAATTTCACCATAAGTAGGTACAAAAAGACGAAGGAAATTATATTTCCCTTACAAGCTCTACAACTGATGCAAAGATGATGGAGGTGGTAAATTTAAAATGGCCTCAACTTTGACAGTGTCAATCCGGATTCCTTCCTTAGATACCACAAACCCTAGGAGATGACTAGATTCAATGTAGAAGACACACTTATGTAGATTTAAATGAATATTGTAGTGTCTACAATGAAGAAAAATCGCCCGTAGGTGGTCGGGGTGATCATGGCACTTAGTAGAATGAGTTGGTAAGTCATCAAGAAATGGGTGAACGATGTGTCTGATGTCATGAAAATCATAGGACATCACTCATTTGGAAGGTAGTGCCAACATTTTTCAGATCGAAAGGGATTTTTTTTGTAGGCAAAGGTTCGCTATAGACAAATAAAAGTAATTTTATGTTGATCAACAAGAAGAATGTTACTCTGGTTGTAACCAGAAAAACTGTCCATAAAAGAAAAAATATCACTCCCGACACATTAATCAATGATCTAATCTATAAAATAAGTTGGATAATTATCTTTGAGACACGACTGATTTATATCATAGTAATCAACACAAACGTGAATAGTCCCTTGTCTTTTAGTCACAAGGATAATGTTCAAAACCCAATCTATCAATGGATTGAGGTAAATGAAACTAGCCTTTAGAAGTTGTTCAACCTCTCCCTTTATAGTGGCTGCCTTTCTAGGATGCACTAGACAAAGTCACTGATGAGAAGGCTTCGCATATGGATAGTAGGGAATTTCATGCAGAAAGCATACTTAGATCTATGCCAAGCATTTCTTCATATGACCAGGAAAAGACATCATAGAATTCCTTAACGAGGGCAGTGTAAATCTTGATCTCATCTGGAGAACAAGAAACCCCGATATGGATGTTCTCGACAATTCCTGGTTTAACAAGAATGTTGATAGGCATGGTAGTAGTAATGCTCCCCATGTTTCCCTCATACAAAACTTCATGCACCAAAATGGGTGCTTGAAGTGGATAGGTGAGTGTACAGGAAAAATGGTATCTAAACATGATGAAATATCACAAAGACTTGGGAAAAATGAGGAACGATGATGAGCATCATTCTACGGATTTTCCTCAAGAGAAATAATCTTAGTGATACTCTCATCAATGGGAAAAGTCTCATTCAAGGGATCTAAAGAATCCCAAGAACCAATCCAAGGGGACTATGAATACGCATCTAGATGCATACTAAGAGTACCATGACTTTTATAAGTGACCATCAAACTGAAAACAACAGCTTGACAAGCTTGTTCTATTGGGTTGGGAGAGATGATATCACCAAAAGAATCAACCCGATTGGGGTGAGGAACTATCCAAGGATTTTGAGAACTTGAGAACATGTTGACAGAAGCGAAATTTGGAGGTGGGAGGGAAAAAGTTCCCATAAGAGTAGAGTCTTTGAAGAAACCCGCCCCAACACTCATAATGGATGTTAGTATTTCCCACATATGGCACATTTCCATTCGAAGAGCCAGACAAGAAAAAGGCTAACTGATCAACGATGACTATTTTCCCTCATGAGGAACATGGAGTACACGGAACAAAGAAGAAACCACACAAAACATAGCATCAATCAAACTTCATCCAAGTACAAGGTTATAATTCAAATTTTCATCAACAACTTCTACTTCTAAGTTAATACTTTTCCCTTCCAACGTTATGGGCAAGCTCATGAGAATACCATAAGGAAAAGATAATCTTCCATCAAAGGCTTCTAATGTGTTCAGAGACGGGTTGATAGGTGGAGATCCTATAACTTTATAGCATGGACATGATGCAGGTGGAGGCACCCTCATCAATCACAAGCTGATCAATCATCTCCCCTTTAAGAATGACTTGGATTAAAAAAGCAAGTTTATGGGGAAGATGTGGAACATGGTTTTCTAGGTCGAAAGTAATCAAACTTGAATCCGTAGGCTCAATTCCTCCTACAGTAGATAGTAAAGATTTCCAATGCAATGGACAACTTTGGAAAACCTCCAAGGTAGACATCATCAAAGGTGCTTGAGCTAAATCTTCAACAATATTGTAATGTTGGGCAGCTCGTCCATTCAAATTGTAAGATTATTCCTGAACGACAACCTTGGTAGGTGGTTGGAAAACAAAGTCATTACTAGGTCTCTCAATATGAAGAGGAGTGGAACTAGGTGTAGTAGAATTAGAAGGTGTGTTAGTAACTTATTTCTTCACAGTCTATTTGGGAGGAGACAGATAGCGTTTTGACCGAGTGGTGACGAAAATAGGTATAGTTCCACTCATATAAATCTGAGAACTTGAAGATGTAGAATATTGTGGTTGTTCTACCAACTGGATCTGTTGTGATTGAAAAGGTTCTTTTAGTAAAGTCAATGTTCCTTGAGTTCCTTTAACAAGTGACTAACTTTTGCAGGATAGGGACAATCCTTGGTATATTGATCTTCCTCACAAATGAGGCAAGGATATTTGGTCTTACATTTATATGCATCATCAGCAGATGATTTTGGAGGATTCTATTTTGGGGTATCATATTTTTCTTTTCCTTTACCTTCTTTTTACCTTTTGAGTCTTTTCTTTCCATGGTATACTAAATGGCATTAACCTCAAAGGTTTTACTAGGATTTGGAGAGGAATTCGAAGGAGGATTGGATGTAGTAGTTGAAATGGATTTTCAATTCAAAGAATATTTACTATAAGTTTGAAGCACTGATCCAATAATACCATATATAGGTGGTACACCTGGAGGTTTAGAACATGCTGGAATCATAGATGGTCTTGGAGCATCAGGAAAGAGATCATATAATGTGCCAGATTGGGAATATACCAAGTCTAGATATTGGGCACACAAAATGGGTTGATATTCAATTACACAACCACCCATAGCTATGTCGTTGGAAATTTTGTTGACGAATGATTTGGTAAACCATTTAGTTAACATCTCATCAGGTATATCAAACATGATAAGGTGACATCGACGTCTCCACTCATGGATATGATCAGAGATGTGGGTAGCAGTATTTTGTTTCAAAGACATAAGAAAATGGGTACCAGTTTCATATTGAATTGGTAATTGGAAGTGAGTAAGGAATCTCATTGCCAAATATTTGAAGTCTTAATAGGCACCTCGAGGTAACTCGACGTACTATTTTGTGGCAGCACTCATCAAGGTTTGTTGGAAAAGACGTAGATGAATAGAGTCTTCAACCCAAGAATTGGATGAACACCATAGATAGTAAGTTATAACGTGGGACTAGGGTTCTTCTCCAGAATTTCTTTCAAATTTCAGACAATCACCAGGAATCTTAGTAGGAACCGGAGGCTAATATGATGAATGAAGTATTAGATCATTAGTGAGTCTTGACACATTTGGTAGTTCGAACGTTTATAGAAATGGAAATTGTGGATTGAAAGGAATGGGAGGCCTTTGATAAGACCTAGCTTGTGGATTCCATCATTGTTGGTATGGGTTATACCCCCAAAGTGGAAGGTTTTGACCATAAGGAACTTGATCTTACCCTCACTGAGGGGTATTCTCACCATACAAAGGTGGATTCTTCCCCAATGAAGGTTGGTTTTGACCAAGGTAAGGTTGATACCAACCCGCCATGGGTTGTTGAGAACCATAAGGTGGATAAACAACTTGCGAAGAATATGGATTATAAGGTTTCTTTTGAAACTGTTGACCCTAGTGGTAAAAGTGTTGGTCCTGTTGCTACAGGGGTTGACCTTGTGGCTGTAAGGGTTCACCTTGTTGATACAAGGGTTGGTTTTGTTGCTGCAAGGGTTGTCCTTTTTGCTGCAATGGTTGTTGATAAATCCCTTGTTGCACATAAGTTCCTTGTTGTCCATAAGGTTGTTATTGTTCGACAGTGCCTTATGGAATCTACTGAGTTCTAGGTTGATATTGATAAGTTCTAACTTGAACTTGAGCAGATGCCCCAAATGAGGGATTGGAACTAGGCTTCATTTCAGAACCTTCCTATTGAGTAAAAGGTGTATTTTTATGTTGTTGAGAGCCATACGAAGGGTACAGTTTCTGGTAGTGTATCTAGTCCAAAAGAGGCTGCTGATACGGGATTTGGCTTAATCCATACGGAATTGATGATCCACCAGGATAAGGTACACTGCCAACATTTTGACTAGCTCAGGTAGCATGAGTTTAAGATGCACTCACATAAGTTCCACCTGAAACAGAAGGTAGATATAGAGGAGGTGGATGCTACCCCCATGCAGTGGGATAGGTGATGGAACATATTGTCCACTTAATGGAGGACCTAAGGAACCTATAGGGACATTAATTTCTCCAACTGTAACTGCTAGTTGTACAGGAACTGAGGAAACTCCAATCGGTACAGGAATTTGAGAGGCCACATTTGACATAAAGGGACCAAAAGTAGGCATGGCACCCAATAACCAAATGGGATTGTGATAAAGTGAAGATGCACTTGGAGTACCTGAAACCAATTGAGCCGAAGAGTTATAGCCAACCAAAAAAAAAGGTTAACTTCTTTCCGGTGGTGGTGGAGGTGTAATGCTTCCCACATATGGATAACCATCAGGTGGAAAGTCATATTCAGAATCATTGCCAGCACTAGGAGTATTAGTGGATGAGACTTCTATAGGACCTCAAGGAGAGGTTGGAAACTCACATTCTAATGTCGTTGATGGAAACATTTCGCGAGGGGGAATCTGAGATGATCATTGAGATAACTCCATAGGTGCACCAAGATTATCATATGGACTATAAGGATGTTGAGGAGATATAAGCAAGGCATCAAAAAGTGGATGCGAAGGGAAAATAACAAACCTCTATGGACTCTGAGGAGTTTCTGGATCAGATTCCTTAGATGATGAGTCTCAAGGTGGAGGACTAGAAGCAAGGGGTTGAATACTTGGGAAAATTCCAATTTTAAAACATTGGTCTTCAAGTGACTGAAATCTCTGGATGAACTCCTTGTTATGATCTTCAGTGTAAGATGATGAAGGGGAAATGTAAGGTGAACTCGGTGGTTTAGCCAGAATGACCTTTTCTAAAAAAAAAATAAGGGTGGTTGATTTGAGACTATAATTAAAATATACTATTAATGAGGAAATATGAGGCCAAGGATAACTACCTAGGTAAGTCATGTTATCATGGGAAATTAAATTTTAGAACTTAAAAAGAAGAAATAAATAAAAAGGGTGTACTAGGCAAGATGGTTTACCAAGTATCTTTGAACTGTTATATACAGCTTAGCCAAAACCAAGGACTTAACATACGATGATCGATCTCCCCAAATGTTGTGTTTAATGTATCACATCTACAAGGTGGCTGAATCAGTTACCTGCGGCTAAAGGATAGAAACCTAGTGCGGTCTCCCAATATATACTCGATGGTATGGGGAGCACAAGTCCATGTTAGCACTGTCAAATGCATAACCGTTCAGTGAGAGCGTTCCCATATACTTTCCATACTAGAGTGCCGATAATTTACCAAAGAGTATTGGAGAACCTTTGATACACTTCCATACTGGAATGAGATTTCACCCTCGGATACAATGCAGGTAGTTAACGGCAACTGCTAGGTTTATAGATGTTGAAACACGTCTCTAGCCTAGACCTCTAAATGCTTTTGTTAAGTTCCGAATGCTCCTTTGGTTAATTCAGTAAATTTTAATGTTTTTCTTGAATTATGTTTCAATTTTAGCCTCAAACAATGTAACCTGAATCCTGGAATGAAACTATTTGAGAAAAGGAATCTTTCATTTCAATTAATTCTATATTAGAAAGGGAAGAGAGTTAAATCAATTAATGCATCAAACAAGAGGATGCATCAAACGATATGCCTCCACTAACTTTTGTAAATGCAACATGCAAGAGAAAAACTAAACTTCACTTTCACTAATGCACATGCAATCTATTGAAAGAAAAAATGACTTTCACTTTACTAAGATGCAATTTACCTATATGATGTTCTCTTTGATTTTTAGATGGTCATATGAAACTAAGCTTCAACTAAAGCAAAAAATGAACATTTTGATTCAAAATGCTCCTAATGAAAACAATGCATCAATCAAAGTAACACCAGATTTAAAAGCACTCAATGAAAATGTCTTTCACTTTCTCTTTTGAATAGATAAGAAAATACACTCATTTCATTTTGTAACCCAAACAATGTAATATATTCTTGATGAATGAGAAAGATGAATTTCAAATGCAAGATGACCTTGTAAAATGAAAAGAAACTTTGCACAAGACAAACTAAAAGTAATGAAAATCATTTTTTCAAATGATTTTACCATATTATCAGACATAAACAATCAGCAAACCACAAAATCAATGACACTCACAAGCAGCAGGTGACAATCAAATGACCTATAAACCTTAAAATCAATACAATTGCACTCAAACACTTGAAAGTTAAAAAAAGTAATAATTTTGCTAATGAAATCAAGAAATCAATCAAAACATCAATAAATCTAGTCATGCAAGACAAAACAAGACCTCACGGGCTCAAACGCACTGGAGTTTGACAGAGAAACCCTTGGTTTTCTTCCAAACTTAGAGATCAACGCAACTGTTATAGCCAAACTGATGCTAAATAGGGGATCAACGTGACTATTTGAAGAGAAATTGGGTTGGAAGCATGACTGTTAGAGAAAAAACGGAACTATGAAAGGAATAAGGAAAAAAATAAAAATAATTCCACAAACACTTCTCGACTGAAGACTCTAAGATAAAAACCAGTGATTGTGCAAACCTATACAAACCAAATTTAACTGAGAACATAGTGGTCGGTCAAACTGATCAAGATATCATGTATCAAACCACCATAGGAATTCCCTCTAGAACCTTCAAGCACTCCTCCAAGCTAGAATGGGTAGCATGTAAGCATAATCTCAACATAGGGATGTAGAAATCAATGACCAACCATTTGGGGATGGAAGGGAGTGAATTTATAGTAAGGGAGAGGGCTTTAGCAATCCACAAAAGAGGAAGGAAGGTCGAAATCTCAAGGGGAAATCCCATGATAATAATATCACGAGGTACAACTGGGAGAGATAAACCATATAACCAACAACCAATATCCAGCTCATTGTTCTCGAAGGTTCTAGTGCACAAATCTTCTCCTCCAGTTTGGGAAAACCTACCAGAAGTTGTTCAGTGCGGGTTTTCCTATGAAAATGCGCATTGGTAGTGCTAACGTATAGCTATACAACCTACCATCATCACTGGAAGGCAATGGAACAAAGTGCGTTGATGCTAAAATTTAGGGTTTTAGATGACCTTCAAAATGGATTTATGGCAGTTTTCCTTTGATCCTTTAGGGATATTTTTGGTTTGTATATCATGATGGATATTATCTACAATTGTAAATGTTTTAGAACTTCGTGATATGGAATGGGAAGTCAACAATAGGTATGAGGAAATCCTATGTAACATATGTGCCTGTTAAGTAAATAGTCATTGTTTAATTAACTATTATTACATTTATAATTTATTTATATATTTATATTATTTATATATATTTTATTCATAGCATAGATATATTCATCTCGGTGGATTCTAAATACACTTGAGTCTATCTTCTAAGTGGAAAATGGCGTTAAAACCTTTGTACCTTGACCACCTTTTCGATTTCCATACTTGAGTTGATCTTATTCCTTAATCATTCTACCTGCAACCACCTATGCTTATGCAATCATATTATTTTCCTTTTCCATCAATTATAACATATTTCTAACACAATAAGGAATACATATAGTAGCTGGAAGGTTTCTATAGTAATATAGGGGATTTTTCTAAGAGCTTAAAGGGATAGCACCCAAGATGGTAGTAGAGCATGAGTTTGAATTGTTGTTAGAATCTCCATTGCAAAATGTTGGGTTGTGTAGATAGTTTAATTTAGGAACACCAAAGGTGAAGAATAAGTTGTAGAAACAACTAGAGTAGAGTGTTATTTGACCAAGTACCTCTCTAGGTGGATCACCAATCCTAATTATGCCACAAATGAATGGGATTCAGTGAATGTGCATTGATTATATATTCTTAAACAAGATCATGCCCCAGAAGAAGTACATCCTACCAAATAATGATGACCTATTTGACCAATTGTAGGAAGCGATATTATTTAACAATCTATATTCCAAATTATGGTATAATCTAGAAGGCCTTTGAAGAGTTAAAGAAGAAAATAAATCAAGTGTCAATTCTTGCATTGCCAAACTTGTAGTATCCCTTAAAAGTGGAGATATATACGAGTGGGTATGTTTTGGGAGTAGTCCTAATGAAGGGAGGAAGGCCTATATGCTACCATTCTTAAGTGTTCCATGGGGTGTTTCTCAACTACCCTATGTACAACAAGGCACTCTATGGCCTAGTAGAAGATATCAAAAGGTGGAAACATTATATGATGGGAAAGAAGGAATTCATCCACATAGATTGCCAATTTCGAAAATATGTGTAGTTATAATAGATAAATAGTTACAAGTGCATGGGGTATTTTATAATGGTTTCAATTAATGATCAAGTACAATAATGTTCGTCCAAATAAGTTAGGTGAAATGCTTTGAAGGCCACCCATGTAAGAAATTACAACCTTAGTAAATATGTTGCTTATAGCAACGTTTTCCCATGATGCATACAAAGAGGATTTTCTAAGGGATGAGTTACTCACGGAGATGTTTCAACAATTCAAAAGCTATAGTCATGCAGACAAGGAAAATAGCACATCTAACTAGCATCTCTAGAATGGTTTACTATAGGATGGACGGGCTATATCTTCCTAAGTTAAGTGAATGTAGTTAATCCTAGAGGATCGCACCAATTTTATAGGTAATTTTTGCATATGAAATACAACTAGAAATTTATATAAATATGTATACTAGCTTTAAATGCAAGATGATGTAGCTAGGTTCATAAATGTATGAATGGTTTGTTGTGTCAACAAGCCTAGTAATAGGAAATAGTGTCTATACCATAACCTACCTATACTCAATCATCCTTAGTAAAGAATTTCCATATAATTTTTGGGAGTTTTACCAACAAATAGGAAGGGACATAACTACCAATTTTGTGGTACTTGAAAGTTTCAACAAGATATGAATTCTCATGCCTTGCAAAAATATCATTAGAGGGAAAGAAGCAACAAAATTTTTCTTTAAATTAGTATGGGTGCACCTTATGATACCAAGAAGAATTATTTTAGATATGGATACTAGATATCTCAATGAATATTTTACTACTTTCTGTGATGAAAATTTGAACATTTATGTGACATTCCATTAGCAGATAAATGGACAAAAAAAGTACTCAATATTGCATTAGTAAAAAAAATGAGTGTTTTCAATCAGAAGTATCCAAATACCGAGGATGAAAATATAGTTTATATAAGATAGTCCTACAAAATATGTATCCATGCTTCAACTAGTAAGTCACCATTTGAGACTTGCTTTGGATATTTTCAACCTTCACCTTCCCATCTAGTATATCAACAAAAAGGAGTAGTGAGAGAGATTCTCGCAAGTTATGCGTTGAGGGAAGAAAAATATGTTTAGAAATTTAGGAAGTTTGATACTCCTATATAAGAGACACGAAAGAAGACATAGAAAATGTACAAGGCTATGCATGATAAAAACATAACAAAAATTTCATTTCGAGTGGGAGAAATATCATGGTTACTATTGAACAAGCAGAGGCTATAGGGTCCTAGTAAAAAAACCAAGGCATTACGATATGGTCCTTTTGAGATGCTGGAAAGGGTGGGGGATATTTCCTATAGACCCATTATACCCACATACATACACATTTACTTATTAGTGAATGTGGAAAACCTAAAACTCTATGAGCTTTCCATGTTGGACCAAGAACAAGAGTGAGTCCTACCTTCCACAGATAACTTAGCTCCAGATTATTAGGATCTTGTGTCAAGAAAGGATACAATTTTGTAGAAGAGGTCTAGAACTACAACATGGGAGAAACATGATCTTTGGCATATTGAGTTAGAAGAATAACTTCAAGCTAGTGATATATGGTACTCCAGGGAGAAGGTAGACGAAAAATGTCCTCACCTAATCTAGCAAAATATCCTTGGGACCAAAAGCCTCCCAAAACAAGGAAGTGTGATATGGATTGGATCATTATGTAAGTTTTCATCGTTCTCATTCCAATGCAAATTCATGCCATTAACTTAAAGAGTTCAATTGTCCTTTAGTAAATGTTTATGTTTCCTCATTCTCGCTTCTAAAGCTTTTCTTATTTTTCCTCTTTTAGATGCATACCTCCTCTTGTTGATATTTATACCAATAGTTTAGTAGATGAAGTGCTTCTTACTACATAAAAAAAGGAATGGTTGAAGTTATTTAGCAACAAAATCTAGCTTTTTATTCCTAATTTTATACATATATTTTTAAATCATCATTCTTCAAATTTAGTGAAATAGAGACTCACTAAAAAAATTCTATGGTAAATGCATCGAAAGTTGTCATCTTACCATATCTATTTATATTTTATTCAAAATTACTTCTACATCATGTAAACAAATCTATAGCCTTCTAAAACAAAATATTATTTTACCGATTCCCTTGCAAAGTCATTAAAATGTCAGGTAATTTATTTGTATAAATTATGTAACATTTATTTCCAACCTAGAGTATGTAAAATTGTTGAATTTTAACATAGTATGTGAAAAATTAGATCATTTGTAGCATGAAGCAATTCTAACCCATTTAAGAAAAACGAATATTAATTATATTTCGAAAATAAAAGAACTAACTAAATTGCAATTTTGATTTACATAAAGGCAACTAGTTGTTGGACCATCATCATCCACTTATGATTAAGTTTGTAGAAATTTAATCACAATCAAATGTTCAATTCCTATAATGAAGACTTTGAGTAATAATACTCCACTTTAATCATTTCAAACATAGCTCAAAGAAAGAGTGTTCTTTCAAATGTTAATATAAAAATTTAGAAAGAAAAAAAACTACCTAACTTAATCATTCTTGGAAATTGACCATAGAATTATACCTAGATCATGGTACAAGGGCCTTATTTTCAGAAATTTATCTCTTGGTGTGATTTGAGTATTTCTTCTTTCCATGAACCATGGTTGATAAATGAAAACTAATATATGCGAATATAATTATTATGGATAAGGAAACAAACATTCATCAATGTAAAGGAAATTACAAAATCGAATTGATAAAGTAAAATAAAGCATCATACCACCATGATCACACCAAGTAAGCTTAATCTCAAAAAAAAAAATCAAGGAAAGAAATTATACTAAAACTAAATTAAAACATGCAACATCTAAAACTAAAGAAAGAAAGTAATAATCTATATGAAAGGAAAAATCAAAAGTCTTATTTTATTCCATTATTTATTGGACATATGCTCCAAGAGTCCTATTTCTACATAAAGAAGGCATTCATATTTATACATAAACTTGCTTTAAAATTGAAATAAAAAATATTAATACAAATTCATAAGTTTTCTCATATAATTACAATAATTCGATAATAATGAGCAAGTAAATAACATCTCTAAGTTATTTGATAACAACTCATTATTAACCTCTTCAAGAGCTCCAATATTCTTTTGATAAAGATAACTAATTAATAACCAAATATTTAATGGTCGAAGAGGATATTCAAATTTGCAGCTAAATAATAAAATTCGCACTATTTCAAGTTCTAAATGTTTCCGTAATCAATAACAAATTAACATAATTGTCAAAGATAAATGCAAGTATATTATTTTTCTAACACTTTATCATAAATGCTATTAAAATACTAAAATAAATGCATTATAAGATATCAAACCTAATCACACATATAAACATAAACGTAGAGGGAAACAACTTTACAAAAGAATGAGAATAAAAAGAGTTAAAAACTAGAAAAAGATATAATAAGATGATAGGTTAATGAATCTAATAAAAATAATTTTTCCTTTAATTTTGAACTTTTTAATAATTTAAGACAATATTTTTAGAAATTATATTAAATAAAAAAATATATTAAAATTTAATAAAAAAATAAAAAATTATGAAAATATTATTAAAGATTATTTAAAAAAATATATAAAATCTTTCTTTTTATATAAATTTACAAATAAAACTCCTTGATGGGTTGGATGATCATCGATTAAATATGCTTGAGGAGGTGGGTTTGTGCCCAGCACACCACTGATCTCCAGGGAAATGAGGAAATGAAGAGGGCGGAGGGGGAAGAGGAGTGGGTGGTGGGGGATGGTTTACAATCACCACTCTATTGACTTCTAAGAAATTAAGAGGGGTTTGATGTGGTCTTCCACCTGCATTCATGTAAATGTGTGAGTCTTACACAAATTCAATATATGGTGTCTTTTTTTCTGGAGAGTTCGATGAACTTGGATTAGTAGATAAGAGGGATTAATTTCATTGGCTCCCATTTACCCTGCAGTGGGAGAAATTTCCCTTCTCTCTTTGGATTATGTTCATTTTATGGATGCTTGTATGGAAACTCACTCTCTGGGACAACTTAAAATGTTTCAAGTTGTGAACTTCCATATGAAAGATTTGACTTCTACTATTGTCTCTAGATATTCCTCTACCTTTACATTTTTTGGTGGATTCGTCTCTAATGGTGAAGGTGATGCCCAGGATGATGTTGAGAAGGGTAAATCTAGACACTATCTTGCATCTTTAGGGAGTAGGCAAGGCTTGATAGTGATAGGTGTAGGGTACTTCACCCAAGCTCAAGTGAACAAAATTCACATGTGCTACATTAATCGAGTCATACTCTTTCCTTGGCTTATGAATTGGTCATGTCTACTTTTGGTTGTACTCGGAGTGAGTTGCATTCTAGTTTGCTGGTTTTTTTATGAAAGTTTTACCCATATCTTTGGTGGCTTTGATTTGTTTGAATCTTTAAGAGCTAGTCTTTGCTAGTTCCCATGAAATACCTCTGCTTTGCGGAGGGCCTATGAGTCAGTCATGTCATAGCTTATATTCTAGGCTTTCTGGTTTCATACTGGTGGTTATGTGTGGATTTAAAAAGTTGTATTAGTTGTTGGAGTTAAAAGGGATGGAGTCCCTCTAGTTGTTAATGTAACTTTGTTTGTAGGACAAGAGTGCCTATCTCTCCATAGTCAGTTCAGTCATGGGTGTGTTCCTCTTTGTTATTGTATTGTTCTCATTGTCACGAGAGTAAGTTTGCCTCATTAACGCATGTGTGGGACCCACAAAGCATGGGGAAGGGATCATTATGTTAAGTCCCATGGGGGAGATTCAGGCCTAGGAGGAAGTTTTAGCCTTCCGTATCGTGACCTCTCCTTGTAGACGTGAGGATATTTAGAAATTGGAGAGCCATGTCATTAAATATCACCTTGCACACATAGATTCTGAATTATTAGAAGAGGTATGTCACTAGCTTCCTAACCCTGGGTATACTAGGGTAAGATAGAAATAGTTTATGCAATCAATTACCTTCCATTGACAACTTAAGACATTGTTGGGTTGAGTGTTGAGGAAGAAACATGAGGGAAAAACTATACCATTTCCTTGTTGGCATCAAGCACACGCAATGAAAAATGAAGGATAACTTGGACATGTTGGATGTTTGATTATCCCACTTGGGATAACATATCCATTGTGAGTTTAAGATTCACAAGCCTCTTGGTATCAGGGAGGAACGCCTGGCCCTAGTGTCTTCTTCGAATTACTAGTCTAGATGTTATGCAATGGATTCTGTTGCAACTCTTTTAGATAAACATTTATTCTTGCTCCATTGATGTTTTTACGGGCTTAGTATTGTGTAACATCACAATATTATATAATACCGGTCTTTGACTATGATTTTCAACATGACAGAGAAAGACCAATATTCTATTGCTATTATTATCTGCTATATAATTTAATTTTTATATGCAATATAACTAGCTTCTATAATAATAATACATGAGATATTCTCTTGAAAGAAATTAATCTTTTTCACTATTTTTTTATTACTATTTTTTTGTAATTAGATAAACATTTTTTTCCTTCTTCTATCTATAAATAAAATTTATTTATATAAAACATCATTTATATTTTCAAAACGCTTATATTTTCAAAATTCCTAAAGCTATTACTAATAGAAAAACAATTCCCCTTATTCCAAAAATAATTGTTAGACATTTTATTCTTTCTCCCTCTATTCATAAAACTTTCCTAAAAGACTACAAGATTCTTTCTTAAACATTGGAATTTTTTGGTAATATTATAATTATATTTTCCATTCTCATTACAAGTGTCTTAAACGATGTAAGTGGAATCCAATTCACCCGCTTCCATAATTACACCGTAAGGCGTTTCCTCTTGAAATCAACTTTCCTACAAGATTACGTGTATAATTCTGAGCCTTCGATTTAATGGTTAGATGATTAAAATAATCCTAACCATCCAAGACCCGTATGGTATGCGATGCGACCCCAACAGATCGACCATTGATGATCTGAGATTAAATGATGAGCTCATTAAAATTCCGAGTGGAAGCTCATGAAATTGTTTGGCTGTCTGATGCGTGCGCCTGTTCATTGTAATTCCGAGCCTGTTCATTGTAATTCCGAGTGGAAGCTCATGAAATTGTTTGGCTGTCTGATGCGTGTGCCTGTTCATTGTTTGGCTGCCTGATTTGATTTTTGTTGCACATTTCATTTTCGGGATCTTCGGTATGCATACTTGCTCTGTCAAAGTTTAGTTTCATACAGGTATAGGGTTGCAAAGAGTTTTGTGCAGGTTACTTAATGCTGAATATGTTCTCTCATGACAGGAAATGTCACTGCCCTCATACTCTTCTTAGCTCCCTTGTGAGTTTTCTCTAACTCATGCAACCTAATTTCAATGATAAAGCTTACTGATGTTCATTTATTCATTAACTGTTTGTAAATTATGATGTGTCTGCTGCTGCAGGATTACGTTCAGGAAGATTATAAAGAAGAAATCGACGGAAGACTTCTCTGGAGTTCCTTATGTTTCTACACTTTTGAATTGCATGCTTTCTGCATGGTATGGCCTGCCATTTATATCACCCTATAACCTTCTCGTGAGCACCATGAACTGGAACCGTCCTTGAACTCTGCTACGTGGTTGTCTTTCTCTTTTATATTCGAGACAAGAAATACAGGGTAAGTCCACTACTCATTACTGTATTAGTTTGAGTGGAGAGATCCCATTTTAATGGTGGTGGATGAAACAGGTCAAAATATTTTCTCTTCTGGCAACTGTGCTCATGTTTTTTGCGGTGATTGCCTTGGTATCGCTCTTGGCCCTGCGTGGAAATGCAAGAAAATTATTTTGTGGCTTCGCTGCTGTCATCTTCTCCATCTGCATGTATGCGTCTCCTCTCTCCATAATGGTAAACCCCTCAACCAGTTTCTACTTATCTTTAGGAAAATGACATGCGATTGATAAAGTATGATCTTTAAAATGGCAACTTCCCCGTACTATTCCTTTATTCGTTCCAACAGACTAATTGGAACCATATTCAAAGCTTGTCTGGCATAAAATGAAAAGTCAGAGATTAGGGAGAGCACCGTTTTCCGGCATTTTTTCACCGTCTGCCATGCATAGTTTTGTGTCTAATAAAATTTAATAATTTTGAATCTAATAGAAAAATAATGAGCAGATGTACATCTCTCAATGCAAAAGGTTTAACCAAAAAATTACCCAGTAAAGGACGACTTCCGAGTTGATGTTTATTCATATTTGTAAAAAGGACTGTAGCCTTTTAGTGTGTGCTTTGGATTTAATATGAAGGCGAAATGCAATATGCCACATCTATTCTAATTTCTTCATGTTATTTAAAAAATTTAATTAGATCTGTGATAGGATCCCTTTCAACGTAGGATTTATTTATGGTGATGGCTTTATGAAGCAGCAGATTAAAATAATGAATAATTGCACAACATATATTTACGCCGTAAGGCGTTTCCTCTTGAAATCAACTTTCCTACAGGGTTACGTGTACAATTATGAGCCTTTGATTTAATTGTTAGACGATTAAAATAATCCTAGCCATCCAATTGATTAGACCGGACCGGTATGGTATGCGATGCAACCCCAACAGATTGACCATTGATGATCTGAGATTAAATGATGAGCTCATTAAAATTCCGAGTGGAAGCTCATGAAATTGTTTGGCTGTCTGATGCGTGCGCCTGTTCATTGTAATTCCGAGTGGAAGCTCATGAAATTGTTTGGCTGTTTGATGCGTGTGCCTGTTCAATGTTTGGCTGCCTGATTTGATTTTTGTTGCAGAACACATTTCTGCCCTGTGTGTTTTCATTGTTTGGTTGTCTGATTTTATTTTTGGTGCAGAACATGGTGAAGAACATAGATGTGACTATTTTTATATTTCAGATTTCTATGACCAATCAGGTATGCATACTACCACTTGGCCTGGAGTGGACAATCACGTATGCATAGAACCCTAGGAGTTTATTCATGGTTTAATGGATTTTCTTTATTAATTAGGTGTAGCCCTAATTTGAAATCCGCTTATATCTGCAGGTTGTAAAAAGAGGATTAACCATGAGTAAAGGAAGATGAGGGTTATTATGTGTTTGTTTTAACTGAAGCGCATGATGAATGGAGAGGTTTGTTTCTTCGGATTGTCTACTACTATATCATACATTGCCTCTGTTGAAGATACATGCTCTGTGAACTTATTTTTTGTTCTTTTGGAGGCAGAGGAGTTGTTTCCAGACAAATGGAGATGAGGTGACATTTGATGCCCAAGAAGGACAGAGGATGAAAGAATCAGACTAGTCTTAAAGGTACAACGTTTTGGCCCTTTGCGGATGACCCCACCTTTCCCACCGGCGACCTCTCGTCGTCGATAAGGCTTCCCACTATCCTCGTCTCGGGGACCTCTCTCCCAGCAACGGCGACCAATATCCACAATGGCAATGCAGTGTTTAATGACGTGAAATATGGTTCGACAACCTGTATACCACACGCCAAAGCATTAAATGCTGCGTAACGAGGGTAGATAAGGCTCGGCACCAGCAACCATACTCTCTCCGGCCTCTTGTACAGAAAACACTGTCTCCATTCCCATGACACTAGCCTCAACCTTCATTGATAGCTCAACAAGCATCTGGACGAGCGTGGGCCAATTCAACCGGGCCCCTCTCTACTCCATTTATTCGTCTTTATTTGACCTGAAACTTTGGCGCTGCATGTATTGAGATCTTTCCGTGTCCACATGGAAGTTTTTGCACATGCCTGTGGTGGTGATTCCTGGGGTTTCCTCTTGAATTCTGTACGGTGATTCCTAGGGTTTCCCTTTGAATTCTGTATTCCATTAGAGCTTTCTTATTTTCCCAGAGATGTTCGAAAGCTCTGTTTATCTGCGCAAAATTCTTCTAAATTCAATTATAGTGCTGATAATTAATTATTTATGTTAGACAAAATGCTTACTTTCATCACTGTGTGGAAATTGAACCCATGGCTAATATGAATATATTACTATTTAATGTAGACTTCTTACAGGATACAATTCTAAAGATCCCTTTTGTAGAAACCGTGGGTGGGTATCTTTTCTATTATAATGTCTCCCCAGACTTATATCTGGCTCTGGTTGCTTGTCATGTTTTGCTTCGCAAGATGTACCCTGGCCTCAAGGGGCGAAACATGTCTCTAAGATTTGAACGTTGGTAGGAGCATGTAACACACCTCTTTCCTAACCAAACACGCTTGTTGACATGTAATTTTTTAATTCAGTGTCTCAATACAATCGACTTTTTGAAGCACATGATGGGAACGACAATTTTATTTTCCTATCGATCCTCTGCGGGTGTGGGTTGTATTTTAAATCGAGTCTGATGACACACATAAGGTGTTTCTCCTGCCAACTCAGCAATTTCATAAGGTGTTTCTCCAGCAACACCTTGAATTGGCAAAGAATACAGGGGTTGTCAACCTTGAAAAAAGCACTGGCAAGCAATTCACGCTCCATATACTAGATTGAATTTTTTCAGTATGCAAAATGGTGGAAATGCTATAAACTCGAAGACAAGGAATTGCTTGAGAAGAGTGCAACGACTCGGAAATTTTTTCTAATTGTTGTTATGATGGTGGCTTTGTTGCCAACACCTCCATCTTGGGTTTGAGAGGTAGAGATTCTACCCGTTCGAAAGCTCTGTCTTTTTGGGAAAAATTCTTCTGTTCCTTTTTGAAAAACTTAGTACAAGTAAAGTTAGCTTCATGTTCTCACCCATAATGATTTCCAGGTTTGTGACCAATGTCATGACAAGACTGTATAATATTGTGAAATATTATCCTCGAGCATTCAAGGAATTCAACCCATATTATATATACTATTACTTTCATGAATATCACAAACAAGGATGGGTGATGCTTGGAGGTGTAGTCTTGTGTATAACAGGTGTTGATTATTCTCATGATGATATGTGCCTCATTTTATCATATAGTATACTTGGAACTGTTTTCTAACTCAATTGATAAATCCATACCAATGATTTTGTCAAAAAAAAATCATAACTTCATCCCAATTATTTATGCTAAAGCTACAAAAATAGAAACACTAACATCAGTTCTTTGCTCTGACTGGATCCAGCTGTCGAGACCATGTTTGTAGAATTGGGCCATGTCATGAGGAAATCAATCCAATTCCAAGCTATATGTCACAAGTATTGAATATGGAAAAACACCTATAAAAGTATGCATCTTTCTTCTTATCTTTTCTACTTAACTGATGATGTTGATGTTGTTTTATCTTGTGGTTAGGTCTAACATTTGGCATCCATCATCTACATTCCCACATTTTTTATACATTCCAACAAGGGTGATTCCAATAGCAAAATCTACCTCAAACCCACACTTAGTAATGTCAGCATGGATCTTCTTCCCCTATTCCGGAGGTGCCAAAGGCGAAGTTATTTGGCTTAAAAACAATCCTTCATTTGACCAAAAAAATTTAGGGCCTCATGGCATTACCCATTCTGTGCATATCCTGAAATTACAAAATTCCATGTAACTTCATCTAGCTTAGGCGTTGCATTAAATAGTTTCAGTGTTTGGTCATTACACCCATGTTTACCATATCCACCTATCATTGCATTCTATGCAATTGCACAACATCTCTCCACCATTATTCATAACCTCGTTTTCTCTAGAAACAACAATACTCATGCAAAACCCAAATTCCACAATACAAATTTGCCCAATACAGAACCCACAACTTAGTTCTATTGTTGCTACTGCCTAATGCCATAAAAAATGTATACATTATTTGGCATTAACTACATTTTGCAATTTAGTATTTAAACATTAGCCGCTGATGAATCATGATAGTAATTGCTACTAAGCTTGAATGAATCTCTGATGGAAACTTGTATGGTGATTGGTTGGAGCGCTGACTCCTACAATCAGGTCTGCCCATAAATGTATCTCAAAAATTCCTTTCACGTCAAACTGGTATCAATGTGGCACCTCAACTCAATGCTCCATCACACATGTTGATTTTGTTCCAGATTATGATGCCTTTTTTATTCCTACAGTGATGTCAGCTATGCAAGGAATTTAGTCAAGGAATAGTAACATGAGCCAAGTTAAGATGATACAAGAATGTGAAGTAGAAACTATTAGCTTGCCTTCCATGAGTATATTGGGATGCAATCAAGTTTTCCAGTATGGTTTAGTTTATTTGAAGGAGGGATGCAGCTCCCTATCATAAACATGATATCATCTGTGAGTATAATGTGAATTATGGCATCCCACTTCCTGACATAATTTATGTTTTCGTATGTTAACTCATGCTGGCGTTGTTGTACTCGTCATTTTTTATCCTATTACTACTGTTCCTTTTTCAAAATATTAGTACAAGTAAATTTAGCTTCATGTCTCAACCATAACGATTGCCTAGTTTGTGACCAACATCGTGATTGGACTGTATAATATTGTGAAATATTATTTTGGAGCATTGAAGGAATTCAACCCATATTATATATATTATTACTTTCATGAATATCAAAAACAAGGATGGGTGATGCTTGGAGGTGTAGTCTTATGTATAACAGGTATTGATTATTCTCAGATGATATGTGTCTCATTTTATCATATAATATACTTGGAATTGTTTTCTAACTCAATTGATAAATCCATACCAATGATTTTCTCAAACAAAATTCATAACTTCATCCCAATTATTTATTTTAAAGCTATGCAAATAGAAACACTAACATCAGTTCTTTGTTCTGACTGGATCCAGGTGCCAAGGCCATGTTTGCAAACTTGGGCCATTTCAAAAGAAAATCAATCTAGGTCCAAGCTATGTCAAGGACAGAATTATTATTATTTCATCATACCTGTGTGCTTCATACTCCTTAAGTTTTAGTACCATAATGAGAAATTTGGGTTTTTTGGTGCAGCTTGCTTTTTTGTGTGTTAGTTTACCCATCTCTGCTTATCACATATACGGGACAAGCGACTTATTTGATAAAAAAACTAGGGGACATAGGTTGTACATTCTACAAAGAAATACCACAACCCGTGTATTGGCCAATGTTCATTGTTGCCACTTTAACAGCCATTGTACCCAATCAAGAATTGATTACAGCAGCAATCACAATCATAAGATAGTCCATGGCTCTTAGTTGCTTCCATCGAGTGAATATTGTGCATACCTCACAAAATTAAGAGGGTTAGATCTATTCACCTGAAGTTAACTATGTTCTCATGGTTATCTGCCTTACAATTGTTGTAGGATTCCGGGATGCAACGCAGTTTGGAAATGCATATGGTAAGAATATACAAATTTATATCTGACAATTGAATTTTGTAGTTTTTATCGATTCTTTTGAGTTTCTAAGGACAATTTTAGGTGTTTGGTGGTGCAGAGGTTGCAGTGGTTGGTGTCATGTTCATTACGACGTGTGTAGTAACCTTGGTCATGCTTGTGGTTTGGAACATGCATGTTTTTCTTATACTACCCTTCACTTTGTTTTTTGCTATCTTTGAAGGAGTTTATCTATCATATATATTGAAAAAGGTGCCACAGGGAGGTTGGTGTCCCTTCGTAATTGCAACAATTTTGGTCATGCTTTTGGTTTGGAACATGCATGTTTTTCTTATACCACCCTTCACTCTGTTTTTTGCTATCTTTGAAGGAGTTTATCTATCATCTGTATTGAATAAGGTGCCACAGGGTTGTTGGTGTCCCTTTGTCATTGCAACAATTTTTATGACCATAATGTTCTCTTGGAAATAAGGAAGGTAGAAAAAGTATAAATATTTAGCACAGAGAAAACTCAGCATAGAAGGTTTGAATGGATTGGTTGTCGAGGTGAATTCACTTGTACCAGGAATTCATTTCTTTTGCAGTGACCTTATTTATGACTTACCACCGATTATTGAGCATTATGTAAAGAATGTGGGGTCTCTGCATGAAGTTCTTGTCATTGTCACCATAAGAATGGTTCCATTCAAGACAATACTTTTGTCGGAGAGATTTATGGTTGGAAAACTAGAGCCAAAAGGTGTATATAAATTTGTAGCCTAATATGGTTACAAATATGCCCTAAACATTGAAGGATCTGAATTTATCAACCAGGTTTTTGAAAGCGTAAAAGACTGTCTCAAGCTTAGAGGAACTCATTCCTCCTCACATGAAAAAAGTTATGCAAGCAAGAATACAGTCGAAGAAAGTAACTACTCTTAGATGAGGAATTGTAGTAGATTGAATAGGCAAAGAATACAAGGTTTGTGTATGTTCTAGGAAAAATCACATTGAAGACTAATAAGAGCACTGGGCCTTTTGAAGGATTATTGATTGACAAGCTCTACAGGTTTCTCCAAAACAATTGCAGGTTGACTCTGTCTCCCTACAATATACCACCTATGCATTTACTTCAAGTCAGAATGGTGCAAGAAATTTAGAGTTCATTCACACAAAACTATTAGAAGACAATGAAATTATAAGCTTTTACTCATAATAAATCTTTTAGGGCCTTAAATTTCTTGATCACTCAAAAATAAGATATAATTTTGTACTATTGTTACTATTTTAATATATTTATAAGATTTCAAAATGCAAATTTTTGTTGAGATCAGAAGAAATAAGCATTGAGTTTTTTACCATTTCTGCAATAAATCATGAATCATGTAGAGTGAACTGGTACATGCATGTTTAATGTTTTGTGACTGGCGGAATGGAAAAAAATGATAACAGATCATTACTTTTCAGTTTCAATCCTTCTTTTACAGTAAGGCTCTTATCTTTTAATGAAATGCAGAGGCTGGTAAATTAAAATTTTCAAGAAATCCCAAGTAGAGTTTGTTAAGAGGGAATTTTAAATTTTAATAGTAACTCCTTTTTATCCTTTGTCCTCGGAAATTTGTACTGTTGCCACTTTAGCAACCATTGTAGCCAGTCAAGCATTGATTACAGCAACATTCTCAATCATAAGACAGTCCATGGCTCTTAGTTGCTTCCCTCGAGTGAATATTGTGCATACCTCACAAAATTACGAGAGTTAGATCTATTCACCTGAAGTTAACTATGTTGTCATGGTTATCTGCCTTGCAATTGTTGTAGGATTCCATACAATCCTAAATATTGAATAGTGAAATATGACAGAATGAAATTAGATGTCCAAATAATAATAAATATGACTTGGAACTCAATCCTTGAAAATATCTTTTCCTCTCGTTGGCCCATTATCAGCTCAGCATTGGCACGTTTGTGGCGGTTTACAGTGATGATGGCTCCTCTTCTGACTCTCACTCTGACCTTGTTATTGCTCTTCCTCAAACTTCCCAAGTCCTAGCTACTTCCACGAAACATTTTCTGGTGCAACACTACTACTGGAATGCTTTCCTCTAACTTACTTCATTGTCTAGTGTTTACACTTCTGGATTTGCCCCCCTTTTGAGGCCACCCGGACCTCTTTTCCATCTTATTCTCTACTCTTCCTTTCTTTCCTTAACATAGATTTTAGACTGTTTCAGAGATGCTCTAGGCAGTCAATCGTTCTTCTCAGTCCTGTTGACCTGTTTTTGTCATTTGAGCTCATTACAGATTTTAGACTGTTTCATAGATGCTCTATGCACCTCCTTATTGCTGTTGTCAATCATTGTTCTACTCCTTCCCAATCAGTAGGTTTAATTTAGTTTGACATAACTGAACTTGCTGTCAATCTGTTTTTTCTTCTAGAGAAACCGTGATCTCGATTGAAACTTCAGAATATTTGATCTATATTATTTGATGTTTTAAAAGTATTTATGTTAATAATTACATATCATTTCCATAGAAGATTTTTTTTTCCCAACAGACATTGATTCAGCTGGTGAGGTCGACGGAATGTTAAGCCAACTACCTTACCTCCATTCTCGCTACAATTTTCCGCATTCCTATAGCATAAGTTAAGGGGTGACACTACGTGAAATTCCAGGGACTGGGTAGATAAATACCCCTCGGATCTGGCACCTAGGGAAAGGAAATCCTCTCTTTGCAGTGTAGTTACTTGGGGCATATTTCTTTAAGCACTTCAAAAAAAACCTCTCTGGTATTCAAATGAAGTATTGGAGTAAAATTAAAGACAATACAGTAATCAAAAAATTTCCTAGATGCTTTCTCCCATGAGATGAGTTTGCGAAAAAAAAATATTCATCTAACAGTAACTATGCAAATAAGTCAATTATTGGAAAAAATGCCTTGCCTTCCACAATCCATCACTAGCCAAAATGAGAAATTTTGTGGTTGCATCTATGGTCATGTCTCTCACATCTGGTTCTAAACTTAAATGTTGCTTCAGACTCCTGTCACCAAACGCACGAGCTACAGCAAGCTGACCATTAACTCGAGGTACATCTCCTAATATATCAAAAAAGAACGCCATTAAGTATACAGTTTCTCCCTGTGACCATTCAAATGTTACTCTTGAGCTAGAACATTAAGATATAATTATAAAGTTACAAATCAAAAAATTATTCAAGTATGTTCTCATTAAAATTAATCTCTGCACAACATTTGTAGTGGTACCTGACAGGAGTGTCACAAATCCACCCTTCTCGATGTTTTGAAGTTCAATACTTGGCTCATGATCAATAGTCAACTGAATAGTAGTGCCATTTTTACATATAACAGCCCTGGAATCCCCTATATTTGCTACAAAGAGTTTTTTCCCATCAACTAAAATAGCAGTGACTGTTGTGGAGCCATCGGGCGCTAAATCAACTACCTTTGCTAAAAATTTCCCATCAGTCCGGTTGTATGCATTCTTGATGGAATTTTTTGGTTCTGTCCAGAACTTTGGCTCCGTTATTATCAGAGATACTTGTCAGCATTAAAATACTTAATTAGCATTTTACACCATACGAAACTTTGAAAATAGCAAGTGACAACCAATACAACAAATGGCAGATCAGCTGTAAAAGCATTTTACTGGATGTGCATCAGAGTCAGAAATCTCATCTGATATACAATTTTTTTCTAAAGAGTCATTTGAGAACCATCATATTTATATAAATGAACGAAATTATCAAAAATGATAACGATTTGTCGCAAATGCAATTTTTGCAATAAGGAAGCACTATTTCTTTATGCCATGACGTAATGCTACTACTGGACGTTTTTTCTTTGGATAGGTGCAAAAGACACATGAACATATAAGTATAGGAAATATATGAACAATTTAAGCTATTTGAAAAATAGTGGATTTACGCATGAAACATATTCAACTAGAAATATGATGGGAAAACAAGAAATTCATTATGTGTGAGAAGTAAAATGTTGGAGAATCTTCGCCTTTGAGGTTTGAGAAATGGACATGGTGATATATCACAACTAGAAAAATTTTGTTCATAGATGCAAATCATTGTTACAATTAACAATATATATCATATGCCAAAGATAAAACACAGGAAATTAACCCATGAAGTCAATGCAAGTAGAAACACCATAATAGAACCAATAGAGGAGAAAACGAAATTGTTTCACAAGTTACAATCAAGTTAGGCAATTGACATAAACATATGAAATTTGGAAAACGGAAAGAAACTTTGAACCTGCTCCAATTTAATGTATAATTTTAGTTTTTGATTGACTAGAAATAGCAAAACAATACATGTCACAATACAATCAACTATAAAATTTAAATAGATGTTGTTAAATTCACAGAGACCTTCCAAGTATTCCTTATGATTCATAGATGCTAAACCAGGTAGACCATCAGCATTGATTACAAGTATTCCCCATGATTCATAGATGGTAAACCAGGTAGACCATCAGCATTAATTACAAGTATTCCTCATGATTCATAGATGGTAAACCAGGTAGACCATTAGCATTGATTACAGTTCATAACCCCAAAGGAATCGTAAGAGTTGAACTTGTGACATCCCATTTCTGAGAAGTTCAATGTATAACTCCAAGGCCAATCAAGCCAACCCCAAGGCTCAAAAATAAGATAATAAAAAGTATATGCATTTGGTAACAAGGCGTGATACTTATCATCCAGCTCAGAAAGGACATAGGTTGGTAACAATTGAAATAGACTTACAAATTAGCTAATTTAGAGAGTTTCATTGTGGGCAAAATCAAGAATCGCATTCTAGATTACGATTTAAGTTGGGAATCAAACCCTACTCAACTAATGAAAGGACTGAAATTTGCTAAACCCCTTTCCAGTACTAATTTAAATATGTAGACTATAGATTGGTACTACCCAGGCACTCCCTAGGTGACATTATCAAGCATCACATCGGTAGCTACAGCGTGATTGATATAGATGTGGATGCTTCTTCTCCCTCTACTTTTTACATCTATACCTAATGACAATTAATGGGCACTTCCACAGTATGTTGTAACTGGTGTACTTTTGAGCCCCGTTGACCTCTGTTTTGGTCACCCACTGCCATTAATAAAAATACTCTTATCTTATCTTCTGTGGTCCGTTAATAGGAAATGGTACTGTAATATAAAAACAATACTAAATATCCAGGACTAACTCTCACCAATTTAGATCCTCATCTAGGAGTGAGCACTTTGTGTCTATACTTTCTTTTCTATATTTGAGGCCAATGTACATCGAGAAATTACACTGTACAATACAAGTATTCAAGAGACATCTGCTATCAATTCCATCTGAGCAACAGCAATATCAGTTACATACCATGAACCACGTTATCCAAATGTACATCAAGAAATTAAACTGTACAAAACAACTATTCGAGCGACACCTCCCATCAGTTCCGTTTCAGCAAAAGCAATCTCAGTTATTTACCCTGAACCTCAAAATTTTAACGACATGGTTCATGATATACAACTGAGATTGTTGTTTTCTAAAATGGAATTAATGGAAGGTGTCACTTTAATAGTTGTTTTCTTATTATTGTTTTGATTTAATGTTTCGTTATGCATACTAAATCTTTTTTTCATATAAAACCAAATTTTAAATGTTTACTCATTTACAAATACTACAACACATACCCCTTTTTCGGATTGATGTTTATGAGTAGTAGGCCAAAACTTGCCAAACACTTCAATTTCTTTTCCAAAATTTCAAAGATGCCCATTTGAAAAACCTTAAAATAATGCACAAAAACACGTTCACATTAACAACAACTACTACATGGATAATGGATAACCTCTACCTGACATTAACTATTACTCATTATCATCCACCCATGCTTTCAAGAATGTCCATTCACATGTTGCTATTCTTCCACAAACTACTATTACTTACAAAATATCCATATTCAAAACACACATAACTAATAGTTTCAAGTGTAACTCAATATCATCCACCCTTGCTTTCAACAATGTCCATTCACATGTCACTATTCTTCTACACACTATTATTTACAAAATATCCATATTCAGCATACACATAACTAACAATTTCAATTGCAACTTATTATCATCCACCTTTGCTTTAACCAATGCCCATTCACATGTCGCTATTCTTCCACACTCTATGCCTTACGGCATTTCTTTTGCAACATCAGGTGCAAATGCTAGTAATATACTTTTTTTTTCCTGGTGATTTTTTTTTATTATCTAATTTATACGTGGTATTCTATATATGACTTTATTTTTTTAATTAAATATATAAAACAACATATTTTCGTTCATTATATTTCAATTCATAAATATTAAAATAATTAACTAAATGTATATATTTAATTAATAAATAATTTTCATAATTGGAATGTCAAAACCTATAACTAATTACCTATTAACTATTTTGGGAATTTGGAAAGACATCTAAACCATAAGTGTCAGATATCTGAATATCTCCATTAGTCATTCCACGTGGCTAGAAATGTTGGAAAGGGATTGAAAATAATGGCAAAATGTTTTCATAGAAAATCAAATTTATTTCTATGGGAAGTGATACTAAGTTATGAAAACATTCTGTGTAATTCTTTAATTAGGATATGAGGTGAAAACATGAGGCAATATGACTCTATAGTGGTGCAAATTATATATACACTCATTGAATGTGTAGATTTAATAACTAATTAACGCTTAACGTTGAGGATGTTGACATATTTTTCTATGCTATTTCGTGAAAACCCATAGATGGAAATATTTATCCTCCCATGGGAAAGGACATAAAGTTGGTAGTAGCCATGACTGATATCTGAAGCCATAGAGAAACAAGCATGCTTATACCAAAGGTTATGTATCAAGGGAGATGAATATTAAGGATGTCTTCTTACAATTAGAGAAAATTTGGGTGTTGCATAGTGAGAACCAAAAGAGGTATGCATTAAAAAAGGAACAATATGTGTTTCTCAAAGTTTCTCAAATTCTTGGTTGAAGATGCCATCAAATTTCAAAAATGAAATTGTGTGTTACTTATATCAATGAAACATAATTGATAATGGATGGTATGAAGGGTTTAAGGTTCTTAATATCTGAAATATATGAAGGATTGAAGTTATACTTATCTCAGTGATGATACAAACTTTCTGATGCATCAAATGATAAACAGATTCGACGCATAGGAAAATTTCACGCCGGTGAAAATCGAGCTACCAGGGTTTCGGCGGGCCATAGATTTCTTCTTCCATGCATGGAGGCAGAAAAGGGAGCTCTTCTCCCTCATACAAGGAAGCTGTGGTCAACAAGGGAAAGAAGCCCACAAAAAAAGTCAGAAACTTGTAGAAGAAGAAAGGAGTAACATGGAAAAGGGAGAGGAGTAGGTGAAAACAAGGGAGAATAGTAGCACTAAAGACAAGGAGAAAGAGGACAAAAAGCAGGAAGCAAAATAGAAAAAACAAAAGGGGCCATGTCAACCCAAAGCTGAAATAAAACCCATAGTAGTTTTAAATGATCCTGCGCTGCAAGCGCACAGGGAGCACATGCAAACCTACGCAATCATTTGCAAATTCATGGGGCTCTGGCCCACAGAAAAAGCTTTACAAACATGGATCAAGTACCACTGGAAACCCAAAGGGAGCATTGATCTACACCTTGGGTCAAAGGGTTTCTTTACAGTGGTGTTTACAAATATCGAGGATAAAGACAGAGTGTTTGAAGGAGGGCCCTACTTCTTCATAGCAGCAGGTCTCTATATGAGGCCGTGGAAGATGAAATTTGTCCCAGAATGAGAAACCTTCATATCAGTCCCGGTCTGGGTAAGACTCTATTCCCTACCCCTGGATTATTGGCGTTAGCGGCCATAGGAAATAAGTTAGGTAGGTTCATCAATGATTCAAAAGCTACTAGAAGAGGAAAATATACTTCCTTTGCTAGAATATGTGTGGAAATGAATCTATTAGGAGCTCTTCCGGATGAGGTGATACTGAAAGTTTTTGACGAAGAATGGACTCAAACGGTGGACTATGAGCATATTCCGTTCAAATGTCATAGATGCCATGAACATGGGCATCTTCTCAGACACTTCCCTCTCAGCAAAATGAAGAATAACAACAAAACTAACACAATGAAAGACCCGAATAGCTTTCACAAGGTGATTCATAAAGGTAAAGGTGGAAAAAAGGGGCCAAAGCAGCAACAAAAGGACAGACATCAAGGCAAGCAGAACCAGTTCCAAGTTCTGGTAGAAGAAGAAGAAAGAACAGTGGAAAATCAAACAAATGAAGGGAGTACGGTTGAGAAGGAGAAGGAAGGAAACAATGAAAAAACATAGGAAAATGATAAATAGAAAGGAATAATGATGAGTGATACAGAACTAGAGATGGACCAAGAAATGACCCAAAGTGAAATGGATCTAGAGGAGACAGAGCTGCAGGAGATTCTAGAAAGAGAAAACCTAGATCTGGAAGGGTTCTTAATTCAAGGAACATGTGTTGGGGTTGAATCGTTACTCGAGGAAGAGGTCAATACAATACAACAGCTGTATTTATGAAAAACTCAGGAAAAGCGTCCATAGAAGGGAAAAATAGGAACAAGCTGAGTAGCAAAGGAGTGAAGACGATAAAATCGACCCTGGGATTAGCACCCAGAAACCTAGGAAAAAAAGAGGCAGAAAAAGGCAGAGTGAGCTATTGATGGAATGTGGAAAGCTCATGATAGATTTAGGTAAGATGAAATATCTTACCAGCTATTCCTTCACAAATATTTAATGATGAAGTTCATTTCCTGGAATATTAGAAGTCTAGGCAGTAAAAGAAAGCAGAGATTGTTAAACAATAGAATAAAAGAGGCTGGTCCGGATATAATTTTTATCCAGGAAACAAAATGTTCCATTCGAGGTATAAGACAACTTCATAGAAAGTGGCTCAATAAATTTGAATATCTAGATGTTAAAGCAGAGAATACAGCAGGAGGTATTCTCATGCTTTGGAACCACCAAAAAATTGATTTAGTTGATGTCAAAGCTACAAGGAATTATTTATCAGTAGTGATTCAGCGGGTTGGGGATAGGAGTACCTATCTAGTCACGAATGTGTATGGCCCTCAAAGAATAGAAGACAAACTCAAGTTTACAGAATCCCTAGCATATCTCAGAGAAAGACATGCTAGAATACCCTAGATCTTGGGAGGGGATTTTAATATGATAAAATCACTTTCGGAAAAAAAAGGTGGAACCAGAGCACTTAGTAAAGACGCCTTAGCTTTTCAGATATTTTCAGATAACATGAAACTTGTGGATGTTGAAACGATTAATGGCCACTTCACCTGGAACAACAAGAGAGGAGGAGAGTCCCAGGTAGCATCCAAGTTGGATAGATTCATTATCTCAGAGGATCTCATGCTTCAAGATAAGGAAATATCTACTAGTGTTCTTCCCATAGGAGGCTCAGATCACTGGCCGATTCAAATGGAGATCTAGGGTATAGGTACCCCCAAGAATAGACCTTTCCGATTTGAGAATATTTGGCTTTCACACCCAGCTTTCATCTGTAATATTGAAAAGTGGTGGGCAGAAGATCTACAGATTCAGGGATCTAGAATGTTCATGCTTCATAAAAGATTAAAGCACATAAAAATAAGGCTCAAAGATTGGAATAAGAAGAATTTTGGAAATATCTTTGCAGAAAAGAAATTGGTGGAAATTAAAATGCAGGCACTCAATCAAGCTATGATCTCGGAAGGTTTTGATAAAGACAAAAATGATCTAGTGGAGAAATATCATCAAGATTGGGAGAACTGGAGTAAAAGAGAGCAAATTTTTTGGAGACAAAAATATAGAGTCCAATGGCTAAAAGAAGGGGAGCATAACACTAGATATTCTCACAGATCCACCATGGAAAATAGAGCACATAACAAAATTTCTTAAATTAAAAAGGAGGACAGACAACTTCTTCAATCACATGAAGAGATAGAGGCTGTGTTGGTTCAGCACTTCCGTGAAATAGCCCGGGAAAATAATCCAGATAGAGAACATTACATTAGGGGAGTAACTAAGCATATAGCTAAGCTGGTGACTAGAGAGGGCAATTTCAATCTCAACAAACCAATGATGGAAGAAGAGGTCAGTGAGGTTCTCAAAGACATGCAGAATGACAAAGCACAAGGCCCAAATGGCTTCAATATATACTTCTTTAAAGATTGATGGAATATTGTAAAACAGGATATTTTGAAAGTTGTGGAAGACTCCAGGATGAACAGAACCTTCTTGCAAGCGCTCAACACCTCTTTCATCTCCTTGACCCCTAAACAGGAAAATACCTAGACACCAGAGAGGTATAGACCCATAGCACTTTGCAATGTGTTCTACAAAATTATATCCAAAGTAGTGGCCAACAGACTCAAACCTATGCTTCCTTCTCTGATTTCGTGGGAGCAATCAGGTTATGTGGAAACCAGACAAATTCTGGATAACATTATTCAAGCGCATGAAGTGGTGCACTCTTTAACCAGCACAAGGAAAACAGGTATGATCATGCAACTGGACATAGCAAAAACTTATGACAAAGTGAACTAGACCTATATCATGATTATGCTCAAGGCCATTGCTTTTGATCACATCTAGGTAGGGTGGGTCATGGCCTTGGTCACCTCTTCCAGCTTTTCAATATTGGTTATTGGCTCTCCTTCTGAGATTTCTATTCCTTCCAGAGGGCTGAGGTAGGGGGATCCACTTTCTCCCTTTCTCTTCATTCTCATGATGGAAGGTCTTGGAAGATATATGAAGCATGCCAGAGAGATTGGTCAAGTTCAAGGTTTCACTCTAAAGGAGAATGGTCAGGCTTTGACTCATCAACAATTTGTAGATGATACCATGTTACAAGGTATCCCCACTGTCAGAGAGGCTCGAGCATACATACTAATTCTACATGACTTTTCCATGGCCTCAGGTATGGAAGTCAATCTCTCCAAATTAAAAATATTTTTCTTTAATACAAATATTGCTATTTAGAGAGATATCTCCAGAATTTAAGGCTGTCAGAGGGATTCCCTCCCTTCCAAGTATTTAGGTGTTCCTCTAACTATGAAACCCTTGCACAAGAGTATCTGGGAACCCTTGATCACCAAAATGTAGGAAAAAGTCAGAAAATGGGCAAGCAGATCTTTAAATCTGGTGGGCAGACTAGTATTGACAAAGGCAGTTCTCTAGTCAATTCAAATTTTCATGCTTTCAGCGCTACCTGCGCCCTTAGAAACATTGAAAGAGACTTTCTGTAGGGCAAGGAGGATTCTAGGAAAAAATGGGCCTTGGTCTCTTGGGAAAAGATTTGTAAACCCAAGAATCATGGAGGCCTAGGCTTAGATGACCAGGAGATCTGAAGTAAGGTTCTAGGGGCAAAACTCTGGTGGCATTGGGTTAAAAATCCCAACATGCAATGGGCAAGCATATGGAAAGAAAAATATGCCAGCTCTTGGTAGAAAACTGAGCTCATAAGGATGTCTGGTGACATAAAGGGCTCTGCTATCTGGAACAAAGCCTAGGAGAACAAAGGTTTAGTTCAAAGAAATAGCTTTTGGGAAATCAGAGAAGGAGACCTGGCCCTTTTCTGGGAGGAAAAATGGAAACAAGAACCAAGATTGTTAGAAGAGGATTTTTTGAACCTGAAGCATGAAACTGACATCCAAGGCTTAAAAAGAGAAAGATTTTTGGGATAATACCAACAATAATGGAAAATGGAGGATATGGAAGAATATAAATTGCAGGAATGACAAAACACTGAAAACAAAGGCAGAGGCTCTAGGAAAAATGTTGGATCAAAGGAATATCCTGGTTTCTGAAGGGCAAGACCAACTCATATGCTGAAACAACAATGAAGGCATCTTCAATATCAAGGAAGCGAAAAGTATTCTCCTTGAGCTACTTTCCCAGGCGCCAAACCGAACCTGGCTAAACCTTTAGAGACATCAAGGTTGGATGAAAATTAAACTCTTCATGTGGTTGGTTCATCATAGGAAAATCTTGACTTGGGACAACATTAGAAAAAGAGGCATGGTAGGACCTTCCATCTGCCAGCTCTGTGAAGCCCAAGAGGAAACTATGGAACATCTTCTCAACAACTGTAATTACACTTCCAGGCTTTGGGATGCTTTTGCCAACATTTTTCAACAGTCTGACAGGGACAAAGAGAGTATTACAAACACCCTAAACAGATGGAGGAAACACTTTTTGGATAATGAAGTACTCAACCTAGCATTGGCTCTCATGCCAAGTTTTATTATTTGGAATATATGGAAAGAAAGGAACAAGAGAATTTTCAAAAATGAAAAGTATCACATTCTTAGCCTATTCGAGTAGATCTTAAAACAAATCAAGGAAACGGTTAGCTCATCTATCAGGATTCTTCCCATTATTCCTCCCTTTAGAGCTGACCTTCGAACTCTCCAGTTGTTAGGAATGCAGTGGATCATCCTACCAGACTATAACAGATCAGTAATCAAAAAGGTTTCTGAAAAGTAGTATTCGCAACATCCTCCAAGAGGCTTTTTGAAATTCAATATTGATGGGGCCTCAAAAGGTAACCCTGGTATAGTAGGCTATCAGGGGGTTCTGAGGGATGAAGCAGATAATATCCTCTCCCTATTCCACTGTCACTTAGGAAGGGCCACCAATAACATGGAAAAATTAATGGCGTTGGAGCAGGGCCTTGAGTTTTTGAAGTAGGAGAACTATCACAATGTAATCATTGAAGCCGACTCTGAGTTAGTTATTAACTCGGTAAAAAGAATTCATTGTGGATCATAGCCGGAGAAATTCTCTCAGCACTGGAAATTAATATGGGTTTTCTAGAGGATTCAAGGACACCTTTAGGGGATCAATTCAATCATGTGCGCATAGAAGCTAATAAACTGGCCAATTTGTTGGCCAACCAAGGGGTTTGCTGCAAAGAAAGCAGAGCATCAACAGGGTGGCAAGAAATACCGCATAGCAATTTAAAAATCCTTAGTCATAACCTAGCAGAAAAGGACAAAGAAGTTTTTTGGCACAATCCTAAAAAGGATAGGTCTCAATGAACATTTCGCGGATGGTTTCTCTCATTTGGGTAAAACAGGTAGAAGAACAACCCTTGTTGGTGTTGGCAGATAGGATTATCTCATCTTCAATAATCCTCGGTATTTGGTTAAATTTTTTCTCAGTCCAGAGAAAAGCTTGTGAGAACAACCATCAGCATTGGAGAAGGAGGCATCAGCATATTAATTTCCATAGGTGGGTGATAAAATCACTAGCAGGGTGGTTTTCTGGTGATCGCACCGCTTTCATACAAAAAGTTGTTTTGGAGAATGGGTTGTGATGCCACACGAAGCCTGACATGTGGAGGAGGGTGGGGATCGAAAATCATCCTCATCATGCGTTAAAGTCTGTGAGCTTCCGGTCGTGCGATATTCAGCTCAGCCGTCTATTCTAAAAAGTTGTTCAACGATCAAGATTTTTTATGTGGTTTGGTGGGGTTGGAAGGTTAAACGTTTCTCCTTGGAGCAATTTGCATATCCACCGTTAGATTAATGGAGAAATTTAGATGGCGGAGATCAAAGGGGCAGTTTAATGGGTCGTTTTTGCAGGTTTTGGGGGGGCAGGCTCACATGCCCAACCTTGCCCGTTGCTTTTTCTTTTGAATGTAACTTATAGTGTTTGGGTGGTACATTTCTAGGGTGTGTGTGTCTCTTTTCAGCAGGGCAAATGTCTATTTTTCCTGTTTCCACAGAGCTCGGTGGACATTTGTATATATTGTAATTTACCTACTTCATTGAATTAGAAGGTTTGTCTCTTGCTTTAGCAAAAAAGAAACATAATTGATAATGGAAGTAAAATCTTCATTCATAGTAAGATAAGTTACATATATTAATGAAACATAATTGATAATGGAAGTAAAATCCTCATACATAGTAAGGATTTTTATCCTCCATAAATATTGTGTTAACATTATAAGATTGCATATAATCATTCAAATTGATGGATAGAGCCACATAAGTTGATGTAGAATGGACTTTGTGATGTGCTGTGGTATCCAATTGACCATAGGGATTTGTTTGGGAAATTATTGTCTAAATAGCGTCAACAAGAAAATGCTCATGTCTAGCGATATGTGTTGTTTCTTTATGGAAATACAAGGACTGAAACATCCACTATGATTGTCATATCTATTATTGTCAATTGTTGGAAGAGGTAGACCATGATATGTTGCATCCAATTTCTAATGAGGATCATATTTAGAATTTCATTTCATTCATAAAAGTGTGTAACATACACGCAAGCCTACTTTGAGAATTACTTACTAGGCTCTCTTTCTTTTAAATTTTCTTTGATTAAAGTTAAGACTCAACCAACAGTGCAAGGAATATTTTTCCAACATTATAGGAACAAATATTATTCAAGCAACTATTCATATTCTTAACAATTGAACAAATTAAAAGTAATGAACCATAATACTATATACACCTTCTGTGCTTTATTGTATCCACGATGTAGACTTTTAGATTCATTTATAAGACTTATATATCAGATCAACCCCTAAGCATAATTTACAATTTGGACAAAGGAATTAGTCATGACATGCAACCAATAAAATTCTTCGCTAACTCCACACAAGGATTAATGGAACTTTATCTTGAGTCTATTGTAGCTAGCATAGCCATGAAACACGATCATAGTCCTACAGGCATAGTCAAAAGTTTTATTGACATAACCTTTATGTAGCATGCAGAAATAGCTGAACTAGCCACATTGAATGCAATTCTTATGACGCATAATGCATGGCATAGCTAATTAGTACCCTAGACTATACAATATAAAACATTATGCCGTAACTGTTATGCATGCACCAATGTCTCGTGCATAAATATTTTCCAACTTAAAACAGAGATATCACATAAGGTTAGAGGCATGCTATGTTCCTTCACTAAATTTAATGGTGATCAAATTTAGATTCAATAGATATTCCACACATCTGTATATGATCATCTCATAAACGAGGTTAGTATCAGAAATTCTACTTATCCATGCAGATTTTACCATGAGAAACATGTGTCAAATAGATCCTTGACCCAAGTATCAATAGCTACCTTCTATGCTTCCATTAATAACTATACACTTGGATGCAGTAAGAGTCACATGGATAAGAATTCAATCATTATCATAGTAAAGATAACAAAAACATCTACACATCTGAATGGAACAATTCCAAAACATAAAAAGTAAAGAGTACACATACAGTATAACCCAAGTAAGTGAATCCGACTAGATTAGCTTAAAGAACACCACTTAGAAAACTGAGCACTACAACCCAACCTAGAAAGGACTCTCCCAATTCACCCGCAAGCCGAGAGTGTTTCCATTTATCAACTACCTACTATTCATCTCTGCAATGGGTATTTAATACCTTCTTTCATGATATGGTTTCCATTAGTGGTGTCCCACATTTATGGATCTTTTCGTCCATTTGCCTAGGATTTTCTCAAAAAATCTTGCCTTTCTCTCCCGCAAGAGTTTTCCTCATAAAAGCTTGCCTTTCTCTCCCACAAAGCTTTTATGTTTTTCTCAATGGATATTTATCTCCAATCCATCTAGCTTATCTACAATTGAATCTAGAAGCTTTTTCATGAAAGCATTATCCCTTCCCATTCACCAATGGGATTTGGTAAGAATCTCATGTCTGCATGTCTTGCTTTTCCAAGTGATTAATTATTTTATTTATTTCATAAATTATTTACTTTTATTGTTACACATCAGACATATCTTTCTGAGCTTAGGTTAGCAAGTTTTGCATAAAAGGGACAGGTGTTACATACTCCCCCATTTAAATTTACACCATCCTCGGTGTATTACTGCATCTTACAATATTATCTCCTCGTTCAAAGGTAGTTATCTCTAAATTGACAAGATCCCATGGCCTTGCCATCTATTGTAAGTCATTCGATATATATCAGTTACAAGGAGAACATTTCTTTCCATCGCTACCTGTAACATTTTTTTCAATCAACTTTGTGAGAGATTTTAGATAAAGAAACTCATCTATGTTTACCATAGTTAATATCATAATTTGATATAGAATACTACTATTTGAGTAGTTATGGCCAATATTGCTTGTCATTTATTTTATTTGAAGAAATATATGTTCTTCCCCTGCATTATTCTAAGCCTTTGTGGTCTTGTCGAACACTTACTTCCTACAGTTTTCCTACATACAACAAGTCAACTAGCACATTTGCCAAATCAATATGTACAAAATACCATATCAGGTTAGCTCAAACATAACCATCATAATCATATTTACTCAACAATTATAAACCACTTGTAATCCTCATAGGTCATACTCATAATCACATGCGTACAAAAATGAAATAAAACATTGATACTTATCCTTGAATCACTTCTTAGCTTGCTTCTTCGGTAAGCACTCCTGGTTGGATTCCATACCAGACAATCACCCAGTGCCTTCATGTGTATCTGCACATAGTGTGTATTACACACACATAGATAAGCATGCAATACATTTATTCATATTGGTACCATAGGTACCATTTGTACATAGTACCATTTGTACCACTACTACACCATACCAATGTCCTTAGCATGACCTGCATAACCTATACTTCATCCACATGCTTCTAACCATATTAGTATTATGCCAAGAAAATTACTTTATTTATTTATATTACCTTTCGGAAATTTTAATAAATCATGCTTAGTTTATTGATAGGAGAATGAGGAATTTCATGGACCTGTTCAACTTCTGCAACTAGTGAAATTTTTTATGTCAAGTTATTCGAGTGCTTTTATTTAGCAAATCATTTTCCAGTGTCATGAGGTTGCAATACAATGTCAGTAACATAGTATCATACAAGTAATCATGCATACTAAAACATTATCATACCCATAACTTTGAGTTTTGGGATTAAATCTATCACCTTGACAAGGTTTTAACAACAATGGAATATTACTTCCACTTAATCATAAAGCAGACTATTGACTATGATACTTCTTTAGCTTTAACCAAGAAAATGATTGTTTGGTACTTAAAAGTACTCCATACTTAACTAGTAATCTCATATGTTCTTTTTACACCTCTTCTAACATCTTGTTGCCCCTGAATAATTTGTAGGTATAAAATCCTTTCCCCTTCATGAGTTATAATGAAAGTTACAATGTTTTCAATTCCACACCCTTTAAGTTTTCAAGCACTATTTGTACCAGGGTGTGATCCTAGTGTATTTACATGTTAACATCTCATTTTAACATTAAGTCACCCATGAATGAAGAGATCAATTATCAAATTTATTAACATGAATTCATGTGTGGTTTATGCAACCATTCTTATGTTGTCCTATTTAACCCAGACAACATTATCAATGCAATCTGTCAAGTAAACTTCCCAATATTTCTTGGTAGGAATTAGTGATACAAAATATGTATTTCAATTTGTGTGGTTGTCAAATATATTTGAATAGATTTTTGGATATCATTTTATCAAACCAATTGTATACACAATCTCAATTATCAGTATCACTTAGCCATCAATATAGTGAAGTCAACATTTTAACTTAACCACAATTTGCTGCATAGTTTGTTATCCTTTCTCTTATCTTACTTGATGCATGTGTTATTTTACTACTAACATAAAATCCTTAGATCATCATAATTTGTATTCATGCGAAGACCTTTTGGGTTTATGAAAAATTTGCTTATTAATTTGGACCATCATGTTTCGAATCTAGTGTACCATTCTTGTTCTTCACTAGCTTGCTCTGAATTGCCCTAACGCATCAAGCACCATCATGTCTAATATGAAAGTATATTTTGATCATCTACATAAAAACCCACTGATCATTATTCCCTTATCACTGAAATTATAATTATAGGATCTTCAATCATCCTAGTAAGAAACATTTTAAAAGGTTCTTCTCTATGAGATATTAGTAGAACCCCATCTGTATGGATATGTTCTTCTAGGTGGAGTTTGAGGTTGCACATTCTAACTCATATTTGAAATTGATGGGATCTTTTGATAATGTGCTCATAAGCTTAATACTATCTTTCTACTATCAACCAAGAAGCACCAGGAGTTGTGTTTACCTCTCATTATGTATTTACACTAGAGCTACTTTTGGTGTCAGTCGCATTGACCTTCTTATCATACCATTATTAATGCATGATGTCTTCTTTGATATGTATATAATATTTTGTATTGCATTTATTATATAGGCTAGATTGGAATGTACTTTACACCTCTTGCATATCTCATTGACGATATTTCTTTACTTAATAGGAAAGCATAGGCTCCAAACTATGCATGTTTAATTAACTATGCATAATAACCTGTTAAGGCTTTGGTCCCTCAATTAATGTGGATTCAGAGAATTTTCTTATTAAAATGTTTCATGTATCGACAGACCATATCCAAAGTGAATTACATCAGTACCCGCATGTTCGCTTATCAACACAACAATATTAAATTGAAAAACAATTTACCTAGTCTCATAATATGTACAGAGACCTGTCTTTCATATATCATCCTTTCTTATGAACTTTTAAGCATAACTTTATTTCCTTAATTAGAACCCATACAACTCATAATTTGATTTTGATATGGGTAGAATAATGTGATGACTATATCACTAAATTTCATCAAAATTTTAATCCAATACCCATACTTTTACTTAGTTCTCTACTAACCATGTATTCATTTTAGTAATTGTGATAAGAATGGAATTTTTAGGTTTCAATAGATGACTGGGCACAATAGGCTATAGCTACCAGCAGATTAGCACCCCATTTTGTAGTCCCTAGATTTTCAAACTTGAAACTAGGCATTCAACAACACATGCATATGAGAAAAATTAACTTTTACACATTCAAGAGAATATTATGTTGCAACCCATAACTCATTATTTTCAAGCCCAATGGGGCATCAAGAGAGACACTTTAATCTTGTGACCTTGAATCTGCAGAACATTAATCAACAATGGAAGCATATAAACATCTTTGACTTTTGTCATGTTGAATATGGATCAACATGAGTCAACCATTTTCACTCGAAGTTGTTAAATGAAGGATCAATGTTCTGCTAGAATAGGATTTTGCATTTTTCCAATAACTATACTTCTTTGGATAAAAGAAATATGCAATATTTCTTAATCAACGTGAAAAAATATATATATATTTTCATTCCATATCCCTTTTTAGAATGTAGGCCATATTAATATCTACATGCAACATTGGTTAGTCACACTGAATTCTGCAGGTTTCCATGCATGTTAATTTTTATTTATTTTTTCAATGCCCTCTGTTTAAGCACAAATAAAGGTAACCCGACTGATAAAATTATACTATGCCCTTTGCATTGTATCACACTAAATGACATAATCAAATTCCACCTAGGTTTTTTTTTTTTTTTAAGGAAAGAAGTTTGAGTCTCAATAGTTGTGTTTAATAATCAAATCCCTGCAATCATTAAAAGAGGTAGAATACATATCCATTCTTGGATAAATAAATGTCAAACCTTACTTCCTACCACAGTGGATTCGAGGGTATATACTGGGTTCATCGAACTTTAAAGCAACGACATCATTGGTAACCTCCTCAATTAAAAAAACATCACTTTCGTATTGCTCTCTGGATAGCCCATCAACACTTACCCATTTATTCCGATGCCATAGCTGCGATAACATGTTGGGTATCAATTTCACCAGATCTGCAAATTTAATACTCTACCATGCATCCCGAAATCAGTGGCCTAGAGCTATCACTCAGAGACTGCTATTTAGGTTACCAATTTCGAAGAATTGTTTGACCGACACGATCTCCCAATAGCTGTAAGGAATAGCTACAACTGATATGCTCGATGTGACTATGCATCTATATGAATTACCACTGACACATTCAATTTATTTCATCCTCGCGTTTGAAGAGACCCGCGAGGGGTTTACGCAATTACTATTTAACACGATCAATTTTTTTGATTATATGACTACTCAACCTTATCTTTTCCTTTGATTTAAAGCTTTATTCATGGGTTTTCATTTAGAAATTCTTTGTAAGTTGTCATAAAACATACAGAAGGTAAAATCACGAATAAGTAGTGTTGTATAAGCAAGAACCCGACAAGAGGGAATGCTTTCCTGGAGTTAGATTCTTGGTCAAGATTCGAGCGTGAATCACAATACAGACCTCATATTGATATCTAAGGTTTGATGGAGGTGTTCGACCATGGCTATGCACTGCGTAGTAAAAACACAAAAGTTTTCTTTCTCATATCTAGTTTCGAAAGGAAGACCAATTTCGAAGCCTCCATTAGATAAATCATGTTTGAATACAGTAATGGTATGAAAATTGTGGATAAACCTCATCTTTTCAATTTCAATTGTAACCGTAGATCCGTACATGATCATGGTGGAACTCGAAACCACAATCTCCCGCTCTGGAGGTGAGTGCCTTGTTCATTAGGTGTCGTGTCCTATTGCATTAAACACTTTTGCCTCTTCTTGTTTATGCTAAACATGGCCACAAACCAGTTTATCAGTGTTATCACGTGCCATACTTAGTCAGTGATGCTCTAAGGGTGCCATGATTAACCATTACTTCCTGTACGCAGCCTTGGAAAGACTGGGGTTGCAGCTAGTCTAGGCATGAGTCATATACCTATGTTCATATTATCAATGTTGCTATGGCTTATCACCTCAAGATGGTTTGAATATAAAGATAGACATCTACAACTAAGTATAAGAACTATCCATGTGTATGCAAGGATAAGAGTTATCCTATTACATGCATTCTTAGAGGATTTCATAGCAATTATCTATTTTGGTAATGACAACTTGCCAGGCCACCGAACCTAACCCACTTCTAGATCGGTGGATAGAAGAGTGGCATGGGATTTCAAGGAAAACACCTGTATCTAAGATGATTTTATTCGAAACAAAAAAGTGATTTTATTCCTTAAAGGTGGTGCTACTTTTTAATTTAAAACAAAAAAGCACCCTCTTCTCCATTGACTCTGCGTGGTAAGTTTTGCCAAACCCAGCGCCAGAAATCATGTTGGGGCACACCATCTCAATATTATGATCATGCATTCACTCATAGACTTCAGTTGCATACGATGCATGTGAGGTAATTACGTTCAGAGAGCAGGTCCACTTGTCGTCGATGCATGTGACACAATTGCATTGACAGAGAAGGACATCGTTATTTATACCAAACTTATCCAACTTAATAATTTCTAATTGAGAAATCATAAAATCATTTGCACTTTCGAAGGCCAATATATATGAAACTATAGTCGATGAGCTAATGGCCTGAACTATCAAAATATCTGGTGGTTTCGTTGCTTCATTTGTGGAATGGAGTCGTATATGTGTGTTTTGTATTGCTTCACCATGCCCCTCCAACAAATTATTTTAACATTTAATTACAATGATTATTAGTTTTAATGCATTAAGACATTACTCTAAAACTCATTGGAACAAAACCTACAACCCATCATATTTGATAGGGGTGGATTTGGCGATAGGATGAAATGTTTGGACTTAATGCTATGATACCATTTCTAACATACCCCCTAAACCTATTTTGAGAATTACTTAGTAGGCTCTCTTTCTTTTAAATTTTCTTCAGTTAAAGTTAATATTCAACTGCCGACACAAGTAATATTATTCCAACATTACATGAAAAAATATTATCCATGCAACTATACTCATATTCATAACAATTGGAAAACATCAAAGTGATGAACCAAATACAACACCTTCTATGCTTTACTGGATCCACGATGTGGGATTTTAGATTCATTTATAAGACTTATATATCAAATCAACCCCTAAGCATAATTTACAATTTGGAGAAATGAATTAGTCATGGCATGCAACCGACAACATTCTTCATTGACTCCACACAAGAATTAATGGAACTTTATCTTTAGTATACTGTAGCTAGCATGGCCATGAAACATGATCATAGTCCTACAGGCATAGTCAAAAGTGTTATTGACATAACCTTTATGTAGCATTTAGAAATATCTAAAATAGCCACATTGAATGCAACTCCTACGAAACATAATGCATGGCATAGCTAATCACTACCCTAGACTATAAAATTTAAAGCATTACGCCATAATTATTCTACATGCACTAATGTCTCATGCATAAATATTTTCCAGTTTAAAACAAAGATATTGTTAGCACTCCAGGAACTCTTCTAGGTTGCAGATCAGAGATGTCTGGTAACATATAATCTTCAATATTGTTCTCTGAACTATTGGAATAAATGATGGTTTGGATCATGTTAGATAACCATTTCAGCTCTATTCTCACTCAAGACATGCATGAACACTCTCACCAATACAAGGCTTTAGACCACTAATGCTCAGTAATTTATATATTCAGTAGATAGATGGAGAATACTGTACCATCAGATTACATACATAAACATAAATGAATGGCTAGCTACAGGTAGCAAAAGAGAATACTAACTGTACTGGCAGATGCATATATGACCACACATGAATGGCTAGCTACAAGTAGCAAAGAAGCTTGCAAATCTAATATATCAAAGCAGAGATAAGATGACAGTTATATGGCCTTAGACACAAAGAAAACATGAACAAACTGTTCAAGTGAAAGCATAGAACAACAAAGAGATTGGACATTGAACATATAATGGCAAAAAAGGCTTATATAGCTTAGAATGAAGATAAGAAGCTTGAATGAACAAAGGAGGAATAATCTCAAAAAGTCGAACCCTTGTTACATTTAGTTTTTAGCTATTTATAGCTCTTTACAATGATGCTGAGCCTTCTGAAGCTTCAGAGGTCTTGATCTATCCCTTTGTCTCGTTAACTGTTTGATTCCCTCAATCAGCAAGAATGGCTTGGAGGTTTTCCTCTTCTGATAGAGGAATAATCGCATTCAGATATTTTGGGTAGTTTCTGCACTATCTAAGAGCTCTCTCATGTCAGAGATGCTCCACAATCATTTTGTTTATTCCGTTTATGTCGTGCTATGGTTCCATGATTGTTTCAGGATGATTTGGCAGTGTTGTGTTGTCTATGCTCCTAATCACTTTTGTTGTGGGCTAGCTGTGCGTGCTTGTTATAGACATTTTTGTACCTTACAGCATGAAGCATGAAATGTCCATAATCTAAGGGATCCAAAGTCCCTAAACATGTTGTTCCCACCCCTAGAGGAACAAGGTCAGCAAACCACAGCACTGAATAAAAGTTCTCCACCTGAAAACACTCAAAAACAAGGCAATTTTGGATCATGTCAACTGCTCCACTGAGCATCTGCGCTGAATGTCAACTGCTCCACTGTCTACCTATGCTGAATGTCAACTTCAAAGAAGGCTACCTGCGCTGGGCGAGTTGGGACATGTGGCATAGTCATTCCTCAAGGTGTCAATGCCCAGGAAGCTTCCAAAATGACACTTGGATCAAGGAATTCGACTGGTGATGAGTAAGAGGGTCTAGATCTCCAAGTGGAAGCAAGAACCTCCAAGTGGACTCAAGAACTGAAGAATAACTGAAGTGAGAGAGGACACTAGTCAGCTCTCAAGCTGACTCATCCTTTCTCCAAAACTCCTATATATAGAGCTCTCTCATGAGGTCTAAGGAGGCTGGAATCTTGTGAATGCAAATAATTGTTGTTGGTTTGAGTTTAGAACTATTGGGTGATTTTCTTTGAAGGAGGTGAAGAGGAGATTTCTTTCTGCTGGGAAGGTGATGCTGGATTGGGCCTTTTATGGTTGTATCACTTCCTGAACTTTACTTCCTCCATTAATAAAGCATTTGGGGTTCTTCTATATGCATGTGTCTCAATGATGTATTGTTATACTTGTGTATTTGATTTATTCTAATCATTGAATCAATTATGAATGTATGCTTCTTGTAGTTTCCCTTTCTTGCTATTTTGCAGGATCTTGGTGTAGCTGGGCCAGTGAAAGAGCAAGGAGCTGGAAGCAAGCAGCAAGGAGAGAAGATTGGATCAACCATTAGCGAAAGACATCGGTTAGTGGATCTCTTTCTCCCCTATTTTACTTTCGTAAAGAAGAAATCTTAGATAGCTTTGCTTCGATTGTTGTTGAGGTACTATCACCCTTAGAGTGGGATAGGGTCATTCCGTATTGGATACTTTTCCCAACAACAAATTGGCGACCATACTGGGGATCCTATCTTGTTGGTTGTTCGTGTTTTTGCTATTCATTTCCTAAACACAGGAAGTACCGAATCGAACTGCATTTGGATCTTTCAAATGCAAAGTAGAGGGCAACTACTCTAGCTCAGTTTCTGGGCATGTTTGTGATTTGAAGAGCTGATCCACAAGGACTCTGAACAACTCCTAGTGATATCTTTTCATCCTCCAAATTACCCTTTAGTGTGTACTTGATTGATAGCTTTTGATTTGGCCAAAAACTGTGGATTTTTGAGCAATCTGTAACCCGGAAACCAAGAGAAACGAGAGTTTCTCTCTTCATTGCAGGCACTGTGAAGGCAGTCTGCATTTCATCGTAGGTCCCAAAGGGGCTACCTGTGCTGAATGTCAAACTGACAGTGTACTACCTGCGCTGAACCAGTTTTGCCTTGTGCAACTGGGGTTCTCTGCTTTCTGTTGCCCTGTTTTCATCCCTGTTTTTGCAGCCTGTTATCAGTCAATGTACCTATCTGAAACCACCTTTCTTTGCCACTATTCCACCTCAGTTGTATAAAGAAACTGTATTTGTTCTTTGTGTATTTCTTACATCATTTGCAGTTTCCCATATCGAAAGTGAACTAGTCTTGCTGTGGCCTCTTAGATCTAGACCTGTGATAAGTGTCGTTTTGATCTTAAGAGTTAGTTTGTTTGCTGTTCATAGCTGATTGAGCTTTTGCTTTCGTCATATGGTTTGAATTTATGCATTTCTAGTATTGAAACAAGTAAATCTTAAGGTGTCTTTTGATTTTGGACAAAGCTTGTTTGCTTTCACTTGAAATTGAATTCAAAGTTATACAACAGCTTTCTTTTTGTAGTACATCAACATTAAGAAAGAGAAAAGAAATACCTGCATTGTGCATGTGCATTTTGACAGCTTGCATGTTGATTTAGGAAAAAGTGCATTAGTGTGTGCTCTATGATCTGTGTGAAAAGATGATGTCTTTCTTTTCCCTCAGTAGTTAAGATTTTCAAAGTTGAAAGATTGAAAAGCTTGCTTATCATCTTAGACTGCATTTAGGAAGTTTTATTACACATCTCGTGGTGATCCATAAAGGCAAACTGCTAAACAAGATCAACTTAAAATGAATTGAATTTACATAACAACGCTTTGAAACATAACGCAAACACATAGAGGTCTAAGCTAGAGACGTGTTCCGGCGTCGTTAAACGTGATATCTTAGTGTTGAGTGGTTGGGTGATTCCTCCATGGTGAAGCGATAAGTATCAATACGGACTTGTGCTCCCACGTACCGTCGCGTATATATTGGGAGACCCCTATAGGAACAAAGCCTTTATCCATAGGAAGCCGTGTCGGCCGCCCTACTGATCGCAATGCAGTGAACACAACATTCATGAAGATCGACCACTCGTACCGTAAAACGTATTCTATGGTTTTGCGAAAAGTTTGGCACACCCTCTGCCTAGATCTCCAGAGTAGTTTCTTTTGGCCTTTTTCAAACTCTATAACTGAAAAAGTCCATCCGAGCATTTGTCACTTCGGGCTCGTTAAAACATCGAAGGAGACTAGAGTCATCTTTAGCTTTTTCTCGACTCTTAAAAACTGAAAAAGCAAGTTGTGTCTAAAGCGTCGTTATAAAATTTATTTTAAACGGAACATAATCACCTCCTATTCCTGCGTTGATCTGTAGGTTGAGAACATGGAACGCACCAACCAAGGAATTCCACATGATGGAAATCCTAGTCCTTTCTCCTCTTGGGGAGAAGTTGGTGCGCCCCACATGGCCACATTGTCGCTTCCAAGACTGACAATTGGCCTGCCAATTTGGCTATCCTCAACCAATGTAGTTCAGAACACCATGGTTCCTGAACAGTCGAGTCAACAGTTAGATCAGTCTAGAGCTACCCACCAGCCTTCTACTCCCTATAACTCTTCCTCCAATCCTTCATCTTCGCAAGGTAGAGCCGGAAAAAGCCAAGCTCCCATGGAGAAGAAGGAGAAGAAGAAGAGAGAGAAGAAGAAGAAGGAGCCTAAGGCGACTGGGGGCAAGCAAAAGACATCTGACAAAAATCCACACACAGCACAGACCAGGCCTAAATCGCCATGTGCCATATGTAGAGGAGACCACTTCCATAGAGATTGTCCCTATATTCCCCGGATACTAAGGGACTGGTCCCCTCGTTTGCACAATTCGGAAGCATCAACCTCTGATAGCCATGTTGAATGCTTACCGTCAACCAGCGAAAGTGAAGGTTCAAGACAAAGAGGGGGAGCAAGATCCCCCTACAGACTGTGTGAAGGCGGTCACGCCATCCACCGTTGTCCCTTCTTAGACGAAGCGAAGAGAGTTTTGGAAGATCGTCCGATTTCATCGTTGAGACTTCCTCCTGGATACAAAAAACTCATGCCAAGTCCTTCGTTGGTTGAAAATACAGCTGGCCCGCTCAAGTGGTCAGCTGAAGCGTCAGTCACTGAAAATGAACCTACTGAATCTAGACCGGACGAAAGTCCAAAGGTTGAAACGGCAGTTGACCCGGTTCTCCCTTCAGAAGTTTCATCTTCAAATGACACCCTCACTGAAGAGAATAAGGATGACACCATCCAGATTCTTTTCATCAACACAGACTCTGACGAGCGTCAGGGAAATGTGCCCATTCCTTTGTCGCAGGAAGGAACATCGTCAAGGTCGTATCTGGCCGTGTATTCAGTCCCACCACCAAGCAACCTGGTTGTGTCCTTTGATTGGAACCAACTAGGCAGACCCCGGTTGCCAGCTAGTATACCATTCAGAATCATAGTCCAAATATACAGAATGGTAATGGTTGGCACTATCATTGATGAAGGGGCATCTGTGAGTATCATTTCCTCTATTGCTTGGAAAGCACTGGGTTCCCCGGTGCTTTTGCCTAAGATAAGAAATCTCTTGGGTTTCGATAAAGGAACCAGTCGACCATTAGGGATCCTCCCCAATGTGCCTGTAACATTGAAAGGGAAGACCGTTCAAATGAACGTGATGGTCGTTCAAGGACCCTTGGATTATAACCTACTCCTTGGACGAGACTATATATATTGCATGGGAGCAATAGTCTCCTCACTCTTTAGAGTAATGTGTTTTCCACACGAAGGAAGAATGGTCAAGCTCGTAGACCAACTTTCATTTCCGGGATCACGCATCGCAAATAGTCACATACCAACCCTGAATGGTCTATTCAATCAAGAAATGTCTCCACGCCTAGTCCTTCTTCCCGATGAATGCGAGTGATTCGGAAAGATGGGACTGGAACCCAGGGGGCATGCATCCTGGTCTGCTTCGGGTAGAAAAAACATTGGGTGTAAGATAGAATTTCCGCGAGAGAATATGACTAGTCCGTACCCCGTCCATAGAGGAAGAGGGGTTGTTCTGGAACAGGATTCTTTTGTCAAAGTTACGTGTTTGACAAAGGTCATTCACCCTTGTCTATTTCGGTAGACATTGCCGAGGAAGTGTTCAGTTTGAAAGATTAACAGAACAATCTTTGGGTAACCTGAAAGAGGTAAGCCTCACCCTTTAAAACAAATGTTTTGATGGATAAGTAGGGGCAGCCTTGAAATTGTATTTTATACCTGGGGGCATGCAACCCTTTTGGAGTGCAAGCAGAGAGCGATTATTTATCTGTTTTTTGGATTAGTCGTTTCCGAACTTGCATAAAGAAAGGAGCGAATCAAAGCTCAGTGAGATGAAGCTCCATAAAAAATAGAGATCTCACAGGGGACATTTCTTATCTTATGACTGGTATATCGAACAGTTTTAGCATAAAGTTCATGCTCGTTAAAAAATAAACGCAAGATCCGAGCAGTTTTAACGTGGTCTTCATGCTCGTTAAAAAATAAATAAAAGTAGTGAGCAATGTTTCCTCCAGAGTTTAAGCTCATTTTTAAATAAAAAATGAACCTATCCCGGTAAATAACTGCTGTGATCGTAAATTTATCAGCCATAAAAGCCTTGGTCGTGTTTGCACCTGCCACCTCCACTGTCATTTGGCCGATCGTTCACCTCCATATGATTGTTTACCTATTTTGAGGAACAGCTGCGAAGAGTGATTTCACCTAGCCATCCTTGTGACACTGCCGTGATTGGAAAATTCCAACCTGTACCTGGAATCAATTGCTATCCCTGTTTATCACTCGTTCCTCAAAAGACGAGTCTTCTTTGAGCTCTTTTCAACTGACTCGTAAAATATGAAAAGTTTGCCGAGTTTTGGCCTTCCAGCTCGTTAAAAGTACCGGAAGAGCTATCCCTCCTCTAGATTTTAATCTTTTTGGACCTGAGGGATTATTGCACAAAAAGGTCAAGCGCTTGTTTTATTCGGCTCGTTAAAATTATTGAAAACTCATCCCTTCTATATTGTTTTATACTTTTTCGGACTTAAGGGATTAGATGACGAAAAAGGAATTTTGGAGTTAACTTTCTGTACCTTTTCAGACTCTCTAAAAATGAAAAGGACCGAGTTTTCCTTATCGTTAGACTCGTTAAAATGATTAAATAGCAATAAACTTGTCTTTAGACGAGAACGAGTTTCCCTATCGCTAGGCTCGTTAAAACATAGCGATGGGCTTGCCCGAAGGGCAGGTTATAGAACAAGCATATGTTATCCTCCTCAAGCTTGACAAAAATAAAGAGGTACTGGTCAGAAATGACTGGGGAAAAATTGGGAGAACCTCAAAGCTTTAATGGTAGCAAGTCGCACTTGAACATGACACTTTTCCTCCGTATCACATTGGGTTGGGTTGTTTCATTCACCGGTCTCATCACCATGGTCTCGCCAAACCATCCACATTTGGGGTAATGCTACCGATCCATCGCATCAGTGTCGTTATATGTTCAAGAGATGTTGTTCAGAAAGAGTCAACCGTGTCCCATCCACTGCCATACATTATACTTCATCCATTCATGACCGCCACCCTGAATCATATGTCACAGATTGTTTTCATCTCCACTAAAATCATTAGCTCCGTTCCGTGTCACTGATGTGGGATTCATTAAGGCCCTCCTTTGACGGATCGCTTCTTGTCGACTTCAGCTCATTATCCAAGAAGTTGATCTAGGAACAACCCCCTCAGTACTTTGAAGCTTGCATGCCTCAATGGCAAGTTTCTCACTTCCGGCGATAGGTATACATCAATGACCTTCGACCAGAAGATTTTGCGTGGTGTTCGACGCCAAGTCCTATATTCACACCACGTGAATTGTACTGCAGTACCTTGAGGGTCATTATCATTATCGGTGATTCCTCTCACGCTTGTTAACTGTTTACATCATTGACCGGTAATCAAGCGATGTCTTTCCGTGTTTGACTTCAGCACAATTCTCACATGGATCGACTTGCACTTAGAGTGAAGATCGAACGAGTTTGAAGACCCCGGATCTAGTTTCATCCATCCGGGCTACGATATATATTCAGAAAATATAAAGACATTTGACATGTATATCATTGCAGCAGATGATCATCCTACTCAAAGGATGATAATTTCAGCAGAGAATTATCAGTCTACCATCAGACGATCGTTTGTTCTATGTACCAAAATTAATTTATAAAGCTGAGCATGGGAATGCCCGCCTCAGCTAGATCATGAAAGCAGAATGAATCATAATGTATTGTATTGTATTTTATTACAGGTCACCTCTCCGCGATTGAATGAACTTCGGATCCTCCTGATAAAGCATTTCACCCGATAAATGACCTCATACTTTAGGGGGCAACTGTTATAGACATTTTTGTGCCTTACAGCATGAAGCATGAAATGTCCATAATCTAAGGGATCCAAAGTCCCTAAACATGTTGTTCCTACCCCTAGAGGAACAAGGTCAGCAAACCACAGCACTGAATAAAAGTTCTCCACTTGAAAACACTCAAAAACAAGGCAATTCTGGATCATGTCAACTGCTCCACTAAGCATCTGCGCTGAATGTCAACTGCTCCACTGTCTACCTACGCTGAATGTCAACTGCAAAGAAGGCTACCTACGCTGGGCGAGTTGGGACATGTGGCACAGTCATTCCTCAAGGTGTCAATGCCCAGGAAGCTTCCAAAATGACACTTGGATCAAGGAATTCGACTGGTGATGAGTAAGAGGGTCTAGATCTCCAAGTGGAAGCAAGAACCTCCAAGTGGACTCAAGAACTGAACAATAACTGAAGTGAGAGAGGACACTAGTCAGCTCTCAAGCTGACTCATCCTTTCTCCAAAACTCCTATATATAGAGCTCTCTCATGAGGTCTAAGGAGGCTGGAATCTTGTGAATGCAAAGAATTGCTGTTGGTTTGAGTTTAGAACTATTGGGTGATTTGCTTTGAAGGAGGTGAAGAGGAGATTTCTTTCTGCTGGGAAGGTGATGCTGGATTGGGCCTTTTATGGTTGTATCACTTCCTGAACTTTACTTCTTCCATTAATAAAGCATTTGAGGTTCTTCTATATGCATGTGTCTCAATGATGTATTGTTATACTTGTGTATTTGATTTATTCTAATCCTTGAATCAATTATGAATGTATGCTTCTTGTAGTTTCCCTTTCTTGCTATTTTGCAGGATCTTGGTGTAGCTGGGCTAGTGAAAGAGCAAGGAGCTGGAAGCAAGTAGCAAGGAGAGAAGATTGGATCAACCATTAGCGAAAGACATCTGTTAGTGGATCTCTTTCTCCCCTATTTTACTTTCATAAAGAAGAAATCTTGGATAGCTTTGCTTCGATTGTTGCTGAGGTACTATCACCCTTAGAGTGGGATAGGGTCATTCCGTATTGGATACTTTTCCCAACAATAGTGCTATGGCTCCATGACTGCTTTGTCATTGATTTGGCCTCTGCTCTATGGTGGAATGGCTCTTTGGGCCTATGAAATCCCTTTAAAATGTAAATAGTGACTACTTTATGTTATGGATAGAAAGCACAACAATTCCAAGAATTCTGGCCCATCTCTGCCCTTTTCGAACTTCAAAAAGTCCATAAACATGATTAATTCCTTTATCGGGTCTGCCCTTCAGGTCATTGTCGCATATCATAGCCGGTCGGTTCCCTCGCTTCCCTTTGTATTTGGAAATTCATGAAAAACTCCGGAAAACATGAAAAATTGCCTTTGGCAGATTTCAAAATATATATATTTCACTTCCTGGAACCTTTTAGGTTCGAGCTTCTTCGTTATCAACGTTGGTCCAAGGTTCCTTTGTATTTCGTTGAATAATGAAATACACGAAAAATTCATTAAACAAGGCTTTGGCGCGGAACTGAATTTTTATAAGAAATCATTTATAACACCATCGAGTCACATGCATGTATATGTAAAGGCCCCACACCTTTTGTTTCCAGCGATGCGACGTGGTCCATCGATCTGCACGCGCGATCGATGATCCACATTGAATTACCAATCGTGGTCACTCCTTCCACACAAAATGCACAAATACCTCCGATTTGCATTCGTCGATTGCGACCTGCTGATCTGATCATCGACAATCGCTAATCAGCAGTGTCCAGCGCCGATTGCCACTACTTGAAGTTCTTTCTTCTTGTTGATTTGTGATTTTCCACTTAGATCTGGGCCGTTGATTGGCTAGATCTAATGGCTATTGTAGATTCTTGAGTTTTAAACCTGTGATAATGGATTTTCATGGTTTTTTGAAGCGTTTTAGCCTCCCGATAGTGCATTTTCCCCTTCCAAGGGCTCTCAACATGTGATGGTTCTGCTCCTTGGATGATCTTAGTGAAGATTTTGAAGATTTTAAGAGAAAATTTGGGACCATTGAATGATTTTAAGAAAACTTTGGAGACTTTGGGAGTGTTTTGGATCCATTTTTGAGCCAAACGCCAACAAAGCTAACACTGGCTCTTTCTGGGGATGAAAGCCTCCCTGTGAGGTTTCAAGAACTACATATCAATGCCTTTCTTGTAAAAAACAAGGTCAAATCCTCCTCCTAGTGTTGCATTGGGCATGGAGTCTATTTAGCATGAAATAAAAACTTGAAAAAAACATAGTTACAATACCAAGGCTTGAAAGCCTTAACTCAAATAAATTTTTAAGAACAACCCATTGACTGGGTTATCAAAAACATATCCTTCCTTTGATGCATTCCTTTTGAGAAAATAGTCACCAAAATGAAAATTGTGTAGAAATTTTGAATAATATGACACGTATTCACAGAGATTATCCCGATTGTACACTATTACGGAATACATGCACAGTACATAATCTCCTCTACGTTGATCATCAATTTAGCAGCATTAAAAACAATGAAACATCAATCGCATGCGCACATTAACACAGTATGTAACCCGGGGAAAGCATACAGCTGAAAACCCCACACTATCTATATATTATAATGATTGAGAACATGTAACAATACATAGTACAATACTCCTCACAAGTACTCAGTACTATCTCCACCTGTTACACACAAACTAGCTCAGATCTGATGCCTCAAATCTCCTCCACTGTTTGCCTGCCTCCACTGCGCAATCCTGCAAGAGAATGAATGAGAATATCTGATCCAAACTCCTATTTACCTTGGCTGATCCAAAATCATGTGAGCAAAAGCTATAGTTTCTTGGTATTGGCCCACACTACGTAGTCCTCATTGGCATAACTCAATCCATGCATGTGCAAAATCTCATGCACAACTGATCGTCACAACTCACCCTTTCACTTACCTCTAACACCTGTCTCTGTTGAGCTGTCCATGCACTGAGTTAACTGATGTATTCTTCAGTTGCTTTATGAGTTAATAATTAGTGAATTAATTAATAATCAATTCACACAACTCATCACTAGTGTATTCTTTAGTTAGACTAAATACAACTAGTTCAACTAAGTCAAACTGAACACAACTCCATCAACTCCACATCCAACTCCACAGAACTCACATGCATGAGTTCTAACTAAAGTCCTCCATGCAATAGCTCAACTAACACATAAGAAACCACATGATTCGTTCTGTCAACTGCATGTGCCACATCCGTAGCTCGAACTGAAGTGCTCCAAGAGAATAAGATAATGTTTAGAGTCCAAATATTACTAAGGGCTAATAATATTTGACTATTTCTATTTTTAGCTAAGTAGTCTAAAAATAGACTCTGATCACTCCGTTGTGAACCAAAAATAGAATTCCATCTATTTTTTCCCAACATGACCAATCATCCATAAACAGCACCCTTCAACTCATAGACCATGATCCATATGTCTAAAAATAGACAGTCTAAAAATAGACTTTGCGCCAAAATAGCCTGCGGGCCCACTTAGTGAAGGCGACTCCTTTCTACTAAGCTCCATCATCTTGTTGCATTCTCAAAAAATTGACCCTTTTTACCTTTCTATGAAAGGTTTCTTTCTCTTGGTCAATGTGCATATCAAACAATTCATCAAAGACTTGCAAAAGCCTATTGATTTTATCCTCTACTTCAAAAACTTTCTAGCATTTGATATTATCAGGAAGAGATGGTCTATATTTCAACTCCTCTCTATATGCTTTCAACCTTCGATGTTTTGATTGGGATTTTTTGTACACCTGCTGAATAATAAGGTCTACTTCATACTTTTCTGGGTCATTTGTGACCTAAAAAGTTAATTTGAAAGATGAATCAATGCATTCTTATGTGGGGGACACAAGGACCTCCTCTGTGATTTGGCAAACTAATTTTTTACGCTGAGTAGAGGCCAACTGATAAGGCTTGGTAATTTCAAGACTGAGCTTGTCCATGACAGCCTTGGGCATTGAATTATGGCTGGCTCCAGTGTTTAGAGGACAATTGTGAAAGATTTCATCATGAATAGATAAAGAAACATAGAATGATGGGGATCTATCTTCACAATTTTCAATCGTTGGGCTGAGAACAATAGCTGGTTGGTCATATTGTAGATTTACATAGTTAGTGGAAGCTTGGATGGCATTAGGCTCAAGAGCCTCAAGGATAGATTTCTTAAAGGACTCATTCTTGACTAGTTCAATCAGAGGCATAAGTATTCTTAGCTTCTGAATTTCTGATTGAAAACTGACAGAAGAAGGGGAGTTGTCGAGGCCTCTTACCTCTATGGCTGGAGCTTTAAGGATGATAGGATCAACTGGTAGTTGCTTCTGCTTATTAGCTTACTATTCTACAGGGACAACAACTTTATGAACAAGAACTTCCTTGACATTATTCATCATCAACCTCAGATTATATTGGTGTTGATCTTCAGTTTGTAGAACAGCTTCACCATCCCATTCTTGGTTGATTTGGTCATTGAATAATGACTTCTCATAGGCAGCTTTGGTTAAAAAAGTGGTGCTTCCTTTGTCTTCCATAAAATGGATCTCATCATCTTCCTCAAATTGCTCTTCTTCCATGACTGCATTTTAAAAAGGATCTTCACCCTTTGGTCTTCATTGGCATCTTTGTTTCTTTGCAAAATCTGCAACTGCTCATTAGCTCTTCTATATGGATTTGGATCTCTAGGAACAAAGGTATTAGGAACCCTTTCTATCGCAGAGTGTTGCTCAACCTTTAGTTTGGAAAATTCAGAGGCTAATGACTATAATCTTTGCAATTTTATCAATCTTGGGATCTGAAGATGATGAAGGCTTTCCCTTCTGTCTTCTTCTATCAGCATTACCTTTGAGCTTTTCTGTAGCCATGATGTTTGATTCTACTTCCAGGGCTACATCTTGCATATCAGTCAAAGAAGCACATTGCCTCTCCGTCAACAGTAAGTAGAAGTCAGAATCAAAGGCATTGGCATAGATGATTCTAGCAGAGGTAGTGGTGGGTTTCACTTCAGTTGGTATCTCGTTGTACATGTGGTTAAATATCTTATTAAAATTAGACAACAGCTCACCATTTTCCCTCTGTAAGCTCCCAAACTCAGTGTAGTAGTAAAGGAGATCCTTCTTATCCCCCCAATGCTTTAGGAATGCATCATCTAAGGCCTCATTATCTGCTATAGATGTTGGGGTCAGTTCCATGAACGATTTTCTAGTGTCTCCATCTAGGCTTTAGACAAAGACTCTCATCTAGACATCATCTTCACTAATGTCCAAGTTATCAACATATCTATAAAATGACTCAAGATGTTCTTCAGCTAAAACACCTTCAATCCCAGTGAACTTAGGCATATACTTCTAATAATCTCCAGTAGGCATGGCATTCAAAGGAGTGGATAGTATTAGAGGTCCATACCTAGCAGCTATGATTCTTTCCATTTTGGTAGTTGCTTGTGGACCTGCGATAGTTGTGGTGGCTAAAAGAGTATTGGCAGTCCGAATGATAAAGGGCTGAGGAGTGACTGAGAGGACTAAGGGACTATGATGGATAGGAGGTGAGGTTTCCTTTGGGCTTAAAGCAAAAGGAGAACCTAAAGAATAAGGAGCTTTATGAATCTCTAAGAGTTTTTCTTCACTACTAGTATTAGATGCTATACTCCCAGCATGTATTTGTTCTATTACAAGCCCTTCTTGAAGAGATATGGGAGATTGTTCAGATTTACCTGAACCTGATGCTCCTTTCTGCAATACCTTTCTGTCTTTGATGATTTTTTCAGGGTCAGGTGCTGGGTCAACTTGTAGCTTTTGAGGATTTCTCTGAGTATGCCTCACAAACTGAGCTAGAACTATGAAGTGGAGTCACCAAGAGGTTCGATAACCAGTGGAGTCGCCATATAGATGATTACAAAAAAAATGTGCCCAGACATTGTCTATCATCAAAGTTGGATCTATGTCATTTCCCAGGGAAGCTGAGTTTCAGTTTCCTCTCCCTGGTAATGGCACCAATTATGTTAACACTCCAGGAAATTCTCCTAGGTTTCAGATCGAAGATGCTTGGTAACATATAATCTTCAAAAATTTTCTTTGAACTATTGGAATAAATTATGGTTTGGATCAATCTAGATAACCATTTCAACTCTATTCTCACTCAATACATGCATGAACACTCTCACCAATACAAGGTTGTAGACCACTAATGCTCAATAATTTATATATTCAGTAGATAGATGGAGAAAACTGACTGCACGAGCAAATTACGTACATAAACATAAATGAATGGCTAGCTACAAGCAGCAAAAGAGAATACTGACTGTACTGGGAGATGCATATATGACCACACATGGATGGCTAGTTACAAGCAACAAAGAAGCTTGCAAATCTAATATATCAAAGCAGAGATAAGATGAAAGTTATTTGGCCTTAGACACAAAGAAAACATCAACAAATTGTTCAAGCGCAAGCATAGAACAACAAAGAGAATGGAAATTGAAAATATAATGGCAAAAGAAGCTTATATTGCTTAGAATGAAGATGAGAAGCTTGAATGAATAGAGGAGGAATAATCTCCAAAAGTTGAACCCTTGTTACATTTAGTTTTCAACTATTTATAGATCTTTACAATGATGTTGAGCCTTCTGAAGCTTCAAAGGTCTTGATCTATCCCTCTGTCTCGTTAATTGTTTGATTCCCTCAATCGACAAGCATGGCTCGGAGGTTTTCCTCTTCTAACAGAGGAATAACCAGATTCATATATTTTAGATAGTTTATGTGCTTTCTGGGAGCTCTCTCCTGTCAGAGATGCTCCACAATCATTATTTTTGTTCTGGTTGTGTCGTGTTGTGGTTCCATGATCATTTCAGGTTGGTTTATAGTGTTGCGTTGTCCATGCTCCTTAATCACTTCTGTTGTGGGCTATTTGTGCATGTTATGGCTCCATGAATGCTTTGTCATTGATTTGGCCTCTGCTCTGTGGTGGAATGGCTCTTTGGGCCTATGAAATCTCTTTAAAATGTGGATAGTGACTGCTTTCTGCTATGAACAGAAAGCACAACAATTCTGATAATTCTCGACCCTCTCTATCCTTTTCAGACTTGAAAAAGTCCATAAACATGACTAGTTCCTTTATCTAGTCTGCCCTTCGAGTCACTGTCACATATCGCAGCCAGCCAGTTCCCTCGCTTCCCTTTGTATTTTGAAATTCATGAAAAATGCTGGAAAACATGAAAAATTGCCTTTGGCCAACTTCAAAATATATATATTTCATTTCCCAGACCCTTTCAGGTCTAAGATTCATCGCTATTGGCACTGGCCCAAGGTTCCTTTGTATTTCATTGTATAAAAAAATACACGAAAAACACATTAAACAAGGCTTTGGCGTGGACCTAAATTGTTATAAGAAATCATTTATAATGCCATCAGGTCCAGCCCATTAGGTCGCATGCATGTATATGTAAAGGCCCCGCCCCTTTGGTTTCCGCTGATAGTGATCCAGTGATGCGACATGGGCCATTGATTGGCGTGCGTGATCAATAGTCCACGTTGAATCATCGATCACAATTGCTCCTTCCACATAGCCTGCGCTGATATCGCTGATTTTCCTCCGCCGATTTCGACCTGCTGATATGATCATTGATGATTACTAATTAGTGGTGTCCAACACTGATTTCCACTGCCCGAAGTTTTTTCTTCTTGTCGATTCGTGATTTGCCACTTATATCTGGGCTGTTGATCAACCAGATCTAACAGCTGTTGTACATTCTTGAGTTTTAAGCCTGCGATAATGGATTTTCATGGTTTTTTGAAGCATTTTAGCCTCCTGATAGTGCATTTTTTCCCTTCCAAGGGCTCTCGGCATGTGATGGTTTTTCTCCTTGGATGATCTTAGTGAAGATTTTGAATATTTTAAGAGAAAATTTGGAGCCATTGCATGATTTTAAGCAAACTTTGGAGACTTTGGGAGTGTTTTGGATCTATTTTGGGGCCAAATGCCAACAAAGCAAACAAATATCACATAAGTTTAGAGGTGTATATTCCTTCACTAAGTTTAATGATGATCAAATTTAGATTCAATAGATATTCCACACATCCGTATATGATCATCTCATAAACAAGGTTAGTACAGGAAATTCTACTTATGCATGCAGATTCTACCATGAGCAACATGCGTCAGATAGCTACTTGACCCAAGTATTCATAGCTACCTTCTATTTTTCCATTAATAACTATACACTTGGATACAATAACAGTCACATACATAAGAATTTAGTCATTCTCATAATAAAGATAACACAAACATCTACACATCTGAGCAGAATGATTCCACAACATAAAAAGTAAAGAGTACACATATAGTATAACCAAGGCATGTGAATCCAACTATATTAGATTATAGAACATGACATGGAAAACTGAGCACCACCCCCAACCTAGAACGGACTCTTCCAGTTCACCCCCGAGCAGAGAGTCTTGCCATGTATCAACAACCTCCTCGTTATCTATGCAATGGGTATTTAATACCCTCTTTAATTCTATGGTTTCCATTAGCGTCGTCCCGATTTTATGAATCTTTTTTGTCTATTTGCCTAGGATTTTCTTAGAAAATCTCGGCTTTTTCTCCCATGAGACTTTTCCTCATAAAATCTTTCCTTTCTCTCCCGCAAATATTTTATGTTTTTCTCAATGGATATTTATCTCCAATCCATCCAACTTATCTAGAATTGAATCTAGAAGCTTTATCATGAAAGAATTATCCCTTCCAATTCACCAATGGGATTTGGCAAGAATCTCATCTCTTCGTGTCCTAGTTTTCCAAGTGATTGATTATTTTATTTACTTCATAAAGTATTTACTTTTCTTGTTACACATCAGACCTAGCTTTTCTCAGCTTAGGTTAGCAGGTTTTACAAACAAGGGAGGGGTGTTACAAAATGATAGTGTTCTATAAAATCTTCAGAATCTTACCAATAAATAGAAGTTGAAAGTGCGCAATATGGGTTCTATCCATGGATACATGATATTTCTCTTTAATGGAAAATAAGATTTTACTTCATTAGTAGTTTCAGACTACATATGACGAATTAGGCGGATAATTATTAGAATTGGCGAGGGTTCTGGAGCGGAGGATACGAACGGCAATGGCGCTTTCACGCAGCGGAAAACACTCCGGAGAGCTCAGAAAGCTGGAAGCGGTGCATCATGCATGGGTCTTCAGTGGCGCGCAGAGAACAAGGCCCCTATGCTATTTGCAGAAGCCAGGGCGCTCAAGGAAATCAAAGGCGCGATCCGACCCAGATCTGGGGAATACAAGACTCCCTCAGGCAGTGAAGACAGTTGGAAAGCGGGTTTGGAGGAGCAGAGGAAAAGTATTCAGATCGAGCACTTGACAAACAGCCCAAAGTCCGTAGCTGCTCGCGAGAAAATACATGATAAGTGAGCGGCCTGGAGCAATAAAGGAGCCCTCTGCCGACACTATGAAAGGTATGAAGAAAACCCCAAGATCACGGCTTATCAAAACGTGGATCCATTTTATTATGATGCAGATCTAGAAAGAAAAATGCCGTGGAACCCCGAAGGGGTATTAAATCCACCGATCCGCGATATGGCAAATAGACAGCGTCCCAGACTTATAGATCCAGACCCTCTCGTGGTAGATCGACCCTCTAACAGGTTAGATCGGGAAGCTACCACACCAAATAAGCTGTATCATGGCAAGCAAAAGGAGCTGAGCAGAACTACAGGGTTAGATTTGCAAAAAGCAACTCCTGGAAACCTGGTAAGAGATCACAGATTTCAAGTTATTATAAAAAACCTAGAAGGAAAATCGAAATTAATTTGGGTAAAAGGCACAGATACAATTGAGAAAATGCAGGAAATTATTATGTAACAGCTGGGTTACCCCATCAGAACCCAAAGCTTGATACATGAGGGCAAAGTGTTACAAGAAACCAAATACCTCTGGGAATATAGAATAATACCTCTGTCAATAATCATCCTCAATCTGAGGCTAAGAGGAGGAGCAACTAACAACAACAAGAATTCAGACAGGACGGGAGGAAGTGGCACTGGTTCAATTGGGAAAAAACCAGGCAACATTTCCTTCAAAAACGCCTTACAGGGGAAAAACATAGAAGGAACAGCACCGAACCAAACATGTATGGACGCAAGGCCATACATAGTGGAACAGCTAGAACACACTCCAGAATACAACATAAATACACCAGAAATAAACGAGCAATGCACCATATATGAAAGTCAGGCAATAATATGCAGATTTAACTGCTATTGGCCCAAACCAGCGGATCTTTTCATTTGGATCTATACGAACTGGACCACAGAATGCGAAGCACATCTATGCTCCAAGGGGTTTTTTATTGTGAAATTTTTATCAGCAGCAGAAAGAGATATAGTAATGCAGGAAGGGCCTTGGTTTTTGGGATCCACTGGACTCTTCATTACACCATGGTTCCCAGGATTCGACGCAAACACAATGGTTGTCTTGAAAATGCCAGTCTGGGTGAGGCTACACAACCTCCCAATACATCTCTGGAACCAGCAAGTACTCACTGGAATTGGAAACACAATTGGGCGCTACATTAAAATGGACATCCAGCGAGTGGAGGAAAGAATATATACTTTTGCACGAATATGTGTGGAAGTAGACCTTAGCAAAGGCCTAGCATACCAAATCCAGCTGAAGCATAGACAGAGCAGCTGGACACAAGTATTAGATTATGAAAACACTGCATTCAGATGTCGAACATGTAGGCAAGCAGGACACTTACAAAGCACGTGCCCAGTAGTCAAAAAAGACAGCCGCAGAAAAAAGAAAATGGAAAAAAAGCAAAAGGTTGGTACATTCCACCACCTCCCTCGGATGATGAGGAGGAAGAAGAGATGGAATATGACAACCAAAATGAGAACAATCAGATGAATAAAGAAACAGCTGTAGAAGACACAGGTCCACAGGACAATATAGAGACAATATTGGCAAGAAGAGCAGAAATGGACATGGGCAAAAATAAACGCATACAAACATCAGACACATCAGATTCTGATAACCCACAACCTGTGGCTGAAAACGCACTAGCACTCATAACTCCCACAGAGTCACAGGGGATTTGGAGAAAGGTTGAGAAGAAAAAAGGGAGAAAAGCCTGACTTTTCCCCAACTATACAAATATTTTGCATATACCAGTTTATTCATGAAATCCATACACCCTGCGTGGTGTGCAAGGATCCATGCATCATTAGAGTAGCATTTTTGATAATCTGTTAATCAGCATATGCCAAGAGGCATCTAAAACATGTAATTTTTCAATCAATAATGAAAGGTTACGATTTTTCCAGTGGAAAAAAAAAAAGATTCACACTACATATGCTTTGGAATAAGATTCTATGAATTTTTGAATCATTGTTCTAGTAGGAACATTGTAGTTCAATATGTTGTACTCATTAAGAGAAATATAAAGATTAGACCATCCTACAACATGGTGTCTATTAAGCAGAAAAATAGATTAATCCTGTTGGATCCTGAGGTGACAAGGTAAGGGATATAGTGTGATGCAAACATGAAGATGAAGAACCAATTATTATGATATGATATTATTTATATTTCAATTCTCAAGGATGATGGTGGTTATTTAAACTTTCACTTGACAATAAAGAGTAAAAAGGTATTTGGAGAGAGAAAATTAATTCTTATCATTAGGACTAGGAAAGGTTATTGTGCACTAGGTTTAGAAAGAGATATTTATTTGCTGAGAATAAGGGTTCATAGAGGGATACATATATAAAAATTCAAGCGCATGCTCCTCCACTTATGTGGTTGTAGAGATTGCATTACAAAATCATGAAATTCATAACAATACAAATTTAATATTATGATAGTGGCACTAATCAAGATGATGAGAGGAGGGACATCTAATGACATTAGTGTTAGAAGGGTTTATAGGAGGATGGTAAGAATGATAAGAATTTGGGGTTCACCTTGTTGACCAATATCTTACCACATTCACTCATAAAGGAGATTTTAAAATTGTGAAAAATAAAGTCAATATATTTTAGGTATTAGGCGGAAGTTGTACCTTACTAAGAGGTTTGTAGGTATCGAGGAGCATAAAAAAGGGTGTATAGTAAAACTAAAAGGATGTATATTTGAAATTATATATTGGGAGTGGAGATAAAAGAAAATGATTTTGGAAAGTATTTGCCAATATCTAGAAAAATTAGGGGTACTCTTTAATATTTTATGAATGTACGTATTATGTCACAATTCCCCCCCAATAAATACCTCAGGAGTATTTGTATCTTGGAAAAGGTTAGATTATGGTTATTCTTACAACTAAGTAAGTTTTGAGGTAAGCTTACTGTTGGAAATAATACTGACAGGGGGGGTGAATGAGTATTATCAAATCAATAAAAAAATTTCATTTCCATACTTAGATACATATACGCTACTTCAGTTCATGGAACCCGCGTGTATACGCGACTGTGTCTAATGCAACTAGCGTATATCCAGAATACTTATGATTTAGTTAATCCATTAAATGTTGATCTTTAGTTAGTGCATCAGAACTTTATTAACCATATGAATAGTAAGTAGGTGTAGTAAAACAGAACAGATCATCACACAAGAAGCACACATGAACACCATGCTATAAGGTGGAAACCCAATGTGGGTGAAAACCACCAGCTGCAAGTCGTCTCTATCTTCTTTTAATAAGAAACTTCATTTTACAATAGTTCCATACTGGTGTAGTCTTATACCAGTATGCAGGCTTCTACCTGCAGAGGGCTACAACCCTCTCTCATTTTCAGACTCTCTTGGATGGGAGCTACAACCCCCTTAGCTCTTGTACTAGCTGATCCATTTACTAGTACGTAGGTTCCTGCCTACTGAATGCTTCAATCTTCACTCGTTCTCCAGCTGCTACTGGAAAGGAGTTACCATCCCCTTAGCTCTTGTACTAGCTGATGTACTAGTACATAGGCATTGGCCTACAATCTCCTTTCATCCTCCAGGGACCACATTTCATACATTTTCAGTCTGGATACTCCTGAAGCACAACACTATAATCTGAAGGCCACGTTTCATCAAATTTTCATACTGGACCCATAAATATCATTGAAGCTCAAAACAATCAATACTAGCATCATCAATTTCTGAATCACTGAAACACTGAAACCCTGTCAACAACACAGTCACCAAAACACAGAGCAGAACACTGAACTTTGCAACAATATTCAGAACCAACTGTATCATCAAAATCATGCATCAGAGTGCATACGCTACTTGGAAGTGCTGAACCAACGTGTATACACAACTTCACCAAGGTGAACCAGCATATATTTCATCAATTACTTACTTATAACTTGATGCACTTCCTGACTTCAGACATATCCAGATTATTACATATACAAGGATAATATGTGTGTTAGAACCTAGATCTAGTCCATTAGATCACATAAATATGAGTCATTATGATCTTGATCCAATATTAGTTCTCATCCATCAATACTGAAGCTAAACACAATCAACCAAACAAGATATGCAGAATACTGACACCATTAAACTGTCATCAAAACTCATCAACAACCAAAACCACCTGTACCTTCAAACATCGCAGCTCAAATGGTATACGCTACTACAATGAACCAAACCCACGTACATACGTGCTTACACCAAATCCAACCCGCATATATATCTATAAATATTCAATCATGACTTCCAATGATTTCAAACTTAATTTATACCCAGTTTAGATCATTACATGCGTCAGTATACAGATCTAGAATAAACATAATCAACAATATAGAGATAGTTCATTTCAAACCATTTGATCCCGATCTATCCTTAGATCTTGTTCTCCATCAACTGATGAGATCCCTCCTTAGCTTAGATCAAGCAATGCATCATAAACCCATAACCTGCATACTGGATCTCATCCTTCATCAGATATTCAAGACTTTTTCGATACACTTGCCTAATGATCTTCTTCTCCTTTTATAGTCTTAGGCCTTGCTCGATACCATGGTCCAAAACCATAGCAAACCAATACCATGGACCCAATACTTGGGATCAACACATCTGATGAGATACTATGGTCCAAAACCATAGGTTCAAATACCAAGGACTAACTACCACGGACCAAAAGTAAGTTCTCCAACATATACACTCTTTTCCTTGCATGAAAGTGTGTGTATACGCATGCGCGCCTTTGTAACGTCTAACCCGCGTGTATACATAGCTCGATCACGATGAACCTACGTATATACATTTTCTCTTCATTCTTGTAGTTTGATCATCAAATCCTTGTTGCTGACTTGCTGCACTATGATCTGTCATCTGTGTGATTTGCCATCAAGGACAACACTTGTCTCATAATGCCAACAATCTCCCCCTTTGGACTTTATGGCAAAGATAACTTGTCACACTTAGAACTATCATCTGATTCCTTTGAGGTATCCTGCATCCCATGCATTCAGTCACATCTGATATCTCTTCTAAAGATTCATCTAGTTATAAATAAGTGAGATGTTCTTCTATGAGTGGGTTGCCATCAAGTACAACACATGCATCATAATGCCAACACTTACTTGCATAACTCCTTTTCTATATCAATGGAATGAAAAAATGCCTCAATATAGGGAGATGCTTTGCAACAATATTACTTCATGATTAAAATAAATCAACAAAATATTATTAAACTTAAGGATGAGTACCTCTTCAAAACCTATAATCCATAATAAGATTCTAATCTTTTTAAAAATATTATTTTATTTTTGGATTATTTCACCTACACATTATTGAAGCTATAATGATATACACATCAAAATCTATAAGTATTCAATAAAGTAAAAACATTGTCTAAAATATTTGTAAAATTCATTCAGAGTAGTGATGCAAATAGTTGAGAGTCTATAGGTATACATTCACTGAGTTCAATTTACCTATCTAAAAAAGGATATTTTGAATACTACTAAGCTTGTGCCAGACCTTGTATTTTTTTTAAAATACAGAATATGGGCATTCATTCATTTTAATATAAATTGTAATATATGTAGTTAGAATATGGATCCATGAATTTGAAAACTCACCATGTGTTTAATGGCTATATTTATGTAATTAAATGTGGGTATTAAGTTGGAAATCAGATATGGGAACCCTCCACTAAAATCAAAGTGAATATTTTGTAGTGTTGTCTAAATACTTAGTAATATTAGAGATACGAGATTTATCTTTTTGTGAAAAAAATTCTATATGGAGGAGAATTATGTGGAGTGGTGGGATGAATCTAATGTTTGAGCTAGATTATCCCTAGGTTAAATATCTAAGTATATAGTAAGAGAAAAAAGGCCCAAATCTAAAAAGTGGTAGTGTTAAGGTGGGAGTATGACCTCTAAAAAAGATAATGCTACTACTGGAGTGTAGTAATTTACAAGGATACTAGACAATATGTGCAATATATTCCATCTAGGGTGGAAGGGAAAATTCCAAGAGAGATGATAATGTTATTGAAATTTCAAGATTGTTGGTGGGTTCTCAGTCTATAGAGCCATAACTAAAATATGAAGCACTAGTATTAGAGTCATTTAGGATTTCTAGCAAGAATATTTTATGTGGGAGGTTTTACATCGAAGGAAATAAATTTGAGCTAGAGGTTGTGTAAAGTGAGAGAATGATGCCCGAAGTAAAACCCAAAGATGTTGAATGTTGGGTGAGATCTAAACTATTGAACTGTATTCAAGTGAGAAAGAGAGCCTAAATCCATTCTCTAATGCAAAAAAATTGAGGAACAAATATGATGTAGAATAAAGTCAAAAGACAGTAAGAAATAAGTGAGAGGTTAGAAATAATTAACTAACTTTATTCATTTAGCCAAAATACATTTTCATATTTTTACAAAAGTTCCAAAAATTAAAGGATTAAATATGTGCATCTACTCTTGAGACTAAAACAAGTAATGATATAAACACATGCAATTCAAACATAAATGATGAGAAATTAATATGCACATTAGTTGAATGATAAAAGATACAACCAACCATGCAAAAATTATACTATGAGTATGGAAATCAAGCATCTATTGCTGTGCCTTAATTGGAATGTGTCCTTTTTCGATGGTGTTTAATCAAATAATTCTTCTTGGAAGGTGTTCCCTTAGGTTAGGAATCATTATATCAATTAGGAATTGTACAAACCATACACACACACACATATCACATTATAGGTTTGTCTGTTTCTATATCCATAAATTGTTATGGTGGTCAGACCATGACTCTATGTTAAAACAATCCCCATAATTTCTTAGCATGTTATTCCTTCTCTTTAAAAATCAAATATGTGTATTACCCTAAGATCTACCTTTCATAGACCCCAAAATAAAACTATGTCAACTAAAATGTTCATAATTTAATTGACACAATCTTCTTCAATATATTGTTTTTAAAATCTTTCTTTCACCATCAACAACAAGCTTCACATCAAAATGATATATACTTTTGTTTTCATAACATTATGGCACTCTAGTATCATAATTTTTTTTTCTTGATAAAAGAACCTCTCATCATTACACACTACCATTAGGTATTTTTTTTTATACGATTTATTGGTATGGAACTATTTTTTAGAATAAGAATTTAGATAATGTATTCTTCGCATCTTTATTACTAAGAGAAAAAATAAAATCTTAAACCAATAATATCCAAATATTTTTAAATCTAGATATATTCATTTTTATATTTTTAAATCATTAATAATAATATATTTCATCACCTTTAAACTTACATTCAAGTATATTTTACTATTTTTTTTTTGCACTTTTCACTTTAACATTATATTTGTGATTTTAAACTTTATTTATTACCTACTCATTTGAATATAAATTTGGATCATCCAAAAACTATCCAATAACTTAAAACAAACTCTCTCTCCATTAACATTTAGTAGATACTGAGATATATTAATATTTTCTCTTTAGAATCATATGAATAATGATTTATCAATTGTGTTAAAATAATCAAGTTAATAATGTTTTTTTCTTATCGTAGTAATATTATTTCATTTCTTGAACAAGGGCTATATAATATTAACTCGTTTTTTAACAAGGGTTTCATATTAACTATTACACTTAAATATAGCTTAATTAAACTAAAAAATAATAAAGATAAAGATTTCATTACAAAAATAAAATGACTAATAAGACATTATATTGTTGAATGTCATTACCAAAAATTAAGAAATATGATTGACTAATATTATTTCTATTAATATATATATATATATATATATATATATATATATATATATATAACAAGTCATCTTAAATTGAAATATGGGAAAAAATTATAATTAATGAAATGGAAATAATAAATCATAATAAAAATAAATAAAACTAAAAAAACATTAAAAACTGATAAAAATAGAAATTACCAAAATATCTATAAAAAAAAATATTTTACAAATAACTATAAATAATAACAAAAACTGATAAATTACACAATTTTTGTTAAACTGTTCATAAACAGTATTTTTTTTTATAAAAAACAAACTAAACTAAATGCTTAATAAGTAAAATTTATGCTACATAATTTTCCAGTGTTTTGGGGGATTAATTTACAAGGTCCTTACAACGTTAATTCCAGCATATAAGAATGTGAAAATTATTTTTTTAAATATCGATTTATTCGTCTTTACACCACATTTCGAATTGAGAGGATGATTTTAAATGGTTTGTGTGTGACTAATACACATTATAAGATGACATAATACACGTTCAAAACAATTCTAGAATATAGATCTCAGTGCACACTCAGAAAAATGTGCCATCGAATTTTGTTTTGCAAATAAATTTTAAAGAAGGTCGAGATGACATGTAATTTAGATCCTGACTTGCATAGAGTGACTTTAAATAATTGTTTGTTTACCATGAAATACAGGAAGTACAAGTACAACTTATGATATTTGCTTATACGAGCATTGGCCAGGGTGCATCGTGGGCCTGTGGCTTCTCACGATGTAGCATGATGGAGTTATATGTACTTAACTAATTGTTAATTAATAGTTGCATTTGATTCATTGAACGGTATCCACTATTGAGGCTCCAAACAAATTTATTCCATTTTATGTTGGTAGGAAGTCATGGTCTCGATGGTACTCTGAAGGTCTGTCATACAAATTTAACTGACGTGTTACGGCTATCAATATATACATTGTGTTATTGATTCATTAACGTATTGGGCCGGTATATATTTATTACTGGTTATTGGAAGTTTTAGTGGCAGTTGTCTGTTATTGAGTCATTAATGTATTGGGTGGTATATATTTATTATTGGTTATTAAAAGATTTAATGAGAGTTTGTTTTCAGAATTTTTCGAAAATTTTCTGATAAATTTTTTAGGTCTAATTTTTCGAAACAACTTCATTCATTAATGTATTGTAACTGTATATACCCACTATTAATTCTAAACAAATAAATCATCCAATAATAAACATATACACAGTTCGGGACATTAATTTAACAAATACATCATCCAATAGTAAACATTTACAGGCCCACCCATTAAAAAAGTAATAACACAGTATATGTATTACTATGTCGTGAATGGGCGACCTGTTCACATGCTACTCTGAAACAGGCACATTGTTTATGTGGGCGCTCAACACAAAAATGCCATTATAGTGGATCGTATTCAGCATTGCAATCGTTTAAATATTCCCGGTAAATCCAGAACATAAGTTCATGCAAAATCATATTAAAACATTTTGCCACTGCTACTCGATCGATGTTTCTGTTAATATAGTGTTTAACAGAAATATTGGGCCGAGTATGTTGTTGGGTCTTCAGCGGATTTTCTCATGTACATTGTTGCATGCATGCAGAAGTTGCTGCTGCAGCAACTAAGTCTTTGAGATTTCAGATAGATTTTAGAAGACCAGTTAATATAAACATTATTTCCTCCGAACTGATGGCTATTTTATGATGCTTTTGGTGTTGAACTTGGCTCCTGTTTTCACAAATTTTTATATGAATTTGTGGAGGAATTAATCCATTTCTCAACGTCGTAATATATTTTACGTCCTTGGAACAATCGTTAACGCAGTGTCGTGTGGATATTTTTAATTTGTGGATATTTTTAATTTCTGAATTGTTATTGGTTAATTTAAGTATGTTCTATGGTAAAGCAATTTATTTCAATTTTCAGAGTTAGCTCAATACTTTTTTCTAGATTAGCAATCATATTAAAGTAAACTGGAGATAGAACATAAATATAAATCATAGAAGACAAGCCAAGACAAGAGGACACAAGATGTGGCACTAGCCATGGACAAACCCCAATGTGGGGAAACCCTTTATCAATCCTTATTATATGTTCTTCTCAACAGAAAGAGAGTACGTTTAGAACAAAAGTCAACACTTTGACTTTTCTAGAAAAAAGCGTAGATCATCTCTAAGAAGATGATAGATGAGATCAGTTGAAGACATGCTGCTTCAACTGATTCTCCAAGGTGACTCCTTCACCAATCGTTGTGTTGCATTGCGTCATCATGCTGCACTTCACTGTGGTGTACCATGATTCACCCATCATCACTATGATGCATCTCATTACTCTTCATTAAGTATGATTGTACCCATCAGTATACTGTATTATGTGTCATTGTTGCACCATGTTGCCATCCTGACCTATGTGTTGGCTGCACTTTGCTTGCTTGTTATCCCTTTCTTGCTTGTTATCCCTTCCACGCTAGCTATAACATTGCATGATTGGTGTATTTGTTGCTAAGTACCATACAATTGTTCCAATGTTAGTTAGTTGTCCCTTGCATGCCGCTCTCTTTCGGAAATAGATCCTCCGACTATTCCAGTTGTTCTGACCAGTTTTGGTAGTTCCGGTTGTTTCCAGCAGTTCTGGCAATTCTAGCTATTTCTGACAGTTCTGGCAATTCCGATTGTTGTGGCAGTTACAGTTGTTCCCGACAGTTCGAGTAGCTCCGGCTTCTGCGGCTTTTTCGGCTTTTCTAGCAATTTCGCCTTTTTCGGCAGTTCTGGCTATTCCGGATTTTTCGGCTTTTTTGACTTTCCGGCAATTCCAACAGTTCCGGTTGTTCCAGCTTTTCCGGCAGTTCCAGCTTTTCTAGCTTTTCCGGCAGTTCCGACTTCTCCCGCTTTTTCAATAGTTTCGGATTTTCAACATTTTCCAGTAGTTCCAGCTTTTCTCGCAGTTCCACCTTTTTTGACTTTTCCTGTTTTTCGACAATTCCGACTTTTTGCCATCTAGATGAGGGCAGTGTTATCCCTTAGGAACTCTTCTCCTACTAAAACCTAAAGACAGATAGAGAGAAGAATAAATCCCAAGTGTGTGTTGAAATGACTTGAAAGCCACATCTATTTATACTAAAACGTTGAACACATGTAAGGTTTATTTCATTGCGGATAGACTTTGACGAATTGTCTTATAACACAAATAAATTCATAACTCCATGAATACTTATCGGAATCAGATGATCTTTAGATCAATCTTACACCTCTCGATAAGAGGGATCCAAGAAAAGTATCAGCTGCCATAAATAAAATGACCCACATGGAGTTTGGCCTTAGTTGCCAATTTTAACATTATTGCATTTTTTTCACAATGCACAAATTTTCTATTTTGTCCCTGTTTCATTGATTGTCCCCATCAGCGACAGCATCTTACAGTGGTCAATGCGAGATAAGTAGTTTGTCATAAACAAACGTATGGTTGTTATATCTAGAGCAACTCCTCTGACTATTTGTCTCCATCAAATCACTTTACTATTGCACTTGTGCTCTTCTTCTATTAAATTGTGAAAGTAATAACGGCTAGCCTACCTTGGAGATGTCAGAGGGTTTCAATCTAAGGCTAAGGCTGAAGTTTAAGTGTTGGGCTTGAAAAGGGTATTTTTGAAGTTTAAGGGTTGGACTTGAAAAGGGTATTTTTGTGTTAGGTCTATTTTGAAATCTGATCATCATAGATGTTAAATAATTTTAAAATATTTTTAAAATCTACCATCAATATCCACGAACAATGAAGAATATGAAAATTAATAGTAGTCTACAATTTTCAAATCCATTTATTTCACACATGAGATAAGCATTTGTGTATTTTTCTAACCAACCTTTGGAACAAGTAAAATGTATAGATTCTTCTTATTGGAACGAATAACAAAGTAGTTGTTTTTAGTGTGATTTTTTGGAAATTTTTCTAGTGGATTTTTCCGATCTAATTTCTCTAAAATCTCACAGGAATTCATTAAAATAGCAAGTTTGATGAGTAACCACTATGCAATAGAAGTGCTTTAGGAATTTTTCAGGATGGTGAATCTATATATACGGTAAAAGGAACTAGTTATCTAACTAGTCTAGATAACGCAAATCAAGATTTCACCACAAAATTTTCCCCCAAATTTTAAAACCAAAAACTTCAAAAAATCACACTAAAAACTACTCTAATAAAAAATACAACCACTGGCTATTACTCTCATAAAAATACAACTACTTGCTATTGGTAAAAAAACAAAAACCCTATATTTTCCTAAGTAAATGAATACAGATTTTTTTGTGATGACATTCATATAAATATCTTTAGTATCGAGGTAAAGAACATAACAGAATGACATTACGTTATGGAAGGAAATGACTATAAAAAGGGAAGATTGGTCGTGCTCAACATGGAAATTATGATAACATACTGACATCAGATTCCTTTTTAATGTTGCAAGGACATTCATACAAATTTGCAGGATTGGGCATGCTCGACAAGGGAATGCTATTGGAAAGTGATAACTTAGCGGTTTCTGTTTTATAAAGTCCCCATACTTAAATTTAAAAAAATGTATAACTTGGATGGTTAATTTACTAGTAATAAATCAATTTTTAATTTTTAATTTTATAATAATTAAATTAATTTTTTAATGACTAATTTACTTTAATATTACAATTATTTAATCTTAATATTATTATAATAATAATTTAATTTTATTATAATTATTTAATCTAAAACTTATAATAATAATAATTTAATTATAAGATTATAATATGGTAGATATTCAACTAATATAGGAAACTTTATTGTATAATTTTTTTTATTAGCGGTACAAGAAAATATTTAAGATACCAATTAAATTTATTTCTGTTTATTTATAAATATTTATTAAATTATTAGTTTTTAAATATATATTTTGGTGGTTATCTAACGGATGGTTTGAAGGTCTAGAACTTCAAGAAATATAGCATTTCATTATCCAATCTACAGCCATTAAGGCTATTCTATAATGTATCTTTTTAACATGTAATTAAAAAAATATATATATATAATTAAAATTTCAAAAATTATATAAATAAAATCCAATCTACATTATATTTTATTATAGCAAAATTTTAATCTTCATTAAATTAAATTGAATAAATAAAATAAAATTGAAAAAAATATATATTACAATTTTTTATTAAAAAATGGAATATAATGAAATTTAAAAGAACCACATAGCACAACTTTTCAAAATATTTACAAATTTTAAAACTATATAGAAAGAACATTTTTTAATAATATAAAAATATAAATAGCTTTTGAAAATAACACTGAATATTATAATCCCGCGATGGGGATGATCAAATGACAAGTCAGGCCTCAGGGCTTTCCCCCTCCACCATGTGACACACATGCAACATTTAATAGAAGTATTCATTACCTTGTACTTATCCCAAACAATCATTCTAGACGAGGATGTGGGTATGATAAGTAGGGTGGTGGAGTTCTTGTTACAGTTGGGAATTTGGGCAATGTATGTTGGTAAGTGGGAAGCTGAAGGAGTGGGCGATGGAAACCATAGTAGCTTGTCGGGGTTTTGGCTCTGGAGGTGCGGCACTGTGGAAGTCAGGTCCACTCTAGTCTGGCAGGAGTGTGGCTTTCAAAGGAGAACCTGGGATCCTGACTCTCTTCTGAGAGGAAAATTGGGTGTTGGCAATATCGAGAGGTCAAGATTTACTCTAAGTTGCTCCCCTAGACTCTTCTATCTCAAGGTAATCTATCTCAACAACTTTGAATTAGGAATTGAGATATTTTTCTTAAATAAAACTCATAGGAGTATCATGGGCATTGTAGGTAGTTTTGGGGGTCACTGGTGTCAGGTCCACGAGATGACACATTTATGTGCGACGAGACGAGTCAGAGGCAAACTCGGTTTTATGTGACGAGTCATGCAAACTGAGTTTTATGCGACAAGTTGGGCGGTTCATTTTTATGCGATGAGATATGTGTAGGTAATCTTGGTTTTATGCAATGGTGTGAGACATTGGTTAAATGCGATGAGTTGACATGAGGACGAGTAGACACGGGGTCAAAAAATTGAAAAGGAGAATTCGGCTAAACCAAGTGTTTTCCATTGTTTCTCAACAATAAATAGGCCTTCGAGCCTCATTGTAACACAGTTCAGAGGCATGTAGCTGCCACATCTCTTGTCAGATATAAGCTACCATCGCCCTAGCTGGTTTATTTCCATTACTGTTTATAAGAATATTCCAATATTTTACATTAATGAGGTGAAGTATTATTTCTGCTGCATATCCGTGTTTATGGTTATCTCTGTAATTTTTTGCGTTCTTGTTTAAATCTGGATCAACGGTATCAGAGCGGTCTGCTTTTTCTCTGTTTTTATTTGCATGTCCCCAACGAGGTCGGGATATAAGGAGTTAGGGATTGAACTGGTCAAACCTTTGCAAGACCAACCTCGCAAATCTCGACGGCCTCCCATGGAGGATGAGAAGAAAGACGAGGGGGCAGGAGATCCTATCAAAATCTTGCTCGAAGAAGCCCTCGAGTGACAAAGGAATACGATGATGGATAGCTTTGCACAGATTCTTCAGTGGCTACCCAGAGGCAACGCATCGGCTTCCAACAGCGACTCTAGAAATTCCACACCCTTCAAGGTACAAGTTAATTTTGAAATACCCATCCTCGAGGGTCAAATAGACGCAGATGCCGTAGATAAATGGTTAAATCTGCTAGAAGGGTATTTTTCCGTTCATGAATTTTTGAGTCGGGAAAAGATTGTTTTCGCTCTTCTCAAAGCAGCCCCCCACGTCAAGGGCTGGTGGGAAACCTACTGTGAGCAGAAGGATGAAACCACAGGATCACTATTTTCAGCCGCACCCACTTGGGATTCATTTCGCGATGCTATCAAGGAGTAGTAATACCCTGTCAAAAGCTACAAGGACAAATACATCAAATGGACCACACTGCGACAGGGACAAGACCAAGATGTGTCGGAGTTCAGATACATTTTTCATACCCTTCGCACACAGTTGGATATCAAAGATTCTAAGCTACAACTGGTACTCAAATAGCGCGACTGCCTGCACAGATACATCCAGGAAGAGATGGAGTTCTTAAACATCTTCTCACTCGGCACAACATACTGATATGTTGTCAAAATAGAGCAAAAGTTCAAATAGAAGAAGCGAGACTTTGGATCTGAAAATCTGAAGCCCTAAGGACAAAGCCAAGGCGAGGTGACCAAAGACAACCCCTCGAAGCCACAAGAAAAAAACAACACCATGAAGCTGAAGAAGGAGACAGGAAAGTGGTGTGAGTTCCATAAGAGTCCCACTCATAACACAAGTGAGCGTCGGACCAAGCATTCGCTGGTGGCTGAATTGAAGGCATCTGAATCAGATGCATGTTCTGACACTGAGCCAGAACTTGACAAGGGGAATGGAAAAGGGAAGTAGATCATTGATGCCGAGCCCAGTGCCACTGTTGCCACTGCAAAGATCCAGAAAATTGAGCGCGAAGATCCATCGGAGGGGGAACATATTTTCCACTCATAGATGTGGGTGAAGGGTTCGCCATTGCAATTCATTGTCAGCAGTGGCAGCCAAAAGAATCTCATTTTGGCAGAGGTCGTGAAGTGGTTGGGCCTACCGACTACACCACACCCACAGCCGTATAGTATCGGGTGGCTTCATGAAGGACGAGATCTCAAATTTCACCAGCAGTGTCGCCTTCCCTACAGCATCAAGCCCTTCACAAATAAGGTATTGTGTGATGTTACACCTCTGGATGTTTGTGATGTAATATTAGGCCAGCCATACTTGTGGAGGCAACATGCTATGTATGAGTCAAGGCCTCGCGCTGTCATCCTTTATTTGGGTGATTCATTTTACAGGATACCGGAGGTAGCCCCACCTACCGCCACCTCTTTTATCACTGCTAAGAAAGGCAGCAAGCTCATCTCCCAAACCAGGAAATTCATCTATCTGGTTCACTCCAAAAGTAAGGGGAAGATCATCACCACATCCATGACCCCCGTGAAGGGTTCCTCCAAGCAGCAGCAACAGCAAAGGGATCCGGTCATGAAAAAACATAGGAACAACTTCTCCTCACCGACAGGGGTACCACATAAGTTTCAAGTGGGTGACAAGGTTTGGTTACATCTACAGAGAGAACACCTTACTAGAACCCATAAGAAACTCAGACGACTCCGACATGGTCCTTACACCAGTACCAAGGCTACGGTCAAAATGCTTTGAAGCATAGAATTCCTCCATTCCTTCGCTTGCACTGAGTGTTCAATGTGGACCATCGTCGACCATGCTTCCCACCATTTCTGGACACATCATAGGTTGCATAATAGCTCACCAAAGACCCAGCTTAGTAAAAGCTTCCTCATCTCAGGGAGGAACTCAATGCAATGGGGACCATTGCTTCCTAAAGGGGGAGGAATAATCTAGGTGGATGTTGGTGGCCACCCACCTATCCCATTTGTACCCCCACAACTATCTCTTCCAGCTTTCTTAGTTTCTTAAATTGTGGCACAATTTACTATTTTTATTATTTTTTCGGGTCCTGAACTTCAGGAGCTATTTCGAGGCCCTAGACGACAATTTTTGGGAAATCTAGGGGCAAGATGGGTCCATGGACCAATATTTCCCTTCCCAAAGTGGTAGTTCTCAAATAGATCTTTCTAATGACCTATCATACATGTCAAATAGAGATTGTATGCCAAAGTTACGACCCCAGGAAATTGATGTACCAATTTACCCAAACGGGGCCCATAGTTTGGTGTTTCATCTTCTAGGGTTACGTTTTGGAATGTTAAGGGTTTTCCATTGTTTCTCAACAATAAATAGGCCATCGACCCTCATTGTAACACAGTTCAGAGGCATGTAGCCAGCACATCTCTTCTCAGAGATAAGCTACCATTGCCCTAGCTGGTTTATTTCCATTACTATATATAAGCATATTCCAGTATTTTACATTAATGAAATGAAGTATTATTTCCGCTGCATATCTTTGTTTATGGTTATCTCTGTAATTTGTTGCATTCTTGTTTAAATCCAGATCATTAGGTGTATTATGTACTTATAAATATTGGTGAAAATAAAGTGGGTAACAGTGTTGCACCTTCCTATGTGACGTTGAAAGATTACCACTAGGATAGGGGTGTGACAAGTGGTATCAGAGGCCCATGTTTGCATGACTTGGTGATTGAAACTGTATAAGGACATATACCACTGCTACTTCATATCAGGTGCTATAAGAGACGATTGAAGAAACAGATGTCACTACACTTAGTGATAGTTGGTATCAAACTTTCCGCATGGCTTTCTTGAAGAAAGTTTGACAAGGGCAAGTAGGGGGTCAAAGTTGAACAATGAAGAATTGTATGGTATTTACTAGATCACAAGTGAAGCTTATGGCTGATCAAGTGGACGAAACTCAAGTTATGACAAGTGAATTTGGCAAGGATGCTGGAAAAGTTTTCATGGATAAGGTATTAGACAATATTGAGGAATGTGCTTCAAGGGTGGTTGCACTACAAGCTGAAAATGTTGACTTTCAAGAGAAGTTCACAAAGTTGAAGGAAGAGCATGGAGACCTTAAAATATGACACAAGTATATAGAATAGTTGTATACACAAACAAAGAAAGAAGTCAAGGACATAGGAGTTGTGAAAGATCAAGGTTTGGGGTAAATCTTGAAGTTGCAGAAAGAACTTGGCGATGCTCAAAACGAGATAGCTGTTTTGAAGAAAGAATTTGAGCAAGGACCTATCAGAGGAGTTGCCCATGTGAAAGTCAAGGAACCTGAATATTACGATGGGATGAGGAGTGCTAAAGCTATTAGCAATCCCTTATGGGATATGGAGCAATACTTGGAGAATTTGGGCTTACCCGATGATGAAGCCAAAGTCAGGGTAGTTACTCAATTCTTGACGAAGGATGCTAAGATGTGGATGAGAAGGAAGATGCATCAGATTGCCAATGGTGGTGCTGAGGAAATATCCACTTGGCTTGACATGAAGAAAGATTTAAAAACTCATTTCAACCCATAAGATGAGACTTTGGATGCAAAGGATGAATATTAAGAACATGAAGCAAATAGGAAGTCTACAAGCACATCAACAAGAATTATCGAGTGCAATCTTGCAGTTACCTGATATGGCAGAAAAGGACACAGTGCTCAATTTCATCATAGGATTGAAACCTTGGGAACACAATGAGGTGAAGAGGCAGAAGATGAAGACACTAGAAGAAGAATTTTCTACAGTTTATCACTTGGTAGAACATTATGATGAAGGAACCAAAGAGAGAAAGAAGAAGTCCGATAAACTGAAAGAAAAGTCTACAAAGGAAGAGCCTTTGAGATTGAATGACAAGTTGAAGATGAAGAAGCCTTTGAAGTGTCTCATATGCGAAGAACCACACACGGTGAAGAATTGTCCTTCAAGACCGAAAGTGGTAGTGGTAGCACAAGCCAATGCAAAGAAGAAGAAAGAAGAACCATCCATTAGAGTGATGCAAATTTTGGGAGCTAAAGTAGCTATGGAAGCAGTCTCACAATGAGATCCTAAAAGGAACAAGCTAGAGTATGTGGAAGTAAATATTGGGCAATGGACTGTACTCACTATGGGGGATAGTGGTATGACTCATAACTTCATGGGTGAAGAAACTACGAGGAATTGGGTTGAATTTTATACCATCTCAAGCACAGTTGAAAGTAGTGAATTCTCCACCCAATTAAGTGCTTGGTATAACAAAGAAATTGGATGTGAGCATAGGTAAATGGATAAGGAAAGTCGATTTCAGGTTTGTACAGATAGACGACTATGAAGTTGTACTGGGTATGGAATGTATGAAACAGATTGAAGCTATGATGATGCCACACATGAAGAAGTTGTACATTTATGGTGGGTGGTATGATGATCTTATAGGAGTATCAACCGTGGGAGCTATGACAACTGATTGTCAATTGACAGTGATGAATGTGGAGGAAGTCAAGTGGGATGAAGAACTCTATAATAGGTTGTCTTCTCTAGAGGCAAAACTTATGGCACAATCATAGGTTATTAGACCATTGCTTGATAGTATCTTGGATGTTTCGAGCAGACTAGGGGCAATGGAAGGAGATGAAGATGTAAAACTCAGAGTTCAGGTGGAAATTCGGACAACATACATGTAGAGATTGGAGGAGGAAGATCCAGACAGGTGGATTCAACTATTAGTTGAGGAAGAGGGAGAGCCTTCAGCCTCCACTTCCTCCTTCTCTGCTTAGACTGACATGGAGATGAGGCTCATTGTTAGTTGCTCATGGCAGTGAGTCTCCTATATTTTTAGCATGCATTGGGGTGAGATGGATATGATTGACAGTAGGATGCACAGATGAGTCATGATGATGTAGGTGGCATGCATTCTTGTGGATGCAATGCACGGTTGGATTGAATAACCAACTAGTCACCAATACGAGGGGATCTATCACATGATTTTCTTCTAGATTTTGGTAGATTGGTGGCATCAGACAGGTCATAGGTGGGGACATATAGCTTCCCATACTTATGGGCTTGGTGATGGTCATTACTAGGATGGTGTTCTCAAGGATGACAATGTTTTTAGAGTGGTGGAGTATGTCAAATCCACAAGTTGACGTGGTTATTTGTGACGAGATGAGTCAGAGGAAAACTCGGTTTTAGGCAATGAGTCGTGCAAACTTAGTTTTATTCGATGAGTTAGGAAGTTTGGTTTTATGTGATGGTTTGTGTGGAGGCGAGCTCAGTTTTATGCAACTATGGAAGACATTAGTTAAATGTGATGAGTCGACACAAAAACGAGTTAACACGTGGGTCAAAAAATCGAAAAGCAGAATTCAGCTAGGTGTTGGGCAGATGGGTGGTCATGGAGAGTTTATTATGTTGGTCCAACGTGTGGTTCGGCTGACGTGTGGATGAGCCAACACATTGTTGGGCCAACGTGAATGAGTGGTGATATGGTGGAAGAGAAGTTGGCTTGGAGGAGGGCCGAGCCCCTCGCACACATGGGAATTTTATATAGAGGAGGGCAACTTGGAGAGAAGGCATCAATCAATCCAATCCAAGCGAAGCAAGTGAGAGATCCATTTAAGGATGGTGAGCAAGCAAGAGGAGGATAAGACAAAGGTAAAGGCGTTGAGGGAAGAAGGAAAAGTAGAGGAGTGAAGCACCCATAGCCACAATTCTGGAAAAGCTGAATGATCGTAGGTGTGGGTACCTTGACATAGACTGGGCGGGCGCACACAACCCAATGGGCAAATGTAGGCACTGGTGGGTGCGTCGACCTGAACAGTCGGGCACACGGACTCAATAGGAAGATTTGGGGGCAAGTGGGTGCATCGACCCAGACAGGTGAGCGCACATGACTAGACGAGCGTACATGAGGTCAGTGTGGGTGTGTTGACTAGGGTGTTTAGTGCATGACCCAGTGGATGAGCACGATGTAGAGTGGGTACAATGACACGGAGGTGGCTGCACAGGACATGGCAGCAAGACAGACAAGTTGGGCATGTTGACATGGTGGTTGGACGACCCAATCCAGGGATTTGGGCACGCAGGCATGACAGGTGGGTGAACTGACTTAATGGGTGTCCCCACCCACTGGGCGACCCAACTAGGTCAGCAACCCGACATGGTGGACAGTCATGTTACAGTTTTGTGGCAAGTTGTAGGGTGAATTTTGGAGCATTGCTGAAGGGAAATTTCAGGTTTCCAAGAAAAGGAAAAAATTTATATTGTCTACTTGTAAAAACATTGATATGTTATTATTGAATGGGAAGACTCTATATTTGGGGAGTTTCCCCTCCCACTGGACAAAAGCGTATTTCCATTGTGCATATGAATGATGACATGATTATGGGATAAATGTATGAATGTTTATTTCTGCTGCGTTATAATACCTAGTAGACTTGAAAGAAAATAAACTAGGTGTTGAAGAGTTAGGTGTATTTTGTACTCATGAGTATTGGTGAAAATAAAGTGGGTAGCGGTGCCACACCTTCCTATTTGTGGTTGAAAGACTACCATCGGGATAGGGGTGTGGCAAGTGGTATCAAAGGTGCATTTCCGCAAGGATTTTGAGATTGAAGTAGAAGGACAAATACTATTGCTACTTCATATTAGGTGGCATCATAGCTCATTGAAGAAATAGATATCACTACACTTAGTGACATTTGGTATTAGACTTTCCGTAGTGCTTTGGTAAAGAAAGTTCAACAAGGGCAAGTAAAGGGTTGAATTTGAACAATGAAGAAGTGTATGGTCTCTAGTATATCACAAGCGAAGATGATGGCTAATAAAGTGGAAGAACCTCAAGTTATGACAGGTGAATCTAGCAGGGATGTCGAAACAATTTTCATGGATAAGGTATTGGACAAGATGGAGGAATGTGCTTCAACAGTGGCTGCACTAGAAGCCAAAAATTTTGAATTTCAAGAGGAATTCATGAAGTTGAAGGAAGAGCATGAGTACCTAAAAATCCGATATGAGTATACAAATTGATGCATACACAAACATATAAAGAAGTCAAGAACATAGGAGATACGAATGATCAAGATTTGGGGGAAATCTTGAATTTGCAAACAGAACTTGGTGATCCTAAAAAGACATTGTTGTTTTGAAGAAAGAAGTTGGGAAAGGACCTATCGGAGGAGTTTCCCATGTGTAGTCAAAGGAACCTGAACCTTATGATAGGATGAGGTGTGCTAAAGCTATTGAAAATTTATTATGGGATATGGAGCAATACTTGGAGTGCTTGGGCTTATTGATGATGAAGCCAAAGTCAAAGTAGCTGCTCAATTCTTGAGGAAGAATGCTAAGATGTGGTGGAGAAGGAAGATGGATTAGATTTCCAATGGTGATGCTGAGGAAATCCCTACTTGTGTGACATGAAGAAAACTTTACAAACTATTTTCAACCCACAAGATGAGACTTGGGATTCAAGGACGAAGATTAAGTACATCAAGCAAACAAGAAGTCTATAGGAATATCAATGGGAATTCTTGAATGCGATCTTGGAGTTAGCTGATATGGTGGAAAAGGAGAAGGTGTTCAATTTCATCATAGGATTGGCACCTTGGGTGCACAATGAGGTGAAGAGGCAGAAGATCAAGACACTAGAAGAAGCATTTGCTGTAGTTGATCGCTTGGTAAAACATTATGATGAAGAATCCAAAGAGAGAAAGAAGTATTATGATAAACCAAAAGATAAGTCTACAAATGAAGAGCCTTCGATATCTAATGATAAGTCAAAGATGAAGAAGCCTCTGAAGTGTTGGATATACGAAGAACCACACACGGTGAAGAATTGCCTTCAATAACGAAAGTGGCAGCAGTAGCACAAGTCGATGCCAAGAAGAAGAAAGAAGAACCATCAATTAGAGTGATGAAAATTATGGGAGCTATAGTAGCCACAGAAGAAGTCTCACGATGAGATCCTGAAAGGAACAAGCTAGAGTATGTGAAAATCAAGATTTGGCAAGGCACTGTACTCACTATGGTGGATAGTGGCGTGAGTCATAAGTTCATGAGGGAAGAAACTGTGAGGAAAATTAGGTTGAATTTTATACTAGCTCAAGCACATTTGAAAGCAATGAATTCTCCACCCGATTTAGTGATTGGTATAGCAGATAACGTGGATGTGAGCATAGGTGAATGGACGAGGAAAGTCAATTTCATGATTGTGTGGATAGACAACTACGAAGTTGTACTGGATATGGAATTTATGAAACATTTTGAAGCTATGATGATGCCACACATGAAGAAGTTGTACATTTACGAAGGGTAGGATGATGATCCTATAAGAGTATCAATAGTGGGAGCTAGGATAACTGTGTAATTGACAGTGATCAATGTGGAGGAAGTCAAGCGGGGTGAATAACTGTATAAGAATTTGCCTTCTGTAGGGGAAAAAATTATGGAGAAGTCATAGGTTATTAGATCATTGTCTGATAGTATCTTGGATTTGTCAAGTAGACTAGAGGTAGTGAAAGGAGATGAAGATGCAAACCTCGGAGGTCAGATGGAAAGTTAGGAAGCATGCATAGAGAGATTAGAGGAGAAAGATCTAGATAGGTGGATTTAGCTATTAGATGAGGAAGAGGGAGAGCCTTTGGCCTCCACTTCCTCCCTCTCTTCTTATACTGAAATGGAGATGAGGATCATTGCTAGCTACTCATGGTAGTAAGTCTCCTATATTTTGAGCATATATTGGGGTGAGATGGACACGATTGACAACAAGATGCAGAGATGAGTCATGATGATGTAGGGGGCATGTGTTCTTGTGGGGGCGATGTACAATTGGATTGCTTACCCAACTAGTCACCAACACGACGAGATCCAACCCATGATTTTCTTGTATAGTTTGGCAAATCAATGACAGGAAGCATATCATAGGTGGAGACATCTAGGTGCCCATACCTATGGTCTTAGCGATGGTGATGGTCGTCGGGATGGTGTTGTCAAGGATGAAAACTTTTTTATAGTGGTGGAGTATTTCAGATGCATGAGTTGACATGGTTATGTCTGACGAGATGAGTTGGAGGCAAACTCATTTTTATGCGACGAGTCGTGCAAACTCAGGTTTATGCGATGAGTTGTGCAAAGGTGAGCTAGATATTATGCAATAGTGGGAGACATTGGTTAAATGTGATGAGTCGACACGATGATGAGTCAACATGGGGGTCAAAAAAATGAAAAGGAGAATTCAGCTATGTGTTGGGCGGACAAGCACCCGTGGAGAGTTTATATGGTTGGTCCAATGTGTGGTTGGGCTGACATGTCGATGAGCAAACATATGGTTTGACCGACATGAATGAGTGGTGATCAATGTTTTAAGACTCCGACTCCGACTCCGACTCGGCCGAGGATCAACTCCGACTCCGACTCCAAAATGGTAATGACTCGGTTGGCTCGATTTCAGTGACTCGATCGTTGTAAAAAATACATTAAATTTTTTTTTATTTTATTAAAAAACATAATTTTAAATATTTTAAACATAATTTTAAATATTTTCATTCATGTTTCCATAATCCAAACATACAGCATTATAATATAGATGGAAGACAACATATGATCAAAGTAGGCTCATGAACCAATCCACTATATCAAAATGGTACCCAATGGCAATACATACTGAACTGTCATAAATGATCAAAGATTCAAAACAAAATACAAATAACCAAGGAGGCTAGAAATGGCCTCTACAACAAAAGTAAACTGTGATGGTGACCAGACTCCAATACTAGTACTACTGCAGCACTGCTTGCAGCTACACTACTACTGGCTAGTAGCTACTGCCAGAGGAGCCAAGATCATCTCGACCAATCTCTGGATGATCATCATCAGAGTCAGACAAGGGGCCCCATGGCTCCTCCTCATCATCATCGTCTCCAACTACAACTGTAGAAGTGGTACCAGTACCACTAGCAGGCTGTGCAGCAGATGCAAGCTGAAATAGAGTAGATATGTGGTTGCGCTTCTGTCGTGGCTGAGCAGAGGAAGCACCTACAACTAGAGTCCTACTCCTTGCTGGTTGTGAGACTGAGGCTGGTGGATTGGGATCTGCATTCAACTGAATAGGCTGAAGTTGAACAACATGTTCAAGTTCAACTGATGTCTCCATATCTATATCTACATCAAGATCCTCATCAGGATCAAACTCTGGTGGACGACTCTCCACTACCCAATCTGATGTTGGATCAATGTCTTCCAACACAATGGGATCTGAATCAGGTCTTTTGTTCATCAATTGGTTTCGTCTGAGCCGAAGGTTGTATTGGACATAAACTAGATGATTCAACTGTTTTTTACCCAAACGGTTTCTCTTCTTTGTGTGAATCCTCTCAAAGACAGACCAATTGTGCTCACACCCAGATGCACTACAAGTTTGACTCAAAATACGAATTGCAAACCTTTACAATTCATGGCACTGGCCAACAAAGGCCTCCCACCATTGTGCTGCAAAAAACATAGGAGTGTAATGGATTATGAGTTAGATGAAGGCTGAAGCTCAACAAAATTACAAATTATATCTAACTTTCAAATTATAAATGATTTAACAAACTTTAATAAAAAAGTAAAACCATTAAGAAATTGAAAATTGAAATTTTTGTTTACCTGGCTCATCTGCTTCTCTTGTAATCTTTGCTAGGTTCTTCCCAAAGGTACCTGATGCATTGCTGAAGGATGTGACCTGTCGATGTATCTCTAGCTGATCAGACTCCAATGGGATCATGCGTTCAATCCAATCAACCAGTCAATCTCTGACCTCCCCCCTCAAAGCTCCTGACTCCTTAGTTTTATAATGATACCGTGGGTTCAAAAAATACCCAGCTGCATGTATAGGGAGATGGAGTTGATTGTTCCATCTTTCATCAATGATTGCCCAAATGGGCCCATACTTTGCCACTCTATCCTTGTATGATGTCTTTATTTGCTCCTTTGTGGCTCAACAAGCATCACAATCTCTGCTGCCTTTCTCCAAAAAGTTTCTTCATGGACTTTCCTTTTCAATTCTTTGCCTTCTGGTTTGTTAGACCAATTGCTTTGATTCCATTCATCACTGGAAAACATCTTTTGCAAGTTTCTATGTTGGGAAAGCATAGATTGCAATGTCAAAAAATGTGTAGCAAATCTAGTGATGGCAGGCCTAATAATATCCTTGCCTCCAGTGTGTTTCCTCATGAGACTCAAAACCAATGTATGATTGTAGATAAATTTTGTTATGCTTTTGGCATGATCTATAGTGTTTTTGACCCAATCTAATTTTCCAATATCCTCAAGCATGAGGTCTATGCAATGTGCAGCGCATGGGGTCCAAAAGATGGCCTTGTGTTTTTCCTCTAACATTTTACCAGCAAGAACATAGTTAGAGGCATTATCTGTGATGATTTGAACAACATTAGCCACCCCCACCTCCTGAACAATCTGATCCAATAGCTGAAACAACAAGTGGCCATCTTTTACCTTATCAGATGCATCAACTGATTTTAAAAACATGGTTCCCTGTGGGCAGAAGACAAGAAAGTTTATGATGGTATGGTTTCTTTGATCAATCCATCCATCTGACATGATGGTACACCCTGTTCTTGCCCATGAGTCCCTGAACTCTTGCAAATACTCATTAATGGATTGAATTTCTTTCTGCAAACGAAACCCCCTTAGCTCATGCATAGTAGGGCCTTTGAAGCCTTTTCCAGCAGCATGTATGGCATCAAACATAGGCTCATAATATGGTGAATGAGCAACATTAAAGGGGATATTAGCATCATACCACCATCTAGCTATGTACTCACAAGCAGTCTCCCTCAATTCTTTCTTCCAATGGTCATCTAAAGTGGGCTGAATTTGACCTTTACTAACTTCAGGACCATGTGCATCTAATGGCAAGGAGGGAGTGAAATAAATTTTGATAGTCACATCACCCTTTTTCAAATTCATTCTATCCTTTCCCTTATCTTGAACAGAACCAAAAGAGGGAGGAACATATCGGAAAGGGTTGGATGCCCCAGTTTGAGGGATAGAGGAAGAACCCTCAAAATCATAGTGGGGGTTGGTAGCCATCATTTTTTGTATCTCCCTCTTCCTCCCAATTTCAGCTTGTATCTCTTTTTGCCTAGCCTTATCTTCTTTAAATTTCTCAAAGCTTGCCAACAAATTCTTTCTAATCTCCCCAATTTCTGGTGAGGTACATGGGGTAATTTGGCCTCTAATCCCTGCCAAGTGTTGTTTCAGCCTATTAATGCCCCCAGGACCTTCCTTAATTTTCCTCTGGAAAAATTTGCAATGCATTTGACTATCAACCATTTCAACATATGCCCAAGCAGGATCTCTTACTCTAGGTGCCATGTTTTGACTAGGAAAACAATCTGAAAATGAAACAAAAAAAAAACATTGATTCAATGTTCATTTATTTGAAAAAAAACACTCTCTAAGATTTCTTGATATGCACCTAAAATTTACTAAGCAAAAACAGATTTATAGAGGTGGAAAAAAATACCTCCAAGCACAAACTGCCTCCTCAAGCTTGCTCCAAGAATCAGCTCCTCAATGCTGCTCCAAATGGCTTCCCAAGAAGCTCCTCACTCCAGCTACAATGCTCCTACAAGACTCCTCACTGCTGCTCCAAAACAAGCTCAAGAGCTGCTCACTAATTCTCAAAGAAGACTCTCACTCAAATGCATAAGACTGTTGTAAGTGAATGAGAGCATTTGGGTGTGTTAAATAGGGTTTGGGAGGGGGAAATAGACCCCAAAAAACATTTAGCATATTATTATAACAGTTTGGAATCCATAACAATCATTAAACAATTCAAAAATCCCAAAAAAATGAATATTTTAATGCGGTTTACGTGCGCCTGGGCATTCCCTTGTGACTCGGCCAACCAGACCATTTCCAAGGCCGGGTCACTCCCTCCAGCTGCAACTCGGATCAACTCGACTGTTTCGGTTTCGAAACAGCCGGGTTTTAAAACGCTAGTGGTGATATGGTGGAAGAGAGGTCAACATGGATGAGGGTTGAGCCCATCACACACATGGGCGCTGTATATATAGAGGAAGGGAACTTGGAGAGAAGGCATTAATCAATCCAATCAAAGTGAAGCAAGTGAGAAATCCTTCTAAGGAGGGCAAGCAAGCAAGAGAAGGATAAGGCAAAGGAAAAGGCACAGGTGGGCAGAAGACAAGGTCGAGGAATGAAGCAGCTATAACCGCAATTTCAGAAAACATGAACCACCACAGGTGTGGGCGCCTTGACACGGACTGGGAAGGAGCACACAGGTGTAGGTGGGCGTAGAGACTCAACAGGCAGAGTTCAACATAGGTGGGTGCATCGACCCCGATAGGTGGGCACACAAAACCATATAGGTGGACACGAGTTTAGGTTTGGCTTGTTGAAATGGGAGTTCAGTGCATGACCCAATGGATGAGCACAATGCATAGTGGGCATGATGACACCAAGGTGGGTGCACATTACCCAGCGGGCAGACAGATGAGTCGCATGCATGAACACCGTAGTTGGGTGACCTGAACCGATGAGTTAGGCACGCAGACATGACAGTTTGGCGAATCGACCTAGTGGGTGACCTGACTCGGTGGGCAACTCAACCCGGTGGGAAACCCAACATGGTGGGAAGTCAAGTTGTAGGTTTGAAGCAAGTTGCAAGGTGACTTGTGGGGCTTTGCTCAAGGGAAATTTGAGGTTTCCAAATAAAGGAAAAATTATATATTGTGTACTTGTAAAAACATTGAACTGTTATTACTGATTGGGAAGACTCTATATTTGGGGAGCTTCCCCTCCCATGGAAGAAAAATGTATTTCCATTGTGCATATGAATGATTATATGGTGATGTGATGAATCTATAAATGTTTATTTGTGCTACGTTATAATACTTAGTAGAATTGAAATAAAACAAACTAAGTTTCAAAGAGTTAGGCATATTCTGTGCTCGTAAGTATTAGTGAAAAGCAAGTGGGTAGTGGTGCTACACTTACCTATGTGCAGTGGAAAGACTAGCACCACGATAGGGGCGTGACACCTAAGGTGGTTGTGAGTTTGTCTCAAAGACTGGGTTTTACTAGTGTATTTTGGTAATGGTGGATCTGTCAAGTTGTGTTTACCTTCTGGGTGTCTTCAGCTCATGCTTCGAAGCTTTCCCCACCTTGGTTTTCCTTTTCAATCTCTTTCTCAGTGTTAATTTTTCAAAGGGTCGCTTTTCAGGCTACGGGGGAGGTCATCGGTGGTGGCTGTGGGCTTCGGGATACTAGGAGCAAACCTCTCCTTGTGAATTGTTGGGTAGCCCCTTGTGGTAGCATATTTTCTTTTTCTTAGCCCTATCGATTGTCCTCTTCCCCTGGCAAGGGTTGTTGCTACGCTTTTTCTTTTCATTGCGGGTTTACTTCCAGGTGTGGGGGTGGGGGTGGAAACTTGGGGAATGTTGGTGGCCCCATTCCCCACAATAGCCCATCTTTAGAGAATTGAGCTAGCATGACACGAGAGGGAGTGGTAGAGCATTCCCCAACTTGCTCCCTAGGAATAATTGAGGCTCCTGCAACCATGGAATCCTTAGATACGCAACTTCAAGACATACAATTTAATTTCAACACCCTCTGCTACCAAATGTATGAAGACTGTAACGATCTTGTTGCTTACATAAATGACATTCAGTACAGCGAGAATGAGATACTTGAACAAATGGATTCTCTCTATTAGAACCATCACAAAAAAATGACCACCTCCACCATCTGGAAGCTTGGGTGGAGCATATATATATTCACATGCATGAGTGTGATCACTACTTTACAACCCCCCTGTACTCCCCCCTCACCCCCCTTCATGAAATGTTGTTGTTGGCCTCTCTTGTTTTCTTGTTTTCTCAAAAGCACTATATGGCTATGATGTGAGGCAGAAATAAATATTGTAACGTTCCATCTTAGGCATCCTTTGGCCCCCTGTTCCAACAAGTCTAATTGATATGACGAAAAAGGGACTATTGAGACATTTTCTATATTCTTTCTCTTCATAAAAATCTAATAAATATTTTTGATAGACAAAAAACATAAAATATTATAAAAATTTTGTTCAATCTCCCACGTGTAAAGTAATCTACCCTATTTTTACACAAGTACAAAAGCATAGGTACGTACACATATACGTCCCAATATATTACTTTCCCTCTAAAGTGATATCAATGCAATTATGCACAATGCACATACATCAACTATGCACATACATGATGAGGGAACCTTGCACACAAGTGTAGAAAATAAGAGGAGATACCTTGTATGTCTACCATTATGAAAAAGTTAGCATAATGTGTATGCTATAATGTCTTTTGCTCATCCTTGTCGATTGTCCTCTTCCCCTGGCAGGGGTTGTTGTTACGCTTGTTCTTTTTATTGCAGGTTTACATCCGAGTATGGGGGTGGGGGTGGAAATTTGGGGAATGTTGGTTCTCGTTCCCCACAATAACCCATCTTTAGAGAATTGAGCTAGCATGACACGAGAGCGAGGAGAAGAGCTTTCCCCAACCTTTCGCTTAGGAAGAATTAAGGCTCCCGCAACCATGGAATCCTTAGCTACGCAAATTCGAGACATCCAACTCAATGCAACATCCTCTGCTACCAAAGGTATGAAGACCATAATGATCTTGGTGCTTACATAAATGACATTCAGTATAGCCAGAACGAGATACTTGAACAAATGTGTTCTCTCCATCAGAACTATCACGAAAAAATGTCCACCTCCATGATCTGGAAGCTTGGGTGGAGCATATATATATTCACATGCATGAACGTGATCGCTACTTTGCAGCGCCCCTATAGTCCCTCCTCGCCCCCCTCCATAAAATATCGCTACTAGCCTCTCTTGCTTTTTTGTTTTCTCAAAAGCACTAAATGGCTACAATACGTGGCAAAAATAAATATGGTAAAGTTCCCCATCTTGGATATGAAGAAAAAGGAACTATGAGACATTTTCTATAATCTTGCTCTTCACAAAGATATAATAAAATATTTTTTATAAAAGAAAAACATAAAATATTATAATATTTTTGGTTGGATATGAAGAAAAAAGAACTATGAGACATTTTCTATAATCTTGCTCTTCATAAAAATATAATAAAATATTTTTTATAAAAGAAAAACATAAAATATTATAATATTTTTGGTTCAATCTCACATATGTAAAGTAATCTACCCTATTTTTAAACGAATACAAAAGCATAAGTACGTACACATATACGTCCCAATATACTACTTTCCTTCTAAAGTGATATCAATGCAATCATGCACAATGCACATACATCAATTGTGCACATACATGACGAGGGAAGCTTGCACACAAGCGTAGAACATAACAGGAGATACCTTTCATGTCTACCATTATAAAAAAATTAGCATAATGCTATAAAATATTAAGAGAAGTAGGTGAGTTTACTAATGATTTAGCTTTGTCACAAAAATTAGCATAAGATGTATACGAAATTGTAATAAAATATTCACATGAGTGAGTTTATTAATGATTTATGATCACTATGAGAAGTGAATAATATTTAATGTTATTTCATGTATTTCGCTATTTTCTAAATTGTTTGTAAGTGAAACAATATTTTTATCTTTTATTTACTAAATACAATTATTAGGAATTTGATCGACTTTTTATTTGCTAGAGGGAGCAAACAAATCATCTAAATTCGAATTTTTATTTGTTAGATGCAGCAAACAAATCATGTAAATAAGTAGTAAGTAGGAATTTGATTGAATTCTCATTTTTTTTTGGAGGCAGCAAAAATTCATCTAGTTCTCAAAGTGTTGATTCATAATATATTTTTTTTAATACATTTAAGGAATTTAAATTTTTTTATGTATTAAATGTGCACATTATTTTTAAATGTTAATGATTTTCATGCGAATTTATCAACACTGTTTTTTAGATTTTATTTTTGACACTTGAAATTTTTTGAGATGTTAAGTATGAATAAATTTTTTAAAATGTTGGTGATTTTCATGAGGACTTTGAAAAGCATCAACTTTTTTCTTAGGCATATTTTTGACACCTTAAATTTTCTTATGTTCTATGTATACAAATAAAATTTTAAATGTTGATTATTTAACAATTTTTCAAGTTGTCTTATTCATCTTCTGGTTTTTCATCATAAGATGTTTTTATTTTAAGGTTTTCCACACTTGTGTTTTTTGTTTTTTTTTGCAACATTTTTTATAAAAAAAAAATTGCCGACTTTAAAAAAAATAACATAATTAATATTTCTAGGTTAAGATTTTATATATATTTATATATCATTAATTAATATTTCAATACACACAAAATAATTTTCACTAAAAAATAATAATTTAAATGCTCGAAAAAACACATTTTTCATAATATAATTAAAAAATACATATTTTCGCTACAAATAATATGTTAAATAAAATATTTTTATGAAAAAATAAATAAAAAGAGTTGAAAAAATAACAACTTTTATGATTTTTATACCAAAAAATGATGACATTAAAAGAAAAAAAATTCCAAAAAAATTGATTTATAATTAAAAAAAAAAAACCTAAAATTTATTTAAGATTTTTTTTTGGGTTCAAATACAAAAATAAAAATAATAAAAAATAAAATAAAAATACAAGCAAATTTAGAAATAAAAAACATATATTAAAATAAATTAAATTAAAATATTTTAAAAAATATATTGAAAAATTAAAAACTTATTAAAATTTGAATAAACAAATTTAAATTTAAAAAATAAATTAATGATGATGATCATGATGGTTAACGTCCATTGAGACCTAACTTTGGTCTATCGAACGTAAAGAAATGAATTATTTAGTTTGATTTAAGATTTTATTCCTATGCTCAAAAATCTTCGAGAGAAGCCTCCCGACCTCACTATAATTTTGACACCGTAAAAGGCTAGGAAGGTCGGTATTGCAACAAAGATTATGAACCTGAGAACTAATGTTGTTGTACATGGGGCACTCTAAGAGGAAGTGATTTTCATCCTCGATGTTCATATTCTCACAAAGATGGCAGATCGTTTTCGTCCATGGTGTTTCAGGAACTGCCCAACGAGCTATGTCACTATGGATCTCATGAGAGTTCATTCTAATCTTGGCTATACTAATTTTCTTATTCGAGCTAGCTAAAATAGAGAGATACTTTTGATCTTGTAGGGTGGGGTTGATGACCTCCTTATAATATCTTAATTATCTTTTAGCTACTAAATCTTTTTCATACCACATTTTTTCTTTAAACTTAGAAGTAACAGTGTTTTCACACATGATTTAAACATGACTTGTTGTCTTTATACCAACCATGTTTGAGCCTTAGGTAGTTTTGGCTGGAATTTAAAGATAACTTAGGAAGTCTATGGTCTCCTACGTTATTGAGTTTGTGTTTGTACACTAGAAGCCTAGTCATAGCTAGGCTCTCGATAGGGGAAAGACCGACTTCTATAAGGAGAATAGGATAGGGTGTATTTCTTTTAATCTTGAGGTTATACATTACGAGGTTTGTCATTTTAGAATTATTTTCAATACCAAAATAAGCTTTCCACCCCCATTAATCCTTTTCTCAATGCTATAGATCCAATTGAGCTTGTGATGAATATCAATTCCTAGGTACTTGTAAGACGACACTTCCTCCAAATTACTATTGTCATAGATAAAATTAGCGAAAGTGTCCTTCTTGGATTTGATAATCATCACTTTTTTTGGTCAGTGTTAACAGTCATACCCATGTTAGGGACGAAATCCTTAAGGAGTCTAAGTTTCTTATTGAGATCGAATGGGCACCTTGCGAGAAGAACAATATCATCAACATAGAGAAGAAGGATGATGACTATCGCAACTAAGATCATGCTAGCACAACCTGCTTCCTCTAAACAACCTTCTAGCTTGTCGATGTAAATTCCAAATAGGGTAGAGGAGAGAGGGCAACCTTGTTTAACACCGATATTACACTTAATATCTTTCGACCACCCCTCATTGCTCTTTAACTTGGCAGTTACATTCTCGTATAACCTTATAACAATAACTATCAACTCAAAAGGAACCTTTAGCTCTTCTAATCTATTCCACAGGTTGTTTCTAGGAACCACATCGAAAGCCTTTCTAAAGTCCACAAAGAAACAAAAGAGATTGGATTTATCATTGCGACATTCCTCCACAATGACCCTAAGCGTAACGAGCTGGTTTATTGTTTAGTGTTGCCTTCTAAAACCCGCTTGGCCTTTAGACCTCTTACCTTCACTTTCAAACCAAATGATCAACTTCTTTTCCAAAATAATACCATATAACTTGGCTAGGAGAGGGCTGATCATAATTGTCTGATAGTTAGATAGGTTATTTGTATCCCAACTTTTAAAAATAGGGATAATGAGGCTCTGAGTACATCGTTTAGGGAACCCTTACTTGATTGCTTGATTGAAAATCTTGTGGATGTGAGGGATGAGGACGGGTCCTCCAATTTTTAACATTTCTGCCTTATAACCTTCAATGTCCTTAGTTTTCCCATTAGCCATATGTTTAACCCCAAAATCAATGTCTTTAATGAGAAAACTTCTTCCTTTGTGAGGACGGTTTCAAAGTTATCCATGTCATTTGAAGCTTCATAAAACTTTTTAAGATAGGAATTCTAGTCGTGTGAAGCAATTTAATTATTATCTTTAGTTTTCCTAGTTAGAATCTGCCTCCAGAATTTCTTAGGAGCTGCCTTAAAGAGGTCTAAGAGTTTCTCTTGTCTTTTATGAATATACTGCCTTTTTTTCCTTTTAGTTAGGGCTTTATATATATTTATCTTTCCAATTTTAAGAGATCCATCAACAGATTCCTTAATTGCTCTCCTTGCACTTTTACAATCTTTGTCATACCATGGGTTGGTTTTGTTATTTCCTTTATTACTTGAAACTTCAATTGAGGACTTGTTAATAAAATATGAGAGGGTTGTAGTAAAATAATTATAGAGGTCTTCTATGTTGTCTATACTAGATAAAGGAAGCAAATTAGTTTTTAATTCATTTAGAAAGAGATCATTCTTATTTCTATCAAATATTAAGTTCTTTTGGCTATACAGATTATCTTCTATGGGATCTCTATGGATGAAAACATTGAAAGTTATAAGCAAAGGCGTGTGATCAGAGTTAGGCTTGTGGTCGTTTAAGATGTCAAAATTTGTTATTTCATTGTATAAAGGAAGATTAGAATTAACATAGTCTACCACGAAGCTACCAAGCCCATGGATGCGGGTCATCTGGCTAGAATTGGGCCACCTCTTTGGACCATTGCAAATTATGAGATCATGAGCACTACAGAGCTTGACTAGCTCTGACCCAAACAAATTATCCTCGAGGTCTTCAGAGATCCTTTTGTACTGGCTAGCCTGATCCATATCTTGGGAGGAGGCCCCCAAGATCTAAAAGATTGAAATGGATCTTGGGGGCAGAGACCCCCAAGATCTGAAAGCTTGAAATTGCCAGAAGAAAAATAGGAGAATGCCCAATAAACAAAACCACAAAGAAACTTTTATTTAAAATAATAACGCTTGATAAACCAGCTAGGGCAATGGTAGCTTATCTCTGAGAAGAGATGTGCGGCTACATGCCTCTAAACTATAATGGCTACATTGTGGCAGACAATCTGTCCTTTTACAAAATGTGACTTGTTACTTATAGTATTTTTCAGTTACAATACCACGGGTCAATTCCATGGGTGAATGAATACCATGGGTGGATTTTACAATACCACGGGCAGATGCCATTTACAATACCATGGGTAAATTCCATGGATCAATGAATAATATGGGTGGATGAGTACCATGGGTTGATGCCATTTTCCATTTGGATCATTCCTCCCTCCTTAAGAAGCAATGGTCCCCATTGCGTAAAGTTCCCTCCTGCAAAACATTTGTTGAATATGAAGAGCCACTGAAGATAAGGGTTTGATGTGGTTAACCCAAAACCCTGATAAACAAAGATCCGAGAATAGAGATACCCTGTAATGCTTGTGACCAACTGTGATTCTGACAGTGTGCGGCCTAGCAAATGGACTTCGATGACAAGGATTGTATGCGGTTGACCCATAACCATGAGTTGGTTGCTGATGAAGTAGAAGGTGTCTACATAGCCTGGGGTGGGAGGGAAAATCTCCAAATAACCCAAGCCGAATGCTGCTATGTTGAAACTAATAAATGTGAAGCAGGTTCCTACTAAAGTGGGCTGGGAAGGGACGTCTCCAATGGAAACCCACTCCGAATGCTGCTCCAAAGTGAAAATGGACATAACTCGGCCAATATAACTCAGAATATTTATTATAACCATAAATACAGAGATGCGATAACCATAAAAATAGAGATGCAACGGAAATAATACTTCATTTCATTAATGGAGAATACTGAAATATGCTTACAAATAGAAATAACCCAGCTAGGGCGATGGTAGCTTATCTCTGAGAAGAGATGTGTCAGCTACATACCTCTGAACTGTTTCGAACTGTGTTTACAATGAGGCTCGAAGGCCTATTTATTATTGAGAAACAATGGAAAACCCTTCACATTCCAAAACCTAACCCTAGAAGATGAAACGCCAAATTGTGGACCCCGTTTTGGGGTGAGTTGGACAGCCAACTTCCCGGGGTCGCGAATTGGTCATATTATCTCCGTTTGACGCGCATGATAGCCCGTTGGAAAGATCTCTCCGAGGAGTACGACGGAAAAGACTATTTTTATTAAAAAAATCGTTGGTGGTGGATTTCCCAAAAAACGTCGTTTAGGGCCTCAAAACGGCTCCGGAAGTTTAGGACCCGAAAAACTGCTAAAAATAGTAAACTGCGCTATAATTAAGGAAACTAAAAAATTGAAAGAGATAGTTGTGGGGGTCCAAATGGGATAGGTGGGTGGCCACCAAAATCCACCTGGATCATTCCTCCCCCCTAAGGAAGCAATGGTCCCGATTACGTCGAGTTCCTCCTTGAGATGAGGAAGCTTCTGCTGAGCTGGGTCTCCAGTGAGCTGTTCTGCAATCTCTGATGTGTCCAGAAATGGTGGGAAGCATGGTTGGCGATGGTCCACATTGAACAATCAGTGAAAGCGAAGGAATGGAGGAATATTGTGCTTCAAAGAATTGTTGCCCACAGCCTTGTTACTGGTGTAAGGACCATGTCGAAGCAGTTTGAGTTCCTGATGGGTTCTGGTAAGGCGTTCTCTCTGCAGATGTAACCAAACTTTTTCGCCCACCTGAAACTTGTGTGGTACCCCTCTGGATATGGAGAAGTTGTTCCTATGTTCCGTCATGACTGTATCCCTATGTTCCTACTGCTGCGTGGAGGAACCCTTTGCGGGGGTCATGGATGTAGCAACGATCTTCCCCTTACTTTGGGAGTGAACCAGACAAAAAATAAATTTCCTAGTCTGTGAGATGAGCTTGATGCCTTTTCTAGTAGTGATCAAAGAGGTGGCGGTAGGTGGGGCTACCTCCGGTATCCTGTATAATGAATTATCCAAAGAAATAATGACAACGCGAGGCCTTGACTCATACACAGCATGTCGCCTCCACAAGTATGGCTGGCCTAATAGTACATCACAAACATCCAGAGGTGTAACATCACACAATACCTCGTCTGTGAAGGGCTTGATGCTGTAGGGAAGGCGGCACTGCTGGCAAACTTTGAGATCTCGTCCTTCGTGAAGCCAACCGATACTGTACGGCTGTGGGTGTGGTGTAGTTGGTAGGCCCAACCGCTTCACGACCTCTGCTGAAATGAGGTTCTTTTGGCTGCCACTGTCGACAATGAATTTTAGCGGCGAACCCTTCACCCACATCTGTGAGTGGAAAAGACGTTCCCCCTCCTCTGGATCTTCGGGCTCATTTTTCTGGATCTTGGCAGTAGCAACAGTGGCGCTGGGATCTGCATCAATGATCTGCTTCCCTTTGTCATTCCCCTTGTCGGGTTCTGACTCAGAGTCTAAACATGCATCTGATTCGGAAGCCTTCAACTCAGCCACCAGTGACTGCTTGGTCCGACACTCACTTGTGTTATGAGTGGGACTCTTGTGGAACTCACACCACTTTCCTGTGTCCTTCTTTGGCTTCGTGGTGTTGTTCTTTTCTTACGGCTTCGACGGGTTGTCTTGGGTCACCCCACCTTGGCTTTGTCCTTTGGGCTTTGGATTTGCAGATCCAAAGTCTCGCTTCTTCTGTTTGAACTTTTGCTCGATTTTGACAGCATATTGGTATGCTGTGCCGAGTGAGGAGATGTTCAAGAACTCCATCTCCTCCTGGATGTATCTGTGTAGGCAGCCGCAGTATTTGAGTACCAGATGCAACTCAGAATCTTTGATACCCAATTGTGTGCGAAGGGTATGAGAAATGTTTGTGAACTCTGGCACATCTTGGTCTCGTCCCTGCCGCAGTGTGGTCCATTTGATGTATTTGTCCTCATAGCTTTTGACAGGGTAGTACTACTCCTTGATGGCATCCCGAAAGTCATTCCAAGTGGGTGTGGCTGAAAACAGTGAGCCTGTACTTTCATCCTTCTGTTCGCAGTATGTTTCCCACCAGTCCTTGACGTGGGGGGCTGCTTTGAGAAGAACGAAAACAATCTTTTCCTCACTTGAAAATTCATGAACAGAAAAATACCCATCTAGAAAATTTAACCATTTATCTATGGCATCTGCGTCTATTTGACCCTCGAAGATGGGGATTTCAAAATTAACTTGTACCTTAAACGGTGTGGCGTTTCCAGAGTAGCTGTTGGAAGCCGATGCGTCGCCTCTGGGTAGCCGCTGAAGGATCTGAGCAAAGCTATCCATCATCGCGTTCCTTTGCTGCTCGAGGGCTTCTTCGAGCAAGATTCTGATAGGATCTCCTGCCCCCTCGTCTTTCTTCTCATTTGCCATGGGAGGTCGTCGAGATTTGTGAGGCTGGTCTTGCAAAGGTTCGACCAATTCAAGCCCTAACTCCTTATATCCTGACCTCGTTGGGGACATGCAAAGAAAAACAAAGAAAAAGCAGACCGCTCTGATACCACTGATCCAGATCTTTAGAGGAGGCCCCCAAGATTTAAATAATTGAAATGGATCTTGGGGGAAGAGATCCCCAAGATCTGAAAACTTGCAATGGATCTTGGGGGAAAGGACCCCAAGATCTAAAAACTTGCAATGGATCTTGGGGGAAAGGACCCCAAGATCTGAAAACTTGAATTGCCAGAAGAAAAATAAGGAGAATGTCCAATAAACAAAACCACAAAGAAACTTTTTATTAAAACCCAAGTGGAAATAAACTAGTTAGGGCAATGGTAGCTTATCTCTGAGAAGAGATGTGTCGGCTACATGCCTCTGAACTATTTCGAACTGTGTTTACAATGAGGTTCGAAGGCCTATTTATGATTGAGAAACAATGGAAAACCCTTGACATTCCAAAACCTAACCCTAGAAGATGAAACGCCAAATTGTGGGCCCCGTTTTGGGGTGAGTTGGACAGCCAACTTCCCAGGGTCGCGAATTGGTCGTATTATCTCCGTTTGACGCGCATGATAGCCCGTTGGAAAGTACTCCTCGGAGAGATCTTTCCAACGGGCTATCATGCACATCAAATGGAGATAATACGACCAATTCGCGACCCCGAGAAGTTGGCTGTCCAACTTACCCCAAAACGGGGCCCACAATTTGGCATTTCATCTTCTAGGGTTAGGTTTTGGAATGTGAAGAGTTTTCCATTGTTTCTCAATAATAAATAGGCCTTCGAGCCTCATTGTAAACACAGTTCGAAATAGTTCAGAGGCATGTAGCCGACACATCTCTTCTCAGAGATAAGCTACCATTGCCCTAACTAGTTTATTTCCACTTGGGTTTTAATAAAAAGTTTCTTTGTGGTTTTGTTTATTGGGCATTCTCCTTATTTTTCTTCTGGCAATTCAAGTTTTCAGATCTTGGGGTCCTTTCCCCCAAGATCCATTGCAAGTTTTTAGATCTTGGGGTCCTTTCCCCCAAGATCCATTGCAAGTTTTCAGATCTTGTGGGTCTCTCCCCCCAAGATCCATTTCAATTATTTAAATCTTGGGGGCCTCCTCTCAAGATCTGGATCAGTGGTATCTGAGCGGTTTGCTTTTTCTTTGTTTTTCTTTGCATGTCCCCAACGAGGTCGGGATATAAGGAGTTAGGGCTTGAATTGGTCGAACCTTTGAAAGACCAGCCTCGCAAATCTCGACGACCTCCCATGGCAGATGAGAAGAAAGACGAGGGGGCAGGAGATCCTATCAGAATCTTGCTCGAAGAAGCCCTCGAGCGGCAAAGGAACGCGATGATGGATAGATTTGCGCAGATCCTTGAGTGGCTACCCAGAGGCAACGCATCGGCTTCCAACAGCTACTCTGGAAATGCCACATCGTTTAAGGTACAAGTTAATTTTGAAATCCCCATCTTCGAGAGTCAAATAGACGCAGATGCCGTAGATAAATGGTTAAATCTGCTAGATGGGTATTTTTCTGTTCATGAATTTTCAAGTGAGGAAAAGATTGTTTTCGCTCTTCTCAAAGCAGCCCCCCACATCAAGGACTGGTGGGAAACATACTGCGAACAGAAGGATGAAAGTACAGGCTCACTGTTTTCAGCCACACCCACTTGGAATGACTTTCGGGATGCCATCAAGGAGCTATACTACCCTGTCAAAAGCTATGAGGACAAATACATCAAATGGACCACACTGCGGTAGGGACGAGACCAAGATGTGCCGGAGTTCACAAACATTTTTCATACCCTTCGCACACATTTGTGTATCAAAGATTCTGAGCTGCATTTGGTACTCAAATACTGCGGCTGCCTACCCTGATACATCCAGGAGGAGATGGAGTTCTTGAACATCTCCTCACTCGGCACAACATACCAATATGCTGTCAAAATTGAGCAAAAGTTCAAACAGAAGAAGCGAGACTTTGGATCTACAAATCCAAAGCCCAAAGGATAAAGCCAAGGTGGGGTGACCCAAGACAACCCGTCGAAGCCGCAAGAAAAGAACAACACCACGAAGCCAAAGAAGGACACAGAAAAGTGGTGTGAGTTCCACAAGAGTCCCACTCATAACACAAGTGAGTGTCGGACCAAGCAGTCACTGGTGGCTGAGTTGAAGGCTTTCGAATCAGATGCATGTTCAGACTCTGAGTCAGAACCCAGCAAGGGGAATGACAAAGGGAAGCAGATCATTGATGCGGATCCCAGCACCACTGTTGCTACTGCCAAGATCCAGAAAAATGAGCCCAAAGATCCAGAGGAGGGGAAACGTCTTTTTCACTCACAGATGTGGGTGAAGGGTTCGCCGCTACAATTCATTGTCGACAGTGGCAGCCAAAAGAACCTCATTTCAGCAGAGGTCGTGAAGCGGTTAGGCCTACCAACTACACCACACCCACAACCGTACAGTATCAGTTGGCTTCACGAAGGACGAGATCTCAAAGTTCGCCAGCAGTGACGCCTTCCCTACATCATCAAGCCCTTCACAGATGAGGTATTGTGTGATGTTACACCTTTGGATGTTTGTGATGTACTATTAGGCCAACCATACTTGTGGAGGCGACATGCTGTGTATGAGTCAAGGCCTCGTGATGTCATTATTTATTTGGATAATTCATTATACAGGATACCGGAGGTAGCCCCACCTACCGCCACCTCTTTGATCACTGCCAAGAAAGGAAGCAAGCTCATCTCCCAGACTAGGAAATTCATTTTCTGTCTGGTTCGCTCCTAAAGTAAGGGGAAGATCGTTGCTACATCCATGACCCCCGCAAAGGGTTCCTCCACACAGTAGCAGCAGCAAAGGGATACGGTCATGACAGAACACAGGAACAACTTCTCCTCACCCACAGGGGTACCACACAAGTTTCAGGTGGGCAACAAAGTTTGGTTACATCTGTAGAAAGAACGCCTTACCAGAACCCATTAGAAACTCAGACCACTCCGACATGGTTCTTACACCAGTAACAAGGCTACGAGCAACAATGCTTTGAAGCACAGCATTTCTCCATTCCTTCGCTTGCACCGAGTGTTCAATGTGGATCGTCACCGACCATGCTCCCCACCATTTCTAGACACATCAGAGATTGCAGAATAGCTCACCAGAGACCCAGCTGAGCAGAAGCTTCCTCATCTCAGGGAGGAACTCAACGCAATGGGGACCATTACTTCCTAAGGGGGGAGGAATGATCCAGGTGGATGTTGGTGGCCACCCACCTATCCCATTTGGACCCCCACAACTGTCTCTTTCAGTTTTTCAGTTTCCTTAATTATAGCACAGTTTACTATTTTTAGCAGTTTTTCGGGTCCTAAACTTCTGGAGCCGTTTTGAGGCCCTAAACGATGTTTTTTGGGAAATCCACCGCCAGCGATTTTTTTGATAAAAATCGTCTTTTCCGAGATCTTTCCAATGGGCTATCATGCACATCAAACGGAGACAATACGACCAATTCGCAACCCCGGGAAGTTGGCTGTCCAACTCACCCCAAAACGGGGACCACAATTTGGCGTTTCATCTTCTAGGGTTAGGTTTTGGAATGTGAAGGGTTTTCCATTGTTTCTCAATAATAAATAGGCCTTCGAGCCTCATTGTAAACACAGTTCGAAACAGTTCAGAGGCATGTAGCCGACACATCTCTTCTCAGAGATAAGCTACCATCGCCCTAGCTGGGTTATTTCTATTTGTAAGCATATTTCAGTATTCTCCATTAATGAAATGAAGTATTATTTCCACTGCATCTCTATTTTTATGGTTATCGCATCTCTGTATTTATGGTTACCTTTGTAATATATTGCATTCCTGTTTAAATCCAGATCAGTGGTAGCAGCCCCCCACGTCAAGGACTAGTGGGAAACATACTGCGAGCAGAAGGATGAAAGTACAGGCTCACTGTTTTCAGCCGCACCCACCTGGAATGACTTCCGGGATGCCATCAAGGAGCAGTACTACCCTATCGGAAGCTATGAGGAAAAATACATCAAATGGACCACACTGCGGTAGGGACGAGACCAAGATGTGCCAGAGTTCATAAATATTTTCCATACCCTTCGCACACAGTTGGGTATCAAAGATTTTGAGCTGCATCTGGTACTCAAATACCGCGGCTGCCTACACAGATACATCCATGAAGAGATGGAGTTCTTGAACATCTCCTCACTCGGCACATCATACCGATACGCTGTTAAAATTGAGCAAAAGTTCAAACAGAAGAAGCGAGACTTTGGATCTGCAAATCGGAAGCCCAAAGGACAAAGCCAAGGGTTAATGCCATTTTCCATTTGGATCATAGCCAGAGTAAGGTCTTAATCTAACCAAAGAGGATTAGGGTTGGAATGAATTCTTAGAAGAATAGCTTGGTTGCTTGAAGTTCGAGCATTAAAGTCACCCATTAAAAGGATATTACCTTCATTCCTTAGGCTAGAAATACCATTCTCTAAACGATTGTAAGGACTATTTCTATCTAGATTCTTTTTCTTATAGAAATTAGAATTGATGGGGGGGAATAACAAATTGTTATGTAGGTATTTTTATCATTGATGTTAGTAAACTCTATCCAACCATGTTGGTTGTAAGGGTTGTTTTTATAAATTCTAGCATGGGGGGAGATGTTCTTCTTAATGTAACAAGCTATACCCCAATATACATATACAAATGGTGCCACTTAATTATCTAGTTAGATATTATTTTTTGTTTTTTATTTATTTGGTTTTTTTTTTTTGTTAATTTTTTAATTTTTCTTCTCAAAATTGTGTTTTTAATTATCTAGTTAGATATTTTTTTTGTTTTTTATTTATTTGGTTTTTGTTTTTGTTTTTGTTTTTTTTTTTACTTTTTTCTCAAAATTGTGTTTCTTTAAAATATTTTAGTGTTTTTCCATTTATATTTATATATGTATATGTATATATATATTTATATTCTTTTAAGATTTACCTTTTTATAACTTTTTTTTTTATAATTTTTTTTTCTCCCAATTTTTATATATGTTTTGTATTTTTGTTGGGTCTTATATTTTTTATTTTTTATCTATTATGTTCTAATTTATATTTTTATTTACATGTTATTGTTTTTTATTTTTTATTTTTTAATTTTTTTTGGTGTTTTTTTTGTTTTTTTTTTTCAATTTTATGATATTTATACAGTTCTTTATTTTATTTTATTTAATTTTTCTGTTGGGTTAGTTTCAATTCTTGACTAGCAACCGAATTCCATTACGTGTCAAATTGATAATTGATTTTAATTTTTTTTTTCATAATGGATCGATTGTGCCTCCACAATGTATCAATTTCATGGTTGGTTTTTAATTTTTCGTTGCAATGCGTCGAGTTTACCTACAATGTGTGTCAATTTGATGGTTGAATTTTAAATTTTTGTTGTAGTGTGTAGGTTGTCTTATGCTAAGATTTTAAAATAACTATACTTTTAGTATTTAAAAAAGAAATTACACTTGTATAATGACTCTTTCATTTAGGTGTCCATTTATAAAGTTTTTTTAGTCATATAATATTTTCATAATGCCACAGTTGAAATATGTTAAAAACTTAAGATTTTATGTGGTCATGATCTTTGGTTTTAATTCCATAGTTGAAAAATTGTCAAAATTTTAAAGTTTTTCTCATTCATGATATTTTATCCTTAATGTTTCGGTTGAAAACAATTATAAGTATTTTATCGTTAATACCATAGCTGAAAATTATTGGAAATTTAAGGCATTTCAGAGACATCATATTTTGTCTTTAATGACATTCTTGAAAATGATTGGAAATTTAAGGTTTACGGAGTCATGATATTTTGTCTTTAACAAAATTACTAAAAATATTTAAAACTTACCCAAAAAAAAAAAATTGTGTTCAACACTTTTCATTTTCAAGGTGTTTTTTGCACAAAAAAAATTGATTTTCACTGTCATTTTTTCACTGTCATTTTAAAAAAATGTTGAAATTTTAACCGGAAATTTGTTTTCATTGTCAACACTTTTCGTTTTCATGTTTTTCTGTTTTTGTTTTTAAAGCTAGAGCTCTCATTTTCAGTTCACAGTTCTTGTATGATCAGTAGCTTTGTTTGAACCTAAATTATTTGTTTTCATTATTTAATTTAATTAAATTATTATAAATTTATGATAATTTCATTCATTTTTGTCTCCACCAGTGTTAAGAAGAAAATGAACATTACAAAGATAAATAACTAATTCTCATGAGCTTTGAAGTGAAATCGAGCATTGGTCTATTCCCAAAACATCTTGAAATGAAAGAGTTTGTCACCTTTGCGATATTAAGAGGATTAAAGATGAAAATTAATTTCTCTTAGATTGTATGGCTCTTACTCACATCCGTTTTCATTTCCAAAACATTTTTCACACTACCAAATATCTTGATTTGTTAAGTCACCAAAACTATATTGATTTAGGAACACTTTATCCATTCTTTTTTATCATAGAAATAAAATTTTAAAGAGTTTCAATTAATCTCTTACTTTGTTAGAGTCCAATGAGCCACATTAGTCTTAGTAGACGCTAATCATCATCATCATTCTTGTTAAGTCAACAAAACTATAGTGATTTAGAAACCATTTCTCCCTTCTTTTTGACCATAAAAATAATATTTTAAATAATATCAATAATCTTATTAAACAATCATCATATATTCGAACTTTATCTTAAACTTATTATTTATATATGTACTAACACGATAGTGATTAATATGAACAGGGATAAATTTAATGAAAATAAAACACCCAAGGTAGTGGATAAATTTCCTCCCTAGTAGGCACAAAATTTCTCTTCCCCAACATGTCGTTAAAAAACCAATATAAAAATATTTTATGTTCGTTTTATTTCTCCTTTTATATTTATCGAAGTGCATCGTAAATATGTAAATAACCTGAAGTGAAAACCTCTAGTTTTTATAAAATAGTTTTATTTTAGTTATTTGCTTATGTATATAACAAAAATCAGTGGATTTGTTATTAAATTTGTTATTTATTATTGATAAATAAAAATGTTAGGTAAATTGATGGAGTTTTAAATATAGGTGAAGTTTATTAACGGTACAAAATATTTACTATTCAATTTAACCTAATAAAAAATTTCATTAATCAATATTAATCACATAAAATTAAAATCTTACATAAAATTTATATTTTGAAATAGTGAAAGGAATTTGATTCCAGTGGTATGGCATACCGTTTATGTTTTTAATTTTGTGGATCTAAGTCTTTATGAAATAGTCTTATTTGGTAAAATAGAGATTAACACATTTCATATCCCTAACTATATGGGTCAAAGTTTTTATGAACTAGTTATATGTGGCGAAATAGGTAATAATATTTATGAAATATGTTTCATATCCCTAATTATATGGTCCAAATCTTTATGAAATAGTTATATTTGGTGAAATAGGAAACCATACTTATGAAGTTATCACTTCTACTAGCTAGAATATACTCATTTCCATGTATGCCTAATTACATTCAATGGAGAGATAAATGAAAAAAATGACTTAATAAACATTGCCATGGCAAGAGGATAGCAATCGATTTTATGTTGACCACTATTAGTTTAGTATTGACTAATCAAAATTATAATGTTTAACTTTTGAAAACAAATATTTGTTTTTCAATATTATCGAAAAGAAATCAAACATTTGATTGGAGCATAAATTTGAACGTCTTATTGCAGCCTTTGTTCCATGTGGATAACTATGGCTTTTTTGCCATAGATTCTAGATGTAGTTGCAATATATATGTTATGATTTTTAAATATTTGTTGCTGTGATTTTGCATTGCTAAGCTTCATAATTAAAATCCTTGAAAATAGATCATACAAGTAGATATCCCATTTAGCATCATTTATAGCCCACAATAATTTAAGCAAATATTTGCATAGAAAATGAAATGAAATAAGATAGAAATACCTACCATTATTTATGTTTTCTTCAATACTTTAACATGTAGGAGTAAAATTGTAAATGTGCCAATATAGTAGTGGTTACTACACACCAAAATTTTATAAAACTCCATATCTTTTAATAGGCAATTAACTTTTCTACTTCATATACCAATTTACAATTTTTCTAAAAACATTAGATCCATTGAAATGGCAAGAACTACACTACCCTACAACACTTATCAATATTTACTATATAGAAAACACATACTGAAAGATTAAAATTACTATATTATAAACATCATGTTTATAAAAACAAGTTTATGTTATTGTTAATTTTGTTAAATAAATATAACTTTATGAATATTGTTGCATTAATGATTTATTTTGGTTTAATTTGATTAAATTTTACGTCAATAATATGTTGGGAAAAATGAGTTAAAATGGTCGTGAAATGAATATTATTAATTAATAGTTATATATTTATTAATTGAAATTAAAAAAAAATAAATTAACTAATTAAAATTAATAAAACATCATTTTAGTTAAAATTAATAAAAAAATCGCTTAAAATAAAAGTGGATTTGCAAAAATAAGGGGAAGTTCATCATGGAGTCCCTTTTAACCTTAAACGTAGTGATATTGAAAAATGCAATTTTCTTTATAAAATAGATAATTCGCTTAGTAATAATGAATATGTAATTCATTAAATAGATAATTCACTTAGTACTAAAGAATATGTAATTCATTAAAAAGTTATGTTTTATGGATTATCTTGAGTGAAAAGATGAAGCATTACGTGATATTATATAGATTTATGATTTTATTATTAAATGTAGATATTTTTAATAATTTTTAAAATAATTTTAATTTTATTAATAATATTTATGACTAAATCAACATTTTTCATTGTTTTATAAATATGGGTTTATAATTTTATACTTTCTTACGATTATATTAATATTTTTTTTTATGATTTTATGACAATAATATAACTAGCAATTGTACCAAAAGGTACAAAGAGAGGCCGATAGATTTATGAAGTTGGAATTGTTGAATTTTTATAAAAGGTGGGGCCACTTTCTTCGCTGCTATTGATATTGTACAGTTTGTTAAATATGAAATAGAGTAAAAGATATAGGAGACAGAACAGACTGGGAATGTAAGGTTTTTATACTGGAAGTGAAAAAGAGAACAAAGCAGCATGTCAAAGCAGAAATACTTAAAGAAAACCACAAGACTTTCTATTCATTCACATGTATTTAAAAATGCTGACATGACTGAAACAAAAAGGAAGAGAATTAGAAAATTTCATGTAAATGTATTTTATTTTAAAAACAAACAACTAACCACTCTATAAATGTCATTGCAGAAGCCCATGTAAGGTAAACATATTCCTATATAACTTTTTTGAAAAAAAAAACAAAGATAACTTAACGTGAGTAGCATAACATCTAGCATTCCATGAACAATAGAAACCACACTCAAAAGGCCAAATCTATGTAAACTAAGTTTTTATTAAAATTGTAGGTACAAAAAAACTTATGACACTCCATAACTATGCATCATGTTTGGTGGAACATAGTAAACTTATTACACTTGAATACTTCTAAATATTTTACTTGGTATTATGTGTTTATCACACGCAATTATATAGGAGATAGTTAAATGCTTTGCAATGTATTTTTTGAAATTTTACATATGGTCTACACATAGAGACATGTTTGGTAGCTAATAACTAAACATATATACAATGAAAGTATTATTTGGCTTCTAAACATATGTACAATAAGAGCATTTTATTACATATAGATGTAATTGACAATGAGCAGGTAATCATATAGGCATGATGGGGCATGGCATTGGCAACAGAGTTGTTCCTGCAATTGACGCTGCATTTTTCTGTGTGTGTCACTTTCATGGATGTGAATTGTTATTTTGAGTATTTCTTTTACCTTCTTTAACAATTCAATGGCTGGATGCAAACGGTAAAGAGGAAATGTTTGCTGGGGCAGGATGCTGAATTTGTTGGCAATACTGATACAACAATCATAAATAGCCTGTATCCATACCCGTTTCCATCAAAAAATAAAATATTGTAAGTGACAATGGATGTGTGTGACGAAAGCATGTTTTTTAAAGCGCTGAAGTAAAATAAATGATTTTTTAAAGAAATTTCTAAATTACAGTGAATGCTAGACCTTGCTGTTCTTGGCGGGAAATATTATGTTTGAATATTTGAAATAAAATAAATGATTTCAAACTAATATAAAATCATATGAGGTTAAATGTAATATAAAGCAAATGTATGTGAAATTTGGTTATTGCAGCAAGTGGTGTTTACCATGTGGGTAATTTTGGAAAACAGGTTGTACGATTGGCTAGAGTATATTCTCTTGCATAGATTTTGATGCAAGCAATGATTCCCTTTATCAAAAGATAACCTAGAGTCGGTTGACACTTTCCTTTTAAAATACATACTACACATATGGACCTCAAAATGATTGAAAGCCTGCAATAAATCAACTAATAAAGAATCATTGAAAACCTAGAATCCATTGCTCAAGATGAAAAATGATAGTTACAACCCATTTCCATTCACAAGGGTGTGCAGCTTTCAAACATGTTAGGGTCATAGAAAACAAGCATTAAAGAATTTATATTTCAAGACGTAGCGGATACTAAAACACATAACTCATTAGGGTTTAGAACCCTACCTATACTAAAACATGAAGGCACCACTAATCTTCTACCTGCACATAAAATAGTTTTGAAAACAAATTAACAATTTTTTTTATTTTCCCTCATAAAGTGACTCAATGGAAAAAAAAGTCTTGGGTTTACCTGCAACAAAAGTCAAAAGTTTAATTAAACATTTATCCTCTGTAGGTAAGGCTAATTTATCCTCTGTTGAACTATACTCCATGTGCCTGAGAAGAGTGAACCTCCAACAAAAGAGTTGTCCCATTAATTCATAAGGCACAAAAAATTGTTACTAATAAATAAATTAATAAGTGATACATAAGTATAAATGTGAGTCCATAGCAAAGGTCAAAACTTAGTGTATATTCATGTTCATAGACGAAGTGAGTTAGAATAAGCGGTTTTCCACCATTGTAGAGCAAATCCTCAACGAGCGAGGCTACAACTGAGCCAAGGTTGTGCAAAAGAGGGGAGATTTTTAGTTATGTAATTGCTCAACCTCCAAATTCACCATTGATTTCAATGGAAAACCTTAGGTTGTAGATCCTAGGGTTCTCACGAATATCTAGGTAGAATGAATTCCAACAACCTGTAGTGCCTCATTGTTGGTGCGTCTCAAAGGTTTAGGACACTTTTCAAAAAGTTTCATAAAATTTCCATAGCCACGTAAACATTGGTGGAATATAAGTAAAGGTAATCACTAACAAAAATGCATATCCCAATAGAATAAGGTTTTAAACCTTAACATAACCCCTAGCTCACAAGTCAAATGATCATTAAGATCAACTATACTTAAATTATGAGGGCGAGATCATTGTAACTCTTAAGTTATACTAAAAACCATAAGGAATAAACTGAATACCATGATACATTCACAATGAATTTATATTATAATATGAACAACAACCAAAAAAAAAAGAGCATACATATTCCTTATTATAGGAAAGACATATAAATTCAATAATTATCAAGAAATAAATAGTTAGAGATATTCTTTTTTTATAATTATTATTGGGGTATTTTACAAGAAGGAATCAAATATTTCTAGAAGGAATTTCTTTAATGAAATAGAAAAAGATATAAAGGCTTTCAAACATTATCATTAAGAAAGGGGACTTGGGACACAACCATAAATAGTTTCCGATATGCAAAGCCGGATTATACCATTATGGAGAAGTAGGGCTATGCCTTGGTCAAAGCCCTCAAGTACTTCAGAGAATACATTTTGCAGGCCCAAATCACTACTTTGTGCCTCACATTTATAGACCAGGGATCACCTAGACTGCAGGATGATCAATAGTGATATTCTCCCCAATTCATTAGACAGGTTTGGAAAATGTTACATATATGTAAGGAATCAGACCAATTCATGATTACAACTGGCTACACTTAGGGAGATATTTTTCAAAAGTACCAAGGTAAAGACAACAATACTAGAAATAGCAAAAAAAAATAGCATGTTCGATTACATACAATATTTATGTGATGCGTCAAAGAGAAAACTTTAGAAATATCCAACCACATTACAAATCTGTTTTGTTCATAAACTCCTCAATAGTACTAGCTATATTTCAAAAATAAAATCTTGAAAACAAAAATTGAATTGGACCTGAAATATCTTTCTGTCGTTAAACGCTGAATTTATGAAAGAAATAAATCATATCAACCACTGTAACGGAACGGGAAATAATACAAATCAAGAAAGTATCAAACCACTGAGCTTAAAGCCAGAAATTAAACCTCCTCACGAAAAAAAATCAAAGCAATACTAACTTGGCAAATGGGAAAAAAAAGTGTTAGATGAATTTCTAATGCGTTGGTGTGTTCTCTCTTGCTAACAGATGCTACACGAACAATTCCATGAAACCTTAAAATCCCATGAGCAATTCGATTCCACAGTGCATGATACTATATATTTTCGATTGAATCCATCATCAGACGTATTATCATTCAAGCATCTAAGAAGAGAAATATTAACGAAACTCATTTGAAGAACAACAACAACAAATGTCAAGGAAAAAGCAGTGAAAATATCTTCGAGAGTGACAAAAGAATTGGAAAAAGCAGTAATGCATATCTTCGAGAGTGAAAAAAGAATTGGAAAAAACAGTAATGCAACTCAAAGGGCCAGGTTCAATGCACAACAGAACTGGAGGTGAAAAAAAGGAAACTCAAATATTTGAAAAAAGCACTCAACTTCAAATCAATGGTTGAAACTGTCAAACTTGATCAGATGGTTCAGATTAAAAGTATTGACAATTGTTGATGCATAAGAAAGCCTATCGACCTAATTACATAATTTATTTAAAATAAAGAAATATAAGAACGTAATTCAAATATAATACACAATATAAACATAAACATATCGTTTATACTTTGGAATGCCATTTCCTCGAGGAAATTGCATCCTTCTAACATTTGTGCATAATTTTGAAAAAAACACAAATTAAAAATAAAATGTGCATAGAGAAATGGATAATTTAAATATATTGAAATTATACGGTGCAATCGTGATCTATGTTGCCGCAGTTCTGCACAAAGAGAGCACTTTACACTAACTGTTATCCAAGAAAACTGAAAATAAAATAATTAGTAAAAAAAACACACACTTAGGCAAACATCTCAACAATATAGTTGTTGAATTTTGAAGCTTAGTATAGCTAAACATCTTGATAATAAACTTGATCAATATAGTACGGATAACTTCATTTTATTTTAAATGTTAACCATGTCAGACTACTCAAAGAATATAATGACAACATTTGACATGTCTTCAGATCTGTAAGGTGATGTAAAGTCAAGTGTCCTACACATTGCTTGCATTTTACTTTGACATTTGACATGTTTTCAGATTGGCAACGTCATGTAAAATTAAGAGGAGTCAATTTAGCTAGAATTTTTTTCGGGGATATGAGAATGATCTATGGAATAAATGAGAAATAACTGAATGATAATTCTTCAAAGTTGATCTGATAAGAAACGCCAATGGTCCACCGCAATATTTATACACTGCACACATATTAAGAATTGAAATTAACACATACGTAATTGTAATCAAAATTATTGGAATCAAAATAAAGCTAGTGCATACCTCCACGTATGACACAACCATGGTTATAGGTTTAGCCGAACCAACTATCATTTCATCTCCCCCGACCAAACCAAATCCAAACAATTAAAAGACTGTAAAAGAATACCCCATAATAAATAATAAATCATCAAATAAGACCAATATAACGGCCAAACAAAAACACAGAAGAAGTTGAGAGCAAAGGAAACGAAAAAAACTCGTATGACACAGCCATGGTTGTAGGCTATAGCCGAACCAACTATCCTTTCATCTCCCCGACCAAACCAAATCAAAACAATTAAAAAACTGTAAATTAATTCCCCCATAATAAATAAATAAACCATCAATTAAAACCAATATAATGGCCAAACAAAAATGCATGACCACGCGAGGACTTTGGGCTTGATAAAGAAAAAGAAGAACACATCTATAGAACAAATATCAGTCAGAGAAATAGAAAGAGATAAAACAGGAATCAGTGCAGCTCAGTGGAGGTCAACTCAGTCGAAAAACCCATCACCATCTCTACCATGGAGCAACAATTTACTTTGCTTCGTAGGAATAGACTTCTCTTCTCTGCACATTTCAAATATAGAAGGGTTTAGCAATATACAAAACCAAAGAAAATAAACCCACAAGTAATTTAATCAATAGATTTAACTTGTGTAAATACCTTTTGAGGATGAAGATAATTAGCACATTTAAAGATATGAAATATGCTCTCCTCTTCACTAAAGCCCCAATCTCATTTTGAATCACCGAGAGCTGCTTTCTTCTCGTCGGTGTTGCACACAGGATTCAACAGCCTGAGCCGCCTACTTTGCCACAGAGCCTCCGACTTACCATCCTCAACAGGAGGAGGAGGATGGGTTCCTCTAATTGCTCCGTACCACCACAACCTCTCTGAAGCTTTCTTTGGGCGAACTCAGGACCTCCATTTTGGGCACCCACAATCTGTATAAGGGATTTAAGGTGAACCGGCAAAAGTAGAATTTCCCTAAAAAATTGCGCTTTTTGCAGGTAGAGCAATCAAGAATAGGCTAGGCCGGTGTGTTCTCTCTTGCTAACAAATGCTACACGAACAATTCCATGAAACCTTAAAATCCTGTGAGCGATTCGATTCCACAGTGCATGATACTATATATTTTCGATTGAATCCATCATCTGACGTATTATCATTCAAGCATCTAAGAAGAGAAATATTAACGAAACTCATTTGAAGAACAACAACAACAACTGTCAAGGAAAAAGCAGTGAAAATATCTTCGAGAGTGACAAAAGAATTGGAAAAAGCAGTAATAGAAAGAGATAAAACAGGAATCAGTGCAGCTCAGTGCAGGTCAACTCAGTCAAAAAACCCATCACCATCTCTGCCATGGAGCAAAAATTTACTTTGCTTCATAGGAATAGACTTCTCTTCTCTGCACATTTCAAATATAGAAGGGTTTAGCAATATACAAAACCAAAGAAAATAAACCCACAAGTAATTTAATGAATAGATTTAACCTGTGTAAATACCTTCTGAGGATGAATATAATTAGCACATTTAAAGATATGAAATCTGCTCTCCTCTTCACTAAAGCCCCAATCTCATTTTGAATCACCGAGAGCTACTTTCTTCTTGTCGGTGCTGCGCACAGGATTCAACAGCCTGAGCCGCCTACTCTGCCACAGAGCCTCCGACTTACCATCCTCGACAGGAGGAGGAGGATGGGTTCCTCTAATTGCTCCGTACCACCACAACCTCTCTGAAGCTTTCTTTGGGCGAAATCAGGACCTCCATTTTGGGCGCCCACAATCTGTATAAGGGATTTAAGGTGAACCCGCAAAAGTAGAATTTCCCTAAAAAATTTCACCTTTTGCAGGTAGAGCAATCAAGAATAGGCTAGGTCGGTGTGTTCTCTCTTGCTAACAGATGCTACATGAACAATTCCATGAAACCTTAAAATCCCGTGAGCAATTCAATTCCACAGTGCATGATACTATATATTTTCGATTGAATCCATCATCAGACGTATTATCATTCAAGCATCTAAGAAGAGAAATATTAATGAAACTCATCTGAAGAACAGCAACAACAACTGTCAAGGAAAAAGCAGTCAAAATATCTTCGAGAGTGACAAAAGAATTGGAAAAAGCAGTAATAGAAAGAGATAAAATAGGAATTAGTGCAGCTCAGTGGAGGTCAACTCAGTTGAAAAACCCATCACCGTCTCTGCCATGGAGCAACAATTTACTTTGCTTCATAGGAATAGACTTCTCTTCTCTGCACATTTCAAATATAGAAGGGTTTAGCAATATACAAAACCAAAGAAAATAAACCCATAAGTAATTTAATGAATAGATTTAACCTGTGTAAATACCTTTTGAGGATGAAGATAATTAGCACATTTAAAGATATGAAATCTGCTCTCCTCTTCACTAAAGCCCCAATCTCATTTTGAATCACCGAGAGATGCTTTCTTCTCGTCGGTGCTACACACACGATTCAACAGCCTGAGCCGTCTACTCTGCCACAGAGCCTCCGACTTACCATCCTCGACAAGAGGAGGAGGATGGGTTCCTCTAATTGCTCCGTACCACCACAACCTCTCTGAAGCTTTCTTTGGGCGAAATCAGGACCTCCATTTTGGGCGCCCACAATCTGTATAAGGGATTTAAGGTGAACCGGCAAAAGTACAATTTCCCTAAAAAATTGCACCTTTTGCAGGTAGAGCAATCAAGAATAGGCTAGGCTGGTGTGTTCTCTCTTGCTAAGAGATGCTACACAAACAATTCCATGAAACCTTAAAATCCCGTGAGCAATTCGATTCCACAGTGCATGATACTATATATTTTCGATTGAATCCATCATCAGACGTATTATCATTCAAGCATCTAAGAAGAGAAATATTAACGAAACTCATTTGAAGAACAGCAACAACAACTGTCAAGGAAAAAGCAGTGAAAATATCTTCGAGAGTGACAAAATAATTGGAAAAAGCAGTAATGCATATCTTCGAGAGTGACAAAAGAATTGGAAAAAACAGTAATGCAACTCAAAGGGCCAGATTCAATGCACAACAGAACTGGATGTGAAAAAAAGGCAACTCAAATATTTGGAAAAAGCACTCAACTTCAAATCAACCGTTGAAACTGTCAAACTTGATCAAGCGGTTCAGATTAAAAGTGTTGACAATTGTGAATGCATAGGAAGGCCCATCGGCCTAATTATAGACGTAACAAGATACATAACTTTAAATATCAAAACTCTACATCTAACAATCTACATATATATTTTTTTTAAAACACTCCCCTTTTAACCTTAAACATAGTGAAATTGAAAAATGCAATTGTCACATTTATATTTTATAAAATAGATAATTCACTTAGTAATAATGAATAGGTAATTGATTAAAAAGTTATGTTTTGTGAATTATCTTGAGTGAAACGATGAAGCACTAGGTGATACTAGTCTAGGTTCAAGATTTTATTATTAAATGTAGATAAATTCAACAAATTTTTAAATAGTTTTAATTTTATTAATAGTGTTTATGACTAAATCAATATTTTTTATTGTTTTATAAATATGGTTCATGGTTTCATAATTTTTTACAATTAAATTAATATGTTTCATGATTTCATAACATTAATATAATTATAGACTTGACAACGTACACAGTTTTTAAAATAAAAAAATTATTTCCAATAATCTATATTTTTTATAAAAATACCAAAACAAATCCAAATGAAAAAATGATTATGAGAGAAAAAACATCCTTCTTTGTTACAAACATGCACATTCTTACATGATGCACTCGGGTAGCAAATAGCACAAGTGTAAGACACACAACATGACAAAGATTCAGTTGGACACTTATAAATTTTGAGATGTTACATATTGGTAGTGCAATGTGGCAAGGAGCTCGCACAGAGAAAGTTAGATAGGTTTGTTTCACACACTATGCGGTAAATTGAGATGGGGAATTGGATGCACACATTGTCACATAGACTGAGTTGATGGAGGGTTTGTTTCACACACTATGTGGTAAATTGAGATGGGGAATTGGATCCACACATTGTGACAAAGGCCGAGTTGATGGCGCACATCATGCGAAAAATAGATGAAAAAACCACAACTGGTAGACATTAGGTGTCGACACAAAATAATTGGAACACATGTGAATTTCATGGAAATGTAGACCAAACACATGACAGAATGAAGAGTGCATGTAACGACCAAGTATGGATACCTTAGGCAGGTAAATGTACAAGGGTAGATGTATCAAGTTGGAAATGAGGACACTATGTGATTGAATTTGGTTATCGTGCGATGCACAAAATGTTAGGAGGAATAATGAAACAACTTCATAAAATGAATGGGGTGGTGTTGCATGGAAATAAGCAACCGTGTGGGTTGATACCCTGTTTGGAATGAGACAACTTGATTTAGCTTGATCAGCTACATAGATGAGGCAATTCATCGCGAGAATCGACATACAATGACATGAGTCAACTCGGATTCATGTGTGCATAAGTATTGTGATGTGGCATGGTTAGTTCATTCCATATGTATGTGTAAGAGAGAGAGTGATTGTGCATGCATTAATGAGGAGCTTTGTGTTGAGGCATCAATCAACAATTACAAGAGAACATAAGTTTTTGTGTTGGGTGAAGAGTTATGCTGAAAATGGTTTGGATTGTGGCAAGACATGTAGATGTAGAAGGGTTAGCAGAATGTGACGTGGCATACCTACAACAAATGAGATTGACCTAAAACAAGTTGTGAATATGGCAAGACATAAGAGATTTTTTACTATATTTCTATATGATATTTGTGCTCTTGTGAGTTCATAAATTTTGTATGAGGTGAGGGCTCCTCCTATTGTAACATGTCCAACCATGAACAAGCGTTAGGCTAGTTTAGGTATCATAGTTGTATAGAAGTTTACTTTCATTCATCATTGTGCATAGTATTCATCTCTATGGTATCAATGATTGTATGGATCAATTGGCTATAAGTTTTACCAAATTTTAAGTTCTTGAATGGTTCTAAGTAAAAGATTGAAGGAGAAGCAACTGTAAGGTGTAGTTCAAAGTCACGTAATCTAGAAATATGGAAAACGAATGAGATGAAATAAGTCACAATGATTCACATCTTATAGTGTTGGGACATTGGGGTGTGATTAGCCGTTCTCTTATCCTAGGATCATTATATGGGCTTCACAATTAGGATCAAAGTGAAACAAAAATTTCTCCACATTTACGCCACCATCATCAAGAAGACAAGAGCTAAGCATAACCATGAGATAATGTAAAGGTATGGTCACATACTCTTAGGTGGAATAGGTTTATCTGGATAGTTTTATCAATTTAGCAAGCATCCATATCTAGGTTACAACATGAAGGAAGTTACATGGAGAGTGACCTAAAATATCCTAGGATGAATGATCAAATCAATGTAGTAAAAAATATGGTTGATCAACTAATGCAGTTGTTTTCGAAGCGTAGAGAGAATATGGAGGGCATGTATACAAGGATGAAATGGCTGGCATAAGCGTTCAACCAAGCCATAAGGGAAGTTCGAGAAGTTATTTACGCAATCATATAATTCAAGGAGGAGAACTTGGCATTCAATTTGAAGGTTGTAGAGGATCATCTTCTATCCATTCTCTAATGTTTAGGTGATTATCAACATGTGATGACATTATTAAAGTGGGTAGTGAGGCAAGGTTAGTTCATCATGACTATGTATATCAAGATAAAAAAATCAAAGCTGTATGATAGTACTTGTAGAACAAAGGTGATTAGAAACATGTGTTTGTATATGCATAAATATTTGGATTAGATAAGTGGAGGCTCAGGAAAATCCAAGGTGAATTCTATGTCAATGTTCTTTATAGGAACCAAAAAGATGTGTTGGAGAAACTAAGTAAAGGATTTGGAAATTTAGTGTACTATATAAAAGATTAAGAATTGGGTTGAGCTCATAGTATATTGAAAGGAAGAGTTTAGTCTAAGAGGTCAAGCTTGTATAATAGGGAACTAGTTATTTTCTTTCAAGCACACAAGGAAAACCCAAACCTATATCAATGATTTCTTGGGGCTCATGTTAGAGATTAAGCATATGTTAGAGGATGACAATAATTTCCATTTCTTGAATGGAATTCATCCTTGGGTTAAAAGTGATTAACAATGCCAACATGCATAAACCATTAGCACAACCATCGCCAATGTAGATAATATTTTGGACTACAAAGGTAAAACCAAGGGGTGGTTTGAAAGGTAGAGAAGATACTCATAGTGAGAAGTAAGGAAAGAATAACAAGGACAAGGGAAAGGTGAAGGAATTTATGGAGGAGGGCTCCACATGATAGATGTGGCAAAGTAGAAGAATCCAATATCATTCTAGATTTAAGAGGTCTGTGGTTTATATCTTTTGAATTAGAAGCCAGAGAACCCACAGTATTAACCATTTCTTTTATCAACGTTTCGAATCCCAATCGGGATCCATCATCAGGACAAACTTGAATGAAGAAAGGAGAAGAGCTCTAATTAGAGTTTAAATAGTTTATAATAGAGATATGTCTGCTAGAATTTGTCGGCTGTTTGTTTGATTAAATCCTTCTTTTATTTATTTATTTATTTATTTATTTAATGATATTTATTAATTATTTATTTATTCAAAATTATATTAACATGTTTATTGCTTGAGTTAATATTCAGAATATAAATATTAATAATAATAAGTGAGCAATTTTTTTTTTTTTTTAATAACGTTTAGTGTATTCATATATTACATATTTAAATATTAAATATTAACCTTAATAATAATATTAATGTATCAATAATGATTAATAATTAATAACCAATAAATAATAGTAATAATAAATAGTGATAATGATAACTAATATGTATTAATAATAATGATAATTAATAATTAATGATAACATTTATGTTTTAATAATAAATGATAATTTATAATGATAATATTAATGTGTTAATAATAAATTATAATTAATAACTAATAATAGATAATTAATAACTAATAGTTAATAATATTAATGAATTAATAATAATTGATAATTAATACAAATAATTAATAATAATAAAAGAAAGCCAATGAAGTAATAATAATTATTAATAATTAATACTATTGATTATTAATTAATAGATAATTATTAATAATTAATTAATAACTAATATATTAATAATATTAATTTTAGCCAGTTAATAATAACTAGTAATCTTACCATATTAAATTAATGTATTAATAATAATTAATAATTAATAATAAATAAAGTTAATGAATTAATAATAATTAATACTTAATAGCTAATAATTATCAATAATATTAACGATCTAGTTGAAACCTAATATAGAAGCAAGTAACCACTGATTGCTAGAAGGGGAAAGAGAAATTTACCTGTTAAGCTTAATATTAAGGTTAATATTTAATATTTAAATATGTAATATATGAATACACTAAACGTTATTAAAAAAAAAAATTAAAATTCCTCACTTATTATTATTAATATTTATATTCTGAATATTAACTCAAGCAATAAACATGTTAATATAATTTTGAATAAATAAATAATTATTTAATTAATATCATTAAATAAATAAATAAATAAAAAAGAAAAAAGAAGAAGGATTTAATCAAACAAACAACCGACAAATTCTAGTAGACATATCTCTATTATAAACTATTTAAACCCTAATTAGAGCTCTTCTTCTTTCTTCATTCAAGTTTGTCCTGATGATGTATCCCGATTGGGATTCCAAACGTTGATAAAAGAAATGGTTAATACTATGGGTTCTCCGGCTTCTAATTCAAAAAATCCAATATCATGTTGGATATGTGTTAAGGAACACTACACTAAGAATTTTCCATTGAAATAAAATTTGAACCCTTTTGAGCAGGAAAACAATCCTTCTATTGGTTTCTTACATTCCTTGGGTAATGTTATGGGGGCAGAACCTACAGTAAGCTAAGAATAGGACATGATGAAACCTAGCTATGTTTATATGGATATAAAAAAGAGATCAACTTTGATTATGGTGTATAGTGGTGAAAATCATAACTTTTTGAGAGAGGATGTAGTGTAGATACTTGGACTATAGTTTGGGCCATCAAAATATTCTTTCAAAGCTATCAACTTAGATGAGTGAAATGCCATTGATACATTCAATGAAATTCCAATTAGGGCGAGTGAGTGGAATTGAAAGGATGAGTTTCACTATTATTCTTCGACATGACCATGAGGTGGTTTTGGGGGTATGAATTCATGCAAATGGAGAAGGTAGTCCGCATTCCACACTTGGACTATTTGGCTATCTTTTCATGGCATACCCCATACTTAGCTCCTAATTTGAGGAAGATGAGGGAGGATGATATGGATATTTATTTCCTGTAAATAGTTGAGGGTGGTGGCTAACAACCTCATGGGGACACTCATGAATAAGGTGGGGAAGTGGCTAAATGACCCAACACTATAGATTAAGAGACATTGAAAACATCAAAATGGTGCGCTAGAAATAATGGAAATATCTTGGAGGAAACAATGGTGTTCATTCATATGCTAGCTAATGCATATGAGGTGTAATAACATTGACCAAATTGAGACCGTGAATTTTGGAACAATTTGAGGAATGGAGATGTGAGTAGATCATGAGCTAGGTGTGTGATAAGGTGCATTTCTAGCCTTGGTATATCTTTTCCAAGTAAGATGTTCAATTGAATATGTTTATGATTGGAGATGAGTGGTGATATGATCCATGACATGAATTTCTCTTGGGGTAGTGAGATGGAAGAATTGGTTCCAACAAGTCTCTCATCATGTATTTAATGGACAAGTATGGTGGATATTCATAGGTTGTGATGGTATAGATTGAGAATGGAGGTGATGGTTTATTCTTCCATCCCCCTCATTCTAAACCTAGATAAGATGTTGGCTCATTACTACATAGGTCACAGTGAGTCTCTACTCAGTAGCTTAAAGAGAATGCATCATGACAAAGTTTTGCATGTGATAGGTTGAAGAGTTTTAAGGGTTGAGCCACAGTAGGGGGAAATAAATGTGTTTGTGTGAAAATGTTCATTCTTATGAATTTTGCTTGATGGATAGACTAGCTACCTAATTCGTTAAAAGCGTAAGGGGGTCTAACACTTAAGTAGATGAGTGGATAGTTAAAATTATTGATATGATAGTAAAAGCATAATGCAACACTTCATATTCATAGTAGAAAATGGAGTTTGTATTTTTGGCATGATTTTAATGGTCGAGGTTACTAGGTATGGAAATATCTTGGAGTGGTGGGGATATAATACCCCCAACACAAAGCATAGATGTGTATGTTATTGAATCACATTCAAAGGTAGAAATTGCACAAGTGAAACATAAAATACACGGAAAAGGTTGAATTACAACCTTAGAACATGTAGTTTGGTACATTTTATTATATTATCCACCAAGGGGAATGTGCAAATATGGTAAAATAGCTTGGGTGCATACAAAATGTGACAAGTTGAGACAAAGCATTACAACCCAAGACAAGTATCAATGGTGGAAAGATTGTGACATGAATAACAAATTACCACAGTAGATAAACATCATTTTCTAAGATAGAACAATCAAAATTGTTATGAGACAAGTGGAAAAGTAAGCTTCACACATGACAGAATGAATGATATGTGTAGCAGGGGAACATGGACACTTTGGGCATGGGAGTTATTCCAAGTTAGAAGTAGGCATGTTATGCACTTGGGAGTGCCTATCATTAAATGAATGGAACATTATATGGAATAGTAAAATGACTTGGCACAATAGATCAAGTGGTGTTATATAGAAGCAAGTGAACGCATGGGTCGATGATACCTTTGGATTCAAACAAGATGAGTTTACTTGATCAAATAATTAGATAAGGTGGGCAATCATAGGGGTCTTCATAACAAGAAAGTGAACTAATACATGATGACATTGGTTAGCTCCCTGGATGTGTATTACAATGTGGCACAATCAACTTATTCCAAATGGAATTTTGTTAAATTCCAACATATGGAATAATCCCATCTGTGTGTGTGTGTGTGTGTGTGTAAGTGATGGGAAAGTTCATGTGGAGGCATTAATCAACAATCATAACATAAAACAAGTGTTCGTGTAGGGTGAATAACTCAATTGAAAAGGGGTTTGGTTGAGGTATCTGAGGGTTGACATAGTGAGACATAACAACCCACAACCTAACATTATTTGGTGGGTCATAACATGAAGTGTGGAATAATTCTCCAACATGTTGGACCTGTGGCAAGATGACCTTGACCTTTGGAAAGCTAATCAGACAAAATGTCATGTGAGAATTATTGCGTATAATTTTGTATGGGTTGTGTACTCTGATGACTTTGTAATTGTTGTATGAGTTAAGGGATCCACCTATTGTAGAACATTGTAATATGAATGGGTATTATCTTATTTTGGGACAATATATAAAAACCCTCATGAAAATTCCATGTGAAAATATAGAAATACCACGGATGATGGGACACGCATTAGAAGTTGAATGGTGGGCAGGACATCTTAGTGTGTGTTCATTTGGTTTTTTATGGCTAAGGAAATTGGCAAATGAAATGGTTAAGGCAATAAAGAGGAAAAAAAAGGTATTTTGGCACATTTATTTACGAAAATAATGGAAATTAGGAGAAAAGGAAGGTTAAAGGTCACATGTTCCATGTGAGGATTAAATTGAAGGAAAATAATGGAAAATGAAGAAAATAGAGGCCTCATTAATAAAAAGGCTTCTAAGGATCAGTGGGCAAGACTTGGTCAGTTCAGCTTTGGAGCTCTCTCATTATTCTCTCTCTCTCTCTCATACTCTAGGGCACTTAGAGTTTTCTTGGAGCACTTTGGCATTGGAGCAACAAAGACAAAGAAGGTAAGAGGAAGCAAAGATCAAGCACGGAAATGCAGGATCAAGTAGCTACAACAGGCTTCATTGCAGGTATCAACTTGCTTGTGTATTTTCCTTGCTAGATTTGGCATGCATGGGATTGCATGTGTTTCTTTTCTAGCATTGCATGGGTTTTGCCAGGTGTGTCAGTAATTTTAGCCTAGCCTTGCCATTTCTTGATAAATTTGATGAGATGGGTTCTTTCATGCATTTTGTGGAGGATGGCTAGATTGGATTTGAAGCTGAGTGGGGTGGATCTCCGATTTGACAAACGCATGGTGCTAGTGGTACTTGAACCAGACTGAGGATGCACAAAGCCACTAGCCTAGTAACACCTGAACCGTACTGTGGGTTTTGGTAAAGCCAGATTGTGTGCCTCAGTGCGCCTAGGAATCCTTGCGGGTGAATGGAGGGATATACGGTAAAGCCAAGAGGTGGATTTTCTCTCCATTGGGCCTAGTGATTCTGAGATGGAATGCATGGTAAAGCCAACAGATTATATCTCGGTGTAGGGCCTAGTGACCCCTGGATCAGACTGTGGATGGATGGTAAAGCCTAAGAGACTAGGAGGCACTCAACTTCCTCACGGTGTAGGCGGAGAAATCCAATGGCATCCACATTGATTGGTGTTTTTTATGTGTTCTATGAGTCCCACATTCATGCTTGGAATATGGCATGGGGGTGATTGGCTGAAGAGAAACTTGGCTCAGCTAATCTATGGTCGGGTGGAACGTGGTAGTCCCATCACTGGTTGGTTCATTGCATTTATTAATGAGAAATTCAATCCCTTGATTTTCATGTCAAAATGTACTGATATATATATGGATTTTGATGGCTGATATGTCCATTGTATTTATGTTCCTATTACGCTGGTTATATGTACATTTTATGGCAGCAGCTACCTTTGAATCTCAGCATGTTTTTATTTTTGTTTGAATGGATATTGTATTTATTACCTAATAAGTGATAAGGCAACAAAAGACATGAGGAAACAATGGTCATAGCGATTCTTCGATAAGTGTGGCATCCCTACTCTTAATTTTGTTATTTACACCTCTAGTTTACATCTTGATGATATGTTTGACGAAATGCCTATCATGGCTAGTAGTGGTCTAGTTATGATTTTGTTCATACTATTGCTTTTGTACCCTTGTTACCTTGTATCCTTACCAATTCTAAATGATCATCCCATTCTGGGCAGTATCCTAAGCTCTAGGGTGAAAAAGGTGGCTCAGATCCCGGAATGCTAGCATTAGTTTTGAGACTAACTCGCCTGGGCAGTGTCTGGGGAGCATTATAAAGCACCCTGCTAGTGTCTGGGGAGCATTAGTCCTAAAACCAACTTGCCCAGGTAGTGTCTAGGGAGAGTTACCTTGCCCTAATTTTTCTCAGACAGAAGTGTGACCTAGGGATAAGCAATGTCAGTGGTTGACTTGCCTTCTGAAGATTATGTGGACGATGTTGGATGAGTGTGTGTGATGTTCCATAGATTCCATTCATTAAATTCACCAAGGAGGTTAAATCTTATCATACTGTCCTCGTGTCACATGTTTACCCCAGCTGGCCCATTGCTTGGGTAGATGTGGGAGGAGGTTGTTACAGAGTGGTATTAGAGCATGGTTCAAAATATTGGACTAGATGGGCTCTATCATAGGCGAAATGAAAAACAAAGGTTAAATTTTAGAGCTTTCTTTCACCACTGTTATAAATTTTCTTCTATGGCATATTAGAAGTTAATTTTTTTTTCCATATTGAAGGTAAATCCCACTGATAATGTGGCAAAAATTTTAGACATTGGTTCACAATACTTTAGGAATTATTATCTAAGGAAGATGACCTTCCCAAATGCACCTTTCAATAGGTCATGTTGGAATTTCTGCAATAACGCATCTTCGGTAGGCTTTCAGAAGCTGAAAATGTTTCCATATTAAGGGGACATACCACTGATTATTCGGTAAAAATTACAGATATTGGGTCGCAATATTTTAGGAGATATGAGTAGAGGGAGTCGAGCCTTCTGAATGCTCCTAAAATCAGGCTGCAAATAGGTCACTCTAACATTTTTATAATAACTTTTCTTCTGGGCACTCTCAAGAGCTAAAATTTTTTCCACAATGAGGGGAAATCCCAGTGATATTGTGATAAACATTTTAGACATTTATACGCTATATTTTGGGATATATGACCAGTGGAAGTCGATATTTCTGGATACTCCTAGAATTATGCACCAAATAGGATTGTGTTGGTATTTTTGTTATAACTTTTCATCTATGAAATCTCAGAAGTTGAAACTTGAACCATAGTGAGGTAAAATACCACTGATCATATGGTTTAGTTTCCATAACTTTCCCTACTACAGTGTAGGATATATGCATTAAATCATTTTCTATATTTGTTTGCATGCAAGGTGTTTGATGAAATTCTTAAATGGTTCAATGATTAATTGCATATAATTTTTTTTATAAAATGCCCCAATGAGTATGTTGTTTGTGGTTTGGAATAGTACTGACGTGTAATAGTATTGTTGTAGTTAATATATGCTTACTTGTATGAAAATAGTTTTCTATATTAGTTTGCATGTAAAGTGTTTGAAGAAATGCTTACATGCAAATGTAATAGTATAGTAGTTGTTTGAAGAAAATGTAAAAGTATGGTAGTTTTTTGAAGAAAATGTTATTTTTAGATGGGATGGTATTTTAGTATGATAATATGGATGTAGCTGAGCTATGCCTATTTTCATGCAAATAATTTGAAGATTTTCATGTAGGTAATTTGAAAGGTTGCATGCAAGGAATTTGAAAAGTTGCATGTAAGGAAATAGAAAAGTGGCATGTTTTTAGTCATTATGTTACAAGTGGAATAAGTGTAATGTTTTTGACTTAGTCTCATACAAATGTATGAGAAATAAAAATCAATTTCTTTTCAAGTGTGGTTAAATTTAGTAGAACTTTGGAGATCCCATTTCCATAATTGGACATTGGAGATCGGGCCACTCATGCATCATTCTTGTAGGTTGATTACAAGAAATGATCGATTATGTTTGACTACATGCAGTTATTCGTATTGGTAGTTGGTTTGGCATTACTTATGCATATTGTTGGTTGCATGTGGCAATGTGTACAATGGAGTAATGGTTGTTTTCATGCATGAGGTCATGGATTGTGTAGTTGATATGGTCATGCATTGATGACTGGACTCTAGCTAGAATGACGGGTATATGGTTTGGTACTCATTTTTATGTGTGTATATGTAGTGGTTATGCGTGTATGGTCTTGGTTATGATTATGCATGTATAGTAGGTCAAATATGCCTTGTGAAGTCATTTTATCCAATTTAGGTCATCATGATGCTATTGGTTGTTATGATGCTAATGAGATAATTGAGATAGAGCAAGGTATGTAGATAATCATAATGAGGTTGCAGCATTAAACTTTGGGATAAGAGCAAATTGTCATACAGGTAGTGTATGTTTGGCATGCAGGTACTTAAGTTAAGGATTATTAATGCATTAGGGTTATATACATTAGGTTTATGAACATGTATTTGATGTTATGGTTACATTCATGATAGATGTTAGATGGCTAGAGTGGTTATATTCACATGGGTTAAATAGTCAAGAATGATAGTAACTTGTAGTTGTATGCATTGCTATTGTTGTTTTATATTAGATAACCTGATGATTATGTTGTATGTTGTTGATGAGTATGATATATAGATTATTGTTGTTATATGTTATTAACTTGATGATTAGGGTCATTTCATTGATATATTGATGTTATAATTTGGATTGGTCATATGCGTGATGGTTATGTTCATTGCCTTGAAGATATTGATGATATATGTATTGTATTAACCTAGTTTGACCTATGCATATGGTTATGCTTGCGATATTCAAGTATGAATAGACATATTTGTGAGATGGTGTCATACTAATCTAGGTTGACTTTGCATATGTGTATGAGTTTACAATGTGAACATGTTAGTTAGATACTGTTATGGATATCATGATCTTATGAGTTCTTGAGTTGATGTGTTGTAAAGTTATATTGTGCTAACTAGATTGATTATGCAGATAAGATCACCTCCCCTAATATACATTAAGGTATCAGTTGCTTATGTCATATATTTGGTGCTTGACTATTGATTATGTCATCTAGTTGATTTATTTAACATGGTATGAATGTTTGATGAATTGTATAATATGACTATGTGTTTAAATGATCTTGTTTTAAGATGATTGTACTAAAATATATTTGTTGACACAGTTGATATGTACTTGAGTATAGTAGGTGATAGTCATAGTATTATGATTGATGACTATGAGTTGACTATGGATTATGACATGATTGTTAGTCTTGGTAACAATTGATTTCAAATTAATAGATATGATTGTCTTGATATTTTGAACATATGGTTGACATGTGCGAGCAGTTGAAGGGTAACATGCTTGGTATTAGCATGACAAGGTAATAATTGATGTGTCGATATCACTAATATTGGGTGGTGTGACAACATATAGTAAGCCTTGATTCCAAAAAGGTAAAAAGGTAAAAGAAAAGAATTGGACAAGAATTCCTTTGGCTATGTTTGGAAACTCTAATTTCGAACGAATGAGTGTTTTTCACACAGGAAGTCTTCTTAACCTTAAACTTTTCTAACATTATGTGGATATGTGTTATATTCATGAACATGCACTTGACAGGTATATTAGCTAGTCTTTAGCTACTTGTGGATATGTTAAAGTATTGGAGTCCCTTAAGAGATGGCATGAATGTGCTTAGCTGCAAGAAGCATGCTTGGCACAACATGATGAGGTATCTGGTGTTTTATTATGTTTATTTATGCACTAACAGTTATGTGTTAATGAAAGCACGATGCAGGGAATTACATGGCAAGAGATTGCCATGAAATATTGAAGAAGGCTTTGGTTGAGTTTCCCTGGGAACCATGGGAATCAAGTCATGGTGTTTGTTGTTAGTCTTGTGCTTTTGGTCTTTTGCGATCATTGCACTTGATTTGCAAGTTTGATTGTGTCTAGTGCATAGCTATGCCACTTTGTTGTAGTGTCATATCATTATGGGTTCTGTGGTCTTCTTCTGGGTTTTTTCATGTCTTCTCTTTTATTGTTTTGAGTCTTGGGTTGGGAAAGAGGAAAGTTGATGGAGCTCAGGGAGAGTTTTGTGGTACCTAAAAGGTCATGTAAGATTCAGATGAAGCTCAGTGCATGAGCAAGTGTAGTGGAAGTTAAGTCTATGACAGTCGGCTGGACTGGCTAGGTCCATTGTGGTAAATGGATGGTAGCAGTATAGTCATGAGAAAAGTAACATGAAAAGGTAAAGTAAATGGATTTGAGGTGTCATGTTCTTTGGCTATGTTGGGAATTGTTGCTCTCAATTCCTATGTGTAAATAAGGAAGTTCTATTAACCTAGACCTTATATTATCTGGTAATTATTTTACGATCATGATTATGTTGAAGTTTATATATGTATACATGTATGAAAGTATGTCGTTGTCTAACAAGATCAAGATTGTTTTATGATAATGTTTATATATGTATGTATGTATCCATGTATCTATGTCAATATCTAAAATGGTTTTGAGGGATCCTTACTATGGAGGAATGATTGCTTATGCAGGAGAACAACATGAAGAGGTTCCCGGTCTTACGAGGAATCAATTGGGAAGAGTAGTCAGGAAAAATATACGAGGTCAGTATCATGTGGATATGATATGTTATTGTATACTTGTTTATGCCTATGTTTATGTTATGATAGGTAATGTTGAAGGATACATCAGCAAAGTGAAATTAATGTGGTCTACGGCATGCTAGGATGAGCATGGATAAGACACTAGAAGTAAGGTTTCTTGGTAAGAACAATGTGGTTTTGGATGTGTCATACTATTGCTGTGCATACGTTGTGTATGTTGTACATGTTGCATATATGATGTGTGCACTTGTGGTGTTGTGTATACATACCATGTGTACATGTTATTTATGCAATGTTATGTACATGATGGTACAAATAGGGCTGTGCAAATATTGCATATGCGGTCTTGTATACATATTGTATTGTCTACATGACGTATATGTGGCATGTGTGCATATGGTGCTTTGTGCATGTTGGATATGCAGTGTTGTGTACGGATGATTCTATGTACATGTTGGATATGGAGTGATATGTACATGTGGTGTTGTGTGCATGTTGTACATATGGTGCTATGTATATATGGTGTAGTGTGCATGATTGTACAAGTGGTGATGTGAGCATGTGGTGTCATGTACATGTTGTACATAGGGTGCTATGAGCATGCATTGTTATGTACATGTCATGCATGTGATGCTATGTACATATGGCGTTGCGTACACATCGTGCGTGTGGTATTGTGTACATGTGGTATTGTGTACACACTGTATAGTGGTGTAGTGTACATGTGGCGTTGTGTACATGTTGTGCAAGTGGCACCATGTACATGTGATGTTGTGAACTTGTTGTGCAGGTGGTGCAGTGTATAGGTGGTACTGTGTACATGTTGTACATATGGTACTAGTGCACGTGTTCTATTGTGTGCATGTCATACATGTTGTGTTGAGGGCATGTGGTATTATGTATGTGCATCATGTGTACTCATTGTGTGGTATTCTATGTAGGTACATGCACTGGGTGGTATTTCACATTGGGTATATATGGATGCATTGTATTGTATGCAGTGGGTGTAGGTGTATGTGTTGTATGTCAGGTGTATATGCAATTATTGCATGGTGTGGTATGTTGTGTGGTTGTATGTGTTTCATGCACACTATGTATCTATGCACATGGTTGAGGAGAAGGCACTGGGTATTTGTCGGGTGTAGCAACCGATCCGGAGTGCGTACGAAATAAAGACAAAGGTAGAAGCTAAGGATTGATGAAAGGATAAGTATCAACATTCTATTTCAGTTTTACTATGCATGTGATTTACAACTTTGGTATATGATGATTATGTGGGATCTATGATTTTGGTTTATGGTGGTTACATGTGATTTATGATTTTTATCTATGATGGTTGTGTTTGAGCCAAACTGATGTGATATGTTTATATATGTTGATTTGTTCAAGTATGCTAGTTTGAATTGTTGTGACAGGAAGCGAACAGGATTGCAAATGTACCTTATTGATGAGCTACTAATGAGGTATCATGTGAATTTATTTCAATTTATTTTAAATATAATGGAAGTTATGTGCTTGGTAGAAGAATGCATGAACATGCCCAGTTGAGTGGCTAAAATAAACTACAAGAACTAGCAACAATAGCAAAGGAATTGAAATAGGTAGGAGTATACTGGTAAATCACTTCAGGAGCAGGGACACTAGTACCCAATAGTGTCCATTGATTTCCATGAATATACTGTGACCAATATGATGTGTTGACACAGGTATGTGCCTCGGTTTTTGTATCTTCCGATGCGAGGAAGCCTTGCGAAGGGATGGATTACCCGGGATGGGGGTTATAGTGGAACTTGGAAGGTGAGTGACTGCACAGAAGGGGTGACTGGGTTCCCAAGGGACTATCTAGCAGAGAAACGAAGGTCGCCAATGGATTTGTTTTGGTCATTAGCATTACCATATGGAATTGAATGCACATTGGGAGTGTGACGTGGAACAATGAGCTAGTAACTATTTGCTGAGAGGACAAGTGGTGCAGGATTATAGCACTGGACATTGGATGTAGATTTGACTTTGTAGTGGATTCTGGAATTCCTGGGAAGGAGGTGGATCCTAGTATTACTTGAGGGTCGAGGTGTGAGCCGTTTAGGCTCCCTTGTTATTGATTCATATTATTTTATTTACTGGTTGAGAAAATCTACATATGTGTATATGTATATGTGGTTATTGTAAATACTATAATGAGCTATGTTTTAAAGCTTCAATATGCGATATGTTGTCATGTTGTCATGATGTTTTGATTTTGAGCAGATATTTCATTGTAAATACTACAACAAGTTTTTTTATAAATCTCCATGGGAAGTATGTTTTGTTTTCATCAATCATGTTGGTTATAGGTGTCATTAAACACCGAGGATGGTGTTCCCCCAAGGGGTAGGGTTCTGTAGCAACCCTGGTGAAAATTCCATGTAAAAATATATAAATACCACGGATGACAGGACACATACTCAAAGTTAAATGGTGGGGAAAGCATCTTAGTGTGTGTTCACTTGCTTCTTTATGGCTAAGGAAATTGGCAAAGGCAATGGCTAAGGAATTAAAGAGGAAAAAAAGGTAATCAAGCAACTACAACAAGCTTCATTGCAGGTATCAACTTGCATGTGTATTTTCCTTGCTAGATTTGGCATGCATGGGATTGCATGTGTTTCTTTTCTACCATGGCATGGGTTGTGCCGGGTGTGACAATATTTTTAGCATAGCCTTGCCATTTAATGATAGCTTTGATGAGATGGGTTCTCTCATGCGTTTTGTGGGGGATGGCCGGATTTAATTCGAAGCTGAGTCGGGTGGATCTCTGAATTGACAAACACATGGTGGTAGTGGTCCCTGAACCAGACTGAGAATGCATGAAGAAACTGGCCTAGTAACCCTTGAATCGAGTTGTGGGTTGCGGTAAAGCCAAATTCTGTGCCTCGGTGGGCCTAGGGATCCTTGCTAGTGAATGACAGGATATACGTAAAACCAAGAGGTGGATTTTCTCTCCATTGGGCCTAGTGATTCTAAGATGGAATGCATGTTAAATCTTGGAGATTATGTCTCAGTGTAGGACCTAGTGATCACTGGATCAAACTGTGGATGCATGTTAAAGCCTGAGAGACTAGGAGACACTCAAATTCCTCAAGGTGTAGGCGGAGAACTCTGGTGGCATCCACCTCGATTGGTGTTTTTGATGTGTTATATGAGTCCCACATTCATGCTTGGAATATGACACGAGGGTGATTAGCTGAAGAGAAAATTGGCTGAGCTAATCTATGGTCGGGTGGAATGTGGTAGTCCCATCACCAGTTGGTTCATTGCATTTATTAAAAAGAAATTCATTCCCTTGAATTTCATGTACAAATATATTGACATATCTATGGATTTTGATGGTTCATATGTCCATTGTGTTTATGTTCCTATTATGCTGATTATATGTACATTTTATGGCAGCAACTATGTTTGGCTCTCAGCATGTTTTTACTTGTGTTTGAATGGATATTGTATTTATGACCTAAAAAGTGAAAAGGCATGAGGAAACAATGGTTCATGGCAATTTTTCAATAATTATGAGATCCCTACTCTTAATTTTGTTATTTACACCTCTAGGTTACATGTTGATTATATGTTTGATGAAATTCCTGTCATGGCTAGTAGGTGGTTGTTTATGCTTTTGGCCATATTATTGATTTTTTATCCTTGTTACCTTGTATCCCTACCAATTCTAAATGGTCATTCCATTCTGGCCAGTATCCCAGGGTCTCGGCCGAAAAAGGTGTTTCAAATCCCGGAATGCTAGTATTAGTTCTGAGACTAACTTGCCTGGGCAGTGTTTAAGTAGCATTATAAAGCACCCTTATAGTTTCTGGGGAGTGTTAGTCATGAAAATAACTTGTCTGGGCAGTGTCTAGGTAGAATTACCCTACCATAAGTTTTCTCAAACAGCAGTAGGACCCAGGCACAAGCAGTCTGAGTGGCTGACTTGTCTTTTGAAGGTTATGTGGATGATGTTGGATGCCTGTGTGATGTTTCATAGATTCCATTTCCTTAAAGTCACCAAGGAGGTTGAATCTTATCATAGTGGCCTCTCGTCGCATGTTTACCCTGACTAGCCGGTTTCTTCTGTAGATGTGGGAGGATGTTGTTACACAATAAATTCTATAAAATTTTACTGGTGTGCATAATTGTGTGTGATATTCATCTATATAGTATGAAAAATTTAATGGAAATATTGGCTACGGGTTTGTATAAGTGCTAAGTTGCATATTTTTGTAAATATAAATTTGAAGCAAAATAGAGGGTGAGGTGCAGCCTAGATTCATTCAATCTTTGATCAAGAAATCCTAAGAGAGGAAGTGAATTGGAATGCCACACAACCAATAGCATTAGGGGACTCAGGTGCTTCGTTTGATATAGGATCTCGGGTCAACTATAGCGGTATGACAATTGTACTACTATTAGCACCCCTTTTGGGGTGTCTAAAATTACCACCTTTTACAACGGCATTGTTAATAATATAGTAATGATTTATAATAGAATGATTAAAATAAACCTTCGAATTGAATAATGGCACCGAGACAAACACCTTAGAATAAATCATAGAATCAAAAGATGGTTCTCTTAAAAGGAACTTCCTTTCTTCCTAGAATCAAAATTACAACTATTTTTAAACTTATGCCCTTCATAATGGGTATCCTTACAACCATAATCTTAAAAGAAATCCCTAAATTAAAAATAGATGTTACAGGAGACGACCACCACTTTTCCATCATTAAAAAAATCACCATTTCTTGAAATTATAATTTAAAAGTGCAATATTATCCTAAAGAAAATAATCAAGAAAAAAAATAATTTAAAATAAAAAACATATATAGAAATGAAATGAAAAACAATCGAGAAAATTCCCAAAATAAATAGATTATATAATTCCCAAAATAAATGGGTTATATATACATATAAGTATAAATTATTTAAAATATATTATTCTAAAATTAAAAGGAAAACAAAATATATACTTATAAATTAATAATAATAATAATAATAATAACAACAACAACAACAACATTATTAATAAAACCCTTAAGTGATTTCTCAATACTATTCTATCATATTATTTTCCACTACGCCCTCCCACTTCCAACACCCCACCATGCTTCCTTATTGTTTTCCCATTTTTAAAATAAAATTTAAATAAAATTATTTAAAATATATTATTCTAAAATTAAAAGGAAAAAAATATATATACTTATAAATTAATAATAATAATAACAACAACAACATTATTAACTAATACCCTTAACCCTTAAGTTATTTCTCAATACTATTCTATCATATTATTTTCCACTACACCCTTCCACTTCCAACTCCCCACCATGCTTCCTTATTTTTTTCCGTTCACTTTAGGTTTTTGTGTGAGAGTGGTGAGTTATTTCTTTAATTAAGGGTGCGGGACGAAGATGGCTTATCTGAGCTTTGGGGGAGCACCCACATTAGAGTGAAGGATAAGGGTCGACTTTTTCTCACTCATCAAAAGAGAAACTCATTGTTAATTTAATGTGGGTGTGAAACGATAAAGCTAGGGTCGGAGAGGGGAGGTGATGATTTTAGAAATAATGCACTTTGAGCTCTTCTTTAATACCATAACCACTTTGGATGAAAGAGGTGGCTCCCCTTGTGCTTTCTTATCTAAAGAGTGACAAATAACACATTCAATTCATAGATATGGGGAGAGGGCAAGGTAACAATTCCATGAATGTTTTATAATCGATTTCAATTCAATTTTGTTTTTATTTCAAATGTATTTAACTTATATATATATATATTTTCTTTTTCTTTTTCTTTTTCTCGTATAAAATTGTTTCATTTTTATTTTTTATTATATATTTTCTAATTTATTTCATATTGTATTTTATTTTTTTAATTGATAAATTATATCTTTTTTAAGCAATTTATACAATATATATTTGTTATTATTATTATTATTATTATTACAATGGTACTTTTCTTATGGTTTAAAAATTGTTGCATTTTTTTTAGCTCATAAAGAAGTGGAGTTGCTACCTATAACATCTATTTTTTTATTTATGTTCAATTATAAGATTTTTCTTAAAAGTTATTAGTTGTCAAGGCCATTGGTCTAAAGAAAGTTGTAATTTTCTGACCAAGAATATGAATATCAATGGCCTTAAATTTAATAGGTTTGATAATGAATGGTGTATTCCAAGCTCATGTTCTTGATGAAATATATATTTCAAAGCATTTGTGTTAGTCATACTCCGACCAAAAATAAAAGGTTATAACTTTTGAAGACAAGAAGTGACTTCTATTGTTGAAATTGGGAAATTTTAACTCAAATGGACAAAATATTAGACATGATGCCATTTTTTATTTACCTCAAGGTGTTTCCTCTTTGATAATAGCTTATTTCTTTACTTTTTACAAAATTACTTTAAAGGGGACCTTAGGGCCTTTATTCTAAGAACCTTTACTTTGATGAACTTAGCATCCATTTTCATGTGGGTTTTAACACTCTTTTTCTTTTTAAGCTCATCTTGAATTTTAAAACAGTTATTCAACAATATTATCAAAATGCTCAATGACATTTTTTTCCTCAAGTAGTTTCTTTAAATAAGGCTCAGTGGCCTTGTTTTCATATTTTAGGTTTTGTTTCAAGAATGATTGAATCCTTTGTTTTTTTGGGTTACATTCAATGGGATTGAAAACCTTTGCCTTTGAAGATTCATCATTAAACTGAAATGGGCCTAATGATCTTCTTTCTATCCATTTTATTTTTGGGAATTTATTTGAAAAATCTACAACAACCTTGTCTAGAATTAACACAATATTATCCGTTTTGAAGATTAGACATTAATTTGAAGAGGGGTCAATAGCGTCTTCTTTGAAGTTTAGGATTTATTTTAAAATGGGCATAACAACCATAGCTTGAATTAGTCCAAATTCCTTTTAGTAAATTTGAGTTGTTATATTGGAGGGGATTTGTGGCTCCTTTATTTTGAAATAAGGTATTATTTTGAAAGTGATTGAATGAATCTATTTAAAATAAGGCCCAATTCATCTATAATATTTCATGGATATCTGACTAAAATAGTTCATCACAATGGACCTTCTAATATTCTAAAACAATTATAATCCAAAAAATGTTTCCTTAGATAAAAAAGTAATTGCTACTAGATTAGTGCTTGAATTTATGAATAACTAAAATCGATCAAAGAACAAATAAAATGAGCAAAACATCCAAACAATGAACACAAAAGAGGAAGGTCCAAATGTAGCCCATGGGCCACAAACCTAACTTCTTTGTACCTGCAACCATATATCTAGATAGATAAAGAGAGCGAAGCAACCTCACCTTCCATCTCAATTTACTCCCGAAAGGGTTTTCTAGATCATATCTTGTGTTTATGTGTGTGTTTGAGCGTATTTTGTCATTCTCTATTTTTTGCATGCACTAATTACAGTTAAATCTATTGATCTTGAAGTTTAATAAAACTATAATAGTGTAGAATTTTCATATTTTTATTATAATATTATCAGATCAGTTGTGACAAATTATCTAGTGGAATACCCATGACAGTTTATGGATCAAAAGAGGAACATCAAAATGTATCCAAAGGGAAGGTCCGAGCACCTTAGGCCATAACATCCTTAGGAGGATAAGTGGAGGAGTAGAAAGGTTCATTGAAGATTCAAGTTCCTACTCCAAGATGCAGACGATTTCCTCATGAAGCTTAAACTCCAGAGAAGGGAAGATCTGTGCAGGGAGAAGAGGCCTAGAAGGGTTGAAAATAGGTCATAGTCATCCAACCATATATAAAAAGAAGGTTGCAGACCTTAGAAGCTAAACCAAAGTGTGGATAAGGGAAAAAGGATAGTCCCTTGTCCCTAGATTTGGACTAGCCACGAAGAAAGAGTTGTAGATTGGGTGTGGTTTCAACACAAGACCTTTGGCTCTAATACAACTTGTTGGAATCACGATTTTTGACCCCATCAACCTAGATGCCCTGTGAATATTGAAAAATACCCAAAGAAGCTTTCTCTGATACCAAATGATCCATAAATTGCCATGGATATTCCACTTGACATTTTGTTACAACAAATCTGATAATATTATCTTAAAAATATGAAAATTCTACACATTATAATTTTATTAAACTTCAAGATCTATATATTGTAATTACTACATGCATGCAGATGGAAATTATGCAGAAAATTAGAGTAGGATAAAATAATATCACACACACACACACACACATAAGACACAATATATGCTTTGGGAAACCCTTTTGGGAGAAAACCCAGCTGGAAGGTGAGCTCACTTCACTCTCTTTCTCTGTTTGGAATATGGCTACAGGTACAAAGAAGTAAGGCTCGTGGCCCATGGGTTGATACATTACATAGATACTCTCTATGATCTCTACCTCCTATCTCTCTTGGCTATATTTTCTCATCTATGGAACAAAGTGCTTTCAAAAGAATGTAATACCTCTTCCTCCTAGTGGCCTCATTATAAGATAGCCCGATAGCCTACGAGTGGTTAAGTTTGACTACCTCATCCTTTAACCAAAGTTACAATATAGACTCTCCTAGAGTCTTTTAAATCACAATCACATGTCTAGCCCCATTTCCATGAATAATGGGGGTTGACGCAACATCCTCTCAAACCATGGTGGTGAAAACAAGAAGGTCAACTTTTGAGTGGCATAATTTTCGCATACGGAGTCTAATTGAGGTGATTCTTGCACCATTGGAAAGGTATTTTTGTGTAGATTAACATGAAAAGTTGTTTGATAAAGAATCAAAGCTTTACCCCAAAAACCTTGTTTTATGCCTCAAAATTCTCTCGGAAGGTTTTCAAAACCCAGTTTTCCAAACTAGGTCCTATGGTAAAAATGGCCTCAAGAGCTGATTCCTCCATGTTTTCCACTCTAAATGCATCAAGATGGATGAAAAAGAAATTAACAATCCAATCTAGATCACATATCACCATTTTGGGAGGATTTTCGTCCCCAAAAGCTTCTACTAAATGAGATGAGGAAATTTTTCATCCACCTTCTCTCTGGTGTACCATTTAGCTTTTCCTAGGAGTTGTCCCTTCAACCCAATCTACGAAAGGTCATGCTACCATGTCTTGTTGTTTTGGACCTCTTCTGTAAAATTCTATCTTGTGCCAACTCTTCTTGAGCATCTGGTACCAAATCCTCCACAGCAGGTAGGACATGATCCTCTTACTGATCTAGCAGGGAAGGCTCATAGAGTTTCAAACTATTTACATTCATAACTTAGTAAATGCACATATATGGTGGTAGACTGAGTCGTTATGAATTATCGCCTACCTTTTCCAATATCTCAAAGGGTTCATACCTCAAAGCCTTCATTTTCTTACCAAACCCTACAACCTCTCCTTCTTCAATTGCAATCATACTCTATCACCCACCTTGAATGATTTCTTTGTTATGTGTTGATTGGCATGTTTGACCTTATACTTCTCATATGAGTTTTGCAGTGTTTCTTGTACATATATATGGATATTCCCGACATTCTCTATAAAATTTTCAGCCCTAAAAGCATCTCCTATAAGATCTTCCCTCACTCGTCCTCACTACCCATATGCAATATCCAAAGGTGAAGGTGGAAAATGACAAAAAAAAGTTTCAAATGGGAACTTTCTTGTAGAAGTGTGGACTGCTATGTTGTGGGAATGTTGTATAAATGCCATATTTTCATCCCAGGTCTTTGGATACTTCTGGTTGTATTGTCTCAGAAGCTGCATGAAATTCTTCTTCACTACAGTTTTTGTTTTCCCATTTCTCTATGGATGGAATGTTGTAGATACCTTCAACTTTGTGTCCAACTTCTCTCACAATCTAGTCCAGAATGCACTGAGAAATATTATATCCCTATCTGAAATGATGCTCCTTGGTATCCCAAAGTGTATCTAGACCTATCCATAAAAAAAGTTTCCTTCTTTGTTCCCATTGATGGTCTCTTTACAGGGCATCAAAACACACATCTTGTTGAACCTATCAACTATCATGGACAGGTAGTCATACCCCTTCCTAGTTGCTGGTAAAGATCCCATAAAGTCCATGGAAATTATTTCCCAAGAATGAGTAGGTATATGTAAGGGATGATATATACCTTGTTTCATGTTTCTAGGCTTATTGGTGAAACAAAGCTTGCATCCTCTTATGAACGTAGCTACCTACTTGTAGTAGTTTTTCTATACCAATGGGGTATCAAAAGACACCTCCTTAATAGTTTCTTGTTCGGTGCAAATAAATATAGATAGTTTAGTTGTTTTTAGTGGACAAGCATGAAGAAACAAGGCACTTCAAATGGTGAAAAAAATGGATATGCAATCATAAACTAAAATAAAGACATAAAGACATAAATAATGCTTAATGAAGGCTCAAACAAGTCAACAAAATTATGGAAAATGGCTAACTTTATTAATCATTGGTGGTAGAAGATGAATACAATATACGAACGATGAATACTTGAAGAGAATTATATGAGTGTTGGGCGATTTAGTTGTCTGCTAAATCCCTGTCATTTAATTTATCAATCCGGGGAATCGTAAACTTAGAAGCAAACCAATATATATGGGACCTTAGATGAAACAGGTGTAAGAAGTTTGTTTAGAATGGAAATGCATATTACAAATCTAAACTATCAGATCTATTCTATGAAAGCATAAAAATAATGTTTGATCAATGGAATTATTCTACTTTAGAAGATAGAGAAGAGTCTCTTGTTCAAGAGTCCTGGTTGTCCTTCTACCATCTTTCTATAATAATATTGCCAAACACCTAAGAAAGCAGGAAAGAAAGCATGTAAATGAAAGCAAGTAAATATTGTTTTTAGTTCAGTTCTTAATGGAGAAGAGTCTCCTAACTTAGGAGGACTTGATTTCTCTAGATACTGAAAGGGAATCAATATTCACATAAACGTAATCTAGGAAAGCATAAGAGAAAGTAAATCTTATTTCAATTTAATCTAGCTCATGGAGAAGAGACTCCTAACTTAGGAGTTTCTGGTTGTCCTTCTCACATCAAAACTAGCTACTGAAAGGAGATCAACCTTCACACAACAAAACATGGCCATATCATGAATTCATATTGAAATTATCTACAATTATTTACAACAAAGAAATAAGATGAACATTAGAATTGAAATTAGTATATTCACAACATTATTCTACAACAAAGTGCACTTATCTTAGTATGGGGATCCTTCCATTCCTCAATGAGCACACATTAGCAACTATCACACCTTAAGAATCAAACAACACTCATAACTCATGATTTGGAGAAAATGATATTATTCATGTTGAATGAACAATCATAAATTTGGTGCTAATGAATAACTGATAATTGTTTTCTCTCCCTCCTCCTCCTTCATTACATGATTTGGAGGATGCTCCTCTTATTTATACATGAATTAGGGATATCTACTCAATAAATGTAGATCCCTTAAATATCTACTAGACCCACACTTGTCTCAACTTATCCCTAAATACTAGAAACAAATCCCATGACACATCAAAATCCCTATGATCTTTCTCCTTGGAATATGGTCCACCTCTTGAGTTGAAATTCGAATTTGATCTTGGGAGGCCACATAAGGGTGCCTTGGAAGCTTCCAAATGATCTACACTTGTCATCAAACTCAAGCCACTTTTAGGTATAAGAAAATACATGTTATTTCTCTAACTTTTAATCATAAATTCACTCTAAATACATGAAATTAATAACTTTGGAAAATGAGAATATAAACTCATATGGTAATGGAAATATAGGGTTATGTAATGATAATATGGTGAAATGAGATGACAAAATGAGGATAAAAGGTGAAAATGGAGTGAAAATTAAGGTTAATTTGGAGGCCCAACATACTCCCCAACTTAAGTTATTGCATGTCCTCATGCAATCTATTGCATTGACCGTGATTTGATCTTTTGAATTGTCTTGCTTTTACATGAACTCTTGCTGATGTCGATTTTTTTAACTTCACGTAATTTTCTTTTTAACAACTTTGTTCCTTTTTGCAAAGTCTTCTCTCTTAAAAACATTTGCTTGCAACATATTATTTTGGTTGGTTCTTGTGTGACAACCAAAATTTGTTTAGTATTGGTTCTTGTGTAACAATACTTTCATTGTTTTGTGTTGCATCAAAAGACTTTGAAAACATTTAATCAACCTTTCTTTCTTTGATCATTATTTGCAAAACATGTAACATTTGAATCATAATGCAATAGTAGTTGGTTGGAAAAAGTATGTTGGTTAGAATGATATGTGTAGAAAGGATATATATGACATATGGAGGGTGATAATGGAATATGGATGTGAATATGAACATGGTGAAACATTTTCCAAAAATTATAATTTTAGTATTAAAGGAATTGTATGATAAAAAGCTAGGAAAGAACATACCTTTACTTCCCTGAGTGGACAAACTATGTATATGTAGAAGTGTGTAGCTCCTGTTGTTGAATCATGGAATGAAGAATACAAGAATGTGATCTGTGTCTTGGTTGCATATATGATGGATGAAGTCGAGAATCTAGATCCTTTATTACTGCTACTGAAACTGTTCCAAAGTAATCTGCTCCTGAGTCATATAGTCTTCATCTCGTCCCATATCGTGGCACAATTCTTTCCATGTGAATGAATGTCTTGATGTCGAACATGGAAAGAAGTCATTGGATTACCGACCATTGATGAATGTCATTAACCAATGCGAGGCAAACCCACCATTAATGTCAATGAGTGCCAAGGTACCCAAGTACATCTTGCGAAGTGCAAACGAATGAGCTGATGTCGAGCCACTTGCAAGATCCAACAAACAAGGGACATTAATGTATTCCCATTGTTCGTTGGCGAGAAGACTTGCCATTATGGCATGCAAGCCTCAAGGTACTAATAGTGACTCTAGTCTTTATCCCAGATAAGGTGCTGAGGTCGATGGGTCAAGACTTGTTGAAAGGTGGGCCTTAAGGAATCCCACATCAGTCAACGCGAGTTCGTACAAATGATTGGTAGGACTATAGATACAAGATGTTATGGTCAAACAATTTTTATGGCAAGGAAATCAAGGCAATGTAGAGATATGGATGGTTTATTCATGAGGGAAAAAGATGAACTGAATGGAGGTAAAAATGTATGCGACTCAGAAAAGTAGACATGTATGAAGTCATAATGGATAAGTCAATGAATCAATGGACTTTAACATGGATGACTGATGAGGCTTTGCAGGAGAAGTGTGGGTAACATATCATGACGCAAAAGGTTTCTCTGTAGCCACAAATGTCACGACATTTGTAATTAACTCCTTCAAGCTTTCAATAATGAATGTGATTTCGAAAGATCACATCTACATGGACTTGGATCATCGCGCACCTGTCAAAGCTTAGTACAAATCTTGCATGAAAATTGTGAGAGCTTTTTGAAGAACATAAAATTCAAGTATGAGTATGAATGCTTAGCAACCAATATAAAATGAAATAAATGTTTTACCTGTCGCTTTTGCGCGCTCGTTCCCAACTCCAACAAGACAAGTTAGCATAAATGTTTCCAGCTGTTAAGAAATTTCCATTTGCAATTTTTTAATTATTTTGAAAATTTTTTTATTTTTTATTTTTATTTTTTAATGGCTTTGATTTTTTTTATTTTTATTTTTTTTAATTTTTTAATTATTTTTTTTTGAATTTTTAATTTTTTTTTGAATTTTTTTAATGGTTTTGTTTTTTTGAATTATTTTGAATTTTTTTTTTAATATTTTTTTTTTGAATGGCTTTGATTTTTTAAATTGCTTTGGGTTGTTTATTAAAATAAAAATAAAATAAACAAAAATGTTTTGCATTGTTTTGATTTTGTTTATTTTTTATTTATTTTTTATTTATTTTTTTATTATTTATTTTTTTTTATTTTTTGAATTGTTTGAATTTTTTTTTTTATGAGGGAAACTATAAAGAGCTTACCTAAACTACAGACAGCAATAAGACCTGCTAACTAAAAAGTAAGTGGCTAAATACAAAAGCATACAAGGCTCTGCTGTTGAAGGCGCTCTGAAGCGCGACCCTTGTTGCAATGAAGGCAGCACCTATGTTAGAAGAGATGCCGAGGATGGTTTGGTACCGTCTTTGCTGGATCTTGCAAGCCGAGCCACTCATGAAGCAACACCCCGTTCACTCAGAAGCCCATTGTCTCCAGTTCTTCAACAAAGTCATCAACCTTGTCTTCCTTCTGTTCACTGAGAAGCCAGCCAGACATCCGGGTAAATAAATTTCGCTTATCGTGCACAAAGTTGTCAAGCAGGTCACCAACCACATCAACAGGGATTTCTGGAGAGCCCGAATTTCCGACAATCATCACATATTGTGTGGGATAGACTTCACTCTGTTGCCGAAGATATTCAATCATTTCCTTCCTCACATTGGCAGCTACAGATGCCGGAGTCTTGAAGAGGTCTCCCATGGTACTTTCCACGCATGCAGCGGCCAAGCCCGAAAGCAAGGCTTGTGCAATATTACGGACATGTTCCACTTCATAGTAATCACATGAAAACAACGGTGCAGGACTATATCCAATTGCTTCACTTGGTCTTCCACTTCCACCCACACCTGAATCTGAACCAGGTGGACTAGTTTCTCTAGACAGACTTGATGAATCCATAAATGCTACTTAATGGATATTCTTAAACCCCCTCAGCAGCAGATCATGCTCATCAGAAACATCAAGACCTAATAACTTCTGTAAAACACTATATTCTAGAAACAACTTCGAAATTTTGGAGTTCAACCTTCAATCCAGATCTCGTATAATAATGGGACTGCAAAGTAAAAAAAAAAGGAGTATTTTGACGTAGGTGTCCATCATATATTTCTGAAACCTATAGGGCCCCTGCATTAGCCACTGTGTCGCAGGCATTGCTATCATGTTCAAAATGTGCTCACAAATATACAAATTGACCAACGTGATGTCAACCAAGTCTGGCCTCCATTTCTCTCCATTTATGCACGAAGTAGCGATCTATACTGCCGCCTCTCGCCAAGGATGTTGAGGATTTGATTTATAAAACCAAACAACACTGAACATCTCAATTTATTTACAGGAATGGAACTATGCCCATGATTTTTCTGAAAGCAGATTGATTTCTCTGTCATTCAGCTAATCTATTTTGCAATCCACAACCCATAATCAGAGTGATCTAGTACCGGAATGCCTCATTTACCTGTCATCGAGTCAGATGCACATTTAACTGTGATCCCTGCGCAGAGTTGTCTTGATTCAATAATTGATTACGCTACATGCCTCTTCCTTTTGCCTCTCAGGGAACACAAGCACGCCTCTGCCCATTTCGCTCGGTGTTCAACAACTAACTACAACCAGAAGCACCTCTACTGGCTACTCGTGCGCAAGTGAAAGAGTCTGCAATTCAATGAAGCCTTTTTGACGGCTAACCTAATTTCTTTTCTGAAACAACTCTGAGAACAAAGGCTATTTGTGAGCTTCGCGTGCTGTCACTTCTTCAGAGCTGGTGTGATGAATGAATGAATGAGTTGCTTGATGTGAAGATCATGGTGAAGATGTGTTCCAGTTTCATGGGATCGCTACTAGCTAGGTCCATCTTATTATTATGCATCGTAGCTATACCCTACATATTCACGTGTACGTTAAGGCTAAGAGATTGCATGAGATATTGGCGCGATCTTCTCCATGAAGAACTGAGGAATTGGCGCGATCTTCTAACTGAAACCTGATGCTTCTCATTGATTTTGGAAGATTTTGTTCTTTCTTAATTTAGAAAATGCACACAATTTTTGGAAAATGTACCTTATTTAGAAATACAGTTATCGAATTGATAAGGTAGTGGGGAAAGAAGTCAGTCGGCCAAAGAATAAACCCTTACCGGGAGATCCCATTTATCCGTGGCCGATTCGCGGTTCCCATCCAGGAATGTTTTCGCTCTGTCCGGTCGTTCCCAATTTCCATGTTCCTGCAGCTGTGCCCCATGATTCCAGATTCCCTTGTAAAGTTTGTTTTTGGTGCGGTGACACTGCTAGGATTGATTTTAAAACAAACCAACGAGCAACTCAGCCGTGATTCCACTCGACGATCACTGTGACATGACTGTCTTCAACAAACTTCTGTATGGGTCGATGCACGTCATGGCCTATGATTGGCTTGATCCCGTGACAGACAGGGACCTGATTTCTGAGCGTGAAAATTCTCGCCCACCAGGCCGACCAGGATTGAGACTAGCAGAGTTGAAGTTACACGCTGTTTTAGAAGCTCCATGTGAGACCTCTGTATTATATCCAACGACAGGGGGCAATATACGTTCCCTTCTCTATACAGATATTTACCCAAATAGCCAACAATCTCGGCTTCTTATGTGAAAAAGATATATACGCGACTGCATGCAACAACCGTTCTCATCCCTCTACTCCGCTGTAAAAGTCTCGCATGCTATTTTTTCTTGTTTGCTTGCATTATTATACCTAAGGTTCAATTGTCTTCAATTTTTTCAGTCTCAGGTTCAATTGTTTATAGGTATGTTTATTTGAAGCTTTGTTCACAAATGGATTTCGCAGCTACAAGAAACTCAAGGAGACATTAAATGTTTTTTTCACAAATACATGTCACTGGAGGAGGCCTTTAATTTTCTTTATAGCTAGAGGTCCGACTGTTTACATGTATGGTTATTTGAAGCTTTTTATAGTTACTTGGAAGCATCCTTATTTTGGGTTGTTGTCCCCACAGTGCACAAATCATTCCCATGACACTTAAAATTTTAATAGTCGTTTCATTTAAGCAAGTATATCCTTACATGAGAATACGGCAACCACGTGTGAATCATGGGAATATGGCTACTACTCTAAGCGAATCATGTTGTCTATTTTCAAAAAGAATTTTTTTCTTAAATTGATTTTTGTTTTAAATTAAAAATGAAAACTAAATTTTTCCTAAATTTATTTTTATATTAAAAAATAAATAAATAAATAAATTTATTTCTAAAGAATTTTATTTATTCTATTTTTTATTAAAATCAATTCTTTTTTAAATAAAAAGAAATTGATTTTTTTTTTAAATCAAAATCTTTTTTTTTTTTTTTAATTAAAATTTTATTCTAACCCTAAAAAGACCTAAGATTTTTTTATTGATCTAGGATGATTTTTAAACAAATGGAGACAAGTATATTGCTACCCTGAAAACATTTATAAACATGCTACTTTCTAATCCTCGAGATCGTACAAAGACGCAGGAGGAGAGCATACTTATTCAAAACATAAAATATGATCCTACCTACTCTATGCTAATTGAAGATTACAAACTATTACGTGTAATTAAATTTCTAGTGTAACCATTCACGCAATAGTAGTAAAAATATATTCATTTTCAATTTCGCAAATTTAAAATGAAAATATACAAGGATGATCGAATCTAGTTTTTGTGAGTATGATCTAATGAAATAAAAACAAAATCGATCTAACCTTGTACTTGTTTGAAACCATTGAAACCACTTGTCGATAAGGCTTTCATAGGCGTGATTTCCATTCTCATTCAGATCATGCTGCAACTTCTCTTCGTCCTCCTCATTCTCTTGTTCAAACAATGGTTCATCGTCAGATATACATGATGATTCTTCAAATGTTAATTCATTGTTTTCTTCTAGAGGAGTAGTTAAGCTTTTGGCTGCTGTCAAGATCTCTTCTTCGCAAGAAGAGGAGATCCTAACATTTGCTAGGATCTGAGTGAGCTGTTCCAAACTTATACTCATCGTTTTTCCATATATACATATGGATCTTTATTGTGTTTTTGTTTTTTTTAATGGGGGGGTTTTTTATTTGCGTTCTATTTCTATGTTTTCTATATGATAATAAACTTAAATGAAAATTCCTAAATGCAATTAACCCTAAATGATCCTAAATAAAAATTCTTCCTAAACAATCTTCTTAACTAGCTTACATCTAAGTTTGCTTTCCCCGGCAACGGCGCCAAAATGTTGGGCGATTTAGTTGTCTGCCAAATCCCTGTCATTTAATTTATCAATCTGGGGAATCGTAAACTTAGAAGCAAACCAATATATATGGGACCTTAGATGAAACAGGTGTAAGAAGTTTGTTTAGAATGGAAATGCATATTACAAATCTAAACTATCAGATCTATTCTATGAAAGCATAAAAATAATGTTTGATCAATGGAATTATTCTACTTTAGAAGATAGAGAAGAGTCTCTTGTTCAAGAGTCCTGGTTGTCCTTCTACCATCTTTCTATAATAACATTGCCAAACACCTAAGAAAGCAGGAAAGAAAGCATGTAAATGAAAGCAAGTAAATATTGTTTTCAGTTCAGTTCTTAATGGAGAAGAGTCTCCTAACTTAGGAGGACTTGATTTCTCTAGATACTGAAAGGGAATCAATATTCACATAAACGTAATCTAGGAAAGCATAAGAGAAAGTAAATCTTATTTCAATTTAATCTAGCTCATGGAGAAGAGACTCCTAACTTAGGAGTTTCTGGTTGTCCTTCTCACATCAAAACTAGCTACTGAAAGGAGATCAACCTTCACACAACAAAACATGGCCATATCATGAATTCATATCGAAATTATCTACAATTATTTACAACAAAGAAATAAGATGAACATTAGAATTGAAATTAGTATATTCACAACATTATTCTACAACAAATTGCACTTATCTTAGTATGGGGATCCTTCCATTCCTCAATGAGCACACATTAGCAACTATCACACCTTAAGAATCAAACAACACTCATAACTCATGATTTGGAGAAAATGATATTATTCATGTTGAATGAACAATCATAAATTTGGTGCTAATGAATAACTGATAATTGTTTTCTCTCCCTCCTCCTCCTTCATTACATGTTTTGGAGGATGCTCCTCTTATTTATACATGAATTAGGGATATCTACTCAATAAATGTAGATCCCTTAAATATCTACTAGACCCACACTTGTCTCAACTTATCCCTAAATACTAGAAACAAATCCCATGACACATCAAAATCCCCATGATCTTTCTCCTTGGAATATGGTCCACCTCTTGAGTTGAAATTCGAATTTGATCTTGGGAGGCCACATAAGGGTGCCTTGGAAGCTTCCAAATGATCTACACTTGTCATCAAACTCAAGCCACTTTTAGGTATAAGCAAATACATGTTATTTCTCTAACTTTTAATCATAAATTCACTCTAAATACATGAAATTAATAACTTTGGAAAATGAGAATATAAACTCATATGGTAATGGAAATATAGGGTTATGTAATGATAATATGGTGAAATGAGATGACAAAATGAGGATAAAAGGTGAAAATGGAGTGAAAATTAAGGTTAATTTGGAGGCCCAACAATGAGCTATGGTGCTCAAAAATCCTCAACAGGAAGGTTCCTTTCCCCAATCTCTTTTCAAGCTTCACCTCTCTCTCAAAGATGTATGAAGACTCTTCCAATGGTAGAATCTTCTTGCACTAGAATGATGGATTGCTGAGAACAAATTAGGCCAACCTACTATTTCTCTACTTCTTCTGCTTCAACAATGAAATGTAGCATTGCTTTGATAGCAACAATTTTTCCAGCATAAAATTGTCTTCTTTTTAGTTCTCCAATGACCTATTTATATAGAATTTTTTGAATCCTTGTTCCCTCTCTTGGTTCATGAATGAAAATGACTTATCAGTAGGACAAGATGATTCCTTTGAGGGCTGCATATCTTCAAGGCTAATTGAATTCAACTATCCTTGACTGGAACATGTTAGGGAACCATCTTCCAAGTGTGGGAAGTTGTCCCAAATTTTTCGAGTCTAACTTTTCTTCAACTATTTGACTTTCGAAGGAAAAGTCACACATTTGTAATTCAATCCTTTGGATAAATCAAGCAATCCAATTTTACACATAAGACCTTTGCAGAATTTAAATTTTTCTAACTTCTTAATGTCTTCAGCTAGAAAATATTCACTTGTATGTTATTTTGGACGACTTTGTGCATATTTTGGACTGTACAAATGTGTAAACAACTTTCTGGTGTTAATAGTTGCCCCTTGATGTATGAGGTTAAGAGCAAACATATAGCTAAAATACGTCACATTTTACTTTCTGACTGACAATCTGATCAACTTCTTGATAGAGAGAATAACTTGTTATAGAGATGAGTAGGGAAAAACCTTAACTGAGGATAAAAGATAACCATGCTCTGGAAAAAGTGCTTATACGAGATGGGCATGTCCCATGCTTGTTATGATGACTAGTGACTATTTATTAAAATCAGATAGGAAGTAGTCTTGTCAAGTCAAGGATGTGGTGGTTGACGTGTTCATGGTTGAAGATGACTGTTGACACCCACAGGGGCACTTATTTGAAAAATATACTGAATTAGTTGCCTCCATGCACGAGAAGAGGCGAAGAAATACTTAAATGATGTGCTTAAGGATGCATGGGTCTTTGACTAAGGTTACCTCACATGCATCAAAATCTAAGCATTGTTGACTGAGTTGTTAAGCGATGCATGGATTTTTAACTAAATGAGAGAACTGCAATGGTCATAAAGAACAATACCACCATTACATGAAAGGTTATGTTGGTGGCGAATGTTAGGGGGAACGATGACATAAATGGGGAATAGTGATTCCCACTATGCCACCCGAGGATGTCCCTTAAGGGCTAGAAGAACCCAAGGTACTGCCTCGATCCTGGAAGATGGATGTTGAAGTCAACAACAAAGAAGCATCAACCACCCAAGCTGCTGATTTGAGAAATCAAGATGTGGAGTGAAACAGATTGTAATAAGGTGGGTCAACAAGGCGTGATAATGGAAGTTGATGATATTAATGGATATTGATAACTTGCCTGAGGTTGGAGCTGTAATGTGAATGACGACATTCAAAATAATTTTTTTGAGAGGAGTGGCCCTCGTGTTGGTAGGAAATCCAAGGTAGATGTGAGTATGTTCTGATGGGTGTGAAGGGGGTAAATAAACTTGGATGATGTGCTAGTTCTGAGTAAGGATGACTAGAGACTTTATCTTGGTACAAGGCATGAAAATATGGGTGGGAACCCTTCTCCAAATAAAAAATTGTACACTTTCCAAAAGAATGTAAATGTGGTTTGGAAAGTGCAAACACGGAGATGGGTGCCCCTTGAGAATAATTACTTGCATGAGGATGGAGGTAAAGAGTTTCTGGTGGAGGGAGGGGACCCCATTGGTTGGTCTCAGTGTTGGGTTGATGAGGTGGATGAAGTGATTTAAATGAGCTTATATTATATGCAGAGATGATAGGTCCACTATAGAATGTGAGGGTGCATTCATCTTGATCATTCATAAATGAATGAGGTGGCCCGAGGGTAGGGCTAGTTAGAAATAAGTGAAGAAGAGAAGAATGAGGCTAGTCTTCAAGGCATGCAACTGAGATGGCTCTCGAGATGGAGTAGATGACCATGAATTCAATAGAGTGTGGGGGTTTACAACAAGAGGTGATCCATGAGAGGGAAGGTTGTATTGACCAACATGAATGCTTACCATGTTCAAGGGGAGGTATTGGTAATCATTGTCAATATGAGGGACCCTAAGCTGTATTTCAGAGAAATGATGTCAGGATATGCGAAGATTTATAGGAATCCTATCATGTTGATTGATGAATGAAACTTGTACTAATGATGACCACAGGGTTATTGATTCTAATGGAAATTTGTCAATGTACCTACAACCTCAACGACCAAATCCCAAGTAAAAACATTTTGATGAAAACAAATATAAGTTGCAATATGTTGAACAAGATGAATCAAAGAACATGAGAAGGCGCACGTGAAGGGGTACACCGAACATGTGGTGGGCCCAAAAATGTGTTTGGGGTTGAAATAGAATGGCGGGTACCATGATGAATATATGCTTATATTCTTGAAATATGGATTTGTATGAGTTTACTTCGTTTGGGGAGCATGTTTCGCTCAATGAGATTTCATCGATAATGCCGGGTTTGATTTCAATACTAACCTTAGTGGTAGGTGATATATTAGACATGTCCCCTTCTGTTATCGCTTAGAGAAAACCCTGGTTGTGGTAAAAACTCCAAGGTAGCCTCAAACCAGTTTGAGGTTGGGAGCTAGCCCTTCAACCTCGAGAGGTATATCTCCCTAAAATCAACTAACCAAGGTCACAGTCGTAGAAGCTCTGAAATATATTCTACAGATAGGTTAATTGAAAAAATTTAAGGTAGTTGGACTGTAGAAAAAAATAAACATTGGGCATGGAGTATAACCCAATGAGTTTTATATAAACCATAGGTTCAGTGAGAAAATATCAACAAAAGAAATAAAGTAACAATTCCCTTGACAAGTTTGGGAAATTAGAGTATAGTAAATAAATTAATGTGATCTTTAGGTGAAAAACAAGAAATAAATATTTGAATAAAGAATGTGGAGCACATGTATATGACTTCCAATTCAACAACCTAGTATTCAAATATTAAAGAACATATGAAAATTAGAAAACAGGCAGGGAATTACTAACACATGAATTTATGCAAAACTACTCACATAGATTGTTGTATATTAGATGATTGCATATACACACAATACATAAAAGAGGCTTTCTTTCAAAATATTCCAACCTTGTTTCATTACAAAGCCCCTGTATTTATAAGAAAATTACAAACTAAATTTTTTTTATCATTCATGCTTAATTACAAATTACTAAATATAAAAGAGTGTATATCGAGTATATGAATATACTACATAAAATAAAACAAAAATGTATCTAAATTATAACATCTTGCTGAAATACTAGTTAGAAATCATGGTCAAACCACTAACTGATATTCTTCCTAGTTTCCTATAATTCATGCCTCATCCCCATGCCAAAAATGGGATTTGTTATGCAGCTCCTCTTTTGGGGGTTTCCTGATCTTCTGGCACTAATAATCCATTGATACTCTTTCAAGACCAGATAAGGGCCAGGATCAATTACAAGTTGATTGCTAGCATGTTTATAAAAATTGATGCAAAAATGCATTGATAGTAAAATTGTCAACGTTTATTGAAATTTTCACAGTGCAAATTGTTCACTCTGAAATTGCCAGCATTCATCAAAATTTGACCTAGAAAAATCATTGACATGCTAGTTATGAGTTTTTAGTCAAAATTCCATCTTAAAAGTTGGTAATCAGTACTAAGCTTATATATATAGCTAGCTAAGTGTGCTAGCTTCCTCTAGTAGAATATCCACATTAGTTTTTCTTGGTTTTTTAGTTCTCTAGGCCTCTGTAGCAACCCCTTTCCTTAAGCCTTTGGTTTTATTAGGTCTCTTTCTGCTTGTAGACTCTTCCCTATTTATAATTAAATCCTTCTAAGGGGTTTTTTCTACATCGATGACTTATTTTTCCAAATCAGGGTTTTGTTTCAGTTTTATGTTCAACCTCAGCTTGTTCCATGGTCTTGTGCATGGCCTCTTTCCATCTTTAAACATTTATTCTAAGGTGGGTTCTTTATCAACTGGTGTCTACTATATTTCAGGCTCAATCATTTTTCCCTTTCCATTCTCTATTTTTTTCTTGAATTCTACAGGTAGTGGTGTAGTGGGAGAAGGGGCATCCTCTATTTTTCTCAGTTTATCACTCCTTCTAGTATAAACCTTAGGTAAATTGGGAATCAAGGGAGGAATTGGTTCCTTTTTTTTTTATCCTTACTTGCATAGATGAAGTACCATGTTCTAGGTTTTGCGGTCGTCTAACTTTCTTTTCTCTCCATTTCTTTCTACCCCTTTTCAGCTCTATAGTTTGAGTTTCAAGCCCTCCCCAAAAAAGAAAATGTTCCCAAGTCCTCCCATCCGTTCTCAAATGGCTTTGAATTAACAACTTAATCATACCTTTATGATATATAAAATGGGTAGATGCATTTGGTCTTTCTCTAACACTATCAGACATATCTTTTATACCTTCTAATCGAAAATAGGGAGTGTTTATCCTTAATTGATTTTCTATCTGAGCTAGGAACCAAAAATGGTAGAGATTCACCTGATTGTAGTGTCCTTCACATGAAATAGGATTGGGTAATCCATAGAAGACAATTCCACTCTACCTTCAACCAGGACCTCTGAACTCCTGAATGCTAGCTCATCTCCTTAAAATCATCTTTCGGGAAAAATGGCACGTTAGTTCTAGCCAAAATATGATTCTTGAAGGCTCTTTCTCCATCTGCGGGTATTCCAGTGACTTCAATGATTAACTCTTTAGTGAAAAGAAATGAGATTCCCCCAACACTAACTTGTTGACCATCGAATACCTCCATAAAAGTTGTGGAAGCTCCATCATGGTAGCCTAAACAACAAGAGAAAAATTGTTCCCAACCTACAAATCGGGTGTAATTTTCTGCTTCTTCCCATAGTTACTCATTGTCAAATAGTAGCACTAGAAGTGGGACTATGATTCAATCTGAGGTTCCTAGGAAAATTTGACAACCTACCCTCTTTTAGTGTAAAAATGAAACAACTCAATTATAACACATATTTCATTAAATTTGGAAATATTTTATTACAAGAGCATCACTAGAATTGAGCTTTTTGGTTATTTTGAAATTCTAGATCCACTATTTACTTTCAAGTTTAATGAAATATGAGTTTTATGTGTTTTGCGGGTCTTACCATATGGAGAGAATTATTTCTAAGCATGGAAACTGATACAACATTATAACGAATCTGTTCGATAATTTCAAAAAATATTTAACATGTAATCATGACCTTTTAACTAAATATTACCTCTCAGTGGTGGAACCCACAAACATATCACATGACCTCACCATATGACTCATTAGCGCTTGCTTGATAAATCATTACTCATCCACTGATGTGTGCTCCATAAGCACTTTATTTGGGCACAAGACAAAAATTTGAATTCTTCCCTTTAGTGTTGATCCTCTCGTTCATTAGATATTTAACTAACCCTCTTTTATTAAATGTGTTTCTACTCTGAATGTAAGTGCAATAATTTTTATTTTACAAACTTACAGTAATGTTGATATTCTAACTGTCAGTGTTTTAACCCTTTTTATTGCAAATCAGTGTTGACACAGAAACTCTCAGTCCTTTAAAAAATTATTAACTAAAATTGTGATAATGGTTGGATCCAGGGGGATGTTCTTAGTCATATATGGCAGCAAGAACCACATAGACTAGAAGCCTATTTATTACAATAATTTTTCTTAAAGAAAGACATTGATTGACACTATTCAATAATAAAATCATTTTTTCAAGTTTATTCTTTACAGAATCTTCATAGCTGGAAATAAAATAGACAAACTAAAGTAAAGTTTATTCTCTGATAAGCGTTTATTAGAAACTTAGGGCCTTCTCCTGGAACTTAAATTCCTTCCAAATGTTTATCCACAATTGCGAATTTTCAAATAACATGGATATATATAATGGAAAAGTGAAAAGTTTTCTTTGAAGAAATGTAATGCTTTAGAAACTCCCCATTGGTTGGACCTCCAAGTAGTCACTTTCCTTTTATATCTTACAAAATAAAACTATTCTTGCCATGGAAAGTTGCAATTTTATATGGACCCTTCCAAATATTGTTGAACTTTCCATGTTTACCTTTATCTTCAACATGTGCAACCCATTTTAAAACTTTGTCCTAGGTTTTGAAATCTTGTTCCTTAGTACTTTTTTCAAATACCTTCTTGACCTTTTCTTGGAAACTTTGAGACTGTTCACACACCTTTTCCTTGTTTTCTTGCACCTCTATCGGCTGATTGATTCTTCTTTGAAAATGATTTCTTTCCTCTCCTGATTCCTACAAGTACTTCATAATGGGTATCCATAGAGAAACTGGGAAAGATGCATCTACACCATAAACCAGTAGAAAAGGAGTGGTACCCATTGATCTCTTTGTAATGATTCTATCAGCCCCGAAAGAAAATTTTAGCTCTGTATTCCAAGCTTTTTTATTATCCTCCAATATTTTTTTTATGATTCTAACTAGCCTCTTTGTTGATGACTCATTCAATCCATTACCTTGGGGGAAATAGGTTGTAGAGTGACTAGGAATCATATGATATTCATCACAAAATTTAATCAGTCTTTTATATTTGAAACAGTGAATATTATGAGTTATGATTCTTTTTGGACTACCAAATATGGAAATAATATTTTCAAAAAAAACTTATGACCACAAGATTAGTTGCTTGATCGTTGGTATAGCCTTAATCCTTTTAGTGAATTAGTTTGTTCCTGTCAAGATCCACTTATGTTGTGTTGATGATGTTAAATGAATCTTGCATATAAATTCAAGGCCCCACTATTGAAATGGTGCTTCTATAGAAATAATATTTAAGGATAAATACATCAACTTAGGGTTTCCTTCCAATAGTTGACATTTATGACATGCTACAACCTCCTTACGAACATCAAAAAAAATGATAGGCTAATAAAACACCACTCTCAATATTTTGTCAACAATGGCTTTCCAATAACGGTGACCACGACATACTCCCTGGTGGACTTTTTTCATCATTTGATTGGTATCATTTTCGAGTAAACGATTCAAAAAAATACCTTGTGGACCTTTCCAAAAAAGATAACCATCTAGGATACAATATTTAATAGACTTAAGTTTCAGGAATCTAGCTCGAGTTTTATTTTTTCCTGATGGAGCTTGCAGATTTTGCAATATCAACAATATCACCATACCATGAAGAAATTTTAAAATTATCATCCATTGCTCCAAATGATTCATCATTTTTTATGTTTGATAATTCCACAGTCAGATTAATCCCAAGAGTTCCAAGATTTTCTAGAGTCATCAATCTTGCCAACCCTTTTCCTTTGATTAGCTTAGTGGGTTTGATTTCTAGGTTAAATTCCAACATTTTGGAAATCCATTTTCCCCTCCTACCATCGATTTCATGTTGATTTAAAATTATTGTTACCACATCATTTGGTACATAAGCAATTATATGAGAATGAAGTACAAAACTTTGAAATCTTTGAGTTATTTTACCAATGCATATGCATGTTTATCCATGATATCATATTTCAACTCAGTGTCCCTCAACACTTTAGTAAAGAAATAAATAGTTTTATCATGACCTTTTGTGCTTTTTTGAAGCAAAACACCGAAAATGGTACAATCCGAAGCAAAGGAGAAAATCACAAATTATATCGAAAAATTAGGACTGATGAGTATAGGAGACTGCCTTAGAGCCCTTTTAAAGTCATTAAAAGATTCTTAAGTATAATTAGTCCATTTAATTTCATTATATTTCCTCAGCACATTGGTAATAACTTTCAGAATCTCAACAAAATTAGGAATGAATCTGCATAAAAAATTTGCCTTCCCCAGGAATCACTAAACCTCTTTCTTGATCCTTGGCTGTTCAATTTTCTGTATAGTTGTTATTCTACAAGGATCAATACCTTATTTTGATACTATATGTCCTAGTAACTTTCCTTCCTCCATGGAAAAATGAGATTTATTTGGATCCAGTGAAACACCAAATGTTATGCAGTTTGTGAAAATTGTCCTTAGATGTTTTAAATGATCATTTTTAGACTTAGAAAAAACAATAATATCATCTAAATATATTACAACAAATTTGTCCATCTCATCAGCAAATGTTATGTCCATTTCTCTCTAGAAAGTGGCCTTGACATTCATGAGCCCAAAGGGAATATTTGAGTACATGAATGTACCCCATGGTGTAGTGAAGGAATTTTTATCCCGATATTTCGGATTTACCAATATCTGGTTATATCTGGAGAATCCATCAAGCATAGAAATTATTTCAGACCCAACTAATTTCTACAAAATGTGTTCCATCTTGTGTAAAGGATAGTTATCCTTCAAAAAAACTTTGTTTAGGTTCCTGAAATCTACATGGAGTCTAATATCTCCACTTGTTTTCATTACTAGGAACATATTGGATATCTAGTTCGAAAATCTCAAAGGAACAATGATTTTAGCAGAAAACAACCTTTTGACCTCATTTTCAATTAATGGCAGTAGCTTAGGATTGATTCTTCTTGATTTATTCTTGAGGGGATCCTCATTCTCTTTAAGTGGGATGGTGTGTTTAATAACAGTCTTATCATAAAATTTCAGATCCTCATACCTCCAAGTGAACACATATGAAAATTATTTCAACAACTTTGCATATTGTTGTCTTTTTTCTGCTTTGAAAGAATTAGATACCTTGACTAGCTTAGGATTATCTTCTATCCATAAATTATATTCCCCAATTTCTCCATCACTTCGAAAAATTTTGCGCTTGTCAGATACATCATTTTTGTCAAAAAGTCTTACTAAAGTTACTAGGCCTCTAGGAATTACAATGTTGCTTAGATGATGTTAGGTCCCTATACTACTAGTGTAACCCTTTATTATTATTAGTGCAACCCCCTTATTATATTCTTGTGCCCATATAGTCACCATGTTTTTATTATTATGCCCCATAGAAGCCCACCATTGTTATTTTTGTGCCCCTACAATATTATTGTTATGTAGGCTCTGCTTGTATTGGGACCCCTTAGACTCCTATATATAGAAAGGAGGACTTGTCATTTGTATCATCAAAGAATTGTTTATTTGTGTAATGTAAAAGAGGTTTCCTCCTTGAAGAGGCTAATTTTTAAGTCGTTGATCTATCTTTTCTATCTTTTTGTGATCTGGTTTCATAACATTTGGTACCAGACCTTTGGATTCCAGGGTTTCGCTACTCCAAACAGGTCATCATGGAATTGTTTCTATAAAGTTTTCTATACAAAGTTTCTGAATCTAAAAAAAACCCACTTGATCAGAAATTGTTCTAAACCTCAGGTCCGAATTTCAAATCTTCTCTTGCCATATTTTCGATATATGATCTGAGGAAGTTAGGGTTTTCGCAAGCTCCTGAATTCCATTGCAAACAGGTCATTGTGGTATTTTAATTATAATTATTTTTCTACCATGATTTAGACTCTGAAATTAAGACCCATTTCATGCAAAATATTGATGAATCTCGGTCCCAAATTACAGATATTGTTTCGCTATAGTTTCGAAGATATGGTCCAAGACATTCTGGGTCTTGCAGGTTCCTAATTTACATCCCAAAAGGTAACTTGAGGGAAATCGTCATGACTTTCTTTCTGAGAATCAGATTGAAATTTTGTAAAATGTAATAGAAAGGGAATGGCCTGTAGTTTTTTGCGTATCAAATTCAGGTCCTAAGGTTGAAAAAGTGACACGTGACACTTTGTGCAAGTTCACTCTGCTGAACTAGTCTATAATCAAGTCATCGTGGGAGATTTGGCATAACTCTTTATTTGATAATACAATCTTGATCATAATTGTGGGGTTGGAACAAGGATGTAGATGGATACAAAAGAAAGGGATTTCGTACCTAGGAGATCCACAATTATAGATATATAATACATTCAATATCGAGCTCCTACAAAACCAAAACAGGTGTGTAGTATTTTTAAAATTTCACATAAGTTTGGTTTTAAAAATTAGTTTGAAGGAATTCAAAGGACATAGTGAAGAATAATTATCATTAATTGATGCCTCAAAGAAAGAAAATGGAAACACCCAGTAAGCAACATGAAAGCTCTAGCATGGCTCACAGAAGATAAGATTGATGGTTTGAAGAAGGGCATGGAAGCTAAGATGAATGAAGTGGAATCTAAGATGAATGGCATGGAAGCTAATATGGATGGCATGGAAGCTAAGATAGAAGAAAAACTTAAAGGAAACATGGAATATTTGAAAATAGAGTTGACAAAGTTGCTACAAGAAATGATTACTAATGGCGAAAGGGTAGTAAAGGAAACTCATGATGAGAACAAAAGAAGTGCTAATCATGATTTCATAGACTCTAATGTTGGATTGAAGACCCACTGTGTTCCAAGGATCGATATGAGGAAGTTTGATGGCAAAGATCTTGTAACATGGATACTACAGATGGAGCAATATTTCAATCTCCATAATGTGCAAAACACACAAAAGGTACATATTGCAACTTCATATTTGGAACCAAATCAGTTTGTATGGTGTCTATGGCTCTTCTCTCGTAAAAAAATTGTCACTTGGGCAGTTTTTACGGCAAAAATGATAGCACATTATGAGGATACAAAAAGCAACACCTTTTTTAGCCAATTGATAAATATCAAACAAAAGGGTTCAATGATGGAGCACATTGAGGACTTGCACAAATTGAATATAAGGATAAAAGGTATTCCAGAGGATCAGAGGATTGATGTGTTTCATAGGGAATTTAAAGGATAACATCCAACATGAGGTTTGGATTTGGGAACCTGACTCATTAGAGAAGGCATTTAGGTTGGCAAGAAAAATGGAAAGAAAAATTATGGCAACAAGAAAGCCTACCACTCATAGCTATAAATATGGAACTTTTGCTGGCCCTAACCTTCCACAACCTACAAGTTTGACACCACGATAGTTGGTAAAAGAAAGAGAAAAAGGGCTTTGTTACAGTTGTGATAGCAAATACACTAAAGGTCACAAGTGTGCTGAGAAGAAATTGTTTTACATAGATTGTGAAGAGGAGGAAGAAAAGGAACAAGAAACATCAAAAGAAGAGGATATACATCAGGAACAAACCCTAGATAAAGAAGAAATGAAACTAACCATACCTTATAATGCATTGGCTGAAATTACAACTCCTCAAACTATCAAGATAGAAGGACAAATCAAGAAGAAAAAGGTAATAGTGATGATTGATTCGAGCAATACCCATAATTTTATTCATTGTAAGATAGCCATGGAATTGAATTGATTCCTAAATCCAACACCAGAGTGTCAAGTGATGGTTGCAAGTGGAGGAACCATAAATATCTCTGGAAAGTGCCATAATATCAAGCTATCCATATGTTTAGTCAATTTATTGTCCTAAATTGCTTGGATAAATTATCAACTGAGGTTTATAAGCTGATGAAGTGTAGTCACTATATATGCTTAGTTAACCCTTCTTACCCCGTTGTTTTATATTTCTATATTGTTTTGGGGGTTTCTGTTCTTTGATTCCTAATGATGTACAATCTGAACTATGAGAAACTGAATCTAAACTTCCTAAAGGTGAACGAAGAGCTGAAACTAGTCAAAATCTAATTTAACGAAAGGAAAAATAGAGCATCTATCCTATATCATCATTAATCCTAAGTCATGAATCTATTTCTTAAAATTAAGGGTGAAGTTGTAATGCATGTTGAAATAAATACAGAGAATAAAATCAACTGTAGTACTTCTAGTTACTCTAACCTTCAAATTTGAATGATAACCTTCTTGAGATGGGATACGAGCAACTTTCTATACTTTATGATCTAGGGAACTAAATGAAACATGCAGAAGGTAACTGATTGATTTCAACCATTGCATGAAGTGAATGTTTAACCATTTAATTTAGGATGACTATCAACTTGAAATGGTGTTACAAAACATTCATTAACACAGTGGATTGACAAATTTGTTCTAGAAAATAAATCACAAAACAGTGAGTAAGCTAGACAACAGTGCTTTCTTATTACTTCAACCTTACTTTGTTTAGAAACAAAATCGTTTCCTTTCATGAAATGTGTTGGAAGAGCAAGACTACACAATCGAGTTTTAACATTATGATATTGATCAAAAGTAAAATAAATCAACCTAAGTTAGAAACACTGCTAAAACAAAGTAATGAAATTAAAACTAAACAGAAAACAAATGGAAAGAAAACCTCCTTCAGTGTACAGGCCCTCTGCAAATGATTGGGTTGAGCTGCGAACTAATTGAAAATGCTCTCTTAAATGATCATTGGTCAACATAGGACTTATATTATAGAAAAGAACGAAGTTCAAAATACAGAGCTGAAAGCCTGAAGTTAATACATAAAATTCTCCGAACCTCCCTCGGTTCTATACAACTAGTATTTAAAAGGAAATAATAATTATTGTCTTTGAGGAAAATAGCTTCAGGTGGCTCATATGTATTACTACAGCACTGTGTAAACGTCTGATCAGCTACAGGTGACTTAAAGTCGAGTGAGATGTTTGCAACAGAATTGTTAACACAGGTGGCTGATCCTAGTTAATGCTTGCAACAAAACTGTTAGATTTATTGATTATCCATGAAAGAGTAGATGAAGAGTCCTATTGCTTCCAGGTGTCATATGTTTGACTCCACCTTTGACTATAATCTTGAGCTTGCTTTCTTGTCAATCTGGGTTGAGTGAATAGGATGGAATCCATATGGAGACAATTCTATAGATGCCCACGTGGCCGGATTCTTCATTTGACACCTCAAACCTACCAGACCATGGAAGTAGCTACAAAATACACATTTAGCTACAGAATAGGATTCATTCTGTAGCTAATTTTCCAAAAATTAATCAAATAGAAAGAACATAAAAATATAACATGTGAATCATTTAATGCCTTCCTTAAGACAAAACCTATCATTTATCATTGATAGGGATCTGTAATCTTATGGAAAAGAAAGGGAAAGAAGTGAGAAAAGCTGTCAAGGATAGGGTAATTCTGAGGTTCAAGATACCCCGACTTCAAAATCATTCCATATCCTCATGAAATTTACCAAAAATCTGAATTCTTCTTTCCTATTGCATTTGCTCAGACAATTCTACTAGTACATCCAATTTTCTTCTTCAACTTCCTATTCTTGGTATACCACAGTCCTAGATGTAGAATGGTATTATCATGAATAGCCTTGTCCAATTTACTTTGTTCCCTCAAGGTTTCATTTTCTTTCTTGATATGTCTGTTCAATATCTCTAACTCATAGATTTCCTATTTGAGAGAGTCAATTAGAGGTTCTTGTGGATTGATAGAGGGTTCTAGATTGATAGAGGATTCTAGATCCATTGAGGCACTTTTCTTCTCCAGTGATTCTATATAGTCATATATTTGTTGCTGCACTAGGTCTATGCCTGGAGATCTTCTGCTGGGGCTACCTTCGAAATACTGTTCAAGAGAATTTTGAGGACTGTGTGTAGATATGGTACTAGGGTTTCTTCTTCTAAATTTATGAACTCCGGCCACTTTGACGATATCTTCTTTATGATACCTCGGATTCTAGATCTCCTTCTAAGTTGTAGAGGTCTTACGTTCTCCTCCTTTGTACCTTTTTTCTCCTTTCTTATCTTTTCTTTTCTCTTAATTTGTTTCCTAATCTTTGTCAATTCGTCATAGATTAATTTTTCATCATCCTTTTCTAATAAATATTCAAGTTTGTTTCTAGTAGTTTCACCAACTTTCTTTTTCATCTTCCCTTTTTGCTTGATTTGCTTCCCGATCTCTATCAATTTTTCAGAGATTAGCTCTTCATCATTTTTCTGCGTTGAGGACACAGGTTTTCTTTGAATGGTTATACCAGTCTTCTTTCTCCTACTCCTTTTGACATTACCTTCTTCAGGTGACTCTGGTGCCTCTTGGAAATAGTTTGTTATCAGGAAATTTTCCTAGGTATCTCCTATTATTTTCAAATGAAACTCAACCAGTATCTTTACCAACCCATGATGGTACATGGTTGTGTCTATAAATTCTATTTTCTTCTGTACATTTGAAGCCATCTTGCTTAAACTATTTAGCAGGAAGAAAGCGAGATTTATTTCTCCATTTTCTAGAAAGTTCATCAATAAATGCATATGGTAGACATACATGCACCTGAATCCCCATTCACAGGTAATAAATTTCTGTAATATCAAAAGTGTTCCTCTCCATTTACTTTTAAGTGCTGAAATAGGAATTCCTTTTCTAAACATAGAGACATCCATACCTAGTTTCCCTGAGGATTACTTTCCATGATTCACTATGGAATTCCTTGTTTTTGAACCATCTTTCACCATGTCTTGGAAGTTCTGTAGCCTCTATTATGAATGATTCTGTTACTGCAAACTTAATGTGTCCAATTTCTACTTATGTACCATCAAATGATCTCGCAAAATATTTTGTGATCTCTTTGTGAAAACCGTCAAATTTTTCAATGAAGTTGAGCCATCCAGCCTTCTGCAGCATTTCCTTGAGTTAAGGGTATCCTTCCATATATTTTTCTCCTACTAGCTCTATCCTGATAATGGGGTCCCATGGCTTCTGTTTCGCAAAATTTCTTAACCTTCAGAATTACTCTCCTGGTCTATGAAATGGATTGACTTTGAGTATGGTGAAAAATAACTGTGGGTTTGCATGGAATAAATAGATGGTGAGGGTTTGGAGAGACGTGGAAACATTGGTCACATCGTAGCCATGACCATTAACAGATAGAGTTATTAGGGACCGTTTAGGTACAGGGTATGGAGAGTGTAGCAGAGATGTGGTATGATGAAGTTATTATGGATCATTTGGGTAAAAAGTATGGAATATGTGGTGGAGATTTGGTATGATGAAGTGGCAGTCAAATCAAATGATGACTCGTTAAGGAGACATATGATTATCCATATTATACATGCCTTAACTTTTTAACTTGCTGTTTGAAATAAATTTTGCATTTTTCCTTTAGAACTTAACCTTTCGGTTGGATAATTCCTTTGGTGTTGATCTGTAGATACCTTTTAGCATGTTTGGCCTCCAAAACTAGATTCTTCAATTTCCCACATTCATGATTTATTTGTGAGTTGTACAATTGTGCCAGAGCTGATAAGTAAGTTGTAGTTGCAAAACCAAATTAGCTACATAATAGAATCAGTTGTAGAATATGAAAATAAGGAAAACTGAAGTATGACTATGGATTATGAGTGCAAAAATGAAATGGAAATGGGTTATGACAGTGAAATAGAATGAAATGTAAAATAAAATGGGAAATAGGGTGAGATGGAGTAAAACTATAAAAATAAAATGTAAATGAAATATGATAGTGAGATGAAATGGATCTGTAAAATAAAATGAAAACAGAATGAGATGGAATGAGATTATGAATTTGCAGACTCTGAACTACAAATTAATGTAGCTTTTTGTCACTACTTATTACAGAAAGGAAATGGAAAATATAGGATGTAAGAAATCTCTTATTTTTACCTTGTATTTTCGGTATAAGTATGCCAATCAATGATTGGTTTTCAAACTTATACAATTTAATATATTCTGATCTCTCTCTCTCTCTCTCTCTCTCTCTCTCTCTCTCTATATATATATATATATATATATATATATATATATATATAGATATATATATATATATTTTTTTTTTATTTTTTTTTCTCAGGAAAAATAAAGGCTAAGTTAGTGGAGAAGAAGAATTCTTCTTCACTAGCTTCATTTCAGATTTATTCTGTAAAATCTTAATGAACTCCCTTGAAATTGGCTTCTGATATATTTTAAGTGGATGACCATTCACAAGAAGACATAATTTTATTTCATCTATTGTCCTTGTCCTTACTTCTCCGTTATTAAAGACTTCTTCAATCTCATATGGCCCAAGCCAATGGGTCCGAAACTTCCCTTGAAAATCTTTGAATTTTGAATCGAACAAAAGTGCCCAATCTCCTGCTTGAAATTTCTTCTCCTTGGTAGATTTATCATGCCATTAACCCTTTGTTTTTGGACTATACTAGTTCTTTGAACTGCATCTTGCTTGATTTCATCAAACTCATTGAGTTGCTCCAATCTGTGTTTCTATGCCTCTGATAAATCCAGTCCCAATTGGACTGCCATCTTGAAGGTTTTGATTTGAAACTCTTTAGGGAACAGGACTTGTTTCCCATAAACAAGTTCATAGGGTCTATTTCCCGTCATGTTCCTCCATGTAGTTCTATAGGCCCATAAGGCTTCAGGAAGCCTTTCTGCCCAATTTCTTATATGTAGATGCATAGTCTTAGTGAGAATTCCTTCAATCACCCTATTTGTAGATTCAACTTGAACATTTGCTTGTATATGATAGGGGGAAGATTTCCTATGTTTGATCTTGTAATTTTCTACAAGACTCTTCACCATTTTAGATGTAAATTGAGATCCCTAATTTTTCACATTTTCTCTTGGAACACCAAAAAGAGTGAAGATTTCCTCAAAAAGAAAATTAACTACAGTTTTTTCATTAGAAAAAGGTAATGCTTTAGCCTCTACCCATTTAGTGGCATAATCAGTGCATACCAATATATACTTCTTTTGCTTAGATGGGGGATTAATTGGTCCAAGAAAATCCAAGGCCCATTTTTCAAAAGGCTCAATGAGTACCTGAATTTGTAGTGGCATTTCATTTGAAGAAGTAGGTTTCCCTACCCTTTGGCAGTTGTCACACCTCTTGACACATCCTTTGGCATCTCTGAAGATGGATGGCCAATAATATCCTAAAGAAAGGATTTTATAGGTTGTCCTCTTGTCAACAAAGTGTCCACCACACAGTTCATCATAACATGCCTTAAGAATCTCAGGAATTTCGCCTTCCCTGATAGAGTTCCTGATAATCAGATCTGGACCTGTTTTATACAATTCATTAGTGATCCATTAGTATCTTGCACTTATTTGAATGATTTTTCTTTTCTTTCTAGGAAACAAATGTGAAGACAATTTCCGTGTGACTAAGTAATTGGAAATATCTACAAACCAAGGGGTCTGAGTAGTTACTCCAAAAAGACATTCATTAGGAAACTTATCTTCAACTAGAGTGGCATCTTTGATATTTTGAATTCTGGACAATAAATCAGCAACTGTGTTTTGTTTTCCAGGTCTATCTAGCACAGTAATGTTGAATTCTTGCAAGAGTAATAACCATCTTGTAACTCTACCATTTGTAGGAATTTACAGGGTAAGTTCCTCAGAAAGAATACCAAAAGGACACCGCTCACAACCAGATCTCAAATCAATACACCAATATTTTTGACGTGGTTAAAACCCTCAAAGTGCAAGGAGGGAAACAGTCCATGGCCTGTCCCAACGTGGGTACTACAGGCAATTTATTAATCAAAGAATGAAAATTTACATAAGCTTCTCTCATGCACGGATTACCCGAACAATGACCCTCCATGCGCTTTAAATAGAACTCATGGACCAATCGGGTGTCAAGCCATGGATCAAGTGTCGGTAATACCGACGTGAGAGTGAACTGTCGGATCACTACATATCGTGACCGTCGGATTGTAAGTTACAAAATGTACAACGGTAAAGAAACACACTTTACCTAACTCTAACCTAACTCTATACTAGACCAAGTTGAACTTAACTATATCCTATGTGTCGGAATATCCTAACATCCCCCTAGTGCCTCCTTCCTTCTCCTATTGTGTCATATTTGTAAATCCTTCAATCCTATCCCCCCTTAGTGACAACTTCCTGAACTCCAAGCATATATCAAATTTTAGTGAACTTCGCCTCTGTGAGAGCCTTTGTGAAGATGTCTGCAACCTGATCATCTGTTGGACAATATTGCACTTTAAGAACATGGTCATGAATGAGCTTTCTGATGAAGTGCATGTGTAGTTCAATGTGTTTGCTGTGCTGATGCTGGACAGGATCTTTGCATAGCTGAATGGCACTTTGATTATCACACCAAAGTGTGGTTGGATGCTGCTGCTCAAATCCAAACTCTGATAGGATCTGACGAAGCCACAAGGCTTCCTTACTAGCTTCCACGGCACCACGATACTCTGCTTCTGCTGACGAGAGAAATGGCAGCCTGTTTCTTACAAGCCCATGTAATAGGTCCTGAACCAAGAGTGAAGACATAACCGGCAGTAGACTTCCGATCATCAGGGTCACCAGCCCAATCAGAATCAGTGAAACCAACTAACAGAGGAGCTGCTTTGGCACTGTAATGAATCCCAAACTGTACTGTACCTCGAACATAACGAAGTATTCTTTTAGCTGCTTTCCAATGACTTTCATGGGGGTTTTGCATAAAACGAGCAACAAGGCCAACAGCAAAGGAAAGATCAGGACGAGTATGGGTTAAATACAAGAGTTTTCCGACAAGTTGACGGTATAAGGTAGCATCAACTTCAGGAGAAGTACAAGAGACTGAAAGTTTGACTCCAGACTGAAAGGGAGAAGGGGCTGGCTTACAGTCTTCCATGTGAAAATGACGAAGAATATCACAAGCATACTTGGACTGGGAAAGGAAAATACCCTCTTGGGATTGCAAGACTTGAAGACCGAGAAAATAGTGTAAGTGTCCTAAGTCTGTCATTTCAAATTTCTTTTAAGGCTGGACTTCACATGGTTTATAAGGTTGGGATCACTACCAGTAAGAATAAGATCATCAACATAAAGAACAAGGATGATAAGAGAGTTGCCCACTTTCTTGGTGTAGACAGTATTGTCAGAATGACACCTAGAAAAGCCAGATTCTAAAAGAAAGCTATCCATTTTGGCATACCAAGCCCGAGGAGCTTGCTTGAGGCCATAAAGGGATTTCTTAAGTCGACAAACAAGGCTGGAGTCTGTTTGTATGAAGCCAATGGGTTGTTCCATATAGATTTCTTCCTGCAAGTCCCCATGCAAGAAGGCAGATTTAACATCCATCTGATGGACTTCCCATTTTAAAGAGGCAGCAAGGGAAAGAACAAGGCGGATAGAGTTCATTTTGGCAACAGGGCAGAAGGCTTCAGTGTAGTCAATGCCTTCAACCTGTGAAAAGCCCTTAGCAACAAGATGAGCTTTATGTTTATCAACTTTCCCATCTGGTCCATACTTGGTTCTGTAAACCCATTTACATCTAACAAGTTTGCGTCCCTTTGGTAGAGGAACAAGATCCCATGTATCATTTGTCATCAATGAATGATATTCTTCATTCATAGCTGCTTCCCAATGTGGATGGCCTGAAGCTTCTGCAAAAGTGTCAGGATCATGATTTACTGGAGCTTGAGCCAGTAAAGAAGAGGCTCTTTCAAACTGAGAACGTGTACGTCGCTGATCTGTAGGATCACCGGCAAGATCACCTGCTGCATCCCGAGTAGCACGGACCCATCTTGGAAGTTGAGGATCCTGAGAAGGTGGGGGAGGATTATCATCCTCGCTTTCATCATCTGAAGAAGAAATGTTTTCAAAAGTAGAAGAGATAGGAAGAGGTGGCACATCCGCCGGACTAGGCTCGCAGGCCGATTTATTTTCATCAAATTTTACATCTCTTCTAATGATAACATTTTTGGACTTAAATGGAATAAGTCTATAACCTTTTACATCTTCAGAATATCCAACAAAAGTACATTTTTCACTCTTAGGTTCTAAAGCTTTATGCTTTTCATCTGGAATATGGGCCCATGCTTCACTTCCAAACACACGAAAGTGACTTACATCTGGTTTAATGGAACTCCAAGCTTCTTCTGGAGTGATATTCTCTAGAACCTTAGTAGGAGTGCGATTGATTATATAATTTGCACAATTAATTGCTTCGGCCCAAAAACTAAGACTGAGTCCTTTAGATTGCAGCATACAATTAGCCATTTCCTTTAAGGTGCGATTTTTCCTTTCAGCTACACCATTTTGTTGTGGAGTGTATGGAACAGTATGTTGCATTTGAATTCCATTTTCGGTGCAAAAGTTGATGAATGTGTTTTTAACATATTCTCCACCATTATCAGTTCTTAGCTTAAGAATTTGATGTCCAGATTGTTTTTCAAAAAAGGCTTTGAAGGCCAAAAAAGTGTTAAATACTTCGCTCTTGAGTTTTAAGAAGTATACCCAAGTGCGTCTGGAGAAATCATCAATGAAAGTTAAGAAGTACTTGCAGCCAGAGAATGAAGCAACAGGAAGGGGACCACATAAATCACTGTGCACAAGCTGTAAAGGGGCTGAGGCGTGCCAAGAGGCACGTTTGTCAAAACTGTCCCGATGATGTTTTCCGAGTACACATCCGGAACAAACACCATCTCTGCAAGATACCATAGGAAGACCTGTCACCATATTTTCTTTACATAGATGCTGAAGGGAGCGATAGTTTAAGTGACCAAATCGCTCATGCCAAAGTTTGCTCACTTCATCATTATGAGCAACAAATACTGAGGGAAGATTTGATGACCCAAAGTTGTGAAACTTATACAACCTTTTGGAATCATCAGCAAGACCAGTAGCTAGAATCTGTTTAGGATCTTTTAGATCCTTGATTACAACATCATGAGGTGAAAATTCAACAATTTTACCTTCACCTGAATGAGTTATCTGATAGACAGATAGAAGGTTGCAGGATAAGGTTGGAACACATAATACATCATTAAACTGACCATTGTCTAGATGAACAGTTCCAGTCCCTACAACATTAAGAGATCTATCATCACCAATATATATATTTTTGGTGTTACAATCATTTAAAGAAGAAAACATGGCTTGGTTTTTGGCCATGTGACAAGAGGCTCCAGAATCAATGAGCCACTCATGAGAATGAGAAGAAGAAGAAGATACATTTAATGCATAACCAGACTGAGATGATTGACAATGACATGCAGAAAGTGCCATTCCGGAAGTTGAAGTTGAAGTAGGCTCCACATGGATGTTATGTTTCTTCATTGCGGCTTCCAAGGCTTCCATCTTCTTAAAGCATTTAGATTCTAAGTGGCCATCTCGATTACAAAAGTTACAATGTCTATCAGTCTTCTTCCATTTGTTTTTATTGGTCTTATCATTTTGCTGAAATGATCTTTCATTTTGAGGCTGAGATGGTTTAGGACCATTCTTTTGAGGATATGACTTCTTAGGATTCTTTGAATTTGGTTGCTGCTGGGCGGCTAACGCTTTCGTGGAAGAGTTTCCAAGATTAAGAAGACCAAGGTGTAAGAGTTTTTCTTGTTCTCTTATTAAGGAATCACAAAAGGAGTCAAAGGAAGGGGCCTTGTAGTCTTGACCTTGACAAATGAAAGCTTCCCTTGTAGAATGGAAAGTGGAAACAAATACAGAGTAGGCTGGTCCCAACTTAGTAAGGATGGAATAAATAAGGTTACCATCTTCTTTCTTAACTTTAACACCTTCCAAGAGATATCTAAGGGTCTTGAATTTGGACAAGAAATCTTCAATGCAAGAAAAATTATTAGGATCCAAAGTAAGCAGCTCATTTTCAAGTTGATGGGCTCTAATTTCATTTTTAATCCCAAAAACTTTAGCAAGTTTTTCTAATGCTTCATGAGGAGTCTCAAGTTCTGCAATGTGGAATCTAAGATCAGGAGAAATAGACATCCCTATCAAACCACGTGCTTGATCTTGTCTATTTTCCCATTTTTCCACCTTGTCTTCATCTTTTGGTTTCTTCTCTTGGTCTGTGGCTATTCTGAAGAGACCTTTACTTCTAAGTAAATCTTCCATGTAGGCTACCCATTGGAAGTAGTTAGTGCTGTCAAGAATGACTTGGCATGGACTTTCCATTTTTAAAAAAACTAAAGCTGAAGATGCTGAAAATAAGTGTTCCAATGGATAGATCTCGAAAAAATAGGCGGTTTTAAAAAAAACGGCTCTGAAAAAGGCTTCCGGATGAAGAAGTTATGGCTTTTTGAAAAAAAATTGTTGACGTTGCCAGCAAAGTGCGCGAATGTGCGGGAATGAAAAAAATCCGCCCCCACAAAATGGAGACTTGAACCCAAGACCTCTACTCTCTTAAAATAGCTTTGAACCAATTGATCTATACAAAAAATTTGAGAGAGAGAGAGAGAGAGAGAGGGGGGGCCTTGGTTTGCGTGCTTGCCTTGAGAAAGCTCTTTTTCCCTACAAAACACAAAACACAAAACCCAACACGAATATGCAAAGAAAAACGAACCTTGCGGCTCGAAGTTAGCTTTAGCCAAAAAACTAGAAATTTAAAAAAAATCTCAAAGTTAGCTTTAGCCGAAAAACTAAATATTTTTCTCAATGTTTCTGATTTTCCGAGATCACACTAAGGTGCAGGGAAAAGAGCATACGCATGAGAAAAATCCTTCCTTTCTATTTCTGATTTGCCCAGATCGCACAGAGTCGCAGGGCAAAGAGCATACGCAGAAATGAAAGGTATAGATCCGGTTAAAAAAAAAAGGCTAAATAAACTGAGACCGAAATAAGCAGAGAGAAAATAACAGTAAACTGCAAAAAACACTGTATACCTCCCGATCTGAAAAATGACGCAGCTAGGGCTACCGGAAACCTTTTCGCGTGAAACGAAAGGGGTTCCTCACTGGAACAGATGCTCCGAACGCAACAGAGCAGTCCTCTTGGCCCGAAAGCAGTCAGAAACAACAGATCTAGGAAACGACAGCCACATGCAGTTCTACCGGCTTCAGATTTGGATCACCAACGGACGCGGCCCTCAAATAGATCTGATACCATGTAGGAATTTACAGGGTAAGTTCCTCAGAAAGAATACCAAAATGACACCGCTCACAACCAGATCTCAAATCAATACACCAGTATTTTTGACGTGGTTAAAACCCTCAAAGTGCAAGGAGGGAAACAGTCCACGGCATGTCCCAATGTGGGTACTACAGACAATTTATTAATCAAAGAATGAAAATTTACATAAGCTTCTCTCATGCACGGATTACCCGAACAATGACCCTCCATGCGCTTTAAATAGAACTCATGGACCAATTGGGTGTCAAGCCACGGATCAAGTGTCGGTAATACCGAGGTGAGAGTGAACCGTCGGATCACTACATATCGTGACCGTCGGATTGTAAGTTACAAAATGTACAACGGTAAAGAAACACACTTTACCTAACTCTAACCTAACTCTATACTAGACCAAGTTGAACTTAACTATATCCTATGTTGTGGAATATCTTAACACCATTAGTAATATGTTTATTCATTAAGTATCTAATTGCAGAGTGATCTATATGAACAAAGGTTTCATAGCATGTTATATAATGTCTGAACTTATTGACAACATGAAAAACAACTAAAACTTCCTTTTCAGTTACAGTATAATTTAACTCAGTGGGAGTCAAATTCTTACTTGTATAGTAGATGGAATAGGGAATGAAATCTTTTTTTCCTAATACAACTCCCAGAGCTGTGTCTAAAGCATCTGTTGAGATGTGAAAAGGTAGCTTCCAATTTGGAACTCTCAAGATGGGTACTTTAGAAATTTTTTCTTTTAAAGTCTCAAATGCTAACTGGGAATCAGGATTCCAATTGAATTCACAATCCTTGGTGAGTAATTTGACGAGTGGGGATTCTATTTTAGTGAAATTTTCTATAAATCGTCTATAGTATCCTGTAAATCCTAGAAAAATTCTAACATCCTTTTGACAATTTGGAATTTATAATTTAGAGATGACTTCAACTTTCGACTTCTCAACTTTAATTCCATCTCCTTAAATGTGATGTCCTAAAACAATCCCTTCTGTAAACATCATAAAACATTTTTCATGGCTTAGTGAAAGGTTTTCTTCCTTACATATTTTAAGAACCTTTTCCAAATTTTCTAAAGCTGCTTCAAATGTATTCCCATAGACTGTAAAGTCATCCATATATACCTCTACACAATCATGTATTAGATCAAAAACAATTCCTAGTACTGCTCTTTGGAATGTTGCAGGTGCATTACATAATCCAAAAGCAAGTACGCAGTAGGCATATGTTCCCCATGGACAAGTAAATGTGGTTTTATCTTGATCTTCAGGTGCCATCTGAATTTGATTATAACCACTAAAACCATCCAAGAATGAGAAATACTTCTTACCTGCTAATGTATCTAACAGTTGATCTATCAAGGGCAAAGGAAAATTATCTTTAAGGGGAGATTTATTCAATTCTCGATAATCAATGCATACCCTCCATTTACCATTCTTTTTAGGCACAATCACTAGAGGGGAAACCCATTGTCTCTCTGAAATTGGGTAAATGAAGTTTACATTCAGCAATTTTTGCAGCTCTTCTTTCACAATTTCCCTAAGATTTGGATTGATCCTTCTTTGAGGTTGTCTAATAGGTTTACAATTTTCCTCAATGTAGATGCGATGTATACAAGTCATAGGACTAATTCCTTTCATTTCAGTATATTCCCATGCATATGCAGCCGAATGTTGTTGTAATGTTCTGATTAACTTTTCCCGTTGTAATTTCTCCAAGTTATTGTTTATCTTCAATGGTCTCCCTTGAAAGATTTCAATTATAGATCTACCAAATTCTTCCATAGAATAAAGAGACATTTGCCTAGATGACAAATATTCAATATTGGATTTTTCTTGGAATTTATCATGTTCATATCCTGGAGATGATTCAAAATTTTCCATTGTATTCAAGATTTGACTATCTTCACTAATGTCTGAAATAGTAAAGAGAGGGTGAATGTCATTTTCATCCTCAATCCATTCTTTGTCATCTATTTCTGTGGTTGTTCTTGCTGTAGGATATAGAGTGAATTTCGTAGTTGAATTCCCATAAAAAATATACATGTCACCAAATCTACAACTAATGAAAGCATCAGCTATGGCCAGCCTAGGTCTTCATAATATAAGTGGATCTCCTCCTTAGGGGTTAAGATCATAAAATTAGTAGGATATTCCCAATAATCTAATGACACTGAAATATCTTCTAACACATCATCTGGTTTGATTACATATCTATCTGTTAATTGCAGTAATGTAGGTGTGTAAAGAAGATTAGGAAGCTTGATTTGTTCCATGGTTTGTTTTCTCACGATGTTTATTACTACTCCTAAATCAATCAATGTATTCGGAATTTAAACTCCATTGATATGTGTTTTCACAATTGGACTTCCCGGATCTACATATTTTTGTATGGCAATTTTTCCCATCATTATGTCTACTATTTTTCCTACCAGTTGAATTATTTTTGTTTCTTTTGCTTTTCTTCCTGGTTTCTTTATGCTCAACTCCTTTATTGTTTTAGCTAGGATTGGAATCTCCTTAATGGCTTGTAACAAAGGGATTTTGATACAGACATTTTTCAATTCATCTAGAAAATCATAATTAGGCAACATAATCTCCTTTTTTACCCCTCAATCAACTTGTAATCTTTTAGGAAAAGGAGGCGCATAAGTAGATACCGGTTACTCAATGGTAGGAGTTGAGTTCATTGGTTCTTTCTGTTTTTCATTTTCATCATTTTGGTTTTGGAGAGATGTTCCTTCAAAAATTTTATTGGGTTGTAGAGAATCTTCCTCAGAATCGTCTTGTTCCTAAATAACTATATAAGGCTTTTCCTTTTCTAATATCCTACCAGATCTTAGCTGAACATCATTGGGATCTAGAGGAGTGATCATATAAGTTGGAAATTGTTGTCCTTCCACTATGTAGGTATTCTGAGGATTTTTATTGTTGGTATTTGGTAATGGTTGGGCAGGTAGCTGATTTGGTCTCTGTTGAAATGGTAGTAGGAGTTGAGGATTTTGGTTTTGAAGTTGAAGTTGTTGGTTTTGTTGTGGAATTTGTTGTGGGAATGGTAGTGGAAGTTGAGGATTCTAATTTTGAAGTTGTTGCTACTGATTTTGTTGTAAAATTTCTGGGGGACGATAATTCTGATAAGCCTTATTTGTGGGCCCTGCCAAGGCCTTCTAGAGACAAAGCAAAGAGATTGTGTTGAATTTGGAATTGTTTCTTCTTGAAAAATAGCCTTAAGACCTGGAATTGAAGGAGAACCCTTGATCTCATGGTTTTCTTAACAAATCACACAAGTCTCTATGATTTTTGCATCCAAAGGGCATTCTCTTAAAGAGTGTTTTTTTATGCATTTGGGACAGAAAATAGCTAAAGCATCAGCCTCGATTTTTTTCTTGTTTTGTAACTTAAGGGTGTCTATTTGTTCACCAAGGCTCCCTAGAGTATCTGTTTTGAATTCATCAAGCATATTCCCAATTTCTTCTCTACTCAATGATCCTGTTGCAAATTCATTATCTCTAACAAGAGAAGGATCTCTTGGACCCTTCCCAGTTTTGGATTTTCCTCTTGAGAGGTGAACACATAATTCTCCTATGTCACTTAATGGGAGTTGAGAGATATCTCCCTTCCCCATCATGTTAAGGATATCTATCCACTCATCTCTAACAACTTTTAATAGAAGAGCTTTCAAGGTATCTTCATCTAAATTATCCATCTTTTCTCTTTTCAAGTTATAGTTGAATATCTCAATTAAATCCTCTAAATTTTCATCCTCTCTTTGCATCATTTTGAACACTTCATCCTTGTTATTGATGGACATGCAATAATCCAAATACCTGTCCAAAGACACTTTCTTCATTTCATTCCATGTTCTAATGGCCTGAGTGACCAACCCCATGAACCACTTTAAAGAAACTCCTTTCAACGTTGAAGGAAACAACTTAAGTTTTTTAGAGTCTTCTAAATAATCATACATTTTGCACAAGACTTCAAATTCAAATAAAAATGTTTCAGGATCTTCACTTTTTAACCCATGAAAATTTTGGAGGACAGAAGGTGAAATATTTTTCATTGTGGCATTTGTTTCTTCATCAACTATAGGGAATCCAAAAGAATGATCAATTTCCCTATGTCCTCTACCTCCTCCATTATTTTTTTTGCCTTCTCAATTATTTCCTCTACTTCCTCCTCCTCCAAACAATGTGAATTCTCCATCCTCTCCTTCTTCTGACATTATAGTTTCTTCAGAGTTAGTATAAGATTCAACCTGCAAGGTAAATTTCTCTTCCTCTGGTTCCTCTGTTAATGGTATGTGGGAGAGAGGTTCTACTTCTTCTTCCTCACTAGGTATTCTTAATTCTTCAACTAAAATATGTTCCACTGAGGAGGTGAAAAGGGCTACTCCTTCCATTGGAGATTCAAAAAATTTCTCCTCTAGGACTACCTTAGTAGATGAAGTAGGAGATCCTCTTGATTGAATTTCTAACCTTAGAACTTTAGTAGGTCTATGGCTAGGAGTATGAGCTTGAGATGAAGGTGTATCTCTTCTTATTCTTGGTGGAGTAAGTAGGAATTGAACTCCTGCCCCTAGTTATAAATCTACCCCTAGAGTCTCTTTCTCTACGCATAATGTAAGGGATAAGGTTACCTAATTACACTTCCCCCGCAACAACACCAAAATGTTTAGTCAATTTAGTGTCCTAGATTGATTGCATAAATTATCAACCGAGTTTTGTAAGTTGATGAAGTGTAGTGCACTATATATGCTTAGTTAACTCTTCTTACTTCATTGTTCTGTTCATTGATTCCTAATGATGTACAATCTGAACTATGAGAAACTGAGTCTAAACTTCCTAAAGGCGAACAAGGAGTTTAAACCATTCGAAATCTAATTTAAAGAAAGGAAAAATAGAGCATCTATCCTATCTCGTCATTAATCCTAAGTCATGAATCTATTTCTTAAAATTAAGGGTGAAGTTGAAATGCATGTTGAAATAAATACAGAGAATGAAATCAACTATAGTACTTCTAGTTACTTTAACCTTGAATTTTTAAAGATAACCTTCTTGAGATGGGATACAAGCAACTTTCTGTACTTTATGATCTAGAGAACTAAATGAAACATGCATAAGGTAACTGATTGATTTCAACTAGTGTGTGAAGTGAATGTTTAACCATTTAGTTTAGGATGAGTATCAAATTGAAATGGTGTTTAAAAACATTCATTAATGCAGTGGATTGACAAATTTGTTCAAGAAAATAAATAACAAAACAATGAGTAAGCTAGAAAATAGTGCATTCTTACTACTTCAACCTTACTCTGTTTAGAACAAAATCGTTTCCTTTCATGAAATGTGTTGGAAGAGCAAGACTGCACAATTGAGTTTTAACATTATGATATTGATCAAAACTAAAATAAATAAACCTAAGTTAGAAACACTGCTAAAAGCAAAGTAATGAAATTCAAACTAAACAGAAAACGAATGGAAAGAAAACCTCCTTCAGTGCAGGGGCCCTCTGCAACTAACTGGGTTGAGATGATAACTAATTGAAAATGCTCTCTTAAATGATCATTGGTCAATAGATGACTTATATTATAGAAAAGAATGAAGTTCAAAATACAGAACCGAATGTTTGAACTTAATACATAAAATTCTGTAAACCCCCCTCAGTTTTGTACAACCAATATTTAAAAGGAAATAATCATAATTGTCTTAGAGGAAAACTAGCTATAGGTGGCTCATACATATTACAACAGAACTTTGTAAACGTCTGATCAGCTACAGGTCGCTTAAACTCGAGTGAGATGTTTGCAACAGAACCATTAACATAGGTGGCTGATCCGAGTTAATGCTTGCAACAAAATTGTTAGATTTATTAATTATCCATGAAAGAGTAGATGAAGATTCCTATTGCTTTCGGGTGTCATATGTTTCACTCCACCTTTGACTATGATCTTGATCTTGCTTTCTTGTCGATTTGGGCTGAGTGAATAGGATAGAATCCATATGGAGACAATTCTAGAGATGCCCATATGGCCAGATTCTTTGTTTAACACCTGGAACCTGCCAGACCATGGAAGTAGCTTCGAAATACATAGTTAGTTGTAGAATAGGCTACGTTCTCTAGCCAATTTGCAAAAAATTATTCAAATAGAAAAAACATAAAAATATAACATGTTAATCATTTAATGCCTTCGTTAAGACAAAACCTATCATTTATCATTGATGGGGATCTGTAATCTTATGGAAAATCAAAGGAAAGAACTGAGAAAAGTTGTTAAGGAGAGTGTAATGATGAGGTTGAACACCATGGGAGAATATGTATTTAATATCTCAATGGTTTCCATTCCAATGGGTGGTGTTGATGTTGTACTAGGAATCCAATGGCTATAATCTTTGGGTACAATAACTTTTAATTTTCAGGAACTTTTCATGAATTTTTTTTCAGAAGGTAAGGAAGTTGAATTAAGGGGCATCGCAGGGAAACTAGGAGAGATGATTTGCTCTAACGGAATGACAAATATTCTAAAGAAATAACAATGAGGTGTAACTGCGCAAATATGTTGGCTAGAGGTTCCCACATCGAAATCATATATTTCTCCATATCTCCAAAAAGTAATGGACAATGATTCCAAGGTATTTGACACTCCCAAAGACTTCCCACCTATTCATTTTCATGATCATGCTATTCATTTGATTCCAACAAGTGTTCCTCCAGACATTAGGCCTTACAGATATCCATATGCCAAAAAGAGTGAAATTGAACATATTGTTGCAGAAATGCTCGAGGTTGGTATAATTCAACCTAGTCAAAGTTCTTTCTCTGCTCCAGTGGTATTGGTACATAAGATAGATGGATCATAGCGCATGTGTCTGGATTATAGGGAGTTCAACAAGCTTACTATTAAAGATAAATTTCCCATTCCTGTCATTGATGAATTATTAGATGAATTACATGGAGCAATTTACTTCACCAAGTTGGATCTTCGTTCAGGATATCATCAAATCAGAATGAAGACTAAAGACATTCCAAAAACAACATTTAGAGCCCATGAGGGTCATTATGAATTTTTCGTCATGCCTTTTGACCTTACCAATGCACCTTCTACATTTTAAAGTTTGATGAATTCCATTTTCAAACCATTCCTTAGAAAATTTGTGTTAGTATTTTTTGACGATATACTTATCTACATGAACTCTTGGAAGGATAATGTTCAACATGTTGACAGGGTGCTAAAACTATTGGAGGAGAAACAATTATATGCAAAAATATCCAAATGTTTCTTTAGAGTACAAGAGGTGGAATATTTGGGTACTCAGTTAGCTCATAGCTCATCTTATCATCGTCAATCTTATGGGAAAACTAAGATAGTGAAAAAATGTTTGGAATTTTATATCTGATAAAGAGGCATAATGGGTCAGGTGGTTGCCTCTAGCTGAATGGTGGTGTAAAACTTTCTTCCATAGTGCAGGAAAAATGACCCAATTTATGGCACTTTATGGACATTATCCACCGTCGATTAAATCATATTTAAAAGAAAATTCTAAGGTTCAAGTAGTGGAAGATCACATCGATCATCAACAACAAGTTCTCAAACTCTTAAAGGATAACCTCACTTTGGCACCGAATAGAATGAAACAACATGTAGATCAACATCACAGTGAAAGAGGTTTTGATGTAGGTGATTGGGTATTTCTACGACTACAACCATACAAACAAATGTCCCTCAAGCTAGCTAAGAAGGGTAATAAATTATCACCAAAGTATTATGGTCCATACAAGTTGTTACAAAATATTGGTACTATGGCATACAAATTGGATCTTCCTGCGTCTTCTCGAGTGCACCCAATTTTCCATGTTTCATGCTTAGAGAAGGTTATAGGTGAGAAGATCTCAATTCAAACAATATTTCTAGAGCTTGACGAGGAAGGAAAAATCATATTATAACAGGAAGCAGTCATAAAAACAAGAAATCGACAACTATGAAATCGATCAATTTTAGAGTATCTCATCAAGTGGAAGAACTTACCTACTGAAGATTCCACATGGGAGGATGATAATTTTATACAAAAGCATCCAAAACTCCTCAAGCATTGAGGAAATCACTTTTTGAAGGAGAGGAGCATGTTAGGTCCCTATACTACTAGTGTAACCCCTTATTGTATTATTGTGCCCATATAGTCCCCATGTTGTTATTATTATGCCCTATAGAAGCCCACCATTGTTATTGTTGTGCCCCTACAATATTATTTTTATGTAGGCTATCATTGTATTGGGACCGCTTACACTTCTATATATAGAAAGGAGGTATTGTCATTTGTGTCATCCATGAATTGTTCATTTGTGTAATGTAATGGAGGTTGCCCCCTCGAAGAGGCTGATTTTTAAGTCGTTGATCTAACTTTTCTATATTTTTATGAGCTAGTTTCATAATAGATGAATGATATCCTTCCCAGCTATAGCATTTAAAAAAAAATATTTTTAGGACCTTCCATTGCTTCTTCCTCATCAACACTATCAATCCAATTATTGATAAACTCATTTGTCCTCTCTAGAAATATCCTGATTTTTTCATCATCCTCAAAGAATTTCCAATGTTTGGTATTTTCAAGGATAGAGGGTCTATATCTCACATTAATTTCATATTTTCTATTTGGGTAAATGGGAATTTTGAAAGAACTAGAAGCATTGGCTAAAGAATTTCCTATTCCATTTTCTTGTCTAGAAATAAGAGAAATTTTGTGCTCTATAAAAAAATTAGTAAACATGGCCCATACCTCATTTCATTATGACCTCATCCTCGGATGTTTAGTCTGATATATGCCTTTGACCTGATTCACAACCAACTTCGAATCTCCAAAAACTTGAAATCTCTTTTCTTTTTTCTCTCTAGACAAATTTAACCCAATGATCAAAGCTTTGTATTTCGTAACATTATTTGTGCAATCAAAATATAACTTAAAAGAGTGTAGTTGACTAGTGTGGTATGGTGGGATGATCCAAATTCCTGCTCTGGAACCTTCTCTTTAGTTAGAAACATAAAAATGTAAATTCCCTATGCCTTCATCTAGAGCTTCTTGTACTTCTTTTTTCTCAAAACTACCCTCAATTTGTTATGGTATTTCTGCATCATCACAATAGTCATTAAAATAAACATGAGATCCAATCTCTATATCCACTTCAAAGATAGGATGATTATCCAACTAACATTGATTGTTGACCATATAAGCCATATGGACTTCTCTGTATAACCTCTTTGGTTGACCAAACAATGAAATGGATGCATAAGTCATATCCATTTGCAGTGTTCCTCCTAGCCTCACTACCCATGATCAAGATAACAACATACCAAATCTAGGTGGAATATTTGCCATGACTATGTCCATCATCACACGTTTTGCAGGTATTTGTGCCAAGGTTACCACCAGATCCTTTATTAAACCTAAACACTTGAATTTTCTTGAGTCAAATGAAAATAAGTCTTTCTAGGGTCTAGTGATCTCAAGTGCCAAGTTGTCCATGACTGATTTTGGCACCAAATTGTGTGATGCTCCAAAATCCATCATGGGATTATGAAGGATCATATCATGAACATATAGAATGACATAAAAGGGGTAGACATCATCATTCACACTATTTACGTGGGGACTAAAAACAAACTCAGGAGAATCATCATCCAAATTGAGAGAATCTTGTGAATTGATATTTATCCTATCATTTTCTAAACTTTTAATCATTGAAAAAATTTGTTTCCTAAACTATTCATTTTTCAATAGTTCAGCAAAAGGGATAGGAATTTTTAATTTACCAATTTCAATCTCCAAATTGAAGGATGTATGTGTTTTCTCCACTTCTTTGTCATCATTCTTGGCTTCCTGTTCCTTTTTTGGAACATCCTTTTTAGGCTCCTTTGGTATTTTAAGTATCTCCTTTCTCGGTTCATCTTTCTTTTCTCATGCTATTGTTTTTTGTGGTGGAGTTATAACTGGAATAGTTTGCCCTTTGATATTATATTCCTTTTGAAAATATGCTATTGTGTTATTATACCTTTGTTGGTAAACTTCTGAGGCACACATCTGAAAACTATCTTTCACTCCTGAAGACTTGACAGAATTATCATGCTCTTCCTTGGTAGAAAACACTTGAGTTCCCTTATCTTCAAAAACAATTATTTGATGATATGTTTCCTCAGTTGAAACTTCATTAACAAAAATTTCTGGAAAAGGAGGCCTAATAGTTTGATACTCTTCAGGAACTTTTTCTTCTCTTTGACGGTTTTGAGGGTCTTAAGGTCTTCTAAAATTCGGATACTCCACCTGAGGTTGAGGTTCATTCCTGGAAGGGGTCAACCTGTCAACCAATTTCTCCATCATCTTTAACATGACATCAAATTTAACATTTGATGAAGAAGATGGTTCCTCTTAAAACACTACTCTTCTCTTAGTCTTCATATTTTCTTTCTTAACCAACATATTTGCATCAAAAAACCCATAGCATTTTTTTGCATTTCCTCTGAGGTATCAAGATTCCTCTCTTTGATCTGATAATTTAGTTCAGCATCAAAACCATTGGGATAGTGCAGCAGGGCTATTACAAGGGGGCCTTAATCTCATCGGGGATTGAATTTTAAATACTATTGAACCTTGTTGTAAATTCCTAAACTGTCTCCCTAAATATCTTTTCAGATTTTCATATTCAACCAATATTTACAGAGGATTTTCTTCACTTCCCACCTAGCAAGGAAGAGTTGTTCTAACTACTGAAAATTAGCGATGCTTGCTGCCAGTAAAGCTTTGAACCATCTCTTAACTTCCTCGGAAAAAAATTGTGCAAAAATTCGATGCCTAACATATTCATCATCTACCTCCTCTAGATCAATGAAATCATTTAACTTATCTACATGCTACTGAGATGTGAGAGGTCCTGTACCATCAAACTAAAGTAAACATTGTCCATAGTTTAAAGGAAGATCATGTAGTGAGGTTGGGAGATTGAGAGAGAAATATCTAGATGCCATAGTTGTGTGAGATGAATTTGAACTAATAGTGGGGATTTGAAAAGAAGAGGCCAGTGGTAATGAAGTTATTGTTGTGATAGTTGATGAGATAGGAGTATGAAATCCCATGGAAACCAGAGTACTTGTTCAGGAAGAGAACGATGGAATGAAAAATGAAAAATTTGCGGACTTGGGTGAAACTATATGAAGTTCATGGACTATCATTTCCAACTTTTGAAATTGAAACCAAATTCCTTGATCTTGTCGCAACAAATCTAATTCTTCACTAACAGAGCTAGAAATAAAAGTTTCAAATTTGGTCTCATCAAACACAATATATGAAATATTGTTTTTAGAATTAGATCTAAATAGATTCTATGGAAATTTGATATTCGAACTATGTATCATTAACAAAAACAACCTTTTTAGGTAATGAATATGATCTAAATGATCTGTACCTTATTTTTATGGAGACCTTCTTCTTCTTTTGAAAAACCTCTCTAGTCTCAAAAAAATATGTGGTAGATATGGATCAATGTTTCTCTATGTATAGACGAAACTATGAGCCAAAAATTTTCCAATAGGATCACCTTAATTTTCAAAGTGGAGTCGCCAAAGAAAAATCTTGCAGCCAAACTAATGTTTTAGATCCTTACATCCTCTCAGAGATCTAATTTTAAGCAATCAAATCATTCGAGAAGAACATATCCTCCGTTCCTCTACAACGATACCAAAATTTTATCACTTAGGGAATACCATGGCTATACGAAAAAATCTAAGGTAACCTCAAACTGCTTTGAGGTTGAGAGCTGGCCCTTCAACCTGGAGAGGGATCTCTCCCTAAACTCAACTACCGAGGGTTCTAGTGGTAAAAGGCTTGAAATATGTTGTATGCCCAGATTAATTGACAAAAGCTAAGGTGTTTGGATTGTAGGAAAAATTCACCATTGGGTATGGAGTCTAACCCAATCAGTTGAATATAAACCATAGGTTTAGTGAAGAAATCTCAGCAAAAGCAAGATAGTAACGATTCCTTTGACAAGTTTATCGAGTCTAACCCAATCAGTTGAATATAAACCATAGGTTTAGTGAAGAAATCTCAGCAAAAGCAAGATAGTAACGATTCCTTTGACAAGTTTGGGGAATCATAGAATAGTAAGATAAATTAGTGTGATATTTATGTGGAGAAAAAATAATGGACATCTGAATAATAATTTGGAGCACAAAGATATGAGTTCTAGTTCAACAACCTAGTATTCAACTATTGAAGAACATATGAAACTTAGAAAACAGAAAAGGAATTGCAAACACATGAATTTTTGCAAAACTTCTCATACAGATTGTCATATATTAGATGATTACATATACACATAGTACATAAAAGAGACTTTCTTTCAAAATATTCCAACCGTTTTTCATTAAACAGTCCTTGTCTTTATAAGAAAATTAAAAACTAAAGCAAGCTTCTCATTCATACTTAATTACAAATTGCTAAATATAAGAGTGTATATCAAGTATATGAATATACTACATAAACTCAAAAATTTATGTATCTAAATTATAAAAGTTTGCTAAAATACTGGTAAAAAATTGTGGTCAAAACAATTGGCTGATATTCTTCCTAGTTTCTTGGAATCTGTGCCTCATCCCCATGCTAAAAATGGGATCTATTATGTTGCTCCTCCTTTTGGGGTTTCCTTATCTACCAACATTGATAATCCACTGATACTCTTTCAATATCGGATAAGTGCCAGGATCTATAATGGGTTGATTTTCACCGTGTTTATAAAAATTGATACAAAATTGCGCTAACACTAAAACTATCAACACTTATCTAAATTTGATCGAGCAAAATCGTTGACATGCCAGTTAACAGTTTTCAGTTAAAATTCCATCTGAAGAGCTAGTAATCAAAACTAAGCTTGTGTAAATAGCTAGCTGAGTGTGCTAGTTGCCTCTAGTAGAATATCCACATTAGTTTTTCTTGGTTTTGTAGTTCTCTGGGCCTCTGTAGCAACCACTTTCCTTGAGCCTTTGGTTTTATTGTGTTTCTTTGTGCTTGTATACTCTTCCTTATTTATAATTAAATCCTTCTAAGGGGTTTTGTCTACATTGATGAATTATTTTGCCAACCTAGGGTTTTGTTTCAGTTTTATGTTCAACCTCAGCTTGTTCCATCGTATTGTGCATGGCATATTTCCATATTTAAACATTTATGCGAAGGTAGATTGTTTATCAACTGGTGCCTACTCTCTTTTGAGCTCAATCATTTTTCCCTTGCCCTTCTATGTTTGTTTGTTGACTTCTATAGGTAGGGGTACAGTGGGAAAAGAGGCATCCTCTATTTTTATTAGCTTATCAGTCGTTCTAGTATAAACCTTAGGTAATTGAGGAACCAAGGGAGGAACAAGTTCTTCTTTTTGTTGGATCCTTTTTCGCACATTTCAAGTACCCTATTCTAGGTTTTGGGTTTGCCTGACTTTCTTTTTGCTCTCTTTCCTTCTACAACTTTTTGATTTTATAGTTTGAGTTTCAAACCCTCCCCAAAACAGGAAATTTTCCCAAGTCCTCCTAGCCTTTCTCAAATGGCTCTTAATTAACATCTTAATCAAACCTTTATGATATATAAAATTGGTAGATGCATTTGGTCTTGCCTCTCGAGATGCTGACACACAATGTTTGAGTGGCCCAAGATCATTTTGTATTTCTTCTAGATCTTTACCAATGGTGGTGGGGTTTGACACATTGATGGGTTCCTAAATTTGTCTCAAACACTATTTTATCCTCGAATATGAACAATATGGACCTAGGTCAATCATCCCCCACTAGTGTGGTGTCATCTGGGGATTGGGTTTCTGGTTTGACTAAATATGAGTTCTTTGCGATGAATCGACCCATGAAATTCAATGTTTTGCAGAATCAGGGAAGGTGGGGTAACACAGAGTATGATGGTTTCCTACAAAAATCTAGCAACTATGCCACCTATGTCTAGGTCTATTTCTCCGGTCGATGTGTAGGTTAGGGTAATACGTCGTAAATGTTTGTAACTCGAGACATTAGTTTATGAAATGGTCTCATTCGTTTCATAAAGTGCACACGAGGGTATGTTGGGGTGTCACTATTTCTAGTTGTCTCCATGTATGGTGGGAGGTTGGGTGACTAGAAGAGGGATATAATCATGAATATTCTTCCCTCGTGATGTAAACAAAGGTTTTGGATACATTATCTATCATTGGTGTGGCAGGTAATGATGGGGTCACGGCACTGGCTTGGGCGAGTGCACCTAAAGAATCTCGATATTGAGGGGTTTGAGGGCAATGATGAGTGTAATACCCATATAATGTGCATATGGCACATGGAAGGTTTGTGTGCAATAGCTTATTACGTACAGGTGTGGCATTTTATCTAGTAGGGGGAGGAGGACTCACTGACACTTTTGGGGCATGAAAAAGAGCTTTTAACTCATCTAAATTGGGTCACATATTGGTACGGTTCCTAACTACTTCACATAAAGCACAAGGTGGAGGTACCCTAGAGGAGGAAGTATTTGAAGCTTCCATCTTCTTCCCTTTTTCTTATACCTTTTTCTGGCACCATTTAGTGTCAGTGCAGTAATTACATGTTGTGGGGTGTTTTCCTGAGGAGGGGATATAGGAATATTGTCTGTAGATGTGATGCATGAGTTTGCCGACATGGCATGAGGGGATAGATACCAAACTTGTATCTCTAGAGCCATATTTGGCAACGTGAGTGTTGCAATGACTTGGTGCGAGACAGAAGTATGTGGAGGGAACCATAAGGGTGTTTTGGTGATAGAATATGATAAGAATGAAGGATCAATAATTACATAGTTGTTGGTATATATAAATGGTTTCTAATCTTGACGGGTGTTTGATGAACTCATCATGCACACTGGGGCTCATGTTGGTGGAGAAGTATCCTCTATCATAGGTTGGTCTCCTAAGTATCTCCCAAGGAGTGTTGATGGTTTAAATTATCGAAGTTTGAATTCAGTTTAGCTTGTGCTCAACTCATGATAAGATCTACGAAAAGGTAGCAATCCATTAGGGATGGTTAATGTCTTCTTCTCATAGTATGTGAGCTAGTCAACTGTAACGATTTTTTCTTCATGGGGTGACATCATTATCTTGAATAGGGAATATGCCATTTTCATAATTGCATACATATAACTCTATCTGAGAAGGATATTGTAACCCAATTGTGCGTCGAGTACTTCAATGTCAATGGGCACAGTTTTATCGACAAGTTGTACCAGCACGTCTTCGAGCAGGCCAACAGGGGAGAAAGGGCACATGTCATATGCTCTGAGCATGATGTTAGATGGTTTGAGTTCTGGAGATCTGAGTTTTTTCCAAATTGTTTTGGACATAATACATGTGGATGCTCCTTCATCAACTATGCAGTGATGAATGGTAATATTCTGGATTGTAACCAGGATTTGGAAGGTGACTATCGATGGAAGACACAGGGTGGCTTTATCCAAATCGAAAGCCATTAAGTGAGAATCGGAAGGGTCAATCTCTCCTAATGTGGAAAATAGTGTTGAGAAATGGCAACAAGAAATTCTAGTTTAATTTGTCCTTGAATTAAACTGTGACCTAAATTCGAATTCTATGCTAATAGCAACTTAAAATAGTTAAATTAAGTTTATTAAACTTACTTACCTTAGGAAATTCAAGTTGGAAGTCGTTTGGAAGTCATGTATATGTTCTCCCTACTTTGTAGGAGTCCAATGTGAGTTAGTTGTGAATTGTAAAATAGAAGACTCAATTTCATGAGCCAGTTTAGTTAAATTAGTTCTCAAATTGATTGAGAGAACTAATAGTGAGTTAACAGTTAGTGGTGACACTAATGCACTCCACCAGTGCTACTCTAGTTAATTGAATATTTACTCATCGGTAACTCATGCATGTTGATTCTGAGAAAGACTCAGTTGAGACTAGAGTGCATGGACAGTGTACTATTTGTTTTTTATTTTTTTGAGTTGCACTCATAGTGCATGCATTCAGGAACTGATTCTTAAGGGATTGTGATATTTTTAGGTTTTATTTCCCTTTAAATACAAGCTATCCTTCATAGGAATTACACATTGGAATATAGACTTGGAGAGCTTGTGAAGAACTAAGCTTTGGCCTTGAGCTTGCTTTGAGTTGGATATTGAATTTTCTTAGTGTTGGGATTGTTCTAGAGAGAACGAGCATTGTAATTTCATCTTTATTATCTGGATTAATACAAAATAGATAGTGGGGTTTTGAGCTGTGGAATTCCTTAGATATTTATTTTGTTATGTGCCTTTGATTCTCTTCCTCTATTGATTATTGTTTTCTCTATGTTTATGGGCTTCCACTGTAAAGAGTAGAAGTTGATTCTTGTCTCTTGCTTTAGAAAATTGCATTAGCTTGTGAATATACAGGATTTTCTACATGGTATCAGAGAAAAATTATTTTCTGGGCCAAGAGTTTGTAGAGTAGATATGATAATTTCTATACAAAAATTTCAGAAACAAATTATAGATCTAGATTCCTTGGGAAAATATACCCAACTTCAAAAAAAAAAAAAAGTCGAATCAGAGTTTGGATGAGGGAGATATCGTTGATTTAAAATAAGCTCTCTAGAGGATATTTCGAAGTTTTGAGTTTCTGGGTTACAGGTGAAAGTCAAATTTACATTTATACTTCAGGATCGACATATGGCATTCCATGGTTTGAGGCTTGACTATCCCTTGGAAGGAAGCTCAAATTTCATACCCTGGAGGGACATGATAGAGGTTGTGCTAGAGGAAAATGGCTTGAAGGAATTTGTTGAACAATAAATTCCTAAGCCAACAACTACTGATCCACAAATATTGGTCGAGTGGAAGAAGTGTGTGGTGAAGGCAAGGTGGATAATTCTTGAGGGAGTTCGATATCATATTGTCTCGAGTATCCATGGGAAGGAAACCCCGCATGCTACATGGAAAACATTGATGGACTTGTATCAGAATAGAAGTGATCAAAGGAAGTTGACACTGAAGGATAAACTTTGTAAAATCAAAATGGAGAAACGTGAGACGATTCCAAAGTACTTGACCAATTTCACTCAATGTCAGGATGAACTTTGAAGTTTTTGAATCATGGTATCTGAGGAGGATATGGTGAGTCTTTCTCTTCTTGGACTCCTAAAGAGTTGGCATAGTTATCAGGACTCTGTCAATGGTCAGGAGAAGCTGCTATATTGGGAATGACTATGGTCAGATTTGATGGAGGATGAAATCAGGAGGAACACTAGGGATGGCTCTTCATCAAAGACTGATTGTTCCTTAACGATTAAGGTGAGGAATGGGAAAGATAAACTTTCCCATTCCAAATCATATAAGATTCTTATCATGGTGGTAAGAACAAGGATATGACAAGAGTTAAATGCTTTCATTGTCACAACATGGGTCGCTTTGCTACAAATTGTCGATTGAAGAAGTCCAAGGAGAAGTCCTATGGAGGAGCTGTGGGTGAGGCTTTTGCCTCCCAATTTGAATTAGACTTTTCCCTCATTGCATGCACGATGTCTTCAATGATGGGAAGTGTCTGATACTTAGATAGTGGAGCTTCTTTCCACATGACTAGCGACAAAGAGTTATTTAGTGAACAGGAGGAGAAAGATCTCAAGATGCATATCAAGATCGGTGATGACAGTAATTATAGTGTTACTATTGTGGGCACTACTACTTTTCAGAGGGAGAATGTGGCTCCAATCACCTTGAAGAATGTTATGGATGTACTCGGACTAACAAAGAACTTGGTATCCATTTCCATGCTTGAGGATAGACGCTATGATGGGATATTTTTGAAAGGAAAGGTGTTCCTTCGACACATAACCACGGGTCAAATAAATAAGATAGGGATTCGAGTTCAGAATATTTATAAGATAGAGGTAGATGATTGTGATGCTTTGAGTTCAAAAGCCGAAAAGATGTTGAGCCGAGAGATCGACAAGTTGTGGCATAGGCAATTGGGCCACTTGCATCATGGGACTTTGAAGATATTGCATCAAATCTCTACTGGTCTTCCAAAAGGTACCCTTGAGAAAGTTGATACATGCAGGGGTTGTACTTTGGGAAAATACACTAAGTCTTCCTTTGCAAAAAAAGACAGTCGAATAGAGTCTATTTTGGAGAGAGTCCATTCAGATGTGTGTGAACCATTCTTGATAGCATCCATGGCCAAACACATGTATTGTGTTATATTGGTTGATGACTATTCTCGTAAATGCTGGGTACTTTTTATGCAGGAAAAGGATCAAACTTTCACAAAGTTTTGTGAGTTCAAAGCATCTTTAGAGAAAGATTCTGGCAAGAAGGTTAAATCTCTATGTGTTTAAGAACTTCTATGCAGCGAAATGGATTAAACAAGAGTTGAAAACACCACATAACCCTCAACATAATGGGGTTGCCTAGAGGAAGAGCAGGAGCATAGTAGGGTTAGCAAGGGTGATGTTTCATGATCAAGGCCTACCACTACACTTGTGGGATGAGGCATGCAACATAATGGTTTATGTTCAAAACCGTAGCCCACATCAGATACTTGAGAAGAAGACAGCAGAGGAGGCTTATTCCGGTAAGAGGCCAGATGTTGGTCACTTCAAGATTTTTGGGTCATCATTTTATTGCCATGTAACTAAAGATGCATGGAAGAAGCTTTATCTAACAACATAGTTGGGGTATTTGTGGGGTACACTAATACAGCCCACAACTATCGGGTTTACATTCAAACTAGTCATATGACAGTGGTTCACGGGGATATTAGGCTCGATGAGGAGAAGGTCATGTGAGTATCCGTTGAGAGTGAGCTTGAGCTACATGCAGATGAGAAGATTTTAGCTCCTATGGTTGAGGGGCCTCAGATTGATTTGGAGTAGCCACATGTAGAGGTTCAAAGAGTGGAGGCATCCACTAAGACAAAGTCTTCTAGAGAGAGCAGAAATCTCACTAGAGAGAATGACATATTGTTGGATGATGCACAGGAGAATGTAGGAGCGCCCTCTTCTCAACGCAGACAAAGGAGGTAACTAGAGAGGTACATTGGATACATGGCACTTATGGATGCCTATGTTGTGACAAATCCATCTTCCTTTTAAGAAGAAATGTAGCAACAGGTTTGGTTTGATGCGATGGTGGAGGAGTATGACTACATAGATCGAAACAATGTTTGGCATGTGGTCCTGAGACCAAAGGACAAGTCAGTTGTGAGATCCCGTTGGATTTACAAGGTAAATCAAGCTACAGATGGTATTATGGAGAAGCATGATGCCATATTTATGGCCCATGGCTTTTCACAGGTAGAGGGGACTGCTATGATGAGACCTTTTCTCTTGTTGCAAGGTACTTGTCAATTAGATCTATTTTGGCACTATCAACACAAATGGGTTGGAAAATCCATCATATGGATGTGAAGACTACCTTCCTCAATGTCATGATTGAGGAAGAGGTGTACATAGAGCACCTTCAAGTTTTTGAAACCTTGGACCGTGATTCGTATGTGTGTCGACTCAAGAGAGCTTTGTATGGGCTAAATCAAGCACCCTGTTCTTTACACCAGGATAGATAGTTACTTCACTGGGTTGGGCTTCATGAAGAGCGAAGCAGATGCGAACCTATATCACATAGTTGTGGAAGGTAAGATATTGATGAAGGAAAATTTTAAGCATGGAACTTTATCTTAAAGTTTAGAATCCTTAGCGAATCTTACTAGTCTATAATATGCAAATTGTAAAATGTTTGACATATTTTTGTGAAAATATTTTTATTTCCAATAATAATATATTAGTCTAAAGAAAATTTTGGTGATTTTTAGGGTAAAATACTTTTATACTATGAAATGTGGGCGAATCATTTTAAGAAAATTTGTAAATTGGCGAATTTGTTTTGGAAAAAACATGGAAAATTAGCCCACCTACGAATATTAACCACTAAAATTTTCCCTGATGTTGATCACTGTACTTTATGTAGATGATCTCATACTGATAGGTGATGAGAAGCTCATCAAATCCTGCAATGAGGACCTTACAAGAGAGTTAGAGATGAAGGACATGGGGCTCATCCATTGCTTTCTTCGCATGGAGGTATGGCAGGGAGATGGGGAGTTGTTTGTATCTCAGCGCAAGTATGTCAATGAGATACTCAAGGCATTCCTCATGGAGAGAAGTAAACCCATGGAGACTCCTCTAGTTGGTAACTAGAGGAAGGAGGATGCTTCTTCAGGGAAGTAGTGTAAGGTACTATTTACAGGCATCTTGTGGGTTCACTCATGTACTTGGTGAACACATGACCAGATATGTGCTATGCAGTTAACCAACTTAGTCAAGCGATGGTTAGTCCTACCAAGTTGTATTGGAAGTCAAAAAACCATGTATTGAGATACCTTAGATGCACTACTCAGTTTGGGTTACGGTACAGAATGACAAAGGGAGTGAAGCTTCAAGGCTTCACCGATGCATGTTGGGCAAGGAGTCCATCCAATAGGAAGAGCACACCGGGAGGGATCTTTAGTATTGGATCAGTGATAGTTTCCTGGTACAGCAGGAAACAAAGATTAGTTGAACTTAGTTCAGCAGAGGCACAGTACATGGCTACAAGTCATGCACCATGTGAGGATATCTGGATGAGCAAGATCCTAGTTAGTTTCTTTGGTCAACATATGGATCTGATAGTGATTTATTGTGATAATCAGAGTTGTATCAATCTCTCTGAAAATCCAGTCTCTCTCGATCGGTCCAAGCATATTGATATCCAATATCGTCGTATTATAGATTATGTATTGAGGTAGATCATGTTGTTAGATTACATTCCCACGGAGGAGAAAGATGCTGACATCTTGACAAATGCATTGTCAAGATGTAAATTCGAGTTTCACAGAGACAGGATCAGGGTAGTTGATAATCCCTTTCTTGTTGAGAGGGAGTGTTGAGAAATGGAAACAAGAAATTCCATTTTAATTTGTCCTTGAATTAAACTCTGAATTAAATTCTAATTCTATTCTCATAGTAACTTTAAATATTTAAATTAAGTTTATTAAACTTACATAACTTAGGAAATTCAAGCTGGAAGTCTTTTGGAAGTCATGTATACATTCTCCCTACTTTGTAGGTGTCAAGTGTGAGTTAATTGTGAGTTTTAAAATAGAAGACTCAGTTTCATGAGTCGGTTTTGTCAAATTAGTTCTCAAACTGATTGAGAGAACTAATAGTGAGTTAACAGCTAGTGGTGACACTAATGAAGTCCACCAGTGCTACTCTAGTTAACTGAACATTTACTCATTAGAAACTCATGCATGTCAATTCCGAGAAAGACCCAGTTGAGACTAGAGTTTAGGGGCAGTGTACTATTTGTTTTAGATTTTTCTGAGCTTCACTAATAGTGCATGCATTCAGGAAATGATCCTCAAGGAATTGTGCTATTTTTAGTGGCTTTATTTCCCTTTAAATACAAGCTATCCTTCATAGGGATTACACATTGGAATAGAGACTTGGATATCTTGCGAAGAGGCTAAGCTTTGGCCTTAATGCATATTATGAGTTGGAGATTGAATTTGCTGAGTGTTTGGATTGTTCTAGAGAGAAAAAGCATTGTAATTTCATCTTGATTTTCTGGATTAATACAAAACAGATAGTGGGTTTTTGAGTTGTGGCTTTCCCCAAATATTTATTATGTTATGCACCTTTGATTCTCTTCCTCTATTGATTATTGGTTTCTCTATGTTTATGGGCTTCCGTTGTAAAGACTAGAAGTAGATTCTTGCATCTTGCTTTAGCAAATTGCATTAGCTTGTGAATCTACAAGATTTTCTACAAATAGGGATTTGTGTTGGGTTGGGAACGTTTGTAGGACTTCTAATGCTGACATAACTAATGGAGATTGGGTTAAGTCATCGGTTGTGTTGTAGTTATGAGAATATTTTGAATTATGTTGTGTTTGTCACAAAGGCCCTTTGAACATTTTAGGCATGGCTTCTACAGGGTGTCGATGGATCGTCAATGATCATATAGGGTTTGCAGTGGTCAAGGTAGATGGGTTGGTTTTTAGGGGAGTTTTGTAATCTCGATTTCATGTCTGTAGGAGAATGTCTTTCCCTGCCATGTAAATGGCGTGACTTGAGTTATTCTGGGAATTCCCTCCAGGAGGGTTATAATGTTGTTGGGAGGGTTCCTACTGATTATTAACCACTCCTTGATGGGGGAAGGGATTCTACATTACTACAGTTTTTTTGTTTTTCCCTCTCTATCCCCTAATATCTTTCATGCTTTTCAACTCAAGGAGTTGAGGACAATGATGGGTATAATGAACGTATTCCTCGCATAAGGCACATGCATGATTGGTCTATCAACCTGTGCTCTTGTTTTGTATTTGTAGGTTGTTAATGGCCTTTCCTTGATTTTGATTTTGATTGGGGTTGCTACCAGTCAATGTCCACGAAGGTTTTTGCTGAATGTTGTCCCCATGGCCAAGATCTCCCTTTCGCTTGCTCTTTGATTTTTTCTTAGCAGCGTTAGGTGGTTTAGTTTAGCCTGCGCTAGTGGGTTATTCTGTTGGGGTGCAGGGAAATGGAAATATTGATTCCCTTGTTCTTGACTAGCATATGAGTTCTAGGAAGGGGCAATTACTTCCACATTCCTAGGGGGGTATTTATTTTCTTGTGGGTGAGGATATGGGCCACCCTACATGGTAGGGTATTTTCCACCCTGCATGGGTTGATATTGGTTGACCTATATTACATGATTCTGCATAGGTAAATGTTGACCAGGGTAATATCCAATGTGTTATGGTCGTGGTGTTGTAGGCATAACACTGAAAGGTTGGCCACTGTAAGTGCATCTAGGGTAGCGAAAGGTGTTTCTGGTTTGGTTTTGGGTTATGGCCCCAATCAACCCATCGACAACATTGGATGATCGTGGTATCTCTTCCTTAAAATTTTGTAGGCAGGGGCATCTAGAAGAACATGATACATGTATCCAGACTATGTGTATATGAGATCTAATTTCTGAGATTTACTAATGGCCTCTTCCTCATTTTGCAAGGATGAATTCGCCACATATTTTCACATATCTGACATGAGAGATCTCAAAAATAGGTCAGGGAGGATTTCAAATTCCAAATGTAATTTTCACAAGCTACGACATTTCCACCATTCATGGATGTCATCCAATACGTGTGTAGAAAGTGCTTGTTTGAAATGGGTAAGGAGTTTCTGGCCTGAGTCTTGATGAACTGGGAGCTGGAAGAATTTAAGGAATGCTATGTCTAGGGACCTAAAGTTCCCATGTGACCTAGATGGTTGGTCTATGTGTCATTTTGTTGTGGGCCCTATGAGGATGCATTGAAACAATCGTAATTGAATAGTATCACCTATAATGCTATTGGATGAACACCAAAGGTGAAAGGTCGTGACATGGTTTCCTGGGTCTTCTCCTTGTTTCCCTTCAAATTTTGGAATGCCCGAAGTGAACTTGGTGGGCATGGGTAGCCAATTCTAGTAATGTGCAATTGTGGCGTCGGTTAACTTACTTAAATAAGGGAGATTTAAATAATCTAAAAACATGACATATAAATTTTCCATCATCACAAAACAATTTTGAACAACTATATTTGAAGGGGTTCCCTAATGAGAGTTGTTACCTCGATGGGAACCGTGTGGACTCCTAGGAGGGGAGTTGTGTGGGCCTTAAGGTGTTGTGTTAGGGGTCTCCTGAGGGGCTATGTGATGTTAGTGGAAGTTTCGTTATAACATGTTCGATACGAAGTTTCAAAAGCTAAAAAAGAAAACTGATTTTAGAAGAAAGCGGTTTGAACTTCGGGTCTAAATTTTAGATCTTTTCTTTCTATATGTTCGGATATATGATCTGAGGAAGTTAGGGTTTCTGCAAACTCCCAAATTACATTCTAAACAGGTGACCTTGGGAAAATCGTCATAACCTTCTCTCTGAGTAACAAATTGAAATTTCATAACAAGTTACAGAAATAGACCAGGCTGTAGTTTTCTGTGTATATTTTTCAGATCCGGAGGTCAAAATAGTGAAACGTGGCACATCATACAAGTTTGCTATATTGAAACATTATATATCCGGTCATCTTAGGAGATTGGGTATAACTCTTCTTTGGAGAATCAAATTCTAATTAGACTTACAAGGTTAGAAAGAGGACTAAGAGGGCTACTATAGGACACAATTTTAGAACTTTGAGATATGAAATTACCAAGTTATAGTTGTTTCAAGATCGAATTCCTAAAATCAAGAAAAGTTAATATGAGGAAGTTTGATGGCAAGGATACGATAAATTGGATACCACAGATGGAGCAATATTTTTATCTACATGAGATTCAACTATTACAAAAGGTACATATTGCATCTTTATTTTATAACCGAATCAATTTTATGGTATAAAGGGCTTTGTTCTCGTAAAGCACTTATCACTTGGTCAATTTTCATGGAAGAAATAATAGCACATTATGAGGATACAAAGAGTAACACCTTCTTTAGCCAATTGATAAATCTCAAACAAAACAGTTCAATGGCAGAGCACATTGAGGACTTTCAAAAATTAAATATAAGGGTAAATGATATTCCAAAGGAGAAAAGGATTGATGTCTTCATAGGGACTTTAAAGGATAACATTCAACATGAGGTTTGTCTTTGGGAACATGATTCATTGGAGAAGGAATTTAGGTTGGCAAGAAAAATTGAAAGCAAAATTATGGAAACAAGGAATCCCACCATTCATGACTATAATTATGGAAGTTTTTTTTCCTAGCCTTCCACAACCTACAAGGTTTACACGAAAACAATTGGAAGAAAAAGAGAAAAAGGGTGTTGTTACAATTGTGATATCAAATACACTAAAGGTCATAAGTGTGCTGAGAAGAAATTATTTTACATAGATTATGAAGAGGAGGAAGAAAAGGATCAAGAAACGTCAAAAGAAGAGGATATACACCAGGAACCAACCCCAGAGAAAGAAGAAATGAATCTGACCATATCTTGTAAAGAATTGGCAATAATTACCACTCCTAAAACTCGCAAGATAGAAGGACATATCAAGAAGAAAAAGGTTCAAGAAATGAAATATCACATTGAGAAAGAAGAAATGAATCCTACCATATGTTATAATTCATTGGTAGGAATTACCACTCTTCAGACTATCAAGATAGAAGGACATATCAAGAAGAAAAATGTTCAAGACGTGAAAGATCACATCGAGCATCAAGAAATGAATCCAACCATATCTTGTAATGCACTGGAAGAAATTACGACTCCTTAAACTCTCAAGATAGAAGGAAATATCAAGAAGAAAAAGATTCAAGCACTGAAAGATCACATCGAGCATCAACAACAAGTTCTCCAATTTTTAAAGGATAACGCTACTTTGGTGCAGAATCCAATGAAACAAGAGGTAGATCAACATCGTAGTGAAAGAAGTTTTGATGTAGGTGATTGGGTATTTTTATGGATACATCTCAAGCAAGCTATTTATGAGAAGGAAATGTTGGCACTCCATGCACTTAAGAAATGGTGACCTTACCTAATGGGAAGACACTTCAAGGTAAAAATGAATCATGATAGTCTGAAATACATTTTAGAAAAAAGATTATCTTTAGAAGAACAAAAAAAATGGGTCACAAATATGTTGGGTTGTGAATTTGAAATCATCTACAAAAAAGGGAACCACAATGTTGGTGCAAATGCACTCTCAAGAAAGGATGAGGATGTGGAAACATTGTTTTGTTCTATTTCTATTATCCAACCAGATTGGATAAACCATGCAAGGGATTAATGGAAGAAGGATGAACAAGTGTGCCCACACAAACAATGTAAACTTTGAAACGGGAACTGATACTGTTACCCGTTTCGTAGAGATAGCTAAAAAGTGACCTGATTTTGAAAAGGGGTGATGCAGAACACACATGTTTTTTTTAGAGCATCGTTTTTGGCACTTTAGTTTTTTTTATGTACATCACGTTTTAGAATGGTAGTGATTTTCATGCTGATTTAAAAAAGTGAGCATTCTGCATCACACTCCTTTTTTAAAAGCCCTATTTTTTGGCTTTAAATTTTTTAATGTATAAAATGTAAATAATTATTTAGTAAATTTGATCATTTTTGAAGTGGTCATTTTCTTCACATTTTCTTGTTTTTTATTATAATTTTCAATTTCTTTTTTTGTGAGGTTTTTACTATTTTGCATTTTTAAATTAGAAGGCCGATATTTAGACTTGTTGATATTCTACATATTTATACATCCTTAATTAATTTTTCAATCGACATGAAATAATTGTTTCTAAAAAACAAAATTTTTTAACAATGGACATAAAAATAACAATTTTTAACATAAATATAACTAAAAAACTACACGTTTTGATAATTTTTTGTTAGAATTGACATGTCAAAATCACAATTTTTATACGATAATTTTAACTAAAAATGGTTAAATAATAGCTTTTTCTATTAATTTCATGTAAAAAAAATAATAAAAATCACTTTTTTTTCAAAAAATAATGATTAACTTAAAAATCAATGCAAAAATCACATATTACCAATATTGAACATATAACAACCCTAATTGAGTGTTTATTCTTCTCATAAAATGTCAAAGTCAAAACATTGCAAAGCTTGATTTACAAGCATAACTTAAATTTAATCAACAATGTCACGTAATCCAAACTCTTCGTCCTCTAGAGTTTCATCATTGTCCTCTTCCACAATATTTTCTGTTTCATTTTGCTCATTTTCCTCTTCTAATGGGTCTTTGATGTCTGCAAAACTCCCAATGTATGTCTTTCCAAACATTCCATGTAATGGTGGTTGGGGTTCCTTTGCCTTTTTTGCCACACGTGATTCACCAAAGTCCCCTTTCTTCAACCCAATTTCTTGCATTGCATCTGGAAGAAATTGAAGAGCATTAATTCTTTGCTGAATGAAATTGCACTGTACTGGATCTCTTTCAATTGCAATGCAATTTCTTCCTTTTTGAAGGCAACATGCTAGTGTTGTACCTAATTTTCAAGCACAAAAGAAATAATGAACTAAATTAGTACAATGACATATTAATTAAAAAAATAACATATTGAAATTCATTTCCATATAATAAAACTTACCTGAGCCAGAAAATAAATCCAAAACCCAATCTCCTTCATTTGAACAAATGTCTATAAGATAGTTAATCAATAATTGTGGTTTTTGATAAATGTTAACTATCTCTCATTTTGCTTCTTTGTCTTCATATGTTAGTTTTCTCACAACAGCATCATAACTCAGTATTTGGCTATGACTCTTTCTGTCTACCCGATTAAAAATCATAGACATATGGCTATCATCTTTTGCCCAACTATCAATATGAATGAACTCACAATCATTTATAAATTGTTGATCTTCATTGTGAAGAAGATTTGACTTTTCTCTGTAACATGAAATAGTAAAAGTTAAATTAACTTGTACATAAATAAATTTTTCAACATTAATCAAATATACATTTTAAACGTCTTACCATGTATGCTGCATCCTTGAATTTTTTTTCCCCTTGAAGCTTGACAATATCATTGCCAATTGTGTGTCTGAATGAAATGTCACAAATCTCCATAATGGTGATGACTTGACTTCTACAAATCCCGCAACCACTTTACTAAAAGCTTGATAAGTATAAGGGTCACTATCATAGTCAATGTTTGGAATATTGAAACCATGGGGAATATTTGCAATGACTAGGGCATAATCCCTTTTAGGTATGAGTTTAACAATGTATTCACAGTCGCCTTGTATTACTTGATATTGAATAGTGTCTAGCCCATTCCAAATGAAATGATTAAGAGTTGGATCAAGTTGAATATCCTTAATACGTTGCTTCCTCAGTCCTTCCATCTTTATTTTTTCGATAAAGGTTTTGAAACTATCTGGCACTCCATTATCATCCTTCCTCATCTTTTATAAAATAAACAAATATATGTGTAAGTTATAAAATAAAAATAGTACACAGGTGAATAAAAATGAATGTATAAATCAAGATACCCTTTTAAATGCAAGATAAAAAGCTTTTAACGTTGATGTAGAACTTGAATCTGGATAGTTGCGTACGACATCATCCCAACTATCTTCATTCAACAATCTAACCATTTGTTCTTGAATTTTCATGTAAACTTTGTGACTGCATAGATAAAGTAACAAAAAGTTAATATAATGATATGTATAACAAATACTACCAAGAACAGCATGTTTTATTTAAAATATAATTATAATCTAGAAATAAATAAAAATATTTCAAGAAACTTACTTTTGAAATTCTTCAGACATTTCCTCCAATGATAATTCCCCTGACCTCACACGAGATAATATTTTTTTGACAATTTTTTTATCTTTCACTCCTTGCATCGCCCTCCAAGCTGTGATGGTAATATCGTCTGGAAGATGCTTCATTTCAGGAGCTAATTTACTGTTGCCACATATGAATGGCTTAGACTTTTTGACCTTCTGGTTTTTAATGGCAATGTCCTCCCACATGCCAAAAATCTCATCAATCAACCTCCAAACATCTCTAGTTCTAAATGCCAATTGGAAAATTTTATCAACACCTCTGACTAAATCACTATGTTTGCTACCCTTTCCACCTTTTAAATTGGTTTTCTCTTCAATTTGATATCCTATTTCCATACAACATTCCTTTCTGAACTCTACAGTAACTTTTGTCCTATCCCCACCACATTTTTCTTCAAATTCACTATGAATAAATCTAACCCTTTGGATGAAAGTCATAGACATCCTATATTCATTATCTGAATTATGATCCCATGCCACTAACTTTGCTTCTGTATCAGATAAACCAGCGTAAATGATACATTTCATTGTTTCAAAATGTGGGTTATTAGGATATTCCTCCATCAATTGTCTTTGAGCTTCTACAGAATGGTTCCCCCCAAGCACATAATAATTGTATTCAAAACATTTTGACTTATCAAATGCTTCTTTGTTGGGAACTTGAAGTGGATCAACAAGAAGCACATAACTAACCACATGAGCATATGGATTGTACCTCATCAATGTCTTCAAGTTGTGAACATGCAGATGATGTGGCTTTCTAACTTGATATTGACATTGTCCTTCACTTGCTTTATAGGTTTGCCTGACATTAAGCTGAAATGTGCGACCACCATCAATTAAGTTTCTCTTTGTCAAATTCTCTCGAATGACATTTTGTTTTGTTTTGATAATGCCATCTTCTAAATCAGCTCCTGGTGTAATGATTTCTCTGCTTTCTTTTGAAGTTTCACTAGGTTCTTGACTGCTAGTAATGACTGCTTCAAAATCATCAACTCTACTTTTCTTGGTCATAACATTCCCAACAGAGTTATTCTTGGGCATTGTTACTTTTGGATTTTTATGGCTCTTCTCAGTTCCAGTGTCATCTTTAGTAATGACAACATATGTTTCATCGTCAATTTCAACTTCATCATTCTCAAAAGTAACTTGTTTACCCTTGCTAGATTTATCCACCAGAGACATTTTTTTCTGATTCTTTGGATGTAGTTTTGTAGCATTATCAATTACTTCATTTTGCCTATTTTCCATATTTTCTTCTGACACTGAGTAAAAACTGTTGACAACTTTCATGATATCATTCTCAATGAAATGAATTCCTCCCAACCTAATTGAACAACTTTCAACGAAATTCTGCCAAACAAAATATCATATGTCAATAAAAAACAAAGTTAAAAAATATAGTGAGACACTTTCAAAAACACAAAATACAAATATAAATAATAATACTTACGATGTTTTGTGTCATCTCATTTACGATTTGACTACACAACTTTGTAGATACCTCTCTCGTGTCATACAATGAATATGATATTTGGTATTTAACCCTTTCATGTGACTTGGGATCTTTTGTAAGTACGTAAACAACTTCAGTGTCCGGTATCGAACACATATCTACGACTCTTCCCATCACCTCAAAAATTCCATTATCATTCGGTATATCGATATATAGATATATATTCACATTTGCGCTTTCTCTTTATTTCACATACCACATTCCTGATGGAAATTTCACCTCTTTCAAATTCTTCCAGTCTGAAATCGTCTTCTTATCACTTGAGGCACTTGAAAGATTTGTAGTCATGAGCTCAGGTGGAGTTCGTTCACCAATGTTTCTTTTAGATGCACCTTTATGAGTCTTTGGTCCAGAAAGATTCACTGAAATTCTCTTTGATGCCATTTTCCTGAAAAATAGAAACACATAAATCAGTAAATAATAAAAACATATTAACTTAAATTAACAACGAAAATATATCATAAATTTTAATCAACAATTGCCCCACCCACTGCCCCTCATATTCCAAAAGGACATGCATTAACATTCCAGTGTAAAAAAGTAAATCACGAATAAAACATTTTGCTCGGGCGCCCTCACCCACCCCCCCCGCACGGCATGGGCGCCCTCACCCACCCACCCCACCAATCATCCCAACACCCCCACCCCGGCGGCCCGGGCGCCCTCACCCGCCCGAGCGCACCGGCCCAACCCCCATAACCCTCTCCAGCCCGGGCGCCCTCAGCCACCCGCCCACCCAAACTCTCTCCCTACTTCACCCCCGCCCCACCCGCCGGCCCGCCCGACCGACCGACCTAGGTGCCCTCACCCACCCCTACGGGCGCCCTCCCTACCCCTCCCCCAACCCGCGCGCCCCGCACCCCCTCACCCGCCCGGTCCAACCCTCCCGACACCCCACCCCTACAGGTGCCCAAGCCCGCCCGCCCACCCCACCCCTCCGGGCGCCCTCACCCGGCCCCCTGCCTGGCGCCCTCACCGACCCGCCCACCTCACCCGAACCCCCCTCCGCCCGGGCTCCTTACCTCTCCCCACACCCGCCCACCCCGCACCCCCTCACCTACCCGCTTCAACCCTCCCGGCACCCTCACCCCTTCGGGTGCCCTTGCCGGCCCGTCCGCCCGGCGCCCTCACGCACCCACCCGCCTCAACCGAACCCCCCTCTGCCCGGGCTCCCTACCTCTCCCCCAACCCGCCCACCCCACACCCCCTCACGCACCCCTCACCCACCCGCTCCAACCCTCCCAGCGCCCTCGCCCGCCCCCCCGCCCGGCGCCCTCACCCACCCGCCTGCCTCACTGTTGTGGGGAAAAATGCCTATGCAGGACGATCCTATCCACCTAAGGTGTGACAGTGCCTTAGCAACAAACGAATACAGCTATACTGGTTTCTTCCTTTATGAAATGTGAAAGAAGAGAGATTAATAGACTTACCGGTCTCTTCCGTTTGTCCCTCGATCCAATCTCCCTTCTCTTTGGGTGTTCACAGCTACTTGCCTTCTTGCTTATCCAGCTACAACTTCCTGCAAGATCGCAAGAGAACAGCTACCTGCGATAAGAGAAGAACACTACACAAAGACAGATATTCACATTCATAACTAGTTTAGGATTAGAATTAAACCAAATACACTAATACATTCGTACATCAAAATACATCAGCATATAGGAGAAACCAAGATAGCTTTATTGATGAATAACAAGGTTCAGGAAGAGATACAACCCAGAGGGCTCCAATCCAGCATCTCCTTCCCAGCAAATGGAATTCCTCTCTTTTCCCCCTTCAAAGCAGTAAGCACCCAATGATTCCAGTCTCAAACCAACAACAATTCTTTGCAATAACAAAATTCTAGCCTCTAGATCTCATGGAGGAGAGATCGATATATAGATGTTTGGAGAGAGGATGAGTTAGCTTGAGATCTGACTAGTGTCCTCTCCCTCTATTAGTTCTTGAGTCCACTTGGAGGTTCTTGCTTCCACTTGGAGATTTGGAACCTCTTACTCATCACCAGTCGAATTCCCTGAGGAAAGTGTCATTTTGGAAGCTTCCTGGGTCTTGACACCTTGAGAAATGAGCCTGCCACTTGTCCACTCTCGTTCAGCGCAGGTAGCCTTTGTTCCAGTTGACATTCAACGCAGGTAGCCAGTGTTGGCTTTGACATTCAGCGCAGACAGCTAGTGTAGCCACTGAAATGATCCAGAATTGACTTGTTTCTGAGCAGTTTCAGGTGGAGAACTTTTGTGAATTGCTGTGGTTTGTTAGCCTTGTTCCTCTAGGGGTAGGAACAACATGTTTAGGGACTTTGGATCCCTTAGATTATGGACATTTCATGCTCAATGCTGCAAGGCACAAAAATTTCTATAACAGTTGCCCCCTAAAGTATGAGGCTGTTTATCAGGCGAAATGCTTTATTAGGGGGATCCGAAGTTCATCCAATGTTGGGAGGAGACCTGTAATACAATACAATACAATACATTATTTTTCATACTGCTTTCATGATCTAGCTGAGGCGGGCATTCGCATGCTCAGCTTTATAAATACATTTTTTTGTACATAGAACAGACAATCGTCTGATGGTAGACTGATAATTTTGATGAAATTATCATCCTTTGAGTAGGATGATTATCTGCTGCAATGATGCACATGTCAATGTCTTTATCTTTCCTGAATATATATCACAGCCCGGATGGATGAAACTAAATCCGGGGTCTTCAAACTCGTTCGATCTTCACTCTAAGTACAAGTCGATCCATGTGAGAAATGTTCTAAAGTCGAACGTGGAAAGACATCGCTTGATTACCGGTCAATGATGTAAACCGTTAACAAGTGCGAGAGGAATCACCGATAATGATAATGACCCTCAAGGTACTGCAGTACAATTCACGTGGTGTGAATAAAGGACTTGGCGTTGAACACCACGCAAAATCTTTCGGTCGAAGGTCATTGATGTATACCTGTCGCCGGAAGTGAGAAACTTGCCATTGAGGCATGCAAGCTTCAAAGTACTGAAGGGGTTGTTCCTAGATCAACTTCTTGGATAATGAGCTGATGTCGACAAGAAGTGATCCATCACAGGAGGGCCTTAATGAATCCCACATCAGTGACACGGAACAGAGCTAATGATTTTAATGGAGGTGAAAACGATCTGTGACATATGATTCAGGGTGGCGGTCATGAATGGATGAAGGATAATGTATGGCAGTGGATGGGACACGGTTGACTCTTTCTGAACGAATTCTCTTGAACATATGGTGACACTAATGCGATGGATCGGTAGCATTACCCCAAATATGGATGGTATGGCGAGACCATGGATGTGATTGGTGAATGAAACAACCCAACCCAATTATGGTACGGAGGAAAAGTGTCATGTTCAAGAGCGACTTGCTACCATCAAAGTTTTCTTTAGTTTCTCCCAATTTTTCCCCAGTCATTGCTGACCAGTACCTCTTTATTTTTGTCAAGCTTGAGGAGGATAACATATGCTTGTTCTATAACCTACCCTTCGGGCAAGCCCATCGCTATGTTTTAACGAGCCTAGCGATAATGAAACTTGTTCTCGTCTAAAGACAAGTTTGTCGCTATTTAATTATTTTAACGAGTCTAACGACAAGGATAACTCGGTCCTTTTCATTTTTAGAGAGTCTGAAAAGGTACATAAAGTCAACTCCAAAATTCCTTTTTCGTCATCTAATCCCTTAAGTCCGAAAAAGTATAAAACAATACAGAAGGGATGAGTTTTCGATAGTTTTAACGAGCCAAATAAAACAAGCGCTCGATCTTTTTGTGCAATAATCCCTTAGGTTCAAAAAGATTAAAATCTAGAGGAGGGATAGCTCTTCCTGTCCTTTAACGAGCTGGAAGGCCAAAACTCGGCAATTTTTTCATATTTTACGAGTCAGTTGAAAAGAGCTTAAAGAAGACTCGTCTTTTGAGGAATGAGTGATAAACAGGGATAGCAGCTGATTCCAGGTACAGGTTGGAATTTTCCAATCACGGCAGTGTCACAAGGATGGCTAGGTGAAATCACTCTTCGCAGCTGTTCCACAAAATGGGTAAACAATCATATGGAGGTGAACGATCGGCCAAATGAAAAGTGGAGGTGACGGTGCAAACACGACCAAGGCTTTAATGGCTGATGATATTACATTCACAGTGGTTATTTACCAGGATAGTTCATTTTTTAACGAGCTTAAACGCGGGTGGAAACATTTGCTCGGTCTTATGTTTATTTTTTAACGAGCATGAACTATGTGCTAAAACTACTCGAATCTTGCGTTTATTTTTTAATGAGCATGAACTGTGTGCTAAAACTGCTCGATGATAAGCTTGCATGCCCCCAGCATAATAACACAAATCGAGGTGCATGCCCCCCCCCAAGCTTCATTGCATTCAACTCGGTGGTTGGAATGAAGGTTTAACTTTGAGATTTGAAAAGGGGATTTGTTTCATTTTTTAATGAGGTTGACATAGTAAAAGAACTATCTTCATGACTCCTTGTTTAATTTTTTAACGAGGTTGACATGAGATAAGAACCGTCCTCGGAGTCCAAATCCATTAGATATAGAAGGTTTCATATTCCACTGCGGCCACTTCCGCCAGATTACTCAAAGGCGGTAGCGCAAAAGTACCCATTAAGGCAGGGTCTTTTAGGAGACCTACTCCGATATTTTGGAGCGAATGATTACTTCCATGGATCATTGGAATGCTTCCCGTAACTTGAGAACCATTGGGGAGGAAGTTTTGCTGATCGACGGTTGTAATCCCTCCTTGAAAGGGAAATGCAATCTTTCTGAAATAGGTCGACACAACAGCTTCCATGGCATATATCCATGGTCTTCCTAGTAGGATGTTGTAATCAAGATTCCCATCTATGACTTCAACATCTATTTCTATTGTTTTCCCTCCTAGTTCAACTTTCAAGTTATTTAGGATACCATATGGGGTATATGTCCTTCCGTCGAATGCTTTTAATGTCGTCGAAGATCGCGAGAAGGTTGGAGATCCTAAAGTTTTCCAGCAACTCATCGACATAATGCATGTAGATGCCCCCTCATCAATAATTGTTCGATGAACAGTTTTGTTGAGGGCTTTCACTTGAATAAGGAAAGCTAGTTGAGCTGGTAACTGAGGGTCATATCCTTTACGATCAAAGGCCACAAGATTGGAATCCATCGGGTCAATCCCACCTATTGTTGATAATAAAGCTTGCTCTTGGGAGAAGCAATTTCGTGGTACCTCAAGTGTCGACATAGCGGATGGTGATTGGGCCAGGTCCTCTATCTGTGCTATTTTCGCACAAGGATTAAATGTCGATTTGTGTACTGCTCCCTTTTGCGACTTTATCTTTGGCTCAGGAACGATGGGTGGCACAACTTCGGCCAAAGTTGTTGTCGAACTACTAGGTTGTTCATTAGCCTTGTTGTTCGACAGCTTTGGATTCCTGTAATCTTTATTCCTCATCAAAGCATCATTTTGCTGCTTTCATACAGACAACATAAGCACTTGGGATCAGGAAGCATTTTGATTAGCAACCAGTTCGGTTCTCGGGCTTGGAAACGGATCAGTCAACATAGCTGAGGTTTTCGAACTCTTAAAGAATCTTTTAAGCTCAACTTTGTATGGACAATCTGATGTCCAATGATCCTCATCGCATATATGACACCCCGCAGGGGGTTTCCTTTTTCTCCCTTTCTTTTTCTTCTTGCCCCCTGGTTGCTTCAGTTGTTTGCCCTTGTCGTCCGACACGACACTTACCTCCGAGGCAAGAAGTTCCTCATTTGCATTTTGACCGGAAATCTTACAGGCCTTTTCAGATATAGCCTTTGTCGATTTCATGTCTATCGCGCCAATCACGCCATCGCTGGCATGAGAGTCATTGTTTGATTTAGGAGGAGGAGGAATTGAGAATTCCGGTCTAGGGGCATCAGGTATTTTGTCGTAGAGCGTTCCGGACTGAGTGTAAACCAAGTCCAGATATTGCGCACGAGCGATGACTTGCTCTTCTGTTACGACTCCCCCCTTTGCCACATCTTCCGTGATAGCAAGAAGTAATGACTTGATAAACCATTCAACTAATAGCTGATCGGGAACATACATTTTTACCATCCTACGACGACGTCGCCACTCATGTATATGATCAGATATGTGAGTGGCCGTTGTCTGTTTGAAGTTGGTTAGGAGTTCCATTCCCGTTTCATACCTTATGGGTAATTGAAAATGGGTTAAGAAAGTCATGGCTAGGGTACTGAAGTTGTCGAATGAAGCTCTAGGCAATTCGATATACCATTTCGCTGCCGGACCAGTTAACGTCCTCTGAAAAAGGTGAAGCCTAATCGAATCATCATTTAGGGTGTTTGATGAACACCACAGATGAAAGGTCATCACATGATTCGACGGATCTTCACCCAGATTTCGATTAAATTTAGGAATATGTGATGGAAGTTTATGCGGAATCACTGGCCACCAAGGGGCATAAGCAATTGGATCATTCGTCAGCCGGTTTAGATCTGGTAATTCTAGAGTTGCTACAAAGGGCAACTTTTGAGTCAGGTTAGGCAAAGCATACCCAGGATAAGATGGAATTGCCTGAGCAGTGGGTCTTTGCCTACCAGCATAATGTATTTGATGTTGGCAACTTTGACAAGGTTGATGGGCATAACCATTATAATATGGTTGTTGGTAACTGCTTTGTAAATGCGATTGCCCATTACTTACAAAGAATTGTTGCTCAGGTCCTCGATATGATTGCTGGAATGGGGGTTGATGAGTTTGAACCAGCTCTGGTTGTTGGACCAGTTGTTGTTGTCCAATACTAGATGATTGACCAAGATGAGGAGTCATAGTACTTGTTTGAGCCTGAGTCGCTCCAGATAAAGAGGCACTAACCGAAGGTTGTGATTGAGTTGTCGAGACAAGAGGCTGTTGTATGGCAACCTGAGAAACTTGGGGTTAACATACAATAGGTAGTGCTTGTACTTGCGACGCAATCACCATACCAGGTATAGTGGAAAAATTCGACACAGGGTGGACTGGTTGCATTGAATATGCAACCCTTGGTTGCTGAGGCAGTATCGGTACCCATCCGCTGGATGTAATTCCAGTTTGACTTGAACTTTGTTGTAAACTCCCATATGGTTGTTCTCCGGGGGGAACAATGAAAAGGCATACTGCCCTCCATATGGTGGCAATCCAGTACTTAAAGGGTAGATTGGCCTTTGAAGACACATTGGATCAATTTGTTGAGTTTCAACATAAGGAATACCAGATGATAATCCGGATGAAGAAATAGGAACTAACCATGTCGTCGAAACAGTCTCTGATTGGACTCCAGCTTATTGTTGACAATTTGTCGGGACAGATGGTATACCAGCGAACATCGTCGGAGTAGCGGCAGGAGGCTCTGCCACTGCTGTGTCGATGACATAGTCCTGGATGTCGACGGTTGTTCAGACATATTTAGTCTATCCAAAAGATTTTCTAGCGATTGTACAAGAACTTTGTGATGAAGGTAGACTAACTTCGAAGATCAACGAGGGAAAGGTGATGATTATTCCATTTTAAAATAAATTTTAACGAGGCTTGGACACAACTTGCTTTTTCAATTTTAAAGAGTCGAGAAAAAGCTAAATATGACTCTAGTCTCCTTTGATGTTTTAACGAGCCCGAAGTGACAAATGCTCGGATGGACTTTTTCCATTATAGAGTCTGAAAAAGGCCAAAAGGAACTGCTCTGGAGTTCTAGGCAGAGGGTGTGCCAAACTTTTCGCAAAACCGCAGAATACTTTTTAGGGTACAGGCGGTCAATATTCCTGAATGCTGTGTTCAGTGCATTGCGACCAGTAGGGCGGCCGACACGGCTTCCTAAGGATAAAGGTTTTATGCCTATAGGGGTCTCCCAATATATACGCGACGGTACGTGGGAGCACAATCCGTACTGGCGCTATCGTCCCTCAGGAGGAATCACCCACCTTCCACGAGATCGACAGTCACCAGGCTTAACGACGCCGGAACACGTCTCTAGCCTAGACCTCTATGTTGTGCATTATGTTACAAAGCGTTGTTAAGTTCATTCAGTTTATTTTAGGTTGATATTTTTAAAGTTTGCCTTTCAAGGTTCACCACGAGATGTATGATACAAATTCCTAAATTCAGTCTAAAGATGATAAGCAAGCCTTATATCTTTTCAACTTTGAAAATCCTAGCTACTAAGGGAAAAGAAAGACACCATCTTTTCTCAAAGAGCAATCAGCACACTCTAATGCACTTTTCCTAAATCCAACATGCAAACTATCAAATGCAAAATGCACAATGCAGGTGTTTGTTTTCTGCTTTCTTAGTATTGATGCCTACAAAGAAAGCTTTTTGGACAACTTTGAATTTGCTTTTAAATGATCAATACAAACAAGTTCACATTTTCGAAATTAGAGAGGGTAGAAGAGATTACACTACTTAACGATTTTCGAAATAAAGACTTGTTTCGACACTTAAAAGAGACAAATTCAAACCAATAAGCAAAAGTAAATGTATAATCACTCTGCAAACAGCCAATGAACTCTCTTCTAAGATCACAATCAACAGATCTGAATCAAGGGCTACAGGATGACTATTCCACTCGTGCAAAGGAAAACTGTAAATGATGCCACAAACACATAAAAACACTCACAGTATTTTTGTACAAAAGGAGGCGGAACGTAAGCAGAGAAAAGAGGTTATTAGACTGGTACCTATGCTGGTTACAGGCTGCAAAAATCAGAGATCAAAACAAGGCAAAACAGAGCAGAGAACCCCAGCTGCACAAGAGCAAACTGGTTCAGCGCAGGTTCAACACAAGGGTTTTGACATTCAGCGCAGGTATCCTTCACGGGACCTGGGTTGAAATGCAGAATCCCTTCACTGGGTCTGCGCTGAAGGAGAAACTCTCGTTTCCCTCAAGTTCTGGGTCACAGATTGCTATTTAATTCACTGTTTTAGGCCAAATAAAAGAAACAAGCAAGGTGTAATCAAAGGGATGCTTTGAGAGGCTACTAAGATCTATCACAAGGATCATCAAATCATTTGTGAATCCATTGTTAAGATCATAGAAAAGTCCAGCAATTGGATCAAAGTAGCAACTTTCTACTTTGCATCTGGGAAAGATGCAGTTCGATTGTTGCTGTCAAGTCTATGATGCAAACAATGATAGAAACACAAATAAAATGACTAAACAAATGTCCCGAGCGGAGTCGCCAATTTGTTGTGGGGAAAAATGCCTATGCAGGACGATCCTATCCACCTAAGGTGTGACAGTGCCTTAGCAACAAACAAATACAGCTATACTGGTTTCTTCCTTTATGAAATGTGAAAGAAGAGAGATCAATAGACTTACCGGTGTCTTCCGTTTGTCCCTCGATCCAATCTCCCTTCTCTTTGGGTGTTCACAACTACTTTCCTTCTTGCTTATCCAGCTACAACTTCCTGCAAGATCACAAGAGAACAGCTACTTGCGACAAGAGAAGAACACTACACAAAGACAGATATTCACATTCATAACTAGTTTAGGATTAGAAATAAACCAAATACACTAATACATTCGTACATCAAAATACATCAGCATATAGGAGAAACCAAGATAGCTTTATTGATGAATAACAAGGTTCAGGAAGAGATACAACCCAGAGGGCTCCAATCCAACATCTCCTTCCCAGAAAATGGAATTCCTCTCTTTTCCCCCTTCAAAGCATTAAGCACCCAATGATTCCAGTCTCAAACCAACAGCAATTCTTTGCAATAACAAAATTCCAGCCTCTAGATCTCATGGAGGAGAGATCGATATATAGATGTTTGGAGAGAGGATGAGTCAGCTTGAGATCTGACTAGTGTCCTCTCCCTCTATCAGTTCTTGAGTCCACTTGGAGGTTCTTGCTTCCAATTGGAGATTTGGAACCTCTTACTCATCACCAGTCGAATTCCCTGAGGCAAGTGTCATTTTGGAAGCTTCCTGGGTCTTGACACCTTGAGAAATGAGCCTGGCACTTGTCCACTCTCGTTCAACGCAAGTAGCCTTTGTTCCAGTTGACATTCAACGCAGGTAGCCAGTGTTGGCTTTGACATTCAGCGCAGACAGCTAGTGTAGCCACTGAAATGATCCTGAATTGACTTGTTTCTAAGCAGTTTCAGGTGGAGAACTTTTGTGAATTGCTGTGGTTTGTTAGCCTTGTTCCTCTAGGGGTAGGAACAACATGTTTAGGGACTTTGGATCCCTTAGATTATGGACATTTCATGCTCAATGCTGCAAGGCACAAAAATGTCTATAACACTCACCCGAACCCCCCTCCGCCCGAGCTCCCTACCGCACCCCCTCACACCGCACCACTTCACTCGCACACCCTACAAACTCTCACCCACCCGCTCCAACCCGCCCGCCCCGCCCCTTCAGGCGCCCTCGTCCGCCCACCCACCCCACACCTCCGGGCGCCTTCACGTGGCCCCCCACCCGGCGCCCTCACCCGCCCCACCACTCGACGCCATCACCCGCCCCCCGCTTCACCCGAACCGCCCTTCGCCCGGGCACCCTCGTGCAGGTGCCACCTGGGCCACCCACGCCCTCGCCCGACAGGCACGGCGACCTTACCTGCCAGGCAAGGGCACGGGCGGCTCAGGTGGTGCCTGCACGAGGGAGGCCCTCCCTCATGCAGGCGCCACCCGAGCTGCCCGCACCCTCGTCCAGCAGGCAAGACGACCCTGCCTGCCGGGCGAGGGCGCGGACGGCTTGGGTGGCGCCCGCACGAGGGCGCCCTCCCTCATGCAGGCGCCACCCGGGCCGCCTGTACCCTCGCCCGACAGGCAGGGTGGCACCCAACCTCGTGCCGGCGCCACCCGGGCCGCCCGCGCCTTCGCCCGACAGGCAGGGCGACCTTGCCTGCTGGGCGAGGGCGCGGGCGGCATGGGTGGCGCCTGCACGAGGGTGACCGCCCTCGTGCAAGCGCCACCCGAGCCGCCCGCGCCGTCGCCCGGGAGGCAGGACGATTCCGGGAATTGCCCTGCATGCCGGCCGAGGGCACGGGTGGCCCGGGTGGCGCCTCCACGACGGCGCTCCCCCTCTTGCAGGCGCCACTCGGGCTGCCCGCGCCCTCGCACGGCAGACAGGGCGATTCCCAGAGTCACCCTGCTTGCTGGGTGAGGGCACGGGAGGCCTGGGTGGCGCCTGCACTAGGGCGGCCCCCCTCGTGCAGGCGCCACCCGGGCCGCCCGCGCCCTCGCCTGGCAGGCAAGGCGATTCCGGGAATTGCCCTGCCTGTCGGGCGATGGCGCGGGTGGCCCGGGTGGCGCCTGCACGAGGGCGCCCAACGTCGTGTAGGCGCCACACGGGCTGCCCACGCCCTCGCCCGCCTACCAGGAGAGGGCACGAGCGGCTCGGGTGGCGCATGCACGAGGGCACCCCCCCTCGTGCAGGCGCCACCCCGGCTTCCCACGCCCTCGCCTGGTAGGCAGGGCGATTCCAGGAATCGCCCTGCCTGCTGGGTGAGGGCGCGGGCGGCGCGGGTGGCCCGGGTGGCGCCTGCATGAGAGAGGGCGCCCCTCGTGCAGGCACCACCCAGGCCACCCGCGCCCTCGCCCGGCAGGCAGGGCGATTCCGAGAATCGCTCTGCCTGCCAAGCGAGGGCGCGGGCAGCTCGGGTGGCGCCTTCACGAGGGTGCCTCCTCTTGTGCAGGCACCACCCGGGCCGCCCGCGCCCTAGCCCTGCAGGCAGGACGATTCTCGGAATCGCCCTGCCTGCCTGGCGAGGGTGCCGGCGGCCTGGGTGGCACCTGCACGAGGGCGCCCCCCATCGTGCAGGCGCCACCCCAGGAGCCCGCGCCCTCGCCCGGCAGGCAGGGCTATTCCCGGAATCGCCCTGCTTGCCGGGCGAGGACGCGGGTGTTCCGGGTGGTGCCTGCACGAGGGCGACCCCCTCGTGCAGGCGCCACCCGGGCCGCCCACGCCCTCACTCGGTAGGTAGGGCGATTCCGAGAATCGCGCTGCCTACTGGGCGAGGGCGCGGGTGGCCCCTCGTGCAGGCACCACTCGGGCCGCCCGCTGCCCTCGCCCAGCAGGTAAGGCGATTCTTGGAATCGCCCTACTTGCCCGGCGAGGGCGCAGGCGGCCGTGGTGGTGCTTGCACGAGGGCGCCCCCCCTAGTGCGGGTGCCAACCGGGCCTCCCACGCTGGGAATCGCCTTGCCTGCTGGGCAAAGGCGCGGGCGGCCCAAGTGGCACCTGCACTAGGGCACCCTGTCATGCCCCTACACCTGTGGTAGTCTTCCAACCACTTGTAGCAAGGTGCAACACCACCGAACGCTTTCTTTTCACCAATACTAACATTCGTGGACTACGCCTACTTTCACATTAACATACTTAGCTTGTGTTTCGGAACTAAGTGAAATGCAATTATCCTTTATACTTAATGAAGCCCATACTCATTCATTATCATCATGCAATTATACCGAGAACAATAACAATTGCAACAAGTATAAAGGGGAGGGGCAACTCCCCGTAATGTGAGTCTGCCCGACAATTTTATTAAGAATATCAGATTTACAACACAAGTGTGTCTTGGCCGAACCAAGTCTCACACTTAGACAAATTTACAAAGATAAGCAACCTGCTTTTACAATCATGTGCACCCTTGCACAAAGAGAAGTGCTCACCCGAGCCACTTATTCCTCTCTACCAAGTCCTGCACAAATCTGCATCCAAACCGAACCCCGGCACCCTTGCCTACACCTCACCCGGCACAAGAATAACCAAAACTGCACTTAACTAGCATGCGCATGAGTTATGCGCAGCTCCTCTTTCTCTTGCGCAGTTTTACCCCTCACTTGTGCGTAGAAGTGATGATTCGATGATTAACAAATGAGCTCAAGCTCCTTTTACTTATACCATGTCTACGTGGGTTTACATGGGGTGTGCAGCCCCATGGCCGACCCCCAAAACCACTAACGCATGCCCACCTATCTTCCATTACAAGTCGGCTTGCATACATTTTAATATCGCATATATATATATATATATGCGTTAGTCCAACACTTAGTCGCATAAGTGTTTTTCCTAACATCGCATATATTGTCGCATTCCTTTGCACAAAGTGTCGCACCCGTCGCACATTTCCTCCGCGCGCCCGTGCGCCCGCCCGCGCGCCCGCTCTCGTGCACGACTCGCCGGTGCCCATCGCACTCTTCTCCCGAAGGCCTTACATCCTCCTCCACCTGAAATCGTTGTCGTCCTCGACAACATACCATCCCGGTAGCCATCCACCAAGATCATCATCATCCATGATGTTGACTCCTCCACACAAAGCAAACATCCTTGCAACATATGTAGAGCCTCATCTCCATCATGCCTCGACTTAGTGACCAACTGCCACCAAGCTCACCATACCAAGGTATGCACCTCAACAGTATGCTCTCCATCAGATGTCATCTCGATCCATGATTACCTGACCCTTTTGTCTTCATCATGTGTCCCCATGTGAACCTCTGTCATGATACTCCAACACAATGCTAACACATCTATGTACACTTCCAGACCCCATGTCTGAACTAGTCGAATGGCTAGTCCAATTGCCACGCTCAAACCATGAGAGTGAACATCCTTATGCCACCATCAGTCGCTTCTCAAAACATCTTTGACTCATCAAGAATCTATCTCCATAATCCATGCTCAGGTCCATGGAACTCCATCCACCTCATCTGCAACATGTTGTCCATGATGTTTGGTGTCAATGTGCTACATGAAATCAGCCACATCTATCCCAACATCATCATGTGTGTGTGTCTCCATGTGAAGAGATCATCCCCTCAACCTGACTCTCGATGTGCCACATCTAGGTCAATGAAGCACCCCTTCATCATATCTACAATGTGCCATCCCTCAAGTCTGCCATCGAAACAAGTATGCACTTGTCTTATCTATCCATGTGTCAAAGTAGTTGTGTCTCGGCTCAACCCATGCCCAAGTGCAGCCACCAAGGCATCATCATCATCATTGTAACTCCATCACTCCAAAGTGTCTCATATCGATCCTCCACATCAAGTCACTCTTCCAAGCCATGCCCATACATGTACTTTGAAAGTATGCATCCCATACTGCATCAAAGTCCCTTGACCTCAGCTCCTCAATGCATCAAATCCTCTAAGTCCACCATGTATGAAGTCCCTAAAAGTCACAACAATCTCATGTCATCATGAGCTCCATGAGTCATCTCCAACCAACATCTCCATGTAGTAGGAATGCTCCATAATCTGCTCACAAATCCATCCAAGTCCATGGCCTTGTTGTACAAGAGTGTACAAGCTCTCCATAGGCTCATAAGTAATAAGTCTCCATGTCACACTAGCAAATCCATCTGCACAACATCCTTGCCTTGGCACTCCTCATTGGATGTCCATGACACCTCTACATGTGCTCCCACACAATGTCCCTGCATAAGACTGCCATGCTCCATGCCTCCAACCTGATGTCCATGACTAAGTTGTCCATGTAGTCCTACCAAGTAGACTCATCACAACCATCGGTCATCCTCATCCAAGTCTTCAATCTTCGGTTTAGTGAACTCAGTCACCCAACCATATCAGCATCATCACGAGTCCCTTCCGTCATAGCTCCTCCACCAAAGTGTCCACCAAGACTATCTCTTGGTCTCGGCCATGAGAAGTCCACCCAGGAGTGTGCCCTCCAATCTATCCATGAGTCATGCCGGGCACTTAGCCCATCTTCCATATGGCTAAAGCATGGCCCATTCCTCCACAACGTTCATCAAGTCCCACCCTTGTCAAGGGCCTTTGCACCTTCTACCATAAGGTCACAAGCAGCCCCGACAAGTCCTGTAACAGTCGAAAATCCTTGTTCCTCCATACAAGGTCTCATCCTAGTCATCCATGGCAAGATCCTCCATAGCATTGGCAAACTGGCTTTGCCCTTCCCTGCATATGGTCCATCTACCAAATGCCCAAATGAAACACAAGTACCAATACTTACTTCATCATGAGGCTCTTCCTCATTCATCCATGTCCACAAACTGGATGATCCTCGTCCAACTTGATCATCCTCAAGTTCATACTCCATCATGGTCATGTCTGCAACATCTTCAACTATTACGGCTTCCTCTTCCTTGATAGCACAATCTGCAACTTTATCTTGCTCCATTCTCCATCCAAGTTGAAGAAGCTCTCCTTCAAGAGTCTTCTCCAAGACTTCAAGTTCTTTCTGGATCTGGGGCTTCTCTTCCTTCAACCTTTTCAACCTGTATAAGGTAAGAAAGAGCTTCCCTTCACCTTCTCCCAAACTTTCCATGCCTTGTCGTTCAGCTTGGTCCAAGCACTAAGCTTCACCTCTGCTAAACCTGCTTCCACTGTCACGAGCAACCTTTCTCAAACCGAGCCTTGAAACTACCTTCAAATGATTCAACACCTGAACCTTGTTCAAGTCTCAATATCACCTGTCATCAGCTTGAAACCTTCACGGGAAAACATTGCTCACCAGCTTTAGACCAAGCTTTGATACCACCTGTCACGCCCCTACACCTGCGGTAGTCTTCCAACCGCTTGTAGGAAGGTGCGGCACCACCGAATGCTTTCTTTTCACCAATACTAACATTCGTCGACTACGTCTACTTTCACATTAACATACTTATCTTGTGTTTCACAACTAAGTAAAATGCAATTATCCTTTATACTTAATGAAGCCCATACTCATTCATTATCATCATGAAATTATACCAAGAACAATAACAATTGCAAGAAGTATAAAGGGGAGGAGAAACTCCCCGTATTGTGAGTCTGCCCGACAATTTTATTAAGAATATCAGATTTACAACACAAGTGTGTCTTGGCCGAACCAGGTCTCACACTTAGACAAATTTACAAAGATAAGCAACCTGATTTTACAATCATGTGCACCCTTGCACAAAGAGAAGTGCTCACCCAAGCCACTTATTCCTCTCTACCAAGTCCTGCACAAATCTGCATCCAAACCGAACCCCGACACCCTTGCCTACACCTCACCCGGCACAAGAATAACCAAAACTGCACTTAACTAGCATGTGCATGAGTTATGCGCAGCTCCTCTTTCTCTTGCGCAGTTTTACCCCTCACTTGTGCGTAGAAGTGATGATTCGATGATTCAAATGAGCTTAAAGCTCCACTTACTTATACCATTATCAACGTGGGTTTACATGGGGTGTGCAGCCCCATGGCTGACCCCCAAAACCATTAACGCAACCCACCTATCTTCCATTACAACTCGGCTTGCATACATTTTAATATCGCATATATATATATATATGTGTTAGTCCAACACTTAGTCGCATAAGTGTTTTTTCTAATGTCGCATATATTGTCGCATTCCTTCACACAAAGTGTCGCACCCGTCGCACATTTCCTCCACGTGCCCGTGCGCCCGCCCACGCGCTCGCTCTCGTGCACGACTCGTCGGTGCCCATCGCACTCTTCTCCTGAAGGCCTTATAGCGCCCCTCGTGCAGGCGCCACCCAGGCCGCCCACGCCCTCGCCCGGCAGACAGGGCGATTCCGGGAATCGCCTTGCCTGCCGGGCGAGGGTGCGGGCAGCCCAGGTGGCACCTGCATGAGGGTGCCCCCCCTCGTGCAGGCACCACCTGGGCCACCCGCGCCCTCGCCCGGCAGGCAGGGCGATTCTCGGAATCACCTTGCCTGCCAGGCGAGGGCGCGGGCGACCCGGGTGGCGCCTGCACGAGGGCGCCCCCCCTCGTGCAGGCACCACCTGGGCCGCCCGCGCCCTCGCCCGGTAGGCAGGGCGATTCCAGGAATCGCCCTGCCTGCCGGGCGAGGGAGCGGGCGGCCCGGGTGGCGCCTGCACGAGGGCTCCCCTCGTGCAGGCGCCACCCGGGCCGCCCGCTCCCTCGCCAGCAAGCAGGGCAATTCTCGGAATCGCCCTGCCTATCGAGCGAGGGCGCGGGCGGCCCGGGTGGCGCCTGCACAAGGGTGCCTGTCATGCCCCTATAGCTGCGGTAGTCTTCCAACCGCTTGTAGCAAGGTGCGGCACCACCGAATGCGTTCTTTTCACCAATACTAACATTCGTGGACTACGCCTACTTCACATTAACATACTTAGTTTGTGTTTCACAACTAAGTTAAAGCAATTATCCTTTATACTTAATGAAGCCCATACTCATTCATTACCATCATGAAATTAACTAAGAACAACAATTGCAACAAGTATAAAGGGGAGGGGCAACACCCCATAATGTGAGCCTGCCCGACAATATATTATATCAGTTTTTCAATAATACAATCATCAAGTATACATGGAAAAACTCCAAGTCTATACTTAGAATATTTTACAACCAAGGCATAGAACAACCTTTTACATTCATGTGCACCCTTTCACAAAGAGATGTGCTCACCCGAGCCACTTATTCCTCTCTACCAAGTCCTGCACAAATCTGCATACAAACCGAACCCCGGCACACTTGCCTACACCTCAACCGGCATAAGAAACTCCAAATCTGCACTTGGGTAGAGCGCATGAGCTATGCGTAGCTCCTCCTCTTCCTTGTGCAGATTTTACCCCTTCCTCATGCACATAAGTGAGTGAGAGTTTGATGGTGTACAAATGAGCTCAAACTCCACTAATATATATGAAACCTTGCGCAGGTTTCAAGGGGTGTGCAGCCCCATGGCCGACCCCCAAAGCTGCCAACGCACGCCCACAGGTAAACATACACAAGTCGGCTTGCATTCATCTTTCAACATCGCATATATGTATATGCTCAACACTTAGTCACATAAGTGTTCTCCATAACGTCGCATTATGTTATCGCATTTCCTCTGCACAAGTGCCGCACCCATCGCACATTTCCTCCACTAGCCCATGTGCCCGCCCGTGCGCCTGCTCTCATGCACGACTCGCCGGTGCATGTCGCACTTATCTCCCGAAGACCTTACATCCTCCTCCACCTGAAATCGTTGTCGTCCTCGACAACATACTATCCCAGTAGCCATCCACCAAGATCATCACTCATCTGTGATGTGAACTCCTCTTCGCAAGGCAAACATCCTTGCAACATATGTAGAGACTCTTCTCCACTATGTCCCGGCTCAATGACCAGCTGCCACCAAGCTCACCATACCATGGCATGCACGTCCACGGTATGCTCTCCATCAGATATCATCTCGATCCATGATTGCTGACCTCTTGTCTTCATCATGTGTCCCTCCTCCATGTAGTCTCCCTGTCAGATGCTAAGGCATATGTGTCACCATGTTAGACTAATGCCAACATATCTCTGCACATTGGTACCCCTCATGACTCGAACTAGTCGGGTGATCAGTCCAACCATACGCCGAAATCATAAGAATGCACATCCTTATGCCATCACAAGTCTTCCCCTGACTTTTGCTACATCTCGGACTCATCAAGAATCTATCAATCATCCCATGCTCAGGTCCATGGAAACTCCATCCCATCTGCAACATGCTCCATATAACCAACCTGATGTTCATGACTCTAGCTTTCAATGATGTCCAACCCATGTAGACTCCATCTCAACCTCTGGCCATCTTCATCCAAGTCTGCATCTATCATAAAGAAGCCTCCTCCAAGGCCCCTTGTAAAGTTGGTTTGGTTCCTCCCTACCAAGGCCTCCACACCAACCTTCCTCCAAGGTTATCTATAGAGAAAGGAAGGCCAGGAAGTTTCCTCCCTGACTTTCATCCACCCATGTGTCAGATTGATGTTGTTTCCTCAAGTATTTGTGCACAACCTCAATGTCCTCACATGTACATCCAAGCTCACCTAGCTTGTTCTTTGTCAACTAAAAGTCATATATGCCCATAGCATATCTGCAAAAGTCCACTATCCCAGCAGGATCTCTACCTCCATAATCCTCATCAACCACTGCCTCTGAAGTAGCACTCGGGCTCCCTTCATTTGCAGCTCCATTGTGAAGATCATCAGTAGAAGATGCTCCCAACAAATGTCTCCATGTTCGTGAGGTTTTCTTCACACTTCCTTCATTCTTCTTTCCAGCTCTTGCAACGAAGTCAACAAGATTCCTTTCCTTCGTTGTTTGAGTCACACTCCCAAGTCCTCTTTGCTCCACATCCTCATGCTTCACATTCGGATATCTGGGATACAAAGTCATAGAAGCCATCCTTGGTCTATACCCCAAGCAACTTCTTCTATTCATCGGTACCATCATGGTCTTCCCTTCAGCTGTGATCAAGAGAATGTCCCGGTCCACCATTGGTATGGCTTGTGCAAGCTCCATAAAGTCTAGCCCCAACACCATAGAATGATCATCCATGTCCACAACTCTCAAGTCCAACTTCCCAAACCATGATCCTACCTTTACCTCAGTGTCCTTCAACACACCATCAACAGTTCTAATGGTAGAGTTGACTGCTTTGAAAGCACTCTATTCCCTCTCCATCTTTGCTCTCTCCCCAAAAGACTTTGCTGCCTTCCTGCTTATGAAGCTATGAGTAGCCCCTGTATCCACCAAAGCTACAAATCTCTTTCCCTTCACGGTCACCTGCACAAAACTTAGCTTCAAGGAATCACCTCCCTCTGTTGGCTTTGTCTTGCGCCTTACATCAACAACCTTCTTCAAGAATTCGCCCTCAAAAGTGTCAATTGGCTCACGCTCCACCTTGACATTCCTCCTAAGGTACTTCACCTCCTTGCTTGGCTCCTCTAAGGAACTCGATCCTGGTCCAGCTTGACTCCCTTCAAGCTTGTCCTTCATCGCATCTTGCTCAAGTGCACCAACCAAGTGTCCATTGACCAAGTTCATAGAACTAAACTTCTGAATGTCCTCTGGATGCTCTTGGTAGTGAGTTCCCAACCTGTCAATGTAGTCGAGCTCTTCCTGCTCAATCACAACAACCTTCTTACCAAGAAGCTTCTTCTTTATCTCCTCCTTAACTTGCTTGATTTCGGCTTCCACCCTGGCATGTTCCTTCCTCAACCGGGCTCTTTCATCAAAGAGCTCTTGAAGATCAAGACCACTTCGTTGGATCTCCTCATCAAGTTCATTGAGTTCAACATTTGTCGTACTTCCGCATTGGCTCTTAAGTTCTTCAAGTTCCTTCTTTGGTTCCAAACAGCTCTCATGAATCTTCATGTTCTCAGCCTTCATTGAAACCCATTCAGAACTCCATCGACTCATATGTTCCAACACATCGTACCGAAGAGCTTTAACTGCACTATGGCTAGATTCACCTTTCGTAGGTTCATCTACCATCACTGCCTTTTCAGCCTTCTCCATGTTCACCAGGTCACCTGCAACCTGAACCAACCCTTGTTCCACTTCGTGTGAAACGGTTTCCTTTACCTGCAAGTACTTGTCACGAGAAAACCTTGCTCAACAGCTTCACTGAACTGAAGCTCTGATACCACCTGTCACGCCCCTACACCTGCGGTAGTCTTCCAACAGCTTGTAGCAAGGTGCGGCACCACCGAACGCATTCTTTTCACCAATACTAACATTCGTTGACTACGCCTACTTCACATTAACATACTTAGTTTGTGTTTCGCAACTAAGTAAAAGCAATTATCCTTTATACTTAATGAAGCCCATACTCATTCATTATCATCATGCAATTAACCAAGAAAAACAATTGCAACAAGTATAAAGGGGAGGGGAAACTCCCCGTAATGTGAGTCTGCCCGACAATATATTATATCAGTTTTTCAATAATACAATCATCAAGTATACTTGGCAAAACTCCAGGTCTATACTTAGAATATTTTACAACCAAGGCATAGAACAACCTTTTACATTCATGTCCACCCTTGCACAAAGAGAAGTGCTCACCCGAGCCACTTATTCCTCTCTACCAAGTCCTGCACAAATCTGCATACAAACCGAACCCCGGAACAATTTACTACACCTCAACTGACATAAGAAATTCCAAATCTGCACTTGGGTAGAGCGCATGAGCTATGCACAGCTCCTCCTCATCCTTGCGCAAATTTTACCCCTTCCTCATGCGCATAAGTGAATGAGAGTTTGATGGTGTACAAATGAGCTCAAACTCCACTAATATATATGAAACCTTCCGCAGGTTTCAAGGGGTGTGAAGCCCCATGGCCGACCCGCAAAGCTGCCAATGCACACCCACAAGTAAACATACACAAGTCGGCTTGCATTCATCTTTCAACATTGCATATATGTATATGCTCAACACTTAGTCGCATAAGTGTTCTCCATAACATCGCATTATGTTGTCGCATTTCCTCCGCACAAGTGTCACACCCGTCGCACATTTCCTCCATGCGCCCATGCGCCCGCCCGCACGCCCGCTCTCGTGCACGACTCACCGGTGCCTGTCGCACTTATCTCCCAAAGGCCTTACAGTGCCCCCCCTCATGTAGGCGCCACCTGGGCTGCCCGCGCCCTCTCCCGCAGGCAGGGGGATTCCGGGAATCGCCCTGCCTGCCGAGCGAGGGCACGGGCCGCCCGGGTGGCACCTGCACGAGGGCACCCCCCCTTGTGTAGGCCCCACCCAGACCGCCCGCGCCCCCGCCCGGCAGGCAGGGTGATTCTCGGAATCGCCCTTCCTCCCGGGCGAGGGCGCGGGCGGCCCGGGTGGTGCCTACACGTGGGTGCCCCCCCTCGTGCAGGCATTAGCCGGGCCACCCACGCACTCGCCCGGCAGGCAGGGCGATTCTAGAAATCGCCCTACTTGCCGGGCGAGGGTGTGGGTGGCCCGGGTGGCGCCTGCATGAGGGTGGCCCCCTCGTGCAGGCGCCACCCGGGCCATCCGCGCCCTCGCCCGGCAGGCAGGGAGATTCCGGGAATCGCCCTGCCTGCCAGGTGAGGGCGCAGGCCGCCCAGGTGGCGCCTGCACGAGGGCACCCCCCCTCGTGCAGGCGCCACCCGGGCCACCCACGCCCTCGCCCGGCAGACAGTGAGATTCCGGGAATCGCCCTGCCTGCCGGGTGAGGGCGCGGGCGGCCCGAGTGTCGCCTGCACGAGGGTGCCCCTCCAGCGCAGGCGCCACCTAGGCCGCCCGCGCCCTCGCCTGGCAGGCAGGTGGCAGGCAGGGTCTCCTTGCTTACTGGGCGGCCCGAGTGCGCCTGCACGAGCCTTGCTCATGGGGCTGAGGGAGCGTGGGTGAGGCCGCGGGTGGAGGGTGGGTGAGGCAGGCGGGCGGAGGTGGGTGAGGCGGGTGGGTGGGGCTGAGGGAGGGTGGGTAGGGCGGGCGGGTGGGCGATGGCAGGTAATGGCGCCCGGGCCAGGCGGGCGGGTGAGGGCGCCCGGGGGTGGGCGGGGCGGGCGGGTGAGGGCGCCCGGGGCGCTCGGGCAGGTGAGGGCGCTCGGGCCGGCCGGGCATGTGGGTGAGGGCGCACGCGGGTGAGTGGGGCGGGCGGGCGGGTGAGGGCGCCCACGGGTGGGTGGGGCGGGCAGGTTAGGGCCCCCAGGTCGGGCGGGCAGGTCAGGGCGCCCGTGGGTGGGTGGGGCGGGCAGGTAAGGGCCTCCGTGCCGGGCGGGCATGCGGGTGAGGGCACCGGGGGTAGGTGGCCCGCCCGGAGGGGTGAGGCGCCCGTGTGAGGGCACCGGGAGGGGTTGGGTGGACGGGTGAGGGCGCCCGGGCCGGGCGAGCGGGTGAGGGGGGCATGAGTGGTTCGACCAGAGGGGTGGGGCGGGAGGGTTAGGGCGCCCGGGCCGGGCTTGGTAGGCGGGTGAGGGGGGACGGGGTGGGTGGGCCGGGCGGGTGAGGGGGCCCAGGCCGGGCAGGCGGGTGAGGGGGGCTGTTAGGGCGCCCGGAGGGGCCGGGTGGGAGGGTGAGGGGGAGCACTGTTAAGGCGCCCAGAGGGGCCAGGCGGGTGGGCAGGCGAGGGGGGTGGGGCATACCCATGAGTGTTAAGGAAATGAGGTTGACCGTGCCCACCATGCTCACGATTTTTCATTAAATTAATTTAATATAAAAGTTTTCAAGAAAAAAAATTTGACTTACCTTTTAATTGCGAGAATTCTTCGTTGATTATGTTGTTGATAACGATTTAGCTGCTCCACAAATTCACGACCTCTTTCAACGATTTTCAAAAAGCCTGGATGTGATGTTAGTAATAGTGATAATGAAATTTTAATATGTAAGTGAAGTTACAAGGATGTTTTAGTGTACAGTTAATATGAGATAATTTATTTTACAATATTATAAAGTGAATATTATAGATTTGTTCTACAATGGGTTAAATGTGGGATAATTTGTTTTAAAATATTATAAAGTGAATATTGTAGTATTGGAAAGCGAATATTATATGGTTTAACTATTATAATAATTAATGTAGAAGTTGTAGTGTACAATTTTAATTATGATTTCATTAAAAAATTTAGTTTACATTTTCCAATAAATTGTAGAACAAAGTAATAAAGGTAAATAAATTTAACAGACTTTCTGGAGGGAAATATTTTCGCGAAACTTTTTGGAGGGAAATATTTTCGCGAAATTTTTTGGAGGGAAAATTTTTGGAGGGAAAATTTCATTCTTTAAGCTATATAATATCTTTAGGAGACTCTCCATTTGTATGATTCAACATCCTCTATTTGAAAGGGATGGATTGTTCTGATAGTGAAGTTTCGATTTATACACCATCAACTTCTTCATCGCGTAACAACTCTATTCATATTGATGAACATAGCGGGAATTCTTCTACTATGAATAGAAAGTCACTTCTTCCACTTAGTCCTGATTATAAGGACTATGAGAGCAGCATTGATGAAAGAGAGGATGGAGAATTTCAAATAAATAAAGAGTCACAGATTCCACTTAGTCCTACTTCTAAGGACTATGAAAGCCGCAGTGATGAAGAGCATGATGGTGAATTTCAAAAGAATGGAGTGTCATGATGTCCACTTAGTCCTAATTCTAAGGACTATGAGAAAAACAGTTTTGAAGAGCATGAATGTGAAGTTCAAAAGAATGGAGGGTCACGGTGTCCACTTAGTCCTAATTCTAAGGACTATGAGAGCAGCAGTTTTGACGAGCATGATGGTGAAGTTCAAAAGAATGGAGTGTCACGGTGTCCACTTAGTCCTAATTCCGAGGACTATGAGAGCAGCAGTTTTGAAGAGCATAATGGTGAAGTTCAAAAGAAGGGAGTGTCACGATGTCCACTTAGTCCTAATTCCGAGGACTATGAGAGCAGCAGTTTTGAAGAGCATAATGGTGAAGTTCAAAAGAAGGGAGTGTCACAGTGTCCACTTAGCCCTAATTCTAAGGACTATGAGAGCAACAGTTTTGAAGCGCATGATGGCAAATTTCAAAAGAATTGAGTGTCACAGTGTCCACTTAGTCCTAATTCTGAAGACTATGAGAGTAGTAGTGATGAAAAGCATGATGTTGATTTTCAAAAGTATGGAGTGTCAAAGTGTCCACTTAGTCCTAATTCTAAGGACTATGCGAGCAGTAGTGATGAAAAGCATGATGTTGATTTTCAAAAGTATGGAGTGTCACGGTGTCCAGTTAGTCCAAATTCTAAGGACTATGAGAGCAGTAGTGATGAAGAGTGGGATGATGAATTTCAAAAGATTGGAGTACCACAGTGTCCACTTAGTCCTAATTCTGCGGACTATGAGAGCAATAGTTATGAAGAGCTTAATGATGAATTTCAAAATAATAGAGTGTCACTGTGTCCTCTTAGTCCTAATTCTGCGGACTATGAGAGCAGCAGTGACGAAGGATAGGATGATGCACTTAGTCCTAATTCTAATGAGTATAAAGGTAGCAGTGACAAAGGACGGGATGTAGCATCTTCAATAAGTAAATAGTCACATTTTCAACGTAGTCCTAATTCTATGGACTATGAGAGTAGCACTGGCAATGCATATGAGGAAGAATATCCATTAAACATTGAGTCAGATTTTCGATTCAGTTCGAATTCTAACGACTACGACAGTAGCACTGAAGAAGCCGAAGATGAAGAATATCCTCCAAGTCAATATTTGAAAAGCAGAGCTGATCATAGTGTGGATAACATTCCTCTTAATGATGATGAAAAGCCTTATACAAATGATGATCAAATGATGGAGATGTTACCAAGAAACATTGTATCAAGGAGTAGGAGTAGACCTTTTCCTATCAATGCAAGTTGTTCTAGTTATACAAGGGGTAGAGCAGAATATCTGATGAGAAGAAGTTCTATCAGTGCTCTCATTTCAAGTGAATGTTTCCAAAAAGATTGCTTGAAACATATGGATTTCAAATTTGCATTAAAAAGCAGGAAGAGATATTTGTCAATGAATAAAAGCATGCAAAATTCATATTTAGTTGGGTGCATGCAATCTACATTGTCAGGTTATGATTATCATATTAGGACTTTTTTTTATTTGTAGAAAAGGTTTCAAAATGTTTCATTCGATTGGGAATTTTTGTCTCTCGAGAATTCAAGAAAATTTGGAAAAGGATCCCACATTTTTATTCAGAAGTACGTCATAAAAGACAGTTTGGTCCATTATCAAATACTGTAATGTCATGGATGAAAGATTTCTTTTCAAAGCATCGAGAGTGTATGCCGAATGAAGAGACAATACATATTCCAGATAATTTTTCAAGACGAGAAATCTACAACTTATACAAAGAATATGCAGAAGGTGCTGAGGGACATGGCCAGTTTATTACATATCAATATTTTGTGAAGGTATGGAAGAAAGAATTCAACAATGTCCGTATTCCTAAGAAGACAAGGATGGGGATTTGCAGTACATGTGCTTCTCTTAAATAAAAAAGGGACAAATGTGAAGGCTCAGAAAGAGGTAAGCGTTCATAACTTTAACTTTTAAAATTGTATAGTCATCAACTATGAAAACATACTTCTTAATTAATCTCTTTTATGTTGTGTAGATTTAATTGTCAAACAACTTCAGGAGCATCGCAAACAACAAACAAACGAAAGGAAGAAGTTGTACAAGCATCGAAAGAAGTGTTATGATAATCCGAATAAATATTTGGGTTTGATAATTGATGGTATGGACCAGAAGAAAACACTTTTACCACATTTTGTTCGCACACCCAAAAATTTACAGGAGGAAAACTTTATTCAATTTCACTTGGTCGATTGTATGGTCTTCAATGGGAAAATGTTGCCAAGGGTGTACTTCACAGCTCCAAATATTCATAATGATGCAAATCTGACCATAACCATAATTCATGATGTGATTTCTCATTGGTCTGTTAATCTTCCTGAAGTTTTGTATCTACAATTGGACAACACTTGCCGTGAAAACAAAAATCAGGTTGTTTTTGGATATCTAAACATGCTTGTTGAATTGGGAATTTTTTAGAAGGTAAAGGTTGGTTTCCTTCTTGTTGGGCACACTCATGACCATATTGATCAGATGTTCAGTCGTTTTTCAGTCACATTGAGGAGGAAGGAAGTTGGGAGCTTGCTATCACTAATTGAATGTATTAAGAAATCATACATGCCACAGCCTACTTTTGATGTGTTGGAAGAAACTATTGACATGCGAAGGTTTATTCTGGGATCATATGGTGAGCGGAAATGCATTGAACAACTTAATGACATTAGCTTCCAACATCAATTTTGTATCAAAAAAATTGATGGGAAAACACTAATATGGGTCAAGAAGTATTCAACTACTACAGAATGGGCACCGTCATCAGGATTGAAATTTTTGAAGTTCATTCCAGATCATCCAATATTTGCATAAAAAATATTGTTATTGCAATTAGTTGGTGAAGTTTAGAATGCACGTAGATAGAACAGGGCTATAAATTATTCTGATTGCCTGGAAGAAATTAAAAAATGTATTAGATATACATATGAGTACTTTGACATTGCTGATTCAGTTTGGTGGGAGTCATTTTTCAATAATCAAAGTGATATCATTTCGACAACAATAAATGAAGATATACCTTTGAAAAATCCATTTATTTGGTGACATAATGTGTCGAATGAACATGAGGAAGTAAACATTGTTGAACAACAACAATCTCAAGGTATTATTAATTCTTCACAGGCAGAGGAAAGAGAGATGTATATTGGTTCCAGAAGATCTCGTGCACAACGTGAAGCCATGGAAGACCTTTATAGGGGTTCAGTACAGGATATTAAGGAGGGTTGCATGATTGCAGTGCTAGCAGATGGAGATCCCAATGGCTATCCATTTTGGGTTGCTAAAGTTATAAAGGTCTTTACAGAAAATGAGGATGTTACAAGTGTTGAAGTACATTGGTATGCCACAAATACACACCCATTCAATGGTGTGTATAAACCAGAGATGGTAGTTGACAAAAAAAATGGCGGAAAAAGAAAAAGAAAGGGTACAAATGTAAATCGTCGTCGCACAGACATATTAAAATTGGAGGATGTAGACATACTTGTTTATGACTTCAATTTAACAAAGAGAGGAACTCTTCGCTTCAAGACGATAGAGATTCTGAAAAGGTTGTTACCAGAAGGAACAATGTTGACATGGGAGTCACCTGAAACCAGTCGTAGATCTAGAAGAATTTTGAAACCTGAAATGTTGGGCATGCATGTGGACTCAGATGGGGCACTAGTTGATGAAAGAGAAGAATATGGAACATCTTCGTCAGCATCCAGTCACTCATCTGAAGATGTGAATTCTGATGGTGTGCCAGAAAACATGAGTGATGTTGAATAATTGTTTAAGATAGTTTATATAACTGATGTATGCATCGTATCTTCAAATAAAATTAATGTTTCCCATATGGTGTTAAATGAGAAGTTATGAGGAATTTTTATGTTGTTGGATTATATGTCTTAGTTATGATAAATTTTATTGTTTAAAATATCTAAAATGCAATATTAAGTTAGAGATATAAAATATGTTTTATTCAATATACAAATAATGACTTTTGAATGCATTTAGTGATGTAATTTGTTCATAATGTCATGGTATTTTTTATTTTATAGTTGAAAAAATTTCAATTTTTTTTGTATCTAGCATGTTATGGTTGAAAACATGTTAAATTTATACTTAGGAAAGAAAAATGATATTCTACCAAAAACGTTAGTGTGTTTTTTCCCGCATAAACAACTTTATTTGACACATAGAAATTTGGTTTTATTAGCATTTTTTTTAAATACTGAAAATTGACCCTAAAAAAAAAATCATTGTTCCAGTGTCATCACTTTCATTTTGAAGCTATATTTTGCACGAAAATTTCATAGTAAATTTTGTAGTCACTGCCAATTTTAAAACATGTTCAAAATTCACGCCTAAAAATAAAAACATCGTTCCAGTATACACAATTTTCATTTTGAGCACTGTTTTTGATGTTTTTTTGGGGTTTTTTGGCCAGAGTTCCCGTTTTGAGTTTATAGTTCCCATTTCAAAGTTTACATTGTTCACATTCAAAAGTTGCAGAAGATCCCAGTTCAAAAAACATTGCCAGAACTTGACAAGGAAGTAAAAATCATATTCGAACCTGGAGTAGTCAAAGAAACAAGAACTCAACAACTATGAAATCAATCAATTTTACAGTATCTCATCAAGTGGAAGAACTTACCTGTTGAATATTCCACATGGGAGAACAATATTGTTATACAGAAGCATGAAGAACTACTCAAGTTTTGGGGACAACACTTTTTGAAGGAAAGGAGCATGTTAGGGCCCTATACTACTAATGTAACCCCTTATTGTTATTAGTACAACCCCCTTTTTATATTGTTGTGCCCATGTAGTCCACATATTGTTATTATTGTGCCCCATAGAAGCCCACTATCGTTATTATTGTGCCCTTACATTATTATTGTTATGTCGGCTCTGATTATATTATGACCCTTAGACTCCTATATATAGAAAGGAGGTCTTATCTTTTGTATCATCCAAGAATTGTTCATTTTTGTAATGTAAAGGAGGTTTCCCCCTCGAAGAGGCTGAATTATAAGGCATTGGTCTATCTTTTCTATCTTTTGTGAGTTGGTTTCCTAACATGTGACGGGTCACCTGAGCGGTTGCTTGAGGGGTCCCTTGAGGGGTAGTGAATGGAGTGATTTGATGAGGAGGGGACTCAATCAAAGTTGCATTGATAAAGGAAGATCCTATAATAGTGGTTGTGTGGTGACGTCTATGCCTAAAAGGTGAGAGACCAAGCACACCTCCTAGTAATGGACAGAAGCTTCGAAAACATCTAGATTGTCGAGGAGCCAGGGGGTCCCCTATCATGTTAGGTAGAGCGTGTGTTACTTGGTGTGATGAGGGAAGGAGGTAAGTATAAAAGAAAGTAAATCACATACATAAAACAAAATGAAAATAAAATTATTACTTTCCCTTTAACTTAGGCTATGTGCTCAATAAAACAAAAAGTGGTTTTCATTTATTTTTGTCGATGATAAAATACCCTATAATGACATATTTGTCCTCACCACTCTGAAAGTAACTAGGCCTTGAGGAGATATATTCTGATGGGTACTAGGGCAATGTCCCAAAATAACTGGCGACAATTTCCACCCATCGAAGAATCAACCAAGGTAATGAATGAAGCTTTAGTGATACCCACACCTCCACCTATAGGGATGGATGCCTTACTTTTGGAAACTAAGATACCTTCGTCCCATTGAGTAGTCGAGTCTTTAGATTATTAGTATTAAATTACCAGTACTGAGCACTAGATGTGTGAGGTAATCCCAAATCGTATTGCACGCACTAGACCTAAGCTGAACCCCCTTTGAATGAAGTCTTTGACATGCCCAGGTAGTCTTTTATGTGGGATGATGAAGGGTTTTAAGAACCCTAAAAGTCAAGTTCTATTTTTCAAATATGTAACATGACCATGGTGGCTTATGGGATGCCTATCCACAATGGTCCTAATCTGAAATATTAATTATTTTGTGGCCATTGTGTGGAATTTAGTTGGTTAAAGTTATGGTGTCTTTTAAGATTATTTCTTTTCTTAGGGTGTGAGATGTTCCTCAAAGCAAGATAAGTACAAAAATATCTAGAAACTGGATGCCTTCTTATACAAATCTTATGGAAGCTTAGTGTGTGATGTGTAATTTGTGTGCAAGTGGTAAATTGAACATACAAAGTGTGATAATATGTGGATATGTGATGATCCTTTTCAATATGCTCCTAATTACACTATTTTTTATTGTTCCTTGCATGAAAAATAAATAATGCGTGAATAATGGGCCACTTACTCTTTTTTCTATTATACTATGTGAGTTTCAACAAAGGGAGATGGAAAGTTAAGTTCTTTAAGAAAGTTTTCATATGCAAGCCCAGGTTCGTCTAGGAGAAGTAAGGGAACTAGAGATTACTAGATTCCTATAATAACACCTAATATTGGTCCCAAAAATGAAGAAAAACAAATACTTTGGCTAGTAACACGATTTATGGATCATGGGCCACTTAGTGCTTTACTAATTAAGTTGTTTGAGAAATGTAAAAAAAGCAAAAGAGAATATAATTACCCTACTAATTGTGATTAGTAAAGCAACTAATTTATCTAAACTTACTGGAAAAAAATTGAAGAGGTGAAGGAAATTCACTAAAGGTTGCCAATCACCTGAGAAAAGTGAAATTACAATGATTTCTATGCTCTTTGTAAATTTCACGGGTTTTACTGCGTAAAGACATGCCTACACGTCTATCTGAATAAAATTGGTGTCAGCACATTTGTCTGAATGAAAGCCACATAGTCAACAAAAAAGAATGAACAGTCTAGCTTTTCATCTGACAGCAGGTTCAACAAGTCTTGTGAAAATTCCAGAGATATGTTGAATTCACAGTAAAGTGATAATGCATAAAGAGGGTCCTGCAAACAAAAATGTTAGACTAAAGTAAAGAAATCAGTGGAGCCGCCAATTTTGTAGTAGAGATTTTGTAGCAACGGGGTACCAAAAGACATCTCCTTAGTATTTTTTGTTCCCTGCAAAGAAATACATATATTTTGTTTGTTGTTGGTGGACAAGCATGAACAAGAAAAGGATTGCAAATGGTGAAAACAATTCATATACAAACATAAACTAAAACAAATAGATAAACACATAAGTAATGCTTAATGAAGCAAACAAGTCAACAAAATTATTGAAAATGGCTCCATTTATTGACTGCTAGTGGTAGAATATGAATACTAAACACCTGAAGAATTCTTTGAGCTATGGTGCTCAAAATTCCTTAGCAAGGAGGTTCCTTTCCTCAATCTCTTTGCAAACTTCTCCTCTCTATCAAATAAGTATGAAGTCTCTCTCAATGGTGGACTCTTCTTGTACTAGAATGATGGATTGCTGAGAAGCAATTTGGTCAAAATATTAATGCTCTACTTATTCTGCTTCAACAATGAAATGTAGGAATACTTTGATAGCAATTTTGTCAACACAACATTGTCTTCTATTTGGTTCTCCAATGGCATGCTTATATAGAATTTTTTAAATCCCTCTTCCCTCTCTTGGTTCATGAATGAAAATGACTTATGATTAGGACAAGAGGATTCCTTTGAGGGTTTCATATCTTCTAGGTGACTCAAATTCAGATGTACTTGACTGGAACATATTATGGAATCATCTTCCAAGTGTGGGAAGTGGTCTCGAATTTTTTGAATCAAAATTTTCTTTGATCGTACAACTTTTGAAGGAAAATTTGTACAGTTGTAATTTAATCCTTTAGATAAGCCACATCATCTAATTTTACACATAAGACCTTTGGATAATTTAAATGTTTTGAACTTCATATGTCTTTAGCTGGAAATCTTCACTTGTACATTTTGTTGGATGACTTTGGGCGTCTTTTGGACTATACAAATGTGTGTACGATTTTCTCATGTTAGCATTGCTCTTGCATCTTGGGATAATACACATACATCTATGAGTTAGCCATAGTCTCTCCAAACCAAAATTTCCCTACAACCATGGAGGTGTGAGCTTCCTTGGCCAATTTCAATCACTCACCTTTAGGAACACATAGCTTATCCAGCTTCTATTGTAACCCATCCTAGAGATGGTAGTCAATAGTGATGTCACCATCATCCACATGAATTTGCCTCTGTAACTATTGATACACCTCCTCAAATTCCTCGTCCTATGAATATTCCTCTTCGTATGCCTCATGGATGAATAGCTCCATGTGCATAAGAGTCCCCAAAGTTCCAATCTTTGATGTGGATGGAATTGAAAGCATGTCATCCAACTTTCTTTTGTTTCCATTATTATACTTAATTACCAGATAAAACTGCTATAAAAATCCCATCCACTTGTAATGCCCAGTTTTTTGTAGCTTACTTTAGACCTTTAATTACTATAATGGTCAGAGATCTGTGTGGATTACGGTCTCCTTTCCCATAAGATAATGCTTACAATTCTTTAGATCTTGCACCATGGCATAAATTTCCTTGTCGTAGGTAGGGTAGTTAAGAACTTCCCCATGAAATACTTCAAAATGGTAACATACAATCTTTCATCCCTACATCGAGAAAGTTTCAATAGCATACCCACTCACATATATCTCCAGTTCAAAGGGTTGATGCAAGTTTGGTAATACTAGAACTGGTGCTTGACTGATCTTCTTATTTAGCTCCTCAAAAGCCTTTTATTGACATTTTCCCCACTGGATTCTCTTACCACTTACTATTATGGTAGGGAGTGATGCTGCTACATCTAAAAATGAGGCTGTGAATTTCCTCAGGTACTATGTTTCCCCAATGAATCTCCTGACCTCAAAAACATTAGTAGGCACTGGCCATATCATGATGGACCCCATCATGAAAGAATCTATATTTAATTTTCCTCCACCAATCACATACCCCCGATACACCAAAGGATACTACTCAAACTCACACTTATTGATATTTGATAGAAGTTGTTGCTATTTAAATGTTTCTAGCACCTTCGTCAAATGTGAGATATGCACCTCCCAGCTACCACTACATATCGGTATATCATCCAAATAGACCATAAAGAATGAATCTATAAAATGGGGTAGTACATCATTCATTAATATCATAAATGCAGCTAGTGTATTACATAAGAAAAATGTCATGACTAAACACCCATACAAATCTTGCATGGTTTTGAAGTTTGTCTTCCAAGTATGTTCTTCTTTTAATCGAACCTGGTGATATTCATACTTCAAGTCCATATTGGTGAAGTATTTTTCTTGTTCCAAGTGATCCAATATATTTTCAATCTTAGAAAGGAGGTATATGTTCCTGAGCATGAATTTTTTCATCCTATAATATATACACATCCGTCAAGTCCCATCCTTCTTTGGTACAATGATGATGGGTTACCCACATGGTGATGTACTCAATCGAATGACACCCTATTCTACCATCTACTACAATTTTTTCTTCACCTCACTTGCTTCTATAACCAACTACCTATACAACCCAATATTTTTGCAATGGGGAGTCTAGAAATAGCTAGATCTCGTGCCCCGCCTCTCTCTTAGGTGGTAACCCTTTAGGCTCTCAAAAAACATCCCTATATGCACGTAACAACTCCTCCAATTTTTGTTTTGGTTTCTTAGTACACCCCTCTAGGTATGCCTTGCCTCTTATGGACTCCTATACGGACTAAATTTCTCTTCAAAAAATTAAAGCATACTTCTTGTTGGAAATAATCATTTTCTTGGCTTGCTTGGAACTTACTAGTGAAATTTTCAACTTTCCTTTGTGCGTGTTGATGATGAACAATTTTCCATCCTTGACGAGCTGGTATTGGTTAGCTCTCCTCATGAATATTGCATCTTTCATGTACATGTATGGACTCTCAAACATGACTCCACATACATCAAGGGGAACCACATCTAGATTTACTTCATCAATGAAATAAGCACTAATAACAAATCTAATTTTTCACTGTTTTGTTACCTTCAACTTTGCATCCTTATTTACCCACCCAAGTAGATATGGGTTTGGATGATCCCAAAATTCTAACCCCGACTTCTTGACTAGCTCTATTGTAATTATATTCACCTGTGATCTTGAGTTAAATAGAGCATCAATCTTTTAACGCTTGACCTATATCTTTATATAGAATATTTTGGCCATTTCTTTCTCTTCCAATTGTTGAAGACTACTTAGATTCACCTCCTACTTCATTTATGTAGAGACGTTCATCTCATCCATGTCCGAGCTGCTTTCATCTTGGTTACTCAAATTAGTGGCCACGATATTATTCTTCTTATTATCTTTCTTATTTTTCTTCGAGTTGAGATCTCGATGCAACTTACAACATTTTTCTTTTGTATGGCCATCAATGTTATAGTTGTTTCTAGGATCTTTGCACTGGTGTTTTGTGGTTGTCTTCATTTTATCTTATCCCACCTCTTTATTCTTCTTTCCCTCCTTATAAACATCATTTTTCTTCTTATGCTTCAATCCACTTGATTGTGCTCTCTTGAAGCCTATGTTATCAAGGTATTGTGCCTATACATAACCCTCGTCCACTAATTTGGGCTTCAACAATATCACTTTCTCATGCAAATGGAAGGGCAGACCCCCCAAATACATAAGGAGTACATCTGGGTTCTTTGGGGAGATACCCAACATTATAGCCATATTTTTGAATTATGTGGTGTACTCCTGCACACTTTGGCCGGTCTTTTGCCTTAACTAATGCCACTAGATCCATTAGTCCTCCACATACCTAATGGGATAAAACTATGACTTAAAGATAGTTTTAAAATCATCACACTTAATCATTGGAGGTTCTCCCTCTAACCCCAATGTTTTTGTGTGTGTCTCCCACCAAGTCAATGCATGGCCCTCCAATTTTAACTGTGCAAATGAGAGTTTTTTTCCTTCTTCAATTTGATGAATGTTGCAATAAGCGTCTAGTTGTTGTAACCAATGGTTCAACTTCAAAGCATCAATCTAGCCATGGTATGGTTTGATATCAACTTTTTCTTCCATTTTAAACAAGTAATGTGATCGGTTCACAGTACTCAAACTAGATTGATCTTTTCTAGGTTCTTTCTTTAGTTGGTTGTTTATTTCTTCACGATCTCCCAATCCCCCTTCTCATTTGTCCTTTGCATTTTAATCCTTGTCTTCTCCAAATATGCCAAGCTTATTTCTTAGAGACATCATGAGGAGGTTTACATTGTGATTTATGTTGTGAATTTTTGTTCCAGGTACGTGAACCTTATCTTAGTAGGATCATGAGGGTCATTTACAGATTCGTCGACCATGATTAGGGTTTTACAATTTTTGACCTTGCCGATCTAGATCCCAAGGAAATATCCACAAAATACCCAAAGAAACCAAATTGCATACCAAATGATCTATCAACTTCCATGTACATTCCATTGGAAAGTTCGTCACAACAAATCTGATAATATTATATAAAAAGTATGAAAATTCTACACTATTACAATCTTATTAAACTTCAAGATCTACAGATTTAACTATAATTAGTACATGCATGCGGATGAAAATTATGTATAAAAATGGAGAATTCCAAAATAATCTCACACACACACGGAATACGCAAGATATGCCCTAGAAAACCCTTTTGGGAGAAAACATAGGTGGAAGGTGAGGTCACTTCCCTCTCATTCTTTGTCTGGAAATATGGTTGTAGGTACAAAGAAATAAGGCTTGTGGCATGTGTGCTACTATAGTGCACAAACAATCTCTGTTTTCCCTACCTCCTATTGCTCTTGGCTATATTTTCTCAGCTATGGCACAAAATTCTCTTGAAAGAATGGCATGCCTCTTCCTCCTAGTTCCTCAGTTATAACACATCCCAATAGCCTACTAGTGGTTAAGTTTAACTAACTCAACCTTTAACCAAAGTTACAATATATAAAATTCTAGATTATTTTACAGCAAAATCATGTGGCTAGACCCTTTTCCATTAATCATGGGGGTTGATATGACATCCTCTCGAACCATGGTGGTGAAAATAGGAAGGTCAACTTCTAAGCGGCATGAATTTTGCATACGAAATCTGATTGATGTGATTCTTGCGTCATTGGAAATTTATCTATGTGTAGAATATAATGAAGAGGTGTTTCACTCAATATAAAACGTTCTACCCCCAAAATGTCATTTTATGCCTCAAAATTCTCTTGGAAGTTTTCACACCTTGTTTTAACAAATTGGGTCCCACTGTAAAAAAGATCCGTGAGCTAATTTCTACACTCTTTCCACCCTAAACGCATCAAGATGGATGAAAAAAAGTATAACGATATAATCCATATTAGAATCTAATTAAAATGAGGCCCGATTCATCTATAAGCTCTCATGGATATCCCACTAAAATAGTTCATCACAATAGAGCTTCTAATATTCTAAAAGAATTATAATACAATAAACATTTCCTTATATCAAAAACTGATTGACACTAGCTTAGTTCTTGAATTCATGAATATCTAAAATCAATAAAATAACAAAGAAAATGAGCACAACATTCAAACAAGGAACACAAAATTTATCATGGGAAACCCAAAATGGGAGAAAACCAAACTAGAAGGGGAGGTTAATTCTTCTCTCTTTTTCTTCAATTATGATATCAAAATACAAAGAAAGGGGAACCCGTTATGAGGTTTCTAATGAAACTTGAGTGGATAATCTAGAATACAATTCCTCCATCATTCTTTCATATCACACTTCTAGATTCTTTTCTCAACAATGTAACAAGTACAATGTTACATATTCGACACCCTTCTCCTCTTGCCATCAATATTAAACATATCCTTATGCCATCTAGGGTTAGAAAATTTCCAGGCCTTCAACCTCCATTACTAATAAGTTTTGGAAATTTTAGAATATTCTTCATTCTCCACATGTGATTATCCCCCGATATATGAGAAAGGGGGTATTTGTGGCATCCACTCATACCATGGTGGTTCATAGTGTAAGATGCCAACTTATAGGAGGTATGGAATCCACATACAAACTCCAAATGAGGAGAATTTCAAATTATTGGATAGGTCCCAATGTGTTGAAAAGTTTCAAGGGGTTAAGACCTATGATAAAAATGTATTGGCCCCACAAAATTATTTTTTATGCCCTAAAATGAATCAAGAAGGTTTTAGATTCCAAATTTACAAACTAGGGTCTACTAGTGAAATGGACCTTGCAAAGAAATTCCTCCATTTTTTCCACCAAGAAAGAAATAGAATAGATAAAATATTGCATCATGATTCATTCTAGATCATAAATTCTCATTTATGGAGGCTTATGGTACCACACAAATTTTATTGAATCACTTGAGGAACTTTTTCCTCTACTTTCTCCATAGGCTACCATTTTTCCTTATTTGGAAGTTTTCCTTTCAAGCATCCCTCCCAAAAGTCATGCTACCCTTATCTAATAGTTTTACAGTTCCTATAGATCACTATATCACTCTGAAATGATCATTAATCTTCTAGTGATAGGTCCTCTATCATAGTTAGGACATTTTACTTAATTTCCTAATCATACATGGAATGCTCATAGAGTTTTAGATTCTCCAATTATCACCCATCTTCTCTAATACTTCAGAATGTCCATATCATAGGACCTTGATATTCTTAGTAGAGGATTGTATTATTTCCTTGTTCAATAGTAACCAAAAAATTTCCCCCAATTTGAATGACTTCTCTATTAATTGTTGGTCATGTTTTACCTTGTATCATTATTGTGGATTTATAATTTTACCCTATACTTGAAATTCAATCTTCTTAATCTTTTCAAATAGTTCTCCATGTTCAATACATCATCTATCATGTCTTTCCTCACTCATTTTTATCTGACATAGATAATATCCCAGAGTTGAGGAAAAAAATACCCATAGCAAGATTCAATAAGACTTACCAATAGAAGTACAAATTGCTATATTGTAAAATGGTTGACTCTTGTTTAGATTTTCATCCTAGGTATTTAAATGATTCTAATCTTAATCCCTCAAAATTTGTACCAAGGTCTCATTCACTACTTATATTTTTTCATTTTTCTATTAATGGAATATTGTAGTTTTATTCAACTTAGTGTTCATTTATTTCCAAAGTGTATACCAAGAGGCACTGAGGAATATGGTATCCCTATATGACATGATAGTCCTTATTATCCTAAAGTGAATCTGGACATATTCAAATACCATGTTTATCAATTATTTTTCTTCGATGGTCTTTTTACAGGACATTAGAATGTACTTCTTGTAAACCTATCAACTACCACAAATGGATAATCATGTCCATTAGTGTATTTTATAAAACCACTAATGAAATTCATGGAAATATTTCTCAATCATTGATTCATATGGGGAAGGGGTATTATAAACCTTGATTTCTATTACTAAGCTTATTGGTGTAACAAAGCATGCATACTATAATATATTAAGCTACATCTCCCTTAATTTTGGGCCAATACACATAACTTTGTAAGGTGGTAACCATCCTTCTCAACACCAAAATATTCTACAACTTAGAGGCACGAGCTTCTCTTATAAACTACAGTCATTCATTTAGGAAGAAAAGACTTCTGTAGGTTGTAGTGTAATACATTCTAAATATGAGAGTTAATCTTACTATCACCTCCTTCTACATGAATTTGGCTGTTAGGTACCTATAATACTAGTGATTACCCCATTGCTATTGCAGTTGTATCCCTTATTAATATTGTTGTGCCCCTATTGTCCCCATAATTTTATTATTGTGCCCCATAGAATTCTCTATTTTTATTTTTGTGGCTTTATATTATTATTGTTAGGTCGGTTGGGTTATATTGTGACTCCTTAGACTCCTATATCTATAAAGGAGGTTTTGTCATTTGTATCATCCAAGAATTGTTCATTTATGTAATATAAAGGAGGTTGCCCCCTCGAACAGGTTCAATTCTAAGGCGTTGATCTATCTTTTCTATCTTTTCATGAGTTGTTTTCATAACATTTGGTATCAAAGCTTTGGATTATAGGGTTTCGCTGCTCCAAAAAGGTCATTGTGGCATTTCCGCTATAAATTTTGTTTTTGCGATGTTTCAGAAGCAAAAAAAAAACCGATTTGAGACAAAATCGCACTGAAGCTTAGGTCTGAATTTCAAAGATTTTTTCCCTATATTTGCGGAGATATGATTTGTGGAAGTTGGTCTTTTGTAGACTCCTGAATTACATTCCAAACAGGTGACCTGGGTAAAATCGTCATAAATTTCTTTCTGAGCATCAGATTCACATTTTGTAAGAAGGTACAAAAAGAGGACGGACTGCAATTTCTTGTATATATTTTTCAGAGCCAAAGGTTGAAACAGTGACACATGGCACTTCATACAAGTTCGCTCTTCTGGAAAGGCCTATAATTAGGTCATCTTGGGAGATTGTGCATAACTCTTCTTTGGAGAATCAAATTTGGATCAGACTAGTGGCATTTGAAAGAGGACATAGAGGGCTACTACAGGTCACAATTTAGAAAGTGGATGATCCAAAATTTCAGAGATACATCAGATTCAATATCAAGCTTCTACAAAGTGAAAAAAGGTGTGTAGTTTTTTTTTTAATTTTTGCATAAGCTTGGTTTGAAAAATTATTTTGAAGGAATTCAAAGGGAATAGTAAAGCATTATTATCAGTAATTCATGCCCCGAGGAAAGAAAATGCAAGCACCTAGTAAGTAACCTTAAATATCTAGCATGACTCATGAAGAAGAGGATTAAATGCAACATGATATATCAATATTACGAGACCAAGTGTTACAAGTGTCACTTGCACAAAAAGCAACAGAATCTAAGATGGATGGTTTAAGGAAAGATGTGGAAGCTAAGATGGATGGTTTAAAGAGAGGTGTAGAAGCTAAGATAGATTGTTTAAAGAAAGGCATAGAAGCTAAGATGGATGGCATGGAAGCTAAGATGAATGGCATGGACACTAAAATTGATGGCATGGATGATAAGATGGAAGAATTGAAGATAAATATGAATAAGTTGCTACAAGAAATGGTCACTAATGGTGAAAAGGTAGTAAAGAAAACTCATGATGAGAACAAAAGAAATGTTAATCATGATTCCATAGACTCTAATGTTGGATCGAAGACCCACCATACTCAAAAAATCGATATGAGGAAGTTTGATGGCAAGGATCCCGCAACATGGATATTATAGATGGAGCAATTTTTCGGTCTCAATAATGTGCAAAACACACAAAAGATACATGTTGCAACTTTATATTTGGAACCAAATCAATTTGTATGGTATCAATGGCTTTGCTCTCATAAACAAATTATCACTTGGGAAATTTTTACGGAAGAATTGACAGCACATTATGAGGATACAAAAAGCAACATTTTTTTTAGCCAATTGATAAGTCTCAAACAAAAGGGTTCAATAATGGAGCACATTGAGGAATTCCAAAAATTGAACATGAGGGTAAAAGATATTCCAGAGGAGCATAGGATTGATGTGTTCATAGGGACTTTGAAGGATAATATCCAACATGATGTTCGCCTTTGGGAACGTGATTCATTAGAGAAGGCATTCAGGTTAGCAAGAAAAATGGAAAGCAAAATTATGGCAACTAGGAAGCATACCAGTCACAACTATAAAGATGGAAGTGTTGTTACCCCTAGCCTTCCACAACCTATAAGGTTGACGCCACAAAAATTGGAAGAAAAAAGAGCAAAAGGGCTTTGTTACAGTTGTGATAGAAAATACACTAAAGATCATAAGTGTGCTGAGAAGAAATTGTTCTACATAGATTGTGAAGAGGAGGAAGAAAAGGACCAAGAAAGGTCAAAAGAAGAGGATATACTCCAGGAACAAAGCCTAGATAAAGAAGAAATGAATCCAATGATATCTTGTAATGCATTGGCTAGAATTACCACTCCTCAAACCACCAGGATAGAAGGACAAATCAAGAAGAAAAAGATAATAGTGTTGACTGATTCAGGAAGCACCCAGAATTTTTTTCATTGCAAGGTAGCAAAAGAATTGAATTGCTTCCTATATCAAACATCAGAGTGTCAAGTGATGGTTGCAAATGGAGGAATGATAAATTGCTCTGGAAAGTGCCATATCAAGCTAACCATGGGAGAATATGTATTGAATATCCCAATGCTTTCCATTCCAATGGGAGGAGCTGATGTTGTACTAGGAGTCCAATGGCTACAATCCTTGGGTAAAATAGCTTTAATTTTCAAGAACATTTCATGAAATTTTCTGTGGAAGGAAAGGAAGCTGAATTAAGGGGTATTGTAGGGAAACCAGGAAAGATAATCAGCTCTAACGGTATGACAAAGCTTTTAAAAAGGAACAAATAGGTGTAATTGCACAATTATGTTCGTTAGATGTTTCCACATCAGAATCATCTATTTCTCCAGATCTCCAAAAAGTCTTGGACAATCATTCCAAGGTATTTGAGACTCCCAAAGGTCTCCCACTTATTTGTGATCATGATTATGCTATTCATCTGATTCCAAGAAGCTTTCCTCCAAACATGAGGCCGTACAAATATCCCTATGCCCAAAGGAGTGAAATTGAACGTATGGTTGCAGAAATGCTAGAGGATGGTATAATTCATCCTAGTCAAAGTTCTTTCTCTACTGCAGTATTATTGGTACCCAAGAAGGATGGATCATGGCGCATGTGTCTGGATTATAGGGAGCTCAACAAGCTCTCTATTAAAGATAAGTTTCCCATTCCACTTATTGATGAATTACTGGATGAATTGCATGGATCATTTTACTTCACCAAGTTGGATCTTCATTCAGGATATCATCAAATCATAATAACGAATGAAGACATTCCAAAAACAACATTTAGAAATCATGAAGGTCATTATGAATTTTTGGTCATGCCATTTGGCCTTACCAATGCACCTTCTACATTTCAAGGTTTGAAGAATTCCATTTTTAAACCCTTCCTTAAAAAATTCGTGTTAGTATTTTTTGATGATATACTAATCCATAGCAAGTCATGGAAGGATCATGTTGAACATGTTGATAGGGTGCTACAACTATTGGGGGAGAAACAATTATATGCAAAAAGATCCAAAGGTTTCTTTGGAGTGTAAGAGGTGGAATATCTCGGTCATATTGTATCTCATGAAGGAGTTAAGGTAGACCCTAGCAAAATTGAAGCCATTAAGGAATGGAAAATCCCCACATCCATAAAGCATTTGCGAGGATTTCTCAGGTTGACAGGGTATTATCGCAAGTTTGTTAAGAATTATAGGAGAATAGCAGCACCTATAACAACATTATTGAAGAAAGATGCATTTTCATGGACTCCAAAAGCAACAAAGGCCTTCAAACATCTTAAAGAGGCAATGTGCCAAGCACCTGTCTTAGCTACACCGGACTTCACAAAAACCTTTATTGTGGAATGTGACGCTTCAGGAGATGGAATTGGTGCCATTTTAATGCAAGATGAAAGACCCATAACTTTTGAAAGTCTTCCAATCAAGAGAAAGTTTTTACACAAAGCTATTGATGAGAAGGAAATGTTGGCAATACTACATGCACTTAATGTTGGCATTATGGCTAAAGTGTTGTCCTTGATGGCAACCCATTCAGGTGATAGATCACAGTACTTCAAGTCAGCAGCAGAGATTGATGATCAGCTATCAAATATTGAAGAAAATAAGGGGTACGCAGGTACACCTTACATAAGGTGCGTACACACAGGTCGGTGTTACATAAAGTGCATACATACCCGCAGTTATCCCGTTCAGGAGGTGCATACCCCTAGTGCACACATTTCAAGGCAAAGAAATTCACATGTGGGGTTTTCTTATGTTTTACTCTTGGTATTTAGCCGACGATATTGTGTTATTATGGTGTCGGCCCGTGGTATTGATCCATGATTTAAGGAAGAGCTTTCCTATATAAAGCAAAGGAGATCATTTGGCTTGGGCATGTTTTGGGTTGAATATCTTATGAGGGCTAGATCTGAAATATTATGATCTCTTGGGAGTATGTCTAGATCTAAATAAGGCGAATCTAATAAGGGATTGAGATCTCTTCGGCGCTGTAGATCTGACTGTCTGGGTTATTTCTGAAGTCTTGAAATCATCTATGCCCGAAGGTACGCAGGTACAGTGAAAGAAAAGTGCATACATACGCAGGAACGAAGCGTTTCAGGTGCGCTGGTACGCAGGCATAGAAGGGTTGGAGTTGCGGAGGTCCGTAGGCAGTTCAATGGACTCAGAGCGAGGTACGCAGGTGAGCAGTTGGCTACAGTGCGTACGTAAGTAGGCGAGCAGTTGAGCAGGGTGCGTACATAAGCAGGCGAGCAGTTGAGCAGGGTGCGTACGTAAGCAAGTGAGAAGTTGAGCAGGGTGCTTACTATAAGCAGGCAGTACATGGGTGAAGCTGCTTACTTCTCTTAAAATCTTTGTTTATCATTGCTGTGTTCAAGGTTTGGTCCTATTATTGTTGATCTAGTTACTACAGTTGATTGGGTGATTCTCTTATACTTGATGATCATTTGATGCTTATGGATCCAGTTTGAAAATTTATGAAAAGTGGTCCTTGTAAGAAAAGAAGTAGGGGGTTGTAGCTCCCCTCCAGGAGAGACTGGAAAACGAGAGAGAGTTGTAGCTCTCTGCAGGTTGCAGCCTATGTACTGGTAAAGGACTGCACCAGTACAAAACTATTGTAAAAGGAGTTTCTAATTTGAAAGAAGATAGAGACATATTGCAGCAGGTGGTTTTCACCCACATTGGGTTTCCACCTTACATCTTGTGTTCTTTGGTGTGACTATCTGTTTTCTTTGTTCATGCTCATTATTTTATGGTACTGACATGAAAAACTAATTCAAAGAACAAATAAGGAAGATTTATTAAAAGAATTAGATAATACTGATTCACCCCCCCTCTCAGTATTATTTCCAACAATTGGTATCAGAGCAGGTCCTTCAGAGAAGCTTGATCGCTTGAAGGTAGATCATTCATCATGAGCAACTACGAGAGAGAAGCATCAATCAGGCCACCAGTTTTTGATGGGACAAACTTCAATTATTGGAAGGTAAGAGTTACTGCCTATCTTCAATCTCTTGGTACAGAAGTTTGGGACAGCATAGAGACAGGCTACGCTTTTCCTTCAGCTACTCCTACAGATGCAGCCGAGAAAAAGAAGTATGAAACAAATGCGAAAGCAGTCAGTACTCTACTAGGATGTATATCTCAATCAGAATTCATGAAGGTAATGCACTATAAATCCGCAAAAGAGATATGGGACAAAATTGTCACGAGCTATGAAGGAGATGAACAGGTAAAGCGTGCTAAACTTCAAACTCTCAGAATTCAGTATGAGACTCTCAAAATGTATAATGATGAAAGTGTGGCTAACTATTTTCTTCGGGTAGATGAGGTTGTTAATTGTATGAGAAATTTGGGTGAAGAAATAAAAGAGGCTATTGTGGTTGAAAAGGTTCTAAGATCATTGTCCCCCAAGTTTGAATCTAAAGTATCCGCAATAGAAGAAAAGGAAAATCTACGAATTCTTACTATGTCTCAGCTACATGGAATTCTAACTGCTTATGAAATGAGAAAGGGAGGTCCATCAGACAGAAGAGAAGCTGCTTTCAAGGCATCAGGTAAAGGAGATTATTATGAAGCAAGCCACGTCCCAGAAGAGGAGGAAGAAGAATCAAATTTTGTCAGAAATCTTCAAAGGGGTTCTGGAAGGTTCAGAGGTAAGTTACCTTTTAAATGCTTTGCTTGTGGAAGAGTAGGTCATTATGCTGCAAAATGTCCTTATAAGGATAAAGGAAAGGAACCTGCTAGATGGAACAAGAAACAGAACGCAAATAAGAAAAGCTACTACACTCATGAAGATAGTGATGGTCTATCAAACAGTGATGAAGATGAACAAGGTAATGAATATAAGTTGTTAATGGCATTTGAAGATGATGATTATATGGATGCTATAGATGTGGATAACCTTTATGATGAAATTACTAGACTAAAGAGATGTATAGAAGAAAAAAAAATGATCATTGATACTCTACAATTTCAAATTGATGAAAAGGAAAAACATCTTGAAAAATTAGAAGGTGAAATTGTTGGTCTTAGAAAAGAGATTGAGAAAACAAAAGCTATTAATCTCAAGTTTGTCAAAGGATCTGAAACTTTGGATGAGATTATCAATGTGCAGCGGTCTCCACTAACAAGACAGGTCTGGGCTATAATGGAGAAACTTCTCAAGCATCCACCTCAAAAAGTTATCTTGATGCAGCAAGAAGAAATGAGCAAAAGCACAATGAAGATCATCAGGTAAAGCAGGGATGAATTACAAACAGAAACTATCAGGGGCAATCCATCTTAAGGGTGAACAAAAGCTACAACCAGCCACAGGTAAAATCTTCTCAATTTGGTTCAAGAATAAATGACAATAGAAATTACAATCAATTGGCTGGTAGATTCGATAACCGCAGAAGTTTCTTCAATGGACAATGCTTTTCTTGCCATAACTTTGGTCACAAAGCAGCTCAATGTGTTGCATATAAAACAATCATGACTAGGGAAGCTCAAAAACAAAGAAGTATGACCGGGATTACAGAAAGGACCTATAACAACTTTTCAGTTCTTGAAAATGAAGTTGAATGTTCTATTTGCAATAACTTTGGTCATGAAGACTCTGAATGCAGGAGCAGGTTTCAGCAGAAAAAGGAACAAGCCTCAAGCACCAAAACATGGAGAATAAAGGAACCACAAACAGAAAGATGTGGGATAGCATTTTATGCAGAGGGACAGGAAAATCTATGGTACATTGACAGTGGATGTTCGAAGCATATGACAGGTGATAAAGAAAAACTTGAGTCATATTCTGCTCTAGAAAAAGGAAAGAAAGTCTCTTTTGGAAATGATACTCCTGCAACTATAAAAGGAAAAGGCATTGCTCAGTTAAAAGAAAAGGTCAAGGCTGGAAATGTTTTGTATGTTGATGGATTGAAGCATAATCTTCTAAGTGTCAGCCAGATGTGTGATCAAAGAACCGAGGTTATATTCAGATCAAATGGATGTCTTGTTCGTGATCTTGATACAGGTAAAACAGTGATCAAAGGCAAAAGAACTCCAAATAATCTGTACATATTTGAAGAAGGACAACAACAATGCTATCTGAGCAAGGATGATGAGCACTGGTTATGGCATCGGAGGTTGGGAAATCTAAGCTTTTCACAAATAAGGAAAGCATGCAAATATCAGGCAGTTCGCGATCTTCCAGATATCAAAATTCCTGACAACACCATATGCAAATCATGTCAGTTTGGAAAACAAACCAGAACTAACTTTCCAGAGAAAGAAGGTTCAGCTAGCATGCCTCTTGAGCTAGTACATACAGATACATGCGGTCCTTTCAGGAAAAGAACACCTTGAGGAGAAGAATACTTGATATTATTCATTGACGATTTCTCCAGGTTTGTCTGGTTAGGACTTATGAAGCACAAAGATGAAGCATTCGAAAAATTCAAATCCTTCAAAGCCTTGGTTGAAAATGAATCAGGTCACAAAATTAAGTGCCTCAGATCCGACAGAGGTGGGGAATTTACTTCAAATGAATTTTTCGATTTCTGTGAAGAAAATGGGATAAGAAGAGAATTCTCTACAGCAAGAACCCCTCAGCAAAATGGAGTTGTGGAAAGAATGAACAGAACAGTCCAACAAATGGCTCGTGCTATGCTTGATGAGTCAGGAACTCCCGCAACTTTCTGGGGTGAAGCTGCACATGCTGCGGTTGTTATTCTCAACAAAACAAATGTCCGGGTGAACAGCACTCAAACTCCTCATGAGCTCTGGAGTGGTAGGACTCCTTCGGTAAAGCACTTCAAAATCTTTGGGAGCAAATGCTATATCAAGAATACTGATGAGCAGCTTGGAAAACTTGAACCTAGAGCAGATGAAGGCATTCTTCTTGGTTACTCTCCACATAGCAAAGCATACAAATGCTACAATAAAAGACTTGGCAGAATTGTTGACAGCATTGATGTAGTGGTTGATGAGAAGGGATACATTCCTAGGCAAGTACATCATGAAGACATCGAAAAAGATGAAGGTTACCCCCAACGACAGAATGATGAAGAAGAAGAACCTCAAGAAGAACCAGAGGAGAAAGCAAGGATAGAAGAAAAGACTCCATCCAGATATGTTCAGAAGAATCATCCAGAATCTCAGATTATGGGGCAGAAAGAAGCAGGTGTACAAACAAGAAGAACAGTTGCAGAAGCTTCAAGCTATTTGGCATTACTCTCCTCTACTGAACCACAAAATGTGAAAGAGGCATGCAAAGATGAATGCTGGGTGAAAGCAATAGATGAAGAACTTGAGCAGATCGAAAAGAACAACACTTGGGAGCTGGTTCCTAGACCAAATGATAAGAATGTTGTCGGAACAAAATGGGTCTTCAAAAATAAATTGAATGAAAATGGAGAAGTAATTAGAAACAAAGCCAGACTTGTTTGTAAAGGGTATGCGCAGCAAGAAGGAATAGACTTTGAAGAAACATTTGCTCCTGTTGCAAGACTTGAGGCCATCTGAATGTTCCTTGCTCTCTCAAGTTTTCAAAACTTCAAAGTATTTCAAATGGACGTGAAATCAGCCTTTCTGAATGGAGACTTGGAAGAAGAAGTATACATTGAACAGCCAGATGGGTTCATTCTTGGAAATGATCCAAATCTTGTATGCAGATTGAAAAAGGCTCTCTATGGTCTCAAACAAGCTCCAAGGGCTTGGTACTACCGTTTGGACAAATATCTTCATCAACAAGGTTTTTCAAAAGGATCAGCAGATAGCAATCTTTATATAAAAGTTGAAAATGACAAATTGCTAATACTTGTTGTGTATGTAGATGACATTATTTTTGGGAGCAATGAAGAAGCTATGAGTCAAAGCTTTGCCTTGGTCATGCAGAAAGAATTTGAAATGTCCTTGCTAGGAGAACTGACATATTTCCTTGGTTTGCAAATCCAACAAAAAGAAGGAGGAATCTTTTTATCTCAAACCAAGTATCTCAAACAGATTTTGAAGAAATATGGTATGGAAGATGCAAAACCAGTATGTACACCCATGGTCACAGGATGTAGCCTCAGTGCAAATGATGAATCTGCAGTAGTACATCAACCAACCTATAGATCTATGATTGGAAGTTTACTTTATTTGACAGGTACCCAACCGAACATCATGCATGCAGTTGGAATAGTTGGAAGATTTCAAGCAAATCCGAAGGAGACTCATCTTCAGGCAGTGAAGAGAATTTTCAAATATCTTCAAGGGACTCAAAATTATGGCTTATGGTATCCTAGAGATACAGATCTTAAACTTCATGCTTATACAGATGCAGATTGGGCTGGAAGCGTGGATGACAGGAAAAGCACAAGTGGTGGTGCGTTCTTTATGGGTTCCAAACTGGTATCTTGGTTCAACAAGAAACAGAGTTCAATTGCCTTGTCTACAGCTGAAGCGGAATATGTTGCTGCTGCATCTTGTTGCACCCAACTCCTTTGGATGATGCAGACTTTGCAGGATTTTCAAATCACTTGTACACCAACAATCCCCATCTTATGTGATAACACAAGTGCAATCAACATCTCAAAGAATCCTGTTATGCAATCAAAAACCAAGCACATACCAATCAAGTACCATTTTCTCCGGGAACAAGTGCTTGAACAGAAGGTCAAGTTGGAGTATGTTCCTTCTCAGGAACAAGTTGCTGATATTCTCACCAAACCATTGCCCAGGGACACTTTTGAATACCTCAGGCAAAAGCTGGGGGTTGTTGATACATCATCTTATTGCTGAACCTCTTCTGATTTATGGTACAGGCTCAGGGGGAGCATATAATGCATTGTTGGCATTATGGAGGATGTGCAAAAGGAGATCTTGGAAGTAGCTGCAATATGTATCTATCTCTTTCATGGTGGATTATGGTTCTTCGTTGCAGATCTGGTTCATATTCAGGGGGAGCATGTTCTTAGGGGGAGCATAACCCTTTGCCCTTGATGTCAAAGGGGGAGAATGAAGTTGAAGTTTTGAGGTTGCCATCAAGTCCAAAGGGGGAGATTGTTGGCATTATGGCTAAAGTGTTGTCCTTGATGGCAACCCATTCAGGTGATAAATCACAATACTTCAAGTCAGCAGCAGAGATTGATGATCAGCTATCAAATATTGAAGAAAATAAGGGGTACGCAGGTACACCTTACATAAGGTGCGTACACGCAGGTCGGTGTTACATAAAGTGCGTACATACCCGCAGTTATCCTATTCAGGAGGTGCGTACCCCCAGTGCACACATTTCAAGGTAAAGAAATTCACATGTGGGGTTTTCTTATGTTTTACTCTTGGTATTTAGCCGACGGTATTGTGTTATTATGGTGTCGGCCCGTGGTATTGATCCATGATTTAAGGAAGAGCTTTCCTATATAAAGCAAAGGAGATCATTTGGCTTGGGCATGTTTTGGGTTGAATATCTTATGAGGGCTAGATCTGAAATATTATGATCTCTTGGGAGTATGTCTAGATCTAAATAAGGCGAATCTACTGATGGATTGAGATCTCTTCGGCGCTGTAGATCTGACTGTCTGGGTTATTTCTGAAGTCTTGAAATCATCTATGCCCGAAGGTACGCAGGTACAGTGAAAGAAAAGTGCGTACATACGCAGGAACGAAGCGTTTCAGGTGCGCCGGTACGCAGGCACAGAAGGGTTGCAGGTGCGGAGGTCTGCAGGCAGTTCAATGGACTCAGAGCGAGGTACGCAGGTGAGCAGTTGACTACAGTGAGTACGTAAGTAGGCGAGCAGTTGAGCAAGGTGCGTACGTAAGCAGGCGAGAAGTTGAGCAGGGTGCGTACGTAAGCAGGCGAGCAGTTGAGCAGGGTGCTTACTGTAAGCAGGCAGTACATGGGTGAAGCTGCTTACTTCTCTTAAAATCTTTGTTTATCATTGTTGTGTTCTGGGTTTGGTCCTATTATTGTTGATCTGGTTACTACAGTTGATTGGGTGATTCTCTTATACTTGATGATCATTTGATGCTTATGGATCCAGTTTGAAAATTTATGAAAAGTGGTCCTTGTAAGAAAAGAAGTAGGGGGTTGTATCTCCCTTCTAGGAGAGACTGGAAAACGAGAGAGAGTTGTAGCTCTCTACAGGTTGCAACCTGTGTACTAGTAAAGGACTGCACCAGTACAAAACCATTGTAAAAGGAGTTTCTAATTTGAAATAAGATAGAGACATATTGCAGCAGGTGGTTTTCACCCACATTGGGTTTCCACCTTACATCTTGTGTTCCTTGGTGTGACTATCTATTTTCTTTGTTCATGCTCATTATTTTATGGTACTGACATGCAAAACTAATTCAAAGAACAAATAAGGAAGATTTATTAAAAGAATTAGATAATACTGATTCACCCCCCCTCTCATTATTATTTCCAACACTTAAGAAATGGGGACCCTACCTAATGGGAAGACACTTCAAGGTAAAAACAGATCATGATAGCCTTAAACAATTTTTATAACAAATATTATCCTCTCAAGAGCAACAAAAGTGGGTCACAAAGATGTTGGGTTATGACTTTGAAATCATATACAAAAGAGGGAAGCAAAATGTGGTGGCAGATGCACTCTTAGAAAAGGATGAGGATGTGGAAGCATTGTTGTGTGCCATTTCTATTATCCAACCAGATTGGATAAACCAAGCAAGGGAGGAATGGAAGAATGATGAAGAAATGTGGGCACTTATTTGAAAGTTACAACAAGATTCCAGTACATCTGATACATTTAGCTGGCAATATGATTCATTATGTTACAAAGATCGCTTATACCTCTGTAAGAATTCGCAACTCAAACAAAAGATTCTTATGGAATTGCACACTTCTCCCTTAGGTGGGCACTCAGGATTTTTAAAAGCTTACCACAGGGTTAAGAAGGAATTTTTTTGGGATGGCCTTAAATCAGATATTCAAAAGTTTGTGGCGGAATGTCTGGTTTGCCAACAAAATAAATTTGAAACAATTAAGACCCCGGGTCTATTACAACCTTTATCCATTCCAAGGAAACGTTGGGAGGAGGTTTCAATGGATTTTATCACAAGTTTACCCAAGTCTGAGGGAACGAGTTTCATCATGGTGGTAGTTGACAAACTTACCAATTATGCACACTTTTGTGCATTATCACATCCATTTAAAGCGAGTACAATTTCTACTACATTTATGGAAACAATTCAAAAGCTACATGGAAACCCAAAGATTATTGTAAGTGACAGAGATCCCATTTTCATTGGAAATTTTTGGACAAAATTATTTTCTTGTCTTGGTACTCAGTAAGCTCATAGCTCATCTTATCATCCTCAATATGATGGGAAAAGTGAGATAGTAAACAAATGTTTGGAAGGATATCTTCATTGCTTTGTATCTAATAAACAGACACAATGGGTCAAATGGTTGCCTCTGGCTGAATGGTGGTATAACAGTTCCTTCCATACAGCAACAAAAATGACCCCATTTATGGCACTTTATGGATATCAGCCACCATCCATCACATCACATTTAAGAGAAAATTCTAAGGTTAAAGCAATGGAACATCACATAGAACATCAACAACATGTCCTCCAACTCTTAAAGGATAACCTTGTGTTGGCACATAATAGAATGAAACAACAGGCAGATCAGCATCGCAGTTAAAGAAGTTTTGATGTAGGTGATTAAGTATTCCTACCACTATAACCATATAAACAAATGTCCGTCAAGCAAGCTAAGAAGGATAATAAATTATCAACAGAGTATTATGGTCCGTACAAGGTGTTGCAAAAGATTGGTACAATGTTATACAAATTGGAGCTTCCTCTAGCGTCTCGAGTGCATCCAGTTTTCCATGTTTCATGTTTAAAGAAGGTTATAGGCGACAAGCTCCCAGTTCAAACAATATTGCCAGAACTTGATGAGGAAGGAAAAATTATAATGGAACCGAAAGCAGTCACAAAAACAAGAACTCGACAACTACGTAATCAATCAATTTGGAGTATCTTATCATGTGGAAGAACTTATCTGCTGAATATTCCACATGGGAGGATGAGAATTGTATACAAAAGCATCCAGACCTACTCAAGCATTAAGGACAACACTTTTTTGAAGGAGAGGGGCATGTTAGGTCCCTATAATACTATTGATTACCCCATTAATATTGCAGTTGTATCCCTTATTAATATTGTTGTGCCCCTATTGTCCCCATATTTTTATTATTGTGCCCCATAGAATTCCTCTATTGTCATTTTTGTGGCTTTATATTATTATTGTTAGGTCGGTTTTGTTATATTGTGACTCCTTAGACTCTTATATATAGAAAAGAGGTTTCGTCATTTGTATCATCCAAGAATTGTTCATTTATGTAATTTAAAGGAGGTTGCCCCCTCGAAGAGGCTGAATTCTAAGGTGTTGATCTATCTTTTCTATCTTTTTGTGAGTTGGTTTCATAACATTTGGTATCAGAGCGTTGGATTCTAAGGTTTCACTTCTCCAAAGAGGTCATCGTGGAATTTTCACTATAACTTTTTCTTTTGCGACGTTTCAGAAGCAAAAAAAAACCCATTTGAGATGAAATAACACTAAAGCTCAGGTCCAAATTTCAAAACTTTTTGCACTATATTTGCGGAGATATGATCTGAGGAAGTTGGTCTTTTTGTAGACTCCCGAATTATATTCGAAATAGGTGACCTGGGTAAAATCGTCATAACTTTCTTTCTGAGCATTGGATTCACATTTTGTAAGAAGGTACAGAGAGAGGACGGACTGTAGTTGTATATAGTTTTTAGAGCCAATGGTTGAAACAGTGACACATGGCACTTCATACAAGTTCACTCTTCTGGAAAGGCCTATAATCAAGTCATCTTGGGAGATTGTGCATAATTCTTCTTTGGAGAATCCAATTTGGATTAGACTAGTGGCATTGGTAAGAGGACACAGAGGGCTACTACAAGTCGCAATTTCAGAAGTGGATGATTCAAAATTGTAGAGATACATCATATTCAATATTAAGCTTCTACAAAGTGAAAAAAGGTGTGTAGTTTTTTTTTAAATTTTTGCATAAGTTTGGTTTGAAAAATTAGATTGAAGAAATTCAAAGAAAATAGTAAAACATTATTATTCGTAATTGATTCGCCGAGGAGAGAAAATGCAAATGCCTAGTAAGCAACCTGAAACCTCTAGCATGAATCATGAAGAAGAGGAAGAAATGCAACATGATATATCAATACTACAAGACCAAGTGCAACAAGTGTCACTTGCACAAAAAGCAACAGAATCTAAGATGGATGCTTTAAGGAAAGATGTAGAAGCTAAGATGGATGGTTTAAAGAAAGGTGTAGAAGCTAAGATGGATTGTTTAAAGAAAGGCGTAGAAGGTAAGATGGATGGCATTGAAGCTAAGATGAATGGCATGGATGGTAAAATTAATGGAATGGATGATAAGATGGAAGAATTGAAGATAAATATGAATACGTTGCTATAAGAAATGGTCACTAATGGTGAAAGGGTAGTAAAGGAAACTCATGATGAGAACAAAAGAAATGTTAATCATGATTCCTTAGACTCTAATGTTGGATCGAAGACCCACCATATTCAAAAAATTGATATGAGGAAGTTTGATGGCAAGGATCCCGCAACATGGATATTATAGATGGAGCAATTTTTTGATCTGAATAATGTGCAAAACACACAAAACGTACGTATTGCAACTTTATATTTGGAACCAAATCATTTTGTATATATCAATGGCTTTTCTCTCGTAAACAAATTATCGCTTGGGAAATTTTTAAGGAAGAATTGACAGCACATTATGAGGATACAAAAAGAAACACTTTTTTTAGCCAATTGATAAGTCTCAAACAAAAGGGTTCAATCATGGAGCACATTCAGGAATTGCAAATATTGAACATAAGGGTAAAAAATATTCCAGAGGAGCATAGGATTGATATGTTCATAGGGACTTTAAATGATAATATCCAACATGATGTTCGCCTTTGGGAACCTGATTCATTAGAGAAGGCATTCAGGTTAGCAAGAAAAATGGAAAGCAAAATTATGGAAACCAGGAAGCATACTAGTCACAACTATAAACATGGAAGTGTTGTTACCCCTAGCCTTCCGCAACCTTTAAGGTTGACACCACAACAATTGGAAGAAAAAGGATCAAAGGGGCTTTGTTACAGTTGTGGTAGCAAATACACTAAAGGTCATAAGTGTGCTGAGAAGAAATTATTCTACATAGATTGTGAATGGGAAGAAGAAAAGGAGCAAGAAAGGTCAAAATAAGAGGATATACTCCAGAAACAAGGCCTAGATAAATAAGAAATGAATCCAACCATATCTTGTAATGCATTTGCTGGAATTACCACTCCTCAAACCATCAAGATAGAAGGACAAATCAAGAAGAAAAACGTAATAGTGTTGACTGATTCAGGAAGCACCCACAATTTTATTCATTGTAAGGTAGCAAAAGAATTTAATTGCTTCCTATATCACACACTAGAGTGTCAAGTGATGGTTGCAAATGGAGGAATGATAAATTTCTCTGGAAAGCACCATAATATCAAGCTAACCATGGGAGAATATGTATTGACTAGCCCAATGCTTTCCATTCCAATGGGAGGAGCTAATGTTGTACTAGGAGTCCAATGGCTACAATCCTTGGGTACAATAGCTTTTAATTTTCAAGAACTTTTCATGAAATTTTCTGCGGAAGGAAAGGAAGTTGAATTAAGGGGTATTGCAGGAAACCAAGAAAGATAATCAGCTCTAACGATATGACAAAGCTTCTAAAAAAGGAACAAAGAGGTGTAATTGCACAATTATGTTCGCTAGATGTTTCCACATCAGAATCATCTATTTCTCCAGATCTCCAAAAAGTCTTGGACAATCATTCCAAGGTATTTGAGACTCCCAAAGGTCTCCCACCTATTCGTGATCATGATCATGCTATTCATCTGATTCTAGGAAGTGTTCCTCCAAACATGAGGCTGTACAGATATCCCTATGCCCAAAAGAGTGAAATTGAACATATGGTTGCAGAAATGCTAGAGGCTGGTATAATTCAACCTAGTCAAAGTTCTTTCTCTACTCCAGTAGTATTGGTACACAAGAAGGATGGATCATGGCACATGTGTCCAGATTATAGGGAGCTCAACAAGCTCACTATTAAAGATAAGTTTCCCATTCCTGTCATTGATGAATTACTTCATGAATTGCATGGATCAATTTAATTCACCAAGTTGGATATTCATTCAGGATATCATCAAATCAGAATGGCGACTGAAGACATTCCAAAAATAGCATTCAGAACTCATGAGGGTCATTATGAATTTTTGGTCATCCCATTTGGCCTTACCAATGCACCTTCTACATTTCAAGGTTTGATGAATTCCATTTTCAAACCCTGCCTTGGAAAATTTGTGTCAGTATCTTTTGATGATATAATAATCTACAACAAGTCTTGGAAGGATCATGTTGAACATGTTGATAGGGTGCTACAACTATTTAGGGAGAAACAATTATATGCAAAAAGATCCAAATGTTTCTTTGGAGCGCAAAAGGTGGAATATCTGGGTCATATTGTATCTCATGAAGGAGTTAACGTAGACCCTAGAAAAATTAAAGCCATTACGGAATGGAAAATCCCCACATCCATAAAGCATCTACGAGGATTTCTTCAGTTGACAAGGTATTATCGCAAGTTTGTTAAGAATTATGGGAGAATAGCAGCACCTCTAACAACATTATTGAAGAAAGATGCATTTTCATGGACTCCAGAAGCAACAAAGGCCTTTGAACATCTTAAAGAGGCAATGTGCCAAGCATCAGTCTTAGCTACACCGGACTTCACAAAAACCTTTCTTGTGGAATGTGATGCTTTAGGAAATGGAATTGGTGTTGTTTTAATGCAAGATGAAAGACCCATCGCTTTTTAAAGTCGTCCAATCAAGGGAAAGTTTTTACACAAAGCTATTTATGAGAAGGAAATGCTGGCAATACTACATGCACTTAAGAAATGGCAACCCTACCTAATGGGAAGACACTTCAAGGTAAAAACGGATCATGATAGCCTTAAATACTTTTTAGAACAAAGATTACCATCTGAAGAGAAACATAAGTGGGTCACAAAGATGTTGGGTTATGACTTTGAAATCATCTACAAAAAAGGGAATCAAAATGTGGTGGCAGATGCACTCTCAAGAAAGGATGAGGATGTGGAAGCATTGTTGTGTTCCATTTCTATTATCCAACCAGATTGGATAAACCAAGCAAGGGAGGAACATAAGAGTGATGAAGAAGTGTGGGCACTTATTCGAAAGTTACAACAAGATTTCAGTACATCTGATAAATTTAGCTGGAAAAATGATTCATTATGGTACAAATATCGCTTATACCTTTGTAAGAATTCACAACTCAAACAAAAGATTCTTATGGAATTGCACACTTCTCCCTTAGGTGGGCACTCAGGATTTTTAAAAACTTACCACAGGGTTAAGAAGGATTTTTTTGGGATGGCCTTAAATCGGATATTCAAAAGTTTGTGGCAGAATGTTTGGTTTGCCAACAAAATAAAGTTGAAACAATTAAGACCCTGGTCTATTACAACCTTTATCCATTCCAAGCCAACGTTGGGAGGAGGTTTCAAAGGATTTTATCACAGGTTTACCCAAGTCTGAGGGAAGGAGTGTCATCATGGTGGTAGTTGACAGACTTACCAAGTATGCACACTTTTGTGCATTATCACATCCATTTAAAGCCAGTACAGTTTCTACTGCATTTATGGAAACAATTCAAAAGCTACATGGAAACCCAAAGATTATTGTAAGTGACAGAGATCCCATTTTCACTGGAAATTTTTGGACAGAATTATTTTCTTGTCTTGGTACTCAATTAGCTCATAGCTCATCTCAATGTGATGGGGAAATTGAGATAGTAAACAAATGTTTGGAAGGATACCTTCATTGCTTTGTATCTAATAAACAGACACAATGGGTCAAATGGTTGCCTCTGGCTGAATGGTGGTATAACACTTCCTTCCATACAGGAACAAAAATGACCCCATTTATGGCATTTTATGGATATCAGCGACCATCCATCACATCATATTTAAGAGAAAATTCTAAGGTTCAAGTAGTGGAACATCACATAGAACGTCAACGACAAGTCCTCCAACTCTTAAAGGATAACCTTGTGTTGGCACAGAATAGAATGAAATAATAGGGAGATCAACGTCGCAGTGAAAGAAGTTTTCATGTAGGTGATTGGGTATTCCTATGGCTACAACCATATAAAGAAATTTCCCTCAAGCAAGCTAAGAAGGATAATAAATTATCACCAAAGTATTATGGTCTGTACAAGGTGTTGCAAAAGATTGGTACAATGGCATACAAATTGGAGCTTCTTGCAGCGTCTCGAGCGCATTCAGTTTTCCATGTTTCATGTTTAAACAAGGTTATAGGCGACCAGATCCCAGTTCAAACAATATTTCCAGAACGTGATGAGGAAGGAAAAATTATATTGGAACCGGTAGCAGTCATAGAAACAAGAACTCGACAGCTACGTAATTGATCGATTTCTGAGTATCTCATCAAGTGGAAGAACTTATCTGCTGAAGATTCCACATGGGATGATGAGAATTTTATACAGAAGCATCTAGAACTACTCAAGCGTTGAGGACAACACTTTTTTGAATGAGATGGGCATGTTAGGTCCCTATAATACTAGTGATTACCCCATTACTATTGCAATTGTATCCCTTATTAATATTGTTGTTCCCCTATTGTCCCCATATTTTTATTATTGTGCCCCATAGAATTCCTCTATTGTTATTTTTGTGGCTTTATATTATTATTTTTAGGTCAGTTAGGTTATATTGTGACGACTCCTATATATAGAAAGGAGGTTTTTTCATTTGTATCATCCAAGAATTGTTCATTTATGTAATGTAAAGGAGGTTGCCCCCTAGAAGAGGCTGAATTCTAAGGTGTCGATCTATCCTTTCTAACTTTTTGTGAGCTGGTTTCATAACATTTGTTATCAGAGCTTTGGATTCTAGGGTTTCACTGCTCCAAAGAGGTCATCATGGAATTTTCGCTATAACCTTTTTTTACGATGTTTCAAAAGCAAAAAAAAAAAACCCATTTGAGACGAAATCGCACTAAAGCTTGGGTCCAAATTTCAAAACTTTTGGCGCTGCATTTGTGGAGATATGATCTGAGGAAGTTGGTCTTTTTGTAGACTCCTGAATTACATTCCAAATAGGTGACCTGGGTAAAATCGTCATAACTTTCTTTCTGAGCATTTGATTCACACTTTGTAAGAAGGTATAGAGAGAGGACAGGCTGTAGCTTCTTGTATATATTTTTCAGAGCCAAAGGTTGAAACAGTGAGAGGTGGCACTTCATACAAGTTCGCTCTTCTAGAAAGGCCTATAATCAGGTCATCTTGGGAGATTGTGCATAACTCTTCTTTGGAGAATCCAATTTGGATCAGACTTGTGGCATTGGAAAGAGGCTGCAGAGGGCTACTACAGGTCGTGATTTCAGAAGTGGATGATCCGAAATTGTAGAGATACATCAGATTCAATATCAAGCTTCTACAAAGTGAAAAAAGGTGTGTAGTTTTTTTTTTAATTTTTGCATAAGCTTGGTTTGAAAAATTAGTTTGAAGGAATTCAAAGGGCATAGTAAAGAATTATTATCAGTAATTGATGCCTCAAGGAAATAAAATGTAAACCCCTAGTAAGCAACCTGAAAGCTCTAGCATGACTCATGAAGAAGAGGAAGAAATGAAACATGATATATGAATATTATGAGACCAAGTGCAACAAGTGTCACTTGCACAAAAAGCAATAGAATCTAAGATGGATGGTTTAAGGAAAGATGTAGAAGCTAAGATGGATGGTTTAAGGAAAGATGTAGAAGCTAAGTTGGATGGTTTAAAGAAAGGTGTAGAAGCTAAGATGGATTGTTTAAAGAAAGGCGTAGAATCTAAGATGGATGGCATGGAAGCTAAGATGAATGGAATGGACACTAAAATTGATGGCATAGATGATAAGATGGAAGAGTTGAAGATAAATATGAATAAGTTGCTACAAGAAATGGTCACTAATGGTGAAAGGGTAGTAAAGGAAACTCATGATGAGAACAAAAGAAATGTTAATCATGATTCCATAAACTCTAATGTTGGATTGAAGACCCACCATATTCCAAAAATCGATATGAGGAAGTTTGACGGCAAGGATCCCACAACATGGATATTATAGATGGAGCAATTTTTCGATCTCAATAATGTGAAAAACAAACAAAAGGTACGTATTGCAACTTTATATTTGGAACCAAATCATTTTGTATATATCAATGACTTTTCTCTCGTAAACAAATTATAGCTTGGGCAATTTTTAAGGAAGAATTGACAGCACATTATGAGGATACAAAAAGCAACACTTTTTTTAGCCAATTGATAAGTCTCAAACAAAAGGGTTCAATCATGGAGCACATTCAGGAATTGCAAATATTGAACATAAGGGTAAAAAATATTCCAGAGGAGCATAGGATTGATGTGTTCATAGGGACTTTAAATGATAATATCCAACATGATGTTCGCCTTTGGGAACCTGATTCATTAGAGAAGGCATTCAGGTTAGCAAGGAAAATGGAAAGCAAAATTATGGAAACCAGGAAGCATACCAGTCACAACTATAAACATGGAAGTGTTGTTACCCCTAGCCTTCCGCAACCTTTAAGGTTGACACCACAAAAATTGGAAGAAAAAGGATCAAAAGGGCTTTGTTACAGTTGTGGTAGCAAATACACTAAAGGTCATAAGTGTGCTGAGAAGAAATTATTCTACATAGATTGTGAAGGGGAAGAAGAAAAGGAGCAAGAAAGGTCAAAACAAGAGGATATACTCCAGGGAAAAAGCCTAGATAAAGAAGAAATAAATCCAACCATATCTTGTAATGCATTGGCTGGAATTACCACTCCTCAAACCATCAAGATAGAAGGACAAATCAAGAAGAAAAAGGTAATAGTGTTGACTGATTCAGGAAGCACCCACAATTTTATTCATTGTAAGGTAGCAAAAGAATTGAATTGCTTCCTATCTCCAGAACCAGAGTGTCAAGTGATGGTTGAAAATGGAGAAATGATAAATTGCTCTGAAAAGTGCCATAATATCAAGCTAACCATGGGATAATATGTATTCAATAGCCCAATTCTTTCCATTCCAATGGGAGGAGCTGATGTTGTACTAGGTGTCCAATGGCTACAATCCTTGGGTACAATAGCTTTTAATTTTCAAGAAATTTGCATGAAATTTTCTGCGGAAGGAAAGGAAGTTGAATTAAGGGGTGTTGCAGGGAAACGAGGAAAGATAATCAGCTCTAACGGTATGACAAAGCTTCTAAAAAAGGAACAAAGAGGTGTAATTGCACAATTATGTTCACTAGATGTTTCCACATCAGAATCGTCTATTTCTCCAGATCTCCAAAACGTCTTGGACAATCATTCCAGGGTATTTGAGGCTCCCAAAGGTATCCCACCTATTCGTGATCATGATCATGCTATTCATCTGATTCCAAGAAGTGTTCCTCCAAACATGAGGCCGTACAAATATCCCTATGCCCAAAAGAGTGAAATTGGACATATGGTTGCAGAAATGCTAGAGGCTGGTATAATTCAACCTAGTCAAAGTTCTTTCTCTGCTCTAGTAGTATTGGTACACAAGAAGGATGGATCATGGCGCATGTGTCCGGATTATAGGGAGCTCAACAAGCTCACTATTAAAGATAGGTTTCCCATTCCTGTCATTGATGAATTACTGGATGAATTGCATGGATCAATTTACTTCACCAAGTTGGATCTTCGTTCAGGATATCATCAAATCAGAATGACGACTGAAGACATTCCAATAACAACATTCAGAACTCATGAGGGTCATTTTGAATTTTTGGTCATGCCATTTGGCCTTAGCAATGCACCTTCTACATTTCATGGTTTGATGAATTCCATTTTCAAACCCTTCCTTAGAAAATTTGTGTTAGTATTTTTTGATGATATACTAATCTATAGCGTCTTGGAAGGATCATGTTGAACATGTTGAAAGGGTTCTACAACTATTGGGGGAGAAACAATTAGATGCAAAAAGATCCAAATGTTTCTTTCGAGTGTAAGAGGTGGAATATCTGGGTCATATTGTATCTCATGAAGGAGTTAAGGTAGACCCTAGCAAAATTAAAGCCATTAAGGAATGGAAAATCCCCACATCCATAAAGCATCTGCGAGGATTTCTCGTGTTGACAAGGTATTATCGCAAGTTTGTTAAGAATTATGGGAGAATAGCAGCACCTCTAACAACATTATTGAAGAAAGATGCATTTTCATGGACTCCAGAAGCAACAAAGGCCTTCGAACATCTTAAAGAGGAAATGTGCCAAGCACGAGTCTTAGCTACACCGGACTTCACAAAAACCTTTATTGTGGAATGTGATGCTTCAGGAAATGGAATTTGTGTTGTTTTAATGCAAGATGAAAGACCCATTGCTTTTGAAAGTCGTCCAATCAAGGGAAAGTTTTTACACAAAGCTATTTATGAGAAGGAAATGTTGGCAATACTACATGCACTTAAGAAATGGCGACCCTACCTAATGGAAAGACACTTCAAGTTAAAAATGGATCATGATAGCCTTAAATACTTGTTAGAACAAAGATTATCCTTTGAAGAGCAACAAAAGTGGGTCACAAAGATGTTGGGTTATGACTTTGAAATCATCTACAAAAAATGGAAGCAAAATGTGGTGGCAGATGCACTCTCAAGAAGGGATGACGATGTGGAAGTATTGTTGTGTGCCATTTCTATTATCCAACTAGATTGGATAAACGAAGGAAGGGACGAATGGAAGAATGTTGAAAAAGTGTGGGCACTTATTCGAAAGTTACAACAAGATTCCAGTACATCTTATACATTTAGCCGGCAAAATGATTCATTATGGTACAAAGATTGTTTATACCTCTGTAAGAATTCACAACTCAAACAAAATATTCTTATGGAATTGCACACTTCTCCCTTAGGTGGGCACTCAGGATTTTTAAAAACTTACCACAAGGTTAAGAAGGAATTTTTTTGGGATGGCCTTAAATCGGATATTCAAAAGTTTGTGGCAGAATGTTTGGTTTGCCAACAAAATAAGGTTGAAACAATTAAGACCCCGGGTCTATTACAACCTTTATCCATTCCATGCCAACTTTGGGAGGAGGTTTCAATGGATTTTATCATAGGATTACCCAAGTCTGAGGGAAAGAGTGTCATCATGGTTGTAGTTGCTAGACTTACCAAGTATGCACACTTTTGTGCATTATCACATCCATTTAAAGCGAGTACAGTTTCTACTACATTTATGGAAACAATTCAAAAGCTACATGTAAACCCAAAGATTATTGTAAGTGATAGAGATCCCATTTTCACTGGAAATTTTTGGACAAAATTATTTTCTTGTCTTGGTACTCAGTTAGCTCATAGCTCATCTTATGATCCTCAATCTGATGGGCAAACTGAGATAGTAAACAAATGTTTGGAAGGATATCTTCGTTGCTTTGTATCTAATAAATAGACACAATGGGTCAAATGGTTGCCTCTGGCTGAGTGGTGGTATAACACTTCCTTCCATACAACAACAAAAATGACCCCATTTATGGCACTTTATGGATATCAGCCACCATCCATCACATCATATTTAAGAGAAAATTCTAAGGTTCAAGCAGTGGAACATCACATAGAACATCAACAACAAGTCCTTCAACTCTTAAATGATAACCTTGTGTTGGCACATAATAGAATGAAACAACATGCAGATCAACATTGCAGCGAAAGAAGTTTTGATGTAGGTGATTGGGTATTCCTACGGCTACAACCATATAAACAAATGTCCGTCAAGCAAGATAAGAAGGATAATAAATTATCACTAAAGTATTATGGTCCATACAAGGTGTTGCAAAAGATTGGTACAATGGCATACAAATTGGAGCTTCCTGCAGCGTCTCGAGTGCATTCAGTTTTCCATGTTTCATGTTTAAAGAAGGTTATAGGTGACAAGCTCCCAGTTCAAACAATATTTCCAGAACTTGATGAGGAAGGAAAAATTATATTGGAACCAGAAGCAGTCATAGAAACAAGAACTTGACAGCTACGTAATCGATCAAATTTCGGAGTATCTCATCAAGTGGAAGAACTTATCTGTTGAAGATTCCACATGGGAGGATGAGAATTTCATACAGAAGCATCCAAAACTACTCAAGCGTTGAGGACAACACTTTTTTGAAGGAGAGGGGCATGTTAGGTCCCTATAATACTAGTGATTACCCCATTACTATTGTAGTTGTATCCCTTATTAATATTGTTGTGCCCCTATTGTCCCCATATTTTTATTATTGTGCCCCATAGAATTCCTCTATTGTTATTTTTGTGGCTTTATATTATTATTGTTAGGTCGGTTGGGTTAGATTGTGACTCCTTAGGCTCCTATATATAGAAAGGAGGTTTTGTCATTTGTATCATCCAAGAATTGTTCATTTATGTAATGTAAAGGAGGTTGCCCCCTCGAAGACGCTAAATTCTAAGGCATTGATCTATCTTTTCTATCTTTTTGTGAGCTGGTTTCATAACATTGACGTTGTAGCTACTACAACAACTCTATAAATTTAGTATCTCTTTTGTATGCCTATTTATATTTGTTATGGGTAAAATGATCCCTGTTTCTAAGAGCTCCCAAAGTTGTTCCCTTGGATGTGGTCAACCTTGAAAGAATATCTTCCAACTTTTTAGTAATTCCCTTCTTATATTTGATGAATATATGAAATTGTGAAAATCTTATGCTCTTGTAATATTTGGTTTTCCATAGCTTACTTTGAGCATACACATATCATATTAGCTGGTAGTTAATGTGGATATTGCTTTCCTTTCCCATTTGATAATGCTTCCATTTCTTATGAATAAATTATCTTAACACATGTAGGCTTTTTTATAACTTCCATGTGAAACATCTACAAATGGTAGGATATTGCACAAAAACTACCCCCATAGCATACTCCCTTCCATCTATTTATTCTTAAAAAGGTTTCTACAAGCTAGGTAAGTTCGAGAATGTGAGAACTAGTGCTTGATTGTTCTATTATTTTATTTCATCAAACACATTTTATGGAGTGGTATAACTACTATTGAAAATGATGCTTTGAACTTTCAGAGTTTTTATGCCACCCTAACATAGTTCCTATCTTCAATGGAAATATTAGGATTTGGCAATTTCATGATGCCCTCCATATTTGTAGTATCTATTTTGGGTTTCCCTCCAATCATAAATACACCAATGGTTACTAAGCATCCACTTAAATATAAACCAATCGATACAAAGAAAAAACAAAATCCTTGAGGCTTGCTAAAAACTAATGCTATTCCAAATTCTCTAACACCTACATGATATGTGAGAGAGGCTCCTTCTAGGTAGAGATAAAAACCAATATGTCATCCCAATAAATTTCTCAAATGAATCTATGCAGGGATGCAACACATGACTCATAAATCACAACGATTTAGTTACTCCATTACATATATCAAGTGGCATGACAAAACATGCATGCACTCCTTTCATTCTCTTAATGGTGTTGTTTTAAGTTTCTTCTTCTTTAACACATAAATGGTGGTATCAAAATTTGAAATCCAACTTGGTGAGAAACTTGACATATTAATTTTTCAAAGAAATGTAGTTTATACACATTCATTCTTTGGGCCCCATCCTTCTTGGGTAATGTGATGATAGGTGATGAATAAGGTGAAGTTCTTGGTTTAATTATTCCTTGAGCTATTACAACTACTTGTGAACTTCATTTGCTTCTAAAATAGACTTTTTAGGCAACTCAACATTAACACTTCAATATATCATAACACCCCCCTATATACCTCCAACAATTCCTCTAATCATTATTATTTGGTACATCCCCCAAGGGATGTTATTACTCTTACTAGTTTCTCTCCTACTTAAGTCTCCTCTAAGCTGTAAATAATGTTTTCCAAAGCTAACCATTTTTTTACTGAATTAGAATGTACCATAGACATATTTGATTCCATATCCATGTGCTCCATTTGTTAATATTTTATGTATGTTAATATTTGACATACGAAAAGAAATGGACACCATATATGGAAAATATAAAATCTTAACATGCACAACAACACCATTGATTTAATAGTACAACTGTAACTATACCATCTAGTACTATCATATCCTCCATAAATTGTTACACTAGAATTATCCTAGTCATTATTTTGAGCCAAAATCAAACAATTATTTGCGAGAGCATATCATTTCCCTTCATGCTACAATAATAGACTGACAGATGTTCTCAAGATACAGTAAAATAACTTGGAGGAAAATAGTTTCTTATTGTCTCTTCACATCACTACCCTATATTATTACAATAGCACTGCACTAATTCCCATGGAAATGTTGTGTGTTTTTGAGTGCTAAATCGGCATACTTTTTCCCTTGATTTTCACTCTCTCTCTCTCACTCCCTTTGTATCATTTATATTCGTTAATTGTTCTAAATGCATAAGGTAAACCCTCTTCCATTGTCTTCATGGAATATTTAATTAATGAAGTAATAGTCATGGATAGTTTACCTATGCAAGTTACTAATATTGACATTTCCATAGATTCGGTGGTCAAAGGTTATAGGTGAAAATCACAAAAGCGGTTCCGAGCTTCTAGCACCATATCGGAAAGCATTGTAACAACATAACGGATTCCAGGGCTATTCTAGAATTTTCTTGTCTTTCTCTCGGCAACTAGTTGGTTGTTTCAATGATTGTATATTGATAGACATTAGCTACCATACTGAGATACAATTTTCTCTATGTATTGTATAAGATGGGTTTCAATGCTGTGAATCGATGTTAGCCATGCAAGAGATTGAGATTGTAACAGAACACTAACTAATTAATTGAATGCAAGTTATTTTGTTTGTCCCTCTATAAGCTGTGAATCCACTGCAACCTTGGTCCAGGAGTTGGGCCCACTCTTCTGATCAGGTGCTACATTATTTCTGTGTGTTGTTATTTCATTTGTGTTGGTTTATTTTGATTGTTGTTACAGTACTTTAATTAATTGTTCTGAATTCTTTTTATAGTTCTGCAACTTACTCTCATTTATTGTCATAATGGTTCTTTCATTAACGCAGTTATCGAATCTAAGATTGCTTATTAATTGTGTCATTGCTACCTGCATATACTTTGCGTGTTACCTTCAAATAATGTATGCACCTGGATTGATAAATTAAATGTGGAAAAGGGTTGAATAGGAATTCACACTCGGACATCAACATTTTGGCGCCATTGTCGGGTAGGCTAACAAGGTCCAAGAACATGATCTACAGTGATCTACAGAACAATCTCTCGTATTAGGGAGGGAATTCGTTACCCATCTCTAAGTCCTGAGTGTAGTGTTCTGTTTTATTTTCTTTTTTTATTGCTATTTGTTTTTCTGATTTCCTAGAAACCAATCTCTCATTCTGGAGGGGGAATCGTTACCTTGGTCCAAATCCTAAGCCTTAGCTGTCTTTTTTTTATTGGTTTTTCCTTTTGTTTTCTTTTCGACTTTTACATAGGAGCCACTCTCTCATCCTAGGGAGGGAAATTTTTTTGTCACCCTGCTCCAGTTCCTAAGCTTTAGTTTTATTTCTGTTAATTTATTGTTTTCAAATCATCCTCTCGTCCTGGGGAGGGAAAACAGTTTTTCGCCCTGCTCCAAGTCTTGAGCTGTGAAATTTTCAATGTTTTCTTTCCAATAAATGTATGAACAAGGGCTCAAACAAAAGCAGCAGAGGAGGACCCCAAAGGCAAGGAAGGAACGATCTAGAGAGGAATACCTATATCCACGAAATTATCACAAAAGCTCCATTAGAAGCCTCTTCGTGAGCTGCTGCTAGGGTGACGGTTCAGACAAGATCTGAAGTACATTTTGTGGAACAACCTGTACAACCTCCAGAGGTGGAAGTATCCCTTTCAACACCTGTAGGAGAAGCAGGAAGCAGGGCATCAGAGAATGTAGAGACACTTCCTCTAGCATCAGACAGGGAGGAGGTTGTTTGCATAGGGTCAGAAGAAGAAGTCCACTCAAGGATTGAGGAAGGAAATCTCAGATGATTTTTTTCACCTCACAATTAGGGGAGTGCTATTAAACTTGAACAACCATCAGTTGTTACACAACAGGAGCCTCCTGAAGTTCCAAGTGAGTATTGGAGGATATTTATGGCACCTACAACATCTTCAATTGAATTCCCAATTCGGGAAACTACGAGTGATTCACCAATGAATCCTATTCCACTGACCACACTACCAAAATTCCATGGGCTTTCCATGGAGGACCCAAACACTAACCTATTCGAGTTTGATATCATTTTCAGAGGGTATGACTATGTCAATGATCCTTCGAAGCTAAAAAAATTTCCTGCTACATTAAAGGGACAACATTGCGATGGTTTATGGGTTTAGGAGGAAAGACCATTTCTACCTGGGATGACATGAGGAAGGCTTTCTTGAAAAATATTAGTATTACTCTAAATCCTAGGAAATTAAGGAAAAAATTTTCAAATTCATGCAGAAGGATGATGAAAACATGGAGGATTGTGTGGAAAATTTTAAGTATACTCTCCAGAGATTTGTCCATAGTGACCTGGATAACGATATTTTGAAAATTATTTTTCTCCGGGCCCTAAGGGAAGAATCTTTGGAACTTTTAAACATAGTAGGTAAAGGAGATATATCTAAAGAATACTTTGACACCATCTGTGAATTTTGTATTCAATGTTTAAGGGGATATGGAAGGAATAAAGAAGGAATCTGAACTTTCAAAGCATCAATCGGGGGAATCACAAAACCAGACTTGGGAACTTGCTAGATAATCTGAAAACTAATATCCTAAGTAAATTATCCTCCCAAATGGACATATTACAGGAAAAGCAGAAAGATATTGAGTTGGAAAGAAGTATGGTTATCTTTTTCCCACAGTGTAGTAAGAAACACCCACTAAAGGAGTGCCCACTAGACACTATAGAGACATGTCCTATTTGTGAACAGAGTCACTCCACCGATGCATGTCCATCTCTTCCAGCACTAAAGGCAGTATTCCAAGGGATGAATGAAGAACCAAATCAGCTATGCTTTATGGGGTCTAAGAAACCATGGCAGCCATGATCATCAGGCTTAAATCTAGGTATGTCTTAGGATCCTTTTCAATATTATAATATGAATCCTCGATCAGTTCCTTTTTGGCCTCAATATTATCAATACCCACCTTGGTAGCCATGGTTTCCTCAAGCTAATTCAAATTTTTCATGGTCTCAAGACTGGTGTAATCTTGTTCCCCCTACTGCTCAATTTTCTCAACCTACACAACATCAGCAGTTACAGCTGCCCTCTAACATTCCCTCCAATAATCCTCCTCTTCGGCCTCAAATTCCTATTCAACCAAACCCAAATCCAAACAATAAGGCCACACAGCAAGTAGACACCATCAAACTTCCTTCATACAACATTTCTACCGCAGGGTTTAACAGGATAAATCTGCGATCTAGTCAAGTAGTAAATGCTCCTACATCGCTTGTTATTGTTGAACATCTTAATAATGAGAATCTAGAATCTCAAGCAATCAGAGATGAAACAACCCAAACATCTGTGGAACATTCTCCTTCTCATTTGACTATTACTCAGGCCTGTCAAACCAATCCTCCTTATCCAGAATGATTAGCCTTGAGTAAACGGGTTCCTCAACCAGAATTTGATCTTTTAGGAGAATTGTAGAATTTGTTTGTAAAAATCCCCCTACTTCAGGCCATGAAAAGATGAAAAAATTTATGTTACAAGTATAAGAGAATATTGTTCTAAGAGACCTGGGAAGAAAATAAAAGATCCTCTTACAATTCATGTTATGGGGAGGTTATCTGACATTATGCTGGGAAAGGCTATGCCTGTAAAATATGGGGATCCTCGGAACCCAATTCTAACAGTTCATATTAATGGGGTAGATATTCTGAATGTACTAGTAGACTTGGGCACTATAATTAATCTAATTACTTATGAAACCATGCTTACATTGGGATTGTGTGATCTTAAGGCAACCCCTACAGTCTTAGAATTAGCTGATAGATCTACAATCAGACTGATAGGGAAATTGGAAGACATAACAATTTTAGAGGATTCTTAGTGCTATCCCATTGACCTCCTAGTCTTACATAAATAGTCCCAACTTGTGGTCATCCCCTTATTTTAGGACGGTCATGGCTTGCAACTGTTGATGCCTATATCGGATGTCGGTTAGGGAACATGATAATTTCTAATGGGGAAAATATGAAAAATCTTATTCTCTATCCCCCTGTTGAACCAAGCTCACAGAAAAATCCAAAGCATAACTCTTTGTCTTTGCATGGGATCAAAGTTGAACAACAAGAACTCCAGCCAATGATTACCATGGGGCAAGCCCTATACTCTAACAATGAGACAGAGGATGATACTATCAAAACTTTTATTAGCAGCCCTCACATTGTTGTAGATCCAACTCGGTAGTTTTTGGAATCAATCATGAGCTGTGAAACAAGGGAAACTATCGGATTAGAGACCGAAGGTTAAGATAATCCTGTAATAACACTTTTTGACAGCATACCAGTGGATACTGAGCAAGGGAAGACATTGAATATCAACCTGAATCTTTCACCAGCCCAAACTGAACAGCTCCTAAAGATCCTTCGACAAAAGAAAGAAGCTTTTGCCTGGGACTATACTAATATGAAAGGTATCCTTGCCGATTTGTGTACTCATCATATCTACATTAAAGAATATTGTCGACCTGTGCGACAACCCCAAAGAAGGATGAACCCTACCTTGAAGAACATTGTTAAAGAGGAGCTTGAGAAGTTATTGGATGCGGGATTTATGTATCCAATCTCTAACAACTAGTGGGTATCCCCACTTGTCATCATTCTAAAAAGAATGCTAAATGGAAAATTTGTGTAGACTATAGGGAGCTGAATAAGGCAACCTTGAAAGATAATTTTCCTCTTCCATTTATCGACCAAGTCCTTGATACCCTCATTGGGAAGAAGTTTTTCTCTTTCTTGGATAGGTTTAGCAGGTATAACCAAATACAAATAGCTCTTAAGGATCAGGATGAGACTACCTTTGCATGCCCTTGGGGAAAATTCGCTTACCCAGTCCTTCCGTTTGGTCTTTGTAACACGCTTGCTACCTTTCAAAGGGAAATACTAGGGATTTTTTCTAATTTACTCGATGATAGTGTTGAAATTCATATGGATTATTTTACACCATATGGGGGGTCATTCAAATAAGGGTTGGAAAATTTGGAGAATATCCTTAAAAGGTGTAAACAAATGCATGCTTCTCTGAGTACAAAAAAATATCATATGATGAGAGAAGAGGGAGTAGTGTTGGGACATTTGCTTACAGCTGCTGGAATATAAGTTGATCCTGCGAAGGTAAAGGTAATTTTGCATTTTCCTACTCCCAAGACAACGACTCAGGTATGTAGTTTTATTGGTTGTGCTAGTTACTATAGGCGTTTTGTAGAAAAAATTTTCAAGATCACATTTCCACTTTTTCATCTGTTAACTAAATATGCAGAATTTTAAGGGATAGATGATTGTGAAGTAGCTTTTGAAAATATCAAGGAACTAATCTACCAAACTCCAATCTTACATGGTCCCAACTAGGAACTTCTATTTCATATACATGAAAATGCCTCTCAAACGGCTGTCGGGGCAGCGTTACGACAACAAGAAGATAAGAAGCCGTATGCAGTCTATTATGTCAGCAAGAATTTAACATCTGTTGAACTAAACTATACAACAACGGAGAAGGAATTCTTGGTTTTCATCTATGCTGTTAATAAATTTCGACACTATATTACTGGGTATCCTACTTTTGTACACATTGATCACGCAACAATCAGGTATTTAATGAACAAACCTGTAACTCCTGGGTGTATAACAAGGTGGTTGTTATTACTTTAAGAATTTGATATCACCATTATAGATAAACGAGGCAAGGATAATGTAGTTGATGATTTTATGTCTAGATTAAATGTTGATAATGAAGGAGAACCTGTAGAAAATAGCTTTCTTTATGAACATTTATTTGCAATTTCTACTAATACCCCTTGGTATGTAGACACTGCTAACTATTCAGCTACAGGAAAAGTAACTCAGCATTTTCCATATAGGGAACAATAGAGGATTATTCATCATAGTGCCTGTTATTCATGGATAGCAGGATATCTCTTTTATACAGGGGGTGATCAAAAGATCCGTCATTATGTAGTAGAAAGTGACATCTATGAGGTTTTGAAAGTTGCTCATGATGGCCCTTGTGGCAAGCATTTTGCAGATAAGAGAACTGGCCATAAGGTGTTACAAAAGGGATATTATTGGCCCTCTATCTTTAGTGACGCACAAAATTATGTTCGAAGATGTGATAGTTTCCAACAGATGGGTCAGCCATGTCACTCAGATGAAATGTCGATACAGCCACAGGTAGTTCTTGAGCCCTTCGAAAGATAGGCTATTGACTTTGTGGGTCCATTTAACCCACCTTCACATTAGAAATTCCACATTTTAGTTTTGCACAGATTATCTGAGGAAGTGGGTAGAAGCCAAGGCTGTAACAAAAGAAACAAAACAGGTTGTCTCAGACTTTTTATTTGAAGAAATCTTTGCTAGATATGGTACTCTGAGAGAGATAATTTTAGATGGAGGAGCATAGTTCACGTCACACATGATAGAAAAGGTTATGGAAAAATATGGGATCAAGCATAGGATAAAAACCCCATATCATCCTCAGGCGAATGGTCAAGTGGAGATCACAAACAAAGTATTGGAAAATATTCTCAGCAAGACGATGGAAAATCATCATCGGGATTGGGCTGAAAAACTCCCTGAAGCTCTTTGGGCATATAGAACAACATGGTGGAACATGACAGGATTCTCACCATTTGAACCTGTCTATGGTAAATCCCCATTGTTCTTGGTGGAATTTGAAATCAATACACTCATAACAGCTCTGGAAGTAGGACTGGAGCTCTCAGAAACCCAAAAATATCGTCTAGAATAGCTAAATGAGCTGGATGAAATTTGTTTAATGGTTGTCCAGAGGACTGCTGCCATACAACAGCAGAGAGAAAAATGGCACAATAAATTTATTAAAAATAAGGTGTTTCATAGAGGGGATTGGGCATTACTGTATGATTCTTGTTTTAATGATTTTAAGGGAAATCTCTGCTCGTGATGGCTGGGCCCATATGAGGTTGATGTGGTATTTGACAATGGGACTGTCAGATTGGTTACAATTGATGATTCCCATGTTTCTTTTGTTGTGAATGGACATCGACTTAGACTTTACCACCGCCCAACCTCCAGAGAAGCCTTCATCAAACATCTCTCTGAAAAATTTGGATTGAAGGTTGTTGGTGCAAAAGATACCTCCTATGCACCCTTGAACTAATAAAAACACAGACACACAGAAACAAACAGATATATATATATATATATATATATATATATATATATATATATATATATTACTACTCACTTGTTTTTCTTTTTTCAAGAGCTACTATTGAGGCGCAATAATTGAGGAGCTGAAAATTTCTTGAGTAATTGGGACACCTACTCCACTAACATTGATCTTCTTGGAAAATTTTCTAAGTATCGGCTATTGTTACTACTAGGGTAGTATTACTCTGTTGTTGTTATTACTCCAAAAAAATTTCTAAGTATTAGATGTTGTTACTCCTGCGATGTTGTTACTCCACTGTTGTTGTGTTAATGCCTCGAAAATCATTGCATCAACATCGGGGGATAACCACCCGGACCGGACCTTAATACAGCTCCTTTTCCATTTGGGATGGTGGCTCTGACTGGATATAATGGGACCAGTTTCCCAGTAATGAATAAAAAAGGGATGGATGAGTGACTGGTTTTCTAATAAGTGATAATGAATGGATGACTTAATCTAAAAGCGAAAATACAAATCACTATTCTATCCCGGGAAGCTTCTATTCTTAAGTGCAACGTTTGATGATCTTTGTTCATCAATAGGCATATAGATGACTCTATTCAATAAACATAGACATTCATTCATATAATAATTGCTTTGTTCAAATAGTTGAACAAAGTAATTAATAAAACATTGTTACACTTATCTTTTTATATTACTGATACATGTATGATTAGAAGAAAAGCACATTGTAAACATCCAATAGTGGAAAGTATAAAGAATGTTGTTAAAACACATGCATATATTCAATAATAGCAAGAATGATCAAATAACAATTCACATAAAAAGAATGAATTCAGACATAGATAGTAGTACCATATGAGCTACAAATCATTCCCAACATCAATCGCAATTCGAATTCCTTCTTCCGACTCATAAATACTTTTAAATAAAGGAAGTATTGCACATCCACATAAAAGCTTCGTTATCAAAATTTGAATAATTGGCCCAGTCTTTATAAAAAATATATACCTGAATTACAGTAGTGCAACTTCGGGTTTAAGTCATATACAAAAACTTACGACCCTTTCTAAATACATAAAAGGCTCTATAAATAATTAATTAAACTAACTATCTACAAAATTAAAATGCTACTAAATTGGTACAACTTGATCTTGAATATCTCCCCCAAAGCAATCTGGTAGTCGGCAACATCATTCATCACTCTGGCTGTTTTCCTTTCGACCTGAGTTGGCATATCGCTAGCATCGGTTCCACTTCTTGAGGGCGGCTGAGACGAGAATTGAGTTGAGCAGAATAGGTGGCATCATGTATATCAGGAATGATACACCCGATTGCATCTGTTAGGCACTTGAGGGCGGCTCTATGGCTGTATGGTTTTACTAGGAACAACCAATAGGTGTCCCAAGTCAAACTGTTAATACCTGTGATCAATCTCCCATTCTTTTCCAGCTCTTGATAACATGATTGCTCCAATGTTTTGGATGATAGTAATTTACCTAGTGTACATTGAGAGATCATATTAGATAAATAGAGAATATTGTTAATTAATTCAATCAAATTACTTGTGGATAATTTGCATCTAGAAACTTCTCTCTCTGCCTTCATCAATTGGGACTGCCATTCCATAAATAGAATTTCTTTATGGGATTCTAGGATTTTAGGCAAATTTGTTGCCTATCCCTCAATAGTGTCCTACCAAGTAAGAAAATCTATTAAGGTCTCATCGGCCTTCTCTAAGTCTTGTCTAGCATCGATTGATTTATCGATTATTGATGTTGTTATGCCACACAGGGGTTCAACTTGAGCAATTTTATGACACAATAATCTTATTTGTGTTACTAGCGTCTTATTAATCTGTAGTGCTTCTGCTATGAAATCACTAGGCTGCGGAAGACTCTTGAACTTCTCTATTTGACCATCTAATTGAGAAATTTGCTCCTCTTTTGTCTTTATCATATGTTCATTCATTGTCTTCAATTTTTCTAATGCCTCCGATAGTTCTTTCTTCTTTTGAATCGCACTCGAATCTATCCTCTGTTTCTCTTCATGCAACTGCTTGTTCGATTGATTATTTAATTGTTGCTACGTGGACAATCGCTGTTCTAATTGTTCTACTTTCTGCTGTGCCTCCGATAGCTGTGATTGTAACGAAGCGATTGCCTGGTCTTTTTCTTTTAACAAATTACTCACTTCCGATGCCTTGTCCATGGTGGCCGCTGAATAGGCTCCAGCATATTGGGACAACTTTATTAGGTCATCAGAAGGATCGAACTCCTCCTTCCAGACTACGTTGGTTGTCACTGTTTGTTCAGGGAACCGGGAAGGTTGGTCAATCCTTCTCCTTTTCCGCTGTCGCTTTACTACAACCTTGTGCTTTGGGTTGTAAAAGACATCCAATGGAGGTATATCCTCCACTTGCAAAATGATTTGATCCGAAGGATCTTTTGGAATCATTTCTATGTCTGTAGTAATGGGTAGACTGCTGGTACCTTCGCTTGGAACCTCTATTGATGCTGTATCCTGTGTATCAGCTGTTTTGGATGTATCAGTTTCTTTTGAGCTTTCTAGATTGCCTATGATTGAATCGAATTGCTACCATTCCTGGAGCAACCTTGGGTCAATCTGGGTATCAACATTCACATCCTTACTGCTCTGCTCCTGCTGCCTTTTCTATTCTCTTCACATATTCTCTCTTGTTTTTTCCTCTGGCTTCCTCTTACTCTTTCCTCTCGA